>LR990870.1:2848941-5667883 GCA_905163395.2 Endotricha flammealis | reverse complement strand
CTACTGTTTTATTATATTATGTATATATGGATAATATGAAACACAAATGAGCGGGTGCCTCGACCGCGCCCGCGCCCGACGCCGCTTGTGTTTGCCCTGCGCCTTATGTTCTGGAAGGGTACCTACCTAATAATACTTTTGTGTCTTTATGTCTTTTAATCACCTAAAATAAAATTGCGTTGGCCTCAATTTGTAATTCTCATAATTAATACATTTTTACTGTCGTACAATGCACTAATTATGCCGCACCCAGACTATGTAATCTACAAATATTTGTGCGGGAATATTAACCCGGGAAGTGACCTATCTAGCCACTGAATCGGATTGCCACACTCATTGTCAATATGTCGATCAAATACAACAATGACTCTACTGACCAATTGATGTCCGCCGTTTTGCCAGTGAAATCTTATTGTTCTCTAAATAATATATGAGCTAAAAAGTAGCCTATGTGTCACTCCAGATTATAAACTACCTGTGTACCAAATTTAAACTAAATCTTTCAAGCCGTTTTTACGTAAAATAGTGACAAACATTGCAGATCTATTCATCCATAGATCTGGAATCAAAACTTTTGCATTTATAATATTAATCTATAATATTAGGTCAGAGAAAGAAATGTTAAGATAAAAGTCACCATCCAGAAGGGAAACCAGATTGTTGGTCATGTTAGGCAATTCAGAAATGCAAAAACTTTTCTAAATTGTCAATTTGTATACATGTCTGGAAGTATGTCAGACCTGCATAATACCGAAGCAATACCAGTCCTGTCTTAGATTAGGCCAAACATTTTTCGCATTATCCATTGCTGAGCAGGACCTTATCTTTACTATACAATGAACTCGCTTTCGCTGTCTGTCTGTCTCTACGTATGCTATCTTTAAAACTACGCAATGGATTTTGGTGCGTTTTTTGATGCGGTTCAAGAGGAAGGTTTATATAATACATACAAAAATTATCACTGGAAAGCGGGATACATGCAAACGAAGTTGCGCGGGTTTCGCTAGTTTATTTATATTTGTTAACTAGCTGCCCGGCCCGGCTTCGCCCGGGTACTGTTTCTTTTTTTTTTCAATCTTTCTGAGAGATTTTCTTAATATTTTTTTCCGTAAGAACCTTGTACAGAGTATTAGAAAACTACAAAAAAAAATCAGCCAAATCGGTCAAGCCGTTTTCATGTTATGTCGTGACAACGGAAAACGGGTTTCATTTTTATATACACTGGGCGTCAAAAGTAAGTAGTACAGTTTTAAAATTGCAATATCTCCTAAACTACAGAAGCTAGACCTTTCAAATAAAAAAAAGTTAAAAGACAATTTCATTTCATTTAATAAAAACGTCATGCATAATATCATTTTTAAAGATTGACTGAAAAAAAATCTTAATAAACAAAAACACTCTTTTTTAACTGTTGGCTTGTACTTTTGTTTTTTATTGTTTTCTTTAATTCTGATAAATCAATTGCAATTCAAAAGCAAATGTGTCTTCAGCGAGTAAACGTCACTAATCATGCCTCTTACACCAGAAGAATGTGCAAGAATCATAACTTTTCTCGAAGTAGGCATCAGTATGCGTCATACTGCAAGAACGGTGGGTGTAACTCTAAGAACGATCCAGCAAGTAAAGCGAAGGTACTAAGAGACTGGAAACCATCTAAGGAGACCCGTAATTTGCAGACCCAGGTGCATCTAGTACCGGAGAGACCGCTTAATTGTCTCTACTGTGTTAAGAAATCGTCACCTTAATGCAGTTAAGGTCCAGCAACAGCTTCTTCAGACCCGAAGAGACTACGTTAGTGAGAGTACAGTGAGGAGAAGACCTTGCTGAAGCCAACCTGAAGTCGTACAGGCCAGCAAATGGTCCCAAACTTGAGACAGGGCATCGAGTAGCAAGACTACGCTACGCCCGTCAACACGTACAATGGGACGAAGAAGAATGGACAAGAGTTTTGTTCACAGATGAGTCTCGGTTTTCTTTATTCACTTCCGATGGAACGCGGAGAGTATACAGGCGACCTGGTGAGCGATACATTCAAGGTTGCATCTCGGAAAGAGTTCAATACGGCGGGGGCTCTGTACACGTATGGCCTGGCATCTCTTCAGAGGGTCGCACAGAGCTAGTGGTCACAGAAAATGGCAGTTTGACTGGTGAAAGATATGCATTAGAGATCCTTATCGAGTATGCAGGGCCATATTTAGTAAATATGGGTGATGGAGCGATACTAATGCATGATAACGCCCGGCCACACACCGCTCACCTCGTACAAGAGTACATTCAGGAGGTTGGCATCAGCTTGATGGCTTGGCCATCAAGAATCCCAGATCGTAACCCGATTGAACACACTTGGGATGAGCTTGGGAGGCTAGTCAGAAGACGCAGACCACCCCCCGCCACCCTCAGGGCTCTAAAACAGGCCCTGATAGAAGAATGGGTGAATATTCCCTAACACCGCCTCCGAAACTTAGTGTTCAGCATGCCAAACCGGCTCGAAGATGTCATCAGAGCCCGAGGCGGCAACACAAGTTACTAAAGTGGGAACAAGGCCCAAAACTTAAAAATTAAGTTCTTGATAGTTACTTCAAAATGGTTAGCTTTTTAGTTTTTTCTTAATTTTCAGTGTAAAACTTTACTAATGCAAAATAAAATATTATTTTTAGAAAACTTTGTTAAATTTGCTATAAAATTACTTTTATTTCAAAACTCTAACTTCTATAGTTTAAGAGTAATTGCAATTTTAAAACTGTACTACTTATTTTTGACGCCCAGTGTATATAGATTTACGACATTAATGTTTGCATGCTATAGACATGCTATTTTATGTAGCGGATTAAGGACACTGTAATATTTTTTAAGACCATCTGTTCACCTTAATTTGAGCAAATAAAGATATATTCTATTCTATTCTATTCTTTAAATGCTTAGTTAGTTCCAATCCTTTTTTTCCTCCAAGATTATGTTGACTTTCCTCTGCTTATTGTCAATCTGTGGTCGCCGTTGTTAATTTTAACTTTATTATTACAGTCATAATGTGGTGGTCTGGTACCTTTATAATTAATTTGTACAAAATTTTTTACCAATAAAAACTAAAAACAATAATTCAAATCAAGACAAAAATCTGCAATACCTCTGTCAATTACGTCTATACAAAACAAAGGTAAATGCAGACATGGGACAGCTCTGTGTCCTTTATGTGTACCCACATTACTGTCTTTATTGAGCCCTGGTTAAAACCCTACCGCAAATTTTATTTTTATCAGAATATTTTAACCCTTCTGAAACCGGTATTATAAAAATACAGCAATTTTTAAATGTAAGATAAATCTTAACAAAAAGTAATATTTATTATAACAATTTCTGGTATACAAAAACATTATTAGCCAGTTTCTAAAACGCATTTTAATGTTAATTCCACATTAACTCACTCTTTTTTCTTCATTACTTTGTAAAGTAGGCAGACAAGAGCCCCGCGTCTGGTCATGCCTTTAATCAGAGCAAAAGTTGTGTCTGTTCGAAATTGGTCTAATTAAATAATTTCTCGGACGTACGAGTTTTCTCACGATGTTTCCCTTTACGTTGATCAAGTGACAATTTAACAAATAAACTATGTGCTATAGTTGGTCTACAAGGAAATAAAATAATTTGCAAGTCGATATATGTACTAATAATATTTAGTGGCGGCGCTTCTTTTTTTAAGTAAGAAGTTATCAAACGAGCATTCTGGTCACTTGATGATAAGTGATCACCGCCGCCCATGAAGCATAGAGTCACGGATCCCTGAGCCATCGCCAAAGTTTACAATGAGGAGGAAATAAGGAGTTGGGCTTCTGGACCTCTCAATGAAAGAAACGCATCGCGGTTATTCTGTGAGATGATGGTACTTCCCCGGTCGACCTAGTCCATTTCATAATGCTCTACCCGCTGTACCACTCCTAAAACAGGCCATTCATGTGAAAGTGTAGTATAAAAAAAAAATTACGCTCAAAAATATATCCTTATACATATACTTGACCGATAGATAGATAATAGCTTAATTTACATCTCCAATCGTACACATACTATTACATACTGGCATATTTTTAACTGATCACTCTATTAAAAATCGGTTTACACAGGTTGTTAACATTGTATAGGCAATGAACTCAGATAAAACGTTAAACGATAAAAAATACTTGAATAACGGTTAAGTATAGTTAACTATCAATCAAAAAATTGCATTAACGCAATCTTTTGTGTAACTAATCGTGTAAAAAAACGCACGCGATTCTTTGCTCCATTAATACTTTCTAAGAGTAAATTCTCTTAAATATGACAGTGTTCCTAACATTTGTCATAATAAGTAGAATAATGAAATAAATAAGTCTTTATTAAATTAAAAACAAAAGTTTGTTTTTTCGGCTTTAAATTGGGATATAAAGTCAAATTTCTGATAAATTTTTTATGGAAGAGGTTGACAAATGAGCATGTGAGTCACCTGATGGTAAGTGATCACTGCTGTCCAAAACACAAACCCTAGGAGAGTTCCTGAGCTGTTGCCAACGTTTAACAGAAAAAGGAGAGGACAGATAGAAACTAAGGTGAAAATAGTTTATTTTTCAAATTAGCGTCTAATCTTTGTAAAATTCAATACATATTTCTCAGCAACAAAAATTTCGTGACGTATTTAAAAAAAAGGACGGTTTGCACTCCGGGAGTGCCGGCAGAAGTGAAAACTTAAACATCAACGTGCATTTTTAAATATTTTGGAATGGTTAGGGAATCTTACGCTTTTTCGATCAGGCTACGGATCTGACGCGAGTTTTAACATTTTTTACCCATCTAAAAAAGTGACAAGTGCCGTTATAGAAGTTTTCACTTCAATAAAACAATTAATTTGTATGACGACAAAAAGAGAAGTAATAGAGGTCATCAACCCCAAATAGTTCCGGAGCCAAGCGACATTATAGTGACCGCATAGAAAACGATCTGTCGCTACTCACTGCACATTCACGCAATGCCGTCACGGTATAAACACAGCACAGCATCGTGCGAACAAACTATTCCAACTATGCATTTTGAGATAAAATTGTAAACTGCCAAATCAAAATTTCTTCCGGCAATTTATTTATTAGGCATTACTACAGGAATATATGGGTCGGGATTGATCGACATATGCGGTAAAATTGGATTTAAATGAATTTTTAGAAATAAAAGCCACTCGATTTTGTCACATGTATAATATTCGTATATACTCGACCCGAATACTCTATCGCTATCGGCACAAGCCGATTAAAGCCGAACAAGTAATTGCGTCGGGCGGGTCGGCTTCGGCTTTGTTGTTATGGAAATACTGCCGAACCGAATTTGCCGACCCGAATACGCAAGCAAGCCTAATAAATGTTCAGGAAGAATCTTGCACTAATAATCGCTTTTTTTTTCAGAATATATAGACTTAAAAGTTTTTTTAAGAATATCGAAAATCGCGCAACATCATTTGCGTAATATCTCCCCCCCCCCCCCCCAACTCTTGCTTTCATTAAGGAAATCCTGTTATATTTTCGCTCTTTAGGTCGGGTTTGAGCTGGGTGAGAGAAAATAATATTACAACTACAATAATATCTTCTACGATATCTACTTAGCTTCATGCAATCAAAACACTAGAAATCACGATCCTAAGATAGACATTCACGATACAGCCGTCAGGAAACGTGCATTTACCTCAAACATTTGTATACAAATACAAGTATGGCCAGTGAACAGACTAAATATTAGCCAGATGTTCTACTGACTGAATAATATGCAAAATTGAGTCTAAAAGTCAACGGGCTATGAGACAATATTTGTTACAGCTTCCACAAGTAGCTTATGTGGGATTAAGAGAAATCACGCCGAAGAAATATTTTTAGTTTTAATATGCGTAGGATCATATACTTCTATTCTCACAATTAATTGCCAGTCGACAGGGTCTGGCAACTGGCCGAGGTGGTATAGTGATTACTGATGGCTACTTTATTCAAAAGGTCATCATTTCGAAATTTGTACTAAACAAATATTTCTTCACTTGAATTTCACTGTTTTTCTCACTCTGGATCTTTTCCTTATATGTAGGTACATACAAATAAAATGTAAGTATTAAATATCTAATATGCATAGTAGAAGCTTTTCTTCGTTTGGAATTAGATACATGAATTAATTATTTTGTTAGAAATCATGATTTTAAGGGCGTATCTGTATTGTAATATCCTAATAAATAAATAAATAAATAAATAAATATATAGGGACAATTCACACAGATTGAGCTAGCCCCAAAGTAAGTTCGAAACTTGTGTTATGGGATACTAACTCAACGATATTATATTTTATAACAAATACATATATAGATAAACATCCAAGACCCGAGGCCAATCAGAAAAAGTTCGTTTTTCATCATGACCCGACCGGGGATCGAACCCGGGACCTCCTGGGTGGCGGTCTGGCGTGGTAACCATTACGCCACGGAGGTCGTACTTAGGTAAGGCATTTATACTGTTTAATGATAAAATAAGCACATAATGTAGTGTTGCTTAAGTTACATAGTGGCAAGACTGGTATTTGTACATTGTATAAAACTCAGTGTTGTCACATTATGTGCAATAAAAACTTTTCTATAACATTGCATTATTAAAAAAAATTCAGTGCTGCAATAAAAGGTATTACGCTCTCGTTCAAATACCAGCCTTTGTATAGAAATGTTTCCAAACTTTGAGACTCGGTGCTAATAGACACATGTCAGGCCCAAAGGCCGATATTAAATTTTAACCCGATATTGCATTCCTGGCTGTGCTATTTTCATCAAAATTATTGAGATGAAATTGTAACCATATTCCAGATTAACATTTATAAGAGTGACTGTGGCATGTTGGGTCGTGCATGCCGAAGACCGTACGAATAGGAGGAATAATGCCTAGTTCACAATATTCCAAGTAGCATTTTAGTCCAACGCTGGAATCCAGTCCAGTATTCTTCATTCCAGCTCGCTCATTCCAGCGGCACGGAATACTGTGATTAGAACAGAAAAAAAAACATTCTGTTAAACTAATAATAATAACAATTTTAATAATTTTATTCATAAACTAACTCTACCTCACACTATGGAGACATTTTATGATATCGTTGAGTTTCAAAACTTATTTCAAAGTATATAAAAATAATAGTTACGCAAGTCTCACTGCAGTCCAATCAGGATTTCTGAGTCAGTGCTCAAAAATAGATAGAGCATTCGTAACTTTGAGAACAAACAGTTGGGTAGAAGTTAGACAGTTTATTAAAGCGGGCATCGAACACAAACTAAACTTTGATCTTGGTCTTCTGCTGTCTACTGGTTCGTGGGATTTGGCAATTGGCACTTCAAATACAGAAATCACAAACATTCCAATCAGATTTCAATGTTTTGTACTTCTGATTTCAGTTTATATTCAAATATTTTATGTATAAAGAATTTTATGGAGGCTTGAAATACAGGTTTTACCTAGTTAAAGCTCTAGTCCACACGAATACAATCATAGGTGTCATTTTTTTTTGAAATTAGTATAATATGGCCCATTGTAAATTAGATAGTATAGATTATTTCGCCCATGACGAAAAACGTACGCGGGCGGATTTGCGGGCATAGCTATGAACAGAAAAGCGTACAGGCATAGACGTAGTGGATTTTATTTCATCATACACAATTTCACGTTTGTCGCAGTTTTTGTCCACATACCAGTTCGTACATGACACAAAATGAATAATTCCAAGATTGATTACTATCGCGATCGATTCTTTCCATAAAAACGTTTCACTCGATACATTGGTTAATAAATCGATATATTTATTTCACATTTTAAGATTTTTTTTGTTCTTCGTGTGTATGGCTAATGTATTAATATAAATAATATTCAGCAGAGATAGATTGCATGACTTGTGTGTTTTTAAGAAATAATTCTAGTTACGTAATAATAATAATATTTTGTAAAATATTTTCAACGAAATGACACACCTGCCAGAAATGTCCCTGATTTCATATATTCATTATTAATGAAATTAAATAAATTAAAATGTTTATTTCAGAAATTAGACCATCACAGGCACTTTTTCTTGTTATTACAACTTGTAATGTATAAAAGAAAATCAACTACGTTCTAAACTACCACCATTTCGGAAAGTATATAACGTAGTTTATTTTCTTTATACATATATACAAATTGTAAATGACAAGAAAAAGTGCCTGTGAAGGTCTAATTTCTGATATAAACGATTTCATTTCATTTCATTTCATTTCGAAACAAGCAAAATGGCCATCGGTAACAGAAATGGCGAAAGAACCGGTTACTACACTCGCACTCTACACAAATGTCCACTGTTCTCGATTGCATACATATTATTATTACAAAAGCAACAAATGTCGTAGCAGAAGACACATGATGTATTTACTAACGATATTAATAAACAAAGTCCTGTCAAAGTGTAACAAAAACTTTTGTCACATTCGCACTTTATCTAATTCTCCACAAGAATGACAGTGACAAAACAGGGTCTTTTCAACACGCTTTTATTTAATAAAAAGTTGGCTTGTCTTTTATGTCGTCGTGTATTTCAAGAGAGTTTTTATATTACTTCGATTTTACATCGACGAACTTAATTTTACTTCTAACAACATTGTAATTATGAGTCTACAATGTCAATCTCGATTTTCCTATCATTTTGACAAAGAGGGTTTCAGTAAAATAAAACTGAATTTCGCTACCCTTCTCAGAAGACAACAAAGCATGTTATCCAATTTCAAGAAATCCTCCCTCTTGAGGCTCACCCCTCCGACACTTATTGAAAAAGAAAAAAAAACTTTTTGAATTCTTGTAGAAAATAAACATTACAAGCTTATTTAATTCGTACATATTTTTAAGGTAAATCTTAAATATTAACATTTTCGTTAAAGTTTCCTTCGCATTCTATATTTTCAGGAATAGATTTATTAATATATTGGTAAACAAAGAATAACAGCTGTTTATGAAGCGTATTGGAAACTAAGCCAAATCTACTACGTAGTTTAAACATCATACGCCATTGCGCGATATTCATGAAAAAGTGTGTCATTTTTTTGCGGACAAAACAGCGAACGTTTATCTACATTGAAATCGGATGTAAGCGCCTATCTAAAGAATACCATAGAGATATTTGCGTATATATAGGTAACCAGAATCAAACAGTAATTATCCCACTATAGGGATACACGTCTCCCTTCAACTACGTTACTCTGCATAGCAATCGCGATATTAATTTCAATTCTCTATAATTTCAAATGCAAAATCCTAATTCGTACCCTTGAAATTTTTATACTTTACCAACGATTTGGTTAGCATACAATCCGATTTCATTTAGTTTGGTATTTAGTTAGCGCTAGTCTAGCTGTAAAGAGTACCTAAAAGTAACAATCCAATGGCGATCGTTCGGAATTATCTTCAAGAGTAAGGGGGCAAGTAGGGGATTTGAGCGTACTCTGCTACGCTACTCCAATACGGATTAGCAGAGGCCAGTGTTTTTTTTATCGACAACAACCGGGTTCGACGGCTTAAAGTGCCCTCCGAAGCACGCAGAAGCTCAAGTAGACGAAACCCATCCACAAACTGGCTAAGGTCGACGTTGCTTCGCTTGCGTTTAGAGTGTGACACAGCGACGTTATCGAGCTCCTCACAGGATAACTGCATAGTATTAAAATTCAAGATTATTTGAAAAGAATTGTATTGCGAGTATCTTGTTCTAACTTATTCGAGAGTGTAATCGATTGTTGGAATCGAATTATCTCTTAAGGAATCGGGAGTTGATAGAAGTTCGAATGGAATAACAAAAGTAAGTGGCCTCATCACGTCAGTGTGACGGAGCATGAAATCGATACCACAACAATGCCAGAATCGTGGCCCGTTCCTCTCGGCGATACTTCAAAACTTTTTCTGGCGTCCCTGCTTTTCGTCTTAACAATTTATTTACGTAGTTTTGTTACTACATTTTTTATTATCTTTTAACATAGATTACAATTTTTTTTAAAGAGTTAGGGTCATCAAAACTTCAATTATCAATATCTTAAATTTTCATGGAATTATCAACCATATTCTCCTATTTGTTGGTTTGTTTTTTTTTTTTTCATGACGATGTTGTGCAGGCTGGTGAAGCGCTAATGGGATACGCTTCACCAGCAACATAGGTTTTACGTGGGCGAGGTGTCAACCCGCCGCACAACCCCCGAAATGCTGGAGGACCACACCCGTCGTTGGTCAGCGAGTCCATCGGACTTAGCCGGTTAGTGTAGCTAGGCTGTACTACCGACCATTCCCCTATCCGCCACCTTGGGGACGCTCCCCTACGCTGTGAGGGCCAGCGCGGGGCCTATTTGTTGGTTATAATATGATGTATGTAGTTGCATAGTTTTATTACTAGTGTAATTACATCCTGGACTTGAAAGATAAACTAGTTTAGTAGGGTCAAACGTACTAATGAAAATTTAGTTCAACATCTGCAAAGCGCTTAATTTAAATAAACGAACCGCCTAACTACTAAACAATACCCCTGAACCAGAGAACTACTTACTAAATCTAGATCAGTTAAGTACCACTATTATTTTATTTCGTTCATTAAAAAATCTTTCGCTAAACATAATTCGTAATTTCGATCATCGAAAGACATGTACCCTGACCATGTGTGATGTACGTGTACTGGAAGTTATTTTAGAATGACGTTTGTAGTGAATGCACCTAGCAATTCCGAGAACGGAAGGCTTAGGATTTACATTCTACCTTGGGGAGCGCCAGAGCGCTAGGAGGCCTAGTTCATTAGGAGCATCGAACGATGCGGTCTGGAGATCTGACAACGCTTGATTCGAAAACACAGCCGGCGAACGGGACTGCCCCAACCTTATGGATGAAACACCAAGATAATACAAAAATACGAATTGATAACGAAAAATATCTTCTTTTATATCCCTTTCTCTTGCATAACAACTGCTAGAATCGTGCTTCGGTAGTTGATTTCTGATACTAAAATAAATCTTGCGTGACTAAAGTATTATTGTGTGTTTCGGCATCGAGACCACCCGTCTACGCATCTCAGTATCGATCCCGGGTAAATATTCAATTTTATTTAGAAACAGGTGGCCTTGCTTGTTTATTCAATATCTTGAAACACAATGGCCTTTTGTCGTTAGGCTTTTAACGATACTGATGTTCCTAAAAGTTAGGTTTCGCCAGTTGCTAAGTCAAACAGAACTTGCGCCATGTTTAAATCTGTATCTTCTCCAAATGTTTAGGTTTATGTTGCGAGCGAAAAAGGATAATGCTGGGATGAAAAAGACAGCAAAACTAATGTAATCAATTGAACAATTGATAATTTATTGGTACAATACAAAACTAGATACTTAATATAATATTAATTTAAACTAAACTAACAATAAAAATGGTCCCTGCGGCAGGGTGCCCAAAATGCTAGCAGCGTTACTTCGCTGAACGGCGATAGAGATCCGTTGAGCGAAGTAACTGCCAGCCTTTGGGTCACCAGTGGTTTGTTGCAGCCTTTTGCGATCGATTGAAATAATTTATGTTTCCATTCAAAATCAATATCGGGTGATGAACCTCGATCAGACTCATCTTGACTATAGAAAACTTTAATCACACTTATAAACATAAAAAGAAAGAAACACATGGGCTAATCCTTAATTCATTCAATAATTAATTCAGATGTTATTAAAATTATCGTTTTCCATATTCAAACAACTTTTGAAATTACTACATTTCTGTTTATTCCTTATTTACACTGACCTATATGAATAAATTATGTGCTTTAGACATGCACATGGTGCACTAACCTTAAATTAGTGTTAGTCTAGACTGCACTCTAGACGACGATTATGTTATACCACACTATGTGAATGTTACAATCCAATTTTACTTAACCAGTAATTGTTTACTTAATTTAAACTTAGTTTTTTTTTCAAATTTACATTACGGACTGCCATAACAAATGAATGATTGTAACAAACTTGTGTAATAAATGATGAGCGACTTCTTTAATTAACAATTAGTTTCTTTATTGAAAGTTACATAGTTTTAGTTGATTTTCTTTTGAACTGGAACCTAAAAGAAATGGATAAATTGTACCTATTTAGTTAAGTATTTCTTTTTACATTTTTTTTTTAAATCTTTATTCTTACCTAACTTCATTTCACTTCGCTCAATTTTCCGAGAATGTACATAATAAAGAACTTGATATGAATACTAATAACAGTAATAGCATTTACCAATAAAGATTTAAGACCGTCTTAACAAATAAAACAATAATTATTCCTTATAACAAACAGATTCCCCTGTCTTCCTTCGCGATATATTGTCTCAGGATGTAAGCCAAGCCAATTATTTTCGAATTCCCTCTGAATAAAACATAAAATGTATCGTCACCATTGGACAAACATTTCTTGAAGATACACACCATATACCTTTTAGATACCTCCCCATTTCTCATTATACCTCTCTCCCTATTCTCTTCAGATGGCCGTGCGGGGTGGCAAACAGGACAATCTGAATTGCCTATGACCTCACTATAGTCACTCGAGTTGCTATCCAGAGTTAAATCGAGTTAAGCACAACTCGAGTTAACGCTATTTGTAACTGAAGTTAAAGATGCGATTCGTTTATACTTGACGCGCTCATGTATTTTTTTATAATTAATGATTAACTTTTAGGATTTTAATATCTTTTTAATTCCTTACAAAGCAGCTTCCTTCCTACTCGAGTCGTGCTTTGCATTAACCCGAGTTTAGATTAATCTTTCTATTCTCTTCCTTATAGCAGGCAACGGATTGGTAGCGCCTCTGGTATTACCGATGTTCATAGATGGCTTATACCACTTTAAAAAAAATATTAGATATTCTAACTAAACAAAAGTTAATGTAGAAACAAAACGTAAGAAAATATCAACTTTATATTAGCGCACATTATTATTCTCAATACAATAATGGACCGGGAATCCTTATCAATCTTATCATAAACGATTGATTGATGAATGGACTTGTCCAGTGGCTTGTGAAGGTTGCCGAGTGTATCTTGTAATATAATACACGTTAACAATATTGTGAATTTCGGGAAACGTATACCTTACACAATGTAAAAGGTTTCCCGGGTTGAACACGACAAGATAGAATGTTAAAGGAATAATACTGTTTTTGTTCTTGATAAAAATTGTCATAGGTACTTTAGTTAAAAAGTTAATTTTTTTTAATGTTAAGTTTGTTTGTCAGGACAAAATGATCTAACGGGTCACCTGATGGTAAGCGCAATCACCGCTGCTATCTTCAAAATGAATATTCAACTTCAACTTGGATAGGTTGCTCTCCTTTGAAGGAATGACACAGGAAGGAAAGGAGACTGGAAGTAGAAAAACATGGCGCGTATACTTCTAGCTTTCTCACTATGAAACTCATTTCACTGCTATTTCACATCGATATTCTATGTGATTAACCCTGTCGAGCCAGCCCCAGAACGAGCCACTACCAGTTAATAGAAGTAGCTAGGCCACTCGCTTTATTAACATCTACATATTCGACATATTTAGGATTTCATCATAGCGCTATTTGGATCGACTTCCCGCGTTTAGTGCTTGATTTCTGTATGTACCTGGATCTGTATTTTATTTATTCTTATAAATGTACTCATACATTGTAACAAACGAGTGAAAGAAAAAAATTGCTAAATGACAAAAAAGGCCGTAACCGGGTTTCTTTCGCCATTTCTTTTACCGGTGGCCATTTTGCTTGTGTCCGAAATGGTGGTAGTATATAACGTAGTTTATTTTCTTTATACATAATACAAATTGTTAATGACAAGAAAAAGTGCCTGTGAAGGTCTAATTTCTGAAATAAACGATTTCATTTCATTTCATTTCACTCTTTAAGTATTCTGCGAATAATCCGCACTCTTGTCAGTGTAGCAGCCTTCATTTTCCCCCTCTCTTGTGCCAGCTCCTTCACCTCTTTATAAGACACGTTAATACATATAATGGCAGTAAATTATTGTAAAATCAACTCTATAGATAAAGCGCATAGTGTTGAATCAATTTGTTAAGTTATTAATGTTTACGGGACCAGCTAATGCTAGTTTGGAAGTGGTTGGCACTTTTCAAGTAATCCCGTTAGTGGGCTCCAAGCTGACATGTGCAAGTCACTAACATTAGGGCTCAGAACGGGGGTGAATATTTGAATAAATACGTGAATAGTGTACGGTTATACATCATTTTTATTTATTCCTCATTATACAGGACACTGTTTATATAGGGGATTTTTAGTATCTTAGATTTTCCGGAATGAGTCCTTTCCAGAATAGGTAATTTTCGAAAAAAGTCGTTTTGAGAATAGCAGCCAGTGTTTTTATTTTATCTCTTTTTTCTTCTTCAGTGTGACAGTGACAGCTATAATTTAATGTGTCATTCAGAGACTGGCTGTAAGTCATTTCAGTAATGGGTCCTTTTAGAACTAAGTGTCCAATTCCGGAATAGGGCATTATCGTACTAATCGATCATCATTTTAAAAATGTACAGCCTTGTAGGAGACGGAATAGTCAGTCGATAAGTCGGCAGCTCTTAAATATCTGGGGAATAACTATGGGGGCTATGAGTACGGGTGTGTACTTTGCTCACCACTGCAATTAGTTTTCGATGGCAATCTGGATATTTGTTTAATTTTTCAAGTATTGAGTTTGTGATGGCTATTATTTTATTATTCTTGAACGATGATGTCTGATCTGTCTGTTATCATTATTATTATTTTACAATCAAAATTAAGTTAGATCGTCGCGTTAAGATCAAAAGTGTTATTCGAGGGCCAAAGCCTATTTTCAATTTACACCTTATTTATTTTAACAGAATTTTTTCAGCAAATTGAAGCAAATTTTTTATTGCTCAGTTCGTTAGCGTAAGTGTTAATTGATTAAAGTCGCTCGTAAAGTTTATTTTTAAATGGAAATAGTTTTCATTGCTGTCGGCTTGGTTTATATGTTTAAGTGTTCTCAGACTACGAAGATCAATACAGACTAAGAAATGTTATTGTCTTTAGTTTTTTATACTTTCTAAGTAACGGCCTCGTGTGTGGAATTTCTTATAAGTTATTCAACGTCACACTATGATCCCTACAAGCTGAGCAAATCATGGATTGGTCAAAGTGGTTGACAACATGTAATCTGACATATTCTCGTAACAAAACCCGATTATATTTCGATTCAAATTCAATCGCTGTCTCACTAATACAAAATAGAAATTGAACGGGATAGCGAGTGTGTTTGAATCGAAATAGAATCGGTTTTTGTTACGAGAATTGGCCCGCTGTAGGTACTATAAAGATTAGGAGTTTAGTTGAACGCGCAAATCTCAGCAAGTATTGGTTCCAAAAGAAAAACATATTTTATTGTTAAATAGTCCATTTATAGAGTGCTCAATCAACATCATAAAATTAATTTTAAGGGCCCGTGTCCTGTTTCTGCTGACAGACAAAAACTGTCAAAACCATAATAACGACTGTCAATTTACCTGTCAAATAGTCTAGGTAACTGAATAGTCAAGTTATGAAACGTGTGGGCTTAATTAATTTTCTAAATGCTAAATTACACTAATATTAACGTAACGTAACGTTAAAAGTAGCTTAATTTTATAATTTTACTGTTTACTCGTAAATATTTTACACGACATCAGTAAACTGCCTAACTTGTAAAGTTTTGATTAATATCAATATATTTTATGTAACAGTTAAACTAGAATAACGACGTATAGTTTCCGTTTTGTTACGTAATCTTACGAATAATATATTATTTACTGGTATTTGACACAATGTTCAGTAAAAGGTTTACAGTTTCGTAAAATACATAATTTAACACCTTTAACTGTTCCCTTATAAACGGAAAACTTAGGCTGCTCGTCTACGAGTCGACTGGCTTTCATACGTGTCGATCAGAGGTATTTGTATGTATCAGTCACATTAGGCCGTTTTGACTGACACAATTTCAGCTCATGTTCGGTCACCGAATCTGTAAAAAAGGTTTCTCATAGCCGCTTTCGACCACGGTCTGAATTCGTACAGCGATTAGTGTAAATAAGTTAGGTGTATTCGGCTGTATTTCGTTTTCGATGACTGAGCAAGACCGACATTTTGATTTGAGCACTCTTTGTTAGTCGGCAACTACTTTGCTTTACGCAGCTCAAATTGGATGACTAAATAATTTAATGCGGTTGGCGCATTCGGTGACCGCCTTAAAATGACTTGTATATTAGGTACCTTTTTTGGTTTTTACCTTTTTCGAGTTGCAGTCGAGTTGACACGTGGATGGAAGACCTTAACTGTAAATGTATTTCAACCGGTTAAGTACTATAAATATCTCAGTTCACATTCACATTTTAATCCTGTCCTAATTTATTTCATTAATTTACAAAAAATGCCTATGAATAATAAATAGTTTTATGACATGCCATTGTTGTCTCTTTCTTTGCTTACAGAGAAATGGTAGTACTGAGATACTGTTGTACTTAATATTATAAGAAATATTTGTTTGATTGCATTGAATAGGCTCCGATCCAAAACTACTAGACTGATTTGAAAAATTCTTTCGCCATTGGAAAGCTACGCTATCCCCGTGTAACATAGGCTGTATTTAAATTTCAAAATAATTAGGGACCCTTACCTTACCTTACCTTAAACCCGTGCGAAGCCAGGACGGGGCGCTAGTATAATATTAAAAAATTTACACACATTTATTAGTAAAAACACTCATATAAATGAGTCTGACTAGGTACTTTCATATCTACAGTAAAGTTTTGTAAAACCATTTATCATGTAACAAATTTTCTCAATAATTTTATGAAGAAGTATTCCATTGTATAATTTCATACGATAATAAACTTTATGTCTATTGCTTAAGGAGCAAAACAGCATAAATAACATAGGGATTTAGGGTCCTACGCTACGCCCACTAAAGAAATTCACGGTAATTGAATATTTAAGAGGGGATTTCGTAAGATAAAATAAGTGGGACCGTGTCCTGCCAGAGATTTGCTACTGTCCTCGATGTCTGGAGGGATGTGTTTATTGTGATGGTATTGTTTGACTTATAATTTTTAGTTTAAAATAATAGCTGGATATGTCATAGTAAACTATCTACGCAACCATCTTGTTAGATTCTTCAATTACATATTAGTTTTTGGTGTCTTTACGACGAATCTCCAGACATTGATCTCTTCTTGAAATTGTTCAGTACAAAGACACAGAATAAAAAGTACATAGATTTAATTTTAGTTTAAATTAAAAGCTTAAGAGTGCGCTAGTGGAAGATTTGAACTCGTTGTTTTAATTTGCATGCTATTTCGCTGAGAAAGGGATAGACTCGGTTATGAACAGTGCGAAACTGTTTACACCGATTTACACACAAATATTGTTGGAAAAAAAAAATATATATGCAAACACAAATATTGTTTGAAACTGGCGTCAAAAAATTTACGAGTAGGCTTTTGAGAGAAGTGTTGTTGTGATAAAACAGCTGAATGTTTTAATTAAAAATAAAGTTATTTAAATTTATTGAATAACCAAACTATGCTTGTATTAATTTTGTTTTAGAGATTTCATACTCCTTCCAATATTTAATTGTGCCCAAAATTGCGTTACAATTACGTGTTGAAACGGAATGTTTCGAGGCTCATATCTTTTAAATTACTAATCATTTACAACCATGGATAACGACAAGACGAATCGATATTATTAACAAATTTAAACGAACGATGTCAAACAACGGAGTAATCACCCCACAGCATTTGTATGGAGAAAAACTCGGCTAGCGCAACCTTAGTAAAATATCTTGAAGAGTAGGAAAAGACAAAGTTAGTGACATAATTTCAAACTGAATATAGTCCAATATTGAAATAACATCTTGAGTTTTGATTCTTCTAATTTTTGTTTTGATTCTTCTTTGATTCTTCTCTGATCTTGATTTTTATATAAATGTAATTGTATTGTTTTGGTAATCTTTAAACTGATTTAAATGTATTATTGTTTCAGGTACGACTATCGAAGCTTGGCAGAAAAATGTATACTCTACAATTTAGGTATAGGTACAGGCACCAGGATTTGAACCAAAGACCAGTTGGTTAATTAGATACAGAATAATGCCTGTTTTCACCTACGTTTCCTAGGGGTAAGAATAACATTATATCATCAAATGTCATACAAATTTGTTTGTTAGGTTATTTTTAACGCTAGGAGGCGTTGTTGGTGAAAACGGGCATAATGTTCGCTAGTCATCTCCGCTCTAGGTATAATCGCACAGATGCAATAAGTTTTAAACAAAAATAAAAATGACATTTCTTATCAAACTTATTATTTGAAAAACGTGTATTCACTCTTATGACAGGTGCGTGGAATGGGAAAGGGGTTAGAATATTTGAAAAGAATCGTGCTTTATGTTGTTATAAAGGGTCACGACATAAAATCATGTAAGACAGGAGAATGATTAGGGTCTCGTACTGAACATTTTGTCTTTTATTAAAAGTTAGCGGAAATTCGCGGCGACACTAGCGGTAAATTTTAATTGACATAAATATCGTGTGATGAAGTTTATTTCAGAAAAGTAATTCTTAATTTATAGAGCCACCTGTTCTCGGACATATAGATATTCTTGGACGAATCACACTAGGTTAGAATATTATAATTTCACGGGATAGAAAGTAACCTATGTTGTTTTATGTATCTGTGACAATATGCATTCAAGTCATAAAGATCGACTGCATGGTTTTTTCACTGTTATTTTTAAAGATAATTGAATTAAGAAAGGGACAAAAACCATTTTTAATTAAACCTAGGCTGATCTTTGTATGAGGAGCTCGATGGCGTCGCTGTGTAAGTCAAGCGACGTCGGCCCTAGCCAGTGTTTGGATGGATTTCGTTATCTCGAGCTTCTTCGTGCTTCGGAGGGCACGTTAAGCCGTCGTCGGTCCCGGCTGTTATCGGTAGTTCGTCGGTGGCCTTCGGGCGGCTTGATTAAACACCGGTCTCTGCCAATCCGCATTGGAGCAGCGTGGCGGAGTACGCTCTAGTCCCCTTCGATTCAAGGGAGACCCGTATCTCTGCAGTGGGATGATTATGGGTTGATATGATTACGATGATGACTTTGTCTATTGATGGTTCTGCGGCAATGGGTAGGCAATGGTCACCAGGAACCATATACCGGAAAGGAAAACGAGGTTTGCTTCTTTTAACATCAATGGACTGTATTTATTCTTGAGTACTATTTCTATCTTCATTTAAAACAATACTATTTCTTTCTTGGTAGTGTAGCTCGGTGTTGTTCACTCTCTGAAGAGCTGTGTTGGACTGTAACAGTACCGAGCTACCCTGACATATTTATAGCCAATATTTGGCCCTCATGCGGACCAATCGGAGGCGAGATAATTTTCGTGTAATTTGCGACAATTTCCGACGACATTTCGGGCAAAAAGTCACTATGCACATATTGCTTATTGCGCTCTACATTCTACAATTAGTAACTTATAACTCCATATTCGTGGTTATTCTAACTAACTAACACGCTGTTTCCATATAAGCGATATATTAACAGTAACTACACAAAACTAATATCCGAAATAAACACGTAAATCTTAAATTATACATGCAAAACGTAAAAGTTGATACGAAATTGACCAATAACGTCGTATTCTTAACGTTTACAGCGCTAATGTTATTGATCACACATACTCTATGACGTAACCAACCTTTTACACATTAATTGTTAACTATCCGTACATATTCAAGACAGTAAACACACAAAACAATTGAAGATCATAAGCCAAAATTATTACCAATTTCATTTACTAGCGCCACGGCAAGATTTTACAACTCAGGTGGACGAAAATCTAGGAGCGCTGCTCTAGGCAAAACTTTGGAACTAAAATCCTATACGTGTATATCCAATCGTACACGTAAATAGTGCACGTAAATATTGAAAATATCCATGTTACATCTAATTACGTAATCTAATTAGCTTATTCTAATGTAAAACAAAGGTATTTAAACTTAAACTAAATAATCACATAATTCCGATTATCAAAGTGTTCAATAGAACCGTAAAACTAGGGTAAAACATAATAAAAACATAATCAATTCATTTATTTACAAAATCGGCTCGTGTCCGCAACATCTATACTAATATTATAAAGAGGAAAGATTTGATTGTTTAGTTTGTTTGTTTGCATTGAATAGGCTCCGAAACTACTGGACCGATTTCAAAAATTCTTTCACCAGTAGAAAGCTACATTATCAGGGAGCGACATAGGCTATAGCTTTTCCCGAAATTCAATGTGGTTCCCACGAGAACGGGTCCGGAACTTCACGCGGACGAAGTTATATCTCAATAAAGGGAATAGGTTCGAAACACTCGCTAAATGTTCGCTGATATCCAAATGAAGCAATAACATACTTCATTTCAAAGACAATGGAATGGGCACAACTAATCCGATTAACCTCATAGGATACAAGTAATTATCTTATGAACTATATAATTTGTATGCAGTCGGAACTAATCGGCCATTGTCGTGTCATTCTAAATAACATCAGCAAAAAGAATGAATTTGTTATTTGAAGAGTCGGCAAAATTTCATACTTATTTGTTTTGTTTTTTTATTTTATAGTACGACTTGGGGACCTAGGGACTAGCCCTGGCTTCGCTCGTTTAACTAAGGATCCCTAATTAAAAAAAAAAATAATGTAGCCTGTGTAATGGTTACCACGCCAGACCGCCACCCAGGAGGTCCCGGGTTCGATCCCCGGTC
The DNA here is from genome assembly GCA_905163395.2 of Endotricha flammealis. NCBI lineage: Eukaryota > Metazoa > Arthropoda > Insecta > Lepidoptera > Pyralidae > Endotricha > Endotricha flammealis. The sequence goes on along the minus strand of LR990870.1, from coordinate 5,647,054 downwards.
GGGTCATGATGAAAAACGAACTTTTTCTGATTGGCCTCGGGTCTTGGATGTTTATCTATATATGTATTTGTTATAAAATATAATATCGTTAAGTTAGTATCCCATAACACAAGTTTCGAACTTACTTTGGGGCTAGCTCAATCTGTATGAATTGTCCCTTTATATTTATAACCGATAAATAATTTATGAAATAGGTCCAGTCGTTTTTGACTTTATTCGTTACAAACAAAAATACATATCTTTCCTCTTTATAATGTTAGTACCTACAGATTACTTATGAAATATGGCTTTTCGCGTCTGTTTCCTGGGTATTTGTTTGTTTGGATCAGCATCTATGGGAGATTTAATGCTAATACTAATTCTCCCTTAGCAGACGGAGGGTGAGCCGGACCGGTACCAAATTCGCTGTGAGCGATAGAACAAAAGAACTCCTATGCTACAAAAACACACAGAGAAAAAGACTAACATCGACGAGCAGACCCGGTTTATTTGCTTTACCGTCAAAAAAAACGTGCCGCCCTTCCGTCTGTAAAGCGTCTAATCCGTCGACAGTTAAATATTATTATATCAAGGTTTATTTACGTAATAAAAAAGTTTTTACAAAATCAACATATCAAAATCAGAACGGAAATGCCCCTTATAAAAATAAATACATATAATACGTTAAGGCAAATATTAACCAAACTAAAGTAATCAAATAGAACCAATATTTTTAGCACATTTCCCAGAGCGCCATCATAATCCAAATAATGTTGTCGTGGTGATCACTTACCATTAAATGATTCGCATGCGTTGGTGAACCTCTTTCATAAAAAGTAATACTTGAATCTAGGTAATTGTGTTAAGTGTATCAGACAACGATATACATTTTTTAAATAGTTAAGGTAGGTATAAACTGGAAAACCTAGACTTAGATATTAATCACGTAAATGTTTATCCTGTGCAGCTGGGATCGAATCTGCATCATTCGACATATTTATATTATATCTCTACACAAAAATCTTTGATGTTAACCTTAAAATTGACGATACACGCCTTGGTATTCAATGAAGGACGCTATTACACCAAAAACGGGGTTAATGAACGTAATATAAGTGGAACGGTTAATGCATTATGACGAATCGCGATCCGTACTGAGTCCAAGACAGTTCACTCACACTTAGTGGCTTAATAGACGGACAGCTTTGAGCAGTTACAGTGCCACAAACTCTGTGCTGATGGCTGGGCGCTAGGATTGAAGCTATTGAAGGTACCTAATTGTCTAGGCGTATTCATTAGTTCTAGTTTTGGCCCCCGGCACAGATAAGTTTGTCGCACTGTAGGCTATTTTTCGATCAGAGATGCACGAGAAAAATATACCAATAAAGACACTTTGTTTTATTTTATTTTATCCACTAGCTGTTCGCAAATGCACTGGTAAAGTCAGTCTGTCCATGGAGGCTCCGACTGCAACACGACCGCTTGTGTAGGCTGCTAAAAGCAGTCCGTGTATAAGTCTCCAACTACAGCATCCGCTCCGTAATATCCGCACAATTGGTCTCTGCTACAGAAAGTAGTTATCAATATCCAACTGCAATACGATAAGACCGATCTCATACAGTCACGACTCAAAGCAGTCCGTCTATGAAGGCACTTATTATTAGTTGTACATCTACAGGATGTGACTATCTGATTCCCTATTCACTTGTGAATTAATAAGTTTCTTCGAACACGATAAATATTCTAAATGTAAATGTCGCTAAATGCTATTTATGCTATAATGCTAATTAGTATATTAATTTGATGCAATTTATAGTTGCTTTTAATATTTATATTCATCTTATGTCATCATCATCATTTGCAATATTTTTTTTTAAAACCATTGTTCCCGTTCTTATGTGTACTTACTTATATAAGAATAATAGAAATAATAATACCTAGTACCTAGCCTGAACTGGAATAAATTATGTTTAATTTTCTATATCAATCCAGTCATAAATCAGTCCAACTAGTTGATATGCCGTAGCAACTGTAATAGACCAACTTAAATTTAAATAAAACTTTTTTAAAACAATATATTAGCTGACAAAGCGCTGCGTTGAACAAAAAATATTTAATAATAGTTTGTGTCCCTATCTTCTCTTTGTATCCATTTCTTTCAAAAGTAACTCATTTAGGGCTTTTTATTTTGTCGCGAATACATTACCATTGTAATGCTATAATTGCTTACCATTAGGTGACCCATCAACTTCACTGATATATAAAAAATACTGCAATGCATGAACAATCCTTTTTTACTCCGCACGTCAGCCGACGCGTGACGCCAGCCGCGCCTTCGTCACAAATTAGCTCGTATAGTTAATTCGACCGTTACACTGTTTGCCATATATAGACTAATTTATACTTGTTTTTTTTTGTGTCATACGGCAGGCAAACAAGCAAGCTTCCTGATGGAAAGTGGTTACATCAATAACATCAAAAGCGAAGGAACAAGGAAAGAATAGGGAGAATTAGCAAAAGAGTTGATCTTTCGATTCTCATTCACAGAACGAATACTGCTGCTTCACTCGATATTATGTGATAGGGTACCCTGTTTAGTAGTCCATTTTGTAAATGCTCTTATTAATTGTCAGTAAACACCGAAACTTAAAAGAAGAAAGCTACCGCTGGCGCAAACCCCAACAAATTTAATCAGAAAGAAATTAGGAGTTACAAAGTTTGTGATGTTGTTTCATTGCGATTTTGCCTGTTTGCGACACTTATAATCAAAAACAAACTTCCAATCTAGTGATTCGTAATTATTTTAACGATAAAGTATTTTTATCCCGTAATTTTATTGTTCGTCTACATTCGACTTCGTGCAGCTTAATAGTTATTTCGTAGGTATTGCGTACATTTCTCAGTTTTCTCTTCAACCTTGCAGCTAGGGAATGCAAATCTCGCGAGATTGGGGCTCAAGCGAGATCTCGCCATTTCGAGATCTCGCGATGGCAGATTTGTGTTTTTTTTTTGCAAATAATCACAATATTTGAATAAATTAGGATAAAAATTATAAATATTATAAGATAAACATTTATTTTCACGATTTTTTTCCTAAGTATAACTATTATGAATTCTGTGGTATAGTTGACTATTAAACTGATATTATTTTATTATCAATTAAATAAAACTATATCTACTCAGTAGATCCATTAGATATTTCAGATTAATTAACAAAATATACCAATTAGTCAGACTATTAGACGTTTTTAAGCTCGAGTGCAATCTCGTTAAACTCGCGAGATCTCGCCCTTTCTTCGTCCGAGATCAATCTCGCTAAAAAAGGCCGAGATCTCGCGAGAACGAGATTGCATTCCCTTGCAGCATGCAGCCCACATCTGTTATCAGTAATTACTTCAAATTAATTTGAGCATACAAAATAATAAATATTCTCGAACCGCTTTCACGAAATACAAAGTGTGTCAACAGGGTATCATAAAACCTTTTTTGCTTGCTTTTTTTTATCTTGTAAAATCGCACAAAGACAAAGGATTCCACCCGCATACCATGCACCATTGTGAATTCGTGGAAGATGGCTTTTTCGATAAATAAATTAGAGATCGTGCATTTTTTTAAGGTAGACATGAATAGCATACGGGTGTGGTCGTGATACATGATTCAAAAGCCCATAAACTTCACAATGAGAAGGAAACTAAATTACTTTATGAAATCAAACGCTTTTTGTAATTCAACCAACTAAACAAACTCTTCAGCTATAATATTAGTACTTAATATGTTATTTTATATGCTAATAAACTGTAAGCTACCACCATTTCGGAATCACCAGTAAGATAGCCACCCAATAAAGAAATGGTGAACGAAAAAAATAAAGTCTATTTAACTTCGCTCAGCGTTTTTCCGTATTTTGCTAAAAACACGTTGCATTTTTTGTCTACTGAGTATTGACTGATTTCATAAATACGTGTATATAGATTTCAAAGCCACAAAATTATATCCCAGTTTTAATTCAACAATTAAGTAACTTTGATTAACATCACTCGCCACATCAAGTGGAGTGAGGGCCTCAAACGATTGATTGGGTCGTAAATCGATACCAGCTGCCAGGGAAATTAATTTAACAGGCAATTTAAAAGAAATTGAAAATAGGGGATGTTATGGATATGTGTTGTGGCTGACAACATTTTATTACTATCCACTTAACTCGTAATAGGGTAAGGGATTAATATTTGTTAGAGGTCATATTGCCTAATATTTTAATGGCACTCTTTAGTAAATAATTTTATTATCATAACTAGCTTCTGCCCGCGGCTTCGCCCGCGTGGCCTAGTAACAATTAGCATATTTTTCTTCAGAAACAAATTCCGGTCCTGCACGGCCCGGTACGGTACGGTTCCATCCGGTCCAGTCGGTCCGGTCAGTCCGGGCCGGTCTGGTCGGTCCGGTCCTGATATGGAACCTACATGCCAATTAGCATATTTTTCTACAGAAAAAAAAAACCGGTTCGGTCCGGCACGGCCCGGTACGGTGCGGTTCCTTCCGGACCGATCAGGTCTGATCCGTTCCGGTCCGGTCCGGTCCTTATATGGAACCTACATGACAAATTTGGCATCTCTAGACCCAGCGGTTTGGGCTGTGCGTCCTCTCGCAACTACGTTTGCGCATATCTCGCTTTCCCGTGGGATTTTGAAAAATCCTTTCTTAGTACATCCCTAGACGTCGTAAGGAACCTACATGCCAAATTTGATATAGCCTCGCAACCTCGTTTGCGTATATCTCGGTTTCCCGTGGGAATTTCGAAAAATCCTTTCTTTGTACACCCCTAGACGTCGCCATCGTAAGGAACCTACAGTCCAAATTTGGAATCTCTAGACCCACCGGTTTGGGCTGTGCGTTGATATATGTATAGTTAAGTCAGTCAGGACTTTCAATTTTATATATATATAGTCCGGTCCGATCAGGTCCAGTCGGTCCGCTCCGGTCCGGTCGGTCCGGTTCTGATAAGGTTATACATACCAATTAACATATATTTCTTCAGAAAAAAAAACCGGTCCGTTCCGGTCCGGTCCGATTCGGTCCGGTCCGGTCGGTCCGGACCTTATAATGACCCTACATGCTAAATTTGGCATCTCTAGATCCAACGGTTTGGGCTGTGCGTCCTCTCGCAACTTCGTTTGCGTATATCTCGCTTTCCCGTGGGAATTTTGAAAAATCCTTTCTTAGTACATCCCTAAACATCGTAAGGAACCTACATGCCAAATTTGGAATCTCTAGACCCAGCGGTTTGGGCTGTGCGTTGATATACCCTCGCAACTTCGTTTGCGTATATCTCGGATTCCTGTGAGAATTTTGAAAAGAAACATACACTAAATGTTAAGTTGAGCAAATCGCCACTTATTAGTGAAAACCGCATCCAAATCGGTTCAGCCGTTTCTGAGATTAGCGTGTGCAAACATACATACAAACATATAAACATACAAATAGACGGACAAAAAAAAAACGATCCGGTCCGGTTCGGTCCGGTCCGGTACGGACTCGGTACGGTGCGGTTCCTTCCGGACCGATCAGGTCTGATCCGTTCCGGTCCAGTCCGGTCCGGTCCGGTCCGGTCCGGTCTGGTCGGTCCGGACCATATAAGGACCCTACATGCCAAATTTGGCATCTCTAGACCCAACGGTTTGGTTTGTGCGTCCTCTTGCAACTTCGTTTGCGTATATCTCGCTTTCCCGTGGGAATTTTGAAAAATCCTTTCTTTGTATATCCCTAGACGTCGTAAGTAACCTACATGCCAAATTCGGAATCTCTAGACCCAGCGGTTTGGGCTGTGCGTTGATATACCCTCGCAACTTCGTTTGCGTATATCTCGGATTCCCGTGGGAATTTTGAAAAGAAACATACACTAAATGTTAAGTTGAGCAAATCGCCACATATTAGTGAAAACCGCATCCAAATCGGTTCAGCCGTTTCTGAGATTAGCGTGTACAAACATACAAACATCCAAACATACATACATACAAACATACAAACAGACGGACAAAATTTTACAGTTTAATATTTATATTCATCTTATGTCATCATCATCATTTGCAATATTTTTTTTTAAAACCATTGTTCCCGTTCTTATGTGTACTTACTTATATAAGAATAATAGAAATAATAATACCTAGTACCTAGCCTGAACTGGAATAAATTATGTTTAATTTTCTATATCAATCCAGTCATAAATCAGTCCAACTAGTTGATATGCCGTAGCAACTGTAATAGACCAACTTAAATTTAAATAAAACTTTTTTAAAACAATATATTAGCTGACAAAGCGCTGCGTTGAACAAAAAATATTTAATAATAGTTTGTGTCCCTATCTTCTCTTTGTATCCATTTCTTTCAAAAGTAACTCATTTAGGGCTTTTTATTTTGTCGCGAATACATTACCATTGTAATGCTATAATTGCTTACCATTAGGTGACCCATCAACTTCACTGATATATAAAAAATACTGCAATGCATGAACAATCCTTTTTTACTCCGCACGTCAGCCGACGCGTGACGCCAGCCGCGCCTTCGTCACAAATTAGCTCGTATAGTTAATTCGACCGTTACACTGTTTGCCATATATAGACTAATTTATACTTGTTTTTTTTTGTGTCATACGGCAGGCAAACAAGCAAGCTTCCTGATGGAAAGTGGTTACATCAATAACATCAAAAGCGAAGGAACAAGGAAAGAATAGGGAGAATTAGCAAAAGAGTTGATCTTTCGATTCTCATTCACAGAACGAATACTGCTGCTTCACTCGATATTATGTGATAGGGTACCCTGTTTAGTAGTCCATTTTGTAAATGCTCTTATTAATTGTCAGTAAACACCGGAACTTAAAAGAAGAAAGCTACCGCTGGCGCAAACCCCAACAAATTTAATCAGAAAGAAATTAGGAGTTACAAAGTTTGTGATGTTGTTTCATTGCGATTTTGCCTGTTTGCGACACTTATAATCAAAAACAAACTTCCAATCTAGTGATTCGTAATTATTTTAACGATAAAGTATTTTTATCCCGTAATTTTATTGTTCGTCTACATTCGACTTCGTGCAGCTTAATAGTTATTTCGTAGGTATTGCGTACATTTCTCAGTTTTCTCTTCAACCTTGCAGCTAGGGAATGCAAATCTCGCGAGATTGGGGCTCAAGCGAGATCTCGCCATTTCGAGATCTCGCGATGGCAGATTTGTGTTTTTTTTTTGCAAATAATCACAATATTTGAATAAATTAGGACAAAAATTATAAATATTATAAGATAAACATTTATTTTCACGATTTTTTTCCTAAGTATAACTATTATGAATTCTGTGGTATAGTTGACTATTAAACTGATATTATTTTATTATCAATTAAATAAAACTATATCTACTCAGTAGATCCATTAGATATTTCAGATTAATTAACAAAATATACCAATTAGTCAGACTATTAGACGTTTTTAAGCTCGAGTGCAATCTCGTTAAACTCGCGAGATCTCGCCCTTTCTTCGTCCGAGATCAATCTCGCTAAAAAAGGCCGAGATCTCGCGAGAACGAGATTGCATTCCCTTGCAGCATGCAGCCCACATCTGTTATCAGTAATTACTTCAAATTAATTTGAGCATACAAAATAATAAATATTCTCGAACCGCTTTCACGAAATACAAAGTGTGTCAACAGGGTATCATAAAACCTTTTTTGCTTGCTTTTTTTTATCTTGTAAAATCGCACAAAGACAAAGGATTCCACCCGCATACCATGCACCATTGTGAATTCGTGGAAGATGGCTTTTTCGATAAATAAATTAGAGATCGTGCATTTTTTTAAGGTAGACATGAATAGCATACGGGTGTGGTCGTGATACATGATTCAAAAGCCCATAAACTTCACAATGAGAAGGAAACTAAATTACTTTATGAAATCAAACGCTTTTTGTAATTCAACCAACTAAACAAACTCTTCAGCTATAATATTAGTACTTAATATGTTATTTTATATGCTAATAAACTGTAAGCTACCACCATTTCGGAATCACCAGTAAGATAGCCACCCAATAAAGAAATGGTGAACGAAAAAAATAAAGTCTATTTAACTTCGCTCAGCGTTTTTCCGTATTTTGCTAAAAACACGTTGCATTTTTTGTCTACTGAGTATTGACTGATTTCATAAATACGTGTATATAGATTTCAAAGCCACAAAATTATATCCCAGTTTTAATTCAACAATTAAGTAACTTTGATTAACATCACTCGCCACATCAAGTGGAGTGAGGGCCTCAAACGATTGATTGGGTCGTAAATCGATACCAGCTGCCAGGGAAATTAATTTAACAGGCAATTTAAAAGAAATTGAAAATAGGGGATGTTATGGATATGTGTTGTGGCTGACAACATTTTATTACTATCCACTTAACTCGTAATAGGGTAAGGGATTAATATTTGTTAGAGGTCATATTGCCTAATATTTTAATGGCACTCTTTAGTAAATAATTTTATTATCATAACTAGCTTCTGCCCGCGGCTTCGCCCGCGTGGCCTAGTAACAATTAGCATATTTTTCTTCAGAAACAAATTCCGGTCCTGCACGGCCCGGTACGGTACGGTTCCATCCGGTCCAGTCGGTCCGGTCAGTCCGGGCCGGTCTGGTCGGTCCGGTCCTGATATGGAACCTACATGCCAATTAGCATATTTTTCTACAGAAAAAAAAAACCGGTTCGGTCCGGCACGGCCCGGTACGGTGCGGTTCCTTCCGGACCGATCAGGTCTGATCCGTTCCGGTCCGGTCCGGTCCTTATATGGAACCTACATGACAAATTTGGCATCTCTAGACCCAGCGGTTTGGGCTGTGCGTCCTCTCGCAACTACGTTTGCGCATATCTCGCTTTCCCGTGGGATTTTGAAAAATCCTTTCTTAGTACATCCCTAGACGTCGTAAGGAACCTACATGCCAAATTTGATATAGCCTCGCAACCTCGTTTGCGTATATCTCGGTTTCCCGTGGGAATTTCGAAAAATCCTTTCTTTGTACACCCCTAGACGTCGCCATCGTAAGGAACCTACAGTCCAAATTTGGAATCTCTAGACCCACCGGTTTGGGCTGTGCGTTGATATATGTATAGTTAAGTCAGTCAGGACTTTCAATTTTATATATATATAGTCCGGTCCGATCAGGTCCAGTCGGTCCGCTCCGGTCCGGTCGGTCCGGTTCTGATAAGGTTATACATACCAATTAACATATATTTCTTCAGAAAAAAAAACCGGTCCGTTCCGGTCCGGTCCGATTCGGTCCGGTCCGGTCGGTCCGGACCTTATAATGACCCTACATGCTAAATTTGGCATCTCTAGATCCAACGGTTTGGGCTGTGCGTCCTCTCGCAACTTCGTTTGCGTATATCTCGCTTTCCCGTGGGAATTTTGAAAAATCCTTTCTTAGTACATCCCTAAACATCGTAAGGAACCTACATGCCAAATTTGGAATCTCTAGACCCAGCGGTTTGGGCTGTGCGTTGATATACCCTCGCAACTTCGTTTGCGTATATCTCGGATTCCTGTGAGAATTTTGAAAAGAAACATACACTAAATGTTAAGTTGAGCAAATCGCCACTTATTAGTGAAAACCGCATCCAAATCGGTTCAGCCGTTTCTGAGATTAGCGTGTGCAAACATACATACAAACATATAAACATACAAATAGACGGACAAAAAAAAAACGGTCCGGTCCGGTTCGGTCCGGTCCGGTACGGACTCGGTACGGTGCGGTTCCTTCCGGACCGATCAGGTCTGATCCGTTCCGGTCCAGTCCGGTCCGGTCCGGTCCGGTCCGGTCTGGTCGGTCCGGACCATATAAGGACCCTACATGCCAAATTTGGCATCTCTAGACCCAACGGTTTGGTTTGTGCGTCCTCTTGCAACTTCGTTTGCGTATATCTCGCTTTCCCGTGGGAATTTTGAAAAATCCTTTCTTTGTATATCCCTAGACGTCGTAAGTAACCTACATGCCAAATTCGGAATCTCTAGACCCAGCGGTTTGGGCTGTGCGTTGATATACCCTCGCAACTTCGTTTGCGTATATCTCGGATTCCCGTGGGAATTTTGAAAAGAAACATACACTAAATGTTAAGTTGAGCAAATCGCCACATATTAGTGAAAACCGCATCCAAATCGGTTCAGCCGTTTCTGAGATTAGCGTGTACAAACATACAAACATCCAAACATACATACATACAAACATACAAACAGACGGACAAAATTTTACGAAATTCTTGTTCTTTTGCTTATTCTTCATCGCCCTAAACAATTTTTTTGGAAATATATTCAATGTACAGACAAACTTTTTTTACACTTTTATTATATTATAGATAGATATCAATAAATTTCACTTACAAATCCATGATATTATGTAATATTATCTTGTAAATATATTATTACAATATTAATATCAGATTTCACAAAGACATACTTAAATATGTATAATAATTTTTTTCTTTGGTCTAGGCTAATACATGGAAAAAATTGAAGGGAGAAATAAAAATAAACAGTGTAATAGGGCTTCTTTCTCCACTTTGCAGGGTCTTCCTGCATTTGCTGGCCTGAGTATTCGATTCGCCTAGCAGAAACATAAATAAAATTACATAAATGCACATCTGGTAAAATGTTACAGTAACATTTGTAATACATAGAGAAAGCAACCGCTTTTGCATCAGTGCAATTCCTTTGTGATGGCCGGAGCGACAATTTTATCAATAGAGCGGTGTGTCGTAATGCCATCGATTTGACGTCTATATTTGTTGATGTACCCACAACACACAATGATGTCATCTAGGCCGGTGATCAATTGTCGCTGGCCGTACGTCCAACTGCGTCCACGTTGCGTAACAAAAATCGGCCTATGGTTGTCACAAAAAAACACGTTATAGGGCTTTTTTGGGACAAATAAGTTTTAGTATATCATATATATGTAGCATTTTAGAATGGGCTAGCTCGACCGAAAAAAGTATCACCTATTCACCCTCTTACATAACATCGGCGTAAAGTAGTAAGTAATGCATTTCATTCCGAGAGTAAGAGATCTTTTCTTCTTTTCTCTTTTAAGGAAAATGAGAATTCCTTATCACTTTTCTCCATATTATTATTTCTTTCCTTGTAGCAGGCAACGCATTTTATCGCCTCTGGCATTAGGTACTAATGTTCATGCTTTTGTTTGCTTGGCTATGGTATGACATAAAAAAATATTTAAATTGACATTCTTCTCCTAAATCGTCATTCCGAAATGCTGGTAGATTAGAAAATTATATCTAACATTCAAAAAGACGTGTCTAAGTATCTACGAGAGCACACAGTATAATTTTTTTTTTTTTTTACATGATCTTACTTTATGTTAATTTCAACAATGTTGTGAAAAAATTAATTTTCTTGTTATCTGACAACCCTAACAAGAACATGCAACAAAATTAACTACAATTGTAAATAACTTTCACACTTGTATAGCTGCAATATTTTATTACAATGATATCTATTGGTACAGATGGACAAACATATTCTTTTAGATGTTCACGTTAATTTTCTTTGTTATTAAAGAGTCTATTTCGTGTATCAATTTAACGGAACTAATATTGTTTTACGTGTATAAATATATTTCGGTCCAATATACTTGAGATAAAATCTAAAAACAATTATCTAATTTAATTAAACAGCGATGTGAAATAGGCATGAATCGATCACATTCGCAAATGACTTTATTGCGATTAAACAAAACATTTTGTTACCACAATAAGGTATCACGAACTAGTTCAAACACTATCATTGAATCACTCGAAATCTTGTGTCAATTATATTGGAACGTAGTTTACGTCATCAACTTAGACCAATAAGCTCGGACCGCAAACAAATCATGTAGGTTTAAGTGAGAAATGTAAATGTAGTGATAGACCTATCAACGCCTACACAACCAGTATTCCAATATTCATACATACAACATTCTATTAAAATTGTACATCGTCTGACAAATCGCAAGTAGGACAGCAATCGCATGCGCTGCATTCCGCGTGCAGTCCTTTTGCAAATGTCATTCCAGTGAGGAGCTCGATGGCGTTACTGTGCGTCCCACTCTAAGGCTGGTTATAGAGTCGCGCTGACAGAACGCTGACCGTCGGCGCTGACAGCAAATATAAACCGTCCGCGCTGATAACTACGCGTTATTCGAAAACGCTTCCTAGAAGTTCATACATTTTCGGATGTCAGCGTGCTGTCAGCGTAACTCTAAAACCAGCCTAAATGAACAGGCAAGTTAAGCAACGTCTACCCTAGCCAGTGTTTGGATGGGTTTTGTTATCTTGAGCTTAAATTGTGCTTCGACGTCGAACGTCTATTAGTTTTTGCATCTAGTACCTAATATATCGTAGAATTTATACATAATGTATTTTGTTGAATAAAAAATGAATGGACAGTATCATATTTAATACATGTAATATCATATTATGTAGTTAACGCTATGTTTGATATTTGAGATTATCTCCAATGTCGTTATGTGAAACGTGTTTATTAAAAGTAATATGAGCTGTGTGTTAAATTTAACGCATCAATTTGCAGACATTGATTGACAGAATTGGAATGAAGTAGAAAAATGATTTTCAGGTTAAATCGGATTCAGAAGGGTTTTCCGATATTTTCAGTTTGATGGAATGATGTAATTTTCTTTTATGTAATATTCATAATCTTATAACTGGAGCGGTTTTCTGATTTTATATGTGCGGTATGAGTACAAGTACGTACGTACCTATAGCGTACTTACCTAAGGTTTTTACTCAAAACTGCGATACGATGTCGCATCGCAAAATTCAGACGTTACAAACAAAAACTACGAACGAAATTCTTTCGAATCATTTCGCAGGTTTTTTTTGCAAAATCCGCACGATTTCGCATTGTCTGGAAGTTAAACGTCAGTTAAACGTCAATGAACCACACTCTCAAAATAGAATCCTTTGATTGGCAGTGTATTCTTAAAAACAAATACGGATTCGCGAAGTCAAAGATCACATCGCAGTTTTCTGCGTCGCGAATTCGCGTCGCAATTTTGTGTACAATCACAAATTGAGCCAATCGGTGAGCCTATTAAAAATATAAATGTCACAGTTCGTGGGTACAAACACAGTACAAATTGGTACAAAAACGACACAGTACTGATCCAATGGAAAAGTACGTTTTCACAAATTAAATCAATTTGCTTAACAGCCAATATGTTTACATCTTATCTTATCATTAAGTCTGCAGGCGAAAGCTTTAAAAAGCATTTAAAGCGCAGTTTTACATAAATTTCACACGGGTGCAAAACTAAAATGGAATTGCGAAAGTTTCTGAATGAATATGCGAAAAGCTTTTAAACGTTTAGTTGGCCGGTGCAAGCGATAAGCGAGCCAAGGATTCTTTTACTTTACACCATGCGCTACATGGAGTACGACGTAAAGACAGTATGATAGTTTTGGTAAAAGAACAAATTCAAAACGACCTCATCGACTGACGGTAACGGGTCGACTTGGTTGATTGTGAGGATTTCTGCTTCCATATTGGTCCATTTCAGCAGTCACTTTAGCTGCCTTCATCTCAATTTGTTTTACGTAAATAAAGTTATTATTATTTTCTTTTTCTTTTTCATGTAAATAAAATTGTAATTATTTTAGTCCTCACGTACGCTCACGGAGTCATTCTGCCTCTTTTTCAATCTACCCATGCCCTCTCATCTGTTCACATTCATTCAACATTACTTTCTGAGCATGTCGTGACAAAAGTCCGAGGGACACCATCATCATATCAATCTTATAATCAACCCACTGCAGGGATACGGGGGACACTTATCATCTAATATGTTTTTGTGCCTTTAGATGTGAAAGCACCTTAAAGCATGCTAAAGCAGACGTAAAGATATCGTCAGTGAACAGGATTTCTAGGCAAATACATTATGCTAATTTCTTGGCAGCTTCCTAAACGTTTCGATACAGAATATTTTATATATTGCGAAATGTCATGCTTTTTTCAGCTTCTTTTCGAGAAAGATTTGAATAGAGAGCGTCCAATTTTTGATTTGGCAATGTTATGCATATTTCATCTAGATATTTTCCATTCATTAAAGATATTTGAATAGACTGAACCTGAGTGTAAAGCATTCGGATTTCGGTGCTTCCTAATGGTATTGAGTATGCAGTTAGTCTGCACGAGCGACGTTTGTACTATGTAAGCGTTCATGGAAGACCACAGCAGTATTTTCTTACTAGTTACTTGACTGACGTACTTAGTGACATACCAAACGTATATACCACAACCCAAGACTCAAATTCACCTATTATACTTATCTACTTCACTTTATAAGATAAGAAAAGAAATAATACCAAGAAAACAGAATCTAATGAATGAATGAAGCCTTGTCTTGTCAATATAAGAAAAGAAAATTCTAAAAATCACATCTCATAAAGCAAAACTTTAGCAACCTCTGTGTAAAACTTCAGCTAGGCTCAAGGGTTTGAGCTGCGTGTTGATCAGTCAGGCCTGTGGGACGTTGGAGACTATGGAGTCTCCAACGTCCCACAGGCTCTCACAAGCTACACATAATACAAGCACAATAGCTTATTTGAGAAACTCAACAGAATAAAACCAATTTAAAGAAAATTGGAGAAGGCTTTTGTTGAAATTGAAACTGGCACTTTTATGCTAGTACCAGCACATTCTGTCTATAAAACTTGTACCAAATAAAATATTATGGATATTTATCGAAATGGTCTCATTTGCATTGTATTTGAACCAAAGGCCTAAACAACATGTTTCATGTTTCAATCATAGGCATTTGCTATCTACAGACTGTTAAAATAGAAATCGTACGTGCTTTAATATAAACATATGCATTTAGACTGTGCCCTATTTTCTAGATTGAAAGTCACTGAGATTATCTCTTTGTTATATAAATACTACATACCTTATATACGACTTTGTTATAATAGAGCAGGATAAATAAACAATTTTTTTTTTGTTACTTGATAGTAAACTTAATCACTCTACCCATGTATACTCGCGTTCACTGGATATTTCAGGATGGGTTTTACCACCTAAAATTAGGGAACATCAATGAAATATCAAAGTGAAGAACGAGGAAGTTAGCCATTGGTTCTCTCTCACTCTGCAAGTAACTAGATATTAGTTTCTTTCATTAATATCAAACAGATGAGCATTTTTGCTACACTTATGCGAGAACATGTAAATGGTCCTTGGTATCAAAATAGTTGAATATAAAGATTTATCGACGGTATGTTTTCCGAATAAAATAAAATAAATCGAACAACATGCGGGTGCTATTTTTTTTTTTAACTAATGTATTCTTATCTATTTTGAGTAATAAACATCATAAGAGCGATGACCATAGCATTTGTGAGATCCCAGTGGTCTTATTTCCTATTTTGAATTCTTCACATCGAACTGTCTTCAGCATCTTTCCTTCTTTCTTTCTAGTTTATTATGTCTGCACTGTAGGTACTGTACGGCGCCGGCGCACGTCGGGGACCATGAAACACCATAGCCTTAAACAAGTCGGAGGCTATGGTGTTTCATGGTCCCCGACGTGCGCCGGCGCCGGGATCACACATCGTGGTCAGCGGGGCCCGGATAGCTGTCGAGTCCACCATGAAGTATCTGGGTTTGGTGCTCGACAGCCGATGGGAATTCGGGCCCCACTTCCGGCGGCTGGCGCCCAAGCTGATGGGCGCAGCGGGCGCGCTTTCAACGTTGCTTCCCAACTTGGGGGGCCCGAGTGCCGCCTGTAGGCGGTTGTACGTGGGAATCGTGCGGTCCATGGCCCTGTATGGGGCCCCTATGTGGGCGATGGACATGACGACCAGCACTCTCGCCATTCTGCGCAAACCGCAGAGGGCGATGGCCGTCAGAGTCGTCCGCGGGTATCGCACGATTTCCTACGAGGCGGCTTGCGTCCTGGCCGGATCCCCGCCCTGGGACCTAGAGGCGAAAGTACTCGCGTCATTATATCGATGGCGCGAGGAAGAGCGGGCACGGGGCTTGAGGCCGGTGCAGCGGCAGATCGCGCTGCGCCGAGAGGAGCTCCGTCAGGTCTTGGTGACGGAATGGCGGCAAAGGCTTCTGCGCCCTACCGCCGGCCTCGCTACCGTCGAGGCGATCCGGCCAGTACTCGACGACTGGCTCGGGAGAAGGCACGGCTCCCTGTCGTTTAGGGTGACGCAGGTGCTGTCGGGGCACGGCTGCTTCGGCAAGTACCTGTGCCGCATAGACAGGGAGCCGGACGCTCGGTGCCACCACTGCGTTCATTGCGGGGAGGACACGGCGCAACACACGCTCGCCGAGTGTGTAGCTTGGGAGGAGCAGCGCCGTGTCCTCACAAATGAAGTAGGAAGCGATCTGTCGCTGCCGGCCGTAGTGCGAAGGATGGTCGGTAGCGCAGAGACGTGGGACGCGGTGGTGTCCTTCTGTGAGGACGTGATGTCGCAGAAGGAAACTGCGGAACGGGAGAGAGAAATCTTGACTCCCTTTCCCGGCCGCAGAAGGCGCACCGGGCGCAGGAGAAGGGCGGACAACGCCCTTTTCCGGCCCCCATGAATGGGTCCAGGGGCGATGGACTTGGGGAAGTCCCCGCCCCCTATTTAATGGACCCGAGTCGCAGGCGCGCGCGGGTGTCGGCGCGCGCCTCTGAGGCGATGCACGGGGCAGTTCAACACCTCACTACCCCGTGCAGGAGACGAGGCCCGGGCAGAACCGGCCAGCACTAGTGTGGGGCTGCGGAAGAATCTGGATTCCCGCGGCCCCGCGCGCACGTGCGAGGAGACACCGGGGTGGTTTTAGTCGGTAAGAGTCCGGCACGCAGTCCATGAGGATTTCCCCCCGTTAAAAAAAAAAAAAAAGGAGATGTAGGTCACGTAGGGATATCTGAACGGATGTCGCAGGAGGCAGTGTTACAAAGTTGAAAACAACTCCAGTACCAACAATGGAATGCAAACTATTATGTTTTATCACCGGAGTTATACTCGCACCGCAGATTTTATTGTTACAAGCTTGTTATTCTGACATTTAATGAAACTTCTTGATCTTATGTCATAACTAGCGAAATTCGCCCAATATCGTATACCTTTATTTCGTGTCAAAATCAAAAATCCTGTGTTGTTTCAGAAACACTTATAGAAAATCTTGATATAGTGAAACTTAAGATAGAAGGTCTCTCCGTAAATGTAAGAGCCGCGGTCTTACATTTAGATCCTCCATTTCCTTTTTCTTGTGCCAGCTCTTTTCCTTCACTTGATCTATGTAACTTGTCGGTCTTCCGGGTAAGTAAGGGGGTAACACTAGGAAAATAAGGTGCACATGTATACTATATTTACACATTGAGAAAGAAATTATGTAAAATATATTTACATAAACAGCTGAAGTTGGCACGATGCGGATGTTTGCACTATGAGATGAAAGACACAGAGAGTGTCTAATTTTAACGGCGGAAACGAGACACGTAGAGATTTAACTTGCCTATATTCGTGTGCTTACTTGAGATTTTTTTTTATAGGTACAACTTGTGAACCGAGGGTCTATTCACGTAACAAATTATGTTGAGAATAGATTATGTTGTGTTCTACAATTTTATCAGAAAGATATTTAACGGAATAGAAAGTATTGAATAACTCCAGTAATAGACGCACATCATTTCTAGAGTGTTACAAAGTGAAAGATACATGTATGAAAACGATAGCGTGCGATGTGGCTAAACAATTCGGTTTTTTATTTCACACTCACATTTTCTGTGTTCCAATTTTGATGCAAATGTTTATCGGACATCTTGATTTAATTTGCTACAATATTTAATGACAAACAGAGTATGAGCCATCGAATAGCGATGCAACAGCGTAAAATTAATGTACCATTTTGTTCTTTTGCGAAAATTAATGCTAATACACAACAATAAAGATGAAAGTAACATGGTAAATTAATGCTAAAATCATAAAGACGAAAGTAACTCACCATTTCACGGTGCCACTGAAATGCTTTCATTTTTGTATGAAGATAGTTTAAGACTCGGGAAGGGATACAGGTTAGCTTTTATCCCGAAAATCACCCCGTAAACGGTTGAAAGGTGTTTTTTTTTATTATTTCTGTTTGAATTTACTTGAAACTGTTGTTCTGTAGAAGGGTGGACAAGGGAGAGGGTGGACGGGAGGGGCGAGGGGGAGACGGGATAAGCGTTTGCACAAAAAAAAAACATTTTTTTTTACTGTATCACCGCTGATAACTTTCAATTAGACGGTCTGTTTGATAAATTGACATCAGAAACAATCATCAAATAAAAATAATTAAATAAATAAATATATAGGGACAATTCATACAGATTGAGCTAGCCCCAAAGTAAGTTCGAAACTTGTGTTATGGGATACTAACTCAACGATATTATATTTTATAACAAATACATATTAAAGATAAACATCCAAGACCCGAGGCGAATCAGAAAAAGTTCGTTTTTCATCATGACCCGACCGGGGATCGAACCCGGGACCTCCTGGGTGGCGGTCTGGCGTGGTAACCATTACGCCACGGAGGTCGTCAAATGATATATAGATTTTTTTTTTGGAGCAAATCAAATTTAATTTTCTTCGTTCTTATACTTAGTACAAAGGTTACGATTTCTTAGTTATCTCCCTCCCAAATTGTAATATATAGTGTACAAATTAGACAAGTTTGTTGTTATAATTACAAAACGTAATTAAAAGTTATATCTTTAATTTCAGGTCAAAAGTTCCTGTAGCGCCGTCCGTCGCGGATTAACATATACAAGTAAGTTTTAACGGTGTTTGCACTTACTGGAAAGGTTTTACCAGAAATCTATTGTTTTGAAGAAGGATTTTGACCTCAACATTTCAACGAAATTACCTTATACATATACTTAGTTCTTTACCTAATTTGATAACTAATCACTTAAATATTATGTAATGAAACCCACAATTTCATCTATAGTTATACACACTCCCTTTATTAATAAACGAAAGAATTTTTTCTTCGTTTAAAAATATTTTTTATATTAATGGGACCACGAAAAAACTGGGGTGCATTTTACTTATAACATAACGCTCAAAGTTAAACCCATAAGTTTTATTTTCACCAATACTACTGCTACACAAAAATACCATTTATAAAATGCACGTATCGAAACTGAAACTTTATTTGAGAGGAGCTTTCTCTAGCGAGATCTTCTAAGCTCTACAAAACACATGAAAGCACTTTTTCTTGTGTATCGTACGCCGAATAAAGTTTATTCTTTCTAAACTTGTTTTGTTATACTTTAGTCTCAGGATATTAGTCCTTTGTAACACCACCAACACGAAACAAACTAACAACCGAACAATTGTTTTAATGAAAGCTATTTTGCTTTGTATCGAGTTTGCCATCTTTTATAAAGTAATTTTATTTATTGCTAGCTCATCCCCGCGGTTTTCCCGCGAAATCCCGTCGTTTCCCGGATAATCCCGTTATTTCTAAACACCTGTATAACAAACAAGCAAAACTACTAGCCGATTTTACGTGAAAGAGAAATGCTAGCTCTACACTCTCGCGAAGCTGAGCGAATATGATAGTGTGAAGAGCTCGTCGTCCTACTTCGTTTTCACTTTGCCTTCTGTAACTAACTTCACTTCGGTCAACTTTGAGAGAATATAAAGCTATTACAACTTGGACGAATTTATATTACAAACATCCATATAAACCTTCGCTTTTTAGTAGGATAAAAGTATTGAGAACCTATTCCAGAAGACTTAAGCACCAGTATAATTCCCCTAGGGTCGGTATAAATGCAAATCGCAGTCTGGTCTGGGTTACTGACCCGTCTAGACCGGGCTCCAGACGACGCTGACACACTAAATCATATCTATGTACCCCCTGAACATCCAGCATTCTTCCCATTGTGTTTCCGAACGTGACTTTTAAATATTACTACGAAATACGGCTATGTTATATCGTCGATAGAATTTTGTTGAAAATGGTTGAAATATAATATAATTTCTTGCGCCATCTCATTTTGTCAACCACCATTTTACTATAGTATCCGAAATGGAAGCAGAGTACATTATTTACGATAGGTAGGTCCTGCTACTTCCTTCTCTTCTTACCTTACTTTTTCTTTTTATGTGCTTCTCGCTGGTGTGGCAGCTGGTGTCACTATTTTCAACTCACCTAACAGTCCCTGACTTGACGATACATTTACACTGGGAGGCGATTCTCGGGAGCGTGACATAATGTCGACATCGAGATATCTCGAAAAAACATGGCGGATGTCGATTGCAAACAGATTTCCGTATTCTCAGCATCTCACGGTAGACATATGTCGTGCCCCAGCGTTCGACAAGCAACGAGTGGTCGACAGCAGTAGACATTGGATATTTCACACATTATGTCAGTCGAAATCTCAATTGTCATGTCTAATTAATGTGTATATGTCTGGAGACGATTTTATGTCGTTTTTTATTAATGATAATATAGTGGATTTAAAAAAAAATAGAAATAAAAAATAACACTAAATAGAATTAAAGGAAAACAAACGGCGTTTATTCGACTTGTCAAAGTTGTGTTGTCAATTCGAAATCGCGAAAAGAAAAATTACGTTACTTTTCACGCAGCTATATTAGACAAAATATTTCATTTCCTTCTTTGAGAACCTATTTTATGATACTTTTGTGTTGTAATGTATTATAGCATTTATGTTGTTAAGTATTATATTAGTTTTATGATATATTAAAGACTATTCTAGTTCCAAATTCGTGTAGCTCGATTGTGATTCAACACAATCGAAAAAACGGAACGTAACACCAAAAAAGTATGACATTTTGGCGACATTTATCTCTATTGGCACCGAGAATAGGTCAAAATGAAATTATAGAGATTTTGGTGACATTTTCAGCAGACATTTAAAATTCGACATTATCTCGAAATAGAGATATCTCGCAAGAACCGAGAATCGCCTCCCTGTAATTATGCAACGAGAGCACTAACAAATCGAACAACAATAAATTATCTGATAATATAATAAATGCGAAAGTATGTAACCCTGTTTGTATTTCTGTTACATGATTTGAGATGAATTTTGGTATGGGTGTAGTTGGAGACCCGACAAAGACTAGTTTTCGTAAACATTCCTATTTTTTTCACTTTCGCGCTTCATTTAATTCTCCTTAAAGGTGACAGTGACAAAACATTGAACAATCCTTCGTTAAAATTCGAGATAATATACATGTGTTGACAATTACTGCACAATTTACACTCTGTATATATTAAGGCACTGTATACCTACGTACAAGTAGTCTAAGTGTATATGTAATGCCTTCTTTAGTCCCCTATGCTTCGTAACAAAACACAATAAGCCAGGTGATTGCAACTGCAGCTGTTTTAACATAAAGGAGTTTAAAAAAATATACCTCATGCTAAGTATTTTGCATTTAGCTATTGATGTGTTTTATAATACGAGTAGACGGCTGTTGCAGGCTCCGCTAGCTTTTTCGGATGAATATATGAATATAGCCTATGTATGACACACACAAATAACGTACAACGTGACTTTCTTTTGGTAAAACAGTTCTCAAAATCGGTTCAGTAGTTTCAGAGTCTTTAAATATAATATCGGGAGTTAAAAGCCCGTTTTTCCTAAAGAACTTTTGTTTAAATGATTAATGTATTGAGCCTAGTGATCTCACCATTTCACACATTTCAAACTTCTTCAAGGTTGTATAGTGATAGCGAAAAATTGTAAATTAGTTAAGTTTTTTTTAATCAATAAATTTAAACAAATGTATGAATGAAACTCATATGTTTCTGTTACGTCACAAAACAGAAGAAATAATCAATTTTATTATGAGATGCATGTCGTGCAAACTTCTACATTTATAAAAATAGTAGTATGTACCTACCTATTATTGCAATAGAAATGGTTTCCAATACATGGGTAGCATTTGCAGCTAATTGTAGAGGATTTTGTTAATAGCTTAAATTACAAATGGTTCACGAAACACCGCTAATCTCTCATCGCTTGGAATATACGAGCAACACGTTCACGCTGGTCTGCCTCGACTGCCTCCCAAATGCGTCGATACAGGCTGCCGGCTGCACTGGACTGTGATTTAGTGGGACCGCACACCTCTGCCAATAGAACAGACATATCAAGCTTCACTCACATCTACAATATCGTAACGCATTACAAGTATTACATAAACATTATAATCTTTCACAGATCGTGTGATGTTTAATAACCGTGCTAAGTCGATTTTTCGTACCAATAATCATGTTTTGGGAGACTAACGGTGAATTGCTCAGAACAATTTTTTAAGTTAATGTCACTTTATAATATGGCTGTCACTGTCAAACGAAAGGAAAAAAAAGATAACTTGACACTTAAACTAGATTAAAATTAAAACGCATTTCAGAAACTGGCTGTATGATTCGTTATTCACACTTAATTTCTACTAATCACTTGTGAATCTCTCGCATAATATTGTGTGAATGAATGTGACAGTTTCTGTTGGTAATGTCAAAATTACACCATTTTACGTCATGCTACACGTAAAGTCATACTTACCAAAAATAAAGTCATAAAAAAAAAATATATATTTGCTTAGTTCAAATCTTGTAATATTTCTGATGAATGCTGTAGACAGAAGTTACGTTATAAAGTGTTAACATAATTCGCATTAATATACATAGTTTCGATAGTGGTATGTCTGTGGATGTGAATGAAGCTTTACTGCTAACGGCGAATTTATTTCTCTCCCCTTCCTACCATTATTGCAAGCTTTTAAAAGCCCTGCAATTTGCGAATGGCCACGGCGGTGAATCAATCATTGATTGTTAAAATATTGCGAAGGACGCACAATTTCGGGTTTGTTTTTTTGAGTGTCAAGATTTTTTTTATTATCAGATGAGACAAACAAGTTAACCAGTTATCTGATGGCAAGAACATATTATTTGTCCGTAACCGCTGAGGGCTATAGGGATATAGGGAACAAGGAAAGAAGACAGAAACCAAAATTGTTGCAACCATTTCAAAGATTAGTTGACACCAATGAGGTTTTATATATTCTTCTAAGACAAGAGAAGTAACGCCATACAAAGCATTCGTAAAAAGCCGCAACCACTTCAGAGTGTTAAAGACGTAGCTTTGAAACCGATACATATTCCGAGCATATGCCAAAGTAAAATATGTTTGTCTCTTTTTTTCTAGAGTCAAACTAATTATGTCAAAATGAGACAAAAGCATTACTCCCAGAAAAATGGTCAGAGTTGCCAGCTCATGAATAATTTTCCCATTGAATGAATGTTTTATGAGTCTTTTTTTTTTCTAAAAAAAGTTTTTATACCATATTATTGTTTCTTAGGTGACAGAAGAATTAAAGATAGGAAGAAATAAATATATAGATGCGTAAATATTGGTACATACATATTATATTTCAAGAATGAATCATGGCGGAATGGAGAAGTTTCCATTTTTTAGTCATTGATGAATCTAACCGATGCAGACCAACTACTATTATCTATTCTGTGCTACTACTAACTTTTAGCAGAGATTTTTTTTTGTTTTCTTCACCCATTCTGGGTAGGCAAAGGGAACTATGCCCATACAGCCAAGTCTTCAGTAGATTTTTTTTATTGTTAAGAAATGAAAATGAAATTTAAATAAAATAAAATAATAAATTTAAATAATATGAATAAAATACAACATAAAACAAAAAAACTATTGTACTCAATCGAACATTTGATAATTGCAGAAACAATTTAAATTAAACACCGTTACCACAATGAAAAAGATGAAATTGTTACTTCACTGTCATAGTAATAATATCATTATGTCAAATGTCAGTTAAAAGCCATATCAAAAAGAGGAAAATGATTCGTTTTTTCTTGTCTTGACGTGCGTAGCACTAGCGATTGATTTTAGTATCAATCAATTCTAAGTAAATAATTAATTCTAGTTTGAGCCTGGTTGTAGGTTTACTTCTACTGTGTTACTAATGATACATAAAGGCGTATGAGTTCGTCATTGACTAAACTCCCAACATTTGGGAAACTTAAAATCGTTTTTACTGGCAACACTGTTGGCAAAAACAATGCGTAATATATTAATTTCGATTTTTAATACTATTTTGGTATAATTTTAACATAATTAAGCATTCTTATTTGTGAAAAGTGATACCACTTGCTTTGTTATTAGTTTGGGATCACGACATACATGTTTTAACAGTGCATTTAACCATTTTTGTGATATTATTGTGAGATACGCATTCACTGAACGTCAAACTACGACTAAGTCGGAAGAAATTCAACTAAGACTGTGGCCTCAGTCGACGTGGCAGCGGGTATGTGTCAAACATTACGAATCTATAGTAAATAACAAATCACTGGATGACACAGACAAATAGAAAAACAGGTAATTTTTCCGTATAAGTAGTATAGTATTTTGATATTACATACAGGCATTTACATTTTTTTTTATTTATATAGGTATATTTAGCAACACACGCTTAATACAATCAATTTGCCAATTTACTACCTTGTCACTATAATTTTGATAACGCCTCCATTCAGAAGTTCTCATATTTGTCACAACAATTTATTACGAAATGGTCCTAAAATGATGAACTAACAATGAAAGTAAATATTTGTTGAATTGGACTGACCTCGTTACATACAATCGGCATATTGTGCATATCGAAAATGCCTTGAAATAACATAAGCGTAGCTTTGTATTGGCAAATATAAATAATTTGTTAAGGAAGTTGTATGTTATACTTTTCTGATAAAGATTCCCATCCCATAGTATTAAAAAAAATGTGTAAAAATTTTTTTTTTTTTGCAAAAATCTCCAAACGGCAAACAAGCATGTGGATCCTGATGTTATGTTAACACCGCCGAACCACACGAAACACCAGCGAAATCCTTGACCCGTCGCCGACGTTGTGTAGAGACAGTCGTGAAGCGGATTTGATTCCTGTATCGAGATGGGATATGCGACCGTTAGTTATTTATAAGAAATGTAAATGTAAAATATAATTTGCTTGTAAATATCGTAAGATGCATAACGTTTCATTCAAGTTCTTAACAATTTAACCATGCATCATAAAATAACGAATAGAACAGTTATTTATGGCTTGACAGTTATTTGACAATATCGTAAAAACAAGGGAATCCTAATGTCTGAAACATACAGCAGACGGTAGCCGTTTGGGAGAGGCGTAAACGCAGTAAATACTTATTACTTGTCGTTTTGTAGGCCCTCGTTGCTCCCTTCTTACGAGAGTG
The DNA here is from genome assembly GCA_905163395.2 of Endotricha flammealis. Taxonomy (NCBI): domain Eukaryota; kingdom Metazoa; phylum Arthropoda; class Insecta; order Lepidoptera; family Pyralidae; genus Endotricha; species Endotricha flammealis. The sequence continues at coordinate 5,621,742 of LR990870.1, read as the reverse complement.
ACGGTCGGAGGTCGGTTACTTCAGCCAACCCAATTCTTCTAGGAAACCACCCAGATACATCGAGCCGAGTCTTCCGGACAATGCTTGAGTTAGTCTGCCCCGGTAAATTGTCACCGCACTGCGTTCTAGCATAATATGGGTGGCTTTTTCTGCCACCATACAGACTTTGCATAGAGGGATGTGTGTAAAAAAAAAGTTGTTTGTTAAAAAAATGTACTCCTAACATTTATATGAACAACTTCACACGAAGCACGACGCGGATCGATAGCGGGCTGTGGGTATAATAATAACGCGTCTGGCTCCCAACTTGATGCCGTCATGACTGTGTTTTGCGCTTAACCTAGGTCATATAGATGGATTACTTTCCAATATAATTTTATAGGTAATTGATCCTGTAACCCGGGTGCAGTTTTAATGTGTCCAGGAGACAGAAGCGCTAACATAAAATGTTTATGAACGAACATAAAGTTAGAGACATACTTCTGTGGTGTATTGTGAACTTGTTGCGGTGTATGTGACGTCAGAAATATATCGGTCTCATTTAGTATAGTCTTCGATCACATAATAAAAAGTTTATCGAAGAGCTAAAGACATATTAGGGTGCGACCACACTTATCAAGCGATAGGCGATCGTCAATTTGTTAAAAATAAATAGTTACACACCAACTTACCTGCACATTTTACACGTTTACATTATTTGACGTATGATCGAAAAAAATATCAAAAACAATTTACACTTTAAAGTTACGTTGCAAAGGAAAAGTTCTTTTATCTCGACATTTTACATTTATTTCCGTCGTAAAGTGAAACGTATACTCCGAATTATTAGTCTAGCGTCGCATGTATACTAAACTCAATTAACAGCAGTCATAAAGCGTCTCCTTGGCGAAATACCGACCGCCAATTTGCTTTAACATCATTCATTTGTTCCTGTTATTGTACTCATAGTCTGTCGTCTAAAGCCTTTTTTAAGGTTCCGTATCTCAGAAAGAAAATAACTGTCATATTTAGTACCAAACGTAACAACCAAATCTCACCTACAAAATACTGCAGGCATATTTTTATTCAAATAGACCTATTACAGACGGCAAATTTGTACTAAATAGCACAATACAATAAATTTAGCACTTGCTCTTTTAAAAATGGTACATGTCTAAATATTCTAGAATTTTATATTTAAGGAGCTCGATGGCGTCGCTGTGTGTCGCACTCTAACGAACACGTAAGTTAAGCAATATTGACTCTAGCCAGCGTTTGGATGAGTTTCGTTATCTCGAGCCTTTCCGTGTTTCGAGGGGCACGCTAAGCCGTCGCCGTCGGTCCCGGCCTCCGCCAATCCGCATTGTAGCAGCGTGGCAAAGTACGTTCTAATCCTATTCGATTAAAGGGAGACCCGTATCCCTGCAGTGAGTTAGATATAATTTTAAATAAGTAAATTGTCGTTTCGACGTGTTTTAACTTCTATATGTGATGATATAGTGAGAATACTTATATTATAGTCTCCCAAGAGGACACAATTGATATGAAAATGGAGTTTCAGACGACAGTCTTTGAGAATTTAGCTAGTAATTTTAATGTAATAACCTTCCTTGCAAAAGAAAAAATATTTTTGTATTTCATGTCATTAGTGAACAACCGTGGAGGAAATTGTTATACGTAACAAAGCCCCTTGTAATCTTTACTGTTATTTTTATACTTTTCATATTCTTTATATTACATTCTAAATATTACACGAAGGAAACTTGTGTTATGCACGTATTTACTTGATATTTGCCAACCTACTATGTATTAATGAGTACGATTTCTCCCTTTGTGGAACATTACTATCTCTAACTATAAATAGACTTACTTAATTGTAGTTACTTCCTATACATAAGATAGTTATTGTCCACAAAGGGTGAATTCGCCGCAAACCGCTAATTTCTTATCATCGTCCACAAACGCGCGAACTCGCGGCGCTTTCGCGGCGAATTCGTTTCCTTTGTGGACAGGGGCCTACGTTAAGCGTAAAACACTGGCACAGTGAGCGATACGAAACCACCTGTATTCCATATATTTGTATGAACAACATCACACTGATTGCGGCGCAGTAGTGCCGGTCGTTTTTATAGCGGGACTGTCATTACCACTACAGACAGCATGCGTTTGTAACTCCCGACAGCAGTATGTTTTTTTTTAATGCTGGTTGGTGAAAACGGACATTAGCATATCAGATTATATAAAGGTGGATTACAAATGTTACAATGTCTCTAATGACCGTTCCAGACACCGTCCAAACTCCTTATCAACCGTTTTTGTATCACTGTCACGCCCTAATTACCCATAAACTTTAGGGCCGATTTAGTTTGCCCTTTCAAGTGGAAAACTCCAATCGATCTGTTTTTACAACCGTTTTGATGATTTGAATTTGTAGAACTATGAGAGAACTAGAATTATGTTTAGACTTAATATAAACATTGACGGTTATTGGAAAATGACCACTAAATTGTTATGAACTATCGATTTGCTGAATTCATCATCATCTGTATTTATTACTATTCTGTGACTAATGTATTTGTTAATATGATTTTATGACATTAAATTTGCCTTACTTAATGAATTTATTATAAGTGTGAAAATATTGTAACTGTATTTGCATGCCCAATGGGTTGTATTAATCTCACAAATAAATGATTTCATTTATTTTTTGTAAAATTATAAAAAGATGCGAAATACCTTTCGTCTTTAAAAGTATGAATGTTTTGAACAATACCGTCTACTGAGACCGTTTCGATCATTGAGTTTGGAGACATTTTCAATCAGTTTCTGAATCGCATTTTAATTTTGATCCCAAATTAAGACTCAAGCTATCTCTTTTACTTTAGTTTGAACAGTGACAGCTGTAATTTAACTTGTAAAATGCGTTTCAGAAACGAGAAAGTTTCGGAATAAAAATGATACTCAACTCGGTCGCATTTCCTCTTGACCATACGTGTAATAGTTAGTAATAAAATAAAAATACAATGAACATAGTACAGAAGCGTCACCGGCCTCACCCCACGTACGAAACAATACACCATTCGCCCTTTGAGATTGCGCACAATACGCGCCTGGGTGGCCCATCAACACGGTAGCCACAGTAGTGCCATAAACCTATGGTCCGATTGATAGCGAGTTAGTGATTAACAATAGATTTCTTAGCTACTCACGACTTCGCGTGGCCGACACAGTTTCTAATGTGTTGTATATTCTTTTTCTCATCGGAAACAATTTATTCCGTGGGATAAAAGGTAGCCTAAGACGCTCTCCAGACCTTAAACTATTATCGTAATAAAATGATATCAATCCATTAGTTTCATTCGACATAAAACAAGACCAATCAAATAAATGATAGGTTTCGTCTTGAATACTTTTTAGAAATTAAAGGCTTATTAGCTACTCATATCCCTCGCGTGGTTAAAGGAAAGTTCTAATGATTTGTGTATCCTTGTTTCTCGTGGGAAACAATTAATTCTGTGGGATATAAGGTAGCCTAAGACGCTGTCCAGACCTTAAACTGTTATCCTAATAAAATCATGTCAATCCAGTTTCATTTGACGTGAAACAAGAACGATCTAACTAGCTTTCACAATCTATTTTTAACTGTATTCTATGAATTCATAATCTGAAATCTATTGAAGAAAGTAGTCGTTTAGAGTTCATATACTTCCGTTCGACTATATCTTATTAAAATATATTATACATCTACAGTAATAAATATAAAGAGGTAAATTTTGTGAGGTTGTAGGGGTAATCTCTGGAACTACTGAACCGGGGTGGGGAGTTGGGATACCTCCACGCGGTCCACCCTGGTAACGTCGGCGAGTAATTCCTTAGTTTCTGGACCCAACTCTGGAATTACTTGCCGACGGCCAAATTCCCGACGCGGTGGGTCTGCTCCCCGTGCTCCTACCTTGGATGGAGTACGTGGGATGCGGACAAATCCGCTCCCCCTTGCATCCGTACTGGTGCTGGGGGTGGAGCGACTGAGGAGACAACCTCGTTAAAAAACAAGAGGTGGAGCCGGCCGCGCTTGGCTCGGCCGGCTGTATGATGAGCGGTGGTGGACTCGTTCGCTCGCTGATCCTCCCCAAAAGCGTCTTCGCCCCGACTGGTGTCCGGGCCTACTCCACCCGTTGATACCGGGGGCGACCTCCGTATGGTGGAACGCGGAGGCCCTGCAGACACTGGGTCTCGCCAACCCAGACACTGCGGGGGGCGTTAAGGGTTGGGTCACATGGGCGAATGAGACCACCCTGGAAGAGGGAGTGCGCGGTGGCGCAAAGTGTCACAAAGTCCACTAAGTACGTAGTGGACGCTGTGGCACTTGGAGTGGCGCAGGAGGCGCGGTGGAGGAAGAAAACCTCGTTAAAAAACTGAAGAAGAGGGGCCGGCGGCTCGCAGAGCCCGGCCAGCGGTCGCACGTTGTTGCGACCGCAGAGATGGAGGGGACCCTTGCCCAGCCGAGACGGCGAGCCGGGGAAGGCCCGTCGTCTTGAGGGGGCAATGGTCCTCGGTGTCGGCAGTGCACCTGGATGCGGAGTGCTGCTGACGGGGCGTTCCGGGGAGAGCGGGTCCGGCCAGTTTAACTTTGGCCGGACGGCCCTGGCGGGGTCGCGGATGTATCACAGTACCCGTGGCCCCGTCACTTAGGGGGCGAGTGGCATCCCGTCAGTTTTTTAGTGGTAAGTCCCACAGTCCCCACCGCATATTCCCCGGGCGGTGGGGCTGCTGCAAAGCATTTTTCTGACGATAATATATTTAAAAAAAAGGAACTACTGAACCGATATTCTTTTACCAATAGTAAGGTCTGGTTTCCACCAAAACGGACAGAAGAGGAGATGCGTCGCCCAGTTACACACATCTCCGCTGGCCCTTGGGCCGCGCCCGCTTGCTCGCGTGCGGCTCAAGATAGAAAAATTCGACATTTCTTCTCTCCGATTTGGTGGAAACCGGGACTAAGTCGCGTTATTTGCGAACGTGGTAGGCTATTTAACCCGAAAAAGCCACCTATACACCTAGTTTATTTATAAAAGTATTTATTAAAGAAAGCTCGAAAGCTCTTCCCATAACGCTATTCTGAACCGGACATTAAATTCAGAACCCTATGGCGGCCATTGCGGCACGTTTCCTCTCATTTATTATTTTCGTTTCATTTATTATTTCGGTTTTAGTAATATCTTTTTGGCAAATTAAAATTTCTAATTTCTTTCATGACAAATGTTGTCTAAGATAATAAAATATTTCTTTCCTCTGGAATTTCTATATTTTTTTAATTAGAATTTATGTTATATTCATTTGTCATTGTACGATATTAAAATATTTTTACCAAAATTGTTTTTTTTTTACGAAACGGTTCTTATTCTTCTTATTCTTCCTTAATAAATGGCGTTTCTGTCGTGTCTTAACGACACATAGACAATTTCGCCAATGTCAAGTATTTTAAATGAACACTTTTTGACTAAAAAGTACACTTTAAAAAGGCAACGTGGTACGGTGAGGATCCGAGTTCGCCATCTTGACGACTACGAAACGGTTGCGAACAACTTCTGTGACATGACTTGACATATAGAGATACACAAACATACTTTGAATCTAATGACAAATAAAATAAAGGCATAGAAATATTTACGTTTCAATTAATTTTACGATTAAAAAAGCCACTTAGTTAGCCAAATGGCAGTAATACTATTCGAGAACCATAACGTGGAATCGTAGAATACTACCGTCTCAAATCCTGAAAATTATTCTAAGTCCTAATAAAACAGTTACTGTTTTGTTGCCAACAACAATTAATCGCTTCCCTACTCGCTAATCGCCACGAATAAAACAAAAACCAAAGTTTTGAACAACAACCAGACGGGGGTATATTTATAGCACGTCTGTACCGAGAATGACATTATAATGCACACAAACGCACGCGGGACACGTGACTTCCGCTGTCGAAATAGATATACGGACTATGTTTAACTTCACGGGTTAACTTGTTAACACCAGCGTGACAGTTAATCTACAGGTTTATAAATTCTTGTATTTAACCACCATATTTTATAATGATGGATATTTTTCTGTCACGCGGGATTTTCGAACGCACGCGGTCTTATGCCGCATGTGAAGGTACTATAGATAGAACTGCGTGTGGAAGAATGAAGACCCGCATGACAAGAAAAAGCAAGAAACAGGTATGAGCTAAGAAATGAACTAGAAAAGAAAAACATGGGAAAAAAGTATCTGATTCTAAATACAGAGTCCAGTTAAATAACAGGAGGTGATAATACACAATAATACTATATATATTTTAGCACTTTTGCCTACAATTTTAGTAATTTAAAATTAGCATAATGTCCTATTTAAAGTATCTTAACTCACGTTGTATAATATTCTATTGTAATTTTAAGTTGCAATACTTGCAATGCCTTGTTCAAATGAACTGCCTTATATAATTTTACAGCTAGCGTGCTCTTCATATGTACCTATGCTACCTATACAATACAGTCTTATAAGTTCATTTACATTACTTCTGAAGCCTGCAGTAAAGTAATAATCATAAAATATCTAACAATATTTATTTAAATCCTCTCTCACTTATGCGATTTACCAGCTGAATTCAATTCTCCCATATCTAATACAGCGAACGGATTTTGTGGCTCAACAGACGTTTACAATTCAGATGCATGAAATTCAAAGTTTCTCGTTTAAAATAAATTCTTAATATGTATAGGTATTTTACATGTTACTTCATACTGTGCTTATATGTTAAATGATACAAGTTACAAAAACGACAATTGTATTCATGTATAGACAGTGTCTTAAGTAGATCTCACGGTTTAAGTGCCATCTTTAAACTTCTTAATACGTGCAGTAAAACTTGTACAACAATTTTTTTTTATTTACTTTAAAGACAGAATTAACAGATGTCCGCGGACTCGCAATGCCTGTGTCCTTATTTCCCATTTAGAATATAAAAATAGGCCTAACTTCTAGCCAGCCTAACCAGCATCTAATTTTTGCTCCAATTGATTTTAGGTAAGTATGTATGTACCATAATAATATGCACTCTATTGACTCTATTCTATATGCGTGCGAGTGACACACCCCCCAGCGTGTCACGCACAGTGGGCTGAAATCGGGAAGTGTGGACATAGGGATTTTTATGAATAGACTGGCTTACCCGCGATACTTCGTTTGCATAGCATGACCTTCCTCGATAAATGGGCATTCCAAATCTAAAAGATTTTTTCAATTCGATCCAGTATTCCTGATTCTAACAAACTCTTTACTTTTATAATACAAAAATAAAAAATATAAAGAAAAATACGACAGTTTAATGTTACATCTACCTGTTTTGATATGCATTTGGTTAGCAATGTATAATGCTAACCACCTAAATACATTGTTCTCTACAAACTTTAAAATTTTTACTACAAAATTCAGGAACTGTTTCATAACATGCGAAGTGCGTACAGTTTCAATCAGATATTAGGTTGAATTATTCGGGTTTATGACGAGCGCGATTACAGGCTGACCTAAATACGCCCGGCTCGTAAGTACCTTCAAGCTGGGTGGCATTCAGAAATATAAATCTGTAATAGAAGGCTGTCTGTGTGTTCATATCACCTACTTGAATTATTGTGTGAAATTGTAATTTAATTATTATCATCACTATCACTTGCTTTACAAATGTTTTGATCGGGTAGGTTTATACCAAGCAAACAACCATACGGGCCGCTTGATGGTAAGCCGTCACCCCAGCCTATAGACACTTGCAATACTTGGGGTATCACTCGCGCGTAGCCGACCTTGTAAAAAGTGGAGCTCTGGAGACCTTACTCACCGTAGGAACACAGCTTGGCCGAGACCAATGCTATTTGGCTACGATCTTCTGTAAGGTGGAGGTCCCAGACGGGCTGCTCCGATTTGAGCGGATTATCCGCTGTGCCCTACCTCTCTAGGTTAAAATAGGAATGGAAATGGACGTAGAAAGACACATCTTTTAACTAAAACAAATAAAGACTTATAGACAGATCCAACTATGTTATAATTTCTATTCCCCTTGTTGTTGCTCTTGGAAAGAAACAAAGACATCCATGTTAAAAGTGTTTTGTCACTTTCACAATTGATTTCATTCTTGTTAAGAGTGACAGTGACGAAACAGGTTTTAGTTAATCCTTGACTGAATATTGTTTAATAAATGAATAAGAATTGATAGCCAGAACATGGAAATTAATACATAAAATAATAACGGCTACATTTTCAATAGGTACGCTCGAAAACTCGTCGACCGCACTCCATAATTCGTCAACGAAACTCGTTCCAACTTAGACTAAATTACTTTCACACTTTCAATGGATTGCATTTGCTCCCCAAATAGAGGGGTCGCAAAAAAGATTCTTTGAACGAAAAGATTTGAAGGGGGAAAGGTATAAGAACCTCTCCCTATCTACAGTTTCTGATTTTTGTCCTCGTTAAAGCCAACAAACATTGCTAGGTAACTTAAATATAATAGAGTCAATGTTTGTGTTTGTCTTGAATTATGTCAATATGTATCTTACATTATCTTTCTAGATACAAATTTAGGAGTAATAACATTGTTCACATGGCCATTCAATTCTTGTTTTTACTTTAAAGATATTTCTAAATAAGATAGGTCTGATTCTCTAGTTCTACTTCGTCATCAATGCACTAGTGCACGATTGTGACAATACACGATTTTTGCATAAAATCTTGTAACCTGTAGAGATTACAGGTTTGTATTATAAATTTAGTATCGTCGAATATTCAGAGTTTTTAGTAGAAAACCTTGTGCGCAAAACCCTGGTCGGTAGCGGAAGTCGCGCTGTCTTAGTCGCGATGACAGCCGCGCTACCACCGACCCGCCGCGCCGCGTTTAGTGTGATGTCGTTCACACAAATGTATGCAATACAGATGCTGACAGAAGCTTAAGACTTAAGGGTAAAACTCGCTGCTGCTGGCAGTGTGTTATGCCGACTTATGCCTTTAAATACCGGCAATCGCAATGGATTAGAAAAGATATCAAATATCATATTATGAATATTTTATCAATAACATCTAAATGTTGTCATACTGCATTATAACTGTTTTCAATTAACGCCCACACCATTAAACCTATCATTAATTTGATTGTCAAATTCATGTCACAAATTAATAATTTAAATTAATTTTATTTACCAAGGCTCCAGTTACCGTGGTTGATTATGATCCATACGAATCATAAGTCTATGGGTATAGTAGAGATTTTGTAGGGCGTTCTATTGTACTTACCCTCTTATTTCCCGCTCCCCAAGCCCAAGGGTAAATGAGAGTGGTTGGGTCTAACTCGCTTCCAAACTTGCAAGCTAAGTGCCTACATTTAACATAACTTTATATTGAGTCAACTTCGGAGTAATATTTTATCATGTTATTTGCTTAGCTCTCTTTTGATGTGTTATTGAGTTTAACAAATGGCTTTTATATTGTGAGTCATTAACTTAACGTAACGTGTATTTACACTAGTAGAATTCACACATTTTTACAATAGTAAAACATTTATAAAATGTGCTAGCTCGTCCGAAGAAGTAGCAAGCACCCTCTCATAGAATATAGGCGTTTGCGATTTACTATGACTATAAAATAATTGACAAGCATATTGATTTTTATACTTATTATTTTACACATCATAATGAAGAATAAATACAGTTAATTCCTCTTATCAAAATTCCTTTTAGAGTTCAAATTCGCGACCCTTGGGATTGAGTAGCCTTTGCTAGCCCCATATTACCAGATAGCTGATTTGTTCTCTAAAAAAATAAAAATGAGATTACACGTCAAAACGCAACTGTCACAAATCATACAATGTCGTACTGCACCATATAAATGAAAATGTTTCATTCCTATTTTAAAAACATGAAATAGTAAATTCCATTTCAGATGAATGCGGAGTGCCGACTAGAATACGTACTGTACCAGTACTCTCGGCTTTTCCGTACAAAATGGATCAATTCAGCCAGCACCAACACTCAGTACACGAGTAAAATGATAAAAATTAAATAGATGACGCGAAACCTGTGTGTCATGTGCTTGTGTGTACTTCGTGTACCAATTTTGTCAAAAGAGTTTCATAAAATAATATTTTAGCGTTGGACAGCTTGTTTGTCGAGGACGACTGTAAATGGACTGGAAATAGGAATGACTTGTATGTCATATTGACATACAATTTTTTCCAGTAAAGTTAATCCTGGTGGTAGCGTTGGTGAAAACGGCCATTAGACGAATTTGAAAAATGTTCGAAAAACGGGTAAACGCATAAGTAGTTGGCACATGCTTTTGTACAGTTGAAGAGAATTTCAGGGATATCTATTTAGATTTAATATCTGTGCCATAAACGCAGTTTTGCAGCCACGAAAGTTGAGTGCTCGCAAAATAAATGTTTGCGGCACCAGTTTTACTAAACCCCAAAAAAGATTTCGTAACGTTCTAACTTTGCAATGAAATGAAAATGTTCCTTTATGTAGTATGCCCATTTACATAAGCAAGTCAATGACCTAGTTTCGTATTATGTAGTTTTGTCAGGAAATGTGAAGTCGAAAGATTTAACTTTGGTAAGGCCTTTTTAGTTTTAAACTTACGTTTTTGAGTATACTATTCGTGGCTGCCGAATGGTTACATCGATGGATGGTGATATTGTTATGAATATTTGTGTCTTGGGCCTGGGTATTGGTTTTGTTACTATGCGATCTTTAATATGCAATATATCATTTTATTTGCAAGAAGGTGATCATTGGAATTGATTTCCAATAATTGTTCTTTAGTACGTAAATGTTTCTCGAAAATAACCGTGATTCGTAAATCATAACATTATTTCGTAAACAATACACTAGTAGTCAATTTCTATGTTAATGCAGGCGACCCTTTATAGAGTGAATTCATTTAATGGAGCATTTTTATACCCAATTAAAGTTAACTTCTCACATAGCATACCAAAAGTAATAAAAGATAAATTCAATTTACCAATTTAATAAAGTCATTTGTGATCAAAGTAGAATTTAATTTTGAATTTCTGCTTTGTAATGAAACCAAATTGGATTTAGGAATTGAAAGTTAGCAAAGCGGTAATACATCAGCGAGATCAACTAACAATAACCGCGTTTAACAATTCATAAATGAGATGCGTCGAGGCCACAAATCCGTATTTGATGTAAAGTTGAAACTTGAAACCGCAGCTCTTCCTTCGCTCAGCTGAAATACGAGAACCTTTGGTGTACGCTTACTGAATTTATATCGTTATGATATGATGTATAATAACCTCAAAATTCAATTACACTTGGGGATTTAATATTACTATCTTCGAAAATTTGGTATGACGCAGTCATCTTTTGCAAAAAGGCTCTTTTTAATGATAAAATCTGGTTTTACGATATAAGTAGATGAGTGAAAGCTAAACTCTGTTTTGTTATTATCATTCGTGAGGAGAATTGAGTAAAGTGCGAAAGTGACAAAACAGATTAAACCCGCGCGATTTACATTTATTAAAACAGTTGTTAGTTTTTAGACGGTTTTAAGCTCACTGGTGAAATGGATTTAGCGCTTGCAGGGAAGTTATTAAAACCAAATCTCCAAAAGTAATCTGGAATAATAACAAATGTTTCGCTTAAGACTCCTTTTCATTTCCGCCGGTTTATTGTGCATGCAGCATATTTTTGTTGCGCTGTCATCACTTGCCTACATTTTATATTTACTTTTCACTTTAAATGTTCCATTATTATTTGTAAGGTTGTTTTATGTGTAAAATCTGTACTTGGTTTCTAGTTGTTACTGCTAGCCTACGCAATAATTTATTTTGCTTATTCACTATTGTTCTACTTCAAATATACCTTTATGTTTATTTTTTTAAATAAAATTATCATTTCATAATATTTAAAGTAAAACAAATGCAATCACCAAATTGCATTTGTTTTACTTTTAATATATGCCTTTGTCTTGTCTAAAAAGTCATTAACGTTTATTTCTTTTATACACAACAATTATTTATTTTTTATTATTAAAGTAAGTATATTTTTGATCATGGTCGCGAACCGTTTAACGAGGGTATAGTAATGTATTCGTAAATGAGCTTCGTTAAAAATTCTCTGTGTAGCAAATTGAAACAAAACCGATTCTCAAAGAGACGAAGATAACAGTAAAATGGAGGTGCGAGTTATTACGTTGTGTCGTCCTCCTTACCCTGGGAACTTCACAATTTGTCGATAACAATGATTTACATAACCCCCGGGGCGTGTTTAACTTCTAATAATTCGTACTTGACAGTCAAGTTATGTATTGATATTTTATATTTGAAATATTTATGAGTATTGGATACTGTAGTAGAAGACGGTTGTGCCATATTTGAGCCTTATTGTGCACTTTGGTATAGAAGCATGAAATTTCTACCATGGATAGAGTGTCTCACAATGATCGTTTTAAGATGTGGAGGGAAGTCAGATTCTTCCTCTGTGAGTGGGGGGAGGGGGGCAAAGGGGGCGAATTCCACGTCTTGATGATTATTTTTTTACTGATCCGTTAATGTTACTAGGGCTTGTATGGTGTCGTTTTCATATAAACCGAATACAAGGAATTAATTTTTAACAATAAAAATGTATGGTCCCATACAAAAAAATTAAAAATACTGCCAAAAAGTGAAAAGTGCCGCTACTTTTTTTTTGTTAGCACGTTATTTTTACTTTCAAATCTTAATTATTATGATATTAAAAAATACTGTGATAAAGCTTATTTAATGTAGTTTACAAATATATATAATTGTATTATACTTGTCATACAAAAACTATTTAAAAAAAAAGAAGAACGTGCAAATTCCAGAAGATGCGCGCGGTGATTAGGTGAGATGTAGGTACGCGTAGCGACAAATTTTCATATTGTACTATAGTCATTTGTTATTAATATTTTATAGCAATGCTACTAGCCATTTTGCGACATAGTTTTAATGTAAACAAATGAAAGAAATGCGTTTTTATTGCTTCCACGGAGAAAAACATTTAATAATTTTGACTTAGAGAAGGTTACTAATAAAACATCAGAAATAAAAGTAAAATGACGTTTAACCAGCAGTCACCAGTACAAAAGCAAAGTGCTGTACATTTGAGTGCAGCTTTGTTACATTTGCATCTTCCAGTACACCCTTTTTTAACGCTGCACTGCACGTAATTAACATAGTGATAGTGGGGATAGTGTTGTCCAGACTGGCTGCCATTCGTTCGAATTTTTATTCCAACCCCAGTTAGATGGTTCAGGAATATCTGGAACTTTTGTTAAAGATTGCATCCAAATGTAAGCCTGATAGGAAGCGCGTTTTATATATTGCTGAAGTGCCGCTTTTGTCCTCTATGGCTCAGGATTTTAGGGTAAAGAGTTTTTTTCTGGCTTCATTCACAGTCAGCATTTCACTATTGTGGTCATACATTAAAACCACAAATCTTTCAATGAGTCGTCGCTTATTTGTTGTGGCATTGTCATCATTTCTTCAAAGGCGCTGTTTACTTCTGGAAAAGATCGCCATATTTCCCATGCTGTTTTTTCCCTCTACCAGCAAAGAACTCCGTATCACACCCTACTGCGAACGCATGAAAGACGGGAACGTACTCACATTGTGACAAACTCATTGACGCTACCAGGTCTTGCGGAAACTGGAGGCAACGCCAAATGCAACCCATAGTTCAGATAAAGATAACTTTCTGAAGAATGCCACAGCCAGTACTAATACATCTGTGTCTACAGACGGTGCGTATTGTCACTCTGCTAAATCCTTTCTTTACTGCATCAGCTAAATGTAAAAACATTCAGTCAGCTTCATCGTGAAAACATCTATCTATCTAGCTATCGGCGCAAGTTGTTTGAGTTGAGCTTTAAAGCTGCTTTACGAGAAAAAGGCACAAGGAAAAGAGTGGCTTCCCACGCATGCGACGCCTAAGAACTGGAAGAGTTTCCTTTCAGTGAATGAGAACAAGACCGAATTGTTTTTATTTTTATCACAACAACTTGTTCTTTACAGGCAGGAGAAAAAGAAATATACGCGACACATTGAATCGAAGTTCTCTGTTTTATCAATATCTCAGATATACGTGACATAGCCCCATGTTTTCACGACGAAGCTGACACCCGAATGTTTTTGCATTTAGCTGGTGCAGTAAAGAAAGGATTTAGCAGAGTGACAATACGCACCGTAGACACAGATGTATTAGTACTGGCTGTGGCATTCTTCAGAAAGATATATTTATCTGAACTACAGGTTGCATTTGGTGATGGCTCAAGGTTCCGCTACACGACCTGGTAGCGTCAATGAGTTTGTCACAATGTGAGTACGTTCCCGTCTTTCATGCGTTCACAGGGTGTGATACGGAGTTCACTTTTGTTGGTAGAGGGAAAAAACAACATGGGAAACATGGCGATCTTTTCCAGAAGTAAACAGCGCCTTTGAAGAAATGACAACAATGCCACAACAAATAAGCGACGACTCATTGCAGATTTGTGGTTTTAATGTATGACCGCATTAGTGAAATGCTGACTATAAATGAAGCCAGAAAAAAAACTCTTTACCCAAAAATCCCGAGCCATAGAGAACATACCCCCCCACAAAAAAGGCACTCTAGCAATATATAAAACGCGCTTCTTATCAGGCTTACATTTGGATGCAATCTTTAACAAAAGTTCCAGATATTCCTGAACCATCTAACTGGGGTTGGATTAAAGATTCGAACGAATGGTACCCAGTCTGGACAACGCTACTTGAAGTAGCAACTTTATGTGCTGAGTTAATTAGGTGCAGCGTTAAAAAAGGGTGTACTGGAAGATGCAAATGTAACAAAGCTGCACTCAAATGTTCAGCACTTTGCTTTTGTACTGGTGACTGCTGGTTAAACATCATTTTACTTTTATTTCTGACGTTTTATTAGTAACCTTCTCTATGTCAAAATTATTAAATGTTTTTTTCCAATAAAAACACATTTCTTACATTTGATTACATTAAAACTACGTCGCATAATGGCTAGTAGCATTGCTATAAATATTTATAACAAATGACCATAGTACATTATGAAAATTTGTCGCTACGCGTACCTACATCTCACTGAATCACCGCGCGCATATTCTGGAATTTGCACGTTCTTCTTTTTTTTTAAATAGTTTTTGTATGAAAAGTATACTACAATTATATATATTTGTAAACTACATTAAATAAGCTATAACACAGTATTTTTTTAATATCATAATAATTAAGATTTGAAAGTAAAAATAACGTGCTTACAAAAAAAACGTAGCGGAACTTTTTACTTTTTGGCAGTATTTTTAATTTTTTTGTATGGGACCATACATTTTTATTGTTAAAAATGAATTCCTTGTATTCGGTTTATATGAAAACGACACCATACAAGCCCTAGTAACATTAACGGATCAGTAAAAAAATAATCATCAAGACGTGGAATTCACCCCCTTTGCCCCCCTCCCCCCACTCACAGAGGAAGAATCTGACTTCCCTCCACATCTTAAAACGATCACCGTGGGACACTCTATCCATGGTAGAAATTTCATGCTTCTATACCAAAGTGCACAATCATCGCACTACCGTCTTCTACTACTGTAAATTCGATTCGAACCACTGTAAGATATGAAATTTTATTTGGTCATTGTATACCGATCTGTAGCATTACTGCCTGCAGAATAAAATTTATTTGCAATAAATTTTGTTGTGTAGTTATCAAAACCATTTTATAAACTTTGCAGTAAAACAACAGAAATTTAAAGGACAAACTTTTGATACTCGCCGTCGACATGTTTTAACTAGCTTTTTTTCTTTACGACCATTGCTCATAATCCCCGAACTGATTCATTTAAATGTTCTAATGATATGATCCAGAAATGCACGCCTTTTAATTTGTTTCTATCGTTGTACAGATCGTTCGATCGTGTCGGAAGTTTTAGGTAGAAGCTATATATTATCTCGGGCAGTGAACATCTACTCTACTCTCTTCATTGTATGAAATATTGATTTAGAGAAAATTCACAAAGGGAAAACATTATTTCGTAGAACATCATATACCCAAGATATATTCCAAGCACATCATTAAACCAAAGTAATATGATCGAACCAGCACTAAAGTAAACCGAAACGTTAGCAGTAACCCTCATAATTCTAGAATTGGGGGTGTGTTAGTGGCTTCCATCAGATTTCGATAGATATATTTATGTCAATATCAAGAGTTATTATACTGCCAATGTAATGAATATATATGATCGTAATACCTATCGGGCAGAAATGTTAATTGTTAATTTTTTTAGAGATTTTGTTATCGTATGTTATATTGACGCAAGTTTTTATAACTATTTGTCTACCAGAGTTTTTGATATTTTAATTGAAAATGATATTGAAATTTAAAACAATTAGCATGCCTACCTCAGCATACCTGTAAAAATTCTTTTACGATAGCATTTCATTTTCCTTAATAGAAAAGTTATTGCAGATGTTAGATTGGAATCATTAAACTTTCTTTCTTGACCCAATCGTCCTTATGGTGTACTTATCATAGCATTTGTCGAACAGAACATAAAATTTAACGTTGGGATATTTAGGAAGAAGCCAAGAGTATTCAATCTCGTTGAATGTGTTTGATGTTCGCTAAAATGGGTTTACAAAGAGGTCTGTGTTGTTAATAGATATTGTTGATCTCATTATAATATTAACGTATGTACGTACTTACGTACTCATTTGTGCTTGTCGCAAAATTTCTGTACTATGAAGATAATATAAATTTAGATATGAAAATGTCTAAATATCGATTCAAAAATGATTTAGTCAGAATCAGCCTTTTAATATTTTTAGTATAACATAAAGCTACATGGCGTCGCATCACGACACGAGAGACTCGACCTATTATAGATATGACCACGACCACTCTGACAAGAGTGCACGACTAAGAAGAATTTAATGCTATGCGTTCCAAAAAAAATAATGAGTCTTTAAATAAAGATTCAAAAACACGTTAAATTTTAAAAAATGTAGTAGAAGTTGAGTTGAAGTGGAAGCTTTATGCACAAGAAAATACGAAGATACCTCTTCTCATGCTCAAGGAACTCTCAAGGAAAATATCTTAAGGCGTTTCACACTTTACCGTTTATTACAAGGCACGTTTCATTTGGAATGCTCCCACGTCGTCCTTCGTCTTGAAAATAATTGGAGTGGCTGAGCTATGACTGGAATTTACGGAATTACTGAAATCATTCTTAAAAAGCTTGTTTACCTGATAAAAAGGTACTCTGTGCTATCAACCGGCCTGTATATTGGGCTTTTCTATTATAAGCTTAACAATATTCTTGTCTTCTAGTTCTACTTTTTGAAATTATCTTGAAACGCGAAATTAATTTTTATTTTTTTATGGTTTAATTTCGATTGACTGCAATTAGTAATGTGAATTTCGTACTTAAAGCAAAAACTAACATTTATGAATTATTTTTCACTAGCGAAACCCACGCAACTTCGTTTTCGTGCTTTCCCGTGAGAATTTCGGAATACATACAAACCTTTCTCTCGAATCTGTCTAAGTAAAACCGCATCATAATCCGTTGCGTAGTTTTAAAGACCTAAGCAAGCGGTACAGACAGACAGCGCGATTCAATTTTATGCTATGTAAAGATGAGTAAACGCCACGTGAAAATAGTAAATTCATCCGAATTTAGTAAATAGTAGTAAACAGCAGTAGAAGCTGACTAAATTCGTATTCAATAACGATAATAAAGCGTCTATTGCCGCGCGCATTTGGATCGCGTTGAGTCGTCTGGTGTGGGTGGATCCGGCTAATGCAATGCGAATTTCACACCTGGACATCACTCATGACCGGAGGTGTCACGGACGATCTTTTGCTTGCCTTGTTACTAATCTGTTTAAGTCCTTTCAATACTTCCTACTCCGACTATCTTCTTTCTGATTGAATTCGTTGTGAGTTCCAAGACAGCTGTAGTTTTCTTCCCCGGGACGTCAGCTTCATTGCTTATTGTCTATTTGACGTCGCCGTTGTTGATCCTGGCTACACAGAAGACACAGTGATGGGAATGTGTGGTGGGCTTGTCCCGAATCTGTTTAACATAAAATACATAACATGAAGAATAAGATTTCCTCATCTGAAAACCGAATATTTCATTAATTATTACTTTCCAATTCTTCCACATCTAATTGTGTGCCTGTATTGCCTGTTTAAATACATTCGTTATTACTTTAGTGGATGACTCATCGTTCCCGGTCATGGCTATATAGTATACTAAAATGCTTTCCGCTTCCCGGCTAAATTCCTGCGGTGACGTGACCTAATCTGTGTACATTATCCATGACTAAAGGATTTACATTGTTTGTTTTAAGAGTAGCAACTAGTGTAGAATCAACCATTAGGCATTCTATAAACAAGTTATAGTTCATTTTGTTTCATATATATTATAATAAGTTGTGTCAACATCTTACATACTTACTTCGTCAATTTATCTCAAAGATGATGTCAAAAAAGCTAACTGGTTCTTATCACAAAATAGTTTTAAAAAAAATGGTTTTGGAAATCGTTTGTAAATTACACACATTTTTATTTTATGCACAACTGTTCACTATTGGTAAGTTTTTTATGGAGTGGAAAGAAGTAATCTAATCTACGATGCCAGAAATTTTGTTCCTAGAACATCTTTAATAGGTCAGTTAACAATACAAAAGAATAAACTTCGGGCAACCTTAAGAACACTATATTTGGAACTAATTGAGCATTTCCATCTATTTGACTTCGAGTGGCTATAAAATATAACCAACTCTGAAAACCATATAACCAATTCTGAAAGGAATGTATTAAAATATTCCCTGAAGTGGTTTCGCGACAGCATGCTAAACAGATACAATTGTAAATAGATACCGCTATGTGTCTGTATGACAGTGTGTCCACTGTCTAGTGTGCTTGTTCTTGTAACTACGGTAACTTTAGCCATAAACTCGAGAAAAGAAAATATAGATTAGAAAACCATATTTTTTTTATCGGCAAAATTTTATGAAATTTTGTACTTAATCCTTTTAAGCAAATCTAGACCATTGAATCAATAAAAACATAATTATATTACACTCTCATGGTCCCACTCTTCGTAGCAATTTCAATCTTCGCATTGTTACCCCTACACATTCCACTGACTTTTTCTTTAATTCCTTTTCTTCTGTTTAAGCTGTCCGTCTCTAGAATTCCTTTCTCCTTAACATCCGTCAAGCTCAGTCCCTATATTCCTTTAAAAATTTGATCAAATGTCACTATTTGCGCTCTTAATTATTTTGACCCGACAAACTTTGTTCCGCCTCAGAGGCACTACCCTACCCCTACCCGAAAATTCTAACGAAATTTAAAAACCCCATTTCTTCCATCACTTTTTGCCAACAGCTTCAACATTATTTAATAATTGACACAGAATTAAAAAACTTTTAAAATTTCTTACGGTTCATTGCAAGTTTATTGCATCTGTTACTCTGCCCTTATACTTGAGGTATCTATTTAGGTTTATGTCTATAATGCTAAGGAAGACGGGACTCAAAAGCTATTCTATTTGTGTCGAATCATTATGCGCCAGCACGCTCCCTTTAACTGTGTAACAGTACCCAAGTCGTTTCCGTTCGCCCTCCCTACTCTTTCTTCTAAACGAGTCATTTGTACGCAATATTTGACCAAATTTGTCTATATTTACACATGACTTTGTTTGAACAAATGGGTATATTGCTTAATTAAGAACGTAGTCGACTATTTCTGTATTATTTTTGGTGATGACATTTTGTTACATAGGACTTAAGAGTCACAACCATAATTTTTGAGTCACAATTCTCGAGACTTTTGAAACTCACGTTGAACTCACGTTAATTAGAAAATGCAAATCCTACATCACATCTCATCATCATCTCAGCCACAAGAAGTCCACACCTGGACATAGGCTGCAAACGTTGGTACATTTTTCAATGTCCCAAAATAAAGGATTGATGCGATTTTGTGATCTCTGTAATTATTCAAATTCACATTTCAATCTTCTCGACGCAATCGTAAAGAGTATGAACGAGCACAAAGCACAAATAATTAAACGGGGATCCATACAATAGCACCATAAAACCTGATATATTGTGAACCTCTATATAATATTAAAATGGTAGAACCATACCGGTGGCTATCAAAAACTCCTTGTTGAAGGGCGAATTCGTAGTAAATCCAAAAAACCACATAGTATGTATAGGTAAATGAATGCATAGATTTGCCATTTCTCCAAGTTTTGTTGCAAATTTCTGGCTTTCACGTAGTTGATTATTATTTTTTTCGCACCTGGACTGCTGAGTGGTTATGGAATAGTCCTTTCAATATTTCCTACTCCGTCTAACTTCTTTCTGATTAAATTCGTTGCGACAGCCGTAATTTCTACCCCGGAACGTCAATAAGCTTCAGTTGCTTATTGTCAATCTGATTCTGAGAATGTTGATTGATTCTGGATATACAGGAGTCACAGCTATGGGAAATGTGTGGTGGTCCCGAATACTTTGTATACAGTAATGCAGTATAGTAATATTATTATTTCTTTGTTAACAGATAAATAAAATGGATTTATGAGATCGAAACATACCGAGCAAGGAGGCGAGATGGCGCGGACGCGGTACATCGCGTGCGCTCTGCTGCTATTGTGTCCATTAGCACTCAGTCGACACGACGACGACTTCGCTTTTGATAATAGTGAAGAATTTCAGGTATGTAAACTCACTTATGGTGGCGGAGGGTGTACTGGCGTAAAGATGTTATAACTTGATATGGCAAGTGAGGAACAGTCAGTTTTAATGTTAATTACACGTTTAGACTATCCTTTCAATACTTCCTGCTCTATCTGATTTATTTCTGATTAATTGCGTTTTGAGATCCAAGACAGCTGCAGTTTCTCCCAGGACGTCAATAAGCTTCGTTACTTATTGTCAATCTGAGGTCGCCGTTATTGATCCTGGCTATACAGAAGGCACAGCAATGGAATGTGTGGGCTTGTCCCTATAAGACTATCATCTTGTGCAACCTGTACTTGACTCTAGGCGCTTGCTGTCGCCATAGCAAGCGACCCTTCCTTGGGACTAGTCCGATAAGGAGAGGTTGTACTTGGTCGATTTTATCTATTTCATGTCTATATTATCTTGTATACTATGTTGTTACTTACCGGTGTGACGATAACATTATCATTCTAGTATCAGTCATTACCATAGGTATTTGATAATGTAATGATATCCCTTCCAAAACATGAAAATGTAAGCAATGTGATCCTTTCATCGCAAAAATTAAATGTAAAATTAACTCACCTGTTGAACTTTGTCCTAAATTGTTTTGTAATTAACTTACCAACATTCGTAACATATC
This sequence comes from Endotricha flammealis, assembly GCA_905163395.2. Taxonomy (NCBI): domain Eukaryota; kingdom Metazoa; phylum Arthropoda; class Insecta; order Lepidoptera; family Pyralidae; genus Endotricha; species Endotricha flammealis. The sequence goes on along the minus strand of LR990870.1, from coordinate 5,600,302 downwards.
CTTATATGTGTTAACTAGCTTCCGCCCGCGGCTTCGCCCGCGTGGCCTAGTAACAATTAGCATATCTTTCTTCAGAAACAAATTCCGGTCCGGCACGGCCCGGTACGGTACGGTTCCATCTGGTCCGGTCGATCCGGTCCGGTCCGGTCCGGTCCGGTCGGTCCGGTCCTTATAAGGACCCTACATGACAAATTTGGCATCTCTAGACCCAGCGGTTTAGGCTGTGCGTCCCTTCTCAACTTCGTTTGCGTATATCTCGCTTTCCCGTGGGAATTTTGAAAAATCGTTTCTTAGTACATAGCTAGATGTCGTAAGGAATCTACATGCCAAATTTGATATACCCTCGCAACTTCGTTTGCGTATATCTCGGTTTCCCGAGGGAATTTTGAAATATCCTTTCTTAGTACACCCCTAGACGTCGTAAGGAACCTACAGTTCAAATTTGGAATTTCTAGACCCATTGGTTTGGGCTGTGCGTTGATATATAGTTAAGTCAGTCAGGACTTTGAATTTTATCTATGAAATAAAATCCGGTCCGGTCCGGTTCGATCCGGTCCGGCACGGCCCGGTACGGTGCGATTCCTTCCAGATCGATCAGGTCTGATACGTTCCGGTCCGGTCCGGTCCGGTCGGTCTGGACCTTATAAGGACCCTACATGTCAAATTTGTCATCTCTAGACCCAGCGGTTTGGGCTGTGCGTCCCCTCGCAACTTCGTTTGCGTATATCTCGGTTTCCCGTAAGAATTTTGAAAAATCCTTTCTTAGTACATCCCTAGACGTCGTAAGGAACCTACAGTTCAAATTTGAAATCTCTAGACTCATTGGTTTGGGCTGTGCGTTGATATATAGTTAAGTCAGTCAGTCAGAACTTTGAATTTTATTTATGAAAAAAAATCCGGTCCGGTCCGGTTCGATCCGATCTGGCACGGCCCGGTACGGTGCGGTTCCTTCCAGACCGATCAGGTCTGGTCCGTTCCGGTCCGGTCCGGTCCGGTCCGGTCCGGTCGGTCTGGACCTCATAAGGACCCTACATGTCAAATTTGGCATCTCTAGACCCAGCGGTTTGGGCTGTGCGTCCCCTCGCAACTTCGTATGCGTATATCTCGCTTTCCCGTGGGAATTTTGAAAAATCCTTTCTTAGTACATTCCTAGACGTCGTAAGGAACCTACATGCTAAATTTGGAATCTCTAGACCCAGCGGTTTGGGCTGTGTGTGGATATACCCTTGCAACTTCGTTTGCGTATATCTCGGTTTCCCGTAGGAATTTTGAAAAATCCTTTCTTAGTACACCCCTAGACGTCGTAAGGAACCTACAGTCCAAATTTGGAATCTCTAGACCCACCTGACTGGGCTGTGCGTTGATATATAATTAAGTCAGTCAGTCAGTCAGGACTTTGAATTTTATATATATAGATGAAAAAAAAAACGGTCCGGTCCGGTTCGATCCGGTCCGGCACGGCCCGGTACGGTGCGGTTCCTTCCAGATCGATCAGGTCTGATACGTTCCGGTCCGGTCCGGTCGGTCTGGACCTTATAAGGACCCTACATGTCAAATTTGGCATCTCTAGACCCAGCGGTTTGGGCTGTGCGTCCCCTCGCAATTTCGAATGCGTATATCTCGGTTTCCCGTGGGAATTTTAAAAAATCCTTTCTTAGTACATCCCTAGACGTCGTAAGGAACCTACGTGCCAAATTTGGAATCTCTAGACCCAGCGGTTTGGGCTGTGCGTTGATATATAGTTAAGTCAGTCAGTCAGTCAGTCAGGACTTTGAATTTTATATATATAGATGAAAAAAAAACCGGTCCGGTCCGGTTCGATCCGGTCCGGCACGACCCGGTACGGTGCGGTTCCTTCCAGACCGATCAGGTCTGATACGTTCCGATCCGGTCCGGTCCGTTCCGGTCCGGTCCGGTCCGGTCGGTCTGGACCTTATAAGGACCCTACATGTCAAATTTGGCATCTCTAGACCCAGCGGTTTGGGCTGTGCGTCTCCTCGCAATTTCGTATGCGTATATCTCGCTTTCCCGTGGGAATTTTGGAAAATCCTTTCTTAGTACATCCCTAGACGTCGTAAGGAACCTACATGCCAAATTTGGAATCGCTAGACGCAGCGGTTTTGGATGTGTGTTGATACACCCTCGCAACTTCGTTTGCGTATATCTCGGTTTCCCGTAGGAATTTTGAAAAATCCTTTCTTAGTACACCCCTAGACGTCGTAAGGAACCTACTGTCCAAATTTGGAGTCTCTAGACCCACCGGTTTGGGCTGTGCGTTGATATATAGTTAAGTCAGTCAGTCAGGACTTTGAATTTTATATATATAGATCACTGAAATGAACAGCTCAGTCGGTTTTTTTTTTTTGCGTTCGAATAAAAGCTGGCCCGTCACACGCACAATGTCGTCTGACCAACGAGTCGGTGCACTGCCGGTTTTTTCGTCGACTGACACCACGGTGTCAATGGCTCTTTTTTAATTGGCCAATTGGAACCATGGTGTAAATTGATTAACATTTGAGACGTGGTCAATTGATACCAAGATGCACATTACAGCAGGTCTTTTTTGACTTGGTCGATTGGACTCCTTCGTGGTATTAATCAACGAAAACCCCGTTCTGCCGATCGATCTCCACCTCTGCCCAAAAATACGTCTGATTAATATCTTTGTAATGTTTTTGTCTTCAGGTTGAACTAACAGCAAACCATTCTGAGATAACAAGAAATGGCCTAAAGAGGTTATGGGGTGTTCCTGACACATCGGCCTACGTGGGACACTTGTTCCGTATGGAGATACCGAAAGAAGCATTCTTTGGTGATGTGCAAGCTTATAAGGTAAACTTACTTTTGACCAAAAACTTTTTAAAGCATCGTTTAAAGTTGAAATTATTGTGCACATGGTACCATAATGTCTATAAATTATGGAAACAAGGTCAAATAAAATTTATGCACAATTCACAGGGAATTAAATTATTCCAAGTTAAGCAAGACATGAACCTGCTTGTTTTATAGATAACAGGCAAAGAAAACAAATACTTTTATATTTTTTTAAATACATAGTAGGTGTAGTTACACAGAGACACCAACGGTTCTATTGACAAAATTAAGTTTCAAGCGCTCAATTTCGCTCGTACAAAATTAAGTCTTTTTTTTCCCACTTAGTTAGCAAACAAGCATACGGCCCACCTGACGGTAAGCATCACCGTAGCCTATAGACGCTTGCAATACCGGGGTATCACTCACGAGTTGCCAACCCTGCCAACGACCGCAAGTGGAGCTCTGGAGACCTTACTCACCGTAGGAACACAACATGGCCGTGACCAATTCTATTTGGCACTAATTGTAAACCAAGGAAGGACAACAACACCTTCGATCCTGTCAAAATTAGTTTAGTCTAGTTAAATATACAACAGAATTAGCACCAAAATCAAGTTTCAAGCGCTATTTCGCTCGTACAAAATTAGGTCTAGATTTTTACTGTTTTTGTTACGAGAATAGTTCGAGAGTTCCAATTTTTTGAGCAATTGCCCACTTTTAACAGGGAGTAAGGATGGAAATAAGATAAGAGGGGGGAAAAGATTCGAAATCTTTACATTTGAAGACTCATTAGTGATGAAAACCAGAAGTGGAATGTTAGGTTAATAATTTGGTACTTAAGTGGTGACCATATTAATTCCAGATCCGCAAAGACAATGGGCGTCACACGCCGAGCTGGCTGGCCGTGGACTCAAAGCACGGCCTGATCAGCGGCCTGCCGCAGCAGACCGACCTCGGCGCACACACCTTCACCGTCACAGCTCACGGGAGGACCCATGGCCTCACTGCGAGGGATTCTTTTACCATTGAGGTATAGTAGTCCTCCTCGGTCTATTGTTAAACTGTCTATTGGGTCTTAAGTATATAAGTAAGACCCAATAGACAGTTTAACAATAGACCGAGGTGATGGCTTCACTTGAGTTGCTGGCTCTCTGGGCTATTATAGGTATAATAAACATAAATTGCTATGCTAGGTAGTTTTCAATTTTTTTTATATTGCTCTCGTCAGAGATGGGCAACGCATTGGTCGCGCCCCTGGTGTAGCTGATGTTCATAGGCGGCGGTGACCACTTTCCATCAGGTAGCCCGCTTGCTTGTTTGTCTACCTTTAAAAGGTTAAAAGTTAAAAGTTTAAAAGTTATTACCTTATAACATTTTAAAAAAACACAGAGAGAAGAAATTTCAATCTGTCTGTGTAATACTTTTGATTAAGTTCGTTGATAATTCTAAGACGGTTGGTTTGACTCTAAAACATCAATAAACTAACTGCTCATTGTCAATCCTGGGCGTACAGGAAACAGGCCAGAGATAACTGGTGGTCTTGTCTCAATAATCAATCAAAATCATAGTCCAAAACATTTTTTTAAATATATTTCAGGTGAAGAAAGCAGACGAGAAGCCGCATTCCAAGTATGGATCTTGTATTCGGGCTGAGAACAAATTAGTACTGGTTATCCTGATAGACGGACAGTTCCAACAAATAGCACCACGACAACGGATACGCGCGCTCATGGAGTTGTCCAGCTTCATGGCAATCGATGGTGTAAGTATTCATCATTCATAGGAACACTGATTTAACAGCGTGGAAATATTTTCCGTTGGTTTTGAACTTGCACGGTCATAGAAAATTTTGTTATTAAATACTTTTACCTAACTGTGGGGTAAATTCGAATTATTTTGAATCATCAGCCACATCTGCTCATAGGTCTCATATTTTAAATAATATTACCCAATTATCTCACTGAATCCTGAGCAAAGATTGCATATATTTGTAGTTAATGCTCGGTGGTGAAAGAAAACATCGTGACGAAACCCTTCAAAAGAAATTTCATATAATAGGTCTTGTTTTCGCTTCGATGGCAGAGGGCGTATTTAGACGACGCGAAAACTTGCGCGCAGCGACTGCCCGAAAATTTTCATTCATAGCAAATTAGGATTAGGAAACAACATAACGCTTTATTTGCCTAATTAAAATATACTATCCGCATTCATCAAATCTCCAAAAAAATGCACGTGGATATTAGTTTAACAACGGCTTAAAACAATTTAGATAGTATTCGCATGACTACACGTATAAAAAAACTGATAAAAATTAATTATTTTATTTACGACAATGTGTGCAAATGATACATAAGGTCAAGTAAACAGATGCTTAAAATAGTCTCCATTAGTGTATTATCGTTATGATGATAATGAAAGCGAAAACAGTGAGAGATTGTTAAACGTGTTTAATTGTTTATAATTATGTTATGCTATTTAGTTATGTTCATTATTTCTAGATAATATAATTTCTAATGTCGACTTTTACTTTCTTTTTGTATTTATTACGGTCTTTTGGGTATTATTTCGCGGTTTCGCACACATAGTATTCTTTTTAATAGACAATTGTAGCAAAACCGTTGCGGTCTGATGCTACTACATCGGATAATTGGGAGAGCAGCGGAAGGTTCAGCGTATAGATGGTCAAGGAGTGTTTTTTTTCTGGGCTATGTAGTGAAGTTTTCTAAATTTAATTGGTGTGACACTCCAGATCTTAAACTATTCCTGTAAAAATGTCACGTCAATTAAAGATAGAAAGAAGATAAAGTACCCACCCTTTGAAAGAATATCTGCGTGAAACAGAAATGTGTTTCATTCGATGAGTGAGAAATCCGAAAGCTATACTCGTTTCCTATCCCTATTCTTATTACCAACTTACCTGTTAAAAGCCGACAACGGCTCAGAGTTTGGTGTCTCTGTTCTCAATGAGCAGCGTTTAACACTTGGCAACAAGTGATGCTCATTTGTCAACCACTTCCATAAAAACAGACATGTCTGGACAGGCAGAAATAATATTTTAAAAATATGTAATATTCTTTTTCCAGGATGAATTCTGGATGGAGCCATATAAGACTGAGTCGACGCCCACGCAGACTGTGCTCATGAGCGGCGCTGGAAACACCCAACGCAGGAGGAGTGATGCAACTACTGCCATTTATTTAAATGTTAGTTTATTTCAAACATTTATTATTTTACCAAAATGTCTTAATTTTATCAGCGGCTCTATTCTCTTTCTCTCGTGTCAATCTCAATTGCTATCTCACTCATACAAAATAGCAATTTGAGCGGGATTGCGATTGGCACGACTTTTTTTTATACCACAAAGGTGACAAACATGCATACGGCCCGCCTGATGGTAAGCATCACCGTAGCCTATAGACACTTGCAATACCGGGGTATCACTCACGCGTTACCTCCCAACCCCCCCAAGTAGAGCTCTGGAGACCTTATTCATCGTAGGAACACAACATGGCCGAGACCAATGCTATTTGGCTACGATTCGATGTAAGGTCCTCGGTCCTTCCCCAGACGGGCTGCTCCGATTTGAGCGGATTATCCGCTGTGCCCTACCTCTCTATAAAGAGAGATTATTTGTGTGTATGTATTTTTTTATTATTATTTACTGCAATTCTTCTGTGAATCTCAATTGTGGGAATTTCAATTGTCGGGAATCTCAATTGTGTCATCGGAGAAAGAAGCGAGAACCATGGCCTGAATTTTTTTAGTGGTTTTACAATACACTTTTACAAAGTTTTTAGACAATTTTGTATAGTTTAATTTTTAACCGTTTTTATTTTCTAGGTCGGATGCAGCAATAAGCTGTGGTCTCGACACAAGGTACTGGTGGCAGGTCTCAAGGAGCAGTCTCGGGACGGCACTTTGGCGCACGTGCTACGGCTACCTGTCTTGGGATGGAGACTGATCGCTATCAAACCAATGCCTAGGCTAAAGAGACAGGTAGATATAATATATTTTAATAGTAACCAACTCCTGGCAGCGGTGTTTCCAAATGACTATGACTTGGGAACCTTCAAGAAGCGAGCATACATGCACTTAAAAGGCCGGCAGCGGCTCAGGGACTCCCCTGGTATCTCTGTGCTCCATAAGTGGCGGTGATCACTTAACATCAGGTGACACGCATGCTCGTCTGCCAACCTCTTACTTGAAAACTCACTGCTCCCTAGCAGTGGGATTCCTACGGTTACTAATCTTGCTAACTATTCTTCCTTGAATTGAAGATGTTAGCATGCCCAGCTTCTTCCTACCATTATCCCACTTTACTTGGGGTCGGTACAGCATCTTAAGTCTTTTCCATTTCACCCTATCATTCGTCATCTCGACATAGGGTTATGCCCAACGTGCTGGATAATCTGCAAGTGTGGTAGGAATACCTACCACCAGTGATGTTTTAATGATAGTTATTATAGAAATTAAATAAAAATGAATTTGAAAAGATTGACATATCTTTAAAGGGATGGTAGCAGGAAATGAGGGATTCTCGTTGCGCCTAGCTTAGAGGTTTTTTTTATGCCACAAAATTGGCAAACAAGCATACGGCCCGCCTGATGGTAAGCATCACCGTAGCCTATAGACGCTTACATAAACAGGGGGTATCACTCACGCGTTGCCAACCCTCCCAACCCCCCAAGTGGAGCTCTGGAGACCTTACTTACCGTAGGAACACAACACGGCCGAGACCAATGCTATTTGGTTACGATCTTCTGTAAGGTGGAGGTCCTTCCCCAGACGAGCTGCTCCCGATTTGAGCGGATTATCCGCTGTGCCCTAAATTATTATTAGTGTGTTAAGTCTAAACATCGACCACATATATTGAATATGTTAGATATATTATGTTAATATGTCAGGTTATTAAGATCATTAAAAGGAAATAAGTATCAAGAAAATAAATTAAACAAAGTAGGTAATTAGTAAATTATATATTTTCAATTAAAACCAAAACTTGGGCAGATAATCAAAATGTTTATTAAATCAATTAACTACTTTATAAACTACTACCATTTCGGAAATAAACCAAAATGACCACCGGTAAAAGAAATGGCGAAAGAAAACCGGTTATGGCCTTTTTTTATCGATCAGGTATTTTAACACATCTTTTTCATACAAATACAAAATTACAATAACAATAAAAACAATTGGAACTTATCTTTAATGTCCGGCGGCCTCACAATGAAATGCCGCCTAACGTTCTACCATGTCCTTATATAACCTCGCTCCCCGCCAATCGCTACCTCCCCGCCAATCGTTACAACAAGTCAAAATAGCAACTCAGTTTACTTCTAATTATAAATTAATACTTCTAATTATAAATTAAATAAATCTATAATAAACGTAAAACAATTTTAACATAAATTGAACAAGGATTTAAAACAAATAAATAAATCGTTAACCAAGTTATTTTCAGAACGGAAGTACGACTTGTAACATTTAACAAGTCGAACCGGAAGTGCAGAGTATCATTTATTAATTTTATTACATCTTTAGCAATAACAATATGATTCAAGATGTAATAAAATTAATTACTTAACAACTACAAAACTATCACTTGTTCTAATTTATCTGCAAATCGAAAGTGTCAAGTGACATCCAGTCAATCAGTCAGCACCATTTGAAAGATTACCTAATATGTTAGATACTTCCCTAATATGTCAGGTTATTAAGATCATTAAAAGGAAATAAGTATCAAGAAAGTAAATTAAACAAAGTAGGTAATTAGTAAATTATATATTTTCAATTAAAACCAAAACTTGGGCAGATAATCAAAATGTTTATTAAATCAATTAACTACTTTATAAACTACCACCATTTCGGAAATAAACCAAAATGACCACCGGTAAAAGAAATGGCGAAAGAAAACCGGTTATGGCCTTTTTTATCGATCAGGTATTTTAACACATCTTTTTCATACAAATACAAAATTACAATAATAATAAAAAACAATTGGAACTTATCTTTAATGTCCGGCGGCCTCACAATGAACTGCCGCCTAACGTTCTACCATGTCCTTATATAACCTCGCTCCCCGCCAATCGCTACCTCCCCGCCAATCGTTACAACAAGTCAAAATAGCAACTCAGTTTACTTCTAATTATAAATTAATACTTCTAATTATAAATTAAATAAATCTATAATAAACGTAAAACAATTTTAACATAAATTGAACAAGGATTTAAAACAAATAAATAAATCGTTAACCAAGTTATTTTCAGAACGGAAGTACGACTTGTAACATTTAACAAGTCGAACCGGAAGTGCAGAGTATCATTTATTAATTTTATTACATCTTTAGCAATAACAATATGATTCAAGATGTAATAAAATTAATTACTTAACAACTACAAAACTATCACTTGTTCTAATTTATCTGCAAATCGAAAGTGTCAAGTGACATCCAGTCAATCAGTCAGCACCATTTGAAAGATTACCTAATACGGCCATACTGACAGTACAGCGTTCTCGATGTACATAAAAAAAACAAATGAAATTAAAAAAGTGAAAAACTATGTGCAATTATCTACATTAATACACATTTATATTTCGGCATTGTTACAGTTTCGCTTTTCACATTAAGTTAAAACTTACAAGTAATTACAATCATATTTATTTACAGTTTGGCATTGTTACAGGCTCCGCTTGTCACAGTTTAAGCTAACAAGTAACAACGGTCATTTGCTTTACATAAACTCTAGCCCCACACCTGCTGCGCATGAGATAGGCTAGAAAAGCAAATAACTTCAGCAGTTCATAATTCATATTTACAGTTTTGGCATGCCATTGTTACAGGCTCCGCTTGTCACAGTTTAAGCTAACAAGTAACAACGGTCATTTACTTTATAAACTCTAGCCCCACACCTGCTGCGCATGAGATAGGCTAGAAAAGCAAATAACTTCAGCAGTTCATAATTCATATTTACAGTTTTGGCATGCCATTGTTACAGGCTCCGCTTGTCACAGTTTAAGCTAACCAGTAACAACGGTCATTTACTTTATAAACTCTAGCCCCACACCTGCTGCGCATGAGATAGGCTAGAAAAGCAAATAACTTCAGCAGTTCATAATTCATATTTACAGTTTTGGCATGCCATTGTTACAGGCTCCGCTTGTCACAGTTTAAGCTAACCAGTAACAACGGTCATTTACTTTATAAACTCTAGCCCCACACCTGCTGCGCATGAGATAGGCTAGAAAAGCAAATGACTTCAGCAGTTCATCAGTCAAGTCAAATCATTCATAGTCTTTAACAGGTTTACAATCATTCATAATTATTACATCTTAAAATAACACAAAATAACGCCTTTTACTTATCTCTTATACAAAAACTGTGCGTTGTCGGGTCAATTCAATTATTTACCTCAGTAAACGATATTAAATAGAGATAATTTGGTACATACAATCAATAAATTTTAAACGTCTAAGCTGTAGTAGCACCGCTTAACAGAAATTCCTTCAAGATATGTATATAAATTAATAACGGCAAGTTTATAATAATGTGATTAGCTATAAAATACTTAAGACAATATTATTACTAGTTTTTATAAACAATATTTTAATAATGTTTTTCATTAAATGACATCTTTCACACCAGTCCGCTCAATCCCCTCTCCGAGCCGATATATATTTTTTTGTGGTGTAATCAGTAACGATCACGCTAGCAAATTAGGCTATTTTGTAGTAACCGAGTATAAGATTTTAAATTCACATATTAACAAGATATTAGGTTGATGTAACTAGCTGTGATTTATATATTAAGAAAGTTCATTATTAAATACAAATACAAATAAAATAATAATTTTAGTTTTAATAGAAACTTAGGAAAAAGAAGTAAGTATCGCCTTTGAATCACCAAATGTGATATGAAGCTGAAGGAGTTGTAAAGACGGATTTTAGAGGGATAAAATATGATTTTTCCTAATATCTGCGTTACTACAGGTTATCCCATTAAGTTATGGAATTTGAATGAATATTTATGGATTTTCGATCGCGACGTGATGACGCTTGGATGTATTTTTTATTTTTCATTATTAAATATTTTAATATATTGTAACATATTGTGAATTACTACAAGTAATTAAACTAATGGTTTATAATTGTAATTATGAAGGATGGAGAGGCAACGAAAAGAGGAAGCGATGAAGAAAACTTTTTAAAATGAGAAAACGTACAGAAGACGTGAGCAAAATATGTGAAGGTGAAGTTGAAAAACAGACAAACCTATGAATTCTATAAATATAAGGTTTATCAAAAGAGTTGTAAATTAAATCGAAATATCCTGCCGTTCGGTCAACCTGATAGATAGTAAATTCATTATGATGACAAATTATGGTACCTGTTCAGTACCGCGAGGAATTACTGTGATTCTAACTAATAGATGGATATGGGTATAAGACATTATTTTTTTATTTTATTATCTTTTTATTTTTTAAGGTATAACATTGTTCTTAATTTATTATACAATTTTTAATTCAAATATTATCACCTATTCATTTATTGTCTTTTTTTTTAATCAAGTTATCATTATTGGGATTAAATTTATTTACGCCTTTTATTATTTAAATACATTATTGTAAAAAAAAAAAAAATCATATCATGTTTACCTGTAGTTTGCTTATACGAGATACCTACGTTAAAATGTTAGTTGCTTTGCCATTAATTATTACGTCATTAAAATTACTTTGGTATAAAACAATATTTAGTTACCAGTACTTGCAATTTGGTTATTATCGCAATTTATTTATTATCGCTACCAGCGAACATGTAGGAAAAATAATAATTAGCTCGGAAGTGGTACTAACACTGCTATGTTAAAAGATGCCATTTTTCATTCTTACATTTGATCACGAATACTACCCTATTGTCATAGTAACTCAACTAGACGGTAATGCAGAACCCTTGGAGGGTTTACCTGCTTTTGCAAGCTGGGATAAGCTGCACCAGCAAGTTTCTCGATACCGTCGCACCAGACCGCAGCTCCGTTTTCCCTGGAAGCAGGGTCGAAAACTGGCAGACGTCGCGCTGCCGCTATTTCGTTGTGGTTTCCTGTCGCTGCATTTTGAATCGCGGCGAACAGACTCCCAAGCACAGCCGGATCCTTATAGTTCTATGTCTGACTGAAATTTTCAAAAAATAATAATATTAATACTACGTTAACACGAGGATCCATCCCACTTCTGATGTTAGATATATTATGTTAATATGTCAGGTTATTAAGATCATTAAAAGGAAATAAGTATCAAGAAAATAAATTAAACAAAGTAGGTAATTAGTAAATTATATATTTTCAATTAAAACCAAAACTTGGGCAGATAATCAAAATGTTTATTAAATCAATTAACTACTTTATAAACTACTACCATTTCGGAAATAAACCAAAATGACCACCGGTAAAAGAAATGGCGAAAGAAAACCGGTTATGGCCTTTTTTTATTGATCAGGTATTTTAACACATCTTTTTCATACAAATACAAAATTACAATAACAATAAAAACAATTGGAACTTATCTTTAATGTCCGGCGGCCTCACAATGAAATGCCGCCTAACGTTCTACCATGTCCTTATATAACCTCGCTCCCCGCCAATCGCTACCTCCCCGCCAATCGTTACAACAAGTCAAAATAGCAACTCAGTTTACTTCTAATTATAAATTAATACTTCTAATTATAAATTAAATAAATCTATAATAAACGTAAAACAATTTTAACATAAATTGAACAAGGATTTAAAACAAATAAATAAATCGTTAACCAAGTTATTTTCAGAACGGAAGTACGACTTGTAACATTTAACAAGTCGAACCGGAAGTGCAGAGTATCATTTATTAATTTTATTACATCTTTAGCAATAACAATATGATTCAAGATGTAATAAAATTAATTACTTAACAACTACAAAACTATCACTTGTTCTAATTTATCTGCAAATCGAAAGTGTCAAGTGACATCCAGTCAATCAGTCAGCACCATTTGAAAGATTACCTAATAAATACATGAACTACAACTACATGAAATGAAATCATTTATTCAGAGAGTAAGCCTTCTTGTACATATTATTCTGTATCAATAAGCTACACTATAAGCTACCACTGTTTCGGAAACAAAACAAAATGGCCACTGGGAAAAGAAATGGCGAAGGAAACCCAGTTACTATATTTATATATTATGTTTATCTATAATATCACCAATGCGAGAACATGTAAATGGTCCTTTGTATCAAAATAGTTTTATATTAAGATTTATCGACTGTATGTTTTCGGAATAAAATAAAATAAATATAAAAATATTTTGTGCCCAGTCGGCGGTTTACGACGACGGATCGGGAATGTACGACTACAACGACGGCGAAGACGACCCCGCCGACGACGACGGCAACTACAGCGGGTACGACGAGGACACCGACGAAACTTATACCAATATAGACGGCGATGGAATACCTGACACGGTAACTATTGTTTCTATTGCTTGTTTTGTATGTGTTGGTTCAAAATCGAAAAGGCAAGGAAAGTAATGTATACGTAACAAATATTTTTTGTGACTAAAACAGATTACTGTACATGAATGTACAAATACTTAGTTACTTGACAATCAATAAGGCCAATATAAGTGCTAAGGACTAGAGGTAGTCAACATCATCATCACAGCCACAAGAAGCCCACTGCTGGACATAGATCTCCCCCAAGCCAGGTTAGGTTACAAGACCCCTTCTCCTCCCATAAGTGTCGTAGAACGGATCACCATTCTAGTACGCGTCAAAATTTGGGATCACAGTTTATAAAACAATTGATAATAGATTGTTGTTATGCAATAAGTATAAGTTTCGAACTTTGTTTTACGTCTGCGCGAGTCAGCCCTGTTGGCGACTAGCGACTAGTATATGCGTACAAAAAAAAAGGACGGCTTGCACTCTACGGGAGTGCCGGCAGAAGTGAAAACTTAAACACAACGTTTTGCATTTTAAATATTTTGGAATGGTTAGGGCATCTTACGCTTTTTCGATCAGGCTACGGATCTGACGCGAGTTTAACATTTTTTACCCATCTAAAAAAAGTGCCAAGCGCCGCTAAAGAAGTTTTCACTTCAAAAATTCACCAACTCCACTCTCCGATCTCTGAAAGCGATAAGTTCACATTTATACCCTATCAATATAACTGTAACTAGGTTACATTGTAATAAAGAATAAATAATACAATTGCCTACTGCAAGAATTTAATATTTGCAAAAATATTATTACTTGTGGAAGGCTTTAATTAATTACTAACTTGCCTTTTCGATTCACAAACAAATTGGGCTTAATGGGAAATCATGCAGAATTAACGTACATTAAAAATAAGGTTAACTGGATATTAATATGTAATAACTGTTCGTCTATTCGTCATTTATTCATTATATTGTCATGTCACACTTTTCCTCATACGTTAGTGTATCAATGCATCGTCCTGTTATTCGTTGGAAATATACCTCACTAGCGAAACCACGCCCCTTCGTTTGCGTGTATCTCGCTTTCCCGTGGGAATTTTGGAATGTATTATACTTAAAAACCTTCCCCTTGAATCACTCTTATTATATTTAAAAAAAACGCATCAAAATCCGTAGCGTAGTTTTAAAGATTTAAGCATACATAAGCACAGACAAACTTCATTTTATACTGTGTAAAGATATTAAATTATTCTAGTTCAAGTCAGTTGCACATAAACTTTTTTAATGATTAAATTAAATTGTGGCTATCACTGGCAATAAAGATCTAATATGGAATTAAGATTAAAATGGGTTTTTACCACTGGTTGTTAAAAAGTGATTATTTTATTCATCTTTATTTTGTATATCTAACGATAGACCACATACATTAATATATATTATTATTATAACACTTTCGATAGACAAGTAACAAATTAACACAATGTTATTTGATTTTATAAAATCAAATATATATATTTTTAATTTCGTACCGAGAATTTAAACTAGTGAAATTAAAATGTTAACAAAGTTTTTTCGTTTCTGATATAAGTATTCTAGTTTATATTTGGAGGGGGGGGAGGGTATACAATATATAATTCCTTTCTAAATTTCCAACGAATAACCTGTCATGTTTAGACCTCCCATTTACATGGAATGTGTACCTTGCACCTGTCAATGTCACCCATCGTCGTAGCATATTCGGGACCCACATTTAGCATGGAGAATGTGTATGACTATTAAGGATTTATTGGGTACTATGTTTTCTTGTACACAAAAGTATTTTTATACATAAACAGGCTATATAGCCCCGTACGGTAGCAATTCTTGTGTTATTTAATTTTTAAATAAATTTAAATTTTACTAAAAGAGGGAACCATATTTTTTGTAAATGCATTATGCATATACCTACTAGGATACAACTACTAAAGTTATTTTTTTAAGTTTAATGTATTCCTTACTGTAACGAAGAGGAAGAAATAACGTTAAAAAGGTTTGAAATACATTTCCATTTAAACATTCACATATCATAACATATAGAAAAATCCAAATCCATAAATTCGTCATAAAAAGCATTCATCAAACAAACATGCATTTTTCATTGCCACTTAGCCGACATATAAAAATAATATTATTTTACGATATTGTGAGCTTTGTGTGTGGTTATTTAACAAGGCATTTGATACCTGCTTATCACATGTAAATAAATAAAAAAACTGGTGTGATATGTGCCTAATTTAATAACGATTTGATTGTTTTTGTGTGACATATGAAGTTTAAGCAATACGTCCATTATTTTCGAAGTTTTATTGCACTCAGCGAAACATTCGCTTTATAGGAAACTATACACGCTAAATTCGTTCGCATACACAACTGTAAAAAAGAAACAACGACATTGCTTCGCACCAATCACGCCAATCACACATCATAATAACCACAGACAGGGCTCGCGAATGCACATATGGGTGGCAGTACTAACCTAGTGTGTATGTCGCGGCGCGCGCGCTGCAGGTGGCCCCTCCCCCGTCCCCCCCCGCCGCCCCCCCGCACCCCCACCGCCACCACCACGGCGACCCCGCGCCGCCCCCCCCGCCGAGCGCGCCACACATCACCACCGACACGTTTCAGACCGAGCCTGCCGAGACGACGACCCAAACTACACCTACCGTCCCTTCACCCCCAACTACTCAAAGTACCCCTCCTACCACCAGACCTACTACTTCAACTACCACAATCCTACCTACGACTACCCCCGAACCCGTGACTACCGAAGAATACACGCCCGCCCGAGCGGAAGAAACCACAGAGCTCTCTACTAATACATATACCACGGAGGTTTGTCGTAACCCGCTCTCGCGCTTTTGTGTGGCATGCTTTATATTTGCATGTGTGTGTGACTTTTAAACAACATTCGAGGAGGCTAGAGGCACAAGCTATACGGTATTTATATTTTAGCGCAATGTCACTTGCATAAAAACATTTAAAGTTTATGACATTATGATGGTTGGTTTTCATCTTATTCGTCAAAATAAACTGACAGTTTTGACAATTCTAGTATGGTTTTGACGTCTATGCTATTAGCGACTGGTGAAACTCAAAATATTTAGTCTCACGTTTTTTTCTCTCTTCAATACAGCATCATATTAGCGACTGGTGAAACTCAAAATATTTAGGCCCGTATTATAGAACAGATCTCAAGTACAGTTTAAACGTCAATCACTTGATTACAACTTAAGTATTGATTCGATGCTCGAGCATTTCTTTTATTTTTGAATATGACTTAAGAGTTGATCAGCTGATCTTTACTTGAGTAGCAAAATTGATCTCTACTCGAAATCATAATTTCTGGTCTATGGTTCAAGTGTGTTTTCTATTACAAAAAGAATTATTTTATTATTTTATTCCGATTCACGCACGTTTCACAAAAAACAATATGATGTTAATGTACATATTTTGGAATTATTTTTTAACAATTAATATTTTGTAATATACATTTAAATTTGGTACAAAATTTTCTGTTTTACATCAACTCAGTCAAAGCATAACTTGATTTCTTACTTGATTTATTATCTAAATACTAACATTATAATTATCAACTGTCAATGTCAATGTCAAAAAACTCAAATGAGTCTTGTTTATTTTTGAACAATGCTTGGGAACTAATCTAAACTTAAATACTACTTAAGTCAAGAAAGATCTGTGTTTGCCTGAGTGAGGTCGAGAGTACGCTTGGGTGTTTTTTACGAATTTCTAATCTCTTTCTTTGGGTTGTTTTAAATAAAATAAAGTTGAAACGTAACTAGTAATATTAGTTCAATGAGTTCAAATATATCCATTTCAGCTCATTGAACTAATATTACTAGCGTTTCATATCTTGACCTAAGTATTATTTAAGTATAGATTAGTTCCCAAGCATCGTTCAAAAATAAACAAGACTCATTTGAGTTTAGCTTGGTAAATTTCTACTCAAGCATTGTTCTGAAATTAAAGCTCGACTTAAAACTAATTTTAAATTGAGATCAAAGCTTGAGTATCGTTCTGTAATACGGGCCTTAGTCTCACGTTTTTTTCTCTCTTCAATACAGCATCATATGTGTCAACTTTTTATGTTTTTGTGGAATTGGCTGTATAATGTGTCAGTTGTTCTGACATGATGCTAAAGTGTTAAATCTACTTCAATGTTACTTCAATGCATTGAGATCCTTATGCTGGAGTGAAATAGACGTGTATATTCTTAGAAAAATAATGCAAAGAATTTGTATATTTATTACAATTGACAGGCCGTTTTAACTGGTTCGTTTCCTATAATTATGTTTTCTTTATCTATATATATAAAAGGAGAAGCTGACTGACTGCTGACTGACTGACTGACTGACTGACTGACTGACTGACATATCAACGCAGGGCCTAAACTATAGGTGTTAGAAACTTGAAATTTTGCACAGGGGTTTTATAACGTAGGGGAGCACTAAGAAAATATTTTTCAAAATTCCCACGGGAAAGCGAGATATACGCAAATGAAGTTGCGAGGGATTTATGTAAATAATTCGATATTGCTAAATCATAGTTAGGTGGTTTTATGCTAATTTGATTTGGCTATCTTGTAAGGATTTTTTTAATATTTTTTTTTTCGGCAGACATTTTTTTTACTTACTTCGATTTTCACTATTTCCTTATAATACAGGTAGGTAAAGTACTTAATTGGCAATCAGTAACAATCTTAGTTTTTAATCGATTTTATTTTTTATGCTGTACAAACAGTTAGCGTTAAGTTTTTTCTAAATATTTTTTACCATATTCTGAATACATTAAATTAAATGATAAAATAATCGTTTATTTTTAAATATATCTTATTTTTATTTTATTTCTTAAGCTGTAAGCTCCGATACAAGCACTATAGTTTTATTAGACGTTTATATAAAATTTCAAAAAACCAAAAAGCACATTTTTTTATTACATATAATATTGTTACTTCGTCGAGAATGTGTAGTAGTAGTTTGGATCTAGATTTTAGACAGTAGTTGGAATGTACTTAATTTAACGTCGTTTCACGTGTTCCTGATAAGTTCTAGATATCCTATCTGTCTGATAAATTTTCGAAAAATCATACTTAAACCTGTTAATTTATCTGATGGATAAACTAACTGGAACTTATCAGGAACCTGTGATACCGACCATTTATAACTGATTCATGTATGGTCGGCTGAAATAATGTGATCATGTTCAAATGTCCTAACTACATCGACTTGAACTAACTGCATTTTAGTGCAGCTGACTGTATTATGATATCATACAATAATTAACAATGCATAATAATGCACTGTTATATATATAGATTGTTCCATGTTGCATAAACTCGTTCTAGTTCTACACATAGCATGACCGGCATGGTTTGATCCTTGATTATAAATTTTTAACTTTTCAATATTAAATACTAAATTATTTTTATTAGGATGACAAAGTGAAGATTACTCCATATGAATCGGTCTCCGAAAGAAGTAATGTGAATTATACAAGGGAACTACCTTTCGTACCAAGAAGGATAGACCAGATCTTTGCCGAAGGGACAGAACACAACGTTACAGAGTCACCAACGACTACAGAAGCCGAATTGGTATGTAATATAAATAAATATTATTATGTAGATACTAATGTGTGGGTTTGATTTAACACGGGGTAGAATAGTGGATTTCTTAATCAAATCACCCCATAGGTATTTGGTTCGAAAAAGAAATTGAAATGTTATAAATTTTGTTTTAGATAGCACTTTCGACAATGTTTTTTTCTTTGTCAATTATACATTAATTTTGTGTGCTTCTCGCACTTATCAACTGTAGGTTAGATGTCATCAATTTCAAGCCATTGAGGCAGCGAGGAGGTAACCAATAGCGACGTAATGTCTGTCATTTT
Organism: Endotricha flammealis; assembly: GCA_905163395.2. Classification (NCBI taxonomy): domain Eukaryota; kingdom Metazoa; phylum Arthropoda; class Insecta; order Lepidoptera; family Pyralidae; genus Endotricha; species Endotricha flammealis. The sequence continues at coordinate 5,581,075 of LR990870.1, read as the reverse complement.
CTTCAAAAATAATTGTCCTCAAATCTCCGTTGTCAATTACTACGCGCGCAATGAAAATATAGGTAATCTCAGTTGTCAAACTGGTCAACTGCTGCGCGCGCAAACAAAATAGTGAGCAATTGTTTGTGCAAAATACCAATACATTTGCACAAACCCAATGGAATTGAAGGCACCTCTTTTCCAAAGGAAGGGCTGCGCGCTCCATGCATTGAGGTTACTTGATTTGGCGATTTTCAAAATTATCATCAACTCTGTCACACCAATACAAAAAGAGCAGGACATAGGCCTCCCCCAAACGTAAAACAAACGTAAAAACGTTAACATGCATTTCAATTTCTTTAACGAATTAATTTACATTCATTATAGACTACATTATATTACTAATCGATAGACGAAAGACAACGACTTGAGAATCATTCCTAACTGATAACACATGCTATATTTTTCTTTTTAGAATACTTTATGATTATGAGTTCCGATTTTTTTTTATTGTAAAAAAAATCGGAATATTTAAAAAAAAAACAACATTGTTTAAAATATCGGTTCCAAAAAACCCTCGTTATCTGATAGTGTATGATATTACTAAGATCTTATCTGTACAGTTTTCTACCTAAAAATATATAGTACCTTCTACTTTATATCTATTTTATATAAGATATCTCTTTCTATCTTAACGAAGATGTAAATACGTTATGTACAAGTGTGGGTTGCGCGCACGGCATGTAGCACTATACGTAGCTTGCGGATATATTGACATCTCTCTCACTCGTTGTCTTACCGTCTTCACCACAACACTGTGTGAGCGTCCGCATGGCACTTTCAGCAAACTGTTATAATTCGTGAGTCGGAACTACCTGTTTCGTCGTCTGAACTGCCGACGCCTATGACGACGTCATCGACCACTACGGTGACGCCAACCACGCAGCAGACGACGTCAGAGACACCTGCCCCGTTGCCGCCGATCCCAATACTACCAACCGCGCCAAACACAACTTCAACGCTACCACCAACCACAGCGGCCAATGCGACAGTGCTACCACCCTCACCAACAACAACAGCTATCCCTGAGACCACTATACAGGAGGTTACCAAACAGGTCCGTGAATTGGCATTTTTTAACGAAGAATACTTGTAAGTAGTGCCTCGAAACTGTGTGACGTCATATCATGAAACTAACACTAATTTTGGACACGATTTTGGCATTTTGATTTTAATTAAATTAACCATAACAAAATTCTAAATTTCTCAAATTTCTATACTTAGATGCACATGGTCATTATCTTCTCTTTATGACACGACCTTAATTTCTAGAATGGTGGAGGATAATTGCACACTTTAAATACATGAACCTGCAATATACAGTCATACTATCTCAATTTCAAACACTGTTAAAACAAAAACACGCAAGCAATTTAGATACTTGCATCAAGTAAATTGCCCGCATTTATAAATATTTGTCTTTAATTTTCACGAGAATAAAATTAGTCTGCCTCATAATATTGGTCTTGCAGACTTGGCTTATTGTAATTCTAATTCATTTCGATAAAAGGAGGAAGTAACTGATTTTAGCTGTTCCTCGAGATGGTCTTGAAACATCCGAAGCAAATAAATAGTGTGAATCAATCTGTTTTTGACATCCGACTTTTTAATTATATTTATTTGTTTATCCTCCTTGCGTCGTATTCCTCATTGCTGAGGGTCGTGACCTCCCTTTTGCATCACTTTCTCCCGTATGACTTTTCTCCATCTGATTCTGTCTCCGGCGGTGTGGAGGGCGTTGTGAACACGAGTCGAGAGCGGTGCGGATCTGATCGGACCAACGTATTGGGCTGCGTCCACGAGGCCTTTTCCCGTCTACTTGGCCGGTCACGATAAGCTTCTCGAGGTTGTCACCTTCTTTAATTGTCTATTAACACCAATAAATGGTGCACAAATCAGACTGATAACAACACAAAAAAGTTATATTTTTTGTAGTTATATTTCAAGCTGTAAGACCAAGAATTATGATACATTTTGGCTATTGTGACTAGTAATTGTTCTAATACTTTCGTTAATGTTTGTTTTTATTTAAATTATCAATATCAGCTAATGATTGCAACAACAGTTCCAGGAAGTGGGAAGTTCAGAAAGGTCAAGCACAATAATAGGGCGCACCACAGAAACTGTGACCTTTGCTATGCCCGTTAACCAGCCTCCTACTCTCAAGCACCATATGAAGAAACTCGCTATTATTGCTGGAAAGGCGTTCAGGTAATTTTTCGACAGCCTAGTGGCTTAGTTGTTAGTAATGCTTCCTTCGCGTCCGAGTGCATAAGTTCGATTCAAAAATATCGACCGAACGACTTCTGAAACTCACAATTATTGACGTACCCAATGTTGCAAATTACAGTGAATAAGCGCATATGAATACAACAGTTGACAACAACAACAACAGCAGACAGGCCCGGTGGTCGAGTGGCTAGCAGTGGTCACTTTATCCCAAGGGCCGCGGGTTCGAATCCTGCGCTACGCAAACATTTGTGTGCATGAACATGTCTGTTTGCCTTGGCTGGGTATTTTATATGTATAATAAGTATTTATTTACAAAAAAAAAGTATTTAAGTATATTTATCAGCAATCTAGTACCCATAGTACAAGCTTAGTTGCTTAGTTTGGGACTAGATGGCGTTTTGTGATTCGTCCAAGAATATTTATTATTATTAATTCCCGCGGGATTACAATTCTCAAACGTGAACCGCAGAGATAACGAGTATCATCATCATAATCATCTCACTGCATGGATATCGGTCTCCCTTCAATCGCCACGCTGCTCCAATGCGGATTGGCAGAGGCCAGTGTTTTCAAGCCGCCTGTGGGGCACCGACTTAGCTTAACGACTGACATCTATCGACAACAGCCGGGACCAAAGCAATTACTAAGAGGAGTTGCTATAATGAACCGTACGTATGAACGGCCTTGTCGCTGACGGGAGGGGATGCCCTGTACCGCACCCGCGCACAGCCCGACAATGCGTGACGTCAGTACCCAATTAAACGTGCTGGACTACACGGCTTAGGGCAACTCCTCTTAGTAATTGCTTCATGGCCGGGACCGACGACTTAACGTGGCCTCCAAAACATGGAACCTCTAATATACGTACTCTAATTTTAAATTGCAGGTACATCATACCAGCAGATTTGTTCACTGATCCAGAAGACGGCAGCAACCTCACATTCACCATGTATGAAGCGGAGAACGTACCGCTGAGCAAGGAGTCCTGGATCCAGTTTATACCTAGCGGACGTGAAGTCTATGGACTGTAAGTAATCAGTATAATTAAATAGTTCGTCATCGTGAATTGATCCTTGAAAATGAGATAAGGTATGAAAGAGTACATATTATAATAAGGTATATTTTCTGTAATTAATCTACTCTATAAGCACTACCATTTCGGAAACAAATGCAAAATGATAAAAGAAATGGCAAAATTTATTTATTTATTATTATTTAATACTAGCTTTTCCCCGCGGCTTCTCGCGTTAATTTATGACTATATAGATCTCGTTTGACAACAAAACAACCCATAGCGCGACTTGTGGCGCCATCTGTTGACCGATACAGCGCCTTCTATAGTAGAAAAAATATTGTCCCATTGGAACGACATACTTTCACGGGATTAAAAGTAGCCTATGTTGGGCTCTGTACCCCTAACAATATGTATGCAAATTTTCATAATGATCGGCTGGTTAGTCAAGCCGTGAAGGAATGACAAACAAACTCACTTTCTCATTTATAATATTAGTAAGGATAACAATACATATCATTTATTACGTTGGAGTTTATCGTGATTATATTTTTTAAATATGGAATCTTTGCAATTTGGCACAAGTGGTCGAAACAGATATCTAACTTCTGTAATAGTCCAGTGAAAAGGCATTAGAAAAAGTTATTTAATCAACCTGTGTCACAATTTAATTCCAAGGTTTGTGAGCAATTATTAAAAATACCATCGTGTTTATTTGTTTTAATCTTATTTTTTTCTTTTATTCCAGGCCGCTAGATCGCCACGTGTCCCGTTGGAACTTCATAGTAGAAGCGCAGGACAGTGAGGGCATGATTGCACGCGGACCACTAGACATCACGGTACAGCAACACAAGAGCGGACGAACAATCAGTCACCAATTTGTCATGCAATTCAAACTCTTAAAGCAATACAACAACGTCATAGATTGGCAAATCAGAGCTCTAGAAGGGATCGTCAACCTTTTCCGAGACACTGATATGCATCATTTGACTGTATTGAACGCGACACAGAATGGTGATATGTGCGAGTTCGTTTGGACCAATGACACGTTGCCAAGAGATCCTGTATGCCCTAATGAAGCTATAGCTAGGTTGATGAAGGTTTGTAAAAAATGTTAATGTTTTATGAAAACCATCTTATCGCAGCATTTTGCAACGCATTTTGTGACATATTACATTATAGCTATCACTGTCAATCTAAAGAAGAAGAAAAGAGATAGCTTGAGACTTACAGTGCCACAAACTTATCTGTGCCGATAGTGGGGGCGCTAGTTTCGAAGCTATTGAAGGTAATTGTCAAGGTATTTAAGGCGTATTCATTAGTTCTAGTTTTGGTCACAGATATGTTTGAGATACTGCCTGTAAATCTTATTTCTGTGATTATTTAAAAAAAAATTAATAAACCTTAAAATCTGTTACAGATAATGGAATCCAGCACCGAACCTGGCTCCCCTTCGGCGTCACTCACCCGCGCCATGTTGCCCGACCTCAAGGTGTCCGGCGTCTCCTGGCGCGGCGTCGGCCAGTGCGCGGAGAAGCAGCAACCCACTTCTGCGACCAGAGCTCCCGACACTTACCCACCCATCACTAGGAACCAAGTGGATCACCTCACTGCTACTGTTGGACATCTGCTCGTTTATAAAGTTCCTGAGGTGAGTTCTTTTTACACTGGTCACATTAACTCGCTTAGAATTTAGTGCTACATTAAGATCATTGTTATATTTAGAAATAAAGTTGTTGTTGACACTACGAGTAGTTAAGAGGGTCTCTCTTACTCGAAATTTGCGTTTTTTAAAGACGTGCTGTTCATATTAAAGCTTTAAATATAGAATTCTCTACTAAGCCTTTTGCTCTTTGGGTAACCCGGTTCGAAAACACGATTAAATTCAAAGTTGCCTTTAAGAATGTACATTAGTTTTTGAATAATAACAGATAAAATTATTCTCTTTGAGAAATCCTGCTTACATTTTTTCTAAATTTATTTTTGTATGAACAAACAATATGAAGAAAATACTATATTCACCCGGTTCAAGACCTTTCCATCAGATATAGCGCTTGTTTGTTTGTCGTATGTCATAAAAAACATAACCATTTACTTCCAGGACACGTTCTTCGATCCTGAAGATGGCAGCACTCGTAATCTGGCACTTTCCCTTCGGTACAGCGACAGATCAGAACTGCCGGCTGGCCACTGGCTGCAGTTTGATGCCAAGAACCAAGAGTTCTATGGTCTCCCAGCGCCTGGCGATGAAGGCAGTGTTCACTACCAACTTGTAAGAAATATAATAATTTACTAGTCTTTTACCAGTGCTATCCGTTTCAACTCTGTATGGAAATGAAAAAAGCAGACAATTTCCGAGACAAGTTTCAAATTCCACGATAAAAAAATGTGACCTCCGTGGCGTAATGGTTACCAATAATCTCGGTTGGGTCATGATGCAAAACTAACTTTCTGATTAAACTCAGGTCTTGGATGTTTATCTACATGTAATATATAGTATCGTTGAGTTAGTGTCCCATAACACAAGTTTCGAACTTACTTTGGGGCTAGCTCAATCTACGTGATTTGTCCCTGTTTATTTATTTATTTATTTAAATAAAAATATTTAACTGTGCCGGTGGCCAAATACTAGAACTAATGAATACCCATTGAATATCATGACAATTATCTTCATTAGCTTCTGTTGAATATTTAGCAATAATAGTTGTTTTATCATTAATTGCAGATTGCCGAAGACTCGAGCAAGAAGAGTGCTTACGACAGCCTCATAGTAGAAGTCGTGAAGTCTCCAACTATAAGACCTACAGTGGAATTCCAGATGACAATGGAATATCCCTTCCCACAACTTGCATATGATGCAAACAACAAACGGAAGGTTGTTGAGAAATTGGCAGCGTTGTTCGGACAGAAAGAGACGGAGAATATTAGGATTCAAAGCATCACTAACAATCCTACTACTATTATTTGGTAAGTAAATTATAAATTGTATACGGTAAAAATCAGCCCCCTATTCTCGTAATAAAAATCGTTCAAATCTCTCATAGCTGTCTCATTCATACAAAATAGGAATTGAGGGGGATAGCTATTGAGATTGACACGATATTTGAACGATTTTGTTTCGAGAATAGAGGCGAATGCAAAATGCGAACTGCTAATGTTATAAACATGAAAATAACATATCCATTTTCAGGTACAACACGTCTCTGCCAATGGATAGATGCCCGAAAAAAGAGATAGAGGAACTGCGCAAAATGATAATCGTCGACGAACGAGGTTCAATGGGGGGAGCTCTCAAAGAGAACGTTGACCACGTGTTCGATAAAGATTTCAAAGTCATGTCTATAAGGCTGATACCATTAGGTCTATGTGCCGAACAGAATACTAAAGTGCCTAAGACCACTATACAAGTGCATCCTGGGTCCAATCACCCGCTTAACACAAAGGCTGATGCGGCCGAATCATCATATTTAGTCACGTTTATAATACCAGCTGTTGTGATTGTTTGTATGATACTTGTCGCCGGGATCATCGCCTGCGTACTTTATAGGAGGCGGCGGACTGGTGAGTGAATAGAAAATGCGTTTTTTTTTAAAATATATTCCAGTCAACTTCGGTAAAACAAGAACACAATATTGAGTCCCATATTGTAAAAAAATATTTCGGTACGGTTGCTCAAAAATATTTTTAAACTTTTATTATGGCTGTCACTGTCAAACTAAAGAAGAAAGAGATGGCATGAGAATTAATGTGGAATTAACGCTAATATGTGTGTTAGACACTGGCTGTATTGTATGTATGTTAGATAGGACGAACATGCAACACAAACTGCAATTTTCTATTGCATTTTTTACAATCAATTATTGTGTTCTTTTTCTGTTGAAGATGCAGTATCATTTTTAAGTATTATCAATTTTTATGAAGGGTTTGAACTTTTAAACGGCCAGACCTCTTCACTTAAATATAATTAATTCTTTTGTATATTAAAAAATAGTAAAAATAAAGTGTGTGAGTACCCCTCAAATGGTTTAAAGTCACAATCGGACCCAACAATGCAATGCTATCAGGTTCTGGGCTCGATCTTTGTCTCTTGTAAATATTACTTGCATAAGAAAAATATAAAAGTTATAATTATAATTCCTTTGTAAATTTTTAACATAAGTTTTACTTATATAGGGGACGCCAATGCTTGAAACGACAGGTGATTTCATTAAACGAGTTACCGTTATTCACTGTTAATAAAATATAATAATCTGTCAATTAAAACGTGTTTACGATGAACGCAAGCAGGAGAGCCTTATAATATGTGCAGTCAATATCACGTCCATTGACGACCTCCGTGGCGTGATGGTTACCCACAGAGCACCCCCAATAGAGTCCGCAATGCCCATTTATTGTTTGAAAACGACATCGCCACAAGTGCGGGGTGCGGGGAGAACGAACTGTGTTCTGATTGGGCAGGTCAAGGACACGTCATATCGTACATTAAATTGGTGCAATTTGATTGGTGGGCATGTCAACAATATTAGTAGTTGTACTGCATAAGCTTGGCAGAAGCGGGGGCCCTGATATGTGGTCTCTATTGGGGGTGCTCTGTGTGGTTACCATACCGGACCGCCACCCAGGAGGTCCCGGGTTAGAATCCCGGTCGGGTCATGATTAAAAAATTATTGGCCTGGGTCTTGGATGTATAACTAATTTGTTATAAAGTACTTATAGTATCGTTGAGTTAGTATCCCATAAGTCTCGAACTTACTCTGGGGTCTCGCACTGCGCGTGCAAAATTGATTGTACATACATACGATTGTTAATAAAGAAAAATGTATCTCGTAAACACTTTAAACTAACAGATTATAAAGTAGTGCTTTTTGCACGTTATCCAATCATTAGATGGCTTTAATTTGGCTGTCAATGAAGGCTTTATTTCCTTTGCAAAATCAAAATACACGCCCATTCAATATCAATAATATAAACTGTATAATACACGGTCAATGTCGACACATTTTATTACTAGTGGGCAAAATAGATATTTACATTCGACTTTCTAAATGATTTTAAAAGTATATTTAAAATTAATAGAAGGTTAGTCGCATTAAAACACCTAAAAGAAACGCACTGTACAACAATCGTGGGATTTAAACTAATCATAAAATTAAACTTACAGGCAAAATGAGCGTTGGGGACGAAGAAGAGCGCCAAGCGTTCCGCTCCAAAGGTATCCCTGTGATCTTCCAAGATGAACTAGAAGAGAGGGCGGACACAGAACCAGTTCACAAGAGCCCTGTCATAATGCGCGAAGAGAAGCCGCCGCTTCTCCCCCCCGCGCCCGACTACAGAGGCGGGGAAGACGCTCCCTACCGCCCGCCTCCCCCCTTCCCCGCCTCCCGCACCCCTCCGAGACCTAAGGCGACCCCAACTTACAGGAAACCTCCCCCATACGTCCCGCCTTAAGATTAACTGCCTAATATGCCACTTAGTGTAGGGCAACCGAGTTTCAAGCCAAAATGTACCTTGATGTACAAGGCTTAAAATTATGCGGCCATAATGTGTTGCAATCCTTCTAATGTCGTTTTTTTTATTTAAAATCTTAATTTTTCTAACCTTCACGATATTCTTACTGCCAACTGCCAATACACATTATTGTCGCCAAGAAACCGGTTTACAAATTCGTTTAATTAGATACGGTTTTGTTTTATAAAACTTCTAAATCCCATTTAACTAGTCGTATCTTTCGGAGCTGTCCAACTTCATTCTATTTATATTTGCTTTAATTTCAAGAAATTTCATTTTAGTTATTACAAATTAGGCAGCATTTACATTAAAAAAATATATTATAAAAACGCATTTACTACGAAAGATGTAATTTAAGAACCTCGTCAAAGCAAGGAATTGTGCGCAGTATGTGAATACGAATTTCTTATACAATATTCATAAGTTAGTTATTGTACTAGCTTTGCGAAATATCAGCGGGCCAATTCTCTTAAAAATTGTCAAAATTAGGATCTTACACGCTATCTCGCTCATACGAAATGTAAAACGAGCGAGATAGCGTGATATTGAATTGATTGAAACTCTATAGTATAAGAATATTGGCCCTCTGAAATTGTATCAAATGAAACTATTTAAGGGGCGGTTCCATTGTATCTTGAATAATTTTTTTTTACTAGCACCACATTTATTCATCTCAATTTTGCTAATCAAAATACAATGGAACCCACCTTAAAGAGATAAAAAAATTAATTTAAAGGTACAAAATGTACCGATTTCAATTATAAAACTGGAGACTTCACAATAATAATATACTTAGTGTTATTGTTGAAGTAGAATGTTATATTAGCTTTTAGATTAAGATGGGCTATATATGGGATGAGCTATATTTATCAATCCATGTGTTGCAGCCAGCAGTTTGAAGGTATTCTGTATCAGTGTATAATTTTACACATACTTGTTAGTAATGTAAAAGTGATACACAGACTTACATAGCGTAGTCCTTTCATTCATACGCCTACTTTTTATATGAAGTTTTAGGAGGAAGTTTCTCAGCCTGAGAAGTTTAGTTGAATCATTACGACATCATAAAAAATTCTATTTATCAGCTAATTGTCACTTTTTATACAGCAAGTCGAGGCTCGCTCGCTGCGAAGATTGAATGAATGTTCTAGACTTCAATAAAGCTAATTCAACCAGTTCGCTGAGACATAAAACATTTGTAATATTACCGCAAAATTGTTTCAGTTACAAGACTTACTTACTGTAAACAATATAATATAACTTTTTTTAATTTATAACTAATCATCTTATAATAAGGCATTCTTAAACTCACTAAAACATGTTTCATCTCTGTCGCACCCAAAATAATCGTTAAATGTGACCATTTTTAAAAAATCGCAGACAGACTTGTTCAGAGTGATGTGTTTGGTTGGGTGTGTGCCATTTCGGAAATTGTTATATAATGTAATTTACAAGTAAACATATCGAAAATGTAACGTTTTAGCCTTTAGCGTAGATCTTCCATACACAGTGTATGTTATTTAGTGAGTGTAAATGTGAATGAGTAGTACAGGGCACTACAGGATGTATAATTTATGCAGTGAGATAAAAATAACATAATATGAGAATTTTCTAGATGTTGTATGATAAAAAATCAAACAAGACTAAATGTGGGGGTAGTCCGTTATTCAGTACTAAGATGCGTGTAGGTCGATCCTTATCCACTTGCGCGTATCTCAGTGAAAGAATAATATTGTTCTCAAAACATTGCGTGTTAGAAAGCGTGCGGTAATGGTAGAAGTGGTAGAACAACAATGAATATATCGTAGACTAAATAAATTTAAGATTAACATTTTCACACAAAACTCGGGTAAGTTTCCATACACACGTCTTGTCAAATCTCTTTGTAGTAGTTCCGTTATGTGTGGTCCCTATGCACTAGAACAAATAATGTCACAATTATACTCAAATTACTCATGATAAGTGGTAATTTAGAGAACCACATAAAGAGAGAGAATCACAACGAAATTTAAAAGTTTTCCTGTTATTCAAATATAAATGTATGAATCGGTAAACGAATGTTCTACTTTTCAGCTATAGATCGCGCTTATTCATGTATTCAAACTAGTGAGAAACTTGGTTTAGTTACACGAGTTATTTTTATCTTACTGCAAAATACCTGAGAGTCCAATATAAAAACGAATCGCTGTTTAAATGCATGGATTATTCGATGATGCACGTGATTAGATGGTGTGTAAACTATAAAATACAATTAACTTAATACGGTAATGAATTATACAACTGACTCTAGTTTTAGGCTATGGATAGATATTTATAAGAATGAAATATCATTTTGTACTTGTCTAATTATTACCATAGGTTTAAGGTTAACAAATCGTGTAAACTATAGGCGAGACATGAACGAACGAGCTAAGTATAATGGTTTTTCTTTGGATGTATTTTTTTTCTATTGTATACTCATTTAGAGTTTGCATTTATAGATCTTTTTAGTAATACGAATATACAAGTTTACAGGATATCTATTCAAATATTTTAATTGTTCAGTTTTATTTATCATTTTGTTTTATAGGTGTAGGTACTTAATGATGTCCATTAAACCGAACCATTTTCATTGTTCAATAATGTAATTTGGCAATGTTACTTTTTGTTAGAACACCTCTCATTGAATACGCACATAATTTATGTAATTAATGAGCTTTTTATTTTTAAATAAATAAAATGGTCTAGCGATATTTGTCTTTCATTTTCGTTACTTTCCAACATCTCCCTCTAATTTAGATTATGAGACCACCCCTGTGGACCACTCCCACATTTCCATACTTCTAGCGTCATTTCCTGTACTTTGGTCTCTGGTCTTTCAGCCGCCTTCTTGAGGTCTGTCCATCTGGAGGGAGCGCCCTACTCTTCGCTTCCTCACGCGCGGCCTCCACTTTAAGACTTTCCTCCACCACCTGCCATCGCTCGCTAGCACGAGTCCGAGTTAATAGTATATAATTTATTTGAAGAAGCACGATGTCTCGTCAAAATGGCGACGAGCTTATAGAAATTGTACAGAGCGGAGGCGACCGTACATAGCAGTGGCTACCAAAGGAATGTCATGTACGGCCTGTCCGGCGATGCCCGCGCCCGTCACCTTTCCTCCGCTAGACAATAGATGGGCTGCAGAAAGTTTCTGCGAATGGAGACTGCAGGACCGCCAGGTCGAGTAACTTTGTTCCAAGCGGCCGCGGCCAGGCACTTCGAGTGCAAGTCCTGCGGCGTGATCGAGGTTCTTTTTCATCGTGTTCATGATGTCCTCCGTGTGTCCTCCAGATTGGTATTAGAACCCTTTCTTCTACTTGGTTCACATTCTTCTGAAGGTTTTCCACCTTGTCACCAACTGAAATAAACCAGTAATCTCTCTTGGGATTCCTCCTGTTTCTAGTTTATTTAATGGTGCATTTTCTCCTGCCCCTGGCGCATTTCCTTTTCTACATAGGACTTCTATAGAAGACAAGAATATGGCTTAAAAGATATATATCCAGTCCAGTGTAAATATTTAAAAAAAATGTCACTGACTGACACTGACGTCGACGTCACGTCAGTCAGTCAGTTGTGTTTTGTTTGTCATAATTTTTAGGTTGTTTTTTGTGTATCCAAAGATAGTCTTCTATAATTCTATCTAACAAAATGACTGAGAATAAAAAAATTGAAGCACCAAAGAAAATAAAAAAAATATGTTTGAGGCACCTCCGTATATCACTTAAATATAGACCTGAAATATTAAAGTTAATACTGAAAATGAGGAGTACTATGCACAGGAAAACTGTTTTGATAACTCATTTAAAACATCAAATTAAACTATTGGTAAGTATTTGATTCTTTAATGCTTTATTCCAGTGAACGACACCGCGCAGCCTGTTTTGCGTAATGAATATCTAAGCTCATTTGACATACTACAAAATCTTTTAAATCCGTGCCCATGAACTTAAAATTTACACCTAGAAAAAAGGCGGACACCATCACTGAAACTAAAAAGTGAAGCATTGTAAGCCACCGCGCTGACCTCGCGTATACGTACAGTCAACAAAGGAGTTGACTCTGAATATATGATTACAGATTTCTAAATATTGCGTGAAGGGATTTACTTGAAAATTTGTAATTACATTGTACAATATGAATACTATTGATAAATAAAATTTCAAGTAAATCCCTTCATGCAATATTTAGGGGGGTCAGTCAACTCCTTTGTTGACTGTACGAACCGGCCGGCTTACTATGGTGTGAATGTGTGTGTGCCGATCAGCCATTTCACACTCGCACATAGTTACGCCGCCGCCATTAGGGTGCTTCAATTCTTTCTTAGCAAGATTCCGTCCGCCTTTTTTTCTAGGCCCATGTTTACAGGTGTAATAATAACAAATAAATTCTACACAATGTGAATTGTAAACAGTGTGTGAACAGTGCCACCAGGTTCCAAAGTATGCTAGGTGTAACCTGCTTGTGTTATGGGTGTACCAGACAACAATTATATTATTTTAAATGTATAAACTTATACTACAAAGATAACTGCCCATAAGGTGACTTTCTGACCAAACACCCAGACTCAAGAACAAAAACAAATGCCATCCACCACCTAAATGTTTACTTCATGCGGTAATTGAACCCGCACCTTCTGGTGCAGGGCTATTATCTTAATTTGTGTCTATACTAATGTAATAATTAATTCTTTCAGACTAAACTTAGTAGTGAAGCGGCAAATGATATAATTGAATCATTAAATTTCTCCGAGTCAACTCAAATTGATGTAAAACCAAGTTGTAAAGATTCATACACACAAACAGTTGAAATTAAAGAGTTACAGAAAACAGAAGATAGAAAAGGATGGAAGACAGATATGGAGAGTGGTGAGAAAGAGAAAAGTATAGCGGACCAAGTGAAGGAAGTAGCACAAAGTGTTGTACAGCAATCTGGAATGGTGTATGTCGAATCTGCAGGAATGTATTATGACTACAAGACTGGGTACTATTATAATTCTGTGAGTTAATACTGTAATATGTTTTGATTATAGGCCTATTCAGACCTAAGTGGTATTTGCTATCATCTGCAGCAGAGTAAACCTATTGGGAATGCAGTATTGTCAAAGAAACCAACTGTCCTCATACCTGAGCAAAACCCACATATTACCTCAACTTACAGTGACAGCGAATACTGCTAAGGTTTAAAACTAGGCCTTTATAATTAGTATAAATACAATACTTCTCTCATAAACAAAACAGCATTAACACTACAATTTTCTATGTTTTTTCAGGAATTGGGGTTATACTACCACACAGATACGGGCTGTTATTATTATTATTCAGACGATAAACAGTCATTTGTTTTTCATTCGTACCCTGACAGAAGTAAAGTAAATGCTGCTTTGGAAGCGCATGAGAAGAAGAAAGCTAGGAAACAGAAGAAGGTTTGTTGAATAAATAAATATATATAGGGACAAATCACACAGATTGAGCTAGCCCCAAAGTAAGTTCGAGACTTGTATTATGGGATACTAACTCAAAGATGCTATATATTATAACAAATACATATATATTAGATAAACATCCAAAACCCAGGATAATCAGAAAAAGATCATTTTTCATCATGACCTTACCGGGATTCGAACCTGGGACCTACTGGGTGGCGGACCAGCATAGTAATCATATTTACAGTTTAGTCTAGAAAACTTTCACACATAAAAAGAGCAATTAATAATTTGATTATCATTGAAAAAACATGTTTAATATTCATTGTAAGGTCTGCTCTAATGTTTCGAAATTAGATTCAAAATCCTAATAAATTTTGTTTCTATTTTCAGGATAAAAAGAACGAAGATGATGTTGAAAACTTGACGAAAAACTTCTCACAGGTTTCAATCCGAGGCCAAACCGCCTTAGGTAAATAAAATGTTACCATTACGCTACCCAATACCAACATGACGTATTAATTTACAGGATAAAGAAGAATCAAATGATGCAACCAAACCAAAAAGAAGAAAGGTTTCCAAGAAGAAACAAGATGATACTACCACAGTCACCACAGATGATAACAAAACTGTAGATAAGTTAGAATCAAAGATTGATGAGGAAACAGATATATTTCCTGTAGAAGAGAAAAAAGAAGAGAAGATTGCAAAAAAAAAGAGTTCAGAAGATCTGGAAGATGGAGAATGCAGTGAAACAGAGAGTGAACAGTCTAATGAAGAAGGAGAAGAAGAAATGGAGTCAGATGGCAGCACATCCACAGCCACTGATGATGGTAACTTAGATTGAAATGATACATGTTCTGTGTTCGTTTGGGAGTTTTAAGCCAAATTTATATCACACTTTTGTTACTAATATGACGTGAAAGGCAACTATTGAAAGATATTTAATGTATTATATTACATGTAATGGCAGTGGGCTGGCTATGAACTAGTCGCCAACAAGGCTGGTTCGAGCTGACGTTTAACGAAGTTCGAAACTGACATTTATTATTAGTGTATAACGAAAACGATTTTCAATTGTTTAATAAGCTGTGAGTCACGTTGTTGGCGCGTACTATAGCAATATTTCTATCTATGGCAACGAAATGTTGTCGTGCGGGCTTTCTCCGCCAATAGGCATCTGATGCGTCCTTTTTGCGTGCTAAGGGTGGGGGTTCTATTAGTATTTCGGGTCTGCCTTCCCTATCGAGGATAGGCGTAACTATTTATCATTAGCTATAGCCTAAACTTTAACCTATAATAAGGTTAAGCTGGTTGACGATAGTTTGCACTCCATCGCTGCTTAACATCAGGTTAACAACTGATATCTTTTAACTGAAGCTGCTTTGTTTGGTCAAAATCTTTAGATAATAAAATGAAGTCGCTTTCCGCATTCTGTCTGTTTGTCTGTCCCTATGTATGCTTAGATCTTTAAATCTACGTAACGGATTTTGATGCGATTTGTTTTAATAGATAGAGTGATTCAAAATTAAGGTTTATATGTATAATAGATTCCAAAATTCCCATGGGAAAGCGCGGTTATACGTGGGTTTCGCTAGTGTTAAATAAAATCTTTCTTTGCAGAGTCAGTAGCGAAACACCACCCGCCGTGTATGCGGGTTATCGTCCGTGAGACTAATCTCCCCAAATTGAAGGTGGGCAGTCTCTTCTTGGTGACGAAAGATGGCGGCACTGTCGGTAGAGAGGGTGACCAGCACACTATCATCATTAGGGACCACAATGTCTCCAGGGTATGTGAAATAATTTTCTTTTTTGTGTCTTCGTTTCGAACAGTACAACTTAATATTCATTATGTTGTGATTATGTACTGTATTGCTTTTGTATTAGATATGCTACCCGTTCGGTTTCTTTCATTGTACAGTCGACCAATAAAAGATTTTTATGCTAATGATGTAAGCATTGTTATGAACACTATTGATAAATAGAGAAAATCCCTTAAACGCAATATTTCGAAATCTTGAATCATATTTACTACGGCTTTGCTCACCCCCTTCATTGGCTGACTGTACAACAACAGCACGTGATGATTTTAAAAAATTATTTCAACATTCTCATGTAAATAATTTCAGAATCACTTAGACATCAAATACGACGAAACTAAAAGAATGTACGTTGCTGTAGATTTGGGATCCAAAAATGGTACTATGCTGAATGGTATTCGAATGTCAGAGAGCCAGATATGCAGTGAACCACTGGAGGTAAGCTATTTATTTTCAAAGGAAAGTTTTTGTATAAATCGTAGCCGTTTTGCGTAATTCGCCGTAATACAAAACAGCTAACCGTTTTAATATATAAACCGATAAGCCGTATTGTCATTACTATACGTTCTACAATATGTCGGCAAACGTTTGTAACGTAATTTCTATATAATCTACGCCATCATTGTTGTCATGGCAGGTAACGCCGCGAGTGTTTAAAATTGGTACTAAAAACTGCCAAGACATCGAGCCGCCGTAATACATTACGGCTAGTCGTACAATGCGGTGGACTATCATTCAGCCGTAATGCAATCCGGCTTATCGTTGACCGCCGTAAAAACGGCCCCGCTTTTTAAAACGTCTAGCTGCTTTAAAACGTCTGCGACACATATATGAAATGGGCTGCCGGGATCGGGGAAATACCACCCTAAAAGAATATCGGATTGAAACAGCAATGCCTTTCATTTGGTAAATGTGATCCGGGTTAATGGTGTGGTAGTCCGCTTACTTATTTGCTCGAATTATGATTTAAAACAAATAAATATTGTTCTATAGAGTGTAGTTTAATATGTAATCTTTACATAGCTAAAAACTGAAGTCGCTTCCGTTATCTGTTGAATTGTTCACTAAGATCTTTTAAACTCTCAACGGATTTTGTAATTTTCAGCAAAAGATAGAGTGATTCAAGAGGAAGGTTTTTATGTAAAAACATACAAGGATTTACCGATATATATAATACATACAAGATAGCTTATTTTATAAGTTGCAACATGGTTATTTTATGATTGTTATGCCAATTTTTATGATATTTGGTATGTAGGTAGCTAATATCTTGGATTAACACATAGGGTACATTTTATTCCGAAAAGTACGCGATTCCCGAGTATTTGGTCAAAAATCTGGTATAGATGGCGCTGCGGTGCATAAAATTAAACGCGGGTAACACTAACACCGCGGGCAGCAGCTATTAATATTATAATAATAATATAATAATAATAGTAGGATGAAACTAAATTTTATTAATAATTTTTGTTTTGGTCAGGTAATGCATGGCAGTACTATACAACTAGGCGAAACGAAGCTATTGTGCCATATACACCCCGGTAACGATACATGTGGTCATTGTGAACCCGGGTTACTTATGGAAGGTAAGTCTTATTTTAATAATAATAAGTTGTACACAATTTATACTGCGCCTATATATATGTTATAAATATTAGATAAATAAGCTACTCTATAACTTACCACCATTTTGGAAACAAAACAAAATGACCACTTGGAAGAGGTAGCGCACAGCGGATAATCCACTCAAATCGGTCTCGGCCATGTTGTGTTCCTGCGATGAGTAAGGCCTCCAGAGCTCCACTTGGGGGGGTTGGGACTTGGGAGGGTTGGTAATGCGTTAGTGATACCCCCGGGATTGCAAGCGTCCATCGGCAGTTTTGCGTCGCCGCTGTCAGCTGGCGCTATGTGCGATGCTCCGCGCCCCGCCGCCCGCTCCCCTGCCTCGCCGGGGGTCACGTCGATTGCGAGTATTGCGACACCGAGCCAACCACGCGCCTACGCCGCTGCCGCCGCCGCTGTCCCGTCATCTCAGCGGCCTTCGTCGTCTAGAAATCCACGAGGGAAGGAACCTGAGACTGTGTTACTGGTCCCACCAAGGGTTCAGTGCGATGAAGACGGTTTCACAAAAGTGGAGAGAAGGAAGAAACCGTCTTCCAGGAACAAGTGCGGATCAGCACCGACAGGACCAAAACACCTGCTGCGTCCAGCCATTCCGTCGACGCTGCTGTACGTGTCCCGGCTGCATCACTCTATAAAGAAGGAGGACGTCATAGAGTTCATGCGCGTGAAGACCAACCTCACATTAGGGGTCGAGCGGTTGGAGTCCCGCTACAGAGTGAATTTTAATTCCTTTGTTGTGCGAGTTCCGACCCACCAACTGTCGACCTACATGAGTGAGGAGTTCTGGCCGAAAGGTGTGATGTTCCGGCGATACCGAGGTCGGCTACCGAACACCCAGCAGAATGATACGCGTCCGACACTGCGTGTCAATTAGTTTTATAAGTTTTTTATATTTATATGTATTTTAGTTTTAAGGTATATATCTATGGGCCCTTTGTTTATTTTTAACATCTTATGTAAACACTGTGTTTGCCTGAAATAAAGAATAAATAAATAAATAAAAAATAAGCTATTGTGACTGCTTACTATCAGGCGGGCCGTACGCTACCTTACCGTTTGCTACCTTATTGGTATAAAAAACATTTTTTTTTAAATATTTCACAGACCACGACAAAGAAAAGACTGTAGCGTACACTCGTACGTGTAGCGTGCAGAAACAACATCAACTTGAATTAGCACGATTGAAGAATAAGTATGCGCCACAGCCATTGGCCATAGAAGAGACCGCTTACAACGACAGGGCTCAAGTTAGACGGGAGACCGTCGGCTCCTCGCACCATTCTGAGAAGACACAGACCAGTGATGTTGACACGTTAGTATATAGAAATATTTTTGGACGAATGTACTAGCAACGCTTGTACTATGGGGTACTAGTTTGCTGTTTTTTGTGTGTAAATAGTTATTATACATAGAAAACATAATGCTGTTTTCTTAAAAGATTTTGATATGATATGATGATAAATGTATCTACAATTAATAAATCAAATTAATTAAAATAACAAAACAGAAAATATCTTAGTTACTAAAAAATAAACAACAATTTTTATTATTAATAAATAATTAAATTAACTAATTAAAGAAGCAGATAACGAAAATACACTATTTACTATATAAAACACATTACAATGATTAAGTAATTAAATCAAAAATATTAAATTCATGTTTGAAATTATTTAACACAGGCATCTCAAAGCCCACTATCAGGCACCAGCTTCCCACACTATCCTATATTATGTGAAAATTATAGTACATAAATAAACACAGTTTACTTTGGAATATTATCCTGAAATTTTATATAACTTTTAGATATGTTTGTAAAAATGTGTGAGAAGAAATAAATTGAAAACATTGAAATTGATTAATGACTAAGCGAATAAACATGCATGCATCATGTATTAGTATTAGAATACGTATTCTTGTGTCGGCAGGTTCATAACTCCAGAGAACAAAGGTTTCAAGTTATTGGAGAAAATGGGCTGGTCGAAAGGCGAGGGCCTCGGGAAGGATAACCAAGGCGAAACCGAACCGGTGAGTGACAAGCGATTTTTAAAATTGAAATACATCCTTACTAATGTTATAAATGCGAAACTTTGTGAGGAGAATAGTTACTCTTAAATATAAATAAATATATATAGGAACAAATCACACAGATTGAGCTAACCCCAAATTAAGTTCGAGACTTGTGTTATTAGCTCAACGATACTATATTTTATAACGAATACATATATAGCTAAACATTAAAGACCCAGGCCAATCAGAAAAAATTCGCTTTTCATCATGACGGTCCGGCGGCATGGTAACCATTACGCCATGGAGGTCGTCAGGAGGACTCTTTCACGCAAAAACATCTGGTCAGATTTGCGTGGAATTTGGTACACGAGTATAATCTATATGAATACATAGGGTCTATCCCGGATATCAGTTTGGAAACGGAAAGTACGGGATTTCGCGCGGGCATCAGGTGGTTTTAAAATAAGCCTTAAAACGAGTATGTTTCTTGACAGAGGAAAAAGTTAGAGCATTTATGAGTTCCACCCTCACCAGTATCAATATCACTACTTAAAGTATCAATGCAGTAAGTTTCGTTCGATGAGTAAGAAATCCAGAACGCCAGAACGCCACCCAGGAGGTTCCGGGTTCGAATCCCGGTCGGGTCATGATGAAAAACGAACTTTTTCTGATTGGCCTTGGGTCTTGGATTATCTATATATGTATTTGTTATAAAATATAGGATCGTTGAGTTAGTATCCCATTACACAAGTTTCGAACTTACTTTGGGGTTAGCTCAATCTGTGATTTGTCCATATATATTTATTATATATTTATATTTATTATTTATTATCCGGAGGCCCAACGCCTTTCCCTTCTCTCATTCCATATCCCTTGCAGCAGGTAACGCATTGATAGCGCCCCTGGTGTTGCTTGTGTTCATAAACGGCGCTACTGGTGGCCCGCGTGTATCTATGTAATGTTCATACATAATTTTTTCATAAGGCTCTTGAGCCTCGTCGCCTTGAGATTCGTATTGTCCAGAACTGCACTTAAGTGAAAAACCATCAGCAGATCCCTTAGTCGTCAAAACCACATTAGGTACCTTTAAGTGATGAGTCAACCATATAAAAAATATCACTAAGCAAAATAAAGTTGTTAATCATGCAAGAACGTCGATACCTGCATATTTTTCGTATTAATATAACGTCTCAATTCTGTTTTTGACATGACTAATACTTTGCACATACCGTATCGGGTATCTTAAGAATATAATCAATTATTGTCATTATTATTTTTAAATGGTCATAAGTGTATTTTGAGAGTCTTTTTTTTTGCAATATTGTCTGTCTGGCATAACATTTCATCATTGAGTTTGATCACAATATCACCTTTAATTTTCTTCAGTATGGGGCTAACAATACGTTTACTTAATCGTTCGCCATTGTTGTTCATTACCGATACCCACTTATTTCTGCTTGACGTGCGTCTTATGGCATCACTAGGGAATAAATCAGAAAAAGAAAATTCAAAATTGTAATTACAAGCAATGCTGTCACGGAGATCCAATAAGAAATAATTATTGTGAAATAAACAACAATTAACCCTGTTATTACACACTATAAAAAATAAATATGGTAAGGTCAAAAATGGCCGTCATAAAAATTAATGAAAATATGACGTGTGGCCCTAAAATGCCACCTCATTTTTGGCAATAAGGCTGTCTGTAGGTCAGCCGGGCGCGGGCCTACCTGTTTATTTAAAACAATTTGCGCGCTCGTTGTTTTTTTTCGACGTCGGCTGCGTTAGAGTCTCGCCGCCATTACCGGTCAGACGGTGACGGCCGTATGCACACTGACTGCACTTTAATTATAGGGCGTTTATTTTATGGAAACTTTTTGAATTTTTAATATAAGTGAATAAAGTTTTAAGTGAGATTGCGTTTTGATATTGGACTATTAACATAAAAATAAAACCGGGCAAGTTCGTGTCGGGCCACGAACAGTGTAGATGGGGTGGCGGGGTATGGTCGAAAATCCCTTCGATTCATGGCAGACAGACCTATACATAGACCAGCTGGTTGATAGAGATTGATGATAATGATGAGATTGATAATTTTACGAATAATTATTGCGGTTCTTTGGAACTCTGTACCGGAATTGATGTTTCCTGAAAAATACAATCCAGGGTTCTTCAAATCTCGAGTAAATAGGTTTTTTCTAAGTAAGCGTGTTACATCGTAGACCACAGCGATGCTTACCATCAGGCACGCTGTGGTCAAATGCAAACCTATTTCAGGTAAAAATATATAAAAATAAAAATAAGCCTCTTTTAGCATGTCCTAATATGTCGGCAATCGGCTATAACCAACGTGCAGGGAGGCGATTCTCGATTCTTGCGAGATATCTCTATTTCGAGATAATGTCGAATTTTAAATGTCTGCTGAAAATGTCACCAAAATCTCGATAATTTCATTTTGACCTATTCTCGGTGCCAATAGAGATAAATGTCGCCAAAATGTCATACTTTTTTGGTGTTACGTTCCGTTTTTTCGATTGTGTTGAATCACAATCGAGCTAAACGAATTTGGAACTAGAATAGTCTTTAATATATCATAAAACTAATATAATACTAAACAACATAAATGCTATAATACATTACAACACAAAAGTATCATAAAATAGGTTCTCAAAGAAGGAAATGAAATATTTTGTCTAATATAGCTGCGTGAAAAGTAACGTAATTTTTCTTTTCGCGATTTCGAATTGACAACACAACTTTGACAAGTCGAATAAACGCCGTTTGTTTTCCTTTAATTCTATTTAGTGTTATTTTTTATTTCTATCCACTATATTATCATTAATAAAAAACGACATAAAATCGTCTCCAGACATATACACATTAATTAGACATGACAATTGAGATTTCGACTGACATAATGTGTGAAATATCCAATGTCTACTGCTGTCGACCACTCGTTGCTTGTCGAATGCTGGGGCACGACATATGTCTACCGTGAGATGCTGAGAATACGGAAATCTGTTTGCAATCGACATCCGCCATGTTTTTTCGAGATATCTCGATGTCGACATTATGTCACGCGCCCGAGAATCGCCTCCCTGTACCGTGTCATATACAACACCGACGGATGATATCGACAATACATATATGTAATCGTTACACTTATGTTAGGTTATATTAAAACTTTTACATAGTCTTTCCAGTTATGTACTATGTTTGTAAGTATTAATTATGTAACGTAAGAAGGTAAATAAAGACAAACTTGTTTTTTTAAAAAGTAAACCATAAATTCTCCTTCGCCGCATCAATCTATTTTGTATTCAATGCCTTATTTCGATGGCCAAAACAATATTTTAAAAAATAAATACCATAAAATACCCGAAATTTTCGTATGAATGCAAAAATAATCAGTCACTATGACTTTATAAATGTGTTTTAAAGGCAAGTTGACGGGTCGTGTAAATCGGGCACCTAACATTGTTGCGCTGAGGTATATGTATGCGCTGCGGCGACGCTTGTCATCAATCATTTTGTACAAGGTTTTTGCTTAATAAGACCCTTTGCATTCATAATACGTCCTCTGCACAATACTAAACAAAAGTTAATGTTGGGGTACAGATTCTTGCGAATAATAAAAGGCAACTGCAATACTTTTTAATCTTACATTTTTTCTGCATTTAATGATGGCTAACTTATTTATTTGACAGCCCGGTGTCTTCGTTGCTCGCATAGGTTGTAGACGATAGATAACAGTTGTTAACCCAAGTCAGTAATCATGCTTTAAAATACTGACGTGGCAGAGTATCCTCTAAACCTATTTTAAGGGAGGGTAATAATATGGAAAATCAAAGTAACGGTAGGGTGCCTTTTCCATAATCAAAGAGAATGTTCTACAGGATCTTAATTATGTTCATTTTGTATAGAAATATTGAAGTTGTCTATAAGTTTCCTGTGTCTCGCCATAATAAATCCCGTTTTCTTAGTCGAGCGAATGTTCCCTCATATAAGAAACGTTATGTCGAAGAGTGATGGTGTAACACGAAGTGCGACGACGTAATAACCCATGAGTACGTATTACCGTTATTAGTTCCAAGGTAATTTAGTCATTTATTGAGTGTCAGACGCCTGCTGCGGCTTTTCTGTCACGACTACTGTTACAACGATTTACCGTGTCACTGGGAATTTTTCTATGGATAGAACATTTCGTCAAATTAATATCAATCATTTTTGGAACTCTTCTTGTGATATATCTCGTCGACTATTTAGTTTCTCTTTTTGTTGAAATGAGCATAACGGAAATGGCTCATTTATGAAATAACGAGTGAGTAATAATAATGAATATAATGTAAGGTACATTTAATTCAATATTGTAATATCAATATCATAAAAGTTTGGAACCTTACTTTTGACTTTTTAACTATGCCATCCGCCATTTTGTTTTTGTCAAAGTTACTGCTTAAAACTTAATGTAGCTACAGTGGATTTTTACCTATACAACAGTCATATTAAATCAAATCTTCTAGTAATATTAGTTTTAGTGAAGCATGGTCTTCTTAACGCTACATTTGCAACATTGTTACATCTACAATGTTACAACACAACCGCATGACAGCGGGCAGCGAATTGCAAGCACGTTGGCGGATAATTGTACTATTACAAATAATTATAGTTAATATGTAAGATTTATCTGAACATTAGTATGAAGGTTGAATTAATTCTAAGATTTATTTAAAGATCACAATTCCTGTTTGCTACTATGTGAGAACTTGTATATATATATCTAAAATATATAGATTTATTTTCGCCTTGTTATTCATAGAACGTGCGATAATGCATATCTTACGTGTTCGATAAAACATTCGCGCATCAACAGATGAGCAGTCAAATAAATATATCGACGTCTACTCCTAATTGACGGTCGCGCGAACATGAAATGCGAGTAAAGTTTCAGTTTCATCGCAAGTTAAAACTGCATCAATAATGTTGGTCGGACGCCGGACGGCCACTGTTCTATAACATAGACGTTTGAGTTGCAAAGGCTTTGGCATTTATACTACAGATTAGAATAGATGTGCAGTGATTAAGACTTATGTTGTCTCTTATATTACCTGCTCAAAATATAACATATAAATTAAAAAAAATATCCATGATGTGACAAATTTTAATTATCATGAAAAACACCGTATGAAATCTTCATAGCAAGCTCGAAGTCAGTTTAACAACCTTGTTAAGAAGTTCGAATATATCTCATCTAATAAATAGTCTCCTATATTTAAGATGTCGAGACAATTTGCTAAACCATCTTCGTATAAGTAGACACCCTACTCATTAAAATAAACTATAGCAAAATGAAGTTGTCCCTTTTAATTAGGCACGCGTGGTCACCCCCATATAGTGCAACAATGTAGCGACTGCGATGTTTTGCACGTCGTATATTATCAAGCAACGAGCTGCGATCTCGTAGGCGTGTATTATGTATCATTACGATATTAATGTCCAATACAGAAGATTTATCTTTGGACCGATCTACTCATTGATTTTAATTCGTAATTTAGTGAGCTACTAGTTACAATGATGTTTAAAATTTATAGCCTCCTAAACGTCATCGGATGGTCACATCACAATGCTATGAAGATGGTTTATGTAAAAC
The DNA here is from genome assembly GCA_905163395.2 of Endotricha flammealis. Taxonomy (NCBI): domain Eukaryota; kingdom Metazoa; phylum Arthropoda; class Insecta; order Lepidoptera; family Pyralidae; genus Endotricha; species Endotricha flammealis. The sequence continues at coordinate 5,555,738 of LR990870.1, read as the reverse complement.
TAGCGAACGCCGATTGGAGTGTCAATGAAATGATCTATCTATATTTAAACATCTATGGTCTATCGGCCGAACCCATTATGCGATCTTAATCCACTATCAATGTTTATAGAGTAGATTAATTTATACAAATCATTTATTACTGTATACTCTGACAAGAGAACGTGTTTGTGAAAACCTATTCTCTGAATAAAAGTTTTGAATTTGAATTTTGAATTTGATTGTTCGTGATTGACGGAAGTAGTGATTCGTAGATTACTTCCATAGATTAAAATACAAATGCATCGATTGGTTAAAGAGACGCGTAATGATAATAACGTTTTTAATCTGACATAGAAAAAAATAAAAACCGGGCAAGTACCTGTCACGGGCCGCGCACAACGTAGGGCTCCGTATTTGCTGTGCTTTGCTTGCCTTCAGTTGAGTCCAATATCAATTCTATCACATTTGTAAGTTATCATCAAAGAAATTTTATTTTATAAGTTCGTCGAATCTGTAACTAGAAAAGCCTACTTAACCGTTATAGTTTTCATTGAAGGTTCAGCATATGGACTACTACCATGATTTTTTTCAAATTTGTAAACATAAGACTTTCGGAGATAGTGGACCACCGTGCAAAACGAAAATTGTCACGATAAATGTAAATAATTCCGAAACGGATCATTGTATCGAAAAATGATCTTCCCATACCCTAAATGTTTTGAAGAGACCTATCTAACGATACCCCACAATATGGGGTGAGCGTGAAAAAAACATTTTCACTTTAATGTACGGGAGGCACCCAAAAAGACAGACAGACAGACGGACATGGCGAAACTATAAGGGTTCCTTGTAGTTTATTACGGAACCCTAAAAAGGAATGAGATCGCATATTGGGTTCATCATATCAACCCATAATCATCCCACTGCAGGGATACGGGTCTCACTTCAATCGAAGGTGATTAGAGCGTACTCTGCCACGCTGCTCCAATTGGATTGGAGCAGCGTGGCGGATTGGCAGAGGCCGGTGTTTTCAAGCCGCTGCTCGAAGGCCGACTTGACTTAAAGACTTTCATCTATCGACAACAGCCGAGACCGACGGCTTAACGTTAACGTGCCCTCCGAAGCACGGAGAAGCTCGATATACGAAACCCATCCAAACACTGGCTAGGGTCGACGTCGCTTAACTTGCGTGTTCATATTAGAGTGAGACATACAGCGACGCCATCGAGCTCCTCCTCGGGAATATGTAAACCTATATTATTGACAATAGATTATTGTTCGTCACGCGTTCCTGCCTCTATGTGTGCACGTTGCTCCAACTTGAACGTTGTCTGCACTCAACGTGTGTCAACAACGAACAAGCACTGCACCACGCCACGCCAGACACTGAGTCAATATCGACCGACGACCTCGGTTGTCGAGTTGTTATGGTGGTTATAACACCAGTGGTTCGTGCCTACATTTCCTGAAACATTTGTATAGAAAATATTATTTTCGAGTATATTTATTTAACCAACCTAACAATTTTTCTGTGTGAAAACGGAATTATAGTTTCAATTTATTGTTCCTTCAGTGCTTCTATTTTCGCGTAGGTACCTTCTTTTGAATTTCGCGTGACCTGCGTTTTGTATCGGGTAAACCGGTGGTGCGATACGCAGGCCCTGCAAAATTCAAACAGTCCCATACGTTAATCAGACCATAGAGTCATGTCCGAAGAATCGCTCCCTGGAATCTAGCTATTATAAAAAAGGTTTATTCCACTATGTACACCTGGGTATTCCACTATGTATACCAGGGTGAATAAAGTGAAATTTTTCGTATCACCTTGGAATTATTTCAAGTATGATAACTATCATCCATGTGATCATAGTGGAAAAAAAGGGAGGAATCAAATACATTTAGATAAAAAGGTACGACGAGCGTACATTTTTTACTGTTATGTAAAACTAGCATGAAATATAAGTGCATTACCTACAACACGAAAACGAATAACACCGGCACGAATGATACTTTAAGTCGATCACGCTTTCGTAATTAGTTACCCTTAGGCCCAGAACAAACTGTGAAACCCAAATGCAACGAATCTGCAACAATTTAGTTTAAGTTGCATTTTTAGTTTAAGTTACATTTGAGTTTCTGTTATAGAACTCATAGACTCGTTTGACGGACCACACATGACGCAACCTTTTTGAAATCGGTTTAAAAACGCGTTGCAAGGGTTGCGTCATGTGACGTCCGTCAAAGGACTCTTAAAGTAATAAAGTAACTAGAAGCTGCAATTTCGTTGCATTTGGGTATCACCGTCTGTTCTGGGCCTTAGCCCGAGCAAGTTCTTTTGTTATTACTGCATCGAAGCGAAGAACGACCAAAACAACCATAATTAAGAGACGTATAAAAAAAAAATTGTCACAATTTGTATTTGCGGACAATATTGCAAAAATGCATAATATGAAACTCGAACGAGATTTATTTTAAGCTTAATTTCCATTAAATTATTAAAGCTACGAGATATAAACTAAGAAAGCAAGGACCGGTTTAATTATGTATAAAGTATATGTTCGAAAAATTACTAAAAATAAAATATTCTTGTAAGAATCTTACAACGCCCCTAACTAATCAGAACTTGTGCTTATTCTTCAATGACACAAATTAGAACAAATATGACCAGTAAGTACTTGGCAACGTCAACACCTTTATCGGTTGCCATGAAATGAAATGAAATTGTTTATTTCAGAAATTAGACCTTCACAGGCACTTTTTCTTGTCATTTACAATTTGTATATATGTATAAAGAAAATAAACTACGATATATACTACCACCATTTCGGACACAAGCAAAATGGCCACCGGTAAAAGAAATGGCGAAAGAAGGAGGTCATCCCGAGTACACTTAGTGGGCATGGGCACGCTGTTAGGTGGTAGATTATTTTAAAAGTAAATAAACACAATTTTTTGTAAATAAATTCTCTCGAACACCGAGCCTGTAAAAATAATATAAAACTTATGTTTCTTTTATGTAATAAAAACTACGCTGTGTAACTTAGTATTGGTAGAAACGCCTTATACGCGAAAGCAGGTACTGCCCACGCGTACAATAAACTTTATTTTGGGTTTTTAAATGAGGAGACCGCGAGAAATCCACCCTTTTTGTATTCGTCTGAAACGTACTGCCTTTAACCGGTCGTGAAGCACCCAAAATGAAAAAAATAATATTTTGAGAAATGTTAACATCAATCTCCGTGCGGGACGAGGCGGATTTTTTTATATTTTCGAATATACAACTCGAGGTATATTTTCTTCTGTATTTGACTTTTAGTTGTTATATTGTTTATTGAATAGGTTAACGAACATATTAACATTTACCCTCTAAACAAAGGTCAGTCTAGGTCTAACTAAAATTTATTTTGTCACTTTCACACTTAATTTAATTCTTTTCAAGAATGACAGTGACATAAAAGAGGAATGTTCATATTTATTATACACAGGATTTCATGCAAGGATGTTCCGATATTCCCACGGGATGGGAAACACGTCAACGAAGTTTCAATAACTTACATTTTGTTGTTAAAAAACACAGTGTTGATGTTAAGATGATATAAAAAAGTTAAATAAGTCAAAACATTACAGTTAATAGATAAATCCTTTATGGTCTTAATGTCAACAGTGGGTATATCTGCAGTCTATCTAAATTACGTGAGGTCTCGTTTGCAATGTTAGGATGACCAAACTATAGTTGCATTTTCGATATATTGTGTACTTGGACTAAGGTTATTTAAGATACTTTATTTTTACTTAGGTCCAAGTTAGTTAACAAATTTCCCTTTTTGCTCGTCTAAGTTGAAATTTTATATATTATAAAGTAAGTTTTTTTACGTTTACGGCGAGTTGTTGAAAGACAAAAAGTTGAAATAGTTAAAGTTGTACACTATTTGTTATTCTGTGGTTATACATTAAATCTGACCCTGCCAATGTCAAATTAAGGAAAAATAGGATAGCTTGAGACTAAAGCGTCTTTTACACAAGGAGAGTTTCACGCACGCGAGCGGCGATTTCTTCCAGGCAATAATATGGTCGCCTAGTGTAAACAAATGCTCCGAGTTTTGCCTCTCGAATACAATTCTCGCTACTTAAGCTCTCCTGGGCCGCGAGCCTGTGTAAACAAATCATACGAGTTTCTCTAACGAGTTTCGCCATTCAAAAACACGACTGTTGTTCAGAAGTGTCAGTGGTGGTGCTAAATGTCTTCGGAGGTGGCCCAAGGTGTACTTGTAAATTAGGTCACGAATGGCGAGTCTCGTGTCAAAATCAGTACGGAGTGATTTGCGCGAGTCTCGCATCGACACTTGCGATTCTCGCCCGAACATTGTTTATACAAGTCGAGACACGTATGCGTTTTTAGATCTACGATTACTCGCTCGTAGTGTAAACATATTAAGAGAAGCGAATCTCACCTGTGATACTCGCATTCGAGAATAGCTTGAATATTACGAGTTTTTGTCAAAATGTAAACAACCGCAGGCGATAATCGAATGGCGAGTTTTGCCATGGGATAATCGCATACGATTATTCGCCACTCGCGTGCGAGAAACTCTCCTTGTGTAACAGACGCTTTACTGTGTCATTTTAAAACGTTTTTGTGCAACTCGCTATTAGTAGTTTAAACTGTAAATTTAGTTATGTCAATTTTATTATGTGAGAAAAACGTTTTAATTGATAGAAATCTATCGGTAGTAGAAAAAACAGACTATTCGAAAGTGTTTGTAAAGCGTCTTTTACACAAGGAGAGTTTCACGCACGCGAGCGGCGATTTCTTCCAGGCAATAATATGGTGCCTAGTGTAAACAAATGCTCCGAGTTTTGCCTCTCGAATACAATTCTCGCTACTTAAGCTCTCCTGGGCCGCGAGCCTGTGTAAACAAATCATACGAGTTTCTCTAACGAGTTTCGCCATTCAAAAACACGACTGTTGTTCAGAAGTGTCATGGTGGTGCTATAATGTCATCGGAGGTGGTACAAGGTGTACTTGTTAAGCGTCTGTTACACAAGGAGAGTTTCTCGCACGCGAGCGGCGAATAAACGTATGCGATTATCTCATGGCAAAACTCGCCTTTCGATTCTCGCCTGCGGTTGTTTACATTTTGACAAAAACTCGTAACATTCAAGCTATTCTCGAATGCGAGTATCACAGGTGAGATTCGCTTCTCTTAATATGTTTACACTACAAGCGAGTAATCGTAGATCTAAAAACGCATACGTGTCTTGACTTGTATAAACAATGCTCGGGCGAGAATCGCAAGTTTCGATGCGAGACTCGCGCACATCACTCCGTACTGATTTTGACACGAGACTCGCCATTCGTGACCTAATTTACAAGTACACCTTGGGCCACCTCCGAAGACATTATAGCACCACCACTGACACTTCTGAACAACAGTCGTGTTTTTGAATGGCGAAACTCGTTAGAGAAACTCGTATGATTTGTTTACACAGGCTCGCGGCCCAGGAGAGCTTAAGTAGCGAGAATTGTATTCGAGAGGCAAAACTCGGAGCATTTGTTTACACTAGGCGACCATATTATTGCCTGGAAGAAATCGCCGCTCGCGTGCGTGAAACTCTCCTTGTGTAACAGACGCTTAAATCAGGTCACGAATGGCGAGTCTCGTGTCAAAATCAGTACGGAGTGATTTGCGCGAGTCTCGCATCGACACTTGCGATTCTCGCCCGAGCATTGTTTATACAAGTCGAGATACGTATGCATTTTTAGATCTACGATTACTCGCTTGTAGTGTAAACATATTAAGAGAAGCGAATCTCACCTGTGATACTCGCATTCGAGAATAGCTTGAATATTACGAGTTTTTGTCAAAATGTAAACAACCGCAGGCGAGAATCGAAAGGCGAGTTTTGCCATGGGATAATCGCATACGATTATTCGCCGCTCGCGTGCGAGAAACTCTCCTTGTGTAACAGACGCTTAACAGTAGAATCGGCCAGTTGTAACTAAGTATAAATTTTTATAAAACTTAACTGTAGTTCCTACATGTGATTCTTCATATAATTTAAGATTTGGCTAACCTAGTCTGTCTTCGTCGGATTTACAACAATGTTGCATATAGCACCCGACTGCCCGCACTGACATTGAGTAGCCACTACCACCCGCCGTGGGCTCATTTCATTCAACTGACGAGATTTTAAAATATGACTGCAGTTAATCAAAAACATTATATTGATTTTTTCTGGCTTTTTAACCATGCTAAGGCACCGTCCTGACCGTAGGCGAAGGAGCGAGTTATTGTTTCTTTTGCGTAATAAACAACACAATGTAATTGCGTCTCAAGAAAAGATTAGACTTACTCTATCAGCTTTAATATATTAATAATAATGTCTGGTGACATTCCAGCTTATATTGCGTCCAGAGAAATGAAACCAACAGAACCTTCGCAGTCATCCCTTTAGAAGCATGCTCCTGCATGGTTGCTGAACGTTTCAATTTAATAAATCCGGATAGTGGTAACTCTGATAATATTTTCTATGGGGAAAACTACGACGAAATAATGTTTCGAAAATGACAAAAATAGTGATAAAAATATATAAAATATGTTACTTCGCCGAAATATCCTTTAATTTAGGAGCAAAATATTCAATAAAAATGACCAAAGTAATTTAGAATTAGTTTGCCTTAAATTTTCACCTGTAGAACTCTCGCTCGCTCGTAACAAAATAAACACTTACTTCTTAGCAACTCATTTTTAGTTTTACACGTCTCTCGCTAATCGCTATCGGTAAGACAACTACCTAACAGCCATTTCCTGCTCGAGCGTTAAAGAAAAATCGAATTATAATTACTTTTGGTTTTTAACATAGCTATGTTTAATGCTATAAATTTTTATTGACCATTATGCACTATAATAAGGCGCAAGGTGCGCCTAATCACACGGTCTTCATGATTACCCGTTCTCTTCGAATTTTGTTCAATCAATGTGGTCTTTGGTTTTACGGGAGGATTCATTACCTATATTTTTGTTTTGTTTTTTCTTTCGTCTCAATTGTTATCCATGATTTTGTTTAATAATAGTAATTGATTTCTAGATTATGGGTCCACATTGTTTTTTTTTCTTTGTAGAAAATATGTTTTGCATTAGACACGGATGACACAGATTAGTTGATATTTTGATGACAGTTTACTGGTACAATGGTTTGTATAAACCTTCCTGTATTTGAAAAAAATCTAAACTGAAGATAATCTTAGTCGTCAAGCGGGTAAAGTCCTTTGTGGCATGCTCTTAGTACTAAGCCTAATAAGTACGTAAACGAAATAAACGTAATACGTAAAAATCTATAATATTTAAATTCTAAATTCCATTTTATGACAAATGTAACTCAACCCAACCCACATTTTAGATATTAAATCCGTTCACAATCCATTCAAGTTTCTCTGGATATCCGTTGTCGGTATTGCAACCATTGATTACTTTAATAGTAATTTTCTCCAAGGCATACCCACTTTGAGTCACACAATCGGACAGCTGGGATCATTCAAAATGGCGGATAATTAGTAGCGAAACGAATGTTGTGAGGTTTTCGTAACTAGAGGCGAAGCAACATTGTTGTGGACACGTTGCGGTTGTGGCGTTCTGCAAATCGCCCGTCCGCCCACCGCCAAGGAAATCTGTCTGGTGCACTCGTCTAAACTTTAAGCCAAAGACATTATAAACTTGATTTTATAGACCACCGATATTTTTAAATTTAAGAAAAAAACATGCTAATATTACATTTATAACTAGTTTTGTTTTATTTTAATTTTAGTAAGAATTGTTACTTATTTTATGCTATGAATAAATGTATTAACCTATGCTAATATCAAATACCTTTTATATAGCCGGTTTCACTGTTGCTAAACTTTTTTTTTTTGTATAAATTTGTAAGTCAAAGTTATAACAATTTGCTTTCATAGACAACCAAAGATCCATATGCTTTAGGCTGATTTCTATTATCTTAAATAAATATTGTGAAATTAATACACTCAAATCAATACGGTTTTCTATCTCACGAGAATAATAAAATTCGTACCTAATCGATTATCACTTTTATTATAATGGAAGAAAAATCAATGTCATTTTTTTTATTTAAATTTTCTTTTGTAGGCACATTTTAGGTAAATTATTTACGTCCCCGGCGCTTAACATTAAATATTTTTTTGTCCAACAAAAGTTGGCTAACTTGTTCTATAAACTCCTTAAATGTCTTTGATTAAAATATATGAGATACACGAACGTCGCCTTTGGCCTTCTTTGATATTACCTGAATGCAGTTGTTCTTATTTTCATTTTAGTTGCATTTTAATGGTTTGCTTTTGAGAAACTTGAGGTGAATCACGGACGGATTCGTAATGCATTTCTTGTAATTGTACCTACATTCATTATAGTTCTTTTTGTTGTTTTACAAAAAAAAAATCTCTATTGATCTGGTTTCTGGTATGTAAAATAAATATTTTTTAAATTAAATATACTGATATTAAGAAATTTGTTATTTATAAATTGTTTATACGTGTGTTTGTACTTTTTTTCACGTCGAAACGAATCAATTATTGCTTAATGTTTGTGACATTGCGATGGTTGTTTTATCCCATAGTAAAAAAAAACAGAAAAAAAAACACAACTCTTCCCCTTAAAAACGCGGATGAAGTCGCAGGTAATTGCCAGTATTAAATAAATGTACTTCGGAATTTTGAATCAGTAATAAAGTGTGCCGCCGACCGTCTGGCCAAAGTCTGGCCTCAGACTCGATGCAGATAGCATAACCGCAGCCGCTTCAATCTTGCCTCTTTGAATTTGAACTGCTAATTATTTCAGTCGGCCATATACACAGACATAAACCTAAATCTCATCTCATTAATATTATAAAGGCGAAAGGTTGTGAGTATGTCTGTTCACGCTCAAATGACTGGGCAAATTTTTATGATATTTGGCTGCTGATACCTTGGATTAACAATTACTTTTTATCCCGAAAAGTACGCGATTCCCATGGGATTTGGTAAATAAAAAAAATTAAGCTTCGCTTTATAAAGTTACTTTATAAAGCGTCATTGACTATCAGACTTTTGACCAAATCCCACGGAAATCGCGTACTTTTCGGCCATTTGGCGCAGCTGTGCATAAAATAGGTATAATAAAAAGCGGGTAACACCGCGGGCAGCAGCTAGTAATAAATAAATTTTACACAATTCGCATAGCCGCAACAGCTAGGTTATTCTACAATGCAATCGCGATTTTAATTTAAATTCCATATAATTTTCAATCTAAAATTATTAGCAAATGCTAATTCGTACCATTGATTTTATACTTTAACTATTTGGTTAGCGTACAATCCGATTTCATTTTGTTAACGCTAGTCTAGTCTATAAAGAGTACCTGAACTAAACGTAACAATCCAATTCGATCGGAATTATTTTCAGGAGTTAGGCCTCTGGTCCGAACGTAGGCAGGGCTTAGCTTAACCTACTTGTGTTAAGTGTTAAGGGTACCAGAATAAGTGACGTGAGAATATATTTGGTCAGAATAACTTTTGTCGTGAAAGAAGGGCAAGAAAAACATACCAACACAGTTTCAAATTTATAATATGGATAGCAAATGCCAAATAGAGCTGTAAAAATTAAGATTCCATGCCTAAAACTGTCGTCACAGCAAAATGCGTCATGGTAACTCAATCTATATCTGTGAAACAAAATTACAGTATACGGTATTGGTTCGCATAACTCAGTAGCTTGTTGAACGTAGAATTAATTAATCGAATGCGCATTTACCTTTTAATCTTATAATTGTCCGATAAATCGATGTCGATTTAAATAGCTACCTTTATTTCAACTCTGGTTAATCTATACTACTATTATAATACGACAGTAACAGTAATAAATACCAATATTTTCATCTATCAGTATTGGAACGAATATTGCGTGGTGCTGCGTGAACGAGTATTTGCGTAGAGAAATGGAGGGGAATTCGTCAGGGTCGAGGACTAAGATTGCATTTCCTTTATTTCGTTATTTATTTATTTATTGCATTACATGTGACACATACATTATATTACTGTACATAATACATAGCAGTTATCTACATATTCTACATGCACCTTTTAAGGCATAGCAACTTGAGTAGAAAAAGAGAGGCAGACATTTAAATTAGTTTATCTTCCAGATATTCATTAACGCTATAGTACGCTTTATTAATTAGCAATCGTTTAACTGATTTTATAAATGAGTTGAATTGATCTATCGATTTCATTCTAGACGGTAGGTGATTATAAATTTTTGCTGACATTGGTTACAAGTTAAATACAGTGAAAAAACAAGATGGAATTGTTGAAACGCCCGGCGCTTACGCAATTTTTACATGTCAAACAATTTGTACATATAAGTTCACTAGAGAAACCCGCGCAACTTCGTTTGCGTTTATCCCGCTTTCCCGTGGGAATTTCAAAAAAATTTTCTTATCGGTTGCCTACATCACACACCCAAATTTCAGGTCTCTACGGTCAAGACAAAAAAATTTCATATGTATACATGATTATTTTTCTATTTATATACTATTTACAATCTTTGGAGTGGGCGTTTATGAAATAGGCTAGTCCGACCGGTGAAGTACCACCCTTATACAGAATATTGATGTGAAGCAGCAATGCGTTCGGAGAGTGTAATATCCGAAATTCTTGTTTGGTCACCGTTGTGGTATAAAAAAATCTAACTCCTTCCTTATACTATTTCTCGCTAAATATCCTGTCTTTTCCTGTTATAGGTCGGCAACGGGTCAGGGACCCTAGAATCTATGTGCTCCATAGTCGACGGTAATCACCCAATATCAAATGATCCATATCCCTGAGCTTGTTTTCCAACCACTTCCGTAAAAAAAATGTTTGTATATCGGTATTTTATAACCTACAACTTCAGCCTACAACCATCCCTGCAACAACACTACGAAATATCAGAGCGAGTCGACGTAATGAATTTCCTACAAGTGAGAAAGAGCCAATATGCCAATTAACCTATGACCAATTTAACTTGAACCCTGTCAAATATTATAAAATGTAATATTTACTTACTATTTATTATTGATGAATATTATTCAGTCCGCTTTATACATAGTTAGAATTTTAGCTGTTTTTCCGATATCACAAACAGATAAATAGACGACATTATGATTAAATATTCACAATTTATAATTACATGACAGATGACACTTCACTTCACGGATGTGTCAAAATGAAATGTAATTGAAATCAAAAGCACTAAGGAGTATGAGTATTGATATCAACTCGAAGAAAATTACCCTCAAAATACATTTTTTTCAAGAATTTCAATAAAATAAGAATCACGTCTTCCATCAATTCTCTTAAACAATTTTTATGCAAAATTTGAAGTAGATTGGACCAAGGAATCAAGTTGTCCCATAGTAACTTTACCCCCCTTTTTCACCCCCTTAGAGTTCGAATTTCGAAAAATCCTTTCTTATCGGACGCCTACGTCATATAATAGGTCCACCTGCCAAGTTTCAGATTTTTACGATGAGCGGTTTAGGCTGTGCGTTGATTCTCAGTCAGTCAGTCAGTCAGTCAGTCAGTCAGTCAGTCAGTCAGGACAAAGCATTTTATATATATAGATTTATAGTTCATTCACAGAAACAAGGGTAAATAAATTGATCCTTATAAAGATGACAATCGTACATAATAACAATTCTACCATTTTTAGATTTGATAACTTCTAAGATATGCCATCAAAGAACCATACAGCCCACGACCACGCGTTTTGTTTGGCTCGTTTAGCTTGTAATCGAATTGACATTGTATTCTGTGAAAATTAAATCCCTGTACATACCGACTCTGGAAAGCACCTTTGTCGTATCTCGAATATTTAACTTTACAAAGCGATTTTATTTACTATATACCTAGATATAGTAACACAACGATTGTTAAAATAAAAACAAATTTACGACGTACATTCGAGTTCTAGAATCCTAGATGAATGGAACCATCAATATAGTTTTGTCTCATAAGACTGCATGAGTAATATTTGCAATTTTTAGAGATACGACCATATTGTTTTCGAACGTCGATTATGCAGGGGACATTACAGCGTCCGGCCTTCGTTGCTGTGCGTAAAACCAAAACATTATCGTGCTCCATTATCTCTTTAGTACGTTTGTATTTTACGTTTTTAAATGCAATACTACTCGACGAGGCCCATTCTGTGGGTCCTTTACGCCGTGTTAGCCGGGCGAAGGCCGCATTGCCGCCCGTCTGAAACGAGCTGAATGCAGGCCCGGCCCACTTAAATCTAAAGTTTACGGTGCTTTTTATCGCTACTTAAGTGTGTAAACACCGCGATTGGCGCGTAAATGGACAGACGCAGACGGCTTATCTAGCGTTTTATTGTTTTGAAGGAATATTTTTTTTTTGTATGTCGACTTTTACAGTAAGTCGCCTTTGTGTAAACACTCGTAGAACATGTTTGCTTGGCTTGTAATCAGTAGGTGCGCAGAATGTTTGCATGCCCGTCAGTCGGTGCATTTATGTGCAGTGGTCATAAACCGAATAAGCGGAGAACGTGCAATTCGTATGCAGATGTGGAAACACGCGAGCCGCGCCAACTGTTTCTGTTTTGTGCTATTTAGTGCCAATCGTTGTTCGCGACTTATCTGTTTGGCTTGCTTGTTTGTTTTTCTAAGAACACTTTCCAACATTACCATACTTGGGTTTTCCGGCTTCGATGTAGGTATATGCGCAGTATTTCACATGCACTGAAATGTAATTATATAAGCAAAATAGTTGACAAAAAGATCAAGGACCGCTTTAACAGGTACCTACCCGATAATTTCCGTTTATCTGACAGATATATTGTAAATATTGTAAGGATTTCGACAACTGAACGGATAGAATGTGAAATTTAACTCCTTTAAGATTATAAAACTATTTAACGGTGACAAGTACCATAAATATTTTACAAATTCTTATGAAACAGTAATATGATCTCATGACACCTTTTTTAAATGCTTCTCATATTTTAAAACGTTAAACCAATCCCTCACTCGGGACGTGGTGATCATAAAGAACCAACCGTTGACATTCAAAATTACGAACGGACACCTTATTTAAGAATATTTTGATTAGCTAATGTTATTCAAATATAATAAGGATGCTATTTATTTATTTATAAACAGTCACCAAATTGCGTAGCCGTATCATCTCTTGGGCCTGCCGCACTGCCACTTACTGCATTCTGGGACCCATTGCGTTAATTACGTAGTTTGCTTAGCCAAGGAACAATTCTGGCGAATTAGGAATACAACCTTAGGAATAAAGAAAGATAGAAAGAAAGAAAGAAAGAAAATACGTTTATTGGGCACTTAAAACTTACAATTATTTGTAGTACTTATCTAATACAATATTTTTTAAATTACATTCAGAGACTATAAATATTGCGCGCCCAAACAGGCCTCCACGCAGCATAAGTCACGGCACGAGTACCGCGACGCTGCTGGTATTCTGTGGTAATACTACGTAGTACTATTATCTATTCTGTGGTAATACTAGCAATACTACCTATACAAAGTTTTTACGAGCTTGATAGCAAGCATGCATGTAATCCATCAATAGTTGATCATTCAAATATATTTTATATGAACTAATACAATACAACGTTTATTTTATTCTACAATCTTGACCAAAATTTTCAAGAAATTGTTCATTTCATAACGACTAATGTTATGTCCGGTCATTTGTGCATTTTGATTTATGCATAGCCGTAATGACTTAGGGCAGCTATCTTAATGTACCATCTCATTACACGTGGGAACTTTCCCCAGTGCAATTTAAGTCGGGATTTCACCTTGCGTACACAAATGTGTGACTTTGTAGTGTCCTTATGCAAAGCAACTGTTTTAACATTTAAATGTATTATTTGAATTTCAAATAAATATGAAATAATAACATTTAAATAAGACATTCACTACCGATGTACTTAGGATCGTGGACTATATTGCTGTTGTTTGCAAGTTGTGCCGTCGGTATGAACATTTCTCGGGAGAAATATATCCTATGTGTCAATAAAGTTGCTATGTCCAATTCGGCTCAAAGAAATATACATTTCCTTTACACTACACAGTCATTTCAAAGATTCATAAGAGTCATTTGTAGATTAACTTATGAGATATTGAGTGTAGTGGGTAACATTTCAGTTTTATATGGCACTAAAATTAATAATGTAACTTACTTTTAGTGCCATGTTAAACGGACACCTTCCTATTTTGCTGAGCATACAATATTTCCTCATTGATTTATATGTATTTCCATAATAAATGTGTCATATCATATCCGATTTTGAATTGAAAATAGTTTTCTTACTGGCATAACAACAAGATTCCAAGAAGACCTCGCCACAAATTGTCATTGATATTACAATTTTACCTCAAATAAATACGATCAAGTCAAGTACCTTGACTCATTGTACTTGAATGACATACACTGAAAGTTTAAGGCTAGTATATACTTGATACTAATTTGCTTAAGCTCAAGACATTGAAACCTACTAAGATATAGATCAAAAATAAGACCCAGTGCCATTAGAAAACAACACTGTACCTGTCATTGATGTGTCTCATCTACACATACAATATATCTATACCAGTCCAAAAATATGGGTTGTGTCTGTTCGTTTTTCTTGTGATTGAAATTAGAAATCTTATTACCGTAGGGAATGTTAGCCCTACGCATAAGCAGCTAGTATTTTTTCCGTTTAATATGCAATATTAAATATGTTAACGCTTGTGATTGTACGCACTTAACCGGTACAAAATTGCATGTTAAAAACTGCGCGGTTAGCCGCTCCGCGGTTATACTTACAGGTTGCGGACTCGTTTTCTGTTACAAATACTCATATCTTGATGCTATCGATACACAAGATAAATCAAATCAATCAAATCAAATCAAAATATTTTCATTCAAATAGGCATATTACAAGCACTTTCGAATCGTCACTTTTTTTTCCCTACCACCAGTTCAGACGGCAGATTTGTGCTAAGAAGAACCGGCAAGAAACTTAGCACTTGCTCTTTTAAAATGGTAATGACATAAGTTACAATTACGATAAATAAAAGTAAACATTCAAACAAGAATAAAAAAATATTAAATAACTAAAAGATAGTAAAATGTTCAATGTTTACTGAACATCAAGTAGCAATCAAGTCTCAAAATCACTTTAAATCATTTTGATTGTTTCAAGTAAGACCGCACTTAAAGTAAAATAAATCTCCTTTTATGATTTAAATTGCAATTTTGCGTATCTTTGTGTACATCTACGTTTGCATCGTCAGGTCGCCGGTGCATGTTATCTAAAGTGCATCACTTGATCTCCACACGGAATGTCCCATAACAAAATGTAATTGTCCTTAATGCCCATATCAAGGTTCACTTGAGATTGTCAAGAAATATTATTATTAATTATATTATTGAAGTGAAAATTTCTTTAGCGGCGCTTGGCACTTTTTTAGATGGGAAAAATGTGTCAGATCTCGCGTCAGATCCGTAGCCTGATCGAAAAAGCGTAAGACGGATGGAGAGAACGTTGATGTTTAAGTTTTCACTTCTGCCGGCACTCCCGGAGTGCAACCCGTCCTTTTTTTAAAGATTTTAAACTAAAGAATATTATAGCCCAACCACGCCCAACGCTGGTTAAAAATTGCAATAAGTTATTGGAAATAACCCACAGACAAAGTAGTAGTAAATACCTTGTGTTTTTTTTAAAATCCGATTAGTAGTTCCCTAAATTAGTGCGTTCAAACCATAGATTTATAATATACTAGCGTAAGATTGGCAATGCAAAAGAGACAGACCATAGCATAATACACGTTAGTTAGAGTGAGATAGATAGGCGAGACCATTTTCCTATTCACGCTATCGGTCTGTATCGGCCTGACGTCAGTCGTGTTAAAAACAAATCCCACTTATTTTTACAAAATTTATGGGTTTTAAGTGTAGTTTTGGTGTTAATTCGAAGTCCGAATCGAGTTTTCGAATATGGTTACCTGTGCAGTGTCTGGATGTAACTCAAACTAAAAGGAAAATCCACAAAATTATATATCTTGCTTGCACACATGTACATTCCACGCACACTAGTGTATTTTGTTTTTGGTCTCGCAAAGCCGATCTATAGGTACTCTATGGTTCAAACAAACTCTTCTGCGTAATAATATTATGGATATTTCAATAAAACTGATCTTTATCTTTTAAGTGTGGTTATTTTAGAATGCCTTTTTATTATTATCAGTCTGTCGTGCTCGAGTCCCATTGCAGGGCAGAGTATGCTTTAGATAAATTATTAATATAATAGACTATTCTTATCACGAAGATACTGCTCGACTACTTCAAGACATTTTGCGATAGTAATAAACCCGTTATACATATTATTCTATTTTTGTAAAGGATCAGATGGTTTTGCTTACGAGACGTCTGAACCGTGTGTGATTTTGTTGGTAATTCCAAAATTTTAACACAAATAATCATTTTACTTTTTTTTTAGCTTATAAAAGCTAGTGTACAATTTTGATTACATCGCAGTAGCGTACTAGACAGTGGCCGTTGAGTTCATTGATTAATAGTAGACATTCTTAACAATGGACGTAACTGGTCTTCATATCGGTCAAGTATATTCTGTATAATATACAAAAGATACAAAAAAGAAACGAAAATCAAATGCTACTACTACCGATTACTTTGGACAGCGAATTCGAGACCTAACAGATATTCTAAATTACGTAGTCGACTTGCCTCTGTTAAAGTAACCTTGCAAAATCATACGATGTAACCGATGCTTCAGAGTGGATTTTCAATAGAAGTTAGCTTAGTGATGGATCGAGTCTCGGAAGTTTGACACAGGACAGTGGAAAACGTATGATATCAAAAAAATTGCTACTTAGACATGAAATATAATTACAGAGATAGCCTTGCGCCTTGTTGCTAATAGTACTAGCCTATAAGTTGGCCATGTTTGTTGTACTAATTCTTTGCTGTGTATTTCAAATAAAGCGTATCTATCTATACTGATTTTATTTTGAGAATAGACCCCCGTGTCATGTAATAGTAGCAGATGTATTTAAAACTAATCTCCAGTACACCTACATGACAAACGCGACAAAATTTTCGCGCTCCGCTCTGCCAATAGCGTGTCTCGGTTATGTCTACAGTAGACAAAACAGCATTGCTATTGGCGAAGAAGCTTTGTCGCGTGCGAGAAACTATCTCGAGTGTATGTAAGCATGTTAGGCTCGCAGGCAGTACAAAGTGACAAAATACTTTAACGTCTCAATTTGGTAATTGTGTTCCTATGCTGAAATAAACGTGATTGATTAGTTTACCGAGAACAGACTTTGCTTATTTAATAAATAAAAGTTTCCAGACATTTACGAAACATTATAACAACATTTTACGACGTGAAAGCCTTATTTATCGTTACTTCAATCATAATTCTAAGGAGTTATAGGTGCCTAAAGCGTTTTGCATAGAAATAGTTCAAGTATCAAGAAATTCCCGATTCGAAATACTTTTACGGGAAAAAGCTGTTTTATACATCTTATTTATTATTCAGGAAACGTTAATTTACATTTTGTGTCAATGACCATGAGCTCGACGTCAAACTGGACGAACACTCAGGTTAAGGACCGTCATACTGAACCAGTGCTCTGTGCTTTGGAGGGCACGTTACTCTGGTGCTCCATCTTAACGTACCTGCTGTTGTCAATAGATAACAGTCGTTCAGGCTACTCACTGTTTAAAAAAGCAGCGACTCTAAATTTGTTTCTTTCTGGATTCTTTAGAGGAAACCTCTGTCGTAAGATAAATAGAAAATCAAGCAAAAATGTTGATAATCCCATTCCTTATATCGGTATAAGTCGTTGGAGTGCTCTTTATCTTAAGCTTTTAAAAGAGACCCATATCCCAGCAGAGGATGATGTCATTGACCACATAATAAAGTTATGAAATATTAATAAATTTTTATTAGTGACAAGGTGTCGCCGATCCTAATAGCTGTCGGGCTATTGTTAAAGTTTTTTACTCTTTTAAAATGATACATTGTTGTCTTTCGTTGCCACGGGCGACGACAAGACAAGATCACTCAATTAATAATGCATGTTTAAAAAAAGTACAGGATTTGATGAGTAATCGGACTTGTTACAAGGTCTAGCTCTGAACATAGACAAATCTTATAAACTAGCCTTCACGTATGATTTCGTCTGTAAACATGCAGCGACTTTAAACTTGATGTGAAAAAAGTGCATCATATAAAAAAAAATATAATATCTTTTCTGCTTTAAAATTACATTCAAATGAAGATTATTAATTAAAAACAGGAAATGTTGATATTATCTTTCTGTCTCTGTACCAAAAAATTTGAAAGCCTATTTATCAATGCGCTTCCAGATTGACTTGTACCTAACTGTAGTGGTAGGATAATCATCCTCATTGAATAAAAGAATATTTTGTCTATGGGTTTTGTATTTGCAAACGGAATCCGCGCACGCGCATAAGCTAGGTTACAATTTTGCGACAAGAACGACAAATGACGCATAGACCACACCGGCTGCGTAAAAAACAGTCTGGTTACCTGAGGCATTGAGAGCGCCATAATAGGAGTTGTTTTGCTCAATGTCGACGGCCCCATAGTCCATCCCATAGGGGTATAGAGACAGGAAATCTGGACTTCCGTCGTCTAGGATATTAACCCGGCTAGACTATGAATCGCTATTACATTGTCTGTCTGTCGTTAAAATTAATGGGTGCGTAGTTTATTACATATGGCTCACTGGCGCGTTGCACTGTTTTTTTAACCGACTCCTTATCTGTTCGCATTACAAATTGAATCGAGTTTACCGATTGAATTTATAGATGATGACTGATTTATTTATCTTTCTTTGGTCGTGGCATTTGGTCGGCTTGTTAGCTAAAGAAAACTACACACGATACGACACAGCACGACAACGATTAAATTGAGATTGATTGAAAGAGAGTAGGAAACCAAATTTATCTACGTTGAGTTTCTTTTAACTGAAGATAATAATAATAAATACTCTTTATTGCACCAAAATATACATAGAAATACAAAAAATAAGAATAAACATTAACAAAAGTACAATAGGCGGCCTTATCGCTAGGCAATTTCTTCCAGGCAACCAGTACAGGTACAGTACAGTAATATACATCTACACCTACCATTATACATCTTGAAATTACCATGGAGTATACTAATAATAAATTCAATCATAAAGATAATAAAAGAAGTACGAAAATTAAAGTAATTTCCGTTTTTAGTAATGTGACACATGAAAATTTTTAACAAAAGAATGGAAAGAAAAATCAAGTGAAGTCCACTGATAATGATGTTACGTTAGTTTTCGGACGTAAAGCTACAAACTGTTTATTACTTTGATTCCACTAATTAAGATTAATAAATCTCTCATAATTCTTGCTACGAGATCAGAATAATAACTACGCCAGAAGTTACATGTACGGAAACCAACATTTGTATGATCTTTGTGCAAAGAACCACATTGTGTCGCATTGTAGACTAGTAGCAAGTGTGTTGGAATCCTTATCATAAAGTTCGATAATACACGCCAGACATCCGACAGGATCATAATGAGTGGTAATACCTCCAAGTAATAATGCCGGACGATTTGCTTCGTTTAAGATAGCGATTTTAAATGAGACTTGGCCTTGTTTGCACGCGCATAAATTGTGGCTTCCAAACTAGGTTTCAATAAAAATGTTTTTTGGTCACACATACAGATTGGATTATGGCGAAGAGCGATGATCCATTAAATAACGAACTATGGGTAAGATACAAAATGTTGTTTTTATTTATTTTTGTCTCTTCGTATCTTGACCTAACTGTAATTTATTCATTTACTCATCAAAATCCTCGTTTTCATATTAACTGTTACCCGCGGTAAATTTTGATTGATATAGGTAGATATCGCGTGAACGAGTTATTTGAGAAAAGTGATAACTAAACCATAGTACGATTTTGGCGCGATCTGATGGCAGACCCTTTCATTTAAATAATTATATCGTTTTTAGACTCTGTGGCGACATTGCATTTGCTTTGATAAATTTTTATTATTTCATTTCGTAAAATTTCCGTTTCTGCATTCAATCGTAATCCAATGAGACGTATTGCCGTGATTGAAAACAGATATCTGGACTTACTTTGCATACTGATGGTACTCCACAGACTGGGATTTAAATAATGCCAATGCACTATATAAAATCGTTCGAAACATCTTTTCTTTTCCTACCACTATCAGACGGCAGATTTATACAAAGAGGGTCTCTTCTTTTTAGCGTAATCTCGCGTTCATTACGATTGGTCCGTTACCTAAGCCAGGCTTTGATGTATTTGGACCATCGTTGATTCCGTTTTGTAAATAAATATGTACATAGAAAATAACATCCAATACAAACAGTATGTGTGTTCACACACACAAATATTTGTTTTGTCCAGGATTCGAACCCACTCGACCTATCTTATACTCACTATACATATGTGTATAGTAAGCCAGCCTCACGCCATACGGACCAACATAGGCTACTTTAATTTTCTACATCTTATAGAAATAGGAAAAAGGCGCAAAGCCTTATGAGTCTGCAGCATGCTAGATTATTTTGATAATCATGTTCTTCTCTTTGCTTCAGGTACCACTCGTTAGTAATGAAGGAAAATCAGGTCTTGGAGCACCGAACCTTCCTACTGCACCCAAGAATGTCAATCCTCTCGGTTCTGCTACCATACGTCTCGCCAGCAGGAGCAAATTGCTACAGCCACCCGCCAAAGCCTTTCAAAACGTTTTAGACGAAGATTCCGATGAATAAGTAATCAAACCTTTTTTTACAAACACCGTAGTTACGTAGTACTTTTCAATGTTATATAAAAATTATAGATAGGTAGTTAGTGTTCCGAAAATGGAACGGTAAAATGGTAATCAATCTGATCAATCAAAATAGCTGTCAATATCCTATTAATGATTTTTTAAGCTTTTCCAACGAGACATCTTACTGTCGCAGTTATAATTTGGCGATGACATTAAAAAAATATAAATAGGTTACGCGTTTTTGTAAAATTCGAACTGCAACAAATCTATTACTATGTTATTTCATTGATCGTTGCTATGTTTTTTTATTCGCAACGAAATTCAACTGCTAAGCTTACTGATCAGTTAGCAGTTTTGATGGAGTCAGTACCTACCTGTCCAAAGATAAATTTTACAGTTGCATACCATGTTCTTATTTCTTTCTATTTGGACTCTCCTATTTTGTTGTAAGAAACATTCAAAAGAATGGAAATGGTTTACTTTATTTTATAACCTGGAAATAAATTAAGTAAATTAATTTAGTTATATTTTCTTATGATTATAAATATTATACATAAGGTACTTATTGTAAAATTAAGTTTTAATTTATTATAATAGTTAGTTATATAAATATACATAACATATATCGAAAAAAAAACATATTTTATTGCTCCTTTTCGCTCTTTCAAACCTAATCTAAATATATTATTTTTAACATCATATCGGCAGTTACGAACACGGGCCTACGGTTCCCGTTTTCCGTACGAATAACATAAAGACCTGAATTAACTTTAATTAGTGCGAGCGCAGGTGATTAGTAATTGAGAACGAATCACCCTCAGTACCAAAAATTCTACTACCTAAATCTTTTGAATCGTAGTAATTGAGGGTGAATCACCCTTAGTTTCTAATCACCTGCACTCGCACTCTTCAAAGTGAAAACAGGCCTCAACTGGAACAAAATTGTGCGACATAAGGTTATTCCTACCGCGCTAGGAAGTGTTGGTGAAAACGGGCATTAGTGTTCCCTTAAATTTGCATTTAATTGCATTAAAATTTTCATTTATAATTTCAGTTTTTTCCCATTTCTATCTAATTTGTATTTAATCTAAAAAATAACAAGGCACGTGTTTGTTATAAAGAACGGTCAGTTAATAAGCCACAGAATAGTCACAAATAACTAATTATTATCGCCGCCGCGCAACCGCCAAGCGGCAATTAATCTAAGCTGTGCTACGGGCAAATGACACACAACACCTGGGTCTGCATTACGTTTCCTAGAATGGCAATTGTGGGGTGCGCCGGCGCAAGGCGGTCCGCCTCTTGTGTGTGCCTACTCGCTACTTGGTTGCTAGGGTTGACATATATATAAATTTGAAAGGAAAAATAATTCCAGAATACCACCATAGGTGCAGCGACCCAAGCGCGAAGTCGACCTCGCCGCCCCGGGCCGCGCCTCGCGTCACGTTGCGACAACCGAGCGTCTTTTCTTATCATTGCGCACATAGTGTAAAAATATGCAGTACCGAAACTTTAAGTTTTCTAATTTGTAATAAAATAATAATTGCCTACAATTATTTTTTAATAAATATGAATGAATATAAAATGAAGAATATGAACAACTTTTATTAGGAACCAAATATGAAAAATGAAATAGACATGGTTTTCAGATAGTTTTGGGATGGTTTTCAGATAATTTTCAGATGATTTTTGGATGGTTTTCAGATGGTTTTGAGATGGTTTTCTGATGTCTTTCGGATGATTTTTCAATAGTTTTCGGATGGTTTTTCAATGGTTTTGTGATGGTCTCAAGATGGTTTTGGGATTATTTTCGAATGTTTTTGGTATGAAACTATCTGAAAATTGTAACTAAATAATGGGATTGTTTAGTTATGGTTATTTATTTAGGTCTAACAGGAAATAATGATTGAAAAATCATTATTTCCTGTTGGACCCACTGCTACGCACAACTAATTTTGGCACAACTAAAAGTATTCCTGTTGGAACAACTATGGCACAACCAGATAATTGTCATTAAATAGTTCCCTGTGGCACCACAATTAAGTACATTCGTTTGCAACACTGTAAAAGAGGCATGTTATGGGGTGACTCAGGAATGGTTTTGGGGTGAGTTAGGAATGGTTTTGGGGTGAGTTTGGAATGCTTTTGGGGTGAGTTTGGAATAGTTTTGGGGTGAGTTAGGAATGCTCTCGCACCAAATGGCACTGATTTAGTCGTCACATAGTGCAATCTTCCCACCTTTATTATAAATAATTCCAAAGACACGATGAGCTTACTAAAATAACAACTTCTTGTCTGTCAAATAATAAATCCGTTTGACATACACAATATCCGCAGTCATCATTATACTCATCTCTTATTACAAGTATACAGTGATATCAAAGAATATTTTAGTATATGTACTGTAGGATATCAGACGCCATGTTTAGTCTAAAGACTATAAAACCAGCCGGCTGCCGGCGCGCGCTCTCTTTCGACTCTCATCTCTCGCGGCGGACGGACCTATCGGTTATCGTATTTTCGTGTGACGTAGGAAGTGATTCGCTAATTTTTGGTTATAATTCATTATTTTATATTTCATAATCATTACGTGTTCATTGTGTTAATCTTGTTCATTACAATTGTGATTAAATGACCTATTATTATTATTATTAAATTTAAAGCTAATTATTGTTTTTTTTTTGTAAAAATCCTCTTCGGATCTTATAGTACTTTTTTAAAACGTTGCAAACGTAAGTCGTCTTTATAGAAAGTAAATCGTCTAATTCGCCACTTCCCTAAAATGTTATTTCCCTTTATTGCCCGTGGTCCCTGTGATAGTCCCTGGAAGGTACCACGGGAAATATTTTACCCGTGGTCCCTTAATTTAGTATAAGCTCGCATAAAATATACATTATGTAGTTCAAACCCTTAAAGAAACCATCGGATATTAGAAAACTACCCCAAAACTGTGAATACTATCCAAAAACAATTGTAAAGCTATACCTATAAACCGAACCTATAAACCAAAAAAATTCGAAAATAATCCTAAAAGAATACCTAGTTCATTCTAAAAACATTAGAAAATAATGTTAAAAGAATTCCTAATTCATCCTAAAACATTCGAAAATAATCCTAAAAGGTTTTCTAATTCATACCATAAACCATCCCGAAACAATCCCAAAAACATTTTGATACCATCACAAAACCATTGAAAAACCATCCGAAAATCATTGGAAAAACATCAGAAAACCATCTGAAAGACATTCAAAAACCATCCCAAAACGATCCAAAAATTATCTGAAGACCATCCCAAAACCATCCAAAAACCATCTGAAAACTTTCTAAAAATCATTCGAAAACCATCCAAAAATCATCTGAAAACCATCCGAAAACCATTACGAAACAGCAAAAAAAGTAGTTGTGCCAACAGGAATACTTTTTTTGTGCATAATAGTTGGTCCAACAAGAAATGATTCCACACTGTTTTTCCTTTTTTTATTGTGTTTGTTACCCATTTTCACCAACAATTATTCTACGTAATCGTATTGCGAGCGCGGCGGTGATGGCGGAAAATTTGACACACGTCCGACGTCGATAAGGTCTGCGACCGGACTGAGTAACGCGAACGCGAACTCACGCTTTGACTCCGTATTTTCGTGTTTAAAATTTGATATAAAAATGCCATGTAATCTTTCTAAAGTTATTTTTAATGAATTTACTAGTTCAATTAATAACTAAAAGGTTAATTAAGTTTTAAATCTTAAAACATGTCAGAAGTAAGTTTAAAATAAGTTATTTGTTTTAAAAAAGTGGAATTTTAGATTAAAAAAAATTATCGAGTGAAGTAATTCTAATTGTGTATTGAAGATATGATTTTACTAGACAAGGTACTCAAGAATACCTATTATTTTTTTGATTCAATAATTTGAATAACTTTATTAAAAAAAATTGTTTTTCCTAGACCACTTCATAGGTATTTTACGAACCGGTAGCGTCTTAACAGGGAAAAGACTTAGAGCATTATGACTTCTATTCTCTTTTTGTAATAAAAAGTCGTCGTTATTTTTGAAAATTATGTTTTAAATATCTTAAAAGGGATACATACTCTTGATCTTAAACCTAGAGGTCTTAGGTTTAAGCAGGGTTTAAGATTATAATTATGCTCAGGGACTTTAAATCGAGGACATTGCAAAATTGATACAATTTGTACACGGTACTTTTAATATCAGATGATGCAGATAAACGCGATACTTTTTGGCGTACAAAAGTACTTCAATGTGCAAGCTTTAAAAAGCAGATGTAGACACCCCTGTCGGTTCTAGCAGTCAATAAGCAGTCACGTATTCAATCGGACAGCATTCAGTAGTAATGCGTTCGTATGAATAATTACAGGCATCACGCGGTGAGGTGTGTAGTGCAGAGGAAATGCAAATGACCGCTCGTTTCGCGGGATCTTTACTCTGTGGTCAACGATGACAGATAAATTAAAAGTGGATCTACAAAGAAGTAAAATAGAACATACATATAGAAAGATGTATACAAGTTTTCTTATATTCTTACATTATTATAATAACGAAGTCTTTCGCGGCTGTCTGTTTGTTCGCGATAAACTCGAAAACTACTGAACCGATAATGGAGTTTCCACCAATGGATAGTGGTACTCGAGGTAGGTTTACATGTATCATTAGTATTATAAAAGAAAGTCATACGCGGCGTCTATCTGTCTGTCTGTGCGCGATAAACTCAAAAATTACAGAACCAATTTTCATGGAGTTACCAATGGATAGAGTGGTCCTTGAGGATGATTCGTGTATACGTGTATACGTTTTGTTCAAATTGAATGAAATCTGACGATATTTGTTGATGGTGTCGTTAAAAATAAAGCTGAGGCTATTTTTATTAAGCCATCCACTGCTGATGCTGTCAAAATATCTCCCCTCTTTTCCTCCAATCATTTTATACCTAACATTATTTTATATTATTTCTATAAAAGCCTACAAACGTCCTACCTAATAGTCCCTATAAATTATAGGTACCTACAGAATTAAAATTAAAAGTGTGATTCCATTCAAGAGTCTGCTAGCTGGCTGTAGTGAAGATCTATAAGTGGATTCATACATTGTTAGATTTACAGCTCGCAAACTGAATTTATAAAAAAAATACCTAATGGTAAGTAGACGGGATGTCGCACAGACGTCGCGTGTTGCACCATGCACTTTCATGGGAGCTATGTGATTAGGTACGGGCGGAAACGAAGGCAACTTTCAATAGTCGCTTGCACGGAAAAAACTAATGTACCCGCATTTGCATTCCACAACGGACGGTTCGGATTACTGAGAACCGGTCGAATAGATCAACACACCTGTGGAAAAACGATGAATAGCCGTCGTGTTCTATAGATTGTTCTCTGTTATTTGATTCAGAAAATTTTAAATCTTTTCTGATGATTTGTTCAAAAACGTTACATATCACAGGTGAGGGAACACCTGAGGAAGTTTTTATTTTCAAAGTTGATCTGAAAGGAACAACTGGTGAAACAGAATCCTTAAATCGAACTAGTATTATCATTTGTTTTACCTAATATAAAGTAAGGTCGAACTAAAATATTAATACAATCTTATAATTATTCAACGTTGAATGTTTTTGGTGTACCCAGAAATTCTAAATGCCTGAATTTTCACTTGGATTTTCAACGTAAGGTCGAGGTGACCTCTGGAGCAGGTGGTGCCGGGGGCTCGCATTAGCTATGCAGCGGATACCGCGGCCGTCTGCGCCGCTTCCTGTCCTCTCAAACCACCCCATGTAGGCTGAAATTCCTATTTACATAATATTCTCGGTTACCTTTTGTTTAATCTCAATTTTACATAAATTTATACTTCATGTTAAATACGCGCTTATCGGAAATGATGTTATACATTTTTATAACCACAAAAACAACTTTGTATAAGCGGGTTATACAGACATGAAGTTAATATAACATTAGTAGTAAAAATTCTTTGTTCAACAAAGAAAGAATTAACAGTAAAACAATAAATCTCAGTGTAGAGAAAGATCTCTACTCTACCCTTGTTACTTCTTAAATTTTTTGACTGTACACTGTACACCAATTTACAACTCTAGGCTTTGCACATCCCGCACCGAAGTTATAGCAGTGAGTATTATTTATTTATTAATCAAAAAGACATAAATATTTAATACAAAACATTTACCTACCCGCAAAACCTGTGCGCAAAACCGTTTGCACAGTTTGTCTGCGGACAGTCTCATTTTTACAATTTGAAAATAAAAAAAAGTTTGAAGATAAAAACAAAACTACATACTTAAATTACACCTTTGAAATGGCTAAAGATTGTTTTTTTGTTATTTATTGCCCCTGTTATACTTAAATTTCTTATGTTTACGGGCAAGCCGTTAAGTACGTAGGGCAAACGCTTCTTTAGAGTTCTGTCACCATAATAGTTATATTATATACCTCCTCGGTACATCCAGCCCGCCCGCTGTCACAGATCTAGTGGCGTGTCCATATGGTGGGTTATTTAGCTCACCTGCTTATTGTAAAAATATGTAATATTAAAATCATAAACAGGGCACATAGCGCGTAGAACCCATGGCTGCTGGATCAGAAGGTTCTGGTATGGCGACCACGTACCGGAAAGCTCAGCGTAGTACCTACGGCCGCACGCAGTGGTCAGACGACCTAAGGTAAGTCGCATGAAACCGCTGGATGCATGTCATGCATGCTATACCAGCCCGTCATACTGGAAGCGTTTGGGGGAGGCCTATGTCCAGCAGTGGACTTCTTGTGGCTGAGATGATGATGACGGTTATTGGTTTTTCATTCAAAACGGCATTTCGTCTTACCGTATTGATATTTAAGCTTATAATTAGGTATTTGTTCATAGCATCTAATATTCCTTACATAGAATAGGTATGCAATACAGACGAGACACAACTAATATTTGATTGTTGTCTCATAAAACACTTGTTTGTTTTCACACGAAACCTTCAAATGTACCGCCCTTTGTGGTTTTGCACTTTTGGGTATTATTGGCTTGTTTACATGACAATATCTGAAACAAGTCAACAAAAGACGCGCATTTAGGTATTAGATGATCGCAACAAATAATAAAAAATGTTTTATACTCGTATTACAAGCTAGGTAATAATAGTGACAAATTTTTAAGTGATGATTTGTTAAGGTGCAGATTCTTTTCGTAAATAACTACTATTTATATTGTAATAATTCGCAATTCACACATTTAACTTCAACAATTATAAAATTTGTACGCCATGGTGTTGGTAGGATACATATTGCCACTTATACTATAGTTATAACCTTGCTTTACCTGTATTCACAAATAAAGATATTTGATTTGATTTGTTTCTACGTCACTTTCAAATGGAGAAACATGGTATGCTTGTTTGCCACATTTGTGGCATAAAAAATATATCCAAAAATATATGGACTGTACGTGTCGAACTTAAATATTAATTAAGATAGAACAGGACAATAATGAACTCATTATTATCCGGAAAATACGCCATTAAATTTTCCGCCCTCTGAATTTGCCTTGTAATTGATTTTGAATGAAGGTTATCTGACACATGACTTATATTGTTCTACTATACAATATCTATGGCAATGCAAACAATGGGATATGGCATGAAAGCATAGACCTAGCATACGCGCTCTACCGCTCTACCGCCATATCGAATATGTTTCATAAAAACACATAAAAAATAATTATTTGTCATCATAACTGTTTATTATTAAATTCATTTTGTCATAGGAAAAAAAGCAGAATTGCTAAATTTCACGCTCAGGATGAGTCACGTGGTAATATTGTCCTACTATTAAATTTTTCATAGGAATTTAAACAATGGAATATCATGCATGAAACGATGCTCCACTATGTATTCTCTGTCACTCCTGTACATAGTATTCTTTGTCGTATACTCCGCAACAGGTGTCTTTGAAGGCCGCGCCGACATAACGCATCCCCAGGGATGTCTGCGGCACGACCTTCGGGCTTCTTATTAAGATTACTAAGACTCTCTCAGACCTACATATACCAAGTTTATTTTACGAGGTGCTTATATTTAATTATTCACTATCAGTAGGACCATTAAACAACATAGTGCGGTGTCGTATGCTCATGTGACTCCCCCTTAATGTCAAATCCTAATTCGTACTTTAGAAACATGTTTACTATTTGATTAGCGCACGATACATTATTTACAGCCCGGTTTGACAGTGGTGGTGCGTTGATAGTTATCCTGTTTTCAGCATCAGATGGTGCGGGATCGATTCCCGCTCGGAGCAAATATTTATGTGTGTGTTTGTTCTCAAGTCTCGGTGTTTTTTCTATGTATTATAAGTATATATTTACGATAATATATCCGCTGTCTGGTATTCACACAAGCCTAGCTTTGTGACCAGCTAGGTTACTCTGCAAAGCAATCGCGATTTTAATTTCAATTCTGAATAATTTCAAATGCAAAATTAACAGCAAATCCTAATTCGTACTCTTGAAATTGTATACTTTACTAACTATTTGGTTAGCGTACAATTTGATTTCATTTAGTATACTATTTAGTTAGCGATAGTCTAGCTGTAAAGAGTACCGAAAAGTAATAATCCAATGGCGATCGAGCGGAATTATCTTCAAGTTAGGCAGGTGGCGCTGTGTGATTGTGTCGAATTTTATGTAATTATTTATATAATACTAGCTTTAACCTGCGGCTTCGCCCGCTTAAAAATTATCCTGTGTTGGGCTCTGTAGCCCAATAATACAATATGTATACAAATTTTCATAATAATCGGCTGCTTAGTCAAACCGTGAAGGAATAACAAACAAACTCACTTTTTCATTTATAATATTAGTATGATAATATGTCAAATCTTGACCAAAAACAAAATTTATATTTAAAAAAATATAATTAAAATGCAATTAATTTCATATAAAATGCTGACTTAAACTTTCGCCGCTATTAAAAACATATTTACGTAAATTGCTCTATAGAAACATTTAATATGAGATGATTGATGATATCCAACTGACATAAAATACTTTTCTGCATAAAATTATTGAAAAACATGAAAGTATGAAATAAGAGATAATATTTTAATAGATTTATTTATTAAATCAATTAGATGACGGCGAATAAACTGTAGAAAACCAAACTTTTTTAATGACGTCCAGACTCAACTATAAAACATTTCGGTGTCCGGTGGCCGTCGGATTTATGATTAAAATTTTTGAATAAAAAAATAACTAAAAAACATACATTTTTAATTTAATTATAATTAAATTTATTATAACATTTAATCTCGCGGATAATATTTTCGTTTAGTGCTTTTAATGGTATCTGGATTCGTTTAGAACCACTGCAGAAATAAATACATGGGGCTGGCTGAGAGTCGGCGATCCGAATCGGGATGTAGAGTGAGCAATAGACCGACGACGGAGCGTTCTTTTGAAATCGTCGAGGACAAGCAATAAATGTGAATGATGTTTCTTAAAGGCTCATGCTGACCGATTATTTTCTGCCATTGCTTAGAGAGCATCTTGTCTCCAACTCGCACACATGGTGTCATTAGGATGATGGCGCCATGAATTACTACTACAGAGATCATGGTCCTTAAAAAAATAGATTGGGTTGAATGTGATGTTCCTAGCTCGATACATAAAACCTATCGATATTATTGCACGATATTCATAGATTAATCTCCAGTCACTATACACAAATGCGTATCATGAGACTATCTAATAGATATCGCTTTCTCGTGTGTTATTAAAAATTATTGTAATTGAACGCTGGTTGGGGCCCATGGGGACGCACCCGCAGATCGATTTAACTTTCACAAATATTATTAAAACCCTTATTGCTTGTCATTTGAGCACATTATACATTCTACAACCGTGTAGAAGAAGTGCGTATGAAGGACGCCTTCGAGCAGACGGAGTAACGAGTCCCATGAGAATGTCTGCGATGAACAATTTATTTAACGCTAGGGAAACCCCCCGGCATCACTCGCGGAATCAAGTTAACTCTTTAACTTTTGTTGAATTTAAAATATTTTTGTAATAATTAAACAAATAATACTTTTTGTATCTGGTTGTCATTTACTATAAAACCGTAACTAAAAAACTATGTATTTTTTAATTACATAGTTTTTTAGTTACAATGTGAATACAATTCATAAATTTAAAAAACCGGGCAAGTACGTGTCGGGCCACGCACAATGTAGGGTTCCGTATTGGCCACGCATTGCTTGCTTGCAGATGAGTAATACACAGAATAAATAATAGTACTACGGTAGAATGCCACATTCTATGACATTTGTATGTTTTCAATATTACTTATATATTTTTTTAAATTTATTAATTGTATTTTCATTCACGCAATATTTGAAAACTTGCATTATTTTCATGAAACTGATCATCTCTTTCATTGGCTGGCTGTATTGGTAGATTTAAGAATTTTGTACACGACTGTACTTTGATACGCCATTTTTTTACAATTTTTATTGTCTTTTTAAATAAAAAGATCCTGCATCAAATCGTTAATCAAAGAAAGAAAAATAAATAAAAATATTCAATTTGTCATCGAGCCCGCGGACACTATTTTAACGGGCTCAATCGACAAATAAAGCCCCTATATTTTACAATTGAAGAGTTTATTTGAACACGTAAATCTCAGGAACCACTGGATTTGAATATAAAATTTTAGTGTTGTAAATTTATCGAGGAAGGTTATGTCATTATAACATCAAGTTACGCAAACAAAGTTTGTAATCAGTTGTGATACATTTAAAATTAGTCCTCCTACCTCCTGTCTAGACGCTAGGCAACAATGTAATTTTATTATAAACAGTGTCACGCAATCATAGTAATTTGTCACGGCTATTGTATCTCATTACTGTGGCTATCTGAGCATTGAGCAATCAACCAGCGTCTTTGTGTAACGTTAGGGCCTTTGCTGCTATAACTACATAACATCGCCCGAAAGCCAAACTTAGATGTTAGAAAAATTCACACGCTTTTATTAGATATGCTATTTTCGACATCCCTTGTTTGGGGTTGACGAAGCAGAACGATCGCCCATACTACCACGTCCCAATTATATGGTGTCAATCGAGTAACATATAATTGATTACTGATTAACACCATGGTGTCAATTCATATAACTGATTGACACTATGGTGTCAATCAGTTATATGAATTCTTCTCAAAAAGAGTCCTTCCGCGATTGACACCATGGTTCCAATCCTTCGTGGTGTCAGTCGCTGAATTACCCTGTTAAGCAACTACTACCCCAGTCAATACTTGGATGGGTTTGAAAAAATCGCCGTACTTCGAAGGGCACGTTAAGTTGTCGATCGGTGTTGTCGATAATATCCCCAGATCAGCCATCAGATGGATATCAGGATCTCTGTTCACAAATTATTCTCCGTCCATTTAACAGCAGTCATATTTTCAATATTGTACCTTTACATACTACACTATTTGTACGGGCTCACGTTTATGAAGATTTATCTAAAACTCATTTGATCATTTGTGTATACATTATATTTAGGGATATAGTTTGGATCGCGACTATGTACGAGTTTTACTCTGTTTATAGATTGTATTCTGTTTTATTTACTAATAAATAAAAGAAAAGATAAATTGCTTATCAAATGTTTTTTTAATAGTAACAGCACCATAAACATGTCATCTGCTGTTAGCCACTTTATAAATAATTCTGAAATAAAAAGACAACTTTAACATTTAATTTTAAAAACATCGTTTATAAAGTACTAAATAAATAAGGTACTTGATACAAATAAGGCCTACCTAATTTTAAATGCTCATATTTCAATAAATATTAAGGCAAGCAAATAAAAACATTGGTAATTAGCATCTTTCATTCGTTAATTATAGGATTCGAAGAAAAGGCGTAACAGTTTATAATAAAATCTGAGCAAAGTAATTAAGTTTCGCAGACATAGACTTTGGCCATAATAAATCAGGTACACTTATTAAGGCCTATAAGATACTAAGTACGAAATACCTTTGAATTGAGATCATATGAAACAAAATACAGTCTACATAACATTAGACGCACGGTTTCTTTGCGTTTTGAAAAGTTTTACAAAAAAATATATAATAATATCTCTTAAATCTCTGGCTAAATCTAGATATCACTTATTAAGGAATACACATGAAATAAAAATTAAATTAAATATTCATTATATCAAACTAAAGATTACGATCATAAATTGTCAAAAAAATTAATCAAAAACAAAAAATAATAACTTTTTGGTAGGCCTTATTTATAATACAGTGC
Organism: Endotricha flammealis; assembly: GCA_905163395.2. Classification (NCBI taxonomy): domain Eukaryota; kingdom Metazoa; phylum Arthropoda; class Insecta; order Lepidoptera; family Pyralidae; genus Endotricha; species Endotricha flammealis. The sequence continues at coordinate 5,522,535 of LR990870.1, read as the reverse complement.
TTGAATAAGGCCACCTAATAAAAACAACTTTTTCTTACTTTTAAAACTTAAATCTTAGTCTTTATTTCTTATAAACTAAATGAGATCTCAATTTTTGTCACAATCAGGGCATACAAAGGCTTCTAAATCATCTTTGGTGTTTAGTTTAAGTGTGTGTAGTGTAAGTGGTATAATCCAATGCAATCCTAAAACAGTCTTTACAAGATCGCACATCTGCTACTTTGTCCTCAAGACAGGCATGGCAGGTACCAGCTTTCATTCTTCTTTCCTCTAAAACTATCTCCTGCTTTTCTTCTTGTCAGTAGTCCTCTAAGTTTTTATATTTTTCGTTTCTTATTTGTTTCTTTTGTTGGGAGTGTGTCATTAAAATACCTAGATGACGCTGACACGTAGATGTAATGAAATAAAAGTTATATAAGTGGCGAGATTTTCATTAAGGGCTACTATCATTAATATGGCTTCGTGCTGAAATAAGGCCTAAGGCCTTATTCGAGATTACGCTCCAGTTGCCTTAAAAAATAATAATTAATGCACCCATAGCCAATAGTGCAGATTATAGTTAGAAATAGCTAATTATAAATATTAATAAACAATCCCTAGTAGAATCTTATACTAAAACAGTGTTAATTTAGGAGAAAACTTAGCTCGAAATCACAAGATTTTTATAACGCAGCACGAAATCGCCCACCTCGTACGAAGAATGCATTTTTTTAGACGGGGGGAACGCTTAGCAGGACAATCTCGCTCTCTGTCGGGTTATAGGACGCGTATGAACATATCCCAGGAGTATTTTCGCGGTTGGATTTATTTATTCGGGTTTTCTAACGTATAGGCCCTATTAGAACATAGGCTTTATTTGTATCAAGTACCTTAGTATGAAATTGCATCCATAAATTGAATACTTCGATAAAAGTGAAACGATAAGTCGACAGAAATATATACAAATATAAAAAACGAAAAGTCACGTCAGCGGAGCTTAATTATAACAGGGTAATCCGAAATTACACTTGCAGTCTTTCGCAGACAGCAATTGGAAATAATGAATCGTATTATTTTAAACGTACACCTGTCGTATCCATCTTTTTTATCATCCTGGGCATGCCAGACGTGCATTTAGCATGCTCGCCAGCCCGAAACGTGATCTCTCAAATCGGAACGGCCGACCGGCCCGTCTAGACGCCGGAGGCCGCCCGTCTAGCCACGATGGCTACAAAGCCACCAATTATCAGTCTACATTCTAGATGTATCCTGTAACGAAGCAACTAAGAGCTATCCTTACGGAATATGCTGCAGGTGCGAGATTGTCCAAGATAATGTAGTAATTGAATGATATAGTGGCTATGACATCAAACAATTAAGGCTGTGGTCTCGTCACGCCATCTGCTATCGTAATGATGTTATATGTTGAATTATTACGGGTGTGATCTTTAGATATTGACGTGGGGATATCGCCTGTACAGACGTCTTGAATTTAATCTTAATTTAATTTAAAAATAATGGCAACTACTAATTCGTACTACTACGTAATACTGTTATTTACTACTACCGGAACTTTACTACGTTTAATAAATAAGCGTACAATTTAGTTCAGTAATTTAGTTACCGCTAGTTAGAACAGACTACCAAAGAATACCTAAATGTAACACACCGATGCCGATCGATCGAGTTTATTTTCAAATAAGACCCACTTAGCCCAATCCAGTGTTTATAGAAGAATAGCCTAATGCATTTTTCTACAGAATTTAAAATTCCTAGACGAATATCATATTTGTTGCAGATAATAATTATGATATTCTGTTACGAAGTGTATAACTTTTCCAGGTGAATCTATTTTGTTGCAGTCATTATTATATGATATTTACTTGTCCACAAAACTAAATAAAATAAAAAAGCCTTTATTCGCTGACCATTTACATTTTTAGCTAAGGAACTACTTATTTATAAAAAAAAACACTTATTCTTAAATCTACGCTTAAAAAATCTTATTATATCAGCAACCGTTTTGTTGGTCAGGTTGTCCTTTGACATAGGCTTCCCCCAATTTCTTCCACATCTCTGTCTCGAGCTAACCTTCTCCATCCTTTTGGTAAATCGTCCTCCCATCTTTTGATTTGACGTCCTTGTTGTCTTGTCTACAAAACTAAATACATACAAATACTCAAAAAATATAAGAAAGATACCCATATACCGGTATTATTAGTGTAAACAGTGTGCGAGGTGGCAGACGGTCACCAATCGAAATGGCGGAAAAACATGCAGTCGCAGGGGAGGATAAAAACTTGCGCAGACACGGATGTGTGCATGTGCATACGCAAAAAACAAGTTGCATCCACGCGGTCTCGTCCGTCGGATGCGCGCACACTGCATATGGCGAGAGACGAAAACTAAGAGGAAATATATAGAGTCAATACTCAAAGGTGTAAATGTGAAAATAACTAATATTTATTGATTTATTTATTGCACAAAAGAAAAGTACAATTGGCGGAGTTTATGCCTAAAGGCATTCTCTAGCAGTCAATCGTTGGGTAAAGCAAAAATTGTTGGCGGGATAAAGTTAAAAGCAAGTAAAAAGTATCTTATCTACGGGTTACCTAAGAACTAATTATTATAAAATATACACAGACATATAAATAATATATATTAATATTTTGCATATATATAAAAAAAAACTTGAATTATAGGTACATATATTTTTTCTATTAGCCCTGTGGCCTGCCTGCATAGAGGTAGGCCATATATAAATTAAGTTAAATGATTACCTACATGATACAAGCTAAAAGGTTACTAAATAAAGAAACAAGAAACAATAAAGAAAAACATAATGACCAATTGAATAGAATTTGTTATAGAATAATTAATATAATCGGCTCAATTTATTTGCATATTTAATCAAGTGGTTGTAATTTTAAGTGCATGACAAGATTAACGCATTAGCTTCATAATTTTTATGATATACAGCAAACAAGCAAATGGTCCACCTGATGGAAGCGGTTACCGTATGAACATCAGCCACTCCAGTGGCACTATATAGCACCAATGTGTTGCGTTGTCCTCTACAAAGAAGTAATGAGTCGTTTGTCGTTTGTCAACTTCTTTCATTAAAATAATCTCTTAAACTATTACTAATAAAGTTTAGTTATTATATTAACAAGTCTAGGTTTAACTTCAGCCGTTTGCAGAATCTGGATCGGTCAGATAAAATCTATACGTATAATAAAACAGTAGACCCCGGTATTTCTGTACATACTTATTTGGCAAAAATGGATAGGAACAATAAAATAATAGTAATAAAAGCGAAAACTTTTTTATTTTTTGTCTGTCTGTATGTTTGTACACGCACATCTTCGTAGTTACTAAACGAATTTTTATGCTGTTTACACAGGAAGATAGAGCTTGACTTGGAGTAAAATATAAGCTTTATTTTATTTAAATCGGGTATCAGTAAAATAAATTATGTTCAATTATGTGAAGAAAGCGGCCTGACGTAATGATAATTAAGTTCCTCAAAACTTTACTAATTGGCACTGACTGCGATTTATCAGTCAATATTATTTTAACCACAAATCCATTCACGCGGGCGAAGCCGTGGGCACAGCTAGTTATTAAATATATAGTCTTATCCGAATAAATTCATGAATCGATAGGCAGCCGTTATCTTTGTAATACTTATTTATGTATTACTGTTAAGGCGAGGCTGGGTTCCATTTACGCGTAAAATATGAACACCGCCTTTCATGCGCTCGATGACTTCGGAAACATAAAGTATGACCAATATTAAATTTATTTTATTATCAATAATGACATACTATTGTCCACTAACGAATCAGGCCAGTAATGGAATGGTTACAGACTTATGGCGTGGTCTGTTTTAGGTAAAGTGAGCAGGCACGTTAATTTTAGTTGTGGCGATCGGTGATTTATGCCCTATTCGTTGATGGGAATGAGAAAAGCAGGCAACATCAGAGACAAATGACAAATTCTATAGTTAAAAATATGTCATTGTTAAATTCCATTGTGAATATTTTAAACTATGGAATTTGATACTGGCCTATTATTTTATTTTTAGTTACTTACAGTTACTTTATTATGTTAATATTCAACTGAAAACTATGAAAAAAGCTTATAAGAATTTCATAATGAATGTTGCTACGTTAATTTATTTTTATTACCTACAATTAAACAAAGAAATATTCATTAATTTTCATTAAAAATTATGTTAATGTTCTAATAAAACTAATGATTATATTTTTAATATTATAAATTTAAAAGAGTTCTTATAAAATTGAAAAATTCCAAGGCAAATGGTCTACAAAGACTTACCTACTGTTAGATTAAACAACATTAAACACACAAATACTTTTAGACAAATTATATTAAACAGGAAATAACAAGATCGAAATGATAACTTTTGAATGCGGGAAAAAGTAAGTGTCAAAGTGAAAAAGTAGTGCGGCGACACAGCGCGTCGATTGTCATTGAGTAGTGCTGCGCCGCTCGCGTATGCAATCGATTTTCTTCTTCTTCTTGTTATCAGTTCGGCCATCCTGCATTTTCCTTCGCCCTCGAAGGAGAATCAAGTCACGTTGCTGGAATATGGCCCCTGAGACAGTTGACCTAAAAGCCCCTGAGGCAGTTTGGAAAGAAAGAGCCCCTGAGGCAGTTCTGTTAAAGCCCCTGAGGCAATTGTGATAAAGCCCCTGAGGCAGTAGTGTTAAAGCCCCTGAGGCAGTAGTGATAAAGCCTCTGAGGCAGTTGTGGTAAAGCCCCTAAGGCAATTGTGGTAAAGCCCCTGAGGCAGTTGTGGTAAAGCCCCTGAGGCAGTTGTGGTAAAGCCCCTAAGGCAATTGTGGTAAAGCCCCTGAGGCAGTTGTGGTAAAGCCCCTGAGGCAGTTGTGGTAAAGCCCCTAAGGCAATTGAACTAAAGCCACCACCACACACAAATTTTAAGCCCCATAGGCAAAACAGCATAATAATTTCAATTCGTAAGCCCCTGAGGCAGATTCTTAAAACTTGTATGCAAGAAAAATGTAAAGCCCCGTAGGCAATTTTTTTTTTTTGGCCCCGTAGGCGATCATTGCGGCACCCTGTATTTTATGCCAGTTCCACTAAACCCTCATCGGATGAGCTATCTTGTCGAGCATGCCACAACTTAATTTTATCTCGGGCAATAATGTTCTTGTAAGCCCTTTTGCCCCTCGCGGCTGAGGTAACTTCGTACCGGTCATTCGGTAAAACTGCCGAGATCTTATAAGGCCCTGCGTACTTTGGCACAAGCTTCCCACTGGTCAGACCAGGTCGCAATATTTTCCTCTCAACCATAACCAATTTACCCACTCTAATTGGGTTCGCCCCTCGCCGGCCTTTATCAAACCGTGCTTTCATGTCAGACGAAGTCTGTTCGATTTTCTGTGCTGCGTCCTTGCGCAGACCTATTAAGTCAGGAGTATGCTGAGCTCCTTGTAACTCTCCAGCTAAACGGGGTCTTAAGCCACAGAGTAATTCTAGAGGTGACTTACCAGTTCCTTGGCTCACCGTTGAGTTGATGCCTAGCTGAACTTTTGGCAAGTACACGTCCCAGCCTTTTTGCTCTTCCCCCATGTGGGAGGTTAGTGAACTTAAAATGGTACGGTTTAGCCTCTCCACCTGGCCATTTGCTCGCGGTGACGCCACAGCATTTAGTACATGTTTGATCCCGTGACTAACACAGTACTCTTTAAATTCGCGACCAGTGAATGCCGCTCCTCTATCACTAATTATTCTCAATGGAGAACCAAAAACTTGAGTCATTTTATTCAGCGCTAAAATAGCCCCTCTAGCATTTGCACTAACAACAGCTTCTAACCATACAAATTTAGTGAACCCATCAATGATAGCAAAGATATAAGCTTTCCCATTGCTTTTACAAAACGGTCCCAAATGGTCCACGTGTAAGGTGTGGAGAGGAGTTGGTTCCCTTGGTATTGGATGTAGTAAACCAGGCTGTTTACCTGTGGGTTTCTTTGCAAATTGACACCCAATGCAACTAGCCACATACTTTTCAACGCTCCTTCTCATTTTAGGGTACCAATACTTCGCTTGAATTGCTTCCAAACATTTCGTAATTCCCAAATGACCATTATTGTCATGATAGATCTTGAGAATATGCCACCTAGCACTTTTCGGTAAAACTGGTCTACTCCCACCTTCAACTACACGGCAGAGCAGTCCGTTTACAATCTTAAAATCTTTAGCAAGCCCCTTTGATTTATTTTTACCAGCATCAAGTTCTAACTGCAAATTAGTCTTCAGCGTTTGAATATTTTCGTCACCATCTTGAAGGGCGTCTATAAAATCCTTCTCTTCAATATGGCATACCGGTAATGGATTACGGCTAAGCGCATCGACGTGAGACATTGAAGTTCCAGGTCTATGCTCCACGTCAAAGTCATACTCCTGAAGATCAAGCCACCATCGGGCGATGCGAGGTGACAAATCTCTTTTCGACCAAGCTAATCTTAACGCTGCACAATCCGTTACCACACAAAACTTAATTCCCGACACATAAACTTTGAATTTCTGAATACTGAAAACAACGGCGAGTGCCTCAAGTTCAAAGCTATGATATTTTATTTCAGTAGCTGTAGTCTGTCTGCTCGCGTAAGCAACAGCTTTCCATTCACCGTTTTCCTGACGTTGAAGAAGCACACCACCTAGTCCGACTTTCGAGGCGTCTGTATGAATTTGAGTTTCGCGATCGGGATTATAAATAGCAAGAACGGGGTCAGAAGTAAGCAACACTTTCAAGGTGTCCATTGCTTTCACCTGCTCAGGATTCCAGCACCAAACTGTGTCCTTTTTAGTAAGAGCAGTAAGTGGCCTAGCAATTGTAGCAAACCCCTTTATAAATTTGCGAAAATAACTCGCAAGTCCTAGGAACTGTCTCACTTCATGAACATTTGTCGGTGGTTTAAACTCGGCAACTGCAGTTAGCTTTTGAGAGGATGGTCGAATTTCTCCTTTGGTAATTTCATGGCCCAAATACTCTACAGTATTAGTCAGAAAAGCACACTTGTTTCGTTTTAACTTGACACCTGCATTTTTAATCAGTTCGAGAACTCTACGAAGATTATTATGGCAATCATCAACATCTTCACCCCATACGATCACATCATCTATGTAAACTGCTGCACACTCATAAATCACAGGTGCTAATATTTCACTCATCGCCCTCTGAAAAACTGCGGGTGCGTTACACAATCCGAAACTCATCATCCGGTATTGATAGTGTCCGTCGGGTGTAACGAAGGCGGTTAAGGGTCGCGAAGTTGGAGATATCCTTATTTGATGGTATCCGTTTGCCAAATCTAAACAGCAGAACGTCGTTTTGTTTACTAACCTATCCAAAAGATCTTGTATAACTGGTAACGGATACCTTTCCTTCTCCGTAATTTTATTTAATGCTCTGTAGTCCACACATAATCGATGTCCTCCATCTTTCTTTCTCACTAACAGGATAGGGCTAGCGTAGGATGATATAGACTGTTCAACTATACCAGCTTGTAGTAATTCATCTATTATCTTTCGCACTATCTCTCTTTCATGAAATGATATTCTATATGGTTTATAATTGATCACCCTTTCTGCAGTCAACCTTATTGTCATCTCAATATTACAATTTCCTAACTCCATCCCCTTTCCCGAGAAACAACAATCATATTCCTCTAGAAGAGCATTTAGTGAGTCTCTCTGATCCGTTGTCAAGTGTTCACCTACTTTTGGTATTGCAGTAATATTATCTTGTAACTCGGCTCGAGCAACACAGTCAGAACTCTTCAGTTGTACCTGTCCTAGAGTTCTATTAATAAGTTTAATCACAGTCGTCCCTTCTTGACTTTCTACCTCTTCACCTAAAACATCTTTCTCACATTTGGGTTGCCTTTGCTCACTCTGTTTCACTTTTACAATACCACTTATCACGGGATCTGTTCTTACTATAATTTGATTAACACCTGGATTCAACTTAATATCTTCATGTGGATATAATCGCACTTTCTCAAGATTCTCACACAATTCAGCAAGATCCAATGCCATATCTCTCTTAAAGACGTTGAGTTGACTAGAAGTTTTGACCACAAGTATATCCGGTGATTCAGTATAAGGTTGACCTACTAATACATCATAATCTTGAATCTCATCAGGGACAACATAGAACTTTGTCTGTACCTGAACACCATCAACAGTTAACAATCCAGTAACAATTCCTAGAGGAAGAGTCAAAGCATCACCATATCCTTTAATGACAGTGCTGTCACTTGCCATACATTCCAGGTTAAACTTCTCACAAATACTTTTCTTTATGGTATTGCATGAACTGCCAAAATCTATAAATGCTTCAGCTGAAAATCCGTTGACAAAAACAGTTTTGTAATATTTCTTATCTGAAACTTCACAACAAACTGTCTGAACTTTTCTAACTGTTTTATCACGTGAGGCCTTATGCTTCCTACATTCATCTAAATTATGACCCTTAATACTACAAAATGAGCAAAACTTGTCTTGGTTCTTTCTCTTATAACAGTTCTCAGCAATATGTCCATTACGATCACAAAATGTGCATTTCCTAACATCTTGCATTTTCTGCGGATTCTTTTTTTGATTACACATTTTTGACTTATGACCCACTTTGCCACAAGTATAACATTTTACAACTTTACTAGTATTACTATGAGAAGAAGAAGTATTTGGTTGTCTCTCTTCTGTACTTGATGTTTTCATACTTGCTAAATACTTTAACAATGCACTTGTATCCTGACATCCAGCGGACAAAGCACCTACTTCCAAGAGCTTATCACCAAGTGTTCCGATGATGGCTTGAGTAATAACATCATCACTTAAATCACATGACATTCCTATACCTAATTTATCATAATAAAATTTGATTGGATCCTCATCCTTACACCGTACCCTATTAACTAATTCTCTAATTTGGCACAATTTGTTTTTAGTGTATGGAAACGCTTTGATCAATTTTTGTTTCCACTCTACCCAGCTGATATCAAATGATACTTGCCTCTCGTACCAACCTACAGCATATCCGCCTAATTTAGAAGTACAATTGCATATTAGAGTGCGTTCGTCCCAGCCATGCAATTTAGCAACGCTTTCCAAATTTCTTATCCAGTGCTCTATGGACACCGAAGAAGTCTGGGGATCAAAAACTGGAATAAAATCATTCCTCCCAACATACCGAACCACTGGTGGCACTGATGAGGATGATTTAGACACTTCTCTACTGTGATAATCAGATTTTTTTCTTAACTCTCTTATCAGACTTTCTAACGCTTCAATCCTATTTTCTTTCTTTTTAAGATCCTTCTTATATTTTCTGTGTTTTCTATTTTTATTGTCCTCACTGGTACTAGATGAGGATGAACTATGAGACCTGTGTCTCTTCTTGGGATGACCCATGTTTTAATTTGTATAAATTATAATTTTCAAAAATATAACTAAAAAAATGACAGTTTAATGTAGGTATCTCAAAAGTCTCAAAACCTTAACTTATCTTAATCTAATTCTAAAGTTTAGTAAGTGGTATCACTATTAAAATAACACAATAAAAGTTTAAAACCTTCAATTCTATTTATAGATTTCACACAGTCTATTTATAGATTTCACACAGTAACACAACAAAAATATTAAATGAATCAGTCTATATTTACATGCAGTTTTATTTGTGGCCTTTCAACTTTATATCAGTAATTGTATACAAGTTTATTGATCCATTTCTTCGGAAATAGTAGTTAATAGTCATAAATTATGGAACAAGCTCACCAAACAAAGTTCACCGGCAAAACATTTAAGTTGTTGAATACCTACTCTAGAAAAACTGAAATTCACTGTTAGGGCGTAAATTACTTATATCACTTCTGAAATCTGTTAGATTAAACAACATTAAACACACAAATACTTTTAGACAAATTATATTAAACAGGAAATAACAAGATCGAAATGATAACTTTTGAATGCGGGAAAAAGTAAGTGTCAAAGTGAAAAAGTAGTGCGGCGACACAGCGCGTCGATTGTCATTGAGTAGTGCTGCGCCGCTCGCGTATGCAATCGATTTTCTTCTTCTTCTTGTTATCACTACCTAGACAGAAGCTACATAAAGCACATATTAAATTGTTCAAAGTTGAATTTTTTAAGGTTTCTTATGCATATACTACGTATATTTTATGCAGAAATCTACGTTTAAAGTTAAATAAAACTTTCTGATGAAAGAAACAAGATAAAATTGTGATAATAACATAAAAACACCACAAACATCCAAACTAGACGACTAACATTCAATCCGTTGATGTTCCACACATCTCCGTGAGATCTGGGAGTATCGATGGTGCTTACCATGAATTGTAAATAAAAATAAACGGTATTTCAAGTTCATACTGTATTCAGCGGGGCTGCATTATGTAAACACGTAAACCCAGACATTCTATAGAAGTCTGCTTGGAAAAAAACTAACACGTGAATAACTATTTACTATTAATTAGGTAGGTTCATCTTATACAGAAAGGGAGAATGTTCATTATCCATCGCTCCATCGCGGAGTTGCAGTCATTTTTTTTATACCACAAAGTTGGCAAACAAGCTTACGGCCCGGCTGATAGTAAGCATCACCGTAGCCTATAGACGCTTGCAACACCGGGGGTATCACTCACGCGTTGCCAAAGTTAAGTCATCATTTCATCATGTCTAACTTACAAAGAGCTCAATGTAGCACGAAACTAAATGCCAACGCGCGTACATGTGTACAGGGTCTTAGTCTTGAGAAGTCCGACGGTTCATTGCCTAACAGTATCGTTATCCTAAGGGTCACTGTTACGAATCCCGCACTCGACAAATTGTGTGAATGAACTCTATTGTATGAAAAAATAATTGATATTCATTCATCTATTTCTCTGCTATCTAAAACATAATTTTAAATAATAAAAGCTTACCTTTTTTATTTCATACCGCAGATCACGTGATTTTAATGATTTTATATTCGCAGACAAACTAGTAGGTGCCTATAAATATCAGTAAATAATACCAGAAGCACTATCAATGCGGTGCCCGGTACAAGAAAGGAATATCAAAAAAATCAAAATAGTTTATTTGGAATACATAATAAGGCTTACAAAAACAAAGAACACGATGACATCTGATGAAATAGGTAGAAGGGAAAGGCAAAAGGAATTGGGTTTCCGGATCTCATAGAGCTTATTTATAGAATGATTTCTATATCTGCACAGACAAAATATTTTCAGCCTATAAATTAAAAAAATCGTGGGCCAAATCACAACCAAAAAAAAACAAAAGAAAAACGAGACCAAAAATCTCTCGACGGTTCACGTCTTCATTCAACATTTTCATTTAATTTTACAATAAAATTGATCAAAGTAGTTGGTGTACGTATTTCTAATACAGTAAAATCATCTGTTATGAAACACGCGAGCTGTGTGAAGCGGCGACACGGCAACAAAAGAGAAAATTTTGTAAATAAGGTCTCGCCTCTCGCCGCAGACGGATTTCCACGATTCTCCTGTTCGCGGAACGACATAATGCAAACATATCGGGTGACCATAATCGTTTCACTTGCCTTGGTTGGTATAACAAACAATTATTGTACAACCAAGTGTAGGTGTTGGTCCACGAGGAATTTGTGGTGTAAAACCACCATCTCCGTACAAAAATTTGGTCACCTTGAAAAGATTAGTTCAGTCGTGTTGACTTAACATTAATTTCGAGAATTCAGGCCCTCGACACTACTTTAAAGCCCTAGTTTAATGCCCAACAAAGTTATCTGTAACTTCGTTGGGCATCTTAAAAACGAAGGGATAACTGTCGGTCCCGACTGTTGTTGATAGATGACAGTCGTTAATTACAGTGGCGGTCCTGTGACCTGAACACTGAAACCAGCTAATCCGCATGAACACCTCGTTCGTATTGCATAATTTTATTCTATTCATATATTTATTACGTAAGTCCTAATTCATCATCATTTAAGTGTGTTTTTATGTGATATAAATACGAATATATATACCATATATACATTATGTGTTTCAGCCCAGTTTTCGTTGCAGGATATATAAATATTGTATGTCTAATTAATTCCAAGAATATCGTCAGTACCGTTGACATGGTCCTAGAGCTCGTCTAAATAAACTAGCATCATAATGCTACATTTATATATAACGAAAAATAAATAAATTACTGTTCATCTAACATACTTACTAAATATTGTAAGACAATTTTAATTATTTAAAAAAATATGTTTAGTGGTTTACAGATATTTGTGGGTAGGTCCCATTTGTTCTATGGAACATGACGTAATAGAACAATTTTAGAAAATATTGTCCGTATTTGTACTATAGAACTACATACTAGCCATTGCTCCTGTTTTTGTTTATGAATGCACAGAACTAAATGGGAATCTCTTTTCCCAAATTCATCCATTATGAGATATATAAGACGTATATATGTAGCAAATCATTCTCGAGTGGTCAGTTTACATATAAACTTCAAGAAGTTTATATACCTACTTAGTTTGTTCTATGGAACAATTGAGACAAAAAGTACAAACTGTTCTACAGTACAAATAGGGACAATATTTTCTAAAATTGTTCTATTACGTCATGTTCCATAGAACAAATGGGACCTACCGATATTTGTTATCACATTCGCGGACACACTCCATTAAAATTTGTTTTCTAAAAAAAATTAATGTATGACACATTAATTTTCTTCTACGTTTTTGAACGTAAAGGGCATCCGGATCTCTCACTCAATGAACGAATCGCATTGCTACTTACCGATATTATGTAAGAGAGCGGTATTTCCTTGATCAAGCTAGTCCATTTCATGAATGCTCTACCAATCAGTGAAAGGTCCCTTTATTGTCACATTGCAAATTGCGAGGAGACACAGCGCTCCGGTGGGAACGTGGGCTAGTGGGTTACACGTTACATATGAACGGTGGTTAATGCGTGGGCACCTAACGGGATTACTCGTACTTTATCAAGTGATAATCTCGATGGTGACATATTTAGAATAGTTCTGTCAACCCGCTGTTATTTGTTGGATGCTGCATATATACAGCTTATTGGACTTAACTCTATTTGTGTTAAATCAACAGTTTCACCAACTAAATGTCCACTTAGTGTTGTGTATTTAACTAGTAGAACAAGTGACATCTATTGCGCAAATCTCATCTTTAGGAGGGATATTTGTTAATTCAGTGATCCAAATAAAAAGCGCCAAACCGGTGATGCATTGGTAGTGATCCTATTTTCGGCACCATTGGGCTGGGTGCCGAAGTTTGCCTGGGTTTGATTCCCAAATTTTCCAAGCAAGAGTTGTAAAAGAGGTAGGGCACAGCTGATAATCCGCTCAAATCGGAGCAGCCCGTCAATTTTTCGTTAATTTGGCATACATATAATTATTTTTAGAAGAGAGTCCTAAATATCGAATCGTGGGATAGCATTGTTACAGGCATCATCGCTAGCTATATTAGTTACTAGCTTTTTTGCCCGCGACTTCGTCCGCGTGAAGTTTCGGACCCGTTCCCGTGGGAACCACATTGAATTTCGGGAAAAGCTATAGCCTATGTCACTCCCTGATAATGTAGCTTTCTACTGGTGAAAGAATTTTTGAAATCAGTCCAGTAGTTTCGGAGCCTATTCAATTTAAACAAACAAACAATCAAATCTTTTCTCTTCATAATATTAATTAAATGGAAATTTGATAAAATTATTATCGTTAAATAATATAATCATAAAATCGCATCCTAGATATTTTAAAATCCGAAAAAAAATGAATTGTCTCACCATACTAGGCAATCACCTTACTTATTTTAAAATTATTTTCTTACTTTTGTTAGCGTCTAAAGTACTAAATACTAAATGGGGTCAAAAAATAGGTCGAAATGTCTCACTATAAGTTAGACACCGAAATATTTCAGTATACATTATACCGTGTGATTTTTCGAACCATAAATTATGGAAACAATCGTATGGTTTTATATTTTATCGTTTTGCTTATCATTGAGTAACTATAATTATGTATAAGATTGTTTTCATATTTCCTTGTTAATATTAATAGTTCGATTTTTTTAAACTAATCTTCAAACCAAATAAGCACTATTATTAAACATTTTTAAACTTACAATAACTTTAAAGATGTTGATCATAATTGAACACATTATGTTTTAACACACATAATATTATTAAATGTCTTAGTTAAATGTCTACTATTATGTATGTGGCAATCTATAAAGTAAGATCCTACATGTAAAAGAGCTATCTGTGTTATATAGAAGTCTAAAAGTATGATTGTCTATATAGATGGATATGTCATAACTTTAATTTTGGAAATAATCAGCGGTAGTTTGCTGCGAATGATTCTGGTAGGATTCACCCATTAATGAAATTCATGATGAATTATTCATTTTTTGACGCCATTGTGTCTTTAGTGTTGTTGTTGGAAATATATAGAAATATGAAATGTTAGTTGGTCTCTTTGAGTTTTATGTGTTGCGGTAATTTATTGTCTTTTCCACCGAGACCGTGCAATTTGGCAACATTAACAAGTTATAGTAAAAAAACGAGACGTTTCACATTATTTAACTAGTTCCGATCCGGATGACGGCCTAGACTTCAAACTGAGCTTGTTTAGATCGTCCTTGGATGTCTGGTTTAGAATTTAGATACTTTTTTGCGCGTAATTGTTATCATAATGTCTTTTGCGGAATCGTTTGTGACCTGACCTTAATGATTTATCAAAGCGAATCGCTTGGTGATAGGAAACCTCCATGCTTAGATAATACACCACACATTCCCACCGATGTGTCTCCTGTGTAGCCAGAATCAACAAGCGACCTCAGATTGACAATAAGCGATTAAGCTTATTGAAGTCCCGGGGGAGAAAACTACAGCTGTCTTGGAACTCACAACGAATCAGAAAGAAGATAGTCGGAGTAGAGTAGCTTCCTACTCTACTCCGACTGAAAGGACTTCCCTCCTTAACAATTACGTGAGAGACAGCAATTTGAAGCAAAAGGCATTATTATACCCCAGAGAGATGGCAAATCAAGTGAGGCTCGATTGGCGAACACCACGGTCTATTGTTACATTAATTACTATTGGGACCTAATGCTATGTGCTGTTGTATACTATTTTGATTCCAATAATATATATTGCAAAACCTCCATGCTTAGATGTAAAAACTTAATACTTAACCACAGATTAATAAATAGCTACTTCGTAAAATTAAAAGCCTTTGGTATTTGCGACGACTTGTACAACTAGCCCTCTGATCGAGGAGAACATTTACTATTCCACAACTTTACTTTATGTGATGAAATGCTGCCTGCTTTAGGTGTGCCGAAAAACATTATTTATTTATATCATGTTCATGTATTCAGTATTTTTGGTGTAAGATATGAATTTATAACTGTAGACACATCGGTACCAAGTCAATCTTCCAATTGTCGATGTTCAAAAGGATTTTCACCCCCCATTTGAAAATGATCGTCGATTGAGGAAAACTTTTCTGTAGAATTAAATAATGGGATAAAATTAAGTACCTACCTATCACAATTTTTGTGATGTAATTGGTATAATACTTTAGAAGTATTGTCCTATTGACCTGCTACCAAGAATATGGCTCAATTATATAAAATAATAGTTAATTTGACGGTTGAATCAGATTTTTCTGAGAAAACGGTAATACAAGAAGCTGATGTACTATAATTCTTTAATTACAGTATTATGTCTGGAATTGTTAGATCAAAAACAAATTAGTGATTAGTGAACAAATTACGATGTCTGAAGGTGACGGTTTTTTGTCATTTGTCTGTGAGTTTGCCTTTTTGGTTAATTGGGGTTCAAGTCCGGTCTCGAGTACCGGTTGAAGTACTTATATTCATTCAATATAGCAAAAAATAGTAAAAAGTTACTGGTCAGGAACTACTAAAAATAAACCTGTGTTTTCTTATTACATCTTAGCCCTCAAAATTTGCAACATCCGACATGGATACAGCGTTTAGGACTACTACCTAATTGTAAGATCATAATGTACCACACATTATGATCTTACAATTAGGTAGTAGTGGAGAGGTAGAGGCAAATAATCATTTTTAGGGTTCCATAGAAAACTACAAGTTAGTTATAGTTATAGTTTCGCCATGTTTGTCTGTCCGTCCGCGGTCTAGCGCCTAGACGCTTAATGCTAGAAAGCTGTAATTTTGTATGTATATATATTGATAATGCTAACAAAGTGGTAGAACAAAATTTTGAATGTACAAAATGTACATGTAAAGTGGGAATGAATTTTGTTGGAAACGTCGAGGGTGTGGGTCATTCGATTCGAAGATCATTTTTCGACACAATGCTCCGTTTTGGAGTTATTTACATTTATCGTATCAATTTTCGTTTTGCATGGTGGTCCTCCCCCCCTCTATCTCCGAACGTCTTGTGTTTAGAAATTTTTATATTAGACTTATCTGCAGGCAAGCAAAGCACAACAAATACGGAACCATACACTGTGCGTGTCCCGACATGTACTTGACCGGTTTTTTGTCAATGTATTTGTATTAATATTATCAAACAAATATTCTCATAATATTTCTATTATTCGTCATTAGATCCTCCGGCTGGGCAAAGGCATTTTCCTTTCTTCCACTTATCGCTTTTCACTGCTGCAACTTTCTCAAACTCACGAATTTCTTCTTCCTGGTCTTCCTCTATTCCTTTTCTAAATGGGACTCAGTTTATTTTATCAAAATGCCCTTTAGAAATACGATTAGATATATCGCCCTGGTTCAAATACTATTCATGAATCGCCAACACATAATCAGAGTCATATATTATTCAGGCTATAAACCAGCAAAAAGTATAGGTTAGAACATCCGCGATGTTTCAGCCTTCCCAGACTATGACTCACCAACATTGGAAATAATTAGCACAATACCTAGACTAGGCCCAGACGCAGACGTAACGTCTATGCCTAAAGACGATGCAAATGTTTCTACGAAAAATAGATAAACTAAAACACTTGTTTTGTAGAAGGTCGGCAATTAATCATCATTTATTTGAATATTGAAATTATAGTATATTTACAACGATAGCAACACTTTGGCCAAAAAAAGGCAAGAAAACACGAGACCGATCATCAGCAAGATGAGTTGACCAATTTAAAACGTAAGAAGTTCTAAGGATGCTACCGAGTATTAATCGATGGAACGAGAGTATATCATAACAACTGTCACTCACCGTCGTATCATCAGAATGATCAAACCTCAATATAAGAGAAACAGGAATTGGACAGGTGATAAAATTGGCTTTATTTCTTTTTCTTGATCTAAGTGCTTTCGCCAATTTGACCTGCGTATTGCTGACAAACTCACACTTTTTACCTTTCTTGTTTTCGTAATCAAGTTAGTGAGGACCGCTACCGAATTTTTATGATTTGAAGGCATGCTGATCTGGGCAGGGAGTGATTATCATTGGTTGGACTTCCACAAACTTTGGTTGGTTCTAATCCGCGTTCAAGACTTAAATAAGCTCTATGCAGATTCATTTCAACTTTTACAATATACAATATTATGATTATATTAGAGTTTATAGATTAAAAAAACACTATTCGCAATTGGGAATAAGAAAAACAATCGTGCAAGCCACATAAAGTGCTCAAAAGAACATGTTTATTCGGTAAAGAAAAATTTAGCAATGTAGACGTGTTTGCGAATTTGTGAGTATGCATCGAGGATGCAAGCGAGGCGAGCGCAGACGATCATTATGTCATCGCGTCTAGACGAGAACTCGGCAAACACTGAAATGGACGGACATACACTGTTTACGCGCCGTAAAGCCTGCTATACACTAGTGTAGTTCTAATGGAGTTAGTCCAAAAATAAGAACCATTGGCAACGCGGAACAATCAACACCGTTGGAAGCATGACTGACTGTCTTGCTTCCCAAGACTGAATGTTTAGTTTTCCAAGACTTTCTTTAGTCGCTTCCCAAAACTGATTGTCTTGCTTGGCGTAAAGAAGAGAATTTTCTTCTTTCTCACCTCTTCTATCACTCATTCTAACCTAAACGATTCCGTCATATTTCTGTTTCCTTAGCCACTTATTATAGCCTATCAGCAATAACCTGAGTAACTTAACTATTTTTGCTAGATTGCTGCTATGTTCAACCGACGGTGACTCATTTATCATCAGATGTGAATCTCTACATTGGGTTTTCCCATTTTTCTACATAAAAAAATATACATTCACTGAATAATAATGAAATTAACTACTAAACCTGCTTGGTTGTAAAACTATCAGGTAGATGGCGTGCTCTGCGACTTACGCAGTATAAAAGGAATGAGAAATTTTACCACCATTACAAACCTTTCCGGTAGCTCAGTGGTTAGAGCACACGGCCGGATATCGAGGGGTCGTGGGTTCAAATCCCACCAGGGGGGAGGGGGTGAAATTTTTCTTTCAAAAAATCAATTTGAAAAACTGCCTTTACGTAATATTCACTTGTTGTAAAAAGACATGTGCTAATTAACGAAACCATGCATTTAGAAAGAACCATCACATAGAACCGTGTTTCCTGTCGTGTTAAGAATTGTCTAATTCGTATCGCAATGCTAATGAACAGTTTTGCGATGCGAGTACGACCTTGACCGTGACTTCAAAATTGTGTGCTACCAAGTGACGACAATGGCCGAGTGCCAGTTGTATTTACTTCTTTTTTTACTGAAACAAGTTAGCTAACAGCCATCTATTCGTATCTATTGGAAACAACCCATTCCTTTTTAGTATTCTTTGAATATGTATAAATAATCTACTTGTAAACAATCATTACTGCACTTAAAATGCGGTTTCCCATAAAGGAGGCTAAGTAAGAGATGGAATGATTGTATAAAAAAACGCTAGAGGGCATAAGAGGCACTAATCTCACACAAAATGTCTTAGTGGTTTGGGGAGCGGTTGCCATCAAGTAGAATAGAAGAACACACGGCTTCAATCACATCAATACTTTTTTAATTAAACCAGTACTTCGACTTTAATGTTGACTAACATTTTGTCCATAGAAAAAGATGTGCAAAAAATACAATCATGCACTAAATGGCCACTAGATAACCAGATTATTGCAGTTATAAGCCACAATAAATCAACTTGGTGACATGATATCATCGCCTGTACCCTGTGGTAATTGGATGTCTATGTTTACTTTGCAACGTGAGTCTACGATCGGGCGGCGATAAAGCTTAATACAGCTCAAGCACTCTCATAGAATTATTCAAGTGGAACTTTCCTTATATGTATATCTTAATCTCAATTCATGTAATACACGCATATCCTTGTTAAATTAACAACACGGTACAATATGTAAAGACATCTTTTATTTCAAACTAACTGTATCGACTACTATCTTTTGGCGTTCGGTAATAACCGCCATGAAATCGGCGCTATCAGCGACGACGGCATAGCAGAGGGCGGCAAGAGGTAAGAGCAAATTTACTAAATTTTAGAATTATACAACGTAACGAGACGCCGTAATCAACAATTTTGAGAGCTCAAGTGGTGTTGCAGAGAAACCAAGAATTCAATAATAAAAGTATATTTAAGATTATGTAAGTGAAGTCTTTTCTACAATTAATTTGACATAGAGATTTTTATCATAAATCAAAATAAAACAAAGTCTACGATTAGTTGAAACGATTTTCCAACATTTTTGTCACATACCACCACCACAACCCTTCAGCCGTTTTGCTTAACAGCAAGCACTTTTGCAATAGAAATAGCAGTACCTATACTGCGAGGTAAACAACTCTTGAAGTGGTCTATTCGACCAAATTCTTGGCATCGTATTACTGTCCGCATATTTGTACGGTATAGGTTTTGTCTAGGAATTTGTTAATGGCCAGTATTGAGCAGTTATAGTTTAATAGTGAACGGACACTGGGCCGGCCTCGGCTCACGGCTAGCAACCAGTGGGTTTACCCAATGATGTTAAGGTACAGACTGGTTGCTTTACATTTGGAGATTCTATAGTCTTTGGACCCCATTGGTCGATGCTGTATTTCGCTTCTAAGCGGCTAAATCGCCAACCACTGAAAATCAGCGTCATGCACGGAAATATTTTCGCCGTGCGTGGCACATTCTGAGTTTTTCTTAATGCTACAAAAGTGGCAAACAAGCATACGCCCCGCCTGATGGTAAGCATCGCTGCAGCCTATAGGTACACGCATGCAATCCCGGTGGTATCACTCACGCGTTGCCTGCCAACTCACTATAGGAACATAACATTAAATTTCGATTCTATAGTCTAGTCGGTTATCCTAATTTGCAGCTAAAATTAAGAAAATTCTAGTACGATCTAGTCTAAATTGGGGTACATTGACCTCTCTGTAATTAATCCACTGAATGACGCCATATCCTGCATTTAAATGCGATTAGCTGAAATACAGCATCTAAAAATCTTAAATGATGTATCTAAAGTAATCTAAACAGTGCTTGGGTTCTATTACTACTTTACTTCGCCGTAACACAGACTGTGTGACATGAGACTACCACGGGAGGTAAAGAATTACAGCATTTTTTAATATATACCGTCACTCCGTCACTGACTTGATTGTCGTCACAAAGTCATAATTTTAGAATGTTAATAATTAATTGTAAACAAAGTTAACCTATTTAAAAATAAAAACATATACTAGTTTATCTTGTGGTGATTTATTGTTTTAGTGTTGTGTAAATTAGCTTAGAATAGTTAGCATAGGGCTGTGATGTAAAACGTTTGTACATTTTTTTTAATAAATCTTTTCTATTCTATTACTTGTTTTATGTAAGGTATACTAGAAAACACCTAGGTTTCCTCCACGGAAATTTTGGAAAATATTGACGTTTAAAACTGCAGTGAAATAAAATATGGAACTGTTTTTTTGTGTTATAAGGCAGGCAAGCAATCAGGCCGCCTTATGGAAAGTGACTACTGACTGTTGTGGCTACTATATGCATTAGTAACATCAAGAGCGCTACCATTGTATTTCTCGCTACAAGGACGGTTAAAATGGTAGCAAAAGACTGGCTTAATGATGTCTCGCTCACTAAATGGAAACATCGCTGCTTCACGACGATATTATGTAAGAGTGTGCGCTTCCCTGGCCGAGATAGCCTATTTTAGAATGCTCTACCGCTCCAAAACATACTACGTATATTTAAAAATCTAATTACAACATATTTTAACAGGAATAATAAAAACAAAATTAATGTTGTCTCGCATTTTTTGACAATAAAAGCACAGTTATTTCCAGACGATCTCCAAATTATATTATGCAAAAGCAGACTAATTTTATTGTCCAAGATCCAGGTTTTTTTTTTGCTTTTGTATAGTTGGCCATCGAGAAAACATCATAAACATGTACGAAGATTTTTTTTATACATAAAAATATAATAAAAAAATATTATTGTGTTTGAAACAGGTTTGGGTTCTGTATATCGATTGTCCTGAACGACTGACGGATTAACGTACACCTACAGCCTAAACCGCAGATCAGCCAGGTCTCTATGACCTGAACTTTGAAGGGTGTGTTTAGTACGACGTAGGCATCCGTTAAGAAAGGATTTCCGAAAGTCCCACGAGAAAGCGGGATACAGGAAAACGAAATTGCGCGGGCTTCGCTAGCTATAAAAAAACAGTTCCATATTTATTTCCGATCAGATCTGATAAACTGGATCTTAACAGAAAATAGTGAAACGGGACCTTAACAATTTGATAATAAATACAGACGATTTTTTATGAACAAATAATACAAAAAAAAAATCTGCCAGACAATTACAAACTTATGCAAACCCACGTGTAATATTGTTTTGACTGTTTTGTCTACGATTCATAAACAAAAAATGACATTTAATTCGAACGAGGTCGACGTGATTTAGTTGCTTGTCTGTGGTCATATGTGTATGACAGGTACAAATGTCGACTCCAAGAATCATTCATGCACCTCTAGAAAAAAATGCAGGTAAATGCATGTTGATTTTACATACTAAGTTCCGTAGAAAAGCGTTGATGATATACAAAACAAATATTTATATATAAACTACTATAAAATCTCTATATAAAAACGTTTCATCAGAAAGTAGACATTTTCTCTAGTTAAAGTGTCTCTATCACTCTGTAAATCTACTACCATTTCGGAATCAAAAGCAAAATTACCACTGGTAAAAGAAATGGCGAAACAAAACCAGTTACGGCCTTTTTCGTATGGTACAGTACGACTTTTACATACTGGACTTTTTACCATTCTTAAGTTCTATGTCTTAGGAGCCAAAATTGTACAGCAAGTGTAAAGCACGACGCGCTCCTGACTGTACACTATTTCTGCAGCAGTGGTCGCATTTTTGCAAGATAGGCTGCACGTCGTCGTCGCTACATCAAAAATAATGACGTTTTAGAGAAAACTTAGACGCAAAAATAATACTTCCAAGTGCAATATTTATTTGATAAAATTCTTATATTTGAATTAAGTACTTATTTATTTATTTCTCAGAATTCCGCGATTAGGCATTGAATATTTCCTTGTTCCCAATAATCTCCGAAACTATTAGATATATTTTGACTGTACCAACTGTACTTTCACTGGCATATACTGTATGTTATATGTTATTTTGTTAGAATATTTTAATCGAAAACGAATTTTCTTCAAAAAGAGCCTTTGAAAAAGCCTCTCTTTAAAATAGTTCTTTCTCCATTTTTATTATTGTTGATTTTTTTATTTCGATTGAATTATTTTTATTTATTAAATTTGTTGTACAATTTTGACACGGAACCCTCAAAAAAGCAATAAAGATGCAGCGTACTTATCGTTTTAGGTTTACCATTTTGGCCGAGACTGCAATTAGTTAATGCCAATAAATTATCGCGCCATTGTATTCAACAATAGCACAAATTACATAGACGTATAGAGCCTCCTTTATTGGTCCTAATCTAAACATCGACCTTAAGTATGTCCTCTTTTTGTGTCTGTTTGCAACATTAAAATTATGTGTACGTGTTTAAATCCGTGCCAAATAAAAATACAAGTGAGAGGAAAAATCTTACTATGTAATTTACATATCAGCAGGAAATAGATCTCCTCTTACATAAATAGATAAGTTTATTTATTTACATCCATGGACACACAATACATATTAACAGAAAACAGAGCGATAGAAAATAAATAAATAAATAATATAGGGACAAATCACACAGATTGAGCTAGCCCCAAAGTAAGTTCGAGACGTGGGTGACTAACTCAACGATCCAAGACCCCGAGGTCAATCAGTTCATCATGATCCGACCGGGATTCGAACCCGGGACCTCCTGGGTGGCGGTCTAGCGTGAGGTCTTCCAAAAAGGATGAAGGAGCTCGTTGCGATGGTGTCGCTATGTAAAAAACCGCAAAACAATGTCGACCCCTCAGTCAGTGTTTGGATGCGTTATCTCGAGCTTCTCCACGCATCGAACATCGTTTTTCCCCGTTCCTGGTTATATTTTCAGGATAAAAACTATCCTATGTTTAATTCGGATTATAAACGGGTACGTGTACAAAATTTCAAGGAAATCCATCAAGCCGTTTTTGTAAAAAAAAACACACAAACATCTACACATCTTCCACACAAACTTTTACATTTACAATATTAAGTAGGTATCAGAAAATTGTATATTATATGAGTACATTACGGATATAAGCTTATACTCATTCTATCAAATCTGCAAGAAGTAAAGGTGTAATCAAGCCTTATTAGGGTTCCGTAGTACTACAAGGAACCCTTTATAGTTTCGCCATGTCCGTCCGTGCGTCCGCGGTCTAGACGCTTAATACTATGTGTACACATATTAACAATGCTAACAAAGTGGTCAGCTGGAACAAAATTTTGAATAAATTAAAAAAAAAAAACCGACGGTTTCCGCCGACCCCATGTTGTTTCGTGTCGTTAGATAGGTCTCTTAAAAACATTGGGGGTGTGGTAAGATGATTTTCCGATACAATGATCCGTTTGCGAATTATTTACATTTAACGTGTTAATTTTCGTTTTGCACGGTGGTCCCCGCCCCTTCTATCTCCGAAAGTCTTGTGTTTAGACATTCGAACAAAATCATGGTAGTAGTCCATATAGTGAACCTACAAGGAAAGCTATAACAGTTAAGTAGGCTCTACTAGTTACCGAGTAATAGCCGACGAACTTATGAAGTAAAATTTCTTTGACGAAAACGTACAAATCGCATTGTACTCATCTGCAAGCAAGCAAAGCGAAGTAATTACGGAACCCTACATTGTGCGTTGCCCGATACGTACTTGCCCGGTTTTTTCTTTATATCATTACCATTAATGACAAGACGCTACTGTGCATTTTTAAAACCATTATTAGTATCATTACCACAATCCATAATATTATTACTAGCTGGTGCCTGCGGTCTTACCGGCGAAATGCCGTTCCGGAAATAAAAACTATGCTATCTGTTAATGCAGGTTATAAAAGTGTACCAAATTTCAGGCACATCTATGCAAACTTTTGCATTTATTAGTTAAGATTTCACGAAAGCACCTAACGTTCTCTTAATTATTTAATCAACATCATTACACGTGTAATCATACGTGACAGCGTTCTTTATATAATGGTGATAGAGTTTTAAATTGTACAATTTGCGTTTGCCGTAAAAGAGAAGAGCAATTTTTTTTACGAATGGCATGTAATAAGCGCCCTTGAAAAGACTTCAACGCTTAACCAACATGAAGTTCATTGATCCAACGCCATTATTAAAGCTCGTGGTTTAATCTGATTAACTCTCGAGTATCCGACGTTACGTAATAAATATATAGGTAGTTGTTACCAATAATTTTCATTTTTAATTTATAATTTAAAATAATAATAAACATTGTTGACGACAAACGAAAGTGAATTACAAAAGAATATCTAATTGTGGTAATCGTGACAACAATAAGTAGGATATATAAAGAGGTAAATCAATAATTTTACATTTAACTAATTGCATTATAAAGAATTGAATTATATTAAATTAAAAAGTTTTAATTAAGATCGCTAATTACTAATTAAAATAAATACTACGTGTGCTTATAACGTATAAGTCATTCGGTTGTATAAAGAAGTTAAGTATAGTCGATGGGTCAGCGGTGCAAAGGTTAGCTCTTGGAGGGAGGGCAGTCTGCCTCGCCGCAGACAGTGGGCTCGCTCCGAGCTGTGCAGCGCGGCCTATGCGTCTGTGAAGCCGGAAGGCCGGCGGGACGCGTGGCGCGGTCGTCGACACCCGCCACACCGACCGCACCACCTCGGCGGCACCGCTGTCCGCTGCACCTTGCACTCGTCGCATCGCTACGGCGCGGCTGACCGCGCTCGCCACTCGCCAGTCAGTCCGCGTCGAATCTCCGATAGGGCAACACCGGCGGCAGCGTCGGATGTGTCGCGGTGCAGCGCGGGTGACTTGTTGCCCTTGCCCCACGTGTGGCGGGTGGGTGTGTGCGCACGTGCCCGCCGGCCGCCGGCACAGTGCCGCGCGAGCGGGCGTCGAGCGCACAGCGCCGCACGCGCCGGCATGCCACGATAGCGGGAGCATGCGGCTCCCTCTGCTGCCGCTGATCGTGCTCGTGCTCGCGCGCCCGGCGGCAGGTGAGCTATTAACCATTACCTAAATAACACTGTTGCTATGTGCAAAAAAATTTACTACTATTTTTTGGTAAGTTTTGACGTGTAGACGCCGCATCTTACCATGCAGAAAACCCGTTCGCGCGCGAAGACTGTTAAAATGTAACGCGTAATTGGCCTATAACCCTCCAGTGTCAGTGATCACATAATCGATGACTTTAAAATACTTAATTAATTTGATCAGTGATAAATTGGACAGACTCGCTCGACCGGTGACTACCGTTCGCGTAACGACGCGGTAAGCGTTTTAAAAAAATGTCACTTTCGAAATTATAATGTACACAATACGTCCATTAGTAATTTATGAATTTTATAGTTAAACAATTTTTTTTGTGAATATGTCACCATACAGTACTTTTAGATATTTTTTTCTGAAAAGTTACAACTTTTACTTACTAGTAAGAAACAAAATTGTATTGTAATTTGAATGATTTTCCCACACGCGTTCTCGTTTATAGGAATGAATGATTGTCGTAAACCCGAGCTGAATATATGAATTGAAATTGCATTCGCGAGACTTGGCAAACAAAGTTGTGCCAAGAATTGCCGCCAAATTGAATAGCGCGTCCTGAATCTGGTGTCGTATACCTGTAGCGGTATTTGGCTAAAAATATACTTTTCACTGTCAATTAATTGACATTTGCGTAAATTGAACGTCAGCACTGTATTCCTTACATCAACATTTTGTGGCGAAAGACATTTTGGAATAAAATAGGAACTAATTAAACGTGTTTATTTTTAACTGTTTCGGAAGTCAAGTAAATATAGTAATATAGTAAATAAATATAGTAACAGACTTAACGTAGAGCGAAGGTTTAATTATTCTTTGTAGATTCTTAAGACGAATTAAAAAAGTGTGATAACTGAGGATTGGCTAAATTATTATTAACGTAACGTAAACGTAACGTTTATTATTTTGGGCATTTATGTGTAAATCTTGTAAAAAGAATTCTTATTATTTAAACAGGGCTATTTCTGAAAGAGTTTTTAATTATTCTGAGTTCTGTGAAAGTACACACATATTGTCATAACATAGGACACATTGGAAAAGGCAAATGGGACATTTCGTTAACATCTGAAAAATAGTTTTGTAACTATTGATCTGATCGTCATAATTTTAACATCAATGTTACCAAAGAAATAACAAAATGTAAATACTACTTCGAATGTAAAAATGTAAATTTTCAGTAAAAATAGCGCATAAATGTTTTTACGTAGCCACATTGTGCCCATAATCAGACAATAGTCAAAGTCCAAATAGAATCAGAATACTATATTCCGACTTACATATTTTTGCTTCTTGTAATTTTTATATCATGGGGTATGTTTTGTTTCCCAGGATAAAAAGTGCCCTATATTATTACATAACCATTACCATAACTTTGTAAGGACCTACCTAGATTTTTTTTTAATATTTGCGTTATTTACTACGCTAGTTGTAGAAGTGGATTTTAATTCTACATCGAGTCTACTCAAGCTATCAGTTCTTTTTAATTTAGTTTGACTGTGACAGCCACAATTTAATGTGTGATTAACTTTATAATTGGTTTTGTGCAACTCACCATGAGTATATTAACCTTGCATAATACGTAGAATTTCTTATTACAAATTCTACGCCAACATATTCCTTGCACGTTTCTTTTTCTATGAAATTATGTAATTTAAATTATTTTCACCTGGTCTTAACTATTTAATCACTTAAATACAACTTTCAGTAAAATTAATTAATTAAAAATAAACGTAAATACAGTATTTCCCGGAGTAAAAAGATTCAGATTAAAAACTATGTATTATAATCATTTACTACCTAAATTGTTTAAGTTAGACAATAAATGGTTTAATAAAGTTTTTTTTTGTGTAAACCAAATTTCATTAGTTTATACGTTTTAGTACCTATTCAGAACTTAAAACTTTTAATACATTTTCCGTGTTTGCGGAAGACTAACGTACTTAGTACAATTCGCAAGATGCCCTGACATATTCTGAGTGCACAACTGAACACTAGTGTTTTCTGGATTTGTATTTTTTTATTTAAATAATAATAAATAAATAAAATAATAAGAAAATATATCTGTATTGATAAATGACAAAACAGGTATAACTTTCTTTCGCCTTTTCTCTTACCATTTATTTTGATTTTATTTCCTAAATACAAGTAGCACAGAATAAACTGGTATAAGTATTGTTCAATTACGATTTCCTGAAACCAACTGAAAGTATACATATATGAAAACTAAAATAAAGAATATTTCAACTACCTACATCTACTTCACTTGCATCTTAGTCCGTAAAATATTTGTTATTGAAAATCACCCCCGTGATAACTTTGTTCAACTTTCACGTCGAAAGCAACCAACGGATTGACATAATTAATTATTTGGGGTTAGTTTAAAGTCTTGAAAGTGAAATAGGCTACTCTTTATCCCGAAAAAACATCTAATTCCCATGGGAAAAAATTAATATAATTATTATTTGTCCTTCTTTCCGATATTTTTTAGTTTAAGGTCTGGAGAGTGGCATAGCCTACTTTTAACCTAAAGAAAACATCTTATTCCCATGGGAAAAAAATAAAGTTTATTGTCATTTGACTTTTTTCGACAGGTCTGGAGATATATAATCTACTTTTAATCGCGAAAAATAATATCCAATTCCCATGGAAAAACATAAATACATATTATTATAATTTGTCCTTCTTTCGGACATAATTTTTTTTAGTTATTTTAAAAAAGTAAATAAGTAAGTAAAGTAGGTAATAATACAATGAAAATATCTTATTCCCATGGAAAAAAAATAAGTTTATTGTCATTTGACTTTTTTCCGACATTATTGGAGAGAGATAATCTACTTTTTTAATCCCGAAAAAACATCTTATTTCCATTGGAAAAATTACAACAATAAATATTGACTCCACGTTTAAAGATTTAACCCAGACAAAGAATAGTTTTTGATAATATTGTCCAAAAAATCGAAAATAGCGAAAGCGGTTAGTTTTTAGGGTTCCGCAGTAAAGGGACTAAACTACAAGGAACCCTTATAGTTTCGCCATGTCTGTCTGTCTGTCCGCGGTCTAGCGCCTAGACGCTTGATGTTAGAAAGCTGTAATTTGGTATGTATAGACATATCAACAATGTTAACAAAGTGCTGGAAGAAAATTTTTAAAATATTTTTTTTTTGTGGTGCCTCCCCTACATTTAAAGTAAAAATAATTTTTTTTTTCGCTTTCACCCCATGGTGTGGGAATATCATTCTTCGATAAAAATATCCGTTTCGGAATTATTTACATTTATCGTGTAAATTTTCATTTTGCATGGTGGGGACCACCATCTCCGAAAGTCTTATGTTCAGAAATTTGAAAGTATGTCATGGTAGTAGTCCATATGCAGAACCTTCAATGAAAACTATAACGGTTAACTAGGCTCTACT
The DNA here is from genome assembly GCA_905163395.2 of Endotricha flammealis. NCBI lineage: Eukaryota > Metazoa > Arthropoda > Insecta > Lepidoptera > Pyralidae > Endotricha > Endotricha flammealis. The sequence continues at coordinate 5,493,392 of LR990870.1, read as the reverse complement.
AGTTACCGAGTAATAGCCGACGAACTTATAAAACAAAATTTATTTGATGGAAACTTACAAATGTGATGGAATTTGATATTGGACTCAATTTAAGGCAAGCAAAGCGCAGCAAATACGGAACCCTACATTGTGCGTGGCTCGACACGTACTTACCCGGTTTTTTTGGATGCGCCAGGCAGGAGGCGAAGTGTTTTTGTTAAATTTGCTTTTGGCTAAAATCCGTAAAGATAAAGGTGTAGATAGTAAGATTAAACAACTCCTCGGCATATTAAATAAATATTCTTTGACACAAAGCCATCTAGTCTCAAACTAAGCAACTAAGCTTGTACTATGGGTACTAGATTGCTGACTTTTGTTTTTTGTAAATAAATACTTATTATACATAGAAAACATCCAGACCAACGCAAACATACATGTTCATGCACAGAAATGTTTGCCTTGCGCATTCGAACCCGCGGCCCTTGGGATAGGTGACCATTGCTAGCCATTCGACCACCAGACCTGTTAATTTATTTAATCTTTTATTTAAAATATTACTACAGATCTGTTACCTCGATTATACATTGATGCTGGTAATATTTATCATCGGTATCCACGATAAACATAATTTTGCTAAACGGACACACTATATTGTGCAACATTGTTGTATTCAAATTATGTTGACAACGATTCTCCTTTCGTAGAACTTCAAAATGTAATCAAGAATAACATATTTCTTTTGATTATATTTGAATATTATCTTGTTCTTAAAACTTAAAAAAAAGATAATTACTAGTACTAGTATTACTTAAAAGTTGCTGTTGCCCGCAACTTCGCCCGCTACATAGGATCTGCCGCTGATTATTTTTTCACCTTGGGAATAAGATGTTTTTCCCGGATAAAAATATGTAGCCTATGTCACTCTCCAGACCTTAACTTATCCCAAAAAAAAACATGTCAATCCGTTATTTACTTTCGACGTGAAAAAAGGACTAACAAATAAACACATTTTCGCATTTACACAATATTAATTAGTATGGATAATGCTCTATACATATAAAATACTTTGTCCTGAATAGCCGTGTCCACACAGACCGAGCATGGCTCGCGAGCCGAATGCTCGGTGTGTGTGGACGTACCTTGGAGGCAGTTTTGAGAATCGACAATGTTTGGCTCACGGTCGAGCGGCTCTTGGCCGTAGCAACGTGCACCAGAGTGCAGTCTCAGTCCGAGAGGCACGTCCACATGCACCGAGCATTCGGCTCGCGAGCGGTGACGGATCAACGCACAGCCAACCGTTGATTGTAGAGACCTAAAACTTGGATATTAAACCTTTGATATAACATCTAAGGTTTAATATACAACAAAACGTTTACATACGTAAAAATTTTGTATGGAGAAAATGTGCGGCATACAGTTGAGAAAATAGAAGATGTTCGCGCGAAGACCCAGTTTATACCCTTGGGCTCAGAACACTGAAATTTTGCACAACGGTTGCCTTTATGATGTAAATAGATGGCGTTTTTTTTAAAAATAAGTCCATAAAATGTAAAAATATCTTACATAATATAATATGATGTCGCTTACCGCTGTCTGTATGTCCCTATGTATGCTTAGATCTTTAAAACTACGCAACGGATTTTGATAAGGTTTTATTAATAGATAGAGTGATTCAAGAGGAAGGTTTTATGTATAATATTTTCCAAAATTCCCACAGGAAAGCGGGATACGCTAGTATAATATACTTATATGTATTTTTTTTACGCGACACATCATCATCATGGCACTTCCCCTTCGCCACTCGAGCGAATCCGTAGGTAACAGCTAGTAATGATATAAACCGGCACAATTTCCCCATAATCCAGCAGTTACGTTAGTTACTGACCGTTTAAGTGAAATTAACAGCAGTTAAAGCCTAGTTGTGCGTATTTAATATCCACTTTACTGAATAACTTATTTCTGTCTGGGAAACATCCGCTCCGACTGACGCTAGGTACATTACCTGGTATATTACGCGTTTAACTATAAATGAGACTAGTTGGAAAATTACCCAAATTTTCCCATGGGAATTTCGAAAATAAACGCCTTTTATTCATGACCATACACACTAGTCGGACAATGTCAAACATGCTGCCTTACCTACACATTTAACTCTGAAATGTTGTATTGAGGGTCCCTTAAATTTTAGATAAGGTATCTATTATTAACTTTACACTAAGCATTAGGGCGGATTCCTACGGGAAAGCGGGATCCGCACGAAGGAATTTGCGGAAATTTCGTTAGTTTTATAAAGAAAGTGTTAAAACATCCATCGATAGGTCCGTACAAACTTTCGCTTTTGTAATATTAGTAGAATTATTCACGTTACTTATGTAGAGTTTTATACACTAAAGTGGCAGACAAGACAAGCATACGGCCGCTTGATGGTAAGCAATCACCGTAGCTGTATATGAACATTTGCAATACCAGGAGCATTTACTAACACGCGACCCTGTAAGAACTTCTTCACGCCTTTTTTGTTTGAATTTATGAAGAGTATTTAAGTACTTAAAAATCTACTTATAAATTTCACAAAATAGCACTTAAAGAGTCATATAAAAGAATTTACATAACATTTATGGATATATTATGCATACATCTAACAGTTATTAGGTAATTAGCTAAGTTTATTTAATTTAACAAATGTTAAGTATTAACAATTAAATGAAACGACTGTTTTAAGTTATTTAATAGATAATAATCAAGTCAGATGTTATTTTTATGATTATTTTTACCAATTTAATAGTCAAGTAAAAAACTTTATCATATTTATTAACATCTGGCACAAGTGATGTTTTGATTGTTTTAAGTGAACACGCAGGTTAAGCAATCACGTGAGTGTCTGTTCTTTGAATTTGAATGGATTTAAAAAAAAACCCTAGCTTTTCTTGTGGCATGATGTGGCCGAGCTGATAATTTTTTGCGTAATATTTTTATTAAAAAATTTTTTATACCACAAAGTTGGCAAACAAGCATACGACCGTAGCCTATATACGCTTGCAATACCGGAGGTATCACTCACGCGTTGTCAACCCTCTCAACCTCCCCAAGAGGAGCTCTGGAGACCTTACTCACCGAAGGAACACAACATGGCCGAAACCAATGCTATTTGGCTACGATCTTCTGTAAGGTGGAGGTCCTTCCCCAGACGGGAATAACAAACATCTATCTACAATCTATACAAATTTACTCCTTCATAATATTTAGTGGGATATTAGTAATAGATATTATTATAGGATAATATAAAAAATGTGATCTGTAATAAACACTGCGTTCAGTAACAATGTTGCGATATTTTTTTTTGTTCGATCTTTACCCGGTTGGGCTAAACTAGAACGTCTTATGTCTGTGCTCTTGAAAGTTAAACATACCGCACTTACAGCCAATTTTTTGAAGCGCATTTTAATTTTAATTCCACAATAAGTCTCAAGCTATCTCTTTTTAGGGTTCCGTAGTAAACTACAAGGAACTCTTATAGTTTCGCCATGTCCGTCTGTCTGTAGGTCTGCCTGCGGTCTAGCGCCTAGACGCTTAGGACTAGAAAGCTGTAATTTGGTATGTATAAACATATTAACAATTCAAACAAAGTGCTGGAACAAAATCTTGCAAAAAAGATTTTTTTTCTGGGGTGCCTCCCCTACATGTAAGGTGGAAATGGTTTTTTTTTCTGCGCCCACCCCATGTTATCGTTAGGTAGGTCTCTTCAAAACATTGAGTGTGTGGGGAGTTCGTTTTCCGATACAATGATCCGTTTGCGAATTATTTACATTTAACGTGTCAATTTTCGTTTTGCACGGTGGTCCCCCTCTATCTTCTTGCGTTTAGAAATTTGAAAAAAATCATGGCAGTAGTCCGTATAGTGAACCTACAAGGAAACCTATAACGGTTAAGTAGGCGCTACTAGTCACCGAGTAATAGCCGACGAACTTATGAAGTAAAATTTCTTTGACGAAAATGTACCTACAAATGTCATAGAATATGGCATTGTAGGTACTCGTCTGCAAGCAAGAAATGCGTAGCCAATACGGAACCCTACATTGTGCGTGGCCCGACAAGTACTTTTTCCTTCCTAATTTGACAGTGACAACTTTAATTTAATGTATCATTAACTTTAAAAATTCGTTTCAGAAACTAGCTGTTAATCCGTGAACCAGTGCACACTCTTAATTAATTAAAAAGCACTAATAAAGGCAAAGCTTAATCAATTCTCGGATAAGTTTCGAGAATGCTTCAACAAAGAGCCAATTTGGAATGGGGATGGCGAGCAGTTGTTTTAGCCAGACGGCGGTATTTGCATGTGTAAATAAATATTAAGGCTTGTCTGGCCGACGAAGAAACGATGCGGCGCCCGCGCCGCCGACGATCATTCGCGAGCAACCGCATATCAACGGGCTGAGCACCTGCGGGCTAGTGATGTATCCGTTCAATATCGATAAAAATATTTTTAATATAAGATTGAATTTGGGGCTGAATAAAGTGTTTAATTAAACGCATTAGATATCTGTTCATCATCGTATTAAAATGCAAAAAGAGTGTCTTTGATTTTAATAATTTTGATTTTCTAAAGTCAATTACAAACTAAATTATTCACTAAAAAACTAACATTGATATGTTATCGACTTCGTTCACATTTATCAAATGACAATGATAAATTCCACCACATTCCGTGTCCCGTATAAAGTAATACAACAAATTCCCAGGCCGATTTTTCACTACAACGAAGCGCTGTAGTGTGCGACAAATTGTAAAGTTGGAGTATACAATGTTGCCCAATATGCGCATTACGTCGCCACTAACGGGTTTATTGCTTTAGAATGGAGGCGGCCGTCTGCATGCCAAGCGGCGATTCCTGGTGATCGCCCCATTGAAATATGCGCACGGGCACGCTTATGCGTCTGCCTGCATTCAATCGCTTTGCGAGATTTATGTATGACCCGCGCGCTTGGCCGTTCAATACATATATTTTTTTTACGAAATTTCCGTAAGATTGTCACTGATTTTCTACGGAAACTTTTTTTCAAAGAGTAATCTTTATTTTAAACTATTTTCTCTGACATACAAAAAAATTGTTTAAATTATTTAGTTAATTTAATAGAATTAAAAAATATTGTACAACTTTTATAGTTTCGTGAATGTTGATTTCGATATTCTAAAAGTATCGATGTATTGCAAAAAAACCTATCCCATCACTAATACGTACGCGTCTAATATGCATCAGTTACTTGACGCATTAACAAGGATGGACGTCTATGTTATTAACTAATACTAATAAAAATACATTGGACCTTTTAAAAATTAATAATATATGTATATGTAAATATATATTTTTATTTGCAGTTATAACTGTGAAATAATACTTTATCATATACATGTTTTGTTTTTATACTGCTAACGTTAATCTTTTCCATATAAGTTTTATTTTATTTTATTCATATGGCCTAATTAAAAGCTCGAGCGAATCGTAATTTTTTTTCCTACCACCAGTTCAGACGGCAGTTCAGAATCGTACTAAAACGACTAAACTGATAAGAAACTTGGCAATTGCTCTTTTTAAGGTCGCTGTATACGTAACGTGTTTTTCCCCGTATACAGCACTAATTGCACTAATACCTACATGTACAGACTATACCTGTATCAGTGCCATAGTGTTTAATTTTTAATATAGTTTAGTCCTACCAAAAAAAAGGACGGGTTGCACTCCAGGAGGGCTACTACGAAACGTAAATGCGATACTTCGGCCGAAGTATCGGAAGAATTTTAACCGTGAAATTCAAGTTATGAGTGAGGAGGAGCCAGGAGTGCCGGCAGAAGTGAAAACTTAAATATCAACGTCCCCAGCATGCGTCTTACTCTTTGCTTTTTCGATCAGGCTACGGATCTGACGCGAGATCTGACGCGAATTTAATTTTTTTTACCCATCTATAAAAGTGCCAAGCGCCGTTAAAGAAGTTTTCACTTCAAAAATATTTATCGATGATACGAAATGCAGCACTGCACCCATGTCTAGAGTGAATGCACGCCCGAGGTGCATTGGTCGGTACATCGTCGGATACTCACTATTGTTTATACAACTCGTACAGCCGGCGCGGCGGCCCCCGATCTGAAAACTGAATAAAATTGCTAAATCAAAATAAAAGTAAAACCAAGTAAAAGAATTATAAAATAAGAGGTTGTACATTCGTCACAAGTAAATTCCTCATTTTTGTAAGTCTCCATACATGGAAAGTTTAAGAGAGGTAGGGCACAGCAGATAATCCGCTCAAATCGGAGCAGCCCGTCTAGGGAAGGACCTCCACCTTACAGAAGATCGTTGCCAAATAGCATTGGTCTCGGCCATGTTGTGTTGTGGGCACGCAGACTAACTAACTAATATTAAATATTCACAGTTTTAACTTATTAATTCGTTTTACAGTTTCAATGACGTCACATAGTATTTTTTATAGAAGGTACTTTTTACTATAATTTCTACAAAGAAAAACTTTTTAAAAATTCAAAAGAAAAATCGCAAAGAACATTTTTCATACTGAATTTTGTATTTGAAATTAAAATTTCAGCTACTATATACCTTCTAATCAATCATATAGTAGTATATACTTACAATGCAAAATTCTAATGCGTTCAACCGAATTGATCAAAATCTTTTTGAAGTTTTAATATATGACGTATTACAAATTATTCACTAATTGCCATTGGTTTTGATGTGAGTTTTGGCAGGTCCTCAGACGAGCACTTGTCCTTGTCAATTCGATTCCAAATACCGCGACCGCCTTCCGATATGCTCTAACACCTTGGTATTTTTCCAAATTAACATTCCAGTACGTATACTTATTCTTGAATATAAATATATATATGAGACTTGCGTGCATGTACAGTGAAGTTCACATCAACCACATACTAAAAGAGTCATCCACTTACATATCATCCCACTGCAGGGACATAAGTTTCTCTTCAATCAAAAGTCAGCAAATTCTGCCATGCTGCTCCAATGCAGATTGGCGGAGGCCAATGTTTTCAAGCCGCCTGAAGGCCACCTACTAGGCATAACGATTATCATCCATAGACAACCGGGACCTACGGCTTAACGTGCCCTCCAAAGCGGTGAAGCTCGAGATATCGAAACCCATCCAATACTGGCTATAGGGTCGATGTTTGACTTGCATGTTCGTTAGAGACACACAGCACAGCGATCCATCGAACTCTTCCAATAAAATAAATATTAAAAAAACAGGCACTTCCGAAGATTAGTCAAGTTAATTTGAAGGTTGCGTCAAAACAGTAGTAATGGAACGGCTAGACGAAACATTAAGATTTTATGCAAAATATGATACGCCCCAGACACCTAGCTCGGATTCGTCCTTCCAGAAACGAAATCTAGGTCAGCTGAAGGCTGCCAGACAATCACAATTTTAAATTAGCCATCCTAATTTCAAATGAGATGAGATAGACTTTATAATCATATAAAACTTTAGTATGTCTCGTGGAATTAAACTTTTTTTATGTCAGCATACAAACGAGTTAACGGGTCTTTTTTCCTCACTTCTTGTGCTTCGGACAATTGGTATCAACTGCGACTTAGTGGTATATTGTGGTTCTCCGGATTGGTGACTGTCTTTTTCTGAGTGTCGCTGATTTAATTTAACTGTCGTTTATCGATAACAGTGGCAACCAACAGCCTTTTGCTTAACATTCTATGTGAAGCAAGGAGGAGTTTGAGATTTGATAATAATCATACTCATACTAATATTATAAATGAGAAAGTGAGTTTGCTTTTTATTCCTTCACGGCTTGACTAATCAGCCGATCATTATAAAAAATTGTATATAGGTACATATATTGTCAGGGGTACAGAGACCAACATAGGCTACTTTTTATCCCGTGAAAGAAGAAAAATTCCAATGGGAAAATATTTTTTCTACTATAGAGGGCGCTGTATCGGACAACGGATGGCGCCACAAGTCGCGCCATGGGTTTTGTTGTCAAACGAGATCTATGTCAAAAAATTAACCGCGAGCAAATCTGCGCGGAAAAGCTAGTAATAAATAAATTGTACGAAATTCACTTGTCCCGCTACTACGTCACAAACTCACAAACTTACATCTATAAAAGTAGTAGGTATAGATATTTCTAAATGCATAGTTTATTAATACTAGTTTCAAACGAGCAGAAAAAAATATGAATAAGCTATAGAAAAAGTCGAACGACCTTTACGAAAGTCGTATAATATCTATCAGGATTTATTGCATATTAAAAAAATGCGAACGAGAGGACGTGATTTTTTAAACCAGTTTCTTTTTTCTATTTCCAATTGTATACTGATTCCGTTATACGGTACCATAACTTTTGTTGATAGAATGTTACGTCGTCGTAGTATTTTTGGCGGCAGGAACTAGCCATCAGACTGAAAGTTTATACTTTTTTAATTAATAATCCCGATTTTCGAGATAAAACTATCGTATGTGTTATTCCAGCCCCTATTCTTGTGACAAAAATCTCATCTCAAACTCGCGCACTATCTGTCTCAATTCCTATTTGTATGAGTGAGACATCGCTTGAGTTGAGATTAACATGAGATTGTAATTATGAGAATAGGGGGGCTGGTGTGTAATTTTTTACAAATTTTCAAATTGTTCCACTTATATCACATGAGTAGGCGATTTGACAAGAAAGTCTTCTGAGGTATTATCCCGTCACGTATGCAAAGACTTTTATAGTCCACGGCTGGACATACGCCTTCTTTATAGAGCCAATTAATATTATTTTAATAAAAATAATATACCTTGCAAAAAAAACAGTTTCCGTCTGAGAAGGGATTTATGTAACGGGATTCGTACGTTCACATTTCTCAGCACAGGTGAAAGGATATCCTGCATCTGTTCAAATATTTTTGTAATCATAATATCGAACATAAATATAGAGACCTCGGTTTATTCTGCCTCTTCTAGAATCATCAAACTGCGGGTCTATTCCCGTAACAAAAAACGTACAAATCTCGTGTTAATCTCAATGGCTATCCCGCTCAATTCCTATTTTGAATGAATGAGACAGATTGAGATTGACACGAGATTTAAACGATTTTTTATGAGAATAGAGCTTCAACTGATATTATGCTAATAAAACATTTGATTTGAGACTTGAGATGAATTGACTGACTACTATATAGAGGCCAGGCCACAACTTTTGACTAAGGGGCGCGGGCGGTTTGGCGGTGAAAGCTCGCTCCCACAATTGCTCGGTGTCGTAACATAGGGTGATTTGACACCATGCTACTAAGTTCCTAAGAAACAAAAAAGGCTTAGTGGCAAGCGGTGATGAGGTATGCGAGCCGAACGGTGGCGGAGGCGGCGGCGTCGGCTGTCGTAGTATAGCATCAAATGGCGGAAAACGGTACCACTGCGCGCGTCTCGTAGCGTCATTCAATATTTTAATACATTTATTTTTATCGCGCACCGCCCCGCTCTAAGATGCCACTCACAGTGTTTCGTGACTTAGCCGTAAGCAAAACCCCCACCAAAGATATAATGACTAACTTCGACCAAATACAATAACAGAGCATCGCGCTTACGACATTCTATGGCCATCATTATTTTTTTCTCGAATTCTTAGACAGACATGGTTTTTTGAATAATATGTCATACTATTTTAAAGCGTCTGTTACACAAGGAGAGTTTCTCGCACGCGAGCGGCGAATAATCGTATGCGATTATCCCATGGCAAAACTCGCCTTTCGATTCTCGCCTGCGGTTGTTTACATTTTGACAAAAACTCGTAATATTCAAGCTATTCTCGAATGCGAGTATCACAGGTGAGATTCGCTTCTCTTAATATGTTCACACTACAAGCGAGTAATCGTAGATCTAAAAACGCATACGTGTCTCGACTTGTATAAACAATGCTCGGGCGAGAATCGCAAGTGTCGATGCGAGACTCGCGCAAATCACTCCGTACTGATTTTGACACGAGACTCGCCATTCGTGACCTAATTTACAAGTACACCTTGGGCCACCTCCGAAGACATTTAGCACCACCACTGACACTTCTGAACAACAGTCGTGTTTTTGAATGGCGAAACTCGTGAGAGAAACTCGTATGATTTGTTTACACAGGCTCGCGGCCCAGGAGAGCTTAAGTAGCGAGAATTGTATTCGAGAGGCAAAACTCGGAGCATTCGTTTACACTAGGCGACCATATTATTGCCTGTAAGAAATCGCCGCTCGCGTGCGAGAAACTCTCCTTGTGTAAAAGACGCTTAACTATACTATGTAATAATAGAATTGAGACGTAAATCTGTCTGTTACACAGAATTAGATTTACTTTTTTTTACATAATTTACACAGCACTACCTGCCCCCTTACTCTTGAAGATAATTCCGCTCGATCGCCATTGGATTGTTACTTTTAGGTACTCTTTACAGCTAGACTAGCGCTAACTAAATACTAAATGAAATCGAATTGTATGCTAACCAAATAGTGAAGTTAGTAAAGTATAAAATTTCAAGTGTCCGAATTAGGATTTGCTGTTAATTATGCATTTTAAATTATACAGAATCGAAATTAAAATCGCGATTGCTATGCAGAGTAACCTAGCTGGTCCGAAAATAAGGTAGCGTTAAACCTGCTTGTGTTATGGGTATGGGTAATATTTATATTATACATAGAAAATAGGTAGACTCGAGACAAACACAAAATGCTCATCACATCTTAATTGGTCTTAATAATAAGAAAGTTAAGTCTCAAACTTGTCTCTCTTTTCTTTAATTTGACAGTGACAGCCATATTAATAAAAGCCATAATAATCTAACTGTAGTTGAACAATAGTGTGGGAAGCCTGAAGCCTGTAGCACAGTTTTAACTAACACAGTGCTTCAGAGCTGTCAACTAAATTGTAACAAGTGTATTTTTTTTAAATAAAGTATTATTATAATATTATTATTAAATACCTACCTTTTAATTTAAATTGGTTTTAAGCTTCACCGTAATTTAATTAATCTGAGATTTCACTGATAACCACATAAAATAGTCCCCGGAATACATCCTGGGAGGATGAACACCAGATCTGCGCGTAAAACCGCTGTCGTTCGCTATAGTAAAAAATAATATTGTTCGCAAACTTAACATGAAAAATAGTTTTGTTATTCAAGATGACGCGTGACGCGGGCAGAGCATCAAAGCCGCGCGTTTGTTGATTCACAATCAAAAACGGAGTGGTTTATAATTAGCGGTACGGTTATAGTTCACTATTTTAGTGCCCATTCATGTGCCCACAAATATTAAGTCCGCTTGACACAAATGAAGTGCCACCTGATCTATTTACAGATTGTGAATGTTTGTTTTTCGCGTTCACCTCTCAATTTGGACGCTAATTGTTCGAACTGTAATATTTATAAGTTTGCGGAGTGCTATAACATTTATAAAATAGACTAGCTAGCACCGGGGACTGCATTTCGTTCGGTGAATGCGAGGTCCGAAAGTCCGACTTCTTCCTCCCCATTGCTACCTTCCTAATAGTCAATGGTGTAAACAGAGCTAACTAGACGTGAGTTTTAATTTAAGGGACTATCTTCACAAGCGAGAGAATCGCGACAAGTCCGAAAGTAAATCACCGCGATGAAATCGCCGTGTGGAGACACGTTCTAAGACAATGTGTAGAATTCGGTGGCACGAAGATATTATCGTCGTTATTCTCTCGCTCGTAGAGATGGTCTCTAAGTATAACAAAATTTTGAAATGTGCACTTTCAGTAAAATAAAATTATTAAACTGTGCTATTTTAGACCAAAGACCATAATAATTATGATGGAACCTTTTGACATTCTAAAGTAATGTATGCTTATATCATTAATTATATTGAAATAGAAGTAAGTAGGTAATTTTATTTCATGTAGGTACTCACAAAAAATATTTTATTAAACTATAAAGCAATTAATTTATTGATTCTATTATATTCTGATTTATGGCTTATTTTATAATTTGATTAAAATAACATGACAATACATATTTTTTTCATTAATATGTCTGCATTTTCGATAAGATTTATTGCCGTAGGAGTATACCTACTTAGCTTTATTTTTTCATCACACAAGATTTACTATTTTTTGTCGGCAAGGATATTTCGGTTCAAACTAGTAACTACGACTGTGTATAAATATATAATGGTTTTTTATCCGAATCAAGTAAAAACTTGTAATGTGTTACTATGTGACCGTAAAAGGTTAAGTAGTGGTTAAGAAGTTACCACGTCGTAACTTATAGACTACTAGCGAAACCCGCGGAACTTCGTTTGCGTATTTCCCGCTTTTCCGTGGGAATTTAATGTATATACACATACATATATACATACATACATATAACTTTCCTCTTGAATCACTCTATCTATTTTTTAAAACCGCATCACAATCCGTTGCGTAGTTTAATAAATCTAAGCATACACAAGGACAGACAGAGAGCCAGACATAAAGCGACTTCATTTTTCGACACGGTATTTGAATACGCAATCGTAATGTGCTTTTAAACATATATTTCTCAGATGATAGATAATTATTAATTACATAGATTTCAACACTTTTTTTATCGGGAATAACATGTAGACTTTTCTCAGACATATTGACGAGTACCCCGGTTCGAACCTAAGTCAATTTATTATATAAAATGTCAAAAAAAAAATTGCCAATTTCAAAACCGGAACCTTTTATGTCATTAGTCACTGACCGATAATTTTATTCATTACTATAGTATACGCATACCTACAACTTGGAGTCTAGCACGTACGTTGGATAACGGAAAAAAATTCCATGCATTTTAATGAATCTCCGCCAGAGACGTTTGAGAACTATTATTTAATAAAATGTCTCATATATACAAGGAAAACCAATAAGCAGAACTTAGGTATACTATTTTCCTACCTGTCAAGAATTAAGTAAATGAAACCAGGAAAACTTTTGTCAGAAAAATAACACATAGTTCGCCTTTTGTTAACAATTGTTCGTTTAAGAGACTGTTTTGAAACGCATTTAGAAAATTAGTGACACATTAAATTAAAGCTGTCACTGTCAAACTAAATAAGGAAAAAAGAGATAGCTTGAGACTTAATGTGGAATTAAAATTAAAATGTAAATTTTGAAGTTTATCATCACCAGAGTAAATGGAAATACTTATAATTAGGTCTTTGGATTAAAAATCCGTTCAAAAGAAACTGCTTCAGCGTTATTTTTGTATTTCTTGTTGAAAATGATATACATATATCACAAAAATACATTTTTGTGCTGAAATAGTAGATTTTACAACAAGTGCACAAAACGAATCATTTCTATCCGAGACTTTTAGCATCCCGAGCCGAAGGCGAGGGCTGATAGTAATGTCGAGGATAGAAATGGTTTTGTGGACGAGTTATAAACTCTGCTTTTCACTTCGATTGCGAGGAAATAAATTAATAAACACACGAAAAAACAAGACCTGTTTCCCGCCGCTATTTTTTTTAAATGTTACGACAATGAAATTAGGCTTGGGCTACAGACCTATACAGCCTACTATTAAATTAATTTTGTAATAAAATAATTTTCTTAAATTAATTAAATAACCTACCGTACTTTAATTTAAATTTTAATATCTTTTATGACTTAAAAAACACATAAGGCAAATAAATTAAAGTAAATATTATAAAATAACAAATTCTATCTCTGAACTTTTTATTGTGTTTGGCTGTATGGCTCATTTCCTTTGCCTTAATATTGATACAGTTATGAGTAGATACGTTTTTGCCCATGTGCACAAAATTCGATTTTGTGCAGCCTATATCCTGCGCAAATAAGCATTTTCTGAGCATGAGAAGTGAAATAGTAGATTTTACAACAAGTGCACAAAACGAATCATTTCTATCCGAGACTTTTAGCAGCCCGAGCCGAAGGCGAGGGCTGATAGTAATGTCGAGGATAGAAATGGTTTTGTGGACGAGTTATAAACTCTGCTTTTCACTTCGATTGCGAGGAAATAAATAAATAAACACACGAAAAACAAGACCTGTTTCTCCTTTCCCGCCGCTTTTTTTTTAAATCTTACGACATTGAAATTAGGCTTGGGCTGCAGACCTATACAGCCTACTACATATTAAATTAATTTTGTAATAAAATAATTTTCTTAAATTAGTTAAATAACCTACCGTACTGTAATTTAAATTTTAATATCTTTTATGACTTAAAAACACATAAGGCAAATAAATTAAAGTAAATATTATAAAATAACAAATTCTATCTCTGAACTTTTTGTTGTGTTTGGCTGTATGGCTTATTTCCTTTGTCTTAATATAGATACATTTATGAGTTTACTTTTCTGCCCTTGTGCACAAAATTCGATTTTGTGCAGCCTATATCCTGCGCAAATAAGCACTTTCTGAGCATGAGAAGTGAAAAAATAATTTCATTTTAAATCTCGATTTGTTAAATCGGTATTCTTTTGTACAAAATGAATATTTGACAGGCCCGGTGGTCGAGTGACTGACACCACGAGGGATGGCCACTTTGCCAATCCTGCGCAAGGCAAACAGTTTGTGTGCATGAACATGTCTGTTTGTCTTGCTCTGGTTGTTTTCTATGTTAAGTATTTATTTACAAAAAAAAGTATTTAGTACAATCATCAAAATAATTATACAGTACAATCTTTGCTTAGTTTGGAACTAGATGGCGTTGTGTGATTTGTCCAAAAAATTTTTTTAAAGAACTGACAACAATAAAACCACAAATTAAAAACCGCGTTTGTTGGATGAAGGTAGAGTATCAAATTAGCTAAAGTTCGTCAATTATTTATTACCTACTAGCTTTTCCCCGCGGCTTCGCTTGCGTTAATTTTATGACATAGATCTCGTTTGACAACAAAACAACCCATAGCGCGACTTGTGGCGCCATCTGTTGGCCGATACAGCGCCTTCTATAGTAGAAAAAATATTTTCCCATTGGAACGACATACTTTCACGGGATTAAAAGTAGCCTATGTTGGGCTCTGTACCCCTAACAATATGTATGCAAATTTTCATAATGATCGGCTGGTTAGTCAAGCCGTGAAGGAATAACAAACAAACAAACTCACTTTCTCATTTATAATATTAGTAAGGATCACAGACACAATAGACCGCACTTTTGACCTCTAACTTCTAATATATAAAATGATAATTGTCAAAAGTTTATTTTTAAATCGACCATTATCGAACTGACTTGTTTATAGACCATGTCCATGTAAGGCTGTTGTCGGTCCATGCATTGAAAAATAATGTCTGGGGTTCGTCTAGTGCTCCGACGAGACGTGACTCACGCGCATTCCGTCCGAATACAGTCGACTATATAGAACCGTACAGAAAACTTGTACAGAAACTTGTTTACATATAATCACGATTATATTCCCAGTGGGGGTACGCAGAGCTTAAAAATTGAAGTGTTAAGACTTTTGTGTTTTCTTACAAATTAGGGTTTATGTGGAAGTGTAGATTAACAGTTTTACAGACACTTTATAAAGCGCAATAATGTTGATGACTCATTAAATAATAAAATAAAAAACACTAAAGAAGAAAACAGAGATAAGTTGAGATAAGTCTCAAGTTATCTCTTTTTTCTTCCCTTTCAGAAACTGGATGTGAATGTATTTAACATTAAAAACATCCAAAATTCTCGGTGTAACATATGCAATGACCTTTCTCTGCAAACAGACGTCAGATAAAATTTTAGTGAATGCATAAAAAAGTTATTGTTTACTTACCTTTCGCAGCGGTTATACCATCTGACCGCGCATCTGCTTTTTAAATGTTTAGTCTGGAGTTTTTAACATAAACTTTTTCGCAGACACCATGTGCCTTTATGATGCTAGGATATTAATTATATAAAGAAGCAAGTTACTAGCAAGGCCGCTTGATGAAAAATGTTCACCGCCGCTTAAGAATATCAACACCTGGGGTGATGTGCGTTGTGCGCTACAAAGAAAGTGGGTATTCCCACTTATTTTCATCCTAAAGGAAAGAAGTTGGGCTTTCGGATCTCTCATTCACCGAACGAAACGCATTGCTGCTTCACGCAAATAATCTATGAGCGTGTGGCACAATTAGAATATGTTCGCGCCACGTGAGTCAGACCTGGAGGGCTACTACGAAACGTAAATCCGATACTTACTTCGGCCAAAGTACCAGAAGAATTTTGATATCATTGATTTGATTGATTTTGACCATGAAATCATTTTAGTATGGATTATTTATTATTGTATGTTTCCTACTGTCAAGTTATTTCAGCATGGATACTTATAAAGTATGTTTCTTACAGCCGGGATCTGCTGGTCGGGGATGGAGCGCGGCGGGCGCTGCAGCTCGGTGGTGGCGCTGCGCGTGGGCCGCGCTGAGTGCTGCGCGGGCGCCGCGCGTGCGCCAGCCGCCTGGAGCCCGCGCGACCTCGACAGCGGCGAGATATTCTTCTATAAGGCACTCTCTGGAGGCGTGCCTTGCACTGCTTGCGCAGGTATGAACTTCTAACAGTACATCAAAGATTTCTTCCATCAACTTCTTGTCGTGAATGTAATATTTTAACACTAATGATAGAGCAACGCCTCCTTAGCGTCCGCTGCCTCCTAACTCATACTTTGTAGCTAGGACGCTAGGAGGCGTTGGTGAAGACGATAAACCTATATAAATAATAAAAAAACTAATTGAATATTTTTTTATTGGAAAACTAGTGAAAACCGCGCAACTTTGTTTGCTTGAATTTATTTATACACAGCAGTCCTATTAATTTTTTTCGGAATAAAAAGTACTCTATGTGTTATTCCAGGCTACAGTCTACCCGTGTACCAAATTTCATTAAAATCCGTTCAGTCGTTTTTGCGTGAAAGATAAACAAACATCCATACATACATACATCCTTACAAACTTTCGCCTTTATAATATTAGGGTAAGATAGAGCGAGGCAAACATGAATCGTTGACGAAAGATTGCTGAAACACGAAGTTAAGAGAAGTTAGGAACGAAGTTAGAAACCTAGAAGACAAAGGAAAAGTGAAGTCGAAATATGAGGCGAGCTCGTGCACTCGTTTTCGATCAACTTCGCGAGTGTAGAGCTTGCAAATGTTGCAGGTTTAATTAATAATAATTTTTAGGCTTACGATTTTACAAGTGGTGGGGAAGCCACACCCTGACCTGAATATCCTGTAAATTTTCTATTTACCCTACAATAAAGTGCCAAAAACCATTTTCTCGCAAGAAAACAGTAATAGATTGACGTAAGTAGATAAGCCACAACTATCAAAACAAAGACATAAAAATATTTGATAGTTTTTTAACTTCCACTCGGGTAATAAGTACCTAACATGCGTTACGTTAATCATTTTAATAGAGAATTTTTCTAAAAACAAGTTATAATTCAACAGAATGTGTTTTTCATCGCCACCCACAGTGACAGGCTGAATGTGTGAGGACTCAAAGATATTTTTGCAGCCCTGTGGCTCCATTGGTGTTCCTATCTTCATAAGTGACCCTATATTCGCGGTACCCGTGGGTTCGATCCCCGCACTTACAGATATACAAGGATGTTTATTGAACGTGAGTAACGTTTGTTACATATGACGTGTGCATATTTTCATACATTTTGTCAAAGGCGAACTGGATTCGAGATCGCCGCCTTGTCAACGAAGGTCGTCAAGATGGCGACCTCGGATCCTCACCGTACCACGTTGCCTTTATAAAGTGTACTTTTTAGCTAAAAAGTGTTCATTTGTAATACTCGACATTGGCGAAATTGTCTATGTGTCGCTAAGACACGACAGAAGCCATTAATTAAGATAAACTAACTAAAAAAGGCGAACTGTCTAAAAGTGACATACAATATGAACGGGAGTTGTAGTTCCAATTTCGGCCACGTTCATAAATACCATTGTAGCACTATAACAAAGTAGTAAAGTCACAATTTCTTATTGAATAATTTGACACTAGGCTTTCTTTTTTCTTTTTCTCATATGTTTACGAAGTTTGGATCAAAAAAAGATTTATTTATACACAATTGATTTATTATTTTGACCAATCTCGACTAGTCATCTATACTAATATTATAAAGAGGTAAAGTTTGTGTATTTGTTAAATTGTAAGGGGTAATCTCGGGATCTACTGAACCGATTTTAAAAATTCTTTCACCAATAGAAAGCCACATTATTGCTGAGTGTCATAGGTTATATAAAAAAGCAAAAAATAAAAAGGCTTTTAACATTATGCCCAACGAAGTGGGCACGGGTCAGCTAGTTATGAATAATTACCACATTGTCTTCTGATTTTAGTCATTATTAACTAGTTATTATTTATAATATCATATCAATCGCATTGGCTGTAATATAAATAGGTACGTATAAACAATATATGTATTTACATCGTCGCGGCTATCGTTGAACTTAGTATTTATTATTAGAACCTATTATCACATCCATACCAATATTCAATATATTCGAAAATACCATGTAATAGCTACATTTTTATACAAACTTCCAAATTATAGTTATGCAACCATTCAGGGTAAATATTCAAATAGTTCTAATTACTAGCTCTTATGAATCGTCACTTTTTTCCTACCAGTTCAGACGGCAGAATCGTACTAAGAAAAACTGGCACGAAACTTAGCATTTGCTCTATAATAAAATCTTTACGTAGTACAAAACGAAGTCGTTTACGATGTCTGTTCGCTCTTTTAAATAACTCAACGGATATTAATGCAGTTTTCCGCAATAGATAGAGTGATTTAGAAGAGAGGTTTGTGTGTATCATAGATTTATTATATACTAGCGTAAGACTGGCAATGCAAAAGAGATAGATCATAGCATACACGTTGGTTAGAGCGAGATAGATAGGCGAGACCATTTTCCTATACACGCTATCGGACTGTATCGGCCTGACGTCAGTCGTGTTAAAAACAAATCCTATTTATTTTAACAAAATTTATGGTTTTTAGTGTAGTTTTGATGTTAATTAGACTTGATTAAATATGGTTACCTGTGCAGTGCCTGGATGTAACTCAAACAAAAAAGAAAATCCAAAAAAATATATATCTTGCTTCCACACATGTACATTCCACGCACACTAGTGTATTTTGTTTTTGGTCTCGCTCGCCTTAATCAACCAAAGCCTATCTATAGGTACGCTAGTAGGTATATACTAAATCTATGGTGTGTATAATACATACAAGGATTTTCCATAATTTCCACTGGAAAGCCGGATACATGCACAGGTTTCGCTAGTAATGCATGCTGTCATCATGTCGGAAACACAACAACAGTATTATAATCTTGTATTCAATTATGAATGAAGTGTAAAACAAACTGATAAACAAAATTGTTCTAGCAATAATTAGGACATGCTAGAGTGCATCGCCCGATAGACAGCACGCTTCAAAACTGAAAAACATTTTGGCACGTCGACAAGAATGTGATTTATAAGAATACACAAATTATATTTTGTGCATTATGTTTATTTATACACGTAGATCAATGTACATGATAAATGTAACGTTGTTACATCATTATTACCTACAATTGACATTTTATTCATTTCATCAACATTTTTTTGTCTTCCTATTTACTACATTCTTAAAACTACTAGCGAAACTCGCGCAACTTTGTTTGCGTGCATTTAGGCACAGCAACGCCATCTACTTTTCATAGCGACATTGACTATCAAACTTTTGACCAAATCCTAGTACGGAAATCGCGTACTTTTCGGGATAAAAAGTATATCCCTATGTGTCAATCCAAGGTATCAGCTAAGTACATTCCAAATATAAAAATTGGCCCAGCCATTTGATGGAAACTAGTAAAAAATATTTGATATTGTGATTTATTTGTCAACAGAATCATGCGCGGGCGTCTCATGCGGATCTGGAAGGCGATGCGTAGTGCGCGGTGGGCGGGCGCGGTGCGTGTGCGCATCGGCTTGCCGCCGTGTCGGATCCGTTTGCGGGACCGACGGCAAGACTTACCCATCGCTGTGTCGGCTTCGGAGGCGAGCGTGTAGGCGGCCTGCTAAGCATCTGGCGATGGACTATCCTGGAGCCTGTCAAGGTATGAGCCAAGTTTTTTTTACATGAAGTTAGTTGCAGAAGGAATAGTAAGAACGCAGTAAGAAGTCAAGATTTCACTCAACTTCGCAAGAATGTAGAGCCGGCATTACATTACCCCGTCGACCTAATGTGACTAAACCTCCAGGTTTTTTTTAAAAAAGAAACTATTTTTTTATATGCTCAACCAAAGGACCACCGATCACAGAATATCGGCGTTATGTAGCAATGCGTTTCCTTCGTGAGACAGAGATCCGGAAATCCAATTAATCCCTTATCCATTATATCCGCCTCAGGGACTCCCCCTGGTGTATCTATGCTGTAAGGGCGACGGTGATACTCCGATACCAAAGTCAAAGTCAAATATTTTTATTCAAATAGGCAAATTACAAGCGTTTTCGAATTGTCATATTTTTTCCTACCACCATCCATACGTATGCTTGTTTTCCAACGTCTTCCTTGAAAAAAGAAAATATAATTGAAAAGATTTATTTT
Source organism: Endotricha flammealis (assembly GCA_905163395.2). NCBI lineage: Eukaryota > Metazoa > Arthropoda > Insecta > Lepidoptera > Pyralidae > Endotricha > Endotricha flammealis. Next base: position 5,472,827 of record LR990870.1, on the reverse strand, counting down.
CTCTATAAGTGCTGGTAGAGATCTAAGTATTGGTAGAGTAATACACCAATAATATGTATGTAACATCTCGTAATATCATAATTACGAACAGAAATTTGTCTAGACTTTTTGTAGCTTCAATTTAATAACACTTTAAAATCCGATGACACTTAATTTTCTCTTGTTGACAGAGATTTTCTCCAATAATTACTAATGTTATTGATGATTTCCCGTTAATGTTTTTCATCGTATCATTAAAGATGCATTACGATCATATAAGTTATTATGGATTTACTAGAAATTCCTTCAAGTGATTCATCAAACGCTTACACAGACTAAATCTATATAGATACCACAAAACCGTAGTATAATGAGTTTTATGTTATAAAGTAAATATTTATTTAAAATGTTACAAGATTAAAAAGTGTACAGTCAAGAGCAGCCCGATCTTTACATATTGAACTTAGTACCATTCATAACTTCTACGTCATAATAAGAGCCAATTGTACTGTAAGTGTAAAGTTCGACGTGCACCTGACTGTACAAGATTAGACTTTAGAGGTAAAACCAAAATTTTGAAAAAAAATTTTTTTGGAGAACTTCCTTACATTTAAAATGGGATTTGTGTGGGAAAAATAAAAAGAACTAATCGTGGAGTGCACTGAATGAACAATATGTTAAGGGGTTGCTTTGTTAGAAATTTCGTATTAAAACTTGTTTAATAATATAATTTTTATTATTAAGTAAATCTCGAAATACACTAGCGTCATCTACTAGATTTTTATGTCTGCGAATGCCTAGCAACAGACAGCTAGAATAGCAATCTATCATTGCGCGCATAGCAACCGGCTAGACGGTAAAGGATTGCATAAACGTTGTACAAATTGATGACCGCTTGAGAAGTTTACTCACTTGCCGCGGCACGGATTATTTTTGCTGTATGAAAAATGTGTTTAGATGTAGACGCGCGGTAGCGTGTCAAGTCAAGTTCAGAAAACAGAACTGGCCATTAAAGTAGAAGTTGATAAAAAAGCTCTTTAAAGGGTTCGGTTTACCCCCTATAGTTTCGTCATGTCTGTCCGTATCTCCGCGGTCTACCTGAGAGACGTTTACTAGAAAGCTGTAAGTTGGTTGTTGTTTGTATGTTTACACATAATAAATGCTAGCCAAGCGGTAGAACAAAACGTTAATATTTTTTTCGCGTTCGCCGCATTGTGTGGGCTTTTGTTAGATAGATTAAAGTACGTGAACGTGCTTGATGAATGAATGTCGGAGAAAAACAAGAAATAGTAATTCTTGAAAGTCGAATCGAATAATGCAAAAATGTCGGTAAATAAACGGCGTTTTCTATGCGAGTGTGTTGGCCCTTAAGCGCTATCAAAGTTTACAACCTCATTATTATTGGCGCGGCCAAGCTTGACTGCGAGCGACAAGCTGCCACGCTTATCGCCTGCTTTAGTACTTTTAGAATAAACCAACTTTGTTTTCTTTTTCACTTCTATTCGTTAAACCGGACTTTTTATTCGTGAAATATTTTCTACTATTGCAATTTATAAGTTACTTTGATGTTTATTTGACAATTAAGCTTATTAATTAGCAACTTCTTCTGCGTGTATTCGCACAGCAGCGCCAATCTACATTATAAAGCGCCATTGACCCATCAGACTTTTTACCAAATAGTGCGTCAATCGCTTTGTTTTCGGGATAAATAGTACCCTATGTGTTAATCCAAGGTTTTAGCTACCTACGTACCAAATATTATGAAAATTGGCCCAGCCATTGTTAGAGAGAAAAAGTAACAAATACTCACAAAGTTTCGCTTTTATATAAAAGTAGGATTTATTTATTTAAATCAATATTATTTTATTTATACACTTCGACAAGAGACTATCTTTTTAACTATTTCTATACTAATATTATAAAGAAGGAAAATTTTATTGTATGTTTGTTTGATTTGAATAGGTAGGCTCCGAAACTACTGGACCGATTTCAAAAATTCTTTTACCAGTAGAAAGCTACATTATCAGGGAGTGACATAGGCTTTTCCCTTCTTCACGCGGACGAAGTCGCGGGCAAAAAGCTAGTATTTGATAATTTGCTTATTCGGTGTTTAATTAGTGACTGAGGAATCAACTAATATCTGGTCAAATATAAGGGTCAAAATGTTTAAAAGCAAACAAAAATACAGAATTACTTTTGCATTTTTTATACCATTGGATAAAATTGGTATTTGCACCAAATTTCTTTCATAAGCCAGCAACTATGTTTTTCGATATATTTTTTATTGTGTGATATAAAAAGTAAGACGGATGTTATACGTCTGCTTTGTGTTGTGTAGGTTAGTGATCCGGATACATGCGATGATTGCCTAAATTATGAATTAAGATCAAAAAAATCTAAAGAATGTAATTTACATTTCATAGTCCTGCCTGACTGACTTAACTATTAACTATATCAACGCACAGCCCAAACCGTTGGGTCTAGAGATGCCAAATTTGGAATATAGGTTCCTTACGACGTCTAGGGGTGTACTAAGAAAGGATTTTTCAAAACTCCCACGGTTTCCCGTGCGAGATATACGCAAACGAAGTTGCAAGTATTTTACTAGTTAGGTAATATATTTACGTAAAAAGTAAGGAGGCCTTTTCCCTGCATTGGTTTTTTAATTTTAATACCCGTATCATTTTGAATTTAAAATTTGTTTGTACCAGGTTTGTACAGTCAAGAGCACGTGAGCACGTCAACCTTTACATATCGGACTTTGTACTTAAGTTAGTCATAAGAGCCAAAATTGTACTGCAAGTGTAGCTCAACCTGCACCTAACTGTACAGTCAGCAGCAGGGAAACCTGACCCACCAAACGAAATAAGAATTTAAGCATTTTTAGAATAGAATTTTAGAATAGAATTTTATTTATTGCCAACTGTGTGTACATAGAAGTTGTTTACATAAAGGTGAATGGTTTCAACAGTTTACCCTATCAGGCATGCAACATTACAATTTTATAATAATTTTATTAAGTAATATGAGTATTATTATTTTACATTAATAAGAGTAAGTATTATATTTGACATTATTAAGAATATTATATTTTACCAATTTATTATAATTTATTTTCAAAATATTCTTTTATATTATAAAAAACATTTGTAAGTAGCCAGGCATTTAAGGAATTTTAAGCAGATTTCAACAAAACTTTAATCGTATGTTGGAAGTAGGTAATCAAAATATAATTTTCGTATTCGTAATATTTTTTTTTGTAATTTTCATTTGAATACATTGAAAATTACATGAGAAAACTTAATTCTTACTTCGTTTTTTTTATGCCACAAAGTTGACAAACAAGCATACGGCCCGCCTGATGGTAAGCATCACCGTAGCCTATAGACGCTTGCAATACCGGGGGTATAACTCACGCGTTGCCAACTCTCCCAACCCCCCCATGAGGAGCTCTGGAGACCTTACTCACCGTTGGAACACAGCATGGCCGAGACCAATGCTATTTGGCTATGATCTTCTGTAAGCTGGAGGTCCTTCCCCAGACGGGCTGCTCCGATTTGAGAGGATTATCAGCTGTGCCCTACCTCTCTTGCACAATTACTTGAATAACAAACTTTAGATCAGTTCTTTCTGCCGTTCTTAATGTTCTATATAAAAAAAAATGCACTGTACATGTAAAAAAAACGCACTGTAGTGTACATACAACTAAACAATGATTTTGCGAGTCACGGTTCGCTATTCCCATCTCATCCCGTGTACTGTGGTCGTACGCACAATGGCATACATTTTGCTTTATTTGTGCCAATACATTTAGTATTATTCCATTCAAAGTCACTTAATCATCTGTTGAATAAAACAACTTTTATTATTATTATTAAATTCAAGTTATTCATTTGCCAACTTATTTATTGGTATTATTGGAGGGGTTCTTATAACGGAGAACTTCTCGGGTGAATGTTCTACATTTTTATGCAATTTGGGTAGAGAATTTATGAAAAAGGCTCACTCTATCGGGGAAGAACCACTCTCTTGCAGAATATCGGCGTAAAGCAGCAATGCGTTTCGTTCGAGGAGTTCGAGATTTATATAATCTATTGTTAGTCCTATTGCTAGGTAAAAGTCAAGTAAGTAGTATTCAACCAATTAAATCTTTCTAAAGCTATATTTTTACAATTTAGGAAAAAAAACAACATTAGCATATCTTTCTCAATAATAAATGTAAAGTTTTTATTTGAAAGAATAGTGATTGCGTGCAACTAACTCGTAAGTTTACTAAACCACTTAGATTAGACCCTTGACTGTTCACTTGCTTCGTGTACAGTAATTTCTCATGTAATCGTATATCTTAAAAATACTGACTTCACGGCCTAAGGCTCCATTTAAAGTTCATCTCTTACTACAGTAGTCTTACTTTTAATTTGAATCAAACATAAATAAATAAGAATCGGTCTTACTTTCCCATCGGTGTGTTTCACATACCTAAAGCCAAATTAACAATGGCGATCACGGAAATTAATTAATTTAACTCAATTGGCCACAATTAAATGAAATTAATTTAAATATTCATGGACGAATCACACAACGCCATCTAGTCCCAAACTAAGCAACTAAGCTTGTACTATGGGTAGATTGCTGATATGTATACTTAAATACTTTTTTTTTGTAAATAAATACTTATTATACATAGAAAACACCCAGACCAAGACAAACAGACATGTTCATGCACACAAATGTTTGCCTTGCGCAGGATTTGAACCCGCGACCCTTGGGATAAAGTGACAGATGTTAAGCCAGTCGACCACCGGGCCTGTCACAATACTCGCAATACACAAAGTATTGATACAATACAATACAATACACAATACAATATTCTTTATTGCACCAAAAAAAAAACAACAAATTAAAAGTACAAACAGGTAGGTAAAGTACAACAGGCGGTCTTATCGCTAAAGCAATCTCTTCCAGACGACCTTAGGGTAGAGAAATAAAATTGAAAAATAACAGGTAGGTGGCGCAAAATTACACATTGACACATTGATACAATTAGGCTTAATGCTAATTCTCTACCAGTCAACCATTGGGAGTGTAGAAATTCACGATTGCGGCGATGAATACAATATATTAGGATTATTAGGTACAATACAGAATAAAGGGCGTTTTTCCACTACCTACTCCGGCATCCGATTTTTATCGGTCCGGTAATTGCCGGTCCGATGTAGAAATTCATACTTTAGATATGTCTACCTTCATATGTCTACTTTAGATATGTTACCGGATACCGGAGTAGTGGAGAAGCGCGTATACTAAAGTATGAATTTCTACATCGGACCGGCAATTACCGGACCGATAAAAATCGGATGCCGGAGTAGTGGAAAAACGCTCTAAATATTAGGTACATCTCTCACTTGTTTTCCATTCTTTGTTTCCCCCTAAACAAATTCTAATCCTAGCGCTGTGAACAAGAAAACAACAAAACATTTAAACAGCCTTTCTATCAACCCAAGCGCAGGAGACCCAGCAATTCCCATCAGCTAAAGAAAGGAAAGCATTTGATATGTACCTTTAATCGACAAGCCGTAATGACTGGGCACACCCATTGCACCGACTGTAAATTGCCTGCTCGTAGAAGCGTACATCTCTATTGAGATCGGACTCAATAATAGCTCATTGCGATGTGCGATACGTGAGGCGAGCGAGTCTCGCCCGGGGTGCATCAGGTGCATGTATCTGAATGAAGACTAGTAACCAGTAATAACGGTTCTCGAATAGATCTCGCAATGAAATCACTTTCTCACATTCCTTCCTCCATCGCTCCTTACCCACCAAAAAAATGCTTTTTCCCTCGCCAATAAAAATCGCTAAACGCCGCTACTAAAAGGTTTCTGGTCAGTGTCAAATTGTAAAAATGAGACATTCTTATGAAAAATTTGCATTATTTATTTTTTATTTATTGTGATGCCATAATCAATGTAATCATTATGGCAGGTTTAGAAATGTATATAAGGACTAAAGATTCGATTATACCATATTTTAATACAAAGTGAGACCCATTATCCATTAGCTAGAGTCTAACCTAACTGTAGAGATGAACACTGTATATAACTTAAGATTGTAGAGTCTACAAACATATTCAAGTTTTCAATATATTATGAATTAAAAGTGAGTTTGCGTTGTACATTACGTGAAACAATGGTAGTCTCTACAACCTCTCCACACTTTTGCAACCGAGTTGTCCTTTTTCCTACGCCCGGAGGTAACTAATTGCTGTACTACAGCTAAATTTCAAATAGAAACCCCTTTTAATGATAGCTTTGTATATTTTCTGCTTATTTTCTTATAATGGAGCTAAAGTGGTTAAGTGTACCACAGATACAAAGAAACAAACTTGTTTTACTATTAGTTCTAGGAAATTTTTAAAAAGGTTAAAAGTTTACCTCCAAAACATTCTTACAATAATTTGTAGATAAATTATTCGTCAGTGAAAAAATGTGCTTAGTTTATTGGCACTTGACTTGACTACATAATCAATGTAGTCAAGTATTATATAAGTTATTATTGTATAATAAAAATGTACTGATACTTATTTAAGTGCCGAAACTAGTAAACCTAGAAATATGAAATTACTAGTGAAACCCGCTTTTGCGTGTATTTATTTATGCACAGTTGCACAGTAGCGTCATCTATAACAGACTTTTTATGAAATCCTACGGGAATCGTGTACATTTCGGGATAAACAGTATCCTATATGATAATCCAACGTAACAGCTACCTACATAACAAATATCATAAATATAGGCCCAGCTATTTGAGTGTGAAGACGTAACAAACATGCACATAACTTTCGCATTTATAATATTGGATACACAAAGTTTTCTTTTGTGTATAATTTCATATGAGCACTAAGAAGATTTTTCGTGTAAGAATAAATAAATATTACTACATAATATATTTACTGGTCGTCTGTATAAATTTCAAATAGAAATTTGTAATTATTATTATATTCAATATAAATAATTCCAACAGTTTGTCGTAAAATACATCAAAAGTGACGCGTAAACTAAAAGCAATTTACATAGTCATAAACTTTACATTAGCCAACAACTCATAAGTGATATCGACATGTTTATTACATTACAATTTACTAACAAGAGAGTAGGAATAACTTGTATTAGGATGATTATGTATTTAAACATTCAAATCAACAATTTATTATTACACATATTTCAATTGATTTAAATGCTACTGCGCTCCACCACACGCGATTTTTAGGATATGTTTCCATTTCCACTGACGCGGAGCTGGGCGGAGCGGATAATGGTATCACATCACAGTGCTCGAAATTACGCGAAGTGAAGACTTCGAGCACTATGATTGGTCAATTCACAACCCGCCTCCGCCCTGCTCCGCATCAGTGGAAATGCATCCTTAGTCCGCGTTATTCTGCAATAAATTGTTGCAAGGCATTGTCGACAGCCGTGAATGTCAGCAATTTGAAAATGTAAAGTACGTAGCAAGTTACTGTGGCGACAGATTGCACGAGAGTTCCTGAGAGTTCTTGCGCAATCAATTAATTGCAGATTGCAACAATTCCCGACACTTTTTATTGAATCAACGCTTTTTACATAAGAGCCAGCGAAATTGCGGCCACAGGTAGAGGAGGAAATTTTAAAGTTAAATTAAATCTCATTTTAAAATATAAGTACAGAAAAACATCGTCTGTAAATAAGCTGTTATGAATACCTTCAACCTCGGTATTTCAATAGGTCATGCCCTTCCATAATAATTGTTATTGTTTCTCATATAAATGTTTAAAGATATAAACACAAACCTACGGCATATCAGATTACATGTATAAAATGCTAATAGTCCTTTATTAGCATATACAATATAGTTTTGGTCCATTAAAGTTGTCTGATCGAAAATCCTTAGAACGAGTCCACAACGTTGTTGTTGCAACATCGTATTTTCAAAATCTATCCTTCACAATGCAACCAGTGCAACACTGTGACTTAAATATTTTATTCATTATGAATAAAAATTTATGAAATATGTAGAAACTAGCTTTTCCCCGCGGCTTCGCTTGCGTTAATTTTATGACATAAATCACGTTTGACAACAAAAAAAACCCATAGCGCGACTTGTGGCGCCATCTGTTGGCCGATACACCGCCCTCTATAGTAGAAAAAATATTTTCCTATTGGGATGATATACTTTCACGGGATAAAAAGTAGCCTATGTTGGGCTCTGTACCCCTGACAATATATATACAAATTTTCATGATGATCGGCTCATTAGTCAAGACGTGAAGGAATAACAAACAAACAAACTCACTTTTTCATCTATAATATTAGTTAGGATAAAGCATATTGCTTTATATGGTTTGCAAATTCATCATCTCAGCCACAAGAAGTGCACTGCTGGATCTTTACTACACTCTCCGACTTCGATAACTCAATCGATCAGGAAGGATTCTTAGTTGTCTATTGTGTAGTCTTCAAACCGCGGCTACATCAAGAATTGGTGCGGTGTAGTTCGATCCTTTAGTTGTCGACTGCGTGCGTCGTCCGAGTCAAACCGCGGCTATAGCAGGAATTGATGTAGCCTGATTCTTATTTCTCGATTGCAATTATAGCAGTCAAGTGGCAACGTCACTTATGCCACGGTTGCTAAAGGCGCCACAGTACATCAATGTTGTGGCATAGCCCTTATAGCTTGCAGGATGTCATCGAGGAGAGTGCAACGTCGCAATTATACGGCGGATGCAAAACCGGACTGTACGTGCAAGCCTTTCAACGGAAACATGCTACAAGGAAGTCACTACCCTCTTCATAAAAAGACACACCAAATATAATTTGGAAGTTTTGTAATGTGCGTGCGTTGCGTTCCACATAAATCTTTATTTTCAATGTCAATATACAACTAAATATTTAACAAAAAAAAAAACTAAACTAAAAGTATTTACTAAAACAAACATTTTTGTACTACTTTTCGTACTAAAACTAATATTAAGAGTCCTTGTGGCAGCGTATTGCTTGCAGTGCAGCGTATACTGAATAGCAATGGAAATGCATTCAACGAAGTAAACTTTCACATTATTTTTCTATTAATAAAATTTTATAGAATCGTGTTTATTTTATCATAGTCTTTAATATTTAACAAATTATTTCAACATATTGTGATACAGCGGAGTCATAACTAAGCGATTGCACTAATGCGCTTTTACACTTTTCACCAATCGCCTCCTACCTCCTTATTAATATGATAATATGCTTCCAAGTATCCAAAGGCGAGCGAAAAAAAAAACACTATCATACAACATACAACTAGTTGGATGAAATTAGAACAGCATAATATTATCGTATTTTTTATTTTAAGCTTCTAAAATGGTAGCTTAATCTAATTTATTACATTCTGGTCCTATAAGAAAATTCCTAGTATGAACTAATTTTGCATACCTTGTTATAACTGACAGTTCATTTGCAATAACTTAGAAAACGTGAACTACAAGTACCTATGTAGGTACACAATCAAGCTGCGAAGTGAGCCTAATAGCTAGACTAATAGTCATTATAAAATATTTTTGCCTATAAACGACTAAAGGCCAGTTCTACCACTTTCTGATAAAGTTATCTGACTGATAAAGATAGCTAATTAAGATTATACGCATATCGTTACACAGAAACTTGTTGAAAATTGTTTTCTATTTCAGTACCTAACTACCTAGAAATGATTAAATGACTATGTCATGGTTTCGTAAGCAAATAGTCATCATATCACTCATTTTTATAAATGTTTTTTTTTCCGTCCGTCACCACCTAGTGGACGACGACCCACCCCCCAATACCCAAACCCGGAAGACGTTAGGTAAGACCATCATGTCTGACAAAAAAAATAGAAAAATACTATGACATTCCACACCATGGGGTGGGAGCGAAAAAAATCAATTCCCACTTTACATGTAGCTGTAAGTAACGAATGGTTCCTTGTTTACTAGGGAACCCTTTGAGACCCATTTTAATTCCAAGTCTATCTCTTTTCTTCTTCTTTAGTTTGACTGTGACAACTATAAGTTAATGTGTCAGTAACTTTAAAAATGCTTTTCAAAATCTAACTGTTAATGTGAAATTAATATTAAAATGCGTTTCTGCAACTAGCTGTATATGTTAGGTATATGTTATAATGGCTCTAACATTCGGAAAATGTCAAGTAAAGCCAACTGGCCGGAAAATAGGTGTAGTAAACAGCGTCAGACGTTCCCATTCCGTAATGTTATGAATAATGTCGCGATATTATCACATATAGATGCCGGTGCCATGGTTTTATGAGCTTGTAGGCTCGTCACCACAACTAATTTAGATAATAATGTTGTCTAAATATACTTAAGTTGTTAACACGTGAGAATTCTGGCGACGATTAAAATAAATAGTTCATCTTTAAAGGTAACACCATAGTACACTGTGCTCCGCTACAGCGCGCACTGCCTTGTTTTGGGTGTTATATGAAAATGGGTTAGCGCAATGTCATTTTATCTTGCTTAGAGCGCGTTTTGATGAAGACTATTGTTAGCGTCCTAGCATTGTTTTATAAAAAAAGATTTCATTCGTCGCGAACTAGGTTTTATTAACCGTCCTCAAGATTTAATACTAAGATCTGGTTCAGACTCGAGTTCGGCGGATTCCGCGCGGAGAGGTATGAACGAAATTGAACGAATGAATAGGCGCTAATGTTCGTGCGCTAACGTTTGCATCCGCGCGGAATCCGCCGTGCAGTTCTTATAGAGAGTTCCGCATCACATCCTAGAGACACGATCCCAAATATATTGACACATGTCAGAAATTTTGACATAATGAGTCGCCGCCGCCATAGAGTAGCTGGCGTAGCTCATTTTAACACACGAAAATTAACAGAGCCGCTGTGTTAATTAATTTTTATCTTAATACCTACATCTTGGTTTTTTTATATTCTAACGAATACTGTCAAAGTTCAGCATAATTTATTATGATTATGTAAATAAAATAAAGAACGCCGCGCAGTCATAACAATTATTGAAGAATTATTACAACAATTGCTGACAATAACAACTACGTCTTCACGGAGAACGGTGACATAAAAAAAGTTATAACGTCATAATAAAAGCATAATAATAATGAATTCATATCAAGATTACTCTATTTTAAAGTAGGTAGATGCTCCCCCGGGACTTCAATTATTTTTACTGTTTATTGTCATTTTCTGGTTGCCGCCGCGCCGTTGACTCTTCATGACTCTTTATTCTTGTAAAGTTGTAAAGCACAACGGTGAAAATGTGTGAAAAGCTTCACCCATCTCTTAAAATACAATTCCTTGGTGCGAATTTGTTCACGATTGTTATCCCACAAACACCGCTGAGTAAACCAGGAACAAAATGGGTTAATAGGTTAGTTCCATAATACTAGGCTCTCGCCGTAAGTTGTCAGAGAAAGAATCCTATAAGTAAGTACCTTTTTATAGGAGTCTCCGCAACATTAAGTAAACGGTCACGAATATTGTGTTAGAATGTTTGAGTAATATTCAAGTGCTTAGTATTTATTATGTGCAGAGTTAATGGCAATGTTTATTTACAAACTACTATTGCTACTACATATTAAATGCTACTAAGTACATAGTTAAGTAATATTCATAACAAAAATAGAAAGTAGTATTTGATACACACTGACTATATTACTTGACTATTAGTTTTTCGGTGACGACAGTAGGTAGGTACAATATTCTAATGCACCAATAAAAAAATAACTAGATTGTACCTACATAAAAATAGGTAAAGTACAACAGGCGGTCTTATCGCTAAAGCAATTATTATCATATGTTATTGTTGTTTTAGAAAATTGATAAATTTCTCGTTCACGTTGTCATTCTTTGAACGCAAAAAATAAAGCCTGTCTGGGACCAACCGGCGGCCTGCTCCGATTTAAAACGTGATAAATTCCCTGTAATCTAAGCTCTAAACGTAGGCACTTGATCGCTGTCTAGACTAACTAACGCGGGCCTATAAACCGCAATATGATACAATCGGCCGGGAAAAGCGAGGGATATTTAGAGGGCCTCAGGCAGCCGCCCGACCGCCGAGTAAGCGACTGACGTTTACTCAACAAACGTGCAATAGTTATTAAAACGAGTTAGGTTTCTTGTAAGATAGGAAAGGAAAAAGTAATCAAATACAGAGCGGCATATTATGTTGCTACTTTAGTACCTATTGTTGCTTTTGTGTGTCATAAAGGGATATAACTGAAGATTTGAGTATTTTGAGTGAACATGTCAACAATGTAGAGTGACAAGGTATTAAAATGATAATATATTTATGTATGCATAATTATTTTTAACATTAGTTAAAGAAATTATTTTTAGAAATTATTTAGAATTGTTATTTACTTATAAACACAGATGACTAGCTATAAATTGTTTAAATCACAATTTAGATGATTTAAACAATTTATCAAAGATTGTTGACTAGTACATAATATCAACACTACACATCTTGCTACAAAATTTACGTCTTGAATGAAATGGATTACTTATGTAAAATCGACTAAAATTGTCGATAAAACTCGCTACGCTGTCTTGAGAGAACTTCGAAAGCGAGAGATCGCCTTTCGCTAATCGCCAACGGTCAGACACTCGCTTTACTATTTGTCTGATTTCTACTCCGTTATTATGTTACATTACGCGTCGTATTTCCTATTTTACAGCCGCGCAACGTCAGTAAACTTTTTATCAGGCTCGAAGGACCAACTAAAATCATTATCTAGGCGTCACGATAACTTTATAGCGACTTTATTGCTGCAGAGTAACATAGTGCGATTTCACACGCCCTATTCGAACGGTTATCTAAGAAACCATTAGAAAATCTTTTTGTATTACGTGCTTACAATATCTACGTAAGCATTTATTTTTGTCAGGAATTCATATTTTCATATCAACCTATAATAATCCCACTGTTGTGATACGAATCTCCCTTCAATCAAAGCGGATTAAAACGTACTCTGCCACGCTGCTCCAATGCGGATTGGCGGGGGCCGGTGTTTTCAAGCCGCCTGAAGGCTACCGTCTTAACGCGACAATAGCCGCGCTTATAACAATTTATTTACTGAAAAAAAAAAATTTTTTCTAGAGGGCAGCTGTGACCTAGTCCGTTGTGGTGGTGACAAAAGGTGCGTGTTAGACGCAGAGCTGGGCGCACATTGCGTACGGTGCGGTGCGTGCAACGTCGCCGGTTCCCCAGTCTGCGCTGTGGACGGGAAAACGTACGCGGGCGCGTGCGCGTTGAGGAAAGCGGCCTGTGAACGGGGTCGAGCGTTACCTTTGGCTTATAGAGGGTCATGCATAGGTGAGTGTGTAACACACCTGTAATTCTCAGAGGAGTAGGTACAAATACACTGTTGGTTGAATTAATCATTCAATTCAATAAGGAAGTTAATGATAAGTGCTCGATATTTCGTAGTCATCCTTTAGGTAAATTCAGTTAATGAAATAGGAAAGCCGTAATATGATAAAATTTTTGTACACATTGTGTGAAAGGGTTTACCCGAATTTTTATTCATAAATAGTATTCATAATGTACTATGTAATTACAGTTTCATATCGATGCTGACATTATTAACATCAAAATCTTGTACTTAGTTCTCTACTCTGCTCATCTCTTTCATTGGTTGACTGTTACATTATTACATACCTACTAGAAAAGTAACAAATCCTATATTTTCTCTCTTCTATACAATATTCCATAAGTTTCGTCATTTTACAGCGAACGCAACGTGCGCAACAATAACGTGCGGTGCGGGGCAACGTTGCGTGGCAGGTGGCGCGAGTGGCGCCCGCTGTGTGTCGTGCGGCTCTTGCGGGGGTGGAGCAAGACGTCAACTCTGCGGCTCCGATGCTCGAACCTACTCCTCATGGTGTCGGCTGCAGAGGGCTGCTTGCCACGCCGGCAAGGTCGTTGACCCGTTACACCCTGGCCCTTGTAAGGGTGAGTCCATCTTTCATTTATATTAATTGATTCATATTCATAATAGTCCTAAGTATTTTATATGGTAAATAAACTGATAGTTTTTGACAGTTACTGTATGATTTTTACAGTTTTTATATTTGACAAATATACTAACCGAATAGGCTCTAAGTGCCTGAGCAGACACTCTACTTTTAGTCGCGACAATCACTGACTTAGCCGCTTTTAGGAGCGACCGAATCGCAATCGGCAGCTAAAAGTAAAATCTGCGCAGGCCAATCAAACATCTTTTCGTTTTTGCATTAATGTTTTTATTTTATTTCAGGCAACAAAAACATAACGGACAATAGTGTGACTCGTGACAGAAATGATGGCGACGTCACGCATGTCCTGTAGTCATAGACTAGGTTTAGCATTGTTTAGCTTCGTAGATGTTTCAAATGCGAGGTACCGACCGGTAGTTACTTAACGTACTTCCACTCGATCAATCCATCACAACGATTTATAAATCGATTGTATTATAATCGATTTCTTTTCTTGTTTTATAAATTGTAATGGTACATTGAGGGACGAAATAAAGTGAGCGAATAAACGCCATTGGTGCTAATTCTGTTGTACATTTAACTAGACTAAACTAATTTTGATAGGACTAAAAGTATCCTTGTCACTAATTGTAAAGCAAGGAAGGACAACAACACCTTTGGTCCTGTCCAAATTAGTTTAGTCTAGATAAATGTACAACAGAATTAGCACCAATATCTTGTAACGTAAGATGCTAAAATGATTTTATATCAATTTTACTGTATGGCACTTGATCGACCACGATTGGCTAGTAAAGATAGCCTGATACTCTACTGTTACTGTACTCTGTCAACGAGTGTTTTTTCTTCAATCTTGTCACTATAACAAACTAGTCGGAAAATATCGCCAACTTAAGTTTGAAACGTTTCAGAAACTGGCTGTTAGTTAAATTTTACTTTAATTAACACACGACATCGACATTTAAAAATATTAATTGTGTTCTACGTTTCTTATGGTTAACTTACTACCTAGGGGTAACTGAGCTGGTGAGTTAACTATTTTCTAACTAGCCAGCTCTTGATCTGATAACTGCATAAGAGCATTGTTTTCATTTCGTCCGTCAATGTATTAACTTGAAATAGAAATTAGGAAAATATTGTACCACTTTTATTTGTTTGTTTTTAGCATGTTAAAGATTTTCATAGCCATTAATGTATACATTTTCCGTAATTTTATGGACACCATTTTGTGGGTGTAAACTAGCACTGCCGGTAGGGCATCTCCGCTACGTGCCAGGTTGGAAAATTTCAAAAAATATCTTAGATAAAATGTAAATTTAGAAAATCTATTGAGATGCACGTTTTTAAATTTTTTGTAGATAAATAATAATTCTATAATAAGTTTTAATGATTAACACTTACATTAAATTTGAGCACCAAATCGTACTTAATATTTAGTCAAAATATTTCTAGGGACTCGTAGTTAGCACAATATTTGGAATTTAGATACTTTATTCTTATGAAATTCTAATATCGTCTCGTTGATCTTCACTACAAGCTTGTATTAGGATGAAAACACTTTCATCGGACTGACAAATCGTTCTTAAAATTTAATTAACTCTAGAACTAAGACTTAATTTTACTTCAAGAAACGTGGTTAACGCTTAATGCAATATTTATTATTATTAAGTTATGAATATAAAGTTTAGTGCAATAATTTTATTGAAAATTGTAATAAATTTATGTTACGTGTTTTGTTTTGTTTGTTTTGAAAGTGAGTCGCGTATCGCATATGGTCAAAAGCAATGGTTCGGAACTGTTTAGACGAATACGTTCTCAGTATTACGTGTATGTAAGATTTTTAGAAGTATCTTTATTTTCGAAACGTTTTACATTGGAAATTAAGTGATTTTTTATAGATTGTAGATAAAAGGAAAAGTAATTTATTGTTACTTTTTAAATGATTTCCAAAATGTTTTTTCCAATATTTTTTGTATGTGAGTTTATTATTAAGTACATGGAATAATCAAATGGAATCGAGCACTGCGTGTTTTGAATTTTAGTAAATTTAATTTCTTGGCGTCCTTTCTTAGCTTTAATTGAATAGTAAGTTGCATTTCGTATTTAGGTACCTACCTTGTGTTAATCTGAAAGCGACATTACATACAATTACACTGTGTTCCGTCACACAAGCGTCTGCGTCTCAAATGCATCGTTTTTCTAATGTTATTAAATCGTCGTCGTTGGCATTTGTTTGCAATAAAACAATCGCTGATCGCGTCGCGGCAACGGCGCGTGAGCGTTGCGTCAACGCTGCGCGGATGCTTGCGCGACGTCCATGCTCGGAAGATGCAACGCTTGTGTTGGAGTACACTTAAGTGAACATCACACTGACGGAGGCGGGATGGACGCGTCAGTCATGTTAACGCGCTATCGGCCCACGCCCACGCCGCGTTTCGTATGAAGTCGTTCATATAAATACACAGAATATAACCTTCCGCCCCTGATCTACGGGTCTGCTGTTTCAGTCGTTAAGTGAAAATTTGTTTGAGTAGGTAGATATTCCTTCCACATTTTGTAACGTTATATTGTACAATGGTGAGCAAAAATAACGAGAACTAAGTCACAAAAGTATAATATTACTTTAAACGTATGTTAAGCCAAAGTCTCGAAGTCATATAAATCATAAATTTGGACTTCGAGGCCTTATACTTCTCAAATTTAAATATCACAAACTGATAATTTTAAGTCCAAAAATATTCAAACTCTTGGGAAACGGAATCTAATTTAGTGTCTTTTCATGCTTTAGTTCACACCACGAACTTTGAGCAATATATAAAACACGTCAAAAGACAAGCGAACTTATGCCCGTTTTCACCAAGCAACACCTCCTAGCTAGCGTAGGTTTAATCTAACTGGAAAAATTGTATGAGTTAGGAGGCGTCCTACGCTAGGACGCGTTGTTGAAAACGGTCATTAGTGTCGCTTCGTTCCCTGTATGGGTTGTGCTTTAGGATATTTTGGGACAGTTGTAAAAGTAAAAATCCATCATTTTTTCTCACCAAGTATAAGTAAAAATGTAAGTACTTATATTTACATATTTTTTTTGCCTAGCCGATTGGTTAAAATCTCGCTAACCCAGAATTATGACAATCCTATTTCTAAGTCCAAATATATTCAAAACTCACGGCCAAATAAATTGAGGGCTAGTTTCGCAGGTTCCGGATAAGTTTCAGATAACAAATCTGTATGATAATAATCGAAAAAGCACATTTAACCGCCTGATAAAATCTTACGGAAACCGTGAGTTTCACAAAAACATTTTATATATAAATGACATATTAAGTGGCTGTCACTTAAATAAGAAAAGCTTCAGATTTTATGTGAAATTAAGATTAAAGTTTAAAATGTTTTTTGCTACTGGCTGTAAAACTAAAAAAAATATATCGTAAGCTAATCTGAATTTATCAGGAACTTGAGACACCGTCTCTGAACTAGATTTCTATTGTGGGTTATCAAGAGTGTATCATTATAATGTATTTTAATGAATGGACTAATTACTTGGCTCTTGTCAATTACTTGCTAGTGCTAATCAAATTGTTAACAGTATCTGACTATGATAATACTAAATGGGGTATTTGATTGTACGTTCTCTTTGAAGATTACAATCCAAATAGTAAAAAAGTTCATTCAAAATAAGATTTTAATTGTCTTCTCTACTAGTTTTTGTAACCATACTAAAGGTACTCAGACGACGTATTATTGTTCGGGGACTTTTTTTCGTTAAAATAGATTGCACGCGGTACTCTTATGCCCGTTTTTACCAATGTCTCCAAATCAAATGTCATACAAATTATTGTCACAGTGACTGTAGTCGACCGGCACCACAAATAGAGATTCTTTAGACAATATTATCTACCTTATTCCTTTTGTATTACTTTTATTTTGTTTTTACAAAAAAGATTTATCTGTCAATCTATCAAAAATCTCTAAAATTCGGTATGTAAAGAAAAAGAAACCTATGCCGACTCCAAAACTATTTCGAGATTTTACATTTCTTTTGCTCATAAAACAGTAATATGGTGTTTATTTCCATAAAAATATAAAATTCGCATGACTTTAAAGTCACCTTCAAATGACGTCATTTCGTCGTAAATGGGCATGAAATGACAAATGCAAATTGGCAAATCATTGAAGTGTTCAGGCTACGTTATGACGTCATCACGGGTAAAACTTTAAAAAAATATTATAAATTAAGCACTGCATAAAAACAAAAAATATTCAAATTAGTTGCTAAAAATCATCCAATCTATAAAATAAAAATATAAAAATATACCAAAAAAAACTTTACATACCGAATTACAGTCACTCTGATCAAGTCCGAGAATATGTATGATAAATAAGGTGTTAACTGGATGACATTTCGTTAATGATGACAAGGGCTAGCTCGTGATGTATCAATTAAACAAAGTTTTGTCACTGTCACGGTAAAGTGACAAAACTGTGACAGTGACAAAACTTTGTCTTGACGGTAAAGTGACAAATTTATATGTCACCGAGTGACAAATTTATAATTATGTCACAGTGACTAAAGTCAACCATCAAGTTCTAAACAATCTATTTTTGCGAACAAAAGTCCCTCGTCGGTTTATTGTATTGATATGCTTCGGACGCAGAAGTTTCTAGCTAATTCTATTCTTTTAAATTTCTGTCTGGTGATCAAATCTTAATCAAGCAAGTACCCTATTGTTGTAGTTGAACTTGCAAACATTAGATGTATAATATATTGTCCTTGTTTCTTCATAAATATTTTACACTGAATGATGTAGTATTATTTTATAAATACCTACCTTCCGAGGAGACACAAATTATCCATAAGAATGGCGTACTATCCGCGCCACGAGAGATTAGACCAGGTTGATTGTCTGATTGGTTGCTGATTTGACTTGCGCAGTAGATGATTTCTACTAAAATCCTACTAATATTACAAAGATGAAAGTTTGTGTGTATGTTTGTCACTTCTTCACGGTCAAGTGGCTGGACCATTTTTTATAATATTTGGTATGTAGGTAGCTGATACCTTGGATTAACACAGGATACTTTTTATACCGAAAAGTACGCGATTCACGTAGGTTTTGGTCAAAAATATGATATAGATGGCGCTTTACAAAGTAGATGGCGCTGCTGTGCATAAAATTAAACGCGGGTAACACGTAGTGGTATATAAATCGATCACGTGATAAAATATGAATATAAGTATTTATTCCTTATCGGTAATGCTATTCTAATTATTGAGATTTTCATTACAATTATAGAGTTAAAAACTAAACCCCTATGCTTGGTACTGCTTTTTCAAGTACAGAGTCATAATTATGTAGACATTAAAAATACCGTTTGGAATGTGTACATTATTTATTTTGACTAATAATTATGGATGTCATACATTTAGATTAACATTTTTTTTTATTGGAGAAAACTACAGGGATAAAATAGTTTAATACCAATGACTCAATGACGTGAGCCGCGAATGATAATCATTTTTAATGTCAATGCCTTATTGGGGCTGCACATGAGTGGTATGGGAATATTGTAACATGTTTATTTACGTATCTGGAAGAAAACTCTATTCTTAGGGTCATGCATAATCAAATCACATGGAAGCGTCAATCCAAAACTTAACATAATCAAATCTACCCTTATATCCACAACGAAATAAAAATATTTCTTCTCAAATAAAAAAAAACGCGCGAATTCACGAGCATTCGTGAGATTTCAGCTGTCTAAGTGCAACCAACTCTTGATTTTTTTAATATCTTTATTTAAATAACGAAAATGCCACATAGACGTGGTTTTTATAAATCGTAATCAAGTTTATTAGTGAACATGTCGGAACAAAGCAATAAGCAGGTTGGAAAGACCTTTTCAGTCCTCGCCGATGTCCTTAGACTGCCTCACGCGCAAATTAATGCAATACTGAAAGATCAAACTGCTCATTTCCCATCAGAAATAAAGGACATAGCAGCTGATGCTATATCAGGAAAGGTGCAAGAAGATTACTTCAGGAACTTATCAGTATTTGCAAAACTAGTCGCATACGATGGCTTTAACCCTGCAGTCATCATTTTAGAAATGGCTAAGAAGGCATCTAAAGCAGCCAAGGTAGAAGGAGAATACAAGTTACAGATACAGGGTTTGGATTTAGTATTTCCAAAGGGCAACAGATGTACAACTGTTATCATTACTATTCTTGGTCAGAGGTAACAATTTATTTATTTTATATCTAAGAAATAACACATTTTAACAGTGATACAAGATTTACATTAATACAGTGCTGGATGCTGGACTGGATTGAAACATGTTGGAAACAATGCTGATCCAGCACCGGAATCCAGTGATGCTGCCGCCAGCTACTGTTTCAATGTAAATCAGCCTTTATGGAAATAAATGAATTTACTATGTTAAGTTTCGCGGATTGATGCTTCGATGCGCTTAGACTCTGCGCTAGTATGAATCGACCCTTAGAGCCATTACGCATTGACTAGTCGCCAGCGACTCAGTCTCTCGGCGACCAAAACACGCCTGGGTGACCGACGACCAAGTGCGTGACCTATTTAAACTATAGTTAGTCACAGTCGCCATCGACCGAGTCGCCGGCGACAGTCAACAGTGCGTAATGACACTTATAGGATGGTTAACGGTGTTGGCTTTAATATACTAACCATATACTATAACCATATCGACCCACTACACGTAAATACATTCTTAGATTGTTGTGTTTAGCGTACTCACAGTGAGACATCCTTGGCAGAATCCACACAAACCGATTGTCTATACATTATAAAATAGTAAAAAAAAAAACATATTCTACTCCAATATACTTGACACAAGATTTCCAGTCAAATTCAACGATTGTTTGAATTAGCTAGTCATACCTTATTCATCATATCAACCCATAATCATCCCACTGCAGAGATACGGTCTCCTTTCTATCGAAGGGGACTAGAGCGTACTCTGCCACGCTACTCCAATGCGGATTGACAGAGGGCGGTGTTTTCAAGCCGCCCGAGAGCCACCGACTTGGTTTAACGACTGTCATCTGTCGATAACAGCCGGGACCGACGGCTTAGCGTGCCCTCCGAAGCACGGAGAAGCTCAAGATAACGAAACCCATCCAAGCACTGGCTAGGGTCGACGTCGCTTGACTTGCGTGTTCATATTGGAGTGCGACACAAAGCGACGCCATCGAGCTCCTCCATACCTCATTGTGGTAACATAATGTAGCTTTATCGTTATACATTTTATAATCTATTTATATTTTAAATCTGACGATTATTTGGAGTTTTTGTGTGCCAAGTACTTTGAAATAGAATTTACATGTATCTCGCACCTCATACTTTACAATTCACCAAATATAATTAGAACTGCAAAAAATGCAAAAAAAATAATTATACTACACATTTACATTTTTATGAAAATACTTGTTCAAATAGTTTCTCGAAAGTATGATTATACTAATGCCGCGACGACAGGCTTATTACTGTTCCAACAACCGGTAGTTTTTGCGATAATTGTGCATTAACTAATTGTCAAACGTCAAAATCGTATTAGAATTTTATATTATTGACGTAGAACCGTAGATATTATATAAACGCAATTTAACGACTGCTTATGAACTGTAATAAAGTTGTCGATCAGACTTATTGGTATTCTAATCGGTTGTTTTTGCAATAATTGTGCAATTACCGTCAAAAACGAATGACAGAATGCTTTGTGACGCGCCATGCACGCCGCGCTAGTTTGGACAAATACTATAGACGAGTAATACCCACAGCTCTTGACGTTTCTCATACAATGACTTGGCAACCTCCGTTCACCTCATGCCGCTAGGGGCGCTATAACATTTTGCATACAAAAGTTTTGAAATCGTTCACCTCATGCCGCCCTCATGCCGTAGGGGCGCTAGTGTCGCGTCTTGCCCGAATTCTTCCGAAGCTGTGCGTATTAGCAAATACTATAGACGAGTAATACGCACAGCTCTTGACGTTTCTCATACAATGACTTGGCAACCTCCGTTCACCTCATGCCGCTAGGGGCGCTATAACATTTTGCATACAAAAGTTTTGAAATCGTTCACCTCATGCCGCCCTCATGCCGTAGGGGCGCTAGTGTCGCGTCTTGCCCGAATTCTTCCGAAGCTGTGCGTATTAGCAAATACTATAGACGAGTAATACGCACAGCTCTTGACGTTTCTCATACAATGACTTGGCAACCTCCGTTCACCTCATGCCGCTAGGGGCGCTATAACATTTTGCATACAAAAGTTTTGAAATCGTTCACCTCATGCCGCCCTCATGCCGTAGGGGCGCTAGTGTCGCGTCTTGCCCGAATTCTTCTGAAGCTGTGCGTATTACTCGTCTATAGTATTTGGTTTGGGTACCATTGCCACGCTGTGATTGGTCAAATTCAATCAAAGCTGATTGATGTGTGTTAATGTCATTGTGTTTTCCTGCTTTTTTACACACATCTATGATACCTACTACTATTATCCGACAAGGCTATTTAGGAACGTGACCGAAATTGGAACTACAACTCCCGTCATATTGTATGTCACTTTTCGACAGTTCGCCTTTGCAAAATAATATGAAAATTTGCCACAGTAACGCCCTCGCATAACTGTCACTCACATTCATAAGTAGTAGGTCTATACGGATTTTACACGTTTCAAAGATTTCTTGACATTCACGATTCCCCCACCACTTCCCTAAGTACTGTGTGATCAGTACAAATATGCTGTCTGAACAGGTGGTAGGAAAAATTGTGACGATTTGAAAGAGCTTGTAACAGGCCCATTTAAAAAGAAATGACTTCACACAATTATTACAAAAGCTCTTAGTTTTATGGTATACTAGCTGTTACCCGCAGCTTCGCCCGCGTAAAAATTAGCCTATGTTGGGCTCTGTACCCCCAACAATATGTCTACAAATTTTCATAATGATCGGCTGCTTAGTCAAGCCGTGAAGGAATAACAAACAAACAAACTCACTTTCTCATTTATAATATTAGTATGATAACCTGACAATTAGGAACTCATATTGTAATATTGCATTCTCAAATTCATTGATGTTGCATGGTAGTTCTTGTGAATAGATCCATTGTTAATGCGCTCAGGAAGACCGGGAACGATCTATGATGATGTAAATGTAACTCGACGAGTTCTGCCAATGTCTCGGAGTAGTCTGTGTGCACCATCTCAATGCCATCATCGCAAAGTGTGAACATGAGATATTCCTCCGACGACTCAGCGTACATGTTTGATATTCTGAAATATAAATTGTAATACATAAATCCATGTAAGCTTACACTTTCTCATAATTAGTTTGAACACATACACACTCGAAATCTATATAAGATAATAATAATCTAATCCGTCGGTCTCTCGTCACTGTCAACGTGCCTGCCATTCTTGAGCCGAACGGCATCGCACGTGGCGATGGTAAGAGGCCAGACGGAATATCCCTCGTACCATGGAGTATGGGACGGGCCTTGGTGTGGGACGCGACATGCGTTGACACACTTGCCCCGTCACATCTTCACGGTACGAGTAGGAGTGCGGGAGCGGAAGAAACTAAAAGCCACAAAATATCAGCAGCTGGCTTTTGTTGTAGAAACATTAGGCCCGTGGGGTTCCAGTGCGTTGTCCTTTTTTAAGGACATCGCAAAAAGGCTGCGACAAACCACTGGTGACACAAAGGCTGGCAGTTACTTCGCTCAACGGATATCTATCGCCGTTCAGCGAGGTAACGTTGCTAGCATTTTGGGCGCCCTGCCACAGGGACCATGTCTTTTTAATGCTTAATTTTAGTTTTTATTGTTAGTTTAGTTTTAATTAATTTTATTCAATTTCATGTTATTTAGTTATGTGTTTTACCTTTAAGAGATTAAATTAAAAATGAACTGAAATTCTCCTAAGCTTATTCTATTTCTTCTAAATATAATCACAATTTTTATGTATTATAAGTATATATTTACAACTAGTGAAATTAGCGTAATCGGTTCAGCCGTTCTCGAGATTTGCGCGCAAACATTTAGCGATTCATTTTTATATTATAGATAATATTGACTGTACCCATAACACAAGTAAGTTAACCTAGCTTACTTTGGGACCAGGTGCCGTACCACCTTTTATAACTATCCTTAAACGATCGTGTAAACGAGACATCGCCTTACATCATGTATTGCACTGTCTCCCTTACTCAGTCATTATTCGTTTTGTTTTAAGCGGTTATGGTAGTGGCCCAGGTGGCCCTGAGTGAATGTGTGAAAAAGGGTATTTTGACAGGTCTAAAAACTTCGAGAGCCATTTAAAAAAAATTGTACTTATCAATCGTCAAATATGGCGTATTTTTTTTTTTCAAAATGCTGTTTAACTTTTCTGACAATTCAATAATAATCTTATATGTATTTAATGATTATGAGAACACTTTATAACATCGGATAGAATCGATACGTCTTGTTATGAAAATAAATAAAGAAAAATACTCAAAACTAATATCTTACCTATAATTCTTATGTCCTGTCCTATCAATTTTATAACCTAATAACATGTATACAACATCCCTGTACTCTTGCGCAGAAGATGTGAACTCCTCCTTCATTCTGAAACGAAAACATACACATTTAAAAATGTTGCTGTTCGTAAGAGTGCTTAGTATTAGATATACACAAACCTTTTCAATTTAATCTTGCATATGATTACATTATTCCTGGAGATTTTATAACATTACACTAATGATAGTGTAGTGTAATTAAATAGTACTGACAGACACTATTTAATTTTATTACTACTAGATAGATAGATAGATTTTTTATTAGTATCAGCTACGGCACACATTACAGAATACAAAAATCACAACAAAAAATATACAAACACAACATAAACAAAGAGTAAATAAACGTCCGCAACATATATTTGACCGTAACATGGCGATGCTTGATTGACTGGTAGAGAATGCAACTTAGCATTAAGTCCGCCTATTGTATCAGTACTTTTGTATTGTGGTCAATAAAGTTAAATAAATAAATACAAAATTGTGCGTGTGCCGCAGTGATGTTACTAGCCGATGCCCGCGGTTTGATCCGCGAAATCCCGTTCGGACTGATTTCCGGGATAAAACTATCCTATGTGTACATCCAGGTTATAAGCTATCCGTGTACCAAATTACAAGAAAACTTTATGTCCACACGTTTTTCCGTGAAAGAATAATAAATATCCATACATCCACACAAACTTTCACCTTTATAATATTAGTTAGGCTAATGATTTTTTTTTTAATTCACTTTTGTATCATAACGTTTACAGAAAACGAAAGGAAGGTACATTGTTTTTTTATTTTAATTATTAGTTAGCCTTTTACAGATCAGCGGTAAACCGCAGGAGCGGCTAACCGCACATGTAACAATTTTTCAGTTCAATATGCAACCGCTGTTACATTGTACGCACTTAGCCGCCACAAATTGCATATTCAAACAGAAACCGCGCAGTTAGCTGTTCTCGCGCGTTTAATATGCAACCGCTTTTGATTATACGTACTTAACCGCCACAAAGCTGCGTATCAAACAATAACCGCGCGTTTGGCTGTTCGTAATAGTGCTTAGATATACAAACCTTTTCAATTTAATCTTGCTATTTTCTACTTGTTGCAGCATTTGCTGCATTTCTTCCGGGTCGCCGCGCGAACTGCCCTCTCTCAATGCCGCCTTCAGCCTTTTGATCTATAATGAAAAACAAATATTATAAATCTAAAATTTTTCCTGAGGAACGCATGATTAAAGTACTCTGCTTTTGGAGAGAGCGGAGCACAGTGTGGGATTTTGGCTGACTTTCGGACATTCACTTTTTACAGTCGATTTCGATGGATATAATCATTATACATCCTAATATGAAACACCAGTATAAATATCTTTCTTAATTTTGGAAATACGAATTTTTTATTGTAAGGTCAATGAACTTGGTCAAACAGATTTTGATCAATAATTTCCCAATTATCCAAAACATGGCTTTCATAATATTACATATCAATTAATAATTACAAATCGAATTTTATGTAGAAATTACAAGCTTCTAATTACCCTTAGAAGCGAGAAAATAAATATTTTGTAAATTTCAGTTTTTTTATTTTATAAAATGTTCTATTTAATATTTGCATCTAGGTTCACCAGAAAAATATATTCGGTTAATGCACCTACCTGCTGAGAAAATTTGAAATAGATATCCTACGGGAGATGAGAGTTAGAACGTTTCTAAGTTTTCATAGAATTTCTATGGAAATAGGGTCGTCACAAAAAATAAAAATATTTTATTTCATCTTACTGTGTTTAGCTAAGATTAATGACCTGTTTATTAGAATTACTATACTTGCAATGTAATAACTACGTATTATCCTCGTTATCTGAGTAGAAGTTGTGCGCTAAAACTTCTAACCGCTAAGAAGATTTACTTTCCATATCTGGTTCAGATTCATCACTCAAAAAAAGAACTTAGTAAAATTCCTACCCCATAAAATGAGTGTTGCTTTCGGTTTTTAGCGATCACATCATTAGACTTTGACTTGCTGACAATTAAAAATAATATAAAAATAGAAACAGCAAGGAATGTTAAGTGATGGGCAACCCTAATCAGAACGTTTAAAAAATTATATCTCCTATCTCCCGTGCATCTACTATTTGAATTTTTTAAGTCTGTCTGATAACATCATAAAGTATATTATGGACTCAAATTTAGATGCAAATAATGTATAGTTTAGCAGAAAAAAAATTTTGAAGATTTTTCATTAAAATAAATATTTCTTAGTTCCGGTAACTCTGAATTAATTTTTTTTATAGTGTTATGATACTCGGCTTGTATTCCTACAATATACTAACACAATAGTTATTTAAAATTATTTTAAACCAGAAATAATGAGTTTTTATGGTTTCTATGGGAGTTTCTCGATTTTTTTTATTACTCAAAAACTATTTCAAATTACGCAGCGGGAGTTTTACTGAGAACATTGTTTTTATCTTATCTATCCATCTCAAGCATAAAATAAGATGTCCGCAAGTCAGTCAAAATCCCACACTGTGCGGAGAGGTATCGAGAAGGACTCGAGAACACCAGTGATTTTTACTAATATAACTGAGTTAATAATCAAAATTGTTGGATTTATAGTCGCAAAAATTGTTTTATATTTAAGTCGATGTTTTAAAATAATCGATGTACCGCCATCTTGAATTGTAAAAACTATAAAAGGCAATGTAGTGAGTTTGTATCTCTTTCTTGACATTCATCTGTGCTAGGGACCAGACCTATAAACGCTTCATAGTTTAAAAATAGAATAAATAATCTATTAATTTGAATAACGGATATTACTTTGTTTTCTCGCTCTGCCTAACCTAATTTCCAACAAATACGGTAATGCGTTTCGAAACAGCTGGACTATTTGAACAAAGTCCTTTTCATTTCATACCTCTTCTTGAGCAGCCTCCAAGTCTATTTGTATCTGCCTCTGAGCTGCAGCAGCCGGATTGTCTGCGAGGTGAAGCACCTAAAATATAAAAAACAACGGTTCGTATGAGAATAAGATATTTAGCGACGGAGGGCTGTAGTTCACTATGCAGTCGTAGTGAAGCAGTTCATCCCGATTGTTTCTAGCAGTCAGTGTATGTGGGCCCTTAAACTATCAATTCCGGCTGTTGTCGATATACGACAGTCGTTAAGTTATAAATAAATATAAAGATTCTTGGACGAATCACACAACGCCATCTAGTCCTAAACTAAGCATAGTTGCTTAGTTTGTACTATGGGTACTAGATGATAAATATACTTACTAAAATACTTTTTTTTGTAAATAAATACTTATTATACATAGAAAACACCCATGTCCAAATCCCACCTTCGTCTGCGCAGGCTGCGCGGCGTCGAACCGCTCGATGTGCCCTTGCAGCGTGTCCCTCTGCGCGCGCAGCTTGGTGACGTCACGCCGCAGCGCCTCCGCCTCTTCGCGCCACTTCGTCACCTCTGCCCGAAGGTTCTCCACCACTGGAAACAAAAATGTTTGTTTCACAGGCACTGTTTCTTGTCATTTACAACTAACAAGATAAACTACTTCATAAACGACCACCATTTCGGAAACAAGCAAAATGGCCACCGGTAAAAGAAATGGCGACGGCCTTTTTTGTCATTCAATTCATATTTTTGATAGTGTTTTAACAATACACTTAATATATAATGTTTGGCTTGACAACTCGTGTCGTATCGTTTTTTCATTTATGTATCGTATTCTAGATGATAATACGAGTACATGGATTCTAGATAATAGTTACTTATGATCTAGATTAATAGCCTAAAACGTGTATGCATAGAGAATCGATACTAAGACCATTCGCAGAGTTGAAAATATTGTTACAACACCCTTTGAAAACATCACTTTTTATAGTCGTCAGGTGTCATATTCAATAACTCCTCCCGAGTACATTACAGTTGCTGAACACCTAGCTCCTGGCCATGACCTACAATGGCCAATTTGGAAGTCGCTTAATAGACTTCGGACCCAGGTTGGACGTTGTTGGAATGACCTAGCCAAGTGGGGCTTCATTGATCCATCCCACATCAACTGCGACTGTGGAGCCCCAGTCCAAGATATGGCACACTTAATAGTTTGCCCAATGTGCCCAACTGAGTGTGCTCGGGAGGACCTTCTCATGGCAACCAACAAGGGTGTTGCCATTGCCAGGTACTGGTCAAACCTAATATAAATTGTGAGTAGTCATTGATTCGAAAAGAAGATATACAATAACAACACAACAAAAAACCTTATTACAACAACTTTAAAACCATAAAAATTTCATTCTAGACTATATACTGACTTTTTGTCTGTCCCTGTTGATCGTGCATCGCTATGAGATCCCGATAGGACTGTAGAGATTTCTCTAGTTGTTCAACCCTCGCTGAAAGCAACGCCGCACTACCAGCGCCCGCTTCACCGGATAATGTAACCGTTAGTTCTTTTTCGTAGCAATCTAGTTGTTGCCTATAAAAAAATTAAATCATTAATACAAATTTAAAAATGTAAATGACACAAAAATATTGTGTAAAGATGGCAACATTGATTTATTTTTCGTATCTGGCAACACTCAAAAAGTGACTCAATTTCATTCCACACAAACATAGGCGCAGGACAAACATATACAAGCGGCGTGGCGCGGGCGCGGGCTCCCCGCCGCTTCTATACGAATCGCATCGCCCGCGCCCGATGCCGCTTGTATGTCACGCGCCTTAGGGAAATCGAACTTTAAATGCAATCTATATTCTATTCCTGTGATCACAGTTTAATACCATACCTATTAACTTCTATGGTCATTCAAAATAAAATTAGTGTCTGTTAGTCTCTTACCTGGGTTTCTTATATTATTTTATAATAAGTATTTATCAAATCTTAATAAAATACTTTACATTGATTAAAATAGTTTACATAGACTAAATAATAGTCTTATATAATTTGAAATTAGAAATTGCTGTATTATCGTATAAGTATTTATTTTATAAGCAATTTACCTATAGCTATCTCTCTCCCTCGTAACCAATAGCAAGCGTTTTTGTAGTCGATGTATGAGACTCTCTTGATTTTTGCGGACTGTCTGCAGATCGTTTAGCTTCGTAGTCGCCTTGTCCCTTTCATATTTCAATGTAGCTACTTCCTGAAAACAATGTTTCAATAAGACTCATAAGAAAGAGAAAGAAAATGATAAAATGAGGGCATTTACTCAGAACTATCACTGTCTATAGATATAAAATGTGAGGCCAATTGACTGACCTATCAGTGTATAGGCCAAGCCAAGACCACTGATTTATTTATTTGCATTAGCTTAAATCTACCATTACAGTTTAACACGAAAACAATAGAAAAAAAGCATTAAGTTTAATAACATAAAATAAATACCACTATATTATTTAATATTACGTTGTTTAGCGCTCATTTTTTATATGCATGGGTGGAGACTTCTAATTGGCATAGTTTTTGTTATTTTTATGTGTATTGTATAATTAAGCTGTAAGACTCCCAAATAAAATAAAATAAAATAAAAAATAAAATATTTGTGAATTCGTTCAAAGAACACGAAAAAAGGTCAGTCCTATCAGCAATGTTGTTAAGCGTACACAGCTTTAAATTTTTAATGAATTTTATAATTAAATAATGTTTTTTGTAACATAGCACACAGAGAATTTTGAATATTCGTATAGAAATGGAAATAACAAGCTTGTAGGGTTAATATAACTTTGCATAAAATCATTTACACTTAAATCATTTACACTTAAATCACTTACACTTAAATCTTTTACACTTAAATCATTTACACTTCTAAGTTCTACTAATTTGGTTAGATTTCGTCAGTTACAACATACACAAGTTAATTTTTTAAATGAGACTTACTTCAGTAAGCTGCGCCAGTTGTGACTGCGCTGTCGAGCAGTTGGCTGTGGCCGTCAGCTGACTGGTCAGCGCTGTGTCCAGCGCAGATGACAAAGTACGAGCGCTGTCTATACCATGACTGCGAGCCGCCGATTTCCACTCTTCAAGCGCTGACTCAATAGTTGCTAACTTTACCTATAATATTTTATGACAAATAAGTTTTTTTTTTATATTCAGTTAAAACGAAAAATCAGTGCGAACGTAATTTTGACAGCTTGTATTTTTGTCAGCCGTAAAAAACAATAGCAGAACCTGGTTAACAACTAAATTAAGAATTATCAGAATATAATAAGTTTTCTTTATATTCCAGTCAACAAGAAAAATTAGGTAAAAGTAGTTTTGACAGCATATTTTTGTAGACTTAAAAATTCAAGAATTATCAGAAAACACGATTGCTTATTTGAAAAATAAATAAGATATACTATTCTGTAGTGTTCTGTCTATTGCGTATTACTTAAATTTGTGAAAATAAAGAATATTCTATCTATACATTAAAACAATACCGTGATAGAGTGACTGACTGGTAACGCACAGCCTAAACCCTTGGACGTATAGACTTGAAACTTGGAGAGAATGTTCTTTGAGTATTCTAGGTGAGCACTAAGAAGGGATTTTTTTAAATTTCACCCCCTAAAGGGGCGAAATACAAACTTTGGGTTGCCAAAGTTTGTATGAAGAAAACGCTAATTGATAGATAGATAGTAGGTCACGCGGGCGAAGCCGCGGACAAAAGCTAGTCTAACTATAAGACTAATAACAAAATCATTATTTGTTCAGCACGATTTTACAATCAGTTTATTTAAAACATAATATTTTGCAAGCTATAATTTCTACATTTTTAATTTCATGTAAATCTCACCTTAGCCTCATGAAATTCTTGTTGCATAGGTTGCAACGCCTCAACTTTGGTAGTAAGTATATGTACTTGTTCCTCTAATAGTAATTTATTGCATATGCCATCCCTGAGAGACCTCTCTGTAGCGCGTAGGCGAGTCACCTCCTTTTCCAGTTCTGCCATATTGCTGAGCCGTTTTTGTGCAGTCTAAAAATATACAGATGAATAAAAATCATGTATACAAAATAAAAAATTTACTCATATACATGAATATTTCCTTGAATTAAAATTATATTCACAGATCATAAGGATAAATAAGCAAGATTCTTGGACAGTCATAAAATTAAATTATTTGTGTAAAAATCAATGGCAAAATGAAATTGGTGTGCAAAAAACGACATGATTCTTAAGGCCCATTTAGACGATTCGAGTTTATTGCCTGTGGCACACAATAATGTTATAGCAATAATTGACATGCATCGTCTAAACAACATTTTGTTTACAATTTTTGAAGGGCAAATTATTGCTCCCACCCCACTAGATTGCATGCAATTATTGCTCTTGAATGTACAAGAAGCTGGCTTCGCCTGAATGGGCTTTTAGGTTAAGAATTTTTATCTACTTGACATATTTAAATATTATCATATACCTATATTATGACTAACCTTAGCCTGTTGTTGCCAGTCTTTATAAGAATCCCTCTCATATTCTAGCTCCTTTAGCTTGTTGGACACTTGTTGCAGCTCAAAAGTCTGATTTTCAAGCTGATTCCTTAGTGACGTGCAGTGCTCTGCACGACTGGTCTGCTTGGCTACTTCCTTCTTAAGAATCTCTACTTCTGATTGTGCAGCCTCCAATGCCTATAATAAATTCATAATACTCTACATTAAATGTGATAATAAACTCCTGTTTAAACAGCTGCTTGGATTTACTTGGGATTGGGAGTTTGAAGCCCATTTATAATACTGGAAATCATTCCAGGAAGGAAGACAGAAACTATGAGATTGTACAGTCAGGAGCATGTTGAGCTTTACACATGCAGTACAATTTTGGATCTTATGACATTATTCAATAAATAAAAAAATAGAACTTAAGAGTGGTACAAAGTCCGATATGTAAAGGTTGATGTGCTCTTGACTGTACATGTTATAAAACAAAATAAAAATTATATTCAATTAAAAAAAAACCTAAAATAGAACTTAAGAGTGATACAAAGTCCGATATGTAAAGGTCGATGTGCTCTTGACTGTACATGTTTTATAACAAAATAAAAATTACTTCAATTTTTTTTACAATGTCTTTTGTCTGTCTCAAGTAATCTGCTAATTCCAATATCTATCACAATGAATAAGAAAATTAATTTATTATTATTTTACATTAGGTTTTAATCACAAAAGAAAGAATCAAAGCTGAGAAATGCAAGCACCCCTCTTAAACTGTGAATATAACATGATTATGAGTATAACTTGCCTGTGCGTTGGATATTTATTCTCTGTAAATGTTTAAAGAAGCATATGCTTGTGTATGGATAAATAAATAATAAATGATGATGCACATGCATACAAACCTGCAACAATTCATCCATATCCTTCTTCATCTCAGACTGCTGATCCCTACTTGTGACATTGGCTTCTAACAACTTATCCTTCAAGTCAGCAATATTCTTTTGTAGTTCCGCCTTCTCTTTATCCCAGTGACTTTTACTCTCCTTCTGTTCTTTTAATGACTAAAAGAAAATATCAAATCTTTTAAAAGAATTCAAACATAATTGAAATTACAAGTATGTAATTATTCGCTAGTGTTTGAACTGAAAGAACACCCAAGTTAACCAAACAGACAGTATCTGGATTGTTTAAAAATCTTGAACTTCTCTGAGCTTTGAATACCAAAAAAAACTAGTCTCGAATGTTTTCAATTGCAATGATAGGTGTCCTAAAAACTGATCATGGAGAATCCTCTGCTGACATCAATAAATTGTAGGGAAACAAACCAACTTGCCTGTTATAGCTCAACATGCCTACTGTGATGGGTTAATCAAGAGGCAGGGTGAATCCTATAAGAACCGAATTCAAAAGAACACAAATTCACTGGCTCAGGCCCTGCTGGAGAAAACACTCTCTCCAAGCGGCTGAAGAGGCAGCATGTTCTGGACATCCTGAACAACTAGAGAGGAATTTGCCAATGGGTAGACCTCTAATCATAGGTGACTATGATCGCACCACATGTGCTCATAGCTGGAAAGACTGATCGAACATAATAATAAAAAACAACCTGCCTCTTGATGTTAACAATGATTTGTGGTCACTCACACTCACTACCTACTCACAAACTACAGAGCAATATAACAAGTAATAATATATTACTGACCAAGGCTAATTCTTCTTTGAGCTCTTGCTCTCTTCTCCTGATCACTTGCAGTCGTTCCTCAATGTCGGAGAGGGCACGCTCATCCCTCTTATGCTGTTCAAGTAATGATGTTTTCTCCTCTTCAAATAATATCTGCATCTCTTTACATATTGTATGCTGATGGGCAACTCTGGATTCTAATTTTGTGATCTAAAACAAAATGATATTATACTTTACAGCCAGGCGTGTGTTGGTGTTCCTACTTTTGGCACCAGAGTGCGGGTTGAATTACTGCTTGGGTCAAATATTTATGTGATGGCATCTAAGTTTGTTCTTGAGTCTGAGTGTTTTTTATGTATTTATCATACTAATATTATAAATGAGAAAGTGAGTTTGTTTGTTATTCCTTCAAGGCTTCACTAAGCAGCCAATCATTATGAAAATTTGTTTACATATTGTCAGGGGTACAGAGCCCAACATAGGCTAATTTCTACGCAGGCAAAGCCACGGGTAACAGCTAGTATATACATATATTTACAATAATAGATCCAATAATAGAATTGTTTGGTAACACAAGCAGGTTATGCCTGGCTAATATTCAGGCCTAGCTTATGTCTGCTTCCGTTGATATTCAATTCAATCTAGCCCCCATAAAAAGCTCTATCACTCATAAATTCTGAATAAACTAATAAGTTTATTATTTTATGACTTCTAGTACTAGATCCTAAATTAACATCTGGGATAAGCATAAGAGGCGGGAAATGGTAACAACGAAATAATAATACCTGTGCTTTAGCAGCAATCAAATCTATCTTCATCCTTTTAGCCTCCCAAGGTGATGGTGGAGCCGATGCATTGTTGGAGGCGGTAGAATCAGTACGCGCTCGTTTCCCCGGGGTAGTATCCAATGTACCCATACTGGACTTTCTTTTACCCACAGATAATAGGTTAGATATACCTAAACAAATAAAAACAATATAGATACAAGGGAAGTAGGCAAATAAAACACTATTTACCATCACAATATAATTACCTTCTTTCAGAGATTGATTACTATCAGAAAAATTCAATTTCGTAGACGCCGACAACTTTTCTTTTGGAGGATCAGTGTTTATAACTCTTCTGAACGGCTCCAGTACATCGTTGAATAGGGACATATCCCCTTCCTTCGCCATTTTCTTAATATGATAATTATAAATATGTTTTATTGCTTATTCATTGTTCTAAAACTAATTTGAAACACAATTTTATAGCACAACTCGAAGGCACAACTCACAAGCAACGAGCAATGCAAGCAAGCACTTTTTTAGCACGCCAAAAAAAACTGTCGTAGTCGTAGGCACACTAGGCACTGCCGTCAGCCGTCTGCCAGCTAAAGCTGTCATTAAAAATTAAAGCTTAGATACTATTGGTCACTTTGTCACTAATAAATCTAAAATAACGAATCACACACAGGTTTCGAGAAAGAAATTTTTTGATTGGTTGTGATTAGCACGAATCACGATTCATTGGATAAATTAAAATTGTTTAGATTGCCAGTTATCAAAAAAAGTGAAAGAGAGAAGAAGTATTGTCATCTTTGACAATTCCAGTCCGGTACTCTAGGGTTATGTCCAAGAAGCTTAAATATTATATTTAAGCTTCTTGGTTATGTCCTGCCTGTCCGTCATCCGTCAATCAAGGAGAGAGAGGTTATGTTTTGCATTGCGGCATTTGATAAAAAATGTGAATGATAGATTTCATAATATTTTATCTTGGTTAACTGTACTATCAATCAATCAATATTATATAAGCCTAAAATACATTCATTTACACCATATTTTGTAAGTTACGTGTCTGGAGTGGTAGTCAATAGTGCTAAGTTGTTTGAAATAGTCTTTTGTTCTAAATAAACCAATAACAAATAAATTGATTTTAAAAGATTTATACAGTAATACAACAGAATATATATCTGAATAAAATGGAAACGCAACATGCTGAATATTTCACCAGCTATGAAGATTTGGAGGTAAAACAACTTATTCAAATCTGTTTGCCTTATTGATATTATATAATTTATTTTACTATTGACTGCTAAAAGGTTGCCAACAGATACTCTATAAGAAATTATAACTATCTCATTCTTGATAGGTGCATAAATTGATGATTGAAGATGAACCGAGAACAAAAGCATACATGGATGCAATATTTAATAATAAAAACTATTTTGCCGATAAAGTTGTTATGGATGTCGGATGTGGTACTGGAATTCTGTCCATATTCTGCGCACAAGCTGGTGCTAAAAAAGTTTATGCTGTTGAAGCTAGCAATCTTGCTGAGTTAGCCAAGGAAGTTGTTAAGGAGAATAACTTGGAAAATGTTATTGAGGTAAGAAAAAGGAACTTCCGTTATTGAGGGTTTACTTTTGAAGCTGTAAACATGAATATTTTTTACAATAATTTGTATGTGAATTATATATAACAAAATAATAATAAAAAAATATTAATTCTTAAAGATTTTAGCCTCAAAATAGATTGTTTACTGCAAGTTCTATTGCTTGTTTCATATTTATCATACATAACAAGCTATATTAGAAGGAGATTCCTTATAAATTTAGTAAATTAATTAGTGTATTAATCAAACTTGTAAATTAATAAGTAAGGAAATAAAAGGCTTTTTTATTTTATTATTAGAAGGAGTTTAGGTAAACAGGATTAAAAGCCTCTGGAAAACGCAAGTAAAGATAAAAAAAGTTTTTTTAAAAATAATATACTACACAAAAAAATTGGGCCTAAATATTATTAATGTCACTATTTCAGGTTATACACAGCAAAGTGGAGGATGTAACATTGCCAGATAATATCAAAGTAGATGCTATAATATCAGAATGGATGGGTTTCTTTTTGTTGCACGAAGGCATGCTGGACTCTGTGTTGACAGCCCGTGATAAGTTCCTCAAGGAAGATGGGCATATGTTCCCTGAGAGTGCTACCATGTACATAGCACCCTGCAGGTATTTTATTTATTTATTTTTGTCAATTCTAATCAGAATTTGGAGGATTTGCATTTTGCATGTTCTACGATATTTTCTAGTTATCAATACTATAAGATAAGCTCTCAGAGATATGATAAGTTAAAAACTTTATAACAAATTACGTCAGTACGGAAAGATAAGGCCCAGTTTCACAGGTTCATGATAATTTTCAGTTAAAGGTCCATACTGAAAACAAATACGACAAAAGTTTTGACAGATAAATTGTCAAAAAGTTAGTAGATACACGCCAAAAACGCGACTCAATTTTTTTTGTTATATGCACTGGCGTAGATACCGCCGCGCCATATCAATTATACGGGGCCCCTCTAACGTGTGTAAGCAAAAATGAATAAAAACTTCCCAAATTTCTTTTTATCTCTTACTAGCTGTACCCGCGGCTTCGCCCGCGTGGATACTGCCTTTCCCGTGGGAATTCTATAATTGGGAAATCTATACAAAATTCCAGCTTTCTAGGTTGAGCGCCTGCGATAATACACATACAGTCCAATTACTCCCTTTCCCGTGGGAATTCTATAAAACCCCATCTTTATCCTTGTCAACATCATAAAGGGAACCTCTATACAAAATTCCAACTTTCTAGGTTGAGCGCCTGCGTTAATACACTTACAGTCTTATTACTCTCTTTCCCGTGGGAATCTATAAATTGCCGTCTTTATCCTTGTCAACATCATAAAGGGAACCTCTATACAAAATTCCAGCTTTCTAGGTTGAGCGCCTGCGATAATACACTTATAGTCCAATTACTCCCTTTCCCGTGGGAATTCTATAAAACCCCATCTTTATCCTTGTCAACATCATAAAGGGAATCTCTATACAAAATTTCCAGCTTTCTAGGTTGAGCGCCTGCGATAATACACTTACAGTCCTATTACTCCCTTTTCCGTGGGAATTCTATAAAACCCCATCTTTATTCTTGTCAAAAGAACCTCTATACAAAATTCCAGCTTTCTAGGTTGAGCGCCATACATATTTTTTGGGTAACTTGAACCGTTTATGCAGCGCACGCAACGGAAGCCCTAATAATTTTCCCCGTTTTTGCAACATTTTTCACTGATGCTTCGCTTCTATTGGTCGCAGCGTAATTTTATATAGCCTAAAGCCTTCCTCGATAAATGGACTATCCAACACAAAAATAATTTTTCAATTCGAACCAGTAGTTCAACAAACAAACAAATTCTTCAGCTTTATATATTAGTATAGATTTTTAAACAGCGCCACCTAGCGTAATAGATTTAAAGTGCTTTAAATTTCGCACGATATTTATAATTTGATGAAAACGTAACCATAGCGGCGCTATGTAACTTTTGAATAGCGCCATCTATTGTAGAATAGAAAGAACTTGAATTAATTTCGGCAAGCGCGTAAATTTTTTGCTATAACTTCTAAAGTATCTATTTAAATTATATGGCTTATTTAGGTCTCCAAAAAAGTCCGCGATAGCATAATATATTTATCGTTTACGGATAACTTACTATAAAATAAAAAGCGATTTCCGAGTAATAAATTGGAAACCGATTTTGACGTATACAGTATTAATCCTTATCCAGTTAACTACGTTAATTACCTGTACATTATTATAATCTTTACACCATATAATTTAAATAGATACTTTAGAAGTTATAGCAAAAAATTTACGCGCTTGCCAAAATTAATGCAAGTTCTTTCTATTCTACGCTAGATGGCGCTATTTCCGCATTATTACTCGGAAATCGCTTTTTATTTTATGGTAAGTTATCCGTAAACGATAAACATATGCTATCGCGGACTTTTTTGGAGACCTAAATAAGAGGAATATCCTATAATTTTTGTTTTGTTATATCTCAAAGGGTTTAGCCAGCGTTTTCGTCGACAGCTCCCAAGTGTGTTGATTTTTTCCGACACTCCCAACAATAATCTTTATATTTCAGCCAATTTACATAAAATCCTGACAAATTTTATACATAAACCTTCCTCATGAACCAGGCTATCCGTTGGTGAAAACCGCAAGAAAATCCGTTGGGTAGTTTTTGAGTTTATCGCGAACAGACAGACAGACAGACAGACAGACGCGCGGGAGGACTTTGTTTTATAATATGTAAGGATATGTCAAAAGTAAAAAAAAAGCAATTTCTTTTTTCCCGCGTAAAGCGTGCGTTCAAAAGTTGGCAACAAACAATTTACATCGGTTATCGCGGCTGCAGGATTTCCCCGTTGAAGTCATTTACTTCAACAGGGGAAACCCACAATAATCGATGTACATACGATGAGGGTCAATAAGTCTCAGCACGAACCAACCTTGTTGGCGACTAGTCGACTACGACTAAGAAACATTACCCCTTTATGTTAATTTTATTTTTATTGTCACCAGTTTACCCACCTTGAACGAAAATTGGGAAGACATACATGGAATATCAATGTTGTCATTTGCCAAACATTTGAGGATAAGTAAACAGACCAAGCCTGAAATTATGACAATAGAACAAGATGATCTTATTGGAGACGAAGTAGCATTATGTCAGATCAACTTGAAAACCGACACTGTTTCTAGTTTGGACTCATATACCATACAACATGTGTCAGGTATGTATTTATTGTATTAAATGTGCTAATAGACGATCGGATTTGGTCTGGCTGCACCACCGTACGCCGTCCGGTACCGCACCATATTTATTTTGATCATGAGGCGCACGGTGCGGCACACTAACCGACAAAGAACTGCCGCACGATTATGGTGCGGTACCTGATGCGTATGGTGGTGCGGCCGGACTTGGTTGCGTCTATTAGCACTTTTATCAGTAAATAGCAACTCAAAAATCAACTCTAAACTACATTGTGTGTTCCAAAATCCTTGGGAAAGGAATTAGCTTCAATGCTTATTGCCAGTCTATTGTCAATGTAATCATAGCGTGCCATGCAGGATTCGGTCATAGGAACTTGTGTATCAAGTTCCTACGACCAAATCCTGCATGGCACGCTATGATTACTTTATATTAATTAATATCTTTCTGAATATTACTTGTTGTTGTCTTGCGGGCCTTCTCCGCAATTAGGCAGCCTATGTGCCCTTTGTGCGTGCGAAGAGTGGGAGCTGGATCACTCCAGCCATCCTAATTCCTCCAGGAAGCCGGCCAGGGACTTGACGTCACTGAGTACTTCTCGGAGACTGCCTGGTGTTCCCAGGTGGATTGCCCGGTATGCTGACACCTCACTGCATTCCAGCAGGACGTGTGCCGCTGTTTCTTCTGCCGACATGCAAGCTCTGCACAGTGCTGTCTGTAACACCTATGGTGAAAAGATGTTTGTTAAAGCTGCCATGACCTGTCACGGCGCTGGTTATTAATCTTAGTTTTTGTTTAGTTAAGTTAATTATGGACCTAGCGAGGCGAGCGTCCACTTCAGGGAGGGCTTCTTTCGCTTGTCTATAATCTGTAGTGTCTAACCATAGTTTGTTATGTAAAAAGTTAGTATGTTTTAAAATGTTACCTTTGAGCCAGCTGACTGGAAAGGGGAGAATCGGTTCCGGACCAACTGATTTGTTGCCTGATCCCCTCCTCGCCAGCATGTCAGCAGCATCGTTACCTCTATCGCCGCTGTGTCCTTTGATCCACTGCAGTGTTATGTGGTTTGAGTGCCCTGCTTTCGTTAAGGCTACGCGCAATACAACTTTGCAGAGTACCGTTCGTTTCAAATAAGGCTGGTTCCTTTTTGTTTTCAACTTTTAACGTTGCCAACATCCTGGCTATGCCATTAGTTGACTACGACCATTTTGGTCAAACTTCAAAGTAAGTCTATGAATTGTAGACAAGACTGGGGGTGGTATGCACCTAGAGCTAAGTATCTTTTTCTTTATCTTCATTTTCTTCCTCGTCATCATCGTCCATTTTGAAAGCATTCCAAGTGTTTTGGTCCAAGAATGCTGGAATTCTGAATATTAATAAATATCTTTCTGAATCTAGAAAGATACTTACTTATGTTTGGCAGCATCAGTTCGAAGAAGTTGTGCAACATTGTCATAACATTAACACTAAGCTCCTAGTAATTATTGAAAAAAATCTTGTTTTCCTCAATAAAAGCGATAAGAATAAAAATTAAACATATTTTTATAATTCTAGCAAGTACAAGAGATGGTCTATTTCAAGGATTATGTGTGTGGTTTGATTGTGTCTTTCCTAACTTGTCTGATGACGAAAACGCATGTCCCGTTAAATTAGACACAGGACCAAAGAGCTCCCCAACTCATTGGAAGCAAGCTGTTATAGTGATGCCGGAAGAACAAGAAATGGATGATCAAGAGCCCCTTGCATTTCAAATGGATATGAAAAGAGATCAGATTCATCCGAGAAGGTACTTTTTTTTTCTTATAATGCTCATAGACTTATCATTTCATTTTGTTTAGTTAAATCGTCTACAGAAGCTCCTTTGGCGTTTGCTGTCTGTAATAGACCCGACACGTGGCTCAGTACATTGGCATTGGAGATCTGTAATATCGAATTTGTTCCGGCCGCACCATATTCGTTCGGCGGTTCTTTATAATGTGCGGCGCACCGTGGTATGATCGAATAGGGTGCGGTACCGGACGGAAGGCGTCCGTGGTGCATGGCGAAACAAATTCTATTTCAATTAGTTAAATCGGATAGGTAAATTCAAGTGTGCTCCGTTTTCATCAAAGAGACTCCGTACGTTCACGCCCCCTGAATAGTACCTCCTATATTCGTAGCTTTGCCGCTCCAATATCCAATTAGCCTCTAAAATTAAATCTTGTTTTTTTTTTCAGATACAACTTTGAAGTAACAATGTTAGATCCAAGTAAAGTGGCGCATCCTTACCCATGTGACTGCTATAGCACTACATGTCTTATAGTCAGAGCATTCTTGGACCAAAACACTTGGAATGCTTTCAAAATGGACGATGATGACGAGGATGAAAATAAAGATAAAGAAAAAGATACTTAGCTCTAGGTGCATACCACCCAGTCTTGTCTAATTCATAGACTTACTTTGAAGTTTGACCAAAATGGTCGTAGTCAAATAATGGCATAGCCAGGATGTTGGCAACGTTAAAAGTTGAAAACAAAAAGGAACCAGCCTTATTTGAAACGAACGGTACTCTGCAAAGTTGTATTGCGCGTAGCACCGATCCCCTCCGCGTACATCACCGAAGTTTTCAAAGGAAATCAATCTGTATATAGAACATATACCCCATATATAAGACAAAGTGATAGAACATTTATAGATGCTCAAATGCTCTATACTGGAATAATGATGTTAATATGAAATCAAACCGGGTCAAACTCGGAACACTACATAGAACATTATAAGTTATAGTTATATATAGTTGTTGATATACATATTATATAATATCAGTTTCCTGGACTGAGTGGTTTGTTCCTAATTAAAATATAAAAGACGTTTTTATTAAATGCATTTATTAACACGTTGACATTTTATTTTTAAATCATGCCTGATTCAACTGAACCTGACAGAAAACGTAAACAAAACTTGTCAACAAAAAAAACATAGATTCTCAAAAATGATCGTGGAAACGTCAATAAAAAAACAACAAAACGATATCCAGATAGCCTTGTGTTTAGTGAATTAAAGAAAATATAAACGATCTTTATTTTATGGTTTGTTTACATTTTGTCTCAAGAACAGTTGAATAGAATATAAAATATGAAATAGAACAGAAAATGTACAACATAAATGTGTTATACTTTGATTTATAGTTTGTTATAACAAAATAAATCTTGCATTAATAAATTGTGCACAAGAACCAGAGAAACTTAATGCCCAATTGCACCAACGCCTCCTAGTGGCAGGCAAACATTTCATAAAATGTGATACAACTGTTTTAGTTAGATTATTCCTAACGTTAGGAGGCGTTGGTGAATACGGGCATTAACTTTTTAAACATAACTTGATGGTTGTATTGTAAACTCACTCTGGGTAGACTTTTGGGTTTGAAAATCAATTTTAACAACATAGTGTAAATAGAGGGTCATATAAAAAGTTAGAAAAACCGCGAACACGAAATCAGCGGCAACGCAGCGCTTTCAAATACATAAATTTATGCCAGCACTTGCTAAGTTCCGAATAGGCTATTTGCCAATTAAAAAACTCAAAACCATACTACATATAGTCTCAGTTTATTTGACGAATAAGTTATACGAGACTGAGAAACCGGCCATTAACATTGTACAGTCAAGAGCAGGTCGACCTTTACATATTGGACTTTGTACCGTTCTTAAGTTCTATGTCATAAGACCCAAAATTGTACTGCAAGTGTAAAGGTCGACGTGCACCTGACTGTACAATCCGCGCCACGAGAGATAAGACCTGACGTATCACGTGATTTGACTTGCGCAGTAGACAATTTCTATACCATTTTTCTAGAAATCCTCTACTGCGCAAGTCAAACCACGTGATACGTCACATCTCATCTCTCGTAGCGCGCATAGTAAAATCTTAGTAACGTAACATGTTGGTGACTGATTGTGTTAGTTGCGCTTCACCGCTAAGCCAACGATTGTAATCTAGTCGCATGAGCAACCGAGCCAGGAACACACCACACGGCCGATCACGAAGGGACACCAATAGTTGCATCAATTGCTTCACTAACTTGTTGTATCTGAAATGAAATAAATGCAACCTTTTTTAAGAAAAGAAAATTTTATTATTTGGTTACATTATGAAGCTGGTTAAAATATAAAATGAAACACAATAAAATTTACATATTAGATGCACCAAGAGAGCCTCCGCTCAACCATCGATCCAGACGCTGGTCTTCCGCGGATATCTATATTTTTGTGATCTAGGTATAAACCACGATTATTGCGGAAAAAACGCTCAGCGTGTGAAGGCGATCGCTTCACACACCGGGGTTATTTGTTATGTATTGTGTGGTCGTTACATTACAGCTTTTATACGGTAATAAGTCGAATGTGTAGTATCACGGTTTCTTGCTAAATTACTTGTCAATTCACAAGAGCCTGCATGTTAGTTTAGAGTTATTTTTCTTTCTCGATTATAAGATAGTACACACCTGTCAGAAAATCCCCTCAGATAGTAATCTTCAGCTTCCTTGTCTGCAGCGAAATCGCTCATACTGCAGAATGAATGGCACAGTTTGAGAAGCTCCATTATGTTACAAAACACTGGATTATTCAGCGTGTCCGTATCGCCTGAACATTCGCTGTCTGCCGACTGAAATAAAGAATCTATTATTTCAGGAATATCTCATTTTGATATACCAAAATGTTTTAATTTAATGTAATTATTATATTGCAACAACTTGCTTTTTCGTCCGGGGCGCTTAGCCCTTATTTTTTTATTTAGCAATGGTATTCATAATGTCCTGTGTGGTTACCTAACGATGCTTACATTATTAGGATAAATATGCTGTGTTCCCTTAAGCCTACTACACGGTTTAATGTTGACAAGGAGATTTGGTATGAAAACAGTGTGGACAGTACACTGTTTTAAACATAGATTTATTATATACTAGCTTTAGATTGCCAATGCAAAAGAGATAGATCATAGCATACGCGTTTGTTAGAGCGAGAACTTATTTTTACAAAATTTATGGTTTTTAAGTGTAGTTTTCGTGTTAATTAGACGTTAGACGTGATTAAATATGGTTACGCCCTGTGCAGTGCCTGGATGTAACTCAAACAAAAAGGAAAATCCACAAAATTATATATCTTGCTTGCACACATGTACAGTCAACAAAGGAGTTGACTGACCCCCCTCTGTATGTATGATTAAAGATTTCTAAATATTGCGTGAAGGGATTTACTTGAAATTTTATTTATCAATAGTATTCATATTGTACTATGTAATTACAAATTTTCAAGTAAATCCCTTCACGCAATATTTAGAAATCTTTAATCATATATACAGAGGGGGGTCAGTCAACTCCTTTGTTGACTGTACATTACACGCACACTAGTGTATTTTGTTTTTGGTCTCGCCTTAATCAAACCATCCGATCTATACGCTAGTATACGCTGGTTTTAAATCTCTATATCAAACTAATGTTTTACATCGTATATATAGAGAAGATAAATAATAAAATTAACTTTTTTTTTAAAATAAAACCGACTTCAAATGTTTTTTTTTTATTATTAAATTTAAATGGGACCACCCTTGAGGTACCTATTTAC
The DNA here is from genome assembly GCA_905163395.2 of Endotricha flammealis. NCBI lineage: Eukaryota > Metazoa > Arthropoda > Insecta > Lepidoptera > Pyralidae > Endotricha > Endotricha flammealis. The sequence goes on along the minus strand of LR990870.1, from coordinate 5,427,984 downwards.
CTATAAGCCGAAAAAAGATTTGTTCAAATCGGTTCATAATTGGCGGAGTTATCGCGTAACAAACATAGAAAAAAAAAAAAAAAAAAAAAAAAAAAAAAAAAAAAAAAAAAAAAAAAACATACGGGTCGAATTGAGAACCTCCTCCTTTTTTGAAGTCGGTTGAAAACTCATTAAAATACTCACTGAAGTGATAGTCAAAAATGATTGACTCAGGACATCAGCTAAGAAATTGGCGTGTGCCTTCTTCAGTTTCTCAAAATCATTAGTCTTGTTCACGGCGTCCATTAGACGAGAGAAGTGAGTCTCTAGCACATCAGCTTGCAAGTAATGTTGTAGGTTATCCATTAGGAACATCAATTTGTTGTGAAGTTGGCACATTGGAAAACTGTAACATAAATAAATAAATATTATAGGGACACATCACACAGATTGAGCTAGCCCCAAAGTAAGTTCGAAACTTGTGTTATGGGATACTAACTCAACGATACTATATTTTTATAACAAATACATATATAGATAAAAGTCCAAGACCCGAAGTCAATCAGAAAAAAATCGTTTTTATCATGACCCGACCGGGATTCGAACCCGGGACTTCTTCGGTGGCGGTCTGGCCATCTGGTCATTACGCCACGGAGGTCGACAGAGTTTTAAAGAAGTTTAAACGCGAACTTTGAATAATGAATTGAATTAGCACGAATATAATACGTAAATGTAACTCTTCTCTGTCTGTTACATACAACTGATGAAAAGATAATAAATAAATGAGTATGAGTTTCGGACTTCGTTTTACGTCTACGGGACTCAGCCGTGTTGGCGACTAAAGATCACCGTAATAATAATGATTATTCAAAATTAAGAATGTTACCTATTAGCTTGTTTGTAAGCCTTCCAAAGCGCATGCAAGTCGTGCTGGGTTTTCTTTATCCGGAGAAGTAATCTGAACATGTCGTTGTAGCGGGCGAGCACTTCTGGCGTAAACAACAAATGCAGTGGCCATTTGAAGTCATACTTCAGTACAATAGACGACCATCCGTCGGCAACTGGAAACATGATTTATATTATTGTTATTATTTATAATTAAATATTTTTTACCTAGAACTAAATGTGTGAGACAAATTATTTAACGAAACCTTCACGTGTGTATTAAGGGAATAAACTATTTATGTGTATGCCAACAGATGGCACTGACAATTTTTTAACTCGCGCTGTAGTTTGGTTTTTACAATATCTAGCGAACGAAGACGCGGGCAAAATCTACGAACACTAGATAGAACAGATTCCACAAATTACACAATGCCATCTAGCGCGCTAAAAAACGTCCAAACGAAGTCTTGTGCAAGATTCGAATGACGCTTAGGACAAAATAACCACCGGTCACCTTACCACGGAACATATAAAAGTCTATAGCAATGAGAAAATAATAAATAAATACCAGTATTGCTGTCATCTTCAATAGTTGAGTTAACAGATACATTCGGTTTCACATATGGCAATTCGAAACTGAATTTCTCAATATCTGCACTGTTACTAAGGAACACCGCTCTCGCTGCCAACAGGAACGCATGATTCATATCTGAAAGAATTTTACATCTCACTCTCTTGAAATGGAACCGTAACATTTTTCAAAATATCCCTTTTAAGAGAGGTAGGGCACAGCGGATAATCCGCTCAAATCGGAGCAGGCCGTCTGGGGAAGAACCTCCACCTTACAGAAGATCGTAGCCAAATAGCATTGGTCTCGGCCATGTTGTGTTCCTACAGTGAGTAAGGTCTCCAGAGCTCCACTTGGGGGGGGGGGGGGGGGGTGGCAACGCGTGAGTGATACCCCGGTAATGCAAGCGTTTATAGGCTACGGTGATGCTTACCATTAGGCAGGCCGTATGCTAGTTTGCCAACTTTGAGGTATAAAATAAAAATAAAACAAAATTTCTACTTTGATAGTTTTTTTTAAATGTTATACGGTAGACAAACAGGCAAGCGGGCCACCTGATGGAAAGTGGTCACCGCCGCCTATGGACATCAGCTTGAAGTATTCGCTCTTACTAAGTAGAAACTATCTATAAGTATCTAACAAAGACTTATTTGAATAAAAAAGTTTCGAGTTTGAGCTCTAGTTCTCTCGATTTCAATATTTGTGATTTGAGGAAACATTGCACTTATAATATTCAAAAGGATAGCATAATCACCTCTAGTCGACGTTCTAGTTGTGGGTTTGTCAAGCATAGGTGCTGTTAACCTCAGCAATTCCAGAAAGAGCTCCCCTCGTCCGAGCAGATAGAAGTCTTTCATAAGCCTCAGTTCGTGTATCAAATGCGCTTCTTCCACAGCTACGGTCCATAGATGCTGTGAAAGTAATATTAAGAGCAGATATTTTAATCCAAAAAGTATACAGATAAAAAATTCCGAGTTTTTGTCGTATGTCGATTTGTATCAACTTGATAGGTACCAATGTTTTTTTCTGACAGAATAAAGAGTTTTTATACAAATAATAATATCATATGTAGCAGTGTCAACATAAGCATTAGTAAAAAAAATTACTTGTACAGTTAGCTCAGCGTCATAGATGTGGGATTTGAATGGCATGAAGTCTGCAAGTATCCGAACGGAATGAGTGTAAGAGAAGAACAAGTGTGTAAAAGAGACAGATGAACGGTTGAAAAGAGCGAAAGAGACAATTAGATAGAAAAGCAAGGTGAAAGAATGAGACGGATGATTTAATTAAGTTGGTAAGCTTGATTATTTTAAAGTACTTTTTGTTTTATTATGTTGGGAGAACGGAAGCTCTCTCAAAAGATGGCGATTTGTGAGCTAAGAAATGAAAAAGATGTAAGAGTAACAATAAACAAGATTTTGTAAGATTTGAAGACTATTTAATTTTATTTGTACACGACCTCTCATATTCATATTATGTTGTCGTTTTAGTACCTTGTCACTATAACGTTGATGACATAACCCCTCAAGTCTTCAGTAATTAAAAATAAAACAAAAGTGATGGTAAAAGTATACAAATGGTTAAATGCCTACCTTTGTGACACATTCCTTTATTTCACGTACAACTCCTCTAAAATTGCAAAATTCAAATACTTGGGGTTCTTTAAGTTTTTGTAATTTCTCATGGAACTCTGCTTCTTTATCTTCCCATATAGTAAATCTGTATTAAAACAAATAAAATATTTATCTACAAATTAATTTAAACTCGAGAACGGCTGAACCTTTATCTGACATTTTACCTTCTAGATTCAACACCACACTGTTGCAATGGTAACATTGCTCTATTTGTAAAACAGCTGCTTCTTTTAACTTTCCTAGGATCAAATCCAAAGAGGATGACCGTTTTGCCAACAAAAAGTATTTCTTGCGCCAAAGACAATGGCATAAAGTATGGTATCATGTTTGGGTTCAAATTGTACCCACATTCCAAAGATGTGTCTTGCAACTGAAAAATAATTGATAATTTCTTTAAAAAAAGATAAACCGAAAATGTATCCTACTTTTAAGGCTTTCAGCCATGTTTTAATATATGATAGTTTAAATATATAAGAGTTTCATATAAACAAATCTATTCCATCCAAGGTCTTACTCCACTTTCCTAGCGGAAGATTTGATATCTCACATCATTTTGGAGTCTGTTCATATTAGCTCTAGCAGTACGTTGAACAAAATAATGTTCCAAGGTAACAATATTTGTGACTAGAAACACCCGATGGATAAAAGCATCATATTTTTGTATTACATAAGACATTATCTAAATACTTACTGTGGAAACAAGAGATTTCTCACAATTATTTGATGATGGGAATGACAAATTCGTATCAGAGTGGTCATCCCTTTGCAATTGGTAAATGAAGAACTCTTGATATGGATCCCTCAAATCTCCATACAACAACCAGGTACATAATTGATTCACAAATACTTTGTTTACACATGAGAAGATCCTGAAATAAGTAATTAGATTTGTACAAAGTGTACTTCTATTAGCCATTGAAAACAGAAGTTAGAAACTGACGGGACAAGTAACAAATAAAATAAAATAAAAAAAGTGACAGTACAGTCAGCAGGTCAACCTTTACATATTGGACTTTGCACCATTTTAAGTTTTATGTCATAAGAGCCAAAATTGTACTGCAAGTATAAAGCTCGTTAAAACCAATGTCAAAATTTCTTTTTTCTGCAGATCCTCGTGGGCACTTAGACATGTCTTTTACAATGTTAGTATATATATAATATGTATTATCTATCATTTCAGAATGCCAAAAGCCACTGGATCTAAGCCATTGTCAACCGGTCATGCTGGAGACGTTTGGTGGGAGACCAACAGTGTCCACTTGTGGCTAAATGGATGATGATTTCAGAATGACCATGACAAAAGAAACTATAAAGATTACTCACTTTACAATAGCTTCATGTACCACAGCATTCCCATTTAAAATATACTGATAAGTCAAACTCAATATCTGACATCCAATCAGTCTCCTTTCTTTAACCGTTGATGTTATTTTAATCAATGTATCAAACAGACCAATATATCTTACAACATGACTGTATACAAATGATAGCGTGTAGTCGTGGTTTCCTATGACAAGGCTCTCTACTTCCACTAAGGTTTTCTTGTATGACCTCAGTACTTCTGAGATTCCTTCACTTAATGCCTGTGTGTAAAGTCCATAGTGTTTTATACCGGAAGCTGGAATAAATTAAATTATTGGAAAGCAATTCACCGCACCATCTGGTTGTCCGTAGTGTTTTATACCGGAAGCTGGAATAAATTAAATTATTGGAAAGCAATTCACTGCACCATCTGGTTCCAAGTTTCCATTCTTTGCAGATATAGGGAACCGATTAGCGAACAAAATACCAATACAATTTCACAACAATACTACATATACATTAGGTAAACCACATAACTCTAAACAATGTGAACTACAATCACTATTTCCATGTACTAGCGAGGAAGTTTCGAAAATAATAGATAGATTAGACCCTAACACAAGTGCAGGTATTGAATGCATTAACACAAAGTCTATAAAGTGTATAAAAAACTTAATAATCGATAGTCTAACCCTATGTTTAAACAGGTTACTAGAGGAGGGAATTTTTCCAGACAGTTTGAAAATTGCGAAAGTCACACCAATATATAAATCGGGAACTAAATCAGACCCAGGAAATTATCGACCTGTATCAGTCTTGCCAGTACTGTCAAAAATCTTAGAAAAAATTATATATAAAAGACTGGATGAACATCTATGCCAAATTAACTTTTTATATGAGAGACAGTATGGTTTCCGACCAATGTCGAATGCCCTTAGTGCTACTATTGATTTGATTACCAGTATTAAAACAAAAATAGACAATAAACAAATAGTCCTTGGGTTATTCATCGACCTAAAAAAAGCATTCGATACGGTCAGTCATTCTCTACTGTTAAAGAAAATTGAAAGTATTGGCATCACTGGAACAGCTTACAAAATGCTAAAATCATATTTAGAAAATAGATATCAACTTGTCAAGATTGGTGAAGTGCAAAGTGAATTCAAACCTTTAACATGCGGGGTACCCCAGGGTTCAATTCTGGGTCCATTACTCTTTCTTATATATGTAAATAATATTCAAGAAGTAAGTTTAAACGGGGAGCTTTCTCTCTATGCGGATGACACTTGCTTATTTTATTACGGACAAGATATTAATGAGATTTTAACTAACACTCAAAAGGATTTAGACACGTTAAATAGGTGGTTTCAATACAATCTCCTCACAATAAATGCTTCCAAGACATCATATGTAGTATTTAGTGCTAAAAATAAAAAAATTCCCCAACATGCACAATTAACTATTAATGGTGAACGTCTACAGAGAAAGACACAAGAAAGATATCTTGGTCTTAAACTTGATGGTAGGTTATCATGGAGTACTCATATTGAGCACATTAAAAACAAATTGTCAGCCTTAGTGGGATCTCTGTATCGCATGGCTCGATGTATACCAAAAAGAACTCGTTTGCTGATCTATAATAGCTTGGTGAAACCTCACCTACTCTATCTCATTGAAATGGCTCGATGTATACCAAAAAGAACTCGTTTGCTGATCTATAATAGCTTGGTGAAACCTCACCTACTCTATCTCATTGAAATATGGGGAAGTGCGAGTAAAACAAACTTAAAAACTATACAAACACTTCAAAATAAAATAATTAAAATATTATATCATTACGATTATTTAACACCAACTAAAACCGTGTATAGGGAGACTAAAATAATGAACCTAATGCAAATGCATAAACAGAGCACATGTATAAAAATAAATAAATAAATCTTTATTCATAAAACTTACGGCTAGTGTAACATTAATTAACAGTATAAAAACAATTAAGGTAAAAGTATAACATTATGTGCCTGAGCTAGGAAAATCCTGTGTTTCAGGCGGTAAAAGATCTAATGTAAAAAATCATGATAATCACTTTAAATATGATACAAGGTAAAAGGTGTCTTATAATTAAAAATTAATAATAATAAATTATAATGTGGTAGTATTTACAGGTTTATTTCACGATCGTCATTAATTCCTCTGTATCTTTGTAGGACATATTTTTGAGTGCTGTTTGAAGAGCTTTTTTACAATTATATGAATTAAGGGGGTAGATACATAATTTGGCGTTTAATCTGTTATAGAGCAATGGTCCGAGAAATATAAAGAATCTAGATGATAGGGCGCGATATGTTGCAATGGGTCTAAAACAAACTATATCTTTCCGTCGTTTATTAGTAGTTTCAGTGCAAAAGGGCAAAACTGCATGCTGTTTAAGTACAATGTTCATTATAAATAATTGTCGAACGCTCAGTACATCACAGGATTTATAGAGTAGGTCAGTTGGATAGAGATACGGTTTAAAAGTGGAGACTTTTAGAACCGCTCGCTGTGCTCTTTCAATTTTTATTAGAGCTGTTTTAGCTGCTCCACCCCACGTCGTAATGCAGTAAGTTAATATTGATTGACATAGGGCCAGGTACACCTGTTTAACGATTTTAAAATCAGAAATCGAACGGAGTTTCTTGAAAATAAATATTAACTTCCGCATTCTGCAAGTTATTGCTTCTATATGCCTTCTGAATGTTAGAGTTTCGTCAATTATAACACCCAAGTACTTAATGTGGTTTGTGTTAGTAATGAGAGGACACTCGCACAAACCATTTGCGGGATTACAATTATGCGCAATCAAAGTCAATAGAGTAGAGTTTAATTTACGCGATGAAAACTTAATGAAATTTGTTTTATCCGCATTTAATGTTAATAGATGATTCTGAAGCCAGTTATTTACAACATTAAAACCCCGTTGTGCCAGTTCATAGACTTCTTCGTCTGTTTTTGCGGAAAAAATTAGTGCTGTGTCATCGGCGTATGATATGATTTTACCACCATTTAATTGAAGATTACATAGATCATTTATATAGATTAAAAAGAGGGTTGGGCCTAAAATACTTCCCTGAGGAATGCCAAACTGGGTATTATTCATATCAGAACTGATGACATTGCCCATTTTAACGCATTGTGTTCGCTCGTATAAGTAGCTCGCAAAAAGCTTGAGCTGCGCGTCTCTAATACCTATTATTTCTAATTTTTGCAAGAGGATTGGGATGGAGACTGTGTCAAATGCTTTTGCAAGGTCAAGGAATATTCCCAGTGTCCGATTACCCTTATCAATCTCATGAACTAAAAAGTCAGAGAGTTGATGTACGGCATCGTTAGTTGATAGCTTTGGTCTAAACCCAAACTGTGTTTTTGATATAATAGCCTTTCTTTCCAAGTATTCGATTAATCTGGTATTTATGATTTTTTCTAATATTTTAGAAATAGATGGCAATAAAGAGATAGGCCTATAATTAGAAATTTCTTTTTTACTACCAGTCTTGTGAATAGGGACTACGAGGGCTTTTTTCAGAGATCTAGGGAAAACTCCTTCACGCAAGCATTGCTGGAAAATATGAGTTAGAGGTGGGATTAGTGTATGCTTATAGTTCTTAAGTATTTTATTAGAAATGTTATCCCAGCCAACTGCACAGTCATCTTTCATTCCCATGATAATTTTCTCTATTTCTTCAGAGTCTGTATCGAGCAACACGAAAGAATTTAGTGAAATATTAGGACTTTGTATGATGCTGGTACGTGAATTAATCAGGTTTTTCCGTACTTTTTCAGCCAAGGACTTTCCCATATTAACAAAGATATTATTTACATTATTAACACTTGCCAGCGGTGACGAGTGTGCTTCCAATAGCTCTAGACTCTGTTCCTGTTGTTTTGTAGTGAATGTAATGTTCTTAATGTATTTCCAAACCTTTTTATTATTGTTACCGGCTTTTTCGATTTCATTTTTGTCATAACTATTTTTGACCTTTCTTAGAATGTTATTACAAAAATTGCGATATCGTTTATATGACAATTGAAGAATAATATTTTCAGGGTGACATTTTGCTTTTTTATGCAATTTGTCTCTGTGTTTCATACAACGAATCAGCCCAGGTGTTATCCATGGTTTAATGTTATTGTTTTTATTAGTCACACGTATAGGCGATGTATTTTTTTGAATTGCACATTGCACTTCGTTTATTAAGTATGCCATACTAGTTTCTGCGTCAGCAGAATTATAAACGGGGTCAAAGTCAATATTGCATAAATCGCATTCTAGCGTCTTTGTATTTATTTTAGTAATTGTTTGTTTAGTGCGTTTTAAGTTATGTAATTTATGTTTAACAGTTAAAATGATTGCGCTATGATCTGTTATTGTTGAGTTGGTTACTAATGTTTGTGATTGGAGTTTAGATTTAAGCATGACATGGTCCAGACACGATCCAGATATGTGTGTAGGGAGTGTATGTGCAGGGAGTAAGCCATGGAATGAGCACATATTGAGATATTCCGCAGCCGCTGTGTCGCAGTGGTCAGGCAAAATGTTCAAATTTAAATCTCCCATTAAAAATATATTTTTATGAGATGTAAGATTCTGTAATATCTTATTTAGTGACTCAATAAAATTATCAGTATTTCTTAAAGAGGGAGACCTGTATAATGCAAGTATTGCTGTATCTGTTCCAATTTTAATTAGAAGTCGACTACAGCCTTCTATAGCTGGTTCCTCAACGGTGACATTTAATGAGTCCTTGGTATATGCAACTACACCATCGTTTTGATTGAAATTTTTGGTGGTGGAATGCACATTGTATCCTGGCATTAGTGGTAAAATTTGTTTTTGTTTAGCACCTAGCCAACACTCCGATAAAATAATAACATCACTATCGAAGTTGAGTCTCTGCTGGAGAATGGTAAAATTGTCAAAATTCTTATAAATACTACGTATGTTTTGTGTTAGTATGGTTAGTGAAAGACCGTCATACGGGGCGAGATATTGTTTGCAGTTCTCTACATCACAAGCTTTTGCATCAGATACAGAGAAATTATCGAGGTCATTTATAATAATATCCGTCATACTGAACAAGAAATGAAGAAAAAAGTGGAAGAATAAAATAAAAAATAAAAAAAAAATAAACTGGAATAAAGTTCCGAAATTTAAATGTAGTAAGTAGCGCTCTAGGCGCCTTCATAATCTATGGAATTGATGTACCTTTTTTCGGCCATCAGTTTCGCTGGACACTCAACATCACCGGTTTTGTGGTTACTGGGTTTCTTGAAGTGCAAGCACGTAGCGCAAGTCGGTGGGTCTGCCTTCTTGGAGCACTCAGTTGTCAAATGCCCTAAAGTGCCACAGTGACCGCATGTATTGGCCGTCTCCCGGCAAGTCCGGGCCGCGTGCCCATACTGTTGGCACTTAAAACATCTAGTTACTAGAGTAAAATCTCGGACAGGGCATGAAGACCAATTTATAAATATTCTCTCCTGCGTTATAAGGGCTTTGCGGTAGAGTGCGGGAACCTCAATTATGAAGTTGCAGGTATCGGAGTCTTTCTTTCCTGACTTGTGACTCAGTTTAATATTTTCTAAAAAGGTCTCTAGTGTCATACCTTGAATTTTCTCGGCCAAATTTTGTTTATAAATGCATTTCAGCACTTCAGTTTCTGGCATAGCTGTAGGCACACCTATCACTATTATTCTTGGCTTGCGTTTGTGGGGCTCGTCAACAATAAGGCCAGAGGTTGTTAGCTGCGCAACCTGCTTCAACTTCTCCACATCTTTTTTACTCTCAGTGCTTATAATTACTCCGCCGTTTCTTGTCTTTCGTAGCCCTCTGACGTGCAGCTGCATTTGTTCTGGCTGGATTAACTTTTGGACTAGAGTTTTTGTTTCCTCGCTCGTTTTCTGTTTGTCATTTGGGTAAATGACAACAGCGCTGGCTTTACTAGGGCGGATGTATTTATCTGAGCTCTTCTTAACCATATCTGCGAAGGATGCGGGCTCTGTAGTCGATTTTGTGGACTCTACAATAGATTGTTTAAGGTCTTGAAGTCGTTGGGATAGGTCTAGTTTGTCTGTGAGCGCTTGGATGGTTATTTGAGCCTGTAGGGTTTTCGACTTGACACTTTGATAATGCACTGCCAGTTGAGAGGTCCCATGGGAAACTTTACGACAGAGGTTGTTAATTCGGAGCTTTTGTTCGGAATTAAGTTTACCTTCCGCCGAAATAGTGCATACCTCTGTTAAACATTGTTCAATGTTCTTCATCCAGTGCGAAATCTCAGCAGTTGTCACTAAGTCCCGTCCATCATCCTGGTCTGAAACGGGAGGCGGGCGGCTGGGAGTTGGCGGTGGGCTACGTCGAATTAGACCACTCCTGTGAAATGGGCTACCCTCTTGCATTTTTATATAATGTACTATTTGTTCACTAACACATTATATTATTCACTAGATACAGCGAAAACGCACGACACAGAAAAATACACTTAGGTATTAGAATAGTAGGTCGCGATTATTGAACGTGATTATTATTACTAATTGCAAATACGTCTGTTCACATCGAAAGTCAATATGGAATGTATGCTCATGTATAAAATTATAAATAAAAAAATTCATTCAAATATTACATTTAAAACAAAAACACATAAATACTCAACTCGTCAAAAAAGCTACTTGGCACTGCCTAATGTTAGAACCAACTATGGCAAAAATAATATTAATTTTTCTGGAGCGCAGTTGTATAATTCTCTTCCAAAGGAAATAAAAGATGCGAGTTCAATAAATATATTTAAAAATAAACTTAAAAATTATATTCTCAACGATGATAATCTACTTAAATAAATTGACTTTCCGCGATATTTTTATCACCTGGACCACACTTTGTTTATTGAGCGCGCAACTTGACTTGTATTTCAATCAGATGTGCAATGTTGAAGTGTAACACTAACTAATTTAATTCTACCCACAAAAGTTTTTTGTAAAATATTTGTTTCTCATGTAAATAACTATGTTGTAATGAGAAAATAAAGATCTTTGAACCGATTCTTAAAAACTATGTATAAAATATTCTAAATTTATGGTAGCAAATAATTTTTCATATCTTCTTTTAACTTTAACATATTGCATTAAGGCGTCGTCCTAATTGGCAGCAATCGTACGAACAAACGATGCGTTGATCATCGTACGATGGGTTTGATCGTGCGATAGTGCAGTAGTCTCTTTTGAGTGTCCTAATTGGTAACCGCATCAACGCGCGAGCACAGCCATGAAAAGTCCATCGCATGACGATCAATGCATTGTTTGCTCGTGTGATTGATGATGAGGCATGAGGAATTGACAAAGACATTTTACACAGTCCTGTAAACCAAAATTGTTAATGTTTTTATATTAGTTAACTATAATGTATGCTATAAATAATTAAATATGAATAACATGAAAATACATCAGTCAGATAGTCGCCTTAGGACCATTATATTGTCAGAGTATTAATTAAATGTTTTGTTTTTTATATTTTATAAAGGTTGAGTTTAAAACACTGTCAATATTAAAAAATGGCTTTGTTTCTATCAAATACCTGTTTGTATTTTCCTACAATTAAATGTAGTTGTTTCAATGAAATTTTGTAACTTTTGATGCATTTCTGCCACTTCACAGATTCTACTGTATGTCTCTGCATCTCCATTATCAATAAAAACAGGAAGTTTTGACTGAAAATAAAATAGTAGAGTATAGTCATCGAGATATTACTTAAGTATAGGTATGTCGATGAGTAAGGTTTTATATAATAAAGTCAATAAATTGTGGACTGTTTTTTATAATAAAAGTACCCACATTATAATAAATAATTTTGATGATTGTACGCTCATCTATAAAAATGTATTTAAATAATTTGTTATGTTTCTCTGTAAGTGATTAGTCATAATCTTTTGAGAAATAAAAATAATGAAACCGTACCTATATTAACAAGCATTATGATTCCTTCACAGACTTTTAAAATTGCATTTTGTATAAGTAAGACATACCCTGTCACTCCCACTGACCCTTGCAGTCAACTTCTTTACATAAATAGATAGATAGATAGAATATGCTTTATTTGCAACACACAGACTGTAAACATTAGAACACAACAAATACAATACGATACGGTAAACACAAAAAAAAGATTACAGACTAGTGTATTGGCAACAAGGCGGCCTTACACATAGTATAAAATAAAGTCGTTTCCCGCTGTCTATCAATAAGTATGCTTTTATCTTTAAAACTATGCAACGGTAACGGATTTTGATGTGTTTTTTTTTAAAGATAGAGTGAGTGATTGAGGATTGAGGTAAATTCAAGAGGAAGGTTGGTCAGAGTCACGTTGGTAGGTTTACCTATGGCTGCACGGTCGGGTGCCTCCACGTGTGCGAATGGTCTGTTTTTGGGAAGGGATACGTCCCCTCCGAAGCGCAGATTATCCGCCTGGCGCAGCTGGAAACAATGGCTAGTAATGTCAGGAGACACTGCAAAGTGTCGATAGGCATTGCTAGCTATTGGCCAAATACCGACACCCTGGGGTCAAGGTTGGAGGAAACGTGCCGAGGACCCCGCGGTAGGGCCGGTGCACGGGTTCGCAAGGTGGAGGAGTGGGCGAACCCGGGCAACGGCTCTCCCGAGGCAGTAGGGGGAGGGTTGGACTGGGGGACGCACATCGGGGGCGGAGCGAAACTGGATACGTTGGTCGTGCCCCCTCGGTCGGGCGTAGCTGGAGAAACTAGCCCAACTATAGGCAGGCGAAGTTATACTCCGGAGACGTGCGGACGGGGGGACACGGCACACGGGGAGGGATCGCTCCGTCTCGGATGGGCGGACTCTAGTCCAATTGCCAAATACTGTCGTTAGCGACTCAGGGCGGGGGAGTGGCGGTACTTCGCCCTGTACAACCGCCGCTACCTTTGGTCGGGTACACCAAGGGAGCTACTTCACACGTACTCAAACCAGAAATCATACAACATGAATAACCTTCGCAACACAAAACAATTAAACACAAATAACAAGGACAGACAACCCGAAGCGCCTAAAAACGCCGAGGGAATACCTCCTCTAGTCGCCACATTAAGTAACCTCACAGTAAGGGAGGAAGAGGACTTATTAAGGTCTCCCGCCTCCGCGCAACCTAGCGAGGAGACGGGAGGCGTTTTCAAGTACAGCAGTCAGGCTGAGCGTAAGAAGGCGAGGAAAGAGCGCAGAAAGCTTGCGAAGGCTCGTATACGGGCTGGAGCAAGTGATAACGCAGAAGCGCCCCCAACTAGGCCGGCAAAATTAAAGAGGCAGGAGACGGACCCGGATGAGGCTTCGGGGCGTCCTCCGGCAAAGCGCCGGAACCACGGGGAGAGCGACGGCGGGGCTCGCTGCTCCGCCAAGCGGAGCAGCGATCTCGCCGTGGCCTTCACTCGTGGGGATGGGGCCTTGGTGGATGAAGCCCTTGGAGCAGTCATCAGGGACAGGATTCGGGCCATCATGAGGAGTGCCCTCGAGCGCGATGAGGACGATAGGAAGCTGGCCTTTGCCACCTCGGGTCTGGTGTCCGAAGGATTTTTCCTGGTGACACCGGAGACCGAGGAGGCAAGGGACTGGCTACTTTCCTGCGACCTCGGAACGCACGATGGCGTCCCCATTGTGGCCAGGAGACTAGACCGGGTCCGTATTATGGTCTGGCTGCCAGGTAGCGTAGGCAAACTGCCGGAAGATATTGTCTGGTGGCTAAAAAAACAAAACAAAAGCCGCACAGACCTAAAGCCAAGTGAGTGGACCCTCATCACTAAAGAAGTACTCCCCACGGGGGTGCGTCTGGTGATGGGTGTCCCCGCAGAAGCCGGGGAAGCATGGGGTGCAGTCCAAATGCTGCACTTCGAGCTAACCAAGGTTGTAGCTAGGCCGCTGGGCGGGAAACCGCAGACCGGCAAAGTAGGTAGCAACACACAGGGGCAGTCGGGTGCCGATGCCTGTCCTACCTGTGGGTCGGTTGTAAAAGCTCCGAAAGGAGCGAATACAGCCCAGTCGCAGGGGGGGCGGGTAGCGGAAACCGCTGCCCCAACAACAACAACAACACACACAACCGAGCGGACGCGGGGGGTGGACCGGGCCACCGAAAGTAATCCCATGGATGAGGGAATCCCTGTACCTGGGATTGCTCTTGGGGACCCGACCTAGTCTCCGCGTCTGACAATAACACAACAACAGTAACACACATGGGTACACACACACAAGCACACAAAACACACACAACAAAAACACTAACACAAAAGTCACTAAAGATCTGTCAATTGAATCTACATCATTGCAAAATTGCGATGTCAAATCTCTGCAAAACATTTGTGGAGAGTAAGATTGATATTGGCTTGTTTCAAGAACCATACACGATCGGCAACAGGGTCATTGGCCTTGGTTGCCTAGGCGGGGAGCTGGTATACCAGCGCACAGGTGAGTTGACCCCGCGAGCGTGTATATATGTTAGTAACAATATTAAGGCACTAGGCAGTATAAGCGTGATATGTTCCAGAGACCTAGTAGCGGTCGAACTGACTATCACCCGCGAGGACGGCAATAGAGAGAAGGTGGCCCTCATCTCCAGCTACACGCCCAGCGAGATGGACTACAGGCCGCCCTCCCCCGAGCTGGAAGAACTCATAAGAACATACAAAGGTAAGAAAACTTCGTTTATAGTAGGATGCGATGCAAACTCACACAATGAAGTGTGGGGCAGCACCGACACAAACGATAAAGGAGAGAGTTATTTAGATTTCTTATTAAGGTACGATCTCGAAATTCTAAACCTAGGAAATGATCCGACGTTTATTACGAGGAATAGGAAAGAAGTGCTGGACATAACATATGGGACCAGGAACTTCTGTAGGTACGTTAGGGAATGGAAAGTCAATCCAGAAGATGTGTTCTCAGACCACAGAATGATTACTTTCCGTGTAGACGCTAGGTGGGAAAGAATTAAGGTCAGAAATAAAAGAAAAACTGACTGGGACAAGTTCGACTTAGAGATGAGGAACTGGCGACCAACAACTCTCGAATTCACGACCCCTGAGGCGTTGAATAAGGGAGCAGAGGAACTAGAGAGCACACTCATAGCAGCCTTCAACGAGGCTTGCCCACTAAAAGAAATTCGCGACGGCAAAGGACAACCGTGGTGGAACAAAGAACTAACGAAGCTTAGAAAGAAATGCAGAAAAACTCAAAGGATCGCTCTGTCCAACAACGATGATTACAGTTGGGAGGCTTACAGAGCAACTAGGCGAGAATTCAACAAACTGCGACAGAAAGAAGAGAGAAGCAGTTGGAAGGGATTCTGTGAAGGCATAACTAGATACTCCGATGCGGCCCGGCTGATGAAGGTTCTTTCAAAAGATAGTTCCTGTCAACTAGGCAGCATTAAAATCGATGACAAGGTAACATCCGACCCCAAAGAAGTAATGGAAGCCATGCTGACATCACATTTCCCAGGGTGTGTGGAATATGAAGAAAGTGATTGCTTCCCAGTCAATAAACCGGTAGACTGGAATATGGCTCAGGAAACTATAACTTTAGACACGGTAGAATGGGCGGTAAGAACTTTTAGCCCCATGAAGGCTGCAGGACCAGACGGAATATTCCCTATGCTACTGCAAAAGGCATGGGAACACATAAAGGATATGCTGTGTAACCTACTAAGAAGCAGTGTGGCTCTGGGACACATACCTCCCAGATGGAGAAAGGTAAAGGCAGTTTTCATACCAAAACCAGGGAGGAAGTGCTACAAGGAAGTTAAATCATTCCGATGCATAAGCCTCTCGTCCTTCGTTCTGAAAACTCTAGAGAAGATAATAGACGGAAACATACGATCTCGTATTGCAAAAAGCAACTTCCCATTACACGGAAACCAACATGCATACGTGGAGGGTAAGTCTACGGAAACAGCTCTACACAATCTTGTATTAAGGATCGAAAGGGCGATTAGCAGAGATAAAGCATATGCGGTGGGTTGCTTCTTTGATATTGAGGGCGCATTCGACAAAGCTCATTTCGGTGCGGTGGAAGGCGCCTTAAACAGGGTAGACATACCGCTAACATTAGCTAGATGGGCTATCACCATGCTAAAGAATCGTATCATAACAACGACACTAGGAACGGACACTAAAACAGTGGTGGCTAGTAGGGGTTTCCCACAGGGAGGATGCTTATCTCCACTCTTGTGGTGCCTTCTTATAGACGACCTGGTAGGCTCCATCAACAAACAGCATATATACATGCAAGCTTACTCGGATGATGGAGCAATCTTAGTTTCTGGAAAGGCGCTAAGCACAGTAAGGGCAACGGCAATGAAAGGATTGAAGATGGTTGCGGATTGGTGCCAAGACAAGGGTCTTGGCCTCAACCCCGACAAAACAAAAGTGATCCTCTTCACTAGGAAAAGGAATAGAATGGAGTTGGAACCTATCGAAATAAAAGGTTCTACACTCGAAATCATTGAGGAAATAAAGTATCTGGGAGTAACTTTAGACAAAACTCTGAACTTTAACACGCACATAAGGAATCAGAGCAAAAAGGCAATAATGGCCCTAACTCAATGCAGAAGGGCTGTAGGAAAGATCTGGGGATTGAGACCTAATATCTGCCAGTGGATATACAAAGCTATCATCCTTCCAAGACTACTATATGGAGCGATTGTATGGTGGCATAGAGCCAACATCACATCTAACCTACGGGAGTTAAGGAAAGTACAAAGGGCTGCTAATCTGATGACCACAGGTGCCATGGCGTCCACACCGACGATGGCACTGGATATGGCCCTAGGGCTAAATCCGGTACACACTGAGATCAAAAGAAGAGCAGCAGAGCAATGGTACAGGATCACTGTCTGTAAAGAATGGAAGGCACGGAGTATGGACCAAGGTCATGCTGCGATAGAAGGCGCATTAGGGAGAGACATGTCACTAATCATGACAAACAACGACCTAATCAAGAAACAAAAGATCTTCAACAAAAAGTATAAAATACACATAGGCAAAAGAACAGACTGGGAAATTGAAACATCGGGCTCCCAGCTCATCTGTTACACAGATGGATCCAGAATGAGTAGCACAGGATTAGCGGGAGCAGGGGTACACATACCCAGTAATCCGGCTAAAGATGTGGTCCTAGCATTGGGTACGTATGCCAGCGTCTTCCAAGCAGAGGTGCTAGCAATTAAAGTATGCGCAGAAATGGTGCTGACCGACTCCGGGATAGAGACGCAAAGCACTATTATCTACTCAGACAGCCAAGCGGCAATTAGAGCACTAGCCAAGGTAGAGACAGTATCAGAGCTGGTCAAAGAGTGCAAACATGCTCTAAACAAACTAGCAGAGGTAACGACAGTCACTATAGCATGGGTTCCCGGCCATCAAGGAACATTAGGTAATGAAAGAGCAGACGAGCTCGCAAGAGCAGGCGCCAGCTCGAGACCCATAGGACCGGAACCTCAGCTTCCGATATCAGCCACCGTTACTAAGGGAGTGATAAACGAACTTATGAAACGCGAAGCACAGGACGCGTGGGCCGGAAGTAACAGCTGCAGACAAGCAAAATTGTTTGTTAAAGGAAAGAATCACAAAAGAACCCGGACACTACTATCACTAAGTCGGGAAAGACTAGGCATAGTCATGGGCATCATCACGGGGCACTGCAGACTGAACCGACATATGTCCCTAATAGACAACAGCATAGACCCCGCCTGTCCTGAATGCGGGGAACCGGAGACCAGCCAGCACTTCCTGGCTGAGTGCATTCACTACAGCAGGCTCAGGTGGGAGACCTTCGAAGCCGATAGGATTAAAGAAGAAGAACTATGTGACCTGGACACTGGTCGCATAGCGGAGTTCTGCAAAAGGAGTTCAAGGTTTTCTGGTGGGAGGTCATCGGGGCCACAGTAACAACCGTATCCACACGGGAATAGGGTGTAATGAGTCCACATAGCGACTTGAACACCCGCCTGTGCCCCGCAGGCGTCCCACCCTATAATAATAATAAAATAGGTTTACCTATACGTATGATACATTTAGAAATTCCCACGGGAAAGCAAACGAAGTTGCGCGGGTTTCGCGTTTTGTATAAATGAGATAATATACCCTGTTACTCTCTCACTGAATCTTGGCGAAAAAAGTTATGATACATCATACATCAATGGAGGTGAGTGAGAGCCTGAGATCTACAATAACAATTATTAACCTAAAATACTAACTTGTTTTTCTGTTCCATGAAAACCACTCCATAAAACTAGTAAAGCATCGTGCATCATTGTTAATTAATTAAGTGCTGTTGTTTTAAATAATGTAATTAGCACAGAGTAGGGTGAGTATCAATTTAAATAAACAAACATTTGACACTTCAAATTTGAAATACTTTTTTTACTGTGGTGAAGTCAGTCACCCTAGTCAAGTGCCAGCAAGCAAGCGATTTCATTTCAGTCTAGTGATGTTCAATTTAAGTCAAAACAAGTCAAGATTTAATCGTTTCTATATTCGTTCATTCATTAACCTTTTTTTTTAAAGAAAAAAAAAAGAAATAGGTTCTACTTCTACCTGTTCAATATGCGCCTGCGCCGGCGAATACTGGGCTCTGATTGGTTGTTTAAATAACGCGTTTGGACCCTGAAGTTAATCTATCTACCTGAGCTTATTGAAGTTTAAAAAACAGAAGCACTCCTGTTAGAACATGATGACAGTTTATAATATTCTTGTTTCTATATAATATTAGTAATACATTTCAAAATGACCGTTTGAATTCGTAAAATGGCAGAAGTTTATCGGTTCACTGTAAAAACTGAATGCAAAACTACAAACAATCAGGACGAAAATTACTGTCTATTAAATGTATTAAGTGTGTTTATTTCTCTTGTCACTATACTTGCAGACTTGACTACAGGTGTGTATAAAACTTATCAACACTAATATTTTATTAATAGGTGTTAAGTAAGTCGTATAATTTACATAGACATAAAATGGAAAAAAGGAAGCATTTCTTAAAATTTATAATTACTTTTTTTTTACAGATATATTAGTATTTGCTGAATATTGTCATGATGGACAATTCCACTGGGCTCTTTCAACACTGGTCTTTATTTGCACCCCAAATATTTTGATAAATATATTTTCGATGAGATGGTTTATTAATGATCAAAAAACAAATTATCGTAATTGGATCACACATATATTTCTAGCAGGATTGTTGGAAAGGTAAAGCTCTTCATTTTTCTAGCTTAAAAATCTTCATACATGTCTCTTAACAATCATTATATATTTCGTATTTTGGTATTTTTGGTTAACTAATGCTTTTTATATACTTACTTACTTTTGAAAACTAAATTAATGTCATATTAATTAATTTGTAGCATATACTTTTTTGTGGCTTATTGATATATTTTTAAAGATAGTAAACCAGAAGTTATTGTTTCAGATATTTTGTATTCCTTTATAAAGTATTTTCATGCAAGAATTTAGAAGCAATTAAAACTCAAAAATGGGTTTCTCAAAGAAGTGACTTAAGTGTATTACACTTTGTGTATGTTTTCTCAGGAACAGTTCCTCAGATAATTTTACAATCTTATGCCATAGTTGTACTTGATGAGCATTACTATACAAAAGGCAAGTATAAACTTAACAAGAAAAAATTGTTATAATTTAATTTTTCAATAATTTATTTTATTATTAGAAACACACTTCTTGATTTAAACAAAATTGATCAAAAATATTTTTTTACAGCATTTGCTTTGAGTGCATCGCTTGCATCATTGATATGGAGTTGCACTACATACATATATAACACTGTTGCATATTCAAATGAAAAACCACAATGGAAATGCTTGACTTTAAAACTAGTATGGCATTTCAGTATGCTGGTAGGCCGAATACCAAGTTTATTACTTTTTACCATTACTTTTGGAGTATGGACTCTAATTCCCCTAGGTCAGTAAATACAGTAATCTAGTTTTTTATGTACTCTTGTTTTTTTAACTTCATATCGTCTATAGGTACTTATAAGATTTTACATTACAGGTTTACACTGGGCTATAATGACATTTTGGATTATCCTGCAAAAAACTAGTTTTTGTACAAACAAATTTGAAGAAATTCTTTACAATGTGCTTATGGCATTTGTGTACTGTTTTTCTTTTATCAATTTACGAGAAACAATATCACGATATCAATTAATGATGTTTTACACTTTAGTAGTTACACAAAATTTTGGATTTTTAGTTTTGTATCTATTAATTTCAAATTCTAATCACATAACCAAACCGTGGTCGATTGGAGCTATGATATGCATAATAACAGGTACATTGATAGGTAAGTTATAATAATATAATTCAACGTTAGGTACTAAATGAAACTACCTACAATAATAAGATTGTTAGTTTAAAAACGTTTTATTTTATTTTAGGCATAAGTGCCATGATTGTTTACTTTCGGAGTTTTGATACTGAGAAATTGAACAGTGACGATGAAAACTGGAACGGAGATATAGAATTAAACAACAAAGTTAATAACGAAACTCCTGATAATACAAGAACTGCAAACAGAGTGGAATCACTTAAAACAACGCAAATTAGTGAAGATATGGCCCCTTCAAGGTAATTATTAAATCATCATAAAAATTGCAAAAGGAAATTATCTTGATTAATAATAATTAATTATTATGTATTTATAACCGTTGATAATTTTTCAGAAAAAAGAAATACCGGAAGAAGAAATTTAGTAAAATCGTAACACCTCCAGATCCAGTATTACACAATGAAACTCAAAATGCAGATAAAAAGTTTTTATTGGATCACTGGATAACTATTTCTGGGACCCCCACTTTTACACCATGTACAATTGCTAATACCAGTATGGACGTATCAAGTATTGAAGTGTATACAGTAGAGAATACACCGCAGTCTGGTATTGTGATGAGAGATGGCAATGAATATGAGGGAACTAGCAGTAGGCTGACAAAAAAATTTAAAGCCGTTTGTTCACCTACTGAATTAATGTTAAAGTTGTCTGCTATAGAAAACATAGAAAGCTCTATTGATGAAATTACATCGAATAGTCTAAATGTTCAAAAACGAAGAGGAATTTGTTCATCAGACGAGTTGCGACAGGGATTAACAAATATAAACTTAGACTTGACAAATGACAACTTCATAAAAAATGATCGTAGTTCAGAGATAAGCCATGACACCGACGGTTCCAATAAGAAAACATCCTCCGATTCAATTGATATGGATTTAGACTTAAGTTTTAGTGATATAAATAGCTCGGATATAAATACTTTTAATGAAAATATCGTTCAAAAGTTGTGTTTAAGTGCATTAAAAAATATTAAAGTTGGAAATCAAGACGCTGATATTGAAAATATACAGCGAATAGCTTTAGACATCTTGAAAGAAATGTACACAAAAAAAGATAAAAGTAAAAATAGAATCAACAAAGAATCTTTCTCTTCGAAGCAACGTGATTTAGATACTCCGACAGAAATATTGTCAGTTCATGATTATGAAAATATTTGCGCAGTAAATATAGCTAGAGAAGCTTGGGGTTTGAGGTCTTGGAATGGATATTCTGACATAGAAAATTGTCAGCATGATGGAAGCGTAGTAAGAGATAGAAGAGGTGACACATTCACTTCGGAAAGCTCTGAAATAAGTAGTTGTTTATCTCAAGAGCTTAAAAATGCAATTTTAGCTGCTCCTCCGTTCCCTAAGAAAGTACCAACGTATTCTAATGTGTCAATTAAATACGACAGGAATAATCAGCAGGAAGACTATGCGAATACTACAATTTGTGATTCTAATGATGATACATTCCTAGCTAAACCTTGTGTCACTGATTTAAATAAGGATCCCAATCATCTTGAACCAATTATTGAAGAGATAGATGATTTAGGTGACATAGAGTCTCCTTCTAAAAAACGACTAAACTCTGAGAGTTCTTTGGTTGCTACTATCGATGAAATACGCAAAGCATTAGTAACTAATTCACCTAGAAATTTGTATTATAGAAGGGAGCATTTGTGGGAATCGCCACAATATGAGGCATCAGTTACGATTGAAAATACCCTGAAAAAAGCACTTTGGAAGGAACCCTCGAAGTTCAATCCTAGTAACATACTAGAATCATTACCAGAAAAAGAAAATATTTTAAATGTATCTCATGGCTCCAAGTTTGACACAAAGCAAACAGTCTCAAGTGTTTTAGAAATGAATTCTTCAGCACCTGATTTGTTTGAAATTCAAAATGATGTGACCTCCAGTAGCAGAAATAGTAACGTAAAATCACATACTAAAAAAATTAATAATAAACCTGAACACCATCTCCAGGATCTGTCAAACAAAGACATTGATTTGTTGTGGCAGTTAGTGTCTGAAACCTCTTTGCCGAATACATCAAGTGAAGATTTGTCCCGAAATCAGATATCAACATCATTGCAATCATTAATCGAAAAGGACCCTTCTTCTTTAGTTACTACGTCAATACCTAAAATAACTAATATTAAAAAGGGAACTAGAAGTAGACCAAGACGAAAATTTTCTATTTTAAGGGAAAGATTCGAATCTAAAACTATTATAAATTCCGATAAAGAAATTTTATGTCAAAGCTCGGACAGCTTACCCCATGCAACAGAAAATAATGTTGTTAATGTTAAAAATGATTTGGATGCATCGGGAAAAGCGATATTAGAAATAAAAACAAACAACTCAGATACCCACGTTGCCGAAGGTATTTGTTCAAAAACTATTAAAGAGAAAAGATCTTTGTTTATGAAACAAGTTCTAAGCCCACCAAAATTTAATACAAAATTAAGACATAAAATGTATTAACTAGTATAAAATTGTGTGAGTATTAATTAGAAATTATTAAATTTCGTTCCTTAGAAAATATGTAGGTACCTAATATGTAATTCATAGTAAAAAATAAGTCGACTATTTATGGATCTCATGACTTATAATATAGTTAACATATTAATACAAAACACAGAGTATTGTGATTTAAGTTAGCGAGTCATTGCTATCATTTCGATATTTTCAAATTAGAGTTTGAACTCTTGTTTTAACCACTAAGGTGGCAAACAAGCATACGGCCCACTTGATGCAGTCACCGTAGCCTATGGACGCTTGCAATACCGGGGGTATCACTCGTGCGTTGCCGACCCTGTAGAAAGTGGAGTGGAATGTTATTTGTCTACGATCTTCTGTGAGATGGAGGTCCTTCCTTAGACGGGCTGCTCCGATTCTAGCGGATTATCCGCTGTGCCCTACCTCTCTTAAAACTCTATCGGTCGAAAACCAGTCTTATATGTTAAATATCGTGATGACTTCTTTTTCTTAATTCATTACTTCAAAATTTGTATTGTGTACGTTCCATAAAACGTTGGTAGGTAACACTATCAATTGCCTAATATTGCTATTCCAGTAGAAAATATAATCAGAATCGCATTTTAAAATATTTTTTTAATTTTGATTAGATCTATTTCAATCTCATCTTTGCTAAGTGTAGGTATTAAAGATACCATCTTACATTAACTTTAAGATTGTTAAGTAAATCTCAATTGTATTTTAGTATAAGCAGACAAAACTGTGATTTTTGTGCCTTTCAGACGTAATTTGTCCCTTTAATTGTTAAGATTAATACTTTGTAAAAAAAAAAATTGGCTATTTCTCTAAATAAAAAATAGGAGACTGAAAACGCAGAAGTACGTATTTTCTTAATAAAAAAACAAGAATAACTCTGAAATATGGTCTTTTATTTAAACAAAATGCTGTTGTATAACAAATGGCAAATTTATTGTACCTACCTTGTCAATTTCAAAAATATATATTTCAGCCATTATACCACAAAACTTTCAACTCGAAAAATATTCGACTTAGGTATATTAATATTATTATGCAAGCATCTAATAAGTGCATTTAAAATGCAAACGCATGTACATAAATTAGTCAATATAAATAACATAAATTAGTCAATGTAAATTATCACATTTTCACGTTTATCATTTTTTAATGTAATATTAAGATAATATTTTAATAATTAACGACTTAATTAATATTTACCATTTTTTTTACTCAAATACTGATATCAGTCTTTCAGCCAATCTATATTTTATATTAATATGTACCTAGATTTTTCATTTAAATTTGATGAACTTTTTCTACACACTTCACACTCAGAATTTAAAAAAATATTTTTTTTATTCTTATTCGAATCTTTACGATTAGAGTGTAAATAGTTTATTATTATAATTTACATAGGTACCTATTGTACACAATTCAGTACCTATAATAATTTGTTATTATATAACAAGTAGATTGTATGTGAAGATTAATTTAAATATTTTAATTTATATCTTATTAATAAATTTTTAAATAATCTCATATCCAAATTAACATTTTAAAAGCATAACTTTATAAAATAGGTAGTCTTAGTTAAATATTTCGATACATTGAGGCCCTACAAACGATGGCAAATTTTATGAGTGTGTTTAGATCTTTTTTTTTATAAGTCTGTTGTCATGACATTGGTCAGTAGACGTATTTGATGCGCATTGCAATTCTTACAAAGAATGCGACCATCTAGTGGGTAACATCCACGACCAGCTGCTTCAGAAGACAATAAAAGACCGCAATCCTCACACCGATAACATCTAACATGAAAGCTGCGATCTAATGCCACCACACGTACAGTTTCTTCTTCTCCTTCTTCAGGCATTATCGGTAGTTCACAAACACAGCAGCGAGGAGCAAATTTTTTGTGGAAATCATCTATACAGTGTATCTGATTCATAGCATCAACAGTAAATGGTATCCCATCTAAACTTTTACCACATACAACACATGTAAAACATGTAGGATGATATGGTTTTCCTGTAGCTCGTAAAATTCTGTCCAGTATTGGTTTATAACAAACAGAACATTTCTCCAAAGTTTCGTAATAATCAATTTCACAGTATGGTTGACCTTCCACAGCATAAAATGGTTTACCTTGCAAGTTGACATTGCACCGATAGCAACAAAAACATTTTACATGATACATATTACCCATAGCAGTACAGCCTGAACTTTCACCAACTACTTTTTCATTGCATTTGATGCAAATGCCAAATATATCTAGATCTTGACTATCCGTTATAGATTTCACAAGTAGATTTGTAAGTGCATCCACTTCTTCCTCTTTTGGCAATGGAGACTTATTCAAGTTTGGCATATTATTTTGATAATTTGGAATGGAACTTCCTGTTTGTGCTGACAAATTACTATGAGGGCGAGGATTGATTGGCTCATAAATTGACTCGTACGTGGAAGCCTGTGACACTCCGTATTCTGGATAATCATTTTGATAGATATGTGTGTAAGATCTATCTGGCGGAAATGGCCTATGGTCCTGATTATAATTCATGTTTGTTGTGGCTCTAACTAACTCGCTGTAATTAGAGCTAACTGGAGATGGTGGTGGCAAATATTCTTCGTTATCATGAAAAGTCTTCGGCTGCAAACGCTGATGTGAAGGTGGCGGAGGCGGTGGAGGTGGCGGCAAGTTGATGTCATCAGTTCTATATGGTATGTTACTGTATGTAACGTCGAAATTTTTTATTGACGAAGGCAAGTTTTGTCTTGATATTGAAGTATTATTTACATTTGCATAGTCTTTATGATCGGCGCGATTATGGTTAGAAAAAGAGCTGTACGAGGACACGTTATTGTTAATTCCAGGTAGAATTTTAGTTGAGTAAGATGGCTCGCGAAGTGTGCTGACAACTGCACTATGTGGAACTTGTGGTTGAGCCTTCTTTTTTGGTGGCACAGCTGGTGGTATCTTTTTTATTTTTCCAGGTGAACTGGATTCTTTAGTCATTTGTAGATTAGCTAATTGCTTTTCCAATGCGTCTACATTATCTGGTCGTGACATTTTCAATACCTACCTAATTACTCTTGATACAAAAATGATATACTTATGTACTTATTGGTTTTAGAGCACAAAAACACAAAAACTTATATGATCACTTCTAACAAGTAAATATTTCATAATATATTTCACTTAAATAAATAATCTACTGTTATATTTCATTTAAAATTTTGCAAATTAACTTTTTGATCTTCTGTAACTTTGCTGATTACTTGACCAAACCAACTGATAAACGTGATCTCATGGCAACGTCATGACACATAGGTATGTATACACAGATGAGTCAAATCAAAATTTACTTTACAAAGTTAAACATTTCCTATTCATTCAATTGCAATCGCAGTTCTTCTGTTTTAATTATTAGAATTTAAAAGTCTTAATTCAGTCCATTTTATTATGATTAGACATAATAATTTGTTATTAGGATTATTCTTTGTATACAATTTAATAAAATACCACTGTACATTTTTGGGTTTAAATTTCAGTTATCGATTTATTATCGAAAGGTACGTGCCTATCGATATTTCGTTCACGTATTCAATAATAGTTCAATGCTTTGTTTGGTTAGTGTTGCCATTGCAAGATTTTTTGAAATATTTTTATTTTACCGTCAAGAAGTTTTATTTCTAGTCTCGGAGTTTCTAGTAGTTCGTAAAAGGCTTCGTTTCGACAACCGACTTAATAACTAAAAATATAAATAAAAAATCAGATTGAAAGTCGCTGCATCGTTACAATAAAACATTGCCTATCACAATAAATAAATAAAAAGAAGTAGAAGAAGACGCAATTGGATTTCTCTTTCTATAAGTCTTATTTTTCTCTCTGGATTTCTCTTTACGGCGGGCGGCAGTGTTTTTGTTTAAAATTTGCTTTCTAAAATCACAGAGTACTGACTAATGTACCTACTAATGTAACCTTGGAGTAATATTATTCAATGGTTATAATCAATAAACATTTATTAATATTAATTACTTATTAATTGTGGATTTCAAAAACTTACAATAATGGCCATGCAATGTCAACTTTGGATGGGCAGTGTAAGTAATGTAACTTCTTTTCGCACTGTCTATCTATGATGCCAATGTCTGTACTGATGCTTATTTGAGCTTATTTGCTCCTTTGAGGAGCTCAATAACGTCGCTGTATAACCGTCGGTTCCTGCTGTTGTCGATAGATGATAGTCGTTATGTCAACTCTGTGGCCTTCTGGCGGCTTGAAAATACCGGTCTCTGCCAATCCGCATTGGAGCAGCATGGCAAAGTACGCTTTAGTTACCTTCGATTGAAGGGAGACCCGTATCGCAGTGGGATGTTTAGGGGTTGATATGATGATGATGATTTTACTTCCGTTTTTTTATAGCTTGAGCCCAATATGACTGAGAGTTTCATAATGGCTGCATTCCATCGAATGGGACAGCGGCCTCTTGCCGTCAAAGTGATGAGAAACAAGTTCACGGGAGAGCCAGCGGGTTATGCTTTTGTACATTTTCAGGTAAAAATAAAATTATAGCTTGATTCCATAACAGGACCAAACCATGAAGTAATCACTGAGAGTTGCCCTAAGCCGTGTGGTCCAGCACATTCAATTGCATGCAATGGCACTGACATCCTACCTACTACTTGTCAACTAAAATAATGGCAAATAAACCTTCTATTTAATTAGGCCTATTAAAATAAGTTTTCTCTTTGTTTGTAACATGACACTGAAAATAAACTGAGTGAAGGGAGAAGCCTCCCTTGACTCGGTTTATTTTCAATATACCAAGCAATGTGGGTTGAAATTAAATATGATAAATAATGTTTAAACATTGTATTCATGTTTTTCAGACTGATGAAGAAGCCATAGATTCAATGCATAAACTAAATGGCAAGCCAATACCAGGCACATTTCCTGTAGTTAGATTTAGACTTAACACAGCATCTAGAGAGGCACGGACCAATATGCAATCCGATAGGGAGTTCTCTGTATGGGTTGGAGACCTAAGCCCTGAGGTTGATGACTATTCCCTCTACAGAATATTTGCTGCAAAGTATTCTTCTATTAAAACTGCTAAAGGTAATGTTATTTTTGCTGAAGATAATCGTTGGAATGTAGTTGCGAAACTTCGGTGCGCTACCTAAGGCTTCATTTTCAAAATTTCCAAGGGAACACATTGCGCGTTGTGTGGACCAGGGTTGTTACGGATGCAAAAATTTAGACATCCGCGGATGCGGATGCGGATTATTAGAAGTTCACATCCTCGGATGCGGATTTGATACGGAGGCGATTGCGGATTTTGGGATTTTAAAAGGATAGTTATTTCAATTTTAAGTGCTTAAATAACTGAAAATCAATTTAATTTTAACTTTTTAATTATTTAATCATATTTTTAGAACAAAATTACACAAGTTTTTAGTTTTACTTATACAACAGAATTTTAAGCTTCGAGTTTCATAATCAAAAATCTTTGTTTATTAATTAAACTTAAAAATTGGTGAATTATATTTAATAAATAGCAATATTGCAGCCTTCTCAGCTTCCAACCTGTTTCTTAGTGGATTATATATTAACCCAGCTCCACTAAATCTACATGCGTAAAAACTCCGCATTGATTGATGCGGATGTGAATGCGGATGCAGATGTCTGAATTAATGCGAATATTCCGCATTTACGGATGCGGATGCGAATATTCGTAACACCCCTGGTGTGGACTACCCTCTATGGGCCAACGCTAAAACTCGCGCGGGTGCACGGAAGGGGCGTTCGAACCGTTCGTTTGCTTGTCAAAACCCGCCGCACGCGCCCGTACTAAATGGCGCTGCTCATACATTTTGTTATATATATTGCTGTCATATATGCTGTTATATTGCTGTCAGCAATAAGGCCGCCTTGTTGCAAAAACACTAGTCCGTTTTCTGTATATACCTACTGTATTGTCTTATTTTTCTCAGTGTTTTGCAAATAAAGCATATTCATTCATTCATTAATTTTTACGAAACAAACACGCTGGCGGCGGCGGGCGCTCGCGCGAATATTCTTTTAAATTTTTATTTCACTAATTAGGACACGCACTCATCTCTGGCACTCTCTCTGACATTTACAACTTGTATACACATAATATGAAAGAAATAAACTATGTTATAAACTACCACCATTTCGGAAACAAGCAAAACGGCCACCGGTAAAAGAAAACCTGTTATGGCCTTTTTTGTCATTTAACAAATTTTTTTCTTCCACTCATTACAATGTAATTAAGTAACATTTACAAGAAGAATACACGGAATACATGGTGTGGAATACAAGTCTTAAATCTAAAAAAAGTCAGTACTAACAAGAGTTTATAATTATTTGATTTCAGTAATCCTGGACAGCTCAGGCTACACAAAAGGATATGGCTTTGTTAGGTTTGGCAGCGAGGATGAACAACGCAATGCTCTTTATGCCATGAACGGATACACAGGCCTCGGTACCAAACCACTGAAAATATGCACTGCAGTCCCGAAACCTAAGAGTGCACTCACAGCGCCAAGTCCATCCGCAAACGCAAACGCCACATACAACAGTGGAACGGTATGAGAATGTAATTTCAAATGGCTTAATGCACTCTTTGCACGCACAAAAGGAGATGCGGATTGCGGAGATGGCTCGCAAGACAACAGTAAGCCCCTTCGCACACAAGGCGACGCAAGTCTCCGATACTCGGCGATTTTAGTATCCAACGACGCGAGTGTACGTAAGAACCTCAATGGACTTGTATGGCGGTAGTCGCTTGGATACTAAAATCGCCGAGTATCGGAGACTTGCGTCGCCTTGTGTGCGAAGGGGCTTACAGTAGCTTCATGCAGAGATAATGCTACAATTCGCTATATTTGAATTTAGCTATTTGTTATTTAATATAGCTTATATAGCGTGATAGAAAAAAACTTTATGCTTTGGGCTAAGACTGTTCTCGCTTTGAGAAATTCAGAGTGAAGGTAAAAGAGTAAAAAAAAACGAATCCTAGTTAAACAGACTCTTTGTTGCCTGTGATCACAGCAATACCACAGTTGAAAAACATTTCATTTGCAACTTGTATACTTATTAATCAGAAAGATGTTATTATAAATTCGCAGTGAGTTCCAAGACAGAGTTATAATTCCTCTCTAGGTAATTGCGCCACGAGAGTTGAGACCTGATTGATTGCCGATCTGACTTGCGCAGTAGACGATTTCTAGTAAAATGGTATAGAAATCATCTACTGCGCACGTCGAATCACGTGATTCGCCAGGTCTCATCTCTAGTGGCGCGAATTGTACGTCAATGAGCTTCAGTACTATTGTATTGTAGGAGACAGCGGTGGGAAAGCCTCGCTTGAGACTGGGACAGGCGTATGTCACTGCATATGTAAAAGCTGCTAAAAAAAATTGTTTGTGTGAGCTTAGCTATAAAAATGACATCCTAGCAGCATAACTGTTCCGTTTAGAATGGCTTGGAATTAGTATGTAGCTGTATTGCATCATGGCATAAAACTCATTAAGTTACAAGGGGTTTATATTGACGAGCAGTTATGATTGTAGGAGTACAACCAATATTATGATCCGTCAGCCTATTGGCAGAATTATTCAGCCTGGTCTGGGTACTATGGGCAGGGCGACCAGGCCGCGACGGCCGCGACTGCGCAGCCCGCCGCCGACCCGGCGCAGGCGGTCGCGGCGAAGTCACAGACCGATGACTTGGCGCTTGTCGGTAAGTTACCATTACAAATCGTACAGTTCAAAATATTGAGTTACAACTTTACCAAACATAATCTTCACCCACATGCATATCAAGAGACATATTAATCATAACAATTAATTACAGCTCGCTGTATGAAAACAAAACGTCTCCTTATGTTGTACAACTCGTATTTTCGTAATACTTCTCAGAGATTAACTAACATTTAATTGTAAATTACCATCATCATCTCAGAGGTCCACTGATGGTCCCCCAAGTGTTTCCATTATGACCGGTTGGAAATGATCTGTATCTAGCATTTTATAAAAATAAATAAATATATAGGGACAATTCATACAGATTGAGCTAGCCCCAAAGTAAGTTCGAAACTTGTGTTATGGGATACTAACTCAACGATATTATATTTTATAACAAATACATATTTAGATAAACATCCAAGACCCGAGGCCAATCAGAAAAAGTTAGTTTTTCATCATGACCCGACCGGGGATCGAACCCGGGACCTCCTGGGTGGCGGTCTGGCGTGGTAACCATTACGCCACGGAGGTCGTCGAATTGTAATCGAATCGAATTGTTTATAAACATCTATTGTAAAATGTAATTCCAATATGCTAGTGTACTTTTATTGGACCTATATATTTAAATCTATATGTTACAGAACACAAGAAGGCTTTGGATGTGGAACAGATGAATGAAGAGTTTCTGGACCCCGAGTTATCACTATGGGACAGCTTAGAAGCATCGCAGTGGTTCCCACATGAAATTGTCGAAGTACATTAATAATAAGGTAATTTAATTGCTATGTATATAGAAAAAAAATAAAATGAATAATTTCAATTAAAATATAGAGTGAGTCTGATTTCACATCCTGACAAAATCATTGAAATAAATATGTTTTTGTATGATTTTACGAAATTTTCTCTGACAGATGACTAATTGGACTAGGTTAGGATTCAACGGAAGTGTTTTCGTAGCAAAAGCATTAAGATCATGTTGGAGTTTCAAAGTACTAGGAGTTCAGGATTTCATAGCAAAATCATTCATCACTTTCCAACGACTTTTATTGCTTTCCAAAGTGTTGAAGATTCAATGTATCACACATATAACACTTTGGAAATAAATACATTCCTAACCTGATTGATTGCCGATTTGATTTGCGCAGTAAACGATTTCTAGTAAAATGGTATAGAAATCGTGTACTGCGCAGGTCGAATCACGGTGATACGCCAGGTCTCTCGTGGCGCAGATTGTAAAGCCTTCGAGACAACGCGGAACAACGCCATTAGCGAAACAAAACAAGTAGTAATATATAAAACAATAATTTATTATTTATAAGTACAGATTAATTTTGAAATTCTATAGTAAAATAACAAAATAAAGCATAGCGCAACATGACGCATCACATTTTTGTTAATGTTGTTCAGATAACGTTGTAAAATACATCTTGATTCAAAGCAATAAACTTAACAAATACTCATATTAATATACATTCCATTAGAAAATATATTCGTAAGGCAGCGTTCGCACCAGCAAGTTCTCGCCGATGTCTAGCGTGAGTTTATTGCAAACAGGCTGCGAGTGCAATATACGAAACTAAACCGATAATTTGCATTTCTTTTTCTTTATAGCTAAATTATTCTTAAAATAAGTGTAAATTTTGTTTATTGAAATAATGAAATAACCTTGAACCAGAACAATGTTAAAATGGCTTTAAAAAAAGGCTAATTGTTGAGTTTCTTGCGGCACTTCTCAACAGGTCATTCACGTCTGAAGTGCTGGTAGGATAAAAAAATATTGAAGTGCAAAATTATTTCTTGTAAATCTACTTGCAAAATAAATGATTTTTTAATATAAATCGTTTATGCGTCAACTTGCAGGTGTGGATGCAGCCTATTAGTAATATCACTAATAGAAAACATCGGCGACCCGAACTCAGTCCTATTCATGGACGAATCCGATCATAGTTCGGGTCGTCTCTTTGTACCCGACTGCGCAAGGCAAAGGAGAGTTATTTATACGAACATAATCGATTTCAGCCGAATCTCCTTTAAGCATTGTTTTCATGGTTTATTTTCTATAAGGAAAATATACGTAGGCGATGTAGACAGTTACGCCATCGCAGGAACCCGCAGTTGTTTGTTCTGTATCGGACACAGTCGCCGGTTGGTACTTTTGAACAACAACGGTAACAAACAAATTCCTTATTATAACAACAGCAGTTAATTACTAATATGTACTATTTTATAATTCAACTCTTAAACTCATAAGGGTGTTATATTATATGAGCTGTGTCTCTTTCTCTTTGCTGGACTTGGATTTAATTGAATAGTATTAGGTGTGCTACTATTTCTACTATCGTGACTGGCAACACTGTTCGGGGATGCCAACAATGGCGACGACCCAGCCGATACATTGCTTTTAGGCGTACCTTTTTTCATATAACCTACAACTGAATTTAAAAACGTGGGCGGTAATGCTACAGGAGTTAATTGTCCCGGCCCCCTTGCTATGTATGTCTGTAGCATTTTCTTTGTTGGAGATTTAGGGTCATTAACAGTTAGTACTACTAGTGATCCAGCTTCGATGTTGGGAGGTACCCCAGATATTCCATCGGGGTTAGGTCCTAATGGGTCCACTCGGGTTATAGTTGCCATGTCTATGCTAGCTGGTCTGCTCGGTGGACGCATTTGGTTTAACCTATTGTTGAAATCTTTTGTAGGACACACTTCGGTTTCTTTGTTCGCACCTGCAATTTTATACATTATGGTTATTAAGGAAGAATTTGGTTGAACATTACGGTTAATAAGGAAGAATTAGTGGTTAAAAAAATGCCATCGACTTGTCTTACATTGACACAGTAAGGGCTAAGGCAGTTTGTCCACCTACACCGTCAACGGGACGTCACCGAGACCGAGATTACTTCTGGCCGAATTGAAGTTGACGTGACGGCGTTCGTTTGTCCACCGCGACGATCTCGGTGGTCCAGTCAGTTTGTCAACTTCATCTCGGCCAGAAATAATCCACTGACGTATACATATGGAGTTATTACTCGATCATCTTTTTTTAAATGAAAAATGGTTAACACAAAACAAGCGTTTCCGCCTAGTGTGAGCCCACAGTAAATCTGTTGCTACTTATATAGTTTATGCTTTATAATTTTATTTGACTCGTGGAGAAACCGCAAACGCACGGGTTTTATTTTTAGTTGTCACAAGTGTAGATAGTTATCTCGTCGCGCCACGGAAATATTATCAATATCGATAAAAATATCGATGAACATCCGAACCGCACTACGAGAAGCCGCCATTTGTTATTTCAACAAGTTTATGTATGCCGGTTCATGTTACCTAGACTGAGAAATAATCTCGTTCTCGGTGACGTGGTGTTGCGGTGGACATACGGCCATAGTAAATGTATGTATCGCTAAATCGGCGCCGTCATATCGGTCTCGGTGACGTCCCGTTGACGGTGTAGGTGGACAAACTGCCTAACAGTTGTTATTATTTTATGAAAAAAAAATAGGCACTTTAAATTATAGTTGGCAACAAGAAAGATGTTGCCACAACATAAAATTTAAGTGTGACCAACAAAAATAATGATAATAATGATTTCACCTTCGGCCTGAGCTGACTTGAGCGTCAAGGTAGCATAATCCACTGAGGGTTCATTTCGCTTTTTGGATCTTGTTGGTCTTGGCCGTCTGTTTTCTATTGCGCGCTGGACTAATTTGTCGACAAAGCCAGTATCCTGTTCTACGGTTGGCATCACTGACGCTCCTAATGCCCTGGAGCCTCTACCTAAAAAAAAAAACATTTTTTGTATAAAATAACATAGTTGAAGTATTCTGTACATACAAACAAATGAAATGGACTGTCAGTTATCTGAAAATAAATTATTATTACTTATTATTAGTAATGCAAGCGGACAAAATGTATATTTGTTCGTTAGCTTTACATTGCGTGTTGGGAAAGAGACAGTAACCAATTAAGGCATGTTAAGCTGTCAGTACAGACTGTTGTTAATAGATGACAGTCGTTAAGCTGTCAGTGAAGTTTAAGCCTATGCTACACGCTTTAAAATATTAGTTTTTTTATAGAGATTTAACCAGCCAGTTTTGTGAATATTCATGCAGTAACACGTGCCCGAGATATTAGTGTTACGACATGATAGATATCAACTGTTTCAAATTATAATGATGGGCAAGAGACGCGTAGGTAGACAGGAAATCGTGGCTGAGGAACATACGGGAGTGGACTTAGATCACAAGTGTTGAGAAGCTGTTCCGAATGGCAAAAGACTTTGAGTTGTTTGCGAAGCTGACGGCCAACATCCAGTAGTGGAGAGGCACAGAAAGAAGAAAAACTTACTTTGCCTGACGGTCAGTTCCTTGGCGGCCATCATGCGTTCCTTCTCCGTCCTCCTTGCCTCCTTCATCCTATTCGCATTACTTTGAGCCCGTTGTGCAGCTTCGGCTCGCTCTGTCGTGAATTCTTCTAGTAGCCGCGATACGTCCCATCTTGTTACAGAGCGTAAAGCTTTGTCCACTTGCGCACAGTTTATCCTCTCCTCTTTTTTGAACTGTAATTATTATAGTTTTACCTGACAATATGTATACAAATTTTCATAAAGATCGGCTGATAAGTCATGCCGTGAAGGAATAACAAACAAACAAACTCACTTTCTCATTTATAATATTAGTATGATGATCGTACCTTCAAATACAGATCCTTTCTATTCCTATCAGGGAACAGTGGTGCCATTAGCATGAAGTCTGTGCCAATAGCAGCGAGAGCGCGATAAAAGCGCACAGTCTCCGCTTCGCTCCACTCGCTTGTGCGCGGTCCCCTCGTATACTTCCCTCCTGAACCGCTCCAAGAACCCTCGTGGACGACTGCTGAGAGCTTACGTTTGCTGTCTGTTTGTTTTATTACCTGTAATTAAAAAAAATAGTACATTGGTTCTTGTTTGAATTTCGGCTTAGATACCACTGCATTTAACGCAAAATAAAGATTTACGATTATATTAATATAATTAACAAATGATCGATTTCAATGTTTGCATACTTGTAGATGAAAGTAGAAACGGCTTACTAACACGACTCTATCTCAAAAACTCAATTTATTCTTGTTTATTTGTTTGTGAAGTTCCGGGCCCGTTTCCGTGGGAACCACATTGACACACACCTGATAATGTAGCTTTCTACTGGTGAAATAATTTTTGAAATCGGTCCAGTAGTTTCGGAGCCTATTCATTTCAAACAAACAATCAAATCTTTCCTCTTTATAATATTAGTATTGACTAGAATTACGTTGTTCCCTTTCAAAGAATAATATACCAGATGAAATCTATTCTATGTGTCAATCCGTGATAAACTACTTGTCTTCCAAATGTCAAACAAATCTGTTTAGCCGTTTTTGCGTGAAAGAGACACATCTTTACATCGATACTTACAAACTTTCGCCTTTATAATGAGGATAGGGTACACTTTAATTTTCTAATTGTCATTTAAGCCATTTTTTGGCAATAATGTATTAAATAAATGAATGAAAAAAAAACTTACCAGACTCTGTTCATCCAATACAATTTCCCCATTAGGTCCTAGTTTGATCTGCGGTACTGGTGCTGCATTTGGATCCGGATCCGGGGTCTCCTGTGGTTCTTCCTCAGTATTCGCTTTTATTTTGGCTGCTTCTTTCTCATTAGCTTCTTTTGCATTTAACTCATCTTGATTTGGCCTATTATAAAATTTTAGTGAAAAAAAATCGAATTATTTTTTTATAAAAAAAAATATATTTTTGAAAGATTTTTTTACCTCCCCTCCATTATCCCACCTGGGACGGGCGGGGAGGTGACATTTTTCTTTAAAAATATTTTCAAAATATAAATCAAAACATTTCGGTCTTCAACATACGTATTCGGAAGCTGTGCTCTCCAGTCTTGGTCAAGACTTTTAAACACACAAAAATACTTTGGATAGTTTAAAAATCTCGACATTTTCCATGTTTCGAAAGGCACGAGCTGTCAGTCTTGATAGATGACAGATAAACCCCCAATAGAATAGTGTGGCGGAGTATACTCTAAAATAAGTACCTTGTCACATTTGTTTAAATTCTGAGTGTTTTGTACTAAATTGGTAACACATTTACCACTGACTGTACAAGTCCATATAACCCACTCCTTTTACAGTTCACTGATTCTATGGACCTTAGAACTTTGGACCACAGATAATGAGTTTTACATGCACGCTCTAATATACTTACACAATTGGATTGGTGGTGGGGTTGAAGAATATGAGATCATACATGGTCAGTTTGTCTCTCTGTACATTCTCCTGTCGTCTACGCATCGCCGACATTCGTCGAACCATGTCTTGGCGACGGGATCTGTGAATATACCATTTTTTTAATATAAACGAATTTACTAATAAACGCAGCCTTATTGTCTTAAATGAAATAAATTCTATACAATTTACACACCTGGTCCCAAAATAAAATAGGTTTAGCTGCTAGGTTACCAAGCAATGGATACATTATTGTAAATATATACTTATAATACATAGAGGACTCATGAACAAACAAATGTTTGTCCCGAGAGGAAATCGAACCCGGGTTTTCTGGTAACAACGGTAGGATCACCGCACCAGGTAATGCCATCATGATGTATACTTGTTTCATCTATATATATATGTCGGATGGTCATCGTATGGAACCTAAAAAACGCAAGCGATACATATACCTAGCTGCCTATGTGTCACTTCAGTAGAGTCTCGGTGCGGCATGTGCCCCAGACAGAGGGGTATTAGAGCTGTCCCATATAGAACGTGCGCGCATTGAGGAACTACTTTCGTTAAGTAGAGTTCAATAGAATTATTCATAGTGATTAATTATCAAATAGTTAGTAATAAGGACATTTTAACCGTTAAATTAGAAAATACACTTTGTGCAGATTGTGGACGTTTTATTATTTTGTTTGATTATTATTTTTAGTGATTAGAACATTAAATTTGTGATTGAACTTTAAGTTGTTTATTTGAAACATATCCGAGATGTTGGATCAGCATTCGGAAGGCCATCTTGATCCTACATATATACAGGGTGTTTGGTAGAGGATTGAACATGGGATAATGGCAGAAGGGTGAGATGGTCTGCTACATGCTAAGCGAAAAAAATTTGACCTAGGGCCCATAGTTTTTTTTTAATGTTTTTTTTTTAATTTTCACCAAACTTTCTTCCTTCGTGAATTTGAAGTACTATAACTTTTTTTTTATTAGATCAATCGGCTAGTTTATTTTTTTATTCTTATATTAACTGTATGTAGCTTACTTTTAAATTGATATTTGTCGGTTAGAGTTACCACAAAAAATGATATGAGTCCTCAAACATCAAAAAGACGACAAGTACACGCCGAGCGTTCAACTTTGGACTGCTGTAAAAAAAAAACTAAAAGTGGTACTGCAGTTCTAATTCTAGGAAAATAGCTCTAGTTCATGCCCTTTAGAATGGTATTCAATTTACATAGTATTTTTTTTTCTAAGTAGTCTTTTTCGTACACTCTACATGAAATTGACCATTTCTGACAAAAATCCTTTAAAGAAAATAAATCAAAATAATGTTACGAAACATAGAGCGGGATGGTTACACAAGGCAGGTAGAAACGTTAACGTTTCTCTTAATCAATATCAGCATCCGTTCTTCCTTTTTCACTCTTCATAGGTGGGCAATGCATCCAAGACCTTGTAGTGGTGAAGAGTGGTAAGTGGTAAGCAATCACCGCTGCCCATTGACATCTACAATTTTTTTATGACACGAAGAGGACAAACTAGCTAGCAAGTCACCTGATGGTAAGCAATCACCGCTGCCCATAGACATGCACAACTTTTTTTTTGACACGAGGAGGACAAACAAGCACCTTATGTTAAGCAATCACCGACTACAAAATCTTGGATGCGTTGCCCACCTATGACGGAATGAAAAAGGAAGGACTGGGGAAGGAAAGTTAGTAAGGGAGTAGGAAACAGGAGGTGTATCAGGCTTCCGGCTCTCTCACTCATCCTACGAAACACGGGGGCCATACGAGGTACTGCCCCGGTCGAGCCTGCCCATTTACGAGCTACTACTAGTTCATAGTAGTGGCTACGCTCTACCACTTCACCACTACAAGGTCTTGGATGCATTGCCCACCTATGAAGAGTGAAAAAGGAAGAACGGATGCTGATAATGATGAACCGTAACCATCCCGCTCTATGTTTCGTAACATTTTTTTGATTTATTTTCATGAAAGTATTTTTGTCAGAAATGGTCAATTTCATGTAGAAAGTACGAGAAAGACTACTTAGAAAAAAATAAACTATACAAATTACATACCATTCGAAAGGGCATGAACTAGAGCTGTTTTCCTATAATTAGAACTGCTGTACCACTTTTAGTTTTTTTTTAACTGCAGTCCAAAGTTGAACGCTCGGCATGGATTTCTCGCCTTTTTGATGTTTGAGGGCTCATAATTTTTTTCCTGGTAACTCTAACCAACAAATATCAATTTATAAGTAAGCTACATTCAGTTAAGATAAGAATAAAAAAATAAGCTGGACGATTGATCCAATAAAAAAAAAGTTATAGTACTTCAAATTCACGAAGGAAGAAAGTTTGGTAAAAATAAAAAATAAAATCATTAAAGAAAAACTATGGGCCCTAGGTCAAATTTTTTTCGCTCAGCATGTAGCAGACCAGCTCACCTTTCTGCCATTATCCCATGTTCAATCCTCTACCAAACACCCTGTATATAGATTCAAAATCCTAATTGATTTAACCATATATATCAACGCACAGACCAAACCGCTGGGTCTAGAGATTCCAAAGGGGATAGAACCTATCTGGCATATCGACCCGCCGCCATTTTTATTTTTTTTCGAAATCGCGGCGCACTATGAAAGTGGTATGTATGGGTAGAGGACATATTAGAGATTAGGTAGGTAGGTACACTACACACTACTAGGAGCACGGTAATTATTTGCCTAATAAATCGCATCACATCGCAAATAATCGCAATGAAACGCTAACGCGCGCGTAATGTACATACATACTCTCTTCCAGTAAACAGTAATAATAATAATCAACCTGGGAACGATTATTTGGATACAATCTGATGTCTATAGACACGTAAGAAGTCTATTTTTAATGATTGTCGTTGTACTCATATGTCGATTTTACCTCCAAATATCTCGGGAACGTGACACTTTAGGGTACCATGTTACTTGACATTTTTTGTTCGTTTATATGTCCTCTACCCATACATACAACTTTCATTGTGCGCCGCGATTTTGAAAAATAAAATCAAAATGGCGGCGGGTTGATATGCCAGCGTCCATACAAAAAAGTTCAAACCCCTTTGGAATGTAGGTTCCTTACGACGTCGAGGGGTGTACTAAGAAAGGATTTTTCAAAATTCCCACGGGAAAGCGAGAGCAAACGAAGTTGCGAGTATTTTACTAGTTATGTATATAATCTAATTCACAATCAAGGTGTGCGTCATATTAAAAGTAAATATAGTTTTCACTTCTCATGCTCAGAAAGTGCTTATTTGCGCAGGATATAGGCTGCACAAAATCGAATTTTGTGCACAAGGGCAGAAAAGTAAACTCATAAATGTATCTATATTAAGACAAAGGAAATAAGCCATACAGCCAAACACAACAAAAAGTTCAGAGATAGAATTTGTTATTTTATAATATTTACTTTAATTTATTTGCCTAATGTGTTTTTTAAGTCATAAAAGATATTAAAATTTAAATTAAAGTACGGTAGGTTATTTAATTAATTTAGGAAAATTATTTTATTACAAAATTAATTTAATAGTAGGCTGTATAGGTCTGCAGCCCAAGCCTAATTTCAAA
Source organism: Endotricha flammealis (assembly GCA_905163395.2). NCBI lineage: Eukaryota > Metazoa > Arthropoda > Insecta > Lepidoptera > Pyralidae > Endotricha > Endotricha flammealis. The sequence goes on along the minus strand of LR990870.1, from coordinate 5,387,055 downwards.
GTCGTAAGATTTAAAAAAAAAAAGCGGCGGGAAATGGGAAACAGGGTCTTGTTTTTCTTGCGTTTATTTATTTATTTCCTCGCAATCGAAGTGAAAAGCAGAGTTTATAACTCGTCCACAAAACCATTTCTATCCTCGACATTACTATCAGCCCTCGCCTTCGGCTCGGGCTGCTAAAAGTCTCGGATAGAAATGATTCGTTTTGTGCACTTGTTGTAAAATCTACTATTTACTTACTTGGATACAGGTTTTTCTTTGACAGGCGAAGTGGCGGGCGGCGGCGGCTGTGACGCAAGCTGGCTTGCACTTGAGCAAATAGAATCATTTCGTACTCTGCTCACCTCCCTGTACAAATAACTATATTGTGTAACGCATTTTATGGATTACGTATTCTGTATATTACAATACCAACTTTTTTGTAGAAAATAATATTCAATAAAATTATGTAGTAATTTATTTTATCATATTATATCAAAACAGTAATTTCAGTGGTAAAGCATTTATGAAAATGGGCAAGCTTGACCAGGGAAGTATTAGCCTCTCAAAGAATATTGACATGAAGCAGCAATGCTTTTCGTTTGATAGATGAGATGAATCTCTTATACCAGAATAGAAGTTTAAGCCCTTTCTCCTTATATCCTCCTTTCTTCCTGTTATGCAACTCTGGTGTCTCTATGCTTCATGGGCAGTGATGATCACTTACCATCAGGTGGCCAGCCTGACGACTTGCCAACCTCTTCCATAAAAAATTTTGGACTTTGACTATGCACATGGAGGAAACAAGTTGATATATTTTATGTACTGAGGTACAGTTGGAATGTAAATATTAAGTTTTTTTTTGCAGCCAGATAATTCTATTGCAGACAAAAAGTTCAATAAGAAAGAAGTATATTACCTAGGAGGAACAGATAGAATAGTACTATGTGATGTGTGGGAGTCGTGTCGTTGTCTTTGCGGCGCCGGCGTCACCGAGCCACCGCTGAGCAACGCCCTACGATTCTCGTCTTCAGATTCACTAGCGCTACCCTGTGGATAATGAGGTTATAAAGATAGATTGGTGGCTAGTAATGGTCACTTTATCCTGAGGGCCGCGATATTGTCGATTAAAGTTTTTATTGATAAACAGCTAAAATAAACATTTGATAAAATATAGTGAGATAAAATTAAATAGGTATGCTCGAGTTAGGGGATTCCCGTGTTTTGGGCTTATTATGATTTTAGAGTGAGAATATGAAGTTTGGATTTTGTGAAACAAATAAAATCATGTACTACAGCTTACCAGATGATGATTACGTTATTTTATTTTTTTATTTTATTATTATACAAGGTATCCAGTTCTTTTCACAGATTCCTTGATATAATTTCAGTTTGTTTAACTCTCAGATAAAATGTCAGCTTATTTATGGGATACAAAACCATCACCTTAATACATACCTGTATACTATTTCTCCTATGGGGCGCCAGTCTAGGCACAGGACGAAGTTTCTTAGGTCTTGCTTTACTTGGCGATGGGAGAGGAACAATAGGGTCAAAGAGGACTTCAGCATTTTCTGATATAATTTCATTTTTCAGTTGATCTATTGGTTTTGGAGCAATACTGGTAGGTTGGAGAGGTACAATACCATCCATAACCGTGTCTTCTGTTATACTTTCTGGAACACTTGGTACATTGTAATCTGTAAAAGATTTAGTAACATAAACTGTGAGGCTGATACAAGCATAAAAAACAGGAAGAAAAGAAGGTCAGGCATACTTGTTAATTATATTTTGATTTTTAAAGAAAGTTCTTAAACATTTCTAAGGCATTGGGTAAATAGTGGCCAGTTGAGGGTTAAAACCAATAAAATATGTATCTATTGCCCGTTAAAGTTCAGTTATAAATGTTTTTTTCATGTAATGAAAACAAAGTTTTTAACTTTGTTTTCATTATTTTTTGTGGTCAATTTGAGACACAATATTTGAGACGATTTTTATATGATCGCTTGGTATGATGCATCCAGGATGACAAACCAGCCGACAGTAATTCATTTCAGTAAGTCTGATTACTAACATGTAAATTAATTAAAAAAATAAAACTAACAAGGGACATGACATGAAAACCTGATAAAAACAAATTACCTTCTATATCAGTCTTGGTTACAATCTTAGTTGCAATATTATCAAAGGCTTTATTGATTTTATCATCAATTGTTGGTGTAGTTGACTTATGTCTTGGTGAAGGCACGATGGGTGAAGCAATCCTTCTAGTAGGACTTTGTTTTTGTTGTGGTGATAAAAACACCCCTGACTTAGCAACATTACTAATTACAGTGACTTTCTCAATTGTTTTCTGATGAATAGGTGTTTGAGGTGATGTGCTTATAGGTATAAGAGCTGGTGGTGGTCTTGGGGAATTTTTATCTTCGTTTTTCTCAACACGAGGTGTTCGCGGACTTTTCGTGGTTTTTTCAGTCCCATCTTTTGAGGCAGCCTTGCTTTTGTTGTCAGTGGCATCAGCGTTTTTCCTCCTTGGCGGCAACGCTGTAATACCTTTTATTCTAGCTCTTCTTGTCGACATTTTGTTAAATTTTTAATTAACTTTTACAAAATCACAGGTATGATCATTTTTTGTATGTACACTACAAACTTCGGTCCTATTGATATTCAGAAATAAGAATGTTAGACATAAACTTAATTAATTATTGAGATGTTACCTATTGGATATCATATAAAACAACAAATCGCAATTATTAAATTTACCACGAAACACGTTTCACCATCACTCTTGGCACGTATGAATGAATGAATGAAATTGATTGACTTGACATTGACAATGACATTTGACAGACACTTGACAACATGATTTTTCTTCTTTTTGTTGTGGCAACATCAAAAAAATGATAACCTTTTTTTCTATGTTACATAATCGAAGAGTGACAACAGGAACCTCCGCTGTCCGTCTGTTCATTCATAAGTATATTGTATGTATGCACTGTATTTTCTGAACTGTAATATTTAGACACGCAGGCGTTGGTATAATTTTTCGATGGGAGGGGGAGGGGGGGACCAGATTGAAGACACTTCACGGACCACACCCGTAAAGGGAAACCTTTTCCAATAAGGAAAAATTTACCAACTCATCAAAGCAGAATTGGCATTTCCTCTCATAAACTTATTGTATGTATCTTAAAAGTAAAGGCGAGAAATTAAAAAGACAAAGAATTCTTTCCTAAACAAAAATATTTTTAATGATTTACCTACTTAATTTTGAAAGAGTAACACAGGTACTTACTACGTAATAGCGTATAGGTTGCTAACAAATTAATTAGACGAAGTTCAGTGTTTTTTTATACAACAAAGTTGGCAAACAAGCTTACGGCCCGCCTGATGGTAAGTATCACCGTAGCCTATGTCCACCCCTTACCTACGCCATTGGGTAGACAGACAAGGTAGACCAAATGACATAATGGGATTACCCCAAGCACTACCATTCTAATTAGATTGGTATTTTAACTAGCCCCTTTCTTTACTAATAAACGTTGTGTAATGCGCGTATATTATACAATGTTTTGTCACTTTCACACTTCATTAATTTAATTAATCGCCAGACGGCGCGGCGGCGGTCTCAGGAGGTCCCGGGTTCGATCCCCGGTCGGGTCATGATGAAAAACGAACTTTTTCTGATTGGCCTCGGGTCTTGGATCTATGTATGTATTTGTTATAAAATATAATATCGTTGAGTTAGTATCCCATAACACAAGTTTCGAACTTACTTTGGGGCTAGCTCAATCTGTATGAATTGTCCCTATATATTTATTATTATTATTAGTCTCAGGGGGTATACTTACTCGTTAGACTGCGTTTATTAGTAAGGGGGAGGTTTCTAGGTAGGTAGGTAAATAATTTATAGTTGCAAGCAATAGTGATTTTCAGTTTTATTCCCCATGTCAAAAAATCTACTTCTGTCCCCCTTTTAACAGGTTTCAAAATTCAGTAAAGAATCAATTTATCTATAGTTACGAGAATTCTATTTAAATTATATTTTGCATTGCAGTAGTAAGTAGGTACATAGGTACCTACTTACTACTGCATATAATATATAGATATTAAATAGTTATGTTGGTAGGTTTTTATTATAATAAATTGAAAAACTCGTAATAAACTCCAAACAAGAGATACCCACTAAAAATTGTTATCGGATAAATAAATTGAAACAAGTAGACAGTTTTCTTCATTCTTTAATGCATTTTCTCTAATTTTCTTGACAGCGATGAGCACTTTTGGTGAAAATAGATACCAGAAATCAGTAAAATATTTAATAAATAACAGTCCAGATTTAAAAAAACTCTTGATTTCGTATAGATTTTACTTACATCCAGTAGTTCAACTTCACAATAAAAATAGATCTCTTCTATAAAATTTATATAATTTACAAAAGCGGTAATGTTAGGTAGATAAAACAACAGTAAATAAATGCTTTGAGGATTAAACGCAAATATATTTCTTTTTGTAGATAAATTGACAGATAGTCACTCTGCTAAGACAAATCGTATATAAATATCTTACCAGTATAAAGTAACTATTGGTGTTAGTCGCCGAACTGAGAACTAGGCTGCGTTCATCTACAAGTAAGCTACTGCGTATTGGTTCGTCATTCATTAACTATATTTTGGCTAAAAAGTCAACATTTGCAAAACCACCTTTACAAATTGTCATGACACTATAAGAAATAGTCAACGATGATTCGTGCCAAGAGCGGCCAGCGCGGCGGGCGGCTCGGCGACGGCCTCTCAACTCTAGGATATGTCATAGTTACCTAATTATTTCTAACTTAAACTTATAGTAAAAATATTGTAAGCGTTGCGTAAAGCCTTTCGTATTCGAAATTAACTAAGGTGGCTATTGTAGAAGGTAAAGATAGACCAGATCGGTACAGAACGAAGAGAAGCACGTCTTCATGCGCAGTCCATCTACGTGGATGATCTACGGGCGGCGTCGCCGAGCCGGGGCCGCGGCCGCGTGCAGCCACCACTGCTCTATCACATAATGTAATTCGTCCGAATTTGTTAACGCTCCGGCCTACTTACTCCTACGAAATGATCACTATCGACAATAAATTATTTTCACCTACAATTAAAACAAGGTATGAAGTGTATTAGTGCATCGAGAACCGAGAACTGGGTCCCGTCGCGAGCGCACGGAATAATTGACTGGACCGCTCGACGCTCGAACGAACGCCCGCTAACACTGCGAGTACTCGATATTACAATATTTACATAAAGAAACGACTCTCAAAAGATTCGAAGCGCTACTGATCCACCTCTACTTAGGAAACCGAGAGAATGTTTGCGCTAATTATGTCGAATATCGGTAGATATGACTACTTATAATTAAAATGATGAAAGCAACCGTGTGCTATTGGAATCGCTCGTGAGGCTCGTTCAGTTGTGCGTCGCTTGTGCAGTCAACGAGGGCGGCGTCTGCTGCCCTGCCGCGCCACAATCCTGGTCGGTTTACATTTGAAATACGTGAGAAACGTCAACATTCCCGTTTACTTCAAGTTTAAAATAACGAAATACGAACTGAAAGACGCGACGGCAGGGCTGCAGACGCGATCCCCCAAAACTCACCACGATCCAATGTCTACATTTTATAAACAACTTCAAATATAATATCTTCGTATCGTGATTATCAGGAACGTTTAATATACTTCGAACGTTATTCTCGCGATCGAATATTCCGCTTCAACAATAGAGGTCTATTTCATACGCCAACAAAGCATAAAATAGTGATATCTTTACATCTCAGTCTAGTCTATATAATTATTTCTCTTTTAATGGCAAGGATCTCTATAAAGATTCAATAGTATCATCCCTCAATATATAACAGGTATATCTATACGATCGGAATACGTTACGTATTCTTCGATCCCTCACAGCGTCAATGATATAAAATTTAACCTAAATTATAACACAGGAGAATTAAGTATAAGATCACAAAATGAGATTCAGCGGGCGGCGCCGGCGGGACGCGCGCCCGGCGAAGTCGCAGCTATAATACTCGTCTACGCTACAACTAGCGAGCGGCGCGAGGCGGGCTCGCACTAAGCCTAGTATTGCTATCTCGCGGCCTTGCGGCCTAGCACACGCTGCGGCGTCAGGGCGCGATGCCCGCGTCCGACTTGTGGAACGCGGCGCCCGCCGACGACAGTTGTGGAGCGCCCTGCGCCGAGCTGAAGTCGTGCTCGGACTTGGGCCGCGGCAGCGACGCGACTCCGGCCACGCCCGCCACGCCCAGTCCGGGCAGCGCCACGCCCGCCATGCGACACGACGCCGCCTGCAGGGGCTGCAGCGCCAGCCCCAGCGAGCGCTCCGACAGCCGCGCCACGCTGTCGTCGGACAAGCTAACGTGCTCGGCCTCAGCTGCGAGCGCGTTCACCACAGCGTTGATCGTGTTGCCCTCGGACGTGGTGTCGTCCTCGCGGTGCGCTACGAGGTTCGGATTTTTGCCGATCTTGTTTAGGCGCTCGGCAGCAACGCTCTCCATCGTGCGTCGCATTAGCGGGTACTGGTCGAGCACAGCGTTGAAATGGTCCACGGACAAGGAGAACAGGTTGCAGTAGGTTTCGGCGCGGACGGAAGCTACGCGGCGAGCGTTCGTCAACAAACAGATCTCGCCGAAGTAGGAGCCATCCGATAAACTGGTCGCTACCTCCCCATTCGCCATAACAATATCCACGATTCCTTCTTGGATGAAGTACATCTTGTTTCCGATAGTTCCTTCTTTTATGATGATATCGCCTGGAACGTGATAGAGAAAGACATTAATGTAGAGTTTATCCAAATGTCTTAGCACAAGAATTTCAAGATATACCAACCAGGCTGGAAGACTTCGTAACGTAATTTTGTGACAACATCGGACACGAAGTTGGAGTCCGCATTGGCGAAGAACGGCACCGAGGCTACCAGTGATCGGCAGTTGTAGTTGATGACGTCCTCGCGCAGCTTTTCGCTGAGCTCGCCCAGGATCAGCTCCTCGTCGAAGAACTTGCCCTGGTACCGGTGCTCGAAGTATTCAGTGATGCGCTGGCGCATCTCCCGAGGCAGCTTGCGATATGCCATGTACTCTTCGACTTGTTTCACCTTGAATTGAAATAGAACAGAGTTGTTAATAGGTATGTCATATGTGCTAAAATAAACACTATGGTCTTCCTTCTTAAGAATATACATGTGGTTTTCATAAAACATACAAAGCGCTTGGGATATAATTTCTTTACAAAATTCATGACAATGGCAACTACGATTAAAATCGAGCAGTAGACGTCAATAATACGAATAAGTACTCCATAAAGCTTCAAACAAACTCCAACATCATGCGTTTCCACATTGACCCAATATACCATCATTCTTACCTCTATTTTTGTATGAATCGTATCATTTTGGGAAACTATAATATTTTGCATATTCGCAATTGATTGCGATAACAAAATTTTGTCCTCTGCCGAGGCAACGGGCTTGAGCCCAGGGAGATTACGGCACCCTTTTAAAACTCTTCATGGCATCATTTAGGCCAAACTCCAGAACATGCATGCAGAACCGAATTAGATGAGTTTTGTGGTTGTGATTTGGTTTATTTCGCTCCGCAGAAAAGGATAATAGACACACAAATCAAGCGCGCATAGGAACAGTATAGATTCCTGAGAAGATACGACTGACAAAAAACGAGGTTTGACGGAATAAAATAACACACTATCAATCTACCAAAAAACTTAACCGTTACACAATCCCACTACATGAATTTTATCTGTTAGTGTGACTAATGAGAGGAAAACTGTTATGAACACCCGATAACCTGAATGGATGAGTTTGTTTAGTGCTATGATTATGATTTGTATGAGAACAGTGAAACACGGACACACATACGCTCTGTACTCACGTCTAATCTCTGAAACAGGCAATTAAATATTTAGTGATTTGATTACTGTTATTTGGATAAACTAGGACTCTAATGTAAATGATCCTTCACCAAATTTTGATTATATCTAATTTACAAATTTCCCCATTTTTCATTCCATTATTTTTGCAAAAGATGCACTTGCAGAGCCAAACGCTTAACATGTCCTGGTGATCAAACTATTTTTTGACAACGTCCTTTTCAATAAATATTTACTGATGATCATAATGAGAGTTTTATAAATCTTGATCGTAGTTTTTTCGATATCGTCATTACTTTTTTAAAATCTTGGAGATTTTTATCAGGGATTGACATCAGGTTAAAATGTTAACTTACACTACATTTTATTTCCCTTTCATTATATGAAATAGTGTTTTGGCATCGGACAGATACCAATATTATGATGATTGAGGTCATAAGTTGCTGATAGATAATAAATACACAAGATATATACCTAATCTAATTAAATTCGTTTCTTAAACTTAATGTAAATGAGTTTACCTTTTTTTCTCTGATGTTTTTTTATTACAGGTGTTCATAACGGTTTTGTAGTTAATAATGTTAAAGGGAACTATTGATTTTTATTGGTAGAAATGTAAAAAAAAAAACTAAATGGCACTTATTTGCGAATACGATAATGATATTGGTTTACTTCAAAATTATGGTACTTGATTAGGCAAATATTAGACAAGTTTTAAGATTGTTTTTTTTTTTGTAAAATCTAGTAAGAAGATCGTCCACCAACCAAAGTTGTGATGGAGCAGAGAGATGTTTTCTGAGTAAAATATAGTCTTCCGGGCAGCTTAGAATAATCCTATTGGTTATTCACAAAATATGTATCTCTTCTCTCCTGCCATCTTCGCTTCTGTGGATGACAAGCCTTAGTTGGTCATGATAATTACCTTTTCACGATATTGTCTTCGAGAGGAGTCAAGGGACTGGATGAGGTTGGTCGCGTGTCCAAGGAATAGAGCGTAGCAGGTGGCACCAGATATCATGGATAACATAGTCAGCCACATGTCTGTCAGCGACTGGGGTGGAAACCGCCCGTAGCCGATGCACAGCATATGTGACATTGCTTTAAATAACGCCCAAGAGTATTGTTCCAGCCAGAAAGCTTCCTGTAATGTAAACAATACATAATTAATAAAAAATAATTTAGGTTAAATTTCTTACACTTTTTGGAGGTCTATTGATTAAGAAAAGGATCTAATTATCAGACATAGCTTAAAAAGTAGACGGTGTCAATTTTTATGTAAACAAAATACGTACCTGAAGCTCATTTATGGCGACCCAAGAGTTTGGTGGAAATCCCTGCAGCATAGGAACGAGGAACTGAAGACAACCAGACCAATGTCCGATCAAGAGCATCATGCAGATCAAGTTGAATATCCGCATGAACACTGATGCCATGTTGAGGAACTGCGAACAGACGGAAGGGATTAAAATCGGACCACAGCACGACATCGCCTCTAAAGGAAGCCGTGCGGACTGCGCGCGACAAGGACGCTCGAGGTAAGCATCGCGATGATTCTCTACCGATGGATTCGTATAATAGTGAGAAATAAAATATGAACGCGTGAGACGAGTCGTCGAGCGAGCATGCGTGGTGGGTCAAGTGGACGCAGCGGCAGGTCGCGCGGCCGCGGCCGCCGCGCGGTCGCGCGACCGACGCCGCGTCGTGCGCGCCTCCGCCCGCGCGGCCGCCGGCGGGACGAGGGTCGGAAACAGAGAAACGCCAAAGAAAGAGAGGAAGCGAAGCGAACGCAGCGGTCTAGGACGCCGGGCGGCGCCGGCAACATGCTAAGCGGGCGAACGAGCACATGCGCGCCGGCTCGCGCCGACCCTGGTTACCTTGAAGATCAGATTGCTTTTGGTTGCACCCTTCTTTTTGGCAACGTCGGAGCTGAGGCGGCCCCTCCGTTCCGTGCGCTTTTTTTGAAGATTCTGCAAGATCTAGAAAACAAGCGAGAAACACGAGATAGTAGGAAGAGAGCCAGGCGCGCCCAGCGCGCGGGCGGGAACAGCGAACGTAGGTCGTCGCGGGGTGTGCGGGGCGGGGCAGGGCGCGTGCGGGCACACACAGGATGCACTAACACCGACACGAGCGGGACTAGGCGCGGGCTAGGCCCCTACTCTAGCGCTGTGCGCGACGTCATGCTGCACCTCAGCACCTGCGCAGCGAGGTCTCGTGAGCCGCCGGCGTCGGCGCCGCCGGGGTCGCCGCGCGGCTGCGGCCCGGGACTCATCTGCACACAACGCCGTCACTGCGATGTCACCATTACCCTCCCCGTACTCCACTTCTCACTGACTCTCCGCTTCGTTACCACTTAATGTAAATGCTCACTGTCTTCGACTTTATCAGCTTGTTTAAGTGCTTATTTATTTAAAAACAACTACCTAAAGTTTTTTTCTTCGACGTAGGTGTACACTTTTTACTCGGTCAGATGCCATGTGCATCTGATTATTTTATTATTTAAAGAGAATGAATGCCACTAATTAAAAAATATTGACTAATAATTAAATTCTGATTGTCTTACTTGACTGTGTCTATGGTAACAAGAAAGGCTTTTGTTTGGTTTCTGCGATTAGTTTGTAATTTGTTTATGCTTGAAGTCGTCGCGTTTCTGGTTTTAGTTTATAACATTGAATATTTTATTTAGTGTATGTAAACCTTTGGCACTAGCGCATCGTTCTAGAGGCCTTAGAAAAAGCGGCAAAATAATATCAATAAGTTCGCAAAAAAATATTATGTTGGCAAATATGGGACGGTTCAGGTCGGCGGGCTCGGGTTCGCGGCGTTCGCGGCGCGGGCGCAGAAAGAGATAGAACAGACGTCACGAGTGAGAGCGTGCTCAGGCAGAAAGAAGCTTGCAGAGAAGCAGTAGAGAAGTGCAGAGCGGGACGTGGGCTCACATACAGTGGGGGCGGGATTAATGGTATAATACAGGATTACAACAAAACTCCATTACGTCATTAGGACCACTACTCGCTAGAACAATTTCAAATCACATTATAATTACATCATACTATATTTCTATTTATAAAATATTTATCACCAATCATTAATTCAGATTTATGCACTTTATTATTTATAGTTTAATCCAATATTATATTAAGATTTAGTAGTGATATTTTAGTCATGTCGTGTTAGTTTATGTGAGCGTAATGTAGTTAGAGCAGTGTTAGTGGTAAGTAGTTAGTAGTGACCCATAGTGCTGGGTCAGAAGGAGATGATGGCTTACATATACTTCCTCCCATTGCGATACATATCGCACGAGCCTGGACAGTCGCAGTAGTCGCACCAGAGATAGAAGTTTCGCTAACCGCAGTATCCTTAGAGCGCGGCCCGCATGAAGAATTTGAAAGCTTTCGCTAAAATCCTGTCAACACAAATTACTAATTAGTTTATAGTAACACAATTTTGTAATGCTCCTACGATACGAGAGTGTATCAAATAAAAGGCGGCAGTTCTTTATACAGTTGAAGTGTTAAGACATGCAGACTTGCCGATATCGAAAGGTTTAAAGTATCAGCCAAAGAAAAGTGCTGAAGCGTAACAATCAAACATGTTATAATTATGTTTTGTAAATTTACAATTTTTGACTTTGGTGGGGCAATTGTTTACTTTACTGGTGGTAGCATCATATGTATAGCTGCAGGCTAAGGCAGTCTTGCCCCTGCATCTGATCTAGCCTTTGTTGATGCTTTTCATATTAAGTAATATTATGTAATCGTACTTTGTTAGTGTCGACTGTTAAAAATAAGAATTAATACAATTTGGTCGTGTTGTTAAAATAATTACTGTGTTTCAGTGGGTATTATAAACTTGAAAACAAATGTATTTCAAAAATTAATTGGTTAAGAGAAAAGCATAATAGTAGATCATGCTGTGAGAATCAATATAAATGATATAAAGGAGTCAAGAGAAGACGACGTGCAATACCATCGGAATATAGATAGATAACGACTCATAAATATGTCAGTTTCGTACCAAGAGTGCAATTCAAGAAAAGTCGAAGAGCAGCCAGTGCGCAGAGTAGAAAAAGTGCTCATTATAAGTTTTAAACTTTAAGAAAGAAGTAACCCATACGACCATAAAACCACCTTAAACATACAGCGCTAGAACATTAAAGTCGATCGTAGAACAATCATATGGGCTACTAAACATGTTAAACGTGCAAAATGTTATAGGATTGTGTTAAAAAATTAAAAGTATCGTAAAAATAAAAACAATTGAAAGTATTCAATGAAGAATGAAACTAGTGTGCTTGAATCAAACCTTTACATATTTTCAGACCCTTAAAAGTACGAGATAAAACCGAACACACACGATGACGTAGGTTCTCGTGGCAGTTGGGCAAGAATTCACAATGAGAAACAAAAACTAACACACGAAAACAACAAAATATTGCCTATTAAACAAATGAACACCCAAGCTGAAACAGAATCAATAACATAAAAGACAGGTTTAAAACTAGTAATAAGAACAACACGGCCAAATTGCAACGTACGTTTACCTGGTTGAAGATCAAAAATATATAATCTAGTGGTATACTAGAGATGAGGTCTAGGAAGAACCATGTCCTCAAATAGTGTTTCGCTATTAACTTGGGATCTAATATCACTTGTTCTGCATTATCTTGCTGCATTATTCCTGAAATTGAAAAAACAATGCAATTGAATCTAAAAGCCATTAAAAGTAACGAAATAGTAGCCATTAAAAGTTAGTCATGAGAAATACTATACTGTATAAAAAATATTTTAAATAATTACCTAAAAGATTAAATAAAAAAACTCTATGTGATCTAGTACATGGCTTGCTTAGTTTGGAACTACATGGCGTTGTGTGATTCACCAAAAAAAAATATTATCATCTCAACCTAGTTCGAGTTAAAGGAAGAAATAATAATTACCTGTTCTAAAATTAACAACGATATCTATAAGGAATATGGTGTCCGACAGGCAATTGAAGGCGATCCAGCGCGTGCTGAGGTCATCGTTGAAGAAGGAGATGGCGACCGGCAAGATGATGAGGTTGGCCACGAGCAATAGCAACATACATAGGTCCCAGTAGAACCTGCAACCAAAGAAAAATAACTTTAAGTATACAACAAGCATAGTATTAGCAGAGTATTTGTGGGTCAGACAAGTCAACCTGTCTGCAAATAGTGCCTTCATATCCATAGACGAATCGCTTTGTACAGTAATTTTCATTCCGAATCCTAATGTCAATAAAAAAATTGTATCGAAATTGCAGTCAGCTCAATGTCTGCATAAAGCCATCAGCACTGACTGCTCAAATCTGTACATCAGTAAATGTACAGATTTGAGTAATCAGTGTCATTAACTCTCCTATTGATAGTAAATAATAAGAAATTAACTTTATGTAATGTATAAGTACCTATGGCAAGTTTTGAGTGTACTTGTATGTAAAAAATTATAATTGCTGTGGAGATTTTCGAAATATTTATTCCGTACAGAAATATAAACGAAACTATCCAATAAAGACAGGCAATTGAGTTTGAAATCACGCGTGAAATTATCTTATATGTCGTTTAATCTGAGCTCACCTGGATTGGCACGGGGGAGGATTTCCCGTTTTAAATTAAATCAATAAACTCCACAATTTGCAATTAAGTTTTGTAATGGCTGATCTCTGTGCTTCACTGGTTCGATTCGTAATTTGCACATATAATCACCATGGTTTCTGACTAGAGTCATGTTTCCAATAAACTAATTTTAAGAGTGGTTTGACAGAATTCTATATGAAGTGATTGCACAAGCAAGAGGAAGAGGGACAACTTTATTCAATTATATAAAAAAATATCAAGAAGTTACCTAACATTGAGTAGGTGATGAATAGTTAACATCGTATTAAAATCAGACATAAATCATTGCCATTGTCTGAAAAAGAACATCTCTCTTACTAATTAAATAATTGACTAGGTAACGGTTTCCTCTTCTAAATTATATAGAATAGATAGAATGCTATTTATATCAAATTACTATTTTATGTGTCTTACATAAAGTAAGAATGTTTCTTTGATTACAAAGAAGCGTTTTAAAACATCAAAAGACTATAAAAATGTACCAAATAATTGGATAAGTTTCAGCGATGTTACATTAATTGCTGATACACAGAAGATAAATGAAATCGATGTAATTTGTCTATCAATGGTAATTCATTGTATCGAAGTTAAACAAGCCAAGGTCACTAACAAAATTAAAATTATACACCATAAAACCAGAGTTAGAGCATTTTAAAATTAAGACCAACTTCATAAAAGTCAATGAGGCTAGAACGCAGTTGGAAAGATTACTCAGAATCCGTTTCTCTCAACCACTTTACCGCAGTATGGCAGAAATAAAGAGGTAAATGGCAGTAATTTCGTACAATAAGCCAGAAAAATCTCCACAATAAGTCCGCTGTCGACTAGGGTGGATGTAGAGGCTCATAAGCGCGTGGAATTCCACTCGCTTACTACCGTTTAAATTAATTGTTCATTAATATTTATTAGCACAATGCCGATGCAATATTTACACAATAATTATTTATTTACACGTGATTGGAAATATCACATACTTGTTACATAATAATTACAGGCTTTAAATAAACATTTATAAGCGAACAACAACTATGTAGTAATATAATTCGCTTTTCTGTATCCATTCAGCGAGGTAACGCAGCAAGAGTATTGGGTATATCACAGAGAGCTTGTCTATTTAATTTTTAATATTAGTTATTGATAGATGCTTCCAATTTTTCCTACGTTTACACAGCGAATTCAATTTTATCCGAAAATCCAATACCGCGTAAGTATTTGACCAAGCTTGCTGTTAGTGTCGGCAAACAGACATAGCGTTTCAATATTAGCAAGTATCGTCATAGTATGTTAAGAGTAATACATTTACACTTGACTGCTGTTTGTTCTCGGCCTACGACAACGTGCTTGACATTCCAGCATCACTTAATTTATGTTTATCACTAGCTTTTCCCCGCTGCTTCGCTCGCCTTAATTTTATGACTGTATAGATCTCGTTTCACAACAAAAACCCATAGCCTGACTTGTGGCGCCATCTGTCGGCCGATACAGCGCCCTCTATAGTAGAAAAATTATTTTCCCAATGGAACGACATACTTTAACGGGATAAAAAGTAGCCTATGTTGGGCTCTGTAGGTACCCCTGACAATATACATACAAATTTTCATAATGATCGGCTGATTAGTTAAGCCGTGAAGGAATAACAAACAAACAAACAAATTCACTTTCTCATTTATAATATTAGTAAGGATGTAGCTACGGAAACTAGTTTTTCTCATTATCTTCATCAGAAGTTCTAAAAACGTCGTATTTTTAAGAGCTTTATTGCCTTTAATGATAACCCGTGATCACAATATGTTGTTAATCATGAATATACAGGAGTACGAGAATATGTTTGAGGGAGCTTGATAAATAGAAAGTTTTTTTTATTTTTTAAAGTTAGTTGTTAACTATAAAATTGCCCCTGTATAGGAGCAAAAGTATTAAAATTAAATACGTTAGGAATATAAGGAATATGGATGGATTCGTTTCGATATTATTATCCACTGAGGCATCTGGTGTATGAATGTACTAAATGTATACTGTAATACCATGTATAAAGCAAAGTAAAATTAAGTATATTGAGCCACAATAAGGTCTATTTCCATGACCCTCAGCTCCTGCCGATGCCGCCATGAAATTTAAATAATCCACGTGAGGGCCGTTCACAAACATCTCGAAGGCCGAAGGTGTAACGTACGATGAAATTGCAGTATAAAAGCCTACCTACACAGACCTATTAATATGAAATGAAGAAGAATTATTTATTCAGTTTAGACAGAATGTTTTTGGGAAATTAATTTAAAGATGCAGATCGCTGCCAACTGGTCATGCTGGAGACTGGAACTTCTAGTGGCCGAGATGATGAATTTAAAGAAATAGATTTAATCTGTTGAGGGAGCTGAAAAAATGGAAATACTTAAAAACTCTAGCATTTTTATTCAGAAAATAAATATCGTTTTAGGCGCTATATCGACCTGACCTACCACTGTGCTAGAAACAACATCAAATGTTAACCATGTGTCAACATTAAACTTTCTTCAGACTCAAATTACACTTTCTAAGGCTAATTTCTATAAAATTTCTTTGCAATTGTTGTGACTTTGCAGTCATCTTGTCTGTCACATATTGTTTCTTTTTATCTTTTATTCTGCTTTCACAAAGATTGACTCACAGAACATTAAACCTGTGTTCCCCAGGATTGACTGTATAAAATAATAGAGTATGTTTGCTTGTGCCATCGAGTATTTATCATCTTGATAGCTTTTGCAGTTGTTGTCAATATGACACTGGCTAATTGCAACGCACAAGAATGCAGAAAAAAAATTCCACCATTTTGAAAAAACACGTTACCTTTTTACGCCTATTACACTATCAGATAAGGTACTCTATGACCTATTGTCACATCTAAATGACGGCCGGACACTAAGTGCCGACGAGATTGAATGTTGGCAAAACATCTCTCGCATTTCTGTTTCATCTGCCACTTTATTACTACGGTTAATGGCGCTTTTATTTGCAGTTGCAGCAATGTTTTCTGTTTTGTTGCTTTGGAAATTATCTTTTATGACATTGTATTCCTTGGTAGATATGTACCGACAACAGATTTCTTTAAATGAATAAATTCTGGACAATTCACTTTGCTTGTGTCATGAATCCCAGACCACGGATATATTACTGTAAATTTGGATACTTAAAATACACAGAAAACACCCAGACTTAAGAGAGGTAGGGCACAGCGGATAATCTGCTCAAATCGGAGCAGCCCGTCTGGGGAAGGACCTCCACCTTACAAAAGATCGTAGCCAAATAGCATTGGTCTCGGCCATGTTGTGTTCGTACCGTGAGTAAGGTCCCCAGAGGTCCACTTGGGAGGGTTGGCAATGCGTGAGTCATACCCCCGGTATTTCAAGCGTCTATAGGCTACGGTGACGGCTTAACATCAGGCCGACCGTACGCTTGTTTGCCACCTTTGTGGTATAAAAAAAAACTCGAGACAAACACAAATGCTGCACCCTCTGGTGTTGAAGGTAGAATCACTACCAACAACGTACCATTGGACTGTCAGAAAGTGAGTAAACAAATTGAAAACGTTTTGCATTTGTACTTATTAGCAAGAACGTTTTCTGTTGTGTAACAGGCACTAAAGTTCATCGTTTCAACAGAGTTTTAAGTTTGGACGTATCAGTTCAGTGAATCTATTTAGTTTTAGTCGCAACAAAGTTTTTTTATGTCAATTTTAGATTCTACCAACTCATAAAACTATTTTTATTATTCTCCGTAATATTGTTGGGGCCATTTTAATTTAGGAGGAAATATTTTTCAACACTTCTTTGTCGAATCATGAAAGTTAGTTTAATGTTCACATATGCGTCCACTGCAAACTGTTATATATGAAAACTGTGGAAACTATATGCTGTGTATGTTGAGCTGAACAAATTTTTATTTTATCTGGTAGTGGACGAAAGATTTTCCGGTCTAATGGACCAATTCCCTGAAGGTTTCCAGGTTATTTAACTTTTTAATGGCTACCAGTTACCTACTTGAATCCTAAGCTGCTTTACACTAGAGTTCTGGTGGTGAAGTGATTTTTCTTTGCTCTTCTTTTCTAACACATGTTTGACAATGATGAGCTTGACTTTAATTAGAAATTATAAAACTAGACGTGTATAGACGTACACTTGAGGCGAATTGTTTCATTTTGTTTTTACTGGCACTAAAACGAGGCGAGGCGAAATATAGGATTTTACTGTAAATATGAATATACAATTTTATTATGTAACCGTAATTTTGTGGCCACTCTCACCATTTATATCTCTATCTAAGGATATTTGTTATATGGACGAATAACGAAGGTTAGGTTCTTTATATAGCCTAGCTTCCATGTAACCTACGTATGTATCGACCCCACGTAAGGCGGACTAGTTAATGGTCTTTTAGAGACCTCTAAAGATGGGAGCTTATGGCGAAATGGTCTCATTATCACATAGTTATTTTGTTTATATCTTTGTGGACAATAAAACGATCCACGGGATGGAAAGAGGTTGCCGACGCATGAACATCTGCAACACCGGAGGCGCTACTATATACAGTTACTAGTAAGATTGGAATTAAGGCAGAGATAGAAAAGAAGTCGAGGTTCCAGATCTCTCATTCACGGAACTAATCACATTGATGTTTCAAACCGATAGACTGGGGGCAGAGTGACACTTCTCCGATCAAATTAGCATATTTCATAAAAGCTCTATCACTCTAAAAGCTTCAAACTAACAGGAACTTTTCTGCCAAAGATGTACCGTCGCCGTACCGTAGTAACTACTTACCATGTAAAAGCTTAATGTTTTTATTTTTATTTTTTTATTTTTTTTATACCACACAGGTGGCAAACAAGCATACGGTCGGCCTGATGGTAAGCCGTCACCGTAGCCTATAGACGTAAGCAATACCGGAGGTATCACTCACGCGTTGCCAACCCTCCCAACCCCCCCAAGTGGAGCTCTGGAGACCTTACTCACCGTAGGAACACAACATGGCCGAGACCAATGCTATTTGGCTACGATCTTCTGTAAGGTGGAGGTCCTTCCCCAGACGGGCTGCTCCGATTTGAGCGGATTATCCGCTGTGCCCTGCCTCTCTTAATGTCTTAATGTGAAAAAAGCAATTGCGAAAAAAGACTTTAATACGTCATATTGTGTTTTATTCAGGAATACTTAAATGTTTTTCTATTGTAATATAAATAGTCGAAATAAAAAGAATGTTAAGGTGACCGTAAAGTTGAAGTTATGGCCGAGCAGTAGCAACAATGTTTATTGGGGTTATATTGAGCGAAGATTTCTCGTAATAACGTTTTAAATTGACTTATTTTATGCTCTCGACGTCTCGATTACGTCACCCATGATACTGAGATATTAAGTTAAGGCTTCAGATGATTAACTATAAAAATCAAAATATGAAAAGATTTTCATAATGTTGATATTTTAAAGTTAAATTGACTGTACATACTTATAAATTATTTCATTTTTATGTGGAAGAGGGGGATTTTATAAATTGCACTTGTGCAAACCCTGGGTGTGTAATTAATGGGGTGTGTGAAGCCTATATCGGCTATAAGCCTATATAGTGATAGCCTAACAGTCAATTATATGACAATTTATGCTTTTCGGTACTGGTAAAACAGACAGACTTCAACAGAAATACCATAGTTCGCGGATATGAAGCTTAATAAAAAAAATGTATACAATGTGCACAACAGAGAGAATTGCAATTTCAATCATACAAACATTTAGATGAAATCATACCACGGAATCTATTAGCAATGTATAGTACAATTTAAAACACAGAGTTTTATTTCAAAGGCACAAGATTCAATATATTTGTTGTGTCGTGATTGGGTGAAGCAAATGTAAATGTTGATTGCCTTAATTAACCCTAATTCGATGCACTTATTGTCGTGCATTCGCGTAGTGCAATCATACGAAGCTGACGATAAAGGATTTAGTTCCATTACTAGTTATAAATTAACTTTGATGAATTGCTTTATGCCGGTTTCAATAGAGAACCAATAGTATGTCTATTAGTAATTACATGTGTTTATTCTAGTAAGGTCAGGGGTAAGACTAACATAGTATAATGGCAATTCAATAATTGACCTAGAGTTAAGTAAGTTTCTTATGTGATTCTCAATGTATTTAAACGAAAATTAATAAAAAAAATCATTTTGATTACGTCTAGTATTTTTTTGAAATCTGATTAAAGTTGTAAGGTACCTAAATAAACTTAATTCTTACTTCGCTTGGGGGGTCAGTTTTCCTATAGGTACCTCTGTACCTATATAGCGACTGTACCTATATGTTTGGTCGTAGGTACTTTCAGTGTCTATTGCTTTTCTAGTGTTCTTTTCAGACTAATTCTGTGGCTGAAGATTTTTCTGAATCATTTAACTGAATATTTGAGTGTATTTATTAGGTTAGCTAAACAGGGGAAGTACCACAGGCTCACAGAATATCGGCGTGATATAGCAATAACAATTTATATATAACAATGAGGCCGCGATTAATATTTGGAGATACATAGTAGTTATTGCTATCACATTTAGGTACCCTAAAATGTATGGAATGAAAGGCAAATCGAACTAGAACTGTAACGTCCAAATTCCTAAATTGTTTAGCTGTGCATAACCGATAATCCACAAACAAAAGCAGAACAAGCATTGTCCATTACCGTACTCATCTGTGCGACATCCCAAAATCGGATAATAGCGAAAAAGGACGCATAGATTCAAGTACGTACTTATTGTAAAATAGAAACGAAATATAAAAACGTCAGGTAAGGTCAACAGATAAAAGAGGTATTCAGGGCTGTTATGAGTCAAATTCTCTAAATACTACATAAGATTTTTTTTAATCAATAGTTTTAATTTTGTACCTACTATTGTAATCTATATATATAAAATTCAAAGTCCTGACTGACTGATTGATTTAACTAAATATCAACGCACAGCCCAAACCGCTGGGTCTAGAGATTCCAAATTTGGAATATAGTTTCCTTACGACGTCTAGGGGTGTGCTAAGAAAGGATTTTTCAAAATTCCCACGGGAAAGTGAGATATACGCAAACGAAGTTGCGAGGGTTTTACTAGTTACAAATATAAGCCGTCACGCTGTGTGAATCACTGCCGACCAGCAGTAGAGGAGTATGATGAGAGAGTTCCAAACCATTTTGATTGCACTATGACATTACTCAGTTACTTACATGGCAAATAGGTGTCTAGATAAAGCCCTAAGTGACACTGAGTTTAATCATTACATTTGCGCTGATTACCTGTGTTACAGCGTGGAATTTTAACGTGCCGGGAGCTGGTATAGGGCTATTTGGGAGATCGTTAAAAAGAATGGCTCATTCTATAATGACTGCCATCAAAGACGTGATAGCTTATTTCGAGCCGCCATTCAGAGGCTTTTAGGAGTATAAGAAATGCCTAAGTATGTACAATTTTATTTCTCCTCCAAATAGACCATTAAATGTGTAATTTATTTCGTTTTGCATACATTGATACAAGAAACTTGCTTAAGACTTTGTTTCTTAGCTGATAAGTATTTTCGAGCGGTAGGGTAATTCATGGAACGGTCTTATTGGTAATTTTGTATGATTGAGTAAATTAAACCGTAAGATAAAGAAAAATTGGAGGTCTGTCAGAAAAGTAGGAGTTGGAGAGTAAGAAACAGGGAAAGACCAAAGAAAAAATGGATTGAGTGGGTGTGTGAAGGATGATATCTGGAGGAGTGTTACGGTCGAGATGACGAATAATAGGACAACTGAGTAGGGGGAGTGGAAAAGACTAACATGCTGTATCCACGGAAAGTGGGAGGTAGAAGAAGAAGAGAGTAAATTAAACTGTAACTATTAACATAATCTTAATCATAATTATAACACTCTGTAGCTTAAATCCAACGTCAGTTGCATAATCGAACAGTGCGAATTTTGATGGGTCACTGCACAAATACCTTCCGCTATGGGTGTCTACACCGATGCATCGGTATACCGGATAACGATTATGTATGATCGATAACTATCTTCACCGATGAATTAAGGTGCAACTCCATTGATGCGCACGGTCACGTTAGGCGCTTAGACTTAATTACGATTAATATGAAAATGTGCATTTGCTAAAATCACCAGCGCAACCATTCCCTCCACAGTTCCAATGTTTCCTTTGTCATGGAAATTACCAAAAATTAGCAATTTGTTCTATGCCATTGTCTATTTAATTTCCCAAATTGAGACGACCTCCGTAGCGTAATGGTTACCACGCTAAACCACCACCCAGGAGGTACCGGGTTCGAATCCAGGCCGGGTCATGATGAAAACCTAACTTTTTCTGATTGGCCTCGGGTCTTAGATGTTTATTTATATTTGTATTTATTATAAAATATAGTATGTTGAGTTAGTATCCCATAACACAAGTTTGGAACTTACTTTGGGGTTAGCTCAATCTGTGTGATTTATCCCTATAAAATTTGTTTATTTATAAAAGCTAAGAAATACATTTTATTGTTTGAAATCATCTTGATATTTCATTAATCATCTTTATAACATTATGTTTTTTTTTATATAAGGTCAGGCGGGGCAAGACTACCAGTTTTAATTATTACTGTTTGAGTAAAATTTAATGCAATAACTTCATAATACTATAAAAAACTTAATTGATATCTCATATCAAAATATATTTAACTTAACTCTAGGCTCTAGGTCAAACAATTTTTGGGTAAGACTGACAATAAACTATGTCATTACCCCACATGACCTTATTTATTTTTAACCCCCGACGCAAAAAGAGGGGTGTTATAAGTTTGTTACACTTAAGGTTTGGTTGCTTTGAAATTATCACACAATTTGTTTGTACTGAAATGGTAAGTAGTACACATTGGTTGGTAAGTGCAAACGCTTAGATGGTGTATCAATAGAACTGAATCTGTTTGCTAAAGGCTCGATGAAAAACGCTTTCTACTGTAAACATAGCATAAAGGCATATATTTGCCTACATTTACTCATACCGTTACGTTTACATTTTATTTCTTTATGGGAAATAGTTATTTGTTATGCAAGGCTGCAAAGTTGTTTTTTAGCGCGAGTACTTATATTGAAACCTGAGCTAGCGAAAGATTCTAGGATTGAACCACGAGCGAAGCGAGTGGATCGATTGAAATTCAAATATAGAATCTTGAGCGTAACGAGGGTTTCAAAGGTACGAGACGCAGAATAACTTTGCTGCCGAGCGAAACACACAACTTTTCACCTCACTACAGCGAGGAAAATGCTAGGTGCAAGAAAAACGCAAATAATATATTAAATAAGTGTTTTTTTTTTCATGCGGTGTCGTGCTGGCCAGTTCGATTATTCTAAAAATAAGGTTAAATTCTTTCCACGCTAGGGCACAAAATGCTTTTTTGCGCTCAGATTTCAAATGACAAACAGATTCTTTCCGAGCTTGTGAGGTGAAAAAGTATTTTTACTATTTTGGCATCCGATGGAAAGTGGTTACCGCCACCTAAGTTACGTAATAACTATCAAAGGGTGCTACCATAGATTAGGAAACGGCGCTCTTAATGGATGGCAATCAGGAAGGAGAAAAGGTGTGTACTTCCAAATCTCAATAATCGAACAGAACGTATTGTTGCTTCACGCCAAAATTCTGTGAGTGGGTGTACTTCCCCAGTGGACTTAATAATAAAATTGCTCTATCATTTCAAAAAATATAGAATAGACTTTATCTGCAATACACATACAACAACAGAAATAAATATTACTCTTACTACAACCTTACATCCTAGTGTATATGCAACAAGGTGGCCTTATTGCTAAAAGCAATCTTTTCAAGGCAACCTTAGGGCAACATTATTAAAAGTTCGGTTGATATTCTCTAAAATTACAAATCTATCAATCCGTTTTTGCGTGAAAGTGAACATACATCCGTACATACAAACTTTTGCATTTATAACATTAGTAAGGATTTGCCTCCTATTAACAAAAAAATAATACTTGAAGTGATAAAAGCAGTCTTTGTTTAATTTAGCGTTTAAAACGATATTCCCCTTTGTGAGATTTTCTTGGAAAATGTTAAATATCTTTAGACTTATCCAGGGATCGCTTGGTTTCATTGCGCTATAAATTATGTTAGTTTACTGCAGTGGTCCCAGTCGGAATGATTGTATCTTGGGATGGTCGTCACACGTGCGATTGTATTTACTGCGACTATAGAGACTGGCTGTTTATTCTTATTTTGTGGAAAAATAAAAAAATAAAAACTTTTTATTGTGCCAGCATTAAAAGAATTAGTTAAATAAAAATAAAAAACTCGAGTACGGTTCTCGCTAATGAATTTAAATTATGAATTTATAAAAAATGCGTTAACATTGTGACTGAATATTTAATTAGCCATTTCTTTTTTTAATAGGTAGGCAAGGAACGTAGTGGCACAAAAGTAACCAACATCATTTTATATAACTTGAAAAAAGAGAATATAACATTTTTATCTTTCCTTTCTTTCTTTACTTCATTGTATAGTTTCTCTTTTTAACAAAATCGATTGTTTAGTGATCCTTGATTAATTATAACTTAATAGCAGTTAATAATACTATTAATATATGTACTTAGGTTCCAAATAATATGTGTGGTCGATGGCTAAGTATATTTTTTTTATCAATCAGTGTCTGTTTTATATCTAGTTTAGTCTGAATACAAATAGTTGGCTTGATTCATGCCTTTGGATTATGTCTAGAGTGTAGACTGCTCTTGTATCGGATTACTGTAAAGAGATACGGTCCGTTTGTAGAAACGATGACGTCACTGGGTTCACTATATGACCAGTGACTTGTAATGGATTGAATTTTACAATATTTAAATGGTCGTATTACACAGTATTAGAAGTATAGTCTAATCTAATAATAAATATTTTTTTATGTCATATCGCAGGAAAACTGGAAAAAACAAGCAAGTCTATGAGCATCAGTAACACCAGGGGTGCTACCAAAGCCACAAGGTAGTGGAAAGGGTGAGAAGGGTTAAGGAAGAGCAGGAGAGAAAGTTGTTGGCTCTCCGGTTTTGTCACCCACCGAACGAAACGCATTGCTGCTGACGCCGATATTTTGTGAGAAAGGGACTTCCGCGGTAATGCTCTCCATTATATTATGCTCCATACAATAGACAAATCATAACATTCTACTACACCAATATATTCTTTAATACGCATGCGCATACGTTTTTAATTATGCATGTACATATACTCTTTAATAATTTTTAATTTATAAATTGTTTGTGGTGAGAATAAGTGGATGAATAAATAAAAAAATAACATCAAAATCGTAATAAAAAGTCCACGGTGTGTAAAAAACTAAAATTACTTTAACATATACAGGGTGCCCTGAGAGCGACCGACACTCCCGAAATATCTTAGGAGGTTTAAACATCTACTTTATGCTCGTGAAAGATTTTTTCTCTAAGTGTAATAGTTTCGGAGTAATTGACTAACAAACATTCCTTGAATAACTGTGTGTTTTCATCCCTAAATCAGCTGTTCCTTACGTACAGGCAAGAGCAGGTCGACCTTTACATATTGGACTTTGTACCGTTCTTAAGTTCTATGACGTAGGAGCCAAAATTGTATAAAGCTCGACGTGCACCTGCTATGCATAGTAATTGTCACGGTTACCATAGTGACAAATAAATAAACTTCTGTCAATAGGTAAAATACTAAAACTAAATTATGAAAATTTCTAGTTTTATTTGTTATTTGTTAAATGGATTAGGCGTTTTGAATGGTGTTTAGTGTTTTACGAGTTCTTTAGTGGTTTTGAGTGTTGTGTGGCATAAGAGGCGCTCGTACACATCGAGCATTGTGTGTAGTAGGTACGTTCCGGTACGTACTTCGGTTTTTAATGTAAAAACTTTGATTTTTTAAGTGATAATAAGAATTTCAATGAATAGGTAGGCAGGTATGTGTGTGTCGTGGCCTACGGACTGTCCGTAGCGTAGTAGTTTCTGTCCGTGTAGGTATTTTCGCCGTATGCACTGTTGTTGTAGTATTAGGGATACCTACACGTAGAAAATTAGCAGGTCAGTGCCTTTTTTTTCAATAAACTATTTTTGAATTAAACTTGCACAAAACGCATGTATGTAAGGTACATATCATCAAACTTTCGGCTGTGTTCGTCGTTTTTTTCCTCCCTGTATCTAGAATTCTAGACAGATTAAACTTTTTCGTTGCTATTTTCAAGTTCCAATTCCAAACTTCAAATCGAGGTCTCTTGGCTAAATCTCCTGAGGAATACATTGCGCTAACCTTTTTTAAAACTTTGCAATTAAATCGGTTGCTAAAATGGATTGCAAAAAGTTTGTTTACGACTTTTAAACATACATCTTTTATTTAAAAAACGATAGCAGCACTTATGGCGTGAGGTTCAGACATCTGTCAAAGTTGGATAAAATGATTGACTTCATTGTCTTATGGACGGACGTAATCGTGGAACTGTCAAATTGAACTGAAAGACCTCTGAGGAAACACCTTTCAAGAATGGCACCAAATATTATTTAAAAAAAATCTAGATTTGAAAGAGCCGACTTCACATAAACACTAATAAAATACTAACTGTCATATAAATAAAAAATATAAATTTCCCACACATCACATAAAATCTGTTACTTTAATTCAATTATACGCTATCTGGAAATTAACAAGAGACAGTAAAAATATCGTCCGGAGAAATTTAAAAACAATATTTAAAACTTTTATCCTAGCCTGGAGGTATTGTGTTCCACTGCTGGGCAAAGGCCCAAAAAATATGTATTTTTTTTATCCTGATTTGAAAATCTCAATGTTACTCGGAAAATCGTATGAAATCGAGGAATAGGGAAATCGAATCTCAATCAGAATCCATAATAGGTTGTTGACGTCACTTACCTGTCGAACTAATACCGTTCGTAACGTCTATTAGGTCTTGTGGGATCACATGTCTGGAACGAATTGGTACAGTGCAGTTCGTAAATGCCTTATTTGCATTCAGAGTGTTGTCGTGGGCGGTCTTGAATGCAAAAGTAAGGTTTTATATTAAACATTTTTATATTGTAGTATGTTTACGGAGGCGGATTATTCTAGCGCGGCCTGTTTTTTATTTTTTTAGTCATACAGTAGACAAACAAGCAAGCATGTCCCCTTATGGGAAGGGGTCACAGCCGCCTATGGACATCGTAACACCAGAGGCGCTACCAATGCGTTGTCCACCAAGGAAGTTGGAGGAAAGGAAGAAGGATGTAAGATTATTCTGGTATTATTTGGTAGTGTAGTGTAGTATTTATGAATTGGGCTACTATTCCACAGAATATCGATGTGAAGCCTTTCGTTCGGTTATTGAGAGATCTCTTTTCTACCAATTCCCTTTCTTGTGCCACCAATGCGTTGCCCGCATTGCTGGCGGCCCCCTGGTGTTATTGATGTTTCACTTTCCATCAGTTTTACTTTTTTGTTTGCGTGTGATATAACAAACATTACCTACCTATGCTTCTTTTACCATTTACTGAAATGACTTTCTAGTAAGGCTATTTTCCAGATAAAAAAAGAGCTATCAACTCTTATTTTGACAATTTTTAGTTGACTTATAAGTTTTCTGTAAGCAGTGAAACAGGACTTAAAGAAACTAGTGAAATTTCGAGGCCATGTACACACCTGAACTAGATCTTTTGTAGGTACTTCATGAAAATATAATTCTCAATATTCGCCGCGCGTATTTCAGTGGAAAATGTCAAGGAAGCCTTGCTGACCTTTAAAAAAGTACTGTTACTGAAATTACTCGCAGAAAATATGCAGACTGTATTCGAAATAAGTTTCTTTAAAATATTTCCCTTGTTGTTTCTTTAGAAATGTGCTTCAGTTTTGTCACGTGATCTATTACTTAAGTTTAGATCACTTGTGAAAATATTTTATACAAAATGTACTGAGGTCTAGATTAAAATTAATTTTCTGACTGCTATGACCGGGACCGGGAAAATGTCCGTATTTTTGTAGAGTAGAACTGCTGAATATTTATTTTTATTTCTTTCATAAATTGTTGGCATAAAGCTTAGATTATAGTAATGTATGACTGGTTAGCGATTTACCATTATCTCACCTGATGGTAAGCAATGACGCCAGATGACGCGGGTGGATCGCTGACTCAGTAAGTGAGCCTATTCACTATTGCCTATATACTCGTATAGAGTCATATAGACACAAGCTCTTCTTAAACTTCGGGTACTTAGTCGGTAAAGAAAAAGATGCGCATAGTAAGTAACAGTGTAGTGAAGTCGGACAGAAAGTATGACACAATATTATTAACTAAACGAATTCCTTTATATGAAATATTAACCAATATCCTTATAGACAGTATATTAAAATAGTGCAGATGTGACCACAGTCAAACTTTTGTATTTCACTCGAAAAGCAATTTAAAATTCAATAACACTTATTGCAATGCACTAAAGATCAAAATTTGTCTCAATATCCGCATACATGTTTCCATTTTCGTGTAAACTAGTTGGTGGAATTCATGTCAGGTTCTCTAGCTCGAATTCTGCATAATAGGACAAATGCTTTGTTACCTGACATCTCTGTATATCGGATTAGGTCCGAATAGAAACATCCATTCTGAAGTGTTGTTGGTATAAGTGATTTTGGCACGTTTAGTTTTAGGCTACGGCAAAACATCAGCGGGAATATTCTGGTAACTAAAATGATCAAAAACAAGTACCTATCTCTCGATTGTTTTGAAATTTTTATGAGCCAAATTGCGCTTGAAATTGTGACTAGATTTTAATTGCTTTTTCATACGAGAATAAACCTACTGAACACAACGACCGCTGATTTTCTATCAAAATGTGTTTTTTTTTGTGAGTTACATTGGTTTAGTTAGGAATTAAAAGGCTTAAGGTAAGTTATGTAAAGACTAAGCTAAAACGTAAGTATTCAGTAATAAATCATGATTATTAATATTATATTTTTAAAAGTAATAATAAACAGATTATTATAAACCAAAATTGGACTATCAAAAATATTTAGAAAAAAGTAATTTTGAATTGAAAAAAATTACCTCCCTCCCGCCCTAGGTCGAATTCGAACCTACAACCTCTTGAAATCCGGCCGAGTGCTCTTCGACCGAATTTCGAGAGGTGTCGTGTGGTCGTGTCATATTAATGGTTAGTTGAATCATAACCGTAACAAATATACCTAAAAACAAAAACTGCTCCTTTCTGCTGTCCGTTAACTTTTAAATCTAATAACATTTTGACTAGGTGTTCTTAAGTATACAAGAATTTGTTCGAAGTAGGTAACCCATGGGAGTACCTATTAAAAATCAGATACCGCTTGAAAATACGTCATGTGGCAAAAAAGCAATTTAAGAGGAAACAAACTGATACAAAAATATCGACTTCGGTTTCTACAGACAGAATTTTTTATCAAGTGATAACTGAATAATATTCAATTCATACTGGAATTAAGTTTAAATTTTTTTAGCAGCGACGTACTGATTAAATTGTGAAAGATTTGTATACCTAGGAAGTGAAAATTAGGACATATTTTTCTGTAAGGGTTGTGTTTTGGAAAAAAAGACGGGTCGCACTCAGGGAGTGCCGACAGAAGTGAAAATTTAAACATCAACGTTGTGCATTTTTAAACATTTTGGAATGATTAGGGAATCTTACGCTTTTTCGATCAGGCTACGGATCTGACGTGAGTTTGACATTTTTTACCCATCTAAAAAAAGTACCAAGCGCCGCTAAAGAAGTTTTCATTTCAAAAAAGCCTAACTGCATTGCCGCATTTAAATGGCCAGAGCCTAACATGTGTGCTACGAGATGGCTATACTGTTCGACAAATACTGCCAAAAGCGACAATGCCAACCTGCTTATGTGTGTTGTAACCTTAAATCCGTAACTAAATTTCCAGCAACGCCGATTTTGTTCAACAGCGTCGACCACATTTCACGGTGTAAGCTTATCGAATGAATTTCATTATATAACTATTAGTTTTCTAATTTCTTTAAACAAATGCTAATTTATTGGCTACGCGTATGACTTAACATACACATGTTATAAAAATAAGTGATTTCTTTTTATAAAAGACGAAATAATTCTTCTCTTAACTTGGACAGCTTGGACTCGAAAAGAACAGACTACATAGAAAACGTATCTGTACAATTTTCACAACATATTTCGATTTAGTTCACGTTTAGTTAACTTAATTATGAAAATTTTAATTCTACTGTCTGTACGGGCATACCACCTATAAGTCTCCCACCGTTCGACCTTCATCTCCCAGTGCGCCCCCTAGACCGACACTGTAAATTTGAACTGAAACTGAACCTTGCGCTCCCCCCACGCCTCCCACAACAATTCCCAAATGAAGTAAGCATAATTTTTTTATAAGACCACATCAGTCTTGTAACAAATATTCGTTAAAAAAGAAGAATAAGTACCTAAGTAGCTTTATATGCTGAAAATATTTTTTAAATCGAATATTTAGTTCTTCCGTTACAAACAAACAATCAAATCTTTTCTCTTTACAATATTAAGTGCAGATAAAAGGAAAACTCGTCTTAAGTTTAAGGATTTATAAGTCGCTTACTTAAATTTACATAATTTGGTGTCAAGAAAACTTGCGAGCACGTACAAAACTTAGCTGTTAACAATACTTACTTAACGTAAGTGGGTGCTTCCTTCAACTTTGTTAATCTTTTAGTAGATATGTGAATAATAATGTAAGTTTGTGTGTTACAATCTGTTTTTAAAATAATAACATAAGGTGTCTAACTTACGCAAATGTATAAGATAATGATTAGGCCTCAAGAGAAACTATCATTAGGGGTAGAGGTTGTTGTATTGGTAGTCTTAATATGCTCTAAACATAAATCCTAAATTTAAAAAAAAATGTTGTATGAAATAGCCATAGATATAATAGAATTTTCATAATTACGCAGTTACCGCTCGATTTATAATACTATAAAGCAAGGTATTTCATTCGCTCTGTGTGTTACATGCGGCTGTAGGTATACATATAAGACATAAGACATAGAAAAAATATGTATGTAAAAAAAATACCACGGCACAGTATGCATCAGCCTGTATCTACCCATTGCTGTATATAGACCTTTCACAGTATGCATGCATCCATTAAATTCGATTCTAATAAAAGCTTTAGGTATTGATCACAAATCACAAAAGACATCGGTACTGGAAAATGCATACTTAATAATATAGTCATAGTTCTAGCAATTTTCCATTTCATACTGTTAGAAACTTACTTAATCCTACTTGAGATTCACGAAATTGGTGACCTCCAGTCCCTTAGATTATTTAAAAGGACCTCACTATTTTATTTACAGCCGCATTTGCTAGACATAGTAGACATCCCTATATTGACCTTTAAAAAATATGCAAATAATGCCACAAGCCTAGGCTTAGTCACAGAATAACTTAACTACTACTAGTACACGGGGAAGCCGCGAGTAACAGCAAGTTATAATACCTATAAACTATAAATAAATATTAACTCAAAAGTTTAAAGCAACTTTAGCAAACACGGTGTACTGAAGACGGAATACTTTGCAACTAGTTCTATTAAAGTGGTTAACAAGTTGAAATTGAATTTTAAACAGATTTTTTTTAGTTCAATCGCTGGATTTTCATATAAAATGTTACCATAGATATAAAATGTACATAGACAACACATTTTAGATGACTGTAAAAATATACACCCAATAAATAAAAGAACGTCTTGACGTTTACTGGTTTATTTTTAGTTAAAAACACGTTACTTAAAAAATTTCGCTTATAGATTTGGATTTGCAATTAGTGTGCTCGTTAAGATTTACACTTAGAACTTTGTACCATTCAAGTCCTGTGCCAAACGCTTAATACTTTGTTGTTACAAACCTTTACTTGACAGTTTTATAACAAACTATAGTCTAGGGACTATAGTGTAGGGCTCCCTAATATTTTTGAAAATAAAATAGGTATATATAACTTTGAATATAACTTTGAATATAACTTTGAATGAATTTGTGAAAAAAGTTGAAATCGGTCCAGTTGTTTTTGAGTTTATTTGTTACAAACAAACAAAAATACAAATCGTTTCTCTTTATAATAGTAGTATAAATAGATATTCCCAAAAAGTGACGTAAATGAGAAAATTATTTCCTACCGTTCGTTCAGTACAAAAAATTCGAATTATCTATTCAGATTTATGTCTGTAACTTTAAAGTATTGGGAAAAATTGGAGTTGGACGTCGGCGATGGTTGAAGAGGGCTCGAGTGTCTGAAGGTCCACTTCAGTTAGCCAAGCCACCTGTACGTGTCCCGGAGGCCTTTTACAGAGCACCCCCACCCTTTGTTCAGAGACAACGTATACTTGAAAATGTTTTTCAAACGTAAGACTAGGTTAAATGAAGTGTAGTTTTTAATTTTAATTTTATAATTAGTTTGATCAACAGCTTGTTTAAAATATGAAGAGATAAAATGTAAATAAATGCATTGTACTTTCAAAAGAGATGAACGGCTGGTAAATATAATTAAAATAGAATTAACAACTTTCGCATTTGACGACCTCATATCATGCCAGACCGCCACCCAGGAGGTCCCGAGTTCGAATCCCGGTCGAGTTATGATGAAAAATGTCAAATAGATTTGTCGCTTTAAATTTATCTGACCGGGTATTAATCGACACCTGCATCTAACAAGGTAGTAGGTAACTCCAAGACAATGCAAAGCACAAGCAGTTACCATTCTCACAAAATATCAGCGTACAGCAGCAATGCGTTTTGTTTTGGTAAAGGAAAGATCCGTAATCTCTACTCTATCTCTGATCTCCTTTAATCCCATCAAGTGACCATGTATGCTCGTTTGCCAAATCCGGGCAAGTACTGTACATTTTCGCCAAAGAAATTTTACTTCATAAGTTCGTCGGCTATATCTTACTCGGTAACTAGTAGTGCCTACTTAACCGTTATAGTTTTCCTTGTAGGTTCACTATATGGACGACTACCATGAATTTTTTCAAATTTCTAAACTCAGGACTCTTCTTTCGGAGATAGAGGGGGGAGGGGACCACCGTGCAAAACGCGTACAGCGTCTAGGCGCTAGACCGCGGAGAGACAGACAGACAGACGGACATGGCGAAACTATAAGGGTTCCTTGTAGTTTACTACGGAACCCTAAAAAAGAGAGTACTGTTATCAATTATTGTATTTTTAATATAATTTAGTGTGTTATCGCTAACAGTTTCCGCTAATGAACAGTTTGTCACATGCTCGTGACCATTTGGTTTGTACTAAATATCCGTAAATTCAAATATGTCAAGGCACAATTAAAGCATTTAACATTAGACGCCAATATTACAAACCGGTTTAGTTGTAATTCTATTTTTTCATAACAAAAAAAATACACGTTCTTGATTTTATTTTTATGGGAGCACGTGATTCGAGCACAAGTCGTTCCATTTCTGGAAGCGTTTTAGGCCATTTTCGACCTCTTGTAATTTTGTTGCGGTAAATAATATTACAGCTTTTGTTTTATCGAAGACTATTTTAAATATTTCAAGGATTAGCAAAATAAAACGAAAATAGTGTCAGAGATTGATGAGTCAAAATTACTGTTGTACTCACAAAATAATTTCGATGCTAAATATTCGGTTTTAGTTTAAACCATGGCAGATACTATGCTATGATGACAAGGTACAGTAAACTTCTGACGGAATATCTGTCACATAAATGAAAATCTTTACTTATCTGAAAGATAGGCCAACTAGAACTTATCAGCAACCAGAGAAAATTGCAAATATACAAACAAAAATATTTCATCTATTAAAAACCTACTATTAGGTATACTTATTATGATAATTATTTAAATTATTCGTAAGTTAAGATGTTTAACTTGAAATAACTTCGAGTAATGTGGAAATAAACGTATTTAACAGGGTATGGTTTTATACCGAGATAAGCAAGAATAATGGTGGTAAGCACGATGAGGGTCGACTTGTTGAGAAATGGCTTCAGCAAAGTTTATCAAAGTATTTTTTTTGATTGTAAAACACACAGTAAAAGATGTCAACAAAATGAAGTAACCAAATATAATATACTAGCGAAACCCGCGCAACTTCGTTTGCGTATTTCTCGCTTTCCCGTGGGAATTTTGAAAAATCCTTCCTTAGTGCTCCCCTACGTTATAAAAGGAACCCCTGTGCAAAATTTCAAGTTTCTAACCCTTATTGTTTAGGCCCTGCGTTGATAGTCAGTCAGTCAGTCAGTCAGCTTCTCTTTTTATATATATAGATAGATAACAGTTATTATAGTAGAGAACTAAGAACAATGAAGTTTATGCTAATTATAATCTTATTTTTATTTATAATCTATTAATATAATAAAAGTGTAAAAAAGTTTGTACATCTATACTTCTATACTAATATTATAAAGACGTAAAGTTTGTGTATTTGTTAAATTGTAACGGGTAATCTCGGGATCTACTGAACCGATTTTAAAAATTCTTTCACCAATAGAAAGCCACATTATTGCTGAGTGTCATAGGTTATATAAAAAACCAAAAAATAAAAAGGCTTTTAACATTATGCCCAACGAAGTGGGCACGGGTCAGCTAGTTGAATATATTTCCAAAAAAATTGTTTAGGGCGATGAAGAATAAGCAATAGAACAAGAATTTTGAAAAATATTGTCCGTCTGTTTGTATGTATGTTTGTACACGCTAATCTCAGAATCAGCTGAACCGATTTGGATGCGGTTTTCACTAATATGTAGCGATTGCCTCAACTTAACATTTAGTGTATGTTTCTTTTCAAAATTCCTACGGGAATGGGAATAATAGGACTGAACGTATAAATCACTGACTACTGTAGGGATTATAATGAAATTTGGTTCACGTGTAGAATTTAATCTGGAGTAACACGTAGGGTATTTTTATCCCGAAATTCCCACAGGAACGGGAATAATGGGACTGAACGTGTAAATCACTAAATCATTAAGTGTTCTGAAACTGCAAATGCTAGAAGTTTCCAATGTTTCATGGAGGTTCCTTTCTATATTTTGCGAAATTCCCATGGGAACGGGAATAATGGCACTGCACGTGTATTACCCGGGACGCTCAATCTAGCTGAAAGATTCCATCATCTATATACATAAAAGGAGAAGCTGACTGACAGACTGACATATCAACGCAGGGCCTAAAGCCTAAACTATAAGTGTTAGAAACTTTTAAAATTCCCACGGGAAAGGGAGTAATACTACTGTAAGTGTATTATCGCAGGCGCTCAACCTAGAAAGCTGAAATTTTGTATAGAAGTTCTCTTTATGATGTTAACAAGGACAAAGATGGGGTTTTATATAATTCCCACGGGAAAGGGAGTAATAGGACTGTAAGTGTTTTATCGCACGCGCTTAACCTAGAAAGCTGAAATTTTGTATAGACGTTCCCTTTATGATGTTGACAAGGACAAAGATGGGGTTTTACGAAATTCCCACGGAAAAGGGAGTAATAGGACTGTAAGTGTATTATCGCAGGCGCTTAACATAGAAAGCAGAGATTTTGTATAGAGGTTCCTTTTATGATGTAAACAAGGATAAAGACGGGATGTTTTAATTCCCACGGGAATGGGATAAATAGGATTGCACGTGTGTTGTTGTGGGCGCTCAACCTAGAACGCCTAGATTTTGTATTAAGCTTCCATCTATAAAGTAGACAAGGATAAATGGGATTTTTTAAAATTCCAACAGGATTCGGAATAATAAGGATAAAGTCGTTTTTTTTTTAATTCCCACGGGAACGAACATATTGGCATTTTCGCTTGACCACGCGGGCGGAGCCGCGGGTAACAGCTAGTTAATTATAATTATATATTGTTTTAATTTTATTTTTGTTATTTTAATTGTTATTGTGTGATTTTATTGTATGTGTGAAAATGTGTTATTAATTCCTTTAAATTTTATATTATAATCTAAGGATTGTTAAGAAACTTTGTAATTACACTATACTTATAATAAATGTTTGTAAAAATATTGAAAAAGTTTTTAAACAATAATCTTAAAAAAATTGGTAAAAAAATAAATTTCTTTTTAACAATATTCTCGTAGGTTTTGCTACCTCGGCCTAATTGCCGTAGCAACAACAACGTTGATTTTCAAGGAAGACAAATAAGAAATGTTTCGAATTGACGCCCAATACCGTAGCCAATATACTACCATACCAACTAAGCTAAACCCTGTTTTTCTTAACTTTACCCATATAGTAAACAATCTTAGCACGTCTTTTTAACGAAAATAGGCAATTAAAATTATCATTCACACCCAAATAATAATAATAATTAGAAATGGCATTTAACACAACACTCTTAGTATTCTGGCGATTTGTCGATTTTACACATGGATAATTGAATAAGAAGACACGCTAAGATTGTTTACTATATAGGTCAAATTAAGAAAATCAGGCTATACGTCAAACATTACATGAAGCAAAGCATTAGGTTGATTTAGCATCATATACATATGGCAACAACAAATTACAACTCCAAACGGGTCATAATGATAGTAAATAATCACCGAGGCCTACGAACACCTGCCCCAAACCGCTACATCTGGTTAAGTTGCAAACATTTAATAGGATAGAGAAATAGGAGAAAAGGGTTACAGACTAAAGAACGTGTCGGGCCACGCACAATATAGGGTTCTGTATTTGCTGTGCTTTGCTTGCGTTCAGTTGAGTCCAATATCAAATTCCATCACATTGTAAGTTTTCCTCAAAGAAATTTTATTTTATAAGTTCGTCGGCTATTACTCGGTAACTAGTAGAGCCTACTTAACCGTTATAGTTTTCATTGAAGGTTCAGCATACAGCGTCTAGGCGCTAGATCGCGGACAGACAGACAGACGGACATGGCGAAACTATAAGGGTTCCTTGTAGTTTACTACGGAACCATAAAAAGATTCCCGTTCGGGCAAACGTTTATGTGATGGCTTTTGTGATTATTCTCGAGTCTGAGAGTTTTCTATGTAGTTATTTATTTAAGTACAATAATATATCCGTTGTCTGATACCAATAACACAAGTAGGTTAAACTTAGCTTAATTTGGTACCAGTTGACGCTGTGTGAATAGTGTAGAATTTATTGAATTATTAAAATTGAGACGAGTAAAGGCGCTGGTTATGCTGAATGATCTACTCAGTTCATAAACGAAATAAAATTCGAAATGCATACGATTTTAGTGCAACACAAAGAACAGCGTAACTATGCAGATTGCTGTTAGTTGCCAACTGAGGAGATGTATGGTTGCCAAAAACATAGAGAAAATGCCATTATCTTAATGGCCTTTTACATGACTTTATGAAGGATTATTCATAACTGTTTTACCCATTCATCATTTTCATCGTTGTATTAAAAAAATATTTAACATAATTGTACAAACTTAAGTAATTTTTTTCTTAAAATTTACACATTTCTTTGATCAGGTGGATTCTTATCCATTCCTTATGATTTTCCTGAATCCTTTTCTCCCTTTTCCCATGTAACAGGTGACGCATTGGTAGTGCCTTTGGTATTTCCTGATGTTCATATGGCGGTAACCACTTTCCATCAGGTGGCTCGCTTGCTTATTTGCCTGCAGTATTATCCATTTAACAGTGGACTCTTAATTCTTCGATAGCACATTATCGTTCTTTAAAACAATTAAAATGGGTGTTTGAGTACGTCATGACAAATCGTTAGTCAGAAACTATGTTGTAAACACCAAATTTTCCGATATTCACTGTTTCGAAAATACGTTACCCATTAATTCAGGGCACGCTTTGAAAAATTACGTGTTCTGTCGTCGTTCCTCATAGCAAGCTACGTGTCTGAACGCTTGCGATTTAGTTAATTTATATTCGGTTCAGTACCGAGACATTTCCCGTGTACTGGGTGGTACCAATGTACCAAAGTATTGCTCAACTAAGCAAGGTTTATAGGCTTTCGGTTAGCTTCCTAATACTAGGTCATTTTATAATTGGTATAAGCTTCTGCGTTTTATCCTTTTCTGATCCGGAATCTGCTTCCCTATTCATATCCTCCTTATTATTTTTAAATTCATTTATTTACACTATTTCATCCAAATCACTCCAAATCCTTCTATTCCTTTTCGCGCGTTTCAACTTTTTCTGAGACTAGTAACCAGCAAAATTATCCAAGTTTTTCGCTGGTGAATGAACATTATAGTGCCTTCATTTGGCAAATCTAATTGAGTACTAGGAAAAAAGAAATGGCAAGAGAAAAACTAGTAATACAGTGAACGAAACCCAATAATACATTCCCGGGTTCACTCTCACGTAACACAAAACCACGCGAAAATAAAAGAATAAATATAGATCGTCGTCTAAACCTCGATTCTCGTACCCATTATATCTTCTAGCTAGGTAACTGATATTGGTATTATCATTTTGATGGACGTCCTCTGTAGAGCGAAACAGAAAGAAACAAATCTCGCCTACAAAAAAAAATCTAATTCAGCAGGTGTCTAAAAATGTTGTGTCGTTAAAAAATACACCCAAAAGTACTTATAAGTACGATTTTTTTACAAGTGACATTGGTGTTTAAAAGTGCGGCTCCCACAATACATGCATGTTTGGCCCGTCAATAGACGATATTTATATGCAACAATTAATATTTTTATATCTCAAGAAAAATAACAAGATCTACTTGCATAACATGTAAGATAATAGTCAAACATCCGTCTTCACATACATTCACATATGGATAGGAAAACCTTCGGAAAACGCGGTCTGGGACCCAAGTCTGCTATTGTAAATTAGTTGACCAACTATTGCCATACCATCATATCCTTTAACCTTATTCTCATTATATTTCCATAATCCCAAACTACTATCTCAAAGTATTGACTATGGAGTGTCAGTGGAATATGAACGGAATGGTCGACAATGTGACAACTGTCAAACAAACGTCAAATAGTGAAGAGAATACCGTTGCACAACAATTTAAATTCCATCCAAATACAACTGAATAGCAGACTATCAAAAAGATCAAAAGTAGTTCGATAGTGTGTCAATGAAATGAATGTCAAAAACTATTCAAAAGACACACTATCGACACTCTATTGATGCATTTGTATTTAGCAGACTTGGGCCCCGACGATGGTACAGCCAGTAGCTAGTCACAAAATAGAAACACTAATAGTGGAGCATACGGCAGGTGCGTGCAACGTCCCAACTAAATATTTACTTTAAATTTACACGGGCAGGTGGGACCTGAACGGTTGTTGTAGCGAAAGAAAAACCACAACGTTTGTGCTTTAGACAACTTTGTGCAAACATGTTTCGCAATTTCAGGTATTGTACAGTAGTTTTTATTTAGTTTATTGTATTTATTTGCACATTTCAACCTTAGAACTATTAATTAAACTTATGAAATAAGCAATTTTCTCTTCATACGTACAAATGTTATAAAGAGTGAAGATTTGTATATTTGTTTGTAACGAATAAACTTAAAAACTACTGGATTAATTTCAAATACTCTTTCACCGTCGGAAAGGTACATTGGTAATATAGGCTATAATATATTTAAAAAAAATAGGTATTATTAGTAAAACTCGTGCGAAGACGGGGCGGTCCGTTAGTAAAAAATATATAGAAAAGTACCTCAATCATGTCAACTTTTATCTACAAATCCCAACTTGTATTCCTAAAATGTAAGTTCCCCATCCACACTGCGGGTGTAAAGCCTAACCCAATGATTGATAGATCCGCAATAAATGTGCGATAGATATCAATATAAAAGGGATTTCTACCAAGAAGGTTGTGCATGAAACATGAGGGAAGGTAAGGTCACATCCCCTGGAGCTCGCCAGAGAGCAACTTAAATATTGACACCGCAATCTGCCTGTGTAGTAACTTTCTACTCGTTTAAAATTAAGCTTGTTTTATTTTTTACATAAATGGCCATATTCGGGACAAGCCCACCACACATTCCCACCGATGTGCCACCTGTGTAGTCAGGATCTCCGATTGACAGATGTCAGATTGACAATAAACGATAAAGCTTATTGACGTCCCGGGGGAGAAAACAACAGCTGTCTTTAACTCACAACGGATTTAATCAGAAAGAAGATAGTTGGTGTGGCAAACCGAACTCTTTTTATAAACCTTTTTGTAAATAGTTATGTTTCTTTATGGTTTTTATATTCTTTTTGTCTGTCACCTTCACTTCACTTTTTCACGTTCTCACCATCAAACATATTTTTATTCAATATAAGTTTTCTTCATACCTTCCTCTTTTTCTAATCTCTCCATCCTTAATAGTTGGAGTAGGAAGTATTACCATTATGTCAACATTTTATAGTTTTAGGTGGAGTTTATTTTCTTTTCAGAGACTTTCAGTCAGTTTCTGAAACGCATTTTGAAAATTAATGACACATTCAATTCTGTCTGTCATGTAATTACGCGTAGAATGTCGAAAAAAATAGGTACTATCTAATATAGAACATTTTTTATTTATTTACAACAAGTCAATGTCCTCCTATAATCCGTATGAAGTTCTGATAACAATTAGCGACAAATATGAACATAAATTCTGAATTGCTCATAAAAGTGTCCGAAGAAGAAACGAGTGTCCGAACAGGCATATTGTTGTCCCTCTCTTAATGGGGGGACACTGGGAAAGTTTTAATTAAATACGTCCACTATTACAGATCTGCTTTATCTTAGCAGTTTGTCTTGTGAAGCGAAACCCCTTTTACAAGATACAGAAAGATTCCATGTTATCTCTAAGCTATAAAATCCTAGTTATTATAGCTAATCTGTAGTATAGAAGATTTACTGCATACTATCCATGCCAAATAAGAACAGGAACGTAAAAAACAAGTGTAGGTAATAGAGAAAGTAAAAAGTTACATAAATTAATAATTTGATAACTTTTCTTCTTCTCATTTTGAAATAATAACGAACTGTTTGCTTGCTCGGTCAAGTCTCTTAAAACTAAAGTAAAAAAAAAATTACAGAATATTTGCCTGCTTGCCATGTGGCAGGTTATAATAATTCTTAAAAATGAATTGTTTTTATTGGTAAATGCAAAAAAGCTCTCTCTCAATATAAAAATAATTCCCAAAAATATATTGGTTAAAGTAAGTAGGTCAATACAGCTTTGGGAATCAGTGCTCTTAATTTTAGGATCCTATTAGCGATAGGGCACATAAGGGAGTAGTTAGCTTAAATAAACATGTTACTTCTTTTGCTGATCTAGGACAGTTTTCTACTGAAGCAACGTTAATTTTCAAAGAAATCGAAGTGAAAGTCAAATATTTTGTGACTCACAATAAAAAAATAAAACAATTGAAAATCGATTGTCGTTATGCACTGAGTAATACATAATATTGTATGAGTTCCGAACTTCGTTTTACGTCTGCGCGAGTCAGCCGTGTTGGCGACTAGTATAGTACAAGCTCTTTCGAATCGTCACAATTTTTAATCGAATAAAGAAATAGTATATTGTGGATTTTTAAGGAATTCTCCTAGCTTCTTAGACTCGAGATTTTCCGAGGCAGCAGCGACTTTAAAAAAAGATAAATGGCAGTTATACAGTAGCAGATATTTTTATTTTCATAGAAATAAATCATTCATAACCTCTCTAGTATGAATGAAAAGTAATAAGGGGTTATTATTCTATTAAAATGGCACGTCACGGGTTATAAATATCAGTGACAGAAGATGGGATAGAGCAATTGGATCATCTCGGAGCTCATCATTTAATAATATCTAGTTGATGTATGAGTGTCATCATAAAGTCATCAGTTAAGGCGGTTTTTAGAGATCCGTACCTCGAAGAGTAAAAAACGGAACACGGCTGGGCTACCTAAAGGCATTTTTCCGTCCCAAAAAAGCGATGGCTTGTCGACAAGTCCGCATAATAATATAACAAATAAAATAACTAGTTTCTAAACTAATGTCCGTTTTCAGCAACGCCTCTTAGTGCTTGGAATAAATAGCCTAAGTCATCAAATGTCACACAAATAAGATTGTTTTAGTTAGGTTCCAACTATTGCCATAGGTACCATCACCATATTGTCATTAAATTTCCATAGTGCCAAAGGTATTCTGTTAAAAGTTAACTGGTATCTCAATGTATTGACTATAGAGTGTCAGTGGAATATGAATGGAATGGTCGACAGGTTAAAATCTACCATGAACTACTATTTCAGGTAAATCGCTTTTATGTGAAAGATACTACAGAAAAGAATTGTAATTCGATAGTGTGTCAATGAAATGGCATCGGATTAGGAGGTGTTGGTGAAAACGAACGTAAGAGTTTTTACAAAATAACGGTGCCATATAAAATCATTTACGTCACAGCAAAGTAGTGCGTTATCTTTATATATGGATATGTATCTTTGTCGTATGTATTCCTCCTGTGTAACATACTCAAAAGCATTGTTCTATTATATCTAGATTGTTCATAGAATTATTGTGACTAACTTCCAGTTTCTATCGGGTTGCGTCCTTACATAGCACGCCCAATGTTTATAAACAACTTCCATATAGGAAGCCATAGCGATAAAGCAATTACGTTTTCCTAGTAGAGCCTTTGTTTCAAATTGCTATTGCAATATTCTTTTGAAATTGATTTT
This sequence comes from Endotricha flammealis, assembly GCA_905163395.2. Classification (NCBI taxonomy): domain Eukaryota; kingdom Metazoa; phylum Arthropoda; class Insecta; order Lepidoptera; family Pyralidae; genus Endotricha; species Endotricha flammealis. The sequence goes on along the minus strand of LR990870.1, from coordinate 5,344,848 downwards.
CCTTTCAGATATGTGGAATTGAATTAAAATTTACTGTGTATTTATTTGGTGTATTTATTTAACCTATATTTCGTCACTACACAAATACAAAGTAAACTGTGTAGTAAAAAAATGTTCTGGCAGATGACGTCACGGCACACAAAAAAAAAGAAAATTCTTCAAAACCAGCTAACACCATCGAGTTCGAGTACGTATCCCTTTGCTGACGCAAACGACAAACATTTTGGTCTGCCATCTGACGTATAAAGTTGCACAAAATAGTACATTGTGCGTTTTATATCTGTGAAAATTTCGCATCGAACTTTTTGCAGGACATGCAGACGTTTTGTGCGCCGCAGATTAAAATCTGCGGCGCACAAAACGTCTGCATTGCACAAAATATGTGTCGTTTGGGGTGGCCAGTAACGTTTAATAGAGTTGTTTCAAAACTTATTTTACCCTTTCTTTTTTATTATTTGTTTTTATTTAGAGGTGGTAGTTAGATATGAGATAAATTGATAGTTTTACCAGTACGACATTTTTTTAAAATAAATTCTGCACAGTTAACGCAATCACATAGATGTTTGCCCCATGCTAAAATCAAACTCCCTGCATTATACTGCGCCGCAGATTAAAAACGTCTGCATTGCACAAAATATGTGTCGTTTGGGGTGGCCAGTAATGTTTAATAGAGTCGTTTCAAAACTTATTTTACCCTTTCCAAGTCCTCGGAAGTGAGGTGGCTATTCTAGGTGAGCCATAAGTCACATACGTTCTTACTTCGCTCCCGTTCTCGACGTAAAATAAATCAGTATCGCCCTTGCACATTATTATGTACTTTTACCTCCTTTGGTCTATATTTTATTTTTACTTTTTTATACTAAGATTATTAAAATAAATCTTTACATAGTATATACTTATACTACATATATAATATTTAGATGATTTTCAAAAAATCTCAGACCTTATCGTGCGTCGGAGCGTATGCTAGCATTGAATGACCTCTATTGCTGATAAATAGCAGTCATAAAGCCAATCTTCAGGTAACCTGAAAACACCAGCGAACCAGCAGTTGGCAAGAAAGAAAATGAAAACTTTGGCTTTGTAAAAATTACTTCTTATCGATTAGGTACTCAAAAGTAATCTCAAGTAGGAAACATCTACTTTCAGCAGTGGATTTCATGTGGCTGAGATGATAGGTATTAGTTAACAAATTACCACAATTTTAACGGTGAATTATTAAATTCATAATTAAAGGGTAAATCTGTCGGTAACAGGCATGAAATTTGGTTTTGAACCCGTTAGCGTTTTCTGCCTCGTTAAACAATGCCGATGAATAATCAATACGTTTACTCGATACGGATCTCTATCGTGTTTTAAAGCTAACGGTATTTGCAGTTTGATTGCTAATCACCATTACGATTGGTAAATAAAAAAAAGGACAAGAATAACCCTTAAAAAGATTTTTTAAATATTATAATGGACAATACTGGCCGAATTACACAACATTATGTAGTTTCAGAGACTAGTTTTGAGTATACAGTATACATTTTCTCTCTTATTACAAGTATTAGGTTAGCTCTATCAAGGAAGTACCACCCTCTCAGAGAATATCAGCCTACATCAGCAAATGCAGGAACAGTGTGAATTTTTAAATTAGAATAAAAATACAATAAAAATAAGTTAATGCTAGGTTTGTCTTTTAGAATTAATAAAGGGTGTAAAGGAGGGAAGAGCAAGAGAAAAACTGGTACTCAGAAGTAAGAAGAAAGAAATATCCCCTTTTCTCCGTAAAATATTATGAAATCGTTCAGAAAAACGTACAATAAAAATACGTAAAGAGCAAATGATACGAACAAAACCAACAATAATAAAATACAACACGACAGAAGATATCAAAAAGTAAAAAAATATAAAAAATAATACTTTAATGTATTAAAAAGTATTTACGCCTCTAGCCTGATGGCTAGTCCGTAACAAAAGGGTTACTCTATGTTTACTTTTCTACTATTACGTTAACGACTAAAGGTTTGTAAATGGAGATATTGGAAATTACAGAGAAATCAATTAAGCTGTAGTGTGACTGGGACATGAATGCAATCATGTAGCAAATGGATTCACTGCGACCATGGCTGGAACTGAGCTATGTGCAACGTACCCACGTTTACATTAGATACAGGTAGTACTATTGTGCTGAAAGTTGTTTAATATATTAAATACAAGCTGTAGGCCGTAGTTTTACCCACAAACCTCCGTTGTTCGCGTTCCCGGACTGATTTAAGCGATAAAATACATCCTATGTGTATTATAATGCAGGGAGTTGATTTTAGCATGTGGCAAACATCTATGTGATTGCGTTAATTGTGCAGAATTTATTTAAAAAAAATGTCGTCCTGGTAAAACTATCAATTTATCTCATATCTAACTGGAACTAATCAGATTCATGTGACTCCGCCTCTAAATAAAAACAAATAATAACAACGATAAAAATATTTATCTTGAATTGTTTTCGTAACAAACACACCTATCAGTATCAAAATCTAGTAACAATAGTAGAGGTCAGAGGAGACCAATTTGCCTAGTTCATTCCATTGCACGTGAGACCCTTGACATTGCACTGTTTGCCATAGTACCTGTGCAAACCGGTCGTGTTTGATTTCAGTCATTTCGCTTTCTAGTTATAGAGATATGTATAGAAGAGGATTCGAACTTATTTATAGCGGCAAGCGGGTTTTTATTGAGCGATTTTGTGTTTTACTTTTTAAGAAGATTCTATTTTCAATTCTTATTTTGATTAACAAGGTCTTGTTGCTAACATCAATCTTTCAAGGCGACAAGAGGTCAGGAATGAAGAGATCCGTACCAGAACGAAAATAAAGTCTAACGGATCGGTAAGGTGAAGCGGCAGTGGGCACAAATAGCGCGCAGAACTGCTGACCGGTGGGACCGGAATCAGAAAACACAGCGTAGGACGGCCGCCTACAAGAAACGCGCTGGATGCAGGTCGCTGCCAACCGGTCGTGCTGGAAACGTTTGGGGAAAGCCCATAGCCAGCAGTTGACTCCTTGTGGCTGAGATAGATTGATAGTGGTAATTTTACGGTATAGTGAGATTGACGATACCGATGCCAATAGGTTATTCGCTGCTCGCCGTCAAAGGAGCCACAACTGGATGTACTAGAAATGACTTGCGCATATTGTTCGGTCATTATTCTGTGCGCCGGCAGCCGCCATTGTTAGTCCAATAGCCGCAATAGCTTTTGATGAACATTGTTACTCTGTTGATTTTATTAATGGACAAAGCTTAATTATTGTTACGTTATGTCATTATGTTTTTATTTAGCCTAACTTCAAAGTAACAGGTGAAAGTAATTTCAATGAGCTAATAGAAATTTATTTTATTTTGTGTAAACCAACAATATGTAAACCTAGTTTTGCTGGGGCTCATTCATGACGTGGAAGATCAGACGTAGCGCATACAAATAAGTTCTAATTAAGTAACTAGAATAATATAAATATATCCATCTGAACTTCCAGAGTATGAAGCAGCGTCGTTACAAAATTTTTCGAAATTTCCAACGGAAAGTCGGGATGTCACGTAAAGTTGACCGATCTTCGTACAGTTTATATAATTTACGTAAGTATAAATAAAACTAAAGATAGTAGGTATATTAACTTCGTATACTTATAGGTTACTACTTATAGGTACTATTTCATTATCAATGTTTCCAGATGACTGGACAATGATTGATTTGGGTATAGCTTCGTATTTATGAGATAGTAAGCCATAGCCTAGGATATGCATAAATGTATAAGCAGAGGGCGATTTAATAAATGTTAGGTAAAATATGAGCGTTGAATTGAATGTTGTGAAACCCACGAAAAAGAAAAGAAAACTCCTTCGATTAAAACATACCTTCAGAATTTAAAGTTTTTTTTCGAATTTTGGCTTTTGAAAGAAAGAATGAAAGAAAATGTTTTTTTTTCGTATTTCTTATTTGTTGCAATTAGCCAATGTCAAGTAATATGATATTTATATCATTCAAAGCTGCGTATTCATGCTGTCTCGGCTCAGTAGGTATACAGTCTCTGAGTCAAGACGCTCCGAAGCAAAATTTCTTCAGTGAAGGCGGATTTTGAAGTCAACACGATAATGCACTTTTATTAGTTCCTGGTCATAAATTCCAATCACTATGCACTTTAACCAAATACTATAGAAGACTAATACCCACAGCTCTTGACGTTTCTCATACAATGACTTGGCAACCTCCGTTCACCTCATGCCGCTAGGGGCACTAAACATTTTGCATACAAAAGTTTAATAATCGTGCACCTCATGCTGCCCTCATGCCGTAGGGGCGCTAGTGTCGCGTCTTGCCCGAATTCTTCCGAAGCTGTGGGTATTAGTCTTCTATAGTATTTGCTTTAACCAATGTTTGCTTCACATTACACTATGGATACTATGAATCAAACGTTGAAACACACAAATTTAATGTCTAATCACGTGTCCAAGTGGACGCTATCGTAGTTGGCGCCAAAATCGAGTTAAAGTTGAAATTACTGTAAAGGCGGCCAGTTAGTTATTATTACATAATCTTTAGTAGAAAATAAACAAAATAGGTTACAATAATAAAGTTGTATATTATCGATTCGATATCGATACCGCAGTATAATTGATGATTAAACGAACTTACCTGTACGTGAAGTTCTATCATAATTATACTAGCTGGTCAATTCTCATAATTAATTTCTTACTTACAGTATTATTCGTATTTACTCGGCTTAATCACACGACTTGTTCAAAGATAATCGAAAAAACATCACTATTACACAGGCGCCACGTTACACCACATCCCTATAAACGTCATTTTGTTTAAAGTACTCCTGACTCCGTAGACAGAGAATACTATTGTCTACGCCCGACTCGGACAATGTGGGCTAAATACAGATTTGTGTATCCCATACACTTACGGGAGGGGTACTTGGGAGGGACCTAATTATGAGAATTGACCAGCTAGTATAATTATGATAGAACTTCACGTACAGGTAAGTTCGTTTAATCATCAATTATACAGCGCTGGTCAATTCTCATAATTAATTTCTTACTTACAGTAGATGTTTAGAGCATCTGGATTTTTGCCCATTTTGTCCTTAATATTATAACCAGAACACCAAATACCTATATGGTCAGCACACCAGTTCTGAAGATGATTCTGTAGTAAACAGAAAATATAATATTATCTTTGTATTTTTGCCTATCCCAGAAAGGGTTGTCATAAAAATACAAACTCCAAATAGTTTTGAATAAATGTCCATTTCGGTCACAGTTTCAGAAAAAACATTTGACTAATATTGATTCGGTGATAATAGTGAATTATTTAGTTTCTCAGTAAGTGAACATATTGTCATTTAAGTTCTCATGAGAAATAAATTTCTTAAACCATACTAATATTGATGATTAGATAGGTAAAATCTATAGTGTTGACCTACCGATATTACAGACACATTATAGATCTCGATTAAACAACATGCAAACACAATGTAAAATATATCTAATCGCTATACTTAAGTCATGCCCATAACTTATCTCTTAGAAAAGTGGACAAGATTTGATAAGAATTAACACACTAGATGTGAGAGTTAATAGTGAAAACAGAATTAATCTTAATGTACCGCTTCGTACTGCAGACCAATTAGATTCAGAAGTTGAAAAATTCACAGTCGATATTCAACAGTCAGCATGGCATAATACGCCAGATATCCAGTGGAAAACACAAGGAAATAGATATCCTAAAGATATTATGGATCTAATAGGCCAAAAAAGGAAACAAAGAAGAAAATGGCACCAAACTCGGTCTCCACTCGAAAAACAACTCCTCAATAATTTAACTAAAAAGCTGAGAAAATCCATCCACTCCTACAAGGATGAATGTCTCAAAACACATTTGGAAAAGCTTACGAATGACCGCAGTACTAACTACTCTCTTTGGAAAGCTACCAAAAAATTGAAAAGACCAGTTCTGCACATACCTCCCATAAGAGAAGAAAATGGAAAGTGGGCAATAAGTAATGAACAAAAAGCAAAAAGGTTTGCACAACATTTGGAAGCAATATTCCAACCTAACGAAGGTGTCGATGATTTAATGTGCCAAGATCCTGTGCAAGAAGAATCAGAAATAAAGTTTGTAACACCAAAAGAAGTTGCGAACGAAATAAAGAAATACATCGATCCCAGAAAAGCACCAGGCTACGACCTCATAACGGGAGAAATCTTGCAACATCTTCCCCGTAAAGCCTTGGTCAAACTAACGAACCTTATTAATGCAGCGTTCAGGCTTCAGATAGTTCCTGCTATATGGAAAGTAGCGGAAGTAATTATGATTGCAAAACCGGGCAAACCACCTCACGAAACTACGTCATATAGGCCAATCTCGTTATTGCCAGTGATGTCTAAATTATTTGAAAAACTCTTGCTTAAAAGACTAAAGCCAATACTGGATGAAAAGGATTTAATACCACAGCATCAATTTGGCTTTAGGGAGAAACATTCAACTATAGACCAAGTGCATAGGATCACAAATGTAATAGAAAAAGCATTAGAGGAAAAGAAAGTATGCGCTACCGTATTCTTGGATGTAGCACAAGCTTTTGATAAAGTTTGGCACAAAGGTCTATTATATAAACTTAGGACAATGTTACCGAAACAATTTACTGCAATACTGGAATCATATATCTCTAACAGAATGTTTAGGATCAGACAAGAGGAGGCTTATTCTGACCTAAAGGAAATAAAAGCTGGAGTACCACAGGGAAGTGTATTAGGTCCGGTCCTGTACTTATTATACACTTGTGATATTCCAGAACTAGAAAATAATATCATTGCAACCTTTGCCGATGATACTGCTATAATGGCAACCGGAAACTCACATGCAGAATCAGTAGAGAAAGTACAAGTTGCCATAACAAAAGTACATAATTGGACAAAAAAATGGCGAATTAAACTAAATGAGTCAAAATCAGTTCATATTGACTTCACGAACAAAAATCAGCACTACCATCCAGTGTTCCTAAATAACAAGCCAATCCCGTATTCTAATACAGCTAAGTACCTAGGCATGACTCTAGACGCTAAACTGCGCTGGAAAGCTCATGTCAAGAAAAAACGAGAAGAGTTAGAATTACGTTATAAAAACATGTATTGGCTGCTTGGGAGAAATTCTTACCTATCAATACATAATAAATTGCTTCTGTATAAACAAGTGCTCATGCCTGTGTGGACCTATGGCATACAGTTATGGGGCTGTACCAAACAGAGCAATAGACAGATTATTCAGCGTTTTCAGAATAAAGTACTCAGAGGCATCGCAAATGCACCCTGGTACTTCACAAATTATTGCCTCCATCGGGACCTTAAAGTGGAGTTTGTGGACAATGTTATACAAAAGTATGCAGAAGCTCATGATAATAGACTTCATCATCATGTGAATCTCGAAGCCGTCCAACTGCTCGATTCAACAGATTTAGTGAGAAGACTGAAAAGAATAAAACCTTTTGAGTTAGTGTAGTGATAAGTGAAATGAATAATATTAGTGTATTAACTTAAAACACAAGAACAGAGTGTTGCACCTTAACAGACACTAAGAAAAGTCAATGGACATTATTCTTAGACTAAAACATTTTAGAAGTTTACGTTAAATTTAAATTACTTATTAGCCTATAAGCTAGATTGTAATATTTAAGTGTGCAAATCACGCTTCTTTAAAAAAAAAAAAAAAAAAAAATTGTTTTTAACAATTTTGGCAGAGATGGTTCTTTTAAGAAACCATTCACATAACCAGGTAAACATTGTTCACCATTGTCATTAATGCATTGCTAGAAAAATAATTTAATTTTGTGAAAGAAATGGTTCCTTCGGTTGAAGGGAAACCCGTATCCCTGCAGTGGGATGATTATGGGTTGATATATGATGTATGGTCTCATAAGGACAACTCGTATTCTGGAAATCAATCCATTATTTTCTGAAATAAATTATATTAATTCTGAAACTATATTCTTCACAAAATCATATGACCAAGGCCAACTTTGTTTTCCATTGCTTGCTTGGAAAAAGGATTTTCACGAAGGTAATGGTCCGAGAAAAGAAAATATAACCAACCATCGCTAAACATTATTGTTAATAAATGCTAATATAATATTTGTGTCAGGAAAGAGGCATTCAGCACAAACAAAACCACACGGAGCCAAGTGCCTCCTGTCTGTGGATGGCTGCAATTTTTGGATAATAAATCCAGATAAAAAACCGGGAAGAAATAGCCCCAATTGTGCTATTCGCAATCCCTAAATCCAAGATTTTTATGAACAGGAAACATGATCTGACCCCAATGTGTCAGACGCTAATGTCCCAAAATCCATGATAAATAAGAACGGAACTAGTCCCACAAACTAGACACATCCTTTATATCTAGGATATAATTCGGAAAGAAATGATCCCGCAAATCATTCGCAGTTCCTTAATCTCGGATAATAATATAATGGTTGGCATAATAAAAAATCCTCATGGCAGGTACACAAATTAATAAATAATTTCTTCTTTTCCAACTTTAAATTTGTGCCAAATACCTCTTATAAATTTTGTAAACTGTAAAGCAGCTGTAAAGATAGTCACTGCAAGAAATCCCATGTGTTACATAAAGGAGCGGCCAGTCTTTGTTTTTCTGTATTTAAAATATATATATATGGAAAGGGTCTTCCAAACTATATTGGTTACTTATATGTATTCTTGTTGATCCAGCAACGGCCATTTACCAAGGTTAAATAAAATAACTTCCAAATGTGTTAGTACTTAACACAATAATTGTGAAGTATATTATTAATGTATTCTTATTATTCATCTAGCTAGACCAAATTGTTTTTGGTCAAACATCAAACAATTGTTTAGCTGAATGTGGTTTACATACTAAGATCACTGATATTTGAAATGAATGTATTCCATTTAATGCATGGAACGGTCGGTACCACTGAGCCACACACAATGCCTTGATTTGACATTATTAAATTTATAATAATATTATGCAAATGAATTTGCAATGCATCACATCTTGGAAAAAGGATAACGATCTTTACTTTTTCTAAAGGCAACAATCCCATAGAAAAATTTGTTCATCACAAATTTATAGGAACATTACGACAAATTATAAAAAAAATTAATTGCAAAATGAAAGCAGCGGCCATTTTTTTTCTTACCAGGTCGCCTGCCGAATTGTTTGGAAATCTAAATTATTAAGAGATTTTATTATTTTTACTCTTTTTGAGAGTTCAACTTTAAAACAACTCACCATTTTGCTTTGAAATTATATAGATATTGGATTTATATCAACCTAAGGTAACCATCCTCGTAGCGGCGACGACAGCGCGTGAGTCTTGTTTTCGTCGAATTCCTCCATTACTCGATTTTTACCCATTTTCTTTTTATCTCCTCTTCTTCCACTTATATAAAGACTTAATAATGTCTTAATAATAGAAAAAACTAATAAAATTGAATAAAATATATTATTGCGTGTATTGCCGAATACACACGAAAAAAAGAATGGCGTTTATAGGGATGTGGTGTAACGTGGCGCCTGTGTAATAGTGATGTTTTTTCGATTATCTTTGAACAAGTCGTGTGATTAAGCCGAGTAAATACGAATAATACTGTAAGTAAGAAATTAATTATGAGAATTGACCAGCGCTGTATAATCGTGTCAATCGACTGTATCTAATCGAGACCGCGAGTAACTCGGACGGAAGCTGTCTCCGGCGCGATGTCCGATAAACCGATTAAATAGAATTATGTAGTAAGGAAGAATATTTATGATAAAATTTATACGTACGAGTACCTAGTATAAAACAAAACGTTCTGTTTGTCGTTCAATTGCTTTTAAATTGCGATAATGGTATTTCATGTTTGAAATATTGTCATATTTTCTACCCTAGCAGTCGCTAGGGTTAGGTCACACTTTTTGGTGTCCTCATGTCATGATGTTTTTACTTTTAGCACTACCAAGATACCGGTACATCTCTATAGATACTCGCACTGAGAAAAAATCGTAGCAGAAAAGTATATTCATGAACTGCCAAGGATATTGATATCTCGGAACTGCCGCGCCGGGGCAGATTTTAATGCCCCATGAGCGTCTAGTGGAGGTATCCCGTCATAAATTGCATACCCCCATCGCTATTGGTTCATAGACCACTTTCCATACAAAAAGGCCCAGTCTCCTTTATACATAAATCCAAAAACACTAGGATCATCTGAGCATGATGCTGTTAATAAGCTAGTTCTTATCCAATGGGATGTGCTGTTGACAATAGTTTCATAAATGTTTTCATTCACTTCCGATTCCTTATTTTAAAGTTATGTCAACATGACCACTTAGTTGGATAGAGTAAAGAAACTAGCGATTAACTAACCACTAATTACTACTGTAATTACGCTGTCTCAGTAATGTAAATTACCATGGCTATGTAGTTTATTATATACTCTAAAACTTTATTTATTTTTATAATACTTGTGAACGCGGCTTGGCTATCTACGGGAACACCTTACGATGAGTTGTAATCGAGAACAAGCGATGACGTAAAAATGTCTAAAGAAAGGACGTGCACAGCATCTATCTTGACTGTCATATCTTGACTGTGTAGAGGCGAACATACTTTTGAATTTAACAAAAACTTTTGACAGTATAACTGCAAGATTATCGGGAACATACTATCGGGATGAAAAACATCCTTTATTCATGCCATGATCTGCCAGTACGCCAACTTCTGTGAGAAGAAGAAAAGCTTCCACGTGAATAATCAATAAAAGCAGTTTCAATAATAGGGACAGCCAATGAGCTTATAAACATCAGCAATATTAATCACAAAAACGTCAAAATATAATAGAATAACCAATTTAGAATTCCATGAGTACACTAAATCGCGCCTACCGGGGCACTCGTTAAATTATTTATGGTCTGCTCATTAACGAATTTAATTGTGCTGCAACGTGAATGGCTAACAAGATTTTCGTGTTTATAGGTGTACATTGTACAGCTCTAATTACTATTTAGGCCGAATTAGCTACAGAATGCCGCACCGCCTTTGTGATTCTGGCGCCCACCGTGGGCCAGACGCCCGATTAAAATTTCAGTCGCGCTGTAAAGGAGTGTTTATATTTGCATGTTTGTAACAATACAGGTTATGAAACAAGTTTGTATAATGTTTTGAACATTTTCATTGTAGTTTCAATATTAAATGGCATTTATATTGGTAATTCAGTTTTCCATCAGAGTTGAACTACGCTAGTGTTATAGTACCTTGATTTCGCTTCTCAAATCTTAACTAAAAGTCTGATAAACAAGTAAGTGGGCTACCTAGTGGAATGTGGTTACCGCCTGAGTACATCAGGCTACACCAGAGAGAGAATAGCGTCTTCTTTTTCTTTTAAAATAAATTAATGTACATATAAAAACTCACAAATGTCATAGAATGAATGCACTAATTTGTAAGCAAGCGAAGCGTTGCAAATACGGAACTTTGTGCGTAGCCCGACACGCAGTTACCCAGATTTTTCTTTCTAAACCAGACAATGATATTACGATCTTTTAATGTAATAACTTTAAATCTTTTTTTGATACCTACCTGAAGGGGCTTTAAATTATTGTCTTACTAAAATAATTATTTTAAAATCTTGCTTTGACTTATGGAACAACCTTTATTCATATTTGGGAGGAACTTTTCGCCCTCCGGTGTTGCGGGATAAGGAAAAAATACACGGGCGATGATTATAATAATGAAACATTTTTCATTGTTTATTACAATGAAATAATTATATAAATATATTTTTTTATGTAAGAGGTTGTTTACGTTTAGCGGGAAGTTGCGCGGATTTCGCTAGTCTACACTAATATCTATATATATAAAAGGAGAAGCTGACTGATTGACTGACTGACTGACTATCAACGCAGGGCCTAAACTATAAGGGATAGAAACTTGAAATTTTGCACAGGGGTTCCTTTTATAACGTAGGGGAGCACTAAGAAAGGATTTTTCAAAATTCCCACGGGAAAGCGAGAAATACGCAAACGAAGTTGCGCAAGTTTCGCTAGTTACCTATATAGAAGAAAGTTTGAATTTTTGTTTGTAACAAAAATAAACTCAAAATTACTGGACCGATTTCAAAAATCCTTTCACCGTTGGGTACACTATCGCCGAGTGACCGAGAGGCTATATTTTTTTAAAAGTAGGGTACCTACTAAACCTAGTGCGAAGCTAGGGCTGGGCGCTAGTAATGAAGAGAATTTAAGTAACACAAAATACGTTGGTATAAAATATAGACAATTAGTCTCGAAGGCAGTAAGGCGGTACCGGAGCGAAGCGAACCGCCCCGCTGCCTTTGAGATAGGTGACTTTGAGATTATTTATTCTGTGCTTTGAGGTTCATGGCCTATACGATTTCCGCGCCCGCCCCGCGACTCACAATGACCCTGTATATGTTTCGCACTTAATAGTTGAGATATTATATTGGTTTAGTACATAGCATGCCTTTGAAAATGTATCACAAGATCACAACTGTACAAACATTATTTCTAGAATAATCTATAAATTTAAAATATAGTTTTTATTATAATGATATTACTATGGGTGAGTAATGATAACTAAGGAAATAATAAATAATAATCATGTCGTTGAAATGACCTACATAGTTATGTAGTAAAATTAACATATGTATTTATGTGTTCCTTACATGCTTCAGTATAGTAGATAATTATAAACAGTGTGTATGTACTATTAATACATAGAAAACATAGGGAATCCAAACTACAATAAGGGCACAGTGGATAATCAGATCGTAGCCAAATAGCATGTTGTGTTCCTACGGTGAATAACCTTATCCAACCCTCCCAGTACCTCCAAGTGGAGACCTCTCCAGAGCTCCACTTGGAGGTATTGGGAGGGTTGGCAACGCGTGAGTGATACCCCCTGCATTGCAAGCGTCTATAGGCTACGCTGATGCTTACCATCAGGCGGGCCGTAATCTTGTTTGCCACCTTAGTGGTATAATTATAAAAAATTTTGCCAAAGGGGCAATGGAACTACTACTACCACTACCATCATACCACCACCGGGCTGTCACTGATTGAATGGTCACTGTTAAACTGCAACAGCACCATGACTCTTTTAATAGTAGACGTACGTAGACACACATGTAGGTAATTCCACTCTGTAGTTGCGACTAAAACATGAGTTATCGGCATAACTCGTGCCCCTAATTACATACCAACACTCTTTTGTACTGTACGCTCCGCTGAACAAAATGTTCGCACAATGATTAATTGCGTCAGTTAGCGGACAATCTGCAGGCGTAATACAGCCTAAATACGTGTAGCCGAGATAATGTGTCATACGTCATATCTAAGGGACTGAGTACACAAATATTTTTAAAGCACCAATACAACAATTCGCAGTAGATGACAATAAAATGAAATGAAATCTTTTATTTCAGAAATTAGACCTTCACAGCCACTTTTTCTTGTCATTTACAATTTGTTTATATGTATAAAGAAAATAAACTACGTTATATACTACCACCATTTCGGACACAAGCAAAATGGCCACCGGTAAAAGAAATGGCGAAAGAAACCCGGTTACGGCCTTTTTTTGTCATTTAGCAATTTTTTCTTTCACTCGTTTGTTACAATGTTTAAGTACATTTATAAGAATAAATAAAATACAGATCCAGGTACATACAGAAATCAAGCACTAAACGCGGGATGTCGATCCAAATAGCGCTATGGTTAAATCCAAAATATGTCGAAATGTAGATGTTAATGAAGCGAGCAGACCAGTGGGGACTGGTCTGCTCGCTTCATTATCATCTTGGGGGCAAGATGACAACCACAACTGACGTTAGTAAACGCGCTTCCAACCTGAGTTGTCTGAACAGTGAAATTTTGTACTTTCATGATCAAAACTATTTTTCATTTTCATGATCAAAAAACAAATCTCGTAGTAGACAAGTATAATTCGGCTTTATACTCTTGATTGACGTGAAGTGTAGTGAAAGTAAAATTGGCATGAATTAAAAGAAAATTGAAAAATAGACACTTAAGGCTGATAATAGTAGACCGTCAAAACTCCCATTTCGCTACACGAACCGTCTATAATAGAGCCTGCATAAACGTGTGGATGACATGTACTGCTTTTCACTTACGATACGCGTTCCTATGCAAACAAATGTAAAAAATTTGCTTTTTGACCATTTACAGCTAAAGCGCTTAGTTTAACGCTTAGTTTTAAACGTTAAGCGCGCTTGATCGTCTGTGTTAAAATACACAGTATGCATAGTCCTCAACTTCGTATTATTAGCATATTTCCGCACCTAATAATATATATTTCACATACGTTTTTGCTTGCGGATATTAGCAAGGTAATTTGATGAACATGGACATAGTTCATCAAATTAGGTACCTTGCTAATATCCGCACGCAAAACAGAATTGAATTTATGTATTTCACAACTAATAACCTATTTCCGTGATATCGCCCACGTGTTCCTTGAGCAGTCTTCCTTATCCAAGATAAAATCTATCTTCATTATTATTATTTATTATACTTATTAAATATAAATTGTATTGCCGTCCTGTGTTTATATTGGATTTCACCATTTCAGCCGAATCGATTGAATATAACTGCTTTGAAATTCAGTTACAATATTGATTTTAACAGACATTGCAAATTAAACAAAAGCGCCCACATTCGTGCAACTTATTGTTACCGTTCTCATGGGAATTGTGTAACTACCTTAATACTTAGGGTCCTGGCAAACGGACCACCGACCACCGCCATCAGCGGTTACCAGTCGCGCGTCACGTCCGTTGATAACGCGCAAACGAAGATCGGTGATCGCTTTCATTTTTTATGCAGGCTCTATGGCATACCTACTCTCGCGAAGTTGAGCAAAAACGAAAGTGAAGACGGGCTCTTCGTGTTACTTCGTCATTTGGGACTTTATAATTAGTGAATTTTTATTAACAATAGAGTGGGTAGTTCAACATCTTCCTAACGTCATAAACCTATGCACCGCAGTACTTCAGTGTTCCCGTGACCACGGCAGATGTAACTTTGTCGAAACGTCGGGTGTAAAACAAGTAAGTTTGTGCGCGTACAAGCCCCGTCAAATAAAGCTTTTCGTCATTCTATTCTTGAAGAAGAGTTATTTGAATATCTAAAATATTCACAAACATTGTGAAGCAAATTTTATATTAATTGATAATGCTTAATCAAACTTGTTTATTATTACAAACCACGCTAATTTCAGAGTGTTCAAAAAATTATGTAAAATCTCCAAAAGTTATAAGAAGTTCAAATATAGGATTATACAATGTAGTGAAATTATTTAAAAAAAAGTTACAAGCAGTTATAGCTATGGGTTTATATGTAGTCGTGTTAGAAGTTCTCGTTTCGAAAGCATTATGTTCCCAAGTCAACATCCGTATTTTATGTACCAACGGCTTACTCGACATCATATTGCTATTGTTTCTTTAATCTTACATTCTCGGATGCAGCTGCTCTTTCGCCTCAGATAATGCATCTGTTGTTAGTCAATTCATACATTTTAAATTATTTATAAAGAAGACCTGCTACTACTTGATAGTTGAGTGAGTCTAACTCCAAAGAGTAAAGTGAGTTTATCTGAAATGATAGCTCGATCATTTGCTGCGTAGATCATAATTCGGATTTCAATTTATTAACGATTCCAATGACATATAATGTCAAATCCTAGTTGGTACGGTCATTTCTACTGCCATCGAGTGCCTTACAATAGTAAATCGGGACAAGCCCACTACACATTCCCACCGATGTGTCTCCTGTGTAGCCAGGATCAACAACGGCGACCTCAGATTGACAATAAGTAATGAAGCTTATTGACGTCCCGGGGGAGAAAACTACTGCTGTCTTGGAACTCACATACGAATTTAATCAGAAAGAAGATATTTGGAGTAGGAAGTGTAACAATAGTAAACAACAACAAAAAAACAATTTAATATTAATATAGAAATAAAATAAAAAAATAGAAATCAAAAAAACAATGAAAATTTTTTAAAAATATTATTTAATTTTGGGACTTTTATTATGAAATTCATTGAAATTTAAAAAATAAAAAACCATCACAATAAAATTGTTAACGTATCAGAGGTAACTGAATGAACTCACATTATAGTGATTGACATACAAAGTACAATAATTTTGTGAGCCTAAAAATATGAAAAGTTTGAATTAAATATAGCTGAATTACATGCTATCATTCATTTCAATGTAGTGTAAACGTAATTTAAGTTAATCACTTCAGGTCACAAACATTGTATTGTAATACAGAAGATGAATCATATAGTGGAAATAATTGTACAATATCCGTAATGTAGAAAGTTATATTTGGTGAAGGCGTTTCTAGCAACGATATAGTCATTCATGTAAATGACCAAGTCTTAAAATAAATAATAAATTACTTATGGCGTGTAATATGGGAGACTCTTCTGAAATCAAAGTCTTTCCGTCTGTCTTATGGCACTAATCGTAAGCGTAGACGTCAAATTTGGAGGAACCAAACTCTTAGATATGCGTCTTCACGCTTCGCTTATAGAAAATAACAATAAAATTCTCATTGCGAAGATTCATAATAATTTTTAAGATTTTCAAAAGTAAAACTAGATTATAATGAGCACTTACCTAAAACTACTGCACGGATGAATGACCCAGTGGCCCGCCGCTTTCTGCCTGATCCGCTCTTTCATGAGAGCCTTCTTTGAACCGAAGAGCTTCATGGCAAGCTTGTTGTCGGTGGGCTGGAAGAGAGCCTGCAGCTGGTTGCGGAGGAAGCCCTGCTTGGCGTCGGAGACAGGCGGCGCTGGCTCCACGGGCGTGCCGTATAGGGACACATCGTCCAAACCACCGAAGTGGACCTTGCCGGTGCCGCTGCCCTGCTTCAGCGACATGTCGGCGTCGCCTGTGGACAAGACACATCATTAGACTATCGCAATTGATTATGCTGTGACCATTTCAGACGATTTTTATGATAGAAGTGATGATAACATTTTGGGCATTTATCTATTTTTATGTGTAAGATCTATAAGTAAAAGTTAATTCATAGAAATCAGTGAGACTGAAAATGGTCTTACTGAGGGATTCATTCAAAGGCTGCTTCTTGTTGAATGAACAAGGTAAAAAGTTTTTCAAAACCTTTTTGAGAATTCAATGGAAACTGTGTAATCAGTTGATATGTGCTTACATGAGAAATCCGATGTGTTTTGGCCTTTCAACAATGTGCCCCAGGGTCAGTAGTGTATGGAGCTGCACAATTGTGCCAAAATCAATAGAGAAGTGAGGGCATTGAGTAAGGTTCACAATAGCCGGTACCCAAGGCACGGCAATCAAAGCAAATGTTATTGTTCTTTCGAATGCATGCCGTTGTTCTGCAAATGTTTCTTATAACGTACCGTGTTTATAGTTAACCCACATGATAATTTCAGTATACTCCTGGGGTACAAAAGATCTGATTCAGAGTAAACGAGAAATAAATTGGTTGTCATTAACGATAAAAATACATACAAGACACGTAACAAGACAGGAGAGACATTAAAACAGGGTCAGAAGTAATTGGTAGGTAGATATGCCGTCGACAGATAATGTTTAAAATGAAAAAGGTTGAATGTGCACAGAATACAGGAAATTGTAGCCTTTATTTAACTATAGAATCGCAACATAACGTTGTAATAGCTTAAATTGTCGACATGGTCTTTTAAATGCAGTGTTACGATTCGTATCTCTTAATACGAACATTATGTCCAGTTGTCGTGACATAGAAAAATTTAAATAGTGGTTCTTAACAGACGTCCATTCTTACAAGTACCTAATGGTAGTTTGGATATGATATTTATTACGGATCGTCATATTTAACAAAATATTTTATTTGATTTACTGTATGATTTTTTTATTGATTTAATAGAAGAATATTAATGTGTGAAGTCTAAAAACGATCTAAAATAACAGAGTTTCTTTTGATATTTCTGTTCATAAATTGTAATTTCTAAAAGTTGGTAATATTAAATCAATATTTTTTTTAAAAGGAAGTAATCTGTTTTCCTGGTGTAAGTACCAGGTAAAACAGATTACTACATACCCTACCGCTTAGGGAAGTGGCATTGTTTCGGGCTTTCCTTTCCCAACTACCACTTGAGATGCATACGGTCTAAAAATCGGATTACTATTTATGGCTAAGATTATTCCCACAGTAATAATATTTCCGCAGCATTTAAAAAAACTGATAGAAAGCACATTTGATTTCTCATTGAATATACTCGGGACTCGGGACAAGGCTACGACACATTCCCACCGCTGTGTCTTCTGTGTAGCCAGGATCAACAACTTCAGATTGACAATAATCAATGAAGCTTATTGACGTCTCGGGGGAGAAGTTACATCTGTTTTGGAACCAACTATGAATTTAATCAGAAAGAAAATAAACTCTTCTCATTGAGTATGCAGCAATGCAAAGAAAAATATTCGTCCAACAACGTCCTTCATTACTATTACATCTATTGTGTGAGTAACAGACACGTGACTGATCCCGTTTCTTAATCAATCAGTTGCTGTTTATAGCACGCTTGATGTATACCATGAAACAAAACATTGCACGGAGGATATCGACATTTGAAACATGAGTATACATTTCATTGTGGATTCAGTTTCCTCTAGCCTAAGTTACTAAATTGAAAATGAATTTATATTTGATGAATGAAATGATATTGTAAGAAAGTAAAATTTTGAAATCGAAATAGAAGAATTTGTATCTCAATTTCACATTATGATCGATAGTTAACTCCTACTAAGCGTTAGACGATTGAGTCTCCTGAAGAATCATGCATTACGAGACGCCGTATGCCCATTACAGCTGATAAAACAGACGATTAAACAATCAGCCAATAGCACTTCATTGATTCAAGTGGCGTCAACATTGAAACTGTAGACTGCCAATCAACCCACACAGTAACGTATATACACGGTTATAATAGTAAGAAAGGAAATTCTAGTAATCTTTTTGGGTCTGCCTGTGATCTGTGAGTCACGTTTGACTTATAAAATTTGTAGTACGCGCTCTATTGTAAATAGAATTATTATTTATAACATGTTTACAAATCGAACCTGCGAACTGACTTGTATACATTGCGCATCTTAAATAGTCTGTAGTAGAATAGTCTTTGGTAAATTATGTTTTTTATGAACTGTTTTGAAATATCGCAGGCATAACCATGATCACAGGAAACATTAGGTTATCTAAAAATGCGATTAAGGTGAAAATATAAAATCTATTCTTTTCTACTTCCCCTACGTTACCAAATGACCTTAACCTTGGTATAAGTGATTTAGTGAACACCTGATTTTGTTATATATACTGGAACCTCGAATTCCTAGTTAACGTCTTTAAGTTTCTTTTTCTTTTCCAAATTAAGCTTAATTAGCGATCACTAGAAAACACTGACCACCAGGTAACCCGCAGTCGACAATATTCGCGGGAAGCAAACGAAAAGCAGAAGGTTTGTCTTCATGAGAATGTCGTTGTTTGTATCAAGATTGTAATTCTCAATAACATTGTGTCGATTCCAACGAGAGACTTCCCGCTACTACTTTAAATTCGAAGTATCAGATGTTTCGGAGATATTAATTTATCTCTCGGAGTATCGAGGAACTTTAATTAAATGCCAGTTTCCTTTGAAGAGGAAATTGCTGGATATGGAGAAAATGATGCAATTAAATATATAAGTTTGATAAAAGTTGTTAATAGTTGCAAAATGTTCTTCTTTTAATTCTAAAGTAAGAAATAGAAATGTGTATGTACTATTTGTGACAGAAGATTTGTTTGTATTTTTTGGCAAATACATTTACTTATCACATCATGAAACAGTCACTTCAAATTATTTGCTTGATCATTTTGCTCTTAACCAAACAAACCTTTACCTTTGGAATCGTTAACTTTGCCAGGAAACATGAATAACCCTTTGTGGTTTTCTATTTATATAGCGATCAGGAGCCAAACATATAGATTCATGTCAAACGACCAGTAGATCCCATAAATTATTGGGGAGCTGTAAATTAATGATGGCGTCGTCGGCTTCGCTATTTCATAGACCTGATTCGACCACGATTGATTGAATCACTTTGATTAGATTACGATCCGTACGTGAGTAATCGAGTCACGAACATCCAAAAGATTCAATCGTTTGAGGACCCGAATCCTGACTCGATTTTAAAAAAAGTGATTGAAAAAGTGAGATAAATTTTTTGCTGTAATATGGAATTTTTGCCCAGTCTATGTATTGCTGAAAGAATGTAATTAAACTTACGGTCATTGGAAATGAATTAGATTCTTTTAAGGATTTGAGTTTCGTCCTTTTCCCAGCAGTAAGACAGTTTAGGCTGTAATTATTATTATATTATAATTATTTTACAGTCGAGTTATAATTAAGTATTGATTACATTTTATATTTTGGTTTTCCTTATTTATTATGAAGTTTTCCCTTATTTTATGAAACCTATAGTTACGTCTATAATTATTTTATTTACCCTTTTTCTCCTAATATTGGGAACATACAAATACAATATACTTTAGCAAAAGACTTGGCTGTCGAATGCGCTGCAAAAACTAGAAAAGCACAATTTTAAGAATTATGACTACGTTAGAAAGATTTTGAAGTACATGCTTGAAATTACACATTAAATATTTTAATACTTACCTTTAGGCATGTTGACGTAACTTAATGTTGTTCCCGTAACCAAATCCTTTTGTGGTCAGCGGTTATAAGCGTTCCACGCAGTACATGCAACTCTTAGTTTGCGACATCACCACAAAACAAATACAATATACACAAAAAACACACACAAAACTAAATTATTCACAATTTTCAATTTGGCATTATTATTACATTCGTTAATCCCATTGACTATTATAATTGACTAAATTTTGGCTTTCTATTTGGCTGTAAAAGATAATAGATGTGTTAGGTACACAGCATAATGAAGTACCGATTATAATAGACTTCAGAAGCTACTCTCGATATTATTAAGAGGAGATTCCATTAAAAGCATATTTGTACGTAGTTTAATCAAACTTTTATATAGTTTTGTAAATATAATGAACAGCTAAGCTAATTATGATTGTATAGCCTGAAACATAAGTTAACTAACTAATATTCTAACATCACGTAAGCGAAATCAGGGTCTTTTCATAATCTATTAAAAGACACCAGAATAACAGAAACCTCCAAAAAATACAATAAAAACCTTGTTAATAAAAACCAATAAACCAAGGATTAAATAAACCTTGTTCACTGTCATTCTAAAGGATAGTAATTAAATGATGTGTGAAAGTGACAAAACAAGTTTTAGGTAAACTGTGGCAAGCCGAACTCTTTTTAAAAACCTCTTTGTAAATAGTTATTATATTTCCTTTTTTCTTTATGTTTTTTATATTCTATTTTACTGTCACTTCACTTCACTTTTTCACCTTCTCGCCATCGATTCATATTTTTCTATAATATATAATTTCTTCATCCCTTCGTCTTTTCCTAATCTTTCCATCCTTAATATAAACCTTGGCTGATCTTTGTTTATTAATAAAGGGGAATTATGTTAGATCTTTACGCCATCATCAAATAGATACTTGTTTGTCACTTTCGCACTTCAATGAATGACAGTGACAAAGCAGTCTTAGTTAAACCTGGACTCATCTTTGTTGATTAACAACCTAGTACTATAAAGTCGAACTATTCGATGCCCTGATATCGACAATCAGTTGATTAGCTTCTTAGAAGTGTTAATCTGCTTCTGTAAGACGATACAGAAGGAATAAAGTTATACTGCTCAAAATAGAATCTCCTTCAATGACCACAATGTCCAAATTGAAATGGCGCTATCCAGTTGGCTTGACATTGGCAATGATTCGCCTGACGACAGCGTTACTATTTCTGATGTTAAGATAATAAAGTTTGTCCCTCTGTGTCCAGTTAAGGTGCAATTTGAGTATACAAGTGCAAATTGTATCTCAGAATAGCAAGACGTCCGTCAATTACAGACCAATTGAGATAAAAGGATAATGTTTGGCCCGCGTGTCAAGGTCCACGCTTCATTCTTTCAACTGGAAATAATAATTGGCACGCTAGATTTGTTCTCAAATTTATTTCTGTCGTTGTTTTTACTACCAATGAGTTACATACAATCGAATTAGACTATAAAGTTAAGAGCACTAGAGCACTGATGGTTCCGTTTTCAACAACCTCCATTTATACGAAAATTTTGAACAACCTCTATTACTCCAGCTAGCGTTGGCTGGAAGAGATCTCATAAAGAGATAAGCTCACCTTTGTACACCATTTATGTGCAATGTATAATTAAATCATGTCAAAGTTATGAATAAAGTATGATTGGGTAGTCATAGGGGGTGGTTTGGTTCCCAACAGACAGGAAAAGGTTTAAGGGAAAGCTAAATTCGATAGTCGGTTGACTAGATTGTTGGGGTGAATTACGCGTAGGTAAATGACGTGGCTAGCGATAGGAATGTTTGGAATAACATAGCTTTTCCCAACTGTGGGATCAGAATAGTAAATAATGAAAAAATCTGTACTTATAGTCTGTTTGCCCATAAAAGAGGTGATCCAAAAGAAACCCAGGCTCCGGCGCAAAAAAAAATATTCCAGATTTTAGAGGATATTTATAAATACTATTATTCAACTATACTATCACTATCTCTTTCTCGAGTGAGTAACAATTTTTTTTGCCTGGGGTTTTTTGAATAAGGGAATTTTATCTCGTTTGATAGAGGTCTGAATGACAAATTTGAGTCGGATCTGATTGATCAGTGAAACAAAGAACAATTAGCAAAACTTTGGTAAATTAATGCAACTTTTCATACAAATTTTCATCATTACAATTTTTAAAAGTTAACTATACAATTATTAAAATATTCAGATGAAAATAAAGGCTAAAAAATTCACACTTGCACTATTTCAAAAATTGCTGCAATTTGCCGTGCAATCAAATATTTAACCTTTTTCAGTTGATTTGTTCATGTTTCATATTTCGTTTATAACCTTTTCGTTATTAACATATTTTTACTGGCTATTACATTTTTTTATAACCTTTATTTCTTTAAATTAAAGTACCCTTTAAAATTTAATGACATTTTGCGTCTCATCATTCAAAAGGAAAAACCGATCGAACTGTACATTTCAAATATTATTAGGACTTGGCCATGTTTTGGCTGAGATTCGATTCGCTGTATGTGAGGAGCTCTAATGGCGTCGTTGTGTGTCGCATTCTAATATGAACACGCAAGTCAAGCGACCTCGATCCTAGTCAGTGTTTGGATGGGTTTCGTTATCTCGAGCTTCGGTCCCGGCTGTTATCGGTACATGACAGTCGTTAAGCCATGTCGGTGGCCTTCGGGCGGTTTGAAAACACCGGCCTCTGCCAATCCGCATTGGAGCAGCGTGGCAGAGTAAGCTCTAATCCCCTTCGATTTAATGGAGACCCGTATCCCTGCAGTGGGATGATTATGGGTTGATATGAATGAAACTATTGCTTAAAAGAAAACTAGCAATACTAATGTAATTTTTACTTTGGTTTTGGTTCAATAAAATTTATTTATTCATTCGCACTTCTATTCTCCTCATTATTGTGAACCAAACTTCCTTCCTTTTTGTTCCTAACTCTGGTAAAAGCGTAGTATCTTTACTTTTTAATTAATGATTATTATGATTACTACAATCTATAACTACTATAACGATATAGTCGTTATTAATATTATCGTTCGTTATTGATTATGACACTGAAACTTCTCTACAATTTTTTCCCATTGTTTCCTTGTAATTGAAAAATTTGATTGTTATCAGTAGATTTATAAGGAAAGCATTTTCAACTCGATCGATCACTTAGTCATTATTTGAAAGAATTGCAAACAACGAATACAATGGCTTTGTGTAATTAAAAGTGACAGTATTGTGTAACTATGTCCGCGGTTTCATTGCGTGGATGTCGTTTTTGTAAACTTGAATTGTTAGTTCAACCGTTGCAGTTTCCGGAACAGTAATAATTTTTATTAATTAAATCAAATCGTTTATTAGAGACTAGGCCTTCATTGACAGGCCCGGTGGCCGAGTGGCTAGCAATGGCAATCATTTGTGTGCATGAACATGTCTGTTTGCCTTGGTCTGGGTTTCTGGGTCTATCTATGTGATGTCATCCAAATCCGGTAAACCGTTATTTTGTGATTGGGTATTTAACATTGTAACACCCAAAACTTATAATCCTACAGTACTATCCTACCAATATTATAAAGGCGAAAGTTATGTGTATGTTTGTTACTTCTTCACGCTCAAATGGCTGGGTCAATATTTATGATATTTGGTATGTAGGTAGCTGACACCTTGGATTAACACATAGGGTACTTTTTATCCCGAAAAGTACGCGATTCCCGTAGGATTGGTCAAAAGTCTGATATAGATAGCGCTGCTGTGCATAAATAAATACACGCAAACGAAGTTGCGCGGGTTTCAGTAGTCTATAATAAAATCAAATTGTATGCAGAGACTATAGACCTTCATCTTCTCTAGTCATAAATCTTTATCATTGAAAAATTCACTATTATTAATTCGAATTCAATAAAATATATTATTTATTTAATACTGTATAAATCTGTTATGTTCCAATTCAAGTTTATGGACTATCTACGTGAGAAGATTCATCCAAATTCGTTAAGCCGTTGTTTTGGGTATCCATATATCCTACTTTTATATACGTTAACTTAGAAAGCTCTCAGAATAAATAGTCAAAGAAAGTCCTTAGCTTAAAAGCTAAAACAAGCACGTTGTGGTTGTTTTCCATCGATCAACATTCACGACAGAACTTAATAATGCATAAGTACCTAATAAAATGCAATCTGCCTGCGTTCACATTGATGGGAAACCTCACATGAACATCATTGGAATGGTCGGTTAGTTAAAATGATTCAATATGCGCGTTTAATTAACTGGAAAATGCCATTGACCATTTGACCAGAAGGAATGAATACTTACAATAAGGTCACTTTGTGTAAAGTTTCCATTGACATTTTATTCATTGATTTATTTGGCTTTTCGACAATGAGAACACCATCAAGAATACAGACAATCACGAAATTAATCTAAGTTAATTATGGAAAAGCACTGCATGTCATCAAGATATCATGCGGGATTTCAAGTATCATACACAAGTTAAAGTTCTATAATTAGAATGTCTTCTTCTTCCTACCCTATTCCTACTTTATATGGTATATCGGTACAGCATGTTAAGTCTTTTCCACTTCTCTGTATCATTCGTCATATTTTCCGTAACGTTATTCCACATACATCTTTCTTAGAATGCAAAAAGTGTAATAAAAAATGACAGAACATGTAACTTTGTCTGTAAACTTTACTTAGCAGCAATTAAAGACACGAAAGACGTTATAGAAGTACTACATCCTTATTAATATTATAAATGAGAAAGTGAGTTTGTTTGTTTGTTTGTTATTCCTTCACGGCTTGACTGAGCAGCCGATCATTATGAAAATTTGCATACATATTGTTAGGGGTACAGAGCCCAACATAGGCTACTTTTTATCCCGTGAAAGCATGTCGTTCCAATGGGAAAATAATTTTTCTACTATAGAGGGCGCTGTATCGGCTAACAGATGGCGCCACAAGTCGCGCTATGGGCTGTTTTGCTGTCAAACGAGATCTATGACATAAAATTAACGCGAGCGAAGCCGCGGGGAAAAGCTAGTAGTAGATAAATACTTAGAGAAAACAATCTAATACCGTATGAACATCAAGGGGCTCGAAGATTTTCGTACAAGTAGTTGATGTTAAACGGATTTCTTGTGATGATAATTCTTCTTGTAAAGATAGATAGATAGAATATGCTATATTTGCAAATACACAAACAAGTGATACAGTAAACGATAAACATTACAGACTAGTGTATATGCAACAAGGCAGCCTTATTGTTGAAGGCAATCTTTCCAAGGCAATATTTAAATGTCGGCAATGATTCCGGGATTTTTCTGGTGTCTATGCTCCATGGACGGAAGTGATCACTTACCAACAGGTAGTCCGCAAGCTCGTTTATCAACCTGTTCCGTAAGAAATATCTATTGCAGTTTGCACAATGTCGTGGGTTTTACACAATTTATTTTCTATCCGAAGTGGGCGATGTCATTGAGACAAATCTAACAAAGTCTGTATTCTAAAGGTCTCTACATAATACCTAGTACTAATTAGGAGATGTACCTACACGTTTACATACCAGTTAAATGTTATTTTTTTCTACTTGACTTTTCTTTTCTACAGGACTTTGGGGATTTTGATAATCGTGTAGGTGATGTTCCTGGGATCGATGATAGCGTAGGCAGATTTTAAGAACCATCCTATTTAATGATGATGATTATTGGTATTGATTTATATTTTACTAGTGAACCCCGCGCAACTTTGTTTGCGTGGGAAACACGCTTTCCCGTGGGAATTTCAGAAAATCATTTCTAATCGGACGCCTACGTCATACAAAGAATACAACCTCTAAGTTTCAGGTCTCAGCGGTTTCAGCTGTGCGTTGATTCTCAGTCAGTCAGCAGGATATAGATTTGATAGATTTTTCGTTCCAACAAAATTATATTATGTTAGTAATGACGACGGCGCGGCGGCGTGACCATAATTAACGAAAATACATAATCATTCACTTTTATACTAATAGAAAACCCTTGCGTGTTGCATTCGATGTTTAGAGTGCGTAATGACCTATTTTCAGAGTTAGAAATATTGATTCATATTGTATTACAAACATATTACATTACATAATTACCTATGCTTTGTTTCTTAGCAGCTGAGTAATATTGGATAATCATTTGTCAATCAGCGGGACGAATTTTTAATTGATTTTGGGTTACTTTTAAAATGCCCTGTCTAACCTATCTGTTAGATAAAATTGCCGTAAATGTACAAAAAGTTGTCAATTTATCTGAGAGATCTTAGAACTTGTGATGACATTGTGGAATATGACATTAACAGAGAATTGCACAAATGTATTAAAACTTAATTCTACATAAAGCCTCAAGTTGTTCCTTTTTAGGGTTCCGGAGGAACAAGGAACCCTTATAGTTTCGCTATGTCCGTCTGTCCGTCCGCGGTCTAGCGCCTAGACGCTTAATGCTAGAAAGCTGTAGATCTTTTTTTAAATTTTGGACTAAGCACACAATGACATCTAGTTCCAAACTAAGCAACTAAGCTTGTACTATGGGTACTAGATTGCTGATAAATACATATAAATACTATTAAATTATGAAATTGTTCGCCTGGACTGGGGAAATACCCTGTCACAGAATATTTTATATATGAAGTATCCGCGTTCCGTTCGACGAAATTGAGATGTCCTTTCCTTATATCCTTCTTTTTCCCTTCTCCAGTTAGGCTCTGATCAGACACACTGCGTCGATCAATGACAATAACTATATTTATTCTATCTTGTTTAGTCGCTGTATACTAAAAGCTACTAAAGTAGCGTGTTTGCTCAGGCCTTTAAATGTAGGATAATCATTCTTTACGGGTTTCTTTCGCCATTTCTTTCAAAGTATCATCAATGTCGACTCATTGAAGACAGATTTGAGAGAAGTTTCTGTTGAATATTCAATATTAATTTTATTCATGAAATTGTCATAATTTAACATTCGTGATTTTACTCCCAAATATTTGTATGGTTCTTTTGAATAACCTTCAGTTGTGTTGTGTTTTTATAACTTATGTGTTTGTTGTTTAATAATGTGAAAATAAATAAATAACAAGGGTGACACGGTAATTGTTTGGCTCTGTTATTAATTGATGTAAGTTTGTGATACAATGCTTTTATAAGAGGTGAGTAATTAGTTGCTTTTATTCATTTGGTCATAAGGCAACGAGTATAATATTCGAACAATTGAGCATGTGACATGTTGTATTCATTTTGTGCGTGTTATTGAATACTATGAATACATTCAATGTATGACATGAAGGTAAACAGATATTCACTATACTCGTATGTTCAATTGATGAACGATTGTTTCAGCGTTTTTGAACAGTATCGTTGTATGGTATAGTTGTTGGTTTGATTTCTGACCGAAAGAAAAGAAAAATTCAGTATCCATCAACATCATTGTTCATAATATTGTTGATGGTGAGCTCAGTGATGGAGGCTGGCGGGCCGACTCTCAGTTGTGGTTGTCATCTTGGGGGACTGGTCTGCTCGCTTTATAAACATCTACATATTCGACATATTTAGGATTTGACCATAGCGCTATTTGGATCGACATCCCGCGTTTAGAGCTTGATTTCTGTATGTACCTGGATCTGTATTTTATTTATTCTTATAAATGTACTTATACATTGTAACAAAAGAGTGAAAGAAAAAAATTGCTAAATGACAAAAAAGGCCGTAACCGGGTTTCTTTCGCCATTTCTTTTACCGGTGGCCATTTTGCTTGTGTCCGAAATGGTGGAAGTATATAACGTAGTTTATTTTCTTTATACCTATATACAAAATTGTAAATGACAAGAAAAAGTGCCTGTGAAGGTCTAATTTCTGAAATAAACGATTTCATTTCATTTCAGTAGCCAATGTAGTAGTCAATTTTGCCTCTCTACTCACGAGAGAAAATGCTCAAATGGCTCGCCAGCGAAACGAATATGACAGAAGATGTCTGGTAGATAGAGATATTGGGTAGTTAGTTAGTTAGTTACCGGTGTATAGTGGTACTTATTACCCGATACAAGATTTTTTTATAACCTTCATATTTTGTCAAATCTCTGACCCCGACGAAGAAACGTTCAAGAGCTCTTACATGTAAAACAAAAAGGACGTAAGTATTAATATAAATAGATACTTATTTACACATTTTTTTAGCGGAGCCATTTAATTATACTAACATTCCTCATTTAAATTTTACGTCAAGCTAAGATCATTGTTATAACAATATGTCGAATAATTACAAAGTATGTAACACTTCATGTTGAGTCAATTTCGTATGTAAATAGTTCATTATAATATTAAAGATATTTTATTTAAACTTATTGCCTTGGTGGTTGTTTGCTATGTATTTATTTAAAAAAAAACATTGTGTATATCATCAGCTATCTAGTACCCACAATATTTGCTTAGCTTGGGATTAGAAAGCGTTATGTGAATATTGATTTTTGTTTTTGTAGTTCCGTCCGTTTGGTCTACTTTTAAAGAAAAAGGTCAAAACAATTCAAGAACTATCAAAAAACTCAATTTAACTGTCTGTTAGGCTATCCGCAAATGGTGTTATCATAGTTTTTTTTAGTTACATCAGGCTGGTTATAATTTACAATTATGCGATATTTAAAAATAAAACAAGTAACTCTTATAGCAATTAATATCAGAAAATAGATTATAAGAAAGTTCTTGAACGTGAAATAATATGAATTTGTCTGTGTTTGGTTTAGGCGTCTAACACACAGTTGTATTACAATTTATACATAAGCACAAAAAATATTCATGTATGTAACATAATATACAATTATAAACCAACATAAGATTTTTTTGAACACTTGTATTTGATTCTTTTTAAAGTAAATGTAATCTGGTCAAAGGAAATTTAGTCAATCCTTATGATTTTGAATATTTTTGAATATAATTGTGCACTTGGATGTATTAAACAGTACTTTACTCTTTAATACATCAACATAAATATTATAATGGGGACACAATAATGAAAGTTTGGGTCGATGTTATCACAATAAAATTTTAGTTAACTCAATTTTATTTTTTTCTACTTACTTTCTTTGGCGAATCCACATGAGTACTTTACAACACTCCTATATATATAATTGCTTATTGATGAACACATATTGAACGTTTATTGTCAATGTATACTCGTGAATGTCATTTTGAATGTGCGCGAGTGACTCGACAGTGTACACAACCGATCGTGGTTCATAGCGAAATACAATTGAACTGGCTGACTGTTACGCACCGAAATATGCACTCACAAGTCACAACTGTACGCCACAGCATACAATCATGCACTGATATATATATTTTAAACGAACAACAATTAACTGAGAAGCACATCAATGATATTTCTCAGTCAATAATTAGTTGTTTGTGACATATTTTCCGGTTAATTCCAAACATCACTGTTATAATTAATAAGCTGTTACTAGCGGCTTCGTGGTCAAGGTGAAGTGCCAACGAGTTTTTTTGGCATTGGAAATTTTATATCTTTTGGGATAAAAAATCTGTCCCAGTCTCTAGATATTAAAGGCAATCATGTACGAAAATCATATCAATCTATCGGTTGGTTTCGAAGTGTAAACAAACAAATAAAGTTTCAGTTATAATATTAGTGCCCAAGCCTGGACACAGAATAAGAATAAAACAATTTTAATAATCACGTTTTGTTTTAACAATTATAAGTAAAATTTCCGTTAAAACTGAAATCTTTTGACTTTGTTTTGAACTAATGATATTCCCTAGCATTGTTATTTATTTATGTAATTGCACATGTAAAGCTTAAATCTAAAACTTATGCTACATACATGGACCCTGGAAAGGGTGTCGCAAGTTTTTGGTGGTCCACTAATAAATAATACTCAATCCTGCATACTAACATTGATTACGTCTGTTTAAGAATTTATTTTTAATGTAAAGATAACTAGACAAGGTCCAGTGTGCAAGATGCGTCATTGGCGTTGAAAAAAGTATTTTTATCTGGTAGTTAAGCGAGACTTCGCTTAAGTGCCTCTTGCAGGTAGAATTCTTTTACAACTGAGTAAAAGAAAGCAACTGTTTTTTTCTCTAGGAAAGGAATCACATACAGTCAGCCAATGAAAAATGTGATCGTAAATTATATGTATATGACTAGTGAAACCCGCGCAACTTCGTTTGCGTGTATTTATTTATGCATAGCAGCGCCACCTATATTAGACTTTTGACCAAATCCTACGGGAATCGCGTACTTTTCGGGATAAAAAGTACCCTATGTGTTAATCCAAGGTATCAGCTACCTACATACCCAAATATCATAAATATTGGTCCAGCCATTTGAGCGTGAAGAAGCAACAAACATACACATAGCTTTCGCCTTTATATTATTAGTAGGATTCAGGTTTTTTTAAATATTGCACGAAGAGATTTGTCGTGAATTTATATTTATCAAAAGGAAAATTCATATTGTATTATTTTATCACGAAGTTTCAAAAGGAAACCTATTTTATTATAATATGTATATTTTTTTATGCTACATACTTAGTAAGGCCCCACTTGGGGGGGTTGGGAGGGTTGGCAACGCTTGAGTGATACCACCGGGATTGCAAGCGTCTATAGGCTGCGGCGATGCTTCCGATCATCAAGTGGGCCGTATGCTTGTTTGCCACTTGGCAAACAAGCATATCCCGGTGGTATCACTCAAGCGTTGCCAACCCTCCCAACCCCCCCAAGTGGGGCTCTGGGGACCTTACTCACTAAAATAAGCATTTTATTTCCACATTAAAAAAAATATTTTACAGTTTGAGTGTTAGCCGCATACGTAACTTATTATCTAGTGTTAGTTTAATGTTAGTTGTTTAATTTATTGTGAGTCCCGATTGGGTAAAGGCCTCCTCCTTCTGTCTCCGATTCTCTATTATTGACTAGGGCCAACCAGTCGTGCCCTGCTTGTGCCACTATATCATCAGCCGACCGTGTAGCTGGTCTTCCGACATTTCTTTTCCCCAGTGGTCCTTTTCAACGTGTTGTTTTTATAGTCCATCTATCGCGAGTACAGATAAGCAAGCTATAGAGCGCGCGCATCGCTCTTTGACCATTGTGCAAAGCGTAAGCAGATGTTCTATAGTGCTAATTTTTAGTTTGCTTCCATTTCGTTGTTTTTACAGTTCTGCACTGCACATTTCACCATGATTCCTTAAAATCCGAATAAATAACATCGAGAGAAACTATCTGCGTGCGTAGCTTCGTTCGTTGCTGGCTTCGTTGTTGCTGTTTTGAGTTCGTCTGTTTGTTCATACTTGCGCTTACCGTTCATACTTGCTCAAGCGCGCTCTATAGCTTGCTTATCTATACTCTAAGATCTATCGTCTCTGAACCTCGCAATATGTCCTGTCACCTATATTATCTTCAAAATATTTGTTCTTAGTTATCTACTTCTAACCTAGTCATCTCTTTCATTGGTTTATTGTGCTTTATTACTTTTGAAGTAAAAAAGAAGAATCATTATAAGGAAAATTCACAGATAATAATTATCTTTAATTATGAAATGTTTTGTAAGAATTCTTTTTCATAATTAAAGAAGCATCGATTACTTATACAATTCCAGGAAATCGATGTACAATATACTCGGAAATGCAATAATTAAATTGAATAATGCAATTTATTAGTAGTAAAGTTGTGACAATATGCAATAAGATGGTTTATGTATAAGCATACATACTTAAGGATCGTGATTTTGAATAAATTGAGCATAAATATTAAATTAAAGCTTTCGACGGATGGACGGACTGACTGACATGGCGAAACTATAATGGTTCCTTGTTCCTAGTTTACTACGGAACTGGTGGTCAAGTGGATAGCCATTGGTCACTCATTCTACCTCGAGGAAGGTTCGAAGGTTCGAATCGCAGCGCAAGGCAAATAATTTGTGTGCATGAATTAATATGTCTGGTTGTTTTCTATGCATAGTAAGTTTTTTTTTTCAAAAATAAAGGTTTATGTGTAAATACACATTTATCAGAAATCTAGTAACCAAGGTAAACAACACGTTTGATTGAATTCGTCGCTGTTCGTGCGTCTACTACGTAGGTAATAAATAAATAAATATATAGGGACAATTTATACAGATTGAGCTAGCCCCAAAGTAAGCTCGAAACTTGTGTTATGGGATACTAACTCAACGTTATTATATTTTATAACAAATACATATATAGATAAACATCCAAGACCCGAGGCCAATCAGAAAAAGTTCGTTTTTCATCATGACCCGACCGGGGATCGAACCCGGGACCTCCTGGGTGACGGTCTGGCGTGGTAACCATTACGCCACGGTAGGTACTGTCGACGCCCGAATAGCGACCAATTTGGTACAAGCTTAGTTGCTTAGGCTGGGACTAGATGGCGTTGTGCCCAAAAATATTAATATTTTATTTATTATTTAACTCTAAAACCCTTCGTATATATCACAATGTCGGATAGTGGTTATTTTATAATCTGTTATTTTACTGACGCTTGATGAATATAAAGCTTATACGGTATTAACCCGACCTATGTAGCGGTCTACTGTGCTACATAGATAAATTTGTGGGGTGAAAGATAGTACATAATTAGGTCGGTCAGATTATACATACGTCCTATACAAAGGATTCCTTTATCCCTATTTGTAGCATAAATACCATAGAACTTGATGAAGATAAGCAAAATGATATAGCAAAAATTAATCAAAGAATGTATCATAGTTTAACTTAGCTTTTTTATTTTTTTTGTGTAAACAACCAATAAACTGCTTTCAAGTGCTTTCTTGATCTCTATATCTTTTAACTATTACCTATGTAAAGGCTTAATTTAAAATTTATATTTCTGACTTTTAATCTTTACATACATTTCTAAACTAAACGCTATATACTCGTAAGTGTGACGAAGAATATTAAAATACTGATAATTAACATTCTGAGTTTCGGATCACTGTGTATAGTAGATTGGTCACAGTTGTCATTCATTAGTTCAATACTTCAATAGCAGACGTTACGTCTTCCACGCCATTTTACTTTTCATAAATCGAAAAATAACATTTCAAAATTTTACATCAATAATACCAGAGGCGCTACTGCGTTGGCGGCTACAGGGTAAGTAATAGGAAGAAAAAGAATGAGTAAAATAAGAAGAGAAGCTTCCGGATTTCTCACTGATCCAACGAAAGGCATTGCTGCTTTAAGCCAATTCTGTGAGACTTAAAATTACATTATAACTAGCTTTTCCCCGCGGCATCGCTCGTGGTTAATTTTATGACAGATCTCGTTTGACAACAAAACAACCCATAGCACGACTTGCAGAGCCATCAGTTGGCCGATAGCCCATCCGATACAGCGCCCTCTACATAACAAACAAACAAACTCATTTTCTAATTTATTACATTAGTTTTATTTTCCGGTCGAGCTTCAAAGATAAGTATCAAATTCTTAAACATGTAAGGACAGACTACGTATCTATGTCTTTCTTTTTCTTTCCCTTTCAGGGTTGAAAAGGATAGTAGATATTATGTAAGTAGTAGTAGATAGAGTGGAGAGACCTTTTCCCACAGCTGGGAAAAGGTCTCTCCATTCTACAACTATCCCTATTCGCTGCCTTTTCTTTCCAGTATACTTACTATTTTTTGTCAGTTCGTAATTTGTATGTTCCTGCTTCTTTTTTTTCTCTTGGCCTTCATAGTTAATTTTAAAAAATATATATTTTTTTGGAGTGGAAACTTCTATAACGGTGTTGTGCACTTTTTGGCATGGGTAAAAAAATGTTAAACTCGCGTCAGGCAGAACACGTGTCGATGATCGATCGATGATCGAAAATTCATAAGACAGAGGGAGTTGCTTTAGGGACATCTATAGGTAAATATTGGAACTTTTTAGTTTACAGACTTTACAGTAAATCCCGTTGAGTGAAGTTAATAATTGTGTTAATGTCGTTTGACTAGATGGCGGAATATTATAAAGACGAAAGTTATGTGTATGTTTGTTACTTCTTCATGCTCAAATGGCTGGGTCAATATTTATGATATTTGGTATATAGGTGGCTGATACCTTGGATTAACACAGAGTGTACTTACTTTTTATCCCGAAAAGTACGCGATTCCCGTAGGATTTCATCAAAAGTCTAATATAGATGGCGCTACTGTGCATAAATAAATACACGCAAACGAAGTTGCACGGGTTTCACTAGTCGTCTGATAAATAAAGCAATTCGTGCAAAATTATTCTCTAACCTATCCAAAATATTCAAAAAAGTCGGTCCACTAAGGGCCATGCAACAATGCTTTGATAGACTTTTAACAAAACTACATCTTTTAAAATAATTTAATAATAATAAAACACCTTATAAAACATGGTCCAAAAGGTCTCATTATTATATGGAACATCAAATTCACGTACAAAACCAATATAGATTGTTTTACTAGAAAACGTTTCTTCAATGTTATGCTAAAAGTTTTAAATATATCAGATGTTAATCAGCGCCATGTGTAAAATTTTATCTCTAAGTATTTACGATTAGCGTATGAAGAACTTATAGTCATAGATTTGTGTTTATTATGTGCTTATATTTAAATATAGACTAAAATTAACCGTATCGATATTTATAAAGGTCGGTCGTTAATATTATTATGTATGAATCTTTTTTTTAATTTTTTACATTTATTTAGGGGTTTTGGTTTGTACATGCGACCATGTCAGCCCCATCGTGTCATTCTGACAGACTTTACTTCAATTTTTGATTGTAAATAAAAACTTAAAAACTATTGTAGACGAACTAGGGATTCAAACATGATTGTATGAATCATGCATCCATCCTTTATACGCGTATGCCTTCTTTAATAATTAAAGGGTCCGACACGGGCCATAGAAAGCAAGCGAATTTATGGGCTTTTACTGAATTTCCATAATAATGATTCCGATGTGGCCTAGTCGGCAGCCGCATCGCTCGACCGCAGACAGCGGACCCAGTGGTTCCATAGCCGCAAACTACTGTACCAATGTTGCAAGGGGAGATTGTAAAATCGGTCGACTTTTATTAATTGGTATTTATTCCATTGTGTATAACTTGTAATGACACCACACATTCCCACCGCTCTGTCTCCTGAATAGCCGGGATAATAACGGCGATCTCAGATTGACATGAGCAATGAAGACTGAATCTCCCCCGGGAGAAAAAGCAACCATGTATACATACAGCATACAGGTATCTTGGAACTCACAACAAATTGAATCATACAGAAAATAGACGGAATAGGAAGCAACTAAGCGAGAGACAACCATGTAAGTTCCATCCGAAACAATGAAACACGTAGTCCTGACAAAAAAGACATTACTAGTTAGAATAAGGTTCAAAACTGGTTAGAAGTCAACGAAACGTCAGTTCGTATTTTCGGAAATTTTCATAGTAGGCAGTTGTAAAATGCACGAAGATACGGGTATGACTGAGGTCTGTAGCTGTAAGTGGGTGTCATATGAAGCCCATATAGAGACGGTCGCGACCGCAGGTCACATTGTTGTCGAGTGTGGCTGCAATCAGCAATGCGGTGCGGTTGCTGTTTGCGGACACCTTGTGTGTTATGTCACAGAGGTCACAAAAAATATAGTCTAGGTGATTTACCATCCCATCAATAGTACGGAATGAAATATTTCGATTAGATATTTGACGACCTCCGTGGCGTAATGGTTACCACGCCAGACCGCCACCCAAGAGGTCCCGGGTTCGATCCCCGGTCGGGTCATGATGAAAAACGAACTTTTTCTGATTGGCCTCGGGTCTTGGATGTTTATCTATATATGTATTTGTTATAAAATATAATATCGTTGAGTTATTATCCCATAACACATATCCCATATGGGCCGACGCTCTGACCCCACGCAACATGGCCCTGCTGCGACAACCACAGCGGGCCATGGCGGTCAGAGCGGTGAGGGGATACCGCACCATCTCGGGCGAGGCAGCGTGCGTGTTGGCGGCGAGTCCGCCTTGGGAGCTAGAGGCTGTGGTGCTGGCGGCAGCCTACAAGCTAACCGCCGAATCCCGTGTCGGCGGGAACCCATTCCCGGATGGGGTCCTGCGTTGGAGGGAGATTGCCCGGGAGTCCCTCATCCAGGAATGGGCGCTGAGATGTGAGGAAGGGCTGGCGAGGGCCGGCAGACCGAGGCGGCGCACCGTTGGCGCCATCTGTCCGGTCCTGGAAAATTGGATAGGGAGGCGCCACGGTGCGCTTAGTTACCACGTTGTGCAGGTGCTGTCTGGCCACGGGTGTTTCGGCTGGTACCTGCACAACGTGGCTCGGAGAGAGGAAACTCCGGAGTGCCACGAGTGCGGCTGCGTGGAGGACTCGGCGCAGCACACACTTGAGGAATGCCCGGCGTGGGCTGCGCCACGCGCCGCTCTCGTGGCAATTGTTGGCGATGACCTCTCGCTCCCGGCTGTTGTCAAACAAATGGTCGAGAGCGAGAGGTCGTGGGATGCGATGGCCGCCTTCTGCGGCGAAATAATGACGCAGAAGCAGGCAGCGGAGAGAGTGAGGGAAGCGGATCCAGCCGCCCCCCCGCTCCGCCGAAAAAGACCGGGCGGCAGGCGTTTGGCCCATGCCCGGCGACTGCCACCCTAACGGGGGCTTCCGGGCGGCGGGTTGGGGAAACCGCTGCCCATTAGAACGGAAGTCCCCGAGTGTTGCGGCGCGGCGCGCCTAGTCGTGCGCGCGCCGCCAATCGTGCCGTAGCCCAATAAGGGGGTCTTCGGACGACCGCCGGCGGGGCAGCGGTTGTATCATTGTTCCCGCTGCTCCGCCCATCTAGGCGGATGAGGTGGCAGTCAGTCAGGTTTTTAGTCGGTATACCCCAAGTGGTTAGAGGGGGAGCCCGACATACCCCCGCCGCTCCCCAAGTGGCGGGGCATGCAGCAATGCATTTTCCTGACTTAAAACAAAAAAAAAAAAAAAAAAAGTATCCCATAACACAAGTTTCGAACTTACTTTGGGGCTAGCTCAATCTGTATGAATTGTCCCTATATATTTATTTATTTATTCAAAGAGTCAAAAGTTTATTCAGAGAATAAGCCTTTACAAACACGTTCTTTTGACAGAGAGTATAACATTTCATACAATACAAATTATTTGTGTAATAAATCTGCTCTTTAAGCTTCTACCATTTCGGAAACAAAAGCCAAATGTCTACTAGTAAAAGAAATGAAAATAAAATGTTTATTTCCGAAATTAGGCCTTCACAGGCACTTTTTCTTGTCATTTACAACTTGTATACATAAATAAAAGAAAATAAACTACGTTAGAAACTACCACCATTTCGGATACAAGCAAAATGGCCACCACCGGTGAAAGAAATGACGAAAGATAATGGCCTTTTTTGACATTTAAAAATATGTAAGGATACTTATCATACATTTTTTTTTTACAGTATAAAATATAAAACTAGGTTCCCAAATGGATATAGCTCGTTCGAACCAAACCTTTGATAAAATTGTTGACCACACTCATTGATAAAGTTGACCCCAATTTGTTAATTATATGTTTTTTTTTCATTATCAGCGTGGTCCAATCCGCTTTTGATAATGACGGATGACTCTAGAGCGGTCAATGACGATTGTCAAGGGCAGCTAGCGGTTTATGGTGACCATTTTATCTCGCTATTGATAAATTAGTCATGAATAAGCATTGAGATAAGCGATTTTGTTCACGGCCAAGTACAAAAAGGTCGATGGATTATGCATTTTTAAAATATTGATAACGAGCCTAACGGGAATGCCAATAGTTTGGGTTACGTCAGGGTTACCATTTATAAATAAAGAAAATGGTTTATTGGTTGTCTTAGGTACATATCAGAACTAAGAAATAATTTACATTATAACGTTACATAGGTAACGATCGCCTAGAGGCCTAGACTTTTTAATCGAGAGAGCACCTTCTGTACGTACAACTATTATGTTTCTGTGATAATAGAGAGAAGAAGATTTAGGTCTTTGTCCTTCAGTTGGACATATACGAAGGGACATCTACACTAAGAACACTAATAAATTCTTTCACCAGTAGAAAGCTACATAACATATCTTTTCCCGAAATTCAATGTGATTCCCACGGGAACGGGTCCGGAACTTCACGCGGACAAAGTCGCGGGCAAGAAAGCTAGTTAAAAATATACGCATTTACATTATATTGAATGTTTGTTAACATAATTAAGTAAATGAATGCTTTAAAAACGTGCCCTCAGAAATATCCATATCTCACTAGTCTTATAAATGTAAAATTATGCTTGTTTGTTATTTTTTTCGTCAAAACTAACCAAATATTGACGTAAATTAAGGTTAAGGTCTGGAGAGTCGGTCTGGAGAGTTTCATCAGAGAAAAACATCATATTGCCTCGGAAAAGAAGTTTTTTTTTTAACTAAAAGATGGTAAGCATCACCGTAGCTTAAAGACGCTTGCAATACCGTAGGAACACAACATGGGCGAGCGAAACCAATACTATTTGGCTACAATCTTCTGTAAGGTGGTCTGGCTGGTGGTCTTTCCCCAGACGGGATGCACTGATTTGAGCGGATTATCCGCTGTGCCCTACATCTCTTAGTTTGTAAATTATTACTACATATTTGGCCACTACTAAATTATGGTTTTAATTATTATTCGTGGAAATTACTTTTTAGTAAAATCTTTTTTTTATGATAGAAAAGGGGCAAACAAGCTATTATAGTTACCTGATGGTAAACAATCACAGCTCACAGCTACTCCTGTACACTCACTATATTATATTTGGTATCTACATTGTCCGACTTGTAATAAATATAGAGCTGTTATGCTCAGTTATTTGTATATTAGAATTGATAATCAACTCAAAATATTTTGAACTGACCTCACAATCTTTAAGTTAAAATAATTATGTTTGTGCTATGATTAGGCAAAACGTTATAATTAATGACTAAAATAAGATATAGATTCGACGAAAATGGCTACAAAAGAACAGAGCCTACAAACTTCCGAGTCCTATTACTGGGCATTGGTAGCCCAAAATATAAAAAAAGCATTACTAAAAAATAAAAAAGGTTTAAAATAAATTTTAATCGACGACACGAAAATTTTCAGAATATCATCAAGACCGTGGTACAGAATCACCCATAAATATATAAAAAACATGGCGAAACTATAAGGGTACTTTGTAGTTTACTACGGAACCCTAAAAAAAATTGTGAACAGAAAAGGAAGTGACCACATCAAAATAAATGTAGGATGTTAGATAAAATAAATAAAAATAAACTAACTAACTACATATTGCGCAAAGAGTGAAGGGGGATTTTTTGAACCACAAAGTGATTCATCTATTTGTACAAATTAAATCAAGCGAGTTCACGAAACTCTTACTTAGTCTGAGTCACCGTTTTCTAGTGACGGTTATCTTGCAGATACCAATTCTAAGAAACTTTCTCTACTAATGGTATAGATTTGTTGTAAGTAAATAAAGTTGTACAGTTCACACTGGTAAAGAATTGAGGGAAAACTTGAACTTTTATACATTTAACGGATAAACGGGTAGATGAACTATATTTTTTTGTAAATACATTATACATAGAAAACATCCTAAATGTTATACAATAAGTGATTTAATAACTTTTATTTATTTATTCATGATATCTCTCGCTGTCCGTTTTTTCATTTCATTTATTCATTTATACGACACAAAAATACACATGAACCTTTTGTTTGAGGCACAGCAATGGAAAAGAGATTTTTCCTTTCGTGCTGTTAAAAGTCGATAAAGGTTCAGGGATTTCCACAGTGTAGTGCTTTATGGGCAGAGGTGATCACGTCCCATCACGTGAGCTGCATGCCTGTTTGCCAACTCCATAATAAAGAGACCAGACTTAACAAAACAAAAAATGCTAATAACACATAAAGTGCAGTCAAATGAGAAAATAGAGCTTTGAAACCATTAATAAACATTTGTATTGAATGGTTTACGTCAAGATTCGGTTGAATACTTGAATCGATCAAATAAATCATTCAGGAATGAATTGAATGCCGGTATCCTATTTTCAATCATAATGGCACCGACAGTTCTGCTATTTTAAATTCGGTCTTCAATCAACAAACGATTAAAGCTGTATTCGCATCTACCAGCAATGTGTTTATGTGATACTTTGCTGTGGTCAAGTGGTTAGCAAACGTTTTCCCAGAGTTAAGGTGATTTAAAAAGGTGACATAAAAGCGTTTTAAAGTTG
This sequence comes from Endotricha flammealis, assembly GCA_905163395.2. Lineage (NCBI taxonomy): Eukaryota > Metazoa > Arthropoda > Insecta > Lepidoptera > Pyralidae > Endotricha > Endotricha flammealis. The sequence goes on along the minus strand of LR990870.1, from coordinate 5,303,771 downwards.
GCTGTCACTGTCAAACTAAATAAAAAAGAGATAGCTCGAGATTTGAAATTATGAGTAAAATGCGTTTCGGCAACTTGCTGTTGTTTATATTTAAAGAATTGAGCGGTTAAAATTCCAAAAACAGAATTGTATGTGGATAATCAGTCGGCTATTGTTTTAATAAAGAATGGTATACTCAGCACCTTACTTTAGTATTATCAGCTATACCCCTAATACAAGCTTTAGTTTGAAATTATACGGCGTTGTGAAGTATAATGGCGAAAATAAGAAAAAATAAACTAGTATACGTAACATGTCCGGTACGTGATGTGTTTATATATTGGGCACAGACGAAAGAGTACACATTTCCATTGAGCCTTTTTTTACACAGACCATGCACTAACAGGACATGCACACAATGTTTTATTTTAACCTGACTTTCCTGTACAATTTCTACTGGGTCGTTAAAGAGTACCTTCTTTAAAATGATTGAATAAGAAGTTCTTGCTGTTGATGACGAACTTAGGACATTATAAATAAAATCTGGTTCTAAGAAAAACTTAAGGAAAACGGGGCCAGATTACGTATTGTCTGTAGGTGTGAAAGAATCTTGAGTGTAATGATTTTGTATTCAACTTTATTAAGGAATTCCGAATTGGAAATATTTTTCTTCGAAGTTGATAAATGCTTGCTTACTTCAATATTACTAATTAATTTATATAGAAAAAATACAGAAAGAGCACATGCTTAGATAAATATACCTACCACCAATATAGGTACTTTCTTTGTAGATAAAAATCTTTGCACCATTATTCAAATAGTTCGACCAAGATATGGCACACTAGCTTGCGCAATGTGCAACTGAGTGTACTCGGGAGGACCTTCTCATGGCAACCGACAAGGGTGTTGCAGTTGCCAGGTACTGGTCAAACCTAATCTAAATGTGACTAGTCATTGATTCGAAAAGAAGAAGAAGAATTCAAATAGTAAAAATATATGTATTTCTTATTACGCAGTTTCATTCTTAATTATGTATAAATAGAACTATATTAAACAATTATTACAGTAATAATTATAATTATTGATTCGTTGCAGTAACAACTTTATTTTGTCGTAATTTTTAACCACATTTTATTTATAGTTGTATTTATTATGTCATCTAATTAGACACTTCCTCCCCTTCACTGGATGTGTACATATATAATATAGTTTATATAATTCAACAGTCAGAAAGGAAGTTCGCGTATTTCCAACCTTGCACGTCTCGTCCGTGGCCTTTCAAAATATCCGTACGAGACATCGTGGGAATGTAGCTAATACGTCATACAGACATCGATACTTATATGATGTAATATTAACATTAATACTGATAGTGATATCTGTAGGGATTATTTTAAAATTACATAAGGCTTCTAAATTTAGATTTTCGGACTTATCCTTTTTGTAAAACAAACACGTACCTATTTCCAAAATCTAGGACACAACGAACACAGATAAACCCTGCGTGGTTTTCGCGAATTTATTTATTTTTCAGAAATATTACAAAAGTGTTCAAATTCCATCTTCTGCCTTCTTCTCTTGGATGAATCGGTAACCTGTTATTTGTATTTATGTGTTATCTAGGGATATTGAATAAATTATTTTTATAAAAGGTAATCATACTAATATTATAAAGTTGAAAGATTTATATTTTTGTTTGTAACGAATAAACACAAAAACCACTGGACCGATTTCAAAAATTCTCTCACCGTTGGGAGCTACACTCAGCTACACTATCCGCAGATAACATAGGCTATATTATATATACAAAAAATAAATAGGAATCTTAACAAATATCCGTACGAAGCCGCCCCGGTCCTATAATATATGATAAAGTATCAAATAATTTATCCATAGTTACACAAAGAATTTAAATTTTACTAAATAGTGAAGTACCCCTTATTTATTGTGTTTACTGACATATAGTAATGTTTTTTTTTCATGGGTAACACTCATGTAATTCCGTAAAAACAAAAATGCTTTGTAGTACGCTTCATGTTTGTTTTTTTTAGTCAAAACGTACAAATATACAGGTAGATGTATTTATTCGAAAAATGTAGTTGCTGTTTCGAATATGCCGCAGGCAGTCAACAGAATACGCCATTGCGCGATATACAGAACAATATTTTACGTGTTGTTATTCGGGATTAATTAAATGACATTTACAGTTCAAAAATTCAAAATTCAAGACTTTTATTACTCTTTATATAGAGTAACAGACACATTCACTCGTCAAAGATTAGATTTAATATTTTTTTGTGTAATTAATCTACTCTATAAACTACCATTTTGACAAGTAAAGCAAAATGTCCACTGTTACAATAAATAGTAAAATGGCAGTGGTTTTTAAAAGGAGGAAGGCTGAGGAGACGATATGGTGGACGGCTGTGACGCTTTTTTGGATAATTGGCCAAAAAGGCACTCGACCGAGATGAGTGGAGACAGAGGGGGCGGTCTTTGCCCAGCACTGGGACACAACTACCTACAGGCTAAGGAAAAACAATGGATTAATACCAGATAACCTGCTATTTTGTTTGTCCTTCTCTGACAAACAAATAGCACAGAATAAATAATAGTTACTACGTGTTTTCACTTTAGTAGTCCCAATTTATAAAAAAACTAGCGCCCCGTCCTAGCTTACCACGGGCTTTTGTAAGGATCGCTATTTACAAAAAAAATATAATATAACCTATCTTCTCGTCCAAAATTCGTCAGTCCAAACGAAGAACTTTCGAGCAATGTGTGTTACCAGTGTTGACCTATGGATCCGAAACGTGGTCCCTCACTATGGGCCTCATAAGTAGGCTCACGGTCATTCAGCGAGCCATGGAGAGAGCTATGCTCGGGGTTTCTCTACGAGATCGAAACAGGAATGAGGAGATCTGTAGCAGAACCAAAGTAACTGACATAGCCAAACGGATCAGCAAGCTGAAGTGGCAGTAGGCAGGGTACATAGCGCGCAGAACCGATGGCCGATGGGGCAAAAGGATTCTGGAATGGCGACCACGTACCGGAAAGCGCAGCGTAGAACGCCCGCCTACAAGGTGGTCAGACGACCTAAGGAAAGTTGCAGGAAGCCGTTGGATGCAGACCGCTGCCAGCAGGTCGCATTGGAGGCGTTTGGGGGAGGCCTATCCAGCAGTGGACTTCTTGTGGCTGAGATGATGATGATGAAAATATAGCCTATGACACCCGCAGAGTATAGCTTCTCAACGGTGATAGAATTTTTGAAATCGTTCCATTTGTTTTAGAGTTTCGTTACAAACAAACAAAACAAATCTTTCCTCTTTATAATATTAGTTTATGTAGACATCGAAGGATATCAGTAGTTTAAAGTTAGATCACGCGTACACGAAACCACATGTCAATGCTAGTATCACATAAATCGGAGCTCAGGTGTAACAACCCCCATATCTATTGCGTACTTACAATATTTCCTTTACGATTCAATAACAATCCAGCTTGCAACTGACGCGGTACCATTTTAAATATTCAACGATGGAGAACAGATGCAGAATGAGGTCAGGTGAGTGTTCCCAGGGACTATTCTTTAGGGTTGCCAGTGGGATTAAACATCTACATATACAAATAAATAAAATTGACTGTTTGTTTGTTGTCTTATAAACGACGGGTCTGACTGGTGTCGTTGCGTATGTCATCCTAAATGAACAAGTGAAGCAACGACAACCCAGTTAGTATTTAAGTGGTTTTTTCTCCAGCTTTTCCGTGTATCGGAGCGTACGGGGAAAGTTTAGTTAAGGGGATTTTACCCGATCGGTGTCGATAGCTGCTGCCCCGCCGGCGCGCGGCGACGGGGCCCGTAAGTTTCCCTAAGAATATCGTCAACTGAGGGTTTGCTCGTGTGAGTTAATTCTGAGTTGACTCCAATTGCTAAAGCACAACAATTAACTATCTAAATACTTACATTACTTAATTGGCTAACTAACAAATCAATTTCAATGTTTTATCTTACTATATGTTTCGATACGTCTAGTCTTCGAAATGACTAGGCGGATCATTAGGTATCAACCCAATCATCCCACTACAGGGATACGGGTATATCCCTTCAATTAGAAGGGTTAGAGTGTACTCTGCCACGCTGCTCCAATGCGGATAGGTGTATAGAAAATCTTTTTTATTATTTAATCCTTTATGCATTTCAAGGAAGCTTTTCCTTTCACTGCGATTCATCAGTCATTCATAGAACCTGTTTTTAATCCTGGCTCTTGCATAAATAAAACTCGAATACAATGTTTTCTATATCTCTGCTGTATCTTTACTAATATTATAAATGAGAAAGTGAGTTTATTGGTTTGTTTGTTATTCCTTCACGGCTTGATTAAGCAGCCGGTCATTATGAAAATTTGCATACATATTGTTAGGGGTACAGAGCCCAACATAGATTACTTTTTATCCGTGAAAGTATGTCATTCCAATGGGAAAATAATTTTTCTACTATAGAGGGCGCTGTATCGGCCAACAGATGGCGCCATAAGTCGCGCCATAGGTTGTTAACGCGAGCGAAGCCGCGGGGAAAAGCTAGTTGTATATAATGGTACCTAATATTCCGGATCAATTCCGTCGATTTTCACAAGTTATTTTTAAGGCAAATAAAATCAATTTCTGTTTCCAAAGAAACAGTAAACGCGATTAAATTTAAAACTACGAACATCAGTAATCGACGAAATAATAATAATGTAAGTACCATATTTAGGTTGAAGTTTATCATTACCGTTAGAAAGGACCACAGCAGATAACTTATGATCTCACATAATCTAATAATATCTCACTAGGGTCACTCATACGCTTGAGAACTTAATATTATCTCGCAAACAAGTACAAGGAAAGCAATTAGAGCACAATTTAATGATATGAGTTGTTTGTGAGATTCAGCTTTACTTCGGAGTTCCGGAATAGTTAAGGACACTAAAAATGAATTTTAATGATGTAGGTATTAAACTACATACTACTGAGATAGCGTATTCCGTAGTTCTCTAATTGTTTTTCCTTTTGAATCGGCAATGTGCTAATAGATGATGGTGCGGCCTGGACCAAATTCCATCGTCTATCAGCACTGGTAATTATAAATGTACCCATAACTAAATGTATTCATTTAGAACAAGAAGATGGAGTAAATAAGGTTTTCAAATTGTCTTTACTCAGTACAATATTAATTCGCGCTATCTGTCTGTCTGTCCCTATATAAATATAAAAAATAAAAAATTATATTTATTTTCCAACACTACAATATTATAGTAATTTAACAGAACATTAAACAGGCGACAACAGGAGGTGTATACAAAAGTAGGGTGGACTGCAGTCTAAGCTAGGATAGATCCTGTATTTCAGGTATAGGCCAGTCATCTAAACATTTTAGGTCGCAATTAATTGCAAGGTTCTGATTTTTTGGCATGTTGTTAGGATATACTAATATACCAATAGTGTACAACCAAGTTTGCAAGCCCGAAAGACTGTTTGGGTCTGTTGCAAATGACCTCCTTCATCATTCCATATAAGATTCCGGTGTAATTTCTAATAACCCTGTATACCTACATTGAGTCTTTTGCCTCTTTAACTAATTATTATTCTACCTTCTTTCTATTTTTTTAGATTGTAAGTGAACTATAAGTCTCACAGACTTTTTTTTGGGCTCAAATAAAAGCTCAATAAATGTACTACAGAATATTCAGTGACCTTTCTTTATAGGGCAAGTATTTTTGCAAAATATTTTGAGAAATACGTAAGTAAAACCTAAAATTGCAGTTTTCGAGAAAAATTGGTCACCTTCTAAGTTCTATAGCTTGGCTCCCACGAGGTCAATAGTGCTGCGATTGGGCTCAAATTGTCGTTAATTTTGTCTGTTTTGAAAATGTCATAGATGACTTTTCCGTAAAATGCATTTTTTAGAAGTTATATAAGCAAAAAACTAAAAAAAGTCAAGGTTTATCGAACACCACAAAGTTAACACAGGTCTTTCGGGGTTGCAAACTTGGTTGTACTGTACACTATTCCATTCATACAACATGCCAAAAAATCAGAACCTTGCAATTAAATGCGACCTAACACGATTTTTGTGTCTACGGTGACTGGCCTAGTAGGTATGCTTAGATCTTTAAAACTAAGCAACGGATTTTGATGTGTGTTTTTAAAATAGATAGTGTGATTCAGGAAGGTTTATATTTTATGTATAATACATTCCGAAATTCCCACGGGAAAGCGGAATACACGATGATATCACGATTCGATGGTGAGCTCAGTGATGGAGGCTGGCGGGCCGACTCTCAGTTGTGGTTGTCATTTTGGAGGACTGGTCTGCTCGCTTTATCTACATATTCGACATATTTAGGATTTGACCATAGCGCTATTTGGATCGACTTCCCGCGTTTAGTGGTTGATTTCTGTATGTACCTGGATCTGTATTTTATTTATTCTTATAAATGTACTTTATTTATTTATTTATTTATTTATTTATTATATTACACACAGATTTACAGTCTTGACCAAGGCATCTGTATGGTAGACAATAATTCATAAGAAAAATCTAAATTTAAAACCAATTGAAAAAAAAAAAAAAAACAATAATAACAACGAATATTAATATGATTATGAATGAGATTGATAATGTAGGTTATATCAATTTCAGACCAAAAAAAAATCAAAATCAAAATTAAATTAAATTACAATTAAAATCAGATTCAAAGCTATAAAAATTATAATTAAACCGAAATTATTATAAAATTTATTAAACACCAAAATTAAATTATAAAATCAATCGCACTCAAATATGTTAACACTCTATTAAAGAAAACGCCATTTGTGTCATAAAAAATATCTGCCTCAAAATTATGAACAAGCATGTCACCGAGCAACTTTAAAGCTCTCGCGGTTGGAGCATTCTCCGCGTATTTAGTACGGACGGCAGGCGGACTAAACAGGCGTGGTTTTCTACGAGATGCCACGACCGCGCCCTCGCCCTGTTGCCAGCGCGCAGGTACACGTAGCCCGAGCTGTATAAGTACTGACCCATTGTCAACTCTATTTTGTAATAGGTGATAGAAGTGAAACAGAAGCAACATTTTTCTTCGAAATATCATTGTGTTTAGGTCCACCATTCCAAGCACAAACATAGACGGGTAAAGATAGGGGTAATATCCGTATTTTCGTTTGTACAGCCATCTTGCGAATCTCCTTTGCACCCTCTCAACCATAAGCGCATACGTACTCTCATACGGGTCCCAGATTATGGCACCGTACTCCAGCTTACTTCTGACGTAAGCGTTGTATAGTGTGACTGCTACTTTGGTGTCGTCGAAGTCGGAAGCTACCCGAAGAATAAACCCCAGCGACCTTAAAGCTTCCTTACATTTGGCAATGATGTGGTCATGAAAATCCAAGCGCGAATTTAGTGTAACACCCAAGTCACGGATTGCGTTAACACGTTCAATTGCGCTGCCGTCGAGATTGTAGGTGGTGAGTAGAGGTGAGGGTGAACGGCTGAAAGTAATTGTCTTGCATTTGGCTATATTGAACGGGAGATGGTTGGCCCGACTCCACTTGGCCAGCGCTGCAATGTCGCTCTGAAACCTGACCGTGTCGGAAATGTTATCCACCCCAAGGAACAGTTTTAAGTCATCGGCGAACAAGAGACACCTGGCAGATTCGATGACCTTTGGAAGATCATTGATCATTATAAGGAACAGAGTGGGGCCTAATGTGCTACCCTGACTAACTCCAGATCTGGTATAGTAACAATGCGACAAGTAACCATCCAGTTTCACTCGCTGAGATCGATTAGACAGGTAACTGGCGCAAAATTTAAGAAGACGAGGCGTGAATCCGATCGCTGAACATTTCTCCAGGAGCACATCATTGTCGACTAGATCGAACGCCTTTTGGAAGTCAAAGTAAGAGGCGTCGACTTGTTTACCATTGTTTAGTTCGATACAAACATAGTCGATCAGATTGACAAGGTTGGTAGTTGTAGATCTGCCGCTCCGAAATCCGTGTTGAGCATCGTCCAGCCAGACGTTAACCTGCCTTCGTATTTGAGAGTCAATCATGCACTCAAAGATCTTGCCAAAAACAGAGATGACCGCAATGGGGCGAAAATTTCCAACCTCGCTGGCAGATCCCGTTTTATGTATAGGGGTGACATTGCTTGTCTTCCATATCATGGGGTAAGTAGAACTCTCCAGAGCAAGATTATAAATATGCAAAAGAGGTTTATGCAACACACGCAGGCAGTCTTTGACCATAAAAGCCGGAACCCCGTCCGGGCCCGGAGATGAATAAGGTTTTAACTTCTTCACTGCCATATGCAAATCCCTGTAGTATACCTCTGAGATGTCAACATATTGAGAACAGCAGGAACCGGAAGCACGTTGATCAGCCTCAGTCACATCCAGCCTAGGAAGATCATGTCGGAACACAGAACCGAAATATTCCGCAAAGCCATCAGCAGCAGCCTGACCCGTCAACGTTTGGCCATTATAGCTGTAAGTTTTGCAAGTTTCCCTGTTCTTTCTTTTGTTTTTCACATACTGCCAAAACTTTGACGGGTTGTTAATCAGAGTCTCCTGTGTACTTTTTAAATACCGTCGATATGCGTCACCAATAAGCTCCTTGACAAGAGTTCTGTAGAATCTAAACATTTGACCATCATACTCATTGCCATCGAGTTTAAACTGCCGCAGGTGGTAGTATTTTATCTTGATATTATTAATTATTTCAGTAGTATACCAAGTAGGATAGTTATAGCGCGCATTTGGTTGCACCGTGTTTTTGCGAGGTACGTATGAGTCAAGGCAATGGTTCAAAATTTCATAGAAAATTTCAACCGCAGAGTCGATATCAGTGCTATTCGTAACCTCAGTCCAATTTATCCCGCTCACTGATGAATATAAGGCATGAATATCTGCTTTGGAGAAATTCCAAGACGGCAAGGAACCTGGCGGAGGTTTTGGAGAAGGAACCTGTGCGCGACGGTAACTACTCAACCTAATTTTAACTTCAAGTGGTGGATGATGGGCGTCCATAGGTACCATATGGTCATAGGCGGCTGATATCGATAGCCGCTCGGGGACATGCTCACTCAACACCAAGTCCAACGTAACACCAAACTGATTACATAGTAGGTTATGCTGATTCAGGTTACAGAATTCCATAAACATAGAGAATTGAGATTTGACTCGTTCAGTACAGGAATTAAAATTAAAATCGCCAATAATCAACACCTCTAAATCAGCATAAATACAGATTACATTCTCCAAACAGCCAAGTACATTTGAGTATCGTTCCTCAGAGTATCTCGGAGGAATGTATACAACACAACATATAAATTTAATATTTTTAGAAGTCACTAACGCAATAAGCAATTCCATGTCGCCTGTTAAACCATCGACATTTGTAATGTTTTGTAAATTATAACAATCGCGCGCAGCCAAGAGGACTCCGCCCCATCCAGCCTCGTTACTACGGTCTTTGCGTAGGACAGTGTAACCCGATGGAAATAGCTCGGCGTTAAATACAGAACTCGTTAAGAATGTTTCTGTTAGTGCTATAATATCACAACTGCATTGGTGTACATTATTAAAGAAAATGTTAGTCTTAGATCTTAATCCGCGTACATTCTGATAGTATATTGTTACACAATTATATCTAGTTTTAAATTTTACTTTTGGCACGAAAGTTCTGCTTCCAGGGTTTTATACATATGCCGGTTGTCCAATTTTGATCAAGCATAACATTATCTACAAGTACGGCAGGTACACAAAGTTTAAAAGAGGCATAATTACCTCTAGCCTTAAGGGCCTCGACAGAACACTCATCACTACCACTTACAGTCTTTAGATGCGCCAGCACTTCAGCCTCAGAAGTACCCTCCTTGACGTAAAATAGGTGAAGATAACTACGTCTTTCGGACGCCTGTAGAGTAGACCTGCCTTATACATTGTAACAAACGAGTGAAAGAAAAAAAATGCTAAATGACAAAAAAGGCCGTAACCGGGTTTCTTTCGCCATATCTTTTACCGGTGGCCATTTTGCTTGTGTCCGAAATGGTGGTAGTATATAACGTAGTTTATTTTCTTTATACATATACAAATTGTAAATGACAAGAAAAAGTGCCTGTGAAGGTCTAATTTCTGAAATAAACGATTTCATTTCACGCAAACGAAGTTGCGCGGTCTAGTTTTAAAATAAAATACAAATTACGATATAATATTTTTTTATATAAAGATACGTACGTACTTAGAAAACATCATAGCTTTTCGGGTTAATATAGCATATGACACTCACAAATAAAGTGATTTTCTATGGGTAAAAGAATTTTCAAAATTGGTTCAGTAGATCCAGAAAAATCCCCTAAAAACTAACAAACTTTACATCTTTATAATATTAGTATCTATTTATAGACTACGGACTACGGATATCTACCAACTACCAAATAGAATAGAATATGAGTTTCTAGTGTAGTACATACATGTAGTTTTTTTCAATGTAACACATTTTTCTCGGCTAGCAAACAATAAATCCTTTTACAAGCTCCTTTCATTCATGTTTACGCGTTCTTGATTTTATGTCGAGCACGACCGCTCAGGAATAGCCCCGTATTTTTAACGTTTATTTATGAATGAGTTTCGTCTGCTTTGCATGCCGTTATAAAGCTAATTTTGTTGAGAATGCAACACAAAAGCAACAAAAGCATCTAAAAATAATACGCTGGGTTAAGGCACTTGTGGACGCAAGCGGTATGTTTGTGCTGGCATTTCTAAGTATAATTTTACGCCATCTATAAAAGTTACGTGATTTAAACTTTTAAGAAACAAACATTATAATATGTCGTGTGTTTGGTGCTGCGCCAGAAGGTGCGCTACGTCATCACACGCCACAACACGCGGTAATAATGTGTCTCTAGCCATGCTAATGCACATTTTCACAAATCAGCCTAACGTATTCTTACTTTTAATAATTAATAAGAACTAGATAAATTACGTATGATCTGCACGTCCTAATTAGGCTGATCTGCACGAGATGGAAGTAATGGTAAACCGACGGGACATCGCGCAGAAGAGAAAACTCTGTCGCTCTCTAGTTTCAGAGGCCAAGATCCACTTCGGGCCACTGAACCAACTGAAAGGTAAATTACGCCAGGGCTGGGAAAACGGGCACTAATATATGAAATTGAATCATATTATCAACAAAAAGATAGGTGTTGAAATACACACTACAGGAGAAAAAGAAGAAAGGAATAGCTGGAAGGTATCACAATAGAACTTAATTCACATGTTTGCCTATAGATCATCAAACCAGTTTGTAAAGCTAGACTTGACATGGTAATCTTACATGTTCAATACGGACCGTTTAATTTGAGTCTTGAGGAGGGTACGCCTCAGTTCAGACAAATTGACACAAACCCTACCTTTGTACTTCAGACTTCGACACACTGAAATCGTATAGATTATGTTGTTTTGTATTCTCAGAATACACAATAAGCCAGAAGAAGTGATCGATCATTTTGAGTATTTGTTCAGCGCATTATGTCTCGCGCGTCTTTCATCCGCTGTGTTTCAATTGACATTGTTTCATTATTTACTAATTTAGTCAATAAATATTCTTAAACGAATCACACAACGTCATCTAGTCTTAAACTAAGCAAAGATTGTACTATGGGTTTCAATTTTTTTTCCAAATGAATAATTTTATACATTGAAAACATCCAGACCAAAGCAAACAGACATGTTCATGCACACAACATTTTTGCCTTTCGCAGGATTCGAACCCAAATTGTACTAGATTTTACCGTCTAACATTTGAGTGCGTTTAGGGTTAGTTACTCTACTCTGAGGTTATAACATTACGTCATTCGTCTTTTAATTCAAGAGTTTATAGAAGAACAATGGGTAATAAGCTTTTAAGCGTCGTAAATTCGTATTACTATCCTTGCATGACAACATGCGTTTATGACTTCTGGTTAATTCTTGCAGTTCATTAATTTTATGTCGGTCTCTCGTTTATGTTGTATTTAACATTGTTCGATGTAACACATCATCATATGACAGGGTTATCATTTTGATTATTTATTTCAAACATATCAAAATGAAAATGAAATGAAATTAATACTTTCATTACTATAAAAACATCTTCAGACAATCCTTAAATGTTCTAGTTCAGTTCAATACAGTCCTATAAACGAAGCAGTCAAATTACTATACTCACAACAATATTTTTTGCGTGAAAGTGCAACAAACATCTAATTATTCGCGTTTTGTATTAGTGGGATGGTGAGTATTCCGCTCAGTAACTAATAGAAGCCCAGTGGTTCTCAGAATTGCTTCTAATTCCTCAAGTACAATTCAAACCGACGTTATAACTTAATTCGACCTAGTTCTACGTTTTGATCGTTTCAAACTGCGGTCTATCGAATGTTGAATTCACAGCACCTTGCCGCTCCTACTAACAACACCGGTTGATCGATATTAGCTTGTTTCAAAACTTTACCTCTGATATTTCATGGAAACCTAGTACTTGGATAGATTTGCAAAGTAAATAATTTACCTAACTACACGAGTTCACTAATCAATGAATTAATCGCTGTTATGTATTTAGTTAAACGACAAAATTTTAATCATATTATAAAAAGTTAAAAGAAATCAAATGTTATTAATGCGATTTGTTACTCAACTCACAGCCAATTTCAATTTCAAAATTAAAATATCTGTCTGTCAAACTAAAGAAGAAAAAATAGATAGTTTGATTAAAAACACATGCAGATAGAACGACATGGTATAAGTATAAAGTCTCTCCAAACTAAGAAAAGAAGCAAAAAATATATTTTTAAAACAATGTCAACAAATAAGTCTCAAAATAGATTGTGTACAAAGAAATTGTTGTAAAACAAGTTGAAAGTACTTACATAATTAACTGTAAACTTCTTTTCAAGGCAATTTCGACCAACCTTTACTATGAACTTTAACTTTGAAGTCAAGAACTCATATTGCCACCGGCACGTTCACTGAATATTTTAGATAGTTTAAATTAATAAATTTTAATGAAGTTTGTTAACTCACTGAGCGACTAAAGATTTTAATGTTTAACTAATACTCTAAAAACAAAGAGGTTTACTTTATTTTATTTTATATTTAACTAGCGAAACCCGCGCAACTTCGTTTGAATGAAATTTCGGAAAATGCATGTAAGTATCATTTAAACTTTTTTCTTAAATCACTATTGCTGTAACTGCATTAAAATTATCATAAACCGTTGAGTTAAAGTGAGGTAGGGCACAGCGGATAATCCGCTCAAAACGGAGCAGCCCGTCTGGGGAAGGACCTCCACCTTACAGAAGATCGTAGTCAAATAGCATTGGTCTCGGCCATGTTGTGTCCTACGGTGAGTAAGGTCTCCAGAGCTTCACTTGGCGTTGAGAGGGTTGGCAACGCGTGAGTGATGATACCCCGGTATTGCAGATACTTGCAATAGATGGTCTGTAGGCTACGGTGATGCTTACCATCAGGCGGGTCGTATGCTTGTTTGCCAACTTTGTGGTATAAAAAAAGTTAGTTCAAAAGATCATAATTTCATTCATCTATACAGAAAATTTTAGATTTTTATATCCAAAGGCCTGTTGATCTAAGTAAGTAAAAATATGTTCCTTTTAATATAATTGGTTTAAGGTTAATGAACTTCCTAGCTATGATACACGATGATAGTATGTAATATTGTTTCACAATAACATAACAATAAAACACATATTTTATTCTTTGAATTGTATTTTAAAGCGCTTAATAGTTCTGTAGTCGCCCTGAAAACGCCATGTTGAATTCTGCACAGCATACAAATGATCTGATTACTAAACGATCCACTGGGACTAACGTTTAAACATGTGCAAGCGATTATCGTATATCGTATAGAATCGATTGACTCGAGTTTCTATTCGATTGTTTTTCATTGAACTTTTAGATTTTTGTTTATTTTTATAATTCAATTCTATTTGAATAAGTTTTTTATTATTTTAAATCTCCAATGTTAATTGTTGTTTCGCAGTTATCGAGGTTATTAACTTACTATGCATTTCAAATTTATCTTTTTCTCGTAAAAAGTAACGTACATCCTCCTAATTAACATTTAGAATATAAATATGGCGAAATTATGAGCGAGTTTAAAACTTTTCATTTAGCCTACATTGCAATTTTGACAAATTGGGTTGTTTTCCTAAGATTCCGGGGACGGCTGTCTACGGAGACGCGCTGCACGTCGTCGCCGGCATAACGTGTAAATAGTTTTAATACATAAATCAATATGATTAATTATGTATTATTATGTTAGTCTATAAGGTATTATAATATGAGCCAGTATTTCTTGCAAATCCGTTGCTCGAAATAAAGATATATTATTATAATTGTATTCCAGTGCTGAGTAAAATAAAATAAAAAGTGATCAATTCAGTAAATGGATTCATTACAATAAGAGCAGCATATGCGTTACATACATTAATACTAAGAAAAAAGCTGAATGCGAAGTAATATTTCATTTCTTTAAGCAAATCACTTAGAATTCACGAGAAGACCGGTTAATAAATGCGAGTCCTTTTTCCAAAATCCCTAGGATTTGAAAGTGAAATAGCGAATTCATGAATCTCGAATGTTTTGTTAATGTTATTCATTAAGTATTTATATATTTATAACCCTTTTAATCATACCTATATGACAGAAATTCAAAAGCTTTTCATACAGAAAGGAAAAGATAAAACGAAATGAATAAATTATTTGTCAAAAATACCATAACTGGTATTCTTTCACCATTTTTTTTACCAGTGGTCATATTGCTTTTATTTTCTGAATGGTAGTAGCCTACAGAATAGATTAATTAGTATAAAATAAATAAAAATAAATAAATATATTCATACAGATTGCGCTCGCCCCAAAGTAAGTTCGAAAGTTGTGTTATGGGATACTAACTCAACGATATTATATTTTATAACAAATGCATACATAGATAAACATCCAAGACCCGAGGCCAATCAGAAAAAGTTCGTTTTTCATCATGACCCGACCGGGGATCGAACCCGGGACCTCCTGGGTGGCGGTCTGGCGTGGTAACCATTACGCCACGGAGGTCGTCGCATGTACTCTTGACTATATAAAGAAAGTGTCTGTAATTAAGAAATTTTATTGGAATTGACGACCGATCTTAATATTTTTTTGTTGATGAAAAAAAAGGTTCATTTTTTTCAGGATCAACAATATATTTTGATTTTGTGATTCATCGCTATTAGCGCGATGTATTTGATTCCCTGTGTTGCTCACGCTAGACGATACGGTCCGTATAATTAATTCCGAATACTATTAACATGAATGAAGGTGTATTTTGAGTACATTTACGACATTTACAATGCAAATTTGTAACTGAATTCACATAATCACGTTTGAGTATAATTTGGATATTTTAATTTCTGTCGCTAATCAGCTATGATTTCATATTGATTTACTTGTGATGCCATTTCGTTTGTGTGTATTTTGCTTACTCGTGGGATTATTTAAAAAAAATCTTTTCTTATCGGATGCTATGTCGTACAAAGAACACACCTTCCAAGATTCAGGTCTCTATTTATTATACTTCGTCTCTACGATTGTTTAGGCCGTGCGTTGATGCGTTAGTCAGTCATTCAGGACAATAAGCATTGTATATGAATAGATTTAGTTCCATCATTGTAATCAAATGCCCTACAATTATAAACATTTAGTAATTATTTTGAAAATATATCCAGAAATACGATGCCATGACACAAATAGTGGATGTAAGCAGAAAAGCAGCAAAATTAGAATGAGACTGGGCGGGTCATGTTTGCCGAATACACCCAGACCGATGGGCATTGGGCACACGCCACTACGAACTGGATTCCGCCTGAACAACGGCTAAGAGGAAGACCAAGAAAGAGATGGACGGACGAACTGACGGAGTTCGATAGAGACTGGGAAGAAGGAACAGCAGAGAGGGATAGTTGGAGAAAAAGAGGAGAGGCCCTTGCCCAGCAGTGGGACATGATTGGCCAATAAAAAAAATAAAAAATATATTATGTGTTAAAATTTCTATATTTTGCAGCTCAATGAAATTGAGAATACTTTAAAATCTTGACTTATTCAGCAGTTAGAAGTAAAAGTACCTACAAAGTATCACAAGCTTATAAGCTCAGTGTTATTATTGCCAAGTTCAAGGTTGTCGAGAAAACAAATCAAGCGGTGACGAGGTCGCATTATGCTTAAACCGTGAACACTTACGTTGAACAAGATACATCACTCAAATTATACGCGACTGTCTGCTTATTTGCAACATAATGTCATTCGAAAGTGGCTTGACGCACATTCGTATCAGTGTCTCTATTCTCGTAACAAAAATGGTTTAAATTTCGTGTCAATCTCAATAGCTATCCCGCTCAATTCCCATTTTGAATGAGTCAGAGTGAGACAACGCTTGAGATTGACATGAGGTAACTGATAGATAAGAAAATAGGGGCTATACTTTAATTAAAGGCGGTATACCGTCGCTACGGGTTCTCTCTACCTGGCAGAATCCTGATGCTCCGATTTTAATTTGGCAGAACACACTTGGCAGAATCTTCTTTAAACAAATATTCTTAGGGCATAAAAATTATTAAATATAATTAACTTGTTAGAACTTGTATAAGTCAGAATTTAGAATGGCATACTTTTGAGATGGCAAGAGGTCAATCGACGAATTCGACTCGGCTGGGCAGCTTTCGGGAAATTACGACATATCTTCTCGTCCAAAATTCCTCAGTGCTTGAAACGAAAAACATTCGAGCAATGTATGTCGCCAGTGATGACATATGGATCCGAGACGTGGTCGCTCACTATGGGCCTCATAAGAAGGCTAACGGTCACTCAGCGAGCCATGGAAAGAGCTATGCTCGGGGTTTCTCTACGAGATCGAATCAGAAATGAGGAGATCCGTACCAGTACCAAAGTAACCGATATAGCCAAATGGATCAGCAAGCTGAAGTGGCAGTGGGCAGGGCACATAGCGCGCAGAACCGATGGCCGATGGGGCAAAAGGGTTCTGGAATGGCGACCACGTACCGGAAAGCGCAGCGTAAGACGCCCGCCTACAAGGTGGTCAGACGACCTAAGGAAAGTCGCAGGAAGCCGCTGGATGCAGGCCGCTGCCAGCAGGTCGCACTGGAGACGTTTGGGGGAGGCCTATGTCCAGCAGTGGACTTCTTGCGGCTGAGATGATGATGATGATGATGAGATGGCATAATTTTACTTGTCATAATTAATTATTTCCGGCAGAATATTCATTCTCAATATTGATTTCATAAAAATCTTACAATAAAAACGGAACTGTGTCAATACGGAGTGTGTTATACCTAGTAAGTTCGTTAGGTTTCCCTTGTGACTTGTGAGTTGTGACCCCACACTCCGAAATAAGAGCCCCGCTGCTGTGTAATTATAAAATTGAGAGTACTAGATACAATTTGTTTGCTAGACTTTAAACTTTCAGCGATGTAATTAATGGTTCTACTTTAATTATTATATTAATGTATTACATGTATGTCCTAAAGATCATTCTGACCATGTTCTGACCAGCACAAATCTGCATTTTGAGAGTATGCTAAATGAGTGCCTGCCAAAATAATTTCTGCGAAGTAAAGTTTCTACCATCCGCTGTTATGCGTAATAATAATATGACATAAACAGCTCTGCCATAAAGGATGTACCCAAATAAAGAAGATAGGTAGTGAGTAAGTTTGAAACTTGACTTTAATAGTTTTTGTTACGGGAATAGGCCTTAAGTTTTTTTAACAGTGGAAATAGAACGTTTTATATCGTGCAAATCAAATTCAACCCTAGGGTGTTAAGGTTTTGATCGACTATACATATTTAGTTTGTGTTATGATTACATGTAGTCACGCAGCCTAAGAACCAAACCAAAGGTCAAAGTGATCGATACCAACATTACCAACCCACGTTTCTAAGAAATATTTACTGCAAAAACTATGGTAGCAATATGATTTTGACTGATTTATGAAGTGGATTTATTACTTTCGTTCGGTTTGTTACAATTATTTTGGGGATATCCGCACTATTTGTCGGTGTTTATAAAAAAAAATGATTTAATATTAGTTTTGGCAACCATGATATTTTTTTACAATTATTAAGTAATAAATGATGACATTGACAATAGAATAAAATTACAATGAAAATGAAAAAAAAAACGGGAACCAAACTATCGTTAAAAATTAAGATTGTACATTTAATAGTTGTACATTTGTTTTATTTAAAATATTATGTATTTTAAAATTATGAGATTTAATAATTAGTTATTTTCAATATGAAATTGTGATTTTCCTAATTCTATTTGATTTTGACGACCTTCGTGGCGTAATGGTTACCACTCCAGACCGCCACCCAGGAGGCCCCGGGTTCGATCCCCGGTCGGGTCATGATGAAAAACGAACTTTTTCTGATTGGCCTCGGGTCTTGGATGTTTATCTATATATGTATTTGTTATAAAACATAATATCGTTGAGTTAGTATCCCATAACACAAGTTTCGAACTTACTTTGGGGCTAGCTCGATCTGTATGAATTGTCCCTATATATTTATTTATTTTATTTATTTATTTATTTATTGATTCCTAAATCTACTGTTAGTTAGTATTACATATAATAAAGCTGAATAATATTAACAAATCAGTGTTATAAACCCAAATTACTGGTTCTAATTTTGTAAAATTACTTTTGTACCTAGGTATAAGTATGAAGATCATGGTACATAGGAGTTGACATATCTAACTTCCGTGGTTAAAACAATATTGTCAATGTAATAAAAAATAAATAAAGTCGCTACTGAACGTGATTAAATATAAATAAATACTGACATCTAAGGCGCCGCAGTAGAATGTTTATTAATGTTTGCTGCCTCAGTATTACGAGAAAACAATAAATAATGTGTTATATTTTATCACCACATTTTTATTGGCATTACATAAAAAACTTATATTGACTTAGAACAAATATGTGTGACAAATATTTGTTAGGTGTGGCATGTTTGCGCTTTGGTTTGGCCCCCATAGAAGTAACTATTTAGTAATCTGTGTCCATATGACCAGGGATTTTTGAGCCGTCCACAATTGTACAGTAGCAGGCACGTGCAAGGACAGCTCCTTGCACGTGCACATACCAGCGTATGCAAGTGCAAGTTATGGGCATGTGTATTCCCAGCTTATGAACCAGTATACATTTTATGACTTTAATTTTTTTATATACCATTACATTAGCAAATAAGTTTACGGCCCGCCTGATGGTAAGTGGTAACCGTAGCCTGATTGAACGCTTTTGATTTTTTTTTACTGCGATAATACATGTTATATTTATGTAAATGTCATGCGACCCTAAGTTTGGCCACTAGCACAAGGAGCTCTCCACTCCTTTCTAAAGATATTTTTTTTTTTAAAATTCTTACAATTATGAAACAAAAATTTAAAAAACAGCTTTCTAATTTAATGGTAACCCTAAGTTTGCCAATATTGTCCTAATTTATAATGAACTTCCTTTTAAAACACCTGACTATAAGGTTACATATGATCGTTTAAGCAAGAAAATAATGGTCTAGGATTCAGTAAAAAAAGGCATTAAATACTCGGTAAAATGCGCCTCTCTTGTAGCAGCCATCCGTCAGTAGAAAAAAAGGTGCGGTGCGGAGGGCGCGTCAACGCGTCTCACATATCAAAATGGTTGAATTTGGATGAATTTATGTAGTAAGCTAATTTTTCTAACTACTTACAATATAATCTTTTTTTTTTACTGAATACTAGACCATTATTTCCTTGCTTAAACGATCATATGTAAACTATATAGTCATGTGTTAAAAGGAAGTTATTAATAAATTAGGACCTTATATATAAGCACGAAGATTTCTGCACTGATGATATGTAAAAAAAGTCAAACATTATAAACACAAAACTTTATTCAAAATTTCGCCTTCCTAATAGCAATAGTATTGGCTGAGCATTTATATTCAATAGGTTGTAATTAATAACATGTGACACATTTGTCACACATTTCTAAAGGAGCAGACCGAGGGTTACCATTGTTAGTTGTCCCAGTTTTTCTTTACAAACAAAATAGACAGATTTATTTCATATGTTTTGCCGGTTCATTTGGGACACATGTGGAACAACACGATTCAGTATTTTTTGTTAGCTGCCTCGGATTTGAATGGTAACATATTAGTAGAAAGTCAGTGCTTAAATGGGCCGGATTCCAGTAAGTATATATTTTCGACAAAAACTTTACTTTAGGGGACGGTTCTTAGGACACTTCATTATGGAGCTTGCAGATAAGTATTTTTTTTATGACAGAGGAGGTAAAATCGATTTGTGGGTCATCTGATGGTTGCCATGACTACAAGATTTTGGATGCGTTGTCCACCTATGAAGAAATGAAAAAAGAAGGCCACTCCAGTTCATAGTGGTGAAAATTGACTTTGAATGTCACAAAAAAATGTTCAAATATGTGAAAATATATCTGCCGCCTCAGTTTAAATAAAAAACATACTGTATCGGTATGTATTAATGTCAATCTGTTCTCACAAGTCGTTAGTGGTCAAATTAAATATTTACTTAAGGCAATGTTAAAATACATCTACGTCTAAATGATTAGCGATTTATATATTTTACAACCATTGGTTAGCTTTTACGTAACAAGTTGCGTAACCTGTAACATTTTGATTTATACCATAAATATATTTTATTCTGTAGTTTTATGGTACTTTAGCTTGCGTGATTACTGATTACATAAGTTTTTATTTATTTGTTATCAAACTTTTGAAATAATGAACTATTAATATGATTAAAATAAATAGGTAATATCTAACTAATTGTTTTATTCTAAGATTAAAACCACTAATTGCATCAAACCAGATAAACTCATACTCGTTTGAGTTGAAAGTATGAAGAAAAAAATGCACACCTTTTAGTCTTATGCAGAAACAAAACAAAATTAAATAAATAATTAATTACTTGAGATAACACAGTAAACATTTTGGGGTGACACCGTGCCGTGACACACGAGGAACTAAACTTTTAAATATTAGTTCAGCGTTAATTAATATTAAGTTTCTCGTATTGTTTTTATTATTTTAATAAAAATTGTCGTTGTCAAAAAACAATATTTTTTTATATTTTTTATATTCACAAAGGTGGCAAACAAGCATACGGTCGGCCTGATGGTAAGCCGTCACCGTAGCCTATAGACGCTTGCAATACCGGGGGTATTTTTTATGCAAAGTATGAAAAAGTAATTTCTACTTTAGAATAATATGATCTAGCGATTATAATAAGTAATTTATGGAATGTAAAAAAGAAATAAGTACAAAATCTTACCGGGAGAATATTCCCCAGTCCTGCTCCATGTTTTTACCACCATTTCACGAAATCTCATGTTAGAATACAATGATATAGACTGTCTCAGCTTCATAATTTCATAACTATCAACTTTTACATTTAAAAAACGAAGTACACACATCGAAACGTATTTCGATAACGAAAAGTAAACACGTCATGCTTGCTTACACGCGAGTATAAAACTGAACAGGTAAAGTATAAAGTCAATCAGTGTCGAATTAATTTTGTAAGGAAGCTAACAAGCATTAAAGCGCTGCATTCTGAATATTTTGTACTTTCATTTCGTGGGTACCAACCAACCAACTGCCGGTAAAAAAGTGAGTGTTGCCACCTGTCCGAGCGCGATTGAAAAAAGACCTATAATGACAGCCTTTCATTCGGCATTTCTTCTCATCAATCCGGTAGATTAAAAACTATTATAACATTTTAAAAGACGTGTCTAAGTCTAAGTACCCTCTACGGCCCGAAACTTAAAGATTTTTGATTTGTTTATTTATTAAAACTGCATTATGTACTATAGCAGCTTAAACGGCTTAAACCTAAGAACTTACGCTAAGACCCTGGACAGGGTATTCCAATTTCGGTGGCTCAACTTATTGCTAAAATTAATTATACCTTAGATCTAATTAGATCTAATATTAACCCTCATTGATATGTTTTAACGAAAATTAATAAACACAGTCGGAACTAGGAACTCACTTCTTTACGTTAAAAAGCACGGAGGACGCAATAAATAATAATATGAGAAATATTCAGAATGCATTAAATTATGCGTTAACGTGTATTTTATACACTACACGTGTTTATTGAATATTGTATGTTAAGTAATGACGCATTTCTAGAAATGAATGGAAACATGAATATATTTTTAACTTGTTTATAATTTGTCATTAGACTGTCAAATACGGTAATAAATGATCATAATATTTATAATGATTATATTCATAATGTTAAATTATAGGTGTTTGGAAATAGTGCCAAACGTTAAATTAATTTATTTGATATGCACCGAAAATCGACCGAATGACCGGTTTGACACACGTACTTGTTTATTTGTTACATAGACAAATAGGCACATAAGGCAAATTCTTTGTCAAATATAGTTCACACATAGTTAACATTTGCCCAATACTCCAAATTAGTCCAAATAAGTCAAAATAAGTGTCCAAATAAGTATGAAGTGTCACCTTTACAAAATATATAAGTTTTTATAATAAGACTTTATGGTAACTTAACTCTTTAATTTTATTAAATTCCCCGTGTCATTTATAGGTGACAGATAGGTACTACCTTCATAAATCTTTTTTTTTTATAGTGTCATTATCTTCATATCAACCCATAATCATCCCACGGCAGGAGTACGGGTTTTAAAGTGTATGTACGTAAGATAGGCAGTCATGGATCTGTCACTTGCCATTTGTCTAGGCATATTGTAGTCAGTGTATTTGCTTTAAGTGTTACGAATGTGTGTGCAATGTTATATTTTCTTCACGGATGTTAAATATATAAATTACTTGTCAACATACAATATTGTCTGTGCGTTTATACAATAATGTTTTTTTTATTATTGTCGTATTTTTTTAAGCTTAAGAAGATCAAATCTATTTTTGTCAACTTTTTTTTCAAACTTTTTGTAAGTTTGAGCGTTTTTATTATTATTAAATTTCATATCAAATAATTATTATTATGTATTTAATATTCTTTTTTTTTCTAATCCTGGAGGTGTTGTGCCCCACTGCTGGCCAAATATCCTATTAAATCCCAAAAAATATTTAGAATATTTTAGTTATTTAACTAAAAAATAATAAAATAAATGCAAAAAATCTGGTCAACAGTGTATCAGAAGGTTATCTGGTATTTACAGAGAACCAGTAAATTGCAGTTAACCAGTTTTATATATACATCAATTGCATAATCGCTTGGCGTATTGAATCGAAGTATTTCTGGAATATGTGTAATATGCAGTTAGGAAATGCCAATCGTAGTTCTCATAACTTAGCAGAAAAAGAAACTGCATTTATTACGGGTTAACTAGCGGACCATAGACACCCATAGAGGTGTTATACTGCTTTCCATAGGAATTTTGGAGAACTCATTATTTTTAGGGTTCCGTTTCGTAGTAAACAAGGTTCCACCATGTCCGTCTACTCGTCCGCGGTCTAACGCGCCACCGATCGCCGCCGAGACGCTAATACTAGAAATTATTTCGATTACTTTTTGATGGATTTTTAGCCGGTCGGATAAAAGTAGCATTAAGTCACACTCGCAGACCTTAAGCTTTCAGCATAAAAATCATGTCAATCCATTTTTAGTTCTTCAGGGCAAGAAAGAAAGACGAAAGAAGGAGTTGTAGACCATGCAAGACTTTCTCCCCCATCTGCTGTTGCAGATCAAAATAATGTAGGTATAATTTGACCTAATAATGAAATATTTTTAAAATAATAAATCACATGAGATCACAAATAATATCAATGTACTTAGTTATTTTCCTTGTTTCAACAATTTTATTGAAACATTTTATTATTTTATAATGCATTGTCGGTCCTAAGAAATGAGTCAGCGTACGTTTCCCAACATGTGTTTGTGTGAAGAAATCTTAAGGATAATGGCCTGCATCCATCGTAAAGATCAAAAAGATTATATTCTTGAAGACATCATTCTTATTCACGGAATTAAAAATAGGTTAAAACCTTATATAAAATTTTAACTTCTATTTCGAAACAAGCTTGTATAATTTGTTACACTCGGCTTCGTTGGCATGATGAATAGCAATCTCCACATGAATGAAACGCTCTATCTATTAGTGAAAACCGCATAAAAATCCGTTCAGTAGTTAAGTTTATCGTGAACAGACACACAGACGACAGCATGAAGTCCATGAAAAGTGCGTGAAGAGGTTCTTATAGGGTCGGCAGCGCTCGGGACAAGCCCACCACACATTCCCACCACTGTGTCTCCTGTGTAGCCAGGATCAACAACGGCGACCTCAGATAGACAATAAGCAATGAAGCCTATTGACGTCCCGGGGACGAATACTACAGGGCACTCACATCGTATTTAATCAGAAAGAAGATAGTCGGAGTAGGAAGTATTTAAAGAACTTCCCTCCTTAACAACTACGTGATAAACAGCAATTGAAGCAAAAGGCATTACAGACGACAGCATGAAGTCCATGAAAAGTGCGTGAAGAGGTTCTTATAGTCGGCAGCGCTCTAAAATTCTCGAAATTGCCAATGTTCATTCGGTGCGGTGATTGCTTTCCATGCGTTTGCTGCTTGTCTGCCAACTAAGGTATAATGGTATAATGGTTATAATGGTAAACATGAGCAAAGTTTAGTATATTGCTAGTTGAGTTTAACATATTAACAAGAAGACAATTTCTTGTGAAGGTGACATCCCAGTATTCTCTAAATACATGACGGCCTGTACACAACAGCCAGCGGTTTCGACAATGGTCTTGCGGTTTATTTTCTTGTGTAACAAAACGTCAATCGCATTGGATTCATGAAACTGTTTTTACATAAAGTAGGTACGCTCCGTTATGCTTGTCTGTAAAATTTTCTAATTTCAACAATAGATATATAATTAGAATAGTATTTAATTTGTTTTTGACTACAAGATGGTCACTGCGTTAGTTATGCTGTCTCTTTGAGAATGATTGATGAGAATTTCTTTACTATTTTTATAACATAAGCAGTACCGTGGTACCGTCTTCGGTGAAAATCATGAAAATCGGTCATATTTAACTTCTTTGTAGAGCGGTCATGGGACTCGAATTCAATTCACCGATTCGTGCCGCGACGGAAACGCGTTTTACACCACTCTGTTGCCGCCGCTACTTTCGAGATCGGTCTCATATAAATCTATACATTTGGGCCTCGTCGCGCGCCGCCGCCGCTGTTATCTGCCGGCTACTGCTGCGCTTCTTCGAGTCATTATCCTAATATTTTTAGTACGTATGTTTATTACAATTAATAGATATAATTTTTTGAGTACTAACGTGTAAAGTAAACATTCATAACACATTAAGTACAAAGTTATCTAATTAATTATTATAAACAGACACTTCGCTATTTATATGAAACTTTATACATAGGTAACTTTATTTAGGTTACCCATTTCAGATCTAACCATTAGAATAATATTAATCTAAGCATTTAAATACAACTTTAAACCCCTTATTTAAAATTTCGCACATAAAGTTGTAATATTGCTACTGAAGTTTAAATTACGTTGGATTATTGGAATACGTAACTTTGTTCCCAATCTGATTAATTATAATTTCTTAATTAGTACAGGAGTATCGATTGAATTTAATGAGGGTAGGCTAAAATGCGGAATCAGGCCTGTGGTACGGTGGTACCTACTATTGTAACCACATAAGATTAAAGCCTATGCTGCTAAGATAGAACGGTGAAAATATGACAGTTGTTGTATTTGGTTAATGGTGATTAATATCAATCAGTCAATTCAAATAGAGTCCTTCCGCGATTGACACCATGGTTCCAATCCTTCGTGGTGTCAGTCGCTGAATTACCCGCATAATAGTGGTCAACGTAAATCGATGTAAATCTAAGTTCGATTAGCTCTGATCGAAATCATAGTTATCTACTGTTTACAGTCGCGAACTGTGTGCTATGTAAAACGTCACTTTGCATCACTTCTGCATATTTTATATATATAAAAGAGCGTAATGCTGCCTAATATGTTTGAAGCACAACATCAATTGAGATGTTCATGTCAGAAATAATATAGTAATATTTAAAAAGGCATGTAGAAACCAAAGAAAACGTAGGTAAAAGTTTTAAGGCAAGTAACGTAAATAACGAAAAGAGGTCAAAAAGTAATGTAGAATGTTACAAAAGTTCAGGTAAAACATTTGATACAAATAATGCCGAGATCGTATTTTTTTTAAAAGTGCGTAATAACCCTGTTGGCCTTAACATGCAGGCAAGTGCCGTATATCTGAGCTGATTTTCATATTCGATTGCAGATCTCAGCTCAGCTCGGCTCGTAGCTAACAACTAGCTTAAAGATTAATAAAATGTTTTTCGAAATTCCCACGTGAATGAGATCAAAGAGATTGTGCTGGTGATATCGCATGCATTTGTTAGTATTGTACAGGTATATAGAATGAAATAGACATGCAACCAAATTCAATAATGATAGGTCTCCTATGTAATTATGAAATGACACACATCCTCCAATCTCGCCCGCATAATGTCCCAACTCAATGATGATTAACTAAATTAACGTTATCTCTATTAACTCGTTGCAAATTGCTGATACAATCTGTATTATCGAGTTTAACGAATGTGCAGAAACTAATGACATCTATAAAGCTATTATCAACAATGTAACTGCCTCATGGCAGAATGATAAAGGAACTTTGCGTTAACATAATACGGTTATGTGATTTGGCCTACAACGTATGTACTGTAACGTGAAGATCTACACGACTCGGCTGCATTTGACCATAAGCAAAGCTACCAAAGAACAGAATTGTATTGAACATTTGTTGCAACTGTCACACATAAAAATTAGGCCTGTGGCACATTCGGTCGCACTCGCGCCATGGCCTCTAGCTCATGCCGCTAAATTGTGGATCCACCACAAAGGTGAAGTTAAACAGACTCAATTATGTGAATAGTTTTTTGAACTTGTTTCGCACAAACCGTTCTATATGAAATGGAAAGTAGGTAGTGTAGATTAGGTGACTTAAAAAGCGTAGCACACGACATATAAAGTTACGCTCGTCTGGTCTTGGAATAACGATGAAGCTCTACCTGTAAGCAGTATCGTATCAAAATTATATGTAAGAACAAAGATAGAGGTAGCTGACAAAGACTACACTCGAAAATGGCGCATGATGACGAAATCACGACGACCCTACGAAACGAAACCCATCATTCTACCATAAATGGACGACTACAGAAGAATAGAGCGAGCAATAGTGAGAATTCAACCACGTCTAGCAGCATCCCATGAAAAAAGCGGTTTTTTGCTCACATCAGGTAACTTTTCTGTCTGACACTAACCTGTACTATATTGTGACTATATTCAACATTAATCTAACTTGTATTTGTTATTGGTTTGGCGTAAATTTCCTCTGAGAATACTCTGAGCGATATTCAGATCATGGTAAACCAACTTTTCATCATTTGACATCTCCAAAATGTTTAACATCTACAAAATTAGGCCAAGGTAAGATGGATTCCACTGAGATTACACCAATTTTCTTAGCCATTGACTTGATCTGTTCTGTAATCAGTGTCCCGTTTGTCATAATCTCTTTGAGTTCACGAGAGACATAAAAAAAAAAGATGTTATATTAAAATATGTTTTTATTGGTTTTATAATTATTCTTCTTTACTAAAATTAAGATATTAAACCATTCTTCAATCACCTTCTGTCTCACGTCACGCATATAGTTTTCCTATATAGCTCTTTTTTTTCATTTTTTGGTCATTTAAAAAGTATACAATAAATAAAAAATTGACGTGTCTGAATGTCATGTAAAAATATCAGAATCTTAAGACCGTTTAGTATTTTAAAAAAAAAAAAATATGCAAGCTGACTTGCGCAACTTCGTTAGCGATTCCCCGTTTTTGCTCTAGTATTAACCCTTCATATTAACTTCCATTCTACTTTTGATGAAAAGTGTGTAATGTGGGGTGAAAAAGTGGTGATATGGGATGCCATATCACCACTTTTTCACCCCACATTTAACTTGGAACGGGAACAATAGATGGTACGAATATTTCACTTGCTTCTATTTAACGTAGTTGTGTAAGTAGATTTTCTTTTTGCGTAACCATGCATAATATTAATTTGCTGGAGTCTCAAATATTAGCACAACAAAAATGCTCTAATTCAAGTATAATTGTATTATTTTCATTTAAGTTTACCAACTTATATTAAAAGTCAAGATGCATAACTAATCGTACGGCAATTTGTAATATTTTTACTTAGTTTCGGAGTAACGAGTATGGTTAAGAAACATCACTTGCTTTATGATGTCTTTTATATTCGTGTCACTTTTGTATTATGCTCGGATTTTTTCATAAACGTAACTTATTTATGCCTCCGTGATCTTTTGTTGGCATAATTTTTGAACGACTTCACGGTTTGACGTTTAGTTATTGGGGCGAGTATACAATATTGTGTGTCGTGTAACTCTCGCTGGATATTTTATTGAGATAAATTTGTTAATTGGTCACCTGATTATAGTGAGCAATCACTGCTGCTTATGTGAAAATATAGTGTAGAGTTTGTTAGAGAGCAGAGTTTGATGGAAATAATCTATTTATTGTATGTAAAAAAATAATACCCAATATAGAAAAAAATAAGATGTCCTAAGTTTTATTACATATTGCGTGTAGAATTTTTTCACGTCTCTGTGTACAAAACATGACTTGTCATAATACTTTTTTATACAGAAAAAATGGTGTCTCTTTGTGTGTAATGTCAAAATAACATAATATGTATTTACTAAGTTCAAGTTGTGAACGTTTACAAGTTATACAAACTTAAATAAATGTCCGTCTTTTGGGTCAAATGAGTTAAATTGGAAGATTTTGACGATATTTTCACTGAAACGATGTACTTTTCGAAAATAATTTACTAGTAACGGAAGAAGTGACACATCGCGGGTGAGGTCGCTAACATGAAAGAAGTGACACAGCGTGGGTGAGGTCGCTAACATGGAAGGAGTGACACAGCGCGGGTGAGGTCGCTAACAAGTTTAGTAGCACAAGCACATAAATATTGCATTCGAAATTTAAGTGAACAACCACGTACGTGGTTGTTCATGTACAACTATGTAGAATCAGATTACCTACAGATGACTATTACCGTGGTAAATTATCACAAAAGAATTAACAAAAAATTATGTGGCCAGCCCACCGTTATGTGCTTTGTCATATTGATGAATATTCGAGGTTTTAAAGAGGACAACATTCAATCTTATTTCTGCTGTAAAAGATTAATATTATGGTAATTATTTAACTCAAATGTATACGGCTGTCGGATGAAATTCATATTATATTCGAATAATAGAAAGTATATAAATAACACAGCGAAATCATTGCGGTGCGATACAATATCGCCATTATATCGCAAATCATGTGTTATGAGTGCGATAATCAAAATCCGATAGGTACTATAAGGGAATAGCCATGGCACTATGGGAGAAATTAATGCGGCGTGGTATGGTATGAGTATAACCAGTATGGGAAATCAAATACGATGCTATATGGGGATAGTCACTACAGAGGAAGTCAATGCGACGCGATATGGACATTATTACGCGATATTATTGTGGTAGGCGTGTGTTACGGTCGTTAATGAGAAGATTTTTCACAATCTTCACCGACGACATATTTATCTGTAGCAATTAGTTGTTGTATATCTAATACAACACTATGTATAGTTAATTTGTTTAATAAACATGAATTAATCGTCATGCGTAGTGCCACGTGACTTATGGCAAATAATATTGCAATGCCAAGTATCAAGTGGTTGTAACCAATACGTGGATTACATCAATTGAAAGGATCTCTCAGTAAGAAAAGTAATTTACGTGATAAATGGTTGAAAATGTCAGCCAATTTGATCGTGTTAATGCAGTTTTTTTATTAATTGCCATATTGGCTAGTACTTCGTTCCGTGAACTTTATTTAAAGATAACTCTTTTTCTGACATCAAATAAAGCTTTTATTTTGCGTCATGCTAAGTTCTATTTTCCTGTGAAAACGGCATTACAATCCGTTCAGCAATTTAGAAGATGTGCTCGTACAGTATGGTGCACGTTGAGCTTTACATTTGTTGTACAATTTTGGCTCTTATGACGTAGAACTTAAGAATGGTACAAAGTCCGATATGTAAAGGTTGACCTGCCCTTGACTGTACAAACAGACAGAAAAAGACTATTTTTTCAAAAAAAATTTTTCTATATTTTTACATTTGTCCTTTATTTTTTAGAGACATACCGTGGTCCTTCGGTTTCATATGCATAATAGACTAGCAAAACCCGTGCATGTGCAACTTTTTTTGCGTTTTTCGAAGGAATTTAAAATTTGCGTCTTTCGAAGGAATTAAAAAAAAACAGTTTTTTCTGATCTACACATAACCGAGTGCATAAATGGAAGAACCATTTTTTAAAGGATTCTAAACAAGGAAATTCATACAAATATCCACACATACACACTAAAAACCACGCAGGGTCTAACTGTGATGTAGAGAGTCGAAATACATTTGCCATAATCATAGGGTTAAGAGGACACACCTATGCTACGTCCTGATTAAGTTTTGGGTTTGAGTTCTCATAAAACGTACAGAGTTCAAATACAATTCTTGTAAATGTTTTGCTAATTCATTTAAGTAAACGGGAATGACATAGATTAACTTTCTAGTTCCGTAGGCGTTGTTTGCTTTAGATAGATCATTTTTTAAGTTTCTTATATTATTTGGTCTATTGTCTATATCATACGGGATCTATGGAAAATTCACGGGATCGAAACCGCGAACACACCAAGTACCACACATGTGTTTGCGATGCTCTTTAGTCTATTTCGATGCGTCTTAAACATATTACCTTGCTTTCTTTAGCTCACTGACCATTTGTTACTGTCAACTGGTAGCATCTGAATCGCTTTGCATTAATGCCGTCACCCCATTTCCTCGTGTCTCCCTTTCTACTTATATCTTATTTTAACTTGTTCTAAATTTATACTAACACTAGCATGCCCGAAGATTTACTGTAATCCCGCTGTTTCCTGAGTGATTTCCTGAATGAAATGTATAATTTTTTATCCTTGGTATTAAATTTTTTTTAAAGACCAATTTTAATTCACACTACCATCTTATGGCTTCATAGTTTTTAAACATTATAATGTATCTAAACACAATCCTTTAGCTTTGGACACCACGAGAAAATACTTCTTTTCATTAACGAAATGAAAATTTAAAATTTATTAATTTGACTAACATAATTATGGAGACAAATAAATATAAGACGGATTTTAATTGCAATATTAAATTATTTTACATTTTTGATTGCTGAACTTCAAAATAAAGCTTGGAAAAAGCAACATTTTTCTTTTTGTTTTTAATTTTTCGTTTTTGCTTATGGTATACTTGGACAACCATCGTTGTGTTTTAATATTATGCTGAGAGCCATTTTGATATAGGTACAAAGTATGTCCATTTAGATAAAAAAAATATAATATTGATCAACTTTGTGTTTTTTAAGTTAAATAAACTATTTTTCTTTTTTCTATCAACGCGAATTTCATCATGTTTGATATATGGGGAACTCTTTTAATTAATATTCTTTATTTTCATAATTAAATTATCTGTTTATTACGTTTATGATTATACAGACCACTGACTGATGGACGGTACCGGACACTGACGAATAGTGTCCTATCCTTCAGTGTCCGGTGCTTTTCGGGTCAGTAAAAAGTACCTATGTGTTCTCAAATTGAGATTAGTACCCATATATAAGTAGTTCAGCGTATTCATTACGTAATTTAAATTTAACTTTCATTCATAAAAGTCTAAATAAGATTGAAATTGTGTAAGTATTGTGACTTACTCTCAATAGATTACCATAATAATATAGTTCTTATGATAAAACAATTAAATTGATCGATAAAAAATTGATAAATTTTGAAAAAAAAAAATTGTTTCAAAATTACAGAATTTAATTTCTTAGAAGCTATCCTATGCGAACGATTGAGAATATTTTTTTATAGAATTGTTACTAAAAGGATAATTTTAAAATTAATAACATAAGCTTAGCTTAAACATGCAACCTTACTTGTATTACTTGACCATGCTCTATTTTTTTTATGTGCCAATATTTATGTTGGTGGCACTATCTTCCGACATTTGGCACCAGAAGGACAAACTTAACCCAGATAATCTTGAACTTACAAAAGCCATGCGATAACACCATTCCAATTTGTAATTACCGATTGTTTCCCCTAATATACACTAAGCGCCACACACATCACAACATAGAAACAATAAGCTTTGACACCCGAATACAATTTTTACGAACATTTTTGTAGTCGCGCGACATATTTCTGGTATCACGGGACACGACACTTTTCGAACGGGATAGATACCACGACACTACTCGAGCGGGATATTGGTACGCGGGAACTGTTAGTGCGAAGATGCAAGGCATGTCATTGCGCTTGGATGGGCGGTGGAACACTGCACGTTCGGTTCGGCAAAATGGTATGGCATTTGGAACAGGCGGGCGTCATGCGCGGTCCGATGTCTTTTCCAGTATTCATGGTCAATGTTAACCAAATTTTACATCTTGTTCCTTGGTTATGTAACGTGTATTAAAACCTTGTAAGGTCTTAACCGGTTGGTAAAATATTAATAACATTTACGATAAGGTAATTAGCTATCTGCAAATTTTATAAAACAATGTCGCTTTTGTCTGCCTCTTATTCGTATCGTTCTATTATCTCCACGTTAACTCCTATACGCAGCGGATTTTCACTTTCATGTGTTTTTAACAGGAACTTTTTACGTAAATATTTTAAAAATATCTATTGAAACTATAGTAGCAGCAAAGGTTTTTAGTGGAACCAAGTAAAAACTTATAGATATTATCTTAAACATGAATGTTTGGAGGTTTGCTACTCTTCCGCGTATTCTTCTTATAAATTTTAATGTACTTACACCTACATTGTAACTAATGAGTGGAAAAAAAAGGAAAAAAAAGAAAAAGTACAAAATGACAAAAAAGGCCGTAACCGGTTTTCTTTCGCCATTTCTTTTTACCGGTTGCCATTTTGCTTGTGTCCGAAATGGTGGTAGTATACATATAACGTAGTTTATTTTTTTTATATAAACAAGTTGTAAATGACAAGAAAAAGTGCCTGTGAAGGTCTAATTTCTAAAATAAACGATTTAATTTAATTTCATTTCATTTAATTTCTTTCAAAATACAAAAAATTGTTAATTTGACAGAATTGTTTGTACATTTTGTCTACAGGTAAGTAGTTAGTTTATAATCTCAATTATAACACAGTTTAGTTTTTATCCTAAATACCTATTAGTCTGGAAACGGAGTAACGGGACTTCGCAGGTAAAACTGTGGGTATCGGCTAGTTAAAAATATTTATAGATATCAGATTACCTTTTGATTACCTTTCACAAGGGGATTTGGAAATTGATTAGTTCTAGCATTAGGGATGTGGGAGTATCCGTTACAGGTACGAAATTAATTGTCTTTTTTGGGAGTAGACGAAAAAATCTTTTGGGCATAGTTAGGTAGGTAATTATAAAAATGTCAGGTCCATATTACAATAACAATTTAGTAATACCCAACGAATATTCATTCAAAATCCAAACAATATTCATTAATAAAATAAATAAAAACACAGCGCCATCTAGCTAAGTTTAAATCGTTTTTGCTAATCATTCATCAAGGATTTAAAAAAAATACGTCCGCTACACACCTATGTGAAATTTGAATCCACGTACTCCATACCTCGTTAATATTGCCCTTACAACTGGCTACCAGGAATGTATGTAGTGGTGGCGGATTTTTTTATTTCTAAAAACTGCATAAAAAAATATTAAATTCGTTTATTAGCAAGATTAATGTACCTAGGTCTTATAACAATGTAGATCTTAAATTAAATATGCACTTAGAACTTTATCACCCTTTCCAGGTATCTTTAGAAAATCGTTACTGAAGTCGCAGTCATTAATAACTTTCGAAACAAGGTTAGTTAATCAAAAGCTACTATCATCCTTACTTGTTCCTTACTTCCTTACTTAATATTATAAATGAGAAAGTGAGTTTGTTTGTTTGTTTGTTATTCCTTCACGGCTTGATTAAGCAGCCGATCATTATGAAAATTTGCATACATATTGTTAGGGGTACAGAGTCCAACATAGGCTACTTTTTATCCCGTGAAAGTATGTCGTTCCAATGGGAAAATAATTTTTCTACTATAGAGGGCGTTGTATCGGCCAACAGATGGCGCCACAAGTCGCGCTATGGGTTGTTCTGTTGTCAAACGAGACCTATGTCATATAATTAACGTCGTCGTAAATAGTCCTTATGCATATTATAGGATAAAAAATAAAAGCTTTTTTAACAAACAGTGGGCGATCTCGACCGAGTTCCTGTCGCTAATAACATAACAACAGTTGTTAATGACATAACAACAGTTGTTATGTTATTTACTTAGATATTTCGATAAATATAGATAGATAGATGGCCGTGTGGTGGCAGCAGATCACAATATCACCCCATCTCCTCCAATGGGTGTCGTAGAAGGCGAAGAATATAGTAGTAAAGAATGGGCAGCAGCGTTCTGTTCCAAATCTCCAACCAACCCAACTGCTCTCGCTAGCCCGCCTGCCCAGTGTGGCGACTTGGCAAGTATTGGCAAACTCCCAGGCCATCCCCCCAAAATGTTGACTTGATGATTTTTTTATGATACAGGAGTTGCAGTTTACCTGAAGGTAAGCAATCACCACTGCCAATGAATATCCACGACTACATGAATCCCGGACCTACCACCACCTATCGAGCAATAAATAAAGGAAGAAAGAGGAAGGGTATAGGAAGTAGAAAGAAGTACAGGTAACTCGGGACAAGCCCACCACACATTCCCACCGACGTGTCACCTGTGTAGCCAGGATCAACAACGGCGACCTCAGATTGACAATAAGCGATGATGCTTATTGACGTCCCGGGGGAGAAAACTATAACTGTCTTGGAACTCACAACGAATTTAATCCGAAATAAAATAATCGGAGTAGGAAGTATTGAAAGGACTTCCCTCCTTAACAACTACGTGAAAGACAGCAAGACAGGTATTAGGCTACGTTTGTCAGTTGCTTTTTTTTTAGCCATTTATGTCCCACTGCTGGGGAAAGGTTTCTCCTGTCCTTCTCCAACTATACGTCTCGTTGCACTATAACTATAATTTAATAATAAAAGTGCAATTAACGCTATCAAATGCGAAATAAAAATTCCGCTCTTTATAAGACCGCCGCCTTAATATTTTGTTTGCATGTCCGTATCATACGTTGCGAAATTAAATTAAGTTTTCATTGCAGGTATAATATTCTGATTCGTGCACTAATTAGTTGGATTACCTACAGGGGCTAACGGTGAGTTGCACAAAAACATTTTGAAGTTGATCATATATTAACATAATAAATAAATAGGGACAAATCACACAGATTGAGCTAGCCCCAAAGTAAGTTCGAAACTTGTGTTAAGCAACGATACTATATTTTATAACAAACACATATATAGATAAACATCCAAGACCCGAGGCCAATCAGAAAAAGTTCGTTTTTCATCATGACCGGACCGGGATTCGAACCCGGGACCTCCTGGGTGACGGTCTGGCGTGGTAACCATTACGCCACGTAGGTCGTCTTAACAGACCTGGTAGAGTGGCTAAACATGTCCTATTTTAGGCCGCGGCTGGTTCAAGTCCCGGCTTAAGGCAAACGTGAGTGTGTATTATTTCCTACTGGATTTCGAATAGAAACTAAAATAACAAATCCAAAATTACGATCGGGATCGATCCAGTCTCCTGTTTTGTCTCAATCATTGCTACGTGGAATAACAATTTAACTTTTATTCGCAACATCACACAAGTGATTTTATATTTATTTTTATGGTGTTCAACTTTTTGATGTTACAAAAAGGTTACAAGCTGAATTGACTCTCTGCTGACTGGGTACTCTGCTTATAAGTCATGGTGTTAAATTGTCTTTCAGCTATCTAGGTAACTTGCTTTCATGTCATCCAACGTGAATTGTCTATCAGCGAAAAAGTCTTTCTGATTAGAGAGGGTCTCTAGGTGATGTGCGCGATTTCGTCAATTACTAATTTCATATTAGCTTTTTTTTTATACACGTAACACATAATAAAGGGAAATACATAATTCAAGATTACTTGATGGTAATGTCAGATTATTTATTGAATACTATTATTAAATTGAAAATTACAAATAACCTGATTGGGTTTTTTTTTAATAAAAATAATTGATTTTCCTAGTAAATATACTTAATTCATAATTTTAAATTTTTTCCTTCCTCTTAGAGTTTTCTAACATAATCCAAGTTAGTGACCATTGCGTAGCCTAGTACACTGACCAGTTCAAATGATAGAAAGTGAAGTATCTTATTTTAATTTAATATTAGTACGAGGCGGTTAACAACTCATTATTTCCAAAACTGTAAAACATTAAAAAATACAGTTGAAAATGCAGCCGAAAAGAAAAACCTCTTTACCATATCTCTTCAATTAGAGACAAGGATAAAAATATCAACTAGGTATATATTTTTTTATTCTTGTAAATTTTCTTTCTTCAATGAGA
This sequence comes from Endotricha flammealis, assembly GCA_905163395.2. Taxonomy (NCBI): domain Eukaryota; kingdom Metazoa; phylum Arthropoda; class Insecta; order Lepidoptera; family Pyralidae; genus Endotricha; species Endotricha flammealis. The sequence goes on along the minus strand of LR990870.1, from coordinate 5,266,947 downwards.
GAAAAGAAAATGGACAAGAAAATGGTAAGTAACATAAAAGCTCCGCCCGCGTGGTCAAGAGAAAATGTCGATAATTTTTCCCATGGGAATCTCTTTATCCCGTGGGGAAAAAAAGTAGCCTTATGTCACTCTCCAGACCATAAATTACCCCCGTTAAAATTATGAAAAAATTCTTCCCGTTAAAATTATGATTTTTTTCCCGTGGGAATGAGATGTTTTTCCGGGATAAAAAGTGTCACTCTCCAGACCTTAAACTATCCCCAATAAAAAATTCATATCAATCCGTTCATTACTTTCGACGCAAAGGGTGGACAAACAAACAAGCACACTTTCACATTTATAATATTAGTATGGATTATCTTCACTACGCAGACGTTTCATACAGTTTTATAATATTATAGAAAGAAAAATGGGGGACTCGGGGGGCTAGATAGAAATCTCTACCAATAGAGTTGGAATAATAAATTATAATGTTAAATATCAGTGATTCACATCAAGTAGGTATTGGTGATAATAAAATGCCGTTCCTCGAGGGAAATCTGCTGAATCTTCAGGTGAAATTTTGCCGATTGCTTTAATCATGTTAGGTATAAGATGTTATGTTAGCGATTGTATGTAGGTAATAAATGGTAGCTTCAGGTAAAAAGACTTTCTTATAACAGTCAGTTTAAGAAAAAACGTTTTGAATTTTACATATTAATTCTTTTGCTGTGAAGAATTAAAAAATCGGGCCACGCACGGGTTTTCGTATTTTCCATTCTTTGCTTGCTTGCAGTTGAGTGCAATGTCGTAGATATTCTATGACATTTTTTTCAGACAAAATATCAGTTTGTATTACCCATTTATAACGGAAAGCGTTAGCGAGACAGATATTGATGCTCGTGCACTAGAAATGGAATGAAACGGCTGAATTCAATCCTGAGCTTTTCATAAAATTTTATATTTTCATAGGGTAATATTGAATTTCAACTAGGCATGGCCCATTTCAATCGTTTGCTTTAACCATTTAGACTAGAAAGCCTAAAAAGATTTTCAATCTATTCACCAATTTAATAATTCAATTTAAATTTTGCATTGGTCAACCGCCCCGATTATTTCAAAAACAGTTCCTCAATGTCAAATTCAAATGTTTTATTCAGAGAATAGGTTTTTACAAATACGTTCTCTTGTCAATACATAAATGATTTGTATAATAAAATTAATCTAGGTACTCTATAAACTATCTACTACCATTTCGGAAATAAAAGCAAGAGGAACTGTTCGTTACCATCAAGATACATGATACTTACTGAGACACTACACTCAGTAAGTATCATGTATCTTGATGGTAACGAACAGTTCCTCTTGCTTTTATTTCCGAAATGGTAGTAGATAGTTTATAGAGTACCTAGATTAATTTTATTATACAAATCATTTATGTATTGACAAGAGAACGTATTTGTAAAAACCTATTCTCTGAATAAAACATTTGAATTTGACATTGAGGAACTGTTTTTGAAATAATCGGGGCGGTTGACGCTTCCTGAATGAATACGAACTATAGCGCAGGTTACTGCGAATACGGTAGTCCGCCGACTGCGCAGCGACTGGCCCCATTTACCGAAGCAAAGTTACTCTACAGTAGATACTCACCGAGCAGCAGCGTCTCGTCGTCGAGGGCGGTGACGAGCGAGTCCGTGCAGCACGTGTTGGTGTTGTCGATGGAAATGCGCACGGATGCGCAGTCGGCTGGCGAGTGCGGTAGCTGCTCCGCCGACTGCGTAGCAACCCGCCCGTTCGCCAGCCGCAGCGAAGCCGCCCGACCTCCGTTGCCTGTCGCCGCGCCGCCTCCACCATCTTCGCATCTGGTGACAAGAGAGAGATTTATTATTATTTCATCATCATCATCATCACAGATATAAGAAGTCCACTGCTGGAAACCCCCCCCCCCCTCAATTGTAGAAAAAGCGATAATTATTGCACAGTGGTTTCCTTCTTTATTTTTTATATATTTACAGATTGAGAATTAGAAAAGTGGGTAGGAGAAAATACAACGGGTTAATAATTTTTGACTTTATTTATTTTAAAGGTCGTCGTCGTGAAACTTAATTAGATTTAAAGTCGCATTCACATTTTTAAGTTGGGTCACTGCACTGAGTGGCATGTTTCAGTGGTCTAAGTCGTGTGTACTATGAATAAAAGCAAACATTCGAAGCAGAGGTCAAGTTTTTGTAAAGGTTGAAAATAAGAAATCACAGCTAGTATTTTTTTAAAGTTATTAACTACATCGAGTATGTATCCCATCCCATAGAATAGATATACCAGAAAAAGTTATACTTTCGTATTTCCGGACATCAATTTTAATATTCGATTTATTAATAGCTTCATTTTAAAGTATAATGTCGACATTTTTAAAGGACCTTATTCATCAAGTTCAACAAAATAATCTCATCTTATCCTGTTTCCTAATCAATTTATTGATTGGACAGAGATTTGGTGATCTTTAACATTTGCTACCTAAGCTGATTTTTCTTGAAGATACTTGATTACAACGCAAAAAGAGAGGTGTCATAAGTTTGATTTGTGTATTATGTGTCTATCTGACGTCGTTCATTTGCAAGCTCCCAATTTGTCCTTTTTAGACAAGTCCATGTGTCCGTCTGTTCGCGGTCTAGTGTCAAACATGGCGAAACTATACAATACTGTGTTATAAAATAACATTATAGCTTTCGCATTCACACAGAAACAAGTGTGAGTTTATACAAAAACATGGGCACTTTTATAAAACAAACAAAATACAATAATTTCCATTTCGTGCTAAATAAATCTTTTATATTTCTACATTTCCGTCTACGATCGTTAAATAAGGCATTAAGTATGACCAACTCATTGTAAGTGGACCCGATTGCTCTTTCTCACATTACAAAAGTAATGGCCCACATTTATTGTTTTTAATTTTAAAAGATTAATTCCTTTTAATATTTTCTTTACTTCTTAGCATAAAGCTTGCCTATTACGGCTTTATAGATAGGAAGTCAGCTGTCAGCAGTAATATAACAGGGATATTAGTTACTTTGACTCTTTAGAGTAACTTATTTATATAATTTTCAACGTACTGAATATCATTGTAATTATTATTAGTAAAATATGACTGGAGAACGTGTCTGTGAAAATCTTCTCTCTGATTAAATTAAATTTCATTTGTTAAAACAAAATACTTTTATAAATTGAATTAGTATCATTCGGTATAAGGCAGCGTCCTGCAATTTCTCGCAGAAGAATTCGCGATTGCCTACTTCTTTTTCTTTAGTTGCCGCTTCATTACTGAAGATGCAGCACTTTGAATCGTGCAAACAGATGCCAGTTCAAGAAATAGCAATTACGAAACTGAACTGATAAATCTACGAGAACTGTTGCGAGATGTAAGAAATACTATTAGATGTGTTTGTATTGTTTCTTGAGCGAGAAAAATAGCCCATAGTTACTCGTTTTCTCGCCTTTGGTGGGATAATAGATCTATCTCTCTCTGAATTTAAGAGCCGCTCTCTCTTGTCAGTGAAGCAGCCTCAATTTGTTTTTCTCTTGTGCCAGTTTTTTCACCTATTTAAAGGACACGACGCCTATCTTTTCTTATGATGACATGAAGATCTATGCAGTCTAAATTCAAACAATAAGTTATTGATTACATGATTTGATTTATCGAACAAGAAATAAAATTAGCTTCTAATTTACTAGGAAAACACTTTTAGATTTTGTGAACCAAAAAATATAGTAGGAAGCTAAGGCCAGATAGAATTTATCTCACAAAATCACATTTTCACCTCCACTCGAGCGATAAATCACAAACGTATATTTCACCCCCGCAAAAGGGGGTAACTTGGTAAATCGTGGAAGTATTACAAAACTAATAATATTGTTACATTACGTATAAATATTATTTGGAAGTTCGAGGATTTCCCAGAAAACATCCCACACAGATTTCTCAATATAAAATACATATAGATTTTATTGAAAGAATCAAAAAAACTTGTAAATGATGTGAGGAAAATTGTATTTTTGGAGGCTTCAACGTAATTTGTTACCATGAGGTTGCCTTGAAAATATTGCTATAAGTTTAAGTAATAAGGCCACCTTATTGCAGACTCTAGTCTTTAGTTAAAAGTGTTTACTATTGTTTTGTTGTATATTGCAAATAATGTATATTTATCTATTCAATCGATCTTTTGTATGAAGTCCTGACGCTGAAGTTAGCGTCTAATATCTATACACGTTGGCTTCATGCCGTACCTATGCCGCGACTACGTGCATAATAGTAGGTATTTGTAGATATATACTGAATGATCTCTACTTTACTTTAAACAAAAGACGATTTAATAGGTCTCCTGATGGCAAGCAATCAGCGCTGCCCGACTTTAAATAAATAATTTATTACAGAAAGATGAATAGCGAGAAGAAACTAATAAAGTTATCAGAAAAAATATACAGTTTCTCAGTAAATAATTTCCTCGTTTCTCTGAAAAACTTCTGGGACAGATACCAAATTGATGACCGTATTTGAAAAGACCTTTATACCAGGCTTCGATTTGAGTTATAGTTCCGAGAATCGAGAGCTTCCATTCGATTCCTAGGAACACCCACGCCGTTAGGGCCCGACTTTACCGAAGCAAAAATGTGGGTAGCGGAGAAATGTGACGTAATCGGCAAATAATATTATATTCAGTATATTCATGTCGTGACGTATTAATAACCATATAGGAAGGTAAGGCAATGTGGGCGAGATCTATCTTGTCATAAACATTGACGAATCTGTAGGTCGTACATCTGTACGTCTCATTTGAAAACTTGTCACTCTGAGACTTCGCGAATCCGTACATATTTTTTAAAATACACAATCAAAAATTCGGTTCTTTTAACCGTATTTCTACTGGGGATGGGGAGTAAAACTCCCAGTTCTGTGTAAATATCATATAAATAACATCGCTTCAGTGGAGGCTCTTATATAAAACGTTGTAGTGCTGCAACATTTATTCATGTTTCGTAGAAAAATTGGTGTCATGTCTATAAAATATTCTTTTCGCATTCTGTATTACCTGTAACTCGCGGCTTCCTAAGTCTTTGATATCAATTCATATTAGTATGATAATTTGATAGTAACATCCTGCACAACATAATAAATAAAATGTTGTTATGTATCAAATGAAAAAGTTTTTCTAATATGACAAGACAAGTATAATTCTATTCTTGTTTCTATTTTTATTATCCCTAACGTGATGTGTTACATGCCAACATTACTTATAATTAAGTTAAAATTAACTATGCAGAGTCTATTAGATAAAGGAATAAAAGTAGAGGATTCCCCTTAGATTAAAATTTTAAGCGTAGGACATTTCTGAGCAAAAAATAAAAGGGCGTATAATACCGAAGGCTCATACATAGGTAATACCCGTAAATTGAGTGACATATTTATGTTACTAAGTAACTAAGAAGCTGTATAGATAAAATTTACTCGCTTGTAATTTAATGTAAATATTGAATGAATCCCAGTAGAATACATCGGCTTCGAGGTAACAGATGAATTATATGCTGAACATTCAGATCAAGGTCTCGTACGGATCCCGCGGGACGTACCATGACGTATGACTGCCCCCTTACAGTGAGCACCAGGCCATCACCAATCATACTTGACCTACCACACCCCCCAAATTACTACACATACCTTACAAAGCGGGGTGCGCTAATCTATTACCGCAGACCATATATGAATGGACAACGTTTACACAATGTATTTGCGGGCTAAAAATGCGGTTTCGCTTTTTTATGGCTATTTTTCACTGTACCGTTTTAATTGAAAAAAGTGCACGATGTTTTTTGAGAGCACTAATTTATTTTACGAGGTAACACAGTCACTGGTAATTTGTCAGCAAAAATACAAATGTTTTGTAAATTAACAGAATGTTGTGTGATTTATGTTACGACCGGACAAACCAGAGATAAAATTTTAACGTGTACGATCTGTATTTGTTTATGGTCAGAGTCGTTCGGAATATGAATAATAACTTTGGAAAATGTTATTGAAAATAAACATGATTCGAGCTAAATGAAATTCAACGTGATGTACAAAGAAATTTTTTTTTAATTTTAATTATGGCCATTGACATACTGATTGAAAGGTGGTGGTGTCAATTTACACCATCGCAATGCCGCAAAATGTTAGTACCGGACAGCTTGAGTTTTATGTCGATGATTATGGCTTTTGCATACTTATTCTTTGCAATTAAGTCAGTGTCAAGTGAAAAAGTATACAGTGCACAGCGGATAATCCGCTCAAATCGGAGCAGCCCGTCTGGGAAAGGACCTCCACATTACAGAAGATCGTAGTCAAATAGCATTCGTCTCGGCCATAAAGAAGCTCTTCACATAGAAGTAAGTGTATGTATTGTTTATAGGATTAACATTCTTTAAACGTCAAAAACACAAAATTAAAATTTATTTCATAATACAATAACATAAGAATACCTACTTGAAATTATTTTTTTATGTCTCGGCTTCAATAGTTGACCGAAAAACCTGAAACGCTTAAAAAAGCTCGACATTGTTCCGAAGCTCTCGGGGAACTCAAGCGGCTTGTCGAGTGGAACTTAAAATATTCAAAGCCATTGTGAAGAGACTTTATGTAAAATGGGCTTCATTGAAATAAGTGTAAGGAAGTGACCACACACATCAGCACTCATCAAATGTGTTCTCATGTTTCTCAACAATTTGTCTCATTCTTTCATGTATATTGGTACATAATTGGTGTACACTTAACAATTGAAAGAGTTGTGTCTTATATTTTTATAAATTTACATAATTTGATTGTACACTCAACAAATGAAAGAAAATGATCAGCGTAGATGTGATTAAAGTTTTCTAAATACTGTATGAAGGTACTTAATCGAATTTATTTAAAAAAAATATTACTTTCAACTCTCTATTTCTCATCTATCGTAAGAAAACTTAATTCTATTTGTTTCTTAACTAAACAACCCTAAAGCACTGACGTCGTTAAACAAGTACTTGCCTATTTACTTATATCTTGCCCAGTGGTCGCCAAGTTTACAAACTATGTATTCCGTCTCAATTAGCCTCGGGTCGTTACGTCTGTCACAAAGATCTCTGGTCCCTTAAGATCTCGGTGACCTTGTTTGTACGTGTAATTGATAAAGTTAGGGTCAACACTAGGGCATGTAAAATCTTCTTCCTATCGTTATACCCTACCTAAGGGACTGGGGCGATCGTAATGATTTTTACTTTACCTCCATCAGATCTTAACATACTTTTGTAATATAATTTCTAAGACACGGGAATTCTCGCGCTATTATATGTCTCTCGTTATTTCCCTGAGGCCCGAGCACTCGTTCAGTGACACTTGATAATTAATCTATACTGATATTATAAAGAGGTAAAGTTTATGAGGTAAAAGGGAGTAAATAGATTTTGAAAATTCTTTTACCAATAGAAGGCCACGTTTAAATTAACTCGAATAGCTATATTAAGCTGAAATAGCACACACGGACTATGCCACGGGCTAGTTACATATATGCATAAATCAAAAAACACGACTTGGTATACATTACCCTCACCAGGAATTAAACCAGTGATCAAATTGGTCGGTAAGCTGGTTTATTAACCACCCTTTAAAGATAAAAAAAATATGATTATGTTGCAATTTCGAGAATATATAACATTATCCTCAAAGTAGGTCACATACAAGCGAAATCAATAAACTTCTGATATCGTAAAATATAAAATCAGTTTGTTCGGTAGCACATAAACAACAATGTCACACGACCACAAGTCCCGAAGATTAACTACAAAGTGTTTAAATCTGTCAAAGCGTCTATTCAAGCTTTATTACCCATTTAAAAGTTGTCAATTAGGGGCCAATTTTTAGTATACCATAAGGATTTTGCTACAAAGTCGTCTCATTCAATTGGCATCATTCGTTCATCATCTTCGATATCAACCCCTACTTACTTAGGCCGTTTGTTCATCGCCACCGTCACCACGTCACCGAGATTGACATGACGGCGCCGTAGTAACGATACATACATTTACTATAGCCGTGTGGCTACCGCATGCCCGTCACGGCGCTCGCTATTACGGCGCCTTCCATGTCGATCTCAGTAACGTGACCGTGACGGTGGCGGTGGTCAAACGGCTTTACTCATGTCTCTGCAGGGATGAGGGTCTCCCTTCAATCGACGAGTATTACTCTGCCACGCTTTATAACCACGAGTTGAAAAGGTTAGAGATTAATTTAGCCGGCTGATGATATGTGTCTTGGATAGCGACTGTCTTTGCGGAAATAACCGACCGATTAGTTTAATAACCCTCTGCAGTACGGAGGAACTCGAGAATAATTTAACCCATCTAAACATTGGCTAATGGGACCATGCTTAATTTGCATTTTAATTGGTTTTACACTTGAAATCATTCAATAAAGCACATGGTTACCTTTTGCGTATTTAATCTGAATTAGTGCAACAAGATCCCATCCCACAGAAAACCAGCACCGTGAATCGTATCACTATTTGGTAATCTGTGGCCATGGGTCGCATCATGGCACACGTTGATCCTACCAAATATGCTACTACTAATTGTTTATAATATTGTAAAATGTTATCTACATACAAAAAAATTTAATATTTGTTATTTGTGTACCAAATAAACCGTTATTCTTACTTTCTTTTTATTATAATTTCTAAAAATCTCATCTTATTCCTTGTCATCATCATTAAGTGCTCCTACCTCTGTGCCTGGGTCTGGGCGTTCATCGATTACTCATTCACAGCATTTCTCCTAATATCCATCAACATCATTTCAGCTTAAATCCACTGAACAATTAGGTCTCCCCAAAATTTTGTGCAGGATGTCGATGGATGCAATTGACTCCTTTCAGGATCAGGGCGAGTTGCTCTCTAGAGGACTCTTGACGAGTACTCTACTTAATGAGTAATCTTCATATAAGTTTTCATAATTTTACTATTATAATTTTAGTACCACTGAATAAACAGATTAAGGCCCAGTATATAGAATCATTCATACATAATAAGCGATCCGTGGGGATGATAGATCGATTCCGCCGAGGGATTTAGACGGAGGCGGCAGGCATATTAAATGAACGGATATCAAATCAGTAACAGTTGTACACACATATTTGCATAAACTGGAGATTATTGGAGTGGTAGAGCAATTATTATGAAATGGGCTAGCTCGACCGGGGAAGTACCACCCACAGAATATCGACGTGAAGCAGCAAAGCGTTTCGCTATCCCCTCTTTCCCCCTCCTTCTTTCCCTTCCCTTCCTCCTTCCTTTCCTTCAACCTCCTTGGTCGATAACGCATTGGTAGCGCCCCTGGTATTACTGATGTCTATAGGCGGCGGTGACCGCTTTCCATCAGGTGGCCCGCATGCTTGTTTGTCTACTGTATGACATAAAAAAAGTCTGATAGTTAAATACGTCTGTATAATATTGTTTTAGTGTATGTTTTTTTTAACTGTTCTTCTTTTTTATATAACTTCTAGTATCAATCTGTACCTTATGCAAAATTATGATACAATTTTTTTCATTTACATTGAACCATAAAATCATCCCACTGCAGGGATACAGGTCTCCTTTCAATCGAAGGGGGTTAGTGTGTACTTCGACACGCTGCCACAGCCCGGACACTCCATACAACGCGCGTGAAATAATTACCTATTTCTACCACATAGGCCAATGTCGTCTGTACACGCGCACACGTATACACATTCGTTCACTAAACGCACACCTTTGCGACTGCACCCGCCACGATACCCGCCTGGGGTAGAAGTAACGCGATTCGCTGCGGGACGGAGAGTGGCCATTCTACCTCGGGTTATTACTTATTCTATGACCCTGCTCTAATGCGGATTGGCGGAGGCTAGTGTTTTCAAGCCGCTTGAAGGCCACTGACTTTATTTAACGACTGTCACATTTCATCAGTTAAATTTCATCTTTTCGTACTATTTCTGAGAGTGCTGAAGCTGACTGGACCACCCGACCGACTTATTGTAAATTTCGTATTTTCTGACATACTTAAGGTTAGATTAAGGGCTATTTCCTTGACATGCTTCTGGGATTTAGTGATGAGTATGGTTTACGGGATTATCATTCACTTATCGGTCTCATTCAATTGGCATCATTAGTTCATGATCATCGTTATCAACCCCTACTTACTTAGGCCGTTTGTCCATCACCGCCACCGTCACGTCACCGAGATCGACATGACGGCGCCGTAGTAGCGAAACATACATTTACTATAGCCGTGTGCTGCTACCACATTACTTTACATTACTGTTACATTACTGTGTTACTTGGGGGTAATGTACAGTCGCCTCGAGGATAGCAGGACCATCTTTAGGATGATTTTTGGTTGCAACATCCAACATCCTAGTGGACACGTGTAGCTCTAATAAACAAAAACCCCGTTTGGTAACAAAGAAAAGGACGGAGCGACAAAAGATCCGCTTACAAGATGTGCAAGCGATTTTTTTCTAAAATGGTCCTCCTATCTTCGAGGCCACCGTACCTACCCAACGGTGAAAGAATTTTTGAAATCGGTCCAGTAGTTTTTGAGTTTATTCATTACAAACATACACACACACACAAAAGTACAAATCTTTCCTCTTTATAATATTAGTGTATCGTAGTATAGATGATCATTAATTTCAGACAATAATTATTTGATTTCCAGAATGCTTTACCGAATCAAATGGATTTTATGATCATTATCATTATATATTTGACGACCTGCGTGGCGTAATGGTTACCACGCCAGACCGCCACCCAGGAGGTCCCGGGTTCGATCCCCGGTCGGGTTATGATGAAAAACTAACTTTTTCTGATTGGCCTCGGGTCTTAGATGTTTATCTATATATGTATTTGTTATAAAATATAATATCGTTGAGTTAGTACCTATCCCATAACACAAGTTTCGAACTTACTTTGGGGCTAGCTCAATCTGTATGAATTGTCCCTTTATATTTATTTATTTATATTTTGTACTTTGTAGAGTAGATTTTATATCTACAAATCATTTATTGGTGGATGTACTCTCTAAAAAGAGACATAAAGTGTCTGTCCTATTCTCTGAATAAACGTTTTGAATTATTTAATTACCTTCGCAAACCAGGGTTCAATACAGTTCAATAGTTATCTGCTACGTTTTATTCATGCACAAATGTTAAAACTCATAACACTAACATCAAAAGCATGATTCGATTAAAACATACACAAACAGTTTTAATTAAAATCGAGCTTATTCACGGACATTTTAAACTTTGGAAAGCGAGTTCAAAAGCATACAGAATAGAACGATTAATTGAATTTCATGCTGAAAACATATAATTCAGCCTTCGAGCCGCGTCCATTAGCGATTAAATCCGACATGCGATCTTCAAATTACTTTTAACATTTTAAATTTTAAGAATTTTATTAGCGAGAGTAATACATTCCACTTGAATTGTAATGTTAGTGACCGTACCATGACCGCTTAAAACAAAACAAGAACGGCTGAGTAAGAGAGACAGTGCAATACATGATGTAAAGCGACGTCTATTACACAATCGTTTAAGTATAGTTAGAAAAAGTCGTGGTACGGCCCCTGAAAAATCAATTCAATTTAATCGTTTGTTAGCAAGATCGTAGTGTAGAACATAGGTCTTAAGTTAAATATTTTTATTACTCGACTGAACTTGCTGATTGTACAGTCAAGTCAAAGGTGACCAGGGTGGAGAAATAAGAACAAAAAAATTTAAGCGAATAAATTCAAATTCAAAACTTTTATTCAGAGAATAGGTTTTCACAAACACGTTCTCTTGTCAGAGTATACAGTTGTAATAAATGATTTGTATAAATTAATCTACTCTATATACTACTACCATTTCGGAAACAAAAGCAAAATGACCACTGGTAAAAAAGAAATGGCGAAAGAAAACCAGTTACGGCCTTTTTGTCATATGTCAATAATGTAAGGTCGGTATGAAACTTTGTAATTAATTACTTAGTACAATTTGAACTATTTTTAAGTAAATAAATCTAGTAAATCCCTTCACGCAATATTTAGAAATCTTTAATCACATTTACGACCCTGGCTAACTATATCCTTTGTTGATTGTACCATAAAAGTTGAATATTTGGTGTCTGTTCTATCTGATGAGAAATCATCATCACATCACAATCATCATGTGAGCGCACCGTGGCGGAGTATACTTTGAATAATTGTAAAAGTCATAAGAAAAGAAAAGATCCGTAGGTCACTTCATATACTTATTCATTTACTACGGAGTTTTCTCTTGATATTTGCAAGTGTTTCAAGAATTAATTATTTAGCTTAGAAACTACTGCAATGCATATACGCTTTGGCAGCCAGAAAGTGGTATCGAAATTAATCGACCTTCCAAAATATCAAAGTTCTAAACTCCCAAAGCAATCAGGTTACCTATCTACACCGCTCGAAACATCCCTAATCGTTACTAAAACACGGACTTAAATCTAGATACATACCGCAATTGTGTCACACACAGACTAGTAGTAGTAGACTAGTTTGGTGGTGAGAGCCCTACGCTCCCGCAACAGTCCGGTGTCTCAGAAAAGGGTGTTAGTACAACCGAACTGAACTTTTCAATTAATAATAAAAAATAAATAAATAAATAAAAACAGACTAGTAAAACTTACTAACGGAATTTTGAAAAATCCTTTCTTAGTACACCCCTAGACATCGTAAGGAACCTACATTCCAAATTTGGACCCAGCGGTTTGGGCTGTGCGTTAAATATAGTTAAGTCAGTCAGTCAGGACTTTAGTTGTCTCGTATTCATCTGTAAAAACAGTAGTCTGAAAAATGTGGTAATTATTAAGTAAGTAGTTTAATCAAAGACTCTTGAGACAAGTTGACGCCAGATATAATGACTAAAGGGCTGTTAAATTATCCACATTAAAACTAAAATCTAGGTAGTGCTTTCTTTGAATTTTTTTGCTATGGAGAAAACTGTAAAAAAAAAACAGAAAAACAAATAAAATATTTTTACAGTTAATTTTTATTTCTTTGTAGAGTTGTTTTTATCGATTATAATTTAATGAAAATAATAAATAGCTATAAAGCGTTATTCTAAAATAACATAATCATAGCTATCAATAAAACTTTCTAACAATAGAAAGGTAGCAACATTCTCTCTCATTGTTACAACATTTTGGGGTATCTATTAAGATTTAACCCCGCAAAGAGCAGTGACGTAACAGTTTGCAAAAGCCATCGATGAACCGGCAAGATACATTGTACAAAGGGCCGTCCCTGACCCTGCCACGCGAGGTCGCGTGCTGCGGGGTTACCTTCGGTTTAGTATAGGTAGTGAGGTAGCATAATTTTTATCAGTAACACAAAATTATTTACTGTTATAACAATAAAGCTTTGTGTTTAAACTTTTCAATTGGTTTTTCGAAATCAATTTTTGTTTTGTAACAGTTCGGTGTGTGAATGATCCGAAAGAACTCCTTCTCTTCTTCGTTTCCTTTATTGCTTTACTTGCAGCAGGTAACTCATTGGTTGCGCCTCTGGTATAGCGGCGGTATGACCACTTTCCATCAGGTTTCCGCGAATTGGTCGCGTTTAGTGCGTCGACAGTTTTTGGTATGACAAAAAAAAACGTAAAAATTTATAATTCTAAATAAAATCGTGAACTTCTACACTCATCATGGTTAACTGGTAGAGAATGCAAGTCCGTTGTGTAATGTGATCAATAAAGATAAATAATTAAATAAAAAATCTACTAAGTAGATATTTGTAATAGATGGATCCTACCCCTGTGGTATAATAATAAATTTAACCAAAACTACTATTAATATCTACCAAATCTTGATATTCAACAGACTAGAAGCATAGTGACATGACGAGGGATGACAAAGGTCAGCGTCTCAAGATTTGGACACAAAGAGGGTCCTAATCTAACGAGTAATGATAACAGGCCTCCTTATCACACCCACGCTTACGTCAGGTAACAATATGTAACACTATTGTTATATTTACATAAGCATAAATGTGTTGAAATTAGAGAGACGAAGCTTTGTAGGGAATTAACAAGATATGAATGCTTAAAAGGAATAATACTAAAAAATAATATTTTAAGAGAGGTAGGGCACAGCCGATAATCCGCTCAAATCGGAGCAGCCCGTCTGGGTGGGGAAGGACCTCCACCTTACAGAAGATCGTAGCCAAATAGCATTGGTCTCGGCCATGTTGTGTTACTACGGTTAGTAAGGTCTCTAGAGCTCCACTTGGTGGGGTTGGGAGGGTTGGCAACTCGTGAATGATACCCCGCGGTATTGCAAGCGTCTATAAGCTATGGTGATACTTACCATCAGGCGGGCCGTATGCTTGTTTGCCAACTTTGTGGTATAAAAAAAAAATATATTTATATCTTAGTGGCATTACTTTGAGACTCCTTGTAAAATGATGTTATAAAATGGAGCGTATCATAAAACTTCTTTGTTTTACAATTCATATAATACTATTAAAAACAAAATAAGGGCCAACATTTTAAGTATCTTAAAAACGATTTTAAAAAATGGTGGATCCTTTAGAATCAATTTTTACACTAGAAACATTACAACTTAAATTTCTCGTGGTATTGTAATTTTGTCTTCAGATTAGTGTAGATAAAAGACATAAAAAATATCAATCAACTGTAATCAGATCAATCGAAGATGTTGGCAGAGCCCCAGGACAACACGAAAACATTTCAAACATGATAAAAGTTGATCTGAGCAAACTTTATTTGACCTTTGGCAGTACAACCAAACATCAAAATTAAACATGTGTTCAAACAAATTTGTCCATGAAATCGTCTTTTTTATAAGCACTAGTGGATTTTAACCCTTCTCCAGATTGGAATGGAGTTGATGTTTTATTGATTCCATGAAAATATCCATTATGTAACAAGTAGTTTCTAACCTGGTTAAACGCATAGCTACTAGTAGTTATTCTGTGGCATGGCATAGCATAGGGTTTTGAAGTACGTACCTATGGAAATCATTCCGGGAATGGCTTGCGCGGTGGAACTGCTGGCGACATGTAGGCAAACAAGATTTATGCCTTATTAGATAATAAAATGATAAACAATTAAATACCTACATGTTTATTTATTAGTATAGATGCTTGTTCTTCGTTTTTGCATCCTAATTATTGTTAATCGTCTAATCCCATATTACGCATATCTATTTTAAAATATTAGAAATATTTATTTCTATCATATTTACTTAATAAAATCAAATTACAATTAAGTATAATTTTAAAATTGATAACATTATCATGTAAGTACTGTTTTCAAGCTTATATTTTTATGAATGAAATTCCAATGTGCCACCTAGCGGGGAGTAGCCGAACCATAACTTAAAACTGATTTTTTCCGCCATCTAATGGCAATTTTGCGAACTAAAATATTCGCAAGTTCACGATATTGTTTGAGCTTTCCTGAAACTATGGCGCTAGTGTCTCTTCGAACTTTTACGTGACCCTTTATGCTGAAAACAGTTTTGATATTATGTAATAATAAAAATATCATAATATAGTCAATTCGAAACATGCGTTTTCACAATTTATTGTGTCTTTTATGACAAAATATTGTATCTAGTGTTAAAGTTCTACAATAACTAATTTATCTATCAGAGAGAGGTAGGGCACAGCGGATAATCCGCTCAAATCGGAGCAGCCCGTCTGGGGAAGGACCTCCACCTTATAGAAGATCGTAGCCAAATAGCATTGGTCTCAGCCATGTTGTGTTCCTACGGTGAGTAAGGTTACCAGAGCTCCACTTGGTGGGGTTGGGAGGGTTGGCAACTCGTGAGTCATACCCCCGGTATTACAAGCGAGCGTCTATAGGCTACGGTGATGCTTACCATCAGGCGCCGTATGCTTGTTTGCCTTTGTGGCATAAAAAAAGAAAGATAAATTGACAGTGTTGTATGATTTTTGACAGCTCCGAGGCTTAGTTGGTAGTGATATCTCTGGCGCCAGAATGCGCGGGTTCTATCTTCGTGCAGGACAAACGTGTTGTGAAGAATATGTGTTTAAGTCTGGGTCTATTACGTATAAGTAAATATTTACAACAATATATTCGTTATCTCATTAAAACTTAGCCTTTAATGGAACCAGGAAACGCTGTCTGAAAAAATAAGTCACATTTTTAATATTAAAAAACTTTTCATACAACATGAAACCGGCTCTTATATACTTATTATCACTAAAGTTATCTTTTTAACTTTAGTGTATTAAGTTAATATAAATAACCAAGATAAGATTTAAGTAAAACAAAGAAAAATTTACGAAGCATGGTACATTCAAAATCTTTTGTACAAAGTACAAACCATTTTATATATTTTATGAGGTTACTTGCTCGTGTTTGTTAATGCATTCACCCACACTCATAATTCGATATTAAATCTACAAATCAGTTCTCAAAACAAATAATTATAAAGACTGTAAGTATACTGTATGACTGTGTACTGTATGACTATGTATATTTACAACTAGATGCTGCGGGTGTTACCCGCTATTAACTTTATGCACAACTGCGCCATCTGTATCAGATTTTTGACCAAAACCTATGGTAATCGCCTACTTTTCGGGATAAACAGTACCCTATGTGTTAATCCAAGGTATCAGCTACCTACGTACCAAATATCATAAAAATTGATCCAGCCATTTGAGTGTGAGGAAGTAACAATTATACACACAAAATTTCGCCTTTAAAATATTAATAGGTTAATACTTATATAGGGTCCTACTTTATTAGCGAACTTCCTTTTAACACATGACTATATAGGTTACATATGATCGTTTAATAAGGAAATAATGGTCTAGTATTCAGTAAAAAAAAATCGATTGTAAGTAGTTGAATGTTGCTTAATACTTAAAGCCATATTTACTGAATAATAGACCTTTATTTCCTTGTTTAAACGATCATATGTAACGTGCATAGTAATGTTTTAAAAGGAAGTTCGAATTATTATTTTTTCTTTTTTTTTTAAATGGACCTATCAGTTTGGGTGTACTGACGCCCTATACTGAGACACCGGACTGTTGCTAGCGTAGGGCTCTCACTACCATAGGAAGTTCTCCAATAAAGTAAGACCTTTTTTTTATTATTTTTTTTATTTTTTATATCCGTTGTCTGGTACACCTAACACGATCAGGTTAGCCTACCTTACTTTGGGACCAGATATCGCTGTGTGAATTGTGTACTTACTTATTAATTTATGTTATTAATTTATTTTTAATTACAATAATTATTTATTGTTAATAAGATACATAAACCCGCTGGTCTTTTGGAATATACACTGGGCGTCAAAAATAAGTAGTACAGTTTTAAAATAGCAATATCTCCTAAACTACAGAAGCTAAACCTTTGAAAAAAAAAGTTAAAAGACAATTTCATTTCATATAATAAAAACTTCATGCATAATATCGTCTTTTAAAGATTGACCAGATATTACTGTGTGAATTGTGTACTTATTTATTAATTTATTTTATTAATTTATTTATAATTACAATCATTATTTATTGTTATTATGATACATAAACCCGCTGGTCTTTTGGAATATAGAAATACTGTCAACAAATTAAATAATCCCAACATTAATTAGATCCTCGCAAATTACGTGGTTATTTCGTAGGCGGTAATAACAAGGAGAGTTGTTAATAAAATGGAAGTTTGCAGAAATTCTCCCTTAAAATATATGTACTTATGTATTTATACACATAATACGCTTCGTTAAATGTGTAATTTTGAGTTTGCAATAATAAACTTTCTGAAGTTATTCTTTTTTGACGACCTCCGTGGGATCGAATCTCGGTCGGGTCATGATGAAAAACGAACTTTTTCTGATTGGCCTCGGGTCTTGGATGTTTATCTATAAATGTATTTGTTATAAAATATAGTATCGATACTGTTAAGTATTATAAAATCTGTGGTATCGTTGAGTTAGTATCCAACTGTGGTATCCCATAAGTTTCGAACTTATTTTGGGGCTAGCTCAATCCGTGTGATTTGTCCCTATATATTTATATAATTTTTGTTATTTGTTACTAGCTGATGCTACAGGCTTTGCCCAGAGAATTTCCTCGGATCTCGTTAAATTGATATGCGGGATAAAGATTATCGTATCTATCAAGCCGTTTTTAGTGTAAATGTAACGAACATTCACATTTTAATTCATACAAACTTTCATAACTATATATTTTTTTGTTTATTTGCAAAAGTTTCCAAGAAGACGTTTTGTAAATCTATATCTATACTAATATTATAAAGAGGAAAGATTTGATTGTTTGTTGGTTTGTTTGCATTGAATAGGCTCCGAAACTACTGGACTGATTTCAAAAATTCTTTCATCAGTAGAAAGCTACATTATCAGGGAGTGACATAGGCTATAGCTTTTCCCGAAATTTAATGTGGTTCCCACGGGAACGGGTCCGAAACTTCACACGGACGAAGTCGCGGGCAAAAAAGCTAGTGTTTAATAAAAACTTAATTTACATACCGAATTGTATCTAGCCTTATAATAACTTTATGTCGACTAATAGTACCAATAAATGACAACTATAATATTATATTGTGTAAGTCTACTTGGAAAGTAATTTGTAATGCTCTATGTCCTTGAAATTATGCGATGATAGACGATAAAATACGACCTCGTAAAGTTATTCTTGGAACTACAATAATGAAATATACATACCTAGTCGTTTAAATTAATCATATCATGAAAATACCTACTTCAATAAGCTGGATTTATCATTAATTTAGCTATTCATATTTATTTTATTATAACCCCACTTCGACTGCGTAGTTTATTTATTGCATTACATACCTATATTATTACCTATCTTTTATTTTATTTTTATTAAAAGTAACAACAACAGCCATTCTTAAGAGATAAGTTACAAAATGACAATTTCGTCTTAATATGTTCGGCCAAAAAGTTGTTCACAGCAAAATTATTATATTACGCCATAAACTAACAATTAACAATTTTTTATTAAAAAACCAAAATAATATCTAACAATAGCACAGTATCGTATAAATAATTACTACTACATATATTAATAATTTTAACCATATTTAATAATAACAAAAGCTCATCATATAAATAATTAGAATATTTACTACTACATAATAATTACTTATAATACAAATAATACTTGTGCAAAAACATAAATAAAATATACACATCATAATAATAAAATATTACATAACAATAAAAGTAAAGGACAAGTTAACCTGCGCACATTCATAACATTTTGATTTTAATTAGAATTTAATTCAAATTTGGGATAGAATTGATTTTATCAAATTCTAAAAACTACTCTTTCCACCGATAAAGGGAAGATAATCATACTAATATTATAAATGAGAAAGTGAGTTTGTTTGTTATTCCTTCATATTGTCAGGGGTACAGAGCCCAACATAGGCTACTTTTTATCCCGTGAAAGTATGTCATTCCAATGGGAAAATATTTTTTCTACTATAGAGGGCGCTGTATGGGATGGGCTATCGGCCAACAGATGGCGCCACAAGTTGCGCTATGGGTTGTTTTGTTGTCAAACGAGATTTATGTCATAATATTAACGCGAGCGAAGCCGCGGGGAAAAGCTGGTACATAATAAAAAAGCACTAATTCACATGTACCTTCTTAGGCGTAGTAAATTGAGTGGAAAAATATAGAGTTTAGACATTTAAATTAATTTATCTTCCAGATATTCTTTGACGCCATAAATTCGCTTTATTATTTAGCAATCGTTTATAACTGATTGTATAAATTAGTTAAATTAATAGTTAAAAGTGCCAATGACTTTTCTGGATGTGTCTTACATATTCAATTACTGCCTAGGGTAGTTGTTGCTTCACTTGGTTAACCGTTTTTTAAAAATAAATCAAGGTAGGTACAATAAGCATGGGATGGGAGAGAAGGGTTGGCATGAAATACCCATTCGAATACCAACAAAAGACCGGCAATTAGAGACTTTTTTCCCAACGAAGGCGCAACACACTCAAACATTAATTCTACTAACTTTATTGCTACAAAGTAGTTAAGTTTTGTTGGCTGCAAATAGAATTTGGGAAAGGAGTTCTTTTCTAGTCTCAAAATAGGAGGCTCTAGTCGCGAACGCACGTGGTTTTACTCGGGTTCAAATAAAAATTTTACTTGTTTTCAGATAACAGTGATTCAGTTTTTTAATTTAGCGGGAGCGATGGTCACCACATTAGTAAATCACTAAAGACACTAAGAACACGACAAAAAAGTCGCCAAATAAAAATACCATTATTAGATTAGCCTGTTAAGAAAAATTGATTAATTTAAAGTTTATTTTTTATGAAAAAAAAATATTTAAAAACCCTGTCATTAAAAACCGTTAGAGTAGTTTGAAGGTCTAAGCGAACAGACAACGGAAGCGACTACATTTTCTACTATATAAATGTTTGTAGATAAGTTTCATCTTAGTTTAGCTACTTAATTTAGCCTTAAATGTATTAATTAGATAAATTACTTGTATTATTTTGATGTGGGTTAAAGCTATTGAACAAGTCCTACGCAAAATTTCCCTTGTAATGGAATTAAGCTACTTATTTGTTTCTCTAAACAACCAGAGGCCTTTTTACAGATACAGCCGCTTGGATGAATAAATTACAAGTTTGACGTCTCGCAAATTATCGTCAAGGATTGCCAACTTTATAAATACGTTTAATCTGATCATAAATTTAATGACAATTTAAGAAATTCATGATAGATAATTCGTTTGATTGTCGCCTACACAGCTACTATCATTTATAGACACTTTTTACGACTTATTTGGCACGATTTTGACACATTACTCTACAGCAATTATGTAGTAACAAACAGATTAGTTCGAATATATCAAATCAAGAGAGACTAGGCCTTAATAGCCACTTTCTCTAGACTAAATTTGTAAAATTGCTTAAAGCAATAAGGCCGCCTTGTTGCATTACACTAGCCTTTAAGATGAATGAATGAATGAATGAATGAATGAATGAATGATTTATTTCTCTCAAAAATCTTAAGTGTACAATATAACTATTATAACAAAGTGGGTGATTAAAATCTAAGATTATGAGAGACTGGTGGCTGAACTAAGCATGAGCTTGTATCTCGGCACACCAGCCTCTCCCCGCGTGGATTTATATAATAATATTAGAATTAAGTTAAATAACAATAAAGTAGGTAGTGGACTAGTAACTAGAGAAAAAGTTTTTTTTTTTTTCTTTGGAATTACAAAATTAACAAAAATACTAGAAGATTATACATGTAGAGTGTAAGGTTGTGTGTGTGTGTTTGTGAGTGCGTGTACGTGTGTGTGTGTGTGTGTGTATGTCAGAGTGCGTGTGTGTGTGTGTGTGTGTGTGTGAGTGCGTGTTGTGGATGAGTATAATTTGTAACTGCGTGAATTGTTGTTGTGGGGAATAACAGATGAAGAATTAAATTTTAGGTCGAAGCATAAGTTCCGTGGAGTGATAATTTAGTTTCAGAAGAAAGTTTGTAACAATCTTTTTACAAGAGAACTTGGTAAGCTTGTGCAGTGCAAGTTGGCGGTTTAGATTATTGTAAAGGAAGGGACCAAGGAAGCAGTAAAACCGATTTGAAAATACAGTGTTTAGGGAGCGGGAGATAATGCTAGGAGGGTAACGTGCGGAGCGAGAGGAATGTACGATATGTTTTTTATTACAGTGTTGCTTTAGAACTGTGTGTACAATAAAAAGCTGTCGAACCGTTAGGACGCCACAGAGTTGGTAAAGGTCTTCAGTGGGAAATAGGATGGGTTTAAACATACAGACTTTTAATAGTGCTCTCTGAGCGCGTTCGAGAGTGAGAAGATGGGTTTTGGGTGCTCCACCCCAAGTCGTGATGCCATAAGTGAGAATTGACTGACAGAGTGCGATGTAAACCATTTTGACAGTATGAGGTTCCGCGACATGGCGCAACTTTTTGAAAACAAACATGAGTTTTCGAACTCTGCCAGCAGTGGCTTTTAAGTGTGTCTGGAAGGAGAGCCTGCTATCTACGGTGACCCCTAGATATTTGATCGCACTTGAACGAGCCAAGGCAGAACAGGAACAGGGGAGAGGTGGGACAGAAGAGGAATGAGAGTGGGCAGTGATAGAGTAAGGAATTGAATTATTAGGGGGGGAATGAATGGAGAATGTTAGGTAGGAGGTTTTGGACGTATTCAGGGTTAACAAGTTAGAGCGCAACCAGTCACACACTTGGTCCAGTCCCATCTGTGCGTGGTCAAAAACAGATTTCCATGAGTTGGCGGAAAACAGTAGAGCGGTGTCATCCGCATAGGAAACTATTTTGCAGTTAGAGAGACCAAGAGAACAGAGGTCATTGATATAGACTAGAAAAAGTGTGGGACCCAGTATGCTGCCCTGTGGAACTCCATAGTGTACAGGTAGATAAGAGCTAGAGTACCCATCAATAGTGACGCACTGGGTACGGTCACTGAGGTAACTTTGGAACAGTGCTAATTGTGTACTCCGAACGCCCATATTTTCTAGCCGTCGAAGCAGGATGTGAGTAGATACCGTGTCGAACGCCTTAGCGAGATCGAGGAAGATGCCGACACACTTCCTGCCACTATCCAAGTCACCCACTACATGGTCGACAAGGGAATGGATTGCGTCTGTAGCCGATTTATGAGAACGAAAACCGAATTGGTTGGGGGATAATAGTGATTTGTCCTCTAAGTATTTTATTAGACGTTTGTTGATCAGGCGCTCGAGAATCTTGGACAGCGCAGGAAGTATTGATATTGGGCGATAGTCGTTCGGACGTCCACGATCACCAGCTTTAAATATGGGATGAACAACAGCTTTTTTAAAGGCTGAGGGAAAGACACCAGAACTCAAACTGACATTGCAGATGTGAGCGATAGATGGAGCTAGGGCCCTAGCATTTTGCTTTAGTAAGGAAGAGGATATGTTGTCCCAGCCCACCGCGCAGTTGTCTCTAAGGGATAGTATAATGGTTTCTATTTCTTCGGTGGAGGTGCTAAGAAGAACGAAGGAATGAAGAGGAGGAGAGGAGTTGGAGTAGTTGGATGATGGGAGCGGGTTGTAAGTAGTCAAGATATTTTCAGCAAGGGATCTACCAACATTTGAAAAGAACGAGTTAACGTAATTCGTTGAGTCTATTGGGGTATCTTTACAGTGAAGGAGGTTACTTGGACTGGGAGATTTATTATTAAGGTTAGTGACATTTTTTATGGCTTCCCACAGTTTTTTTATATTAGTGCCAGCATTGGTTAGGAGTGACTTTTCGTAATTCTCCTTTGTCTTTTTTAATAAGGAAGAACAGAAGTTAGATGTGTTTAATGTATCATTATTTACTTGTATATTTTTACATTGTATAAAATTAATGCAGTTCTTAGAAATACATAGAGGAAGGTTTATTGTATAATACATACATCCGAAATTCCCATGGGAAAGCGGGAAACACTCAAAAAAGTATGTCTTTTTAATGGGAAAATATTTTTTCTACTATAGAGGGTGCTGTATCGGCCAACAGATGGCGCCACAAGTCGCGCTATGGGTTGTTTTATTGTCAAACGAGATCTGTCATAAAATTAGTTAATAAAATTAACGCAAGTGAAGCCGCTGGGAAAAGCTAGTATTCTATATTTCTATTTAGTTCTGATAGTTTGAGATATAATCGACCCATTAGATGATTAGATATTATACAATGTACCTATAAATAATATATTATGTGTGTAAAATTATAAAGAAACAAATGTACACCAAAGGTTTTCTTTAATTTTTGGTGTCTAATCTAACTGTTTCATCTTGTGTGTTCAGCAGGACCCGGTAAATTAATTGTCAATTGTATTAGGATGGAAACGGTAACCCATTCACATAATTGGATAACATCGTGTCTTTACGGCAGACGCCGCGACGCCGGCCGCCTACGATATTGACCGGTCTAAATTTAGACTGACGCGATTCTGCAATACCTATCGTTCTCAATCAGAACTCACATGTTAGTGTTCTATTTAGACTCTTCTTTGAACACATGCCACATACCAGAATTTGGTCATCATCCGCGGTCCCATCATAAGGCTATCTAATAAATGATGAGGTTGCGAAAGTATCACCAGTTGCCGTAACCCCGCCAACTGACAACCTGAGAAGGTGGCAGACAGTCAGGTTATTAGTCGATATGCATCTAATTGCCTATAGAGAAGAGCTCGACAGACCCCCGTCGCTTCCCCAAGTGACGTGACATGCAAACCATTTTCCTGACTATAAAAAAAAAGTCTAATAAGTACCTTATTTTTGAATTTACTGTTTACAGCTTAAGATGTAAGTCGTATCCTAATAATTCCTTTTTCTTCTAAATGTCTTTCCTGATTAAATTCCATATGAATATAACAAAAAAATCACCAATCTCATAAAATTTTTCACAAATTAATTGATAATATTACAATTGTGATATTAATTAACGAGACACACTAAGTTACTTTTATATCTTCAGCCAATTATATCTTACGATGACACGGTTCATTGGCACAAGGGTTAATCTTAAGGGTAGGTAATAAAGTGGGACTCGCAACAAACTCATCGAAATTTGCCCTTAAGTTGCCTTATTTCGTTTTACTCTGAAAGTTGCGTGCCGACTCCGCTATAATCACTAAATCAATATTGAAATTAGGAATATATAAGAATGTATCACAGTGAAGGATACTTACAGGGTGCTACAGGGTCATATTATTTTTTATTTAAATTAAAATGCAAATCTGGTAAATTTTTAAACATTGTTCTAATCTATCAAACAGGAAATGAACTGGCCGCTATCAGCGAAGGCTTGGCGCGCGGAAAAAACAAATGTATTAAAATGTTTATTGACGCTACGAGACGAGGTGCTGTGAAGCAATGTACGCGCGACCAAATGCGATGCCACGACAACGCGGCCGCTTGGTTTGCAGACGCTGCCGCCGCTTGCCGCTATGACAAAAAAAAACAGTCTAAAAGGTGTTAAATAATCCTACTAATATTATAAAGGCGACGGTGATGCTTACCATCAGGCGGGCCGTATGCTTGTTTGTCAACATTGTTGTATAAAAAAAAAAGTTATGTGTATGTTTGTTACTTCATGCTCAAATGACTGGGCAAATATTTATGATATTTGGTATGTAGATAGCTCGTATCATACCTTGAATTAACAGTTAGGGTCCTTTTCATCCCGAAAAGTACGCGATTCCCGTAGGAATTGATCAAAAGTCTGTTATAGATGGCGCTGCTGTGCATAAATGCGCAAACGAAGGTGCGCGGGTTTCACTAGTAAGTTATAATGCTAAAAATATGATGAGAAAGTTAAATTGTTTACATTCCCATTAAGCAACTGATGCGTTCTGCTCGTTGCCAAAAATACGCAGCGAATCCACTAGAGTAGGTGTGTAATTAGTCTGACCTCGTAAATCACTTATGATATTAAAGCTACACAAAGAACTACCAAAAAAACGAATCATTTCAATAGGTGCGGTGGTGGTAACTGTCCTGCTTTACAATTAATAAGTTATATCTCTTTATGAGGAGCTCGATAGCGTCGCTGTGTGTCGCACTCTAATAAGAACACACCAGTTAAGCGACGTCGACCCTAGCCAGTGTTAGAATAGGTTGCGTTATCTCCCATACCACGTTGTGCAGGTGCTGTCCGGTCATGGGTGTTTCGGCCGGTACCTGCACAAAGTGGCAAGGAGAGAGGAAACACCGAAGTGCCACGAGTGTGGCTCCGCGGAAGACACGGCGCAGCACACGCTTGAGGTCTGTCCAGCGTGGGCTGCACCTCGCGCCGCTCTCATGGTGGAAGTTGGTTCCGACCTCTCGCTCCCGGCCGTAGTGGCCTCCATCTGTGTCGAAGTCATGACACAGAAGGAGGTCGCGGAGCGTGGTAGGGAGGTGGATCCTGCCGCCCCCCCGCTCCGTCGTAAAAGACCGGGTGGTAGGCGTTTAGCCCATGCCCGGCGCTTCCCCAAGTGGCGGGACATGCAGTAATGCATTTTCCTGACTATAAACAAAAAAAAAGAAAAAGGTTGCGTTATCTCCAGCTTCTGTGCTTCGAAGGGCACTTTAAGCCGGCCGTCCCGGCTGTTGTCAAAGATGACAATCGTCACGTCAAGTCTAAGGTGGCCTTCTGGCGGCTTGAAAACACCGGCCTCTGCCAATCCGCATTGGAGCAGCGTGGCAGAGTACGCTCTAGTCCCCTTCGATGGAAGGAGACGTATCCCTGCAGTGGGATGATTATGGGTTGATACGATAGCGCCGCCTGGTCCCAATATAAGCTAAGTTTTAACGAGTTAAGCAATATATTCTTTTAAATATTTACTTATACGTAAAAGACCCAGACTTAAAAACCTGTCATCTACCGATAACATCCGGGACCGACGGCTTAACGTGCCCTCCGACGCACGAGGAAGCTCAAGATAACGAAATCCATCCAAACGCTGGCTAGGGTCGACGTCGTTTAACTTGCGAGTCCGTATTAGAGCGCGTCACATAGCGACGCCATCGAGCTCCATGATGGGTGATGGGTGAATAGCATGGTGAATATCCCCATTATTACTAATAGTATAGGATACTGAACACTAATATGATTCCTCAACAGTTCTATAGAAACTAGTACGGGGTACTACTGAGATGATGATGCACCCGAAATGATGACTGTCGACGATGAAGAAGTTATCAATGATAAAATGATGTCATAGACGAACTATTTTATTGATTTTCCATAAATTTAATCGCTGGAAATGCGTGGGACGCAACGTATGGTGATGCAATCTGTAATTATTCTGTTAAAACTACTCTACAGACATTTCGTAAAAAGGATTTTTAAAGTTAATGACATTAACTTATAGCTGTCACTGTCAAACTAAAGAAAATAGAGATAGCTTGACACTTAATGTGGAATTAAAATTAAAATGCATTTCAGATACTGGCTGTTACTGTAATATAGAAGTAATATTTAGCGTAATTTCACTCCAAAGTTTCACACTGATAGTTTGCGATCAAGTTAAAATGAATATAAAAATTATCTGTCAATTTATCTGTCCGATAAGTTAACTGCAACAGAGAACCTATGAAACAGTACCTTATTCGTCATTAGTTAAAGCCTATAAATCAAAATCCTTATGTAAAAACTGGTATGTATTAAAAGTGAGTGTCGGCGCGTGTCAACCCACTCTACGCCTACGCCGCGCCGTAGAAGGCGCTACGTGAGCTGCCTACGCGCTACGACAACGCTACGATACTACGAAAAAAACTTTTAATTGAAAATGTAATTTGATTTGTACGGAAGAAGAAATATAAAAGACTATAAGCAAGCTGAAAAAATATATTTCGAAAGTCAATAACACATTTTGTCTAAATCTGTCTTTATTTAGTCCAAATCTGTCTTTATTAAAATTTAGTCGATATCTGTCTATGTTTAATTTTATCTTTAATTTGACACTGACAGTATTAGATGTGAAGGCCATAATTCATTTTAATTAACCCCCTTATTAATAAACGTTGTTTAATGCGTGTATAGTAATACAATGTTTTGTCACTTTCACACTTCATTTAATTCTCATGAAGAAAGACAGTGACACAACAGTGAATAACTTATATACTCGTTAAACTACGTTTATTACTAAGGGGCATATCTGTAACTTACCTTATGTAACGAATATAGTAACCTATAACAATTTAAAGAGGACTGAAAATATTGATATTACCACAAAAAAAAATCTGACGATTGTGCTCTGTGTATGAGAGCATTTATCTTGTAGAATTTCGACGCGCGACTGACCCTCGACACTGCGTTCGTGCGTAGCGGACCGGGATCGCGCGACGCTTTCGTCGTGTTTTATCAGTACACCATTCCATATCCATGTTAGTGAGTCGCGCGATCCAAATCCGGTCGAGGTCGATAGGGTCTCTTAAGTAGATAAATATAAATATTCTTAGACGAATCACACAACGCCATCTAGTCCCAAACTAAGCAACTAAGCTTGTACTATGGGTACTAGATTGCTGATAAACATACTTAAATACTTTTTTTTTGTAAATAAATACTTACTATACATAGAAAACATCCAGACCAAGGCAAACAGACATGTTCATGCACACAAATGTTTGCCTTGCGCAGGATTCGAACCCGCGGCCCTTGGGATAAAGTGACCCCGTACAAGTTCCCCTTTGTTCCATGCCATGCAAATACAGCTGAACTGTTAGTAGTTCTCTCATCTGTATATGTGTATTGAGCCAGAAAAATTATACCTATTTTCATCTTAAAACCTAACTACGTACGAAGAAGAGAGGGGTGGCGCTGGTACGTGAGACGACTCGGAATACCCACCCAAACCCCCCCCCCCCACTCCCCTCTTAGAACTGAAAGCCTTTATAACAAATACCACTGTACCAAGTGAATTTTTATTAAGCCGCTTAATTTTACATGGATAAGTTAAAAAAATAGGTTACAGTTACATCTCGTAATCTCGGTAGTTTGACAGATGGCCTTAATTTATATGACAATAACTTTAAAATATTATTGTACAACTAATCAGTAGCTCGATTCGCGCACGGGGCAAATAATAAAATGTGATGGCATTTCTGTTTGCCTCGTCTGTGTGTTTTTAAATAATAAAAATATACTTACAATAATATAATAAGTTGTCTGGTATCTACAACATAAGAAGTTATGCCTAATTTACTTTGCTGGTGGTGCTTTTATTTATTTAATTTTTTGACCACAATACATAAATACTGTAATACAATAGGCGAACGTAATGCTAGATTGCAATTACTACCAGTCAACTACTAGGAAGTGAAAAAATCTATCTATATATACAAAATTCAAAGTCCTGACTGATTTAACTATATATCAACGCACAGCCCAAGCCACTGGGTCTAGAGATTCCAAATTTGGAATGTTGGTTCCTTACGACGTCTAGGGGTGTACTAAGAAAGATTTTTCAAAGTTCCCAGTGTTATTTAAATTCTTAAAGCGAGTACGCAAACGAAGTTGCGATTATTTTACTAGTACCAAATATAATTCAACGCCAATAATGTAAATACAAGCGTATTGTAATGAGCTGAATACGGTATCTGAAACTCTGTTAAAACGTAACACGGCATACATAATACACCACTATTCTAGTTACATAATGTATGTAATATTGATTCGCGTACCACTTTATGGATCATAAGGTAGTTGCAATTCATGCCAGATAAGCTCCCGTTTCTTCTCGTTATTGTCGAAGGGAGGTCAAGGGTAGGCTTATTGTATTTTTATTGCATCGTCAAGCACAGCTGGACATATATTTTGTTTCGTACAGATGACAAACAAACAAGCGAGACAACTGATGGAATGTGGTTACTACAGCTTTTTTTTTATTGGGACACGGCATGTGATGCCAACACCTGCCAGATGGTGATGCAGGAATAGGACCGAGACATCCTTTATAGTTCTCGTCGCTTCTGTTATGCCGGCCTGAAAGTTGGACATACATATTGGACACGTGTGGTGCAGGAAACACATCATCCGGCAGCTTGTTCCACCGTTCAATGGTTCGACACAAGAATGATTGACCGATTTTGTGCGAGGTCGGGTTATGATCATATGATAGTCCACTGTATGTGAATGTGCACGCTTATGAATAGCAGCAACTCTTGGGGTGCTATCGATATGTTGCCTGTTACAAGTAACATGGAAAAGGGATATAGAGAACAGAGTCGATCTTCTGGATCTCAATAAATGAAATTCTTTGTACGTGTATCGTAGCGGCCATGTTGTTGCTTGTGTTTATAGGCGGTAACCACTTTTCATCAAGTTGTTATGACATAAAAAGACTCCGGAATTTGTTGCATAATTTTGTTGTTCTCTCCCATGGTATTATTGAATAATCTATAGGTTAACGTTAATTTAGATTTCAGATTTTTCGTTTCAAAGTTTTTAAGAAAAAAATAATAGTTAAAGTTTAATTAATATTTATAGGTTTTACTACATTCATTGCGGTTATATTAATAATAAATTACTCTCACTAGTCAAGTACAGGACGGTATTTGACACAGACGTCTATCGTCTGCCGCCGCACCTGTTCCTCCACCAACATGAAATAAACGCCGATCGGCGTCCGCCACAGAATGGGTTAAAGAGGAACGTTAGCTTATGTGTATAGTGATCTCCAAAGAACCAATATAAGGAACATTAATTTGATGAAATATTGCGTTTCATGAAATTCAATTTGCATGAATGAAGTACGCATTATGTAATATTGCTGGTGTTTTGCGCCGCGGGTGTCTTCTTAATGAAATCGGGATTTCATCTCGGACAGCAATAAAAATATTTTGGTACATATAATATCACGTTACTAATCCTCGAGAGGATAAACAATGCCTAAGAAACAGCGACCTACTTTTAAATTCAATTTTTTTTTTCGTGTGTCAACCATATTGTGTCAACTACCTTAGCTGGTGTCAATGTTATAAGGCCACCTGATGGTTAGTGACTTCGTTTAACGACTGTATTATCCAAACAATGGATGGGGAAGATTCAATACACAATAAGGCGAACCATAAGCGTTTGTTTACTTCTATTATAAAAAATACAGAGTATAACTTTCTTCGATCAATGTTTACCATACTTCACAATTCAAGCGTAACTGTAGGGTGAAAAACCTGAATAATTTATTCGACATAAGGATACACACATTCCTTTATCGATTCAAAATTTTGATAATTACTAAATGGCTGTTTTCCGATAGCATTACTACTTTACATTAACTAAATTATTGGGCGTCGTGACAGTTATAATTAATTCTAATTCAGCATATGAATAGCGTGCATTCACATCTAAACATAGATTGTTTCATTCGAAAACATACACTACGACGTAAGCCATTGACGCTTGATTAAATAATTTCGAGGTGGTTGACATTAAGCGCAAAATAAAACAACACCAGTGAATAACATTTATTATGACAGCCATTCACATCCGGCAAACGGGACCAACTCAGAGAAACGGGAAAATATGAAACGTAAAAAGCAGTAGGGTGGAAAAACAAAGTTAATATGAAAGAGCTACAAAAATAGATATGACTGGACTCTGCCGGAGCGTCTCTACAGCCCGTCTAGCCACTTTTTGAGGCCGCCCGCTTTGTGATTCATAAAGGCCGACATTTGCGGCTTTTTTGTTGAAATGCGATTCCAAGGTTTTTACTTTGCTTTCATGCGAGACTCGGTTGGCTTATTAAGCGCTCGAGGTTCGTTTACAAGTTAATTATTCTTTTTGAAACACAAGTGGTTCATTTACTAACGTAGTGCTTGTTTTTTAATAACCTTTTTTTGATTTCATTCTTTCTATGTCACAATGCAATTTCCAGTTTGTTATTTTCGAACAATGAAAGCACAGTGAAGATGAATGACAGTACAGATGAAACGAAAGCTTGCAGACAGAGAGGTGAAGAGATAGAGAGAGAAGACATACAGATGGTGGTTCTGTTCGTGGTCATTGGTGTCTTGGGTCGGTTGCGAGCCGGAGCGTCGCAGCCGCCAGATCGCGTGGCGCGCCGCCACCAGCCGCGCGAAACCGTGCCGAGCCACTCTCGGGAGCGCTACGCGCGCATCCTCAGCCAACGAGCAACAAGTCGCGCGACTACCGACTACGCGACACGACTAGTCGCACCGACAGCCAGTGCTCGTCGAGGAACGAGAGGAACGGGTCAAGGGATCAACAAGTGGACAAGGAAACGTCTGGGCGGCTCAGACGAACGCGAACTCCGTTACCAAATATGATAATCACTAAACACTACCTACGAGCAATAAGCTGGCCTAAATATCACAACCGAATATCACAATAAGCAGTTGCAAGCGAAGCTTTGTGGACGGCGGCTTACGTAACGCTAACTTTAACTTATCTACGCGTGTAAAACGTGCAAAAATGTTATTGATCACAGAAAGAAGCCTTAACACTATGAGGTTGAATGTGCCCGTTGGGGTTATGTAACGGAGCCGCGTTTTGTGGGAATTGGAAGGAAATGTCGCAGACATGCGCGCGGGCTGTGGGTCGGGCGAGCACTGCTTGTCGGCCCCGCCGCGCCGCCGCGCGCCCGGCGCCCCCTGAAGACGTGACGGCGACCCCCTACGACTGACATTTGTGCAATTGTCCTCGGATTAGATTTATATGTAAGCTGCCTGCCCACAGCCCAGTGATATTTGGACAATTTACCCTAGAATCTGATTTCAATTTAGGTAGAGACGATCCGTCAAAGTTTGTTTCAGACTTGATGAACTTATTATGTCAACAACAATTCTCATCTACTTGTTTGTTACTAGGGAGAAAATTGCCTCGCGAAAGCTTTCAGATTTCATCACAAACTTTATTTCCTACATAAGTTAGCTAAGTTGCCTACACATATGGCACCTATTCCGTAACAAATCGTAAATCACATATCAGTTACCTTTCGATTTTAGGAGAAATAATACGTACATAATAAATTTGGTTGTTGTCGACAGATGACAGTCGTTAAACCAGTTCATATTGCGGCTTTATACACTGGCCTCCGCCAATACACATTGGAACAGCGTGGCAGAGTATGCTCTAATCCTCTTCGATTGAAGGGAGACGCGTATACCTGCAGTGGGTTGCTCTTAACGTATGAATGAAAAAAAAAAACATAGTTAAAAATTGTAAAACATTGCTTGAATTAACAGAATTATTGACAGCGTGAAAACAACATATTTTGTTAACTAAAGTGGAAGTTTATGTATAAAAAACAAATGTAAATAGCAGAAAAAAGTTAAATTTGTCAGCACTGATGTGTTGTTCGAGGGTTATAAAGATAATGAGCATTCTGCCCGCCGACTCGCAACGACTCGCATAAAATACTCATCAACGGAATCATCTATAAAAGACGACACGACAGCGCACGACAGCTGCTGCAGCTGGCCCCGACTTCCATTGAGACGTGATTTTCATTATTTAATTATTAATAAAAAATATAGTAGTCGTGGGATATGCCCTGCGGTGTGACACTTCATTTTATTCAGATTTTTAAAAGAGGTAATTATAATTAGAATAAATTTTAATAATAAAATTACAAAAATACATACAATTGATATAGAGATTTGAATTGAAGATAAATCGTTATTTGATCTAAAGTAAAAATAAAATATACCGACTCAAGCAGTTTAGTCATTTCACTAGATTTAGTTTAGTAAAATGACATAATTATCACTGAACATTTTCAGACAGAAGATATTAACAAGAATATTCGACAAGATTTCACAAAACCCCTGATATCGTTACTTCCCTGTGGAAAATACATTTTTTATACAATACTTAAATATAATGTTATGTTTCCTTCGGACTATGACATGGGACTGTTTAAGAGGTACATTAGAGGTCTCGTCAGAGGTGGGCAACGCATTGGTAGTGCCTCTGGTGTTGCTAATGTCCATAGGCGGTGGTGACCACTTTCCATCAGGTAGCCCGCTTGCCTGTTTGTCTGCCGTTTAACATAAAAAATAAAAAAATAAATATTAAGTTAATTTAATTAATTTATTTCATTTAATGTGGGGTATTATCGTATCGTGCAATTTTGAAGCGAGCATTATAACTTCATGGAAGTTAAATATGTCTTCATTAAAGTGAGGCCGGCTGACGTTTCCGACTGTCGCAGCGTCGTGTCGTCTATTGTGGAAGCCCCCAATGGGCCACTCTGCTTTATGTTTCTTGGCCACGAAAAGCTTCTTGGTTCTTATTAAAACTTTATTAGACTCAATAAAAATGTTTTTCCAAAATAATAATCATTTTTAGTAGCTATTTTAATATTATCTATGATATCTGTAATAAATTATATAATACTAGCTTTTTTGCCCGCGACTTCGTCCGCGTGAAGTTCCCGACCCGTTCCCGTAGGAACCACATTGAATTTCGGGAAAAGCTATAGCCTATGTCACTCCCTGATAATGTAGCTTTCTACTGGTAAAATATTTTTTGAAATCGGT
The DNA here is from genome assembly GCA_905163395.2 of Endotricha flammealis. Taxonomy (NCBI): domain Eukaryota; kingdom Metazoa; phylum Arthropoda; class Insecta; order Lepidoptera; family Pyralidae; genus Endotricha; species Endotricha flammealis. The sequence continues at coordinate 5,232,857 of LR990870.1, read as the reverse complement.
CCAGTAGTTTCGGAGCCTATTCAATTCAAACAAACAAACAATCAAATCTTCCCTCTTTATAATATTAGTATAGATTTAGATTTAGATTTTTTAAATCATTTCATAAATAATTTAATTTACTTTGACATAATTTATAATTTGATGATTAGTCAGTTTATTTGAAAAACTAGCAGTGACTTACAAAAATATTTTAAAGTTAATGTTTGTTAACAATAAACTAATGGCTGTCAGCCTGTCACTAAAAATCTTAATAAAAAAAATAAATTGTGCAATTAAGATAAAAAAGCGTTTCTGAAACAAGCTGTTTCTCTATCTATTAATTTGAAAATACAGTGTAATAGCAAACTACAACTCGAAGTGCTTTCATGTTACACCGCCATCTATCGGCAAATAGTCGTACTAAAAACATTATACTCTCCATTAGCAACGTATTCTCCAAAAATATAGGTGAAAAAGGAAAGAAGTTAATCTACAAAATACACCCTTCGGTTAAAGGCCAGAAAATCCTTGAACATTGCCCCTTTTCGCGGGACAATAGAAACAGCTTTGTAGCTAACAATAGTCTAAGTTTAGATATAGTTTTGTATGTTCGAGGACACCTTAATCGAAATAGTACAAGGTTTTACAGCGGAAATGATAGCAGGCAGTTTGATTTCAGTCATGATAAAGCTGATTGGTGTTGACCACCGTGATGTTATTTAAAAAAAAACTGATTTTTGTAGACGGTTGATGTTCTAAAGTGGAGTACAGAACGTGGATATTTTAAAGAGTATTTTAATCTGAATATTCTGTATGATGATAGTAAGTATCATGATGTGCTAAATATTTTTTTGTGACTACGTAAAGTGTATTCTGTGCAGGTATTTACTAAATAAAAAATATTTTAAAGTTTTTGTACTTTGAGTGTCATTTACTTAATAAGTGTGCAGTATTTTCACACAAAAAATTTTTTTTTTTTCCCATAAAAAAGTAAAACGTTATTCATTGAACAAACGCAAAATTGCAAACGTATGTTGAAAATTATGTTCAATAACTGAAAATATGTTTGCAATGTTTGAAGTTCCGTGGACATTCTATGAACTACAACTTACCCTACCCGACAATAGATGGCGCTACTACAAAAAGCTTAAATTTGTTTTCATGAAATGATAGTTTTGAAAAAAAAAGAATAAGTACCTACCTATTACCATTAACTATTTTGTGTGAATGTTTCTGTCACTTTGTATGTGTAAAATGCTGTTGTTGTCTTGTGTCTCATGTGCTGTACAGAATAAATGTATTTTCTTTCTTTCTTTCTTTCTTTACCACATTTATAACTATGAAAAACAGTATTCTTACAGCTAGTTTCTGAAACGTATTTTAATTTTAGTCTCGAGCTGTTTTTTCTTCTTCTATAGTTCGACAGTGGTGCTTATTCTGTTGTACATTTAACTAAACTAATTTTGACAGGACCAAAGGTGTTCTTGTCCTTCCTTGGTTTACAATTAGTGACAAGGATAGCAACACTTCTGGTCCTGTCAAAATTAGTTTAGTCTAGATAAATGTACAACAGACTTAGCACCATTGACAGCTAAAATTTAATGTGTCATTAACTTTAAATATTCGTTTCAAAAACTAGCTGTGAGAACATAAGAAAATATGTAACAGAAATGATGCAGTAACATTCTTAAAGCCGCACTTGAGTACATATATTGTATTTGATATTATTATATTCGTTTTGATTAAAAGGGTGTCAGGACAATACCATTCTTTCGGCCCACGCAAGGGAGAGGTACATGGTAAATATGCCATCCAATTTGTATTTTAAATGTACAAACTGTGGGTGTAGGTACTCTGTACTGATCGTACAATAGTATCGTGTATTGTTACAAGTGTTTTGATGTTATCTTATTTATTGAGGCGTTACTTTTCCAAAGTTAAAATCATTGATATTAATAATGGTTTTTCTTGCAATACATAAAAATATTGCAACATGTTCTCATAGAATATATTGACATAGTTTCTTTTGGCATTTTAGCCGTGGGTAAAAACCAAGTAAATAAATAAATGTATACAAAATGAAATTGAAAAATAAAGAAAAAACTTGCGACCGATTTGAGGAAAAGGAGATATCTGCTTATTTATGTATAAGTCGCTCGTAACTCGGTACGGTACGGTGAAGGGATGGAATATGACCTTTTTATTTCAAGAAACATTACGAGCTAAGGTACGCAAAACTGTCGAGTTCAACAGATGCAAAAGAAATAATGTCATAACGTCTAACAATGTTTCGAGAAAAGGTGAATTTGAATCTTGAGTTTTTAAGAAAAATGAGTTGAGCTTACGAGAATCCGTTTAGTATTCGTCTCAGAATGCTTTACTCCATTTCCCGTGGGAATTTCAGAAAAGCCTTTCAGAAATTTCAGAAAATAATTTCAGAAACTTTCTCTTGAATCATACTATTGCTGAGTTTAGTTTAAAAGACTAAGCGAACAGACAGCATAAGCGACTTAATTCTATGCGATGTAAATATTTAGTGACTAGCGCCTCGTCCCAGCTTCGCACAGGTATTACTAGGGATGCCTATTTTAAAATATAATATAGCCAACGTTACACGGGGCCAATGTACCTTTCCAGCGGTAAAAGAATTTTTGAAATTGGTCCAGCAGGTTTTGAGTTTTTTTTCTTTACAAACAAAAATATAAATCTTTCCTTTTTATATAAGTACTAGCTTTTGCAAGCGGTTTCGCTCGCGGTTAATTTTATGATTAAGATCACGTATAGCGTGACTTGTGGCGCCATCTGTTGGCCGACAATTGCGAATTGCAGCGCCATCTATAGTAGAAAAAGTATTTTCCCATTGGAATGACATACTTTCACGGGATAACAAGTAGCCTATGTTGGGCTCTGTACCCCTGACAACATTTATACAACTTTTCATAATGATCGGATGATTAGTTAAGCCGTGAAGGAATAACAAACAAACAAACACACTCACTTTCTCATTTATAATATTAGTATAAGTATAAATATCGAGTAAAATCTCTGTACAAGTGTCATTTATGACATCGAAATGCGTTTGAAATTTCATATTTTTTTTAAATAGTCTGCCCACCACAAAATCATTACATTCCCACGCCGTTCATAATGCGTCATTCAAAGATATAATCTTTTCCATCTGATCCCGGCCGTTCCAGAGCTCGTCAATCATCTTGGCAGAGATGGCCAACCTTTTTGCTACCATTGTTTTGCGACCAAATTGATGGCGTTTAGCCGAAGAAAGGGTTCTTTGTTGGCCCATCTTTGTAGTTTTTGTGGCGAATTTAATACCTGGAATACTGGTCTAGATTTATGAAACATAATCGTAATACATATTTATTGTAAATTTTTTATTTAACAGATCGTTTTTTGTCTTTTTTTTAACAGATCGTTTTTTGTCAATTGGACACCACTGCTTCTGTCGCTCGCTCGCAACTGACTGAAGGATGGTGGTGTGCATGTGCACCATCGCAATGCCGCAATCTCAGTACCGGACAGCTTGTCTATACTTTCGGTTAAAATTGTATAAAATAATTTGTTTAAGTGAATGTTGGTAATGTAAGCACAGACATAATAATCACATAAGGTGGCAAGAAGTGTTTTGAAGACTGACTGCATAAGACATAACATGAAAACAGCTGAAGTGCAAGTAAAGCAATTTGGAAGATTGCAACGTTTTAATGGAAAAATTCATATAACGAAACTACCTGTTCAATTTACCAAATGAACATGAAGAACGCAACGCTGCAATTCTTTATCTAGCACAACTCACCTGCTGCGCTGCACTTTACATACATGAGACACATACAAATAGATTGCAAATATTATACACACATAGATAAATATTTTTGTATAAATAATTAGATAAATTATTAATAAAGTCTCTTCACTTTGGATTGCTGTTTCAATCAACACCTAACCTGGTGTACCTCTCGCTGTGGCCAAGACACCCTTAGCCGTCAGTACGATCGGTTGCATGAGTCTGTGCAACTGGCAGTGAGAGGACACTATGGTAGCTCAGTAAGGTCGTCAGGGGAAACCCTGCGACTTTATACATGGTCCTTCGAGCCGGATGACCATGTATAAAGTCGCAGGGTTTCCCCTGACGACCTTACTGAGCTACCATAGTGTCCTCTCACTGCCAGTTGCACAGACTCATGCAACCGATCGTACTGACGGCTAAGGGTGTCTTGGCCACAGCGAGAGGTACACCAGGTTAGGTGTTGATTGAAACAGCAATCCAAAGTGAAGAGACTTTATTAATAATTTATCTAATTATTTATACAAAAATATTTATCTATGTGTGTATAATATTTGCAATCTATTTGTATGTGTCTCATGTATGTAAAGTGCAGCGCAGCAGGTGAGTTGTGCTAGATAAAGAATTGCAGCGTTGCGTTCTTCATGTTCATTTGGTAAATTGAACATACTGGCGCCTCTCAGAAACTGTATCAAGTCGATTGTTCGTAGATGGGTAGTGATGTTGGTACTGTTGGTCGCCCGGGGTCAGACTGGTCGCCGGAGGAGTGCTGTTCGTCGGGATCGTTGTCTGCTGGTTGTTGTAATCAATCCACTTAGTTGCTGCATCAGATATGTTTGTGTGATAATATTACTCCAAATTGTGTTGTCTAAAGTTGTTTGGAAATCTTCGTTGTAAAATAATAGGCTAAAGTCTAACTATGCAATTTGTAGAGAATTGCATAGTTTTTACCCCCACAGGAAAGTATATATGAAGAAATATGTAAATATGCAGTATAGTATTTATTTACATAATTTTGTTCTTTGTATAAAAAATAAAATCTTTTAAATTATGATGTAATAGTCTAGTATGCGCTTTCTTCGCGTCGTGCCTGGTTGTTTGTCTTGCACTTTTTTAATTACGGTCATTCACGTCTTGACTGCTTGACATTGGTGAATATTGTCGCGTAAGCGTTATAATTGACCTAGTTTACTGTAAAATACTTGATCAACATTTCGGCGTCGCCTCGTACATAGATACTGCATTTTTACTGTGGTAAAAATAGAAAGTACAGTCGTCGTCAATAACTTTCTTTGAATATTCGTCGTCGATTGTACCTAGCTCCAATAAAGATACATATGGTTTTCGTCTATATCTTGAAATTGTTTCTCAAGAATCCTGGTTAGAGATTGTAAGTTCCGTCCCAGAGTGTCTTCTTGTTTTCGTTGTCGTTGTCTTCTTATTTGGTCAGGGATTGTAAGTTCCCCATACCGGTTTGTCTTCGTAATTTTGTCCTGGTCAAGGATTGTAAGTTCCCTACCAGTTGTTTTCTTGTTTTTGTCCTGGTCAAGAATTGTAAGTTTCCTACCAGTTCTTCTTATTTGATCAGGACTCCCTGACCGGGGAACTTACGATCGTAAGTTCCCCATAGTAGTAGTAGTGTAGTAGTAGTATAGTAGTATAGTAGTAGTAGTATAGTAGTAGTATAGTAGTAGTGTAGTAGTAGTAGTAGTAGTAGTGTAGTAGTAGTTTGTTTTCGTGTTGTCGTCTTCTTCTTATCTGGTCAGGGATTTGTAAATTCCCCATACCAGAGTGTCTTCTTGTTGTCGTCGTCTTCTTATCTGGTCAGGGATTGTAAGTCCCTTACCAGATTGTCTTCTTGTCGTCGCGATCTTCTTATCAGGTCAGGGATTGTAGGTCCCCTTCCAGACTGCGTGTTGTCGTCGTCGTCCTGTGGTGTCTTTCTGGTGGTTCATAGTTGCTCGATGGACCATGCATAAAATCGCAGGGTCCTATCACCGGTAGTCGTCTTGTTGTTGTAGTCTTGATTGCTGTCCAATGTTGCTCTTCATTCGTCTTCTTGTGCTCGAAGGACCATCTATAAAACCGCAGGGTCCTGTCACCATTTCAAAGTTGCTCGAAGGACCATGTGTAAAGTCGCAGGGTTTCCCCTGACGACCTTACTGAGCTACCATAGTGTCCTCTCACTGCCAGTTGCACAGACTCATGCAACCGATCGTACTGACGGCTAAGGGTGTCTTGGCCACAGCGAGAGGTACACCAGGTTAGGTGTTGATTGAAACAGCAATCCAAAGTGAAGAGATTTTATTAATAATTTATCTAATTATTTATACAAAAAATATTTATCTATGTGTGTATAATATTTGCAATCTATTTGTATGTGTCTCATGTATGTAAAGTGCAGCGCAGCAGGTGAGTTGTGCTAGATAAAGAATTGCAGCGTTGCGTTCTTCATGTTCATTTGGTAAATTGAACACTACCTTTGATTAAATTTTTGCTGTTAAGTGATTTTGAACGGTGGGCGTTTGATTGTAATACATACAATAGGTACCAAAATATTTTATTTGTTGTAATGTAAAATGTACAATTGTGCCATCCTTCCCATACCCATAGGGGGGTATGGGAAGGATGGTACACTGTATGCTTCCACCCCTCGCCCGGACATGATTCATAATGATCTTATTATACTTGTATTTTTCTACCTCAGGTGTATTATTAGATAGATAGATAGATAGAATACTCTTTATTTGCATTACACACAGGAAAAAGTACAAAAACAATCTTACAAACTAGTGTAAATGCAACAAGGCGGCCTTATTGCTAAAAAGCAATCTTTTCAAGGCAACCTTAAGGTAACAAATTTCTGTATGGAGTGGGCAGGGCTAGCAAGACAAGAAAATAAATAATAAACAAGAAAATGATAGATAAGTATCTAGGACATCTAAATATTAAAACAAAAATTAATAAATAACTTCAATCAAATATTATATTACTATACTTACAATAATATATTATATAAATATTCATATTCAACCTACCATAAATACAAATTATACTGTAATATACATACAATACATATATACCTAATAATAAAATAAATAAAAATGTCGTTGTACTTGAAGGCAAAGAAAGGAATTAAAAACTAAGTGCCAAGAAGTGATTTTTCAACTGTCGTTTAAATACCTCAATGGATTTTGCAGTTCTGATGGCTACCGGTAAATTGTTCCATAGTCTCATAGCCTGAATAGAAAAGGATTGGTCGAAGGATTTAGAGGAATGAACGGGTATTAGGAGTGTGAGATTATGAGTGGAGCGCAGTGACAGGCTATGGGATGAAGAGGAAAAGATGAAGAATTCTTTAAGATAGGAGGGAGTACATGGATTGAAAAGTATGGTGTAAAGAAAGGAAAGGATGTGCATGTCCCTACGTTGGCGAATGGAAAGCCACTTCAATTTTGTCCGGTATTCAGATACATGATCGTATTTGCGTAGACCATAAATGAACCTAATGCAGAAGTTCTGCAACCGATCTAATTTATTGAGCAAATCTACGTTAAGGTCCGGGTACGATGTGTCAGCATAATCAAGGATAGGGAGAAGAAGGGATTGTGCAAGAGCAACCTTGGTGGCAGTTGGTAAGAAGTTTCTGAGTCGCCGAAGTGACGCAGATGTAGCGAACATCCTCCTACTTACCTCGGCCACCTGATCTTTCCAAGATAATGTGGAGTCCATAATTAATCCGAGGTTTTTTACAGAATTTTGAAAAGGAATGCAGATACCATCAAACATAACCGACGGGATTCGAAAATTATCTAACCTCGAAATAAAGGCCTGGCTACCTAAAATTATGCATTGAGACTTGGTAGGATTAACTTGGAGTCCATAGCGTTTACTCCACTGCGTAATGAGGTTCAAATTTGCATTAGTATCTGAAACAGCCGTGGCTATATTACTCAATGACGTTTGGCAGTAGATTTGTAAATCATCTGCATAAAGGTGATAGGAAGAAGTAAGTGACCTAGTGATAGAGGAAATGAAAATAGCAAACAATAGAGGAGATAGCACACCACCCTGCGGCACGCCAGCTTTCGTATGACACCATGTAGAATTTTGGAGATCGATTTTGACACGTTGCTGACGCCCGTACAGGTAATTATGAAACCAATCACACACTGCCGGAGATATGTTAAGAGAAGAGAGAATACCTAGCATGATATCAAAATCAATGGAGTTGAAAGCATTGCTGAAGTCGAGTAATGTCAATAAGGTTAGCTGTTGATTTTCCATACCACGCCTAATGTCGTCAGTAATTTTGACTAAAGCAGTAGTCGTACTATGACCAGGCCGAAAACCGGATTGAAAGGGGTTATGTATGTTGTTAGAATTTAGGAAACTATTCAGTTGCCAATGAACTAGCCGCTCCAATACTTTAGATAGGAAAGGGAGTATAGAAATGGGACGGTAGTCACTGAAGGCAGAAGGATTGGTTTTTTTAGGCAGTGGGATTATTTGAGCCAGTTTCCAGCATTCAGGAAAGGAGCTTGTGGAAATTGAGAAATTAAATATTTTTTTTAGGATAGGAACGAGGAGGTCAATCAAAGGGATGATCATTCTACGACTAATGCAATCACCCCCGACGGCATTAGACGTGATGGATAATAAGCTTCTCTTAACATCACAGTCAGTGAATGATTTGAAAACAAATGGAGAGTAATTGGGAGTGGGCATCGAAGAAAGATCTTTTAATGTACTTGATTTGATATTTTTATCAAGAAACATGCCGGAAGAGAAATGACTGTTGAGTGAGTCAAGATTTATATCTGAAGCACAGGAATTTTGCGATTTGCCAACTCCCAAAGTTCTAAGAAATTTCCAAACCTTAGCTTGGTCTTCGTTCTCAACAGACTGGTGAATGTGGCGTCGTTGTGCGTCCCTACACACCTTGTTGCAGAGATTTCTGGCTTTTTGGTATTTTTCACGTTTGGCGATGCTTAATGGATCTGCTTTATGGCGCGCTTTTGCGTTCTTTTTCTCTCGGAGCTGTTTGATCTCATCAGTTAGCCAAGGAGCAGGAAGATGCTTGAGCTTCACCGGCCGAATAGGTGCATGAGCATCGTATAGATCGAGTAAATAACTATTGAATAACCTAACTTTCTCGTCTACAGTGTCAGCATCATCAATACTAGACCAATTAATTTCTTGAGCATCGCGACGCAAATGTTCGATATTCATACCACCAAAGTTACGCTGCATGAGGATTTTGGGTTTCAATTTAGGAGGACGGATTTTGTAGGAAAGGTACACAAGATCGTGATAGGAAAAGGCGTCGGCACTTAGCTGTCCATGCTTTGCAACATGATCGAGTGAATTAACCATGATAAGGTCAAGAAGTGAGGGGGTACAGTTAGGGAAATAATGCGTAGCATTTAGAGGAAGAATATTCAAATTGGCTGAAGTAACCAGAGTTTGAAGGCGACGAGTGCGGGAATCATTCTTTAAAAGACATGTATTAAAATCACCCATGATAATGGAATGATTGTATAGTGGACAAAGGTTATCAAGAAGAGTCTCAAAGGCAGGAAAATAATTAATTGACAGGTTCGGGCTATAATAGACACCGAGAAGGACTTTGGTACCGGAAAGAGATATTTCTAAAAAGAGATGTTCAGCCGTATCCGGCGGAGGAGGCTGTGGAGATTTACTAATTATAGTGAAAGAAATAGTACTACGAAGATAGATGGCAACACCGCCATGGGAGGAGCTAGTTCGATCATTACGTATGAGTTGGAAACCAGGAAGAGAGTACGTAGTGGAAGGCAAGGAGGGATGAAGGAACGATTCGGAAATTAGGATCGCATGTATGTTGCAATTGTTGCCAAAGGTTGAAAGCAGATCTATGTAATGCGCTGGAACGCTTTGTGCATTGATGTGTACAATGTTAAAATTTTTAGAGACACTCGCAAACGTAGTGACAAGAGAGTTTGTTAGAGAGGATGCATCGAGACTATGGAAACTGTCGTCAGATAAAGACAAATAATCATTGGAACTTGACTCACTATCATGAGTACACGACATACAATATAAAATGAAAATATATATAAAATAATAATAACAATAATATAAAAAAAAAAAAAATAATAAACAATTATTACAGTGAACAACAACTCTTAACCCAGACAGAAATAGCCACCTGCCAGCTGCATTGAAAGAAAGAATTAATGAAAAAGGCGATGTTCCCGCTTAGAATTTAATGACACAACCCATGGATTGAATTGAAATATTATTATCAAGGAAAGAAAGATAATGGTTTATTAAAGTAATAATAAAATAATTTAAAGTATTTTTTTAACGGATTATTTTTAAAGGAACCGATAGTCAGTTGCATAAAGCATGTAATTCAGTAAATCTCAAGCCATCTCTTTTCTTCTTATCTAGATTGAGACTTATAGCTGAATTAAGATTAAAATGTGTTGACATAAAATGGAAATAATTTTAAAATGTATTTCTACAACTGACTGTAAGTATAACTCCACATGAATATTGTGTATACTTGTTTAAATTACGCTTGTAAAGAGTATTTTCGCTAATAGGTGTACCTAAAGGTCAGTTTCTGCAGCACTTACTGCTTTGAATAAATAACGAGTCGACGCCTTAAGCGACAAATTAAAACGAGATTATTCTCACGGTACGCTACCAGTAAAAATATAAAAATAAGGTGAATTAATTCGGAAAGAAACAACATTTACGTTTAAAAATCTTGCCTCTTGTATAGTTGTAAACATTTTCAATCATCATATTGGTTTGGTTTTTTTATTTCGTATGTATTCGTATAACGTTTTTGCGATGCATTATAATAAATTAATATTAAACTGGGAGTTAACGCGACCTTGACATTCCCTACGATTCGACCAGGTTGCACCGGCCGTGGTCACAGGTGAACTGGTAGCAGCTTCGTCATGTCTTTATTTCTGAGGTGGAACCTTCTTCCACGCAAAGATTTTTATTTTTTGTCCACCCACTTTTCACCCTGATAGTGTCCGTATTCTTGATGATTATAAATTATAATTTTAAGCAAAATATCCCCAATCTATGCACACTGCTTCCCTTGCACCTACGTCATTACCCACACTACACTTCACACAATTTCTTCTAGTGCCATAAACTCGGTTTTTAGCATAACGTGAATATGATAAACAAAGTAATTCAGTATTTTCAAGACATCTAAAACCATAGTCACTTGATGCAAGTTAGAAGCATACCTAATGCACATTAACAAAATGAATTTTCATTAGTTCAAAGTAAATTAAGACTACATAATACCTAGCCTTGTTCATTACAAATACCTAGACACGCTCAGGTCATACGTTTTGCATAATTTATAATGACCAAACTTTGTGAAGTAGGTCAACTTTTGTCGGATATTATACCTTGGAGACGTTTAAGGAAATTTTGACTTGACGTTTCTAATTATCTCTTAAAAAGAAATTATATTTGTGGGGCGGTCGTTTTAACTGCGTTTTAATTTAATGAACTCTTATCTTTTTACATTTTTAAAAATCTATTTCTTGTTAAGTTGTCCCTTTGTTTTGTTCGGGCAGACGTTTTTTGTTTCGCACTGGAAATTAGAATAATGGATACTTGATTAGTATAAAAGGAATTTTTTTATTAAATTTTTTATAAAAAAAAATACTTTGCTTGCTAATGATATTGGCTCTGAATTAAGATTTCTGTGTTTCTTTTACTATGATAATCCAAATAGTAATTGTAGTAGAGTAAGTCGTTATCTAGGCACTATACACCTCACCATCATCAGCGGGTAGATCCTCTGCCAGATATACTAACATTTTTATTGTAAACAAAAAAAGTCGCAGGAAGCCACTGAATGGAAATCCAACCGGTCGTACTGAGAACGTTTTGGGGAACTATATCCAGCAGTGGACTTTTTATGGCTGAGATGATGATCATGAGAAGAAATTGAAATACGCCAACTACGCGATGAATACTGTGGTCACAGGTAATTGGTCAAAACAAAGGCGAAGTTACCAGTAATGAAAATATAAAACTCGCATGTGCATGAAAGAATTTCAAATGTTAATGAAGTAGCGTGAAAGGTGTCTATCTCGCAAAGAAACTCGTCGCCTTACAACGAGGGCCCTCGAGTCGAGTGCTCTGCCTAATTAGTGATAGTTAGGGCGAGGCACTACATTGAATAGGTTTTTAAACCAGGTATTATGATTAAAATTATAGTCTATTTTAATTTTGGTAGTCTTTGATGATGAAATAAGATGACATGTCTTCAACTTGATGATCAGTGATTTCTGTTTTGGCCAGATAGGATGATGATGGATGGATGGTGTTACCCGACTATATCGTGAAAGTGTTACCTACCCAAAATATATATTAGAAGCAAAAAAATATGAAGTGCTCTATCTATACTTATTAAATACTAGCTTTTTTTGCCCGCGACTTCGTCCGCGTGAAGTTCCGGACCCGTTCCCGTGGGAACCACATTGAATTTCGGGAAAAGCTATAGCCTATGTCACTCCCTGATAATGTAGCATTCTACTGGTGAAAGAATTTTTTAAATCGGTGCAGTAGTTTCGGAGCCTATTCAATGCAAACAAAAAAACCAACAAACAAACAATCAAACCTTTCCTCTTTATAATATTAGTATAGATTATAAAGAGGAAAGATTTGTATGTTTATTTGTAACGAATAAACTCAAAAACTACTGAACCGATTTGATAATTCTTTCACTTTTGGGAAGCTAAAATATCTCCGAGTGACATAGGCTTTATTTTATTATCAAAAAAAATATGGATCCCTACGAAAACCCGTGTGAAGCCGGGGCGGGGCGTTAGTACTCTCAGTTGTGGTTGTCATCTTGGGGGACTGGTCTGCTCGCTTTATTAACAACTACATATTCGACATATTTAGGATTTGACCATAGCGCTATTTGGATCGACTTCCCGCGTTTAGAGCTTGATTTATGTATGTACCTGGATCTGTATTTTATTTATTCTTATAAATGTACTCATAAATTGTAACAAAAGAGGGAAAGAAAAAAATTGCTAAATGACAAAAAAGGCCGTAACCGGGTTTCTTTCGCCATTTCTTTTACCGGTGGCCATTTTGCTTGTGTCCGAAATGGTGGTAGTATATAACGTAGTTTATTTTCTTTATACATATATACAAATTGTAAATGACAAGAAAAAGTGCCTGTGAAGGTCTAATTTCTGAAATAAACGATTTCATTTCATTTCATTTTATTCAGTATCGAATAAACCTCTAGTGCTACACAAAAATCTGTGGAGGTACTAGTCTTTGTTACTTTTCACAAAAAAATACTATTATTGTAAAAAAATTTCCTCGCTTTTCAACGTGGACTCGTGCCCTGGCTGCTTCCTGTCGTTAATGAGAGAAACTTAAACTATCACGATTGAAACCTTTTGGGTCGCAAAAGTCTTTTGTTGTTTCTTTTTGCTACCTGCGGCTTTGCTCGCGTGGGCAAAGATTGTGTATATTTTTTCCCGTGAGCCGTGGAAAGCTTTTTATCTCTTAAAAGTATATTATGCATAAGTAATAAATATTTTTTTTGAACCAATTACACAACGCCATCTAGTCCCAAGCTGAATAAAGCTTGTATTAATCAGGATTCAGCTAGTAAGTACAATGTCAAGTGTAAATATGACATTTGTACGTTTTCATAAAAAAAAAAATTTAAGTTCGTTCTCACTTTAAATGTCCCCTACCGGGTAATGTACCTCAAAAAAAATTATTTCAAGATTTTGTTATGCCACATTTTTAGCATTGTTAATATACTATTGATTAAACATGCCAAATTACACCTTCTAGCGTATACGTATACGGTGTAAATGATATTGAGAAACTATAAGGGTTCCTTTTTTACTACGGAAACCTTAAAAAGACATGTAACAAGTATTTTATTATATACCTAAATGCACCGCGCTCTCGTAGAACAAAGGCATTACCAGATACTCGTAAGCCCTCCAATAGTCATTACCAGTTGAAGTGGCCAACGATTGAGATAAAAATCTATTTGAGCTGTTCGGCTTCCTCAATACATTCGTTGTCACGAAAACTTTAATATCAATAGAGATTTTCTACAGGATTTCGAGTATTATCTTGTAATTCAATTCATACCATGTGTTTGTACCATTGATCCCTTTTTTCGAAACCTTCATCCATCGAAATCCATTTTTTAGTTTAATTTTTAATGTTAAAATAGTTCCTGTTGTTTTTAATTAATCATTGTAATTTTTATTAAATGACTAGTAAAACCTTCGCAACTTCGTTTGCGTATATCTCGCTTTCCCGTGGGAATTTCGAAAAATCTTAGTACACCCCTAGACGTCGTAAGGAACCTACATTCCAAATTTGGAATCTCTAGATCCAGCGGTTTGGGCTGTGCGTTGATTGTATATTTAAGTCAGTCAGGACTTTGAATTTTATGTTTATAGATTAAAATAATTATAAATTGTATAGAAGAAACATTTCATTTCTAAAAAGGTGAGATTATCTGCTATATGCTCAACCTCAATAATTTGACATTGTTTTTATTTTTTTATTTTTTTTTATACAACACAGTTGGCAAACAAGCATACGGTCGACCTGATGGTAAGCCGTCACCGTAGCCTATAGACGTTTGCAATACCGGGGGTATCACTCACGCGTTGCCAACCCTCCCAACACCCCCAAGTGGAGTTCTGGAGACCTTACTCACCGTAGGAACACAACATGGCCGAGACCAATGCTATTTGGCTACGATCTTCTGTAAGGTGGAGGTCCTTCCCCAGACGGGCTGCTCCGATTTGAGCGGATTATCCGCTGTGCCCTACCTCTCTTACGATCCATTGTGTCCCATTGATTTGTTGACAACTCTTGTAGTTTCGCCATCTGTCCGCTCCAGTTCATGGATATATAATTTTAGAAAGCCTGTAGTGTATGATTGTATCTATAGACCAAGTCTATAGATACAATCATTAACTATGCCAACAAAGTGGTAGACGAAACAAAATCGGGATTTTTTTTGAGGTGCCTTCTCCTACATGCTCACGAAAAGAGTGGATGTTTTTTTGCTTATACTCTACGGTCACAGATTACTACAGAATAGTTATGCTACGGTGTTAATTATTGACAACATGCACTTTTTTATTTTTATTTGAAACACAACTATCAGCCAATTTTATTAGGTACGTAAATGTTGAAATTTCGTTGGTCCACACGACTGCCCACATTTGAAAACTTCTTGCATGGATGCAATGCAACCACAGAGCGCGGTTCGACTTGGCTAGTCTGCTGACGTAGACCGCACGCCACATTATGGATTTTTAAATATATACTTTTTACAGCTTATAAATGTAAAGAAGTAGGAAAGGGGAAAGTGTAATTATTTAGCTCAGCTATTTATCAGGCGTCAGTCTCACAAAATACAATAGCTTTCAGATTGTAATAGTCGTTAGTTAATACCTAGTTTTAAGATCAATAATTGTTATATGAGAAATAAATTATTTATTTATTATTATTATTAGTCAAATATTTTACATTGCTAATAAATATTAAAACAGACTAATGTTACAAAAACTATTATGAAATGAAATGAAATCGTTTATTTCAGAAATTAGACCTTCACAGGCACTTTTTCTTGTCATTTACAATTTTTATATATGTATAAAGAAAATAAACTACGTTATATACTACCACCATTTCGGACACAAGCAAAATGGCCACCGGTAAAAGAAATGGCGAAAGACTGATTAGCAATATCAAAGCAAAGAATAATAAAATTAAAATAATAAAAAAATCTCTACAAATATTTAGCCCGTTTGTAACAACTTAACGTGAGATCACATTTGTTTCTAAAATCCTTTGACCTATTCTATTTCCCATCATTTTCACACATGGACAGAAAGACCCAACTAACCCAATTGCACAGTTCACTAACAAGCGACAGCCCAACTTGTAAGCCGGAAATCTCTTAAGGCCCTTAAAGTAATCTTAAGAGTTCCAACATACTTCTCTTAATAGCTGCCCTGTACCCGACACGGTACGAACCACGGGTATAAAAATAATAATAATATAGTTATTTAGTACTTTTATAATTGAGATAAATAAATAAATAAGGGACAATTCATACAGATTGAGCTAGCCCCAAAGTAAGTTCGAAACTTGTGTTATGGGATACTAACTCAACGATATTATATTTTATAACAAATACATATTAATATATAGATAAACATCCAAGACCCGAGGCCAATCAGAAAAAGTTCGTTTTTCATCATGACCCGACCGGGGATCGAACCCGGGACCTCCTGGCTCCTGGGTGGCGACCGGTAGCCATTACGCCACGGAGGTCGTCAAATATAGATAAATATATATAGATAAATATATATTATGTATATATATGTTACTAGCGAAACCCTCGCAATTTCGTTTGCGTGTATTTATGCTCAGCAGCGCCATACTACTTTCCTACAGTACTTTATAAAGCTCCATTGACATTATCAGACTTTTGAATAAATCTTACGGGAATCGCGTACTTTTCGGAATAAAAAGTACCCTATGTATCAATCTAAGGTATCAGCTACCTACATACCAAATATCATAAAAATTGGCCCAGCCATTTGAGCATGAAGAAGAAACATACTTTCGCCTTTAAAATATTAGTAGGATTATAATTTCTTAGTTACACATAATGGAAACAAAATAATTAATTCCATGTCCTTAAAATAAAGTCTGTTTATATTTAGATTTTCGTTTATAAGTCCGCTGTCATTGTATTAAGGTGGGTTGGAAATTTATCGTATAGATAGATACGCTATCAATTGTGGGAGCCCTTTTTGGGTGACATTTTCGTCCATGGCACATTCACCTGAGCCATTGATAGCCTTGGCCCAATGGCCTGTCTAAAGATTGATATACAAAAGATTGAACTATATATTACCATGGAATCTGACATTTTCGTACTATAAAGCAACACCATAAATGAAGAAGAAGAAAAGATAATATTTCATACATAATCATTTACTATAATTTTATTGATGTGAAAATCTGTTTGTCTCATGACATTTTCCACGTGAAATAAAATTATAAGTTTTTTACCCATTTGGAAATTAAAGCGCTAACACTACGGCGTTACACAAACAAATAAAATTATGTACTCTCTGAAGAGAAAGTGTGTTTAGTTTTTTTTTAAATACTGCATTTTTTTCATATTTATGTAAGTACATATGTACTCTGTAATTAATTACAAAGTTTCATTGCAATGCTTACATTATTGGCGTAAAAGTCTTGAGTGGAGACCGCGAATCGGCAAGCGTAGCCTAGGACGCCCTCAGACTAGGTGGAGCGATGATCTTCGCAAGGTGGCTGGCAAGAACTGGATGAGAGTGGCCGAGGATCGTGCGCAGTGGCATGCAGTAGGGGTGGCCTATGTCCAGCAGTGGATGATGTAGGCTGATGATGATGATGAATCTTTAGTTCTTAATTTTCTATTATGCATACCTACCTATCTCGATTGTTGAATACACATGGTTACGCCCATCATTTTATCCGTTCCAAAACTACAACTGTTGCTGATGTTAAGACATCCACCGGACTAATTCGGAGGGCTTTCAATAAAATATGCCCGCTACCCATTCTGGTTGAAGCCTAAGCTCCAACGCCCGGGGGTATGTTGCGAGAGATCCTCGGCCAAAGAGGCCGCATGCTGCGCAGCCGCGCTGGACTGGCCGGCGACATTCTATTTTTGGTTTTTGTTTTTTAATATTTTTGCTTGTCAATATTTTGATGTCTTTTTATTTTTTATTACAAATTTTCAACTCTAGCTAAGATGGTTTTCTCTTTTTAGAATCTTAGAGTAATTAAATAAGGTTCACCCCTTAACAACAACTAAGTACGTACCTCTATCTACCGCTATTTCAAGAAATTCTACATTTCGTTATTAACGTAGAAGGAAGTGTCTGGCAAATTTGCAGACGTGATATCATTTTGAAAACGGTATGTGTAAAGTGGTGTCCCTGGTGCTGCTGATTACGGCAATATAAGGTGTGCGCTTAATTAAACGACGTTTGAGAGGGGAGCAATTAATTTAGATTTCTACCATTTTCCTTTATTCAACCTCCCCGCAAACGAGCCTGAAAAATGTACGGAATGAGTTTTTTGTGTGTGGACAGTCTTTTCCTTGTTTTTTGATAGCTTTTGATCATTTTTATTTCTTTGGTGGTTTTTGTTTGATAACCAAATTGTTGTTTAATAAAATTATTAGATTTTTTTTATGCTAGACAGAGCAAATGAGCAGGCGAGACATCGCGTCTGGAAAACAATAATTGGCAATACCGAAGGAATCACGGATGCTTGCCGGCCTTTGAGACACATTTCATGTCATACCTGTCCGGATACACTTCCGCTAATTAACAGAATAAGACGTAGGTACCAAGAAAAACCCATACTAATATCACACTAATATTATAAATGTGAAAGTGTGTTTGTTTGTATGTTTGTCCTCCCTTCACGTCGAAAGTAATGAACTCATAGGCTGCTTTTTTTCCACGGGATAAAGAGATTCCCCTGAGAAAAATTATTGACATTTTCCCTTGACCAAGCGGGCGGAGCCGCGGGTAACAGCTAGTATTAAATAATTTTAATGACGGAAATAATCTATATATATAAAATGCTTTGTCCTGACTGACTGACTGACTGAGAATCAACGCACAGCCTAAACCGCTCATCGTAAAAATCTGAAACTTGGCAGGTGGACCTATTATATGACTGTCATGTAATTATAAATTGTGAATATTCAATCATAGTGTCGTCTATTTATTCTGTTTGTGATTTCGGAAAAACAGCTAAAATTCTACTATGTATAAAGCGGACTGAATCATATTCATCGATAATAAATAGTAAGTAATTAAATATTAAATTTTATAATATTTGACAGGGTTCAAGTTAAATTGGTCAATGGTTAAATGGCATACATTTTGATATTGTCTCTTTCTCACTTATAGGAAATCTCATTTTGTCGACTCGCTCTATTATTTCGTAGTGTTGTTGTAGGCTGAGGTTGTAGGTATTGAATTACCGATATACTTATACATTTTTTTACGGAAGTGGTTGGAAAACAAGCTCAGGAATATGGATCATTTGATATTAGGT
Source organism: Endotricha flammealis (assembly GCA_905163395.2). NCBI lineage: Eukaryota > Metazoa > Arthropoda > Insecta > Lepidoptera > Pyralidae > Endotricha > Endotricha flammealis. The sequence continues at coordinate 5,213,905 of LR990870.1, read as the reverse complement.
GATTACCGTCGACTATGGAGCACATAGATTCTAGGGTCCCTAACCCGTTGTCGACCTATAACAGGATATAGCGAGAAATAGTATAAGGAATGAGTTAGATTTTTTCTATACCACAAAGGTGACAAACAAGAATTTCGGATATTTCACTCCCCGAACGAAACGCATTGCTGCTTCACGTCAATATTCTGTAAAAGGGTGGCTCTTCACTGGTCGGGCTAGCCTATTTCATAAACGCCCACTCCAAAGATTGTAATGAGAAGTATAAAAATAGAAAAAAAATCTATCCATATGACAATTTTTTGGGTGTGACCAACCGATATGAAAGGATTTTTTGAAATTCCCACGGGAAAGGATAAACGCACACGAAGTTGCGCGGGTTTCTCTAGTCTATATATATATATATAAAATGCTTTGTCCTGACTGACTGACTGAGAATCAACGCACAGCCTAAACCGCTCATCGTAAAAATCTGAAACTTGGCAGGTGGACCTATTATATGACGTAGGCGTCCGATAAGAAAGGATTTTTCGAAATTCTAACTCAAAAGGGGTAAAAAAGGGGGGCAAAGTTACTATGGGACAACTTGATTCCTTGGTCCAACTTCAAATTTTGCATAAAAATTGTTTAAGAGAATTGATGGAAGACGTAATTCTTATTTTATCTAAATTCTTGAAAAAAATGTATTTTGTGGGTAATTTTCTTGGAGTTTATATCAATACTCATACTCCTTAGTGATTTTGATTTCAATTACATTTCATTTTGACACATCCGTGAAGTGAAGTGTGTCATCTGTCATGTAATATTTTTATAAATTGTGAATATTCCGAATATTTAAACAAAATGATTTCACAATGTCGTCGTTATTTATTCTGTTCGTGATCTCGGAAAAACAGCTAAAATTCTAACTATAGAGCGGACAGAATCATATTCATCGATAATAACAGTAAGTAATTTAATATTTAATTGTATGATATTTGACAGGGTTCAAGTTAAATTGGTCAATGGTTGAAAGGCATATTGTTATTGTCTCTTTCTCACTTATAGGAAATCTCATTAGGTCGACTCGCTCTATTTTTTCGTAGTGTTGTTGTAGGGATGGTTGTAGAATAATGAAATACCAGTATCTACATTTTTTTTACGGAAGTGGTTGGAAAACAAGCTCAGGAATATGGATCATTTGATGTTAGGTAATTACCGTCGAGTCGACTATGTATGGAGCACATAGATTCTAGGGTCCCAGACCCGTTGCCGACCTATAACAGGAAAAAACAGGATATGTATAGCGAGAAATAGTATAAGTAAGGAGTTAGAATTTAGGATATTTCACTCAGCGAACGAAACGCATTGCTGCTTCACGTCAATATTCTGTAAAAGGGTGGCACTTCACCGGTCAGGCTAGCCTATTTCATAAACGCTCACTCCAAAGATTGTAATGAGAAGTTTAAAATAGAAAAATAATCATCTTTACATATGAAAATGTTTTGTCTTGACTGTGGGTGGAATAAGAAAGCATTTTTTGGAATTCCCACGGAAAAGCGGGATAAACGCAAACGAAGTTGCGCGGGTTTCTCTAGTCTTCTAATAAAATTGGTTGCCACATAAAATCAAGAAGAAGAAGATCTCATTTCATCATATTTATGTGCCTCTATCAAATTACTTTACGCTATAAACCACCTTGTTTTTATGGTTTCATTGTGAACTTCACTTAAAGCGGTTTCTTAAACGATCGTTGCTAAACCACTTAACTGACTTTTATAGTTCTTATAGCTTTATAAGAGCTTAACCCGATATCGGTTTCCACAGTTTATAAGATTAGGTACTTCCGAGTAAGCACTAGATATTGCGACAGACGAACAGCAACGTATAACAAGATAATATTTTGAATCTGTACCTCGTAAGTGCGTCTACCATGTATAATTTGTTACTCATAAATTAAAAATAAATAGGTTATTACGTAGGAAAATATTAAATTTATTAATTTTGTTATAGTGTGCATATAATAATGACTATTCGAAACCGAGACCACCTCTTATTATTCACGATATACCTATGTAGATTCTTAAGAGCCATTTCGCAAAAAAATTAGGAAAATTTGACTGCGTAGCAATTCAACTGAATTCAGATTGTCGATACACTCACAGTGTACTGAGAACATGAAAAAATATAATAATTGTAATAAATATTAATATGTAATATCTATTAGAAACGGACAGAGTTAGGACGACGCGAATACATAAAGAATTTAGTAAATGTATTTTGTTTTAATTTTAATTTAAATAAATAAATATTGTGAAAATATTAAAGGAATTACTTTCAATAACGAATAACGTTTATTATAATGTAATTTGTTTTGGAAATATCTTTATTTAAATGATAAAATCAAGGTAGAATTTGACACATTTTCTCGGATCTTACGTAAAATCTTTATTTATTTTAAAATTATCTCAGATACTCTATAAAAAAAGTAGTTCATTAACTGTCGATAAAAGTATATCTCTTACACATATTTTTTTGATTTATATATTTTTAATTTTAATGGAAGAAGGGCTCCAAAAATCTCGCTACGAGCAGTTTTTCGCAAACTTGACTTGGGAGATAATAATAAACATTATTATAAAAAAATATTTCATAATGTACTACCTACATTATATGTCGACGAAAAGAACCGAGCTATCCAAACCATGTTCTGTCTAATGTAAAAGTAATTCCTGACATAGAAATCTAGGAGCTCAAAAACACTCGTAAACGCGTAAAAACGTAAAATGGCTCTATTAAATGTCATGCAGGACAGCAAGTTTTCTATATCTTGCAGAAACCAAAGTGCTTTCCAATTTCGATAAAAACAGCCATCTAAATCTGTGTACCAAAATATAAATCAAAGAAAATCAACGCTGTGAGTGGTTTCATCTCCAACAATTACCTACCAAGATTTGTAACTTGTAACCATTTATACTTAGTTGTAAACACTGTGCATGTATTTTGTAACAATATAATGTGTAAAATACTTACCAATAATTCCAAGTTTCCAACAGACGAACAAATTGTTTTCTATGTTATTCATCGAGTCGTAACAAAATAATTCATCTAAAATATCGCTGCAGCAGAAACAATGTTTGATATTATGTCAAGGGCAGATGTAGCATACAATTCCCGTTCGAACCTGGAGGGCCGTCACTAGTCAAGAGCAAACATCCCTGTTTATTATACAAGCCTCTGGAGTGCAACGTTTTTGTTATACATTATCCTCGCGGGAATGAAAAGCGTAGCATTGATGCTACAACACAATGTTGGGGTAACACGCAATTGCAGACACGCGACAGTGTTTATTTACATCTATACTAGTACTAAAGAGGTGTTTTAACGCTATAAAGAAATGAAAAAGAAAATAAAGAAAATCAGGACGCTCTAGTCTAACTCATCGTATGAAACTCAGCGGCATATCACCGCTATATCACGATATTCTGTGAGGTCTAGTCAGCACATTTAAAAGCCACTACCAAATCCATTCAATTCCATCAATGACATATGGATCCGAGTCGTGGTCGCTCACAGACTCGCGGTCACTCAGCAAGCCATTGAGAGAGCTATGCTCGGGGTTTCTCTACGAGATCGAATCAGAAATGAGGAGATCCGTAGCAGAACCAAAATAACCGACATAGCCAAACGGATCAGCAAGCTGAAGTGGCAGTGGGCAGGGCACATAACGCGCAGAACCGACGGCCAGTGGGGCAAGAGGGTGCTGGAATGGCGACCACGTAGCGGAAAGCGCAGCGTAGGACGGGCGTCCTTTAGGTCGCAGGAAGCAGCTGCCAGCAGGTCGCATTGGAGGCGTTTGGGGGAGGCCTATGTCCAGCAGTGTACTTCTTGTGGCTGAGATCACCAAATCCATAGCAGTAGCAAAGAGTAAAGACATTTACACTGTGATAGTAGCTAGGCTCTACCAGTCAAAATTTACGCGTTTATAATTTGGATGCTGATTATGTTTACTGTATTTACGAGCAAAACACATTGTCATCAGCGCGTCGGGAGAGCGGCGCTAAAGCATTTCTTATATTTGTGTGAACGACATCACACTAAACGCGGATCGCTGGCGGCGATGCAGCTGTCATCGCGACTACGAAAGTGCGCGACTTCTGCACCGATCTTACTGTTGCGGGCAGTGATTTGCCCATTATAAATTGTGCCACAGTAAGTACAAGTATAGAGTGATTTCGTCTACTGTTTTCGTGTTGAGTTTCACAGCTTCTTGTGCGTACTGCCTGTAACCCAATTGCTCGAATAAGATTGACACTTGATTGCAGTAAAACTAAATTTTAAAATGGTAATAGTTTACCCAATTAGTGAATACTACAGTATTGTTCCGTCCACAATGCCTATAGGACACCCAGTTGCTAAGGATGTCCTTATATTATCTTATGACAATACAAACTGTCACCCGCCTATTTAGTATGAATGCTTTGTCTATGTTGTTGATGACAAGGGGAAAATTATGTCTGCTCGATGTGATGTTATACGAAGTAAATTAACCCCGTTGTTTGATTAAGAATAATTAACTAGATTTTAGACTATTTAAATATTGTTCTGGAATATTTTCTTAATGCAATCCCTGGGTTACCCCTGGGGTTGGAACAAGATCGCGTCTCCAGTTTGGACGAGAAGGAGTAGCCCCAACCCAAATTTAATACTATGTGGTGATGATAGCAAATAGCTTAGAGACAAGAAACTATTTTATTTTGGTTGTAAATTATGATTGATAAGACCTGGTATAAAGTAACTATTAAATAGGTATTTTTTATCTCATTGAAGACAACGAGACCAGCATGTTCAAGAATCTAAGAAAGGTCTGGTTTAAGTGTTCTTTAAAAGTCAGTAAAAAAAAGACAGTCTTCAACGGGCATAAGAATACCATGTTGGTTGAGCGAGTTTCAATAATAGACTTATTCATAAAGAGAATCATAATTATCATAGCAAATATCTCAGCAGATACCCAAATAAAATTTCCTTATGATTCATTCCATGTTTACAGAAAAAGTATGCGAGGCGAATGATGAGAGTAATTCCAGCTATTCATGAAAAATAACGAAGAGTTGTTGCCTATTGTTGAAGTAATTACCTATCTATACTTAATGGAAACCTTTTCGTGGAAAACTGAATTTTTCCGCCGGGAAATTATTCGTTATAAGCGGTCTGATTTCATTTTTTTTATCGGTTTTCCTTCCGTTTTTAGTCTTCGATGTTTTTTATTATATTATCATTACTTTAAAACTTTGGTTTATGTTTACATAGTATTAAATGTCTCTTCCGCTGTCAGTTATTCGCTTGGATCTTTTAAACTACCGCGTCACACTACAACGGATTATAAAACTAAAACCTACTTTTAAAATAGGTATGTATCTTTTTCTTCGCGAAGTCGTCTAGTCTATTTGATGACAGCGGTTGAAGACTTCTCTACACATTATGAACCCTTGTCACTATAGCAAATAGAAGGGAGAAAGGAAGAAGGTATACGTGTATAGTATTATATTTTTTTTATTTGATTGTGAATTTTCATTTTACTCAACTTTTACTTGCAACACGAAAATAATATAATATTTTTAAAACAAAAAATAACAAAGTACAAAAACAAGTAAGTTTGAGTGCGCGTTCAAGCTCCGTTTTTATTCAAAAATATAAAAAAAACAGTTTAATTCGGCAAAAATGATTGTTAAAAGGGCCGCATCTGACGTCACTTTAAGCTAAGTGAAGACTCTCAAAGTTTAAGTGCTAAAACCCTTTATCTGTTTGAAGAGGTACTTCTGTCCCTCCATATGGCAATATTAATACCGCACGGGAAAAATATATTGAGATGGGTATTAATAAACTGGGGCTGTCAGTGTTGCCAGCCCTGCATATAAGGATTATTTTTATTTTTATTTATTTATGAAACCCAACAGCATGATGACATATTAAAATTACAATAGCAATATAGATACATAGCCACATCAACCGCCCCCCGCGGCTAATAAAGAAAATACCCAAATAAGTGTATGGTTCAATGAAGGATACTCAAACAATCCAATTGTTCCCTCCCTTTCCTATTAGAATTTTGAAAAAAAATATAGCTTCATATTAGCCTTCCGCATGAACGACCTATTAACTTAATCTCCTCCCCTATTTCTATTCTCGTTATATCCCCTTTTCTTCTTAAAGGTAAGCAACGGATTGGGGACATCTCTGGCGTCTCTCTTCTTCATGGGTGGGTCAAAGAGGTGATCCTTACATCCTGTACAACTTGTACGCGCGTTGACATCGCGTTTCATGTTACACTGAGCTGTTTGTTTATTAGACCTTACGATGAAATGATTGCAACTCCGCAATGAATAAAGAAACTAAACGAAAACACACGGCGAATTCAAACTCTGCGTTTTACAATAAGGTATCTTGCATTCCCGTTTGCTAACGTCTCCATAAAAAGTTAGCTCTTAAAGAGACAAGTAGAATAGATTAGTAAATAAACTGTGAGCGACATTTCGCCTTTTGGTAATAAAGATCTCAAAGTTGCTTGTAAAATTAATACACCCAGGTACACAAAATCCTTGAGCTTAGATAGCAAACCACTGCAGTGATTAGAGTTACGTGACATCGCTAGGAACTAGAAAATACAATAATTTTCACTCGTAGTCGCTTCAAGCTTATTTATATTTGACGACCTCCGTGGCGTGATGGTTACCACGCCGGACCGCCAACCAGGAGGTCCCGGGTTCGAATACCAGTCTTGATGAAAAACGAACTTTTTCTGATTGGCTGATTTTCTTGGATTTTATCTATTTAATGTATTTGTTTTAAAATATAGTATCGTTGAGTTAGTATTCATAACACAAGTTTCGAACTTACTTTGGGCCTGGCTCAATCTGTGTGATTTGTCCCTATATATATATATACATATTATATGACAGAAAGACAAACGAGCTATCGGGTCATCTGATGGTAAGCTATCATCTCTGTCCATACATAGACATCACACTTTTTGATTAAGATGTAGAATTTGTGAAGTTAGGTCTTGTAGAGGTAGGGCGTGTAGAGTTAGAAGCATTGCTCTACATGAGATCTGATAACTTTTTGCCAGTGCGAGTCATATGGTCTCGTCTTGGCAACATTTTACATGAAAATGTTTATGGGTCTTATATTTTCATAATTAAGTAGGTAATAATTAACAGTAACATAATAGTCAAACACAAATTCACCTTTCATCGGTTCGACATTCGTAACTATTTAGTAATCTGTGGTTTCAGGGAGGTTTTTTTTTCTCAATCATATCAACATGTGGCTTATGTCATGATGTTTATGATCCGGCCATGTGAGTGTGTTACTACTAGCAAATACCATAGAAGACTAATACCCACAGCTCTTGACGTTTCTCATACAATGACTTGGCAACCTTCGTTCACCTCATGCCGCTATAACATTTTGCATACAAAACGCACAGTTCACCTCATGCCGCTAGGGGCGCTATAACATTTTGCATACAAAAGTTTTGAAATCGTTCACCTCATGCCGCCCTCATGCCGTAGGGGCGCTAGTGTCGCGTCTTGCCCGAATTCTTCCGAAGCTGTGCGTATTACTCGTCTATAGTATTTGCTACTAGTACCATAAAAACAAATGACGATAAGTTTATTATGTAGTAGCAAAAATAATTAAAAATTTCTTATAGATATTTTCCATTAGTACAAATCCAGAACAATACACAGCGTTGCTAAGAAAACAGAATTCCCTCGAGCGTCCATTACTCACGGAAATTATAATATTTCTCACAGCAGATGCACTCGACAAAATATAACCACCCGTATGATTAAATTTTAATTAAATTAGTTACTTAATTCAATTACTTTTAAAAGTTAAATGTAATAAAAATTTAAACTGGTTCAATGATCTATCTGTTTTTTTTTAAACATATTTAGGATGGCACAGCACAAGTTGTGCATACTAGTTGGTCCACAAGGAATTTATGGCGAGTACTGAGTGTGTCCCTCGCACATTTCCGATATTGACAGAGTGAAATGGGTCATTGTATCAACCAAGAACAACGCTCGTAATCGCAACGCAACCAATAGCAATATTTTATGAACCAAATAGCAAAGCAGTAAAAGTTTTCGATACTAGTTTGTTAAAAAATAAACTGAAGTAAAACTAACAGTAAATACTATAATACGCGCCAACAACTGGATTCACAGCTCATAACAATTGAAAATCGATTTTGTTGTGCCCTAAGTAATTAGTGTCAGTTTTGAACTTCGTTATACGTCAGCGCGAGTCAGTTTTGGTGGCGTCTAGTTATAGCGCCAACCTTGATTGTTCATGCATAGCTCGTGCGATGATTCAAATGCGATTCCATTATTTCATTGAGCAATGAAACACAATTCAGTGTAAGTTTCATCACTATGTTTTTTATTGAAAGCAGATGGCGATTTATGAGTTTTTTTTATTGTAAGAGGAATGGATAACAGTGAGGCTACTATTAGACGTCGAACGTTTCAATTTTTTTTGCTGATAAACGTAGATCTTCTATCTATTTTGTACTAAATGTATTGAAATTGAAACTGAGAAGTATTAAGAATGAGAGAGATATATTATACAGTAATATTATCTGTCTTATATAAACGTTGTTACCAGACAAGCACTTAATTCTCAAAACAATAGAAAGTCACACAAACAGTGAATCAAAAAAGTAAATACTTCTAGACTAAAACAAAATGGCTGCTAGTTTTTGTGGCGGGAAAACTTAATCCTAGTTGTGTCCAGCTGCATATTCAGTTAGCGGAGCATGTTCCCATTGGAATGACGCCAAAAGTGGCCTAAAGCATAGCTGCATATAGCTAATATGCTTATATGTAGGTACGAGCATAATTGTCAGCCATGTGTGGTTGCTGAAAGTGCAATCGATTTTAATTTTCGCTGTTTTAGATGTATGAATGGAAGACCTCTACATATATATTTATGTGTTCATGATACCTATCAATTTCAGTATTATGTTGAAATCGTAATAATCATTATTGGATTATGAACGGGCAAACTTGTGTATTATAATTTATTGTATTGTGTGAAAGGATTTTAATTTCGTTTTTTACTACAATGAGTGAAAATTATTGTATTTTTTTTAATTTTCATAAGAATGGGGAACTAATGGGTTGTGTCGGCAATACCGAAGGGGATAAATTTAATGTTCGTATCGTACTAGTTAGGAAAATATTACAGAAGGGGAAAATTAAAATTGTGTGTAAATAAGTAATCTATACATATATATAAAAATGAAACCCGTTTTCCGTTGTCACGACATAACATGAAAACGGCTTGACCGATTTGGCAGATTTTTTTTTGTAGTTTTCTAATACTCTGTACAAGGTTCTTACGGAAAAAAATATTAAGAAAATCTCTCAGAAAGATTGAAAAAAAAACGAAACAGTACCCGGGCGAAGCCGGGCCGGGCAGCTAGTAACAATATAAAGATTAATAACTTAGATTAATAACTTTCTAGATGAAGTGGGGTCATACTAGCGCTCTGTCAAAAGTGAATCGCTAAACGCTCGATGACTTGTCGGTGACATGCACTTGACACTTGCGGAATGTCGCCAATGGAGGTGTAGTTTCTAAAAAGCGGGGAAATAAATAGAGTTTGTTTAAATTTCTCAACTTTCAAGTAACAAAATTTTAGGTATATGATATCGGTCTTTTTCATAATTACACTGGGCGTCAAAAATAAGTAGTACAGTTTTAAAATTGCAATATCTCCTAAACTACAGAAGCTAGACCTTTGAAATAAAAAAAAGTTAAAAGACAATTTAATTTCATTTAATAAAAATTTCATGCATAATATCATTTTTAAAGATTGACTGAAAAAAACGTTAATAAACAAAAACACTATTTTTTTAAACTGTTGGCTTGTACTTTTGTTTTTTATTGTTTTCTTTATTGCTGATAAATCAATTGCAATTCAAAAGCAAATGTGTCTTCAGCTAGTAAACTTTACTAATCATGCCTCTTTCACCAGAAGAATGTGCAAGAATCATAACTTTACTCGAAGTAGGCATCAGTATGCGTCGTACTGCAAGAACGGTGGGTGTAACTCTAAGAACGATCCAGCAAGTAAAGCGAAGGTACGAAGAGACTGGAAACCATCTAAGGAGACCAATTAATGGCAGAGTAATGGCACCCAGGTGCATTAGTACCCGAGAAGACCGCTTAATTGTCTCTACTGTGTTAAGAAATCGTCACCTTAATGCAGTTGAGGTCCAGCAACAGCTTCTTCAGACCCGAAGAGACTACGTTAGTGAGAGTACAGTGAGGAGAAGAATTGCTGAAGCCAACCTGAAGTCGTACAGGCCAGCAAATGGCCCCAAGATTGAGACAGGGCAGTAGCAAGACTACGCTACGCCCGTCAACACGTACAATGGGGCGAAGAAGAATGGACAAGAGTTTTGTTCACAGATGAGTCTCGGTTTTCTTTATTCACTTCCAATGGAAGGCGGAGAGTATACAGGCGACCTGGTGAGCGATACATTCAAGGTTGCATCTCGGAAAGAGTTCAATACGGCGGGGGCTCTGTACACGTATGGGCTGGCATCTCTTCAGAGGGTCGCACAGAGCTAGTGGTCATAGAAAATGGCACTCTGACTGGTGAAAGATATGCATTAGAGATCCTTAACGAGTATGCAGGGCCATATTTAGTAAATATGTGTGATAGAGCGATACTAATGCATGATAACGCCCGGCCATACACCGCTCACCTCGTACAAGAGTACATTCAGGAGGTTGGCATCAGCTTCATGACTTGGTCATCAAGAAGCCCAGATCTTAACCCGATTGAACACGCCTGGGACGAGCTTGGGGGCTAGTCAGAAGACGCAGACCACCCCAACCTCAGAGCCCTTAAACAGGCCTTGATAGAAGAATGAGTGAATATTCCCCAACACCGCCTCCAAAACTTAGTGTTCAGCATGCCAAATCGGCTCCAAGCTGTCATCAGAGCCTGAGGCGGCAACACCAAGTTACTAAAGTGGGAACAAGGCCCAAAACGTAAAAATTAAGGTCTTGATAGTTCATTTAAAATGGTTAGCTTTTTAGTTTTTTTTTGATTTTTAGTGTAAAACTTTACTAATGCTAAATAAAATATTATTTTTAGAAAACTTTGTTAAATTTGCTATAAAATGTCTTTTATTTCAAAACTCTAACTTCTATAATTTAAGAATAATTGCAATTTTAAAACTGTACTACTTATTTTTGACGCCCAGTCTATATTGTTATTTCTCTAAGGAGGGATTGTCCCTGCACCCGTTTTGATACACCTCAACTGGTGCCAGTCTGGCACCAAACGACGAACTTTGCCGAACCGCTTCGTAGATGTCGATGTCAAAGCGCGCCAAACGTATCTCCCAGAAAAAATTAAAAATGGCTGTTCGTGCTATTAAATCGTGTCACAACACGTCTGAAAAACAAAAGAAATGTAATGATATCACTTTTCACAGGAAAGTTTTAAATATTTCATAGTATTTTCTAGTTAATTATGAAAAAGAAACAATACGATTTTAGCGAATTATTTTAATGCTCGGTGTTGCCCGATTGTGAAAATAGTTTCCCATTTTAACTATTTTTATTGTTTCGACTGATTAATTTTAAAACAGTTGCTGCTGCTACTGATATTTACGTAAGTATGTGACACGTTCCCTAATAGAAGTCCTTGTGAATTTACGATATCATATACCTAAAACTTTGTTACTTGAAAGTTAAGAAATTTAAACAAACTCTATTTATTTCCCCGCTTTTTGGAAATTACACCTCCTTTGGCAACATTCCGCAAGTGTCAAATGCATGTCAGTCATGTCACCGACATGTCATCGAGCGTTTAGCAATTCACTTTTGATAGAGCGCTTGTATGACCCCACTCCATCTAGTAAGTTATTAATCTAAGTACTTATGTACCTAATAAAATTTTACACGGAACAAATAATCAGAAAAATCAGTAAAGATAATTTAAAAAAAACTCGTTAACGTCACCTTCCGCAAGAACGCATCGGTAAGAACAAAGGAGGCCGACTTACCTGAAACGAAACAAAAGAAACGTTAGCATTTTGCACCGACTAAAAATCAATATCCATAGACAACGGTCGTATCTTTATATCCTAAGGCGTCATCTCCACGAGCGAGCGATATCTTTCTATAATATCTATGACTCTATTAATGGTTAGCGCACATTGTGACAAAGACATGCAAAATGCATAAAAAATGCATAGAATAGCATTTTTGATATAGGCTCACACCGAAACAGCAGCTGCCCGCTGCATGCGGCATACTAATGTATCTCTATAAGTGACAGTGACAAGTGACAACCGCAGTGTCGCATGCGGTTGCAGTCTGCGCTGCGGTCAGTCTTGCTTGGAATTGATAAACTTAAATCTGTTAGAATTGTCGTAAAGACGTATCGAATCGATTCACTCGCTCGTGTAGATGACGACAGCTCTATTAAAATGCCATTGAACAACATGTTAATTATATAGGGAATCGGTCTTATCAATTAAATAGTGCATACTTTACAACTCAAAATAGCCACTGGGCACAAATAAATAGTTAAATATGTTTGATACAACAAGTGAAGAGAAGTAAATTACAATTAAGTACTTGATTTATCGCGTTTCGCGTTAAAATTTTTGAATATTAAAAAACTTTTACTAAAGTGTGAACTCAGCTTATAGAACCCTCGAAAAAGAATAATGAGCGCGGAAAAGCCAAGCTTAGTAGAGAGGCATCGATACTGCGATGCTACATAATAGTACCGACTAACGATCCTCTACGACCTCATTAAAGGGGCCAATGCGCTCCAATGCAGAAAACATTTTAAAGTCCATAATCGGCTGGCAGAAGCTAAATATTTTCGCAAATCTAACTTATTGAATTCGAGTTTTTACGATGCGCGATCAAAGAAGAATAATCCGTAAGGGCCTTGGGCGATGTAGGCTCGGTACGATTCGTGTCATGCGATGCGAGCCTCAGGGGAACTGTCTCGTCTGTATTTTAAATCACAGTTTGTGTCTATGAGGATATGATACAAACGAAAGTGATATACCTATCTCGGAAGAGGCATAAAAACAGATAGATCTAAATGTGTAGTATCCACAGATATAGATATAATATGGTATATCTAATATCTATGTATGGTAGTAACGGTTAAGTATTGCGGTTTCAGTAACAATATTGAATTAGAGCTCATTATGAATATAGGAGTTAGGATGAGTTCCCTAAATGTAAACTTAAATGGACAGTGGAAAAACAGACTTGACATGGTGTGCAAATGCAAGTTGATGTCGGAAAGAAATGAGACATTGTGTGGAAATCCGTACGTACAGAGTTTGTATTGAGGAAGACTTATGAGCTAACTTAAGGAAAGCCTGAATATGTCTAGATGCATGTACAAAACAGTTTCTTTGTCAAATCCTTAGGTTACTTAGTCTACTCTAATACTGATAAATCAGGAATAAAACCAAAATAATTAAAGGTTATGGCAACAGGCACAAAAGTTCCCATTGTGACCGAGCCCGTCATTTTAAAATTAAATATTGGTAATCTTTATTAAGAGCCTTAACTTTTATAACAGAAACCTATCAATTAAGTTAAGAAGATTATAATCTCAAACAAATTGACTTAAAAATATCTTTTAAAAACTTTTAATTGGAAAGAGTTTATTTTATGATCGGCGCTTGATTTTTTTGGAGTTAGGTTAAGTGTTCGAAACAAGACTTTTTAAATATGTGTCAAATGGTGCGATTAAAGTTATAACGCGCGTAACGATCAGTACAAACAGGTGGCAAACAATCAGTACTGGAGGAAATCCTAACCATTCCTCTAGCGGTGGGAAATGACTTGACTATAAATAAAAAAAAGAAAATAATGAAGACAATTAACAAATCATTAAAAAAGATTTTGAAAATGATTTAAACGTTCATATACCTACAACAGACGAGAAAGTAAAATACAGGGAATTAAAATCTTATTTTGCTACAAAAAGAGGCAAACCCACTTATAGAGGTCGGGCGGGTCGAAACCCAAGGCAGTACGTTACGTTCTGTCAGCTCCTTAGTAATTTAGTTCTGGTTATTTCGTAATTACGAACACATGTGTACCTACATTTAATTACTAAAATAATAGAATCATATTAAAACGATTTTATTAGTGTTCATAATCAACTTATAATGAATGAAAAAAAAAGTTTATAATTGAATATATTTTTATCAACTTCCAACATTGTTTTACATTATAATATGATGTGCAAGATGTAGAAGAAGTATAGTAAATAGGCACTCAGAGTGCTGTTTTGACTAGACATAACGCGATGAATTAGTTAAAACTGGTTATTATTTAAAACCGATTGTCGCTATATCAAACTCAGAAAATTTTGCACTTATTTAATTAACGAGCTGTTACCCGCGACTTCGTCCGTGTGAAATGTTCAAATAAGGATAACTCTTTTTCCTGTCATGCGATTTAAATGAAACAAAGCCTATATTCTGCTCGAAGCCGAGCTCTATCCCTGTGAAAACAGGATTAAAATCCGTTCAGTAACTTAAAAGATGTGCGAGTTCAAACAGACAGACAGAAAATAAATTCAAAAAAAATTTTTTCGCTTTTATACCTTTCTCTAACTGTTCGCTATCCATTTTTGCCAAATATGTTCAAAGTACAGACATATCGGGGTCTATTGTTTTATTATATGTATAGATAAATGCAATGTTATGATAACTCTAGTTAGTCCATGTCTATACCAAGTTTTTCCGAGTTTACTTATAGTATTTTATGTACAATCAAAAATATATAAATATTAAAAAAACAAATCTTTATCAGGAATTTAAACATTGTTAAATCAAGAAAGAATGTTACAAAAGCAAATTTAATTGTATGTAACCTTTTTTGTCGATATAGAAATGTATATTAACTCAAATTTAAGTAGGTCAAAAATTATGAAATTATAAAAAAAGTTAAAAAAGTTTTCGCGCCAAAAATTGGGAAGGTCCAACGTGACTCCCCTGGGATCTTATTATATCTACGTTATCAATTACATTTTGTCCTATTTCCAAATGAAATTAAGGACACCAACTTTGTTTCAACGCCCCGCAGAGTTACCAGGGGCGCGAAACTCGAAAATACGATTAATCAAATATTTTTGTTCGGCAGGATTTTTTTTGGTGAATGTATTTTTATTTTATGAAAAATAAGTTAATAATGAAGCAGATTGCTCAAATTAAGGTAATTTTGTCATCAGTAATTCTAAAAGTGGGTCAGTGTATTTTTTATCTGAGTTTATCTTTTTTGCCCGCGACTTTGTCCGCGTGTAGTTCCGGGCCCGTTCCCGTGGGAATCATATTGAATTTCGGGAAAAACTATAGCCTATGTCACTCCCTGATAATGTAGCTTTCTATTGGTGAAAGAATTTTTGAAGTCGGTCCAGTAGTTTCGGAGCCTATTCAATGCAAACAAACAAACAAACCAACAAACAAACAATCAAATCTTTCCTCTTTATAATATTATTAGTATTAGTATAGACAAGTAAATTGGCCGTCACCGAAAGTGCACGTGTGTCGGACGTACAGTCAGGTGCACGTCGAGCTTTACACTTGCAGTACAATTTTGGCTCTTATGACAAAGAACTTACGTATGGTACAAAGTCCAATATATAATGGTCGACCTGCTCTTGACTGTACGTATTGTTTCATGTAAATTCAAACAATTTTTTTTTTGCATATATACACACACACATGCACACTTTCTGTCCTACGGTCATGGTCATGGTATAATTATATTGTTTAATAGTTGATGCTATAAGTACATTTCTACATAAGCATCGTGTCACATGGTGTGACACTCTGAAGACTGCCGATGGCGTTTATAAAAGCGAAGAAGGCGGCGGTCTTAGGAATTTTACTAGAACAAAAGTTAGAAAAATGAATTATTTTAAAGTTACAGTCGTGTTGCAAGAGAGTTTTGGTTTAGTTTTTATGGTAGCGTAGTGGCTAATCGCGGGCCGTCTCGCAACAAGATGGAACGCATCCTGTTCCGGTCGGCCGGCACAATTCTTTGCTAACAATAGACATTTTGTGTCTTTTGTTCATAATTAACTTCTAGTGGAATTAACCCACAAAAGATGTAAGTAAGTATAAAACTTTTTCTAGTTAAATATCGACTTTGAAAAAGGCCATTGTCATGCAGATTTTTAGCTGTTTCAGTCAGTAGATTTGATCTGTGATTTGATCTAACCATTTGGTTTGAAGAATCTTGTGCTCTTCACGTTAAGCTGGCGGTCCCGACTGTTGTTTATAGGTAACAGCCGTCAAGTCAAGTTAGGTAATTTGAAAACACCGACAGCTAGCCCGCAGTTGACACTAATTGCGGGAAGCACACGAATAGAAGAAGAAGATTGGTTACAAAATCACCACAAACTCACAATAGATTACCTGACGTCACATAATGTTCGTCCTATTCTATGCTGACATTAAAACGGCATACCTCTATTCTTTACAATGTGACCAAAGGTTAAAATATCATATAATAGCCGACGAGATATCTGTCAACGTGAGCCCAAGAGCAGTTTAGTGGGTCATTAATGACGGTCATAATCCATTTAATCGCTCTAATCGCCTATCGCTCGACATGACCAATAGGACAGGACATCTGCTGCGTTATGTTCAAAATAAATAGATTGATATTCGCTCCACATGGTATAAATTTAAATCGATTTCAACTTCTGTTTTTTTCGTTTTTCTACTGTTTTAAAATGAAAAGAGGTTTATAATGCGGAAAGTTTTTTGAATTACCTAACGTAACAAAACTGAATTAGCATTGGCCCTTGTGCTTTTGTTTCCAAAAAGGTGGTAATTTATAGGGTATATTTACGTATACAAATCATTATTGTGATGTAGGTAGGTACAAATTTTGACTAGAGAAAGTGTCAATTGGCCCAGTCTCTGAATAATCTTTCTTTGCGTCAAATGTTAGTAGTTACATTTTTTTTTATTTTAAATATTGTACTTTTATTTAATGTAATTGGCTTTTTTGTAATTGGTAACGTTTTACCAATAGGTATCTATCATTTACATAAAATGCGTAGTAGTGGTATAACATAATCCTGATTGATTTGTCAATTCCAAGCCAAACCTAGAGAGCTAAAATTTTGTATAGAGGTTCATTAAAGAAGTGAAACCCACTGCGAATCCTTATTTAATATAAATATAATATTAAAAATAGATACCTACCTACCTAATTAATGTAACTCACTTACTCCATACATTATAACATTAATTGATAATGTCTTCCTTTGTAACGTTTACGCTGTTTCACTCGGTCACGATATCAAAGGATGCAAAATTGAATTATACGTTGAATTTACGGCAAATGTTATGAAATATCCATATTTGGTGAAGTCAATTTTAACACAAGTTTATTAGAGTATTAATTTGAGAAACTTATTTAGAATGGAATAGAATTTATTCAGCAAAAGATGTATGTGCCCCTGGTGTTGCCTGATGTATGAACATCAGCACCGCCGCCAATGGAGGCGGCGCACTTCCTATCAAGTGGCCCGCTTGCCTGTTTACGTTTGCCGTATAACATAAAAAAGTACAAACATTTTACTTCACATATACCCAGATGATGTAGCATGAACGTAGCGTTTTGACTATACCTATTAGTGTCCATTCAAAAAAAAAAAACAAAAGACTAATACTAATTAATACTTCAAAATCACAACAAAATAGCATACAACTACCACATGAGTAAATAAACTGACGGAACAGAGACTTCACTCCATACAATAGCGCGCGCCGAGGACACGCACACAAGCATGTGTACGTGACGAGCGCTTTGAGGACACGCAATACACGCGCCTCATGCTTGTGTGCGTGTCCTCGGCGCGCGACGTTGTATGGAAGTGAAGCCTCTGTCCGTCAGTTTATTTACTCATGTGCAACTACTGCCTGACTTCGGCTGTTTATCAGCTAATATTATAAAGAGGTAAACTGCGGTCTGGCTATTAATGTGCACTCAATTAAAAAACAAAAGACTTTAAAGGCTTCAAAATCACCACATGATTGACTACAACTACTGTGTGACTTCGGATTTATATCAGCTAATATTATAAAGAGGTAAAGTTGGTAAGTTTTGTGGTTGTAGGGGGTAATCTCTGAACCCACTAAACCTATTTTGAAAATTCTTTTACTAATAAAAAATCACGTTATTTGCAAGTGTCATAGACTAACATATAAAAATAATCTGCGCGAGAGAAGTCATGGGCAACAATAAAAAAAAGTGGAGTATGAAACTAAATTTTTTCATTGTTACTCCCTAAGGCAGTTTAGTTAAATACAGCCTCGGGAACCGCTATTAAGATACAATGAGGTACATAAGCGTCTGTTCGTGCACTGAAGTCGGAAAAATAAACGTAATAACAGCCAACCAACCCTGATGTATATAGATAAACGTATTGTTACGAGCCCTGAACGTTGGACTTGAATGGAGCTCATCCGCATTTTGTACACTGCCTTATCTACCGTAGTTCGCAATAGAGAATACACGTCATATCATTTTTTTTTAATAAAGGTATAACAGGTTAAAGGTTTTTTTTATCGAAATTCGAAAATTTCAAAACAGATTTTAAAAAAAACACTAATGAATTTAGTTTTTATTAAAATCGGCCAGACTTTTTTGGTCATTTTTCGTCAAAGGTTCACTAATTAAAATTTGTTTTCATTACTTCCAAACTGAATGTGTTTCCACGAAATATTTAGAAAATTTGAATTATATTTACGGGCATGTTCAACTCTTTCATTGTTTGACTGTGTAATCAATATATGAAGCGTGGTTCACATTTAATTTTGTAATATATTTTTATAGAATCTCTATCCGCATTCAACTCATCAGTTTCGAGTGCCCCACACCACTCCAGTTCTAAACTTAGCCAAAATTGACCCAGCGCTAGTCTAAGTTTGAACACTTGCCATGTCAGAGAACATTTCGTAGTTGCAAACCAACAACCGTAATATCTAAACTTACACTGGTGAATGCAAATTTTAACAAACACTTAAAACAGTTTTTAACTAGAATTTATTAAATCTCTGCATAGTTTATTGTAAATCTTTTTATATAAATTGATTTAAAATCATTTTATTAGGTATATGTACTAAAGAGAAGTCATTCTACATGGTACGTACTTATTCAGACTAACACTTTCCGGTTTAAATACTAAAAAAGAAAAAGACTAGCATGATCTTGGTGATCGATCTACAAGGAGCTAAATGTATTTATTTGCAATCGAAGCTTCGATCATATAAAACAGTGGATACAGCACGTCATACAATAACAAAGCTTAACTTGGTACATGTATTGAAATTCACCTTATTGTGCTTCGACTGGCTTTGTCTATATACATTGCCGCTGACACCTCAGTCCTTTAAATGTCTTCAGTCATTAAGCAGTAATGTAAAACAAATAGTCAGTGACAGATCACGCGTCACTGAAAACAAAGTCCGCTACGGGTGCATTTTAGCGGAGTTTGAAGTGTGCCACGGACGCTATTGCCATGCATATCCAAAGGATCAAAGGCTAAAATGCAACGCAAAGACAAGATAGAATCGCTTAAAACCGATCGCCGCGGTAGCTAGATTGATTAAGCTCTAACTTATTGAATTAACGGATTGACCAACACGTCAATCAGGCTGATCACGATCACGGATCTCAATCTGGATTGGCCGTGTAATGGCTTTAAATCATACTCCGTGAAAACTGCCCTCCGAAACATGTTACTCATTATGTTATGCATAAAAATAACTTTACAAGATATTTACCTTTGGAATTTTTGGAAGTACAGAAGAGCGTTCCGCGTTCCACCGTCAAATTCTAACATTCTTGCTGTACGCGGTAAAATAAAAATAACTATATGTATGTAAGTATTAAATAAAGGTAGAATAAAAATGATATAAAATAATTTATATATCTCAAGTAGATTTACAAGAAATACTTTTGCACGTCGATATTTTTTATCCTACATGCACTTCAGGCGTAAATGGCCTGTTGAGAAGACATGCCGCAAGAGGCTTAACAGTAAACCTTTTTTTTAAAAGCCATATTTAACATAAAATTGTTTTAAAAAAAAAAATTTCATAATAAATTGGCTACTTATAAAAAGAAAAAAATGCAGAGGAGCAAATGAAAAAAAAAGATTTTATGATTCGTCACTGTGTATATTACTTAGAATACACAGTCCAACTGAAGTTTATAGTGTTTTACTAACCGCGTGTCACTTGAAAGTAGCGTCTGGCATGGGCAAACATGGCTATTTGGCGTAAACACGGTACAGGCACTTGCGCAAGTTGACACGACAAATTATTAAGCGGTAGTAAGCATTATACAACATTAAAATTGTTCATTTGACCTACAAAACTTGACTTGCATAAAGCTTGCATGAGGTTATGTTGGCTTAGGTAGACAAATAGCTACAGTACAGTTGAGCTACTGAAATTAGGTCACCGAATGATTTTTCAGTAGGTTTTTATAGTACGCAGAACGCGACTATTCATTGTAAATGCAGATAGAGATTTTAGATAGAAATATCCAAATCCAAACGCTCTACAAGACGCGGCGCATTGCGTAGACGCAACGCGCATGAATGCGTATTTGATTTTTCTCTTCCAGTGTCACCCTAGGGGGCCTGGATGGAGCGCCCCTACGCAACAACTGTAAATTCTTATGATGAGGGCCTTCCGCTCCCGCGATTGAGCAGTGTGGTTGTAGAGGTCCGCAGTCGGACTCACTACAAACGACCAATTGAAATGAAAAGAAAATTTGGTATCTTCGGCCAGGTGGACCACGACCAATACGGGTCTTCATTGCGTCGTCAGAGAAACGACTTTCAGATGTTTATACATAGAAGACAACAAGCACTAACTTTTAATATACTGCGACAAAAACTAACGCCATGATTACGTCGGCCTTGTCCATTGCGTCGATGGATACGCCAATAGTGCTGCGAAAACACACAGAGCTTATTGTGTGTGATCGCCAATGCGTTAATATGTTCATTTTATTTGTTGATGGGCTACTTTAGCTTATTTGTTACAGATTATATCGCTGATATTATCGCTGTAACGAAAGAAAGAAAATATTTCTTATCTATTAAATTTAATCAGAAAAAAACGTTACTATATAACCTTTACATATGTATATAGCACCAAAATGGTGGCTTTTAGTTTAGCATAATATGTCACGCACGGGGAAAATGTATTACTTACCAAGTAACTAATTAGTAATCTGTGGTATTTAGTAATGTGGTACCTCAGAATGTGTTTAAGAATACATAAAGCCAGATAAAAAATGAGCGTTTGATATTATTAATGTTGATCAACTATTAGCCGTAATATGCGAATCTATACATATAATAAAACAGTAGACCCCGATATGTCTGTACTTTGAACATATTTGGCAAAAATGGAGAGGGAACAGTTAGAGAAAGGTTATAAAAGCGAAAATTTTTTGTCTGTCTGTTTGAACGCGCACATCTTCTAAGTTACTGAACGGATTTTAATCCTGTTTTCACGGGGAGATAAAACTCGGCTTCGAGCAGAATATAGGCTTTGTTTCATTTAAATCGCATGACAGGAAAGGGAGTTATCCTTATTTGAACATTTCACGCGGACGAAGTCGCGGGTAACAGCTCGTACAAAATAAAATGTACAAAAACGAAACAAGGAAATATATTCAATGTTGCGTGGTAAAAATCGCATCCCTCGGGGATTAACCTTTTGTTGATATTTATAGAACACTGTGACAGCCCTTCCTGTCTAGTGTAGTGCCACTTAATTTATTATTTAGGCCTTTATTTTATTATCATGCCACGGCAAAGCACAAAGGAATTTTCTTTGTCGTTGTTAAACAACTGCACACGTCAAAAGAAATAACTTAATAATTTTTGATCCAAAATTGTTGACAACACGTCGACTTTAATATCACTAGCGAACGCACGCGGTTTTAACCAGGGCAATAACATTGTACCGTGTTTGTGGTGATTTCCGGGACAAAAACTATTAAGGCGGTGTCCCTCGAAAAAGGGTTTTTTTTGACCCCGACTGTGCTGTTAATACTAAAGCTTTAGCCATGGAATTCTTATCTAAGATATTTAAGCATTTACTTTTACGGATATCCGGCTCAAAAACACCATTACTGTAGTTTTCAAGTAGCGAAATTGCCACTGGTAAAAGATATGGAGTTCAGTTACGTGGTAAAAAACGAGCAATTAAAGTTAGATAGAATGTAATGTACCTACGAATAAAGCCGCGTCTCCAGCGAAAGTTTTTTGTAAACATTCAACGAAAACACATACACAAAACTTTGTTTTTGAAACATGTTTATGTTCATACATGTTGATGTATGAACACACGCTGTCCATCCAACCGATTGTGTAGCGAGGCGAGAGAGTTGTCAAAATCACGACAAAAATGGCGGATGATATGACAGTACCCTGCCTCTCGACCCGCGCGGGGGTGTTTTGTTTACGTGTTTTCCATCGGGCATGGAAAACAAAAACATTGTTGATGTACACAAAAATGTGTATTGAAACAAAGTTTTGTGTAGACGATTTTGTTCAATGTTTCGTGTTTTTGTTGATTGGGCAAAACAGGCGCTATAGACCCGGCTTAATCTGTGCAAAGCTTGAGTGGGCACAGAAGGTTCTTATGGTAATTCAAAATAAAAAAACCGTTCCGTATTTTCTGTGCTTCGCTTGCCTTCAGTTGAGTCCAATATCAAATTCTATCACATTTGTAAGTTTTCATCAAAGAAATTTTATTTTATAAGTTCGTCGGCTCTGTAACTAGTAGAGCCTACTTTATAGTTTTCATTGAAGATTCAGCATATGGTAGCATATGGTAGTAACCATTGTTTTTTTCAAATTTCTAAACATAAGACTTTCGGAGATAGAGGGAGCGGACCACCGTGCAAAACGAAAATTGACACGATAAATGTAAATAATTCCGAAACGTATCATTATATCCAAAAATGATGTCTCAATGTTTTTAAGAGACCTATCTAACGATACTCCACAAGATGGGGTGGGCGCAAAAAAAAAACATTTTCACTTTACATGTAACATACAAAAAAATTTTTTTTCAAAATTTTGTCCCAGCATTTTGTTACCATTGTTAATATGTGTTTACATATCGAATTCCAGCTTTCTAGCATTAAGCGTCTAGGCGCTAGACGATATCATTTCGAATTGTATCAGACTAACGCATGACACCAAAACACGAAAAACCACGACAAAATAAGAATAAACTCATAAGTAAATCAAAGGTACATTTTGTAAACTTATTTTGTATATTGAAAGATTTCGTCTAATACATTTCATCTCATACAATATACATTATGGGATTTAGAACTTAGTTTTACATAAAGTTTCAGATGTGGGCATTTGGGAATCCGCCCTAATGGCCTACTTACTCACCAATGCATAATAAATAATGGATAAGAAGACAAACTTCCTGGGAGATGCACAAGTTTATAATAAATCTGTATAAAATGTATTGACAGCCCGGTGGCATAGTTCTGGTGGTCTAGTGTCAGAGAACGCGGGTTCGATCCACGCAGAGCACAAACTTTTTTAAGGTGATTTGTTTAGTGGTACAGTCAGGTGCACGTCGAGCTTAACACTTGCAGTAAATTTTGGCTCACTTAAGAATGGTACAAAGCCCAATATGTAAAGGTCGACATGCTCTTGACTGTACAAATTCAATGCATGACATACATTTGTGCACATAAATATGACTGCGTGTCTAAAAAGCCTACCCACCTGCCACCCATCCCTTAGTGTAGCAAATGAAAGAGATAAAGAGGACTGTCAATACAATTCAAGAGTTTTCAAAACGCGTAAAGAAATTTACTTATTTTTGTTTTATACTACAAAGTTGGCAAACAAGCAGACGGCCTGCCTGATGGTAAGCATCACCGTAGCCTATAGACGCTCGCAATACCGGGAGTATCACTCACGCGTTGCCAACCCTCCCAACCACCCCAATTGGAGCTCTGGAGACCTTACTCACCGTAGGAACACAACATGCTATTTGGCTACGATCTTCTGTAAGGAGGAGGTCCTTCCCCAGACGGGATGCTCCGATTTGAGCGGATTATCCGCTGTGAAATGTGAAATGTTTATCAATAGTATTCATGATTTATTGTACTATGTAATTTCAAAGCCTCTTCTACTACCTTTTACGTTTTACACTCTACCCTGGTCACCTCTTTCACTGGTTGACCCTATCTCTTGTAGCCAGTAGGATTGTCAGTCTGGATAAATAAATATTTAGGGACAAATCACACAGATTGAGCTAGCCCCAAAGAAAGTTCGAAACTTGTGTTATGGGATAGGTACACTCAACGATACGATATTTTATAACATATATAGATAAACATCAAAGACCAATAAGAAAAAGTTCGTTTTTCATCATGACCAGACCGGGATTCGAACCCGGGACCTCCTGGGTGGCAGTCCGGCGTGGCAACCATTACGCCACACGGAGGTCGTCAATACTGGAGAATGTCTGGTTACATCAGGGTAATACAAAATGACTAGACAGATTTTGAAAGATCTCTTACTAATGTCAGGGGCGAGGGGTCTGGTGACCTGTAATACAGGTGGTATTTATACATACCTATCACGGGCACCAGTTCTCTCCAGTAGGCTTTATTTTCATGCCTGATGTTGATGACGTTGTTATTATTTTTTTTTTTTTTTGTATTCTTAGTTACTCTGTATTTGTATATTTATTGGAGAGAAATAAAAAGATTTTGTATTGTATTGTATTGTTAATCAGTCGTGTTATAAAGAAGTATGAATAACTGTATAAACGTTTATAACTACATTATACATTCATATATAAATAGTAAAAAGAGGTAGGGCACAGCGGACCACCTTACAGAAGATCGTAGCCAAATATGAAATAGCATTGGTCGAATTCAACAAATAAAGTAAATACGCGTAAAATATCACAGGCAAAACCTACGTATATTCCTAACCACCCTTGCTTCGTATAATTTTATATATTGCTATACAGGGTGGGGTGGAAGCCCGCCTATAGCTCTATAGATGTTTAACGTGCTGTGGTTTATAATGAGAAGCAGCTGTTACGCTATTTCTAAAATTAACCACAAATATTATAATGCCTACATAACAAACTTTGAATCAATATTTGGTAAATAAATTATTATGTTGCGTACCGAACAAGTATGTTAGCAATGGATAGTTTAACATGGTATCTAATACCAACTCATAAACTAGATTTATTGAGGTAATGATGTACAATGTAAAAGACATCACAGCATTATTCTAATTTATACAGCAGCAGCATAAAAGATACCAAAAAGTTGAATTGGGATTGAATTCCCGTGACCTCCGTGGCGTAATGGTTACCACGCCAGACCGCCACCCAGGAGGTCCCGGGTTCGATCCCCGGTCGAGTCATGATGAAAAACGGACTTTTTCTGATTGGCCTCGGGTCTTGGATGTTTATCTATATATGTATTTGTTATAAAATATAATATCGTTGAGTTAGTATCCCATAACACAAGTTTCGAACTTACTTTGGGGCTAGCTCAATCTGTATGAATTGTCCGTAAAAAAAAAAAAAAATTACATTAAAAAGTGTTATGGTCTTAGGACGCAGAAAAAGAGACGCTATGGAGTACACCTAAAGATGTCTATCACATTCTTATACATAACACGTTTTTTAAAAGAATTTGCTGTAAAAAATCTAGAAAACTCACCACCTGCACCCTTGAGGATTACGGATGTGACATTGCCCTACCCTTAAATGTAACAGGGATGCAGGTGGGCGCTCTCGTCATTAGATATTCAGTTCGCGTCGACATTGACTGATGACAGGAACCTTCACAGTTACTCACTGACAGGCGATCACCCACCCTACTATAAGCAAGCATAATGAATATTAAACCTCTCAATAATAGCTCAACAAAAGCATTCTGTGCTGTAATAATATTTATTGTCTAATCTAATTTTTTGGAGTGGTAGAGCACATTATAACGAGAGCTGTGATACAGATTATCTGCATGAAGCAGCAATGTGTTTATTAAATTAACCCAACTTTACCTTGAACCAAACCCAAGTTAAGTAAATCCAATACTTGTTAAAAAAAAATAACACGAGCAATGTAAAAATATAAATTCTGTTTCTCACAATACAAGCATGATACAATTTAATAAATAACACGAACGTTTTCCCATGTTTTCATATTAAAAAAAGATTAATTTTAAAAAAAGCAAAAATGTTTCTCTCACTCTACCTAACGAGAAAACAATTCATACCCGTCGTCGCCGTCGGCCTACAAGCGTGATTTTTCTTCATTTCAGTGCATCTCCGCTCACATTTATCTTTTTGTACATTCACTGTCACTCTGAGTCACTTTAGGATTTTATACAGTGTTGAGACACATTAGCCTGGATGACAAACTGTCAAGGGAAACTGAGACAACTCAAAATATAGTCCTACAATGGTATTTATGAACGTGGCCGAAAATGGAACTACAACTCCCGTTTATATTGTATGTCACTTTTTGACAGTTCGCCTTTGACAAAATGTATGAAAATATGCCACAGTAACGCCCTCCTACAAACGTCACTCACGTTCAAACATCCTTGTACATCTGTAGTATATTTTTTATGTGTTGTCTCAGTTTATTTAGATCTAGACTAAAAAAAAATAAACCAACGAATAACTAAAACCTGTTTTGTCACTGTCATTCATAATAGAGAATGAAATGATTTTAGAAGATAGATATACAATCTCCGACCTGTTTACAAAGGGCCTCTAAGTACACTGATTTGGTTAACGATCTTGGTGGATGGTTAACGGTCATCTAGTGACAACAATCGGAACTGACAGGGTAATTTAATTTAAACCCATCCAAACACTGACTGAGGCTACCGTTGCTCAAAATAAACGAGGTATACTTTCTGATATTAACATGAGACATGACACACACCTTGCAACATAATGTGTCGCGACACTTAAATTACCAAGTGAGGGGGATATTTCCGCCTCTTTATTGTAAATTGAGGCTCGGAAGCTCGGAACTCCTGTGTGCTGAGATTATAAACCCATCTTTACAATTTTTCGTCGGCTTTCAAAGAAAATTTCGTGTAGAATTCAACTTTTATATTCACTCAAGATAATAATACAGAGTGTATGGAGATGTTATAATGAACTGAGGCAGTTAGACAAATGCACGTCATTTAGATAGATAGAAATGCAATACACAAACAAAATAGGTCGTCTAAACCCCAAAAGTATACCAAAACTTATATAGATCAAACAACAATGTAATACAAATTACTTGCAAGTTATTAAACTCCAAACGCTCATATAAAGTGTAATCTTTGAACCTCCATCACAATAACTTTGCATCGACAGATGTGACGACCACAAACTTTGGCTTTCAACGGCAATAGCAAATGTTTATTTCTAATAACTTTTAGGTAGTACAAAATGTTATTATAGCTTTATATTGATACGCCTTTTTATTATTAATATTTGCTATTATTTTTAAAAAAATGCAGTTTTTTTTTTAAATGTTTCAATGTTTACTTTAAAAAAAAAACATAATTGTAACTCTTTTCATTACCATTTTAAAAGAGCAAGTGCTAAGTTTCTTGCCGGTTCTTCTTAGCACAAATCTGCCGTCTGAATTGGTGGTAGGAAAAATTGTGACGATTCGAAAGTGCTTGTAATATGCCTATTTGAATAAAAATGATTCGAATTTGATTTTGATTTTTGATTTTATGCTTAAACACGCCCTTAACGTGAGTGTTACGATGATAGAGCAGAAGATAAGAAATTAGATTAGTAATCGACTACGATTTAAATGCTTCCACTCTTGGAGTGACGTCTACAGCAGAGCATTTATAAAATGAGCTTCCCTTGTTCACTATCTGTGGTACAGTTTACCACAGAATGTCTATTTATTTATCTACTAGTAAAATACTCGCAACTTCGTTTGCGTATATCTCGCTTTCCCGTGGGAATTTAGAAAAATCCTTTCTTAGTACACCCCTAGACGTCTTAAGGAACCTACATTCCAAATTTGGAATCTCTAGACCCAGCGGTTTGGCCTGTGCGTTGATATATAGTTAAGTCAGTCAGGAGTGCAAGACTGATCCGAAAGCAATTTTTTTTTTAAATTCCTTTTCTTCTAATTGTAGCAGGCAACGCATTGCTCATTGGTGTTGTGGATGTTCATAGGTCTCCACCTATGAACATCCATTTCCATCCATCCGTTAGCCATTTATTTTAAAACGGTATTTTAATACTGGTTCGGAAAATTGTTGCTTAACTCGTCTGTTCATTCGTAAGTTATCGGTATCTCAACTATCCCAATAAAGTGAGGCTTTGAAGACTATTCTATAGAACCTGGCCTGCAAACCCTGTTATTTGTTTTATAACTTCTTCAAAAAGATTCCCATTTTGAGAAATCAAACAGCAAAAAAGGGCTAATAAACAAAATGTACAAACCCCAAAGAGGTTATGGGTAATAATGGTATTTTTTTCTATAAAAAAAAACAATTCTGCTTTCTAATATTAGAAGTTAAAGGGAAGAAAAGTTTTAATGAATACGGGAATGCGAAAACACGCATGCGATGTGTACAGTGTACTAAGAAGTAGGTTAGACGTGCGTGGTATAATAAAACCGGAGCAAATAACCAAGTAAATATGGTATTCGACAAGTGGCACACGTTATATTTGGTAGAAGCAAGAATCGTGTAGAATACCTTCACAGCATTGTATAATAATATGTATACTGCGCCTAGTATACCCGTGTGTTACGGCCCAAGAGGCCCAAGACTACGTCACGAACAGTGTGACATAATTCAACCTTATTATAACCGCACCAAAGCCGATGACGTAATCTTGGGCCAATCACGTGATCTAGCTGTCAAGGGAAAAAATACCTTGTTTTGTTGTAGGTACCATGCTTCACAGTAAGCTCCTCTTACGCACTACCCGCTAACAGAGCCAGCGGCTAACCGCATTTATGTTGATAAGAAACGCGGTTACAGTACGTAGACAACGTTATTTTTATAACTACACTAAACAGTGCTACAAAGCTATTTTATGAACGTGGCCGAAATTGGAACTACAACTCCCGTTCATATTGTATGCCACTTTTCGACAGTTCGCCTTTGACAAAATGTATGAAAATATGCCACAGAAACGCCCTCGCATAACTGTCACTCACGTTCATAAATATCATTGTAGCACTATACTAAAGAAAGAAATCCTTTATTCAGGCGAGTAGGCCTTCACAGACACGTTCTTTTATTATTATTTTTAATCGACACAAGTCTTTACAACCTCTTCGTGGTCATCTCTTTCTCACACACTCATTATATTTTGAAAGAGGTTTCCAAATGAGCATGCGCGTCACCTGATGGTAAGTGATTTACACAGTCCATGATTTCAAATCTTCTATTATACTGATAGGGTTGAGTATGTCATGCTCGCTTAAATGTCCAAACTGGGGGTGGCGTCGGGAGTCGGGTCGCTGAGTTCCCTCTAATATGGTTGAGCACAGCGATGGCTGACTCTCGCGTCAACTCGTGAACGGGTGCTGCCTGGGGGGACTGGTCTGCTCACTCTTGTCAGTACTGACTTTTTATTTTATTGTAGATTTAACCCGGCGAGGTGGGGGCTGGGTCAAAATTACCCGCGCCTTTTTAGTTTGCCTATAACTTTCAAACTATTTATGTGACGTTGCCGCTCTTCTCAGTAGCTGGAGTTGTTGAGTGCCTCGAGACGTTTCTAGCGCGAAATCAGTCGGGTTTTAGTCATGTTGGGAGCTACACGTACCACAACTTGAAAAAGGTAATTATTACCCATGCCCGTATTCGGTGTAACAAATTTTTGCACCTTTTTTCTTATGCATGGTTTATGTTATATCAATAATGATGATGTTAATTAGTGTTATTGGTTATTTCGACAATTGGTCATGTTAGTAGATTCTAAAATGTACCATTTAAACAATTGAGTACTGATAATTATTATATTTAACTTATATTTTTCTAGAAGAAGACAAATTTGTTGATTTTATTTAATCATTAATTTGCAAAGCCTTCTTCCTATAATTAAAAGGTTATTCCTAAAAAAATTTTGGTGTTTTATTACCTTGATAACAGTAACATAATGCTCGAAACAAATAATATTAATTTCCTTAAATAGATAATGAAAAATATGTCATTTTCTGTTCCGGTAAAAATTACCCGGCCCCCTACTCCGTGTAACAATTTTCCACCCCCATCTCGCCGGGTTAAGACTTGTTCATTCCACACCATTGTGTATAACATTCCGCGTATTCTTCTTATAAATTTTAATGTACTTATACCTACATTGTAACTAATGAGTGGAAAAAAAAGGAGAGAATAAAAAGTACAAAATGACAAAAAAGGCCGTAACCGGTTTTCTTTCGCCATTTCTTTTTACCGGTTGCCATTTTGCTTGTGTCCGAAATGGTGGTAGTATATAACGTAGTTTATTTTCTTTATTTAAACAAGTTGTAAATGACAAGAAAAAGTGCCTGTAAAGGTGTAATTTCTGAAATAAACGATTTCATTTCATTTCACAATTATTCTAATTAAGAAAATGGACCTAAAAATAGGTTACAAAAATGAACTCTGAATACGGTCTATAATATATGAAGTATTTATAAAGCGAGGTGTCACAGAACGTCAAATTTGTTAGTGCTTCGCCATGAATGTTTCAACAGACAATTTGCGAGGAGTATTTTATAACTCATGAATATTTGCCACACGCGCCCGATTCACAAGTGTAATCGTATGTAAAGGTACCCTATTCTTTAAAGTGGGCTATTAATAATTCATTTCTATATAAGGTAAAACACCTACATTACAATATGAAATCGGGACAAGCCCACCACACATTCCCACCGTTATGTCTCTTGTAAATCAAGCATTAACAACGGCGACCTCAGATTGCCAATAAGC
This sequence comes from Endotricha flammealis, assembly GCA_905163395.2. Lineage (NCBI taxonomy): Eukaryota > Metazoa > Arthropoda > Insecta > Lepidoptera > Pyralidae > Endotricha > Endotricha flammealis. The sequence goes on along the minus strand of LR990870.1, from coordinate 5,182,837 downwards.
AATGAAGCTCATTGACGTCCCGGGGGAGACACTACGAGCAAAGAAACTCACAGCGAAATAAATCAGAAAGTAATTAGGAGTCAGAAGGATTGAAAAAAAGAAATGAGAAAATATTGAGGAGCAAGGAAGGAGATCTTCGCTCGGTGAGCGCATCATTTTGCTATCTTTTGGGTACGATTATTAAAACCGGACTTTACGAGTATAAGCTTTACACACACACTCTATCTGTCTCTATGTATGCTAATATTGAGCTCCTTGTTAACTATATTCCATGTATTAATAGTTACATTCATAAAGACATATACTTTCTACTTTTCATTACAAAATATTTCAATACTGATCATAAAATACGTTATACAATGTGAAGACTGTTTATTCCAACAAAAGAATCATTTGTTATAGAAAGGTCCGTTCGGTCCGGTGTCAGCAATATTAGGGTCGTTAATCCAATGGAAACCCATCGCGAACAGTTTATAAGGTCATACTCTCATCGGCAACTCAATAAATCCCACTTCTGGTATACACTCCCACAAATAATCCAGCCCTGTAATACTTTTTGGTGAAAATGTCTGGGAATTTATATGGAAATAGAAGCTACAATATTTTCTATTACCGTTTAGGGGTGCAAAATGACAAAATTAGGAAAAAATAGCAAAAGAAAGAAAGTAAAAATGTTTTTTAGCAGAATCTATATATATGTCGTAAATGAGGCACCATTATCGGAATAACTTCGCCGGAAACTAAGAGATGGCGCTGTTGTTTACTCAACATTTCTAATAGATGGCGCTGTTTGCTACCGACTAATTTTTAAGAAAAATTGTTTAAGTGATTTTTGTTCTTAAATTATGTTAGATCAGATTTAGATAATTGAAAATCATTAATGATTAATTCTGAATAATTAATTTAGGAATTGTTTAGATAATATTAACGATTGTAATTGAGTTTTTACTTCGGTTTGTATTGTACCGGAAACGCAGGCTTACCAATGGAGTGGGAGGCCTGGACAAGGCCTTTGGCTATAAAAGGGTCGGCAGTCCAGTACTCGCTGGATTCGGACCGAGATTATTATTGCGTTGGTTGACTGAAAGCCATAGGACTTGTCTGTGACCGGGCAATACTTGTCGGAATTAAATTAATTTCCTAGTTATTAACTGTGTGATTTTTGTAAGTCATTGAGTGCTAATAAATCATTGTTATTTATGAACTGTGTCTTCGTTGCCCGAGGGATACCCATTAGAGCCCACAGTATGAAAAGAGACGAAATGCTTGACTCCAACCATCCCATGATATCGTGTCCGGCCACCCATGACGCGACATATATAAAAATGAAACCCGTTTTCCGTTGTCACGACATAACATGAAAACGGCTTGACCGATTTAACTGATTTTTTTTTAATACTCTGTACAAGGTTCTTACGGAAAAAAATATTAAGAAAATCTCTCAGAAAGATTGAAAAAAAAACGAAACAGTACCCGGGCGAAGCCGGGCCGGGCAGCTAGTATTACAATAAACACAAGTATCAAAAATAAATAATGTGTACTAATTCTACCAAAAAGTCTTTGCTACACGAGTTATCATCATTTTTAATTTAATTAATGTAGTAGTAGCTAATTAATAGTACCTACAATATTATTATTTTAAGAGTGGTAGAGCATTTATAAAAAAAAAATCGCTAGCTTGATTAGTAAGTAGGTACTACCTTTTCACAGAATATTAGCGTGAAACACCAACGCGTTTTGTTTAATGAGCGAGAATCTAGAAGCCCAGGGAGGTCTACTAAGAAATGTAAATACAATACTTCGGCCGAAGTATCGGAAAATTTTTAACCGTTAAATAAGAGATATTTCTTGGTTATTTTAGTAAATCCTCTAATTTTTTCCATGAAATACGTTGTACTTTATTGTTATTTTAGTAGTTAGTTGAAATAACTTGTATTTCACGGTTAAAATTCTTCCAATACTTCGGCCGAAGTATCGGATTACGTTTCGTAGTTAGCCCTGCTGCCTCTTTTCCTATCCCCTTTCTCCCTATTACTGCGTCTATTCACGTATCAAAAATCGTTCAAATCTCGTCTCTCGCTATCCCCCTGAATTACTATATTGCATGAGTGAGACAGCGATTGAGATTGGCAAGAAATTTAAACGATTCTTGTTACGATAATAGAGCCGCTGATGTTGTGATGTTCATAGGCCGTTACCTATGTAACCATATTTATACATCTACATAATTAATTATTCATTGACTAGGTAGCTTTTTTGCCCGCGACTTCGTCCGCGTGAAGTCCCGGACCCGTTCCCTTGGGAACTACATTAAATTTCGGGAAAAGCTACAGCCTATGTCACTCCCTGACAATGTAGCTTTCTACTGGTGAAAGAATTTTTGAATTCGGTCCAGTAGTTACAGAGCCCTATTCAATGCAAACAAACAAACAATCAAATCTTTCCTCTTTGTAATATTATTAAGTATAGTAAGTATAGAAAAATGTAAAATCTATGTGATCTTATTGGATTTTCAGGGTCAAATAACTTGGGGATATTCAGAAAGGTTATATCTTTATAATAATTGGGCATGTAAGCACAATTTTGTGCTTTTGTAATTTATATATTCCATCAGATTTTACGCTTGCTTGTTTACCCTGTCGTATGACATAAAAAATATCACTACACTACCGGTCACTTTGACGTTGCACTTCGCTTTTCGCTTTTACTCGATTTTGCTACTACAAAAGTCGTAAAATCTCGAAGCAAAAATAATATTTCGGCATTTCAATAACATAGTGGTAATGCTGTTTACCCCCGGAGAGACCATTGTAGTGTAGATGTGGGGACAAATTCATTCATTACGCACAGACATTATACAGCGTGTTGATAATAAACCTGCCGTGTTTTATGACCAACCCAGTGAATGAACGCGTATACACCAAAACACAAACCACAGTACACACCTTCCACTTTGTTAATAAAAACAGATAAAAGAATTATATATCTAAAACCGGTACAATGTATAAATACATAGATTGTTTATTTACATTTACTAATAACTATAAACTTAGATAGTTCTCTTTTGATAATATTATACGCGATAAAAAAAAAATTGTCACATAATGCCATTTAATCCCAAACTATGCTAAGCTTATATTATGGGTACTAGATTTCTGATAAATATATACCTACTATATTTTTTTATTATACTTTTTTATAACAAAAAAATATTTATGACACGCCTATGTTATGTATGTTTATTATATACAAAGAAAAGACAAACAGACAGTGTTCATGCACACAGATGCCAACGTGTTGCAAATGTTGCAATTGCTAGCTATTGCAAGAATAAATTACAGGAATATAATGTTGTGGAAATTATTTTACAATAACTTCCACTAGAAATTGCTTATGTATACGCAGCTTAAAGGCTATTGCTCTCAGCGTGTCAGCAATATAGTGGTAATTAATCTACGGGTGACCATCGCGGTTGGTTTATGGCGTCAGAACCGCGTTAAACACGGTTTTATTATCGTAAATATCGACGTCAGCTACAATACCATACCACAGTGTAATCATTTCGGAACGTTAAAACTTGAGTTCCGTCTAGGCTTGTCTCTTTCATAACTGATATCAGCTGATATCTACGTCATATAAAAAAGTTGGCAACGCTGAATTCTAGCCAGTCCTATGCAGTCACAGATAATTCCGTGAGGTTATTAAATTAAACAAACATCTTCAGGCTTAATAAAAAAGTTGACCACTCTGAATAAAATCAAGTAGCAAAATCTTTTGTGTAATATGAATATAACCGGCAGCAGATTCTATTCTTAATGCTAACATAAGTGTACACTATTTGTATGGGTTGATTGTGTCTGACAAAAGTGTTATTCTATATTCAGAGTTCAACGAACTGTGAGAACTAGCACACATTCCTTCCAACAATCCTGAATTCTTGAAACATAGGCTTACAATGTGATAAGCGCCAGACTCCATATGTACGAAAACACTGTTTCATCATCCTCATTTTATCAATCCATAATCATGCCACTGCAGGGATACCTTCAAACGAAGGTTATATATATAAATATAGCGTCAATAGCGTCTCTGCCACGCTGCTCCAATGCTGATTGGCAAAGGTCAGTGTTTAAAGCCGGTAGAAGACACTGTTTACTAAACATAATTTCTAGAAAGCAATTTTAATTGAGTAATTAGATGTTGGCAAGGTTTCTGTTAGCGAACATTAATTTTGAATTATTAAAATAACATTATATTTGTATTAATGACAAATGAAAATTATAAAAAGAGATAGCTTGAGACTTCTCACGCTATCTCTATTAGCGATGATGTTTGGTCGGATACGAAGACCTATGTTATGGTAACGTGTGTTTATCACTGCAACGAGAACAGCTATACTTAAACAACAATTTCTTAACGAGTTCACCATATCCCGTACAAAACCGGTATGAAACGGAAAGTAACAATCATCATATTATTATCAACCCATAATCATCCCAGTGCAGGGATACGGGTCTCCCTTCAATCGAAGGTGATTAGAGCGTACTCTGCCACGCTGCTCCAACGCGGATTGGCAGAGGCCGGTGTTTTCAAACCGCCCGAAGGTCACCGACTGACTTTACGATAGTCATCTTTCGACAACAGCTTAACGTGCCCTCCGAAACACGAAGAAGCTCGAGGTAACGTAACCCATCCAAACGACACACAGCGACGCCATCGAGCTCCTCAAAGTAACAATAATGAAGTTAATTTTCAACAACCCATGTAAATACTTAGCTTCCAGATTCAGCAAACTTTCTGCCCACACGAAAACCGATATCTTGAGTGGAAAGGCGCGTTGTTAATCGACGTGTTACCAGCGATGGGATAACCAGCCTTAATTATGGTAGGGTGAAGTGGGGGGGGGGTCGAAGAAATGGATGGCCTCCGGTTCCGTCCGCCCTTAAGTTCGGTAATTTCAGTTAGCAGTAAATAGGGTGAAGTTGGACGTGCTTAATCTTGAATTGGGGACTATTGTGGTTTACATTTGGTACAAGGCTTTTTGAATTTTACAAAAGGTTTTTTTGTTTTTCACAAATTGATTTCTTACCCTGTGCATTTAGGGCTCCCCTTATACTTACGAGGTAAAGCAAAGCCATTATACATAGTAATTAAAAAGATTATTATCATACTTGTTTCACCTTTAATGATATAGATAATTAACTTTAAAAAAAAAAAACCGACTTCAAATATTATTAAATTTAAATGGGACCACCCTTGAGGTATTACCTATAAGCCGAAAAAAGATTTGTTCAAATCGGTTCATAATTGGCGGAGTTATCGCGTAACAAACATAGAAAAAAAAAACATACGGGTCGAATTGAGAACCTCCTCCTTTTTTTGAAGTCGGTTGAAAATATAAGACCCGAAATGCTTGTGTCAAATGATTACTCTAGAACGAGCGTTGATCTGAAATTATTCAATTATATTGACCACTATAGCTGTTACCCGCGCATCGGGTTAATATGTAGAATATGACACGTACAAATTACATGGCTTTCTATTGGTATAAGAATTTTCAAAATCGGTTCAGTACAGAGATTACCTCCTTTAACCACATAGACTAACAATCTTTATCTCTGTTTATTTAGATTAATAACTATAACTTTACAATAGAACTAAGTTTACAAATCTAATTTACGATGGCAAGAGATCTCAAAACATAGAACAAACGTATATGTTTCTGAACAAACAAACTAATAAGAGACAGAAGTTATGTCAAAGTATATAATAACTAGAGAAACCCGCGCAACTTCGTGTGCGTTTATCCTTTCCCGTGGGAATTTCAAAAAATCCTTTCATATTGGGTTGGTCACACCCAAAAAATTGTCATAAAATATGTATAGATTTTTTTTTTCTATTTTTATACTTCTCATTACAATCTTTGGAGTGGGCGTTTATGAAATAGGCTAGCCCGACCAGTGAAGAGCCACCCTTTTACAGAATATTAACGTGAAGCAGCAATGCGTTTCGTTCGGGGAGTGAAATATCCGAAATTCTTGTTTGTCACCTTTGTGGTATAGAAAAAATCTAACTCATTCCATAAACTATTTCTCGCTATATCCTGTTTTTTCCTGTTGTGTCGGCAACGGGTTAGGGACCCTAGAATCTATGTGCTCCATAGTCGACGGTAATCACCTAATATCAAATGATCCATATTCCTGAGCTTGTTTTCCAACCACTTCCGTAAAAAAAATGTATAAGTATATCGGTAATTCAATACCTACAACCTCAGCTTATAACAACACTACGAAATAATAGAGCGAGTCGACGTAATGAGATTTCCTATAAGTGGGAAAGAGACAATATCAAAATGTATGCCATTTAACCATTGACCAATTTAACTTGAACCCTGTCAAATATTATAAAATTAAAAATTTAATTACTTACTATTTATCGATGAATATGATTCAGTCCGCTTTATACATAGTTAGAATTTTAGCTGTTTTTCCGATATCACAAACAGAATAAATAGACGACATTATGATTGAATATTCACAATTTATAATTACATGACAGATGATACACTTCACTTCACGGATGTGTCAAAATGAAATGTAATTGAAATCAAAAGCACTAAGGAGTATGAGTATTAATATCAACTCGAAGAAAACTACCCACAAAATACATTTTTTTCAAGAATTTCAATAAAATAAGTATCACATCTTTCATCTTTTTTTTTTTATTAATTGAAAAGTTCAGTTCGGGTGTACTAACACCCTCTTCTGAGACACCGGACTGTTGCGGGAGCGTAGGGCTCTCACCGCCAAAAATTTACAGCGTCTGCCTAGGGGCGCCCCAGAGGGGGGCTCGAACCTCGGCCTATGGCGACACTGGGGGAAGGCGAACGGATTGGAGAGAAGCGGCCGGGCACGTGCCGGTACCGCGAAAACCGAGTCCCTACAGGAAGGTGGCGCGACGCGCGGCCCCGCCGGCGGGGCCGATATGACGGACGTGTGTGTCTAGTTTGTGTCGCGGAATCTAATTGTTTATACGCCTCGATGGCGACTGTAATGGAGTCATCCGGGTCGTTGAGGACGTGCCGCGGACGACGTTTGGACCTGCTGGTGTCAGCCGGAGCGGAATAATCCCCTGCGGCTTTCACCAACGGATTTGGGTGATGATTGAGTGAGTCGAAGTATTTGACAGAGCATTGCTTTAGGTGGTGCGAGATGGTCGGCACACCTAAGTCAATGTGGAGGTTTTTGTTCCTAACGAACCAAAGCCCACCGATGGCTTTGCGCAAAAACCTATTCTGAATGGTTTGCAGCCTGTGGATATGAGAGGGCGCGGCGTGAGCGAAAACTGGACTTGCGTATGTCATTATCGGCCTAATGCACGTTGTGTAAACTCTCACCTTATTTCTAAGAGAGAGTTTACTGCGCCCATTGAGCAGACAATGTAAGCGGCCTAGCGCGAAAGCAGCGCGGTCGCGGACAATCTTTATATGATGTTCGAAGGTGAGTCCCCTATCGAGTGTGACACCTAAATAACGGACTTTCTTTTCCCAAGGGATCGGTTGTCCGAACATCTTGACTTTAGTGGAGGGATTTGGCGTAGTACCTCTGGAGAAGAGGATAGCGGCGCTTTTATCTGGATTAACTTCTATGCGCCATTTCCTAAACCAGTCGCCAAGGGAGTTGGCGGCGGCTTGGAGGGACTTTACTATGGCGGGTGTACTAGAAGCCGAACAATAGATGGCTGTATCATCTGCGAAAAGGGCAGTATGAGTCACAAGTGGACTGGGTCTAAATTGAGGGAAGTCGCTTGTGTAAAGCGTGTATAGGAGGGGGGAGAGCACGGATCCTTGTGGTACTCCGGCTCTAATGGTGTGAGGGGGGGATAGTGCCCCATCCACCCTATAGCGGAAAGAGCGATTCGACAAGTAGTCTCGTATGATGAGCACGAGACGGTTTGGCACATTAAGTTTGTAGAGCTTATAGATAAGCCCGTTGTGCCATACTTTGTCGAACGCCTTTGCCACGTCGAAAAAGAGAGCGCCCGTTTTGTGCGGGCGGGATCTGTTCGCTCTCCGGTCCAACACGTGTTCGACTATGCGATGCACTTGTTGGACACAAGAGTGTTTGGCTCTAAAACCAAACTGTGCGTCAGGTAAAAGATTATTAGCAAGGGAAAAATCTTTGAGACGAGCGAGAATAATGCGCTCATAGATCTTTCCTATCGAACTAAGGAGACTGATTGGGCGATAGCTCGAGGGCTGATCCTTGGGCTTGCCGGGTTTTGGAATGCCAATGACGGTGGCTTCCTTCCAAGATTTGGGGAAAATACTGTTTTTTAATGCCGCATTGAAAATGGCGGTCAGAAGAAGAATAAGGTGCGCGGGGAAGAGCTTGACGACTCTATTAGAAATCCCGTCAGGCCCCGGGGCCTTCCTATTATGTAAATCTCTGATAAGGGACTCTACCTCATCGGGGGTTACCGGCTCTATCGGAGGGTCGGCATCTGTGAGAGGGCTCGCGAGATTGTTGAAAACCTCAGTATCGACCTCGAGTAGGTGATCTGGATCAACGGGGAGTGTGCTAGGTGCACATTGTGCCTCAAGACTGGATGCTAAGCATTCAGCTTTTTCCTCGTCCTCGAAGGCGAGGGGGAGGGAGGGATCTGACTGTACTAACGGGGGGGTGGCAGCCACTGTATCTGCCTTAAGGGCTCTGGTGAGGTTCCAGAAGGCTTGTTGAGAGGGGACCATATTTGTAAGTGTCTCGTCCCACTGATCGTTCCTAAGCTGTCTAATGCGACGCTTAACCGCTGATTGGGCAGCGCGCATGCGGACACGGTTCTGCTCAGAGGGAAAAGAGAAGTAAGCCCTTTGAGCTGCGTTTTTCTCAGTTAACAGAGCACGGGCATCTGGCGGCAGTTCCCAGCGACGATGAGCGTTCACTGGGACGCGGCGCGAGCAATCGCTAACCACCTTTTGCACGTGCGCTGTTAATGAGTCAATTGCACCTATTGCGTCGGGAATTGAGACTATCTCGTCTGGAATCGGGTCTAACAAAGGAGATGAGATAGACTTAAGGCCTTCTCCTAGGCTGAACCAGTCAGTCTTGACTCTTGTGGGGTCTGAGGCTGCCACGTTAGGAATGCTCACTCTGGGCGAGAGGGCAATAATGACAGGCCTATGATCTGAAGTGAGTGCAGAGTGCACTTCTATAGAACTCAATCTAAGATTGATGTTCTTTAGGAGGGCTACGTCTAGGACGTCCGGACGATGATTAACATTGTCTGGATAGTGAGTAGGTGACATAGGTGCTACTACGTCGAAGTTGAGGCTCTCTGAGAGTCGCTCGAGTTGTCTACCACGTTGGTTTGTGGTTTGGCTACACCAAGCAAGGTGCTTGGCATTTAGATCGCCCGCTATGATAACAGACGGACCAAGATCTAAAAGGTTTCGTATATCACTGTCAAGTAGTGATCTAGGGCTTGAGGAGCTATTGTTAGTGGGAGCTAGATAGGCTGACACTAAATATATGGATTGATGACCTGTCATTCCTAATCTACAGACAGAGGCTTCGATGTGCACGAGATTTGGTGTATCCACAGGCGTGCAGTGTAATGTCGCTTTGTAGTAAATGAGAGTGCCACCGAAGGCAGAGACTGTGCGATCATTACGAATGATTTTGTAATTCGCGATTTTGGGATCGCGAATTGACGGCTTGAGGAACGTCTCCTGGATGAGGAGGACGTCCAATTGATGGGTGTAGAGAAAATCGGCTACCTCAGACCTCTGGGTACGAAGCCCATTGGCGTTGAAGTAGCCGATTTTTAGGGAGGTCGGTTAGACTCTACTCGTGTTATGGTGTAGATCCATAACTAAAACCTAAAATTTTTGAGAGTGTCCGTCAGCGCTCTAAAGTCGCGCCTCAGGACTATGACGAGGGCCTCTGAGTTCCCCTGGCATTCTATGATGCGGTCTGCCAAAAGGTCGACTTCGTCAAAGTCGATGGCGTTTAAAACCGACATTACAATTTTGAAATTGTCGACGCTGTCACGGGAGGAGGAGGAGGAGGGTTTCGGCGGCAGCGGTGCCGCTTTTGGCGGCGGCGGTGCCGCTTTGGGAGAAGGTGGAGGGGTCGCAACCACTACCACCGCGGGTGCAGGTTGGCCTGAGGGGCTGCCCTGCGGGGGGGGAACCTTATTGGTTCTGTGTCGCCACGAATGCGACACAACTGGTGTAGGCACCGGTGCCTTTGCTGAAGCCGGGGCGGCCGCGGCAGTTTGAGGTTGGGGGGGGCTAACGTAGGCCACCTTAGGGGCGGCTCGAGTTATAGGTGGGGAGGGAGCGGGCCTCCGGCTCTTCACCTTGGGTGCTTTTGGGCACCCTCGGTAGTTCGCCGGGTGTCCCACCTCCCCGCAGTTTACGCAGCTCGGAGGTTCCGAGCATAGCGCGCGATCTTTAGGCCTTTGGCACTCCGGTGTCGAGTGGGCTCCTAAACATTTTACACAGCGAGGTGTGTTATGGCAATTTCTTGCGGAATGCCCGTATAACTGGCATCTGTGGCATTGTCCCACAGTGCCTTTTTGGTGTGGGGGCTCGACAACAACCCCAGACAGTCCGCAAACCTTACGAAGGTTAAAGATGGCTTTGGCCTCTTTTAAGTTTGTCCTGTCCAGAATGGCCAGGACCATGTTAAATGGGGCAGAAGGCCCACGGTGCATACGGTGCACTTCTATCACGGGTAGTTTTTGGGCCTTTAGGTCCTCGAGCACGTCTTCGCACTCGATTTCTTTGGGGACCCCCCGAATGACTACGCGGAGGCGCCGGTCCTCCTCCAAGCTCCACGTATGGAAGGTTATCGACATAGCGTCGAGAAGGCGGGTGAGGTTACGGTAGTCCGTGATGGACTCCGTTTTTAGGCGGATACCCTCAGTTCGGGTCTCTGCAATAAAGAAGATGCCTTTGGCATCACATCGGGCCTTGATGGCCATCCACCTATGGCGGTTCGTGATGACAACCGCCGGTGGGCGCTGGGAGCGCTTGGGAGGGGTGGGGAGAGAAGCTCCCTCGGCACCCTGTTCAGCCGCGGGGGGCGAAGCAGGGGAGTCAGAGGCTGCGGCGGGAGTAATGCCGTCGGCCAATTTGGCGGCCTTCTTTGCGGCGCCTTTGTTGCGCCTGGTGCGCTTTCGGCCTGAGGCCATGACAAATTCGTCCGAGTCGGACGTGGGCTCTGAGGAGGATTCCGAGGACTCGGAAACAACCTCCATTTCTTCGTTTTCGGCCTGACGGGCCGGAGACGAATTAGCGGAGGGCGCGTCGCGCGCAGGGGTTTTGGAGCGCGCAGTGGTGCGCGCGGCGTTCGCAGAGTGCGAGGAGGTCGAGGCGGGGGCGGCGCGCGCAGCGGGTGCGTCGCGCGCGTCGTTCTCAAAGGGCGCGGCGGGGCGCGAGGCACTCGCAAGGTGCGAGGAGGTCGAGGCGGGGGCGGCGCGCGCAGCGGGTGCGTCGCGCGCGGCGATCTCGGAGGACACTGCGTGGCGCGAGGTATTCGCACGAGGCGAGGAGGCGCGCGCGTCGCGCGCGGCGTTTGCAAGGGGCGCGACGGCGGCGGAGGGCTCGGTGGCCAGAGGGGCCGGGGAGAGAGAAGCAACCCTCTTAATTTCCTCAATACGAGGCAACATTTGGGGATCTTGCTCTAAAATTAGAGCGATGAGGCCGTTTATAATGGCATTTTCGCGCGGGTCGGTCGCCATGGCGACCGGCCTAACTTTAAGGGACCTAACAACTAACGAATTTATCGCAGTTCCTCCCGTCACGTTCCGCAAGGAAGAGTCTGCGAACAAACCTTGCGGCAGTCGTGCCTAATAAAACGCGCTCGGGGGGAACACCCGAGGTGTGTATGCCTAGTCCCCCGCGCCGGGTGAGGCGGGGGGGGTGTAGCTGGGTGAGCCCTAAGCTTGTTATCCTCTGACCAATCTCAATGTGTCAGAGGGCCCTGGCTGCTTAGTGCTCGGAGGGTAGCTGTGAGCCGAAGCCCTAGGCGCCCAAACCGTTCACTAAGAATAGGAAGGGGAATAGGTAGGTGGGAGGGGGCGACAGCTAGCGTCGGTCAGGGGAGCCCCCTAGGCCGATGGTGCTAGCCCCGTCCGGGTAACTTGCTTCACCCAGAAGGGGATCAGCGAGTGCCCGGGTCGCACTCCTGGTGTTTGCGCGCGGTTGGCACCGTTAGGTTACGCGCAAAACCAGACCACGAAACTGTGGTTTTAATCAAAAATCGCGCGAAGTTAAAAAGAAACTTCTAAAAACCTGATAATGTTTCTTTGTTTTCAAAAAACAAAGAAACACGTAATTCGGAGTGGCAGTTACGTAATACGTAAACGGCCGTTGGGAGCGGGGCGTGCAGCGTGGCGCGGAGACACCGGGAACGTGTGGCTCGGGGCGCGTCGCGAGCACGACTAATTCGACATCTTTCATCAATTCTCTTAAACATTTTTATGCAAAATTTGAAGTAGATTGGACCAAGGAATCAAGTTGTCCCATAGTAACTTTACCCCCCTTTTTTACCCCCTTAGAGTTCGAATTTCGAAAAATCCTTTCTTATCGGACGCCTACGTCTTATAATAGTTCTACCTGCCAAATTTCAGATTTTTACGATGAGCGGTTTAGGCTGTGCGTTGATTCTCAGTCAGTCAGTCAGTCAGTCAGTCAGTCAGTCAGGACAAAGCATTTTATATATATAGATATGACAGTACGACATCTTCATACTCGCTCATTTTCATTGGTCGTTCTGACATGGTCCGTATTCGGGGTGCGGAAGATTTATTTAAATGGCTTATGGCTCGCATACGCAAAAACACTTTCACTAGATTATAATATCCCGCATTCGCATTAGCGGTGCGAATGAGCATATTAGCATCAATTTTAGAATCATGTTTTTGGTCCCTAGACAATAAGTGACCAGTAATTGACGTCAAAAACATTACGACTATCTTGAACTTTTTAAATAGATCCTATCTAAAGATGGAGATTACGATTTATCAGTTATTGAAATTTTAATTACCGCCGCGCCTTCTTCAGCACCATAACATGAAACATGTCTAATATGTAGCTTTTAATGTGAATATCATACTGTTTCTATACTGTGACGTGACACGACCGAACAAACTTTATTAGACATCGCATGTTCGAGAGGCGACGCCTTCAGGTGCTGCATCGACTAAGTTTAAGACATCCGCTTCCGTCCTATATGCTGTTAAGGAAATTCAATTGCATTAAGTGGGTTATAATATAAACTACAACGAGGACATACATTTATCTACTGTACCATTCTTAACTCATACATTATTTTAGGGTCATATTTTATTATGACTGTCTACAAAGTAATCAGGTTTAAAAAATAGCTTTCTGTTTGTCCGGAAAAGAAATTGGGCAAAAGACGTATTTGTACGGTATTTTGACTGACTTACTTGTGATAATATAAAAAACTCGTGAGTGATACCCCCGGTATTGCAAGCGTCTATAGGCTGCGGTGACGGCTTACCATCAGGCATCTTGTTTGCCACCTATGTGGTATAAAAAAAAACTTACCCTTATTGAATTTTCTTTTTTAAGATTTCTATGAGAAAATAGTTGCGGGTGAAACTGCGGACGTTCCCTAGTGTTGAAATAACGATAATGTTTATAAAAGGAAAAATTCGCAATACCGAAGAAAAATATTTGTCCATTCATGGGAAGATATATACTCGATGCATGGGAATCCTTCCTACTATCCTATCCTACTATCCTACTTCCTACTATCCTATCCTACTATCCTACTATCCCACTATCCTACTATCATACTAATCCTACTATCCTACTAATATTTATAAAGGCGAAAGTTTGAGAGGATGTATGTATGGATGTTTGTTCTCTTTCACGCAAAAACTACTGAACGAATTTTAATGAAATTAGGTACACGGGTAGACTATAACACATAGGGTACTTTTTATCTCGAAATTTCCACGGGAACGGGAATAATAGGACTGTTGTGTATAAATAAATTCACGCTAACGAAGTTGCGCGGGTTTCACTAGTATTACATAGTATTAACTTACTGACATTTCCCTACAAAATAATTGTCTGTTTTATGAATAAAATCCGACACAAACACCACAATCTAACCAAAACCTCAGTAAACTACCGCACTATCTCTGGTTATCATTAAAAATTCAAGAATGTAATTACAAACACTCTAACAGGATCATAGACACCACAAATCGAGATGAAAGGAGTACCAAAGTGGGTCAGACCGCCCTCCAATGTTTACTCACACCTTCCAAGTTCCACTGGATACTTACCTTGGCGAATGCAAACATACCTTTTCTGATAAGGTGTCTAACAAGCCATGATTTAGGAGTAAATCTAAACAAAATATCTTAAGGCCATCGCTTTGACCTGTAATAAATTGTTTCACGGGAGAAAATGGTTCTGTTTGAGCTTTATTCTTTTTTTAAACCTGATAGTAAAGATTTTTAGTTTATTTTTAATATATATAGGGACAATTCATACAGATTGAGCTAGCCCCACAGTAAGTTCGAAACTGTGTTATGGGATACTAACTCAACGATATTATATTTTGTAACAAATAAGTACATAATAATATAATATAAACATCCAAGACCCGAGGCCAATCAGAAAAAGTTCGTTTTTCATCATGTCCCGACCGGGGATCGAACCCGGGACCTCCTGGGTGGCGGTCTGGCGTGGTAACCATTACGCCACGGAGGGCGTCGTTATAACACAAAGTTGACAAACAAGCATACGGCCTGCCTGATGGTAAGCATCACCGTAGCCTATAGACGCTTGCAATACCGGGGTATCACTCACGCGTTGCCAACTATCCCAACCCCCCCAAGTGGAGCTCTGGAGACCTTACTCACCGTAGAAACACAACATGGCCGAGGCCAATGCTATTTGGCTACGGTCTTCTGTAAGGTGGAGGTCCTTCCCCAGTCGGGCTGCTCTGATTTGAGCGGATTATCCGCTGTGCCCTACCTCTCTTAAATGGTTCTCGTAAATGGTTTTAACTATCATAATAAGTGGTAGAAAAATGTTACTAATATTATAAATGTGCAAGTTTATAAGGATCTATGTATGAATGTTTGTTACTCTTTCACGGAAAAATTACTTACAGATTTGCTTGAAATTTGGTACACTGGTAGTTGATAACCTTTTTTTTGTTTATAGTCAGGAATATCCATTACTGCATATGTCCCGCCACTTGGGGAATCGACGGGGGGGGGGGTCTGTCGCTCTTCCCTCCCAAGGACACAGGACACTTGAGGGCTGCGGGAATGACGATACTTCCGCAACCCCACCGGCGGGCGTCCGTACACCCGACCCAATCTCCGTGGTCACGGCTCTTTCAGCGGCGCTTTAAGCGCGCCAGCTCAGCTTGGAATAACCAAGGGGGTATAAATTTACCAAGCTTGGAATAATTTTTGTAGTTTAAAACCGGGATAACAAATAGGATAGTTTTTATCCCGGATATCAGTCCGAGAACGGGTATAACGGGATTTCGCGGGTAAAACCGCGGGTATCGGCTAGTTTATTATATTGCTTCACTAGTGAAACCCGCGCAACTTCGTTTGCGTGTTTATTTATGCCCAGCAGCGCCATCTATATCAGACTTGACCAAATCCGAAGGGAATTGCGATTGTTTTTCGGGATAAAAAGTATTATATATGTTAAGTTAAGTATAAAACTGTATGAGTTACCTACATGCCAAATATCATAAAAATTGGCCCAGCCATTTTGACCGTGCAGGAGTAACAAACATACACACAAAATTTCGCCTTTATAATATTAGTAGGATAGTAGGATTTGTCAGATAATCCATTAGGTGCACCACCGTGATCACAAACTCTGAAGTATCATTTTCAATATTAACTACTAACAAAATTTGTTCGGTGACAAATATCAAAACTCATATCACACATCAAATCGAGGGCTGTCAACTGAAAGTAATGGTTTCCTTGGAGGCATTGTGAGAAAGACAAGCAAATCTAATATTCCCAGAGACTCGGGACAGCCGTGAATAAAAAGTTTGCGAAAAAGCCTGATTCCATATTCCCCTTAGGGGACTTAATTTTTTTTTTGTTAAACTTTTCTTGTTACACTAATCAGTAAAACCTTGTCACAATAAATATTATTTTTCGGTTTTCATAATTTGTTAATCTATTCAGGAAGTTAAGAAAAATATGTAAGATTTTGACATTGGAAATGTCTTTTCGTTCGCTTCAGTATAGGCTTCGATTTCACGAAAAAGTGCGATCCCCTTATATCTCGGAGAGTTGTGAAGATATGATATTCATAAAAAGCTCAAAAGACGCGTATTCACGAGAGCTGTAAGGTGCAAAAAGAATTATTTGAAAAAGTAAAAAACGAAAAAAGTTATGGCCGAAATAGTGAAAATAAATATAATTTCTTTCCGAATTTTTGAATTTGGCGCTCGATATTTTGGAAACGAAGAATGATATCAAAAATTTGAGAAAAACTCGTCTGGACAATTTAGTCAGCTATAATTTGAGCCTAAAACAAAGATGATCGGGTTAAGAGTTTGCCCTGTAGCTTAACCTTTTTGAACAAAGTCAAAAACGTTGTAGTTTTATTTTGTAACCTTTTCCTTATACCGACTTTATCGTCGCTCATCATCATCATCATATCAACTCATAATCATCCCATTGCTGGGATACGGGTCTCCCTTCAGTCGAAGGTGATTAGAGCGTACTCTGCCACGCTGCTCCAATGATGGATTGGCAGAGGCCGGTGTTTTCAAACCGCCCTAAAGCCACCGACTTGGCCTAACGACTGTCATCCATCGATAACAGCCGGGACCGACGGCTTAACCCTTTATAGGACATAAGCATCTAGGGTAGATAAAAAAAACTATGTTTTTAGATTGTTTTATATAATGTAAACACGGTGGTGGTAAAAATATTTCCTCTGCCCGTGTGGCTTGAGGTTCTGAGGTCTGCTGAGTACCAGATATATTGGGTAAAATTTCAAATCTTGCTGCCCGCCTAGAACGATCGCGTTGGGATGGGACGACGGAGGACGGAGGGCCAGATGAACTACTAGGTTCGACTTTCGAGAGGTATTATGCTGCTAGGTGGATCAGGTCGGTGCCATATCGGTGCCATAGGCCTGTCATTAGGCTCGTCATATTGTTCGTTGTTCAATACAGTATCAAAACCATCATCAGATACATCGGGAAGACAAAATATGTCTTCCAATTCGTTGACTATTTGTAAATCTATATACATATAATAAAACAGTAGACCCCGATATGTCTGAACATATTTGGCAAAAATGGAGAGGGAACAGTTAGAGAAAGGTAAAAAAAGCAAAAAAAATTTTTTTTTGTTTGTCTGTTTGAACGCGCACATCTTCTAAATTACTCAATGGATTTTAATGCTGTTTTAACTTAAGGAAGAGCTCGGCTTGGAGCAGAATATAGGTTTTGTCGCATTTAATTCGGATGTCAGAAAAATAAGTTATGGTCATTTAAAGGTCTCTACCCTGACTATGTAAGAAAAAAAATATTTCTCGCATTTACAAACTTGAGACTTGGTACATCATAACTACCTACAACAGACTAAACCGGACCGCACCGAACCGGACCGAACCGAACCGAACCGGACCGAACCGAATCGAGCCGGATGTCAGGAATAGAAGTTACCCTCATTTAAATTTTCAACAGCCTAAGAATTTTAAAATTGTCACTCACTGCAGAGTCGGAATCGCCCGATATCTCATAACGACCATTTTTAAATTCAGTAGCACTGTGTATGAAAGTTTTTTTTTACTTGAGTTAACCATTTAAAATTTTGTTCCTCTCAAATTCACTAGATGGCACTGTTAGATTCTGAATCGCACTATGAAAGTTTTTTAGTATAACTGAGCTGACGATTTCAATTTTAATATAATTTTAATTTTTCATACTTATTTTACATTAGGTATTTTGATTAGGTACGATAAAATTAAATAAAACACAGCGGCGAGCAAATAGACAATGAGCAATAAAGAACACTGATGTCTCTGGGAAAAACTATAGCAGTAGTAATAGGAGACTGTTAAATCCGTATATACTATTATAGTCATAAGCCCAATTCCACACGGGCGAAGCCGCGGGCATAGCTAGTCGTTAAGTATTCTCTACTCCTACTCATTTGCCAGATAGTCTGTAATAAGCAAAAAAGGAAATAGGCTTAACGTGGTCCGAGAGTCTCTTCGCGAGTTTTTCAAAAGCACTAATATTCTCACGGTGGCATCTCAGTGCATTCTTGACAGCATCATGTTTGTTCGTAAAAACATTCATGACTATAACCAGGTGTGGATATTCATAATTTCAATACGCGTCACAGAAATAAATTAGCTGCTCCTAAATTCAGGCTTAGGAAAGCGGGCAAGTTATTTATGATTCAAAGTTTGCATTATGTATAATAAAATTCCAGAATATATAAAAAAAATTGCCCAATAATCGATTTAAATAAAATGACAAAAATTCTTAACCTGTAAAGCGTACTATACTATCAACGAGTATCTAAATTAAAGGTCTCCCTGGCCCCTTGCGAAGGTGAAATGCTAAAACTTGTCGTGAAAAGCCAGTCAATGTTCAATAAATTACCTAAATAAAAAATTGTGTTCAATATTGCAATATGTACACGCGTCGTAGTGTTATCCAAATGGGGCTGTTTTTTATATTATTTACATTTGAATATAATTTAGATTAAATAATTGGTGACAAGGATGTTAATGTGTACGGGCACGTCATACTCGCAAATTGTCCAAACTGGCGGTGGCGTTGTGGGTCGGGTTACTGTTGTTGATGGTGAGCCCAGTAACAGGGGCTGGCAGGCTGACTCTCACGTCAACTCGAAAATACACGAGAACGGTTGCTGCCTTGCGGGCCTGGTCTGCTCCTATCTTTAACACCGATTTAGCATTTTATATTTTAGATTTAATTTTATGTTAAGACAAATTAATGGCACTATTTATTGACGTAATGTTGCATGTACCTAGTTTTAAATTTTATGGTAAAAAAAACACGATATATTTATAAATAAAATTTTGCTTTTGTTTCCGAATCAGACGTAGTAGTATATATATAGAGTAGATTAATTCCACCAAAAACATTTTCATGTAAAATGTTGCCAAGACGAGACCATAATGACTCGCATAGTCAAAAAGTTATCAGATCTCATGTAGAGCCAAGCTTCTAACTCTACACGCCCTACCTCTACAAGGCCTAACTTCACAAACTCTACACTTGCAAGTGACGAAATCGTGGGTTTTAAGACATTAATAAAATCTAAAGTATAATAGCTACGACATTCAAACTTTATGTTTAATGATTGTACTGGTGTCATTATATCTTGAAATTTTTAACTATTTAGCATCATCCAAAACAAAGTTATGAGAGTTCAAAAAAACGACGAAACGTTTTGAGAAAAGGTAGGTAATGCTCGTCTCGTGCGAGATTTATACAAATCATTTATTACAACTGTATACTCTGACAAGAGAACGTGTTTGTGAAAGCTTATTCTCTAAATAAAAGTTTTGAATTTGAATTTGGTCACCCCACGGGCAAAGGGAATATTTTTACACCACAAAAAAAGAGTGTAAGAAAGGCCTCGAAAAACTTATTCCAAATGCAATATACATAAGACATTAGGTTTAATAACAACTTATCTTTCGAAAGTCGCAAAATTTGAAGATGCATAAAGATTTAACAGCAGGTGTCGAAATTCAGTTGTTTTTAAACTTGTAACTGTCACAGATAAAAAAAATATTATGACGTCCGTTCTTAACTCCTAGATTTAAAAAAATATGAAATCCACAATTTGTTGCCATAGGAATAAATTCGATCACTAGTTTCGTTTTCAAAAAAAAACCAAAAAAATATGGTGGGAAATATATTCCCGCTGCCTTATAAAGAAAGGGTCGTGCCCACGGGTCGTGCCCTCCGAAGCACGGAGAAGCTCAAGATAACAAAACCTATCCAGACGCTGGCTAGGGTCGATGTTGCTTGACTTGCGTGTTCATATTAGAGTGCGACACACCACACAGCGACGCCATCGAGCTCCTCCGACGCCATCGAGCTCCTCGTCGCTCAGCGACAATATTTTTTCGAATTCCGTAGATTCATTTCCAATGTGCACGATAGCCGTGTGAAGCACGAAATCTGTAAATTTTTTTATGACTTTGCTAATACTGCCCGTTTTCACCAACAATTTCATAAAATTTTAAAGTTTCCTAACAGTTTCTCTATTATCCAAATCCTTGGTATGTGTATGACATAATAAAATTATCGATTTTTTAAAAATTTTATCGATAATTTTATACGTGTACAAAAAACAAGTATTTGGACGGACATAGAGAAAGCTGTTAAGAGGCTTTTTTTTAAAAAAATGTTGATGAAAACGGGCAATAACTAATTAGCAGATATTATCTAAATGTATAAAATTCAAAGTCCTGACTGACTTAACTGTATATCATCAACGCACAGCCCAAACCGCTGGGACTAGAAATTCCAAATTTGGAATGTAGGTTCCTTACGACGTCTAGGGGTGTACTAAGAAAGGATTTTTCAAAATTCCCACAGGAAAGCGAGATATACGCAAACGAAATTGCGAGTATTTTACTAGTTTTATATAAAAGTGATACTTTTTGACGTGTCTTTGAGATATAAAAATCTTCAGTCGGTAATGTCGGTGTTTAAAGGGCTGAGAGAAAGATAAAGATACCAAACGCACGACGCTATACAGCGCTGCGCGTCGTGAGTTCGGTGTGGCCTTTCTCATAATATTGCATAGATTACAACGCCATAAGCTGCAACGCGCTGTGCAGCGCTGCGCTGCATGCGGTGTGCTCCGCCCTTAAAAGGAGTGTGGTGAGTACAAGGGTGGTGGTATGGTAAGTCAGTCAGTTCAATTCAAATTAAAACCCTTTAAAAACCCGTTAAAACTCCTAATATAAATGTATATTTATTATAATACACAGAAAAAATACATGATGCATTTACATGGTGCGGGCTAAAAGGTTGAAAATACATTTGGAACAAATATTTTTTTAGTCAAGGACAAAAAGTATCGCTCAGGTAACATAAAAATGAATTCATTTTAACCCTTTAACGAGATGGCCACTCAATTTAAAACTTTATTAGAATGACGCGAAAAGGTTTTCCTTTTTTTTCACGCCCGGCTTAACAGTAGGTGGGAAAGGGACGGAGGTATTTAAAAAATTCAGCAATACCTCGCACATGCCTCTCGGGTCAGGTTGTTCTAAATCTACTATATATATACCTAAGAGCCACAGCACACGTTTTATACGCGCAGAGGACGCGCGTTTCGTGCTACATTGAGCTCTTTGTATGTTAGACGTCACGATTGAATATTTGCAACACCGGCTTGGATAACGATACGCGCGTCATCTGCGCGTTTAAAATACGCCGTGTGCTGTGGCTCTAAAATATGTTCAGTGTGTGAAAAAATTCACCATGTTTTAACTGTGATTTAAAACATTATTTTATAATGAAACATTATTTTATAATGACTTATTATCCATAATAATACTATTATTTATAACGTATAGCAATTAATCAATAACGCAAGTCCTTCGATCCAATTTTCAAGGGAATTTTTAACTACTACCATCACATTGACTCTTTTTTATTTTTTATAAACAGTGAGACTTAGGCCCAAAAAAGACGGTGAAACTCAAATGTGATTAAACTGAAACTTCTAGTTACTTTTGAGTTGCATTTGAGGTTTCTGTCATAGACTCCTTTGACGGACCACACGTGACGCAACCCTTTTGAACTCAGTTTGAAACGCGTTGTAAACTCAGTTGCATTTCAGTTGCGTTTTACCGTCTGTTTTGGGCCTTATAGTTTCGCCATGTCCATCGGTCCTTCTGACTACAGTTAAACTCCAAGAGACTCATTGAAATGGAAAGGTGTAATTTAAAAAAAAATGCATTTGATTTGAATCTAAATGCATATTATGACATCACGAGTGGAATTCGCATTTAAGAATCAATATTTTTACTATAAGGCATATCCATACTTAAATAATAATAAAATAAATAGGAAAGTGTGTGTGTCTGTTTGTTTGTCCGTCTTTCACGGCAAAACGGAGCGACGAATTGACGTGATTTTTTAAGTGGAGATAGTTGAAGAGATGGCCAGTGACATAGGCTACTTTTTGTCTCATTCTAACCCCCCCCCCCCCCACTTCCCTAAAATAGTAGGTGGTGGAAGTTTGTATGTAGGATTCCGCAATTTCAAGGTAGGAAGCAAGGGGAACCGTGTTACCCCGAATTTAACGCGAACGAAGCCGCGAGCAAAAGCTAGTAATAACATAAAAGCAAGATGGATTGCTATCCAATTAAACCTGATTTTCATCGTGTGACGTAATAGCGAACGAATTCGCAATTTTACTCGGAGTGGAGTCAGAATTCCCTAATGAAGTGAAATAATTGATTAATAGGTTGTCAGACAAGCCCCGCGGTTATGACTAATAACGACTTATCGTTACGACTTATGCCCTATAAACCACGACTGAAACTGAATGGAATTTTCATTAACGCGACGTGACGTTAACTCTGAAACCTCAATAAAATAATTTGCCATGAAGATTATTTCGTAAATTATTATGCTTATAAGGCAGTGGCTAATGGCAGCCAGATTTTTAGACAAATGGTCTCAAGTTCAAATCCTGTTATATGCATGTTTATATTGAATAAAATTTCTGAAGTGGTAGAGAATCTATGCAATGCTAATGCCGTGTAAGTACCACCTTCTCACTGGATATCAGCTTGAAGCAGCAATGCTTTGCCTTTGGTGAATGACAGATACTCAAGCTCCCGTACCTTTTAGCCTTGCTTCCTGTTTAAGATTGGCAACGACTCAGGGACTCGCCTGGTGTCCCTGTGCTCCATGCGCGGTGCTCACATAGCATCAAGTGACCCATATGTTCGTTTGCCAGTCTTCCTTAAAAAAATCGTGTAGGAATAAGAAAAACATGAAGATGAAGAATCAAGGAAGCCAGCACGTTCAAGGAACCACTAATAAAAAATAATCTTTATTTCTCCTATCCTTCTTTATTCTTTAATTTTCTTTCTTAACTATCTTAAGAGTGCTAAGTTTCCTTTAAACTTCAACCTACTTAGAGAAAACTTAGCTCAAGTTTATCTAACTTTTATATTTGCTCTTAGGTGCAATAAAATAAAAACTTTATGGCAATCTCCTTTATTTATAAAAATAAATAAACTACGTAGGTAGTAGTATATGGCAGACAGTCAGGTTTTTATTCGGTATCCCTCATTGACCTCTTGATCTCATTGACCTCTGTCAAGTGGCGGGACATGCAGTAATGCATTTTCCTGACTATAAACAAAAAAAAGGTATGTAATATACTGTTATGTGATACTGACATCTGTTCAACTACATATATTATGACCACAATCAGGGTAGTTTGAATGGAATCACATTTGGAACTGACCGCAAATAAACCGAAATGAGATAATATAAAAAAAATGGAGCAAATTCTATTCCAATATACATAAGCACAAGATCTTCAGTGAAATTCAACGATTGTGTTTGTTGAATTAACTTGTGGTAACATAATGTTGAGTGCTTTTATCGTAATAAAGTAATTTCTAATCGATTCAGGCATAAATCATATCGATTAATATTTTAAATTAGACGATTGTTTGGACGCTTTTATGTCAAGAATAGTGAAATATAATTTGGAATCAATGAAGTAAGACATGATTCTATTACAAACTAGATGCTGCCCGCGGTGTCCCCCGGGGTTTATTTTTTGCACAGCAGCGCCATCTATATATAGATTTTTGACCAAATCCTACTGGAATCGCGTACTTTTCGGGATAAAAAGTATGTGTGTTAATCTAAGATATCAGCTATCACCAAATATCATAAAAATTGACTCAGCCATTTGAGCGTGAAGACAAACACACACAACTTTCGCCTTTATAATATTAGTAGGATAACAATTGTAATTATATCAAAGTAAATCATAATGTAAATGTTCATTTATAAAAATGAAGTCTAAAACAAATTAACTTTAAGATAGTTTTAAACTCAAGCCTCAAGACAACAATTTCATATATCTTCCGGATTCAATCGCGAGCACAAAGAAAACCCCAGCGTTACGCTTTTTATTCGACAAACTGAGTTAGAACAGGGAACTTGCAAACTTGTTTACTGTGAGTTTCGAAGTGGAGGCTCACGTAGACGTATATCGAAATAGATGACGTTTTTGTATGAAATATCGAGTGATAGAGAGTACTATCCTCTCACAGAATGTGAGGCCCAGAAAGTATTGTATAATTTAGTAAGTAAGGTTTTTTATTGTTTTTTTTTCTTTATGTTTATTTGATTGTTACTTTGAACGTAGTCGTTCTCATGTGCAAATGTTTTTCTTTTTGTATTAGGTCCTGATGTTTACATGCGACACTTTCCATCAGGTGGCTCGCTTGCTTGATTGCCTGTGGAATGACATTTAAAAAATATATAAATTTTGAGAAGCTGCGCAGATGGCAAATAAAATTTATCTAAAACTTTCCGCTACGGTTGTGGTCAGCTTCCAAAATGATTCCAATCAAACTGTGATTTTGGTCATGATTCAGCTGAACAGATTACATTTGTTTTACAATGATTTAGATTCAATGCTCAAACCTTCGGATGCGGTAATCGGAGAGCCAGAGAATCGGAGCGTTTGTGTCTAAGATAAAAACAGAGTACCTAACCCAGTAAACGCTATCGGCTAAGTACTTTTATGTTATAAACAACGTATACCTAATAGGAGACCATAAGAAACACCCATGTAATGATAACATAGGGAGTTAAAAACTGTCACGTTTGTCTAAATTTTAAAGACTTACTCGTACGGTGTCTCTTTAGATTAATATCTGTGCTCAAACTGGTGTTTCAAGAGACGGTTGACATGTTATATAGGATGATATACTGATGTTATTTTTGTAAACTGTAATGGATATCTAGTTAACAAATATACTGTTGATTGATGTGACAATGTCGCCTGTAATCCCCCGTGGTATATGAAATGTCCACAGGACATAGACTGAGTAAAGTTAAAACTCATACTACAAAGACAAAGACCACAGCAAAGACTGTCATTTGTGCATCTGTTAACAAGTGCATCTGTTAATAAACAAAATAGGGAAGGTAGCGTGTGATGTGCAGTAGTGAGAGTGCTGCGGATGCACCCCTGTGGTTTTAACTTATGAATTGTTTCTAATTTAATATTATAATTACTTTTATTTGTTAATGGATAGTATTAAAAATTGTAAGTGTAGAATAAAATAAATAACTTTATGTTGGGCCACGCTACCCGTCTAAGATTTCTTTGTACATATCTTTTGGTTGTCTGGTAAAAATCGCCTAGCGATAAGACCACCTATGTATGGTACCGTTTATTTTCCAAGTTTAATGAAATAATGATTTGTTTTAGTGCAATAAAAGGTTTTGTATTGTATTGTAAATTTTCGCCTTGCACCCGTAACAATGAATACTTTTAACCGTCTACTTCTCCGTGGCGTAATGGTTACCACGCCAGACCGCCACCCAGGAGGTCCCGGGTTCGATCCCCGGACGGGTCATGATGAAAAACGAACTTTTTCTGATTGGCCTCGGGTCTTGGATGTTTATCTATATAATAATAGTAAATAAAGTATACATTTCATTTCATTTCATTTCAATATGTATTTATTATAAAATATAATATCGTTTAGTTGTATCCCATAACACAAGTTTCGAACTTACTTTGGGGCTAGCTCAATCTGTATGAATTGTCCCTAAATATTTATTTATTTATTGCTACACTGGACGCCAACGCTCCTGGCCCGCAAAGTCATGAAACAATTAAGCGCTAGGGTTGGCGTCCAGTATAGTAT
The DNA here is from genome assembly GCA_905163395.2 of Endotricha flammealis. Taxonomy (NCBI): domain Eukaryota; kingdom Metazoa; phylum Arthropoda; class Insecta; order Lepidoptera; family Pyralidae; genus Endotricha; species Endotricha flammealis. Next base: position 5,156,868 of record LR990870.1, on the reverse strand, counting down.
TGAATACAATGATGTTTTACTAAGGTGAAGTGACTGGAAGCCGCCGCCGTTCAACAGTCTTGTGTTGCATGTGCTTGTTTTAAAACACAAAGTCGCTGTCATTGTCAAAAAAAAATTGCTTGAAACTTCTGCAACTCGCAGTACAGTTAAAAAACTACACATTTGTAACACCATTTGTTACAACTACACATTTGTTACATGGGAGGAAAAAAACATGGAGTATGTAATGAGGCCAAATGGCAAATGTAATTCCACCGCCGCGACTTTGCACAGGTTAAGATCCCTAATTATTTTGAAAATATAAGATAGCCGTCACCTGGGGGTAGTGTAGGTAGCTTTCCAAAGTTGAAAGAATTTTTCAAATCGGTACAGGAATTCCGGAGCCTATTCAATGCAAACAATCAATCAATTTTTTATAATATTAGTATAGATTTGGCACACAGGTAACTAAAGACATCCAGACCAATATGTACAAACAGCCACATTCATGCACACAAAATGTTTGTTTCGAACTTAACCTCAATGTAAGTAATGTCGGTCATTTGACACTGGCCATTAATATTCCAGATGTACTGAAGTTCCTAGGTTACAGCAAATTTTAATATAAGTAACTTCACTTCAGAACAAACTTTTAGAATTTAAATTGCTTACTTGAATGAAAGTTTTCACATGAATAACTTATAATTCTTACTAATATTGCAAACGTGGAAAGTATTGGAGCTGTATACATAATATGTGTGGACGTTTGGGCCCAGGCAGATAGGCTACTTTTAGTCGCGTCCGCGATTAGTGTTTAACTGGTTTTAGAAAGCTACAGCTAGTTTCTGAAACTAAATCTAATTCCACATTCAAGCTCTTCTGTTTTTATTTTAATGCGTCATTAACTTCAAAAATGCGTTTCAGAAACTGGCGGTAAATTCTGCATAAAAACAAGATTGAACTAAATGCTGTAGTGTATGGTATGAATGAATATTTAAGTAATACACGGGCTTAACAGCTTTGGTGCAAATTATGCTTACACTTACAAATTATGATGTCGTTTTGATGTCAACTTTACATTACAGACTATTTCGTATTATATGGTCTATGGTGGTAGGTATACAGTATCTGTACATCTGGCAGCCCTGTTACGTTTACGCGCTATTTTGGACAAAAACCGACAAAAGGTGCAAAGCCGCGAAAAATGTGCGAATTAGCTCCACACTTCGCGTTCGCGCTACTTTCGCGGCAGGCATTAAGCTCTTCGAAATTATGCGATATCTAAATGATATCAACTTGAACGCGTATTACCACTATTTTTGACACAAACCATCACCACGTAAATATAAAAAATGAGATACAGAATTGATATAGCATAATACCATTTTGAAAAAACCATGTCAACTTAGGATAGGATCAACATCATATTGACATCACAACGACATCATCTTTTGTAAGCGTAATTGCACCACTTCGACGGAGGAGCCCAGTGTGTGACCAACTGAGTGTCGGGGGAGGACCTCCTCATGGCAACCGACAAGAAGGTGTTGCCGTTGCCAAGTTGTACGTGCTGGGACTACTGGGCAAAGAGTATAGTAGTATAGTATGCTACTGGGTCTTTCTTTGTTCTATCTAAGACAGTAAGTGTCATTGACCCTCGAGTCATAAGACACATCCAAAAATTTAAAATTTTATTTAAGATTATGTACCTATACCTACATATTATCAACCAAAATTAGTAATAGTAAGTGTGATCTAACTTGTCTTTATTATATTTACGAAAACGAAACCATAGCGCGATTCAATTTGACTACAGCGCCATCTATTTATTACGTTAGTCACTATTAATTGTGATACAATTTCTACAATTGGAAAACGTGGCAATAGTAGGTACTTATTTAATATTATGCATTATTTTATTTATTGAAGCTATGGCCGCGGTTTTGCTCGCGTGGATCTTGCTTTTCCATAAATAAAGTGCTCTCGCTCAACTTCTCAAGAGTGTAGAGTAGAGGTAGCAAGACAATGCAGAAAATGATACATCGTCATAATGCGTTGTCGTTTCACTATAGACCGTTCACCTCTGACAGATGTAAAAAAAACAGGTTTAAAACACTCTAAATACGTGCGCAGCGGTCCGTCCATGTTGTTCAATGGCTAAGTGCTCGAGCAGTCCGTCTATGTCGGCTCACACATTAAGAACTATTCCTGTGGCACTTATTTTGTGTATTTTAAACCTGTTTTTACATCTGTCAGAGGTAAAATAACTGTAAACGGACAGTATACGACATCGCGTCATTTTTATCTTAAATACAGATGTATAGTGCTACAATGGTATTTATGGACGTGGCCGAATTTGGAACTACAACTCCCTTTCATATTGTATGTCACTTTTTGACAGTTCGCCTTTGACAAAATGTATGAAAATATGCCACAGGAACGCCCTCCTACAAACGTCACTCACGTTCATAAACATCCTTATACATCTGTACAAGGATGTTATTATTATGTTACAGGATGTTACAGGAGGACGAAAAGTGACATACAATATGAACGGGAGTTGTAGTTCCAATTTCAGCCACGTTCATAAATAGCCTTGTAGCACTGTAGACAGGTGAAGTCGTCGTCGCCTCGTATCGTGTATGTGTTTTAATTCTAACATTCACTTTCAAGCTTATAACCACAGTACACTACTCACAAAGTTGACTGAAGTTAAACGAATACGAGTGAAGAGAGCACTTCGTATAACTTTTCCTTTTCTAATTTTGTTATTCTCTGTCATATTAGCCAAATTCAAACAAATAGTCATTCAACATGCGATTTCGATCGCTATCATTTTGTGGCAAAGATGCCTGTCTGGCGTTGATCCAACTGGCCGAACTTTGAGACCAAAACCGGTATATTCACGCCTCTAACTCCCTAGGGTAGACATAGACTACAAATCGAAACTTCTAATATATGATGTCCCCTGAAACAAAGTAGGATACCACACGGGTTTGGCTTACATCCAAAATGGCGGAGGGTTCTCGGTTTGACCAAGAAATGAGCATAATATTGCTGAAACTAAACTGTTAGAGCCAAACATCTGTGGAATATTACTCATAGGTCTACCGACTTCTTCCTATGGAAATGAAGGAAGTATATTGCAGAACGAAATCTATAATACCGTGGTCTAATCGTCGATATTAAAGCATTTTATGAAGTACTTATTGGGTTGATAATTTTATCTCTTATTTTGATTGTTACCGTCTGAACCCCTCCGGAGCAGTAAACTGGTGGTAGGAAAAAAAATGTGAAAGAGCTTGTCAATAAGTCTATTTGAATAAAATATTTGATATTGACTTACTCTTTTGTTATATCACAAATGTGGCAAACAAGGATACGTCACCTATTGTATGCAAGCACTAAGCAGTCACTAATGAATGGACGTTTGCAATACCAGGAGCATATAAGGCGCTGCTGACCCTGTAAAATCTCTTTTTTTTTACACTTGCTTATAATTACCGTTTTTCGAATTTCAAACTAAAGAATAAAAATTAAACTGGACACTTATTATTGAATTAAAATTAAAATTAGTTTCTGCAACTGGCTGTCAAACCGGAATATTCTTCAAGTTATTAAGGTCATGTACAATACAACTCATACGAGCTACTACGTCACTGGTGACGTCACATAGATAAATCATCCGTCCTGGCATGGCATGCGACAGTGTTCACGACATTATGGACTGGAGCGAGTACGGAGACATGACATTGCAAGATGTATGGATCTATGAAGTGTTCACTCCCTTCGAGCTATACGGTTTCCTAATTAGTAAGGTTGTGTACGATACCTGAGTTTTTGGAGTAGTAGAGCATTTTTGAAATGGGCTAGGCTAGGCGTCCGAGGAAGTACCACCCCCTTATATAATATCGGCGTAAAGCAGCAATGCGTTTTATTCGCTGAGTGAGTATTAGTGGAATTAAATTACGAGTATATTAAAATGATAAATTAAAATGAAACTGAAAGTAAACTAGGTACATTATAAATGAAACTAACAAAACTAACAACAAAGATTTTTTTAAGAGAACACAGCGGATAGGACAATTTGCTCAAATCGGAGCAACCCGTCTGGGGAAGGACCTCCACCTTATAGAAGATCGTAGCCAAATAGCATTGGTCTCGGCCATGTTGTGTTCCTACGGTGAGTAAGGTCTCCAGAGCTCCACAAGAGGGGGGGTGGGGGGAGGGGGTTGTAACGCGCGAGTGATACCCCCGGTATAGCTAGCGGTGACGGCTTACCATGCCGACCGTATGCTTGTTTGCCACCTGTGTGTGTGGTATAAAGAAGATTTGTTATTTGTATATTTCCTTATTTCTGTTAATCTCATTCTTATTGGTAACGATATTCTTTTACCGTCGAAAATGAAATAAAACCTCAATTTAGGGTATCAAACAGTTGTAAAGGGACACAGATGCTTTGATAGGATTTTGTTCGGCTTATCGTACTTACATTAGAGTGTTTATGGTGCCTTTGGTGTTTACAAAAATATAAATATACCATGTAATAGCAAAATTTGCAAATCAATCGTTTTACAACGCCATCTAGTAGCAAAATATAGAAGTTGGTAATACAATAAAAAATCCCTTTTTCCATGATTCTTCTTTCTTTACGTAAGTAAATCCTACCTATTATAAAACAATCTTGTACTTGTTATGTAACATTTAAAAAAACTTAGTCAAAATTATACAAAAATAATTTTGTGAAAAAGGACGGTCTGATATTCAATCTGTGTGATAAATCGTGAGTGAACACAGATGTAAAAACAGGTTTAAAACACTCAAAATAAGAACGATCCGTATAGCTCCTGCTGCATACATTATTTCTGCTGCAGAATTATTCCTGTGACACTTATTTGGAGTGTGTTAAACTTGTTTAATACCTACATCTGTCAGACGTAAAATAACTGTGAATGGACAGTACCATCATCAGACGGGCCGTAAGCTGGTTGGCCAGCGAGCAACTCGCGTCGTGATTTTAAAAAATCGTCAAATAATGATACAAAAACTGTTGGGTTCTTGGTATGATGTAGGCATCCGATAAGAAAGGATTTCCCAAAATTCCCACGGGAAAGCGGGATACACGCAAACGAAGTTGCGGGGGTTTCGCTAGTGTCTCATATTATTAAAAAGGCACTTTGCCAGGGGTTAATATCTGAAAATTATATATTTAATTCGTTTCTTTTTTACGAAAATAACATAAGTGCAAAAAGAAAAAATCAATATGTAAACAATGGACGTGTTTAGATAAAAGACAATAAGCTATTTCCACTACGGTTGTGATACCTATTGTTTTCTTTATTTCTACCGATCTTCGGATTCGGCGCCTCGCTGTCTGGCTCCCATTCAATGAGGTTATTTATACCTTCTAACTGTAGAAAATAAACCTTGTTACTTTGTTCAAATGCCAATATTCATTTTAATCATGATTTCAATTGATAATATAATACAAGTGCCATTACAAACTTCAAACCAGTTCTGCTGGAGAATCGAATTTGTTCCCGTACCGCACCACAGAACCGTCTGTGGAGTAGAACAGTTAACACGCCACACCACCGCATCGCACAACCGAACTCTGTGATCGAACCGTCCGGTACCGCACCATATTCGATCGTGTACCAGCACTTGGTAGCAGACAGTAGCAGGTCGGCCGCTGCAACTACAATCTGCACTTGTGGGCGCTTCTCTACTCTACATAAGCTAATTTCTCATTAGCTGACCTGTGGGGCAATTCACGTAACAAGAACCGATTCTAGTTCGATTCAACGACTACTGTCCCGTTCAATTCCTATTTTGTATGAGTGAGACAGCGAATGTCGTTGAATCGAACTAGAATCGGTTCTTGTTAAAATCGGGTCTTGATAAAGAGATTCCCATGGGAAAAATTATTGACATTTTCCCTTGACCACGCGGGCGGAGCCTCGGGTAACAGTACAATAAGTAAAAGTATTATGTAAATATGCTTTAAAAATTTTGCCTAATAACTACAAAACTTTCTTAATTACCTAGTTTATTAAAATATTCAACTGTAAATTTTCATTTGTAATGATAAGTTATAATATAGTACACTTTATCCACGCTCCAAAAATATTTCACGAAACTACCAAACCATCCTCACCTTTTATATAAATGTAGGAATGCTCTTTTATTTTCAGCCAACGTACAAAGTGAAACGGGATAACTATTCAGTACTAACAAAGCCTCATTTAACCCAGTAAAGACCAGCGACAATTCTTTACTCCAATCAGCTATACAAAGCCTTGCCGGTAATTGGGACATCCTTACTAATATCATGAATCTGAGTTTGTCAAACGGACACTACACTGGCGAAGTTTAGTGCATAATGTCACTTTTTGAGTTGAGTGTGGACGGGCTCTTCGTCTTTATTTTTCCTTCGTCTTCTAACTCGCGCGAACACCACTCACGTCACTTCTCTTTTCGCGATTTCAATTTCGCGAGAACGTAGAGCCGGCAAAACTCTTTTTTACAAAACGAAATATTCAGAAACTGTATACTGAGTCGAGACAGCATGAATACGCTGCTTTTTATATTATTTTTTATACCACAAGGGTGGCAAACAAGCATACGGCCCGCCTGTTGGTAAGCATCACCGTAGTCTAGACGCTTGCAATACCTGGGGTATCTCTCACGCGTTGCCAAAAGTGGAGCTCTGCAGACCTTACTCACCGTAGGAACACTACATGGCCGAGACATGAAAGAACTTGGCGATCTTCTGTAAGGTGGAGGTCCTTCCCCAGACGGGCTGCTCCGATTTGAGCGGATTATCCGCTGTGCCCTACCTCTCTTGATTTGAATGATATATATTATCTATATATATAAAATGCTTTGTCCTGACTGACTGACTGACTGACTGACTGACTGATTGACTGACTGAGAATCAACGCACAGCCTAAACCGCTCATCGTAAAAATCGGAAACTTGGAGGGTGGATTGTTTGTATGACGTAGGCGTCCGATAAGAAAGGATTTTTCGAAATTCTAACTCTAAGGGGGTAAAAAAGGGGTGCAAAGTTACTATGGGACAACTTGATTCCTTGGTCCAATCTACTTCAAATTTTGCATAAAAATTGTTTATGAGAATTGATGGAAGACGTGATTCTTATTTTATTGAAATTCTTGAAAAATATGTATATTGTGGGTAATTTTCTTCGATTTGATATCAATACTCATACTCTTTAGTGCTTTTGATTTCAATTACATTTCATTTTGACACATTCGTAAAGTGAAGATGTCATCTGTCATGTATTATTTTTATAAATTGTGAATATTCAAACAAAATGATTTCATAATGTCGTCGTAGGTCATCGTACTATTTATTCTGTTTGTGATCTCGGAAAAACAGCTAAAATTCTAACTATGTATAAAGCGGACTGAATCATATTCATCGATAATAAACAGTAAGTAATTAAATATTAAATTTTATAATATTTGACAGGGGTCAAGTTAAATTGGTCAATGGTTAAATGGCATATTGATATTGTCTCTTTCTTACTTATAGGAAATATCATTACGTCGACTCGCTCTATTATTTCGTAGTGTTGTTGTAGGGATGGTTGTAGGCTGAGGTTGTAGGTATGGAAACTCCCATATACTTATACATTTTTTTTACGGAAGTGGTTGGAAAACAAGCTCAGGAATATGGATCATTTGATATTAGGTGATTATCGTCGACTATGGAGCACATAGATTCTAGGGTCCCTGACCTGTTGCCGACCTATAATAGGAAAAGACAGGATATATAGCGAGAAATAGTATAAGGAAGGAGATAGATATTTTTTTTATACCACAAAGGTGGCAAACAAGAATTTCGGATATTTCACTCTCCGAACGAAACGTATTGCTGCTTCACGTCAATATTCTGTAAAAGGGTGGTACTTCACCGGTCGGGATAGCCTATTTCATAAACGCCCACTCCAAAGATTGTAATGAGAAGTATTTAAATAGAAAAATAATCATGTACCTATACAAATGAAAATGTTTTTCTTGACCGTAGAGACCTGAAATTTGGGTGTGTGATGTAGGCAACCGATAAGAAAGGATTTTTTGAAATTCCCACGGGAAAGCGGGATAAACGCAAACGAAGTTGCGCGGGTTTCTCTAGTAATATTATAAAACACTGACTGATTTTCTCGATGGGTTATTTCAACTGATATAGACTGTACATTAAAAATGTGGAGCTCCAGGACTTTGTATTCCATTCATGGACTAAGTTCAAAGTTCAATGCATGAGCCATATACGCCTTTTATCTTTAAAAGTAGTGTCCGATTCTTTGATATTTCGATGTATTTTAAAAAAGTTTTATTATTTTTCTCATATTTTGTTGCTGTTTATGTCTTAGTTACCTGTAAAAACATGTAAAGATAGAACTATACAAAGATATCTTTCCAATCCATACCTTACCAATCTTACCTCCTTATTAGTAAAAAATAACAAGGATTATCTAAAACCTGTTTTGTAATGTCATTCTTGAGGAGAATCAATTTGAAAGTTACAAAACAAAAATTAATTAAACCTTGGCTGATCTATGTTTATTAATAAGGGGTCTCTAGTTTTAAAACTGTAACTGTGTCAAGCATCCACAACCAGGTACCTATATTTTAATAAACAGAATGCAGTGGTTCTCAAACATCAAAGTCACGAAGTTGATAATTAAAAAGTGAAAATTGGAAGCGGCTAGCATTTCACTCCGCAGTTGGTAGATAACCTGCTTTGGCGCAGTTCCAGCTGACATCTGGGTCATTCGATAGCAAGCTGTATTTTTAAATGTTTCTACTTTATTGTTTAAAAAAAATTTTGACTAGTAATTATTAATGTTTTTTGTACTCAGTGTACGGAAGACCTTTGGAGTTAGTTACTCACTCCAGAATAATCGCTCTTGCCTGCGTAGAACAACTGACTGCCACTCGGGGGCGTATTAGCTGATGGTTTTTCAAGAGAGACATTTATAAATAGAGAGTATGATAGATAGAGCTGATAGTAAGTAATCACTGTCTTAAAACTGTACAGGAACATGTAAAGCTGCATAATGACGAGCATTTTACGACATTGCAACGTAAATTTGCACGTCTCGCCACCACGAGACCACCTCCTTTTACGACGCGCTGGTGTGGACAAGCACTTAAGAACGTGTATTTGGAAATTCACATAGGTATGTGGACTACGCAGATTATGTTAAGGTGTGGGGTGTCGTTAGATACTTTACCGATGCCACCCTAAGTTGGTACACTGCCCTTGCACCAACTGTCCAATTCAAGCCTCATATAGTGTAGTCAAGTAAACCCTGAATTAACTGACCATCACGCCTCTTCCTAAAGAGAGTGTGAGACAGTTTAACGTCATGTTGAGGAAGAGAAGCATTATTTAGTATATAAAAATGTATTTGATTATTACTAACAAGCAGTAAGGTAGTTGTATCGATATTTCTATTGTAAAGTCTTGAAAACAAAGCATGTTGGAGCTTTTTTGTCGATAAGGGCGCCTAGTTCACCCTTTGTGCTGTGGTAGAGTACCGTTTACAAGAATCTTAGACACGTTAGCCACTTACCACTTTTTACATCAGGTGGTTCTTATAAGCAACATAATTATTACAGTATTGCGCCAGATACAGTGATGCAACGTTATAAATGATATAAAATACTGTGGTAGTTTCAAAGTTTTTTGCCAGAAAAAGTCATGTTGCGACTGTTTTGACACTGTTCTGGGTACGGGACAAGCCCACCACACATTCGTACCGATGTGTCTCCTGTGTAGCCAGGATCAACAACGGCGACCTCAGATGAACAATAAGCTATGAAGCTTATTGACGTCCCGGGGGAGAAACTACAGCTGTTTCTCCCCCGGGACGTCAATAAGCTTGTGTAGTCCGGTTCAGGGTAGTGGGGTTGTAGTAGAACAATGTTTCATAGTACTATTTTTGTTTGTAGTCAGGAATCAAAACCGCGCTTTCTGCTACCAAAATCAGACGGAGCCACCAAGCTATCTATGATGACTGGATACGGATCCAAGAAGAAATACCGCAGCCTTGCGTTATACATGTTACGTAAAATCTATGCAACAATGTAATATTATTAAAATGTAACAAATGGATAAAGATCTTTACTGCAGAATATCTCCGTCTCTTTGGGCAACGTATTTCTCACTTTATGAGGCTGATTTATTGGCATTACTTATTTTACAAGGGACTTGCGATAATGTACGCAGAATAATAAAAAAGTCACTAATAAAAATACTGATGAGATTTTCGTCTTGATTTTAGATATATTAACTAATTTCTTGTATTAAATTAACTACAAAGTATTATGTTTTAGTATAAAAGAAATTCCCTTCTTGCGTCGTCGGTCGGTCTCCCAGTAACTATCTAATTAGTTAGTAAAGTATATAGTTCTTAATAATTAGGATTTGACATTAGTTAAAAATTAAAAGTCGAGATTTAATTGAAGAGTAAGCTAGCAGGTAATTTAATCCAAATACCAATTCTATTACACGTTGATTTAAAAAATAATTTTGCAATATTTGAAAGAATTCAAACATTGCAATTGCAACTTGAATGACGACTTGTAAAAATGATATTTAGACGTGTCTACCGCTGAAGTGTGGCAACGGAATATTTCATGATGTTGGTTATTGATTAAATTATGAAATTTTGGCGAGCCTCCAGCCATTCCCGGTACGAACCTATTAAGCAAATGTAAATTGGGCACATTACACTTGTATAACTGGCAGAAGTGGGCACCTATATAAGCAGGCCTAATAGCGAAGTATCCGCACTGAATATGAATATCTTGGAAAAAGCGGCCGTTTCACTTTATCAAGGTTATAAAAATAAATGAATGTATACTTGTATAGATAGAGTAAGTAGTTAACACGTTCTTTACATGTCTTGTGCTGTACATCGAGTACGTAGCACGTGGTAGCACTTAATTGTTTATCACTAGAAGATACAGTGTTGACAAGATTTGGTAGGAAAACACTTTCTATACTATTTAAATCTCTATATCAAACCAATGTTTAAAGCGTGTAGGGTAGGCTTAAGGGATTTGACTTTTTGTTTCATTCAGACTTGTAATTTTTTGAAGAAAAAAAAATTAAACCAATAAAACCTATTTCAATGATTCCAAAAATTATAATTATGATCAGTACCAAATTTCTCAAATCATTTAATTTAAATTGTGTAAATGTGAACGATAATATCCTACCGCGCGACTCGACTACCCACACTTATTTATTTACTTTATTTACCGGTATCACAAATACAAGCGCGTTGAAATCCAATCATTGTAATTTTAAATATCAATTTCTGTGTACCTATAAGCGACCGCCATTATGTTTTTAGAGTTCCCTTTAACTAACGAGAGCACACTATATCTAATAGATATAGTGTGTACCTTCACTGCACTAACCATATTATCTATGGTGCAGTGAAGATACATTTTACAAAAGTTTCTAAGATAAATCTACATGAGACCTCATTACGTGGTACTCCGGTGTAGGTCGAAAATCGCACTACAATTTGTAATACTTTACATTGACTCATAGTCATTTATATTATGAAATAATTCCAATTGTGAACCCCAGTCGATCTTCCTGCCCCAGTGCTGACCTAGGAGGTGCGAATACCCCTTTCGAGGAACCCCTATAGCAGACACTGTAATTTTTTTAGCGGTTAGAGACTTCCGCTCTCATGCAGTCGGATTCACTACATAGGTATTGTGAAAGTGATTGTTTATTGGAATTGGCTATTATATTTTTAACTTCTAGTATTTAAATATTATTGTTATACGGAATTCCATGCTGTAACCTCTCGTTAAGGTTTCAACCAGCTGTTTTTTGTTTGAATGTTTACGATCCCCTTTTCCATTTCGCACAGTAAACACGAAATTACCACAACGTACATTTTTAGGGTTCCATATATTTAAAAAAAACCCCAGAGAGTTTTTAGGGTTTAATCCTCATAAGCCCCGCTTATCATTCTACATTTTAATACGATAAGAAATATATTTTTCACCTCACAAGCACGGAAAGAATCTGTTTGTCATTCGAAATCTGAGCGCAAAAGTGCATTTTGTGCCCTAGCGTGGAAAGAATTTTTAAAATTCGAACCTTTCTATTCTATAATTTTTTATACCGCCAATCCTCTGAAAATGCATTAATACTTATTTCATGCCAGTGTGCCAACCTTATTTTTAAAATAATCGAACTGGCCAGCACGACACCGCATAAAAAAAATAAACACTTATCTATATATATAAAAATGAAACGCGTTTTCCGTTGTCACGACATAACATGAAAACGGCTTGACCGATTTGGCTGATTTTTTTTTTAGAATATTCCTTGAAGTACGAGGATGGTTCTTACGGAGAGAAAAATTTAAAAATTCCCACGGGAAAGCGGGATACACGCAAACGAAGTTGCGCGGGTTTCGCTAGTTTAATATATTATTTGCGTTTTTCTTGTACCAAGCATTTTCCTCGCTGTAGTGAGATGAAAAGTTGTGTGTTTCGCTCGGCAGCAAAGTTATTCTGCGTCTCGTACCTTTGAAACCCTCGCTACGCTCAGGATTCTATATTTGAACTACTCGCTTCGCTCGTGGTTCAATCCTAGAATCCTTCGCTAGCTCGGGTTTCAATATAAGTACTCGCGCCAAAAAACAACTTTGCAGCCTTGCATAACAAATAACTATTTTATTGTGCTGTGAAAATGGGAGCTCTAATGCTTTTTGTAGTCTTTATACTTTCTTTTGGTCATAGTATTATAATCTTACCCTTCTTAACTTAACCAGACCGTCTGACTTAGTCATCTATCTCTACAGAATAATAGATGTTCTTCCTTGAACAACTTAAATTATACCTAATGAAGCGAACCCGCATTGCATTTTTTTTACTGACACGATTATCGTTAACTTTTGCGAGCGACCGTGGCCTGCACTTCGGCAAATTCATCGCTTCCTCATGTCAACCATAAATATTTAGAAGCAATATGCGGTGACCCCGTTCTCATTGAAATCATACACAAAAACATTAAAATACATATAAAAGGGACCGGAACAAAAGACGTTGTTTGTTACATAGAAAAAGAATTCAATTTGAATTTTGCTTTTTTTCAGTTTTATATTTTACTTATACACTTCCGGACACTTGAATCGAGCCACCCAGCAGTTTCAACTTTGATTGCTGGTAACTTAACAAAAGTATATGATCAACGAAAAAGTTTTTATGCAATTTGGAAGCTGGTACACTTTACATTAATAAGGTACACTTAATTCCAAATTTCAATTTCAATAACTTGATAAAATTACAATTTTAAGTGAAACTTGTCCTGTATAACCTTTCTTAAAGACAAGACTCGGGTTGAATTTTTGAAAAAAAAAAGGAATTATTGGAAAAAAAAATTATTCAGTAACTTGTATTGCCTCCGAGAGCGTTTATGATTGCAGTCATGCGATTTGGCATGGAGTTAATCAACGTCATTATGAAGTGTTGTGGAATGTTCTCCCATTCCTCCTCGATGGTAACTCTCAGCTCTTCCAAAGTTTGTGGTGCTGGTTGGTGAGCTCGAACACGCCTCTTTAATTCGTCCCATAGACGTTCGATGGGATTCATATCAGGGCTCCTTGCTGGCCATTCCATTGTCGTGATTCCAACATCATGAAGGTATGCCCTGACGATTCCTGCAGTGTGCGCTCTTGCATTATCATGCATAAAGATGAAGCCTTGGCCTACAAATCCAGCATATGGCATCACATGAGTCTCTAGGCAATGGTTAATGTATCGACGGGCATTTAGTGTTGGTAGAAGTGGTCCTGTCACAACCTCTAGCCCAGTTTTACCATAGGAAGATATTCCTCCCCAGACTATCCACGAGCTCCCGCCATAACTCACTCTCTCTTCAATACAACACTGAAAAAAGCGCTCTCCCCGCCTTCGGTAGACCTTCCTCCTTCCATCATTACCATAAAGCATAATCTTAGTCTCATCAGTAAAGAGTTCCTTGCTCCATTGGCGTTGAGTCCAATGCAAATGTTCGCGTGCAAACTGTAAGCGCGCCATTCGGTGAGCTCTTGTCAGTTTCGGCCCGTTGGCTGGCTTATGTGGGCTCAGACCACGTTCTTTAAGTCTTTGTTTAATTGTTCGCGCGGAAACAGCCACTCCATGAAAGTCTCGAAGCTGTTCTTGGATCTGTACAGAGGTGAGGTGACGATTTCGTAAACTGGTTGTCGCGATAAATCGATCCTGTCTTTCTGAAGTTACCCGAAATCGCGGTCTTCCTGGACGGCGCACGTATACACCAGTGTCGAGGTATCGATGGTTTACCCTTTGCACAGCAGAACGGCTTAAAGCAAGCTGTGATGCTACATCGCGCTGACTTCGGCCCGACTGTAGAAGCGCCACAGCTTGCGCGGCTAGAAGAGGCGGTGTATCCATAATTTTAACGTTTAAATGGCTCAAATTAAAAAAAAACAACAATTTTACGATGTCTTAATTTCAAAACAATTACGGTGAATTCAAAATTATGGAGTTAAATAAAAAAAATATGTTAATTTAGATCAACTTTTCTTTTCAAAAGAATGCACAAATTTGGATTTTGTTTCGTTTTTCCATTTGATAAATTCAAAATTGGAACAACAGCACTTCAAAATCATTATGAATATACCAGCATCAAAACTGCATAAAAACTTTTTGATTAACTTAAGAATATTTTTATGTTCTATGTCATTACACATAAAAATGTAGGGTGGCTCGATTCATGTGTCCGGAAGTGTACTATATTATGTGTGCTTTGACCATCGCTTTGAAATAAATACGCATTATAATAAACTGGTGAAATATTTATTTAATTTGATTGATGCATTTACAACTTATATTTTTGCGGAATCGTCTTTTGTGGTATTTGCCTTCCCGTTTGAGCAGTTTTTTTTAAACGGTCAATATAGCCCGACCTTCTTGCGGTCTTTTGCTATACTACACCGGAAAATTGCGAGACCAAGGCTTTCACCGCTACAATGTTAAACTGCGGGCCTGTGGTATCTGCCTACAGGCGCCTCAGATGAGGGATCGCACCTCAGCCTATGGCGACTCAGGGACAAGAATTTCGAAATTGTCTCGGCAGATATCGGTAGGTACTTAAGTATGTACTTAAACCAAGTACGTACCTATATTAATACTTATCCTAATGCAATTAGGTATATTCTCGTAATACTACTTTTATTGAAGGACAAACTAAACTGCTTTCTACAAATAAGTACCTGTTCTATCAAGAAGGTTATTTACTGTTGATAGGTACTGTTTTATTATTGAGCACGTCACTCAAACAAGATAAAAAAATACGTTGATAATCCATTTTTATGGGACGTCCCTAACATAATTCAATAAGAAGTTGAATCGAAAGGGTCATTTTTGCCAGTTTATGATTATGACCCCGTGTTGATATTTTTTCATCAAAATGGAAAAATTGACGGTAAAGGCTTACTGTGAAGCGTTTTTCATTTGTTAGAGTTCTGTTGTTATAGAGTTTATACTCAGGATTTTCTGTATAACAAGACTTTGGTGTCTATTGATGTACCTATGTATTATAAATAAGAAAATAAAGTATGTCTGCGCGACATTCATACCTACCAAACTTTTATGGGTTTTCCATCAATCATCGTAATAAATATTCAAGATTCTTTATTGCATTAGAATAACTTACTTACTATCTATAATACTAATATTAAATTATAAAGAGGAAAGATTTGATTGTTTGTTAGTTTGGATCGATTTGGAAAATTCTTTCACCGTTTGGGAAGGGACATAGGCTATATTATAGTTTTAAAAAAATTAGGAATTCTTAGAAAACTCGTGTGAAGCGGCCCTAGCGGCATGAGGTGAACGGAGGTTGCCAAGTCATTGTATGAGAAACGTCAAGAGCTGTGCGTATTAGTCTTCTATAGTATTTGCTAAAACCGTGTGAAACCGGGCCGGACCGCTAGATACCGCTAGATTACAATATAACCTCTTAAAGAGCAATACTTCGTAGTAAATCATAATTGCATTTTCCACAGGAAACTTTCACAAAAAAACTCGGTAAACGCTCATAAGTTCCCTTTGTAATGGCGCTTGCTCATTACGAAACGTTTAACCGCCAGATCCACTTTAATTATATTATACTTATTAAAACTTAATTATGTTGAAGCATGGACCTAGAAAAAAAGGCGGACGGAATCTTGCTAAGAAAGTATTGAAGCACTATAATGGCGGCGTAACTATGTGTGAGTGTGAAACGGCTGACCGGCACGCACGCATTCACACCATAGTATGCCGAGAGGTTCGTACGTATACGCGATGTGGCTAGGTGACTTTTTAGTTTCAGTGATGGTGTCCGCCTTTTTTTCTAGGCCCATGTGTTGAAGTATATTTTTTCTGTGAAATTACAATTTTTAAATGAGTTTTAATTCGTAATTATAAAATAATTATTTTACTTAAGTCTCATTCCGCGTATGTTTAATCTTTAACTCCTAATTAAAAATAGGTATCGAATATTTTTAATTAGGAGATAAAGACTGATAAGTTAAACGCCGATAGTCTGTGAGAGGGTCTTACCTCCCCGGTCGAGCTAGCTTACTTCAAAAATACTTAAATACTCCAGAAAAATGCTGGGAACATGGTATATAATAAGTAGCTACATTTAAAATAACCCTTTTGAAATTAATTCAGGGATTAAATCTCATTTTATTTTCCTTTGAATTAATATTGTAGACGTTCATAATTCGCCGCTTTCAACACGTCCAAGATATTGGTTTAAGAGCCCTGTTAAAATTATGTATTTAATAATTTCTAGTGCGAGAGATTTTATACTTATAATATCACATATAAGAAGGAGAGGAGAGGCCTTTGCACAGCAGTGGGACATAAATCGCTAATAAAAATAATAAAAATCGATTTTATATAATTCTTAATTAAAAATACAAACTTAAATTCTTATATGCCAAACATTCGGCCAATAACGGGTTTACATTTCATGGACAAAACCAAAAATGACCGTGCAGTTATTATAAATGCGAAATGTGAATATTTAAACAATGATAAGATTAACTTAACTTTAATAATATTAGTACGATGTTAGCTTTATTTCAACAAACACGTATTTTAATTTCCCCTGTTTGTTGATAGCGAAAACTTTAGCTACGCCAATGAAAAACCACCTCACAAAATTCTGGGCGAGTGCCAAGGTCGTGACGTCACTTAGACGTGTCGTTGTGACGTCAGCATGCTTTCAGTGAGCCTAGTCTCTTTTGCGAATAGCCACTGACGACAGGCCTTTGTTTAACGCCTGTGACATGCAGTTTTTAACTTTATAAGTGCAAGAACCACATGAAAAATTGAAAAATCTAGCGCGCGCAATAGCGTGCTGTCGCGTGATTATACAACAGCATTAAAATGACTTTTATAATAATAGCTGTCACTATTAGTCAAACTAAAGAAAAAGAGACGTAAATGTGAAATTAAAATGTGTCTTAGAAACTGGCTGTTAAGAATAAATATAAAACTAAACTAGGACAAAAATAATATTGTAACTCGAAACCTGCGCTTTGTCGGGGAAAAGTATTGATTTACCATGCACCATTTTATAGGAAATTTTACAATCTCAAATCTTCTCTCAATCATTTTTGCGATAGCTCTCACTATTTCAGGGGTACATAGAAGAAAGATTTTCGACCTATAAACTCGACTAAACAACAACGCAGAAGCTATATCGATGGCAACTTTTGGTTCATACAAAAATTCAGATTGCCTGGAGTTATGCATGATCAGTACTTTTTTCATCTATTTTGACTGAACTATATTCATTACGATCAGTAAATATTTTGTACTAATATATTTTTGACTAGTGAAACCCGCGCAACTTCGTTTGCGTGTATTCACAGTGGCGCCATCTATATCAGACTTTTGATGAAATCCTACGGGAATGGCGTGCTTTTCGGGATAAAAGTACACTATGTGTTAATCCAAGGTATCGGCTATCTACATACCAAATATCATAAATATTGACTCTGCCATTTGAGCGTGAAAAGTAACAGACATACACAACATTCGCCTTTATAATATTAGTAGGCTAAACTTAAAACCCAAAATCTTCTACATGTTAACATAAATAAATTGTATATTCCGCCTGATTGTACATTTACAAGATTGTCTTTCATATTCCGTCGTGGCAATTTGTTCAGTCAATAATATTATATTACATACCTGCCTCGAGAACAGGCATAAGAAAATGGAGGAAAAATAAACACGATAATAATAATGTTCATTCCATATAATTTTGTTTGTATTTTCTATTTAAATGTTATTTTAGGGATTTAGTATTGAATTTGTTTTTCTAATAACAGGATTAAGGGTTCACAGGTTCCTGATAACATCCAATAAGAAGAAAGAGATAGTTTGATTTTATGTGACATTTACTTTAAAATATTGTCGTGAAATTCACACCTCACTTTATTTTAATTACACAATTTAAATAAAATCTGCCTAAAATATTCAAAAACTAGTATATACATATATATATACGATAGACTACACTACACATTTATTATTTTATTATATAGCAGATAAACGAGCCAACGGGTCGCCTGATGGTAAGCAATCACCTTCCATAAACACCCGCAACTCCTAGAGAACTAGAATAACATAGCTACAATTTCAGTAACAAAAATAGGGCATTGTCGTTTGGCCCTCGTTGAAATGGGCTTAACTACGTCAAATGTTGCACGTGAGCCGAATGAGCCGAGGCGGTCGTCTTGCCATTTCATTTGCACAGACTAACGATATTACTGATCTAATTTAGAGGATTATATTTCTATGTAATTATTATATCTATCTCTTTTGTTTTGTATTGGATGGACTACGATAGCAAGCAAATCAGACTCTAGCGAAGAAATGTTCGGAGATCAGAGAGAAAGTGGTATCATAACTGAACACAATAGGGTTGTTTCCAGGGTCAAAATAATTACATTATATTTAGTCCGTATTTTAGATTATAAAAAAATATAGGACACGTATTTTTTCTATTTTCGATTAAACAAAAAACAACAAAGATACAAGGTATAAAAATTTAGGAGTGCGCCTTTGACGTCACCCCGTGCGAAAAAATGCCACACGGCGTGACGTCACACGTAACTTTAATGGGCTATATCTTTGTCATTTTTGGTCTAATTTACAAATGTAATCAAACTTATAACACCCCTCTTTTTGCGTCGGGGGTTAAAAATGAGTTGCCCTTATTTTTGAATAATCTACTAGCCTATTATTTTCGAAATATATTTTAAAACACTATAAGTAATAAATAAAAACATACAATGAAACATAAAACCTCCTCCTTTTTTGAAGTCGGTTAAAAAGGACGGGTTGCACTTCGGGAGTGCCAGCAGAAGTGAAAACTTAAACATGTTGTCTTCTCCATCTTACGTTATTTCGATCATGCTACGGATCTGACGCGAGTTTGACATTTTTTACCCATCTAAAAATGTGCCAAGCGCCGCTAAAGAAGTTTTCACTTCAAATGTGAAAAAAGAATATTGTTGGGGGACAAACGAAGAATAAATTGATAAACGAAAAACAGCTTGACATTTATTTATTTAGCGTAAAACCTAACGAAACGGACGCGCAGGCGCTTCCACTAAATCAATTTATCAGTAATAGATTATAACATAAATAAAATTAAATGTAAATGTTATATTTTTATTAAAGTTACACTTCAATACTTTTATATATGGATTTAACCATTGTACTGCTGCAATGTCCTTTAACTTTAAAAATCATAAGTTTTTAGCTGGATTCGACTGTAGTCGCGAATGTCGCGTGTCAAGCATTTCGCGGTAATGAGACGTGAAACGCGCTCACCCATACAACTTCCGAGGTCACTTCACAACGAAATATTTGAATGTCATATTTATGTCTATTAAGTAGATCATTTAACTAAGTGCAATAGGTTCTATGTCTATGTATGTACTTCTCTATTTTTGCTTATGTTTTAACATATTTATAGGAAACTAGCGAAACCCGCGCAACTTCGTTTGCGTGTATCCCGCTTTCCCGTGGGAATTTTGGAATGTATTATACATAAAAACCTTCCTCTTGAATCACTCTATCTATTTAAAAAAACCGCATCAAAATCCGTTGCGTAATTTTAAAGATTTAAGCATACAAAGGGACATAGGGACAGAGAAAGCGACTTTGTTTTATACTATGTAGTGATGAAACGAACACGAAGTTAATAATAAGTTCTTCGGCTATTACTCGGGAACCAGTGAGCCTACTTTACCGTGATAGTTCTCCTTGTAGGTACTTTACCGTGATAGTTCTCCTTGTAGGTTCACCTTAAAGACCATGTTTTTTTTTCAAATTGTGAAATTGAGTCACCATCACCGTGTTAAACAAAAATTGGCACGTTAAATCTGCATACCTATCTCACTCAACTTTTGACTGTAGGTACTACACGAAAAAGCGATGGTAATCGACCATAAAATTTAAGAAATTACAAGGAAGTTGTGCATACCAGTTGGTCAAACAGGAATGGGTGAGAAGATTGGCGAGTTAATTCGTAAGTTTTTTTACTTTGATCACCCGAACCGTGTCTTGCCGCCTGCTTGCCGCACACATTGCAGCATTTCGCGGCGCATCAGCGTTTATACTACAATACACTACTACAATACATTTCTTTCTATAATAAACATCGTGACGCAAGCTACGGTGTGGCGTTGTAGACTGCAAACGGCTCTACAGGATACCACGGCGGCCTAGGGAAATACAATCAGAGGTAATCTCCTAAAAAAAAAGGTTTAAAACATGTCTATCTCACTCATGCAAAATAGAAAATTATCGGATTTTGAGACAAGCGGGTCAATTTTCGTTATAAAACAGTCAAAATCTAGTCTCGCGCTATCTCGTTCGTTTTGTATTCTGGTATGAGCAAGACAACGCTTGAGATCGAGACTAGATTTTAACTTGTTTTGTTACCAGAATAGACTCGTAGATTGATACTGTTTTTGTTGGAAGAATAAACCCATGATCATGGAGAAGACATGTCAGTTTATAAAGACTCAAAAGTAGGTTAACATACTGTCATAACATTATATGCCTCACATAGATGTTTGCGAAGTCCGGAAGTACATTCTATGCGGTTTAGAAATCCACTTTGTGGTATGACCCTAGCAAGCATAAGCCATTTCACGTTTTACAATTTCCACATAAACCATTTAAGCCATATAACTGAAGACATTAAGATGCATTTCAAACGGCAAACGATTTAGCTACGACGTAGACCTTAGCTACGGGACTACGGTGCTACGTTTCTTGTACGTATAACAATAATGATACGTATAATGAATAACTATATACATCTATATATATAAAAGAGAAAATCACTGACTGATTCATCACGAAATCTGCGAAACTACAAGTGCCAGGAGTCGCAAATTTTGCATGGGGGTTCCTTTTGGGGCGTAGGTGCTCACTAAGAAAGGATTTTTGGAAATTCATCCCCTAAGGAGGTAAAACGGGGGTGCAAAGATAGTATGAAATTTTGCCGTTTTTGAAGTTATTCGAATGAAATTCAGCATGAAGGTTCTTTACTGAAAAGCATGAAACATGAGTAAAATATTTTTTTCAAAATTCATCCCTTAGGGGGTTAAACGGGGGTGCAAAGATAGGATGAAATTTTGCCGTTTTTGAAGTTATTCGAATGAAATTCAGCATGAAGGTTCTTTATTGAAAGGCATGAAACACGAGTAAAATATTTTTCTCAAAAAACATCCCCTATGGGGTTAAAGGGGGGCGCAAAGTTAGTATGAAACTTTGCCGTTTTTAAAGTTATTTATATGAAATTCAGCATTAAGGTTCTTTATTGAAAGGCATGAAACACGAGTAAAATATTTTTCTCAAAAATCATCCCTTAGGGGGTTAAACGGGGGTGCAAAGTTAGTATGAAACTTTGCCGTTTTTAAAGTTATTCGAATGAAATTCCAGCATAAAGGTTTTTATTGAAAGGCATGAAACACGAGTAAAATATTTTTCTCAAAAATCATCCCTTAGGGGGTTAAACGGGGGTGCAAATTTAGTATGAAACTTTGCCGTTTTTTAGTTATTCGAATGAAATTCAGCATGAATGTTCTTTATTGAAAGGCATGAAACACGAGTAATTTTTTTTTTTCATAATTCATCCCTTAGGGGGTTAAACGGGGCGCAAAGTTAGTATGAAACTAGCCGTTTTTGAAGTTATTCGAATGAAATTCAGCATGAAGGTTCTTTGCTGAAAGGCATGAAACATGAGTAAAATATTTTTCCCAAAAATCATCCAGTAAGGGCGGTAAAACGAGGATGCAAAGTTAGTATATAAAAGAGAAAATCAATGACTGATTCATCACGACATCTCAAAAACTACGTGCCAGGAGTCTCAAATTTTGCATGGGGGTTCCTTTTCGGGCGTAGGTGCTCACTAAGAAAGGATTTTTTTAAATTCTCACGGGAAAGGGACAAATAGGACTGCAAGTGTATTTTCGCAGGCGCTCAACCTAGAAAGCTGAAATTTTGTATAGAGGTTTCCTTTATGATGTTGACAAGGATAAAGTTGGGGTTTTTTTTAATTCCCACGGGAACGAAATTATTGGCATTTTCGCTTGACCACGCGGGCGGAGCCGCGGGTAACAGCTATTAAAATAATAAAACAGGATTTTGTACACAGTAGCTAGCCAAACAGCGGCGAGCAAATAGACAATGAGCAATGAAGAACACTGACGTCTCGGGGAAGACTACAGTAATAGGAGACTGTTAAATCCGTCTATACGATTTAATTAGTCACAAAGTCACAAGTCCAATTCCACGCGGGCGAAGCCGCGGGCACAGCTAGTATATTATAATATGATGCTTATCTGAAATAAGTAAGGTACTTTTGTTCTGATATCATGTCATATTATTATAACAAAACTAGATTTTGCCTGCGACTTCGCTCGCGGTTAGTTTGAATATATGTGAGATAACCAAACAACAGCGCGATTAAAAAAATGAACAACGCCATCTGTGAACCACCACATGAATTGTTAAAATTTAATGATTGCATCGCCATCTACGTAAGAAAATATTTTTTTTTGCATCTAAAGTTGCTACAAACTAGTATATTACTGATATCAAAGAAATTACTACGGAAACTTAAAATATTAGGAAATTTCGAAAGAAAACCGGTTACCGTCTTTTTTGTCTATCAGATATCATTTACTATTAATTTTCACAAAATAATAGCCTATCAATAATTCGTGTAATCGAATATTGGAATCGTCCAAATCAAAACGCTTTAATTACCAATTATGAGCTCTGATTTTAGACTTAGTAATCGGGTTATCATTTGTGGCTACAATTCCAGTACCCATTTACAGTCGTTGAGCATTGCAATTCGTGTATTTCGATGGAATGAATGCGGTTGTGGTTATTGAGTCAATGGGTGCTTGATTTTGTTGTAGGTATTTCAATTTCCTAAAATATAAATCTTTTATTTGAACTAAAATAGTTATTTGTTTTGCAAGGCTGCAAAGTTGTTTTTTGGCGCGAGTACTTAAATTGAAACCTGAGCTAGCGAAGGATTCTAGGATTGAACCACGAGCGAAGCGAGTGGTTCAAATATAGAATCCTGAGCGTAGCGAGGGTTTCAAAGGTACGAGACGCAGAATAACTTTGCTGCCGAGCGAAACACAAAATTTTTCACCTCACTACAGCGAGGAAAATCCTAGATGCAAGAAAAACGCAAATAATATATTAAATAAGTGTTTATTTTTTTTCATGCGGTGTCGTGCTGGCCAGTTCGATTATTTTAAAAATAAGGTTGGCACACTGGCATGAAATAAGTATTAATGCATTTTCAGAGGACTTGCGGTATAAAAAATTAAAGAATAGAAAGGTTCTAATTTTAAAAATACTTTCCACGCTAGGGCACAAAATGCTCTTTTGCGCTCAGATGTCGAATGACAAACAGATTCTTTCCGAGCTTGTGAGGTGAAAAGGTATTTTATGTTACGACGTTTATATCTTTGCCTGTCTATAGTACGCGCCAACAACGCGACTCACAGATTATAAAACAATTGAAAATCGATTTCGTTGTGCACTAAATAATCTATACGAGACAGAAACTGATATGATAGAGAGAGAAAATCAGAAGGAAAAACCTTAAGGCTGCTGTACTACCCAAGCTCAGGGTGACGAAACAATGCCGACGTCATCAAACTGTGATTTTATTTAACAGGTTGCCTGTGGAACTTAAGAGTATACGATGTTCTACAACTTTTAACAATAAATTGAAAAATCTGTTATTAGAGAAAAAAAATTGTTATTTGTTAGAGGATTTTTAGATGTAGGTATTATTTAGTTTAATTAGATTATGTACTTAGTTAATAAGTATTTATAATTTTCTTGTAATATTCAAATACAAAATTGTTTGTTAATGAATAAATAAATACAAATAAGTGTCAGTTATGAACTTCTTTAAGCGTCAGCGCAAGTCAGCCTTGATGGCGACTAGAATAGTCACAGATCTAACAGCCCGATCGGTGGTGCGTTGGTTTGGTAGGTACTACTAGTGATTTTACTTTACGACGCAAGAACCCTCTAGATGCAGCAGGTCGCCTCCAAACAGTACGTGGAATCGTTAGGGGGGGGGGGGGGGGGGGGAGATCTATGTCTGGCAGTGGACTTCTTGTGGTTAACATGATGATGATAAAAATCGTCAAAACCTTTATACCAATTTGTCTCGAAAACTACGATTTTCGCCCACATCTTGGGGTGTTACAATTTGCCTTGAAACTATTCGAATTAAGTCTTGTTCTTCTCACAGAGAGACTAGTTTTATCAATACGATTTGAATTTAATATAAATGTATTTAATCCAATTTATTAATTATAATTAAATGAAACTCAATTAGCGTGATTGATGAATGCTCACGAAGGATTTATTAATCATATTTATTTTAATAAAATTTGTGTTTCATTTTTCCATCGCTAAGTTTTTCAATTGAAATGTATTTTAATATTTTTATTAATAAACATATTATGTAAAAAAGAGTCGGATAACGCTTTCTGGACTACTTCAGAGGTCATAATTTGACGACCTCCGTGGCGTAATGGTTAGGTTACCATGACGGACCGCCACCCAGGAGCTCTCGGGTTCGAATCCCGGTCGGATCATGATGAAAAACGAACTTTTTCTGTTTGGCCTGATCTTGGATACCTATTTATCTATAATGAACCTATCTCTTATTATAAATAAGTATCGTTGATTTAGTATACCATACCATAACACAAGTCTCGAATTTACTTTGGGGCTACCTCAATCTGTGTGATTTGTCCGTATATATTTATTTATTTATAATTCGATATGTTCTGGGGTGAGTGCTTAACGTCAGGCGATCCAGCTTGCTTGTATCTTTTACTTTCACAGAAAAATTCTCTATTTTAAGACAGCCAGTTGCTATAACGATACTGATATTGTGATTCATGTCGACTGGCTGACAAGTTATTAAAACGTCGAATGAAAATCGCGATGTAAAATGATTATTCAATTACGAGGCCTACACCGGCGCACATCACTATACGTGTTGACAAATGTATGCAAATTAATGCTGTATTGCTTTCGGAATTGGGTTCATTTTGCTTACACAGATAGTGCAATTAGAATCGTTAATCGACGTTTAATGTATGTAAATTGACATCGTCGTTGCCTTTAAAATCGACGTGAGTAAGTGAATCGATTTCAAACTAGGTTATAGCTTAAGTGGCAGTAATAAGAGTAATATGAATCTTTGGTAATTACTTTTATTATCAGCCACTATTCTCGTAACAAAAACAGTTTCAATCTCATCTCAAACTCACCCACAATCTCACTCAATTCCTATTTTTTATGAGTGAAATGGCGCTTGAGATTGATATGAGATTGTAACTGTTTTTGTTACACGAATAGGGGGCAGTTGCCACGCGACATCCAGCCGAAACTCAGCCCGGAGACCACGACACTCTCGACTTCGATCTCTAAGTATATGAGTTTTTGCCGCCGACGTTTCGCCGACAATTTTTTCAGGCATGCAATGAGTGGCGCAGCCAGTACGCAGGGAATATAGATAACAAAAAGAAGCGACATTATGTCGGTGGGTCGGCGCTTTGGTGTGTAATGCGCTTAAGTGCTACTTAAGTAGAACAATGGCATAAGTTGTATGTAACAATATGTCATGCCTCGTCACTGTTCACCTCCATTGTAATATAATCGCGATACTATAAACTATGGCATTAGAGAAGTTTGGAAAGGGGCTCGGGTGTTTCACTTGAAGAAATGATTATTATGGGTTTTGTTTGACTGACGTAAGTTAAATTAGTGATTTTGGACTTTAAAAACCAAGGAAAATTAAATTACTCTGCAATGTAGATACCATACATACTTTAAAATATTCAGTACAAATATAAATTATGAGTCACAGTTTTTATAATTATTAGAAATAAATCTATAAGAACAGATACGTTGCTGCCATTTATAAATACGCTTTTTTATAAATAGCGCTCAAAAAGTCACCTATGGAAACAAATAAAATAAAGTAGGTACTCACGTGTTGTTAGCGGACGATAGCCGCCGGTGTAGGCTGCGCAGCGACATGGCGTACCCCTAGCAGGGCGGGCTGCCGCTGCCCTTGCCGCGCGGCCGGCGCAGCGAGCGCGCCCCGAAGAACGCGCCCTCTTCGTTGCAGGACTGCGAGCGCTGGGACGCCAACATGCCGGCCGCGCGGCCCAGCGCGTGCAGCGGCCGCACGCGCGCTCGCCTGCCCCAACCGCACCCGGCCACCACCTCAATCTTGCCGGCCGCACGCGCACCCACGCGCGACGACGTCTCACGCCGCGTGCTCGACGCGCCCAGACGACACGCTCATCGAACGCGACACCCTAATACCCTATACCGACTTGGCTCACTGCGCGCTATCCACGCGCTAACCTGACACACCCTTGGCACTTGTGTACACTATCTACCTTATACTAACTAACGTAATTGAAATATAGTTGAAGGCGCTTCGTCGTTTGTTCGATTTATTATTTGACTAATTTACTAATTATTATTATTGTTTGAGGTTAACTTCGCGCCTCCGGTCAAAGTATCTGAAACAAATTAGAATTTGTAATTAGATCACTCGGTTGTTTCACCGACGCGAATGAATTGGAAGGAAATTGGAATTGATCGACCCCGCTATAATCGAATCAGTGCGTCGAAATTAATTTGGTAACGTAGACAACAAAGCAGGCCGGTGTCGGTGAGATACGACGGCGCATATTTCGGTAACGGGCCTAATAATATTTTCCCGAATGGGAAGCCGGGAATCGTCTTGAGCCGAGGAACCGAGTTAGCCTGAATCTTGGCGGATACAATACATTAGGCAACGGGCAAGATGAATCATACAGAAGACGTACGGATATCCAGTGCATTAGCGGAATTATTTTGAAGTGCAGTTGTTCTCATATTTCAGTGTCTAAATCCATTTTTCAAGTATCTAACTCAAGAAGCACGCTTTGCTCTATTCATCACCTACTTCAATGAAACCTTAAAAATGCCGAATGTTCTATTTCTTGTTATGTATAAAAAAATACTGTGTATTCTGTCAAATCTATAGGACATATCACAACGGCAAAACACTGATGTTATTTTAATTTAATACATCATACATGAATGGCAGGTTCATACAGACAAACCTACAGTCAATAGCTAGTTCTTATAATATAAAATAAAAACTGAGTTCTTAGCAAAGGTTCCGTCATCCCGCAGTAACCACATTTGACCTATTTGCGAGTCAGTCGCAACAACGCGAAAGTGTTTCCCCGGCCTCTCCATACCTATGTCGAAGTGTGTGGATTAGAAGCTTTCAAAGGATTAACTGGGGCGGACCTCCGTTGACCGTTTCATTAAAACTTGCTCCTGTACTGAGCCACGCCTACTATAAATACATTCAGCATATTTTTTTATGAGTAAGAGAGAGGAATTCTCATTTACAGCAGCATACTCAATTTTTTTATATAGTCATGTCCCGCCACTAGGGGAATACGGGAGTCTGTCGGGCTCACCTATCTAGCTAATGAGGGATACCGACTAAAAACCTGACTGTCTGCCACCTTCTCCGCCTTCACTGCATGTGAAGGTTTTTAGTCTCCAAATAAAATATTTGAATCTTAGATTCTTAATAAATAAGGAAAAATACATTTTTCATTTATAATAGTCATAATATCTCGTATTTTTTTACTCCGATATAACCCAATAGTCATGAAGCCAATCTAATATATTTTGACAGTTCCCCACAATAAATTTAAAGGAGAAAGTCCAAAAGTTCCAGAAGTAAACATGATTGCATTAAAATGGTTGCTTTATGAACTCGAAAGCTCGAGATTTATAAGACTTAGGTTGATGTTGAACAGTCAGCGGATAAGCGACCAGCCATTGACAATTTTCTCAATAAAAAAAAATATGTACCTACAGTCAACAAATGAAAAAAGTAATCAGGGCAGTAAATGTTTTTTTTAGCATACATATTATAAGCATACGACCTGATGGCAAGCATCACCGTAGCCTATAGATAGACGCTTGCAATACCGGGGGTATCACTCACGCGTTGCCAACCACGCCAACCTCCCCCAAGAGCTGGAGACCTTACTCACCGTAGCAACACAACATGGCCGAGACCAATGCTATTTGGCTACGATCTTCTGTAAGGTGGAGGTCCTTCCCCAGACGGGCTGCTCCGATTTGAGCGGATTATCCGCTATGCCCTACCTCTCTTAAATTCAAGTTTTTTCTCTTACTCGATTTTTTTTATTATCAGTACTTATACTTATTTATATTTTACAATATACCTAATGACAAGCTACAAAACGTATTCTTTACGAAAGCGGCCATATATACGTCTGATAGCAATTATTAGATAGTTCTACTCGCTCATAGCCAGGCTCGAGTGCGTTGCGAGAAACTCGAGTGCGTCGCGATTAGCCCGATGGCGTCACTGTAGTTGTAGTCAAAAACGAACACGGAAGTTAAGAACGTCGACCCTAGTCAATGTTTAGATAGGTTTAGGTTTAAAGATCTTTATTATCATCAAAGACACAAATTGCCACTTATGAGATAACATAAATTAAAGTAGGTAGTACATCAAAAACAAGGAAACACAAAACTTACACAAAATGCAAAAATATTAGCAAACGTTTTGCTAATTACTTGAGTCAACTTTTCTAATATGTTAGGGTATATCGTTATTTAAACGGATTGGATAGGTTTTGTAATCGCTTACTCGCTGCTCGCCAATCGCTGGCATTGGAACAGCTGCCTTAGAACTCAAAGGATCGCCGTTTATAAGGCTTAAAGTGTAAATGAGATGAAAGAAAACCATTAAACTCCTGTATTTGATGAAATGGTTTATAATATTATATATTTTTTATTTCACATAATTCCTGCAATCTCGTATAAAATTGTTACAGCTCATAAATTTTTGTGGTAACTTCGGTAATATTGTAAATGACGTTCACATTTGATCACTCACAAACGATTTTTGTGATAAACAAAATTGCTTTATAAAAAAGATTTTATTTGGAAAATTAGATTAAAGAGACGGCATAGTGTGTGTCGGGCGCAGTATAGATTAACATTTGCCCATATGTGTACTTTTAGAATTAAAGTCTGTACATATATCGTTTCAGTCATATTAAATCTTAATAACTTCATATTTTATCAAAAATCAGGACTATTTTTTTTTACCAAATTTTACTTTATTGTTCTGATCTAGAACCTATATCTTTTCTTCCAGCTTTTTCTTATCCTAGTTCAGCCGGCAGATTTGTATTAAGAAGAACTGGTAAGTATCTAGACATATTTGTACAGTAATCGCCATTTGAAGGCTTTTAATACATAATAATAATGAATTAAGTATGTAATATTAATAGTGATTTACAGTCATTGGCAAACCCCTTTTACTACGCGGTGTAAACCGCAGGTAACAGACGTATTATAATAGTTATATATAATATGAGTAATCTCGGTAGTGAACACGAACCTCCCTTACAATTGGCCAAATCAAACCTACACTTTACCGTTGTAATACCGGATCAAGGGACTCGAGAACTTATAACAGCATTCCCCAAATATTTCCACAACAGGGTCTATAATATTCGAGGATACATCGCAAAATCGTTTTATGTATAAGCTGTATTTTATTACAATAAATATTATTCTTTCTTTTCTAAGAAACTTTGTAAGAAAATAGCTTTCGCAATTTCGGATAAATATTGTTTGGAAACTAGCGAATGCTTGCGGCGGTGGTGTCGCGTCGTGTAGACGTAGACAATTCAATAAACTATCTATGCACTAATAAAAAATCTTCCGCAAATCTGTAAAGCCGTTTCGGTGATTAGCCGTATACAAAAACATAGTCTATTTTTTTCGTTTTCAAGTTTTTTTTTTTTGTTACAAGTAACATGTTTATGTGTATATTATCAATGAAAACAACGATTAAAAGGTTGTTTTAACATTACAAAGTAGGTACAAAATAGACCTTCTTTGTCACAGAGATTTTATATTACTTATGTTCCTTAGTCATAAAAAATATTTATTATTATACTTGCTGGGATATAACACAGTCATCAAATGAAATTACAATTTGATATCTAGATTATTTTTTATGTAATACGGCAGACAAACAAGCAAGCGGACTTGATAGAACCTGATTACCGTTTATTAACATCAGCAACACCAGGAATAAAGAATTATTTGCCACCTTAATGGTATAAAAAAACGCGATCAACAGTAAAATTAACAATTTCTTCAAGTAAATATCGTGTTTAGCACAAACACGGGTAATATATCAGGCAGTAGACCCAAGGGAGCCCTGCGCACGTAACTAAGGAACATTACCATCTGAGTAGCGGCATGAATAAACAAACATCGTAATCTTACGCTGCTATTTTGCTAATTAATCGTTACAAAAATAAGTATATTTCGTAAGAAATCAAATTTTTCATTTAGATTTTTTTATGTACCACTAAATTAGCGAACAAGCATACGGCCCGCCTAATGGTAAGCAGTCACCTTAGTTTTTCTTTCTTTAATTGAATGGGGCACAAATAATTGATTTACTTATAACTAGTTTAAATTCAACTTGACCTTAAACTTACTATATCAAGAATTATGTAATGTTGAGCTGAATAATTTTTTGTTTTCGTGTATATTTTACTAATGGAAGGAACCATACCTACAGTTGCTAAAAATAAATATATGACTCCGTACTTGATTTAAGGGAAGACCCCAGTATCCATGATACTGGGGTCGGCCTAGTTGGATGCTGAAACCTACTTTTCTTTTTATGGAGCATTAAAATTCCCACTTCTATCAGACACTATACACGCACTACACACACATAACACATACATTCACTACACTTATTCAACTTCTCTTACACATCTCACACCTAGGTACACACTCAATTTAGTGAATTGTTTTATATTCATAGTTCTTTTTTGTATAATAAAGAAGCCGTCTGTGTCACTATTACCTATTATGTCAAAAGGAAGCTACTGGTATCTTGCAATACAGGACATCCTAGTGCGAGAACCAGGATCCATTTATTTGTAAACAAACTTTATGAAAATAAACTATTTGATTTGATATTTGATTTTAGTCTATGGACGCTTGCAATACCGGGGGTATGACTCGCGCGTTGCCTACCCTGCAAAATGTGGAGCTCTGATTTAGACAAAGACAACCATTTATTCAGAGATTAGGCCCTCACAGGCACTTTTTCTTGTCGAAGTGTACAAATTTCGTATAAATAAATCTACTCTATAAGTAAACTAGCCAATAGTTTGGATCAAGAAAGGTGATGTTTGGAAGAAAAAGAAAAGGAGATCATTCTTTATTTTATTTAAGAGTGGTAGCGAGTAGCGAGTGACGTTATGAATAGACTAATAGTATTCTACCAGAAAGTGACCACTTACAAATATATCGTTTGTGGTGGAGGATCCATATAATATAATATGCCGAAAGTTCACCTACAATGAGGATTATGGTGTATAAGATAGAAAGATAGTTAAGTGAGGTATCAATAAATAGGAATTTGAGAATAATCTTTAAGTTTCCTTTGTCATTTTCAATGATCATTTAGGATCGCATCTATTCTCAATTTTTATGCAATTGGCTTGTTAATTTTTTTTTATTTATTTATACTTGTTTGTTGAAACATTTCTCCTGATTCTAATTTTATTCCGGGAAGTCTCGAAATCCCGGGACTTTACAACAGCCGAGATTTCCCAAAGCCAAATAGCTAATATACACTGATGATTCTCAAATCTCTTTTGAACGTGCTTATTAGCTGTTGATACACAAACAAGCACCGCCTGTATCATACATAATAATTAAGAGTTTAATTTAAAACATTAATTAACTTGAATTTCAGGACTCGTATCGGATTGAAATGAGGGATCATTCTATTATACGGAAGAGTAAATAATTTAGGTTGCAACGTACCTCGGTAATCCTGCTTTGTCCCGACTTACGGCAATAAAAGGAGGGATAGGTGGATTTTCCATATTTAGATACAAGTAAAAACATGCTCTATTTACGGTTAAATAAGATATAAAATGTTGTGACAGATTGCAAAGAGGGTAATAAGGTTGCTATTTTATCATTAGCATGTTATATAACCAATCATCATTCATTTATATATTGGACACCAGTCAAAATAAGTGCTAAAAGTGCTGACTTTGGACTTTATCATCAAATCAGCCACAAGATGTCCACTGCTGAACATTCACTATAAAGTCCAAGCATGGACTTCAGCCAAAATTTCTGCTCTCAAAGTTTTGGATTTGGTGTTAAACAGTCCGTCAAGACTTTTCTTACATACAGACGTTTATAGATATATTTTTCTATATTTTTAATTGTATTTTTATCTATTTTAAACACTTTTTGTTAAAGTTGTTACAATAAATTGTGCTTTGTACAAAAGAACGTTAGAAAGGTACGTGAGTCGTTTCAGAAATGGTTCGCAGACTTTCTTTCAGAATATTGTTACGCTGTTTATAGTGGAAAAGTATTACAAACACCGCTCACACGCTCTGACACTCATGGAAAATTCTTTTGTTGTATTTAAGTTCTACGTACCCTTTTTTTGGTCAAAAAAAAACCTCGTCTCTTAAGCAGCAAGTCATAACATAACTTTCTCTTCTTATAATAGAGCTTCTTTCATTCAGTGTACAAAAAATTTAATCTTTTATCTATGAATTTGCCTACCCTTTTAGCACATTGTCAATTTCCATTGAACGTCTCGCGGGACTCTAGAACAGTAACAGAACTTACGAATATTCATCAGACGAAGTATTGAAATTTCACTTCCTTAGTAACACGGGGACATAAGTGATAGCAATTTGAAACTGATTTCCATAATATAGTCTAGAGTAGAGAGATGGCAAATCAAGTGAAGCTCGATTACCGAGCACAACAGTCTACTACTGTCACATCATTAGACAGTGTACTAATAATGTGCTAGGCTTTAGTTTCAGAAGAAGATAAAGTAGGAAATATAAAAAAAATATGAAAAATACGGGTAAGTTTACTTGAGTCAAATTACTAGTCGCCAACACGGCTAAGTCGCGCAGACGTAAAACGAAGTTCGAAACTTATACTTATACTCAGTGCATAACGACAATCGATTTTCAATTGTTTTATGAACTGTGAGTCCAAATTTTGGCTTTTTCTAATTTCATTTAGTAGATTTTATCTTATATTTTAAGTTTTC
Source organism: Endotricha flammealis (assembly GCA_905163395.2). NCBI lineage: Eukaryota > Metazoa > Arthropoda > Insecta > Lepidoptera > Pyralidae > Endotricha > Endotricha flammealis. Next base: position 5,123,019 of record LR990870.1, on the reverse strand, counting down.
AAACGGCAAAATAAACTATTTCATGAAAATACACTATATACACAAAACCTTTATATTACAAAGGTTTGGCGCTAATTAAAACAGATTTCACGATCCTACGGTAAGACGTAGAAATCAGAGTGAGAGCGGAAGATTGATTCCCTCCAGGTTGATTGACGACCTCACGACATTAGCGTTCTTTTACCTAACTCGCCATGAGTTAGCTCATCCTAACTCATGGCGAGTTAGGATGAGCATGGGTAGCGTTTGAATATTTTTTGATTATTAGATAGAAGTATAGGTTACAGTTTGTTACGAACTAACCGTAAAATACTTTATTGAAAATATTCTGTTAATGTCTCTTCGTTCACAATATTGATTTTTCGTTCTCTAGTGACTCTGTACTTATGTTTTATTTTCATTACTTTTTTATCTCTCTTGATTGAGCCCTCTTTTCTATCCATTCCTCGCCCAATTCATCCTTTGCAGAGTTATTAAAGCTTTTTAATGTCCGTTGAAAAATATTTTATACGTTGGCCTTCACTCGAAAAATCTGTGCAAAAAACAGTGTTAAGTATAAATAAGTTTGACATGTTGTGTATCATTTTATATCATTACTAGCTGCCCGGCCCGGCTTCGCCCGGGTACTGTTTCGTTTTTTTTTCAATCTTTCTGAGAGATTTTCTTAATATTTTTTTCCGTAAGAACCTTGTACAGAGTATTAGAAAACTACAAAAAAAAAAACAGCCAAATCGGTCAAGCCGTTTTCATGTTATGTCGTGACAACGGAAAACGGGTTTCATTTTTAAATATATAGATCAAAGTCGTATGATCATGGCATCATAGCAGAATTAATCCAACCTGTGAGCTGATCGACATGCTTATTCTTTATATTTTAAAGAAGCATAGTACTGATGACTTGTGTGTTTATTATAATAATTTTAGGTGGTCAGACGACCCAAAGAAAGTCGCAGGAAGCCGCTGTATGCAGGCCGCTGCCAGCAGGTCGCATTGGAGGCATTAGGGGGAGGCCTATGTCTTGTGGCTGATATGATGAGTTTATTTTAAGTCGTTTTTTTTAATTAAAATTTTAAGAGTTATTGTTGCCAAATCTGTTAATTGTTATGTTTGTTTGTACAAGAAGTATTGTAAAGGTTTGACGTTAATTAAAACAGATTCCGCGATCCTCCTGTGAAACGTGGAAATCAGAGAGAGCCGATGATTGATTCCCTCCGGGTTGATTAACGACCTTACGACACCGGCGTTCTTCACTAGGAGTCATGATGAACATATGAAATTTGCATTTTAAGTTGATTTAGAAGATTCTTTTCAAAAGTTCGTCAAAATTTGGACTCACAGTTTATAAAACAATTGAAAATCGATTGTTGTTATGTACTGAGTATTGTATAAGTTTCGAACTTCGTTTTCAACTGCGCGACTCAGCCGTGTTGGCGACTAGTAATTTGACTCAAGTAAACTTACCCGTATTGTTATTATATTTTCTACATTATCTTCTTCTGAAACTAAAGCCTAAAGCACATATTAGTACACTGTCTAATGCTGTGTTTCATCTGCGCGAGCCAGCTGCCGGTGTTGGCGACGAATAAGTTCGGTAATTACTGAAGTTTTTTTTATATTTAGGCATACTAGAGTACTCAAGGTACTCGAAAACTATACAAATATATTTTGGATTGAACATAATATGATAGTTACCACACACACATGTTATGTTTCGCCTGTAATTTGTACATTAAGCCAATAATTTGTGTCATTGTAACATATTGTTAGTGAGATTAAATAAATGAAAAAAACATAGGTTGATTGAAGATAAGACAACATAACATGACTCATTTCTCAGAACCAATTTTATGAAAATGTAACAAAGTCGCACCAGTTACTGTATTAATTTAACTGAAAAATACTGCTCATTTCTCTCAAACAGGCCTGAATTCTCTCAAACATTTCACCTCCACACATTTCTCGAATCTCAGGAACAAAACTCGTAACCTTATACATCAACACGGGGTAGGCGTAATAAAACTTGACACAATTTTAAAGCGCCCGCCGGCAAGTAAGAGACTGAGCACCTCATATTGATTTTTCACTAAGTCTATTTTCGCGGCGACTCGTCCTAAATACGCGCCATTGTACGCGCAGTTTTCATAGCTATTCCCCGAGACCTGACGACAATCGGCACCACAATCGGCACCGTCAACTTAGGCGCCCTTGCACTCTGAGAAATTGTCCCGCATTCTATTTATACTGCACAAGAGTCCCGACTCCCGACTACGTTGAATCAAACATAGTATGCACGATCTGAGGGTCTATTCTTGTAACAACGTTCAATCTCATCTCAAACTCACGTACTATATAGTAAACTGAAAACCCTCAATTCATATTTTGTATAAGTGCGACATCGATTGTAATTGTTTTTGTTATGAGAATGGGGGGGGGGGGGGGGGGGGCAGTTCCACATGGATAACTTTGTAATACAAGCGAAAAGAGAAGCCAGATTGACTTCTAAAATCTCTTTCGAAAAACCTTTTTTGATTTCTTTATGTCTTATTTATAGCTCAGTTTTAGAAATTTTGATGGAAGCGAGAACAGCTGGATGGGCGAAGTCGTGGTAAAAAAACAAGTAATGTTCAATGGAAAATCTTGTGCCCAATATAGTGACAGATGGTTAAAACAGTGTCAAGAGGTTAAAATCCACCCATTGCACAAATCCACGACGCCACATACAAAGTCAAAGTATTTTTTTAAAATTAATAATAAGCCGACCAACTCTTTCGAATTATTACAATTTTTCTTGTCGTAAATAATGTGAACATCTGTGTTACTTATCGTAAGTAAAAAGTCCCAAATGTACAAAGATTTCACCTATTGTTGTCGTTAATAAAATCAAATAGCAACTGATAGCGAAATCTACATAGAATGTGGACCATCGAATATGGCTCCACCTTTTTATGGTACGCTAACGACTTCGTATGATAATCGAAATAAAATATAGCCTATATCCCTCCGCGTTATTTATGAGGAAAATATCAGAGATTACTCCCGTATATATCTACATACAAAAGTAATATTCTCACAAACATAAAACACTGCTTTGACAAGCTAAAACATTACTTTGTTTTCACCTTGTTGCAGGAATAGTACAGTCAGGTGCACGTCGAGCTTTACACTTGCAAGAACCTGAGAATAGTACAAATTCAATATGTAAAGGTCGACCTTTTGTTCTGTCATATCAAATTAGAACACAATAATATACAGAGGAGTCTGTTGGCGTCTTACTCATGTCTGGATTTAAAAATCGCGAGTTTCATCGTGCTTGTATAACGTCCTAACCTATTCTTTCCTATGTCAGATTGAAAAAGTCACATCTTAATCTATCTATGCATTGTATTTTTAATCTATGGAAGGAAACTACGAATCATTACTTCCGTAAATCACGAACAATCGATAGAGGCCAGCAGCAGAGCACGATAAATTGTAATTATTGAGGATGGTGAGGACTTGGAAGAATTCAAGTTATAATATAATAGGTATTGACGACCTCCGTGGCGTAATGGTTACCACGCCAGACCGCCACCCAGGAGGTCCCGGGTTCGATCCCCGGTCGGGTCATGATGAAAAACGAACTTTTTCTGATTGGCCTCGGGTCTTGGATCTATATATGTATTTGTTATAAAATATAATATCGTTAAGTTAGTATCCCATAACACAAGTTTCGAACTTACTTTGGGGTTAGCTCAATCTGTATAAATTGTCCCTATATATTTATTTATTAAAAAAAAAAAAAAAAAAAGGTACCTATATGAAAGTTTTTACAATGCAAGAAAAAAAACATAAGAATAACAGTGTAATAAAATAGACAAGTAAAGCAAATGAAAAAATATTATAAAATATAAAGATTTACAAAAAATTGCCACAGTAGCTATTCAGGATATGATTAACTAGTGAAACCCGCGCAACTTCGTTTGCGTGTATTTATTTATGCACAACAGCGCCATCTATATCAGATTTTTTATAAAATCCTACGGGAATCGCATACTTTTCGGGGGGGAAAGTACCTTATGTGTTAATTTAAGGTATCAGCTACGTACATACCAAATATCGTAAATATTGGCTCCGCCATTTGAGCGTGAAGAAGTAAAAAACAATACATAACTTTCGTCTTTATAATAATAGAATAGGATAAAAAGAAAAGGTTGCTATCAGCAACACAGCAAGAAAGTAAAACGCTGAATAAAGACTTGTCTATTGTCGCTTCGCTATCAGCGTTTTATATGTCCCTGATATTGATACAAAGTGAAATTTATGTTTTTTTTTAACTGTTCGTAACTCGTTCGTTTTTTTAACGTTTGTTAAATTCAGCCAGTATATCAAATTGAATTATATTTTCATTTGCAGATTTATAACGTTGAAAAATATTTTTTAACTTATTCCCTCCTATTCCCCTTAAATTGGACTGTTAAATAATTTACTCGAAAAAGGCTCTCGTTTTTAAATAACTCCGTTATGAATGGGCTTGCATTTATATTCTGTATATGTGTGATGACGTCACGTATTTTGTACGTTCGTTGCATACGTTATTTTATAACGTGCTAGAATAAGAGCAATGTATACATAATGACAAGAAACCGACAATATATGACTTTAAGGGCTGGACTCCACCCGAGCGTATAGTGCGAAGCGGAGATGTGAAATCGTACGTAAGCGACCAATTATTTCGTTGATATGAAATGAATTATTCCGAGTAATTCTCCGCTTCGTTGGAGTCCTGCCGTAAAACGTGGTACTCAATTTCAAAATAAATAAATAAAAAAAATTATACGCCAACACTACCTAAGGCCTTTTACTACTTTTTTTAGAGTAAAATCTTGTAAATAACAGTAATTTTTGGAGTAGTAGAGCATAATTTATAAAAAGGGCTAACTTTCTCACAAAAGTATCTCTCACAGAATATCGACGTGAAGCAGCAATGCGTTTAATTCGGTGAGTGTGAAATCCAAAAACCCAACTTCTTTCTCTTTTTTCTTTTCTCTTCCTTGGAGCGAGAAAAGCCGCAATGCACTGGTGTCACAGTAACCACTTTCCATCAGGTAGGGATGCCCGTTTGCATACCTTACTAGCGGTATGACATAAAAGGAACATAAATTGATTTCGTCGTTGTAATTTTAATTTTTATCTAAATCATGAATAAATTTTAAAAACAAACTATAATAACAAAGATATAATAAAATTCATGTGATTCTAGTTTGCGCGGATGGTTTATATTCTTCCGGGAATCGAACTTACAAAACCTGTAGATTTCGCGCGCAATTGCACGGAATTAGGTCACAATTCCATGTAGAATAGGCGGAATTGCGGGAATATTTTCATGAAAATGTGGAACATGAATATTATTTTCCCTTGTAAAAATTCTAGATCTTTAAATAAAAAAATTTGGCAACTAAATCCAGAGATATAGATATTCTTCGTTTCATTGTTATCATTAACATAATGAGGTTGTTTCCTGTTGTCAATAAATATAATAAAATATCAATAAGGTATGTAAAATACGGGCACTGTTTATTAAAATATGAACGAATACGTTCAGTCTTGATTTTTATGCTATCTTTTTTTTTTTCATACCACAAAGTTGGCAAACAAGCATACGGCCTGCCTGCTGCTAAGCATCACCGTAGCCTATAGACGCTTGCAATACCGGGGGTAGTATGCCGGGCCGGGGGTATCACTCACGCGTTGCCAACCCTCCCAACCCCCCCAAGTGGAGACCTTACTCACCGTAGGAACACAACATGGCCGAGACCAATGCTATTTGGCTAGGATCTTCTGTAAGGTGGAGGTCCTACCCCAGACGGGCTGCTCCGATTTGTGCGGATTATCCGCTGTGCCCTACCTCTCTAAATAATTATTTAAATTATCTTACGACAAAATGACATCACATGTTATATTTTCATAAAAATTATACCTACCTACTTATTAATATATGTATAATAATTTACATTATGGACGTCATTAAAATAATTGGCTCATTAGATTTCCATATCAATATTCGTATTAAAAAACTTATTTTATCTGCGATCTGAACATTTTTCTGCTTTCTGAATTAAAATCGGGATACACGCAAACATAGTAACGAAAGGTTACGTACGCTAGTATGCATAAAAGCTAGTCCCAAAAGCTTTCTATGTGAACATACTTTAATGTGAAGGAAATAGAAACAATATGTTCTCGTAAACGTTTCATTCCTAATTTCCGTAATAGGGTGTAGTGTTCCCCGGTGCCGCCACAACTCTCAATTCGGCGGTGTCATTGTTAAGGTTTACAATATATTAACTACTAAATCCTTTGCAAGACCTATTGTACAAATATCTATTTGCTTTACTTGTACATTACAAAGTCAAATATTTTTATTCAAATAGACTTATTACAAGCTCTTTCGAATCGTTAAGTCGTCACAATTGTTTCCAACGACAAGTTCAGACGGCAGATTTGTGTCAAAAAAACTGGCATTTTTTTAATGTACTTAAGTCACTTATTATATAAACTTAAATATTTAATTATATTAATTGAAGATTACATTAATTATATTTAATTAATTAAAGTATCAAGAAGAAATAAAAAAGTTATAAGCGTTTAGAAAATGAATTCCCAGACCTGTGAGATAGGTTTATTAAAATCTATGATTTCAAATTAATAAGGCACTTTCTGAAAATTTCGATTTCGTGAAACACTTCATTGACTAGACTATAGCGACTTTAGGGAATATGGTAGTGACTTAGGCTCGAGTTCGCCAACTACAACATAACCAACGTTTACGTAACCGCACGGTTATATTTTAATCGTTGTTTATACAAGCTGCGTTTTTTTAATGTTCTCCATTCAATTTTATCTGGCGGTTAACTAACCAAACGTTTTTGAATGAATGAGCCGAAAAAGAATGAATAGTTTAATACTACTTTGTAAAGATGGCAGTGTACCTCCATACTTTTGTCTTTACCCGAACAGCATCTATAAATGGTATGGTTTTGATAATATACTACAAAATTCAAAATCTGTTAAGGTAATGCCATGTCCGTAATGGGAACGTCTTTCTTAGTAAACATCCTTTTTCTATTGTCAAAGTCTAATCAGTCAGCACTGTCAGCAGTCAATAGTCAAAATGTGGCCCATAGATTTAGTTTCGCTTGATGTGGCCAGATGTTTATATTTTTATTTTACCACATTTTTCACCTCGAAGTTATTTTTGTAATATTGTAATACATCATTTAATAACATATTACATATATATATGTAATATAAAAGTATCAGTTATAGGGTTTTAAAGTACCGAGATTGAGTAGAAAATAAAAAGTCTACGCTGCACTGCGTTTATATGTTTAAACGAATGTAAATAAATATTTTAAATATAAATAAAACTAAAATACATTTTAGTTAAATCACTACGTAAATAATATGAATACTTACTTACATTATATGCAAATATATTATACTATCATATCATTACATAAATATCATAATTATTAAAATTATAATAACAGCTCAACGATGCATGATGCCACATCCAGTTTCTAAATATTTACCTACATGTTACTTTATATCCGTGTTTGTTGATCGTTTTTATGTTTGAAATACTTTGAATATGCCTATCCTACTGTTGTGACTTTGTTAATAGTGATTAAATGGTGTTATCTAGGCTGTGCACTCAATAAATTCAGTGATATAGTAAAATACAACTCACGTCAGGTCACGTCACTCAAATAACCGACGTTTAAACTACGTCTATTCCGTCCATTAAATTAAACAGACGGTTACGACACTTAACCAATGTTTAGTGCACGGTGAACAGTAAAATTTGGTTAAACAGCCGGTTAGCGTCTAAACATCTGTTTAAAATTTAAACATCAGTTGGTGAACTCCGGTCTTAGGCTACTAAGTGTACATCATAAAACTGTGTGTTATATTGATAAAGGTGCCTAAAATGTTATTTTATGTACACGAATGTTGTTAAAGGTCATTTTTATGTCCTAAATAAATTTACATAGCTGCGATATACACCAAATTAAGGTAGAAAGGTCTAGGTCAATAAATATCAATAATAATAAATGTCTATCCTTCATCCTATTTAAAGACAGCAATCCACCAAGGACACTAAAAATTATCAAACTATGGATACGTACGTAACGTACGATTGATATTCCTCAGTTATATATGTTATTTAAAAAAAAAAAACAGTCTATTCAAATGGAATTTAAAAAATCTATGCAATAGCTCAAAAAACTGTAAAATTCTGACAAGTAAAAAAAAGATCAGTCTATTCAAGTGGAATTAAACGACATTCTGCATGGAGACCATGGAATTGGGAAGAAAAATAAATTATACGCACTTTACGGGAGCCAGCTTCAAAATATTTTACAAGAATTTGTTCTTCTACTTTGTTAGCATAAAGCTACAGCTTTCTAGTAAGTATTAAGTTAGTATCTCTGAGCTAGACCGCGAACAGACAAACGGACATGGCGAAATTATATCCATGTTAATTTACTATGGAATCCTAAAAAGTATAAAAACAGGTTTATTTACGTTTATCTCTGGCTATTCTGAACGAAATATAGTGAAATGTTTATTGGTTGGTCCCTGGTGTTTAAGGAAGTCATAAAAACCTACAGGTTATTAACCCTTTTGGTAATGTAAAATAACCATGAGTAAGCATATCTTTAACACGGAACGTAACTAAATAATTAGTTATGCCGACAACGCTAATGTGAAGGGAGCGTGTTAAGCATTTCAGTTAAAATTAAACGTCGGCGTTCCGATACTATTGCTAATTAACTAATCGGTTTTGATGGCTTTTGATAGATTAACTGACGTTATTTGATTAGATCTCGTGATAATTGCATATAATTACAAATTGTAACGGTAAAGTAATAAATCGGAATTAATCGGCATGAAGTAACAATGCGTTTCGATTACTACATATAGATCAATCGTTCCGATCGGTAAGTGAAATATCCGAAGCCCGTAGATTTGAGAAATTAAACCTATTTTTTGATATGACAATCGTCTTTGCAACGAATTCAATAATCTAAAAAACAGAATTTAAATGTAATAAATAAATCTGAATTGAAATACGATTTGGAGTTTAGCTCCTAAAGCGTAGAGCGCTCGCAAAAACATTCAATGTTAAATATGAGTGTAGTGTTAATATTTTAACCTGGAGACCACTCAGTAACTTTTACATATTTCCCAGTAAAAATTTTAACCACTAAATTTTCAATTAACACTGAATGTATTTTATGGTAATAGCTTTCATATTTTTTGAATATTTTTTTTATTGTGAAATATATATTTTCATTTTAGGTATTAAGTAAATGAAAAATATGAAATTTCATATTCTTATTATACAAAAAATGACATTTAAGCCATCGAGCACACTTCTTACTACACACACACACACACACCCACACACACAGACACATTGCATATACACTGTACATTATAATTTATTTAATTTAATTTTATGCACAGCAGCGCCATCTATATCCGACTTTTGACGAAATCCTACGATAATCGCATACTTTTCGGAATAAAAAGTATCCTATGTGTTAATCCATGGTATCAGCTACCTACGTACCAAATATCATAAATATTGGCCCAGCCATTTGAGCGTGAAGAAGTAACAAACATACACATAACTTTCGCCTTTATAATAGTAGGATACTAATATTAGTAGGATACTAAGACTTGATTGTTTTTTGCATTGAACTATTGGACCGAATAGAAAAATTCTTTCACCGTTTCGGGAAGCTACACTATCCACAGATGACATAGACAATATTATTATTATTTAAATAAAACACGTGCGAAGATTTCGGATATCTATATATATCACTTCTAGAAGAGAGAACTCTTTATTAAATTATATCCTACCGACTTTTATTAACTTGCATTCTATACAAGGTTCTATGCTATATTTAATCTGTGACGTAAACAATAATTTTGTATCCATTTTGTATCTTTGTCAGAGACAACGCTCGCTACATATTTATCTGTCCGTTCCCTCTTCACGTCAAAACCACCGGTGCTCAAACTGCTCACCTTTCAACCCGCGTTACGTTTGCCCCATATATTAATTTATTTTACATATCTACTGAAGGATAAATAAATAAAAAATTATGTCATATGTTGTGTTCCTAGATCGAAATTTTTAAGCAGCCCAAATCAAATAAATATAATAAATATATATAAAAATGAAACCCGTTTTCCGTTGTCACGACATAACATGAAAACGGCTTGACCGATTTGGCTGATTTTTTTTTTTGTAGTTTTCTAATACTCTGTACAAGGTTCTTACGGAAAAAAATATTAAGAAAATCTCTCAGAAAGATTGAAAAAAAAAACGAAACAGTACCCGGGCGAAGCTGGGCCGGGCAGCTAGTAATAAATAAATATTCTCGGACGAATCACACAACGCCATCTAGTCCCAAACTAAGCAACTAAGCTTGTACTATGAGTACAAGATTGCTGATTTTTGTAAATAAATACTTATTATACATAGAAAAAACCCAGACCAAGGCAAAAATACATGTTTATGCACACAAATGATAAAGTGACTGCTAGCCACTCGACCACCGGGATGTATTAAAACGTAATGCAGGTTATCAATGAAATATAGGTTTTAGCATGGACCTAGAAAAAAAGGCGGACGGAATCTTAAGAAAGAATTGAAGCCCCTAATGGCGGCGGCGGCGTAACTATGTGTGTGAAATGACTGACCGGCACGCACATATTCACACCATAGTAAGCCGGCCAGTTCGTTCGTATACGCGAGGTGGCTTACTGTGGGTGCTTTACTTTTTAGTTTCAGTGATTGATGCTGTCCGTCTTTTTTTCTAGGTCCAGGTGTTTTAATGGACTCTTTCTCAACTTGTCATATACATACGTTCATCCCCCCTACACAGATCTTACCATTCAATCCTACTAATGCGAATAACAACATGATTTGCTTGAAATACATTGTTTATTACCTGTAAGTATTATAATATCTGTGCCTGTATTGACATAATTATATAGTTTTTGTACCGTATCCTGGACCGTGAACAACAGGATTTCGATTATTAAATCAGCTAACTACCAAAATCCTTTTCTTTTTTGTGGTATGACGTAAAAAAAATCTCATTTGCTATTGACATAAATCTAGTAGGTACGAAGATTTAAATTGATGCATTACTTTGAACACTATATAACCACCAAAGATCTAGACAGGAGTTTGAATCAAACCTTTCTACCTAACAAACTCATTTGAACTTTGCACAAAAAATTACACACTTCATTCAGAACAAATTTGAATCTACGAGCTGAAGTTTCCGAACGATTGATTATAAATTGGAATGAGGTTAGTAAAGATTTTTTTTTTTGCTAAAACACACCAAATTGTTATCCGTTTTTTCCTTAAGCCAGTAACAGAGGGGAAATTCGCAACGACTGTCGTCAATCGCGATTTTATTGTTTCGATTCTGTTGGTTTCCAGCTGATTTTATTGTTTCAATTGGAGTGCTACTGGTCAAAAGAGCAAGTCAAAATACCAAAGAAATTACAAAAATAGTGTGTTTTTAACTTTTTACTCACATTATAGCCATGCAAAGATTCGTTACCCTAATATTTTGTCTAGAATCCGCCTTGCTTATCTGTTTTTAATGTATCCCTTTGTTGTGTCTATCTATACATATATAGAAAAGGGTTTTTATTAGTATTAGTTAATATCCGTAAAGCTAAAGAATTTAAGGACCGAGCAGACACGCTAATCACATGCTACAATCACACTAGATTTTAAAAACTTATTTTCTACATACCGCAGGTAAGTATACAAGAAAACTTGCCATATTATGAAGTGGAAAATTTGTTACATCAGAGAGTAGAGCCGACAAGTCACTTTCTCTGTACCATGGTGCTCAAGTAATATCAGTGACATATATACATATAATGTTATATCGGAAATATTGAGATTTAAGAGAGGTAGGGCACAGCGGATAATCTGCTCAAATCGGAGCAGCCCGTCTGGGGAAGGACCTCCACCTTACAGAAGATCGTCGGCCATGCTGTGTTCCTACGGTGAGTAAGGTCTCCAGAGCTCCACTTGGGGGGGGTTGGGAGGGTTGGCAACGCGCGAGTGATACTCCCGGTATTGCAAGTGTCTCTAAGCTACAGTGATGCTTACTATCAGGCGGACCGTATGCTTGTTAGTGGAAAAAAATAAATTTATTTTTTTCGCTAAATATCTCATTTAATAATGACTATTTAATGGTTAGTATAACGCGGACAGGGGCAGTTTTACGACGCCAAAAGAATAATTTATGACAGATTTTACGATACCGGCATTCGGGCAGACTCTTGGGCACGGTAACACAAATTGTTCGTTAACGATAAGCTTTGATATTACGATGACAAATTATTTATTTACTAGCAGATACTCACGCAATCTTGTTGTCAATATTAATATAGGAATTTTGAAAAAGGGTTTACTTTATAAGTATACTTATTTTCCGGTAAGTGTAACTTCTTTTTGTATGCTTACTATAATAAAATTGATGTCAACTGCAGATTAGCTGGTGGGTTGGCAGGGGTACTGATCTTACGACTGAACTTGGCCTAACGACTGACACAAAAGTTAAGACGAGTAACGCGACGCGACACGTCCGTAACACGGAAAAGCTCGATATTTTTAAAAGCCATCAAAATGCTGCACGGAGTCACAGATATTATAATACGAACTTACAGTACTGGGATCATCGTTCAGTTGCGTGATCTTCAGTTTTAACACACAATAAAAATATTAATTTTGTCAATTAATTTTAGCGTGCCCAATCGATTAAAGGGCCTTTATTACCAACAACATGTGTCATTTAATAATTTTTTTATATTTCCAAAAAACAAATAATATTCGTTACTTATAATAACGAGCAGTGACATCGACGAAAACTGGTTATTTAATTATAGTTACTTCTTCACTCATTCGATATTCTTAGAATAATTATTGACTCATATAAAAATGCTTAATATTTTATGAGGTAACAGCAGGGTTACATTTTTTACGAGTTTATTCCCGATAACCCTTAAAAGTGATTTATCCAGGCATATACTTTTAATGCATATTTATATATCTGTTTATAATAATTGATGCGGCGTTAAAAATACACTTATAGTGAGGACTAGGACGATTTAAGACGCAAACGCCGATGGGCGTCCTCTGCACCACATAGGGAAAAATAGAACGCCTGTCGGTCGTTTTCAGAACTATTTAATTTTTCACTGATTTTCCACATTCTTACGCTAAAATCGTAAGAAAACATAAACATCGTTAAAAAGTCGAATCAGTTCGGGCTACCTATGTTATAATCACCCCCATCCGCTATTTGAACGAGTATAAAAAAGACGATCTCATCCGTGCGTTTGGTGACACTTGATAGGTATATAATAGCAAAGCCACGTCAGTGGCTGTCAAGTAACCTGAAAATATTGACACCTAACCTTCAGTTGACACTAATTGCGGTGAGCAAAAGAAAAATAATGTTACTACTATTTTAAAGCAAAGATTCTTTGTCAGGTATCTACTTTGCAATCTTTCAGGTCAATAACGGCAGGACATCAGGCTACGCTAGGTCACTGAAGGTCACTGTAGGTCACGTTAATAATATAACATGTCTAGAAGGCCAAGGTTCTATTTGTTTTGTATTATGTGTTTGTTTAGTTTTTTTTTTATTCTACACAATTAACACGACGGCACATGGTGGTAAGTAACCTAGGACTAAACGTAGTAAGTATTTAGTAATCTGTGGCCTAACATAGTGTTATGGGTCGCAGACAACGCATGTAGGTATTATTACAAAACCTCCTATAATCAGAATATAATATAAAATCCTATAATATAAATAAAAGTATTTAAGTGTATTTATCAGCAATCTGTTACCCATAGTACAAGCTTAGTTGCTTAGTTTGGGACTAGATGGCGTTGTGTGATTCGTGCAAGAATATTTATCTATTTATCTATGCCTAATATACATTTCAAAACTCTTGGCATAATGACCGTACCGTGTTTGTACATCTTAGTACTGTTGTGTCACTTATCGAAGCATATTCATGAAAGCGAAATCGATGCTGAACGAAAATATAGAGAAAATACAAGAAGGAAAGATTTAGTATCAAAAATGACACCTAATTTAAATGTTGCAATACACAGTGCGCTTTGTCAATCAGTAAAATTATTTAACAAACTACCCATGGAATTGAAATCTATTGTCTGTATTGAATTTAATAGTAAATTAAAACATTTTTTGATAACAAAGTGCTACTAGGTGCTAGTACTCCGTCAATTAATATTTAGATGACACTGCTGGCATGCCTTTGATTTTAATTTGGTATATTATTTTACATTATTGACATTTAAATATTAATTTTATTGTATTTCAACACAATGTATATTGTTTGTGAAATAAATGAATGAATACCCAGAGTCGAGATAAACACAAATGCCAGTACATAAGAACAATAAAACACAAATATACGTGTTACATATGGTGGGAATCATGAAAAAAAAAATATTAGAGTTAGAGTGCACTGAAAGTGACATAGAGTTAGAAAAGGAAGTGAATGACAAAAGCAAAAATATGACATAAAAACATAGACAATTAAAAAATATAAAAATGTAAAGATGATTAAAAAAAGATGTACCTAAGTATTAAATTGGAGTTCGGTTTGCCACAATACGTATATTTGTTTACATAACAATAGAAATTAATATATTCCGCTTGCATACATCAACCTCAGACATGACATGGACAAACAGACTGAGACAGTTCAGAACAAACAAATTTATATGTTTACTCTTAGGTTAGACTAGACCTACGATATAGCTATCGTTACCAATAACCTACCTAAGTTACCAAAAGGCATAGACTGGCATAGACAATTGTTACACACAGTACTTGTAGAACTACATTGACACACAGGTTAGCAATAAATACTTAAATATATTTTTTTTCTTTAAACATTTTAACCAAGTATAAAAATTTGAGGTAGCTCGATCGGGGAACTACCTGTCACAGAATATGAAACTTTTTACTTGGTCACTTTTTGAGAGAAAATTCTATTCCTATGAAACTTGCGCAGACGAAGTTCATTGCAGTTTTCGTTCCAGAACGTAAGTAGGTATTATTAAACAATTTATTACTTGAAGTCTGCTTCTTTCGAATGTTAAAGTCAGCATTTTGGAATACAAAATCGAGTCTGTATAACTTAACCCTGTCATTTCTTACAGAATTCCAGAAAATCCTTCCTTAACGGATGCTTACACCCGTTCTTACGCCTAATTACGCATATTATTGAACGTCCTTCCAAAATTTCAAGGCAAGTCCCTACGGTGCGTCACTCAACCATTATACCTTCATTATCTTTATGCTTCCTTGCCAGTATTCTTTTTACAACTTGACCATGCAAACAAGGATTTTTTCTACGTTTAGGTAATTTGATTCTTACATTTTGTTTTATTGTCAATGATATTTCATTAATTTATTTGAAACATGTGCTATCTGTAACTTATCAGCTAGTAGGGAGTTTTATGTCTATTCTTACATAATTTTAGGATACCGTCATCCGCAACGTCTGTCCGTCTGTTCGCGATAAACTCAAAAAGTTCTGAACCGATTTTCATGCGATCATCAATGAACAGAGTGGTTGGGGATGGTGTGTAAAATTTGATATCCATGGGCACCGGTGAGGGCTTACTATCAGATGATTCGCTACCTCATCTATCCTATTCTGTCATAAAAAAATCTACGCAAGCAAAGACGAGGGCACAGTATTTGTGAAGATTATAGAGCATAAGATATTATTTCGTAACTTATAGTTTTAGCTTACATACAAGCTACACACGTATCTAGTCGTAAGGGGGAAGACGCTATAAAGTAACAAATTGGAGGGCGTGTTCAGAGCAGCCCCTCTCATTAAGGAAGTTGTTCGGATAAACAAATCACTCTCTCATCTCTATATCATACATGTCAAGGAAAGTCATATTATACGCATTTATCGCTTTACTAATTTCTTTGTTTGTCATATTGTTACGCATGTTACTCGAAGAGATAAACAAAGTACATCGCGGAGATCTTAGGTTATTCCATTCCAATATGGTACAAGATTTCATTCAATGACGACCTCCGTGGCGTAATGGTTACCACGCCGGACCTCCACCCTGAAGGTCCCGGGTTCGAATCCCGGTCGGTCATGAAAAACGAGCTTTTTCTGAATGGCCTGGGTCTTGGACGTTTATCTATATTATGTATTTGTTATAAATTTTTAAATATAGTGTCGTTGAGTTAGTCTCCCATAACACCCTACAAATAGTACCCCTGACAATATATATACAAATTTTCATAATGATCAGCTGATTAGTTACGCCGTGAAGGAATAACAAACAAATAAACAAACAAACTCACTTTCTCATTTATAATATTAGTAAGGATTATTATCAATTTAGGCATATTTGAAATCACACGATTGTTTGGAACTTTTGTGCCACGATTTAACACTGAATAATGAGAAAAGCATATAACTTCAGCGACAAATGTCATATCCATAGCAAAAAATAAGTCGTGCCTGTATGGAACATAAATCGCGTTCGGCTATGACATCATTTTTTTCTGTGGATGATAAACTAGCGTTCTTATTCCATTGCTCATCGCTGCTTCGAAACTTTTGTTTAAACCACTAAGTTGGCAAACAAGCATACCCCGCCTGATGGTAAGCATCACCGTAGCCTGTAGACCCTTGCACTACCAGCCAACCAACCCTCCCAAGTGGAGCTCTGGAGACCTTTCTCACCGTAGGAACACAACATGACCGAGACCAATGCTTTTGGCTCTTCTGTAAGGTGGAGGTCCTTCCCCAGACGGGCTGATCCGATTGACTAACTGAAATTGAGTAACTGAAATTGTTTCGGACTCGCCGATATAAATACTTCAACTGGAATTTGTTAGTTTAACAAATCAAAACTAAATGGTTATTCAAAGAGTAGACCTTTACAGGCACATTCCAGACAAATAAAGTAGATGAAGGAAATTTCAACATCCCAAAAACTAAAATAATATTAGGTAGATATTATAAAACTTATACCACACATGTAAATTAGTTGCCCTACACGCTATGTAAGCTCATGCATTTTAAAATTGCATGCAGCCTTCCGAATATAGTGAATCACATAACTTTGTTTGTAAAACCTTTTCTTATATTATGTAAAAACGTCCTCTATACACGATTGACATGACAAAAGAAATTGAGTTACGTCACTATCAGACTATGTGCCGAAATTAAGATACCTATGCTGTAACTGGTGATTATGATTATGAACCGGATTAAAATCATCATACCAACCCATAGTCACTAAAACTGCTAAACCGATTTAGATAAAATTTGCTATGGGTTACTCTGAAACGAAATCGCGATTTTAATTTCAATTCCTTATAATTTCAATTTAAAATTAACAGCAAATCCGACTTAGTTCTCTTGAAACTTTATACTTTACTAACTAATGTGTTAGTGTACAATCTGATTTCATTTAGTTTAGTATTTAGTTAAAGCTCGTAAATATATTCTCTCAAGAGTATTTAAACGTAACAATTCAATACAATTCAATACTCAGGATTGGTTTCAAGAATAGCCTAGGACAGAAGAAATATTAGTTTTCAAATTCTGTGAATCCCACGATAGATCAGGCAAACCACTGAATTATTCGAGCCAGGCATTAATAAATTAAAACTTTCTTTAAAAATATGTTATAAACATTTACAAAGTTTGTTATACCTTTAATGAAAGTTGTACCTTTCATTATCAGCCGGATAAATTAAATAATTAATGAACAGGTTGTTTGCAACTCCGCTCCTGGTAGTTAAGTAGTTAAGACCACGACTGACGAGCACAGAATAAAAAAATAAAAACTGGTTAAGTAAAGGAAACATCACTCTTGTTCGGCGAAACACAGTGCCGGCAAATTGGCAAGAAAGGTGTTTGACGACGCTGATAGTTCTTTACTGGAAGTGACACATCGGTGGTAATTTATAGAGTTTAGCTTTTTAATAATTATATGAATTATTATAATTACAAAACATGACAGTAGCCTGTGAAGTGAAGGCCTACTCTCTGAATAAGGATTTTCATTTCATTTCATCACGACAAATTCAAAAAATAACAAAAAATCACAATATTATACGTAACTTGATTGCGCTGATTGGAATGAATAAACTTCTCACTTCACCTTTTCTTTGTCTTCTAGTTACATGCACTTAACTCTATCTAAGTGTAGAGCTTGTATTAAAGTTCCTTATAAAAGTTTATTGATTATTAGAGCAAAAAAAACATTTGCTAAAATAAACTGAGATAAATTTAAAAAAATATGCCTGAACTAGGAGATTCCTTTGTTCCCACGAAAAAGACGTTCAAGCCCCGTTAATAAAGTGTTATAATAATTACATTGATATCAATATAACGAGAGTAATAAGAAGAAAATTAAAATGCATCTTACAAATAGCCCTTCCAGTATCTCTAACGCGCTGCCAACATACGCACAAGTGGGTAGAATCAATCCCTGTCAGAAGCCTCGAGGCCCGGCCACTAAGTGCCTTAATTCCCTCCCACCAAGTATCTTTTTTTCGTTTGCAAGGTCAGCACTATATCCTTGAACTCGAATTATGTATTCATGCTACCAGAATACCTTTATACTATTGACAAAAAAGTACTTTTAGTCTGGAGATGGGTTAATGAATAATTTATTAATTCGTCGTAAGATTTCCAGAATATTCTTGTCATAAATTCAATGATTTATGTGATAAGAATATAAAATATATATTTGAGAATTTAATTTAATATTTAGATAATATCATTGATGCATGAATGATGGATTTTGTGGAAATCTTGGCTATAACAATTAAACAATATATTAAACGTTTATTTATTTCTTTTCCTCAAACAAATGACTAAAAATAATTTAGATTAACAATTAATTGCGCCTTAATAAATATGAGTCACGTGTTTAATGGAGAACTTGCGCCTGTACTAAGTATCAAAAAAACCTGTAACACAGGTCACCGGGTCTCCCAAATATTACATATAAATATATTGGATGATTCGTAGAGTGTTTGAACACGTAAATAACTATAGTTGCAAAACCTAGGTTAAAAATAAAAATAATATTTAAAGATAATAAAATTATATTCTAAATAATTATTACAAAATCGAATCAGTTCTTTTAAAATCCAAAAGAAAATGAAATGTAGCACCACTACGCATGTCCCACGACGAGGACATACCCTTACCAATTTTACTTTACAACTAGTGCCTGTGAAGGCCCTAGTCTCTGTTATTATAAACGAATATAAACGTTATCATCTAATTTTAAAAGTTCGTGATTTAGGATGTGATGACACAACCGATGCAACGACCTCAATTTCATTCACTCATTTCATTCACAATGTCGCCAGATAAATTGATTTTTTGTTAAACGCTATTGACATTGTAGTTCAATGCCTTAATAAAAGAAAAAATCGTGGACGCGTGCGTCCTCTGGAATTCCAGACGAGAATAACATTATACGTAGGTATAAAAGTTTTTTTTTTATATTAACAATCTGGTAAACAATAACACGGGTGTTCTGATGGGAAGTGATCATCGCCGATCGACCACAGACACCAGATTAGTCACTGCCCAAGAAGCTTGTCACTGCCCTTTGATATAGACATTACATTCGTTTCTAGAAAGTTCCTATGTCATAGTTCCGTTGTCCGGAAACACCACTGGACGAAGAAGAACATAATAAAATATATCCTGCTCATTGTAATTTTAAGGGTAATTTTATAACCATTATGATGTTAGCCTTTCATTTCATTTAATTTGATTGGGTAAGTTAGTTTACATTTTGTATAATGTAATGTTTTACTAAAACTATTTCGCTTTAACGTCCATATTTTGTAAACCAACATCAAAGTGATTTATAGTAGTCTTGAAATTTTGAAAGCGAACTGCTAAATTATTATTTGTTGGGTCAATACCCACGCAGAAACAAGATAGAATAAATATAAAGAGAATTTCGCCTTGTCAATGCATTGTCGTAAATACCCAACATTGTGTACTTGGCGGCAAAACGTGACCTTTTAGCGAAATAATATATTCACAAAGCTGTGAATTTTGGCCAAGCTGCGTTGGCGCGAATGTAACGAACACTCTATTATCAGTTTAATTTAAAACGGTGTAAATGTCTGTGCGTTGTAGAGATTTTTTTATGACAAATTTTGGTAAACTAGCAGGTCAATCAAATAAGCAATCGTCTCTTTCTGTTCGCCCATGATCACAAAATACCACGATACCTACCTCATTAAGGAGAAACAAATGAATAGAAGTAGAAGATGTTGGGAATGTAGAGTTCCAGTGCATTTTATTTAAGGATATTTCTAAACGACTAAGCGATACCACGGGTGACCCACAAGCTAGCAGTCTCGCTCAAGGCATCACCTATCGCTACCTCGCTCTATGCCATTCAGGGAAGCAACGCTACAAGCATTTTGGGTACCCAGCAACAGAGAACTATTTAATAAAAAATTTAATGGTAGTTTTTTTTAAGTTTGCTCATTGCCCCAAAACATTAGCAGCTATTCCGTGACTCGAACGAATTTGTATGAATTAAGGAAAACCTGCGCTACTATTAGTTGGTGAAAGCGGGCATAAGTCTCTCTATTTACTTATCTATTGTGTCTAATATATTATAGATTTGTGATAGAATTAAATTGTGAATTCAAAGTCCTGATTCTCTTAACTATATATCAACGCACAGCCCAAACGACTAGGTCTAGAGATTCTAAATTTGGAATATAGGTTCCTTACGACGACGTCTAGGGGTGTACTAAGAGAGGATTTTTCAAAATTCCCACGGGAACGCGAGATATACGCAAACGAAGTTGCGAGGGTTTTACTAGTTTTATGTAAAATACTCAAATAACATCAATACAAGTGTTCACAGTTCACAACTGATTCCAAGTTGTCAAAGCCCACAATACGCATTGAGCAGACATTTAATAAATCATCTTGCGCCGAGGGGTGTCATGTTGTCGGCGGGTATTCACGCGTTGATACAACATCACGTGAATACAACAAACATCATCCCTGTATTCATAGGTGACAAATTCATTGATCGGTAATGTATATTTACATTTAATAACGTGTTCAGTTCGTCATAGTAATACACACGTAGATTGATAGAGAGTTTTTTTTTCAAATATCCGGCCGAATGCTCTTACCACTGAGTAAGAGCACTCGGCCGGATATCGAGAGGACGTGGGTTCGAATCCCATTTGGGGCGAGAGGGGGTAACTTTTTCGTTTAATATTTTCAATATAATAATGGTTAGTTATCTAACAACTATAAAAAAACAATCATGAAATCGATGGCGAGCCATAAGGCCACTGTCAAATTCAAATATTTTTGTTCAAATAGGCCTAATCTAGCTCTTTCGAATCGTCACAATTTTTTCCTACCACCACAATTCAGAAAGCAGATTTGTACTAAGAAGAACTGGCAAGACACTTAGTTCTATGACTACGCTCTCACAGATTATCGGCGTGAGCAGCATTTCGTATCCCTTTTCTCCGTAGCATACTTTTCAAAGTTAATGGCATTTATAATAATTTAATGACAATGATAAGGTGTCTGTGAAGGCCCGTAATAAACGATTTGATTTGATATACACATAACTATTCAAAAATTTCACCTTTTTTGAGAGCGTAGCGCATTTTTTTAGTTTTCTTTAGGTGATTTCATACGATCGACTGTGGCAGCCTCTGGCTTGTTTTTCTAAAATTAATATACAAAAAATCCATCTCAATAAATACAAAAGACACGGGCATTCATAACGTAAACACCTCTCCCTTTTATGTTAAATCGAAATGAACCTTAAGCAGGTTTTATTCATCTGTTTTCTTTACAGCGAGCTTATTCATTTTCCTTTATCTGCCTGTTTTCATTATCCCTATATTTTGTAAAGGTGGAAAGCTGAATTTACTTGCAACATTTTTTTTTTAAATGTGGAGTAGGTGATGATTTTATTGGTATAATTCATCATCATCATCATCTCAGCCATAACAAGGTTTCGTTCCAGTATGACTGGTTGACAGCGACCTGCTTCCACCGGCTGTATGCGACTTCCCTAAGGTCGTGTGCGGCCGTCCGGAATAATTATTGATTTAATTAAATTTAATTATGACCTTTAATGTGAAACTAAGTTTAAATACGTTTATGAAATGCACAGAAAATTATTTTATTTTACTATTAAAATTTTCTAGTTAAAATTGCCTTTTTAATTGAATAAAAATGATTAATTGAATGAAAAAACATAAAAAATATGCAAAACACTAGATACATTTTTCGGGGCGTTTTATGCTTGCGAACAAAGAACTCAATTGTCGATAAATGAATGAACCTCGATAAAAGTTTCAGGGAAAATTTTATATTTGGCGTTGGGTTTATATCGTTAAGCCATCTGTGGTCAACCACGCGTGCGATAACCAAGCATTTATCTTTTTTAAAGTGAAACATTGATCCAAAAACTGTGTACAGAATATTTAATATTACATACAACATACAATCGTTTTATTTTTTTTTGAGATACGGGAGACAAGTTAGCGGGGCGGGCATCTAATAGACGAAGCGTTTGCTTCCGAATAACTAGTACTTAATAGTTTTGCAACTTCATTCTTAACTCTATATACTTACTGTGTTTTTACAAAAATTTAATAAAAAAAGAAGAAAGAAGAAGATGAGGGATCATCTCATAAGTGTCACCGTTTCCAATGAACATTAAATTTAGCACCAGAGGTGCTGATAATGAGTTTATTGTCCGCTACAAGGACAACTCCTTGTAGCCAAGCCCAACGGCTGCAGGATGTCTCACTGACTGAAACGCATTGCTGCTTCACGCACGACAATCTGCGAAAAGGTAGTACTTGGATTTTTTCATAAATGCTCTAGGTACCACCTCTCTCAATGTTCTTTTTGGGATCTTTTTTTCTATTGTATTGTGTTTTTTTTTTTTACTTTTTTTCTAAAAAGCAGATTTAATCTTACTGGCCAGAATTCGTCACGCTGCTAAAAAGATAGAACTCTGCTAGCATTTGGGTCTTTCTCCCTATAAATAGTTTTCATCACTCAAAGAGTATAGGTTAAAAAAGTATATTATACTTACTCGTAGACTAGAAAAAAAAACGTTTAAAAGTGCGATAAGCGACCTAACCGCCCGCCGATCAGATGTTTTTCCACAACCGTTTTTTCATTTCTGGTATTGACATGTGGAAATGGCCACGGCGGAGTAGCTTTTTCTAATATCTCATTTCTTTTTATCAGAAGAAAAATTATAAAAATATGCTCTCTGATAAGCCAATATCTAAGTAGGTTAAAACCTACTTTAAACTGTATCTTTTAAGAGCACATTCCTACAATTTAGTTTTATTATTCTACTAGCGAAACCCGCGCAACTTCGTTTGTGTATTCCGTTTCTCCGTGGGAATTTCAGAATTTCAGAAATACAAAAAAACTGAATCACCCGGGACTTCCTGGGTAGCGGTCTGGCGTGGTAACCATTACGCCACGGAGGTCGTCAAAATTTCACGGGTAAAGCCACGGACATCGGTTAGTATCCTCATAAATCTAAGATTAAGTGTCGTGAACATAAAACAAACAGAACGATTCTTGTTGGTAATATATTGGGGTGCTTGGCCATTATCTTTTCCATTTCACACATCTGGTTGGCAGAAAAGAAGAAAATTTTCTCTCCAAAAGAAAAATAAAATTATAAATACATTTCAAACTTTATTTTCTAAGCAATAAGGAATTAATATTTCACAGTACTTGGAATAACATACTACAAATTACTTTAAATTTTTTCTTTAAAAAAAACTGCACGAAAAATATTTTTGTATTTAGCCAAAAGCAAAACATAACGTAGAACTACTTCAACATAATCTTTGAACTAAAAATGTAACTTTATATTTGCATATTAATACATATTTATATTATGTGCGCTTCAGTCGTGAACACGCGGACACAACAGTAGTTCTACTAGTAAAAAATCATTAAAAAAGATTATCTTGTCGCTCCATTACAACACTACAATAGACACGATGAAATATGTGTTTTTAAGCTTCGATAACATATCGTGATAAACACCAATCAATATCGAGTCGTCACAACCAGACACCGAGTGATAAATTGTCACTCCACTTTTTCGTCGCAAAGACAACGTCTAATGGAATTTGGCAAGTGTTTTCTGGGAAACCATATTACGGTATTCGAAGGCTTTACGATTTAGCAAAAAGATCATAGAGAAATATTATTTTTATAGAAAAGTCAGAGTACGATATGAACAGATTGACTGCATTACAATTTACTTGGTATAAGTTTACCAGTGAAATTCAATGATGATGTTTGAACTCGTTCGTCATCTTATTGTGGAAACATAAAATGTTGTCTTGTCTATTTGTGATCGATTGTTGATTATTTCATATCGAATTTATACTTTAAGTCAGAACGATTGTTTCGAGCTTTTGCGTCAATGAAAATATTGGTGTGTTGGTCTGGTCACATTGACATGAACTTACACTCGAGAAAAACGAACAGATAGACGCGAAAAATATCTATCTTTTATACTATGTAATTATTCGTAGACGTCCTGTATATTTTAAGAAGTATTGATTACGTAATAAATCAATGTCAAGAATTCCAAACATAAGTTCTGTTCCTCCGAAATTATTCGACTTTAACAAAAGACAATCTTGAAAGATACTTTACGGTGCAAATAAATTAAAATATTGTCAGCAGAAACAGGAATTTGCCTTTGCAAAGAATTCATTAACGGAACTTCAATTAGCAATAATACGAATCATTTCCTTTAGATATTAAATCGATTTTGACAATTCTATTGTTTTAATACAATACTTAGATGAAAGTTTTCATATAAGGAATAAATTCATAAACCAGACTGATTTTCAAAAATTCTTACACTATTATTTCTGAGTAACAGTAATAGTCAATTAAATTAATTAATGCTGTGCCCCATGTTAAGTGGGATAACGGTAGAAAGAAGAAGAAGAAGTAACATAGTAACAGTTAGTTAAAATTTCCCTAGTCTAGCTAGTTAGTCCCAAATGATGAGTACCAAACTCTACGATTTATTTTATTTATTTACTAACGAGACCCTTGTTCATTTGCGTGTATTTCTTTCCATTTCATGTCATTAACTTTTAAAATTATGAGTAATTCACCGTAAGTTCGAAATGATATAAACTAATGCTAAACCACTGTGCGAACATAATATCGTTAAGTATAACATTACTGTTATTTTTATTGTACAAGTCTTTATTTGCTACACCATTTCGGAGTGGTTAATAATCTCTTTATGTGTAATAAAACGTCCGCGCTCAAAGTTTATCTCTCATTGTATGCAAATGCACGACTGTGAGTGAGTGAAGTGTTCTTGTCGTCAGCACGTCGCCAGCATGTCTGACTGACTGAAAAACAATGTTAACAAACGAATTTTAAAGTGTCACAACTCACAACCCACAAGTCCCACAACTATAAACTGGGGCCCAAGTCTGCTAAATACAAATCCACCAATAGTGTTGATAGTGTGTCTTTTTGACATTTTGGTGGTCTCATAAAGTCCGAGGCTATTTCATTGACATTTCGATCTACTATTGATCTTTTCGGTAGTATCTTTTACATAAAAGCGATTTAACTGAGACAGTAGTTTATGGTAGATTTTAACTGTCGACCATTCCGTTCATATTCCACTGACACTCTATAGTTAATACATTGAGATACTTTTAGCAGAATACCAAATTTGGCACTATGGAAATATAATGACAATAGGGTGGTAGTAATAGTTGGTCGCCTAATTTATAATAGCATACTTGGACCCCTGGTAGTGGCTCGTAAATGGGCAGGCTCGACCGTGGCAATACCACCCTCTCACAGAATATAGACATGAAATAGCGGTGACATGCCGCTGTGATTCATACGATGAGTGAGAGACCGAATGCCTAATATCCTTCTAGCTTCCTACTCCTTAATTTACTTTCTTTCACCCGTCATTCTTTTTCATAGGTGGGCAACGCATCCAAGATCTTAGTCGCGGATGACCATGGTAATTACATACCATTAGGTAACCTGCTACCCGGTGCTAAACGCAAAGATGATACCAATGCGGGAAACACGAAGAGAAAAATATGATTAGATGTTATTATTCTTCAGATATCCGAAAGCTATCCCTATAGCAAAAAATATAGTTTGTATGAATTTATATACAGTGCACGTAACGTATCATGCACGGCTGGTGACAGACCATTTCAATAGGCATTGTTTCATATAAATTCTTACAAACTATAATTTTCTTGCATGTTCCGGTATGGTTGTATATATCTACTAACGGAGTTTGGAGTTTTTTTTATGACAGGAGAGGACACAGGAGTTAGAAGGTCACCTGATTGTAGGCAATCACCGCTGCCCATGGACATATACGACTAAAAGATTTTGGATGTGTTACCTACCTATGAAGGAAGTACGGGGGACGCAAAGTGAAAAAGGGAGTAGGGGCATAAGGCACTCTCACTCATCGTACGAATCACAACGGCATATCACCTCTATCTCACGTCGATATTCTGTGAGAGGTACTGCACTACAACAGACACGATAAAATGTGTGTTTATGTGGTCGAGCCTGCCCTTTGACGGAATTGGTCGCTGTTCGTGCGTCGTCAGTACGAAGGCGACGCACGAACAGCGACGAATTCTATCAAACGTGTTGTTTACCAAAAACTGTCGACGCACAAACAGCGACCAATTCCCATTGAGAGCACATATTTTTTATAGTGGTAGATCCTAGCCACCACTACGAACTGATAGTGGTCACGAACAGCGACCAATTCCCATTGAGAGCACATATTTTTTATAGTGGTAGATCCTAGCCACCACTACGAACTGATAGTGGTCACGAACAGCGACCAATTCCCATTGAGAGCACATATTTTGGCAAACAACACGTTTGATAGAATTCGTCGCTGTTCGTGCGTCAACAATTTTTGGCAAACAACACGTTTGATAGAATTCGTCGCTGTTCGTGCGTCGCCTTCGTACTGACGACGCACGAACAGCGACCAATTCCTCCATGGACAGCGGTGATGATACTCATGCTTGTTTTTCAACCTCTTCCATAAAAAACCAACATGTGAATAATGCTTAGTCATGACGTCAATAGAGCGAGCTTATTGATCGGGGGTCAGTGAAAAATATTATTAAAGTTTTCGTAAGGTTTCTCGTCCTTACCTTACCGGAATGAATGGGTTTCTTATGCAAACCCGACCCTCCAATTAGATGTTGAATATTTCGCCTTTATTTGCCCCGCATATACATACTACTACATATTTATTATGTACCTATATCTAGAGTAATATAAAGCTAAAGATTTTGTTTCTTAGCACACGCTAATCTCTGAAACTAACAGTCAAATAGTAAATTATTTCTGATAAATCCATTCTGTTAGATAAATTGACAGTTTTCGTACTAATTTGATTCGTAATCTATATTGATATGTTCTTGTGTGTTATCCATGAAATGTTGTGGAATCAACGAAAGTTTTGTCTAATTTAAAGCTTTCCTTGAGGAAAATTCTTATTGACGAAAACTCCTTGCGTGGCTTAGAAGTTTGCTGATGAACAGACGTAAAAAAAGATAAATGCGGAAAGCTATTTTGTGGATAATAATATGTCTAATTAAAACAAAACTTTACTAATATTTATTTCAAGTATGTCATAATAAGTGATCACGAAAAATCGTCTTCGAAGAATTATTAGTAAAACATGTGCTTTGATTGAAACATATGTAAATCACTATTAACTAAAGAGTTATTCAAGTTTATAATTCATAATAATCACCTTAACTATATTGGCTACTAAATATCGAAGTTTCGGTTATAAAATGTATGAAAACCATACTGCAAGACACTCAAGACGGTAACATAAAAACCATCGCGGTACTATCAAACAATCGAATATAACCCACTAAAACACCAAAAATAGATACGATAGCTTGTTATCAATCCCGTTTCATTATTCAAAACAACCGCAACGACACCACGCAACGTTCGTGTCAAAGCGTAGGTAACGTATTTAATTGATTGGTGGACAATTGGCGACACGCGACAGGCATACCTCGTGTTCCTACGAAAACATCCCGGCCAAACGGTCCCGTTACATAACGCACCTGCATACCGAATTCCGCTCACCGAATACCGGTACTTACAGCATTTGTTATGTCACCTCTCAGCTGATGATTAACACAATTCGTTCCTATATAGATTTTAAATCTCACTTCGCGTTACGGCAGCGCGTTTCGCGGGGTCGATGGGGTGGGTTCGGAGGCTGCAGACTCACCGTGCGGATGGTTACATAAGTCGCAAGAGGGGAACGAGGATACGTGCAGCCCCGTTGGGGCTTGAGGCGCGACTGGCGGGCTGTCGGGCGCCGCCCCGCACCCGTGAAGCCACGCGGGGCGCCGCCGCCGTCCTCCCAGACGAAATTACAGCCTTCACGTGTTCGCCTCACGCTTTAGAGGGGCTAATAAACCTTACCCCATCTTAGCCATCGAAGACAGGGATTACCCGTTTAAAAAAAACAATGAGCAATCTGTATAAGGATGGAAAGACTATTATAGAAGGATATATTAGAAATCTAGACTTAGATTAGGTACTTATCTGAAGTTACTTAGTATTAATTATGATGTTATTTTTGTATTGAAAATATTAATTTAAAGAAAGGTTCTCCAAAAAATACGTTATTTTTCTAAGTTCAAACTCTATAAAGTAGAACCACTTGATTCCAAGTTAAGATAGGCTTGATCCTGCTTGTATTATAGATAGTTATGACTTATGATACTTTAAATAAACACAAATCACCACATTAATGCTTGTCTTGTGCGAGAATTGAACCTGCACGTTCAGAGGAGGTAGAGTCAACCAACCGAGTCATCGAGCTATCGATAACATATGGTTTTAGCCTTTTATGTTTACAAAAACTATAACATAAATATGACCTCGTAGCCCAAAAAAATTTGAAGCGTAACCAGTTCATATTGCAAAAGTTTTCATGTTTTTTTTTGACATTACTTTTTGGGAAACGTTTGGGCAATCTATTGTCTAGCAGTGAACTTCTTGTGGCTGATTGTGGTGATGACTTCATCATCATCAAGAAGTCTTACTTAAGTAAGTAAGAAGTTTACTTAAGATGATATTTTAAAAGAGCTGAAAAGCCTACACTCTCGCGAAGTAGAGCGAAAACAAGAGTATAGACGGCATCTTCATCTAACTTCATCTTTATTTTTCTTTCGTCTTCTCACTTCATGACTAACTTCACTTCACTCCGCTCAACTTCGATATTGACAACAATGACAACCCGGTGGTCTTTTGGTAGTATTCCTACCTTCGACACCAGAGTTTACGGCTACATTCGGCACATTTATATGATGACATTAGTATTTGTTCTCGAGTCTGGGTGATCTCTATGTATTTTTTAAACTTACAATAATATATTCGTCGTCTGGTATTAATAACACAAGCACAGGTTAGCTTAGCTTACTTTGGGATCAGCTAATTTACTCTGCAACGGAATTACGATTTTAATTTTAATTTGTTAAATCGTAATTTGTTCTCTCGTAACTTTATTACTAACTAGCTTTTCCCCGCTGCTTCGCTCGCGTTAATGTTATGACATAGGTGTCGTTTGACAACAAAATAACCCATAGCGCGACTTGTGGCGCCATCTGTTGGCCGATACAGCGCCCTCTATAGTAGAAAAATTATTTACCTATTGGAAAGACATACTTTCACGGGATAAAAAGTAGCCTATGTTGGGCTCTGTACCCCTAACAATATGTATGCAAATTTTCATAATGATCGGCTGCTTAGTCAAGCCGTGAAGGAATAACAAACAAACAAACTCACTTTCTCATTTATAATATTAGTAAGGATTGCTTAGTGTGCAATCCAATTTCATTTAGTTTGGTATATAATTAAAGCTAGTATATAGTCTTTCAAGAGTACCTAAACGTTAGTCCTACCGATCTAACAAGATTGGTTTCAAGAGTAGCCTAGGAAGTGGCACTGTGTGAGTTGTGTAGAAAATTTAAGTAGTGTAGTTCGAGCATAAAGGATAAAAAGAGGATAATATGCTTTGATGACAGTTGTGATTACATCTCCCCTTCCTGTGTCCGGGGGTCCCCTTCTGCTTGATTGAATTCTTTATGTCAACTGGAATAAATCAAGATCAAAAAATGACGGCTGAAGCGAGAGGTGCGCAAGGCGAGGTTGATTCCTTTAGATAAACTACATAAACTGAAAGCGAGAATAAATTGTGAACTAAACAGTTTAAGAAAGTTGTTAGTAAAACACTAAAATCACAAATACCTGCAGGTATTCGTAATAAAAACAGACAAAATCAAGTCTCAATCTCAATTTCAAGAGAGGTAGAGCACAGCGGATAATCTGCTCAAATCGGAG
Source organism: Endotricha flammealis (assembly GCA_905163395.2). Taxonomy (NCBI): domain Eukaryota; kingdom Metazoa; phylum Arthropoda; class Insecta; order Lepidoptera; family Pyralidae; genus Endotricha; species Endotricha flammealis. The sequence goes on along the minus strand of LR990870.1, from coordinate 5,092,404 downwards.
CAGCCCGTATGGGGAAGGACCTCCACCTTACAGAAGATCATTGCCAAATAGCATTGGTCTCAATCATGTTGTGTTCCTACGGTGAGTAAGGTCTCCAGAGCTCCTCTTGGGTTGGGAGGGTAATGGCAACGCGTGAGTGATACCCCCAGTATTGCAAGCGTCTATGGGCTACGGTGATGCTTACAATCAGGCGGACCGTACGCTTGTATTGCCTTGCCAACTTTGTGGCATAAAAAAAATAAAGCACTCTCTTGCTTATACGAAATACAAAACGTGCGAGAGAGCGCTTGAGATTGATACAAGATTTTTTTGTGTTTTTATTGATATTAAAGGCCAGCTATATGATTACCTATATATGTAAAACGATAGTACCTAATTGTTCCATTGATTGGAGAGTGCCTTTATATAGGGTCTAGAGACTGTCATCACTTCACAACTTTTTGATGATTAAATTATTAATTGCGAATATAAAATTTATTAAACGAAAAAATAAGTTTACTACACCTACTTTTCACAATGTCTTCTTTCTATTTTTTGTACTAAAGAATGTTTATAAATATATCACAAATGTTGAAAATCGACGCATAGTTTGCTTTAACTTAAAAGTACGCCATCTAGTGTCGAGTAGCAAAACAATTAAATCAGCTTCTGAACCTGCCTTAGTATTAGTGGTGCCGTCTACAATGGTAATGAACGAATTTTGAAGTTATACAGAAACCTGAAAACTGTTTCGTAACCCATTGAAATCAATATTTTCTCTTGACACGGACAAATTGTCGATATTTGCCCCTTGTCCCAGCAACGCGCATGAAAACACTGACTCAAACTTACCCGATTTCACAAATTTTATTATTTATTATATTTGTTCCAGGAATCACTTTTCTTTTTATATTTTGTTTATCTTGTTTACTTTGGATTGTTTTTTTTTTCTTATAAAAAAAGAAGATAGCGCGTCACATTCTCGATGCGCGCCACAAAGTATCACAGCGATAACCATTATAGCCACCGCTATAGGGTTATTTGCTTTTAAAGTGAAAGTTAGGATTCCAGTTGATGATTGTTCACCGTTTCACATCCCTGGTTTAGGTACCACTAAACTCTTCTGAAAAATCTTTAAACTGAGCTTTAAATTGAAAAGTATGGTGGTTTTTATTTATAACTAGCTGACCCGGCAAACTTCGTACCGCTTCAGCGTAGCTTTGTTGAACTTTTTTTCAATCTTTCTGAGCTGAGCTATTTTCTTAATATTTTCCGTAAGAACCTTCTACAGATTTTTATAAATATAGATTACTTATCAAGTGACCCACGAGCGCATTTGATATCCTATTCCATAAACAAGTTAGTCACTGTCCGTGCGTACTACGTACTGTCGACGCAACAGCGATGAATTCAATCAAATGTGTTGTTTACCAAAAACTGTCGACGCATGAATAGCGACTAATTCGAAATTAGAGGCTTGATGCGCCTCTAATCACTACATAGTATAAAACAAAGTCGCTTTCTCTGTCCCTATGTCCCTATGTCCCTATGTCCCTTTGTATGCTTAAATTTTTAAAACTACGCAACGGATTTTGATGCGGTTTTTTTTAATTGATAGAGTGATTCAAGGGGAAGGTTTTAAAGTATCATACATTCCAAAATTCCCACGGGAAAGCGGGATACACGCAAACGAAGTTGCGCGGGTTTCGCTAGTTATGTTATAAGGGAAAAAATATAGACATAATTTCAATACTCTCTTTATTAAGAAGAAAAAAAGGATAGATTTTTCGTACAACATTTAAATATCACTATACAAATACATAGTAAGATGCCATATAAGTATATTACAGGAACATATTCCATTCCACTATGCTTGGCGCAAGGTTTCCAAAGAAATTCAATGATAGTGTTTGAACTAGTTGGATATACCTTATTGTTGTAACATTTTTTTTATACCACAAAGGTGGCAAACAAGCATACGGTCGACCTGATGGTAAGCCGTCACCGTAGCCTATAGAGACGCTTGCAATACCGTGGGTATCACATACGCGTTGCCAACCCTTCCAATCCTCCCAAGTGGAGCTCTGGAGACCTTATTCACCGTAGGAACACAACATGGCCGAGACCAATGCTATTTGACTACGATCTTCTGTAAGGTGGAGGTCCTTCCCCAGACGGGCTGATCAGATTTGAGCGGATTATCCGCTGTGCCCTATCTCTCTAATGTTGTGTGGTTATAATAAAGTGATTTGTGCTTGATTCGTGTTCAGACGATTGTTTAAAGCGTTTTTGACAAGTATAATGGAATGAATTATAGGATATAGTGTCAGGGAAAGTATCTAGAAAAATCTTTGCTTTCCTTTCATAAATGCACACAATACAAAAGAATTGACCCTTTGGTATATATCCTTATATAATTCTCTCTCAACAAATGAATTTAATTTCATTTTAATGATAAGATTATGTGTTGTCTAAGTGTTATATACAGGGTTATTTTTGGACCCCCCGCCAATTTTTTTAGGTGATTCTATAGCAGCAGTACCTACAATGAATTTATGAAATAAAATAGATTATTTTATTGACTTTTTTTTCAAAATTTTACGAACACAAATTAAAATTATGGTGACCGCGCGTGCGGCCGTCTCGCGGTATAGTACTACGCGCATGCGTAGCTGATATCATCCTTTCAACCAATGATAACCTGACCGATCGTTCCTAGAAATGTAAGATTTAAAAAAGTGACTGTAAAAAGTGAATTTGAAAATTTTTTTAATTTTTTTTTTTACCAAATATTTTTTAATTACTTTCCATAAATCATAATGTATATCTATTTTTGGCGGGGGGTCAAAAAATAACCCTGTATACAAAATATTTCACGAGAACAAATTTTGGTACTGAACATTGGCATCTTTAGTTGCTTTTAGGCCTGAATCAGTCTTATTTCCAATTTTTTATTAAAATCATAATAATAATTTAGATTAAAAGAAAGGATTAGTAACTTTTATGTAGGATCCGATCGAAGGAGGTTCACTTTCGTCTTTATTTTCGGCAACTTGTCGTCATTTATATAAATAATTCACTGGATTAAGTGTTAAGATCTATATATTATGTTTTCAAAAGATTTACACCTTATTAACATAAGGATACAACTTTATGACTATATAATATTTTGGTTCATCAGTTATTATTTCATTTAACACTAAATTAATTTGCCATTACTTATCACATATACTTTCGTGTATTTATTTTTATACATAACAGGCCAGTTTTGCCAGTTGAGACCATGCCTGCATTTCGCTTTCGGTAAAAAAAATGATTGACTGATTCGATCGAATACTATTTATAAACTATCCTTTTCAGGGTTCCGTAGTAAACTACAAGGAACCCTTATAATTTCGCCATGCCATGTCCGTCTATCTGTCCGCGGTCTAGCGCCTAGACGCTTAATTCTAGAAAGCTGTAATTTACTATGTATACACAATATTAACAATGCTAACAAAGTGCTGGAACAAAATTTTGATGTCGTTAGATAGGTCACTTCAATTGAGGGTGTTCCCGGTGGATCCGTTTCAGAATTACTTACATTTTTCGTGTCAATTTTCGTTTTGCACGGTGGTCCCCTCCCCCACTATCTCCGAAAGTCTTATGTTTAGAAATTTGAAAAAAATCATGGTAGTAGTCCATATGTTGAACCTTCAATGAACTATAACGGCTAAGAGGCTCTTTTAGTTACAGATTAATAGCCGACGAACTTATAAAATAAAATTTCTTTGATGTAAACTTACAAATGTAAAGAATTTGATTTTGGACTCAACTGAAGGCAAGCAGTACAGCAAATACGGAACCCTACATTGTGCGTGGCCCGACATGTACTTGCCCGGTTTTTTATTTTGATATCTATTGTGTGTACTCCTTCATAAGGTCGGTTCATGACTACAAGAAATAATGCCATGAGATTCTCAACCAAACACTAACACACAAAAATAATCTTAAATATAACTCTTCCAAATAGAATAAAAGAACTTAATGATAATTGACATTACACTTAACTAAAGCCCGTGTTCATCAACAATCCCTATTATGATTTATGAGACCCCTAACAGTTTTTAAGGGGTCCCTTAGCAAGAATTTTCTTTTCACTTATGTTTAACTGTCACCTGGCATAATAGGGAACGGTTTAGGAAAGACCTTAAAATATTATCCTTTTTTTTTTTTTTATACCACACAGGTGGCAAACAAGCATACGGTCGGCCTGATGGTAATCCGTCACCGTAGCCTATAGACGTAAGCAATACCGGGGGTATCACTCACGCGTTGCCAACCCTCCCAACCCCCCCAAGTGGAGCTCTAGAGACCCTGTAAGGAATTCCTTATTGTAAGGAATTCCCTAAACCGTTACCTATTGGTTCCTTAGTAAGGAGATACTTCAGAGCTGGTTGTTGAAAACGGGCACAATTCTCACTCCGTGTTATTCTTACACCAGTGCCAGATCCAGTAAAGTTATCTGGAACAATCTCTGAAGATTTGACCACACCGTGTAGAAAAATATTTTTGGACATCGACATGACCACCCATGACATGATGACACACACATTGTTCAAACATTGGCCACTTATATTCCGCTTCGCCCGCGTAAAAATGTATTTTATAATAATATGTTGGGCTCTGTACCCCTAACAATATGTATGCAAATTTTCATAATGATCGGCTGCTTAGACAAGCCGTGAAGGAAATAACAAACAAATTCACTTTCTCATTTATAATTAGTATGATTACTATACTTGGCACAAAAGCTCCAAAGAATCTATTGATTTAAAATATAAATCGATATAAAATAAACATGAATTGATTACAATTAACTTTATTGTGATAATGGACACAACATTATGTTACCTACCACATGTGACGACATTATGACAATGTGACGACCTCCGTGTCGTAATGGTTACCACGCCAGACCGCCCTGGAGGTCCTTATTTATTTATTTACCACATTAAGGTATGATGAGCTAATTCAAACACAATCGTTGAATTTCACTGGAAATCTTGTGCCAAGTATATTGAAACGAAATATAAAGTAAGCTGTAGCGACAGTTTTATAATAAGTCGAACCAAAATGTAACAAACAAATAATTTATATTAAGTAGGTATATTCGCCTTGTCGTCATAAAAACTGTCACCATTCTATAGCTTTTTGTTGCCGATTACTCCCAATTATTTAATTTTTATCTTATTATAGTTTAGTTTTAACATCAATACAACCAGATCTATAAGAGAAAACTTATGCAATCCTTAACATTTATATTGACATTAAATTGAACAGTTTAAAAAAAATTAGGTTGTTATAAATTAAAAGAAATATTAATTATTGTAACACCAATTACTATCTACTTAGTTTTTTTTCGTATATTGATCGCGTATTAACAAAAAAAATTATGTTATGTGCGTGGTTACGCTAATTTTTGTAAAAAAAATAATCCTTTAATTAAGTCTGCTGTGTAGACTTGTACCCCTTCTGTGCTTCTGAATACTATTATTTAACATTGCTCTACTATTAGATAGCTTTCGAGATATGTAATTCTTCAATAAATAGCGTTTAAAGGTGCTTCATAAACTTGCTTTGCTAAATAGCATTTCAATATTATTTACTCCATCAAATATTTTTCCCAATTAATCTGTACGAGTTGCTACATAATAGGCGAGTTACGTTTGCACCGTCTTGAGACGTTAACTCTATTTTTCCGAATTTCTGATTAAATTCGTTGCGAGTTTCAAGAGCGTTGTAGATTTTTCCGTCTGGACTTTACTGCTTATTGGTAATCTATAGTCATCGTTGCGTTGTTAATTCTGGCTAAGTATAACATAAAACAGTTAACAGTTTAAAGCGTGGTGATTTAATCACCATTTTGACGTCAGAAGCACAAAAATAAACATATTTCACCAAAAAACAACGCCAAAATCACACAGATTACTTGCGTACACAGCAGAATAAGTTACAAAAGTATCGTGAAGTTTTTTTAGGCTTGCCCTTCTTTGGTGAAGATGTTGGTACGCGTTGATATCGTGACGTCATCGGAATGACCAGCTCTAAGACAGAGTTGTCATCGTCTTCATCAGAAGCTGTCAGTTCTACTTCATATAGAGGTGGGGAGGATCGGCCTGGTACCATTGATAGTTTAGGTTTATTTTCTTCTTGCGACCACGACAAGATGTTGATTCCTTCAACTTGTCCCTCAATATTAATTTGATCAACTGCTCCTTTTATCATGAGGTTCTGTAATCATAAATTACAAACATTCAAGATTCTATTGTTGACCGTAGTTTCGCCGTTCGTTCGACAGTTTGCAATCTAGCGATACCAATTATAATCGGACGGTTTCTACAATTCTACGGTGACATAATTATATACAGCTACATAGCTATTTATGAACGTGGCCGAAATTGGAACTACAATTCCCGTTCTTTTATGTAACTTTTTGACAGTTCGTCTTTGATAAAATATATGAAAATATGCCACAGTAACGCCCTCCTACAAACGTCAGTCACGTTCATAAATATCATTATAGAACTGTAGATTGATCTGAATAATTTTCTTTTGTCATTTCATCATTAACTAGGCATTTCACATTTAATTTCGAAACATGACCTTCATTCAATTCCTTATTTATATTTTAAAGAAATGTTTTATTTGTAAAATTTAACTATTCATCAACATTATTATTATATTATTTTTCTTCATAATTACTTACATATTCGTCACTATTCATTTTTTGAGTAGCTTGCCACCACCGCCTATTCAACGGCAAATCATCGGCACTACATCCTTCCCCCTGAAATTATAAAATAATACAATAGTTAGTATAAAAGTAAAAAGTTTGTCACTTCCTAAGCGATTCAATGTCCTTTAACTTACACGAAGAACAGTTTTCAATATTGTAAGTCCTTTAAATATATAAATAAATATATATAGGGACAATTCATACAGATTGAGATAGCCCCAAAGTAAGTTCGAAACTTGTGTTATGGGATACTAACTCAACGATATTATGTTTTATAACAAATACATATATAGATAAACATCCAAGACTCGAGGCCAATCAGAAAAAGTTCGTTTTTCATCATGACCCGACCGGGGATCGAACCCGGGACCTCCTGGGTGGCGGACTGGCGTGGTAACCATTACGCCACGGAGGTCCTTTACTAGATATAACCACATATTAATTAACTAGTTTATGCCCGCGGTGTTACCCGCGTTTCATTTTATGCACAGCAGCGCCATCTATCTTTATAAAGCGCCATTGACTATACTGCAAAACGAAGTTTGCCGGCTTAGCTAGTCTATAATATAAAAATGAATCGCTGAATTTGTTGCTAAGCGCAAATCTCGAGAACGGCTGAACCGATTTCGCTAATTATTTTTTTAGAATATTCCTTGAAGTCGATCGAGGCTGGTTCTTACGGAGAGAAAAAAATTAAAAATTCCCACGGGATACACGCAATTAGCAGGATATGGTAGGATAGGATAACTTTGTAAATAAAACTTGCCATAAAAAAAGGGATATTTTTAATTGCTCAAATATATCACCCATCAATTTAATCTCATCATTTATATACTTTTTTTACATCAAATAAATTATTTTACTACAAATAAACTAAAACTACTGCAGATAATTCGAAAATATACATCAGCACAACATTACTTGTTTCCTCTAATGCAAGACAAATTAATTCTTTTAGGTACAAAAATAGGAGAATCTCATTAGAAATACTGACTGCACAGCAAATTAACCTTAGCGCGCGTAGATTATACTTATTATCGTAGCAAAATAACTATCCGCGTAGCATATTATTATATCCAAACAAGCACCTCAAAACTTGCTTATCATATTTGTCTTAATTTTTAAGAGAATATGCTTAGCAAATTTATTAATTATTATAACAAAAAATATTTTTTTCATTGCAATAATTCTAAAAGGAGAACAAATTAACTGAAAAATTATATTATGAAGGCACTTATAAATGTCGTGCGTGGCCAAATCGTAGATTTGCTTGCTTTATGAAATGATCGATAATTTCATGTAATGGTCGCATTTCATGATGTGGCCAACTTAATTTAACCAAATCCTTAAATGGTTAAAGTTTCATGATTTGGCCATCCACATTTGGCCGGATCGTAAAAATAGGGTATCCATAAAAATATTTAATGAAAATCCAGAATATGCTAAGAACTTGTTTATTGTAATTGTAACCGTATACAATTCCTAGGAAATGTGTCCGATCGAGAAACGATTTCTTATCATTGGTCTACCCAAACCACAATGGTGTGGTCAACTGTCTGTTGGCTACATCATGAAATGCGACCATTTCATTTCATGAAAATATCGATCATTTCATGAAGTGAGCAAATCGACGATATGGCCACGACATAAACATTTTGAAAATAAACTATTTGTAGGTATCTGATTTTATATTTTAGTGCTGATCTCATTATGTTGTAGTTAATAAATAATAAGATGATTATGTCAAATAAAATGCTGTTTCATTTAGGTTAATAGCTGTATGTTAAATAAAAATAGAAGCTATTAAAAAAAAGAGTTAATAGGTATAATGTGCGTCAATATTAGATATGCAATAATTAAAAAGCTTTACTTTAAGATAAATGGCAGTAGGTACGCCACAAATATAAATTGCAGGCTGTTAAGTAATATTTTCAGTTCAGCTGTGCAATCAGTAATTTTAATATGAATTCGGATTATTTTTGACTAAAGAAAGTATTTTATTTGATATGCGTTTAAATACTACCCCATAAAAAAGTCTGATGACTTACCGAGGCTTCTGCGCGAGTGAATTCTTGCATAAGGTGAAGTGGCCACCAGGGCCCCATCAAAGGATCCTCATCGCTACTTCCTTCGCTCTGGAATAAATATAATATTAAGTCAAGGTATCACTCGCAATTCACCAACCATATCTCGACAATTTTCCCCGCTTTTACGAGTGCCCAAAGACCATTTCGAAAATGAACAGATTAGGGCGCATTTAACTACGTCAATTTTTATTTTATTTTGTTTCATTTCTTTCATAGCAAATTAAACTTTATTGACTAGACGTACCTACATGCCGCTTGGTCGGTTGATCGCGAAAATTTTCGCGAAGCCGCCGCGCCGCGCGAATTGTTTCGTTTCGTCTAAACGCGCCCATGGAAGTAACCTGCAGTCGGGGGTAAATAAAATTAGTTTCGTTATATCTTGTCTACTTACGTTGTCTCCGCCATAGCGCTGATCCCTCGAATCGAGTGGATCAGGGTCGTCGCTGTCGATGCCGCTATCATCAGGCGACTCCAAAGGGATGAACTGCTCGTCCAGATAATCCGCCTCAGCCGCCACTTTGGCCAATTTCTATGTATATAGGTATGTGTATAAGATGTATCCTGAAATTATAAATAAATAAATATATAAGGACAAACCACTCAGATTGAGCTAGCCCCAAAGCTCGAAACTTGTGTTATGGGATACTAACTCAACGATACTATAAGTATTTCATAATAAATACATATATAGATAAACATTCAAGACCCAGGCCAATCACAAAAAGTTTTTCATCATGATCCAACCGAGATTCGAACCCGGGACCTCATGGGTGGCGGTCATTACGCCACGGGGGTCGTCATTATATTTAAAATAATAAAAATAATAGTAATAAAATAGTGAACATGTATAAACGCCTTAAAACAACCTTAGAAACAGTAAAACTAGAATATTTTTAGTGGGTATACATTTACTAGCGCTGGGCAATATTTGTACAGTTCACCCTATTTCATTTTTTAAATAAATCTTTTAGTATTGAATTTAGAACGCCAGATGTAAAAAAGCATGAAGTAGGTACTGGCCTTCGAGTAAGTGCTGAAAAATTAAACATAGTCGACTTCGGTCCCTGAAATCGATATTAGTTAATATTAGCAACACGTGGGAAGTTACCAGTTCGATACAGCTTCTAATATGATTACAATAACCTTGTAAAGCCGAATCGCTATGAAAAAACCATAATTTTCTAAAATATTATAGAATGAACTACGAATTAATATTGTCATAAAATGTAATATGTTACTATTACCTTTATTTGGATTTAATCAGACAATTCTCTAAACCAGCTGCTGTGAACAGTCACCATTCGCCTACAAACCTTCTTCGACTACGTCACCCTCCTTCCATTCGTTGCCATGGCAACGCGCCCCTGCGCGCGCACAATTTTCTCAACACAACCAATGTCAAATTCATAAGAAATTTTCCCAACTTTTCTTTACTTTTTAAATCGTGTTATAAATTATTTCAAATATTTATTTATTATTATTATTGTAGCTTACGAAAATGGCACCGAAAAAGGTAAGCGTTATTTTATACAAAGATTTTATTAATCTAAGTAAATTATTTAAAAATAAAGTTCTTTTGTCAAAATATTGTTTATAAAATCTGAATTTCAAATTTTAATTATAATTTTAATAAGTATTAAGCCTGATTACATTATTGTCTTTTATATTCAATAATATTATGTAATAATATGTATTTTATCGATCAAATAACCCTTTGTAACAATGGACACACTTAGAACTCTACATACACAATTCTTGTTAGCATAAGGTTCGGTTGCGCAACCTCGTAAGTTCCAGATAGTAGCTATATGTATCAGATAAATTGACAAAAAAAATTGATTTAATAGTGTTAGCTATTAAGGCAAACAGTAAGCGGCTGACTATCGGCCAGATTCGACTCATTATTACATAAAATTTTCTATAGGTACTACACTACAAAATAACTCTTGCCTGTCTTGTAAATTCGAAATGAATACCATAATAGTTATTATTATTTGTACCTACTACAATTTAATCCATAATAATAAAGTTGAAAGTAACTCTGTCTATTACTTTGCAAGCGGAAGACATGATAATTTAGAATTTTGTATGGCGACAGTTAAAAATTTAGGATTGGATAGCTTCTATCCTGAAAATTACATCAAAGGCATGAAATGAAAATATTTGTTCATATGTTCTACTATTATGGTCGCCAATGCAAGACACAATCAATAAAAAAATATAATTTAAAGTAGTTTGAGCTGTCGTTTGTTTATTTTTCGGATTTCGATGCACAAAGAGTTGTATTTAAAGTTATTTGGTGTTAGCACCATGTCTAGTTTGGGTAGACGTAGAAAAGTTTTGGCAAAAGCAACGAATAAGTACATAATCAAAAGTCAGCAATACTCCGCCACGTTTTAAGTAACTAACGGACTATGAGGTACATAATATTATGTTGCGATGAATGTTGTTACTAATTTCCATGAGAAGTTCTGATAGATAACTATTATTAATTCAAATATGCAAGATGAATTGAAAGCAAACATTATAGTAATAGAAATGTCTAAGTTTATGAAATGAAATTCATAAATCTGAATGTTCTTGTTAATAATCTGAATGTCAAATCATGAATTAATCGATCGACTATTTCAGCAATGAATTTGCTTTATGCATGGATTTGTAGATTTCTATCATCTATATAATTAATAGTCAAAAATGAATTGGTCGCGTTTCGTTAATTTTATGAACATAACAATAAGACAGGTAGTTCCTATATAACAATAATACAGGATACGTTCATCTTTACAAATTCTATAACATTGTGAAGATATGGTCCTTATTCTTACAACAAATATGTAGTTTAAATTATTTTCTCACTTATCATGAGGTCCTATTGACGTCATAAAAGTTATTCTTGTATTACTTAATGTTATATTTATTGAAAATTATAAAAACATTAAATAGCTTTTGTCGTTGTACATTTGAACATTAGATAGGAACTACTGACGTTACACATATAAAAAACACATGAGTATAAGTAATTTTGGCTTATAAGAATACAGGTTTTAGGCCACTTATAATTCTCATCTATACCTCAATTTGTTCTCGTGTGTCAAGCAATTAGGAGAATGCGAACCCAGGTTTTAAAGAATATATTCAGGCACTAGATTATATCACTAGGATTGCTTTTACCTGGGCGCAGATAACACTTCTTCGGAAGAGGATAACATAAATAAATTGTGTCATTGTTCTAGCAACTTTTTTTTGCATGTCATAGCATAAAAGCCATTAATCCAGACAACAGATGTTGGCGAAAAATCCATAACACAAACTAACCAAACGTACGTACGAAAAAACACATTCATTTTAAATTGTGCGTATTACAAGCACTAATTTACTTACTGTTTAATACTTTATCTAGATACCTAGCCCGCAAGGGATGAGTAAGGCCGTAAAATTGCCAGATATCTGGCGAAAAAAGTCCTCTGAAAAATCCCTAGGACTTCTCCTAAAACGGCTAAGAGTGAGTACTTCAACAGGGCTTAGCATGACTGCATTGTAAATAAAATATATGTTTGTGTATGTTTTCGTCTAACGCCCGACAGTTGTGTGTGTCCTTCTTGTCATTACAAAATCGGCTATTGGCACAAACATATCCAGCTTTGATTTTGAATAATTATTTAGTAGTCCTTTTTTATTTGAGGAAATGAGTTACATTATATTAGTAGAGCTCATAGAGTCCTATCGTACCGTGAACGGAACGATCGTTCTATGCGATGGATTGTCTAAATCTAAATAATATGCTTGATTATAACGGTTTGGCTTTCAGGTAAATTTAATACCGTTGTGTATTTCCATCAAGTTTAATATTAGCACACACGACTGATTAATTCTGTGGGTAAAGTCAAGCCATAGTAGGACATCCATAAGTTTTCGTAGAATCTACGGATCTTGTATGCGTTGAAACGAATGAATAAATTTAAAATAAGAGGGCCCTGGACTTCACGACACAGGGAATCCTAGTGTGAAGTCTGGGAATGACTGTGCTTGTAACAATTTGCTTGAGAAATATAAAATAATAATTATTATTATTAAATAAATAATTCGTAGTAGTTTTAATGGGAATAAAGATGCATAAACTAATAATTAGCCTTACTACTCAATGAACAGAGTCGGGATATAATTATGTTTACAATCATATTTTATGCTACGATATGGTGGAGCCAATAAGCCTTTGTCGTCATACTCATTCAGCCACGTTGTAAATATTTATGTACTCAAACGTGTTGGACTTATTTCAATATGTGTACGTCATTGCACGCTATATGTGACCCTGTGAAGTTAATGTATCTTTTTGTTGGGTGCTATAGCTTGAATGTTATCACAGATTAACGGATTATGATATGCTAAAAATAACAGCATTGCATTTGAAAGTAAGAATGTTCACAGTCCACCTTATTACGAAATATGGGCTAAGTATGAGGCCACAACACTGGCGTCGGTACAATGTAGTTCGTACACATCGTATGTGCCCAAACTCTACGCGGATTCACTCAATAACGTCTAATTTTTATAGGTAACAACGGCGACCTCAGATCGACAATAAGCGATGAAGCTTATTGACGTCCCGGGGGAGAAAACTACAGCTGTCTTGGAACTCAACGAATTTAATCAGAAAGAAGATAGTCGGAGTAGGAAGTATTGAAAGTACTTCCCTCCTTGACAACTACGTGAGAGACAGCAATTTGAATACCTTAGAGAGATGGCATATCAAGTGAAGCTCGATTGCCGAACACCACGGTCTATTGTTACATTACTATGGGGACCTAATGCTATGAGCTGTTGTTAGGAGTATTGGATGTGTGACACACAGATATTGCACATGCATACATGTCATGTTCTAGTGAAATTAGTATATTTAACTATCGAAATCAGTGTGAATTTCGGGTAATCCTTTCTTATTGGATATCTACGTAATACAAAGAACATACTCTCCAATGTTTCAGGTCTCTACGATCAGCGGTTTAGGCTGTATGTTGATTCATCAGTCTATCAGTTTAGAACAAAGCATTTTATGATAAATAAGTATTTTCATGTGTACCTTTAACGTAACATCCTTCATTGTATCAGTTAAAATGTGCCAAATGTAATCTAGGAGAAAATCAATGCTCTTGCATTAAATTCTCCTTATAAAATTGGGTATTAAGTGATGTGCTTCGCTTACTTCGTTTACTAATAAATTATTAAATTGTGTGCAACAAACAATAAATAAGCGACGTACAAAGTCATAGATGGCATCGGCGCAGTGTTGTGGATTCATCTCAACTTCTAGTCTCGTAAGAATAGACTAATTTACAAGTCTAAATTTACTAGATTATTGGTTTCCATGTTTTGCGATAATGGCATATGACATTAACTTTTTATTCTTTAGCCTAGAGGTCAGAAGAGAACGGTAAGTGGCAATAGTGAATGCAATAGGTAAAGTAAATGAATGATCACAGTTTTGTTATGTACGGAATAAACTTGTAATAGAAAAATAATTTTAAAGATATAATAATAAAGTTTACAAACAAAATAAACCATAACACACCTACAATAGAAAGAACTTTTTCCATTATTTTATTATCAAAGTTAAATGTAGAGTTTTGACTTAAAACTCTACCCAATAATTATTATTGCATAGGTAAATAATATTTATTCAAACAGAAATAACTAAAAAATAAACAATAAAAAGTCGAACATTTAATGTATTACCCAAATAATAAGTCATTGGTTTAAATAGAAACACGAAAATCCCCTTTTAAAGTAAACACATAATTATACCCATAAAGTAACTTGAGTCATCCGCCCAAAAGCTATCCTCAAAATAGATTACCAGGATACGGAAATTATCAAACTGATTATTATCACGATACAGGTTATCAGATACATCGCTTTATCGATATCGATCGCGATACCCCACCGTCCCCTTGGACACGCGATGTAGATCGTAAATTTTATATGCCTGTATCATTGATTTATATACGCAAATTGATCTAGAATATATATTTTTAGAATGACAACAATATTGCTGCATATCCGACTAGCTGTGTAACGCGAGAACACTCGTAATTTTATGCTTTGTTAAGAGCGTGCATTCCGTCCACTAGCGCCGCCCATTTCAAATGTTGCTGTTTTTGTTTTCAATGCGTTATATAACGAACCAGCAACATTTGAAATGTTAACAAAGCGATATAAATATACTTCATTGTCTATTCTAATGCGTAATAGAACATTATTTTACTTTTTCATCTACGTTTACCAGCTATCACTCTCGTTCAAATGGCGGCGCGCTAGTGGACGGAATGCACGCTCTTAATGAATATATTATTGTTTTATAGTTGTTTCTGTTGGCCCAGCCATTTGATCGTGAAGACTCAACAAACATACACATAAATTTCGCCATTATAATATTAGTAGGATCAAAGCTTTCGAGACACTATTTCTTAACTAACATACCTACTTCTCAAATAAAATAAAAAAACATTTTCATTATTTTTTTCACGGACAACTTAATTTGCCACCTCCCAAACATAGTCAATTATCTCGTGTCAATCAAATGTTATGTTAATCAGCCAAGTTCGTTAGACAATGTGAAGTGTATTTTCCCCCTACGTCATAACATTACGTTACAGTTGTCTTTATAAAACAAATATGTACAATAGTAAACATTTTTCACGATAATGGTGATAAGTTGGCAAACAGTAAATAATAGGGTATAGAGAACCGGTACTATCTCAAGGAACCGGGATTTTCGGTACCGGACTATGCTGGAACCGGGATTTCCCGGGATTTCCCGGGAATTTCGGTACTTTCAGGATTTTTTTTCAATACATCAACACCGCCTAGGGATGTTTTGATTTTGCTCAATTTACACATTTTTTGTTAGACATACTTATTTTTAGAAAGCTCATTTATTGGACTAGGTACATGTAAAAGTAAAATAATATTATATTTATTGCGTAAATAATTTTTTAAAAAGTGAAATAATGATACAAGTAACGACCGTATTTGTTTAATACGGTCGTCACAAAGAAAAAATAAAAAATTATGCAGTTTTTTGCAATTATGCGAAAAATCAGTTATCAATAATAGTTATTTGTTATGCAAGGCTGCAAAGTTGTTTTTTGGCGCGAGTACTTATATTGAAACCCGAGCTAGCGAAGGTTTCTAGGATTCAAATATAGAATCCTGAGCGTAGCGAGGGTTTCAAAGGTACGAGACGCAGAATAACTTTGCTGCCAAGCGAAACACACAACTTTTCACCTCACTACAGCGAGGAAAATGCTAGGTGCAAGAAAAACGCAAATAATATATTAAATAAGTGTTTATTTTTTTCATGCGGTGTCGTGCTGGCCAGGTCGATTATTCTAAAAATAAGGTTGGCGCACTGGTATGAAATAAGTATTAATCCATTTTTAGAGGACTGTATAAAAAAATTATAGAATAGAAAGGTTCGAATTTTTAAAATTCTTTCCACGCTAGGGCACAAAATGCACTTTTGCGCTCAGATTTCGAATGACAAACAGATTTTTTCCGAGCTTGTGAGGTGAAAAAATATTTTTGTGCCCTAGCGTGGAAATAATTTTTAAAATTCGAACCTTTCTATTCTATAATTTTTTATACCGCCAGTCCTCTGAAAATGCATTATTAGGTACTTATTTCATGCCAGTGTGCCAACCTTATTTTTAGAATAATCGAACTGGCCAGCACGACACCGCATGAAAGAAAATAAACACTTATTTAATACCTATATTATTTGCGTTTTTCTTGCACCTAGCATTTTCCTAGTAGTGAGGTGAAAAGTTGTGTGTTTCGCTCGGCAGCAAAGTTATTCTGCGTCTCGTACGTTTGAAACCCTCGCTACGCTCAGGATTCTATATTTGAAACCACTCGCTTCGCTTGTGGTTCAATCCTAGAATCCTTCGCTAGCTCAGGTTTCAATAAAGTACTCGCGCCAAAAAGCAACTTTGCAGCCTTGCATAACAAATAACTATTTTATGTCATAAATCAAATCTTTTTGGGCGACATTACCCAAGTCCTGGTATGATGCTAAAAAGTTGCTCTTGTCGCAAGGCTTGCAGCAATCAAGGTTAAAGTAACGTTATCATGCTACTGGGGAAGTAAGTGAAAGAATGCCATGGCCAGAAGCGCAAGGACCATACGCACGAAGACCGATTTTTGCTAACTGATGCGAAAAAACAGCCAAATGTTACGGCAATGCTGTTTCTTCAAATGCTCTCGTCAGAGCACCAGTTGTTTGTGTTAAATAAAAATTGACGATTGGACACCACTGATTCTGTCGCTCGCTCGCAACTGACTGAAAGGTTGTGGTGTTAATGTCCGTACGCAGACAGCGCGAATGGTGACCAGCTGGCTTCAGGAGCATGCATGACATTTCGGTCTTAGACTGGCCTGCGCAATCACCAGACCAAAATCCCAAAAAGAACGCATAGAACATGCTTCCTCCACAAACCTTGAGACTGAAGAGCAATTTTTTTGCATCTTAACAGGACTTGAGACAATTCTTGGGAAAATTGAGACTTCGTAATCTTGATTCGAAGCATAAAAACCGTTTCAGAACCATTGTAAACATAGGTTAAATAAATAAATAAATATTCTTTGACGAATCACACAACGCCATCTAGTCCCAAACTAAGCAACTAAGCTTGTACTATGGGTACTAGATTGCTGATAAACATACTTAAATACTTTTTTTTTTGTAAATAAATACTTATTATACATAGAAAACACCCAGACCAAGGCAAACAGACATGTTCATGCACACAAATGTTTGCCCTGCGCAGGATTCGAACCCGCGGCCCTTGGAATAAACTGACCATTGCTAGCCACTCGACCACAGGACCTGTCAAAAGGTGTTTTTAAAGACAACATTTTCTTTGGCAAAATTGCAAAAAAGTCATAGTTTAGATATTTTTTTTACTTTTTCTTGAAAACATACTCGATTGTTTGTTGACCATCAAAATATATTCGATCGCACGTAGCGTCACTAGCGTCAGTGTTGCCAATTGCCATGTAATTGAATAAATAAAAATTCCCGAAAGTACCGGAAAATCCCGGTTCTTGTATTTCAATTCCCGGTTCTTTTACAGCTATAAAAGAACCGGGAATTCCCGGGATTTTCGGTACCGGGATTTCCCGGTTCTATACCCTAGTAAATAATAACGGAAAGTAAACTATGAAAATTAATAGCATTTATTTAGTTGCGGACCTGCGTAACGTCTTCTTCGTAGCGTGATGTTATAGCCTAGAATTCTCAATAAATAGGCTATACAACACTAAAATAAATTATGATTGTTTTTTTTTTCAAGTTGTTACGGTTCAACAATTCTGATTTTTGAGAGGACTTAGGTTAGAATCCCACCAGGACTAGGGTGTGGAGGTGATATTTTTCTACTAAAAATATTTGGGAAACAGAAATAATTTTTCAATTTGAACCATTAGTTCTTGAGATCAGCACGTTCAACCAAAAAAACAAACTCTTCATAAAATTGGAATGAAAATTAGTATCTGGTGGAAAAAAACACTCAACCGCTTTTTCGAGTGGACATGGGTTCGAGTCCCATTTAAGTTTTAAGTTAAAAAAAAAATATTTTTTTAAAGTCGAAACATAGCAAGTGCTATGTTTTTGTACCTACCTAGTTAGGTAAGTATCATAATTATTTGTTTAAACTTTAGTTAAAGGCTTAGCGTCTCTGTCCCGCTAACAAATCAATCTGCTAATAATCCGCTGACTAGTGAGTCTGAGTAACACTAACTTCGGATACAAGCGTTCCATCCTCACACAAGACCAAATTAATATTTTGCCATTGTGGGTTCATAAATCTGGGTGGAGATTTTTTATATATTTTCATTAGAAAATCACATAATTTATTATTATTTATAATCAATTATTAATTTTACTTACATGAAACGAAGAAGAAACTCCAGCTTTCGAAGAAACTCCCACTGAAATTTCCACTTGAATTTGGCACAATATATATTTTTTATATTCACAGATTTGGTAGTGATGATTTGGTAGTAGATGGTTGGTAGTGACTGGATTGTTGTTGACTGGTTGATAGTTAGAGTATTTTACCACTAAGTCCGCTTATTGTATCAGTATTTGTGTATTGTGGTCAATAAAGTTAAATTAAAAAATACTGGTTAAATGAGCGTCTGAACTACATAACGAGCGCGGGTAAAATGGTACATAGAATTTGTAAAGATAACAAAATGTTTAAGTCCGGAGACACACCAGATATTTTGATTGCTTCAATTTATGTAACAGATAGCTTTTTTCTGCGGCTTTGCGTAGATTTCGCTTTACCCATTGGATAATAAGCGTTTATTTGGTATCTCTTTTTTCGGGACGAAAATATCTATATCATAAATTGATACGACGTTTTAAACAAATTCTAAATCTTTAAAATTAGTATTTAAAGATTTAAATCTTAGATGAGCAGTTTTTAGATAAAAGGATATGTATGTAGGACCACCACATGAATATATGTACCCGAGTAAATGATAATGTTATATGACATATAGCAGAAGTTAGTAGGAAGTTGTTTGTAGCTTCTGGTTCTCTTCGGCGGCTTCGTAATTTTTTACCAACTGACACCAAAATTGCGCTGGCTCAATCCTTACTTCTTCCTATTTTAGACTACGCTGACTCTTCTTTTCCTGATCTAAATCAAGATCTTCTGAACAAACTCGAGCGCCTCCAAAATCTTGCGATTCGTTTCATTTTTGGCCTTCGTAAATACGACCACGTGTCACAATTCCGCTCTCAGCTTCGTTGGCTTCCGATTCGCTTTCGCCGCAACCTACATATTGTCTCACTGTTATATTCTATCCTTTTTAATCCCAACACTCCCCTTTATCTTAGAGAACGCTTCACGTTCCACGAAGGACTTAACCTACGTAGTACCCTTACACTCCGCCTTAAAACTCCTATGCACTCCACTCGATTTTACTCCGACTCTTTCACAGTCCAGGCTGTCCATCTATGGAACTCTTTACCTCTAGCTGTGCGGCAAGCTCAGAGTATTGTTAGTTTTAAAAAAATGGTCAAAAGCTATTACCTTCAAACTTGTGACTAAATTGATAGCGTATTGTACTCCGTTTATGCACCTTTTATTTATTTATTAGTTAATTATTTATGTATGTATTATTTATGTAGATAACACACATATATATAATATATATATATATATATTTAGGTATTATTCTATCTTGCTGGTTTGCGGCCACTGGGTCGCATGTGCAGTAGTGAGTGTACTGCAGATGCGCCCTTGTGGATCTAGCTATTGAATTTTGCAATTGTATACGCATACTACGTAATTGTGTTATTAGTTATATATTTTCGCCACATACCCCTATAATGATTCTTAATTTCCACTTCTTCTAGGTTGTCTGGAAGAGATTGCTTCTGCGATAAGACCGCCTTTTGTTCATTAATTTTGTTATTTTATTTTTATTTTTATCTGTATGTTTATATTTTTAATGGCAATAAAGTGTTTTGTATTGTATTGTATTGTATTGTATTGTAATGTTATGTGATAGGAAACTAGAACATCTAATTTACTAACTCCCCGTGTTATCGAGTTAGTTTCCTACTGTCCGGGTTGTCCAACTGGCTCTACCTTAACAGATTTGTAGACGACCACGGACAATGCGATCTTACTGGCTGAACATCTTGCCAGTATTCTGTGAGGATTTGATGTGAGTCATTGACACGAAAAGAAGAAGTGAAGTTTAAACAATGTACACAATACAATTAAAGAATGCAACCGTGTATCACAATGTATCGCTAGCCTAAAGTATGCGCGCAGATACCGCGGATTGTCGTGATTCCACCCCCAGTGCTACCTTACGCCAGACACCGACTAATTAGAATTTGGCGACACGCCCAACCCTGGGCATTAATTTGCAAACTTCTTATGGTCAGCAAAAAAAGAATAATTAATCGATCAATAACAAAAGAAAATTATTCGAAGCGAAATCTATCTAGAGGAGAAGCAGCGGAAACCAATTACAAAGATTGTTGTAGAATATGTTATAAAATAATTTCATCATAACTAACTATGCACTTTTATCCCACTCTGCTATCTCTAGGTCTCTACGATCGCAGGGGCTACAGTAGAAATAACTTATTTTTATTATGTATGTTATACCTATCTGCAAAGTTTATTCCGTACATAACAAATTAGAATAAAATGCAAGATAAAAGTTAATGAAACATTACATCAATACTAGTCTTCACAGGAATCTAGTTCTTTCATGAATAGTCCCATACCTTCGTAAGACAAATTTTTAATTACAATTAATATAGGTACAGAAAATAAACAAGATTTTTGTTTTTGAAAGTATTTGTCGAGTAAAAATCGTAACCGTTTTTTAGTAGTCGCTACCATTATTGTAGGTAATGCAATGCAGTTTACACTACGATCATTAGAGTTCAAATAAACAGTAGGTACTGAGCAAGTCAGTCGTTTTGTCTAATGCAAATACGTTTATTCACGTTTTTATTTTCAACATAAAATCATCGTGGAATGTCTTCGATAGGAACGGATAGTTTAGATGGCTCATCAGTTGATGATGACGTGAGTATAGCAATCAAACTTAACGTCTTGCGTGAACGAAACAAACATTTAAAAGAAATTAAAAAGTAGATAAATGTTTGTCCCGGACACGCAAACGTCCCCAAATCGTCTACGCTTGCTTTCGCTTACTTAAAAAGCGCTAACAAATTATTTGTACATTGCCATTACATGATCGTGCTCAATAAAGACGTAATAATATGCAAATTTTCGGGAGTAGTTATAAATCAGTCAGGTCACAATCCGTTTGAACCCAGTTCTTCATTTGCCGCCGTCCATGGCTTGCGTGCTTGCGTATTTTATTAATTCGCGATATCAAATTGGTTTTTGTGTCCAAAATGCTGAAGGCTTTTATAAAACGCGCCATGCGCACGGATGATGAGCCAGATCTGCTGACTAAAACATTACAGCGTTTTGATGTATGGGTTGATTTTAAATTACTGCAATTAATCTAAGTAATTATCTAGTATTGCATCTAAATATTGTTCTTTACTTTAAGTCTTTAGTATTTGCCTATTTATGTACCAACAGTTTACAAAATTTTAAATTTCTCTATGTTTTAAATATCCTTGAAGTATAAATGAATCTGTTTCATCATAATTTAGAGTAACAAAGAGTTTTCTCAATATAGGTAATATTTTTCAAATAGATTTTCTTGAGTTAAATTAAATTCATATTCTATGACGTGAAAATTTTCCATCATATTTTCAATATGTTCATATTTCTTTCAGTGCATATTTTGTTACATTAAATCCATTTGCATCTGTCATGCAAATATGAACTTTTACAACCCTCTTTCACATAATGTCGTTTTGGGAATTTGCATTTATGACTTCACAAACACATTAGTGTCATATTCTGTGTTATGCACAATTGCAACTTAATTTTTGATCACATAAGAATAAATTTTCGAATGAATAAATTTGTTAGAAAGAAGCAACGAAGTCGCGTGGCAACCTTGTTGAAGATGAGGGTATGGACTGGCTGAAGCCTCGGACTCTGATGAAACCAGATGATCAAGAGGAAGTCCCAGAAGCTGTAAGTTTAATAACATTTGTACGCAACTTCAACGTAAACGTTCCCAATGATTTCTGCATGAACAACACTTCTTTAGAAACCCCAACGTAGCATGGTTACGGTTTGACGCTTTATGCAGCCAGACTCTATGCAGGAAATTCACCATTGAATTGTTCCACTTATATCACCTGAGCAAATTTGAGTATAGTAAAAGTCTATTACTTGAGTAGACTTAAATCACCTGGCTATGTAAATCGTAGGTGTTTTAATACTTAAAGAACTCTTTATAAGAAATGGTCTACTTAAAGAAATTAATATTTTTGGTAGAGTAAGTTGCACAAAAACTTTTTTAAATTTGCTGATGACTTTTGTGTATAAGTATTATTATAATTTCAAGATTTTTATGACAAACATAGCTTTAAGAACATTGTTATTGGTTTTATTGGGATACGAGTCAGTTATTAAAGAAAAATAAGATATAAAATGCTTGTTTTCCAGGATCTAGACGAAGACGTTGGCCGTATCTTGACAACAATCAACCCTCAATGGGTTGCAGATGAAGTGGCATACCACTATGGACAGGCAAAATTTACTGTCAAACCAAAGCCGACTTATGGGAAGGCATACCCTCTGTACATTTATCAAGGAACAGCTATTCGCAAGGATTCTGATGAAGCAAAGGCTCAAATCGCGGCTGGATATGGTAAATCGATAAATTTATTTTAGTTTAAGTATTATAACAAGACGTAGGTGCTTTCTGACTTCACAACTTTTCTGTCTTTCCAGTGGTTGATGGATGTTGAATACATTAGCATTGTATCAGCTTGAATCCTTGTACTCGTATGGCAGATTATATCATTATTTATCTATTGCATGTTACAAAATGTAAATAATTATGTTTTAATCTTTGTTATACTTACAATATAATATCAATATCAAAAAACATAACAGGATCAGTTGGGTTCGATGAAGCTGGTCCAAAACGTGCAAAGGTAAAGAAAACTTCGGCAGAAGAAGAGGAAGAAGAAGAACCTGAACCAGAGCCTCCTCTTTCAGAAGAGGCTAAACCTGAAGGTAATTTATTAAAACAAATGTTAATTTTTGGAATAGCAGAGAACCATGCAACAACATGTTATTGTGGCTCACATGGCATAGCGGACTTATTTAGGGTATTTGGCACATTTATGGACGATATATTTGATTGACTATAATAACAACTTCAAGAAACATATCAAATTAAATAAATCAATTAGTGGATTAGTATACAGGACACGGCGAAGAATATTTGCGGTGGCCAAAATTATACCTACCGTCAATTGTACCTTCGCTACAGATACAGGTTGAAAAATATGTGCTTGGCTAAAGATAGATAATCTGTAACATAAGTTGTAATGCTATTCTTTCACAGAGGATGTAGTTCCTGAAGAAGAGAAAGCACCAGAAGCAGCCGAAGTACCAGATGCTGCTCCTGATGAGGCTCAACCTGAAGAGGTCGCAGCTGGAGAGGGTGGTGAGGAAGCAGAACCAGAAGAAAGTAAATATAAACATATTCTTGTAGTGTACATTAATATTGTAACTTATATATCTGATATTATTATTATAATGATAAAGTTATTGTTGAATAAACTATCACAAGCGCACGAAGCCGCAGAAAAAAGAGAAGACCATTATGAATGTCAGATTAATTACACTTATCGTACCATAGAGTTGAAGATTTTAATAATTATCTAGTCACAAGGACGGCATAGGTTTTTCAACCAGTTTTAAAAAAGTTTTTATAGTAGGTAGGTAGTTACTTATTTTCTTTTATGTTTACAGAGGCTGATGCTCCGCAGGAAGGCGAGGAAGTTCTCGAAATCAAGCCCCGCGTTAAAAAACTTGCAAATCAGTTCAACTTCTGTGAACGTGCGGCTCTGACATACGTCTTTCCACGACGAGTAATGTTTTTCAACTGTTTATTGTATTTAGTGCCGGTTTCACAGGTTTAAATATATATATTTATATTTATTTATTATCTACTAGATTAATTGCCAAATTGGGATATACCTCCGGAACTTTAAAAAAATATCCATAATGAAGTAGTAAATCATAACTTGTAAGATATAGCTAAGCTTTAGTCGATACACGATTGCTTTCCAGAAGTATCTTATTTGTAGACGATATCATATTTCTAAAATTTATTATTTTTATCTTTTTTTTCTTGGATAAATATTTCTCTCTTCTCAAAGAACACCATCATCTGTTCACCAAGCATTTCTATACATACTTGGTATTTTAATAAGAAGTTAAAATTTTCTTCCATCTGTTATAGTCTGTCGATACGCAAACTATTCCGCCGCCTAGAGCCAACTACGGCTCTACCGCTCTTCAAAGCATTATATTTGATTTCTATCAAGAGGACTATGCAAGGAAAATGAAAGAGAAAGAAGATGAAAAACCAAAAAGGGTAATGGACTAGCATGAGACGTCTAATATTATCATTATTCACTTTATATAGGTATTTTTATGGAAAAGGTTGGCACAAAAGTATGTTGGTAGTACCTGATGGTAAGTGATCACCGCCGCCCATGGCGAGCATAGACACTAGGGCACGAGTCACTGAGCCGTAACTGGCCTGTACTGTAACATTACTTCTATAAACATAATTTATCATTTATTTGTTTCTCCAGTCTATGTGGACCACTGGGAGTGATTTTAAACATATTTTCAACTTTTTTTATAAACAGTTGCGCAAGAAGGCATCCAAAACGGCCAAGTCGGCGCAACAAATTCATGATGAGCAACTCGCCCAGAGGATTCGCGAGGCATGGTCCATACTCGAGAGGCTCGTAAATCAGAATATTTATGATGACATTGGTAAGTGTTATTGTCCAATCCATTCTGAAAACAACACGGCGAACTTTAGACACATCACGGTTAAATTCATGTATTAGTTATCTTTATAATAATTGTGGTACTTTACTTACTTATTCCGATGGCTCAGCGATCCGAAGTGAGGCCTCCGACCCGAAGAGACGCCACTGGTTCCGGCATTGCATTTGTCCATCTTCACAGATCTAATACTGTTTTATACATGAATATTATCATCTTCTTTTCATTTGGTGTATTACGATACGATAAGCCTATGTTCTATGTAGGAAGTTTCTCCCGCGATGCGAATGACGACTCATCGAATATTTTTACTGCCAGCTCAAGATTATCGTTACTGGGATGATCCATCTGATGATTTCCGTGAGGGTATGGGTTCATTGCTGCCCCTCTGGAAGTTCCAGTATGACCCGATGTCGAAACACGCAGTATGTGATGTGGGATGGAATCCTCATTACCAGGACTTGTTTGCTGTGGCTTATGGCTCCCGTAAGTTTTATCTGTCGCTTCGAAAATGCATTCTGTTTTTTTTTTTGCTTAACATAGTTAGGTACTCTACTTTGTCTTAAGCGGCAGTGATGTCCAAAAATAAGACATGGGAATCAGACTCTCTTAACGATCGGCACAAAAACCATGGAGCCTCTCTACATCAGCTCCAAAACTATGTTTGAGATCAGCTTCACCTATCGACCTGCACAGAAGTGTTAAGTAGGAATAACCACTTATTTTTAGCACCAATAATGAAATAATAATAAAAAATGATTTAGGTACGTACGACCATGAAAGACAATCTTGTCAATTTCAATCAATTCATTTCATTTCAAAAGTGTCAGTGTAAGTAAATTTTATCCTTGTCTTTACTAGTGGACTTCATAAACCAGCAGAAAGAGGGGTGCCTCTGTATGTACAGCATCAAGAACCCTGCATTCCCTGAATACGCAGTCATTACGCAATCCCCAATTATCTGCCTAGATGTTTATAAGGAAGTACCATATCTTGTATGTGTTGGTAAGTGTCCAGCTCAAATCACTGGATGTACTTCTTTTTCTTTAACAAGATTTCATGGCCATTGTTTAGTACAGTAAGCTATATTATAAATTTTGAATCATCATCTCAGTCTTATTCTGCCCACCGCTTTTTATACGACAACCAACTCGGTCTTGTGCCATTTCTCATCCAAGTACAGTTTGAATATTAAATGAGAAAGATTTGATGAGTATAATAATTTTGGTGTCCAGTTGTTTTAGTTGTACGTTTATTAATGCAGGCTGTATCCCCGATGTCCCTACACAGCAGAAAGAAATGAGTGGTAGACTAGCCCCGTCTCCCAAACAGAAATCGATTAAAGTTATTCATTTGCATTTTTTGACGTTGTGTATGTCCTACATGTCAACTAACACTCATTTTTATTTTTATATGTACAGGCTTATATGACGGAAATGTCTGCGTATACAATGCCCAGTTGACGTTAGAATCGTCTTATCAGTACAAATCTGACTCGGTACACGATAAACATAGCAATATTGTATGGGAGGTAAGATCTAAATAATAATTTGTATTAGATATATACAATTTATCTACAATTAATGTTTTATGGGCCGAAAAAAATAAATGTGTATCAAAAATTTTACAGAATAATTTTGTGTAACTACTCAAATACCCACAAAATAAAAAAAATAGATGTTTAATAAGTTTAATTTTTGTCAAATCATACTAATATTATAAAGATTTGTGTTTTTGTTTGTAACTAATAAACTCAATAACTACATGACCGATTTCAAAAATTCTTTCACTGTTGGGTTGATTTTTTCAATGTTGGTTCTTTCAATGTACGTTACATTAACCTCGGGTAACATAGGCTATATTTAAAAAAAATGGGGGATCCTTAGTATAACACTTGCGAAGCTGCGTCCTGGTTCGCTACTGTTAATAATTATCTATAAGCCTGTTTTTCTTAACTTGACCCATATAGTAAAAAATCTTAGCGTGTCTTTTTATTCAATTATACATGTGTAAAATCGACAGATCGCCAGAATACTAAGAGTGTTGTGTTAAATGCCATTTCTAACTATATTATTATTATTTGGGTGTGAATGATAATTTTAATTGCCTATTTTCGTTAAAAAGACGTACTAAGATTGTTTACTATATGGGTCAAGTTAAGAAAAACAGGGTTTACTTTTAGTATACATTACATCCTTTAGTCTGTCCTAAGTATTAGAATATTAAACGTTCATTTTATATTTCTTTTTCTTATCGTGTCGTTTACAAAAATTCTAATCATTTTCTTTAATGTAGATCCGCTGGGGAGCACGTCTAATCGATGGAGAAGCATCATTTTTCTCTATATCCGGGGACGGTCGCGTTGTGCAATGGGCCGTGATGCCTGGAGAGCTGCAAGCTACTACAATCATTACGTTATCTTCAAATATGCCGCCTATTCCCGGACCAGACGGCACAATGGTTACCGTAAATAGTAAGGATTTTTATTCTATCGAAGTATTTATTGACAGCTACTCATACCCTATTATTACACAAGACAAGTGACCGTTAGGTTACTCGAAAATACTGACGACACCAGCCACACAGAGTAATATTCTGTGCCAGCCACCCATAGTTGACACTAATTGCGGAAAGCACACAAAAAGAAGACATTACTTCTGATAAGAGAACTCTTTTGTGGGTTTCCGAAATCCTAACGCTTGGGTTGGGTTTGTTAATCAAAATTGTTTGTTTGTTTCCCTCTGGGACGTATCGCGATTGCCCGGTGTAGTACTACCTACGCTGCGGACTTCTACAGGTTCGCAGTCGGTATCACTACCTACAAGGTTCCGATAAAAGTTTATTTTTTCATATTGTAGTGTTCAAACTCCCTTCTTAGTATATAGGTACGCAAACTTTTTTTTAAGGCTGTGGTAGCTGCATTTGCTTCCACCCGGAGAAAGCAGAGATATTCATGGTGGGCACAGAAGATGGAATGATCCACACATGTTCTCTAAAGTACAATAGGAACTATGTGCGGTCTGTACAGGGACACCACATGCCTGTTTATAGGATTCACTACAATTTGTACAATAATACAATTTACGCATCGTGTTCTGGAGATTGGCGTGTGAAGATTTGGGAAGACGGCCGAGAGTGAGTTTTGATAAATTTTAATATAAAAATCTGTATTCTACGATGACGTAGGCAGCTAGGTTACAACGTGGGTTATTGGTATGGGGTTGCTTGGAAGCGTAAAGGGGAGGTTTATGCCCAGCAGTGGGACTTAAATAGCTAACAGAAAAGCCTAGAATTAGATTGCAACCGCTGCCAATCCGCATTGGAACAACGTGGCAGAGAAGGCTCTAATCCTCTCGATTGAAGGGAGTCCCGTATCCCTGCAGTGGAATGTTTATGGGATGATATGATTTATTTTTCACAGTGAGCCTTTATTCATGTTTGAGCTTGGGTCACCGGTGGGCGACGTCAAATGGGCGCCATATTCCAGCACTGTATTTGCAGCTTGCACGGCTGATGGAAAGGTAACTATAAAATATTAAATATTTTAACGATTATTCCCAATTATCCCTTGTAGAGTTGTAGCACTGTCCCATGGGGTGACAATTGAGAATCTCTTTCCCAGTTGTCAACCGAGTGACATTTTCCCAACTGTTCCATTCGGGTAGGTCCCATTTGTTCTATGGAACATGACGTAGGTAATAGAACAATTTTAGAAAATATTGTCCCTATTTGTACTGTAGAACAGTTGTACTTTTTGTCTCAATTGTTCAATAAAACAAACTAAGTAGGTATATAAACTTCTTGAAGTTGATATGTAAACTGGCCACTCGAGAATGATTTGCTACATATACCTATAAGTCTTATATATCTCATCATGGAAGAATTTGGGAAAAGAGATTCACATTTAGTTCTGTGCATTCATAACAAAAACAGGAGCAAAAGCTAGTATGTAGTTCTAAAGTACAAATAGGGACAATATTTTCTAAAATTGTTCTATTACGTCATGTTCCATAGAACAAATGGGATCTACCGTTCCATATAAGTCTTATATATCTCATCATGGAAGAATTTGGGAAAAGAGATTCACATCTAGTTCTGTGCATTCATAACAAAAACAGGAGCAAAAGCTAGTATGTAGTTCTAAAGTACAAATAGGGACAATATTTTCTAAAATTGTTCTATTACGTCATGTTCCATAGAACAAATGGGATCTACCGTTCCATTCCGATTCGTACCAAAGGGGACAAATGGTATCTTTTTTTTGACAATTTAGATAGGGTCTTAAAGATTAGCTTGCGAAAAAAATAATAGGTACTATGTAGAATTTGTTCAGCTTTCATCATTTAATCATGCATGTCACGTTATGATTATGTATGCGACACGATAAAAAGAACTTTCAAAATTGCCCATAAAATAACACCCCACATTGCGTGAATGTAACACATAGACTTCGTAATAGGTATATACTTAAGAATTCTTTATCTAATAAACTTGAAGTTCTTTATATCATAAATTTCGCACAAAATAGTTTTTAGTGTCACTAAAGTTTTAAACTTTACACATTTATAAGTTTTAACAAATTGTTCGCCTTTGCTAGACATAGTTACACGAAAGTAAATTATTTTACGTCTTTAAGCGTTATTGTCAGTTATTATGATGTGTCACTTTTAGATTTTTAGATCCATCGAGAAGTTATTAAAGGAGGATTAAGGTGTTTTCAAACTACGCTATATTATATAGCAAATATCTATATAGCAGAATAGTACCTATTACGTCCTATCACCTTCAAATCAATAACAAGTAGCTAAGTGTGAACGTGTTCATAATGAATGTATGAGAGCAATATTGTTGTATGAGCTATATACTATTCACAGGTGTACGTATACGATTTGAATGTGAACAAGTACAGGCCGATATGCATTCAAGCGGTAGTTTCTAAGAAGACTAAGAAACTCACCAGGCTCGACTTCAACGCCACTTTGCCAGTCATCGTCTGTGGAGATACTAAGTAAGTGCAGTGTGATTTTATTCTTATGGCGCAAAACATAAAAATGGTATAAAGTTCAATATTTTGTATACTTTTTGCTTGTTGTATTGTAGCTACTCTTAAAAATATTCCTTTGACGATTCGATTTGACGACCTCCGTGGCGTAATGGTTACCATGCCGGACCGCCAACCAGGAGGTCTTGGATTCGAAATTCGGTCGGGTCATGATGAAAAACGAGAACTGTTTTCTGATTCGCTTGGTTCTTGGATGTTTATTTATATAATATGTATTTGTTATGAAAATATAGTATCGAGTTAGTATCCCATAACACAAGTCTCCAACTTACTTTGGGAATAGTTCAATCTGTGTGATTTGTCCCTATAAAATTTATTTTATTTAATAAGTTAATACAATTTTAATATGTTCAGAGAAACTATATTTATTCGAGCATAAATTTACAAAAGGGTTTTAAGTTTGTGGAAAACAAGTAAATTATAAAGTACATTGTAATAAGATTATATTCATTACAGTCAGTCAATTAATTATTATTTTGATTGATTAGTTTACCTTACTCTTGAATAAAATCGCAATTACAATTTTTTATTATGTATAATTTCAATTTAATGCAGGATTATTTTCAAGAGTCATAGTAATAATATACAAACATTATAAATGATTAACAAAAATAATAATAGAGACCTAGCCGTTACCTGCAGCAAAACATGCTTTACATTTACACCGTTACAAATGGTTGTAGCATGATATATCTAAAAATCCTAAAGAGATTACTCTTTATAATCGAAAAATTGTTTAAAATATTAATATGTACTTACAAATACAATATTTATTTATTATCAATTGTTCTCCACATAAGGTTGCAAATGCATACTTGTAACAACATTTCAAAACAACAATGATTAAGTAGATTTTGACAAAAATAATGAAAAGTTATACAATTATTATTAAACTAACATTTAAATAAGTTAAATGAAGTTAACATATACCTTATTTATATGTTGAAATAGAATTTAAGATTACAAATTTAAACACATTAGCAAGTAGAAACATGTAGTTAAAATTATGAATGTTTTCCACATTATTTCTGCAGTGGTAAGCCTGATAAAGACTACGAGTCCAGGGGTAGCCAACTGACCGGGTACTACACTTCTACACTACATTGTTGATCATAAAAAAAGTTGTAAAGGCATATGGAATGCATCCAGA
Source organism: Endotricha flammealis (assembly GCA_905163395.2). NCBI lineage: Eukaryota > Metazoa > Arthropoda > Insecta > Lepidoptera > Pyralidae > Endotricha > Endotricha flammealis. The sequence continues at coordinate 5,060,840 of LR990870.1, read as the reverse complement.
AAAAGTATAATAACCTAAACCAGATAATGTAGTATACCTACCACATTATTTTGTTTTTTCTGTACTTAATGTAAAGATAGGATCACAATACAAATGTTAGTATATGTAATAGTAGTTCTAACTGGTTAAGGTATAAACAATACGAAAGTATTGACTTGAATAATAATAAACCAAAAACATAAAATATTAAGCTAATACCAATTTTACTAGGTATGTTTGCAGTCTTTAATTTTTTTTCTCTCCCAGAAGTTTGTCATAATCATCCCTCACTTTTTTACATTCACTTTGAAGATCTTCGAATTGGTTCTGGAAATGAGAAAGAATAACTAGTCATAGAGGAAAAAAAACTAGATGGCGAAATGAGGCTAATACATGTGTAGAAGATAGACAAGGCATGAGATGATAGGCCTTTATCCAAGACATTTTAATATGTTTATGATAAAAATGGAATATTATTTTTCCGTATCATATCTGTGCTCTAATCCCATATCCCATCAGTGGGATGGTTATGGGTTGATGATAATGTCTGCGAAGCTTACACTTGGTGCTGATTTATACAGATTCACAATCAAACCATATTTTTTTGCAAAAAAAAACAAATTTTATTGTTATGTATGTACCTGGCATATGGAAGCCTGTTGCTTCATAGCAACACAGCTCTCCATGATTTCTTTAAACCGCTCCTTGTCGAGTTGTTGCGCTTTCTGCGTCTCAGTCAACAGTTTGTCAATACGATTTTTATACTCGGTAACAACTGTAAAGAATTTTTTTTTGGTTATAAATTTTGTTTACCTAATGTTAACTAGTATATAATAATTTTTACGTACCATTTAGTTGATATTTAACTGAGGTTAGCTCAGACAAACATCTTTCGCCTGAAAAGTGGCTACTTTCCTGTTGTAAATAGTTTAAATACAAATAAACAACACTGACAACGGTTAACAAAATAATGAAAGTCAGAAAAAACTTGTCTCTAGTTCTTAAAAAAGGCCGTGGTATCATTTTTGAACAAACACTATTACTTAACATTATCTAAACTATAATATTATGATTAACTCCAAAGAATTTGCATAATAAAAGCGGTGAAAATGAATCAATCACGCAAATTGTTTGTTTTGTTTGTTTTTAATATATTTTTTTAGAGTCATCTTTTTGGTCAGGCAAAAGGTCTACAGCTAATACAGCCTATAGCCTATGTCGAGTGTTTAAAAGTGTTTTTTAGCAAGTTTAAAATTTATACGAAAGGATGAAACCAAATTGTATGACGTCCTTATCATGATATACAGAAAGAAAACATAAAATTTTCATATTATGTTTTTTTTACAAAAAATGAAAATATTTTGTCTAATACTAATGACCTCTACCGGAGTTTACAGTAACTAATACAAATAAGAACCATTGTTTCGTTTCCTTTTCTTATTACCTACTTTCTCGTAAAAGTATTAAATTATATTTGGTTTATTTATCTAAAAAAATGTTGTCTAATGATTTTATAAATCATAGTGGTTAAATGATACTTTTCTCAAAATAATGTATTTATTTAAATTAAATATAGCGCCCTCTACCGAGATGAAAAGTAATAAATTAGTTAAATGTCTCCGATATTAATTTCAATTGCTATTTCTTGATTTCATGTGCAATATTTAGTCAAATTTATACTATTGGGGCATGATATTCAACTATGGTTTTGAATAAAATAGCGCTGCATCTTTTAAATCATAATTTCGCCAGGCATCCCATAGCCTCCATAGCTCAGGGGTTAGAGCACTGGTCTTGTAAACCAGGGGTCGAGAGTTCAAATCTCTCTGGGGGCATCGTGAAATATTTTGGTTTTTGAATCCAAAATTTAATTTGTAATTCTTTTTATATACGAATTCCGGTTTTTTTTCAGGGGAACTTGTCATGTTTTGAAATTATCACCCAATTTGCGAGTCATGTGTAAACCGCCAAAGAAAGCACAGGGCGTAGACCAGAGAACATTACAGGTAATTTTAATTTAAAAACATTTATGAGAAAACCATACTAATTTTATAAATGAGAAAGTGAGTTTGTTATTCCTTCACGGCTTGACTAAGCAGCCGATCATTATGAAAATTTGCATACATATTGTTAGGGGTACATACAGAGCCCAACATAGGCAAATTTTTACGCGGGCGAAGCCGCGGGTAACAGCTAGTATTTACTAAAGTAATCTCGTCTATGGTATTTTGGAAATTCTTTCCAAGTGAATGAGGTAGAAAAAAATATTATGCCAGTTCTATTAAAAATATATATTTATTCTTTTTAAAGAATAATCTGTTACCAATTATTTAATTTCTATGCTGCCAGTTGCATAACGAATGCGTTTTTTTTTCAGATAATGAAATTAGATAAGCTTTTGACTTTGGTCAGAGATCCGCCTTTTACTCCTGGCGTGGTGGAAGAGAAGTTCGAAGACGATTAATTTTATACATTTTTATTTTATTTAAAAATAACCCATTAGCAAGTGTAGTGCATCTATACAATGCGAAAGTGGAACTAGGAATTACAATACGACTATTTTAGTATTAGTTATATTAGAAATAAAAATACGAATTTATATGGTATTATTATTTACTGTAGCTTTGAAATTATGAAATAAAAAAATACATAATTAGTATTTTTGAAATCGTTCATGCAATAGCATAAGTATTCAAGACCAGGTGCATTTTTTTTTAATACAAATTCATCCCAACCCAACATAGGTCAATTTTTACGCGGGCGAAGCCCCGGGTAACGGCTAGTAATTAATATAACTAATTACAGAATTTACATTTTTAATAAACTCTCAAAAACAAACAATAGCCATCAGATGACATTAATAGTAAAATTGATACATTTTTATATATTGACTAGAATTTTCCGAGATGAATTAATTGAAAAGTCAATCAATTTCAACTAGGTAGGTACATATATTATAATATGATTTCTTTTCTACATTTTCTTGTCTTTCTTATTTGTTTTAACACCGACGCCAGAAACAGTACAAATATTTAAAAACTTTGTTATTTCTTATGCAAAAATGAAAAAAGTGTGCCACATAATTTTCAAACAAAATATTCACTTAAGTGAATGATACGACGGCTTAATAATTTTGATTAAATATTCACCAAAGATCAGCCAAGTTTTAACTAACACTTGTTTTGTCACTGCATTGTATTCTACTTAACAGCTTCACTGCCGGCTACAGTATGAGGGTGTAGATCGACAAATGCCAAAACCTAATATGTGTTTTATTTTAATTTTAAAATGTCAATGTATACTGAGAATATAAAAAAATAATTAAAAGTAATAGAAATGTAAATTGAATTGGAAAACAATAAATTTCCAAACAATAACAACAAAATTGGAAAACAATAAATTGCCAAACAATAACAACAAAATTGGAAAACAATAAACGCGCCAGAGCGGGGCCGGCCTCTCGCGCCGCACCCCGCGCCAGCGCGGGCTCGGCACTAAAACTGCTAAGAATGACAGTGACAAAACATGTTTTAATTAAGCTTTTGGTTTATCTTTTTGTATCGAGATTTACTACAAAGTTGTGAACATTTACTTTTTTCGTTGTTTCAAATCCTTAAATCTGATACCTAAGTATGCCCTCGCAATTGTGGTGCTTTGCGGATGCGTCGATGCGATATTAAATGCATAGATTTTTTGTAACATTTTTAAAAATAATTATTAGTAACGATTAATAACAAATAAAGACACAGCAGATTAGTAAACGCATAGGGTAGTACCTATTTCGTGCCTCTAATACAATAAAAAATAAGAAGGCATGACTATTCTAACTTTACTCTTAATTATTTTAATTTATACTATTCCTAAACATAATAAAAATGACAGTGCAAATGACGCATACTATTTTTAAAATTCTTAACAATAATTTTAAAACGTACTTAAAAATGTAACTTGTCTCACACAAGCTTTTTACTGTGCATCCACACCGCTATTACTTTTTGTGGTGCAAAGTATCAAAGTGTTAGTGGGCATCATCCGTTACCAAAAAGTTATTTGAAATGTTAAAAAGTCGCTTTGAAGAATGTTAACCGATGTAATCGTGTTGCAAATGTGCCCCACAAAAAGTAGCTGTGGATTTACGGTTAATTTTTGTTTATTTGATTGAGCATTATAGCAGTAAATCTAATAACGTAATATTAAAACAACGAGGTAATGCTCTATTGGTCATAGAGTTAATAATTTAATACTATTCAAAGTAAATTGTGACCTTAAAACTATAAACATCAAATATTGCTTAGCTAATAAAAGCTCTAGTTTGACTAGAAAATTGTAAATGCAATAAGAAAACTATACTACAAAAGTGCACCTTTAATGGGCTAGATCAGATCTAAAATTGGTTTAAAATATTTTTCCTGCAACATAAGATTCAATTATGGCTATTTACTAATGTTTTAATCTTAATAAAATTTGGTAAACATACCACGTGCTTTACCTAAGTGACTTACTATGCCGATGTAGAATAAAACACAAATCTCTATTATTAAACAAAAGAATTTTAAAACACAAATCTCCATTCTTAAAAAAATAATTATAAAACACAAATCTCCATTCTTAAAAAAAGGATTTTAAAACACAAGTCTCCATTCTTAAAAAAAAGAGAATTTAAATTCGTCAATGCACGTGCAGCTGGCAACAAAGTTTACTTTTTTTTTAAGAATGCAGGTTTTGGCAACATGGTCTTTTGTAGAAGCAATAGAGAAAACATGGAATGGGCATTCTGGGAATGTACCACCCTCAAAGAATATTGGAGTGAAGCATCTCATACTTTTCTCCCATCATCTCTTTCCCAATTCCTACATCTGTCAATACAAATATATTATGGCAACTAATTAGCAATAAAAGGTTTCATCGTGTGAAGTCAATATCTATAACTGCAAGACGTGGTTCATTCTCCACAACATATTAAAATATATTAAAAATTCCTAAGGATACAGAAGTTTTGGACCTATCTTGTTGCATCTCTCTACGGCTCCAGCGCCAAGCTTGAGGTCTAAAAACGCGCGAGCGTCGTTTGGTGCCGGCGCTTCACGACCAGTAAATTGTATCTGAAAATATAAAAAAACCAAATAATTTTCAGATAGATGCAACACAATGGAACATTTAAATTTCTATATTATGTGCCTTGATAAAACGCAGTGTTGCCGTGAGAGAAGCTGCTTGTCTTCCTTGCCTAAAATAGTCTATGAATTAAAAACTTACCGAGTTTGTTTATGGTTTTCTCAAGTTTTTACCTCTTTGAACACCAGTTAGCATCGTCCCGTGTGACATCTGTCAGTCTAATGTCATTTTTGCCGCGAAAAGATCGTTAAATTTTCACTCCAAAAATAGATAAAAGTTTTATTGTTAATTTTATGCTAATAATATCGATATTAGTGTTAAAACTTAGTAAAAAGTGGAATGGAGAAAGATATCGAGAGGTCGGATTCGGTTGCCCCGGATGGGGAACCTCGCCGAGCCGATTCCCTAATGGGTTCGGATTCGTGTTCATCCTCGGAGGATGAGGGCGCGGCTTCTCCGCCTCCCAATAAGAGAAGAAAGCTTTCTTCACGCTCGTCATGTAGTAAGTACTCTCAGGAGCATTCACATTATTACGATCCACGGGTTGACGCCTTGATGACACAAGTGTCTCACATTTCCAATTTGATTGCCCATAATATACAGGCACAAACGCCAAGTACGAGTGCACAAACACCATCACCTCAAACAGGCGATTTTTTAAGAATGTCCATGCCTACCTCTACCCTATCATTAGGAGAGGTTAGTATAAATTTTGACGAGAATAAAATTATACCACCTGCTCATCCAGAGCGACTTAAACAGCTATACAAGCTACAACAATTTGACTCTGTAGCATGGAGGGGCATTCGTTATAAGAAAACAGTGCAGTCATATGCAGCAACCCCTGGATTTACAGCCTTAAAAGTAAATGAGGAATTGTGTCATTTTAATAGGAACACAGATTATTTGCTTTCCACTGAGAACTTTGTAGCTAGTTTATCAAATGCTGTCTTAGAACAAAGACAATTGGTGCAGGAATCACTGCAAGCGATTTTGGATTGGGCATCCACAGATTCCACAGATTTAAATGTAAATAATTTGTATAAAAAATTTTCGTCAATGTTTGGTCCAGATTCTGCCATAGCTAAAAACTCTGAAATGACTATGCAAATGATTTGTGGTAAGAGATCAGAATCAATTGAATATCGCCGTGAACGCATACTAAAGGAGGTAACTAACCAGAATATTCGGGAAAGCTTACAAAAGATACCACCAAGCTCGGAGTACCTATTTAGTCGGAAGGGTCTCCTACCTATAATTCAATCATTAGGCGGGTCGCAGACCTGGCTGAACACTCCACAATATATAAATAGAAGGAGAGCATATGAACATAATTCAGGAAAGAAACACTCTCAAAACAAATCGTTTCAGAGTAAAAAACAGAATTTTAAAAACAAAAATAAAGCGAAGAAGCCCTTTCAGTCAAATAATTCCCAGTCCCGTAGAACCGATACCAATTCAAAGAATTGACAATCAAAGGAGCTTCAGTGGGGGATGCTTAAAGAATCATGTAGGCGCTTGGCAACAGTTGAAAGCAAATCCGTTCATTCTCAAGATTATTACAAATTGCAAAATTCCATTCATAATGAAGCCCCCATTGCAGTTTCCTTACAAGAGCCTTCTCAGGAGGTTCTCAACCAAGGTGTCACCGGAAATGACAAATATGATAGCAGATTTAAAAAAGAAGAAAGTGTTAGAGACACCTCCGTCACTAAATGCCGGGTTCCATTCCAAAATGTTTTTAGTGAAGAAGCCAGATGGTGGAATAAGACCTATTTTCGACTTGCGCCACCTCAATGCACATATAGGGACAAAACACTTTCACCTAGTATCTCAATCAGATGTAGTAGATTTCCTACAGGTCAACGACTGGCTTGTCAAGGTAGACCTTCAAAATGCTTATTTTCACATACCAATACACGAAGCTCACAGACGGTTCCTGAGAATCATTTACAATCACGAGATTCTGCAACTAACTGCGTTACCCTTCGGCCTTTCTTCGGCACCACAGATTTTTTCTGCGGTGTCAAATTGGGTTGCGGAAACCCTCCGGGCCAAGGGCGTTCGGGTGTTGGTCTATTTGGACGACTACCTGCTAGCGCATCAGGACCGCTCTGCACTAGTCACTCAGGTTGCGGAAACACTGAGTTTGCTAGAGACTTTAGGGTGGCACATCAACCATCCAAAGTCAGTCACAGACCCCGCACAAGAGCTCGAGTATTTAGGTCTAGAGTGGAACTCTCTCAAAAACACAGTTGCATTACCCCAGAAAAAAGTGAAGAAAATAGAATTATTAATATCTCTAATAAAGAGAAGAAAGTGGACTTGCACATTAAAAGAGGGTCAGAGTCTGTTAGGACTTCTAAACTTTGCGACACTAGCCGTTCCCGGAGGTCGTCTTTATTGTCGCAGGATGCAATTGTTTCTGAGAGAATTCCGCGAGGGGCGATTGAGAGAGAGAAAAGCTCTACCTCAGGCGGCTCACCAGGACATGAATTGGTGGATAAGAGCAGTAACAAACTGCAGATCCAAGCCGCTTCTCCGCCAAGATGTGACACACTTTTTAACCACCGACGCGGCGGATGCCGGTTGGGGCGCCCAGTTAAACAACTTGTACCTGGCAGGAAAGTGGACTCCGCTTCAGAGGAGGTGGCACTCCAACACAAAGGAGATGTATGCTGTATACGGCGCAATTGTGAGCCAGATGAATCTATTGAAGGGAGCACACATTTTAGTTCAGTCAGACAACAGAACACTAGTAGCATATATCCGAAACGAAGGAGGTACTCGGTCAATGGCTCTGCTAAACTTAACCACCAAGTTACTAAAGTTAACCGAAAGGATCGGGGTAACACTCACGGCCCATTACCTGCCAGGGAAGTTGAACGGGATTGCCGATCGCCTGTCAAGGGGTCGGGCAGTGCCCGAGTGGCGCCTGGTTCCCCGAGCGCTGGAGGAGATATTCAGCGTCTGGGGCGTCCCCGACGTAGATTTGTTCGCGTCCAGGGACACGGCGGTCGTTCCAAGTTACGTCACACTGGACTCAACAGATGGGTACGCAATTTTCTGCGACGCCTTCAGTCGTCCTTGGAACTATCAGCTGGGGTGGCTGTTTCCACCTCCCAGCCTGATCCCACGAGTATTGGCTCACTTAAATCGTTCGAGAGGAACATACATTTTGATAGCCCCGCAGTGGGCTCAATGCTTTTGGCTCCCAGACCTCCAGAACAGAGCCCTGGAGGACCCCATTGTGATACCAGATCTAAAGAACAACTTAGTCGATCAGACAACAGGGCGTTGCCCTCCTCAGGTAGAGAAATTATCACTTCTAGCATGGAAAATTGGGGGTGGGCAGAACAAGTATCCCACTGGGCCCAAGCAGAGAGAGAATTGTTACAACGCAGCTGGCGTACCTCGACTTTGTCCACATATCGAGTCCCAATCAAAAGATGGATAGAGTGGTGCACGTCCAATAACATAAATCCTAAATTACCTACAGGTAATGTTGTAGCACAATTTTTAGCAAAACTATATTTAGAAGACAAGTTTGCATACAGCACAATATTACTGCATAAATCTGCCATTTCTACTTTTTGTGCTACATCTACAGAGAATTTGTCTAAGAACTTTTTTGTTCAGCAGATTTTAAAAGCCATCTCTCTCGCCAAGCCTGAAATTATTAAACCTCCTGTTTTTGACATCAAATTATTATTTGATTGGCTACAATCTACTCCCTTCTCAGGGACCTTATTTGATATTTCTCGAAGAACAGCTCTGATACTCCTTCTTGCTTCGGGTCGCAGAATACACGACCTTACCCTGTTGGATATATCCCAGTGCGACACAGATCAAACAGATAGGATTACACTGTGGCCCAGATTTGGCTCTAAGACAGATTCAAATACACATAGACAGTCTGGTTGGACATTAATCAAACATCATAATAAAGAAATATGCCCGGTGGGTCATGTCAGAGAGCTCATTCGGCTTTCAGATCTAAGAAGGTCTCAGAGCAACATTACCAATTTATTTATTTCTGTCACTGGCACTGTGAAAGCTGCATCCAGAACAAATATTGCCAACTGGATTAGAACTATATTCAAGGATTCCAAGATTGAATCTTCCCCAGGAAGCATTCGGTCTGAAGTAGCATCTCGAGGATGGCTAGAGAATAGATCTGTAGAAGACATCCTTAAAAGAGGCAATTGGAAGTCAGATCAGACTTTTAAAAAATATTACTGCCGCAGTGTCAGGTTGAGTGGATCAGGTACTGATTTATTATTTAGGCATTTCGAAAGTGCCGAATTATAGTTACTAATTCTCAGTAAAGATTATTAAATTTAATGAAAGAAATAATGATAATTTATATTTCTAAGTAAATTAGTTTTAATGAAAGAAGTACATTCATAATGTTAATTTCTTATTGATCCTTTCTCAAGGAGATACTAATTCTCAGTAAAGTGTTTTATTTATAATGAAAGAAGTAATATGTTATTTTTTTATTTATTTTTATTTATAGATCTCAAAGAGTTGATCTCATAAATTTCAGATCATGTTGTGAACTAATTATAAGAAGTTGTTTTGTTGAAATTTTGATTACTAAATATATTGTATAAATTAAGTTATGCTTTTTGTTCTCAGTCTCATTCTTCTTAATTCACATAGCGTTTAAACAACTTACACCAGCAGATAACAAACAGGTCTCTCACGGCAACACTGCGTTTTATCAAGGCACATAATATAACTGTTTTGCATTACAACAAAACAATTATTATGTGTAGGATAAAACGCAGTGTTGCAGCAAGGTCTTGCTGGTGAGGGACACTATGACATTAGACTGACAGATGTCACACGGGACGATGCTAACTGGTGTTCAAAGAGGTAAAAACTTGAGAAAACCATAAACAAACTCGGTAAGTTTTTAATTCATAGACTATTTTAGGCAAGGAAGACAAGCAGCTTCTCTCACGGCAACACTGCGTTTTATCCTACACATAATAATTGTTTTGTTGTAATGCAAAACAGTTATATAGTGTCCATTCAGGCTACTGACATGAATACAGAACCAGGATCTGACAAAAAATCGCTCGTTGGCAAGATAGACAGCCACGTCGCAGAAATATACAGAAAAAAAAAATGGAACATCCGATAGCCCAACTCTTTTCATATCTCTTGTCTCCCTATTTCCTTTCTAGTACTGAGCAACACACTTGGTCGAGTTCTTTATGTTTCTGATGTTCATAGACGGCGGTAACCACTTTGAATCAAGCTGGCCTTGGCTTGTTTGTCTGCCATATAAAAATAAAAATTTACAAATCGCACACAACATACAGCGTAAGTTATAAGTGAAAATCTAGTTCACTAGATCGCACATTCTTACGAGATTTTCACAAATTAATTGAAAATTCGCCAAAGAACGAGCAAAATAAAAATGTTAATTTTTCGCTTTGCATAATAAGATCACTACAAGTTAAGCATCTCTTTTTGAGAAGCCTAAGTGTACACTATTGTGTATTTACCTGTGCAAGTGGATGTAAATGTCTCTCTGGGAATTCTCTCTGATGTCCCAATACCCAGTCTGCGGGCCACATTGTACCGTTTTTAGGTGTAAATGGCAAAACTAGGACATACGCCCTATTCGTTGCTGAGAATGCCACTCTGTAATAATGTCCTTTCGTTGCTCGTTCCCATACAAAACCGTCTGCGTCTGCGCCACCACGTTGAAGCCATGATACACGAGATAGGTCTGCAGCGTGGATACCTATTTCGGCATACTCAGCCCATGGGAGTAAGTCGCCCCTGATGATAATAAAACACGTGTTATATTAGTCATTTGGAAGTGAGATTCCTATAGGAATCGATTTACAGATCTGCATAATCAATTAATTTCAATTCTGTATAATTTCAATTTAAAATTAACAGAAAATCCTAATTAGTTCTCTTTAAACTTTGAAATTTGTTAGTGTTCATTTAGTTTAGTATTTAGTTAAAGGTACAATCCAATACCGATCGCTCAGGATAAGCCTAGCAAGTCAGCAGAAATTCGATGTGACAGACATTATTTTATTATGTATTTTTAAATTTTTCGGTCAACAAACAGTGGACTCATCAATGAAGAAAAATTTCATAGGATAATCATACATAGTGACTAGTACTTATAAGAAATGGGGAGAGGTAACCAAAACTCATGTCACGAAAATTCATTTGACGTAATCTACAGGCTCCAAATTATCACATACTTAGAGAGGTAGGGCACAGCGGATAATACGCTCAAATCGGAGCAGCCCGTCTGCGGAAGGACCTCCACCTTACAGAAGATCGTAGCCAAATAGCAATGGTCTCGGCCGTGTTGTGTTCCTACGGTGAGTAAGGTCTCCAGAGCTCCACTTGGGGGGTTGGGAGAGTTGGCAACGCGTGAGTGATACCCTCAGTATTGCAAGTCTATAGGCTACGGTGATGCTTACCATCAGGTGGGAATTATGTAAGCTGCCATATGCTTGTTTGCCAACTTTGTGGTATAAAAAACATACTAACCGTGTAACTGCACCAAGCAGCGAAGTTGTTTCAAGCCAGCACCGCGCGCCGGCCTGCAACAAAGCTCGCAACACGTGCCCGGCGACGCGACGCATGTTGCGGCGACAACAGGGAGGCGTATTGCGACCTGAGATGACGTACGATGGCGTGCCTTGGACTGATGGAAAACATCTCTGTAACATGAAAGAATATTATAAAATATGTATGTACATACTTATTTATATTATATTTAAAAGCAATGAAGTATATTACAAGTAAATTGCAGTACTTATAATTGAAAATTAAATATGGCCAACGCAAGGTAATATTTCATCGACGCGACGATTTCTAATAGTAGAGTAAAATCTCATCTGTAGCAATGGGCTACTAATCCTGCGTAGTTTGTATTAACGGTATTAACTATAGGGTAGATGGCGCCACTGCTTACGCAATTTAAAGAAATTAAAAATTTCGCCACCCCTACTATCCTTCCCGGTAGCTAAGTTGGAAAGAGCACTAGACCGATTTAGGTTCAGATCCCACCTGGGGCGAAATTTTTCTTTTAGAAATATTTTTAAAATAGAAATGGTAGTTGTGACAAAAACAACATTAAAAATAATCAAAATTATACCTGAGTTTCCCTCTTACAGCCAAACCACTGGACTCTCCCATCTTCCCTGATCAATGCTTTGACACCCAATTGTCTATACAATCCCACTCTGTAATCCCTCATTCGGCGAGAAACTCTCTGTCTGGCACCTGGTGACTTCAACACACCTCTTCCAGCTCCCAACTTCCCATCGAGTATTTGTATCTAAAGATAATAAAACATCATACATAAATTGATGACCTCCGTGGCGTAATGGTTACCATGCCAGACCGCCACCCAGAAGGTCCCGGGTTCTAACGCCGGTCGGATCATGATGAAAAAACCGGGCAAGTACGTGTCGGACCACGCACAATGTAGGGTTCCATATTTGCTGTGCTTTGCTTGCTTTCCGTTGAGTCCAATATCAAATTCTATCACATTTGTAAGTTTTTATCAAAGAAATTTTATTTTATCAGTTTGTTGGCCTACGTAACCGTTAGTTTTCATTGAAGGTTCAGCATATGGACTACTCCCATGATTTTCTTCAAATTTCTAAACATAAGAATCACATAATAAGAAGAACATAATCCGAGATAGAGGGGGACCACCATGCAAAACGAAAATTAACACGATAAATGTAAATAATTCCGAAACGGATCATTGTATCGAAAAATGGTCTTGATCATGACACCACAACATGGGGTGGGCGCGAAAAAAAAATATCATTTCTACTTTACCAAGAGCACCACAAAAAAAAATTTTTTTCAAAATTTTGTCCCAGCATGTTGTTGGCATTGTTGTATGTGTATACATACCAAATTACAGCTTTCTAGCATTAAGCGTCTAGGAGCTAGACCGCGGACAGACATACAGACAGGGTCATGATGGAAAACGAACTTTTTCTGATTAGCCTGGGTCTTGGATGTTTATCTATAGTTGTATTTATAAAATATAGTATAGTTGAGTTAGTATCCCATAACACTAGTCTCGAACTTACTCTGGGGCTAGCTCAATCTGTGTGATTTGTCCCTATATATTTATTTATTTATTATATTATTCAATCAGATATTCGGTGCTTTGAATTACTCCTCAAAAGAAATATGCTAGAGAATATGCCTGTGAATGCACTGGAGGCCTCCTGGAGGATTCATATCTTACATTTGGTATATCTATCAAAGGAAATACCTATGTATACTGGTCAAAACAAAATACGGACTAAATTTGAAGTACCTATCTTTAAAAAAAGTTTTTCTAAATTGATCCTTTTGAATCAATTTTACATTACATCAATCTGTAACATAACATTACGATGTTAAATAAACGTTGGTTATTTGTAGTATTAAATTTATGAGTGGCCCTCATTTTGTTTCGACTAGTATTATGCAGGTTGTCTTGTCTTTTGTCTTGGGTTTCCTCTTTTTTCGTAAGTGAAACACATTTGTTCGTAAGTGGCCCCACGTACGCGCGCAACGGTTTATTTGAGTAGGTATTAATAGTAAATTGAAATTCATATTATACCTTAACATTTCGCACTGTTGTTTGCAAGTACATCGCCTCAGGAAAAGGCAAAGCAAACGGTTCAGGCAAGGCATGCAGCAGTGAAGTCTTAATCAATAACGTATGCTGCCCATGTACAGCGTCACAGAGTTTTCCGGATGCATCCTTATTGTACTGGAGAGTCCATTCTGCGTAATTCCATTTAACTTGCTGACATATTAAATGGGAGTTAGCTATTGAAATAGCAACTGCATGCCCTGAAAAATGAGTTGATTTTACAATTAAATAAAGAAACTGCTACAAAGAGATCTAGTTTGTTCAAATAACACATTTTTTACTTATATGAATATGTTACAATATCATATGGCAATTCAATTACAGTGTTCCCCCAGTAATCCGGCCCCTGTCTAGTCCGGCACCCCCTGTAATCCCACATGGTCTATTTCGAGTATTGGTGTCATTATTGCATATTTTTGTAAGTTCTATAGCATTAATGACATTAATTTTATAATAAAACGTAGCTCTCTATTGTGTTGTTTAATTTACTAAATTTGACATGCATAATGAAGTATGATTTGTACTTCAGAGTACATAAATATATACATATAACATATAGAATCTTATCATTGGATCTATAATTTGTGGGATTACAAGGTACTCTTTTGTAAACATTTCCAGACTTTAAGGGACTTAGGCAGTACTCTATAATCCGACAAATTCGATAGTTCGACACTGCCCTGCAAAATGTTTGTCGGATTACCGGGGGTCCACTATATTGTTGTTTGTCTATTGTGAATAATCATAAAATTACTGGACTATTTTTTAACAAGTTTGCTAGTTATAATCCTCAGTTCAGTGATTTAAAATAGTTTGATATATTAAATGCATGAAAGTTGTGAAACAACTGTCATACACTATTTACCTACCTGGAAATGCTGTTGTAACGACAGCAGCCTGTTGTAGAACTCGACGAGACACTCGCACAGAGTCTGGCACGAACAACACAAACTCAGTTTGTATATTTGTTAGTGGATTTAAATCACGCGGCGACGCATCAAGTCTAAGCTCTAAGGACACCACCTTTACGTTTTTCAGCGTATCATTCGTTGCTGAGAACGGAAAAGGAGGGTATGGTGTACTATCGCAGATGACCAACACTGGCATGTTAGGAAAAGCAGCGACAAACGATTGCACACTGTCGGCAACATCATTTTCAAAATCTTCAAACTGACGAAACACAACAGTTATTAATTTAGACAAATGCCGTGTTGTACGGGAATGAACAGTCGGCGCCAAAGTAACAGGAGCAATAGGATAAAATCTAAACTGTGGGAACAGGTAGCTGCACACCGAAACGATAACCACGATAACAACTATTACATAGAGTTTGAACGTCAAACGGCCACGAAAAAGGCGGTAGAACATTTTTCACTTTTATAATAAAGCATTTCATTTATACTCAGAATTTTTAATTCATAAAATAATCATAAATGTTTTGTTCATTCGGCCCATATTTTCAAGATTATTTTATTTCCTCCATGTCTGTCAGTGTCAGTCAGGTCAGCTGTCAGTCATGTCTGTCTTTAATAAAATTATTCTTTTTATTAATGGCAAGTACGCTTTTGGCGCACCATGCATGACATACATGTACAAACTACTACTTTCCTGCTACAGGGTTGTCCTTGTTCTTTTTGTTTTCCTTTTTTCTCTTTTTTTAAATTTAGTCCCCTACGGCATGAGGGCGGCATGAGGTGAACGATTTCAAAACTTTTGTATGCAAAATGTTATAGCGCCCCTAGCGGCATGAGGTGAACTGTGCGTTTTGTATGCAAAATGTTATAGCGCCCCTAGCGGCATGAGGTGAACGGAGGTTGCCAAGTCATTGTATGAGAAACGTCAAGAGCTGTGCGTATTACTCGTCTGATAGTATTTGGATTGGAGGATAGTAATAATGGTAGGTATAGAGTGGCAACTCCGGGATGAAATCGGCATCTATGGAAGGTGCTGCCACCGCAGGGATTGGTGGGTGAACTAAAATTTCAACTATAGCTATACATAGTATGTATACCCTTTCCTATAATTTCTGAAAATATTTCTTTGTTAGCGCCCCAAAGAAGTCCCCCATTTGACGGAATACATCAAATTTTGAGTATTTAAATATTCAACTTGTATTTGTTATAGTGGGTGAATGTTGGAATAGAAACACATCTTCATATAGTAATTATATATTCATTTTACATTTCACTTTTAAACATTTACAAACAATTTAGTTCCCCATTACTAATAGTTTATCATTTCCTAAACAAGTTACATATTAAAACATAATTGATTCCTCTATAAATACATATTTTCTAAAACATAAACTTTATCTATAGGATAACACAAAACAGACTGACATTAAAATTAGACACCATCATACAGTTCAATTTCAAAACAACTCCAATTTTAAATCTTTCCTCATCTCAACATTTTACAACCGGCCAGTAACATTACAAATACAATTCAATAAAACCTACAACATCCCCTCTGAATTGTATATCAACAACTTCAAATACAATTAACTATATATGTACCTCTTCAACATCTCTTCAACACTAATCTTCTTAAAACCCATATTATATGTCCCTACCTACATCATAGCTAAATATATATAATACAAATCCACCCAATTATAAATTATTAATTAACAATCAAATTAAAATAATTAAAATATAACATAACATCATTAAACTAAATTTTGAATATCATTCCAAAATCTTACACCTACTTTAACATAATAATTAGAGTCCACAGTTAACTAATTATCACTGATCACTCACAATAAACTTCCTCAATCTTAAGAACTTAGTTCTATCAAGTCCTTTTGTTAAAATATCTGCAATATTAGAGTTGGTCGGACAATAAAAAATTTCAATTAAATTTTGATCAATCTTTTCTTTAATAAAATGATATTTAACATCTATATGTTTACTTCTCCTACTGAATATACCATTTTTAATCAAAACAATAGCCGACTGATTATCCACATACAATTCTGTTTTTGGAACTTTACCGATCAATTCTTTATATAAACTTTGAACATACAACAAGTCTTTAATACATTCTGCAGCAGAAATATATTCTGCCTCTGTTGACGAAAGAGCAGTGACGGACTGCTTCCGTGAACACCAGTGTACAGGTCCACCACTATACAAAACAACAAAGCCAGTTGTGCTTTTCCGTGTATCTGGATCACCTGCGAAATCTGCATCACAATATGCCCTCAGTGTCAAATCATTTCCCTGCAGATAACGAATTCCTGAGTCTACAGAACCTTTGAGATACCTAAATAAACTTTTTGTATTCGAGAAATCATTTAAATTTGGGCATTCCTGATGTCTACTACAATAACCAACCTGAAACGCTATATCTAATCGTGTTTTTTATTAACTAGATATAATAAAGAACCTATTAATTGTCTATATCGATGCACATCACTCTCTTTACCTTTCCCCTCTTGATGTGTGTCGATTAAGATATCCGCTGAGCAGATTTCTTTAATATCATTATAACCATTTTTCTTTAATAAATCATTAATATAAGATTTCTGATATAATTTAATATAATTTTCATCGAATAAAATATCAATTCCAATAAATTTCTCAACTTTATCAAATTTCCTCATTTCAAATTCTTTTTCTAATTGTTTTATAATGACATTTAGTTCATTCTCATTACTACCAATTAAAATACCATCATCAACATAAATTGCTAAATATATTTCCTTTTCTTTATAAACAAACAAACAAGGATCTAACTTTACTGATACAAAACCTAATTTCTTGAGACATTCAGTAAGCTTGATGTTCCACATAAGTGGTGCTTGATTCAAACCGTATAGACTTTTCTTTAATTTGCATACTTTCTTTTCTTTATTTTCATGATATCCCGACGGTATTTCCATATAAATATCTTCCTTTAAATCTCCATAAAGAAAGGCAGTTTTTATATCAAATTGCTTAATTTTGTACTTTCTTTGTGCAGCAATAGCAAACAATAATCTTACACTTGTTGCATTAACCACTGGACTATACGTTTCTTTATAATCTATATTATACTTTTAAAGAAAGCCTCTTGCAACTAAACGTGCTTTATATCTACCTCCAGGCTTTATCGTAAAAATCCATTTACTGGTAATACATTTCCTATTTTTTGCTTCTGATTTTTCTACAATTTCCCAAGTTTTATTCTTTTCTAAAGAATCTTTTTCCTCTTGGATCGCTTTCTTCCACAGCTCTTTTTCTTTACTTTGCAAAACCTCACTGTAAGTTAAAAATGAACTTTCCAAATCATAATCCTGTAACCTCACAGGTAACCTTCTATTTCTCGTAGGTATAACTCTTCTTATTATTTCTTCCTCTTCCTCACTGACCAACTGTTCCTCCATCTCATCACTAGCATCTTCAAACGAATCACCAATTCCTCCTTCTTCTACTGCATTACCAATTTCTTCTTCCACTACTGCATCACCAATTTCTTCTTCCACTGAATGTCTTCCATTACCATTAAATTCTCCATCTCCATTATTCAACACTTCCTCACCAATACTATCTTCAAAAATTTCATTGTCTTCCACCAACTCCAACTCTTCATTGTTATAAAAAACTATTATACTCTCTTTCTTCGCTTCTCTCGAAAGACTCTTCATTTCCCCTCTCAACTCCTCTCTCACCATTTGCTTCATCAACACGAAGTCCACGTTCTACATCGTTGTTTTCATAATTTTCAACAACATGATCACAATAATCTTTAAACAATTCACATAAACCCGATTGCTGTTTACTTAAATCACATTCCTTCAAATAATCAGCAACCATCTTCCCGTTATTAATGAAGGTTACGTCTCTGGAGTAATATATTTTATTTTCAATTGGATTCCAAATTTTATAACCACTATTTGTAAAACCAACTAACAAACCCTTTTGCATCGCGAATCCAGCTTCCTTAAGCCACTATTTATTTTAAAATAAGCTAACGAACCGAAAATATTTAAATGTTTTAGATTTGGAATTCTATTAAACCACATTTCTGCAGGCGTTTTATTATTAATAGTATTTGAACATCTATTTGTCAAATATGTCGCAGTCATTGCTGCTTCGCCCCACAACGCTTTAGGTAAATTAAATTCAAAAAGTAAAGCTCTTGTTCTTTGCATTATTGTTAAATTCAAACGTTCAGACTTTCCATTATATTGAGGAGTATGCGCAATTGTAAAATCAATTTCAATACCTTTATGTATGCAATAATTTTTAAATCGTTTATTATTATATTCTCCACCGTTATCGCACCTAAATATTTTAACTTTCTTATTAAAATGATTTTCCGCTAAATTAATGTAATTAATAATTTTTGTGTATGCTTCATCTTTTGTTTTTAAAAGAAATATTTTCGCAAAATGTGTGTAATCATCTAAAAAAGTTATAAAATACCTATAGCCATCCCATGTTTCAGGAGTAATTGGTCCACAAATATCACTATGAACAATTTCTAAAGGTTCTGTAGCTCGGTGTCTAACAGATGAAAAAGGTTTTCGACAAAGTTTGGCTTTAATGCAAACTTCGCAGTTGTCCACTTCTTTATTATCTCCAATATCTAATCCATTTACCAAATTTTTCGTTTTTAGTACTGGCGTATGTGCCAAAGCTCGATGCCAAAAGTTTAAATTTCTCCCCAATTTTGAAGTAGTAATACAAGCATTGACTGACCTGTTATCCCGTATAGTGTACCTGTTAGCTGCTGATGCACTGACGCTGACGTAAGACAGTCCGTCGCTCCTCCTTGTACCACTTAAGTAGACTACATTCGTGGCTGAATCTACAATTTCACATTGGTCGCTGAAAAAAAAATATTTTATAATTATTCTCTGTTAACTTTGAGACAGAAATTAAGTTCTTTTTAATCTGTGGAACACATAAAACATTAGAAAAATAGACTCCATTATTGGTAAATATTTTTCCTAATTTATTCACACAATGTATATTTCCATCCGCTGTTAAAATTTTGTATGAACAATTCTCTGTCTCCTCTAAGTATTCTTCCGAATTAATAATATGAAACGTTGCACCAGAATCTATAATAAATTCAATTTGCTTTCCAAATGAAGTTAAATTAGGTAAATTACTTACATTAGAACAGTTTGCCGTTTCCAGACAAAACTTGGAATAATGCGAGTTATTTTTACAATATTTGCAATTGTACTTTCCTGTGCAATTTGTGCTCAAGTGTCCTTTTTCCATACATTTGAAACATGTTTTATCTCTATTTTCTGTAAATTTGTATGTTCTGCAAAATTTTGAAATATGTCCGATCTTTCCACATTTGAAACATTTCCTTTGAATTAGGAACGCTGGTTCAACTTCATTTCTTTTATTTTCTGACATTTCAATGTCATTCTTCATGTTATTCTTTTGTTCTGCTATTATTATAGAAATTAAATTTATTCTTGTTTTCTCATCTTTATGCGTAGATTCCCACGCAGTTTTGAAGAATCTCATGCTCGCTGGCAATCCGCTGAGGATCTTCGAGATAATTTGAATTTCTTCAATTTCAGATCCAAGAATTTTCAATTTAGTCGTTATGTTCTCTAATTTACTAATGTCTGTTAAAATATCATTTTCCGAAAATTTATATTTATAGAATTGTTCTAAAAGGTTACATTTTTCCGTATCGGAATTGCCACAGAAGATTCTATTCAATTTATCTAGTATTTCTTTTGTTGTATCTATATCTATAATGTGACATAGATATTTTTCAGCAATATTTGCAAAAATGATTAATTTAGCTTGTGCATCCTTTCTTTCAAAATCTTTCGGTTTTTCCTCATTGAATATATCCGAAATCCCTCTAGCTGCCAATGCAATCATTAATTGTTTCCTCCATAACGAGAACTCACCTTCATTTTCCAATCTGGGAATTCTTCCTTGTGATTCACACATTGTTGTAGTTATTTCTCTACCATACTATTCCAACATCATAATTGTTATGCCCACTGGGCCCATAACCTGTTATAGTGGGTGAATGTTGGAATAGAAACACATCTTCATATAGTAATTATATATTCATTTTACATTTCACTTTTAAACATTTCCAAACAATTTAGTTCCCCATTACTAATAGTTTATCATTTCCTAAACAAGTTACATATTAAAACATAATTGATTCCTCTATAAATACATATTTTCTAAAACATAAACTTTATCTATAGGATAACACAAAACAGACTGACATTAAAATTAGACACCATCATACAGTTCAATTTCAAAACAACTCCAATTTTAAATCTTTCCTCATCTCAACATTTTACAACCGGCCAGTAACATTACAAATACAATTCAATAAAACCTACAACAGTATTTTATTTACATTTTATGTAAATAAATAAATAACTAATAAATTAAATAACGTCAATGCTATCGAATGGTCCGTCAGACGATAAGTAAGTGAAGTACAAAATGGCCGCCGCTTTTTTTTAAATTTTAGTTCTTCCATCAATCACACAAATGTCGCTGTTGCCTATGAAAATTGACGGTTATTCTAAGTGTGCTCCCCCTGTATTAATCTTATATATCATAAAATATGTATTTGATTTGGCGTCATGCATGCGTGTGTTGTTGTCATTCTTGCACGTCATTCTGACTAATTGTCAATGTCATAATTTGATTGATGTTTTTTTTGTAATTTTGGAAATTGGGAGAAAATCTTCGCGAAATTAAATACAAACTTTATTTTATTGATTAAAATAATCATGGATTTCGAACCATTAGAGCCGTCATTACAAAATGTAATTGAGCAGAAATCATTACGATGGATTTTCGTTGGTGGCAAAGGCGGTGTAGGAAAAACTACTTGCAGGTAAAAGTCTTACAAGAACGACATAGAATACATAATTTTACTACTGTATAATTTCTAAATTAAATTTTATGTTTACAGCTGCAGTCTAGCTATTCAGCTGTCGAAAGTAAGGGAGTCTGTTTTGATCATATCTACAGATCCAGCGCACAATATTTCTGACGCTTTTGACCAAAAATTCTCCAAGGTATGTGTGTTTACCCACAGTTAAATAAGAACCTTCTAGAAGCTTAAGAATTCGACGATTATCTTGTAGCTAATTAACAAATATTTCATCAAATTGTAAATCTTAATAAATATAACTAATTCTAATAAGAAATTATGTCAAATTGGATTCATAACCATTCTCATTGTTGTAATGTCTAATGGTGCTAAAAAAAGGCTTTCATCCCATTTTCATTTAAGTTGTATCACCTTTTCTGAATTGGGTGTGTTTAGGATAGGAATGAATGAATTAAAATGATCATTGATATTACAGGTACCAACAAAAGTCAAAGGATTTGACAATTTGTTTGCAATGGAGATTGATCCTAATGTGGGTTTAACTGAACTCCCCGAAGAGTACTTTGAGGGTGAGACCGAAGCCATGAGGCTTGGCAAAGGGGTGATGCAGGAGATTGTTGGAGCATTCCCTGGTATTGATGAAGCTATGAGTTATGCTGAGGTAAGCAATAAGACATTCCAATTATATTGAAGCAGGCTTTTAACAAAATTACACAATAAATGCTATTCTAGTGTATGTGATGATGCACAGACATTCTCTTTGTATCACTTTCCTTTAAGCCCTCGCATGCGAAGTGATCTAACCCTAGAACGCATTTGTTCGTAACTGGCACCCTAGTTAAGGATTTAATGTAAGGAACATTGTATGATCTGTAAAATGGTAATTGGTAAAGCAGTAAAAAAGTACATACACTCCATCATGTTTCATTGGGTTTAGCCGAATACCTACCTGAAGGTTGCAATATACTTAGATTTCCTTGTCACTAACAAATATGTCCATTATATACATAAGCACAATTACATATTATTTATTATAATCTGATTATACCCTAAGTTGCACATAGTGCAACCCTTACCAAAATAACTCTGTTACTTCTTCACATAAAAACAACTGAACCAATTGAGATGTTTGATATGAGGATAGTCGCGACATCTGAGATAGGACATGGCATTGTGCTTTTTCTGAAAAAGGGGAGGGGAGGCTTATTTTGCTCATACCAAAATTGGGGATGATGTCACGAGCACAGCTAATTAGGAATAATTTATGCAACAATATTGATATTTGCAGGTGATGAAATTAGTAAAAGGCATGAACTTCAGTGCTGTTGTCTTCGATACTGCTCCAACAGGCCACACACTCCGCTTGCTCTCATTCCCACAAGTGGTGGAGAGGGGTCTCGGCAAACTGATGCGCTTGAAGTCAAAGGTATTAATTGTGATTACCTATTTTTAAACATAATTATTTGTCATGTTAAAATAAAGAAATCTCAGACAAAGACTGATACTGTAGTCAGTATGACAGACGGCTGTAAACTTGTTTGCCACCTAGTGGTATAAAAAAAATACATTGTAGGATTTTGTTTGTACTTATGAAAGTGATCTTGTTGTAGATTTTTTGTTACGTTATTGTTACATTATTCTTAGAACTTTTTTGGCTGACAAATCTTACCATGTCAGGAAGACTTATTCAACAAACACAAAGTCCACCTTTTGTGCATGTAAAAGTATTAAAATCTGATCACAATATTCAAAACTATGTAACCTTACCTTTAATTATAATCACTTGCCTTGCAAAATAATTTTATTGAAGATATTAATGATTTAAAAAAATATGCCCAAAATAAGACTAAAATGTAAACTGTGTATTTAAACCAGTATTCTTAAACCAGCAATAATGTTTAGGCTGTCTTACTACACATTGTTCATTTATATTTTGTTCTTGGGGTAAAATACAACTTTTATTTTGCAGGTCGCACCATTCATTAATCAAGTGGCTTCCCTATTTGGACTTGCAGAGTTCAATTCAGATATGTTCAGCAATAAAATGGATGAGATGCTTTCAGTTATACGACAAGTAAACACGCAGTTCAAAGACCCTAACCAGACTACATTTGTGTGTGTGTGTATAGCCGAGTTCCTCTCTCTATACGAAACAGAGCGTTTAGTACAAGAGCTCACGCGATGTGGAATCGATACACACAATATAATTGTGAATCAGTTACTTCTAAGATCGTCTGCGCCTTGTGAGCTCTGTGCAGCAAGACACAAGGTCCAAAAGAAATATTTAGAACAAATTGCCGATTTGTACGAGGACTTCCATGTAACCAAACTACCTCTACTGGATAAAGAAGTTCGGGGTGCAACAGCCGTCAATGCATTCTCAGAGTATTTAGTCAAACCCTATGTACTGCCAACACCAACAGTATGATCTTAGTACATAGTGATAATAATAAGATTAAAGCATCTAAAGTCTTTAAAAATTTCCGGTGATGTTTATAATACAATTTGTTACTCGGCTAAGGTGCTATTGGTCACAGTCGATTTAGTTTTTATTAGCTTTCGTTTTTCTTTACAGTGAAAAATAATTACGCTGAGTATATTTCATGTTTTCAAACATTGTATAGCAATAATAAAAAATAAAATACGAGACAATTGTTTTAATTAAACATAATGAAGAGTCATGTAGGGGTACAGGCATTCCATTCACGAAGAGCGTTCGGCTATGAATAAAATATAAATAAATATTCTTGCACGAATCACACAACGCCATCTAGTCCCAAACTAAGCAACTAAGGCTGCGGCCTCATTTGTCTGTAGCGTTGCGTCGCGTCGACGTTTTTCATACATTTGACAGTATTTGACAGTGGTATTCACTGTCAAATGTATGGAAAAAGTAGACGCGACGCAACTATATCTGTGCTATAGGTACAAGGTTACTGATAATATAGTTGCTTAAATACTTTTTTTTTGTAATTAAAATACTTATTATACATAGAAAACACCCAGACCAAGGCAAACAGACATGTTCATGCACACAAATATTTGCCTTGCGCAGGATTCGAACCCGCGGTCCTTGGATGAAGTGACCATTGCTAGTCACTCGTCCACCGGGCCTGTCAATGGAATGTTGTAACTTGTAAGGCGTACACATGCTTATTGTTTTAGTGTGCGTGACCGATTTTACGAGCGTTTCCGAGATTACACGTACAAAAACAATGTGCATATGAATAAAAGCATATTAAATTCAACGAATTTACACGAGTTGAGTAATGAAAACCCGAAGTGACCCGAACCATTATTGGGATCGCTTCAGAATTGTTGAGCTCCTAATCTCAGTGGTCACATAAGTCGATCCCAACCCAACTGTTCTTGACAAATGACAGTCTTGAATCCAAGTCTGTGACCTTAACTTGACACCAATGGACACCAGCTACCCCACAGTTGGCACCAATTTCGGGAAGTAAAGACAAATTGTGCTATAAATACTTTAATTCAAATCATAGATTTTTTTTATCCATAATTTAAGTTTCATTTAATAAATGCTATGTACAGTCAGGAGCACGTCATTTACACATCGGACTTCGAACCATTCATAAGTTCGATGTCATAACATAAGGGTCAAATTGTTCTGCACGTGTAAAGCTTGACCTGCACTGCACCTGACTGTACATTATGACTAATTTGAAATATGTTCACGTTCAAAAAAGGCGATTTACATTTTGTAAGTACTAATAAATACCTACATTGATTTAAAAGGTAAGGATGCGCTCTTAAGAACGAACACCGCATTATTTTTGCCATACAAAAAAACATCCGTCTCCGTCCTTTACGTGATAAGCGTATATAGTGCATATCTTTCGCTCTCACGACACGAAAGTAATCGGTACTAAAATTTGCGTTTTAGGACCAATGACGTGGAGACATCAGAGGGGTAATTCACGTAACAAAAACCGATTCTAGTTCGATTCAACGCTACTCGCTGTCTCACTTATACAAAACTAGCTTTTTCCCGCGGCTTCGCCAGCGTGGCCTACTAACAATTAGCATATTTTTCTTCAAAACAAATTCCGTTCCGGTCCGGTCGGTCCGGTTTTTATAAGGAACCTACATGCCAATTAGCATATTTCTTCAGAAACAAATTCCGGTCCGGTCCGGTTCGGTCCGGTCAGGCATGGCTCCGTACAGTGCGGTGCCTTCCGGTCCGATCCGTTCCGATCCGGTGCCGGTCCTTATAAGGAACCTACATGCCAAATTTAGAATCTCTAGACTCACGGGTTTGGGCTGTGCGTTGATATATAGTTAAATCAGTCAGTCAGGACTTTGAATTTTATATATATAGATAGAAATTGAACGAGACAGCGTGTGTCGTTGAATCGAACTAGAATCGGTTCTTGTTACGTGAATTGCCCCACAGACAGTGTAGCGCGCTGACCGGCCAGTCCATACGCTAGTAATATAATAAGTCAATGAATAAATATTATAATTCACACAAGGCAAAATAGAGGAATTCTGTAGATATTTATTCTCATTGCAATAAATGCATAGATACGGTCACCTCCATAAATATGTAATCACTTTAGTAACTTGGCACTATAACATTGTTGACATGTTCACTCAAATGTCTTAACTAGTCTTAAGTAATTGCAATGATATACGAAAGTGACTACATATTTATGGAGGTGACTGTACATCTTTCTATATACACACACAATTCACGTGACGCTATTCTATTCCACGATACTTGGCACAAAAGCTCCAAACGATCGTCTGATTAAAAATATAAATATATGAAATAAACATTAATCGATTACAAATACTTTACGATAATACTCATACGATGCGATAAAGCACACAACACAAACGTTGAATTTCACTAGAAATGTTGTGCCAAGTATATTGAAACGGATCTTTTATATAAAATATATTTGTGAAAAAGATAGGCCGTACTTTGGCGGCCTTATCTTTAAGAAATAAGCTAAGTTTTATTAGTGACTATTTTTATCAATAGGTTTAGACTTGTTCAAAACTTATTTGTCTATGTAGGTTTATTAATTCTACAAATAATATCATGACTCATAAGAAATTGTTAGGTATCTTATAAACAGTTTGAATCAAATTATAACAGGAAAATTTAACTAAAACCAGTTTTGTCACTATAGCACTTAATTTATTCATTCTAAGAATAACAGCCAGTTTATGAAACGCATTTTTAAATTTAATGACAAATAAAATTATAGCTGTCAACTGTCAAACTAAATAAGGAAAAAAGAGATAGCTTCAGACTTAACATAGAATTAAAACTAAAATGTTTTTCGGAACCTGGCTGTTTGTTTGATAAAACAGATTTTAAGTCAATCCTTAGTTATTTAGTCTTTTAATTATTAAGGGGCTGGTCTTTAATCTATATTTTTGTACATATTGACGTAACCTTACCTAAAAACTATATTTTACAATCCAAAGCATTATAACATTACTATAAAATTTAAGTCGAACATATTCAACATTTCTATAATAACAATTTATTATCAAAAATCTGCTAAAATGGCAGTGCTTTATTAATATTTTAATTTGGTAAAAAAAAAACACAGAAAATAAATAAGATAAATGGATGATTTATGTTAGGCGCTTAACACACGGCACCCTCCGCGGGGCGGTGCGCGGTGCATGTCCGTCCGTATTGGCCTCTATTAAATCCGTTGATGCCCAACATACGTACACCGCCCGACCGCGCGGTCGCGCGGCGCCGTGTGTTAATCGCCTTAGATAGTACAGTACAGACTCCGAGCCACGCTCCGTTCGTACTTGCGTGCATTTAGTTAAAGATATTCTATTTCACGAAGTCCGTTCGGCTATGAATGTTGTAAGGCCTGCACATGTTTTCAACAACTATTGTCTTAGTGTGCGTAACAGAGATTACGAGCGCTTCCTAGTTTCCCGAGGTCAATCACAGTAAAACAATAAGCTTGAGAACGTTACAACATTCATAGCCACGCAAACGTAGCCTTAGTCGTAAAACAGAATTGGTCGCTTTTCGTGCGTAATTCGTAAAACATACAGACACTGCGTACGGCGAAGGCGCGGGACAGGCGACCAAGCGGCATACGGCACGCCAGTGTCGCGTCACGCCGCGTCGCTTCAGTATAATTTACATCGCGCGTCGCTTTCATACATTTTGTATGAAAACGTTTTGAAGCGACATCTTGCCTGCGCCGCGCCTTCGCTGCACCGTCACCGTAGCTACGTATTTTGTGATGGCACCTTATTCGCAAAGTATAATAGCAATAACAATTGAAATAACAACACGTAATACAACCATTTAAGCACAAAAAAATAACTTGTGACATTTTATAATTTACAATACAATAAACATTCCCTTTCAAACAAAAATGCAATCTCAGAATAAATGTAGGAGTTTGCGCTGCTGCGAGTTTCGTTTACCCCTTTGGGGCACGTGCAGGCCTCGAACTATTGTTCCCTGCCCGGGTATCTTCACTCAGGGGAAGCTTCCCCCTGGTTTTTGTTCCCTCTTATGAGGGTTGGGTCATCCACAAGTATATTCTACTCCACTATACTTGACACAAAAGTTTCAAACAATGGTCTAATTTCAAATATCCATGTGAATGAAATAGACGTTATTGCAGTAAAGCACACAATATTATGTTACCACAATAAGGTATCACAAACTAGTTAAAACAATCTTGTACCAAGCATATTGGCATGGAATAATAGATATGTGTCAGTGTACTTTGTATGTATGGCAGTTTCGATCGGTCAGTCGCAGGCACAAACATCAGGCTATAATTTATTCTATTCTACAATACAATACTTGTGAAGTTGACCGAAGTTAGGCAAAAGCGAGTCAGAAAAGGCACTTCGTGTTACTTCGTTAGACTTTATCTGGCTTCGGGCGACTGATTTTTGACCTCCGTAAAATGATTCGAAGAGCTACTCGCGAAATTGTAAAATTGAATAAAGCGTACTTCCACAGTATTGTATTACATCGATCAACTTCGGAAGTATGTACCTATTCGATTTTATGGGAGCTCACTTACACAATCACAACAAACTTCCAATTGTAATTTATGACTATATTCATTATGGTAACATTTTTTTTGGTCTCGCAATATTTTTAAATGTTGCAAGCACAAAATAAAATATCCCAAGCTACTAGTGTGTTCTATACGGTGAAATACTAGCAGACAATATTTCGTACTCATTTCATAAAAACATTCTACAATACAATTCACGTTCTGATTGGTTATCGCGAGTTCTAAACCTGTTTTAACAGTCAGATAGATGCTGTTTTGTTTTCATGGAAGATTTAAACATTTTTACAAAGTTTTTGTTTTCGATTCAATAACAAAAGGATTAAGTACAGCTTTCTTTTTTTGTATGATATAATTTTGGAAGTAAATATTTCAAAATCCTACATTACAACAAGCAATTTTGTACCTTATGTTAAGTATATACGCAAAATCGTCTATTACCATTTCACCACATCTAACACACTCTTAGCTTTTTAATCTTTCGTGGTCTTATTTACGAAATGTTAATGCGAAAGTTCAACTTTGAAACAGACAACAAGAGATCAACAAGAGATCATATTTTTTTTGATTCGCAAGGTGTAGTTCTTGATCTCGACAAATAATTATTCCGATAGTCTAAACTCATTGCTTCGACGGAACATAATATACCTATCTGAATTTCGACAAGTAACTCGCAACGCTCTGAGGCGACATATTTTGCGTATACGCAAAAGTCGGAATCCAACTTAATATTATAAAGGCGAAAGTTATGTGTATGTTTGTTACCTTTTCACGCCAATATTTATGATATTTGGTATAAAGGTAGCTGATACCTTGGATTAACACATAGGGTACTTTTTATACCGAAAAATATGCGATTCCCGTAGGATTTCATCAATAGTCTGATATAGATGGCGCTACTGTGCATTAATAAATACACGCAAACGAATTTGCGCGGGTTTCACTAGTTGGATATAATATGTATCTCTAGCACCTCCTATCTCACCACTTGCAAAATTCGCGGATTCAAATTCAGATGTATTGGTTCGATTTCGAAAGCAGCGGTACGTACAGTTTACTGGTGCACAGCGCTACGCCCGCCGCGTCGCTGTAGATTTCAGTTAACATATTTATTAGATAAATTGACAGTTGTATGATTTGTATGTTTTTGTCTTTTTTTTATCTGACAAATAGGCTATCCGCTACACCTTAAAATAAAAAAGATTATAGGATACATATCGCCAATATTTTAATTTGTGACTGCAATAAAAAACACCAGAATCCTATCCAAAGGAGAAATTGTCTGTTTCAAACTCAAACATATAATTTTCTAATAGATTATCTAGTCTTTTTGTGTCAACTTTGCCGTTGCTGTGTGGGCAGATGCCATGTTGTAAGGGCGGCGCCTATGACGGTGCCGAGTAACGCTGCCGCGCATGCGCCACTTTCAAATAACAGTTTAGGCGTAAACACGCTCCATATCATTAGATGACGGCAGTGGACTGTTGCTGCTAAGGCGCATGCGAATACCTGTGTGGAAAAGATTTAATTGATTAACTGTACGAAGAACTGTACATTTAAAAATAAATTGTATGTACAGTTTTGACTAGAGAAAATAATGGAGGTCTCTCTGAATAAACGATTTGACTTTCTCTTTGGCCGCTTGCTTTGTCCAATACTTATTATTATAATAGAATTTGTGTTATGTAATGTACCACTAAATAGATATAAGCCACCTGTCATAGATAAACGATTGGAACTTAGGCTAATTCTATGGATCTTATGTTTTCCAAAATATTTTTTTTTAATATGGTGTTTATTGACTAAAGTGTGCGCGGAAGCGCTATTCACCTTCTGAGGTATGTGAGCGACAGGGCGTCAAGGTAGCGTCAAGCAAATCTAACTCACGAGACTCATGTCACGACACTCGATTCTGTATGGCCGTATGGCGCACACCCGTCTAGACGGCGCTGTGTGAAAAAAAAAATACTTACTCTAACGGCAAAACATAGTGCGAATTTGAGGCATAGACTAAACACGGCTGCAAGTTGCGTCCGCGGGCCGACTGTGGCAGCACCATTGCGTCCCCATAGTGCTAACAGTGGGACGGCTGCTCCGAACAGTAGCGGCATTCCTATAATAAAAAATAATAATTTATTTTAGACAACTATAAGATTCATTTCATATCAGTGATAAAGAAAAAATATTTTGATTTAATAATGTTTATAGGCGGTGGTAGTGATAACTTTCATTCAGATTGTTTGCCTTCTATTTTCCGTCCACTAATAGTTTATTATCATTGCAAACTCATTTTACATAGTTTTTAAAGCAGTAATGTTTTGAAAAAATTTTTTTTACATAAATTTTTCTTCAAATAGTTATACATACCAAAGATCTCCATAGCAACTAGTACGCCAGTTAACTGTGTAGATGCTATAGGAAGGTAGCTGAGATCCCCAGCGTGGAAGGCGGGCGCCCATCGCACATGGCCCAAAGTAGCGTGGTGACCAGTGCCATAGAAGTAGTATGACGCTAGTAACGCCCACATACAAGCCACGCTTGTACTACAACGCGTTGTAAATGCTGAAAGGAATATAAAGTGTTAACGATAAAATTGAGTTTTAAACATCTGTCGTCTATTTCAATGGTCAGTAAGACAACCTTATTTTATTAAAAATAAAATTTCTATTTTAAAAAAACTAGTGTAAAAATTTGAGAAAAATAGTTTCTGAATTTTTAAATCAGTATATATACCAACTCAGTATATATCATTGAAATAAAAAAATGTTGTACTCTTTTGCTCTTTCTTTTTAGAAAGCAATTTAAAAAAGGGCACAATTTCTTTGTCGCGTTGACTATCTATTAAAAAATATTTATTATATTATTATTTATTTATATAATATATAATCTATACTAATATTATAAAAAGGAAAGATATGTTGTTTGTTTGTTTGAATTTAATAGGCTCCGAAACTACTAGACCGATTTCAAAAATTCTTTCACCAGTAGAAAGCTACATTATCAGGGAGTGACAGAGGCTATAGCTTTTCCCGAAATACAATGTGGTTCCCACGGGAACGGGCCCGGAACTTCACGCGGACGAAGTCGCAGGCAAAAAAGCTAGTTATTTATATGCCTGATAACTGTATATTATTCTTTTATTTTATCTTATTTTCTGCTGTAGTTTGATAATAACAGACATAATTAAATGAGAAAGTTTTTGTCCAACTCTAGAACTCTAGTAAAATACTTTTTAATTACGACTTACCCAAGTAAGTCGTAAATAAAAAAAATTTAAAATAAAAAAAAATTGTCGTGTTGTCTTTCTCATTTTCTGCTGTAGTTTGATAATGACAGAAATAATTTAATGAGAAAGTTTCTTTGAATTGGTAGGTAAGTCGTAATTAAAGTTTTTTAAAAATTGTTAATAAATATAAAAGCAGACTAACTTACAGAATTTATTTGATCCATCACTCCTTATCGAAGCCACCATATTTAAAGCGAGGAAACCAGACAAGACTCCCAGAGCTGCAGAAGGTGCGTAAGATGCTCCAAGTACCAGGGTGTTAGCAACATATAGGAGTAAACTGCAAACGATTAGTGGCAACGTTGCACCACGACCTTCCCTCCTCCATAGCAACAAGAACATAGCACCAATAACTAACCACGCTATTCGGGCTAATAACCTAGACCTACTTGGTGAACCGAGACTACCCCAGCCGACCGCCCAATGACCACAGGCAAGTAAACCAGCTACAACAAGACCATGTCCACGCCAGCCTACATGCCGTCTTGCAATGGCCACAACAGCAGCTGTGGACGCCAAAGCCAAAACTAAAGCAGCACTGGTTGCTTGCCCGGTCGGGGCAGAATTCCTTTCTGTCCAACAAGCCCCTTGCTCCTCCCTACACCCTCTATATAACCTTGAAACTGCCAAAACAACCCCGCAACACGCCCATATAACCAATGCCTTTATGGTACCCGTATTCCACGCCATAACCGCTAGGAGTGACAGAGATAGAAAAGATAAGCTGGCTCCTTCCTCTATTATAAAACTATTTGAGGATAAAATCGACGCAGAAGCGATTAGTATGACTCTTGCGAATCTCTCGCAGAATAACGAACGATTTTCATACCACCTCTGTGAGATACCGTCCCAATTAATTATGACTAGTGTGCATACCATTGCACCAGATACTAAACCAGTACTCAATATGATAGCATGTTCAACGTCTTCTAACAATTTAAAGTGAAATGCGGTAAAACACAGAGATATACAAACAGCCATTGCGACAAAGCCGCTCGGAACAAACGAACTCGCAAACACTAATGGAACCCTATCCATTGGAAGACCCTCAGTTATCAGGCAATTGAAAAATATCGCTAAAATGAGTAATAGTAAAGCTCTTAACATGGACAGTGAGTCAAATTCCACCCAGACTTCTCGAAATACGGCACGTGTGTTGTCTATCAACATTCTGTAACAAAAAAAAAATCTTATTACTTAACACTAAAGTTGAGAGTACATGGTATGGCACAAGTCAAACTGACCAGTCAATATTTGGATGTAGGTATATAAAAATTATCGAGATCCGTGATATTAAAAAATCTGGATAGTATTATCATATATTTTTATCTATCCAGAATAAATTGATTCAAAACATTTAAAAAAAATTTAAAACTTAGAAATTATGTAGAAGTTAAAATATTAATCATTTTGTGGAAATCATAAATATTTTTGGGAGTAGTCTACAAGTGCAATCCAAGCGCTTTTTTATTACTACTTATTATAACTCTTGTTTTTCTCATTTTTGCCAAATATGTTCTTATGTTCATTCATTAGGTACTATCAGTGGATAGTAAACAAACTTAGTTTCTCTTAATTTCGCACTTGGTGTGTCCTGCACTTTACACATGTCACTTGTCTTTTTTTTTAAGAACGAAATACACAACGCCATCTAGAACCGAACTAAGCTTGTAGATTGCTGATAAATATACTTTTTTTTTTTTTTTTTTTGAAATACTTATTATTTATAGAAAACACCCAGACCAAGGTTCATGCACACAAATGTTTGCCTTGCGCAGGATTCGAACCCGCGGCCCTTGGGATAAAGTGACCATTGCTAGCCAACCGACCACCGGGCCTGTCGTTAATTTATGATGTATTTACAAAAAGATATTATAAATTAAAAGACGTGCATCCAAAACATTATATGCTAGTCAGTTGTTATCATTAAATAAAGCCGCGTTGACACGATCAGAGTCTGTTTGGACCTAGTGGACTCGTACGAGAGGGCTTCTTCCGAGTGTACTTGGATACATGTTGCCACAATCAAAGTTCACTCGGCTCATTTTGTATAGTGTTACGTTGTGAATTAGATTCACACGTAATATTTCAATTATATTAACTAATTTAAGAATATTGAAAACGTATAAAAATTATTAATTAAACTTTAACGGATTACGGCGAGTGACTACATAGAATTCTCGACCGTATCTCTTGAGGCATTAAGATCACTATGGCTAATCGATGCCTCGGCGTGCCCGTGCATTGCCGGTGCATCGCTCGATGTCCAAATTTGGTAATGAACAGATAAGAGGCGTGTTAATATTCGATCTCTTCAGTCGGATTGGTCGTCATAACACAATGCACGTACGTCGTCGTTGAGAAAGTTCGAGAAAAATGTAGTTTATAAATTCACGGCGCGCAGAGGGCGCGCGACATTCTCTGATTGCTGTAGTGACAAGTATATGGTTTAATTGGTGATTACCGATAATTTAATCGCGAGTGTAATTTCCTTGTCCGCTGGGTGAGTTTTGCACTGATTAATCTCTAATAGGATTCTCGTTGGCTTTAATCTGTCTTTGTGTAACTTCTATCCTACTAGTGTATTTTATAATCCAAATTAAATATCATGTATTGCTTATTTTGTGAGATCGCGTATGTCCCTCAGACGTGCGTGATCGAGCCTACCTTCATTGTAATTCCGTGTGGCCGCCTAAGACAATTATAGACTGGACCTTCATCTCGTCCAGCCTGCTAGAAGATTGTCGGCGACGGCTCACAGAATTTCTGGAAGGCGGGATCTGACACCGCCCTATCTCTAAAATTCCAGGAAATCTACGCCAGGGCTAAACTAAACCCTATTCAACACTTCTACGCTTACGGGGGGAGCCTACCCTTCCCGAGCGCTACATCTTCCCGACACCGAAGTCTACTCTACGGGCGACTACGGGAACTCAGCCGGTCAGCGCTTCCCTACGCTGCGCTGCCGACTCCAAGACGCCGCTACCGCGTCGAGCATCTGTGCTGCTGAGCCAGACCCTCTAGAAGGACCTACCCCTTTTAATCTACATTCCCGCCGTCCGTGCGCCGAAGAAGACTCGGAGATAAGTCCTACAAGAAATTGCAAGTGAATTCTCGTAGCTCACACCCTGAGAAGTTAAATAAATCTATTATTTCGTGTCTTGTGCTTTCTCTTGTCTCCCTACTCTCTACCCTACCTTGCTTACGTTGTTCGGCCTCCTCGGCAACGTAACAATAGTAGTGTCACCTTTCTGACCACTTTTTTTTTCGCACGAGACCCCTGTGATCCGCCAATTTGTATCACCACTCGTACGAGCTAGCTCGGAACAATAGGACGCGGTCCGAGTCAACATAGATCGGACGCCATTGTCCGAGTGCGATCGGATTATGGTTTGCCACAATACGAGTTACATGCGAGTAGGAATCCGAATCCACTCGGTCCGAGCCTCGGTCTGATCGTGTCAACGCGGCTTTAGTATAGTAAATTGTTTTGTTTGCTTACCTTACGTCACTGACATAGTTTTCTAAGTCATTATCTGTTTCGATTGCAGACGCTTTTTGTATTTGCTCTCTTGTAGCATTAATGAGATTTGCCAGTCTATCAAGTGGTATTTGTTGAGATTCCTCTCCGTAACGTACTAAATATTTTGTTATCTGTAATGATATTGAAAA
Source organism: Endotricha flammealis (assembly GCA_905163395.2). Taxonomy (NCBI): domain Eukaryota; kingdom Metazoa; phylum Arthropoda; class Insecta; order Lepidoptera; family Pyralidae; genus Endotricha; species Endotricha flammealis. The sequence goes on along the minus strand of LR990870.1, from coordinate 5,025,253 downwards.
GTAAACAGAATATTTTTAAACTAACATAATATATTTTTTTATGTCAAAAAAAGTATTAGATGTCTATAGTATAAGTACCTAATCTAGTAAAATGCATTGAATTAAGTAGGTACATAAAGTCAAGTGCTATATATTTTTGTTCTTAAGTTGGTGTAATAATACATGTCATTGCAAATATATATTATTTTTACAGCTGCATGTATGAGAACTCGGTGACTTTGAAAAGCATTATCAATAATAAGTACTTATACATATATACAATTAAGTAAACATTGAACATAATTTTGGTTGTAAAAAAATATTAACTTAATTCATATTATGAATGGTACACATTGCTTATACCAAAAATATTTAAATTAATTCTGTTTGTTTTGGATACTCTCCGAAATATCTGGTATTGATGAGATTGTATTATACTGGAAGATATGTATTAAATTTTTTTTTTCCATGTGAACCAAAACAAAATGGTTTCACAGAACTCATAAATTCAACTAGATTATAAAACGAACTACCTGTTTCATTTTGTTACTCATATGTAACAAAATATGAGGTATTGACATCTTTGGTAGTACAGATAGTTGTATGTTGCCTAGAGATGGCGCTGGCGGTGGTCTTCCCATGGCGGCATTGAGGGTTGGTGCCAAATCGGTCTGTTGTACCTCTCTACCTGGTATATTGTCAGCATCACTTCCTCCAAGACCGAGTCCTCTGTATGCGAAGAGTGCTGCTGTACGCTCCACTCTACTATCACCTCCATGATCGCCTGGTAAAAGAATCAAGATTAGGTACATCAGGAACAGGCATGGGTTTGTTAATAATTTTAAAAGGCATAGACTTTTTGTGTCTATTGCTATCTAAAACGTAAAGTTCTAGAAACACTTGAAATGTGACCATTTGAACATTAGTTTTTGCTAAGAATACTTTTTAACAATAAGAATACTGTTCCTCCCTATATTTCAAAAATAAATACATTTATTTCTAACTTTTGCACATGCATCTGTCAATCTACAAGAGAAACAATAATTCAAGACCATAAACAACCAAATAAAATAAAATAGAGTACATTAACTACAGAAAAGCTTGAACATATTTCTATTTCATTGACCAATAATCCCATAGTATTTTATTACTTGTGTATGTATTATTTTGTTGTGTATTCCTCACACACACACACAAAGTACATAAAAACCATACATCTATGAAACAAAAACCTAACCTAACCAGCACCGCACCGCACCGTACGCGTCCGTACGCGTTACAAGCTTATAGATTTTCAAACAGTAAATTTTTCTTTAATCGAATTTAAACTCTATGTCTATGCCAATTACATACAATTTAATTAAATTTGACTAAAACCGCTCCACACAGCAAAGTATTCCCTGTACTGACAATATTCACCATATTGCAAGTACAGGGCACCATGTAATATACCATGGCTTTTTATTATGCTGGAAACCGCAGCGTTCAAACTCAAACCACATGCAGTTCACGTATGGTATGGCTCTTAGTATTTAGGTGCCGACAAATGCACTTTTAATAATTACTACTGAAAATGTGGCCTGCACGATGTAGCATTACACACGTTCACCTTTATATCTCAAACTTAAACCTATACACTCAATTAGTCATAAGGGATGTCACAAGTCTGGACAATCCAAAACGTAACTATACGTATACTAAGTAAAAGCATATAATAAAACTCTAGAAATAATGCTTTAGATTCACACACATATTAGCAAAAAATAGCTCAAAACAACAGTATTTAGAAGACACACAAAATCGTAAATCTACATCGCAAGCAATTCTAGAATACCTACCCTCAATCCCTTCATGTGAGTCTAAAACAATATGAAATAATTTTACTATACTATACTTATCAAAAATTCTTATGTTATCAGTAATTCATGGTAGTTGTAGATTAGTAAGATTACATATTGTAGGCATTTATAGTAGTGATTCATTAGATTTGGTAGATAACTTTACTTCTTAGAAAATGTACAAAGAAATGTAGAGTAAAATTTGGAAATTATACTTTTTAAAATTTGTAAATTAATCTATTTAATTTTAACATTTGTTTTTTTTTTTTTTTTTTTTTATTTTTTTTTTATTTTTTTTTTTATACAACACAGGTGGCAAACAAGCATACGGTCGACCTGATGGTAAGCCGTCACCGTAGCCTATAGACGTTTGCAATACCGGGGGTATCACTCACGCGTTGCCAACCCTCCCAACCCCCCCAAGTGGAGCTCTGGAGACCTTACTCACCGTAGGAACACAACATGGCCGAGACCAATGCTATTTGGCTATGATCTTCTGTAAGGTGGAGGTCCTTCCCCAGACGAGCTGCTCCGATTTGAGCGGATTATCCGCTGTGCCCTACCTCTCTTGAAATTTGTAGATATTTAAAATAACTTTACTTACTTACTACTTACTAGGTTGGCGCGAGAACCCAAAGTGGGTTTTGGCCTCCGATAATAAGATTATCCGATAATAATAAAATAACTTTACTATTTAATATTCATTTATATAGATTTCTTTCCTTCTAAACAAAGTTTTCTGAATAATCCTGTCTCAAATAAAATTATTGTACCTCATTTAAAAGAAGTATGCAGTAGAGTAGTTTGTCATGTAAAAAATTAAATGTTTATCAATTTTTACCCCGAGTTAGGTAGTCAAATGATTCCACTCATTGTGTAATTTTACTTTATCCTAATTTTTACATACAAGTGTAACATTTCTGTGCAAATAAAGATTATTAATTATTTAAAAAATTAATAATCTTTATTTGCACAGAAATGTTATTCAAAAATTACCTGTCTCAGTCATTCCATGGTCACCAACAACGTAAAGCAGTACATCATTTGGTATCGTTTCAATAATCTTCCTAAGCCGTTCATTAGTTTCATTCAGTTTTCTTGTCATCTCAGGATGAATTGGTCCATATCTGTGACCAGCATGGTCTATACCCAAATAATGAGCAACAAGTAGATCCCAATCGTCCTTTTTTAATTCGTCATAAATTTTGGAATCAACCTCTGTAATGTAATACAAGAAATTAATATTTTATTTACATAAACCTACTAGTAACTTTGAATTGTTTTTTTTTTCAGGTTTTCACAATATCTTAAGAACTGAAAATAACATCAGTACTAGTACAATTGACCTTACTAAAATTATAATTGCAAAACTTTGTACACATGAATGTTTGTTACTCTTTTATGGGAAAAATGGGATTTCAGGTTTCAACTAGTAAAATTTTAATATTATTTAATAGTCAACAGTAAATTTAATACTACAATTATGATACTTTTCTCAAATTAATATTAAAAATATATTTATAAAAGTCCTTAATTTCCCCATTTACTTGTCATTTCCAGCCATATTTGAGTAATGTCAGTCTCACTGAAACTTTAACTTGTAGCTTCAAAAAAATTCAATATACCTTTGTCAACAGTATCCAGGTCCCAAGTATGGAATGAGTACATAGCATGGGAGCGCAGCCATTTGCCTGGGATCAATCTTGCCCATGTGTCGTCTCCAAGCAATACTATTTTACCTCCACCTTTCGCCACCTAAAAATATTTTAAGTTTTATATAATTATCAGTTTGAAATGTAAAAGTTTAAAATGTACTACTATCTCTTCCAAAATTAAGTAGGAGTGATAAAAAAAACTTGAGAAATTACTTAACATAAATTTACTATGGAATTTGGACTCTTATGTTATTCTTTGAGTTCGTATTTGCATATGAAACAACAATTTCATTTTGTTATAAGTTCCCTAATTGTAGAAATACCTGCATGAAACCAGAAGTTTAGTGTTATTACAGAAACTGCCCCTATAGAGACTCTCTGACCTTAATAATCTAATAGAACATGGAACTACGACTCGACTCTCACACAGCTATCATTAGTTACAAGTAGAGAAAATAATAATATAATGGCTGTACAAAAAAATACCTGATCAATTGTATTATCCTCTTGCAACTCAGTAGCAGCAAAGTTAGATCCAGCATCAATAAAAGTCGGCAATGATCCAGTAACAAGCGCCTTAACGCGCTGTAAAGTTGTCGTAGGCGGATCCGCCATAAAACGAAACAGCCTGGCGCGGTCTGGCCATTTCTCAAGAGTCTCCCGAAACACAGGCAGACGGTTTTGGTATGGTAATGGCTTCTCAATGTTAGGATCGTAGTCAGTAAAGTCATAACGTAACGCATCCACCAATAAAAACACAACTCTTGAGCGTGTCGGTACACAAGTTATACCCGCTCCGGGATTCGACAAAATCCTCAATATTTTCTCATCTTCAGTACACGTTTCCAAAGAATTTGAGCCCTCGTGAGCCTCCCGTCCGTCGCAACTCAAATCCTTCAAGGGCACACACTCAGACACATCACTCAATGTTTTACGGGACAATAAAAATCCTTTTCCGAACATAAGAACTGCTGATAGGATTAAATATGAAAACCATATTAGATACAAAATGAAATTCCATTTTTCTTTCATATTAAGCGTTTAAATAATTATTTGAGTAAGCATTGATTTTATTATTACGAATTTAATAGAGAAACAAGAAAATTAAAATTATCCGCACCTCACGAAACACATTTTCACCAATTTGCAAAAGTATTTACGAAACGTCAAACAGAAATGTCAAAATGTCAATGTCTTGTAATGGAAACGAGAACGAATGAATATTAACTTTCGAAGACGAAGCAGAAGATAGACATAACGTAGTTTCTGATATCCGCCACCAGAGGGCGCTGTTTGTTTAGAGAGTCCCGATCATGGCGATGATGGACGATCATTAAAATTTTCATGAGCCATCATGGCCCATTGTGTAGAGGAGGCAAAAACACATAAAAATATCAGCACAGCACATTTCTTGTAGTGGTGAGGTATGTATAGTATGTATGTGTACTACTTGTACTCCATGTTTGTTATGATGGCTCTTTGGTCCTGCCTGTCATGCATGGTCCTGTCCTGTCACTCCTGTCAAGTGTCAAATCATTCAAATCAAATCAATTCTTCTCTGTGCTTGTCTTGTATTATTTTGATTCAAAGGTTTATTTTTATTGTGCACTATTATATATATTATTTATTCTATTCTTATGCCCATGGAATTATTTTATATATAATCAGTGATCCTCGCATATTTAAAACTTCGTACCCGTGTTTTTTTATTATTTTGAATGCATACATAACCTCGTAATATTTTAAAACTTTCAACCTTGTCTAGATTAAAAATTAGTGCTTATTGCATTAAATAGTGTAACAATAGAACTCTTGGCATGATTTTGTACCAAAAAGAAAAATGTCACTACCATCAAAAGTTAATAAGGAAAACTTCCGTCTCTTGGACTTGTCTAGTGATGAGGAGTCTGAAGATCTCCATTTAGAAATAATTCCAAGTAGAAAAAAAAAAGTTACCAGGTATGTACCTACCACTATATCATGAACTACATTCCCTTTCACTTATTAAATTACAAATAATACAAAAACAATTCTGACTTCAGCTTTTCAGATTATTATAAGTTATTGCTACCTGTAAGTTTAAAATTACTATCATAGAATTTTTACTAAGTCCTTAAAGTAACTTTCTGTCCTTGGAGAGAGGGCCGTCTTGAGAGCAGGCAATGTCGATCCACTATCCATCCAACATCAACAGATGAAAGAATGTACCTAGTTCTTATTGCTTTTAAATTTTGTCCATGGGACAATTCATTTTGACAAAGAGACACAAAAAACACCAATCACACTGTCTTCCATTCCTATTCTAAGGTAATCTTAAAATTTGTTCCAGAAGAGAACGCAATCGGACCGCACCAAAAGTTGTAGAGCCAAATATCGGCACAGAAGTCCGCTGTGCTTTGCGTTGGGCTGTGCGCGGTACTCTAATATTATGGCTGTTGATGCTAACATGGATATGTGCTGCATTATACGACCAAGTTACCACCATGAAAATAGATATTGGCAAAGGTATGTAATTTTAGTTTTAAATTGTTTATCCAGCCAGCATAAAGTTCAATTTATAATGATAACAAGGAGTATCTAATACTTCATCTACAAAATTAAATGCTGCAGATATTTCCACAGCTCTTACAGCCTGCCAGCCTGTTTTGAGTCTGCCACAAAATTGGCTTTTAATTTTTTTTTAATCCACGTGTCGCCGCCATTACCGTCATGTGGTGATGTGGAGGTACCATGAACTTATCTCCTAATTATAGACAATCATTATAAATGCCACACCATACAAAAGTGTATCTTAATACATAAACATAGAATAGGAAGAAAGTTTGGGCTGTTTTCATTTTAAATGGGATCGCATTTATCTCAGTGAACTTTAATCAATTTATATCAGTACTTTATCTTATGTACTTTAAGTCACACAAAATTTTCTTATGTAGGTTTCTCTTTGAATCACACAAATCTTGATTGATACAGTCAATTTCCAAACATCTCTGTTCCTACTGACCGTAAATCTTAGCGAATTCAATGTTTAGTTAAGGAGGCATGACGTTTAAACGCGCGAACTTACGCGCATTGGAGAGATTTCGCTCGTTAGAGCGCGACCAACTCTGTTTGGTGCTCAGTCACAAGCGTCTACTAGGTGAACCATCGAGTTCATAGCTCTTTTAAGGCGAACTAATGCGTTAACTGGCAACCGATGTCCATCCATTACTACTTGGAAAAGCGCGTGAATTGCCGCGAATACGCGTACGACTTCGTGATTAATTTAACTGTGCGCTAGGGCTAGTAGATATGAATATTAATTGACCCTTACTACTGACCCTATTATTGGGCCTCGCTAATTAAAATAATAATAGGTCATTTTACTAAAACAACTTAATTGCATTCCCGGAATGGACTAGTTCTAAATAATTTGTTATGCAATGTCCGTCATAAGTTACAACGCACGCGTTACTAGAATTAATTAAACACATAAATTCCTAGATAAGGCCAATTAGTTACTTTTTATTTAGTCGTTTTTAAAAAAAAAATGATATAATATAATTATTTTGTTTTGGGAATTTGGATTTTTGCCTTTTTATAACCACCAGTTTAATATCTTTGTGAATACTAAACCGACAATGGTCTCTGTATTATGCCGGGTACAGACTGCTGTAAGGTAACATGTAATGTAAAGCGGTTCCTAGACAATCAAAATTGCTTGACAAGCTCATGAATGGGGAAGAAAACTGTCAAATAGTTCATTGCAGAGGGCGCCCCTCATACTCAACTTCATACAAAAAATATAAATATTTCCGATTTCTTTATTTTAATGAAAAATGGGTCGGTGTATGGCTTTTGGATGTGAAGAAATACGTTCGCATAAGTTTGTATAATGCTATGTAATTTAAGGGAAGGTATTGCGAATAAAATAAAAATATGATATTTAATAATTCATAATTTCTGTAAATATACTTATTGAACATTTATCCTTGTAATACTTATTGGTAAATTCATCATCTCTGTTAATAAAAATAACTTGTGTGTCCTTAAAATAATATATAATTAAATTACATTTATCAGTAACAAATAATTGTCCCCGAATTTGGTAATTCATTGGGTAACTCCATCTGTGGCTTCGAGTTATTTTGTCCACTAATAATGTTTTCAAAAATTTCTGTCGTAGGCCTCCAATCTGTAACAAATGATAAAATGTTCAATCTTTTATTCAAAAAGTAAACTCCCTAAAATACTTCAAAGATATTTTGCTTGCTTATTTTATTTAATGCAAGTGTGAAATAATCTATATGTTTAAATTAGAAGGTTACTGGAAGCTGGGGAAAGGCCAGAAATGTTGAGCTTACCTCGCTACCAAGTCAACTTTCTTTTTCTGTTGCGAGGCACCAGTTCTTTTCAATTCTCTTTTTAATCTGCATTTTCTCCAGGTAGAATACATGTCGAATAACTAATTTTTACCAAAAAAAATGGGACTAATAGGAAAAAAAACGCTATAAAAACACAATATAATCACACGAACGCTTTTGACGTTTGTCTGAATAAAACAAACTCACAGCGACCTCTACCGGAATAGTTTCCAGTTTTCTTCCCCATTTTACGTGCTTGTCAAGCAATTTTGGCCGTTTAGAACGAAACTTGGTTCGCTTGACAAGCAAACTACGTGATTGACAATGATTGATGAAAAAAAATTTGCAATGCTTGTCAAGCATGCTTGATCGTCTAGAAGTTTGTAGTTTGAGTTTTACTGGGTCACTGTGGCTCGGATCGCTGAAATGAGTACTTGACGTTGCGTTAAAAATAAAAAATAAAAATAATTTAATTCAAGCAAAAATTAGCTCATATAATTTTAGTATATTAGTAACAATTTTTCTTACTATCTATATTAGTATTATTAGTACTTAGCCTAAATATGGTTTTTATTTTTATTTTTAATTACCGTGCCTAACACAATCCCCACCCAGTATCTAAGTATGGGACAGTCATACCTAGACGCAATTGCATTCAGGATGCTGTTGTTGCTGTTGCGGACACGCTGCAGTAAAGAGGCTGTTTTTTTACGCATTATTGCGTGGTATCCGTCTGTGCGCGCCTCCGCAAACATCCCTGACGCACTACAATACCTCGGGAGCCTCAACAGCATCCTGAACGCATTATTATATTGCACGCGCAGGGCGTTATAGGCTCGCTGCGTATAGTCCACCCACAGGCTACTCGAGTAAAAGGATTGGCAATAGGCTTTAAAAAGCGTAACCGTCACTTCTCTCGTACATCGAGTGAACCTGCGAGCAAGCATGTTGCTTCTCACCGCCAATGCCCTGCGCTCCCTCTCTATGTCCATGTCATCCCTGAGATCACTAGTCACTATGTGCCCCAGATATTTAAATTTATTAACCACCTTCAATGGTACATCATTCAGAAATACGGGTGGCACATGAGTGGGTTGGTACTTACCCGCTTTAAAAACTAGTATTTGACTTTTTTCTGCATTATAACGAAGCCCATGTGCCTCCGCGTATTCCTGACAAATATTTAACAAATACCTCAACCCTTTGATCGAGGGACTCAACAACACCATGTCATCTGCATAGCTCATGTTATTAAAACTAATTCCGTCTATAAAGCAGCCGACATAAGCCTCATCAAGTATGCTTGACAACCACGTAAATGCTTGTCAAGCAATTTTGATCGTCTAGGGACCGCCTTCACTACATAGTATAAAACAAAGTCGCTTTTTCTGTCCCTATGTCCCTATGTCCCTTTGTATGCTTAAATCTTTAAAACTACGCAACGGATTTTGATGCGGTTTTTTTTAATTGATAGAGTGATTCAAGGGGAAGGTTTTAAAGTATCATACATTCCAAAATTCCCACGGGAAAGCGGGATACACGCAAACGAAGTTGCGCGGGTTTCGCTAGTACTAAATAATTTCCAAAGTGTGGACGTTTTGCGCGCACGAATCGTGCACACTATTCAGTATTAGTGCAATGTTCATTTTGAGATACGTTCTATGCTTTCTTGCTTGATGTGGGTATTTGTGGATTTTATTAGGCAATTGTTCTTTTTTATTACTCGACAGTCATGCAACAGACGGTAATGTGTACTTTTTATGCTAGTAATAGCTTTTACTTTCTGCTAGTTATAGTTAAATCGAAACAGCTTTGCAAGTTGAGTTTCTTGCGGCACTTCTTCTCAACAGGCCATTCACGTCTGAAGTGCTAGTAGGGTAAAAAAAAAAAAAAAATTGACGTGTAAAAGTATTTCTTGTAAATCTACTTGCAAAATAAATGATTTTATTTTTTATTTCAATGCCTAGATAGACCCATTGTCATCCAAAGCTAAGATAGGCAGAGAGGAGATTTTTTGTCAGAAACTAATATTTTTTTATTTTGATTAGCATGTCTTAATGACTATCCACTTGGTTTCGGAAACATCTTGCTTTCACCTTGGGACATAGGTTTATGCAGGGTAAGGCAGTAAGGCGGGATAATTAGAGAAATCTATTACTTCGGTTTTTTCTTCAACTGGATTTTCTCCACCTTCACCAAACAGTTGATCGTCCTGTTATGAATTATTTTTAGTAATAACTTTATCAAGGGTTATTTGTTGAGGTTTATTTTGTATGTTACATTTCATTCTCTCTTCTTCTCCATCGTTCCCTCCCTGCTGAGGATAGTAACTCTACAAGATCTTGTCGACCATTTCCTTTAGACGCTGCACAAACGTGTTGCCGGTTACAGACACCGAACACTTTTTGATCGTCATGAGTATGTGCTAAGTGGAAGCAACTGGGCAAAATGTTTACGTATGCGCAGGGAGTTGATGATTTACTGGTTCTATAGAAATCAAATATTCATCGGTAGCTTGTATCTGACACATGACACAAAAAGTGTCCACTTTGCCCCCGCCTAAGTGTCGTAGTTCCTGTCTCATCTAGAAACTTTATATCAGAATGCCGTGTCTCCACGCATGCGTCGCCGCGCCTACGTGACGTCACATCTAGTTCTTTCCGTGACGTCCTCGGGGACTCCTGTGCTCAATGTTGAATTAAAATTTGCATCAAAAAACATTTCCTAAATCTTCTTGCGTCCTACTATAAGCTCCATTTTAATTATAACAGTGTATTAGGCATTATTGTCTTTCGTTTTTGTGAGTTTATAAATAAAAATATAACATTTTAGTTCATATTTTTTTAGGCTGTGTCATATCATATCCTAAATTGATTCTGTGTGTTTTTAAGTGGTTTATTATATGTTTGATACAATAGTGGGTAGAATTTTATATTTAGTAATACGTTGTCGCATGTTAAATGCGCATGCGTGAGTTTCATTCACTGCGTTCCCCGTTGGTCGATAATACTTAGTACCAAACATTATCTGCTGGCTTATCATTGTCATCACATTAATAGATAAAAGATAATCCTCAAATTACGTAGGACGTATGTAATAACATTGTTAATTTGAGGAAATTAGAAATTTTGCGAAGTTTTTGATTAATCACCTTGTGTTCGCGGTTCGCGCAATCTTCATCCGATACGATACTAGCTAATATCCTTATTTCATATTACATTATAAGTAATTGCTATTTGTTACTTTTTCACGATTAAGCGCTGAACCTATTCAGATGAAATTTTGTATGGAAATAATTGAGCATTGCTGAGAAATAAATAATGGTTTTTCCTGAAATCACCCCACGAAGAGTAATTAATAACAGTATTGCGCAAGTAACTTCAGCCTACGTTGTGTATAATAAATGCAATAAGTGATTGATAGATCTGTTATGGTGAGTTGCACAAAAACATTATAAAGTTAAAAACTCGTTGAATTATAGCTGTCACTGTCAATCTGAAGATGAAGAAAAAAGGCTAGCTGAATGGCTAGCCTGAGACATTGTCCTATTAAAACGCGAATGCGCGATTATCGTTGGTTCGCGCGAATTTTACTCGTACGAACTCGCGATCAAACATATTGAACTCGAATAGGTGTCCTAACTGAAAATCGCGCGACGCTTGGGCGCACGCTTATGAACACGCGATATATGCGATGGTCGCATCGCTTATTCGCGCGATGATCGCGTCCTATTAGGACAATGCCTGAGACTCATTGTGGAATTGAGAATAAAAAGTACTTACGTAAAATTGATTTGTAAGTAGGTATGCCGCCGATAAGCGTAGAAAAATACGCAACTAATGAATTAACTAGCTTTAAATGAGATACCGCTTTTGCGTCCAAATGGCTCCTTTACAATTAATTCCTTCCTCAAATGGAATATTATAAAATCAGAATGATATAGCCACTTATGGTTTTCAACTGACCAATTCAAATGTCCAATGAAATCCTAGACATTTCCTTCCCAGGATCAAGGTAAACATATTAAGAGAGCCCTAATATCTTTATAAAGTCAATGTCGACATGTAAATAACCTTGTTTATCTCAAGTATTTGAATTTACTCACTTTTAAAAGTTCTTTAATTTTTTTACACATATCTAATGTGTCTATTCCGTTCATTTATCCTGTCTCAATATGCCGTGGTGTAAACGCCATCGACTGTATGCATTACAACGTCTTCTCGTGCGCTGCGTATTTATATAATGTAGTAATATTAAGGGAAAGGAGAGAAGTGGAAGCGAGAGGGCTCAAAGTAAAATATAATCAAATAAAGTCCCTGAATAAATAAATAAATAAAACTTAAAATAAATTATTTTATCTTTATCTTTAAAGTAACACAAAGTAACATAGTAGGTACAACAAAGGGAAATCGATAGCTAAGAAACAATGAATAATAAAAAAGAAGACACTAAATGACAGATATCAAAAAAATAAAAAAATAAATTATAAAAGGGTTTATTCCCCAACCTGACGGCTAGTTTGTAACCAACTAAATTCCTAACAGTAGGAACGTATTGAAATGGTATTCCGTAGACGCTGACGTCGTCGGTAGACGTCGAAGGGAACGTGTACTCTGAACTTTGATGTCGCGTGTCGCGTTTATGAGAAAACAACAGCGTTGTTTATAAAAAAAATATTTTCTAAGTTTTGAAGTTAGTTTATTATCTTCCTTAATAAATTTTATTTAGCTAGGCATCATCTGTCAGGTACAGTTTACCCTGTGGGCTTTGTACTGTTATTAGTAGATAGTACTATTACAACAATGTAATATTCTGCGCCATAGTGCAAAAATAGCATGCTTCACTTGCATTAGACTGAACAATAACTTCTATTAAAGCCAATATTTTATTTTAATTTGAATACTTGAGGAATTTATTTTTTGTCATGTCATATCCGTCAGGTTTCACCTTCAGCGTATAGGTTCTTTGTCACGTGCATGATCTAAGTGTATAATAGTCAAGTACAACAACAATCTTGTACTAAACGATGTTTCCACAAACGATTAAGATTTATTACTTTATTATTAGTCTACTCATTTAAATAACTAATAATGAATTTTTATATTTGTACCTGTTTCATTTGCAATATAAAGATTAGAGGAAACTATCCTATGTGTTAATCCAGGTTTAAAACTATCCATGGACAAATAAGAACGTTGATTTGTTATTGCATGAAATAGTAACATCCACACTTTCATTCATCCATCCATTAATGTAAATTTTATTTATAATATTGGTTGGATTGAGTAATAGCTACCCTCGTTTTTATGCGCGAAATCCCTTTGTTCTTATACTTCGGGTGATTTCCGAGATTAAAACTACCATGTTTAAAACTATTTCTACACCTTTCATCATAATTCAGCGGATTAATCGTGAAACTGTCTACTTACTTATTATAATTACTTTCGCAATTATAATAAATATAGATTGATCCTGGTAAATTCCATTTTAGATTTGAAAATAATTGACGATAAACTAATATTAATCTTCAGAGTTATTGTACTCTGTAAAGAGTCCTTCAAAACTATTATCACAAATATCAATATTAGTTAACGTTGATCGTTGAAGCACTTTCAGTTATTACCGCTCTACCGTCACATAATAGCCAATAATAAATACCCATTATTGTTATCAAACAATACTTACGATTATATTAAATGACAGATAAATAATACCTTTAATAACGGAAACAGGTGACGATAACAATTTACTCAACGCATAATCAAATCGATACGCTCAAAAACTTGTCCAGTGTTTTATGGAGATAATTTGTATTGCTCATTCGTTGTGTTGACGCCGATTGGAGCGCATGTGTTAAAGGTTAATGTGAAAGTGTTTTGTGAAGGTTTCAAAGTGTAGTGCGGATGCGTAAAAGGTAGCGTTTTTATACGGAATGGAGAGCGCAGTGCACGCGGCCGTGCCGCTGCGTGTCGGGAAAAAGATGCGTAAGCGCCGGGAGTTGGACGCTTTGGTTGGTGGCGCTGGTTCCCGTGGTGGCAGACTGCTTTCTGCATCGAGTGATGAAGGCGAGCCATGGGGCAGGCGGACGTCCAGACGACGTCGCACCAGACCTTTCTTTCGCCTTGCAGCCGCCTTAGCATTATGCGTCTGTGTCGTATCAGCAACTACTGTACTCTGGTTGTTTGTTGATGTACGACGACAGATTGTTTCGCTTCGAATCGAGATGGACAGAGGTGCGAATTTGTTTTATTACTAGAGTTATTGTTATTAGTCCACGATATGATAAATACCTAAGTAGTAAGTACGTTAGCCTGTTTATGTTTTATATTTAGATATTTCTAGAGTATTTATATATGGTATGGTGTTTTGATAACATGAAACATAGAACCTCCTCCTTTTTTAAAGTCGGTGAAAAATAGATGTAAATGCCACCGTTAATAATTACTACAAGGTTATTCTTCGTAGTTTGTTCCACAAGGCATGTTCGATTTGTTTTACGACATCAATTAGTAACACGGCTACCGTGCGATGTTTATAATTCCTGATTCGTTCGCATATAATCTATTAGCTTATATTACACTCTTAACTACCCCATCCTATCATAATTGGCGGAACCAGCTACCGTAGAATAAGGATTTAACGGAGATATCCTTATTTAGTCACCTCTGCTAGTTATTTTTTCAAATTATATTTCTTCTTTCTTGTAATATCACGATATATACATTATCGGGACCCCTTACCTAAGCTTAAAGATGTGGGTAAGATTTCTTTATATGGAGCGACTGCTATTACATCTCCACAACCTAGAGAAATCCAAATCATTAAGAAATTGTAAAAAAATATCATAATAAACAAAAACAACTGGGAAAATAATATGTGAGCTTGTTGAGTAGATGTACCTGTGAAATTTTAAAGTAAGGCTAAAATAATCCTGTAATTTAGCAGTAGGTACCCTGGATTTTTCTCACTTAAAAGTCTCACTCACTTAAAATCTAGTTCGAATTTATTTTAAAATTTGCATTTTTTGACTAGGTACGAAAGTTAAAATAACAATTAATTCTTTATCAAAATGTAATCTTACTTTCATTTTAATGGAACTGGATATTTGCGAGGTCACGCACGATATCACATAAGTTGTGCAATTTGCGTAGGCTTTACTGATTATCTGAATCCGATGGTGCATTTGGGCCGGATTCCAGCTGGATAACAAATAAATGACACCCACACGACTTGCAGTTGCCAACAACGGGCAGCAGAACATATTTGGGTTCGCTATTTCTTTTTTCAGTGGCAATTTTACAAGCATAAAAAGGTTCTAACTTGTTGTTTGAATGTTCGTTAACCCGAACGAACTAATTTTTCTAGTTTGTAAAAATAGGACGTTCTTTCTTGGAAATTGTTGGTGTGTTAAATAAATGTTTGCAAAAAGAACCCCCACTCTGGGCCTTATTAGGAAATATAGGGATTTATATTCAGTAGGGAAATGGAATGAATCCGTAACGTTGGATTGAGATGGTAAGAATATATGCAAAACATGTCAGTAATGTTGAGATGCTCTTTTAAAATAGGTCAACTGAGAAATAGGAACCTGCTATCTGCATTAACGTCGCTGATAGCGCAAAGGTCCCATATAATCTTTAACTATAACTCTTCATATATTATCATTTATTCTGAATACTACTGCTATTACATTATTGCTTCCGAAATTGGAGACAGTTTAGTTTAAGTTAGTGTCTTCAGATCACCTAATAGTCAAAATAGATCAACTGCATCGAATAACTTCTGTCTTTTTGTATACTTCCCGCAATTCATTTCAAATCAACGACGTATGCAGAAGCTGGGGTCAGTTGCATTTCCATTCAGTTTGATATTCTCTATGACTTTATTGGGCACCTCGGTTCCTCCTTAACATTCCTGCGAAAACTAAAGACTTCTCCCCAATTTTTCTGTCCTTTGTCCCCAAAATGTATGGGTTGTACACTTTTTGGTCCTTTGTGTGCGTTATTCAATGCTGTTTTAAACATTCTCTTGACAAAATCACTCCTAATTAGACTTTATTTTTAAAAACAATAGTAATTGTAAAAGCATTAAAAATTTCGATTATGTATGTTACCAGTAACGTATGTATGTAATTCGGAAATGTATACAATTCCTAGGAAATGTGTTATTATAAAGGTGGCCTCGCTCGCTTCGGTCGCTCGGCTTTTGATGGTCACAAGCTAACCCTAACCTAACCCAGAGAATCAGAAATATCTGCAAATAAAATAATTGAAACACGTTCATCAGATAAAGTTGGGTTAGGTGAGGGTTAGCTTGTGACCATCAAAAACCGAGCGACCGAAGGGAGCGAGGCCCTCTT
This sequence comes from Endotricha flammealis, assembly GCA_905163395.2. NCBI lineage: Eukaryota > Metazoa > Arthropoda > Insecta > Lepidoptera > Pyralidae > Endotricha > Endotricha flammealis. Next base: position 5,009,082 of record LR990870.1, on the reverse strand, counting down.
TATAATAACACATTTCCTAGGAATTGTATACATTTTTGGATTACATACATTTCCGGTAACATGTACACCGTATAATTAGCAATTATCACTGCCAGTTTTACTACGTTTATTTGCATTTGCGTCATTGCATTGTTCTTGTAAATAATGAATTTAAGGTGTTTTATGGTTTAAACACTTGTAAACGAGTAGGTACCTAATATCTTTTTAAAAATTTTAAACATTCGTCCAGACATCTTGTTCGTGTTACCCTTTATAGTGTCCTTTCAAGTGTTATCATAATCTAGCAAATAAGACGATGAATGGCGTAATTTAAAATTCAATTTATAGCTTTGAATTTCTATGTATACCTGTGATGTGTACGGTTAGCAATGAGAGCCTTGCCTCGGTGTGGTATCAAAAGACTTAATTAACAAGACTTAGTTCAGGCTCCATTCCCGTTTATAAAAACAGTACACGTGCTGTGCACATACAAAATGGACAACTAGGTAATATAGACTTTTCTATCTAATGATAAGTTTGATGAATGTATTAAGTTATCAAATGTTAATGTAACTTTGACGATTATGATAATTATTCCAGTTACCAAATCGATTTGATGATGATTCACCGTACGTCACAGTAGCACTCCCACGTTCTAACTACATTATACCGCTGTAAAATATTACTAGCGGTTTGCAATATTCATGAACATAATCTATTTAAACGAAGAAGCAATACATATAGATATTTTCATAATTTTGCAAACCTCTTTCACTGGAGTCAATCAAATAGTCTAAGAATTAGGGCGACAAGCTACGGTGGCTGCACCTCTTACTCAAATTATTTTTAGATTGCTTTCATAATTACTTGTTTTATTCCTATCTAATCGTTTATCATAATAATTTGTACTATAACATTGTTCACATCAGGAATTAAATAGGTAAAGTGAGCTTAGTAAACGACAACTAAATATTTACATAGTTCGCTTGTAACAAAGTTCAAGGCAATACAATCGATAGGAACATTATGATTTTTTCTTAATTAGATTCTTTAGGGATTTCGTATTATGTCGATCTGTATCGACATAATACGAAATCCCTCTCTGTGTGGAAAGGTCTCTGGACCTTGATAGTGAATTGCTATTTTACCTTGGACAGGAACAAAGACAGAAGGTTAGAAGCACGTTCGGTTCCGCATGTGACACGTCGTCATAACAATAAAGTGCTATTAATTATTGCTATTATTGTAAACAAGTACTTTTAACTAGACTAAAGTGGTTTACACCATCCTGTCCTACATTATGTATTGGTACTAATAAAACCTATGTGTTGTTTGATCGTGCTAATCTCTGGAATTATTTGATCTTTTTTTTAAACTTTATGTAGTCCTATTCATTGAGGATATCACAGGCGCAAGTCGGGTTTTAAAGTCTTAGCATTTTATTAGCCAACTCTTGGAAGAAGGTAAGGTCGCGTTTATAAAAGAAATTACACGCAAACGGCGTTTGCAAGGGCTTGTCAGCCAGTAACATGTCTAAACGACTTGCTACCTCACAGGACAGTTCTCGCAAGGTTATGGTTTTCGTACATTTCTTGCACTTGGAGCACTTGTTTGCAACTCTGTTAAAACTTCCGCGAGACCTTCCTAATTTCTACGTGGCCTAGGCTATTCAACCGCTATGACCTATAGAAGCCGATCAAAATCAAGGTCGGGAGATACCGAGGGTACAACTCACGCAGGTCACGCGGGTGCGAAGGGAAACTAAAGTTCCTTTAGCTCCACGCGTTCACAGACTTCAGACTATTTTAAGTGTTAAACCTAGACTCATTTGTAAAGGAATGCTAACATACAAGCTAAGCGGGTTACCTGGTAACTGGTAAGAAATCACCGCTGTCTATGTACTCATGATTCCAGAATAAACTAAGATCCACTATACGAGAACACAATTAAAACCGCTTAATGCATCTGTATTCCTATTTAATTCTTTTTCCAGTAACGTCTTCTAAACTATCGTGGGTTATTTTTTCGCTTATGTAAAGTCATGGAATTTTCCATTTCAAAATTCCAGTGGAAACGGAATAACGGAAACAGTAAGATTGCGTCGTCGACTGATATTGTAGGTGCCGATTTTGCGAATTTCATGTGCGTCTACCTTGTGCTCCTTGCTCGAACTTTTCAGGGGCAATCTTTGCCAAGCTTTTCGGTCTTCCTTCGAGGATGAGGGATGGGTCCTTTATAGGTACGGTACGGTATACCGTATGAAAGTATTCAATTGCATTTAGTTTTATCTATAGGTCCTTTTATAAAAGATGTAACGTTTGGGGCGTTGTAGGGGGTAATCCCAAGATCTAGAAAATCAATAATGAAAATTCTTTTATCAATGGAAAGCCACGTTATTTGTTATCATAGCCAATAATGTGTTAAAACCGCGGGCAATAGTATGTACTAAATGCAGTATACAGACTACAAGTCGATTTCAAATTTCTATGTCTCGTTGATCTATTTTCTATTTTGTGAAAGTTTTAAAACATGTTTATCTAATTGCTTTAATTTATCTAGTCGAACACATGCTTGACAACGTAACTTATAGTAAAAAATATCAATTCACGAAATTATTACATACTTAAAAAGTTTCCATAAAAGTTTTTAAGCTTTTTTGTACAATAGTTTAAAGTCCTGTTGTCAAGGTTGTTTGATTTATTTTTGTAACTACACTTTATATTTATAACTTGTACTTACAAAATTCACATAAAAAATAGCCATGACGTCATAAGTATTTTTTCATGCATAGAAAATTCGGCATTGGAAGAAAGAAGAAAGATTTGACATTATTATGAAAATAAAAGCAGTTCATTATTAGTATATTGATATTATAGTACATTTGATTTGACCACCGATATCGATAACATTATAAGCTTTACACCAGGTAGGTCTAGTCTAATCAGAAGATTACTTGATAATCAGTACGTAAATATATTGTTTTCTAAAATCGCATTGCATGTGTAAAATATTATTTCTTTGTTCTAATATTAGCTTCACTTTCGCGAAGTATAGCGATAACGAGAGTGTGGACAGACTGTTCGTCCTACTTCGTCTTAACTTTTCTTTCATCTTGTAACTTCGTAAGTACTTACTTATAGCATAAGAGTTTTCCTGAAAATTCAACAGGTATGCGTAACGACATCTTTCTTAAAATATTCTGTTTTACACGGAAGCTGTGCGACCTTGCCCTTGTCTTGATGTTCTGATGTAAATTTCCATGTAATAAATTATCATATTAATTGGTATCTCTTGGTGATAAATTAACTTTTAACTGTTAAACTTCCGATACCATTTTTAGTAAAATGTTACGGAAAGTTCATGTATCTTTTAATTAAAGGCATCGAGTCCTTGTAAGATGTTCAGTATCATACGAGTATAAAGTAATTGATAAAGGCGATTATCTTTTCAATTATCAATGAATCAATCACGTATATTTTTAGCTTAATGTATACAAATACAATACAATTTTTTTTTTTTTTTTACATTAATTTACTACTTACGCACTTTACCTTTTATGTTTAAGGGAATACCCTTACATTATGTCGTTGCTCAATAAACCTTACCTAGGGTACAACACTTCACATTGCAATAATAATATAATGTTTCATTTCTTTTTTTACAGTTTCAACAAGCAGTGGAAGTGTAGGTGACGAACTTCAAAAATGTCATAGTGACGCTAAGGAACTTAAAGCTAGCGCAACGAACTTGACAGAAAGGCTTACAAAATTAGAACAAGATCATCAGGAACTAGTAAAGAGGGTCGAACAAGCTCGCGCAGATCTCACGACTGTGACGACCAAGCTCGCCGCCGCGCCAATGTTGGCTGAAACACCACAAAGGTTGGCTGAGTTGGAACGGACAGTGGCGTACTTTGGTTCACAGGTGAGTACCGAAATTGATTAAGAGAGAAAGAAAAAGGAAAATAGTTGCTGATTATAAATTGTTTACGTAGGTACTTTTGTGTTCTCAGTTAGTCCATGGTCAGTCAATAAATAAAAGAATAATCTCAAATATAACAGTGTCATAACTTCCCTATGTAAAATAGGTACGATTCTTCTCAAAGTTCTTTAAAAATTTTTTTTTTATTCTTCCAGATCAAAGGTTGGGATGGTTCACTAGACAATGCACACAAGCAAGCCGTAACAGCGGCTGCAGGAGTAGAAGAAATTAAAACATTGCTCCAACAACTACACGCTAAAACCAATGAGACGATAGCGAACGTGTCCGCGAACAAGCTCGCGGAAGATTTGCTACGATCAGAAGTGGCAGCACTCAATAATACACTAGCGGCGAGAGTTGACGCCTTGCAGAATAAAGTGGAAGAAATTAGTGTAAGTAAATTAGGTTTTAAGACCATAGAAAAGAGAAATAGACAAGGGGATGGGCGTCGCCGTATCAGCGGCAAAAGGACCGCTGGTAAAAGAAATGGCGAAAGAAAACCAGTTACGGTCTTTTTTGTCACTTAAAAATACATCGTTTATTTTTTAAATATTTTTTTTACAAATAAAACATAAAACTAGGTACACACAACATTAAAGTACTATGCGTGGAATGACAATTTAAATAGTGCTGTAAGTCAATAAACCAATACGTTATTTCTTAATAAATAATGCAATTTCATTGTTAAAATGTAAATTAAATCCTCGATACCGAATCGCCTTGTGAATTTTCCTCGTTTTGAATTAAATGTCTTGTCCTTTATCGAAATGACTGCAAATTAACGAACTGAGGTCAAAGGACAAGCTTTGATGTCTAGACATTATTATTCATGAAAAATGCCGGAACGGAAACCCTTTATAAATTGATGAAATCGTTTTTTTTATTGTCGGGTTTCTTTTGTAGAGATTGAAAATGCGCACATGATTTTTTTTAATATTTCATTCTATTTTGAAAATTACTTTACCAATAGAAAACTACGTTAATAATGTCATAGGCTATTATATTAACCCGAAATAGCCCCCGCAGGTGAAGCCGCGGGTAACAGCTAGTGTAAATTATATCGTAAAGATTTGAATATTCTTTACATACGAAATGAAAACTTTATTTAAAAAAATAAATAGAGACAAATCACACTGATTGAACTAGCCTCAAAGTAAGTTCGAAACTTGTGTTATGGGATACTAACTCAATGATACTATATTTTATAACAAACATATATAGGGTTACTTTTGGACCCCCGCCAAAATTAATTTAAAAATAAGTCAATAAAACAATTTATTTATATTTCATTGTACTGCTGCTATAGAATCACCTAAAAAAAATTGGCGGGGGGGTCCAAAAATAACCCTGTATAGATAAACATCCAAGATCCGAGGCTAATCAGAAAAAGTTCGTTTTTCATCATGACCCGACCGGGATTCAAAGCCGGGACCTCCCGGGTGGCGTCAGGCGTGGTAACCATTACGCAACGGAGGTCGTCAAATTTTAATTGTGTTAGAACTTAGAGTTGGAGTGACTAGCGAAAAATGGTATTGCTCCAAACATAAAGTACTTTCAATATTTTCAGAAACCAAAGGTAACACCTGTCCCGGTTACGACGAGTTCGTCGACGAGTAGTACCACCTCGACCACAACTACTGCGGCACCCACAGCACCACCAGGTAATAAGTCTAAAAATCAATAATGTTCGACTGTAAATCACTTAATATTAGTATATTTCCATAGATTTAGCATAGCATACGCGTTTGTTAGAGCGAGATAGATAGATATATCTTGTTAAAAACAAATCCCACTTATTTTTACAAAAATTATGGTTTTAAAGTGTAGTTTTCGTGTTAATTAGACGTGATTAAATATGGTTACCTGTGCAGTGCCTGGATGTAACTCAAACAAAAAGGAAAATACACAAAATTATATATCTTGCTTGCACACATGTACATTACACGCACACTAGTGTATTTTGTTTTTGGTCTCGCCTCAATCAAACCATTGCCGATCTATATGCTAGTAAGTATATACTAAATCTATGAATATTTCTAAGTCTTACAGGACTTAGGGGTAACTCGGACACAAAAAAACTGATCCGTGTCCGAGTTTACTACTTTCAAACTAGATATTGTTTATTAAAATATATTTTTTATTGTTTAAATGTTGCTTCGGTTCAACTACCATTCTTATTTTGTAATGTAGTTAGTTACTCGAGGGTAATCTACGTTTTCAACGATGAAATAATTTTTTAAATCAGTATGAGTTATTCTTACAAACACACACACAGACAAAAATACAAATCTTTCCTCCTTATAATATTAGTGTTGATTAGATAACTTAAAAGTATTTTAAAGTTTTTTTATTCATTGGTGTAAATATATTTGGTGCTGAGGACCAAATCTTTAAAATAATCTTCTACTTTAAAGTAACCTTTTTTCATCAAGCAACTTTTGATAGTCAACTTAAATTTATGCAGAGTCATAGTAATTATCAATAGAACAACCCGCACCCATTGATCGTGTTCATAAAATATCGTCATAACTTTTTCATTTGCACATACATACAAAATATAATAATTCGCGGCCATCTATAGTCTGACCGAAGGACGGTAAAGCGGTTAGAGCGCGATTAGACGACGCGAAAACTTGCGCAAACATCTTTTGCGTCGTCATAACGCGCTTACAGTGCGACAAACTTATCTGTGCCGGTGGCCAAAACCATAACTAATGAATACGCCTTGAATATTTTGACAAATTACCTTCAATACCATAGATCGTATCGCCCCCGCCAACGGCAAAGATAAGTTTGTGGCACTGTAGGGTCAATCGATAACGAACTACCGATGACGTCACAAAATTTTAAATACCATAGAAAATGTAAAATACGTTTAAAAAATTTTTTTTACAGGTCCACCAACGAAACCAAGTGTGCTTGCTGTCCAATGAAGGAATTCACCAAAAAAACATTAAAAATAAACACATTGCCCCACCTCGCGTCGCGCAGTCGGGTAAATGGTTGCTCATATGTCGTGATATAAAGGTTATACGTCCACACGACAGTTATACGAAGGAGTTCGGCAGGTAAAGATACCCTCCACCTAAAGTAAGGATAGGTTCGAAATTTTTAACGGGAACTTTATTGTATAGCTACACACTTCCGGAATTAACACGTTGACAAAGGATAATATAACATAGAAACGTGTGTGGCGGCACATGCTGGGCATTTTCGCGATTATCAAGTTGAGAATGTCAAATGTTGTGGGAATAACAACGGCGACCACAGATTAACAATAAATGAAGATCATTGACGTCTCGAAGGAACATCAAATATAAAAAAAAAACATGAAGAAATTACATAGCAAGTATAGGAAAGATTAAAATGATTGTTTTCTCCCATACCAATGTAGTAATTTGTAACAAAAACCTAGATGGCAAATCAAAAGCTCTACTGCACCATGATCTATTTGATATTAAATCATTTTTTATTATTTAAAGGCTAGCACTTCTTGGGCACTTTCTCTAGTCATTACTATTGGGACCTAAAATAATTGTGAGTTCTATTAATAGATCCCTATATGTGCAGCCGCAATACGCTGTAATTTGAAATATATTTGTCAACGTGTTAACCGGCACAGTAGTGCGGCAATTTTGAATATATGTAAATATTTTTTCGGCAAAAAGGCCTTCTCGTGTATACTCGGGTTAGCATTGTTCGGCAACACGATGACGTCATAGTGCGCATAATGCGAACAAGTTAGGCATCTAGCTGAATCTAATGTGCCGATGTGTAGCATAAATCGACTTCTATACAAATTGTAAATACATTATTATTATTGCCGTAGAATGAAGTCGTTTCTCATATATTATTGTCATTTGTGTACAGTTGACTCCATATCAAATGTGACTATTGCACACATGTGTGATCGGCTGTGCCTATCTCCAGAACACTTAAGGGTTCTATCACATCTAATAATAAATACGTCAAGCGTTTCAACGTTAGTAAGGTAGACGCATGTGATGTGTTGTGAAACAGTGCACAGACGAGCAGTAAGAATATGTGTAAGTGTTGAGAAAATAAATAAATAAGTGTAGCGGACTTTCAAATAACAATATGCGGTTTTGCATGTGTTGTGCGATACGAAGCTGTGAAACAGTGCGCAGATGAGTAGTGCGAGGATGTATAGTGGATTCTTTTCAAATATGCGGATTTTCATATTGCGTTACGTGGCTGATACGCGCCGCATGTTACGTTTGATGTGATAGAGCCCTTATGTGGAACTTTAGAAGGAGATCTATTGAATATTGTAATTTTCCAGTGTTAAAGATATGGAGGGCCAGAAAATCTTCAGTTTTAAAGCCTGCGCACATAATAGATTTCGTTGATTGTGTCAATGTAATTGTTAAGTCCACACATAAGTGTAAGTCCGAGTCCAAATTAGTCCCATAAGGTTACAAAAGTCCCATGTACATTACAAAAACACCAAGTTGTCCGCGGACAAATGTTCCTTTTTGCGCAGGCCTGTAACTGTATCAACGGAATAATAGTCGGCGTACTCATTCGCAAGGGTAGTAAAATTGATTGAAATAGTATACATACTTATATACTTGATACAGTGGCTCAATACTCGGAATACAAATCGTTTCAAGTCTCGTGGCACCCGCTGTCTCACTCATACATTAGGAATTGAGCGTGAGATTGAGAGAGAACACGAGATTCGAACGATTTTTATTATGAGCAAAGAGCCGCTGATTATTGTTGAAGGACTTGGCCATATAATTTAGTCAGTATATTATCGACTTTGTAAGGCGACTGTGTAGAAAACGGATATGTAGGTAATTTTATTTTGTAACGTATTTTTGACCCTAACTGCTAAAGGGGTGGTTAACCTTTTGGGTTGTAATTTGACGGCCATCGCTCCATGTAATAATCGTCTTTGCCAATAATTCTAAGGCTTACAAATATTCGATTCGGCATTAATTAGCCGGAAAAAACCGATCACTTTGCTTTTCCACACATTTACAGTAAAAATTCTCCGATCCGAATAAACCGTGTGGTGATTGCTTCGGGTTGGCTTAGTTGTTTAGGAAATACTGCCGAACCGAACTTGCCGAATATGTATGTAGCAAACAAGCTGAGACAAGATGTTCAAAATGATTTTGAAACTCGCTTTTCCCCGCGGCTTCGCTCGCGTTTAATTTTATGATGACAACAAAACAACCCATAGCGCGACTTGTGGCGCCATCTGTTGGCCGGTAATTGCGAATTGCAGCGCCATCTGTAGTAGTAAAAACATTTTCCCATTGGAATTACATACTTTCACGGAATAAAAAGTAGCCTATGTTCAGCTCTGTATCCCTGATAATATGTGTACAAATTTTCGGCTCGGATCGGCTGCTTAGTCAAGCCTTGAAGGATAACAAACAAACAAACTCACTTTCTCATTTATAATATTAGTATGATATGATTTTGAAATAAAAGTGGCCTAAGTATCTGGATTAACATTTTGATGTAAATATGCTTGAATTATTTATTTTGTCAAAGTAAAAAAACCGTTCAATAGTTTTTGATAATACAATCTACATATTATCGTTTTCTACAATGGTCTGATAGTTTGCCTTAATAATTAAGTTTTCGTCCACTTGATGCGTGTGATGGCTGCCACGACTACTAGGAGCAGCTAATTAATTAATACTATTTTGATACAGTGTGTAACAAAAATTGCATTATTTATTTATCACTGTTCAATATCATATATAGTGAGTTGCAACATTTTAAAATTACACTGAATGGTTGGTACTGTCAAAGAAGATATCTCGGAGACGGCTGGCACCGTCGAGAGAAAAAAGAGCTGTTTTGAGGTTTAATGAGCAATTGAGATGCGTTTCTGCAACTAGCTAATAAAGTCCAAGATTAAAAATTTATGTTATTCAATGGTAGAATCCTGGATGGAATGGATAGTCAATATGGAAGGCTGACTTTTGTTAGTTTGGTACTGTACTCATAAGAGTTAACTCTGGGACGTAACTCGAGTTGCCTATCTATAAATGCCACTTGTAAATACTTTAATTGTGAAATTCTTCAATGTACATTAATCTATTATATTAATCTATGTTACACATTGTATAAGGTGATATATAATCAATCGTAAATGGAGAATAAATGCATTGAAAATGTACTAAAAAGATTTCCAACAATTTGTTTTGGCAAGTTGCAGAACGACAAAATACGTCTAAAGTTGCCCACATACCTGAGTCGAATCGTCCGAATCGAGGTGTGAGGTTATCATAGAAAAAATTCTAAAATTTGTTTTGTTCGTGCTAGTTTTTTTGGTTCGAATAAATGAAGATCGTGTCATACCTACTCTCTAAAATAACGATTGATTAATTTCACCATTATAAAAAAAAATGCAATAAGTTTGTAAAGTGATATAATATCACCAATGTAAATAATTTATTATAGATTTATGATAACGAGAGTACCTAGATAACGTTTGCACTGAGTGTTTGAAGTTGTCAGAGTGTACGTTTTATTACCATAATAAGTTATTGTTAATAGATCAAATTATTACACAATGTTCGTTTTATTTAAAATATTTATTTCAGTCGTATAATGACACCTTATTAAGTACAACAAATTATAAGGCCCGACTCGTCGCTTCGACTGCAACTGGACTTTGAAATGAAATGATATCTTTTATTCAAAGTGTAGGCTTTCTCTTTGATACGGTTATAGGCATAGATCGGAAGTTGTATAATAAATTTTCGGTAGCGTTCGTACAAGCGTAGGCATATCGAAATTAAGTTTGAGATTCAGTCCAGCAGTCGTGTCGACGCGTGTACAAAAAGCCTAATAATGACCATTCATAAATAACGTCACAATTTTAAGTATGGTTTCTCAGGCATGCGTAATAGGAAAACGCACTAAAGGAAGAAGGAGAAGTGTGGACATAGCCACAGATTATAATACTTACAGCAACATAGCTATTCAGTGACAAGTAGGTGCAAGGGAGAAAAAAATCATCTAATTTTCGATGTTGTTCTTTGTTGATCTACTGTTATTATAAAAAAAAACTTGCATTTTTTTTCAGGGGCTTAAGCATATTATGTCAAAGAAATGCAATATAAATTTAAAATCATGAAAAAATTTTGAATATCGAATACTTAAATACAATTAATTAGTATTTATTCAGGATTTTATAATATCCCTGAGTTGACTCTAAACATTTTTCTTAGGGCGCTTATTATGAAGGTATCCTTTTATGTTTCTCACAACAGATCTTTGTATAAAGCCAGTAACTTTTTTATCGTGAAGTCGTGACACATCAGCGTAATGCTTTAATATCGATTTTTATAACTTTAATATTTCACTAAAAAAAATACAAATAAATGGTGAATCTAAGATGTGGGCATATCTTATTTTAATACATTCAGTTTTCGTGACGCGACGCAATACAACACGACACAAAAGTGTTTTCGACTAGACGCACTTGTGATTTTCTATTACTTATTTGGAGCTATGTTTTTTTATTTATTTTTTACACAACGCCATCTAGTCCCAAACTAAGCAACTAAGCTTGTACTATGGGTACTAGATTGCGGATAAACATACTTAAATACTTTTTTTTTGTAAATAAATACTTATAAATAGAAAACACCCAGTACAAGGCAAACAGACATGTTAATGCACACAAATGTTTGCCTTGCGCAGGATTCGAACCCGCGGTCATTGGGATAAAGTGTCCATTGCTAGCCACTCGACCACCGGGCCTGTCAAAATATGCGAGTGAGTGAGATAGCTTTATAGTAATTAATGAAATAGTCCTTCTATCTAGTAAGTATTTTCATGCAGTATTTATATAACTTAAACCATATTAGTTCTCTGGACACCTCTTTCACTGGTTGTAGTAGCTATAGAAACTGACAAGTGCGTTCTAGTACCAGGGGCTGTACCACGACCTTTTATAACTCTCCTTAAACGATTGTGTAAACGAGACGTCGCCTTACATCATGTATTGCGCTGTCTCCCTTTACTCAGTCGTTCCTGTTTTGCTTTAAGCGGTCATGGTGTGGGTCCTGTTTTATGATATTATCCCTTGATAATGCCAACATTCCTAGCGACTTCGCCGAAAGCGTCTACAGCGCGCTTGACGTCATCTGGTGAATGCGCTGCGCTCAGTTGAACACGAACTCTCGCCGCACCCTTTGGTACTACAGGATAGCTGAATGCTATTACGTAGATACCGCGTTCTGTAAATAAATAATGTAATGAGGGTTTTTGGGAAAATTTTCGCTACAGGTTGGCGCTACTATTTAGGTGTCAAAACACAGAATTATCGTGTTTTGACAGCGCTGTAAAAATTTAAGACATTTCGCTAAAGTATCATTATGTAATGATATTCGATATTTACGAACAAAATGGTGGCTTAAAATCCAGGATTCTTGTAGTCGTGGATGTCCAAGGTCAGCGTTGATTGCTTACCATCAGGTGATCCGTTAAACCGTTTGTTCTCTGTTATAAAATAAAAAGGTAAAACTAACCAAGCATTCCAGTAGCCAGTTCCACAGCTTTAGGAGCCTCCCCGACCATAACGGGGCATATAGGATGGTCATCACCAGCCACCGTCAGTCCAGTCGCCTTCACACCTTCGCGGAATTGCTTAGTGTTCTCGCGCAATCGTTTTCGAAGGTCGCCGCTGGATTCCACTAGATCTAATGACTGAAAGTTAAGAAAAAAATTTGACACGAACTTGACAATCTGATTTGTGATCGACTTTACATGAAAAAAAATTTTTTTACGTGTTAGGTGTCGCACTATTATCTGAATTCGACATACTTAATATCAACATAGTTACCTATTTAAATATTTCAAATATCAAAATATGTATTTTTTATATCGTACGGCATTCGATGACGAAGTGGTTATAATCGCCTATCAACAGCAGCACTGACGCTACGAAAGCGTTGACGGCAACGCAACGGGAATAAATAGAAAGGAAATGGATAGATGACATTATGACAATACCTTCAAAGAAGCGCCAACCACAGGCGGTGGAGGTGCATTTGAGAACAGATAAGGTCTTGAAACATTCCTGAGCAACGTGACGAGCTCCTTAGGACCGGTGGTGTAACCGCCCGCAGCTCCGCTCACCGCCTTGCCTAGGGTTGAGCAGATAATGTCTGCAGCACCCATTAAACCGCAGTATTCTTCTGTACCCCTAGTAGTTGAAACAATATTGTACAGCAAATAAACAAAACAAAATATCTCTCGCTGCGCAAAATGATACTGGCTGGCTACCTACATGTTTTTGAAAAAATAATAATAAGGAAGGATTTTTTAAATGTGTAAATGATACTGGCTACATGTTTTTGAAAAAATAATAATAAGGAAGGATTTTTTTAATGTGTAATGTGTACATACTACATACACGTAGATATTATACAAAATAAGATTTGTAACGAGCTGTTTTTTGTTATATGTAAATAATTATAAGTACTTTTTAAAAAATAAAATAATTTTCTGGATGCGAAGGTCAGGCAAATGCAAAATATCTTTATTAGATGTAAAGGATAAACATATTGACGTACACAAAGGCATTTCCTCAAAATCAGCTTGAAAATAACCTAAATAATTTTAACATAATATCTCTTAAAAGTTGTAAGTTTGCACAAGGTGAAGGATAGCACATAATTGTATTATTTTTACCGTCCAGTTTCTCCGAAAAATCCAGTGGCGTGACTGTCATCGACCGCAAGTAGAGCTCGGTACTTGTCCGCCAGTTCCCGGAGTCCTTTGATTGGCGCTACATTCCCGTCCATAGAGAACACGCCGTCTGTTATGATCAGCTTGATGCGGGACTCACTGTGCGCCAATAAATGTTCCAATTCTGAAAATTTACATGAACATAGATGCGATAAAATTTATAGGTAGCAGGAAAACATTATGACGATTCGAAAGAGTTTGTATTAAAATACTTAGGCATATTTGAATAAAAAACAATTACTTTGGCTTTACGTGTAGGTAATCGTTCGTCGTAGGCAGAGTCAGGTACAGGCAGGGGCTAGAGTGAGGATGTTTTACAATGAAATGAAATGAAATCGTTTATTTCAGAAATTAGACCTTCACAGGCACTTTTTCTTGTCATTTACAATTTGTATATATGTATAAAGAAAATAAACTACGTTATATACTACCACCATTTCGGACACAATCAAAATGGCCACCGGTAAAAGAAATGGCGAAAGAAACCCGGTTACGGCCTTTTTTGTCATTTAGCAATTTTTTTCTTTCACTCTTTTGTAACAATGTATAAGTAATTAAGTACATTAATAAGAATAAATAAAATACAGATCCAGGTACATACAGAAATCAAGCTCTAAACGCGGGATGTCGATTAAATAGCGCTATGGTCTTACTTATAATTTTAATATACATATATAATACTATCAATGATTTCGTCTCCTGTGCGAATCCTGCTGGAAGGAGGGGGACATAAACATAGTGCGTGAGTTTGAGATGAGATTGAAACTGTTTTTGTTACTAGAATAGGCTGATCTGGACTTTCAAGTAGTTAGGTACGATGAAAAAAGTGATGATAAATTAATATTTACCATTAAGATCCCTATGTGGATAGCGGTGTTTCTGGGCTTTGCAGAGTCTAATTCCATCAATGATAGACGCATGGTTGAGGGTGTCCGAAAACACTGCATCTTCAGGAGTCAGTATGGACTCGAATAGACCAGCGTTAGCATCGAAACACGATCCATACAATATGGCGTCTTCACGACCATGGAACTGCGCTATACGTAGCTCCAACGCCTGGCAAAGTAAATATGTAAATAATATAATCATGCGTATTAACAAAACATAATTTAGTCAATCACTTTAAATAACTTAATTACAATAGGTACTTTTACGGGATGGAGAAAACAATCTTTTTCAAAAATCCGTCCTCTGCTTCGTGCCAAAATTCAGTTGTCTCAGAAATATTTAGATGGTACCTAAATTTGAAAAGGTAACCCAGTACGCCTGTCCTGTTAGTAATCTATGCTTGTATATATGTACCCAGTACTGCCTATTAGACCTTTTCCAATGTCTCAGGTACGTTTACTCCGCTTTCCACTCTAAAAGAAAATCATTCTCGGAATCTGCGAAAATTAGTAAACACGCCTCGGTTTACATTCGGGCGATAATGTCCAACCAGCCGAGACGCATTATTTCGACGAAAAAAAATACGTTTAATTACTTTAGCGCTGCCGCACACCAGCTACCAAATGCACAAGTGGTTAGTGGCTGTGTCTCATCGAGTACGTAGCCTCGATGCTGTGTCTAGTGGTTTAATAAATACTTTTTTTGTAAAACATCCAGATCAAGGCAAACAGACATTTGCACACAAATATTTGTCTTGCAGATGAACCCGAGGCTCTCAGGATAAAATCGCTATTGACCCCATCGGCCTGTCATTTTTATTTTAAGTCGTGTAATTCGTAAGTCGTTTCGTAAAATAGCCATAAATTGTAATATTGCTTACCTTGTGTATCTCTTGGGTTCCACAAATAAATCTGACTGAACTGAGGCCGGCGCCATAATTGCGAAGGCTCTCTCTGGCCGCCTCCACTACTTCCGGATGATTCTGTTGAAATTAATTACCACCTTGAGGTCCGTTGAGGCAGACGAGGAAAAGGTCGCATATCCATTTTTTATCTTTTACAAAAGTTTACAAATTGCAATATTTTTTTTACAATATATTTTTTCTACACAGAATAGAAATAAACTTAATTTTAATTAGAATCTATAAAATGATGATAAGTATTAATCATTGTAATGTTATAAAGACAAAATAAATAAAGCCAACAACTGGACCTAGTGTAGATCCTTGTGCAACCCCAGCCTAGTTTTATATGTATAACACGTAATTATAATATCCAAAGCCGAGTTGTGATTAGGACAAGACCGCCTCCTTATAGCGAAAAATTTTAACTATTTCATATTTTAATAAATAAATAAAATTGAAATAAAACTTACAGCTAGTCCTAGATAATTGTTAGCGCAGAAATTCAAGAAATTTCCAGTGGCTCCCTTTACTGTCACCTGAAATATTTAAAATAAATTATTCAATATAAAATTGTCTGATTGTTATAAAATAGCATAATTAGTAAAATAATGAAAAAGAATCTATTTACAACTATCAAAATAAGTACTTAGGTAGCTAGAATAGTTAGATTTTTTTACTAGGTAAGTACTGCAAACTCGTTGCAAGGTCGCTTCCTTTTTTTCCTTGTTCAATTGAATTCTTCTTCTCCTCCTACGCGAACTATCCTTACAATATAGACCGTGATGATAGCGCTTTATTTGGTTAAATTAAATACGTACAACAAAGTAAAATATTGTCGATGAAACAGACAGTAAATATTTCGCCCGCACGCTACATGGCCTTGACTTTTTATAAACTAGCAATTTCGTTCTGTACTTTGCTGAACAATTTCTTACGTAGCTACGTACGTAGCTCTGTTTTTATGACACTTTTATACAGTATTAAGCCAAGTACTTTTTTTTCGAAATAGGTCTTTTCGCTTTTCATGTATCTTTTCAATTTTCATTAATTTTGGTACAGAATCCCACTTTTATTACGAAAACATAAATTTTGAAATTATTGATTCCACTGCTGGTAGAAAACAGCAGATTGCGACGAACAAAATATGGGCATTTACAACTGTCAAATGTTTCGGGGATTTGACGTTTAGGTGGGCAGTTGTAAAAGCACAATTAGAATACCCTATTAGAACCATGACGATATGAACATAAGAATAATACAGTTTACTCACCTTTGTGTCCTGTGGTGATGTGAGTACCCTCTCATGTTTCCATGTCTTCGCTTTCTTGATCTCTTGAAGCCTATCATCAAGGATCTCCCTGAGTTGGGTCACTCCTGCACGCTCCTTCTTTAGTTCGCTAAACTGACGCACTTGTAAACCACTGTATCCTGAAATGAGAAGACAAAATCAAATTAAGTTTTATATACAAAAAATCTTCACAGAACTTCAGAAGTTATTTATCTGAAATGAAATTCAATCGAGATCTACCACCGTGTCTTTATTAGTTCTCGGTAGGCTTATCACTCATAGAGCCAGTTGTTGCGATAACTATGCAAATTACATTACGAGTAATCAATTTCAGACACAAATGCTGCTCCAGATATCTGATAAAGTACAATTATTGCTAAAATCTATGATTTCATTTGTTCGGTAATATAATAATAGCCTTATTTAAAAAAAATAGACAAATCTTATTAAATAATAAACGGGAACAAAGAGCTAGCCGGTCATCTGGCAATAAAGAATTGTCTACCGGTGCTTACACCCAATTCGAGATAGATTATAAGGAATTAAGAAGGACCAAAAAGTGTGGAGTATTGTGGACCGAGTTACGCCTCTAATAACAAAAGCATTTAAAGACCTAAGTATAATGCAAGCAGGTAATACTCGTAGTTTAACGTATATATTACTAGTTAAGTTACATCAAATAATACCGAAATAAAGTAACCAAAACTAATTTATGTTCTTGAATAAGCCGATAACAAATTACAATATTGGGCGTGAAGTCCTTGACGCTAAAACTAAAAATAAGCCAGAAATGTTTACAATAGTGATCCGATTCTTCCTATAAAGCCTTCTGGTCTGCTCTTACGGATACTAAAATAAGTATTTTAACAATCCGTCTTACATAACACAAGCAACAGAGTAAACACATTCAAAAACATAGCTTCTCAAGGCTTCATTCATTTTGTTATGACGTATTTGTCTAGACTAATCCGGCTAAAATTAATTTTAATGCGAAATTAACAAGCATTAGAAGGTATTCTTTAAAACGAAAATAAATTACTGTTTAAAACTTTTAAAATATTCGTTTTGAGTTGTTCAAAACTCTAAAAATAAGTATGATAATAAAGAAAATAAACATTACCGCAGCGCAGGAGTCGTGAACGTAGAGCCATCGCTGTAAACGTATGCCGGGGGCGCGGTCGGAGGCGCGAGCAGCGGTATGCGCGGCGCGGAGAGGTGCGGTATTCAATGTTTTAGTTAGTAGACCAGTCATGCAGGTTTGGTGTTTCGTACAATATTTTGATACATGTATGTTGTTACTCTGCTGTGTGTTGTGTTGCGAGTTTGCGAGTTCATACATGTTATATTATGAAATGAAATTATTTATTCACAGAATAAGGTGGTATAACTTATAAGCCTTCACAGACACATTCTCTTGTCATGTTGTACCTACCTACATATGATTACTATGTAGATACAATATTACAAAAACATAAGCTACTCTTTATGCTATCATCACCATCTCGGAAACAAAACAAAATGAAGACTGGGAAAAAAGTAATAAAGTTACCAAATGTATTGTTTCAGATGTAGGTAAGTACATATTCGGTTTATTGTTTGCTGTTTCCTTCCTTTGTTTTGGACTAATATGTGCTAATAAGGAAAATTACAAAAACACACTTATAAAGTTATCAATGTGTTGTTGTCAATAAAGGATAAGTAAATATAGGTAAAAGTACCTCGTCAATGATGAATAAACGTAGGTATATATGACATTATATTTTATTACGTTTTGTCGTTTAATTTATAAAGACTTATATTAATTATAGCAATATTTTAAATTAATAAAGCAAATAAGTATTTTTTTACCTTGAGCTGATCATTGAGGAGTACTATTCAGCATAATGACTACTATCAAACAAATTATGATTACAGCATCAGATAAACATAGGTAAGTACTTAATGTAGCATTGACAAAGTAAATGATTTTCACATGCAACTGAGAATAACAAAAATTACATCCATAAACCTCCGTGGCGTGGCGTAAAGGTTATCACGCTGCACAGTGGATTTTGAAAACCGAAAAAGTGACCGTCTAGATTATTTCAGAGTCTGTTAGTTCAAGTTCTTTATTTGTAAGTCACGACAAGAATTCCCGTGTGCTAATTATGTCTAGATTTTTTTCTAGACGAATTTCCAAAATGCATACAATCAGCGGAAAAAATATGGAAATCCTTTAATACTCCTAAACGATATCAGTGATTGTAAACCTAATAGCATAGTACTATTAAAAGCTTAGTAAACGATCACATTTCAAGAGTTGATTGGCAGTTCTACTCGCGGTAGTTAATGAGAAATTTGAGGTTTTCTGTTTTATCTTTGATATTTTTTTACTCGAAAACTCTGCAGCTGCTGCTTTATTTGGATAAGTTACTAACACATAAATGTTCACATTACTATGCCCCACATCATAATTTTTTTGCGTTTTCAAAAGAGACGGAACACTTAACCTCATTATGAGATCATTTTTGTTTGGTTTACTTGGTTTGTTGTTAATAACTTGATTTGATTGTAATGTTCTAGAGAGAAGAGGTGGAAAAAAAACAAAAAAAAAGTATTCTTGTAAAACAGTCATACAATTCAAAGTCATACTAATTTTAATAACTAAAATAAAAATAATTTCTAGATGATAAAAAACACAAACATTATCATTAAGGGTTTGATTTTCCTATTGTCTCTAATATTAGAAAGAAACAATACTAATACCGATGTTTTCTTAATTTCATTATTTTTTCGCTTCTACTATCCTGGATTTTCGTATTTGACACCATAATCTGAAATGACAATAACACAAATTAATTTGCCTGTGACCACGGCCGGTGCAACCTTGGTCGAAACGTCAGGCAAGGCATAATATAATTTATAAAAAACACAAACTATTGACTAACTGTCATTATTCATTTCTCAAAAGTAAATTTGTTTAAAAATTTGGGATAAGGGTTGTTCAATAGAAATCGTTATTTCCAAATGATTTAAATTGGTAGGTCGCAGTACCATAAACATACCTCACAGTAAAGTAATAGATGAACTCGATCAAACTAAGGAACGAGAAGCCCATAAAAAGACCCATGATTCCACCACAATTGGCAATAAAATCAGTTCCTCCGTAGAGCTCTGAACGTTGTAGAGACGTGAATAGTTCTTCTGCGAAATATATTACTAATCCTGAAGGAAGTTTCCTGTTAAATCAAAGATTCTGTTAGATTTTATAAATCTTTTTTTACACAAATTTATTTATGAATCAATAAGTGCAATGCGATTGCAAACCAGGTCCTTTTTATTTACCAGTGCTTATTATTTATAATCTTTCTTATTAGGAATTGTTATTTTATCAATATCTACTTTAGTTACTGCCAGTATCACATAGGCAAAATCTTCAAAGTAAATAGATAGTTCTGCAGTGAACGCTTCCCCTGTGGCAATCTCTGCTGCATCAACGGAGAGTAAGTGAGTAAATTAGGACACTTGCCAAGTGACCCCCTTTGTCGGGGTGGACCTAGGCTTTGGGGCTTCGGGTATCAGTAATGGTATAACAAAACAGGTTGCCCGAGGGACCTATGGATAGACGCAACCAAGTATGAAACGTTTTATAAAAAATCGTGCTGAAGACCTTACCGCATTTCCGTATTTTACTCACAATTTCGATGCAACATCTTCATCGTTCTGCCTCCTAAAGATATCTTCATGATAGTTGTGCCTTTTGAAGGCATCCTCATGGTACACGGCCTGAGATACTTCCACGTCATACTTGAGTTCCATACACGCTTGCAGACAATTGCAACTTTTTGCTAATACCTTTGCTTCTTTATCTTGGTATGTTAGATCCATTAGGTCTAATGATGATTTTGATAGGGACAACTTTCCTACAAAATAGAGATTGTATGCAATAATTTAATGACCAGACAAATGAACCAGATAAAAGTTAAAGCCGATATCATAGTTCCTGGCAAGTTGCAGTTAACCTATCATTTTATTAAGCAAATAACTGGAAGTTATTGAAAATAATTGAAATCTTCCCTTCATCTCATATTCACTTCTTCCTTTAAAATAGTTCAGTAGAGCAGTTCGAAGAGAACTGTAGTAGTTTATTAACAAATAAGCATTAGGTTACTATCTAAACTATTCAATATTTCTTACCAATAGCGTGTCTAACACATGATAACTTTTGTGGACCACACACTTTAGTTTCAGGGCCATCTAAAAATTATTAAAAAATATATAAATACTAATGACATATTACTTATCATGTCTTAACTATTAAATAAACTTACGAGGCATGTAAAATGGTACACAATCGCAGTGGTATGCACTATGGTTTGAGGCACACTCCAGGTCGCAATTTCTCTGGGTGTAGGTTTTGAAGAAACGCAAGTAACGCTCTTCGGGGAAGAAACAGTTCCTTCTGCGGATATAAAAAATAAAAATGCTATATTTATTTTTATAAAACAATTTCAGTAAATACGGCATGCATTGATGGAAACTACAATGATAACCTTATTGCCTGTAGATAGACAGACAGAGTTTGTGATTTTGTTTTATTATGTAGTGATAATAAAACAAAATATGACAACAAAGGTTACGCCATCTAAAAAATAAATGGTAATATCAGACAAAAGAACATACTTATGAGGAGGGTAGTCTATGAGTCCATCCGAGGTATCTACAACGCTGGGTATGACCGCTGCAGCGGATTGGTAGTTGATGGGTAATCTAA
Source organism: Endotricha flammealis (assembly GCA_905163395.2). NCBI lineage: Eukaryota > Metazoa > Arthropoda > Insecta > Lepidoptera > Pyralidae > Endotricha > Endotricha flammealis. The sequence goes on along the minus strand of LR990870.1, from coordinate 4,987,542 downwards.
AGAAATTTTGTCCCATGTTCGGCAATTCTGCTGGATTGTGCAACCAAACCTGTATAAAGAAGATTCTTTTATTAAGAATAAAATAAATAAGTAAGATAATTAAATGAATGTGTATGAAATAGCTTACTTTAAATCCTTGTATGGGCCCGCGACAAACTATATCTAAATCTCTCATATCTGTTAGCAGAACTACTTCAAATTCGTCGCCACCATAACTCTGTAAAAAAAAGTATGTTAGAAATGATGTTTCGACTTTGTTGTATCATATTGATTGACGGATTCCGATTGTTCCGTCGGGGAAGTGTCGAAGTTCTATCGTACTCTTTCCTCCAAGTAAAGAACATTAACCGACTAAAAACCTGACTGTTTGCCACCTTTCTTGGCTGTAGGAATGGGTATGGTAAGCAAGCAAGTGATATTGCTGAGCGCTTATGTAATTTTGCATACATTATGAAGTTAAAGTTGCTTGTTGAATGTGATGGTTAAACTTACAGGTCCTCTCCGGGGATATGTGTCAACTGGTGCGTCTTGGGCGTACCCTTTGCCTAAAGTCCAAGAACTTTTGTTGTGGCCTGTCACATGATGGTAATCCTTATGAAGGCTGCAAAGTAAAGGCCTATATTATTCACATTAAAAAAATACCAGTTGTCCCCTCCTGTACGGATCGGAAAGGAACAGTTGGAAATTTCTCACCCAGGTGCAATATTTTTTTAATGTAAGAGGTTGGCAAACGAGCATGCGTGCCACCCTGGCACCCATGGAACACAGAGACACCGGACAATTGGAAAGAAGATTTACGATTTAGGGTCATTGGTGATAAATTAGGAGGTAGTAGTGGTAATAGTTTAGTTAGTACATGATATTCTTAATATGATGTAGCCATTGACTTACTTTTCCATTCGGAAAATTTCCTCTTCAGCAAGCATGTTATAAGTAAAACAGAAGCCAGCTTTCGTGAGAGTGTGGGAGAACATGTCTTTGCAACGAAGAGACTTCTTCCAAAGACAGAATAAGAACATTTCCTCCATGGTTGGCGCCAACTGGAAATAGTACAGAAAATATCTACACTACAATAATTTATTATCATAATTTCATAATCATGTTGCTGATTCACGTGAATGCTCTTAACAACTTCATAGGAGTTCTTAGGAAAAACTCCTAAGATTTTTAAGGTACCCGATAAGTTAAAAAAATTTCTTATCCGTCAGATTAATTATACAAAAGGTGTTTTCAGCCATGAATCATAAATCGGACAGAAACTTACAGTTACTTTTTTGAAATACTTGCGAGTTAGGACGACGAACTTGGCTTCTGTTATTCTAGCTAGACACATTGAAAATTAAATTACAAGGAAGTAATACCCTTTCCATATAAATATACCTAATTGTGTACATTTTTCATTTTATAAAGTTTTGTGTTTAAGTGAAATGGACGTTTGAGCCTACGTGAAATGTGTGGTGCGAGGGAGTAAGACGATTGGGTGATGTTCGCTCTATGTAGCTGCCATTTGTATGGAAAAAGACTTTGAAGGAAGATTAAACGGAGTTTATCGAGATATCGGAAACGAACCCTACCGTCCTACATGTATATAAAATGATGTCGTACTAATAAGTATTTACAATATTTCAGCTTATTTCATTCAATCATTAATATATTTGATATTCAAGCTTGCACTTGCGATCACCGTGTTTTCCTTGACCAGTGATGTAAAGCAGGCAAAATCAATTATGTTGACCTTTTCACTTTTCTTTTGGCCTCGTGGATGTGTTTGAGATTTAAAACTGGAAGAACTCGATTTTCGGTATTGAATGAAATCTTTTGTCTGTCTGTTTGTATAAATAAGATTGTGTACATTTTTCATTTTATAAAGTTTGTGAAATGGACGTTTGTACGTGAAATGTGTGGTGCGAGGGAGTAAGACGATTGGGTGATGTTCGCTCTATGTAGCTGCCATTTGTATGGAAAAAGACTTTGAAGGAAGATTAAACGGAGTTTATCGAGATATCGGAAACGAACCCTACCGTCCTACATGTATATAAAATGATGTCGTACTAATAAGTATTTACAATATTTCAGCTTATTTCATTCAATCATTAATATATTTGATATTCAAGCTTGCACTTGCGATCACCGTGTTTTCCTTGACCAGTGATGTAAAGCAGGCAAAATCAATTATGTTGACCTTTTCACTTTTCTTTTGGCCTCGTGGATGAGTTTGAGATGTAAAACTGGAAGAACTCGATTTTCGGTATTGAATGAAATCTTTTGTCTGTCTGTTTGTATAAATAACATAGTCAAGAATATAGTAAAAATGTTGTGATTTTTAAAATGAACTGCCTGAAATTTTGAAAGTTAAAAAGACGTAGGATCGTGCTCATTTGATACGACGTGTTGTGTTGGACTGTAATGTAAAATTATAGAAGATACAACGATAATTTAATTTCATAATCGACAATGTCAGTCTATTAGTTTTAACAGCCGTAAAAGAGAGATGAAACATACCCGCTGCATTGTTTCAATAGAACTTTTATTAGCAAATTCAAACCCTTCCTTGGGATTTTTGCGATCAGACGCGTAGTTGCACACAAGTAACATATCGTATAATGTCTTCAAACTGAAAATATAAACATCATAAGTCATGCACGAAACCACGGGTGACCCAAAACTTAGCTTTCCTTATCCAACGTATTTCTATGAACAAAGGAACGCTACAAGCTGGGTGTTACAAGCTGGGCTTGTTAGGGATCTTATTTATTCATTTATTTTTAATTGGATTGAGTTGGCTCGGGATAGAGAAGGATGGCGTATACAAAGGAAAGCGTAGACGAAAGGAGACACCCAACAGTGGGTCGATGAGAGCTGTTGATGATATCGACTATGATGAATTTTCATTTTGTTTTAGACAATCTTAAATCTATTGTTAATGAAATTCTGACTATTAATGATAATGTCTTACTCGTCTGGACTTATCGTAGGCGGATCAGCGTGATATTCATCGTATGCCTTCGTCACATTGAAGACTCTTTGTTTTGATTTTGTTTCTGTACATATAGTTACTGCCGGGAATGGAACCTGGGAGAAATCTGGTTATTTGTTATAAAGTCGAACTCAAATATTTTTATTGAAATAAGCATATATTAATTACAAGCTCTTCCGAATCGTCATATTTTTTCCTACCACCTGTGATTTGTAGTAAGAAGATCAGGCAAGAACAAGAAACTTAGCACTTGCCCTTTTAAAATGGCACTGAACCTAATACTGTACTAAGTACTGTTTCGTCAATACGATAAAATAATAATAATAGATATTTAACTCCTAAACAAGAAATGATAGCTTCTTAAAAGAGCAACCTGCTCTTCATTTCTTGTTCCGAGCAAGGAAGATGAGGAAGAAACAATTTACTTTTTGATTTGCAAATACATAAGTAGTTGCATGTTTTCGACTCAATAAAGATAATTTTGAAATCATGACACATATGATAGATAGATAGATAGAATATACTTTATTTGCAGTTCCACAACAGTTAGGTAGGACACAGTATACATAAACACAACATACACACTAGTGAAATCGCAACAAGGCGGCCTTATTGCTAAAAAGCAATATGATCAACATAACTTATTTAACACTAGCGAAACCTGCGCAACTTGATTGCGTGTATCCCACTTTCCGGGAATTTCTGAAATCCTTTCTTATCGGATGCCTACGTCATATAAAGAATACCCTCCAAGTTTCAAGCTGTGATCCGTCATCAGTTATTCAATACTTCCTACTCCGACTAGATAGTCGATTCAGAAAGAAGATTCTTTCTGATTAAATTCGTTGTGAGTTCCAAGACAGCTGTAGTTTATTCCCCGGGACGTCAATAAGCTTCATTGCTTATTGTCTATCTGAGGTCGCCGTTGTTGATCCTGGCTACATAGGAGACACAGTGGTGGGAATGTGTGGTGGGCTTGTCCCCGATCAGTTATTCAAGATAAAGCATTTTATAATGTACTTATAGATAATATGTACCTGGTTTCTCTAAGGTTCAGACAACCAGTAAGTCATTCAGGAGAAAGCATATTATATGTAAAGCTAATATAATACCTAAGGTTTTCTAAGAATACTTACGTGCCAAGCTGAAGTGGATGTATGTGAGAAGCTAACGATAACAGGTGTTACCTCCCATTTGATCCACACTTTACCAATCAAGAATATGCACATCATAATGCTGCAACTGATCATTATTGCCCACCACAGCCTAAATGTTATAACAAATAAAATTATAGTTGCAAGAAAGTTTCGGGATAGTTTATGGAAAATCAAATCTTTACAAAGCAGTAAGAATTTAAGTAAAACATCAGTAGATAGAAATTTTAAATTGTATGAAGACGTAGGTACTTAGAAAGTGGATGTTATCTCATGGTAGACGACAAAACCATAATTCGGTATTATCTGAATTCTAAATAAAAAGTATAAAGTGGACTCTACACTCTCGTGTAGACAGACGTTTCATCATACTTCGTCTTTACCTTTCCTTTGTCTTCTAACTTCGTGCTCAACTTCTTTTCAGTCATCTTTGCGAGAGTGTAGAGCACGTTTATATATACTACTTTTCCCTTAATAGCATGTCTTTCCGTGAAAATTATTTAAAGTAATACTTATTAGCGATTTAATATTATAAATAAGCTTACTTTTCACTTAATGACATTTCCTCACTGGCCATGTATCGAAATCCATGCAAAGTAGTATTTGCCACATAAGCACGTACGTTTTCCACCAAAGGTCTTGGTTTCTTGGGACTCTGTTTTGGTAGTTCATTTTCTTGGAATTGCGATTTCTTTTCCATATTATTGTATTTTTCCAGATTGTACCCTTTAGGTGAAATGTTGCTGGGAAAATTTAGAATCGAATGTACTGAAATCTATTGACCGTTTAGCTATCAATTAATTATGGTAACTGCTATTACGTACGTAACATTTATTATTTCTAATCACTGAAGAACAGGGAACCCTGGATGGTGTTGTTGCACGTTTAAGAGAGGTAGGGCACAGCGGATAATCCGCTCAAATCAGAGCAGCCCATCTAGAAGAAGATCGTAACCAAGCATTGGTCTCGGCCATGTTGTGTTCCTACGGTGAGTAAAGTCTCCAGAACTCCACTTGGGGGAGGGGGGGGGGGGGGGGTTTAGTAACGTGTGAGTGATACCCCCGGTATTGCAAGCGTCTATAGGTTACGGTGATGCTTGCTTACCATCAGGCAGGCCGTATGCTTGTTTGGCCAAATTTGTGGCATAAAAAAAACTTGTCAAAACTGTATTAGAACGTAACGATATCTCCAGTCAACGTGGATGCATTTAAAAATTTCGATTTTGAAAATTCGTTCTGTTTCCAACGATAATGCCCACACGGGCGAATTCGCGGTCAACAGCTAGTACCTAGTAATTAGTATAATATTTCTTAATAACGATATTACATTACCTATAATCTTCAGTCATAATGGTAGTATACTTTGTCACACAAATTTAATATTTAGTGTTATTCAAAAATAAATTATGTCACTGAATATTTCAATTTAATTCGCAAGGGACGCGTCCATTACGAACAAATACTGACTGTAACTTACAATTTTTGGCCAGTGAAATGCAACCGGTTCAAAAAAAGTTGAAATTAAGGGTCACCAAGGTGCAGATCCAGATCTATAAGGTCAAGATTATGTTACCTGAGACCTGACGAATCACTCGATCACCTTGTATCCTTTTTCACATAGGATATGAGTAACACAATGATTAACCTTTTGAAATCACTCAGCTCACAATATTTACGAATCTTAAATATTATTTGCTTTTATAATAGTACAAGTTCTTCTATGTCTTCTCTAAATTCTATATTCTTACTAATATTTTCAACCTTTGTAATACGTATGAAATAATCTTTAAAAAATTGTTTCTCAACTATTTAACAAACTGTTTCCCAAAGTATTTTAGGAGAACTTTTAACAGATTGAATATTATGATATTGCACTTTTTTAAAGAGACTTAATACGATTTACATAAATTATTTGAATTCGAGTGCTTAGGAAAAAGGAAAGGAGATAAGACATATAATTCACACCGTACAACTATAACTGTAACTGTACCGACACATGCAACTTTGTATGCCATGTGCCATAATGGGGTAAATAAGGAAATTATTTCAACATGATTCCAACAGGTATAAAGACTTCCTCTGAAGGATAAAATAAAACTTCGTAAACTAGAAATAAATTTATTCGTTTTTAAAAAGTACCTAATATTAATTAATGAGATGGATAACTAGATGTAATGATTATCCATATTTAGACAAAAAGTTTTGACAAAATGGCACATTATTCAAATATAAGACATACTTATTATGAGTATTATTAAAATCACATTATTAAAATAACAATGATAATAGTTTCATTTACAACATCTCCAAAAAAGACATCACAATCTTCGAGTTATTTGATCGAGATCACGTTTTCTGTTAGTAAAAAAATTATGACTACTACTTACGTCCACTGGAGAAGCTATTTTAAGTAAGTACCTAAGTATTTACGAGGATATACTTTCTATATACTTACATAATATGTATAGGTAAGTCTAACGCACAATAAAATTGAAGGCAATAATTTTCTGAAAGAACTTCTTTTCTGAATATTACGGAAAGTTAACGGTTAGTGCCTTTGCTCTTGGACGGAAAGTATTGTATAAAATAGATTAAACTTGAAGAGATTTAAATTTTGAGAGAAAATTCCTACCTGAGAAGTAAATTAATAAGTATAAAATTATCTATATAATATTATTCGGCTACCACAGTTGATGATTTTCGTATTTGACAGAATAATCTGAAAATATTAAACAAAGAAAATTAGATAAGTACAGGTGAGCCGTCATAAAGTCAAAGCCTTCAGAGTTCTTTATTGATTGTTGATTTTGGATTTTTAATACTCGTCATTAATTTAATTACATAATAATGTAAAATTTAGTTTATACAGTTAATTAATTGAAAATAAATAGAAATAAAAACATACCTGACAGTGAAGTAATAGACGATTTCAACGACACTGAGGAATGAGAAGCCCAAGAAGAGACCCATGATACCGCCGCAGTTGGCTATGAAATCCACCCCACCGTAGAGTTCGGAGCGACGGAGTGAAGTAAACAACTCTTCAGCGAAGTATATCACCAAACCCGACGGTAATTTCCTAATTGAAAAATAAAACTTCAAAATTCATATAGATATTCTATTCCTTAACACGAAGAGCTATGAATAAATATATAGGGACAATTCATACAGATTGAGCTAGCCCCAAAGTAAGTTCGAAACTTGTGTTATGGGATACTAACTCAACGATATAATATTTTATAACAAATACATACATAGATAAACATCCAAGACCCGAGGCCAATCAGAAAAAGTTCGTTTTTCATCATGTCCAGACCAGGGATCGAACCCGGGACCTCCTGGGTGGCGGTCTGGCGTGGTAACTATTACGCCACGGAGGTCGTCCGTCATGAATGTTGTAACACTTGTAACGTTCACATGCACATTGTTTTAGTGTGCGTAATATCGGAAAAGCTCGTAAAATCGGTCACGCACACTAAAACAATATGCATGTGCACGCCTTAAAACATTCATAGCTAAACGCTCTTCGTGAAATAGAATATTTTTTAGGTGTAAAGCGGGCCTAGATTTATTACGAGTATAGGCCCTCAAATGTGAGCGTGCAGATTTGACAGTCTAGCTCCTGATGTGATAAATCATTTAAAAATATACTTTTACATGCGTATAAAAATATACGTTAAAAAAGTACTCCAATAGAATGTTGGCATAGTCTTAGAAGTAGATTTATTCAACACGTGCCATATATATAAGCTTCGATTGGAATGAACATAATGTGGTAAAAATACAGTCGTAATTAGAGGTAGAAAATAACCCAATGTAAATTGTGCGAAAACTTTAAAAAATAACCTAACATTGAACAAATAGACCAGTTGTAAGGAACCCGTGTTTGTTTCACAATTTTTCAAATGCGTTAATATATTTATTTAAACTAGATCGGGACAAGCCATTCCCACCGCTGTGTCTCCTGAGTGCTTAGTACGAGTTTTTTTGTTCACATGTTGTTGTGTAAACAAACCGACCAAATAGAGAAAAACTCTCATGTTGCGAATTTATAAGACGCGTGTTACAAATCAAAATTATGCGGCTTACTTGCTCACGTTTCGAAGTTAGTAACCCGGCTAATTTAGAAATGTAACACGCGTGGTAAATTCACAATATGAAAACTGTTTTTCAATTTGGTCGGCTTGTAAACGTTAACACGCTCGAATGTGACCCAAAAAACTCGTACTAAGCACTCTGTATGGCCAGGATCAACAACGGCGACTTCAGATTGACAATAAGCAATGAAGCCGGGGGACTAAACTTGATGTAATAACTAGTTATTTCACAGTCAATCAAGATTGAGATCCGTGATCGTGATATGGGACTGGCGGATTCAGCAACACGGCTGCAACACGTTCCACAGTCAATCTCAATCTGGACCAATTTGATCACGGATCTCGATCACTCAATTGATCACGGATCTCGATTGGGATTGATCGTGTAATAGCTGCTATAATAGTGATCAGTAATTGTTAATGAATGCATAGAGGAAACAAAGAAATTGGGTTTGATATTGCCTCGTTTAATGAATAAAAAAAGAACTAAGAAATAAGGTAGACTGTAACTGACCTTGGATCCCTTTTGGGTGCAAAAAAAGCAATGGTTAGTGATAAAAAAAATGGGATATTTAAACTTCTTCTATCTTACAAGGAAATGTAATTTTAATAGTCGAGTTAACACATCTTTAGAAGCAAACATGCGTATTTTAAATCATCATTATCATCTCAGCCACAATAAGTCCACGGCTGGACATAGGATAATAACTATTTCACAGCAATTTTTATCCGATTTTCAGTCATCATTGTACGATATTCTAAGAGATAGGTAGGTACTGTCTCGGTCAAGTTCATTAACCACTACTAGGTACAACTCTACCATTTAAATGGGAAATGGGAAAGTGCGTAGGGTACGATAGTGATTTTAAAACTAAATTTTAAATGTTTTTCAGACAGTTTCTGAAACGTATTTCAATTTGATTAGGAGATGGCTCAAAAAACCCAGGCCCGGCGCAAAAGTTTTGTAAATCTTTTTTCTTCTTTAGATTTAAAGTGACAGCTATAATAAAATTTTGATTGTGTAACTTTAAAAATGCGTTTCAGAAACTGACTGTTTGTTATGAAAATAAGCGTAGATATATAGTTTGTCGTGATGGACTATTCTTACCACTTTGCAGCTACTTCTTTGTTTTTATGTCGTCTGAACGCCTGCTCGTGGTAGACGGCCTGGGCTACTTCTGCGTCATACTTGATTTCAGTGCACGCTTGAAGGCAGTGGCATTCTTTTGCTAATGGCTTTGTTTCCTCGTCCAATGACGATTTTGATAAAGACAGTCTCTCTAGAAAACAAACATATTTTGTTAATATTTAAGATGCGCTATCTCTTTCGTTCCTGTAGAAATGGGATTGAGAAAATAAATATTTTAAGGAAATACCTATTACAAAGTGACACGATAACGGAGGGAAGAAAAAAAATCGCCTAATATCCACTGATGTATCGAGCAGTAGTGGGACGGAAAAGGACGAATGTAGAATTGCATCAGACTTGAATTGTATTTAAAACTATAGTTAGACGTAGACATTGCATTTATCTTACCTAAGGCTTTCTTTACACAATTTAATCTTCCTGGACCGCAGACTTTCGTTTCGGGACCATCTGCAAATAATAATTCATTGTATGAGTATACTAGCGAAACCCGCGCAACTTTGTTTGCGTGTATCCCGCTTTCCCGTGGGATTTTCGGAAAACATAATACATTTAAACCTTCCTCTTACATCACTCTATCTATTTAAAAAACCGCATCAAAATCCGTTGCATAGTTTTAAAGATCCAAGTATACATAGGGACAGAAAGACAGGCAGACAGCGGGAAGCGACTTCATTTAATATTATGTAAAGAGGTGTTAATTAGAATGAAATGATGTTGAGATGACAGAATTGCCATATTAGTCATACGCGCTACAAACTGTGTCCCCTACCATCCGGCGACAACAGTCTCTGAGATACAGACTAACGTCTAGTTCAGAGATGAGTTGTCGCCGGTTGGAGCAGGGGACACAATCTTAATACAAACCTGTATCGCTTGTATGTACCACTTTGTTATTTTTACGTTTTTATGGCTAAATAAAGAGTTTTTATTATTATTATTATTAATTATATAATAATCGTCATCATCTAGCATCCGAACTCATCAGTTTAAGTTATTAAAGTATTTAAAAAATGATTAAGTACATTAGTATTATTAGTTTTCTACCCCACAACTTCGAGAAACCTTTGAAAATGGCATTTTACATCCGAAAGCTAGCTCAAAAAATCTAATGCCGGTTTTCATCAACTTTTCCTAAAATTTTAAAGTCCTCTAACAGTTTTTAACTTTTAGAACTCTTGAAAGAAGTTTAAGATGTGTAATAGGATAAGAAAATCTTAGTAAGAAAATACTTATGGTCAAGTTGGTGAAAAGAAGCCAGGAGGCAAAATTAAAATTAAAAACAGATAGGTATAATAACAGTAACTTACGAGGCATATACACAGAAACGCAGTCACAAGATATTGCGGTGTAGTTAGACATGCATTCTAGCTCGCAGTTCCTTTGCGTGTAAGTACGGAAGAACCGTAGGTAACGCTCCTCGGGGAAGAAACATCCGCGTCTGTAAAAGTACTTGTCTCTAACAAGATTGTATGGCACGAAATGATATGTACCTAGTTTTTTTTGACTGGAAAATACACTAATCTAGAACTAAAATTGTGTTGTTGTAAATATAAAATGGTAATATTTTTTTATTTGTTACTAGTAAAACAATAACTGCAGTGAATTTGATGAGGACTGTATCTTCAACAGCCTTCTTTTTAAAAACCGTCTTCATTTTAATGTTTTTTTTTTTGATACCGGGATCCGAGTAGCTTTTAGAATACTGATGTAATTCCCTACGACACCGGGCTATTGCGGGAGCGTATGGCTCACACCAGCTCACACCGCCAAAAAATTTACAGAGTCAAGACCGTTTTGCCAATACACTTACTCCGGGTAAGTTATCCGTATCTAATTCATGATTTTGATCGTGTATGGCAAATAAAGGCTTTTTAACTAGATCCTAGTAATATTCCTTAACTTAACATATGGCAAAAATATGTACTCAGTACTAACTTCTCGGGTGGGTAATGTCTCAGGCCTTCAGAGGTATCCATAACACGAGGTGTAACAGCCGCTGCGGATTGATAACTTATTGGCAACCTAAAGAAATTTTGACCCATATTTGGCAATTCTGCTGGGTTGTGCAGCCATACCTGAAAAGTTTATTTTATGGAAGAAATTGACAAACAAGCATGCCGATCGATCGCCTTATAGCACGAATACTGTGGCTAGCGACGCGACGGCGACGGAAGAATTATTATGAAAAAATGTAGTTCTTGAAAAAACCGGAGGCACAGTACATTTTTTATAGATATTTTTAGCAACTCATGGTAAGAGTACAGGAAGGAGACTGTAACCTATTATACAAACGAGAGACATCTTACTTTAAATCCTTGTATTGGTCCTCGACACGTCAAATCCAAATCTCTGACGTCCGTAAGTAGAACCACTTCGAATTCATCGCCACCGTAACTCTGAAATAAAACGGTAAATTCACCTCACTGCGAAAGATGATGTCAAGATAATCTTAAGGGCCTACGTCGTAAAATAATTGCGGCCGGCTGAGCCCGCCCCGCCCGTGCGGTGCGACGCATATAAAGTTTTCGTGTTTCGAGAGACAGAGATGGGACACCGTGAACCCGGCGAATTTTTAACATTTAGGCTTATTTAAAATTCATTAATTGAGTTTTTTAATATTTGTTTTTACAATATCTAGAAAACATTAATTTCTTACTTTATATGAAGTTTCTAATTTCTATTATTTACCGTTTAGAAAAAAAACAGAGGTTACTTCGGATTTTTTTTCTATCGAGGAAATGTGTCACAATCGTGTTTTGGCTCTTTCCAAAATTTCTATTATATGATGAATTAAGACATATCGAAAAACCTAAGTCAAAATTTTAGTAGTTTAGAAGATATTTGGTTTTTAAGGACCCTTTCCTTTTTTTGACTTAGGTGACGGCTCATCCGTAAAATATTTTACCCTCGGATGAATCGTTGCACTTTTAAATTGTTAAGTGTCGAATCATCCGTAAAATATTTAGTCTTCGGATGAAATGTCACTGTTTCATATCGTAAAGCGTAGAATCATCCGCAAAATATTTAATCTAATTAAAAGACAAAAGTAAGATTCTTTTAATGTCAATTTCACAAAAAATATTGAGGAAGATTTCTTTTGGTAAATCGATATGAATAATTTTAATATTTGGGATGGTTTTGTAACAAGTCACGAATTAGGGATGGTTTTGGAACTAATTAGGGATGCTTTTGTGGTGAGTTGGGAATAGTTTTGGTAGGAATTTGTGCTGGTTTTGCGGTAAGTTGGGGTTGGTTTTGGGAAGAATTAGGAATGGTTTTGGAACGAATTAGGGATGGTTATTTGGTGAGTTGGGAATAGTTTGGTAGGAATTTGTCATGGTTTTATGGTAAGTTAGGAATAGTTTCGGAATGAACAAAGAATGGTATCGCGGTGGGTTTGCGACCATTTTGGTAGGATTTTTAAAAGAAATGGCGAAAGTGTTCAGACGAACTAAGTATTAAAAATTCTCCTAAAATGTTAGATTGTTTATTAAGTATGAACTTAATAAACAATCTAACAAAAATCAATGTATAACTAAATATGAAAAGTTCTTCTTAAATCATAATGTACAATGAACAATCTAACAAAAAATTATATATAAATAAATATGAAGTTTTTCTAAAATCATACTAAATAAACAATTTAACAAAAATCAACGTAGGTATATCTTAATATGAAAGTTCTTCTAAAATCATAATGAACAATCTAACATAAAAATATGTTTAAATAAATATAAAAAGTTTTACTAAAATCATACTAAATAAACAATTTAACAAAAATCAACGTAGGTATATCTAAACACTAGCTGTTACTCGCGGCTCCGCCCGCGTGGTCAAACGAAAATGCCAATAAGTTCGTTCCCGAGGGAATTAAAAAAAAAACAATTTTTCTTTGTCAACATCATAAAGGGAATCTCTATAAAAAAAAATCAGCTTTCTAGGTTGAGCGCTCCCGATTATACACGTGTAGTCTTATTATTACGAATCCTGTGGGAATTTAAAAAAATCCCGTCTTTATTATCCTTGTCTACTTTATAAAGGGAAGCTTAATACAAAATCTAGGCGTTCTAGGTTGAGCGTCCACGATAATATACGTGCAGCTATTTTTTCTTTTTGAATTAAAAAAAAACTACTTTATCCTTGTCAACATCATAAAGGGAACCTCTATACAAAATTTCAGCTTTCTATGTTGAGCGCCTGCGATAATACACTTACAGTCCTATTATTGCCTTTCCCGTGGGAATTTCATAAAATTCCATCTTTATCCTTGTCAACATCATAAAGAGATCCTCAATACAAAATCTCAGCTTTCTAGGTTGAGCGCCCACAATAACACACGTGCAGTCCAATTTGTCCAGTTCCCGTGGGAATTTAAAAAATCCCGTCTTCATCCTTGTCTACATCCTAAAAGGAACCTCTATACAAAATCTCAGCGTTCTAAGTTGAGCGCATCCCATAAAACACGTGTAGTCTTATTATTACTGTTCTCGTGGGAATTTAAAAAAAGTCACGTATCTATCCTTGTGTACATCATATACAAAATTTCAGCTTTCTAGGTTGAGCGCCCTCGATAATACACGTGTAGTCGCCTAGGTAGGTCACCCCATTTCATCCCTCTAGGGGTTGGATTTTGAAAAATCCTGAAACACGTACTTACTCATTTACCGCCTACGTATTAGTATTCCTACAGGAGTATTCCTACGAAGTTTTAAATAAAATGGTCTAACTAATCTAGTTTCTTCATACTAACTTTGCGCCCCGTTAAACCCCCTAAGGGATGAATTTTGAAAAAAATATTTTACTCATGTTTCATACCTTTCAGTAAAGAACCTTCAAGAACCTTCATTTAAGACTTGTTCATTCCACACCATTGTGTATAACATTCCGCGTATTCTTCTTATAAAGTACTTATACCTACATTGTAACTAATGAGTGGAAAAAAAAAAAAAAAAAAAGTACAAAATGACAAAAAAGGCCGTAACCGGTTTTCTTTCGCCATTTCTTTTTACCGGTTGCCATTTTGCTTGTGTCCGAAATGGTGGTAGTATATAACGTAGTTTATTTTTTTTTATTTAAACAAGTTGTAAATGACAAGAAAAAGTGCCTGTGAAGGTCTAATTTCTGAAATAAACGATTTCATTTCATTTCATTTCATTTCATGTCATGCTGAATTTCATTCGAATAACTTCAAAAACGGCAAAGTTTCATACTATCTTTGTACCCCCGTTTTACCCCCTTAGGGGATGAATTTCCAAAAATCCTTTCTTAGTGAGCACCTACGCCCCGAAAGGAATCCTCATGCAAAATTTAGTGTGATTTTAGAAAAACTTCATATTTATTTATATACTAGCTGTGCCCGCGGCTTCGCCCGCGTGGAATTGGACTTGTGACTAATTAAGTAGTATAGACGGATTTAACAGTCTCCTATTACTGTAGTTTTCCCCGAGACGTCAGTGTTCTTCATTGCTCATTGTCTATTTGCTCGCCGCTGTTAATCTTGGCTACCTACTGTGTACAAAATTCTGTTGTTTTATTATTTTAATAGCTGTTACCCGCGGCTCCGCCCACGTGGTCAAGCGAAAATGCCAATAAGTTCGTTCCCGTGGGAATTAAAAAATAAAGACTTCATAAAAAAAACGAATTCAAAAATACGTCTTCATCCTTGTCTACATCATAAAAGGAACCTCTATACAAAATCTCAGCGTTCTAAGTTGAGCGTAGCTCATAAAACACGTGTAGTCTTATTATTCCTGTTCTCGTGGGAATTTAAAAAAAGTCACATCTCTATCCTTGTATACATCACAAAGGGAATCTTTATACAAAAGTTCAGCTTTCTAGGTTGAGCGCCCTCGATGATACACGTGCAGTCGCCTAGGTAGTAGGTCACCCTATTTCATCCCTCTAGGGGTTGAATTTTGAAAATCCTGAAACACGTACTTACTCATTTACCGCCAAGAGTATTCTCCTGCGAAGTTTCAAATAGAATGGTCTAACTAATCTAGTTTCTTCATACAAACTTTGGACCCCCGTTTCACCCCCTTAGGATATGAGTTTTGAAAATCCTTTCTTAATCCCCAGACTTCATAGGAAACCTATGCGCGAAATGTGGAGTCTCTAGACCCAGCGGTTTGGGCTGTGCGTTGATATGTCAGTCGCCAATCAGTCAGTTTCTTCTTTTATATATTTAGACTCGGAAAGTTTCATACTAACTTTGCATCCCCGTTTTACCGCCCTTAATGGATGATTTTTGGGAAAAATATTTTACTCATGTTTCATGCCTTTCATTAAAGAACCTTCATGCTGAATTTCATTCGAATAACTTCAAAAACGGCAAAGTGTCATACTAACTTTGCGCCTTCGTTTAACCCCATAGGGGATGTTTTTTGAGAAAATATTTTACTCGTTTTTCATGCCTTTCAATAAAGAACCTTCATGCTGGATTTCATTCGAATAACTTCAAAAACGGCAAAGTTTCATACTAACTTTGCACCCCCGTTTTACCCCCTTAGGGGATGAATTTCCAAAAATCCTTTCTTAGTGAGCACCTACGCCCCAAAAGGAACCCCCATGCAAAATTTGAGACTCCTGGCACTTGTAGTTTCGGAGATTTCGTGATGAATCAGTCAGTGATTTTCTCTTTTATAAATATAGATAATTTTTTGTTAGATTGTTCATTGTACATTATGATTTAAGAAGAACTTTTCATATTTAGTTATACATTGATTTTTGTTAGATTGTTTATTAAGTTCATACTTAATAAACAATCTAACATTTTAGGAGAATTTTTAATACTTAGTTCGTCTGAACACTTTCGCCATTTCTTTTAAAAATCCTACCAAAATGGTCGCCAACCCACCGCGATACCATTCTTTGTTCATTCCGAAACTATTCCTAACTTACCATAAAACCATGACAAATTCCTACCAAACTATTCCCAACTCACCAAATAACCATCCCTAATTCGTTCCAAAACCATTCCTAATTCTTCCCAAAACCAACCCCAACTTACCGCAAAACCAGCACAAATTCCCACCAAAACTATTCCCAACTCACCACAAAAGCATCCCTAATTAGTTCCAAAACCATCCCTAATTCGTGACTTGTTACAAAACCATCCCAAATATTAAAATTATTCATATCGATTTACCAAAAGAAATCTTCATCAATATTTTTTGTGAAATTGACATTAAAAGAAATTGATTCTTACTTTTGTCTTATAATTAGATTAAATATTTTGCGGATGATTCTACGCTTAACAATTTAAAAGTGCAACGATTCATCCGAGGATAAAATATTTTACGGATGAGCCGTCACCTAAGTTCACATACATATGACTTATATAAGGCTAGCAAACGCAAAATGTAAGAATTTGTCAAAAATAACTGTTAACAATTTATATACACGTTACACGTAGTTATTAATTTGATAGAACTTACAGGTCCTCTAAGCGGATACGTATCGATGGTAGCATTCTTTGGATATCCTTGGCCTAAAGTCCAGTAACTTTTATTGCGACCGGCAACATGATGGTATTCTTTGTGAAGACTGTAAACAAGAAAAGATAAAATAGTATGACCACTAAAAACGAAAGGATGATGGAATGGAAACTTTAATTAGTTACCAAAGATAACTAGGTAGGTACTTATGTTCTATGTCTACAAAAGTGATGATAGTTACCCAGGAACTCAGGAAATAGAAAAAAAAGTGTAACTTACTTTTCCAGTCGGAACAATTCATCTTCAGCCAGCATGTTGAAGGTGAAGCAGAGGCCGTCTTTAGTAAGGGTGTGGGAGAACATCTGAGAGCAGTTGAGCTTCTTCCAGATACAAAATAGGAACATCTCATCCATAGTTGGCGCCAACTGGAGAAAGAGGTTTTTTTTATGACAGAGGAAAACAAACGGGCAAGCGAGTCACTTGATGGTAAGCAATCACCGCCGCCCATGGACATCCACGACTACAAGATCTTGGATGGGCTGCCCACCTATGAAGGCATGAAAGGACGGGGGAAGGAAAGTGAAAAAGGGTACGAAGGGTAGAAAGGTAGCAGGAGGGGTATTAAGTAAGCGGGTTGCAGACCAAGAGCTAATCTATGAAATGAAATCGTTTATTTCAGAATTTAGACCTTCACAGGCACTTTTTCTTGTCATTTACAACTTGTTTAAATAAAGAAAATAAACTACGTTATATACTACCACCATTTCGGACACAAGCAAAATGGCAACCGGTAAAAAGAAATGGCGAAAGAAAACCAGTTACGGTTTACGGCCGGCTAAGTCATTGCTAACTTAGTTTAGTTTAGTCTGCATAGCTGATATGATTTTTCATACTTAGGTGCAAACCACAACTCGCTGGATAACTTAGCTTAGCTCTTGACCTGCAACCCATATTAGGAGGTTGGGAACCGTAGGTCATTTCCCAAAAATTATGTATTTAAAAAAAATTAAATGTTAACTTAATCAGTTAATCTATTAATAAAAATAATGTATACTATGTAGTTAACATAATACGTAGGTAGTGTTTGTTAATTCATTGCTAACGACATCTTAACGAAATATGTAAAAATAGTATTGAATAAAAAAAGCATTATACACAAAATTTTTTTGATTCAAGAAACAAGTTTGAAGGCAGGCATTTTTCGTAAACAACACAATTTTAAAAAAAATGTAAAATAAGTATTATTTTATTTGAATATCTATTTTTATTCTTGACATTAACGATACATTGTATACTAGCTGTGCCCGCGACTTCGTTCGCGTTGGACCACACGATTACAATGCTTCATGATAGATAGATAGAAGTCCAATATGAAAGCTTCTGTACCAAAAGTTTTTACGAAGAAACTTTTACATTTTTACAATAGAAGTACCAAAATAAAACCTTTAGGAAGACCCCTGGAGGTATTTTTTTTCAATGTACCTACAGAATTGGCCCTTTTACAGTTTTATTATAAGTATAGATTTACAATGTATCGTTATTGTAAAGTGCCTAAAATAATGAAATTATAACGGTAACAGAAATATTTTAAAATCAGTTAAGTACATTAATTTTCTATTGCCGTTCGCCATGGGACCATGGTCTTTTTAATTTTAGTTTTTATTGTTAGTTTAGTTTTTGTTCAGTTTTTAATTTTTATTGTTAGTTTAGTTTTAATTAATTTTTAATTAAAATGTATAGGTATTAATAAAAAATATGATTTACTAGCAGCTAATGCCCGCGGAAATCTAATGAAACCCATGAAATCCCGTTCACGTTGTTGATATCCGGTATGAAAAATATTCTGTGTGTTAAACCGGTATTTTCAAGGAAATCTACCCTTTTTTGGGTAAAAGAAACATCCATACTTACAAATTTTCACGTTTATGATATGAGTAAAGGAGAAATTAGTAGGTACTAGAAAACCTCAGTTATTTCTTTTACGTTGGATCGCGAATCGCGAGATCAATAAACCATTTCCTCTATCAATACGTGTGCTGTTTCAGGATGTTCTTAATTTTTTTGCATTTAACAAACATTTCATTAGCAAAAACTAATAATTTGGAGCTCTAAGATCGTACCGATTAAATTCTAGTTAGGCGCAATCTAACAAAAACTATTACTATTAAATTTTAATCCAGAGCCAGTTATTAAATGCGTGTAACATGCAAAAATGTGTCTGCACGCAATAGTCGAGAGTCGAGTTTAGAAGCCTCAACTGTTGTGTACTGTAATGATCGCTCCATTATTAGGCAGATGAAAATAAATATAAGATGCTTTGTGATTAACGACGATGATGAATTATTACATCACAAATAATGTAATTATTAATAGGTAGCTACTAATAATGTTTAAAAACTATTTTTAGTCATAATAATAGTCCAAGAAAATTAATAAATTCAGTCCAGATCAATACGTTGTGAATTTTTTTTTAACTACTTGAATTATTTCCCCTGATTGTCCATAATCGGCTTAATTTGCTTGGGCTAGGTATAACTAGAGATAATTAAAATGACATAAACTCTTTAGAAGATCTTACCCTCTTTAGTGTCTCTACTGCATTACCACTAGCAAATTGTGGGCCCCCATTAGGATCTGATGCATAGTTACATAAAAGCAACATATCGTGGAACGTCTTCAAACTGAAAATAGTAAACAATGGATTGCTTTGTAAAAATCTGCCGTCTAAATTGATGGTAGGAAAAAATTGTGACGATTCGAAAGAGCTTTAAAAAACTTGACTTTGATTTTGACTTTGAGTATCTAACTTGAAAGTAATTGTAGTGAAAACTGGATGTTGGAGAAAGAGAAAAAAAGGATTGATCCTCTAAAAAGCCTGTGTTCCTTGTCTGATGTAATATAGTAGTTTAAACGAAAATAAAAAGTTACCAATTCTTTGGTACCAATCAAATAGGACCTAATCTTTAATAATCGCAATGTTGTAAGAAAAATTTCTGAAAAAAGTTAAAATAAAGTTGTTATTCCAAGTACTTACTCTTCTTCACTTATCGTAGGCGGATTTGCCCAAAGCTCGTCGTGTGCTTGTGTAAAATTAAATACCCTTTGTTTAGGTTTTGTTTCAATACATAGAGTGACTGCTGGAAACGGAATCTGAAAAACAAAATGGAATTATTTTTCAGGAATCACTATTAATTTTTCTTGTAGCAGACATAACAAATTCCTGGGGCAAGAGGGTACCGAAAAGAGCAGCATGGGTTGCCTCCCGCAAGGTGGTCGGACGACCTAAGGTAAGTCGCAGGAACAACCTGGCAAGCTGCTGTTAACCGGTCATCCTGGAGACGTTTAGTGGAGGCCTATGTCCATCTGTGACCTGGGACTTCTTGTGGCTAAGATGAGGATGGTAACTTTATCTGTTAAATTAATTGTTGAAAATAAATCGACTTACATGCCAAGCAGAATTGGATGTATCAGCAAAACTGACAATCACCGGAGATTCATCCCACTTGATCCAAACTTTGCGTATTAAAAAGAAGCATACTAGGATGCTGCAGATGACCATAATCAACCACCATAATCTATAGCAAATAAAAAACACATAATCGTAATAACAACAGCTATTATCGCAGACTAATAGCCCACGGGTGTGGAATGCGTTTCTTATGATGATATTTATGGATATGATCTAATCGAGTTAACTTAATAAACGGTCGTCCAAACATTTGTTTATTTACCAAGTGTCTCTTCTTCTCTCATGTGTGTTAGTAAAAGAAACTTCAAATATCAATTCTACAATTTCTTAGTACTCTTCCGGTCATGATTATTAACATCATGATTAGTACAAATTTGCCGTTTGAACTGCTGGTATAAAAATGTGACGATTCGAAAGAGTGTGTAATAGGCCTATTTGAATTAAGAAAATTTGAGTTGAGGAAGTACCTGCAGAATCAAATGGCTTTTATAAGTGGGATTTGGCTTTTTGTTTCAGTCGGCAGGAATACAGGAGGGCTACTACGAAACGTAAATCCAATACTTCAGCCGAAGTATCGGAAGAATTTAAACCATGAATTACAAGGTATTTCATTATAATTCAACGAACTATTGAAATAACCATTACCTAACAAGGTATTTCATGGATAGAATTCAAGGAATTACTAAAATAACCATGAAAAACCTTGTATTTCATGGTTAAACATGGTTGGTTTCAATTTTCTTTTTTTATGTTTCGTAGTAGCCCTCCCACAGCCCTCCATGTGAATATTATAGTCATCCAAGAAGATAATTGGTAGGAAAAACAAATTTTGGATGACGGTCTAAATCACATTGACCTAAAATGATATTTGTATTTTTAAATATTATCCGAGTGGTGTCCGATTTGAAAATAAGAAAAAAACAATAGTACATCTCGCATGATGGTAAT
Source organism: Endotricha flammealis (assembly GCA_905163395.2). Taxonomy (NCBI): domain Eukaryota; kingdom Metazoa; phylum Arthropoda; class Insecta; order Lepidoptera; family Pyralidae; genus Endotricha; species Endotricha flammealis. The sequence goes on along the minus strand of LR990870.1, from coordinate 4,966,312 downwards.
CTTGAAGGTTACTGACGGAATAGATGTTTGATAAAAGAAAAAAATATCTGGCGATTTAATCAACTTTTCATAAAAGGTTAGACGAATCATTGCACCCTATTAGGACAAAGCTTTTGCAAATAACAGGGAGAACATAAAGGTAATATATATGTATTCGGCCAATGAAACTCGGATTGGTCGCAAATGTTCAACTTTCCATTCGGACCATTATTTCCTTTGGCCGAGAAGCAGACATTTCCGCAACTTTCACCCAAAATTTTGTAAGATAAATCCATGTTATTGAATACTACAGATATTTACTTGATTTTAAAATTGATAATATTTTTTTCCTTCTACCGATTATTTTAGATCAGTCTTGTAAACTTTAGGTCTGGTAAACTCAAACAGTGATATCAATCACACGTTAAGTGTGACCCCAGAAGAGTACTTCTAGAATATAAAAATATTTTAAAATTTACCTTTCACACCATGTTATGGCCGGATCTGCTATGTAACGGAAGCCATGAAGTGTGGTGTTGGACATGTAAGAACGAAAATTGTCCCGAAACGGACGCGGCTTCTTCTTAGCCTTCTCTGGCTCCAATTCCTGAAGCCGAAGCTTATTTTCCGCTTTGTTGTAGACATCCAGGTTGTAACCCTTCGCTGACATATGACTGAAGGAAAAGAGCACCAATCGCTTACATAAAAGTACTTTAGCATATTATTTCTCCTTTTATGATCTTCTTAATTTTTATTATTGGGACACGGCATGTGACGCTGGCGCAGCGCCTGCCAGATAGGCCATAGGAGCAACGACACGTGGCATCCCATGGTGTCTCGTCGCTTCTGCTATGCCGGCATAAAGTTGGTTATATTATGTTGAGCTGTTAGTCTAATGGATGGTGGTAAGGAAAAAAATATTTATGTTTTATTTAAACTTGTAATATTTATCTGAATACGTAAACTAACGCAACGTAATCACTATTTGCTGCGATTATAATCTGTAATTTCAATTTCAAGAAGTATTAAATTGATTTTCATGTGGTTTGAATAAAATGGTTGAGTCAAATCAAATAGTAGGTAAACCTTTGGTGACATTTGGATGATACGTGTAAGCGACGAAAAACTTCTAAGTAAGTACAATGTTATGGCCATAAAGTGTTGACAACATTTAATTTTAGATCAATAACAACTCGTATTATAAATACAAAAGTGATTATTTTTGTTTTTCGGCTTTTATTTATTCATTTACTAGCGAAACCCGCGCAACTTCGTTTGCGTGTATCCCGCTTTCCCGTGGGAATTTTGGAATGTATGATACTTTAAAACCTTCCCCTTGAATCACTCTATCAATTAAAAAACCGCATCAAAATCCGTTGCGTAGTTTTAAAGATTTAAGCATACAAAGGGACATAGGGACAGAAAAAGCGACTTTGTTTTATACTATGTAGTTCATTTATTTATATTATTTTATATTCTTGACAGCATTACAGTTTCAAAACCAATTCGCTCGTCAGGGACCATTTACAACATTATATTTATTATTTAACTATTTATATTATGTAATTATTTATCTATTATTACAACTAGATTCTAAGTAAACTACAGCCACTCTGTGAAACTCTGCAGGCGAACAAGAGAATAGATCTAATGAGCTGTACCTAGACAATAAATCATTGAGCAGGCGAAACGCTCGAGGCACTGGGGCGTAGAATCCTATCTGTGTCCTGCAATAAGGTATGGCAAAAAGGCAGTGTGACCTAGACCTAAGGTAGTTGTCTGGAACATTAAACGCAATGAGCTCCAAAACTTCAGCATTATTTCTTACACCTCTCAGCAAGCCGAACACAACTTCAAGAAGCTGCACGTTACGTCTGACCTCAAGACTGTTGTATCCGACCATACCGAGCAGAAAAGCACTGGGATATATATTCGGGAAGCCAACGCGATAACCATATTGTTTAAAGTAAAGCCAGCGTATACTTTTCCTTTGCAACTTCTCTATCATGAGTGCGTATTTGTTCTCATAAGGATTCCATATTACAGCGTCACTTTTTAACTGACTACGTACAAGTACGAGTTTTACTGCTCGTCTTGTGAAATTTTACATTATAGATGTTTTACACACATGATTCAGGGAGGACCAAAAATGATATTATATGTATTTTTTTAACCTTTCATTCCGTAAGAACTACCTAAATATGTACAAATTTTTATTTACTCCTGTATTTCTATGGGATAAAATACAATATCCGCGTGCGAAACCGCGGCTAATGTGGTTGTTGGTTGCCCGTCATAAATACTTTTTTTGATTGGAAATATTTTCCGCTTTTTCTATACAAATAAATTAATTGAACACCACAGGAGTTTTATTTATAAATTTCAAATATTGCGTACATTTACATACCTGTAATCTTCCGCCATTTCGCCGCGTCTGGCAGCTAATTAATTGAAACAATTGGTAAAATATGCACAAAAATATTATAAGACTTTCATTTTAACTTAATATTTGTAAATTATTATGGTGTTTTAAGGTCGTTGATATGTAAGTAATTATTTACAGCCAAGTCACGCAAAGGACGCGACCGTTTCAGGTGAGCTTGGGTTAGGACTTAAAACTTTTTGCCGGCCAAAACAACCGGTTGCCGAATTGCAAACTGGTAATTAGGGGTCTCGTCAAGTTCAAATATCGGAGGTACACGCGTATCCTGATATTTTTTTAATATACTTACATACAGCTTTTGTACGCACGATGACAAATCAAGTGCCTTTAAATTCAGAGTGGCTTTTCTGCAATTATTTTGTCTAATCAGCCCGAAAGAATGAGAGACAAAAAAAGCTTATTTTAAGTTATAAATTATAGTATGTATCTAAACATCAAATAAGTACACTTGTAGGTACAGTTAACAAAGGAATTGACTGACACCTGTATGTAAATATGATTATGTAATTACATAGTACAATATGAATAGGTACTATTGATGATTAAGTACAAGTTATTTAAAAAAAAACGTTTTAAAGTTTATTTGCGTCGTTTCTCTAACATTTTTTAATTTTAATATACTAACAGAATAAAGCATTTTAAATCCTTAATTGAACAATTTTAATTGAATTTTCCACACGATACTTATGTGTTTAGGGTAAACCCATTTCATCATGCACGTAACGATCAACACACACATGCCATTAATTACTTAAATGTTCTCGATGCGACAATTTGAGAAAATATACCTATCTTATTTTAAATATTTTTTTATTTGAGAAATAATTCTTTTTTTGTACAAGTTTTTAAACGTCATTGGATCCTGGCATCAAGACGAGAATTTGCCAGAAGGACAGACTTTCCTTGTGGTTCATGTAAAAAGTATCTTTCTTAAATCCTGCATTTGTTAATTCGTTCTGCTAGATGCAACGACCAGTTCAAATTAGAAAATGTAATAAGATGCCTAGGTACCACTGGGGATTTTGGCGCCAACTCGATAGCGTCAACTTGAGCTCCTGATTAGGAAATCAATTTCTGTGTGTTTCAACGTTTGATTCATAGTATTGATAGTGTAATGTGAAGCAAACATTGGTTGAAGTGCATTGCATACTGATTGCACTTTCTGATTGGTAACTTTTAAAGGTGCATTATTATCGTGTTGACTTCAAAATCCGCTTTTTCTGAAGAAATTTTGCTATCATCTTTCTTCGGGGCGTCTTGACTCAGAGACTGTTTACAGAGTCGAGATAGCATGAATAAGCTGCTTTGAATTTACGTACACAAGCATAACTTGAAGATGGCACAATGGAATCTTCTTCTGCAGTCCGATGACAAGCGAAAAAAGGATTATTCACCCTAAGTAAGACCTAGTATAAGCGGCCACAATAACCTTTCTATTTTCTAGGCTGAGAAAGGGGCGGCTGGTACGAAGTACAAGACCTAGGGCGGAAAAGACTAAATCCGCTACTGAAGATACCCCAATAAAAGAAAGAATTTATACAAACCGAATCCACGCAGCTTTCACTAAAGTGATACTTATTCGTTTGTTTGATAATATTATCTTTGACATAATTGTTGTAGTCTTCAATCTACGTTATTTAATTAATATTATCCCTGTTCGATTCTGACCGTTCTGTTTTGGTTTTCAAAGGTTTCGCTTTTGTGCCCTAAATGACTAATGTATCCTGTCACTATCCCAATCTTGTTTACCCAATCAACGTTAAAACTATACTGTTCGGCTTTTTGGGATTTATTACCTGAACATGTATAATTTACTAATAATTTATGAATTTTAATGGCACTGCCTTTTGTTTAAGTGACATCACTATAATTATCAGCCCTATTTCTACGAGGTGTAATTTTGGACATCATTCATTTACAAAACGTATGAAGTCAAAAGTAGGGCGTTAGCAGTTTTGTGATTACATCTACACTCATTAAATATTTTGTATAGCACTAGAAAATATTTTGTAAATTCTGCGTTCATGCGAGTAAGGGTAGCCGGATCTACCAAACCTTTTTTTACCGTCGACTCACAATTATTTATCGACTTACTGTTCACCGTTAAGAAAAAACATCATCACCATCATCTCAGCCACAAGGTGTCCACAAGTAAAGCATATTTTGCTAGAAATCAATTTTACATAATAATAATGTTATACCTATCACAATCCATTCGTGCTTTTAAAGTCGCACCCGTAAACTTGTCAGTTTCATAAACTACTATTTTGACCTTGTCTTTAAATTAGAATCATAATATACTGCATTGTATTTATCAATGTACGTGACACTACCTACCTAATTAGAATACTAGAAAATTTAATCTAGGTAAAAGCTCGGAACAAATGCTTTTAGAGTTGAAAGCTATCTGGGGAATGTTCGCAAGTTATAATTAACATACAATTAACGCGGGCTCGATAATTAATTCAATTAGTTTGTCAAAAAATTGTCACTGCCTGACCTTATTACCCCTTATTTCTAACACGTACACGTTTCAAGTGTGAACTGCTGAAAACTTACTGAGAAATATAAAATAGTTAACTAATTAGATAAACATGCTTGAATAGGTACCTATCCTATACCTACTTAGGTGGATTTATAAGAAAAAAAAAATACTACACAATCAGGATTTTTAATAAGTAAATATAATTATTTACATTGATTTTTCTTGATTCTTCGCATCCTACTGCTAGCAGAGCAGAGGGATCTCACTTCAATGACTTATATTTTGCTCTGAAACAAGAGAATAATAAATTAGTAAATTTTTATAATATTAATTCGTAATATTAATTTGCTCTCTGTATGCTGACTATTTTTGGGCCAAGACAGTTGTGGGTAACCATACTCAGGGAGGAGACAGTTTATGTCAGTCTGTAGATGATGAGAATGACTGAGGAGACTGCATAAATGACAAGAACATAGCTGTAGTGGATAGTGGAATGACTGCCACTGGAAAGTAAATAACTGAAAGACTGCAAACATAATGAATAGAATTGACGGCTAATTATGAGACTATGAGAAAACACACACTACAGACGCTAAATTGAGGCAAAAGGCAGAGATGATGTAAAAAAAATAACGATCAACTTTGCGTGACACTCGGCAGATGATGCGATAATTAATTTTAAGTTTTAACTAAGTTTATCCATGTAATAATGGTAGGAGGATTTAAAGATAGAGTGAGTCAAGTGAAATGTCAAGGTAACGCGAAACGAATTTATAAATGGATGTATGTGCGTATATAAGTCCGAAATTGCCTTGAACTTTATGGAAATACGGAAACTAAGAATTAGGTCTAGGAATTGTTTAGAAGATTTTTACATGAAGGAATCGCCAAATTTTTTTATAATGATTTACAGTTCACACATAATATGTCTGATGTGCCTCTTATTCGTTGGCTGTATTCTATATTAAGTAGATTACCTCTATTATAAAAAGCATGTCCTGTTTTAGAGACAGATAAATTCACAGCTCTATTGAACTCTATTGAGAGAATTGTCTAAATTATTATTATAATAATTATAATAATTATTATAATAATAATAATAATTTAGACATATAATAATATAATATATATAAAATTTTGTGGGGGTTATTAATGGGACCATAATTTAAACCGAATGACAGTTTTTAAAAATCTAATATTAATAGGTTTTTGCATGTATCGTTATAAATACAAAAATAACAAACAAATGGCTGGCCTAAAATAGCTGAAGATATATAAAAAGCTATGATATAATGCACCGCAACAAAAAGGTAATTATACATTGCCAAATTTATCAGAGATAATGTTGTCGAAAAAACTGATTTGATTGATGGATCGTAATACGTTTTACATTTATATTTATCACTACAAGGATGTGAAAATTCACGAACAAAACGGGTTGGGTTTTGCTTATTATTATATTTTATCCATTTCATTCTTTTCTCAGGTTTCATATATTTTCTAATGTTAAACAGTTGGAACTGGTGAATTATTGCAGAACAGATTAGTAGCTTTAAAGTAAAAAGTTTCAGTAAAGAAGACACACGAGCAGAAGGTTCATGGAAATGAAATGAAAATGTTGCGTTGGGCGGGGTGAGTGACCAGGGTGGATCGAGTGCGTATCCACATACGAGGCAGTTTCAAGATTGCGTCAATCACAGAAAAATGTCGGAACACCGCCTTAGATGGTACGGACGTGTAAAAGGACGAAGCGAAGACCACGTGGTAAATATTGCACTAGCCATGCCAGAACAAAAGAGAGGTAGAGGCCGCCCTTCATTAACCTGGTGGTCAAACATAGAAAAAGACCTTAGTAAAGCCCAATTGCGACCCAATTGAGAGAGTGAGGAGACCCGTCCCCAAATAACGGGACCAGGGCTCTGCCAATCGGTATTGGAGCAGCATGGCAGAGTACGCTCTAATCACCTTCGATTGTAGCAAGCAAGGGAGCAATCTCTGCAGCGGGATGATTATGGGTATGGGTTGATATGATGAATGCCAAAAGGACATGCACAAGTTTAGTAATTAATTATCTTGTGATATTTCGTTGATCCTTCTCTGACATAAACATCTAAAAAATATAAGTATAAATGTCTCAAAGCCATTAATATATTTATGAATTTCAATAAAATCAGACTTTCAATTCCTCATGCATCTTGTGGTCGCCAGTACGAGCAGCGGTAGTTTCTCTCCATCAGATGATCCTCTACTGAAGTCTACTGCCTTCATCATAAACATAAATAGAAATAGCGTATCAAAGTGTACTTACATCACCACCAATATGTATGGCTAGCATCATGTCGTAATCGTTGGCTCCAACTTGTATACTTGCCATACCATCATTGCCTACTTCCACAATCTTGCCCGTGCACGTACTACCCGTTTTGGTACCTGATATTACGTCGCAATATCTTCCAGCGGGTAGACAAGTCTGAAAGGAAAGTGACAGAAATCTATAAGTAGAAATTTCTGTTTACTTTGGAATTTAGCTAAAACACACGTGTTTTCTTTCAAGCCATCTCATGGGCACTGATGTAGTTTTTCTTTTCGCCTGTCATCTAACGAAAATATTACAAGTAGGCTGGCTTTACGTGCCGGCCCTCCGAAGTCGGAAGAATAGAGCAGGTCGAGAAAGTTAAATCTATCATCAAGAAGCCTTGTTATTTATCTTGAGTGTTCATTCGGTCAGTTGGCATTTTGAACTCACACTAAAATTAGATCGTCGACCATCGACCATACATAATTACTTACTACGTAGTTAGATTGACATAAAGTCAAAAATAACTGGTAGTGGCTCTGCTGACAGAATATCAACGTAAAATAGCGGTGATTTGTCGCTGGGTTTCGTGTGTTGAATGAGACAACCGGTAGAGTCCATACCAGTCCTGCTTCTTACTATCAGTTTCCTTTTTCTTTCCTTTGTGTTTCATTTTTTCATAGATCACGCATTCAAAACTCTTGGAATCGTGGATGTGACAAATATTTTGTTCAGGCACATAAATGTTTGTTTTGTGGGACACATCTTACCTGTAAACTCTGGTTAAGGTTCCAATAGTCGTTATTAAAAGCGATGAAAGCATTATTTCCGCGACAAAAAGCAATTTGATTACTGCCATTAGACCACCAGTTAGTAACAGGAGTTCCTGATGCTACATTCCTGAATATCACCATTGAGTAGATTTGTCTCCATCTGTGCTGGCATACCCAACCGTTTCCGCATGTCATATCCTATAAGATAAAATGATTACTTCGTAAACATTTCAAACTTTTCCAGAAAAATCTATTGAACTGAAAATTGTAATGAAATGAAGCTATTTCAACTGTTAATCGAAGTGATTTAAAAGCATATATAAAGAAAATTATGGCATTTAGAATCCTACTAATAATACACAAGTTTCTTTTTCAAACTCAAATATTTTTATAATAGAATGAACTACTTCAGTTCAGTCACAGATTCAGTGATGTGTTATAGACATGTATCAAAAGTTACGCACTTGTTAGGACAGTATTTATTAGAAGGATAGGAAGTTGTTATACTTACCGAATTTATGGAGGGTGATATAATATTGCCCTGACTATCCATTGGAGGTCCAACTTCAGAGTCCCAGAAGTCAAAGCTGCTCATAATTTGAGGTTCACCGTAAGGATGAGCTAATAGGAATGCTATAGCACCTTTATAAGGTCTAGGTTCTTTATAAGTCAGAATTCCACCTCCACCTCCATGACCTCTTTCATTATCATGGTTATCGATAAAGGTGAATGCATCGCGTTGATCAAGAAGACCCCATTGAGGTCCCCAAGATTCTAACCATCTCAACTCATTATTTCCTCTAAAGGCGTTACTCAATTCGCGTCCAGCCAAGAACTCAGTAACTGCTCCTAAAGGAGTGTACTCGTCTCTGCTTATGGCTTCACCTCCATAGTCAATCACTTCTTGATAGATGTATGGACGGGAATTTGGTCGGAAACCATGGTCGGTCGGTAGATCATGCAATCTATCGTAGATTACGCGAAGATCTTCAGGCCACATGTGTTTAGCAGCATCGATTCTGTATGGAAATTTTTTTTTAGAAGTTTCAAGAAAAACGTTAGAAGATAATTTATTTTGGGAAGGCTATTCGTGGAGATACAATACTCGAACTGTAAAAGCAGTCGATTTACAAGTACAGCTAGAAAATAAAATATTTCTCAAGTACGATTCAAGATTTTAACCGTATTGAAATTAATGTACCTACTGAATGTTGGGTAATAAAATTAAAATATCAAACCTGAATCCAGCGACACCTAAATCAATGAGTTCGTTCATGAAGTTGACGATCATATCTCGTACATGTTCATCTGCTTGATCTAAATCTTTCAATCCAACCAATTCGCAATTACGTACCTGAAAAATATGAATAGTCATTTACCTGCATTTTAACTCTATAGCGTCGTTGCGCGTATCAATTTGTAAAGCAGAACAACCTCAACAGAGTCCAAAAACTTCTGAGGTTCTTAAAATCTCCATCTTTGGAGTGCATACTAAACACGCAAGCATATGCCACTAACTGTGTAGAACAATATTGTACTGTAGAGTCAATCTTTTCAAGCCACATACCGGTCACTAATTTGGCTTAACGATTGGAAAACAGTCTGGACAAATTAAAAAAAAATCAAATTCATAATGTTTATTTTTCTCTAAAAGTTACAGATGATTGGGGTTTGGATTTGCCTTTTAAGCATTTTGTAAACTGTGTTTATAAGTTGTGTTTAAGATGCCCCTGAACTACGGAGATTTTGAAATCCATTTTCCAATACAGGTTGACGATGATATGATGATATATTTACTGTATTGCTAAATTAACTTACTGCCCAAGCATTGGTGGTCCAATCCCAGTCCTGGATACCACAAGGTGGGTAGTTGAAGTGATTGATGTTGTACGGTACAGCGGGGTAGTACCACTGGTTGAAGATAGCAGTACTGCCTGCAGTGCCAACGTTCTCTGGAGGCTCGCCTGTCATGTGATTGATAACAGCATCTACGTATATCCTATAAAAATGTAGAGGTAAAAAATTATCCATATTAAATTAATCTGTTTGTCTGTTAACTTTTCACGATAGCCGATTAATTTTTTTACGGATAATAATTTAATTTGTTTTTTTTTCAATTTCTCTTTCACTTTGCCATTTTTCTCTTTAAAAGTGGGCATACAGAAAACCATGGCTTAACAATAATTCGATCCGTAAGATAGTTATGACCGTTTTTACCTCCTAGCGTAGAAATAATCTTATGTCATAAAAGTTCCAGTTAAGATTATTCCTACCGCTAGAAGGAGTTGGTAAAGACGGGTATTAGTAGGTATCTCTGTTTAATAAAAAATAAAACAATCTTTACCTGACCGATACATCATTGCATCGTCTCAACATGTTAGCGAATTGCTGCTCATTGCCAGAACGGGTCACCAGTCTGTAGGACATAGGTTGGTAACGTTCCCACCAGGGACGGTTGTAAGACCACAGTACAACATTCTCGTTTGGTGGCGAAATCTACAATTTTTTATTTACCTTAGTCACAGATATTATAATACTTAACAGTATTAGTACTAGTATGTAGTACTTAGTTATGGACTTATTGGGTTAAATCGCAAAATACACAAGATCGGGTTAGGTGAGGGCGCCTGGCGAGCGTGTCTCCATTTTCTGATTGAGTGAAACTCAATAATCGCCGCGTGTTGGTCAAATAATATATGCGTTCTGACCAGTGGCGGATTATCCTTAAGGCAAACTAGGCACGTGCCTAGGGGCGCAAGGTAACAAAGGGGCGCGCGGGCGCGTGGAATTTCGAAACGAATCAAAAAATTACATAAAATTTGATGGATTTCCACCTGTTGGGAAACTCGATTGAGGCCTTCGAGCCTGGTGCTAAGTCCTCCAGCGACTATCCGCCATGATCACGATGTCGTCGGCAAATCGAAGGTGAGTGATAAACTTGACGTTGATGCCGAATCCTTTCCAGTCCAAAAGCTTAAAGACATCTTCCAGAGAGAGATATAACATCTCCCTGTCTCACGCCTCTGTGTAATGAGATTGCCATCGTGTTCTGTTCCTGTACTCGAACTGACATGGTGGGATTTTTGTATAAGCACGTCAACGCTTCGATATTCTTGCGAGCGAGACGATTCGTGTTGACCCTTGAGAACAGCTTGTAGACGTGGCTCAGAAGCGAGATAGGTCTATAGTTCTTCAAGAGGGTTTTATCGCCCTTTTTAAAGAACAGAACCACCACGCTTCTGTTCCACGCCTCAGGCGTTTTGCCCTTGAATAACACGGTGTACCGTACCACCCGCTGTCAGAAGCTCTGCAGTGATTCCGTCCTCGCCCGGCGCCTTGTTGTTCTAAAGCTGTTTAAGAGCCATCCTAACCTCGTACAAGCTGATGTCCGGGATGTCTTCGGTGTAATGTTGGGTTAGCGTGGCTCTTGGGTCCCTCGCAGTTCTGCTGCTGACGGGTTTGGTGACTGAGGCATCATAAAGCTGCCTGTCGAACCTCGACTTCCTTGAACACCTGTGCCGTCGTTGGCGCCATGCTACCATCCTTCGTCTTAAGCTTAGTCAGCCGGCTCTGCCCAAAAATGTCTCTTGCGAACACTTTCGAACCTTTATTTCGCTCAATTGACTCCTTGATGCATTTAGCATTGAAGGAGCGAATATCGTGTCGCAAGGACTTTGATATGTGGGTCTAAAAATGAACATGCGCAAGACAAAAATAATCATGTCGAATGTCCATGTCACACCCGCCCCGGTCTCAGTTGGAAGCTCGATCCTCGAAGTCTTTGACGAGTACCCTGGACAAATCATCCAATTAGGTAGGTCTAACTTCGAGAAAGAGGTCAATCGACGAATCCGACTCGGCTGGGCAGCTTTCGGGAAATTACGGCATATCTTCTCGTCCAAAATTCCTCAATGCTTGAAACGAAGAACCTTCGAGCAATGTGTGTTGTCAGTGATGACGTATGGATCCGAGACGTGGTCGCTCACTATAGGCCTCATAAGAAGGCTAACGGTCACTCAGCGAACCATGGAATGAGCTATGCTTGTGGTTTCTCTACGAGATCGAATCAAAAATGAGGAGATCCGTAGCAGAACCAAAGTAACCGGCATAGCCAAACGCATCAGCAAGCTGAAGTGGCAGTGGGCAGGGCATATAGCGCGCAGAACCGATGTCCGATGGGGCAAAAGGGGTCTGGAATGGAGACCACGTACTGGAAAGCGCAGCGTAGGACGGCCGCCTACGGTGGTCAGACGACCTAAGGCAAGTCGCAGGAATCAGGCCAGCAGGTCGCACTGGAAACGTTTGGGGGAGGCCTATGTTCAGCAGTGGACAAATTGTGGCTGAGATGATGATGACGAGATGGATTTCCATGTTCGTTACTATTATCTTGAAATGATAGAAACAGCCTCGTCTTTAATATAAAGTGACAAGTTTGACAGACCCGGTGGTCGAGTGGCTAACAATGGTCACTTTATCTCGAGGGCCGCGGGTTCGAATCCTGCGCAAGGCAAAGATTTGTGTGCATGAACATGTCTGTTTGTCTTGGTCTGGGTGATTTCAAGTATAATAAGTATTCATTTACAAAAAAAAGTATTTATATGTATTTATCAGCATCTAGTACCCATAACAGCTTAGTTGCTTTGTTTGGGACTTGATGGCGTTGTGTGATTCGTCCAAGAATTTTTATTTTATTTATGTAGTGTAGGTATATAAAACTTCCAGCTATGCAATGAGACAGATAAAATACAGTCATCTATGTTTACTATTACCCGTGGTATTTAGTAAAAAAATTGTAATATGGCCGCTAGGGGCGCCCATGCGGTGCTTGCCTAGGGCGCTCTCGACATTTAATCCGCCTCTGGTTCTGACCGTCTTTAATTCAACATTATTATTGAACATATACATTCACGAAATTAAAGAAAAACTTAAGTCATATACCTATTTGTACTTTATTCATAGACAGCTACAATCCTTTGTATTTCAAACAAAGCTACACAACTAATATCAACACACAGGCTTGCAATTTTTACGATCCTACTCTCGTCAAGTAGCTCAACGGTGTGTATTGGACTAAGGAATATTAAAATATACCAACTCACTTGGATACCACCAAATCCCATAGGACTCAAGAACCTCTCGCACTCATCAGCAATGTCATCCCATTTCCACTCGAAGAGATGTACGTTCACCGAACGATAAGGCCCATAGTTTGGGTCATGGTATGCAGACACTGTGGCCCCGACCGCCAATACGCCCAGCAACAGAGTTGGTAACCCCTACAAAAATTTAACAGCAATGGAGAAAAGTTTTTAATGGAGAAAATTTTAAAGTACTTTGAAGTAATAATAATTATGAAGGAAATGTAGGTTACATTTTTCCTTTAGCAGTAATATGAGATTTGGACTTCTTCGCTATCCTTTTCTTTCTCCATGTTTCCTATCTATTTATTATTTTATTATGGACATCGTACATAGTTAATGTTTCAGTATTACACAATGTTTTAAATAAGCTATTCTATAAACTAGCACCATTTCGAAAACAAATAAAATGACTACTGGTAAAAGAAATGGCGAAAAAAAACCAAACCTAGTTTGGCAAATAGAATAGTTTTTTTTTATTAGACTGCCTACAAAATAGTTTAGTTCAGCAGTTGATAAAAAATGAAACAATGTGTCTTCCAAACTTATTATTTTATTTTCTTGTAAATAAGACCTATTATATTATTATTATTTTAAACTTTATTATTAAAATAATACGTCTAGTCTCTTACTTACCATTGCGGCAAATTATGAAATTAAACGAATCTAATTATGTTTTTAATTGATTAAGTACCTACATTGATAAATCGATGATAATTTGTCAACTGATAAATTAAAGATTACCTAGATTGCATACCACCAATTAACCATTTAAATAGATTAATTTTGTGAGTCCTGTATTTATAGATAGCCAACTACTTACACTGAAAATGAGTAGCTACTAAACTTATATGTATAATTGGGAATTGGGATCTGTTTAGGCTCTTGTCCTATTGGCATACCCATAATAAATCCTACTAAAAACATAATGTCTACTATTAACAGCCAGTTTCTGAAACGTATTTTAATTCCTCGTTAAGTCTCAAGTTGAGATAACTAACTAGGAATTAAGATTTAATTACTAACATTTACTCGTACTTTTTAGATAACACTGGACGATTTCGCAGTGCCATCTATTGTCGAAAGGCAGTACTAGTCTAATGAATAATACGCTCATATTTAAACAAAAAGCAAATCATAGCGCGATTCTGGCAGATTCAGGTTCCGTACAGGGCCATCTATTGTAGAAAGGCGGTACTAGTCTAATGAATATAATTTGTTAATTTTTTTTGTAATGTAACTACAAAAATACGATTTTCAGATTTATTCCTGTACTTGTGCTACATGATCTTGCTTCTTACCAAGTTTTATGATTCTAGGACAACCGGAAGTAACCTAAAGGTTTTCGGTCGGAACGGTGTTGTATGAAAAACGGAACATAAACGACTTTATTCATCATTTGTTGTTTTTGTCATTATTTTATTTATTTATTTATTTTATTTATTTATTTATAATTATATACAATACAATATTATTACAGGTTAGTACCCAATTCAATACTGTACCTTAGTTTTCGTTACTGAGTACGAATAGTGTCGCTCTTGTGAATTCCGACAATGGACAGGTGAATATGTCAATCTTATTTGCAACCGTGTTGAGAACCTGCAATGCCTGGACGATTGGTGTCTGTTTTAACATGTCGGTGCGCGCGGTCGGTATTGCGAACAGAGGGGGTTGCCGTCGCCGCCACACGTACCGGTCCGGCACGCAGAGCGCCAACCACTGCAGTACGGCCTGGTTGCTCACTCGGCCTCTGACTACGTTCAACAAATACGTGGCCAATGTCAGACCACGTCTCACCTCCAGCTTATTGTACCCCACCATACCAAGGACGAACAAGGTTGGGTACATCAGAGGATAGAACGGGTACACTCCGTATAGTTTGTGGTACAAGAATCTTGTGAATTTGTTCTGAATCCGTTCTAACATCAGCTTGTACTTCTTCTCGTGCGGTGACCAAACACTTGCATTGTATTCCAATTGGCTCCTCACCAGTGCATCATACAACGCTCTCGCTGCGTTCATATTGGTGAATTCCCGAGACTGTCTCAGTATGAAACCCAGGTTCCGAAACGCTCTTTTGCACACCATAGTGATATGTTCACGAAAATTAAGGTCTGCCATGAAGTGTACCCCCAAATCTTTTGTTTTTATCACTCTTTGTATGGGACTATCGTCTATGTGGTATTGGTGAATGATAGGCTGTCTCGCGCGTGTATATGACATAACCACACATTTCCCAACATTGAAGTGCAACCGATTTCTGTGACTCCACTGCGAGACTCTGTCAATATCACTCTGTAATTTTCCGCAATCCGATTCCTCCTTTATCGTCTTAACTAATTTTAAATCGTCCGCGAATAATAGGCATGTTGATTCTATAGTCACTTCCGGCAGATCATTTATCATTAGATTAAATTCTAATGGTCCCAGATTGCTGCCTTGGTTTACTCCGGATCTGGTAAAATATGGTTCCGATTGTATTCCCCCCCAGTCGACGTACTGTCGCCTGTCTCTCAAGTAGCTGGCGAGAAACGAGAGCGTTTTCGGTGTACAGCCGGCCTCGGCCAGTTTCACTAACAGAACGTCATTGTCTACTGTGTCGAACGCCTTCTGGTAGTCGAAATACGCTACATCAACCTGCGCTCCCTCGTCTACTGCTGGTACTAATTTGGTCATCATTTGCATCAAATTGCTTGTTGTGCTGCATTTGGGACGAAATCCATGCTGTGCGTCTGAGAGTTGAGCCTTCACCTGAGCGTATACTGAGCGATCTATTGCGGATTCAAATACTTTTGCTGGTGTACATAGTATTGCAGCGGGTCTGTAATCGCTTGCCTTTGTCCCTCCTTTACCTTTTGGTACTGGCACTACTCTGGTAGTCTTCCATCTTTCAGGAAACTTTTCATTTTCCAGACTTAAGTTGAAAATGTGCAGAAGTGGTGCAGCTAATACTTCGCGACAGTCTCTAAACACATACGGTGGAATTCCGTCTGGCCCCACAGAGTGTTTAGGTTTTAGCCTTCCCAAAGCTTCTTTTACTTCTGCCATTTGAAAACTATGCACCTGCACTCGCGCCGCGCTTGCTGGTGCCAGCCTGCTAGCCGCAGTTGGATCAAGCTTTGCCGGCTCCTGGTTGTACACAGAGCATAAAAATGTAGCAAACTCCTCCACGCATTCTTGCTCTGATAGCACTCGTCCGTCCTTAACTAAATTTTGTTTTTTGGAGTTATTTCTTTTGCTTTTAATAAAATTCCAAAAAACCTTTGGATCTTTTGCCAGATTACTTTGCAGCCATTCTTTATGACTGTCATGGGCTTTTTCAACTTCTGCCTTTACTTTTGTCCTCAGTCTCGCAAACTTTTCGTAATCTTCTCTGTTTCCGTGCATTTTGTACTTTTTGTGTGCCTTATGTTTTGCTTTAATCAACTGAATAACTTCTTTTGTATACCATTCTGGGTACCTGTACTTAGATTGTGTTGTGTGTATTCTTTTTTTAGGTGCGCACTCGTTTATTGCCCTATTAATATTATAATATAAATAATCAACTGCTATATCAGGGTCTTTTATTTCTAATAGCTCTGTCCACTCAATACTTGCTATGCTAGCGTACATATTCATAATATTTGCTTTCCTGAAATTCCATTGTCCATCCAACGGTACGAGTCGTTGGTCTTCCCTCTCTCTCTCATTTGTCTGTGCATTTCGCTCAATCACCTCCACGATACTGATCGCTAGCGGTGGATGATACTCGTCTACCGGTTGCAACCCCTCCGTCACACACACCGCTACTTCTCCCCGTATTCCGTTTCCGTTCAGTACTAAATCCAATTGTCTGTTATCACAATTTGGTACCCCGTTGCATTGCCTGAATTCACAGAACGCTACTAAATATTCATAATAATTACAGATTTCAACACTAGCCGAATACAGATTAAAGTCACCTACTACGATTACATTATTTTTGTATTTTACACTAATGCCTTCTATCAAGCTAAAAAATATTAAATATTCTTCGATGTTGGTTGTTGGTGGTATGTACACCACGCAACAGGCAAATAGAAACCTATTTTTGTAGTATACTGCAGCTGAAATTATTTCGAACCTATGCTTATCTATATCTATGCTGTCCGGTGTTGGTATCCGTCGCAATTCAAACATGGGCGATGCCACCAAACACGCTCCACCTTGTTTCCGCCCATCGGCCCGGTCGCACCTCTCTATATGATAACCCGGCGGGACAAGTTCTGCGTCGTGAATCGATGCGCAACAACCCGTTTCTGTGATCGCGATGAGGTCCGCTCCCGATGATTGAACGAAGGCCATGAATCTTGTGGTTTTCGTTCGCAGGCCCCTAACATTCTGTTGTTTTGTTGCATTGTATTGTCATCTGATTTACATGTTCATGCAAAATTTCAGCTCAATCGGTCTTCGGGATGTGGTTCAAATTTTCGTTCCACGATTCCACCCGTACATACATTGCAAGATAAATGTAAAGTCAATCAATCAATGTAAAAAAAATCCAAAGTAAGTTCGATACTTGTGTTATGTATGGGATACTAACTTAACGATACTATTTTTATAACAAATACCTATATAGATAAACATCCAAGAACCAGGCCAAATAGAAAAAGTACGTTTTTAATCATGACGCGAGACGCGACCGATGCGATATCGGGACCTCCTGGTGGCAGATCGGCATGGTAACCATTACGCCACGGAGGTCGTCAAAAATCCCTCGCTAGTCCATCAGACCGGGGACTTTGATGAGTGACATAAAAATTGATCGAGGTCTCAAGATGTACCTATAATTTGTATCACAAAGTATACCTACCCGCGGCTTAGAGTAGGAATAGTCTATACTGCATTATAATCCGTTGAGTAGTTTAAAGATTAACGAACAGACGACTGACTAACAGCGACAGAAAATGCTTTGTCCTGAATAAGTTGAATAACTGATTGAGAATCAACGCACAGCCCAAATCGCTGATCTCAAGGACCTAAAACTAAAAGGGGGTTCTTTGTATGACGTAGACGTAGGCGTCCGATATGAAAGGATTCTTCGAAATTCTCACGGGAACGCAGAATACACGCATACGAAGTCGCCCGGGTTTCTCTAGTCCACAATATAATCGGTATTGAGTTAAGGGGCATTATGCTGGACTCACAGTAAAAATGTTTACTTTCGCCTACATAGTATGTAATCTATATAAGCAGGTATTAGTAGTTAAGATATTTCCAAGAATACGTGGGGTATTATCAAATTATTGAATTGTCTGCGACAAAGATAATATTATAGTAACTTTTCAGATAACTTTAATATGATTATCGCTACCATAAGTCACTACCTAATTAATGTCCGTATTTTTAGCATAATTACCGACTATTTTAATCTACGAAAGTTTGTTTTTTACTTTGATTATTAAAAATGTATACATAGGTACTTGTTAATGAAATTTATGCCAAAAGTTATTTACAAAATTATTGCCTTTAAAGCACGACTTAAATCGCAACTGAACGGTAAATAATAGTGCATTATAAACATTTTACGAATTAAAAAAGCTGTGGCAAGAATTTACAAGGTGGTGTACGACAACAGATAACTACAAAATAATACTTTTAAAATTCCCGCCTATAGTTTTCTGTATTTTGGCAATTGTTTTTCTTTCATCCTTTCTCTAAGCATTAAGTATTGTTGGTTTATACAAATACTATAGACGAGTAATACGCACAGCTTCGGAAGAATTCGGGCAAGACGCGACACTGGCGCCCCTACGGAATGAGGGCGGCATGAGGTGAACGATTTCAAAACTTTTGTATGCAAAATGTTATAGCGCCCCTAGCGGCATGAGGTGAACTGTGCGTTTTGTATGCAAAATGTTATAGCGCCCCTAGCGGCATGAGGTGAACGGAGGTTGCCAAGTCATTGTATGAGAAACGTCAAGAGCTGTGCGTATTACTCGTCTATAGTATTTGGTTTATATAATTATATAATCATAATAGCAAAAATTAATTCTAGCGTTTAGTTAACTATGATACTACTAGCGCCATCTAGTTATTTTGATGTGAATTAATTATTTTGTTGATTCGTTTGTTTTCAAGAATCTCTTGGATCTCTTGTAACAGACATTGTGGCTTCCTAGCTAAGATAACAAAATATAATATTTAAAGTTAAATATATAGTTTTATTTACGATCCACTAATTAGTATATTACTGACTCTGATTACTGACCTTGTTTTATATCCTATAATGCATAAGCCAAGGTGTATTCTTGTCTTCTGTCTGTAGACGGTCTGTAGTCTATGCATGAGTCTATGTCTTATTAAGGCCCGCGCACATTAGGGCGGGCCGCGTAACACAAATCCGTAACACAAATCAAATCAATAACAAAAATCCTCCTGAATCAGTTTCATACATTTTGTATGAGCTATCGCACACCTCAGGCGGGTCGCACCGGGCCGCATCGCAACGCACTGGCGCATCGCTAGCCAGGCGTATTTTTGCGGCGATGTTATGCGTTGCAATGCGGCCCGCCTCAGTATGCGTTGGTGGCAGACGCAACAAGTAGACGGCTGAACGAGTGCTGTTCGTGAATTACCAAACAGAAGCCGAATCTATGTTTAACAATATTTAATGGATCAAGAAGCTCAGAATATTTTTCAAATGTCATTCTAAAATATTGAAAAAAAAATCTAATAAATCTTTAAAAAGGGAGTGAAATTCACCATACACATTTCTCTTCTTGCAAATCTCGTGTTATAAGCGTTCCTTTTTCTTTTCTGCTTCATCTCGTCGTTAAACAGCACATTGAATAAAAAAGCTCTTCGTCAGAACTATCTATCTTCTTAGATTGCCAAAACCTGACTGAATCAAAATATTGCGTTGCGGTGCTGCCCGATGCGCCTGCTATGTGCTTTGGCGCAAAAGATGCATCGTGGACATTCTTAATATGAAGAGCTACATAATATTTATAGGTAATTTATTTTAAAATTATTCAGTAAGTAATTATATAATGTATTTGTTGTCGCCAAACCAGAATGAGCCCAAGAATCATGTCTTATTTTTCTCTCTGCCAAGAATCCAATTCCTTTTTTGGCAATGCTTTCAATTCAATGCTTTTGAATGTTTTAAGGACCCCATATACGGTACGATGCGTCTGTACGATCGATCTGATGCAAATCGTGACGATTGATCGCAACAAAAATGACGCACATACACGAAACGATCGGTCGCAACGATCGATCATTTACTTGAAAAAAATCGAATCGTTGATCGTAAAGAGCCATACACTGTCGATTCATCGCTACGATATTCATGATCGCATCAAATCGCAAGGGTTTTTGTTGCGATCTGCGATATCGTGTTCGATGAAGAAAATCGTTAACGATCTGAACATATACACTATCGATTCGTCGTTACGATCGGTCTAATGCGACGGATCGTACCTTAGAGCATTAAACCAGACCGGAGGCGACACTCATAGGCGTACCCCTCTGCCATGTTATAGGGGCTGATTGTTGGAATAGAAACTCACACAGCTTTTACGTAACATTCATGTATTTCTTTTTAAAACTTCACTTATTAAAACAATTTGATCTCCCCATTACTAAACACTTACTAATCAAGATTTATATTCTAAACATGAAAAGACTCTATAAATACATTTTTATCTAAATATATGTTTCCTACTAAAGTGTCATAAAAAGACCGAACTAAAATCTAGACAACTTGTCTCGTCTGTCTAATTTAGAAAACTCCAATTTTAAATCTTTCTTCATATCAAACATTTTATAACCGGCCAGTCAAATACAATTCCATAAACCTACAACATCCCCTCTGAATTGTATATCAACTACTTCAAATACAATTAACTATTTATGTACCTCTTCAACATCTCTTCAACACTAATCTTCTTAAAACCCATATTATATGTCCCTACCTACATCATAGCTAAATATATATAATACAAATCCACCCAATTATAAATTATTAATTAACAATCAAATTAAAATAATTAAAATATAACATAACATCATTAAATTAAATTTTGAATATCATTCCAAAATCTTACACCTACTTTAACATAATAATTAGAGTCCACAGTTAACTAATTATCACTGATCACTCACAATAAACTTCCTCAATCTTAAGAACTTAGTTCTATCAAGTCCTTTTGTTAAAATATCTGCAATATTAGAGTTGGTCGGACAATAAAAAATTTCAATTAAATTTTGATCAATCTTTTCTTTAATAAAATGATATTTAACATCTATATGTTTACTTCTCCTACTGAATATACCATTTTTAATCAAAATAATAGCCGACTGATTATCCACATACAATTCTGTTTTTGGAACTTTACCGATCAATTCTTTATATAAACTTTGAACATACAACAAGTCTTTAATACATTCTGCAGCAGAAATATATTCTGCCTCTGTTGACGAAAGAGCAGTGACGGACTGCTTCCGTGAACACCAGTGCACAGGTCCACCACTATACAAAATAACAAAGCCAGTCGTGCTTTTCCGTGTATCTGGATCACCTGCGAAATCTGCATCACAATATGCCCTCAGTGTCAAATCATTTCCCTGCAGATAACGAATTCCTGAGTCTACAGAACCTTTGAGATACCTAAATAAACTTTTTGTATTCGAGAAATCATTTAAATTTGGACATTCCTGATGTCTACTACAATAACCAACCTGAAACGCTATATCTAATCGTGTTTTATTAACTAGATATAATAAAGAACCTATTAATTGTCTATATCGATGCACATCACTCTCATTACCTTTCCCCTCTTGATGTGTGTCGATTAAGATATCCGCTGAGCAGATTTCTTTAATATCATTATAACCATTTTTCTTTAATAAATCATTAATATAAGATTTCTGATATAATTTAATATAATTTTCATCTAATAAAATATCAATTCCAATAAATTTCTCAACTTTATCAAATTTCCTCATTTCAAATTCTTTTTCTAATTGTTTTATAATGACATTTAGTTCATTCTCATTACTACCAATTAAAATACCATCATCAACATAAATTGCTAAATATATTTCCTTTTCTTTATAAACAAACAAACAAGGATCTAACTTTACTGATACAAAACCTAATTTCTTGAGACATTCAGTAAGCTTGATGTTCCACATAAGTGGTGCTTGTTTCAAACCGTATAGACTTTTCTTTAATTTGCACACTTTCTTTTCTTTATTTTCATTATATCCCGACGGTATTTCCATATAAATATCTTCCTTTAAATCTCCATAAAGAAAGGCAGTTTTTACATCAAATTGCTTAATTTTGTACTTTCTTTGTGCAGCAATAGCAAACAATAATCTTACACTTGTTGCATTAACCACTGGACTATACGTTTCTTTATAATCTATATTATACTTTTGAAGAAAGCCTCTTGCAACTAAACGTGCTTTATATCTACCTCCAGGCTTTATCGTAAAAATCCATTTACTAGTAATACATTTCCTATTTTTTGCTTCTGATTTTTCTACAATTTCCCAAGTTTTATTCTTTTCTAAAGAATCTTTTTCCTCTTGGATCGCTTTCTTCCACAGCTCTTTTTCTTTACTTTGCAAAACCTCACTGTAAGTTAAAAATGAACTTTCCAAATCATAATCCTGTAACCTCACAGGTAACCTTCTATTTCTCGTTGGTACAACTCTTCTTATTATTTCTTCCTCTTCCTCACTGACCAACTGTTCCTCCATCTCATCACTAGCATCTTCAAACGAATCACCAATTCCTCCTTCTTCTACTGCATTACCAATTTCTTCTTCCACTACTGCATCACCAATTTCTTCTTCCACTGAATGTCTTCCATTACCATTAAATTCTCCATCTCCATTATTCAACACTTCCTCACCAATACTATCTTCAAAAATTTCATTGTCTTCCACCAACTCCAACTCTTCATTGTTACAAAAACTATTATACTCCCTTTCTTCGCTTCTCTCGAAAGACTCTTCATTTCCCCTCTCAACTCCTCTCTCACCATTTGCTTCATTAACACGAAGTCCACGTTCTACATCGTTGTTTTCACAATTTTCAACAACATGATCACAATAATCTTTAAACAATTCACATAAACCCGATTGCTGTTTACTTAAATCACATTCCTTCAAATAATCAGCAACCATCTTCCCGTTATTAATGAAGGTTACGTCTCTGGAGTAATATATTTTATTTTCAATTGGATTCCAGATTTTATAACCACTATTTGTAAAACCAACTAACAAACCCTTTTTGCATCGCGAATCCAGCTTCCTTAAGCCACTATTTATTTTAAAATAAGCTAACGAACCGAAAATATTTAAATGTTTTAGATTTGGAATTCTATTAAACCACATTTCTGCAGGCGTTTTATTATTAATAGTATTTGAACATCTATTTGTCAAATATGTCGCAGTCATTGCTGCTTCGCCCCACAACGCTTTAGGTAAATTAAATTCAAAAAGTAAAGCTCTTGTTCTTTGCATTATTGTTAAATTCAAACGTTCAGACTTTCCATTATATTGAGGAGTATGCGCAATTGTAAAATCAATTTCAATACCTTTATGTATGCAATAATTTTTAAATCGTTTATTATTATATTCTCCACCGTTATCGCACCTAAATATTTTAACTTTCTTATTAAAATGATTTTCCGCTAAATTAATGTAATTAATAATTTTTGTGTATGCTTCATCTTTTGTTTTTAAAAGAAATATTTTCGCAAAATGCTGTTATAGGGGCTGATTGTTGGAATAGAAACTCACACACATTGTTGTAGTTATTTCTCTACCATACTATTCCAACATCATAATTGTTATGCCCACTGGGCCCATAACCTGTTATAGGGGCTGATTGTTGGAATAGAAACTCACACAGCTTTTACGTAACATTCATGTATTTCTTTTTAAAACTTCACTTATTAAAACAATTTGATCTCCCCATTACTAAACACTTACTAATCAAGATTTATATTCTAAACATGAAAAGACTCTATAAATACATTTTTATCTAAATATATGTTTCCTACTAAAGTGTCATAAAAAGACCGAACTAAAATCTAGACAACTTGTCTCGTCTGTCTAATTTAGAAAACTCCAATTTTAAATCTTTCTTCATATCAAACATTTTATAACCGGCCAGTCAAATACAATTCCATAAACCTACAACATGCCAAAGGTACGAGAGCGGCGGTCATACCCGTTATATAAAAGTAGTTGCCGCGATGCGATTGTGTGCGTGTAGTTTAAGATTGTGTGCGATAATAATGTTGTGTGCGTTTATAGCGACGTGATAGAAAATCTATGTGTGTTACCTCACCCCCCGCTGAAAGAGGCAGAATTTTTTTCGTAGGCCAATGCCTATTAAACCAGACCGGAGACGACACGCGCAACAATTTGCGCGTGTCTTCTCCGGTCTGGTTTAATGCTCTAAGGATCGTACAGACGGATCGCACCGTATATGGGGCCCTTAATGTGTTTTTTGTGTTAGTAACATTTTCATTATGACATTCGTTCACTCACTCTTATTCATTCATTCACATGCCTTTCATTTTATCTATTTGTTCATTCATATCATAATCATACTGTTCAATCAATTCATGTCATGTTCAGTTCAGTCAAAGTTTTACGAAGTAGGACGGAAATGGCGTTTTTATTTATTATTTAAGCATTTGTTATTGTTCTGATGTTGATCTGACGTTTTTATTATAATTAAATTACATTTTTATCCGTAAAATACTTTAAAGTGTGACCAAACGTTTGTACGTAAAACGTTGTGTTCGCGTTGTTTATTTTTTTAAACCAAATTCCTGAGTCGCGTAAATAAGTGGTTCTCATCGAGATGGCTAGCAAGTGTTACTTACTTTTCGCGTTGGTTTGTGTGGTACCTATAGTTTATGCGTGCAACGAGGCTATATGCGCAAGCGTGGTCTCAAAGTGCATGCTAACACAGTCGTGTAAATGTGACTTGAAGGACTGTTCTTGCTGCAAGGACTGCTTCAACTGCCTCAGTTACTTGTATAATGAGTGCTGCAGCTGTGTTGGTGAGTACTTTTAATATTAATAATTTTATTACTAATATTTTTGCTTTTTAATCTCAGCCAGACCAAATTTATTAGGCCAGTATTTATGTCAGGGCCTAGATAATGTACAAACAAATATTCAACAAGTAAAACATGGGTCTGAGAGTCGCGTTTGCATTGATTTGTTGTAGAACTTGTAGCGCTAAGAATGAGTTCATACAATTTGTAGGAACTTTCGATGAGATAGTTGTGATACCCGGCAGTAACGAAAACCTCGCTCATTTCGGCTAAACTATAGAATATGACCCGTCGAGTTCGATGCCCCTGATTTTTTTGCAATTAGATAACAGTATTTAGAGTCACTGTGCGAAGTTTCAAGTTACGGAACAATATAGTTTTTTTGAAAAAAAATAAATAAAATTGTATTATTTTCGAGTATTATGGAGGTGTCAGACGTATTTTGACAGCTATAGATTACGTTCACTGGCATTATCAAACGTTTTGTTACGCATGTTGATTTCATTCATACACATTTTTAAATTTTTTTATTATTATTTTGACCCAATTTACTTAAAAACAAATTATACTTTGATTATTACCTTAAATATGCTAAATCATTTATTAAAATATGCTAAATTATTTATTGTAACATCACTTTTGATTTTATCAAATTATAAAATGTGACATAACAAAACGCAAGTACGGCCGTCATTTTGTTGCGTCACTTGCGTCAGTCAGGATATGGTGGGTTAGGTTAGGGTTAGCTTGTGATCATAACACCGCCGAGCGAGCGAAGCGAGCGAGGCGCGACTCTTTCGGTAGTCAACTTGGAAATCCTTCCAATTGATGAAATAGTCGCTTTTAGTACAGTCATAACCTCAAACTTCAACCTTGAATATCTCGAAAACTATACATATTCGCAATACCCCGCCGCCGGAGGTGGTATTGGGGAGTAGCCCCCCCCCCTCATCACCTGTAAAATCGACGGTCCATAATGTATATGGGCCAGAAAAGTCACTTTTAGTACAGTCATAACCTCAAACTTCAACCTTGAATATCTCGAAAACTATGCATTTGCTCACGGGGGGAGTGGTATTGGGGGGAAGCCCCCTCCCCCCCTCCCCCCTCCCCCACCTCTCCCCTTAAAATTCGACGGGTCATATTCTATATTTTTACCCTCATTTCTCTCTACTTGTCTCTTATTTAAGGCTGTTTCTATACTGTTAACTTAGCCCTCCAAAGCGAGTTGTTGTTTGTTAATATGTCACCATACTCCTCAGCAACACATTTTCATAATTAATAAATGTGTTAAATATAAAAACTAACAAAAGTTGTCTTTTTAGATATGTGCCCTAAACCCAATGACACGCACACAGAATTATCAAAGTCTTCATATGTCGAAGAATTAGCAGACGGTGTTCCTGGACTATTCTCGGCATTGACAAGCGAAGCTGACCCTCAGGAGAGATGGCTTTCAATCACTTATCCAGTGGACTTTGATCTGTCTAAGTTCAGACCGGCGAATGAGAAGCAAGTCGTTTACCATTTACGTGAGTATCTATTTTATATTTTTGTGCAATATTATAATATATGAAACAACACATTAAAACATAAATGGTCCAGAAAAAATCTGGTGATTTTAATGATATTTATACGCATCAAATCAACATATTAGTAGTCGCTTAGAGAAAAATTATGTTTTATTTTAAAAAAATCATAGCATCATTATTTAACTATCATCTACAGATGAAGTCAGTAATTAATTACTAGTAAAAAAACAGTATTTTATTCTGAAAACGCTGAATAATCTGTCTATTGCTCTGTTTGGTACAGCCCCATAACTGTATGCCATCCACACAGGCATGAGCATTTGTTTATACAAAAGCAATTTATTATGTACTAGCTTCTCCCCGCGGCTTCGCTCGCGTTAATTTTATGACATAGCATAAATCTCGTTTGTGCGCGACTTGTGGCGCCATCTGTTGGTAGCATCCCATACAGCGCCCTCTATAGTAGAAAAAATATTTTCCCATTGAAATGACATACTTTCACGGGATAAAAAGTAGGAATAACAAACAAACTCACTTTCTCATTTATAATATTAGTTAGGATTGATAGGTAAGAATTTCTCCCAAGCAGCCAATACATGTTTTTATAACGTAATTCTAACTCTTCTCGTTTTTTCTTGACATGAGCTTTCCAGCGCAGTTTAGCGTCTAGAGTCATGCCTAGGTAGTAGGTACTTAGCTGTATTAGAATACGGGATTGGCTTGTTATTTAGGAACACTGGATGGTAGTGCTGATTTTTGTTCGTGAAGTCAATATGAACTGATTTTGACTCATTTAGTTTAATTCGCCATTTTTTAGTCCAATTATGTACTTTTGTTATGAAAACTTGTACTTTCTCTACTGATTCTGCATGTGAGTTTCCGGTTGCCATTATACTAATGAATGATACATAGAAAACACAGACTCGAGAAAAAACACAAATGCCACATAAATATATTCCCCGAGCGGGATTCTAACCCGCGCCCGGTGGTTGTACGATCACTAACAACGCACCACCGGGCTATCAAATCTGTAAATTAATCTTTTTGCTTTTTAACACCAAATATTTTTACTAATAGAAAGCATCGAGCAAGAAGCGGAGCCGCCTCTGAGCCACGACATCATCACGCTGAACTGCACAGTGGCTTACGTGTCTCAATGCATGTCCAGCGACAAGTGCCGTGCCTCCTGCAGGTCCATGGGTGCTAACAGCTTGAGGTAAGCATATTCCATTTTCATTCATATATTCACATAACCCTTAATCATCCCACTGCAGGAGTACAGTGTCTCCCTTCCATCGAAGGAATTTGAGCGTACTCTGCCGTCCGTTAGGAGGTTTGACGACTGATTGGCCTCGGGTCTTAAATGTTTATCTATATATATGTATTTGTTATAAAATATAGTATCGTTGAGTTAGTATTCCATAACACAAGTTTCGAACTTAATTTGGGGCTAGCTCAGTCTGTGTAAAAAAATAAAAATTAAAAATTCCTTATTAATAATATTCAATTGTAAACTCGTTAGGTTGAACTATTAAGGCAGGCTAATCTAATATTAGAAACTTTAGAAACTTTATTGTAATTTCCATGTAAGATTTAAGATAAGAAGATTTACAATAAGAGTACAATATTATTCAAGTTTCATTTTGACTATAAAAAACTAAAATCTAAACAAGGCTTCTTTGACCATTTGTGACTTCTTATTTGGTCTGAGATTTGTGATGATGACATTACAGATGGTTCCACGATGGCTGCTGCGAGTGTGTTGGAGAAAAATGCTTATATTATGGTATCAACGAGAGCAGGTAAATACAATAATGTAAGGCCGCTTGTCCAACGCCACCGTCACCGGGACGTCACGTTATTTCTGGCCGAGATCAAGTGTGACGGCGGCGATCGTTTATCCACCGCGACGATCTCAGTATTTCAGTCAGTTTGTGGTAGATGTCGCACTCGGTTGACGGGCGTGTAGTAGACACACGGCTATAGTAAACGTAAGTATTGCTACTTCGGCGCCGTCATTTCGTCTTAGGTGACGTCACGGTGACGGTGGCGGTAGACAAAACAAACGGTCTTAGGCGATCAAATCCACGAATTAAAATAATCTCCAATTTAATGTTTACACAATGATGCAGATGTGCAATAGTGCATTATCACCCGACGTTACCTGTATCTGAATAAAATCATTTATATTAGCAGTAAACAAAACATGCTTAAAATACTTTGTTTATCTTATGAACGAGAACGTATCTGTCTTATGTTTAATACGTACTTGCACATTCTACTACGAGTTTACGCAACTTCTCAACTACATAAATTAAACCTAGAAACATTATAAGATACTACGATTACTAAAGGATTTTTTGAAAATGTTCGAATATGAATAGTGACTGAATGAGACATAAGAGTGAGAGGAGATCTTAAATATGGGAAGAGAGGTGGCGGGTTGGATAGAGAAGGTGGATAGGAGAAGAGTAATCATTACGATTATAATAAATATTTATGCGCAATTTCCTGTAAAACTTGCAATGATTTTATTTATTTACTAGCTGTTACCCGCGGCTTCGCCCGCTTAAAAATTAGCCTATGTTGGGCTCTGTACCCCTGACAATATGTATACAAATTTTCAAAATGATCGGCTACTTAGTCAAACCGTGAAGGAATAACAAACAAACTCACTTTCTCATTTATAATATTAGTATGATTTACGACCAGTAGATGTGTGTTTTATTAAGACATTAATGAAAAATATAGCAATTAAAACGGGGAAACACAGGTTGCGCAGGTCAGCTAGTACGTTACGATAAAAATATATTGACGTGCAGAAGTTATTTCATGTAAATCTACTTGAATGATTTTATTTACTGCGACCAGTAGATGTGTGATATGAAAAAATATTTTCAAACGGTGGAAACACAAGTTGCGCAAGTGAACTTGTATTTTATACAATAACACCTGCGCGATGAGATCTTGCAATTCGTTTTATATTCATGAACGTAACGTATAGAATTACTACAGGTGGATTCTGACTCATTCATTATAAAATATTATAATTATAATACTTGTACTAATGACGTGCTGATGTTAAGATAGAATAAAATTATAGACGTTTTAAACGTGATCTTTGTTATCGAAATTGATATCAAAGAATCAAATTTAAAGACTAGACCGACAGGCATTTTCTCCCGTCATATACATCTTTAACATCAAATAACTAATTCCAATCCTACTAATATTATAAATGCGAAAGTTGTGTGTAGATTTGTTACTTCTTCACGCTCAAATGGCTGGAACATTTTTTATGATATTTGGTATGTAGCTGATACCTTGGATTAACACATAGGGTTTTTATCCCGAAAAGTACGCGATTCCCGTAGGATTTGGTCCAAAATCTGATATAGATGGCGCTGCTGTGCATAAATAAATACACGCAAACGAAGTTGCGCGGGTTTCACTAGATATATTATTACTCCTTCTATAAACTACCACTCTGGACCACCGGTAAATGAAATGGCGAAAAATAAACCGGTTACGGCCCTTTTTTGTCCGTCCATACTTCATACTTCATAATAATATTAATTAATGAGAAAGTGAGTTTATTTGTTATTCCTTCACGGTTTGACTAACAAACCGATCATTATTAAAATTTGTATACGTATTGTCAGGGGTATAGAGCTCAACATAGGCTAATTTTTACGCGGGCGATGCCGCACTATATTAAGAGCCCCTTCACCTTTCGATGCGCTAATTTAGATATTTATCAGAGTAGTGTGCGTGCGAGCGTCCGGAACATCGTAGTGGTACGGTGTATCGGAAACAAACAGTTTTGATCCTAATAATAATACATTGCACCATTTCTATGGGTTATTATTTAATTATTACCACCGCACCGAATTATAAGCATTTTTTTAGAATATTTATTACAAAAAAAAGGTGTAGTAAAATAAATTTTAAAAATTTGTCTTGGTTAGATAAACACCTCAAGTTTCATAACGTTTAAAAGTTGTTGACAAAATAATTGTATTTTGACGAGTAAAATGACGTTTTCGCGCACGATTTTCTTGGAGTTATTCAGCGAGGAATTTAATTTTTTTTGAGTATTGATTCAAAAATTTTAAAAATAATTTTTTGTCCACCTACTAATAAACTATACGACCAGTACGTATAATTTTTTTGAGATTGATATTCACTACCAGTTAGCTAAAAAAGGACTTGGAAAACCTCGTGTTTCGTTAAAATGTTAAAACGTATGTTTGATTTTTTTGTTTTTCTAATTAATATTGAATGATAATCAAAACGAAAAATTGTCAGCTTACTAGATAAATAGGTGATGTATGACTGTGTGTTAAGTAAATTACCAGTAATCTTATAGTTATTGAGAAATTAGCCTTGAAAAAAGTAGTATTTTCGGTTTTCTGGCCTTCTGGCTTCTAGGGACTCTTAACAACTAGTATACATATTTTAATTTTCACAAAATATAGTGTCATAGGAATATTTCTACAAGTGAGAGGGGTAAAGACTACCTCGATTATGTACAGTCAGCGTCAAATCTTGAAGGATTATTCTTCTTCTGTTCGTGTAGCTGGTGTGGTGTCAGTGTTACGATCACTGACTTGACTTGGCGAGTGTTAACTTTGGACAACAGTCGGAACTGACAGCTTTACGTACCTTACTAGGCCCGGAGGAGCTCGATGTTTTTTAAATTCACCCAAGTAATGACTAGGGTTGTCATTGACGACACGAGGTCATCGAGCTCCGGTTTCTTATAAGGTACATGTACAGTTACTTATAAAATCATAATGTTATTTCCAGATGTTTGGCGTGTCCCAACGGTAAAGGTACCCC
The DNA here is from genome assembly GCA_905163395.2 of Endotricha flammealis. NCBI lineage: Eukaryota > Metazoa > Arthropoda > Insecta > Lepidoptera > Pyralidae > Endotricha > Endotricha flammealis. The sequence continues at coordinate 4,934,768 of LR990870.1, read as the reverse complement.
GAGTCTCATTATGGATGACGACCTCACTTATGACGACTTAGACTACGGCGAGGAGGTAGACACGCAGTCCGTCTAAACCTAGATATAGTATTATTTAGTAAGAGATCTGATTCTAGTTCTAGTTTTTAGTTAGACAAGGAATCTCTATAGTTACATTGACTAGGTCACATAACTACCTATTAACTGTTTGCTATTAATAAAGTAATTTTTTGATACAAATTTAAATCTTATTAACTTAAAAAACAAAAGCAGCTTTGCAGTTTGTACTTCAAAAAGCAAAACTACAATTTGATCTGTAAGCTTAGTTAACTAGTAATGGTGGCTTTCTAAAAACTATTTTAAAGTTAATGACACATTTTGGCTATCACTGTCAAACTAATTAAATACTATAAAAAGAGAATTAATGTGGAATTAAAATATTTTTCTGGATTTTACAGCCATATCAAATTTTATAGATCACATTTGAGAGCAAAGTGTATAGCTAATAGTTTATAAGTCGTTATGTGACTCGCACTTCATATGGAAGTCTGTCAGTAAATTAAGAATTTCATTTTAATTACGAAATAGTTATCACTATTGGAACTTTTTATAAGATTTCGTCGCTGCAAATATGTAAAATACTAGATTTGGTTACAACCGAAAAACCCAGTGTTGCTTTCGGCCATGCCGAAACTTTCGCTCACGGCGAAACTGCTCAACTCAAGCATTGTTCGGCTAACTTGGAGCGAATTTATGAGTCGCGTGGAAGTGCCGTCCGCTAATTCGTCGACAACCAGTGTTATTAATGTAAAGACCATTTTTGTTATTACAATTCATTATTTTAATACGCCATATTTCAATATAAAATGTTTTACACATCTAAATAAGTTGAAGCCGAAAATTCACTTTTGGTTTTGACTGAAAATCATGTTTTGTTGAGACACTATAAATTATTATTTATTTTGCATATATTACGGTAGTGAAAAATAACAACACATTACATACGACACTTATTTGCCAATAGAAATTTTACAGGAGATTGATAATTCAGTGATTATTATCATAAATATATAAACCACATACTTGCATTATGATCATAAATATATTATTATGTTCCACTTCAATAAAGAACATGTAATTTTATTTACATTGAAAAAAAGCATCGCGAATTGTACAATTTAGTTTAGTATCTAATTAAAGTACGTAATTTATAATTAATTACAAATTAAGTAATTATAAGTCGAACAAATTAGTTTAAATTAATACTCTTACTAGGTCTAAACCGCTCGCGAAGTTGAACGAGGTTAGACGAATACTAGAGTGTAAGAAGGCCTATATGTTCAGGGGCCGTACCACGACCTTTTATCCTTAAACGATTGCGTAAACGAGACGTCGCCTTACATCATGGATATGCTCTGTCTCCCTTACTCAGCCGTTCTTGTTATGTTTTAAGCGGTCATGGTACGTCCCCCGGAATCATTTGGGGAAGGCCTATGTCCAACAGTGAACTCGTGGGCGAGATGACGAAGTAGGCACTTATTTACTACGTCTAATTTTTCCTTTGTGTTCTAACTTCACTTCGATGAACTTCGCAAATAGTTTAGAAAGAGTTGCTTTATATTCTTTGGTTTTAAATGTGGAATAATATTTAAGTTTGAAACACGCACGACGGGTGAGAGACATTTGGGGCGGACGGTGACACGCGGAGATCGGATTACGGTTTGTCGTATTTTCAATAAAGATGCGACCACAGTCGTTATTTTACCTCTAGTTGTTTTGTTGACTATGACTGTTGACTGCAAGAGCGGTCTGTGAATGTTAATTAATGACTAGACATCGGATTATATGCACTATCAAAATGCCAAAATATGCATGCAAATATGCACTAAAAAAGTGCGAAATATGCACAATCAAAAAACCATTTATTATTACAATTTATGTTTATTTTAACATTATTTTTATATGTTATACATATATTCATATTAGTCATTAATAATGACTAACTATATAAGAGTCAAGAACCCTAGAAACGGGCTCCGATGCGCGGGACTTGATGAAATCGCTAGTTCATGCGTTCGATGTTCATATAAATCATTTGAAATAGACTTCCCCTAGCCGTCCTTTTCTGTGTGTTTCAAACGTTAAAACGGACCGTCCATTACCAACTAAGTTAGTTTAGCTCACATAGTTGAGTCATACATTAGCGGCAGTGTATTCCAGTACCAGAATAGTCCCATGATTATTTGAGACTACAATTTTTTTTTAAGAGGTTTAGTAATTACTTTGTCGACCCTGCTTGGTTTGCTTTTTCAAAATGGAACCAGTAGATCTTTTCTGGGGAAAAAAATACCAGTAGTCATACAATTGCTAACTGTTGAAACTCACACAACTATGTCAGCTGAGCTAAAACTTAGTTTAGCTGTCGGTGGACGGACTTAAGATTGTTTTACTAAGTATTGTTTTTGTACCTAATTTCTCTCTATTTTAATGGAGGTTGCTTTAATTTGTACGTAAAAGTGTAATAATATGAATGTAAAAACATACTAACATTAATTTTACAAATATTTTAAAATGGTGTCGTTTATACGTAGAAATAAGAATGCGCTACGTCAAAGCAAAGGTTTTAATTCAAATGACCCCCTTAGTGGCGACATCTGTTGAGATGCAACATGCCATTGCGATATTACGCCATCTAGTATCAACATGATGAACAATGGTCAATCCTATAAAATATTGATAATTTCATATTAGAACGATAAATTATAGTCTATCACTGCCCCCTATATTTCTAACTTCTAAAGCAGCTTAGTTTTATGTATTTAATATACAGGGTGACTTTTCATGGGGTTGCCATTTTTTTAAATAAGCTCTACAGAAGAATATAAAAATATGACTTTATCGTAATTATATTTATTCGTAGTATTTTTTGAAAAACATTAACTTGAAACAGTGGCGGTCCTTCCAATAAAGCCTAAAAGCCGGTCTTGCCCTACTAAGTACGCAATCTTCTTCTTGCGTCGATTCCCCAATGCTGGATCGTGACCCATCAAGGCATCAGCTTGTCACGTACGATGTTCCGCCATCTCTTCCTATCTTCTGCCGCGTGTACCGCTTCAGCAATGCCAGTGTTGAGTGTGGTGCGGATCAGATCGGTCTAACGCATCGGGCTACCCTCTCGATCGTTTGCTTTTTTATTTTTTTGCGATTTTCTTGTGCCGAAAGGACAAAAGACGAGAGACGAAAACGTTCCTGACGTTCCCGAGGTTCCGGGGACACGAAAACAGGTAATTAACGAACTTTTCCAACCTTAGGTTAGGTTTCTATATGAAATTTCAATTTTAAGTTTTTTAGAAGTGGGGAAGATACGGGGGAGCAAGAAGAGGCTTTAAGAGCTATTACTGGATGACTACAGAGCAATTTAACTGTAAGTATCAGTGACTATTGAGACTAAGATTTTTGTATGGAGACCGTGATTCACCAAATAACCTCGGTTCCCTACAAAAATTTTCAAAGGGGCCTTTTTTTGCGATTTTCTTGTCTCGAATGGACAAAAGTCGAGAGACGAAGACGTTCCCGACGTTCCCTCTCGATCGTTGACCCTCTATTTTTCCTGTGACGATCTGACTTTAAGAGCTATTACTGGATGACTACAGAGCAATTTAACTGTAAGTATCAGTGACTATTGAGATGAGACTAAGATTTTTGTATGGAGACCGTCATTCACCAAGTAACCTCGGTTCCCTACGAAAATTTTCAAATGGGCCTTTTTTTGCGATTTTCTTGCCCCGAATGGACAAAAGACGAGAGACGAAGACGTTCCCGACGTTCCCTCTCGATCGTTGACCCTCTATTTTTCCTGTGACGATCTGACTTTAAGAGCTATTACTGGATGACTACAGAGCAATTTAACTGTAAGTATCAGCGAAGATTTTTGTATGGAGACTGTGATTCAACAAGTAACCTCGGTTCCCTACAAAATATTTCAAAGGGGCCTTTTTTTTCGATTTTCTTGTCCCGAATGGACAAAAGACGAGAGATGAAGACGTTCCCGACGGTCCCCTTTCGATCGTTTGCCCTCTATTTTTCTTGTGACGATCAGTTTTTGGAGATTGTCACCGGACTTGCGGGCTATGTGGCCAAAGAACTCGAGTTCCCTCCGAGCTTCTGTTCGATTTTGAGCTCCTTGAGAATTGAATGGTTGGTCCTATGCGCAGTCCATGGAGTTCGGAGCATCTTTCGCCAGCACCACATCTCAAAAGCGTTTATGCGTTTCCAGTCAGCGGCTTTAAGCGTCCACGTCTCAGCCCCGTGTACGAAAATGGAAAAGACTAAGAGTATTGACGAGGGTCCTTTTTGTCTTGTTGCTGATGTTGCGCAATATAATAAAAATAAAAAAAATACCCCAATCGATTAAGCTCCTGATTCTTAGCTCTCCTCAAAAAATGGCAACCCCTTGAAAAGTCACCCTGTATAAACGAAACTAGACCGCACTGCACATTCTTTATTTACATACAAATCAAATCAAATAATTTTTATTCAAATAGTCATATTACAAGCACTTTCGAACAGTATGTAACAAAAAAGTAGTCTATAAACCACAATAAAATACATTGCCATTATGCCAGATGTGCCATTGCATTAAATTTGTTTTAATTGTTTTGAGTAATGGATTAAATATCATCCAACCGTCGGATCTATCCAATGACCCCTCTACTTCTAAAGTTAGTTCTTTGAGGAGCATACCTAAAAAACAACAACACTGTCTACCACCTTACCGCCTCTCGTGGCGGAACTGAGGTACTAAATTTATTGTAGTATTGACTCTCAGGGTGGTGGGTTTAACACTCTAAAGTACCTACACTTTTACAGACAGTTATCAATATAAAATCACCAAGAATTGATACATCAAAACTGGTCTAATTCGGCAATATTTTATCGTAATGATCCGTCCATGTCGGCCTTAAATTATTGTGATTAACTATCGCGAACAATTTTTACTATAGGTATAGATTAGTTATCGCATTTATAATTGTTTTTATTATAATTATTATTTATCTCCAAGTGCCAAAATGTTATCTGAATTTGTCTCTTGTTTCGCAATTGGTTAATACTGTGCTCAGCCCCTTTTAAGATAATTAATTTGTTACATAACAATACAAAAGAAGAATGTTGTTTGTGATATTATAATCAACGAAATTTTTATATGTTTTCCTGTTATTTTCGTCAAAGTAAGGCCGTTTTTCCACCGCCACCGTCACCGGGACGTCACCAAGATCGAGATTATTTCTGGCCGAGATTGAAGTTGACGTGACGGCGATCGTTTGTCCACGGCTAAGATGTCGCCAAGCCAGCAAACGCCCAAGTGTTTTGTATTGCCACCACTTCGGCCGTCACAATCTCGGACCGAGTTCTAGCGGAAGCGCCGAACTAAGCGATAAATCGGCGGACGGCATGACGGCGCTCGGGTGACGGGCGTGCGGTGGACACATGGAAATAGTAAATGTATGTATCACTAAATCTGCGCCGTCATCTCGTTTTTGGTGACGTCCAGGCGACGATGGCGGTGGACAAACGGCCTTGGCTACTGTCTTTTCATGACACGCCCTACTGTCAAATTGATGAAACAAACTGTTTATTACGTGACGTTAAAGTCTATAAAAAAATGATTTTACTAGACCAGCGCAACTTTGTTTGCGTATATCCTTGTGGGAATTTCGAAAAATCCATTTTTATGCGATGCCAACGTCATACAAAAACACACCCTTCAAGTTTCAGGTCGTCAAGCAAAAAGGTCGATCAGCGGTTTAGGCTGTGTGTTGAATCGTCAGTCATTCAGAACTGCAGCATTTTATATGTCTGGAGATTAGTATTTTACTTAACTTAATTTAAAAGAAAGTTTCTTGCCAGTATTAGTACAAATCTGTCGGAACTGGAAAAGATAGTTTCTTGCCAGTTTTGTTTTTTTGTACAATACTTCCGTCTGAACTGGAGGTATAAGAAAGGAACGTTCTAAAAACCTAATTGTTTTGTTGTAATTGCTAATAGACCAATTTCAACAAAAGCTTTTCACTACGGCCTGTTCATTTTAAGTTTCACAGAGTAATTTACGACAAAATAATTTATTTATTTTTATTGTAATTATCTTAATTTATCTTATAAGGGGTCAGATAAGTATAATTTTGTTATTATAAATTTATATCACACACACTGTATTCTTTCTCAATTTAATTTATATCTTAGTCTATGCAGAATCTCGAATTTGATATCGTGGAATTATAGGTATTATAAATGTGCCTTATCTAGAATTAGTATCTTAGGTATTAGTTATGGGGAATATATTTTTGTATAACTTTACATTTATCGCTTTAAGCTTTTGTAAAATTGAATAAAGCCATTTCGTATAAACGTTTATTTTCTTTTATACTTAACATCCATTATTTTTATCGGTAGTTATAATGTTAGTGAAATGACAACACATACGGACTGTGTTTCGAGAATATTTTGAAAGATTTTTGTTTATCGTAAGAATGGCATTACACGATAAATGCAGATCGAGATCTGTAATCAGTAATGTTGATCCGTGTAACATGTGATGTTGGCGGATTGACCAACACATTACACCGTCAATCTGGAACAAGATCGCGGATCACGATCTGGATTGACCGTGTAATACTTATAGAAAAAGTATACCTTATACCTATATTCATGCACATGCGCAAGTTGCCGTGTACCATCGCGTAAGGTCAGCATATTTATTTGTCGATTAATACTATAAATACGTACGCTTTCCTCCCATTGTATTGTGTGATTGACATCCATAAATAATTTAAATACAAATTTAAATATATTACGATTCATTACGTATGCCGGCATCGACGACGGAAATTAATTATCATTTTAAAATGTATTAATATTAACAAACGTTAAAAAAAATATGTCGCCGGCTTTCTTAATTATGTATTTAAACTCTCCTACAGTCGGTTTCTAGAACCCATTTTAGTTTTAAATCATACGGACCATCTCCACGAGCGAGAGAATCGCGACGTTAATATCGTGCCACCAAATTTTAATATGTCTTAGAACGTGCCTCCACACGACGATTTCATCTCGGCAATTTTCATTCGTATTCTCTCGCTCGTGGAGATGGTAAGTTATTTCTTTTCTTCTTCAGTTTGACAGACAGCTATAAAAAGTGTCATTTACTTTTAAAACGCGATAAAAAACTTGCTGTTATACACCTAATGCTCATATTTAAAAAGTTGGTTTATTTATTTATTTGTATTATTTAGTTTAGTGGGATCCCAGTAGTACCCAATGATGTTGTTCTATAGAACTGTTGGGACATTTACCATTTGTAAAAATATAGAATTACCTTCGACACTAGCAAGCACGGGTTCGATCCCCGCTCGGGACAAACATGCATTTGTGTTTGTATCGAGTCTGGGTGTTTTCTGTTTATTATACAACTAAGGTGGCAAACAAGCTTACGGCCCGCCTGATGGTAAGCGGTCACCACCGTAGTCTATGGACGCTTGCAACACCGGGAGTATCACGCGCGTTGCCAACTCTGTAAAAATCCTTTAAAGTACATTATATTCTAAAGAAAAGACCTCGTTTTCTATGTATTATAAGTATATATTTACTATTATATATCCGAAGCCTAGATTACTGTGGAACCAGGTGGTGCTGTTTAAATTGTGCAGAATTTTATTAACATTTAAATGTTTTCGTATTTTAACATTGCAAAAATATGTACCATTTTATTATTTTATCAGAACACAAAATGTCATGTATTTGTCGTGTGTTATTATGATACAAGTGCAAGATAAGTATGTTGTGTAACGATAACTGGGTATGTACATAAAATCTTAACGTTTTTTTATAGACACTGATAAATAGGTTAAATAACCGCCTGTATCCATAATTTTGAGCCCCGCCCCTTCACGCGACACATTTAATATCGCAACTTTTATGCCACTGTTATTAATATTATAAAAGCAAAAGTTTGGGAGTATGTTTGTTGTGTGCACGCTCGAATGGGTAAATTTTTATGATATTTGATAGTATGTAGCTGATACCTTGGATTAACACAGGGTACTTTTTTATCCCGAAAAGTACGCGATTAACGTAGAATTTGGTCAAAAGTCAGATATTAAATGGCGCTTTTCAAAGTAGATGGCGCTGCATAAAATTAAAAACGTATTAAAAAAAACAGTGTAGGTATAATATAGCAAATAGGTATCTACATGGCAACTAGTATGCTATACAGTAGACATTCAAACGGGCTACCTAATGGTACCTAAGTGTTTAGAATCTGTCCTAAGACGAATGAGGGTTTACCCTTTACCGTTAATGAACTCAACAACGACAACAACAACAAAGTTTTTAACAATATTTACTAGTCATAACAAAATAAGTAACGTAACTTCGTACCTAACAACAACTTTTATTTAACGTTTACAATAACATCGTAATTTTACAGCATCATGTAAATGTCTGTCTGTAATGTTTCTAGTGTGCGATTCAAATTCCATTTATTAATATTTATTTAGCTTAGTCGTCTGGCCAGTTATGGGGAAAATTTTATGGCTAATTTTATGGCATAGATCTCGTTTGACAACAAAACAACCTAAAGCGCGACTTGTGGCGCCATCTGTTGGCCAATAGCCCATGATACAGCGCGCTATAGTAGAAAAAATATTTTCCCATTGGTATGACATACTTTCGCGGGATAAAAAGTAGCCTATGTTGGGCTCTGTACCCCTGTCAATATGTAGGTATACAAATTTTCATAATGATCGGCTTATTAGTCAAGCCGTGAAGGAATAACAAACAAACAAACTCACTTTCTCATTTATAATATTAAATATGAAGTATACCTAATGATGTCCAGGTACTCTACGGATAACATTGAAGTCACCTGTACGGTGAGAAGTCTTAAATAAATTGTGCTGTCCTTGTCTCACATCTCACAGGTGCATCAAAGATCAGGGGGAAGTTCCCCAAAAGAACCTCTGGCAAGGAGCGCATGCTCGTGGCCCGCATGTGCCCACAGGGCGCAAAAAACCCCCCTCCACTTGGATTGGATCCCCTGGTTCGATCCCCCAGTACCCACAGCCCGCAGTCAGTCATTTCTTGGTTTATAGCAAACTACACCGTGAGTTCCACAGCAGAGTATACAAAGTGTACCTTTTTTTTTTTAAGTCAGGAAAATGCATTACTGCATAGCAGGTAAGAAGTATAAATATTAATTAATAAATATTCTTGGACATATCACGCAACGCCATCTAGTCTCAAACTAAGCAACTAAGCTTGTACTATGGGTAAAATATACTTAAACTAGCTGACCCGTGCCCACTTCGTTGGGCATAATGTTAATACCTAATCCTTTTTTAGTACAGGCGTTCGTAAGAAACGCTTTCATTCGACCGTTTTTTCTCCGATTTACTTTGCAAAACCGACTACCACTTATAAGCATGCAAATTTTTTTATTTTTTGTTTTTTTATATAATCTATGACACTCAGCAATAACGTGGCTTTCTATTGGTGTAAGAATTTTTAAAATCGGTTCAGTAAATCCCGAGATTACCCCTTACAATTTAACAAATAGGTACACAAACTTTACCTCTTTATAATATTAGTATAGATAGGTACTTTTTTTTGTAAATCAATACTAATTATAGATAGAAAACACCCAGACCAAGGCAAACAGACATGTTCATGCACGCAAATGTTTGGCTATAGTAGGTATCGTTTAAATGTTAAAGACAAAATTTTATTTGGCCTCTATTGATAAGTTTTAATTCTTTAGTGATAACCGCGACGTGTGAGGATTTTGTTATCATCGTAAATTTATGAATTTGTATCCGTTATTTAGGTTTAAGTATATGATACTATATTTATAGATTATACGGTACAGTTAAAAGCTAATAATAGCATTAATTAAGTAATGTATGTGTACTTAAAATATTTTTTTAACTCGTCGCGTTTCCTATCCTTTTAGATGATTGGTAAAGCCCACTACATAGCAAAGAGTAGTTGTGATAAAAAGATAGGTACCTATATCCAAATGCGTATTATCAATTTTAACTACCTTTTGATCTAATTGCACATAATTTCAGAAATTCAACACAATCAGATTCGTCAGAGCAAAACGCAACTAAATAGAAACAATTTACAAAATCATCAACCATTATTTACTATCTCGTAATGGACACCATTTGGTTCGCGTTAAACTGCATCCAAATATTTCCGTATTATTTATAGTGGGCGAATCAGCTGACGGCGAGCGGCACAGTGAGTTCGCGACGGAGACGCCGCGCGACGCGCACGTACCTTATCAACACATTAAATAACCACACACGTGAACCACTGGCTGCTTGGCCAACGACCACACAATTACAGGACGCCAAACTGTACTGACTTACAGAATATACGGTTTAATCAAGTGTTGTGATGTAACTTTAAACTTTCGCTCATGTTTACTGCAAGCTTAGCAGCGTGTGTAAGTGATAAACGATAACGGATAAGCACAATGTTATTAACTTCGATTGTTGTAAATTGAACTTAGTTTAAGTGGACATAAGTGTTAAAATGAGGAGCGATATGTTGGCGCCGAGTGAGCTGGAGGGGACCGACTATCTCCTCTCCTCGACTATGAGGCTGGAGGACAGTTTTCTACAAATATTGGGTGAGTCTTTTCTCACAAACAAAATTTAAGTAATAAGTATTTATACGCACGTGTTTCATCTTTATAGAAAGAAAAAAAAAACAAAACAATTTGTTTTTTATTTACGAAATACCTATATAAAAGTTATGGCTAAAATTAAGTAGGTAACGTCTAGTAATTATTAAAGTAGTTTGCATTGATGTTACGATTTCACGTAATAATTTTCTTATGATGATGATCATCAGATAATAATCCGTAAAGTTAACAATCATAAATATTCAATCTGATTTACTATTTCTACTTATATAGAGAAATTTTGTCTTTTTTCGACAACGCGCGAGTGATACCCCCGGTGTTGCAAGTGTCCATAGGCAACGGCAGCTAAGATGACTGCATACCATCAGGCGGACAGTATGCATGTTTGCCACCTTAGTGGAATAAAAAAAAGGTCTTACAGGTTTTCAGAGGTCCATGCGAGAAATGTTTTCATTGTAGGATTCGTATTCAATTTGAAGAATTCTGCGACCTTGAGATAAAGCTATTGCTAGACAATAACACTATGCATATCGACATTACGCATTTTAGGTAAAGTCGAATTTCACGAACGAAGTGATCTGTCCAACAGTGGGACCTTGTATAGCTAATAATAAGAGTCACATCTCTAAATGTATTTCTGCAGGTTGTCAGTCAATGACCTATAGATATTATATGAGATCAAGGTGAAATTCTAACGATGAATTTATGAGAGGCCAACAGCCAGTTTCTGAAACAAATTTGAATTTTAAATCCACATTATGTCTCAAGCTTGTCTCTTTTCTTTAGTTTGACAGTGACAGCTATAGTTTAATGTGTCATTAAATTTGTGCATTTTGCCGTGAAAGTGTTTTAACAGAATAAAAAACACATGTCGCGTGGAATGCTAACTTGTAGTTTGTTCGGCGTCATGTAAATTATGTTTCTTAACAATAATATTTTTTTCAAACCATTAAAGAGGCTTGTTTACCTATTTTAAATTGAATAATTACTATTCTGCGACAAACATTAACCATTGAAACATAATCTTAGTCGAAGAAACTATTTATCATCATCATCATTTCGTGTACTTCTGCCAGTTAGCTGATACCGTATAGCATTCCCTCAGTACTACGTATTTACGCCACTTTTCATAGGGTTTTACTACCCAAATCACAGAGAAGGCGCACGTATTAAGTCCTACCGAATTACTGTTTGTTTATGTTCCACTACTGTTACAGTTCAAAGTCAAAAATCCTTTATTCTGTAGGTCTTTGCGGGCACTTCTATCACGTCTTTTACAATATTAGACATAATAAAGTAAATTATGTCTAACATTGTAAAAGACGTGTCATAATTTACTTTAATCGACCAACATTTTGGAACAACAAAGTTTTGATCTGTGACCAATTACCTGTGAAGCTGGCTTTAATAGAAAAATCATTAGATGGAGTAAAGTGTTTTATGCAACCGTAGGTACTTAATGTTTGAAGATACAAGGGCACATAAACATTCGACTGTGTTAGACATAACATAAACCAAGTGAGGTCATTGATGTCACAGTTATTCAAAAGAACCTTTCTAGTATGACATTTTGACAGGGCAAGACATTTATAAGTACATAAGAAATTTTCCAAGAAACAATGCTGGTTGCTGGTGTACCTTGCAAAGTAGAGATGCATATCCAGTGCAGAGTCAAAGGTACCTATGTCAGTTTTTGCAATCCTGGCAGTCCGGCAGGTTTTTAGACGGTATGGACGAGATATATAAGAATAAGGAGGAACAAGGAGGAGAGAGCCAGACAGATCCCACCGGTTCTCCAATCGATAGGATTTGCAGTAATGCAACGGCAGACTTTTATGCTGCCTCTACTCTCCCGCCAAGTTGAGCGAAAACGAAAAATGACAATGGAATTGTCCTGCTTCGTGTTAACTTCACTTCATTTCAGCCAACTTCGCGAGTGTTTTTATTTTAATGGTTTAAATTATTATTTTTCTTTATTTGCGGAAAAGTCTATACCTACTTATTAAATAACAATGATTTGTTGATTGTGATTAATATGCACCTGGCAGGTGTATACTGTTTACTGTGCATAAATACATATTCATAAAATACATATGTATTATGGAGACTCAGAATATTGTAAATCATAGGTGTATGTACGTTGCTAGGTAGTCTTTTTGCTGGTTAGATGAAACTCATTTTATCTCTGTGCTCTTCTTTTATCATCTTTTCGAGAAGAGATCTCGTTTCTTACTCCTGCGGTGTAGAGTCATTTATAAAGATTTCTTAATGCGAGCTTTTTACTTTGAACTATTTATTCTTATTATGTAAATCTCACTGGCTTTTTATTATTTTACTAGCTGTTATCCGCGGCTTCGCCCGCTTGAAAATAGCCTATGTTGGGCTCTGTACCCCTGACAATTATGTATACAAATTAAATTTTCATAATGATCGGCTTAGTCAAGCCGTGAAGAAATAACGAACAAACAAACTCACTTTCTCATTTATTATATTAGTATGATTAGCTGATACCCCCAAATCCTGTTGTTCTTCGAATATCCAGACTAGCCTAATCCTAGTTAATCCAGATTGTAAACCACCAGTGTGTACTAAACTAGTCAATCTGCTGATCCATTTTTGCATGAAAAAGTAACAAACATCTACATACTTATTATTTATAATTGGTATCATCAGAATCAGCAGACACAAGAAAGTCCGCTTCTGGCTAAGTAAAGGATACTTAAAGTAGGTCAAGACACGGCGCAGCATACACTCGAGACTTGCACAGGTTGGGAGGAGCAGCGTCGTGTCTTAAGTGCGGTTGTAGGTCGGGATCTTTCGCTCCCAAACTTGGTCAAAGTCATGATTGGAAGCGAAAGGGCCTGGAAAGCCGTTTCCGTCTTCTGCGAAGATGTAATGTTACAGAAGGAGGCGGCAGAACGAGAAAGGGAGAATGATCCCCTAGCGGCCCCGTGCCGCAGACGCAGAAGTGGAGTGAGAAGGCGCATCTATAACCGCTCCTTACTCGCTCCTGACGTTGGCCCGCGGGTCAGAGGTGCGGGGGCACCCCAGCCTGCATCGCACAGGCCACCGTCGCCGATTGGGAATAGTTCGGCGCTCCCAGCTATTCCCATCCGCCTCCCGCAAGGGAGACATGTAGGGCCCATACATTAAGGGTGATTGCCGGAAGTGTCGTGGAAGTTAAGGCTCCGCTGTACCCATGACACTTCCACTCTGGCAAGGAAGGAGCGCCGCGGGGTTTAGTGGGTGCGAGTCCCACACAGGCCCCCCGTCCCCCGGCGGAGGGTAACGTGCATAAGGCATTCCCCGCGTAAAAAAAAAAAAAAAAAGAGATAATACTACTACGAGGATCTACTGAGACAACCCAAAATTGTAACAGCAAAAAATGTAGTAAAAAGAGATTTTCTCTTCCTGCAAAACTACTTTTTTGAGTTAATAAAGACACAACTTAAAAAAATATATCAGGTAGTTTTGGCGAAAATCTGAGGGGCAACCAATGAAAGTGTCCATCCGAAACAACGAAACACGTAGTTCTCTCAAAATTTACATTACTACTTAGATAGAATAAAGGTTTTACATTACTACTTAGATAGAATAAAGGTTTTACATTACTACTTAGATAGAATAAAGGTTTTACATTACTACTTAGATAGAATAAAGGTTTTACATTACTACTTAGATAGAATAAAGGTTTTACATTACTACTTAGATAGAATAAAGGTTTAGAATTCAACGAAACGTCAGACCGTATTTTCAGAATTTCGTTTGGTAGGTAATGGTTATGGGGGCTGTTTTTCTGCATTTTTTGCCCTTCCACGATTTTCAGTTTTTTGTTGTCCGAATATAATATTATCAAATAGTTAAGTACGTATTTTTTTTCCTCAATTCAATAGATAAAACGAAAATGCAAGTCATTGTCAATAATGTAAACACGATATTAAGGCATAAATTACTCAATGTTATTGAAATTTATTTTAATAATTCTAAAGTTTCAAGAAATAATAATTTAGTTTGTTTTCATTCGAAATAGTTGCGTTGCACCTGACACTATTTATTTTTTCAAATAAGTAGGTAATATAATGCAATACCTATCTATAATTACACAAATAGGAAGTAACTATAGTTAAATAATAATTATGATTTCAAAATATTACGGTAATGTACACAGAAAGTCATGGTCCGGGTGGCCGAAAATTTAATTATCTTTACTTTACGGTGGCTGACCATGGAACAAACAGTAAAATGAATAAAGTGTCCGCAACTCCGACCAAATTTAAAATAGTTTTTGACTTGTTTTTTTTTAGCTAATCCTTGAAATTGATTTCAAACTCTTTGAAGAAGTTCTAGATAAAGGAAAACAGTGTCAATGAGCTCGATGGAGTCGTTGTATGTCGCACTCATAACTAAACGAACACGTCGACCGTAACCAGGCCACCATAATCATCCCACAGAGATATTAGAGCGTACTCTGCCACGCTGCTCCAATGCGGATTGGCAGAGGCCAGTGTTTTCAAAGCCACCTGAAGGCCACCGTCTTGGCTTAACGACTGTCATAGTGACATACATCGACAATAGTCGCGACCGACGGCTTCGGCGTCGAGCCCCGCCACGCTCGCTGTTTGACAAAGCCTTAAAGCCTTAAAAGTGCCCTCTGAAGCACGGAACCTTCTTACTAATCGTAATATTTTATTTTTTTTGTCCTGAATTAAGAACAATAAATGCTTGAACAACAATAGATAATTCATATCACTCATATTCAACCTTGAAAAAGACGTAGGTATAGAACATTTTTACAAGTTTATTACTTGTTTACATCTGTGCCTCTTTGATGATATTTATCAATGAATATCACACTTATTTCTTTACACCATTCGGCGAGATACCAAGACATATTCATGCACTTATTGTTTAATTTTAACATAATAAACCACGTCCCTCTAACTTCGGGCCTGGATACACAGATCATCCTCTATCATCCACATACACACAAAAAACTTTTAATGCTCTATTTGCGTCAGATGTTAAAAAAGGCCTAAGCCCGTTTTCACCAACAAATCCTAAAATTTAAGTTTAGAAGTCTAGTCCTATAAAATTATCCATTAAAAACGAATGAAATGAATAAACGAAAAATCTTCATTCAGTTTGTATCTTTTACATTGTATCATTAACTTGTGGCTGGGAACTTTATTTTTATTATTATTTTTATATACCACACGGGTCGCAAACAAGCATACGGTCGGCCTGATGGTAAGCCGTCAGCCGTAGCGTTTAGACGCTTGCAATACCTGAGGTATCACTCACGCGTTGCCAACCCTTCCAACCCCCCCAAGTGGAGCTCTGGAACTCCTTTTATCTATGAAAATACCTGTGTTAGGAGTCCCGCAACAATCATACACGTACCAAAAACAAAGATTTGGGCGTAGAGAAAACTGTTGGGAGACTTTTTTTATGTTTGTGAAAACTTGCATTAGCTTGATACAATGTTGAAGTAGGTTTAAAAATGTATTTGTGCAACCGATCGTTGCATCTGAATGCAATTTTGTGACACTCATTGCTAGCATGTTGGTTGACAAGCAATGCATTTAATTGTTGTGCTATTTATGCAGTCAATGATTAGCCCACGTCCATGAACCGAGCGGCGCGCTGGAGCAAATATTTATTAAAACACACTATTTTATATTTTACATTTTATACTATGTATTTTATAAAATGTATCAAGTTTTTTATGACAGAGGTCGAACACTCGCACTGTATGGATGTGGAATGAGCTCCCAGCCTCTGTGTTTCCTTCGGACTATGACATGGGACTATTTAAGAGGTACATTACATTAGAGGTCACGTCAGAAGTGAGCAACGCATTGGCAGTGCCCCTGGTGTTGCTGATGTCCATAGGCGGCGGTGACCACTTTCCATCAGGTGGCCCGCTTGCCTGTTTATCTGCCGGATAAAATAAAAAAAACGAGCGAAACTGTCATATTATCACCGCTATTCCACGTCGATATTCTGTAAGACGGTAATGCCCCGGTCGAGCCGGCCCATTTACGCCACTACCAGTTCATAGTGATTGTGGTGACGGCTAGGCTCTACCACTTTATATAAAGGAAATAAGTCGAAGGCTATAGGTATGTTTCATACTCCGTGATGGGAAAAGCTACCATAAATACATAGTTTGGTTGATTTTTTTTATAATGACACGATATGAGAAAAAGTTTTTTTGTAGACTTAAACTGTATGGTGAGACCTGCCAGTGTTGCTTTCTCCGGTTTTTTTTGGAAGGACGTAAACGAAGGGAATTAATAAAGTGATGTATAAAAATGTTACATTTTATACTTTATTATGTTGGCAATAAAACTTATATCACAGTATTCAAGTGTAACAACTTTAGTATAAATTAAATGCCGAGGGCGTGTGCCCAGTTTCGGTAGAATCTTGTTCATTATTCCGGACCAACTGGTTTCAGGTGGTACCTACTCAGAAATTGGTCCAAAAATGCATAGCTACTTTGTTGTAATGTAAAATACAGTACAGTGGTTGGTTCAAAAATGCATGCCTAATTTGTAGTAATGTAAAATCACTCTGAAGTACAATTAAGAATTAATCATACTCATACTAATATTATAAATGAGAAAGTGAGTTTGTTTGTTTGTTATTCCTTCACGGCTTGCTTGTCAGGACATATATATTGTCAGGGGTACAGAGCCCAAATTAAGCTACTTTTTATCCCGTGTAAGTATGACATTCCAATGGGAAAATATTTTTTCTACGCTGAGAGCGCTGTATGAGATGCTATCGGCCAACAGATGGCGCCACAAGTCGCGCTATGGGTTGTTTTATTGTCAAACGAGATCTATGTCATAAAATTAACGCGAGCGAAGCCGCGGGGAAAAGCTAGTATTCATAATAATAATTTCGTTCATGTAAATGAGACCTCGATGTCAAATTATTATTCTGGTAAGTAATGGTATATTTGCAATTCGACAGCAATTTTAGGAAATTTATAAATATTGAATAAGATAGGCACATTATTAAACATAAAAATAAGGAATACTTACACGTAACTGATTGCGGTTTATCGCGACTGGCTTGCTGTGTTACAGCAAATACTATAGACGAGTAATACGCACAGCTCTTGACGTTTCTCATACAATGACTTGGCAACCTCCGTTTACCTCATGCCGCTAGGGGCGCTATAACATTTTGCATACAAAAGTTTTGAAATCGTTCACCTCATGCCGCCCTCATGCCGTAGGGGCGCTAGTGTCGCGTCTTGCCCGAATTCTTCCGAAGCTGTGCGTATTTCTCGTCTATAGTATTTGGTTACAGTAAAGTAAGTCAGTAAGTTTTTGTAAAATTTTGCGCTACACTCACTGAGCAAGTAATCACTACGTTTGCTACACTGATATTTTTCATTTATATTTCTCTACCTGGTCGTCTGGAAGAGATTGCTTTAGCGATAAGACCGCCTGTTGTACGTTACCTACCTGTTTGTACTTTTAATTTATTGTTATTTTTTGGTGCAATAAAGAGTATTGTATTGTAAAGTAGAAGCTACAACTCGACAGAGAGCTACTCGGACAGAGTTGTTAACAATTTATCTCGGCAATTTATTGCAGATATAAACACGGCCTTAGACCAAATAAGACGAAGTGTCCTCTACACTTTCATTTTCACCTAACTAACACACACACACACATACACACGTAAGAGAGGTAGGGCACAGCGGATAATCCGCTTAAATCGGAGCAGCCCGGGGAAGGACCTCCACCTTACAGAAGATCGTAGTCAAATAGCATTGGTCTCGGCCATGTTGTGTTCCTACGGTGAGTAAGGTCTCCAGAGCACCACTTGGGGGGGTTGGGAGGGTTGGCAACGCGTGAGTGATACCCCCGGTATTGCTTACGTCTATAAGCTACGGTGACGGCTTACCATCAGGCCGACCGTATGCTTGTTTGCCACCTGTGTGGGATAAAAAAAAATAACTTCGGTTAACTTTCTGAGTAGAGCAGAGTCACTTTACTCTTCTTTTCGCAAAGGTTAAAATGTTCCTTTTATGGCATCGAATAGCGGTGATTTTGATAACCTTTCAAATATGACCTGTCATGTTCTACGGACTGATCGAATCGTGGACCGAAGTACCTAGTATCCGTCCATCACATCAATCATAATAAACTTCATAGTTTATTTCATTATTCGGCTATTACTCCCCCGTGCGATATTTTTATCTCACTAAACTAAGTTTCTTTACTTAGAAGATTAAATTTACCGTCAAAACATACTTGAAGTGCCATCCCGTGACGCTTAATTATCCTTGGAATCGCTTACTTTTCGGGATAAAAAGTACCATATGTGTTAATCCAATGTATCAGCTACCTACATACCAAATATCATGAAAATTGGCCCAGCCATTTGAGCGTGGATAAGTAACAAACATACTCACACACTTTCGCCTTTTTATATATTAGTGGAATTTCTCGTTCACGTGCCTGTGATAACTAAAACGTAGAAGCAAGCAAGACCGCAACAAGTGTATAGTATATCTTATTAATCCGTAGACTATGTAGAACCGAAGTTTTGGAGTGGTAGAGCAATTGTTATGATATGGGCTAGCTCGGCTGGGGAAGTACCACCCTCTCACAAAATATCGGCGTGAAGCAGCAATGCGTTTTGTTTGGTGAGTGAGAGATCCGGAATCCCAACTCCTTCCCTATCCCCTCTTTCCCCCTCCTTCTTTCCCTTCCCTTCCTTCTTCCTTTGCTCCAACTTCCTTGGTGGACAACGCATTGGTAACGTCCCTGGTGTTACTGATGTCCATAGGCGGCGGTGACTGCTTTCCATCAGGTGGCCCGCTTGCTTATTTGTCTACTGTATTGTATGACATAAAAAAAAAAAGAACGATCGAGAAGTACGCAGACATCTATTTTCTCGCACAAATAAATTGAAATCCGGGTCATTGCGCGCTATCACCGCCCTTATCAATAAGCTACCTATCACTTATAAATTATGTCGTAATATTACTTTAAAGATTTACTTTTATCAGGATAATATCGTTAATTTTTCACTAAGAACTCGAAATTTACTTATATATCCGTGATTTTCCCCCGCGCGATATAATTTTGTTCTCATGGTTTGTAAAATAACTTCTTATAACACTCCGAGTGATGCTTCAAACGCTATCTCATTTCCTTCTGATTAAATTCGTTGTGAGTTCCAAGACAGCTGTAGTTTCTCCCCCGGGACGTCAATAAGCTTGATTGCTTATTGTCAATTCAATCTGAGGTCGCCGTTGTTGATCCTGGGTCTACAGAAGACACAACAACGGTGGAAATGTGTGGTGGGCTTGCCCCGAACACTATTCGTTACCCGCCAGTGTGTGACTGTTTAATTTGGTGAAACTGTTTTGGAGTGAGTTTCTGCCCTGCCTGGTAGCACCCGCGCAGTGTTGTCGCGACACACTCGTACTCCCGGGGCGCCAACACGTCTTTTTAAAGGCAAGACTACAAGTGCTACAAGGCAAGACTTCGTGTCATTGTCTGCACGTTGACTTTTGTTAGCAAACGTTGCGCTGAAACCACATGAGTAAATAAACTGACGGACAGAGGCTTCACTTCCATACAACGTCGCGCGCCGAGGACACGCCGAGGACACGCACACAAGCATGAGGCGTGTATTGCGTGTCCTCAAAGCGCTCGTCACGTACACATGCTTGTGTGCGTGTCCTCGGCGAGTGAAGTCTCTGTTCCGTCAGTTTATTTACTCATGTGCTGAAACGTCGCCACGTGTTGTCGATACGTAGTATATCATCTCATGACTGACATTATAATTTTATTTCCAAAGAGGCATGTGGTTCAGTTGCCAGGCAGCTCAGTGTTTGCCAACTGGGTCTAAATAGTAAATACAACAGCTCACAGCATTAGGTCCCAATAATAATATAACAATAGACCGCGGTGCTCGGCAATCGAGCTTCACTTGATTTACCATCTCTCGAAGTTATTGCTTTTTGTTTTAAATTGCTGTCTCTCACGTAATTGCTAAGGACGGAAGTACTTTTAATATTTCCTATTAATATATTATTGATTAAATTCGTTGTGAGTTCCAAGACAGCGCTTTACTTTTAATTTCATCCTTTACACTGCCCACTGCTGCTTATGCTTGAAAAGGACTACGTAAGAACTCGATTGCATATGCTCAATGCCTCTTTATCTCTTTTTATTTTTTTAAATCAGGAAAATGTATAGCTGAATGTCCTGCCTGTTTGGGGGAATAAAAACATTGTTAATTCTGACTATAGTTACGTAGTACTAGTAGTTATTCTGTGCTATAGTATAGTACGATTACATTAGTTACTCCTTATCTGCCAGTGAAAGTCGAAAATAAGCAGACTGACAAAAGTTTGTATTATGCAAAAAGTTTAGCAGAATTATTGTTATCAACAAAAAATGGTTAGGTACTATATTAATGATGAGGTAAGTATACATAAGAAACAATATGACAAAGTAAAATAAATGAGACATTATCTAAATGTAAACCAAGTTTTAAGATAACAAGAAAATGTTCTATAAGCCCATGTTTACAATGATAATTCGAAATGAAATGAAGTCGTCATGTAAAACCTATTTTAGGTCGTTTCCAGATTTTATCAGTGAATTAACAGGAATGTTTCAGGTACGTAAAAAAGTATAATAGATACGTTCGACTATGCATGATAAATGCACGACACGATCGGTGACGGAACTGACGGAACGTTCAGTGGGCATTGTTTCATATTTCATATTAATTCATACAGACTATATTTTGTAGAGCATGGCGTCGTTTGTGTCGCACTTGAAAATGAACACGCAAGTTAAACAACGTCGACTCAAGCCAGTTTTTGGATGGGTTTCGTTAATTTGAGCTTCTCCGTCACAGAGATTTTATTGTGTTTTCCGCGTCGTCGGTCCAGGCTGTTTTTCCGGTGGCCTTGAGGCGGCTTGAAAATTGGCCTCCCCTTCGAAGGCAGACCATATCCTTGCACAATCATGGTATGATACGGTCCAGTGTCCAGTGCATTTTTTGATTTGATATGAAGATGAGCAATTTCGTCAAAATGACGCTACTTACATCAGTGAGGTTTAAAAGGTTAAAATTCCGTAAAACTTTCAATGTATTCAGGATCGCTGCCCGGCTTTGGTGCTTACGTACTTATAAATAATGTTAAATAATGGGTTAATAAATGAATGCAAATTTACAATGAACAATGAGACTATCGGTATATCATATTGTCGGTTCAATGCCCCCCTGATAACTGATAGCAGGGAAGATCAACAATTCAATATATACTTTCTTACCTACATCAGTGTTAAGTATTTATTAATACTTGTTAGTAGTTTACGATCTACTAACGGTGAGTATCGCAAAAACAAAGTTAATGATACATATAATTGACAGGTGTTGGTTACTCTACCACCATAGGCACCAGAAGAAGCAGATTCGATCCCCGCACGGAGCTAATATTTATGTGGTGGCATTTGTGGTTTTTTCCAGTCTAGATGTTACATCTATTTATCTATGCATCTATTTACAATAACGTATCCATTGTTTGGTACCTATAACACACAAGCAGGTTAACTTTGGGCATATGTGACACTGCGCTGTATTTATGTGTAGAATTTTATTTATTAATTAAGACTGTCACTGTCATATTAAATTTAAAAAAATAAAGATGCCTATCTCAAGATTTTATGTCGAATTAGGATTAAAATGCGTCTCTGCGACTATCGTGATTATTCAATCATGAGTGACCATATTATGGCAAAATATGTCAGGAATTTTGCAAATGGATCCGATGATGCGGAACAGTTTTTTTTTATTTCCTCGTCCCTCTCATTGTTCTTTGTGTACTTAAAAGTATATTTTTTCTATTGTACAGCAATACATGTGTCATCACATCATTCATAAAATAATTACCTATCTTTTTATAATAAAAAAAAACATCAATATTTGTACCTATAAGGACATAACTCATACTTACATATTTTATTGACGTTAATTAAAAGAAAAAGGAAATGGTTTCTTTATTGTGGAAAGAACTTACATGAAAGAACTTAAAAATAACTAACATTATAATTTATAATAAACTAGCGTTTCCCCGCGGCTTTGCTCGCGTTTAATTTTATGACATAGATATCGTTTGACAACAAAACAACCCATAGCGCAATTTGTGGCGCCATCTATTGGCCGATAGCCCATCCCATACACCGCCATCTATAGTAGAAAAAATACTTTCCCATTGGAATGACATACTTTCACTATTGCCTATGTTGGGCTCTTTACCCCTGACAATATTATAAATGAGAAAGTGAGTTTGTTTGTGTGTTTGGTGTTTGTTATTCCTTCACGGCTTAACTAATCAGCCGATCGTTATGAAAATTTGTATTTATATTGACAGGGGTACAGAGCCCAACATAGGCTACTTTTTATCCCGTGAAAGTATGTCGTTCCAATGGGAAAATATTTTTTCAACTATAAAGGGCGCTGTATCGGCCAACAAATGGCGCCACGGTCGCGCTATGGGTTGTTTTGTTGTCAAACGAGATCTATGTCATAAAATTAACGCGAGCGAAGCCGCGGGGAAAAGCTAGTAAATAATAATTTATATTCCTCTCTTAAAAAATACTATTGAGGATGGTGAGGAAAGGAAAGAGTGGTAAAAATTCAAATTTCAAAAAAATCTAAAATATTTATTTATTTAATCTTTATTGCACAAAGAAAAGTGCCCAAAGGCATTCTCTACCAGTCAACCATCGGGTAAGGCAGAGATATTGTTGGCGGGAAATTAAAAGTACCTAATCTATTGGTTACCTAATAACTAATTACTTATATAAATATATACGGCTATAAACATACACATATAAGTAAATAATTTATATCATCTCCAACAAATTATGTAATAGGTACATGTAAATAGCCAATAGCATCGAACAGGTGTAACTTGTGGGAGATCTGGAGTTCTAACCAAGGCCTGTATTATAGACACGCAGGCTTAAACAAAATTAATTTAGTTTTTTACTATTTTCAATATTTGTATTAAGTACCTACATATAACTATCTATTATAACAATATTGTAGTGAAGTGGACTTGGAAGTGGTAAAAATGGAGATAAAATATGGATAAAATTGTATTTTGTGAGAGAGATTTACAATAGATGGAAAAAAGTGAAGAAGTGAGTGACTGATGAAAATAAGGAGACTTATAACCATAAAATATATAAAATCTCATTGCTTAAAACCATAAAGAATTATATAGTAGATTTTACAACAAGTGCACAAAACGAATCATTTCTATCCGAGACTTTTAGCAATGTCGAGGATAAAAATGGTTTTGTGGACGAGTTCTAAACTCTGCTTTTCACTTCGATTGCGAGGAAATAAATAAATAAACGCTCGAAAAACAAGACCTGTTTCCCTCCGCTTTTTATTTTTTGTTTTAAGACATTGAAATTAGGCTTGGGCTGCAGACCTATACAGCCTACTATTAAATTAATTTTGTAATAAAATAATTTTCTTAAATTAATTAAATAACCTACCGTACTTTAATTTAAATTTTTTATCTTATAAGACTTAAAAAACACATAAGGCAAATAAATTAAAGTAAATATTATAAAATAACTTCTCTGAACTTTTTATTGTGTTTGGCTGTATGGCTCATTTCCTTTGCCTTAATATAGATACATTTATGAGTAGATACGTTTTTGCCCTTGTGCACAAAATTCGATTTTGTGCAGCCTATATCCTGCGCAAATAAGCATTTTCTGAGCATGAGAAGTGAAAAAATATAATAGTTCTAAAGGAGTTCGGTTTGTAACAAATACGCTTTGAGAACCGCGCTCTTATTGGTGTAGCAGACTCCATTTTGTTCTCGTATACCCTCCTTCACCTCTATAAGATACGACTTTGTTTATAAGCGAATTTCGCATGACATTTTTTTAAAGATTTACAATAATACTCATATGTTATATTGTCACATGTAATTTAATTGTTGAAATTCAAGGTTAACGTGTCTGTAATAGCAGTAACAACAGGATAAAGTTATCATTTAGTTCAACTGATTAACGTGTTTAAGCGAAATGTAGAAAAAACCGGTTGATAAAGTAAAGAAATACATGTGACCATGCGAACGTGATACGTGGTGATACCCAGACTACGCATAAATTACCAGTAATGGTTTATAGTACTGTGTCCCAACCTAATTTTTCATATCTATACTCATGGTATTACAAAACAAGGTATTCTCCTCCCGTGACAGCTAGGGCACGTGATTGGCCCGAGACTACGTCATCGGCTGTGGTGCGGTTACAATAAAGTTGAATATGTCACACTGAATGGTGACGACGTAGTCTTGGACCATCGAGGGAAGAGTATACCATATTCATACTTAGTCCAAAAATATTTATAAAATCAGAGGAAATAATTCGTGTAGGTAGGTAGTTTTGAAAATTGGCACGGTTATACCTTTGGAGTAGTCATATCTCGAAAATCTGTATCTTTTTTAGTATATTTTTCTGGACTTCACTAGGAATGAGAAAAAGAGCCGTGGGTTTCTTTAGCCATTTCTTTTCCCAGTGGTTTCTTTGATGCTTTGTTTCCGAAAAATCCGAAATGGTGGTAGTTTATTAGAGAAGCTTATTTATTCATATTAATTAATACAGAATGGTAATATATTGTAAATGACGTGTCTAAGTGCCCGCGAGAGATAAGTAACCCCTACAGAATAAAGTATTTTTGATTTAGACTTTTTATAATTAACCAAAAAAATACGGTTTTAAAAAATCGATAATGTAATCAATACAGTCCAATCGATAATTTAATCAATACAAATACAATCGCTGTCCCTGTGGGTTTGAAAAACTAGGTTGTGACGTCGTCCTATTTACTGTGGTAATGGAATACCGAGTGCCTACTTAAACTTTATTTAGATTATTCCATTAATGGCTCAGTTGATACTGACCCTACCTCCGGTGACGAAGGGCAAGAGTTTATTTATTTACTAGCTGTGCCCACGAATTCGCCCGCGTGGATTTGTGTTTAAAAAAGTATCGACCTCTTTTAACCACAAATCCTATCACTAGATGTCACTGACTCCGATTATGATATAATCGGAATTCGGAGTCAGTGACATCTAGTGAAGTTTTGAGGAACTTAATTTTCATTCCGTTCCGGGGCCACTCCGTCCACGTGAAGATAACTTTTTTTCCTGATGTCCAGTAGTTTAGGCGCTTATTATAAACAAATAATCAAATCTATTATCTTTATAATGTTAGTGTAAAACTAAATAATTTCACTTTAAACTCAGAAACTTATAAACCATTATTATTGAAATTTTGTTCTGAATAAATTATTTTCAAGAAAAGGTCACACGACGCAGATTACTAAATAGTTACTTAGTAGGGGTCACATTGTCTGACAGATTTAATTTTCTTTTATAAAATTAATACAAAAGAGAAAAGACATGGAACCTACTATGTTTACCTCAGTTTGAAGGAATCAAACAGTACATTTTTTTTTTTCATTTTTACTGGTCTGGATTCTGGATATAAATCCTTTAAGCCAAGGCGTATTCTTGTCTTCTGTAGTCTTATGTCTTAATATTATGTAGTACTCAACTCATAACGCAGTCTCTGAGTCAAGTTCAAATTCAAATTCAAAATATTTTTATTCAAATAGGCCTAATATAAGCTCTTTCGAATCGTCACAATTTTTTCCTACCACCAAGACATCAAAATTTCTTCAGATAAGGCAGATTGGAGGCGTTTGGGGGAGGCCTATGTCCAGCAGTGGACTTCTTGTGGCTGAGATGATGATGATGATGAAGGCAGATTTTGAAGTCAACACGATACTGCACTTTGAATAGTTCCTGATCATAAACTCCAATCACTATGCACTTTAACCAATGTTTGTTTCACATTACACTATCAATACTATGAATCAAACCTTGAAACACACAGAAATCAAATTTCTAATCACGAGCCCGAGATCGTAGTTGGCGCCAGGAGGGCTACTACGAAACGTAAATCCGATACTTCGGCCGAAGTATCGGAAGAATTTTAACTATGAATTACAAGGTTTTTTCATGGTTATTTTATTAATTCCTTGAATTGTATGCATGAAATACCTTGTACTTTATGATTATTTTAGTAGTTCGTTGAATTATAACCATGAAATACCTTGTATTCGACGTTTACAATTCTTCCGATACTTCGGCCAAAGTATCGGATTTACGTTTCGTAGTAGCCCGCCTGAATCCTTGTACAGAAAGAAAACAGCTTTGCGGAGTCGCATCGCAATAATCTTCGACGTTTCCCTGCCCGACGATTCAGAGCTGGACGAGGTTCCAGAATATTATATGATAATGAAAACTCTTAAATGTTTACAACTTGCAAGAGTTCGTTAAAGAACGCGCAGGAAATCGAGCGTGAGTTTAATGCAAGTAAAATTGGTTGCGGGTGCAAGAAATATTCTGAACTTTACCGATAAATCTTAGAGAACTGTCGTCGTCGCTAGAGTGTTAATCACTACGTATACCTATGCCCGTTTTCACAAAAAAATCCGAAAATTTAAGTCTCCTTTAGAGTTGTTAAACGCTAGCGTGGTTTAACGTTTTTTAAATTGGCAATTTCATAGTTTATTTGTGACATTATTAGTAAGTTATGATTCGCATTTTTTATTATAGAAATACTGCAAATCATATCGTTATCTGATAACAACATGAAATTGCATCATTAAACTCTTTCGTAAACACGTTAAATACATAATTCCTTTGCAAGAGTTTGTAGAGATGAAATACAAAAATATTTTGGCGTCACGTATAGGTAAGTTCTTGTAAAATGTATGTTTTTAAGTATCTATGTGTACCAAAGAGTTTCTCAAACTGCGCGAGATTGAAGACACCGTTTACGTCACTTAATTGTGGTAATGATATATATTCTCTTACCTTTTAATCAACAGAAATGAATACACAATCTAATAAAAATATACCTACGCCCTTCGTCATCAGTCTTTCGTCCTCAAAAGTTACTTCTCGTTTGTCCTCTGTCTTAAAAAAAAGGATGGGTTGCACTCCGGGAGTGCCGGCAGAAGTGAAAACTTAAACATCAACGTTGTGCAGTGAACACTTCTTTAGCGACGCTTGGCATTTTTTAGATGGGTAAACTCGCGTTAGGTCCGTAGCCTGATCGAAAAGACAAATACGCAAAAATGCACAACGTTGATGTTTAAGTTTTCACTTGTGCCGGCACTCCCGGAGTGCAACCCGTCCTTTTTAGGGTTCCGTAGTAAACTACAAGGAACCCTAATAGTTTAGCCATGTCCGTCTGTCCGTCTGTCCGTCTGTCCGTCCGCGGTCTAGCGCCTAGACGCTTGATGCGAGAAAGCTGTAATTTGGTATGTATACTTATATTAACAATGCTAACAGTGTTAGAACAAAATTTTGAAAAAAAAAATTTTTTGGGGTGAGATAGAGGGGGGGGGGGGGACCACCATGCAAAACGAAAATTGACACGATAAATGTAAATAATTCGCAAACGGATCATTGTATCGGAAAATGATCTTCGCACTCCCTCAATGTTTTTAAGAGAACGATACCCCACAACATGGGGTCGGTCGAAAAAATATTTTCATTCCCACTTTACTTGTAGGCCTACATACATACCCTTGAGGGTGTGCGAAGATCATTTTCCGATACAATGGTCCGTTTGCGAATTATTTACATTTATCGTGTCAATTTTCGTTTTGCACGGTGGTCCCCCCCCCCTCTATCTCCGAAAGTCTTGTGTTTAGAAATTTGAAAAAAATCATGGTAGTAGTCCAAATAGAACCTACAAGGAAAACTATAACGGTTAAGTAGGCACTACTAGTTACCGAGTAATAGTCGACGAACTGATAATATTAAATTTCTTTGATGAAAACTTACAAATGTCATAGAATATGATATTGGAAGCAAGCAAAGCACAGCAAATACGGAACCCTACACTGTGCATGGCCCGACATGCACTTTGCCAGTTTTTTTTCTATTTTAAAAGGTAGGTTGGAATAGTTTTTCCATGCGTTATAATAAGACTTTGTAAAACACTGGAATTAATAGTGGTTTGCCTTGAAATTACTAGCGAAATAGTAAATACTTATGGAAATTACCAACGATAAACAAGTAAAGTAATACTTTAAAATTATAGCAATATACGCTGCTGGCCGCAAATTAACTATGGCAAATAGAAATTATTCTGACCCGAAGGTCCTCAAAATTTGATCCTCACAGAATATAAAAGAAAATTATTTTTCTAAAACCGACAGTTTGGTGATGCCTTGGTTTGGTAGTGAACTATAGTGAGTGTAGTGACACTAATTTCGGCACCAGAGGGTTCCGGGGCAAAAGAAAACACTCAGATTTGAGACAAATATATGCCATGAGAATTGTGTTTGTCACGAGTCTGTGTGTTTTCAATAATAATATAGGTACTACCTACTTATATAATTTTCGTGACAGATTTAATCCGTGAACTTACGTAGCATAACAATCATATCCGTTATCTCGTATCCACAACACTGCGTTGTCAACACACCATGTTAAGCTTAGCTTAGCTTACCTTGGGACCAACGCTATGTGATTTTGTGTACAATATTATTAGGTATTTACTGCCCTACACCAATCTATGATAAGCGTTATGCAACAAACACTAATGCATCATGTGCATAGTGACATTCGTGACGTCACATTGGCATCGTCGTGGAAGCATCACAGCTGGCAAATGGCCGAACGGAGTCGGGTCGTTCAATGACACGGTACATTTATACCTTGCCGTTGTCAGAGTGGCGCTCCATTCATACCGATGCACATTGGATGCCACTGTAAAGGCCTCGTCACGAGGTGGTGACATGACCTGACGTTATATGTTTCCAAGTTGACTCAGACATTATAGTTTTTTAATAGAATAACAGGCTGATCCGCGCAATTTACGTCTGCGTAGCGTTTGTATGGAAAAATAAAATAGTGGTTTTTAGTATTTTGCTCGCAATCGCTAGTTTAAATCTTCTCTGAACTTCCATAAATATTTCAAGATCAAAATTAGGCTGCTCGAGCAGTTAGATATTGATCAACATACACAACTAGAGAACAACAAAACAACTAGAGATGAAATAAACTGTGAACGGACTGTAGTATCAGTATGAGAATAGCAATGATTCAGTTAACTAAGTATTTAAATAATAGTTATGTATTTTATCATTAAAAACGTGATACTGAAAAGCCACCTCATAAATCTTGTTATGCAATTATAAAAAAATAAAACTCATAAAATATTTTTATGGAAACGGAAAAGTAACGTTTATCACAACGATATTAACACGATTAACTAAGATTTATTTTATAATGATAATAATAAATTATATAATTAAATAAAACAACAATTTTTATAACTAACATTAATATCCACAGGTGGTAATTGTAAAAAAAATCCATGGGCCATATTTTTCCAAACAAACAACAAGACAAGAGATTCCAGTGACTCTACGACTCTATCTTCGAAAGGCATACAGCCAGTTTCTGAAACACATTTTTAAAGTTAATGACACATTAAAGTTATAGTTGTCTCTGTCAAACTAAAGAAGAAAAAATTACTTGAGACCATGAAGAAGATACTTGAGACTTAATGTGAAATTAAAATGTTTCTGAAACAGCATTACGCATTGATCACAGATGAGGTGTTTCCGAAATGGTGGTAGGTAGTTTATAAGTATTTTATTTTATATTAATCTAATTAAGTACAAGTTGTAAATGATCAGAGAAAGTAAGAATAAAACATATTTTCTTTTTATTTCAAGGACTCTACAAAATAAATACTTACGATGATGCGAGTAACTCCATCTATCGGTGACATGGATTCCATATTATACCTCATATACCTAAGTACACAAATCGTTATCTTTAGTTACATAATCGACCACCAGGGGATTGCGCAGGATTAATAAACTTTAAACAAAAAAACAATAAAGATCGATAAAGATAAGATACGCCATGAAGTTTATTTAGTCTACAAGGACTGTCATTATCTTGCTGTTGATGTGTTGTGTACACACCACTGAGTAGCATATTGGCATGCTTACATTAGATCGGCACTACATTAGAGGAGATCGATGGCGACGCTGTGTGTCGCACTAACGAACACGCAAGTTATGCGACGTCGATTCTAACCAGCGTTTGGATGAGTTTCGTTATCCCGAGCTTCTCCGTGTTACGGAGGGCACGGTAACCCGTCGGTCGCGGCCATGGAGTACTATAACCCAGGTTATATATAGTACTCCATGGTCTATAACCCGAGTTATAGTATTCCATGGTCGCGGCGTGTTGTCGATGGATGACTGCTGTTAAAGTCAACTCGGTGGCCTTCATTCAGGCAACTTGAAAACACTAGCCTCTGACAATCCTCATTGGAGCAGCGTGGCAGAGTACGCTATAATCCCCTACAATTGAAGGGAGGGCCATATCCCTGCAGTGGAATTATTATCGGTTGATATGATGAGAGATCGGCTGTATTCAACTGCAACCGTTTTTCCGGCAAAGATAGGTAAGAGTTATATTTATAAGTTTCGTTAACGATTACATGGTAGACGGTAACTAGTAAAATCAACTTAACCGTGAAAGTTTTCTTTATAAATTCACCATAATTATGTACTACAACACTACAACCATGTTTTTTTTTTTCAAATTTCTTTACAATAACTAGATAGACAATAGTTTAGCTGGTAGAGGTCACCACCATGTGTATTGTGTAATTTAAATTAGCTAGCACGTTAAATGAAAATAATCTAAAACTTATTACTGTACAAAAAATAATCTCCCTAGGTACACCCCTAAATTTTTAATATCTATCAGAACATTCCGCTCTCCGCACCATGGAGTCCCCAAAAATATTTTTCCAGATTTAATTCTACAACTTTGTTCTTTAGCATAGTTAGGATGTGCAAAAATGCCACATTACAGCTTTTGGGAGAATTCGTCCGGTACATTCGGATAAGACGAACAGAATTCGTTCTCCAACCTAATGTAAAGCTGCCATTTTACAAGATATCTGACTAGACATACACGTAGGCATAGAGATAAAATATAATCCGTACTAAAGACATTGATAAAATTAACAAAATGAAGGTGACATATTTTAATCAATGATATCATTTTATTGCCGTTCTTAGGGGGGGGAACGTATAGCAACGAGAAATGTATACACGGTCAATATTGATCGAGATCCGTGATCGTCATATTGATCAGTCTACATCACGGATCTAGATTATTTAGATATGATAGTGTTGCTTATCGATTTTTCGCGTCTATCGTCTTTTCTTTTCATATAGGAAGTTAAAATCACAAATTAAAATGTGTAATGCAGTTAGGTGGTGACCTGGTGCCAGGGCCAGAGGGTTCGCATTCGATTCCCGCACATTACTCACACACATAACCTCGATGTGAAAATTGTATGCTATGGGTTAAGTTTGAGTGTTTTCTTGTCTGTTAACCAAAACACAAGCATGTTCTAGCGATTCTAGCATATCATAACTTGGTACCAGGGGCCCGATTCTACTAACACAAATGCACTAATGGACTCTCAATGGTGTCTCAATCGTATCTCAAAAGAATGCTGATAGTGTATCAGTGGAATAGTTTTTGACATTTGTTAAGGACTTAAACAATAACATAATGTTTAACTTATTGTTTAAGTCCATAACAAATGTCAAAAACTATTCCACTGATACACCATCGGCATTCTTTTGAGACACGATTGAGACACCATTGAGAGTCCATTGGTGCATTTGTGTTAGTAGAATCGGCCCCCTGGTAAAATTACCTTTTGTGGTTTTCTACCGTCACTTACTTATGAATGTTACAATTTTTCTTCTGTTTACTTTCTATCAGATCCCTACGGCGTGACCACTATTTGGAATAAATCTTTTATCGTCTATATTTCTGGTCATATCAAGTGTGTTTCAATGCAGTTCAAACCAGTAGTCACGATAATAAACTAATGATAAGAAACTCGCCTTACTTTACATATTTCTATACATAAGTGGGCTAATTTCTTTAGATTCAAGTTATTACTATAATTGACGAAAGGTTATTTAGGACATCTAAAATAAAAATACATTGCAGTGAAGCCTAAGCCGTAAGATGCGTACTGTAACCACAGACAGAGGCTGTGAAAGAGAGATTGTTATAATTAATGTGAGCATGATGTGAGTTTGTGGGTGTTATCTTCATTCTATTAATATGAACTATCCGGAGAAGAATTCTGTAGTAACACCTAATATACACTCTCCGCAACTCTTCAATAGGAATTCAAGCCATCCTCTAAATTCAGGTAATTAGGTTTAATTTTATAGAAAGAAAGGTATGAGTTATTTAGTTGTGTGTTGTAAAAAACTACATCGATCCTTTCCCTAATAAAGTTACTAAGTAACCGATGATGGTTCAATTCAGTCGCATTTGTGCATTAACTATCTGCCAAATCTTATATTCTTATTACAAATTACACGTCATTGACTTATCTTTTGTTCTGGCATTCATGGCAAGAGGTACACGATTTTTATTTAAATCAGTGAAGAATTTAATAGTGGCCGACTATCGTCAGATTGGACGAATTGTCAAATGGCATAATAAACTTCTTGAATGGTGGATCTTGGATCGGTTGACGAATTGGTATGACTTTTAAACACATCCATACTAATTTATATTGTTAACATTAAACTGAAAGCTACGTACCTATTGCACAGAGTTTTTATATACTTACGATAGGAACCTATTGTAACCGCAATATTTCCCCGCACTTGACACAAATCTATAATATCTTGCTTTTATTTAAAATACGCATGTCGCTTATAAATACCTTTTATTGTGCAATCCGTACTAGCAGAAATAGAAGGTCTATTTTAATACGCGAGATGTCTATGATCGCGACCATCGACGCTTTGAGAAAAGCTACTCGATCATTTTGATACAAACATTAAAACGCTGCTCGTGTTTGCCGTAGCTTCTTCACTGCTTTGGTTTTAAATATTCTATTATTTTAACGGCCTGTCTCTGAAACGCCTTTTTAAAGTTAATGACACATTAAATAATAGCTGTAATGTCAAAGTAAAGAAGAAAACAAGAGACAGAAGTAAATAAAATTCATGGAAGTAATAAGTACTACGTACAACGTACATATTACTTCCATGATAAAACTTAAATGCATTTCAGTAGCCCAGAAACTGGCTGAGTTGTAGAAAAAACAAAAGGTTTCCTTATGTAGATGCTTCGATCACAATATAAAAAACAGTAGATGCTTTATATTATAACCACGCATAGATCATAGAAAAAACTAAATAGATGAGTTATTTTAATAGCTGCAATTATTAACGACATGGCCTCTAATAATACAATCACGTTTTCCACGCGCACGTGGTGAACCTCAAGTCTCAACTATCATGCACTCATGCAACGCTGCATAGGCCATAGCGCAATGATGCGCCAGGTCGTTAAATATGCAATGAAATACAATAGACGGGTTAGGTATATTCTAAGGTCTTTATAGGTCTTTCTCGACCTGCCCCATAGATAATAATAATATGAGGCCAGTAAATACATATAGATCTAGAATTCTAGTTTTAAATAAAATTCGGAAGACTAACTGTATCCCTATAAATTCCATATTTCCAACTTCCTTGTAGCGAGCAACGCATTGGTAACTTCCCGGGTGTTGTTGCTAATGTTCGAGGTAGGCGGCGTAAAGTAAACTCTATCAAGATCAAATTGGGAAACCTGCGAGCGAGTAGGTACCTCGTAAGCGAGTATGCCGTAAAAAAATATAGGTATTGGCTATTGGAAAGCTTAACTGCAATTTCCGCCCTAAAACACTTACTCCCGCGCACCCGCCCAATGCAAATGCGAGTATTTATAAAATGATTTAAACTAACATTGTAAACGTAGCAGACGTAATAAATAAACAAAACAACAATGTGCAATGTTGTGAACACGAATCTACGTAAAATACCAGCTATAGATTCATATTGTGAGGCTTGAAGGTAAAAAAGTGAAGTCGAACGCCATCTGTGACGCGCTAATTTACAAACTTTACAATATAGATTTAGGTTTACACTACAGATGGCGCTCTATAACCTATATGTTTTTACTATGGCAACACCAGGGCGACACATCAAAAATGAATGAACTATTTCTTAATTCATTCATACGTATTTCCGCTCTCTTGTCAATTTGATAATGTTATCCTGTCTGCTGTCACTGTCATGTCAATAATAAAAGTCTTGTCTTGAGTTCTTGCTACAAGTATTTATTTAATTGAATTAACATATAAACTACTGTTAGAATAGAGATTCGACTAAAAAGGAAGAAATGGGACTGTGTGATGAAGGTAAGACTGTTACTTTATGCTTAAAAGTTGTTTAGGGCAAGTTTAATTGGAGTAAACAAACTCATTAAAAGACGTCAACTCTTTGAGCTTGTTCTTATTCCATCGTATATTTCCGCGTTATACAATTATTAATACGTCTTGAGTAGTATAAACATTGATTTATTGACAATAACTTGTAAGATGTTTCGAATACATTCACTTATATGCTAAAACGAGTATGTACTACTTGTATTTGTTTAGTTAAACGTATTTGCTCTTCCACTTAGCCTTTTGCGTGAGTTGATCGCGGAACTAAAAGAATAAGTTTGACCTCCGCGCATATTACCAATGTTTATTAATCGAAGGGTTATCTATGTTTATGTGGGTCATTACTGCATAAGTGCTTACTTATGCCTGTAATAAAGTTGTAATTTATCTATTATTTACTTCATACAGCACTGTATTCGTTTTTCCGTCTTTATTTATTTTTTATGTTGTCTAGAAATTGATTCTGAACATTTAGTCAGGGAGTCGCCTTAGGTTTTATTTAAACATATCTTTAATTATTTATTTATATCTGTAATGTCAAACTACAGGGCAATGGTCTACCTTCTATACTCTTGTCTGTTTGTGCTGCTTTGCCTATCCGTCAGATAGACATCTAACTCATTATTTTTATCTTCCTCTATTAGTTTGATCATTCAAAACGACTACTGACTAAATACATACATTTCGGACCGATCCACAAGTACCTGATACGGTGAACTACAGAAACACATCATAAAACTAATGACACATTAAAACATATGCTGTCATTGTTAAAGTAAGAAAGCAGAAGAAAAGGATGAGAACGTGCTATTAACTGTAAAATGTTATTGTGCAACTCGCTATTAGCAACTTATGTGTCAAACACTTAACCAATATTGTAACTATTAACTTTTTAATGGTTAGAGAATAAAACATACATAGACAACTGAGTAAATACTAATGAAAACTGTATGATATCGTTCGTTAATTCCTGTTTTATTAATCATTAAAATAATGCAACACAAAAGTTTAAAAGTTATTATGAGTAAAAACTATCCACCCTGTTCATCTATACGAAAATTACATTCACTTCATGCAACTATATCAAGTTACAAAGAATGCAGGGCACTTTGGATGTAATTATTATTAGAATCTAGTTTGAATACAATAAAACGAAAACTTAACATCAAAATACATATACATAAATATGTGAATTGACCTTCTGAGGTCAATTTGTAGGATGCATAATAATGTACCTATACATGTTACAAAACAAATTAAAAAATAAAACATGTCAATCACATCACACATGTGGCAAACCGAACTTGTTTATAAATTCTTTATATTTTTATAATACTTTTTCTTTAAGGTTTTTTTAATTTTCTTTTTATATTGTCACATATTCACTTTTTTCTCTTGTAAAGCTCTCACCTATTATAAGTTATCTCCATTTCTTCTTCAATTATTTTCCTTATAATATCACCATCCTCGATAACACATGCACACACTTTCATGTGAATTAATATTTTGTGCCTTTTATAGAAAACAAGCATTTTGTCAACTCCTTTTAAGTTTAAAACCTGTTTAACAATAACTTGAAGAGTTCTAGATAGCAAATCTATCATATATAATTATGAAAATGCAAATTATTATGTATTTAGGCCAAAGATGTGACGTGTGAGATATTAACTTTTATCTTCTGAAAAGGTTTTTGGTGTTCAAAATATTAAATACTTAAGTCAAAAGTCTTTGTCTAGCTGATTCTGAATTGCATAGACCAAATATGAAACATTTTTAAAAATCAAGAAAATTATAAATTAAAATGGTTATGTTATAAATTAATTCTTATTTCTTTAATTCATCATTTAAAACTATACAAAACATTTGTAACTATACAATACAAAGTAAACTAATAAATAAAAAATTGTAGTGGACGGACAGATAGTTGTGCAAGTGAGGCTTGGTAAGGACACAAATTAGTTTCAATTTGTGCATTAGCCACGGGCCCGCTGTGCTAGGCTCAGCAATTGAGATCAGTACATACTTACGAGATGTTATATATATATTTATGCTACGCGTTTAAATTTCCTTTTTTTTATACAATGATATCATCTATACTCTATACTAATATTATAAAGAAGTAAAGTTTGTGTGTTTGTATATTTGTTAAATTGTAAGGGGTAATCTCGGGATCTACTGAACCGATTTTAAAAATTCTTTCACCAATAGAAAGCCACATTATTGCCGAGTGTCATAGGTTATATAAAAAACCGAAAAATAAAAAGGCTTTTATGTGGTAGTCGGTTTTGCAAAGTGAATCGGAGAAAAAACGGTCGAATGAAAGCGTTTCTTACGAACGCCTGTACTAAAAAAGGATTATTAACATTATGCCCAACGAAGTGGGCATAATGTTAAGTGCTATATGGTCAGCTAGTGTTTAATAAAGTAGGCCTTCAAAGGCACGTTCTCTCGTCATGTTGTACATATTGTATTAAATAAATAAGTTTCTCTATAAACTACCACGTTCAAATATGAGCCTGTAATATTGTTGTCTGAAAACAGATTGACAAAGCATCTGTAAAAAAAAAACTTTCCTGTGTGTCTTTTCCGGTGGTCATTTTGGTAGTTTCCAAATTCGTGGTAACTTAGGAAGTAGTTTATTTTATATTTGATTTTTACCAGTTGTATAATTATGACTAGAGGAAGTCTCTGTTAAGGCCTAGTCTCTGAATAAATGATGATGATGACGTTGAGTTGATGAGATACCCATTAACCTCCAGTACGACCAATCTAATACTGTATCCACTCTTTCGTTCTAAATTATTTCTTGCAACTAAAGCTCATGAGATCCTGCCTGCGTCCGTCAGATCTATACATAATGAAGTAGAAAAAATCCGACAGATTTCTTGATTGTGAATATTGAATTGTTTAATCATTGATTACCTCTCGATGGAAGAATTTACATGAACAATAAATTTTTCCTTAGTATATACTTATCCAATCAATAAGTACCTACCCAAGGAAGTTATTATACCTACAATTCCATCGCTGCGTCTGTGATACCGGGCTGTCAAAAATTATTAGGAAATTGGTTATCTTAATGTCATTGTTTTGTAGTCACCCAAACAAACAATGATAAGAATGTATTAGGCACAAACACATAAAGTTTCCAAATAAAGATATGTATAATTGAAGCAGATTTGATTAAATACCTAAATAATAATGAACTATACCAAAACTAGCCGTCGTCGTCGTCAGCGCTAGTCAGTTTTGGTGCCGTCTAGTATAAAAACTCTTATCCTAGGCCGGGTTTACTCCTGCAATAAATTGTACGCTTGCGACACGGGCGGAATAAGTCCCCTTTCCCCAGAACAGTA
This sequence comes from Endotricha flammealis, assembly GCA_905163395.2. Lineage (NCBI taxonomy): Eukaryota > Metazoa > Arthropoda > Insecta > Lepidoptera > Pyralidae > Endotricha > Endotricha flammealis. The sequence continues at coordinate 4,896,276 of LR990870.1, read as the reverse complement.
CTAGTGTACAACCGAGTCACACACAAGTAAATCCAAATAAAAAATATAAAAACATCCACCGCACTTTTTACCCCTTTGTGGAGTGATTTCCGGGATAAAAACTATCCTACGTCCATTTTTGGTCACTATACATACAAAACATCTCAATCGGTTCAATCTTTTTAACTCGCAACAGATAGCCAGACACTTTTCAAAAACGCATTTTTAAAGTTATTGACTCGTTATATTATAGCTGTCACCTATCAAACTAAAGAAGAGAAAAAGAGCTGGCTATTTTTTCATACAAAAAAAAACCCAGAGTAGACAAAAACTTCTTCAGTGCTGTTTGAGCTTGCTTTTTATGAGCATAGAAAATGTCAGCTTAGCGATTTTTTTATGCTAAAAATATTGGCTCGTCGTCGTTCTCACGAAACTTAATCTATATATATATATAAAATTCAAAGTCCTGACTGACTTAACTATATATCAACGCACAGCACAAACCACACCACTGGGTCTAGAGATTCCTACGACGTCTAGGGGTGTAATAAGAACGGATTTTTCAAAATTCCCACGGGAAAGCGAGACATACGCAAACGAAGTTGCGCGGGTTTTACTAGTGTGGAAATAAAATTGAAAATGAGTTTAAGAACCTGACCGAGAGGTTTTGCATTTATTTAGATGCCCTCTAATCTAAAGTTTAAACCTAGCTGTGGATTAGAGGGTGTTGTGTATTTTTTAATATAGGTATAAAGATCCCTATTTTAAAAAAAATAATATAGGCTATGTTACCCGGAACTCCCGGAAGTAATGTACCTTCCTTACGGTGAAAGAATTTTTGTCAATTTTTATAAAAAATATAATATTATAGATTTTTGGTCTGTACATAATAAATATTACAAACAGTAACTGCTAAAGAGGTTTACGACAACCTCTGGAGGTAACTGGTTACGACGTCATGTTTTCCTTTAGCCAAGATGTCAGGGTTTTTACACCATTCAGCAATATTACGCATAACTTATTACAATACTGATTACGGATGCGGTTTGTTGTAGATAATAGATAGGCGTTAAATGGTAATCTTTTGAGTTAGCCTCTTCGTACACAAGACTACTCAAATCTTTGATACTCCACGATTTAGTCTCCAAGCGACTACCGTCATACAAGTCCATTGAGGTTCGTATACGAGTCGCGTACGAATTGTCGAGTATCGAAGATTTGAGTAGCCTTGTTTACGAAGGGGCTGTAGTATACATTTGTATTCTATAAATAAATCGACTGACGTTTGATATCCCGGTGGCCCTGTTAGACCCCCTAACTTCGGTACCAGAGGGCGCGGTTTCGACAACACGGGACAAATATTATGTGATAGCATTTGTTTCTAACTCTTAACTTTAGTATGAAATACTCCTTTCTATTAATTTTGATAATGGTGGCTCAATTAGTAATGACTCTACCTCCAGCCCTAGAAGACGCGTGTTCGATCCCCGCACAAATCCTTATTCCTACTAATAATTTATTAATATTTTAAAGGCGAAAGTTATGTGTATGTTTGTTACTTCTTCAATTTTTATGATTTTTCGTAAGTATCGTTTTTCGTAAGTATAGTTATCCCGAAAAGTAGGCGATTCCCGTAGGATTTGGTCAAAAATCTGATATAGATGGCGCTGCTGTGCGTAAATAAATACACGCAAACGAAGTTGCGCGGGTTTCACTAGTCAAACATGAGCATTTGTGTTTGTCTTGAGGCTGTATGTATGTTTTACATGTATCTATCATTAGTAAGTAATTAAGTAAATAAACAAAAAATATTCTGTTAATTGGTACCATAACACAAGACCTCCACTTGGGGGGTTGGGAGAGTTGGCATCGAGTGATACCCCCAGTCCCCAGTATTGCAAGCGTCTATAGGCTACGGTGATGCTTACCATCAGGCGGGCCGCATGCCCGTTTGCTACCTTAGTAGCTTAAAAAAAAGAAGATTCATGCCTTCCTTAACTTGGAACCAGATGGCGCTGTGTGTATGGCGAACAATTTATTTATTTGTGACGTCATCATCTATACCATAGAAATATGACGAAAACATGAAATGTATCAATGTGCTGCATTCTGGACACACCCATACACTTAAACCAACAAAATGTTTTTATTATCCATAATTTGTTTATGTTTTAACTTGCATAAATTGATAAATGATTGATATTAATTAAAATGAAAACCATTGAAACTGCTTTATATATCAAATAACTGGTTGATATCTCACTGATTTAAAGTAGATTTTGAAACACGTGTGTAGTTAAAATATTATCTGTGTATATCGCGTACGCCATCATTTACAACAATTCCAATAGCGATTATAATTATTGCTTACTAAGAATTATTTGTTATTAGTCGTCCGTCATGCTAATCATGTAGTTATTATAAAAAAACAGCTCATCGGCATGACTTGGATTTTATATCGAGAGATAATGGGACGTATCGGCTTAGGTACCTGTACATTTGTTTGCAATTTATATAAAAAATCATTTTTAATCATATTTTATCTGATAAATTGGCCAAAATAGATGTACTCTTTCTTTAGATAGTGTTATAATTTGAAATTCATGCTCGTTGTCATAATCTTTTTACGTATAATATCAAGTCCCGCTGTCTTGCTTAAATCTTTTAAACTACGGATTTTAATGCAGCTTCCAGCAATAAATAGTGATTCAAGAGGAAGGGCGTATCCTACTAATCCTACTATCATACTAATATTATAAATAAATACTATAAATACTAATATTATAAATGAGAAAGTGAGTTTGTTTGTTTGTTATTCCTTCACGGCATGACTAAGCAGCCGATCATTATGAAAATTTGTATACATATTGTCAGGGGTACAGAGCCCAACATAGGCTACTTTTTACGTGAAAGTATGTCATTCCAATGGGAAAATATTTTTTCTACTATAGAGGGCGCTGTGGGAAGGGCTATCGGTCAACAGATGGCGCCACAAGTCGCGCTATGGGTTGTTGTGTTGTCAAACGAGATCGATTCATAAAATTAAACGCGAGCGAAGCCGCGGGGAAAAGCTAGTAATATAATAAAGGCGAAAGTTATGTGACGACCTCCGTGGCGTAATGGTTACCACGCCAGACCGCCACCCAGGAGGTCCCGGGTTCGATCCCCGGTCGGGTCATGATGAAAAACGAACTTTTCTGATTGGCCATTGGGTCTTGGATGTTTATCTATATATGTATTTTTTATAAAATATAATATCGTTGAGTTAGTATCCCATAACACAAGTTTCGAACTTACTTTGGGGCTAGCTCAATCTGTATGAATTGTCCCTATATATTTATTTATTTATTATTCATGTGTATGTTTGTTACTCCTTCATGCTCAAATGGCAGGGCCAATTGTTACTATATTTGGTATGTAGGTAGCTGATACCTTAGATTAACACATAGGGTACTTTTTATCCAGAAAAGTACGCGTATTCCCGTAGGATTCGGTCAAAAGTCTGATATAGATGGCGCCGCTGTGCATAAATAAATACACGCAAACGAAGTTGCGCGGGTTTCACTATAATTCATATAATATGATATCATGAACAAAAAAAAACTTATGTAATAATCCATGTTAAAAACTACCTGTGTACAAAATTTTATTTTGGTTTGACGATGTCTTTTTATATTAATTGATACCATTACATCTGTAGATATATCTAACTAACTAAGAAGTTCTTTTATTAATGTAGGTGGCGCTTAGATATTAATAATTAGACACCTAACGCTGTAAGATTTCGCCTTTTTTTTGTTTATAGACAGGGAAATGCATAACATGCATGCCTCGCCGCTGAGCAGCGGCGGGGGTATGTCGGGCTCCCCTTTAAGCCACTTGGGTATATCGACTAAAACCACCGTCTCACTGCCAGCTTATCCGCCTAGATGGGCCGCCACGGGAACTATGATACTTCCGTGACCCCACCAGTGTAAGATTACGCCTAGTAACAATTCTAGCTCTATACCACATACTTTAAATAAGTTATAACAGTTATTTTTTTACAAAAATAAAATGTTATTGGTTAATAACATTGCCCTCCTTTCCTATATTACTTTTGGTCATCAGTTAGGTTAGATAACATCAATAACAGTTTGTTTATGCATATTCGTTATTTTGTTATTGAAAAATAGTCTTTATTACTATGACATTAGTATTATTATACAATACATTAACATGTTGATTTCATTTTGCTGGTCAAAGTCCAATATATAGGCAGCAATTTCTTAAGTTGGTCGGGTCATCTCGCATGATATAAGAATGGACTTTAGACCGCAGATTGGTAAAAATATTTTGATGATATGTATTTATTTATTACACAAGTTTTTGCACCTTTGTGAATTTACATTATTGCTTTATTTATAGTTGTAAATTAAACGACCACTATAGTAAATTACAATGCAATTTTTTTTGTCAATATATTTTTTTGCCAACTTGTTCTTTTCTGCGGATTTGAACGCCCTTGATTATGCTTGACTTCGAGTAAATTATGTGAAGTTTATATCCTTAAAGATTTTTATTTTTCAAGAATTGGGATATTAAATCTTTTCAGACACGTAATTTTTTAATTAAAAAAAAGAAAAATTATTAAGTATATTTAATTGCATTTATTTCATTGTGTAAATCACGGGATAGTAACAAAATGAAATATTGACAAATTAAAAAATGTAAGTATCGCATTAAAGTTCCTTAACCTGAGATTATTGTGAATCATGTGAGGTACATAACATTATTAATTTGCAATTATTTAAAAGTATATTTTTAATGTGAGGTTACCAATATGACCGTTAACTGTGTGGTCAAAGTTCAACAATAAACCTATGACTAATTTATTAGAAAACCATTTTAAATATCAATTTACAGAGAATTTGTATAAGTCATACTTTTATAATAAACAATTAAATGTACTGTTTCATCACTTTATGATATGCACATCTGTTAAATAAACAAAAACAATTTTTGTATAGTTTTGTCTTTACATATCTAACGGATAGGCTAACCGGATCTTATCATAAACCGGTGAGACAGGTCCCAAAACTTTATTTTTAATAATTTAGAAAGTCCCACATACTTACTTAATATTATATAAATATTCAAGTGTGTATGTTTGTATGACATTATCGAAATAAACTAATGGGACATTTTTTACGGAAATAGTCTTGAGAATGACACAGGCAATTTTTTTTTGATAAACATCTTATTTCCACGGGGAAAATATGATATACAACTTATTGGCACTTCTCCTTTGAAACGCGAGCGAAGCTGCGTGAAACACCTAGTTTATACTTAATTGTACTTTGATCTCAGTCCAAAGTCCAATAAAGTAAATGACTACGTAACCGGTTTATACCACTTTTTATAAGTTTACGCAATTGTAACTATATTTTGATGATAAACGTGTTATCCTAATACCGAGATTTTACCTTGAGCAGGTTACTTGGCATGACTTGCAAATTATAAACCGAAACTAGATTTTGCCCGCGGCTTCACTCTCTGTTTTCGCTTAATTTCAGAATACCAAACCATAGCGTGATATTAAAAATCAACGCCATCTGTTGGCATGCGTATAAATTATTAAGAATTACAGCGGCGGCGATTACAGCTCCATCTGTTATTATTATTATTATGTTCTTCAACACACTAGCAGCTTACAAATCTATAGTAAAAGAAAATTTACTTTTTTGACTTTCCCGTTGCTTTTAGATATTTATTCGTAATAAAATCTGTGCCCTCGCCTATCTCTGTGCTCGTGACAATACATATTTACTCATTTTAAACCATGTAAAGATATTATATACCCTGTATAAAAAAGACAACATGATACTGCTGTTCATAAACATACATATTAGTCACAATTGTCCTTTACGGTGATGACGAAAAATAAAGATAAAAAGCAAACACGCAACACTGACACGATATTGCGTCTGTGACAGTTCATAACAATAAAAAAAACTACGTAATCTATTATTAGATATAATTATCAAGTTGGAAGTTTATTTCAAAACGGAAATTACTGGAAAACAAACTGAGGGCTAGAAGATTAGCAAAAACGGAGGACAAAGCTGAGATCAGTGTCTAGTTAGAAACGACGAATAAAAAAAAATGAGGAGGCTTGCAAAACAAGTTCTAAATCCTAAAATAAAACACTATCTAACATCTAAAACAAAAAACGTAAATTCTCATGCACAACTAGTAGTACTAGTTAGCGAATATACAAGTTCTAAATTCTAAAACAAAACACTATCTAACATCTAAAACAAAAATAAACTTAAATTCTCACGCAGAAATAGTAGTACTAGTTATCAAATAATATACAAGTTCTGAATGCTAAAACAACACTATCTAACATCTAGAACGAAAAACGTAAATTCACACGGATTACTAGTAGTACTAGTTAGCGAATATACAAGTTCTAAATGCTAAAACAAAACACTATCTAACATCTAAAACAAAAAAACGTAAATTAGTTATAGCTACCAAATGCATGTCCACAGTCACGGTCAAGATAACACCATAACAGTGGGCAAACCAAACATTATTATTGTTGTGATAGGTCAAACAAAAGTCCAAAGCTTACAAAATCGGCGAACGCAGAAATTGTTATTTATAGTGATTATCGGCTATGTTTGCCCCAATTATTTTTAGTGTCGCGAGGATCGCACTTGAGTCATTCGAAACATAACAACGTCTAGATGTTTAACATCTGATAAATGAACTAGTAAATTCAGGGCATGCCAAGTATGGGGGCATTTGGGGTAATAGGGCTGTCTACGGGGCTAATAATTCTCCTAATTATTTGATACGCAGAAATTGTTTGAGATTGTACCAAGACTGCATTATAAGTAGACTATTAAAACAGCTTGAGCGATCCGTATAAAGAGAATATTTTTGTCCAATTTAAGCCAAAATCATAATTTAGATAGTCCCAAGTTTTTCTAATATGTTATATTTTCTAATGATCAACAAGATACGCTATTAATAACTTTTTCCACAATATGATAATCGCGATATATCCCTGTCCCCATGTAACAGAATCTTTTCCCCCTACTACCTACGTCCATTCAATTTCCTTTAAAATAATAATAATAAAGCAATTGCCATGTAATTTTTTAGTTCCCAATTTTTTTATTTTTTTTATTTTTGTAATTTAGATTTTCCCTTCACGTCCCCATACGATTTGTCCAGCAGCGTCCAAGAGAAAAACTTTTACCAATTAGTATAACAATTTGTTCATATTATGTGATTCACGGACGTATAAAAATTGGGGCAAAAATTGTTATGTATCAATCATATATGATTCATCGGACAGCGAATCTGTTAACATAATGTCCATGTAATGAGTACAAGAATACCTTTTTGACGTCATTTGCTAAAGTCCTGTACTATACCGGCAAAAATTAACACTAAAATTATGAATAGTAGGTACCAGAAGGGATACATAATCATACATACTCGATGTTAGGTGCTCAGCGGCTCTATATAACAAAAATCTTCAAAAGGGCCTACGTAGACGATGCAAAAATTGTTCAAATCTCGTGTTCTCAATCGCTATCCTGCTCAATTCTTATTTTATACGAGTGAGACAGCGATAGATTGACACGAGATTTGAAAGATTTTTGGTACGAGATAGAGTCGCAGTATGTGTCAATTTCTGCACGTCCATTGTCAAATTGTAAATACTCTCGTCTTTAAAATGCAGACGAGCAGTGGCGCCATTACGCTTACAAAAGATGATGTCGTTTTGATGTCAATATGATGTTCATCCTCAGTTGACACGGTTTTCAAATGGTATTATTGCTATATCAATTCTGTATCTCATTTTTAACATTTACGTGATACTGTTTTATGTCAAAAAGTGTATGGTGGTGAAAATAATACGCGTATAAGTTGATGTTATTTTGATATCGCATATTTCGGAGAGACGCATATACGAAATGGTCTGTAATGTCAAGTTGACATCTAAGCGACATCATAGTTTGTAAGCATAATTGCACCACAGTAATATTTCAGTCATGTTAATAGACCAATTGAAAGAGTAAATATACCCTTACTCTACCAGGGTGGATACATGTTTATACTGAAGATTATGTATAGACAAAAATAGTTTTACGTTTGATTTGTGAATTGCTACATTGTTTACGTCATCACCGCAAAACCGAAGAATTTATAACCGCTCAATGACGCTTATTCTAATCATTAGGTACTATTATTTCATTCTTGTTTGATGATTCGATCTCGAAACGAATTCAATTCGATAACATTGTTTTTATAGAAGACTAGGAAAAATACAGAATGCAAAATCAAAGCGTTTATTCAGATACAATTTCTCTAATCGAAATGTACAGTCAAGAGCTCTTTACACTGACTTTGTGCTTCTTAAGTTCTATGTCTTAAGAGCCAAAATTGTATTGCAAGTGTAAAGCTCAACGTGCACCTAACTGTACAAATAATATTGATTAGTACAAATAAATCTGCTCTATGAACAATTTTGGAAATAAAAGCATAATGGCCAATGCATAGGTTTTATAATTAATAGAAATTGTGTGTAAATTTAAAGATTTACCTCTAAAAACTGTGTTGACGGGATGTGTATGACGACCTCCGTGGCGTAATGGTTACCACGCCGCCGGCCGCCGGCCCGCCACCCAGGACCGGAACCTCCTGTTCCTTGTCCTGTTCGAATCCCGGTCGGGCCATGATGAAAAACGAACTTTTTCTGATTGGCCTCGGGTCTTGGATGTTTATCTATAATATGTATTTGTTATAAAATATAAGTTGAGTTAGTATCCCATAGCACAAGTTTCGAACTTAATTTGGGGCTAGCTCAATCTGTGTGATGAAGTTAAAAAAAAACGTTTTCGACAATTTGACTAATATTAAATGTTTGCTAGAACTTATCAGGAACATGGTGTAACAGGCCATATCATTTTGATAGGTTTGATAACTACAAAATAGAAATTCAATGTCATAATTGACGGAAGACCTCGACATCATCGGGGAAGTTTCCAAAAACATAGTCGCATTTAAATAACCGGTTCTAATGTATACTGTTTAAACCATGAAGTATTTGAGCATCATACAAACTGGTTTTCCTCGAGAAAACGCTTACGTGAATTTAATGACTTTGTTAAAAAGTTTTTTTTTTAAGTTAAACTTCATCTTTCCTTACTTTGGCACTACTAAAATAAATCATCGCCAGCCTTTCCCAATGCTTTCCACCAAATGCGATCCTCTGCCTTTCGCATCCATCCGCCTCCAACCGCTTTTTTTAGATCATCTGTCCATCTGGACAATCTGGAGGGAGAGCTCTTCGCTTCGCTTCCCCACTAAAATATACATTATCTGTAACCATCTGTCATTTCTGTCACTATACGGTGACAGTTGTCAAGGAGACATTTTTTAAAAGGCGCGAATCAGTAGTCAGTCGCATTTTCGGTTAATGAACAGTCGCATTTTCGGTTAATGAAGGTTCTCAAGTTAACTCGTATGTTCTAATAACTTTCATTTTGCATTGGCCTACCTTTTTTAATGAGAGCAACACGCGACTGTTTTAGGCAACATTGACTAACATACCCTGGTCGTCTCAGACCTTGGCTCTTCACGCCCGGTTTCAGTAGACACAAAGCAAAGCAACACAAACAAAATCATGGCATACTTATTCCCTACAAAGCTGTGTCCGTCCAACTCGCGTTACGTCAATTTTAACTTGGGTCTTAGATGTAGCAACTGGGGTTAAAAAACGACACGAGTTAGCCACATCTATAGGCTGAATGTACAAAAACTATCCAAGGTCGATCTGCGATTCAATAATTTAATTAATTTTAAATTGAAATGGAAACATTTTGAAAATCTTACCTACTGTAACTTACTGTAAGGTAAGCGCATGTAGATTCTCTCTAGTGTCAAGGTCTAGGGCACAAAACGTCACGGTCACCGCTCCGTGCATTAATTATGAACACGTTACCTACCAGTGCTCACGTCATCCACCTCTCGACACCGCGTGAATTAACAATAAATCTTAAAAGATTTTCACGTTTCTCAAGTTTTAAACTTGAGCGTAAAAATACTGTTTACTTTTGTTATATATTGTTTGTTAATGTTGCATTTACTTATTTTTATAAATTTTGCGAAGGACATTATGCAGACATTGGTTGTAAAGGCGTAGAATTATTTGCTTACTATTAACACATGAGTAAATAAACTGACGGAACAGAGACTTCACTCCATACAATAGCGCGCGCCGAGGACACGCACACAAGCATGTGTACGTGACGAGCGCTTTGAGGACACGCAATACACGCGCCCCATGCTTGTGTGCGTGTCCTCGGCGCGCGACGTTGTATGGAAGTGAAGCCTCTGTCCGTCAGTTTATTTACTCATGTGCTATTAACTAGTATAAACCAAAGATGCGATGATGGTCAGACGACTTGGCTGCTTTTTGACGTAACTGGCGAGCGATAGAGTGCTTGGAGGCAGAAAGGAAAGGCTTTTGCGCAGCAGTAGGACTTAAATTGCTAAAAAAAACTATTTAGTAACAGATAGATGCAACTCTTTACACGTTGGTATTATGGAATTATGGACATTTTGTTATTGCTTGTAATTTCAATTTATCACTAAGCACTTTCCGTAGATGTTCATACGGTAGCAAGCGACAAGTGTTTAGTAAACAGTAAGTACTGCTACTGAGCAGTTTACATGAGTAGTTCCTAATGTTTAGTATCAGATACTAAGCACTTAGTAGCCGAGAATTCCGATTCGTTCTCGTGTGTTTTTAATATTATGACTATGCATGAAGCGAGACTCACTTCATTCAATGAGGGTTTTCTTAAATGACACCCACTAGGCGGCAGCACTGAGACGTCAGGTCCAGAAACCTGTCAAAAGTGTCATAGCGCCTATAAATTCGTCTGGTTTTTTTGACGTTGACGCTTTTCACAGCTCGGATTATTGGGATGGGAACTCTTGCCAAAGAGGCGCCAACTAGTGGCATAAATTTTCTTGAAAACCCCCATTATTTTGTTATGACTACCTAATTACCGTAACCATGACATAATTATGTTACCGTGTGTTTGTCGGTCCACTGCTGCTTTAAACTGTAATTTGTTATAAAAATAAACATAATTACCTATTTGATACAACATTCGCGCAATCTAAATCCAGTAAATCAACATTTTTGAGACTATGCTTTTTTGGCTTATTATGGGAGTACGAGGGCGACACTAAAAGTTTTTAGAACTGGCCACTTCTAAACAATATAATGAAAAAAAACTCTTTGTCAATATTAACGAGTATGTATTTTTATTATATTTCTTTTGTTTTACGTTTTGGCGGCAAATTGAAAATTTCCCGAATCACGTCAGCAAATTTAACGCGAGTAAATTTTTGTGCCATGATTTTTTATGACTTTCGATGTCATTTAAGTCAACAAGAATTTTATAATAGACTTTGAATGGCCTTTCAAAATACAGCCCCATCCTGTGCCACAATTTACAACTGGTATAATGAATTCAAACGTGGTCGCACTATTCTTACCGATGATCTGCGTGAAGGACGGCTTTCTACGGCGACGACTGAAGTTAACATCAGTGTTGTGCGGCGTATGATAACTAGGGGTGCATGGCGTAACGCGATGCAAAGTTGAGCTGAGCGAATGTTGAAAGTTTTGGCGCCAAAAATCAGCTTTATTGGTTTTGGCACATTTTGGCACATTTTATTTTCATTTTTATTTTTTTAAAACCTTGCCACAAACTGTCTCTTAAGATGTGCCAAGTTTGGTTCTAATTGGTGGAGTAGTTTGGGAGGAGAAGACGAACAACCAAATGAGGAGAGTCTGGTATGGAGAGCTTCGCTCGCCTTCGGCTCGCTCAGCTCAAAGAATGACAAACGAGTGACCTATCAGCAAATTCAGACAAGCTTAGGCATCGGTATGAGTCAAGTGCACAGAATCCTCCATGAACAGTTAGCGGTTAGGAAGCTTTGTGCCCGGTGGATACCTCATAATTTGACCGACCGTCAAAGAAACCTGAAAAAGACGAGTGGGAAAACTGCTTTGCTCAGTGGTTTCATCGGATGCAACAAAACATCGATGTGAACGGACACCATTTTGAAAAGATATAATAAAACTAATAACTTTTATTTTTGCCCAGTTTTTTATTTTCTAAGAACTTTCAGTTTGACCCTCGTATTTGTCAATATTATGCTGTCTGTCAATATATTGGTTCGTTAGAGATTTTGAAAAACGTGACTTTTTCTACTGCTCATGAAAATAACATGGAAATACCAGTTTAATATAAAACTTTGGGTGTATGAGGTGTATCCCACAAATTTATTTATTTTACAATTTAATAATTACTGTAATTATGATTAATTAAATAGATAAATTATGATTAGTTTGTACTCTCATTTTTAAATAATTAAGATATGACCAATTAGGTAGACGTTATTATAAAACAGTAAAATGAGGTAAATATTTATACATGCGTTGAATGCGTGTCTGCCAGTAATTTAGAGTAATTTTGTAAATAAAATAGCTAAGCCCGAGCAACTTCATTTACTTATGTCTAAATAATGCGAAATATCAAAAAATTCTTAAACATTGTCATCATAACGGCTTCATTGTCATAAAAATTGAGACGATAAAAAAAAATGTACACTTACTGCGGGTCCATTTTCGTAAGACTTCTTTTCTCTCCGCTTTTGTGGACAGCAGCGTAAGTATAACCTCTGTGCAAAATTTTACCTCTAGGTCCCAGTGATAGATCCATACGGTTCGTGATGGAAGGATGGAAGTCAGTTGCTCAGACTGGACTTTTCTTTGTATGTATTTTTAGGTGATCCATTTGTGACTTCCATGTGCGTATTTTGCTTACCATCAGTTAAAAGATAATAAACAAAAATTACCTTTTTTGAGTAGGTATCTCAATGTTTTTATTAAGGAAATATAAACCCATAATAATAAAATTGGACCTTTTAATATGACCTTTTAATTTTCGTGGTGATATCATCACGTTTTCGTAAATCATTATCACAATCTTTCCTCATAGCTCACAAAAATCGTGTTCAAATTAATAATTTGATATTAAGTTACCTAAGCCGTTGAAAAGTAGTCTGTCTCCTTCGAAAAGTAGCCGCCTTTATTTTCTATAGGTTTGTTTGAAACAACAGCGAGGTCACTAGGTAGGTCACTTTTTATAATAATAATAATAATAATAATATATCTTTATTTCAAGCAACAGGTAAAAGATTACACGGGCTCATATTATAAATACCTTACAGACTAACATACATATTATATTACTTATAATTTTAATAAAATTAACTATTAACACGTAGTGTCGGCGACGTGTAGCGCGTGGTCTCCGCTGGCAGTCGTCCTCGGAATCTCCGGAATACGACTCTCTGCGGCCAGAAGTCCTCCTTCATGAAGGTCTCCAGATGGTGGGTCGGGACCCTCACCACAAAAGAATTGAAGTTCGTTCTGTGGCGGGATTCCAACCTCTCGACCCTCAGCGTAAAGTTGGTCTTCTTCCTGATGTAGTCTACAACCTCCTCGACCGTTGTAGACCAATGAAGTCGGGAGACGTACACCTGCGTCGATGGTGTCTCTGGACGCAAAAGGTGATTCGCTCCGGTCGGTGCTGTGCCGCGATAGTTGCGGCTGGTTGGCTTCCTCTTCTTCCTTTCCACCTTGACGAAGCCTTCCTCGTCGCAATGTCGACTAGGTGGTTGTGTAGGTGGCACAGCCTTACGTTGAGCCATCTTGCTCTTCTTCTTTTCCCCTTTGCTTTGCTGAGGTGGTATGGCAGCAGCAACTGCAGCGACCCTGACATTTTACAGTGAGCTGAGATTCCCACGTGGTATGGCATTTTCAAGTATGAAAACAACTGTTCGCTAACAAAGCTAACAATCCCACTTCCCAATAATATTATAAAGATGAAAGTGTGTGTGTATGTTTGTTACTTATCCACGCTCAAATGGCTGGTATAATTTTTTATGATATTTGGTATGTAGATAGCTGATACCTCGGATTGGACATAGGGTAATTTTTATCCCAAAAAGTACGCGATCCCCGTAGGATTTATTCAAAAATCTGATAGTCAACGGCGATTTTTAAAGTAGATAGCGCTGCTGTGCATAAAACATGCACGTTTGACAATGCAGTGATACTCTCGATCTTTAGCATCAAAGTGATACTTGACCACAGTTTTTTTTTTGCTAAACAGAACTGTAATTAGGGCAAAGGTATAATTTTCTGGTTCCATAATAACTCTATTTATGTTTCGTCTAGGATTTTCCTTACTTTTGTATATTTTACTTGCGTGTGGATAAAATAAAACTTTGTTAGTTTCTTTGAGTTTCAAACTAACTCGATACAAACAATTATTTTTAATTTATATGGATTGATATAACAACTTTTAAAACGTAGGCCGTTCAACATGCCCGACAGTTCCGAATATGCTATTAAATAAGATACGTCAAAATCGTCAATTTAATTAACGAATAAACTATTCGGGAAGGGTGAAATTGACCTTACGGTCGGGTCTGATAACTTATTTGTCAAATAAAAACTGTCAAAACAAATGGTGAAACTTTTGATTCGGAGTTCAGTGTGTGTGGGTGCCGAAACTGTCTAATGAATATAATTATGTAGGTAATTACTAATTGTGCCCATCAGATGTGCCCTCTGCCGGTGCCATAAAGCCCAAGTTATGTCTCTATGTTGTTTACCTTGAAATTATTTTTAATTACGCCTATGATTAGAATAAATATTTGTTTTGGATATTACATTTCCTGGTTGTCAGTGTTACGAGTTTGAGGAATTGGTTACAATGTATTAGAAAAAAAAATTTACTAATCATTCGATTGTCGGACGCGACGCCATTGATTAACATAATTCGGTACAGATTTGATAGATGGATCTGTCGATATCGATTATTAGCGATCGATCTCGATCGTAGACACAGATGAAAAGTCGCAGAAAGCCGCTGGATGAAGCAGACCGCTTCCAAATCTGCCATACTGGAAGCTTTTCGGGGAGGCTTGTATCTAACAGTGGACTTCTTGTGGCTGAGATGATGATGTATGTAGATCGAATTATTTATAAACTCCCTTATTTACTTGCGTAACTTAGTAGAGTAGTTTTACTTTCACTGCTTATGGTGTGTGGTCACCGTTATCAATATTGGTTTTACAGGAAATGGCCATGGACTTGGATTTAACTAGATCTGATGCCATACTTGGTAATATGTACTTTAAATTAAGAAAACCTTGAACGTTCAGAATCTCTTTTTAACTCGAAGCAAAAAGAGGGGTGTGTCTGTGTCAGTCTGTGGCATTGTAGCATCCAAACGAATGATCCGATTATGTTTTTTTTTGTTTGAATGGTGACTTGATCTGTCATGTTCTATTTATGATTAAAGTTATTTTTTAATTTAATTAGTTGTTACGTCGAAATTCTGTAAGAGGGCCCAATTTACCGGTCGAAACCAGCCCATTTAATAATGCCATTAATGGGTCTACCACACGAAAATCTAATCTTTATGTTTGCAAATAATAGATATGATATTGTGTTTTATCTCTTACCTACGTTATGTAATCGCCTAACTAAATGCACCTCCCATATTATGTAGGATTGTGCACGTCATCATAGCTCTTACGTTTAGTAAACCGGTTTTAGGCGGAAAATTTCCTTTACAATCAACTAGAACTTAAACACGGCCTTCGTACAAATATTATTTTGTTTCACTTATCATACAACAATATTTTCAATATATAACTTTGTCTTAGTTATCAATCATACAAATAATATCACTCCTAAAATGTCTTGAGGAAGTGACGCGACGCGACAAACGTCTGTCAAGCTTTCAAGGGTCATACCGGCTCAAAACCTGACTGTAACATAATATAGTAAAAGAATTGAGTAAAGAGCGAGATAGGAGGGCGCAAAGTAATACTGAACTAAACGCGGTAAAAAGGGAACTGGACTTCTGAATCTCAGGATGAAATTGATGAATCGCACCGATTGGCGATCATCCATCACACTTGGGATTTGATCAAATTGTGACATAAGTCTGGCTAAATGCTACTTTCATAGGAAAGTAATGAAAATGTATCTAATATTTTGTGGCATTTTCTGTCATAATTTTGTATTCATTTGTGGCGTATAAGCCTAAAATTTAACACCTTTTATACGGTGATTTTATGTAAATAAAGATTATGATTTATGAATCTGATATTCCCTCAATCGAACCAGCGCAATATAATATGGCTCTGCCCTGAAAGTATCCAATCATTGTAATCCATCTTGTAATAATCCTTTACGTAAATAAAGCTCATTAGCACCCCCAATCCTAGTGTAGTTGATTGTACATTAATATCGTGTCTATAGGAGTGGTCGGATAAGATAGCATAATCATTACATCTACAAAATAACATATAATCATGGATTAAGAAAAAAATGATAAAATTTTGATAATAGTGCTCACTCGCTCACATCATGTCCAAACACTACTCAATTCTTTGAAAATATTATTTGTATTCATGAAATTATGCTAGCTCTTGGGAAGTAGCCCGGAGTAGAATGAAGTTAGGCAGGAAGTTTGACAAAGGAAAAGTCAGTGGAAGTAGTACGAAGATCCTGTCTACACTTTTGCTTAACTTCGCGAGAATGTAGAAGACTTTCTGAAACAACCATAGAAAACAGAAAGTAATGATGCAGTAGAAGTGACATAGTATCTACACGAGATGATTATGCACGTATACACTATGTTATGACCTCACCCCTTATCTCGATACAATAAAAATAATATAAAATAATTCATACACGTTTTAGTATAATAAAATGAAGTCAATGTTTAAAAAAATCAAAATTGCAACAAATCCATAACTGAAATCAAAAATCTGTTAACTTTGAAAAGTTTTCTAAAGCTCTGACTGAAAAAAATAAACAATGTTTCTTTCGCTGATATCTCTTTTTTGCGGAATCCAAATTGAGAATCACATATACCGCCTTTAATGTCATATCTCAATCGTTTAATAGGTAATTTCAAGCAGTTAGAAGCAGTGGAGACTGCCCGCAAGTGATATGCCAACATACCAGATAGAAAGATACTGTGACCCGGCCTGCCCCAGACGACTGATAAAGCTGGCATCTACTTTGTTTTGTTTCTATACAAATGCAAGTTCATCTGTTTAACAAAAAAATAAATTCTTCACTGCTTAATTCATATTTTCTTATCGGATGCCTATATCTACAATGAACGCACCCTCCAAGTTTCAGGTCTTTCGATCTGTGGTTAGGCTGTGTAACAGTTAGTCAGTAATTCAGCATTTTCTCACTGCTGTTGACAGTTCCTTTTTGACAAATCGGTTAGTTATGAAACAGGCCCTGACCTTCTTATTAAAAAATACTCAGCCAAGACTTAGTACCTGAAGGTCTTTTCTCGTAACGAAAAAATATCTAATGTAAGAGATTTTATGTTTTGATTCGGTGTCCAAAATATTATTATCAATGATCGATGGCATACAATCCACGTTAGGTTTCGCATTCACGGTAAAATAAAGCTTTATGGCGGAAGTGGAGCGCGGTTAAGTGTTTGTAACTTCATGGTTAACCGCTCAACTATTTGGATGATATTTGGTATGGATATAGTTTGAGAGGCAGATAAGGATAGGGTAGTTTTTATTCCGGGAATCACTTCGGAAAGAGCAACAATGGGTTTGTTCTAGTGATAATGCAATGTGGGTCCACTAGTAATACTTATTGCTTGGCATCGAGTTATAAGTACGTACGTTAGTATTTATAACTCGATGTTGCTGGGTATATTTATGAAGCTTGGCAACGGTATGTATTTTGTCAAAATATTGTAATTTGCAAGTCTAATGCCACATACCAACATGAAGTCATTGAAAACTATTTACCAATAATATTTTTTTTTTTTATATGCTAACCAATTGGTTGAAATTCTATTCAATATTCGCTATAATCTCTCCAATAGTTTATCTGCATTATTGTTCAATAAATATGGGAGGGTGGAGAGTCACTTCATCTAACTTTTCCTTTGTCTTCTAACTTTGTCTAACTTCGCCTTGGTCAATTTCGCGAGAAATACGTAAATTTACAATAGGCATACAAACGACAAAGGGACAAAGCGGGTGAATACGACATATTACTCATCCATACTGTTTTGTTTACTTATTAAAGTGATGTTATGGCAAAAGCTTGCCGTCAGCTGCTACCGACACCCAAATGAGTCGCAGCTAGATAGGCACATTCGATACATCCGCTGCATTTCCGATAAGGAGTGAGTCAGCGCTGCAACAACACCCTGCGACTCGCGCTGATCCCGCTCTATGTCGCGCGGGTCATTCATACGAGCGCTTAATCGCGCACTCAGCGGCGTCGCCGACCGCGCCGAGGCGGATGTTGTCAGCCATCGTGGTCAACACTGGCACAGTCGGAATCGCAGAGCGCACGGGGAAGGCCGCTCGCTGGCACGACGTCGCTCGTCACTCGACAACAACGTGACCCCACACAAACATAACTATCGGCTCCTCGGCACAACACAATTAGTGATAAAAACGAAAACAGTACCCGGAAACTCGTTACCGGCTCAATATTTGTTGTGGTTTACAAAAGACGCATCGGGAGTACTTGTGTTGATCTTGTGTGATAACTTGTGAAAACATTTGTTTGGACAAATCACCTGTTGACTGTTGTTCGTTTATCTTTGACGCTATCAATAATAGTGTCGCGTGGTTCGGTCAGTAGTCGATAACAGTCGGCGGTGGTCGCACATTGTCGCGTGCTAGTGGAAAATGCCGGTGTACGGCTACGAAAAGATGTCGTCACAAGACCTCTGTCTGATGGGGTACAACGCCGCGCCGGAGTACATGATCCCGCCGGTGCACGCCCACGCGTGGGATAAGGCCGCCGAGCCCGCTTACCCGCCCTACAGAAGTCAGCAGGACACCAGCACAGATGTAAACATGGCATACGCAGAAGGTTCGTTGTCAGCTCACGTTTTCGAATTTCGCTTACGGCTACTTTATAGTGTAATTTAATTTCGTAATTAAAAATTATATTATCATCACTATTTCCAACGCGAAAAATAGGTATGCTGTCACCCGCCGACATCGATAACCGCTTACGAATTATCTTTTTTATCATTTACAAATCGTAAACATATTTTTTGGGTAACTTAAAATTATTTTAATGATATATTATGGTGTCGATTGTAAACCGAGAATAGCGCTTACGTAACGTACACAAATGTTACGACGAACACCTAAGGACAGGGTTTGCTTAACCTATTATCAGTTAATACGTGTTTATTACTTTGTGCTAAATGTCTAAGATAATGTTATGTATGAGCACGGATACGAGTCGACACATTAGGCTACCAATTCTTAAAGCTAGTTCGCACTTTTAGAATTTTGGTTAGAGTGACAATCAACAATCAACAAGAGTAACCTAGCTAGACAACTACATAGAACCAATAATTTAAATCAAACATGGAATGTAGATGGCCAGTGTTATACTTCAAACACCCTCCCATAACGTCGGTATCATGGCTTCATGCTACACCAAGTTGCCTAGTGAACGCCTCGTACTTGGCACAGCCCAGGGGCTTAGTGAACACATCCACATTCGAAGGAATGTAATTTTTTTTTTAACCTTAAATCTTTCTATCATATCTCTAACATAATGGAATCTTATTTCTATATGCTTGCTCCGTCTGTGATTAGTGTGATTGGTAGCAAGTTGAATAGCAGATTGATTATCACAAAACATCATTAGTTACCAACAGCTTGCAGGAAGACCGCTTCTCTGCTCGCTTCACTCAAGCTGCAATACTCCTAAAACGTTGGTGAAAACGGGCACAAATCAGACCTTGTCTGTCACATCATCGCCTCCTGACATTACATGGCGACTCTACCAGGATCTCCCGACATTACAATGCTACTTTTACATGTTACCAGTGGACTTAAACAATAACATAATGTTTAACTTATTGTTTGTCCGTAACAAATGTCAAAAACTATTCCACTGATACACTATCGGCATTCTTTTGAGACACGATTGAGACACCATTGAGAGTCCATTGGTGCATTTGTGTTAGTAGAATCGGGCCCCAGTGGAATAGTTTTTGACATTAGTTATGGACTTAAACAATAAGTGAAACATTATGTTATTTTTCGTTTTATCTCCGCAATCGTGACGATTAATTTACCGGAAAAATATCGCTGTATACCAATTCCGGATTCTTGACTTTTATGCCAATTCGACCGATACAATGTTAAAGCTTTTAATATTGATTAATATTGACATTTCCCTAAATGTGACATTTCCCTGCAGTTTATGTCATTCATTACACAAAAAATAAATAATAAAAAATAAATATATAGGGACAATTCATACAGATTGAGCTAGCCCCAAAGTAAGTTCGAAACTTGTGTTATGGGATACTAACTCAACGATATTATATTTTTATAACAAATACATATATAGATAAACATCCAAGACCCGAGGCCAATCAGAAAAAGTTCGTTTTTCATCATGACCCGACCGGGGATCGAACCCGGGACCTCCTGGGTGGCGGTCTGGCGTGGTAACCATTACGCCACGGAGGTCGTCAAACACAGTCTTGTTACATAGCATGCAAATGTGATAAACAATGTGCATAAGTCTAAACTTACTGCAAGTCTGCAAGAATATCCTATATTTCTTGTCACGCGTCTGTAGATCGATGATTCCAAAAATTCGAATATACAAATGTGTGTACAGGCTGAGGGAGTTTTTAAGCGGAGAGTTTGTTTAAATTTAATTTAATGTAATTTAATGTAACCTAATGTAATTTAATTATAATTTAATGTAACTTTGTTAATTTATAATTTTCTTTTTATTATAATTCAATTTGCATGCCAAATCGTGGCAAAACATGTTGTTCATTAGATTTAATTATACTCGTAACATCTTTTATGTTAGGTACCATGTTTTGAGCAAATAATTTCGAATATAATTTTTTTGTTTATTTGACGTGTGTTGATGCCATCGAGTACGCAGCCCTTCCTTTGGAATAAAGGCAGGCACCTTCAAGTCCATTGGGTTTGTCCAAATGTGTTGGTATTTTGTACATATAATCGCACTATCTTGTTTGCGCGCGCAGTAATTGACAACTGAAATTTGAGGACAATTATTTTTGAAGAAAATGACAAACATTAGGTACGTCTCTATTGGTTACCTCCTCGCTGGTTGATGCTCATTATACCATTAAACTTTTCATAAATGATTTCTTTTTTTTTATCTTAAAATATTTAGATTATTCTCTCCATCCGGATTTTATTTCTAGTGTTCTCATACCACATCGACATCTGAGATAATGTCTATTACATAATTTCGATTTATCTCAGATAAAAAAAAACAAGATCATACAAAACGCTGTCAAGCTGTCTATTCGAACTGTTTTCGAAGACAGTCCAGCCAGTTAATCCTTATTAGTCCATCAGTGTAATTAACTTTTATGAGCTTTAGATATTTGTAATAAATAAATAGTGTTCGTCAGGTGACATGAAAACATTGACACTAGCTCAACGCCGCAATTGACGACAGTTTTATACTACTAAGGTTGCAAACACACCAGTTGCGACAATCGCATTTAAAGCAGAATTTAACGTTCCTAATACAATATTGTATATTGTTTCAGATAGTGACATACAACTAGAAACTAGCAGTAGTGAGGCGAGTGCGGCGAGTTCCACAGCATTATCGCAACATTGTGCGATATGCGGAGATCGCGCGACCGGCAAGCACTACGGTGCATCGTCGTGCGATGGATGCAAGGGCTTCTTCAGACGGAGCGTCAGAAAGAATCATTTATATACTTGCAGGTACGATATACATTCTATGAACCGGCTTCACATGTTCCGGTTACGTTACTTTTAGGGCCAACGCTCAAACTCGGGCGCCCACGTGTTTGTTTTGTAGAAATGTATGACCAGCAAATAAACGGTTCAAACGTCCGTTCCGTGCACCCGCGCGAATTTTAACGGCACATTAGTTTTTGTAACAGTTTGGTTGTCAATTTATTTATCAAATAAATAAATAAACAACCGGCAGATAGGCTAACTAGAACATAGAAACCTGTGAAATTAGCCCCAACTTTGCATTATCGCACAATACCGCGCTATTGGGGCAGTATCACATCGCGGACCTCTGCGATGTGTGTATCCATCCATCGCATCGAGTCAGCTTTCAGGATAACGAGTCACTTATGAACGATAAAATAGTTTTCAATTGAAAAAAATTGGTCATTAGATAGCACAGTGTCTCTTTCTGCAATTGCCTTCCTACAATTATATCTATAAATGTTGTAAGATATTTTGCCATATAAACCTAAGAAAAGGTTTTAAAACGTAAGAACATTTACTTTGTGAATTATCTTTAGTTAAAGTTAAAATTAATATTCTGAACTATCCACTAGAAACTCAACTATATACTCCGTGTAACTCAATGTCAATACCTAAACACAGGTTTTATTCAAATAAAAACAAGTTTTAAAATAGACATTCTGTTTTGTTTCTTTCAGATTTAGCAGAAATTGCGTGGTAGATAAGGACAAAAGAAATCAATGCAGATATTGTAGGCTAAGAAAATGCTTCAAAGCTGGCATGAAAAAGGAAGGTAAGCAAAATACAAGTTAAAAACTGGTAATAGCATGTTGTTCAACTCATCACAAGGCGAGAGAATAAACAAAATGTGCACATAACAACAAAAAATTTAACACAATGTCTTGTCTACCTTACTCATGCGGCAATATGCGCTGTATTAATGCAAAAATTTGCCTATCTTACTAATATTTCATTGATATATCATTCAATATTTACTTGCAACTTGTCGACGGCCTCGATGGTCCACTGTCTAAATTAGTATACCAATATAGGTAGTACTTTATTTATTCTATGACTATAGTGAGTCTCGAGTTCTCGTATATAGCGTATAAGTACAGCGCCACAAACTTATCTGTGCCTGTGGCCAAAACAAGAACTAAATGAATACGTCTTGAATACCTTGAGAAACCTACAATAGCTTCGGTCCTAGCGCCCCCGCCATCGACCCAGATAACTTTGTGGCACTGTATAGGTGTAGAGCGTATTGTCATACGATCAGTTTGTCACTGTCATTCTTGAGAAGAATGGAGTGTGAGTAAATATAAAAATTCAAATTCAAAACTTTTATTCAGAGAATAGGTTTTCACAAACACGTTCTCTTGTCAGAGTATACAGTAATAAATGATTTGTATAAATTAATCTACTCTATAAACTACTACCATTTCGGAAACAAAGGCAAAATGACCACTGGTAAAAAGAAATGGCGAAAGAAAACCAGTTACGGCCTTTTTATAGGGACAAATCAACAGATTGAGTTAGCCCCAAAGTAAGTTCGAGTCTTGTATTATGGGATACTAACTCAACGATATTTTATAACAAATACATATATAGATAAACATCCAAGACCCAGGCCAATAAGAAAAAGTTAGTTTTTCATCATGATCCGACCGGGGTTCGAACCCGTCACCTCCTGGGTGGCGGTCTGGCGTGGTAACCATTACGCCACGGAGGTCGTCGTTGTCTGAAGTGACAAAATAGGTTATATACATAGTTCAGCCCTAGCTTAGACATTTATTAATACGACTGTGTGGCATTGAATCCTCTACCTTCGACCTTAGACGTCCTTGTACATAATGGATGTTCATTACCGTGTAAACGCATTTTTGAATAATTCTTATATGTATACCAAAACACTTCGTTATTTTACTTGTTCTTTTATGTAGTACACAATTAAGGGACGTATACGTACGTACTACGTGTTTCGAAAACCTAGCAACATAATTTTGGTAATTATATTTATAAATCGTCAAAATTGCATCATAGGCATACCTAATTCATCCCACAATGGTATAAATAAACGGTCCCAAAAATTCTTCACCTTTGACAGGCCTGGTGGTCGAGTGGCTATCAATGGTCACTTTATCCCGAGGGCCGCGGGTTCGTATCCTGCGCAAAGCAAACATTTGTGATGAACATGTCTGTTCGCCTTGGTCTGGATGTTTAGTTATAATAATTATTTATTTACAAAATAAAAAAGTAGTAACGTATATTAATTAGCAATCTAGTACCCATAGTACAATCTTAGTTGCTAAGTTTAGGACTAGATGATGTTGTGTGATTCGTCCATGAATATTTATTCATCTGGGTGAGTAACCACATCAAAAATGTACCTAATGCGTAGCCCCCCCCTAAGCCGATTTTATTAATAACATAATTTTACAAATTAATTACCTACAACTCCGTAAAAACGAAGCGTAGGTGTTTATTTTTATCATGGCACGACATTGTTATCTAAAAAATATTTTCACAAACCTAATAATCTGACAGCATCAGACGGGTATTATCGATAATAGCCCTCAGTAATTTATCATAACATTGAGAGATATTTATATAAACATACTTATAATAATTTATAGACTGTTTATCTTAGAAATAAAACCTAAAATTATAATATATTTTTTTAAATTCATTTATTTTTTAACATTGAAAATAATGGTTGTGTCATACAAAGCTTAGCTTACAAGATTACATGATTATGACACTTCAGCTTTACAGATTCCTGATAAGTTTCTATTATTCGATAATGTATATTTAAATCATGTGAAAATCCTACTTCCTACTAATATTATAAAGGCGAAAGTTATGTGTATGTTTGTTACATCTTCACGCTCAAATGGCTGAGCCCACATTTATGATATTTGGTATGTAGGTAGCTGATACCTTGGATTAACACATAGGGTACTTTTTATCCTGAAAAGTACGCGATTCCCGTGGGATTTCATCAAAAGTCTGATGTAGATGGCGCTACTGTGCATAAATAAATACACGCAAACGGTTGCCCGGGTTTCACTAGTGATTTAATAAATCTAACCAAAAAATCGTAAATATAAAAAAAATATTTTATTAGTCCCATAAGTATTTTATTTATTCTTGATAATCACCTTCATTAGTCAATCAATATTAACATTTAAAATTAATGAGATGTTTTTATCACTGTGGAATGCATAAAGGTTTAATTAGTTACTATGCATACATTATTAGTCTGCATTCTCGCTTTGTGTGCCCAATCCGTGATAGACATGTCTACGTTTAAAGAAATAAAGTGATAAAGTAGGGCTCCTTCAAATTAGTCGCCAAATGTCGCGTGAAAGCAATGCTGCTTTGTGAATCGATATATTTATATACTAATCTATACTAATATTTAAAGCTGAAGAGTTTGTTTGTTTGTTTGTTTGAACGCGCTAATCTCAGGCACTACTGGTTCAAATTGGAAAATTCTTTTTGTGTTGGATTAGTCCATTTGACGAGGAACATTACGCTGCGACCAATAGGAGCGAAGCATCAGTGACAAATGTTGCAAGAACGGGGAAAATCTCCCCCCCCCCCCCCCCCCCCCCCCCCCCTCGCATCCATCCGCTTCCAGAGACGCTGTTAATATAACTTGAACAGGGTTGTGGAGAAATAAAATATCGTACCCTATTCCTCGTGTCAACAACGGTGACCTCAGATTGACAATAAGCAATAAAGCTTATTGACGTCCCGGGGGGAGGGCCCAGCTGTCTTGGAACTCACATCGAATTTAATCAGGAAGACAACTAAACGGAGTGGGAAGCATTGAAAGAACTACTTCTACTGTGTGTAAACAAACGTGTTTAGTTAGAGACTGGCGCTGCGTTGTAGAATGACATCGAATAATTTGGCTGTGCGTAAACGACACCATTACTGACGTCAGTGACAACATGGTGACAACTTTACATGTAAACCATACTCATTAGTTATTTAGCAATCAGTTTCCGCTTACATTTCATATGAAATTTAATGAATGATTGGGAAGGGTAACTAATATTCTGAACAGTTCACTCACCATTATCAATACCATTGTTATTAATAATTAATAAATTGTGTGCATTTATAATTTAAAATAATTATATCCTACTCGCATTCCGTAAAAGTGTTTGTCGTTAATTCGTGTAAATTATTTATAATTGATTACCTAATTTATAAGTCATAATTATTATCACACAGCAAATCCTAACATGCGCACTTATGAGTAATGCTTGCTTTTATTATTATGTTGATAAAATACAACTTCGAACTAGTAGCTTTCATAACAGTACAGTTAAATTACAATATTAGTCACATTTTAATCTTAATTCTATATTAAGTCTCGAAGTATATTATCTCTTCTTTTGTTTTTCATTATATTGACGTGTCACTTACATCTACGAATGTGTCATTTTCTTCTGTTTTTGTAAAACTCACCTATCGTTACATCTCATTCCACTTGGATTCATTGCTTGATCCCTCGATGGATCTTAGGCGACTTTTTTTCCACTTGAATCCCTCAATGCATACTGGGCGACTTTTAAAATTCCAACTTGAATCCATTATTATAGTTCCTTTTCATAAATAATAGAAGAGCAGATATGATTCTTGCAAATGTTAAATTTAAATTGAAATAAATTACTACAACGTATAAACCACTGCCCCATTATTACAAACATAAGTAAGCTTGTTTTGTCACTTTCGCATTTCATTCTCCTCTAGAATGACAGTCACTAAACAGATTTTATTTAATGCTCGTTATTTATTAATAAAAAAAATAAGAAGTTTATTCAATTAGGGAGCTAATGTATTATATATATGTTATAAATGTTATAAAAAAAGTGACAATCAGTCATTTAATAATACACTTTTTCATTATTCCAGCCGTCCAAAATGAAAGGGATCGGATCAACTGTCGGCGGCCATCATATGAGGAGCCAACGCAAGCCAATGGATTGTCAGTAGTGTCGCTACTCAATGCTGAACTCCTGAGTAGAAAGGTCATAGACGAGGTGAGATTACATACTAGCTGATGCCCGCGATTTTACCCGCAAAATCCCATTGTTTCCGTTCCCGAAATGAGATAAAAACTATGTGTTAATCCCTGTTATAAAGTATCTGTATACCAATTTTCAAGTAAATCTGTCCAGTTTTTTCGTGAAAGAATCACATACAAACTTCGCGTTTATTATTCGACGTTTGACGACCTCCGTGGCGTAATGGTTACCACGCCAGACCGCCACCCAAGAGGTCCCGGGTTCGAATCCCGGTCGGGTCATGATGAAAAACGAACTTTTTCGGATTGGCCTCGGGTCTTGGATGTTTGTCTTATATGTATTTGTTATAAAATATAGTATCGTTGAGTTATATCCCATAACACAAGTTTCGAACTTACTTTGGGGCTAGCTCAATCTGTGTGAATTGTCCCTAGCTATATATATATACTTATTTTTTTTTTTTATTAACAACTTAACTGTGCGCCTACTGAAAGAAAATTTATCTCCAATGTGTTTTTTTTTTGCAACCACAACAAAATATTATTATTGGTGTTAGAATTTTAAAAACGAATTCTAAAGGTGGGTCTACGCTAGACGAGCTGAGCGCAAGCCGAACCGCTCTGCTCGCGGTGACAAGTGTGGTTCGAGACTCGTAAGTCGGCCCACACTCGAATTTTGGCTCGGCTCGTGCTCCACTCGTGCTCGGCTATGCACACGAAGGCAAAAATTTGTAATAAAATCCGTAGTATTATTTTGTTATGATGCCAGACTATGACAAATTCCTCATAAAATATGAATTAATTTCATTGAAGTATTTATTTGTCTGCCTTTAAATGTATTAGTCACTCAATCGTGTTACTATGCGAGACGTTTTGATTCCATATATGGCTATATTTTATTTTATTATCACGTTCTATATATACAGTCAGCGGCAATGTTATGATTTTAGTATCGTGTCACTGTAAATGTTGTCACTCCAAAAGTCTTGAGTAATTGAAATGTTAAACAAGTGACAAGTGACAAGGTAGTTAAGTAACCAACATTATTTTATACTGTTGACTGTATTGATGATTTTATTTTATATAGTACTAGCGAAACCCACGCAACTTCGTTTGTGTGTATCCCGTTTTCCCGTGGGAATTTCCAATTTTTCTCTTCCTAAGAACCATCCTCGTACTTCAAGGAATATTCTAAAAAGCCGTCCTTGAGATTTGCGCTTAGCAACACATTTAGGGCTCCATTTTTATATTATAGATTTACCGAATGTCTGTTATTTTATGCTAGAGTTATACCAGTTCGTGTCGCAAGACAAGGATATTGGTTTCATACATTTAGTACGCTTAGAATTACATAGAGTACCGTGACGCGCTACAATGAGCTGCTACACGCTATCCCAACTAGGGGGCAATTCCTGTCTTGAAATGGCTACACCCAGAAAGCTATCGTTCATGGTGTAATCTAAAAAAACTTTATTTGTCTTGTGACAAGACCAACCGTTCTCTCAGGTGACAGATTAACAACCGCCGTTGTTCAATAAGCTATTTTAAAAGAATAAAAAAACTTGTTGTTCATCAACAGACCATTAACGTGAGCGATGCTGAGATCAACAACCGCAACCTGGCGAAGATCAACGACGTGTGCGACTCCATCAAACAGCAGCTTCTCATCCTGGTCGAGTGGGCGAAATACATCCCGGCGTTCACGGAGCTACATTTAGATGACCAGGTAACTTCAACTTCACATGCCGCCGCGTGCCCATACACAATAGATAGCACGGCATCTCGTAGTGTCACTCAATATACCGTCAACCTTCGATCACATATAAAAACTAGATACCTACACAAACAGCTATCAATACGACATATCAAAAAAGTCCTCTATTAGAGTAAATTTGAATTCATACGTACTTACGGCTCTGCTTTAGTGCTTACCCCTTGTTTACCACCGTCCATCCACTTTCATTGGCTGACTGTACATCTGGGGCCCGATTCTACTAACACAAATGCACTTAAACAAAACATAATGTTTAACTTATTGTTTAAGTCCATAACAAATGTCAAAAACTATACCACTGATACACTATCGGCATTCTTTTGAGACACAATTGAGACACCATTGAAAGTCCATTGGTGCATATGTGTTAGTAGAATCGGGCCCCTGTTCGCTTGCCGCACTGCGCTGTGCCATCGCTGAGTCTCCTACACCTAACGATTTGTTTACTAGGCCGAGTACCCACTCTCGTAGTATCGTTTTACTGTCTCGCCGTACTCGTAACGTGTAGAAGACCCATTATAGCGGCGAGGTCGCACCCTGGTTGGTAGGTCAAAAAAAAATTTAAAGCTTTTATTTACTCTCTTCCTGTCCATGCTTTTCCTGTCGATTATAGCATGGGGTACTTCAAAAAGGGTGTGAAGAGGTTCTTGCAGGGTCGGTAACGCGTTAGTGATGCTCCTGGTATTGCAAACGACCATAGGCTGCGGTGACTGCTTATCATCAGGCGGCTGCATGCTTGTTTGCCACCGTAGTGGTATAAAAAAAAATTCACTTTCTCTCGTCAAAGATTATATAACAATAATATTTTTTTGTGTTAATAATCTACTCTATAAACTGCAAACCCGCGCAATGGTTTTTATTTATATTTAATACATATTAATTAATTAAATTAAATAATATTATAAATGAGAAAGTGACAAGCCCACCACACATTCCCACCACTGTGTCTCCTGTGTAGCCAGGATCAACAACGGCGACCTCAGATAGACAATAAGCAATGAAGCTTATTGACGTCCCGGGGAAGAAAACTACAGCTGTTTTGAAACTCACAACGAATTTAATCAGAAAGAAGATAGTCGGAGTAGGAAGTATTGAAAGGACTTCCCTCCTTGACAATGAGAAAGTGAGTTTGTTTGTTTGTTATTCATTCACGGCTTGACTAAACAGCCGATCATTATGAAAATTTGCATACATATTGTTAGGGGTACAGAGCCCAACATAGGCTACTTTTTATCCCGTGAAAGTATGTCGTTCCAATGGGAAAATAATGTTTCTACTATAGAGGGCGCTGTATCGGCCAACAGATGGCGCCACAAGTCGCGCTATGGGTTGTTTTGTTGTCAAACGAGATCTATGTAGTCATAAAATTAACGCGAGCGAAGCCGCGGGGAAAAGCTAGTATTAATTAAATAAATAAACTCAAATAGCTCAAGTTTTTTAAAAAAATAGCTGACGTCACCGTGCGTATAACGCACGAGTCACCAGTCGGTTACATTGACCTGTGGGTTAGCGATAAATAGAACACATTAACTGCATATTATTAATGACTTTTTATTTACCGACGATTATAATACGAACTTAAAGTAGTACAGTCGAGGGCACGCGAACTAAATAAACAAAGTTAAGCAACGACGTCCGAAGACAGTATTTGGATGAGTTTCATATTTGCAGAAGCCATGATAGGCGGCTGTTGTCATTCAATTAACAAGTTAGTGAATAGTCTTTGATTTTTGACTTAAAAACATTAACCAGTCGCAGCCAAAGTTTTCCAGACGCAAATGTACAGCGTGGCGGAGTACGTTTTTTTTTTACAACAAAGTTGGCAAACAAGCATACGGCCTACTGCTCCGATTTGAGCGGATTATCGGCTGTGCCCTACCTCTCTTAATTTTCTGAAGCCTCTCGTCATATTGAAAACTAACGCCCCGTCCCAACTTCGCACGGGAAGGATCCCTAAGGAAACCTATTTTTTTTTAAAGTAAAATTCCACCCGAGAATAGCGTATATTCCCAACGGTGAAAGAATTTTTCAAATCGGTCCAGTACTTTTTGGGTTTATTCGTTACAAACAAATATACAAATCTTTCCTCTTTGTAATATTTGTTAGATAAAGGTAGACTCAAATACCAGCGGTGGGATATCTAGAGTGTAGTGTAAGCACAGAGCACCCCTAATCGAGTCCGCAATGCCCATTTATTTTTTGAAAACGACATCGCCACAAGTGCGGGGTGCGGGGAGAACTGTGTTCTGATTGGGCAGATCAAGGACACGTCATGTCGTAAATCAAATTGGTGCACTTTGATTGGTGGGCGTGTAGCGGGAGCGATGGCGATGTGCTCGACCGCCACAAAGGGAAGATCTTCCGGCCAGGCTGGGTGTCATGCCTGGGGAACCGCGGCTCCGACAATGTATGTGTCGGAGGTTGTATATATATCTCCATATCGTAGAAACTTCGATAGCGCGATTCAGGATTTCTAAGTGTCGTCGTATATGACGTCATGTGTTCGCATTGTGAACTTTTTCTTCACTCTGTAGTTCTTCTGTATGGCGATAGGTGTCGCCACAGTACTCCCCTCCAGGATCGAAGGTCCGATGAGATGATGATCAGCAGTCTGTGCTTCTCGTTAGCTTGCCCAGTGAGTCGGGCTTGAGTGTGCGTGCTCCAAGTGTCCCAGTGAGTCGGGCGTGAGCGTGCGTGCTTGATGTATCCCAGTGAATCGGGATGAGTGATGTCCCAGTGAGTCGGGATGATGCATGTCCCAGTGAGTCGGGATGCAGAATATCCAAGTGAGTCTGGATGAGGAATATCCCAGTGAGTCGGGATGAGGATTATCCAAGTGAGTCTGGATGAGTAATATCCCAGTGAGTCGGGATGAGGGTTATCCCAGTGAGTCGGGATAAGGGGCGCAGGAACAGGTAGCTCGGTGAGTTGGCTGCGATGAACCTGATTTTCCCCGTAGCTGGAGTGCCGTGAGACTGCTGATGATGAGGCTTCATGTTGAGGAGTGAAGAATGTGATGACGTCAGAGCTGATGAGGAGATATGATGGAGAAGGCTGCTTCCAATCACGTCGGGGTCACCACTGTAGCGGGAGCGATGGCGATGTGCTCGACCGCCACAAAGGGAAGATCTTCCGGCCAGGCTGGGTGTTATGCCTGGGGAACCGCGGCTCCGACAATGTATGTGTCGGAGGTTGTATATATATCTCCATATCGTAGAAACTTCGATAGCGCGATTCAGGATTTCTAAGTGTCGTCGTATATGACGTCATGTGTTCGCATTGTGAACTTTTTCTTCACTCTGTAGTTCTTCTGTATGGCGATAGGTGTCGCCACAGGCGTATCATCAATATTAGTAGTTGTACTGCATAAGCTTGGCAGAAGCGGGGGCCCTGATATGTGGTCTCTATTGGGTGCTCTGTAAGTGTAAGCAAATACTATAGAAGACTAATACCCACAGCTCCTGACGTTTCTCATACAATGACTTGGCAACCTCCGTTCACCTCATGCCGCTAGGGGCGCTATAACATTTTGCATACAAAACGCACAGTTCACCTCATGCCGCTAGGGGCGCTATAACATTTTGCATACAAAACGCACAGTTCACCTCATGCCGCTAGGGGCGCTATAACATTTTGCATACAAAAGTTTTGAAATCGTTCACCTCATGCCGTAGGGGCGCTAGTGTCGCGTCTTGCCCGAATTCTTCCGAAGCTGTGGGTATTACTCGTCTATAGTATTTGGTGTAAGTATACAATTTCTCAATTTATGTTATAGGTGGCGCTGCTGCGCGCGCACGCTGGCGAACACCTATTACTAGGATGCGCGCGCCGGTCATTGCACCTCAAAGATGTACTGCTTCTGGGCAACAACTGCATCATCGCCAAACACAATATTGGTAATTATTTATTTACTCTTGTTCACACATTAATATAGTAAAAATAATGATTTATTATTTTTATCATATTAATATGTGAACAAGAGACCATTTTAGACGTTTTTCATACGATTATGTGATCGGCGCCGCATACCGCAGCGTTGTGCGATGATATGATTTTAATATTAGTTACTACTTATCCGACTATGTAAAAGCTAAATGTTTTAAATAATAGACATTTAAAAAAGTTATGACCTGGAATAACCTCGGCGCCTCTTCTCAATGAGTGCGAGTGAAGAGCATCCATCCAAGTCTAACTTATGCGATGCTTACTGATTACAGTTATCACAAATTGAAGAACTAGTATCCACGTTATTCTCTATGACTTAAGAATGTTATATCTTTTTCAATTATCGAAATCGGACCATTACTTACGAAGATATTAAGTAATGAACATTATGCCGCTTCAGCCGTAAAAGTCAATGTGCGCGGATGCGCGTGACGTCACTACGACGGCGATCGGAACCGTGCAAGCGCAGTCGGCTCCGGGACTCATAGTTCACGATTCGATCTGTTGCCAATACCACAGAATATTAAATAGTACTACGCTTAATACTTGTTAAAGAGTGTAAGTACCTACTTAAACACGTATTTTATTATT
Source organism: Endotricha flammealis (assembly GCA_905163395.2). NCBI lineage: Eukaryota > Metazoa > Arthropoda > Insecta > Lepidoptera > Pyralidae > Endotricha > Endotricha flammealis. The sequence continues at coordinate 4,863,016 of LR990870.1, read as the reverse complement.
ACCACAATATCACTACATAGTATAAAACAAAGTCGCTTTCTCTGTCCCTATGTCCCTATGTCCCTTTGTATGCTTAAATCTTTAAAACTACGCAACGGATTTTGATGCGGTTTTTTTTAATTGATAGAGTGATTCAAGGGGAAGGTTTTAAAGTATCATACATTCCAAAATTCCCACGGGAAAGCGGGATACACGCAAACGAAGTTGCGCGGGTTTCGCTAGTTAATAATAAAATACGTGTTTAAGTAGGTACTTAATATGAGTAATAATAAAGTAGAAGTTGGTTTTGTGCAAGCTCAATCAGATAACCCGTTCATTCCCACTAGTCTCTTTGGTAGTTCCTTTATTAATGAAACTAGTGGTACTTTTTATTCCCACTAGTCCATTTGAAAATTCTAAAGGAACTAGTGGGACAAAAAAGTTCCACTAGTTCCTTTTAATTATGTTAGGTATGGCATCGGAATAAGTTAGGTATAGTTTTGGAATGTGCTAGTAATGATTTTTTGGTGAGTTAGTTAGGTATAGTTTTGGGGTGTATTATGAATGTTTTTGGCATGAGTTCGGAATGGTTTGGGCATGAGTTCGGAATGGTTTTGGGGTGAGTTAAGATTGGTTTTGGAGGGAGTTAGGAATGTGTATGACCGTGCAAAACAAAAATTGACACGATAAATGTAAATAATTCCGAAACGGATCATTGTATCGAAAAATGATCTTTCCACACCCTCTCAATGTTTTGAAGAGACCTATCGAGACCTATCTAACGATACCCCACAAGATAGGGTGGGCGCGAAAAAAAATTCATTTTTACTTTACAAGTACGGGAGGCACCCCAATATAAAAATATTTTTCAAAATTTTGTTCCAGCACTATATTACCATTGTTAGTATGTGTATACATATCAAATTCTAGCTTTCTAGCATTAAGCGTCTAGGCGCTAGACCGCGGACAGACGGGCAGACAGACATGGCGAAACTATAAGGGTTCCTTTTACTACTACGGAACCCTAAAAAGAACCTGAAATCAGAAATCTATCCAAAAACAATCAGAAAATCATCGAAAAACCATCTGTAAACCATTTACAAACCATTCCGAAACCGTCAGAAGTCTTACTGGTTCCTTTAGAACTTTCAAAGGGACTACCAAAGGGACTAGTGGGAAAGGGTCTTGTAGACTTGTTAGAGGGTGGAACTTTATCATCTCTTTTTGCAACGGAATACCACTTTTTTCGTAATTTTGGGTCTCTCGGCACGTTAAAGAATAGTTTTTCTGGCGTTTTAAATGTAGTATTTGTACATTTCAGCACTATACAATATTTATACATTGTTAAAAAGGCAAATTAGACACAAATCTGATCAAAATCTGAATTTAATCAAACAAAACACTGCGCGCCTCATCGCTGCCAACGGCTAACTGGCGGCGACCGTCACCGTGACGTCACAGCCACCGCGGGCGCCCGGTTAGGAAACTTCCCTAGTAATTTGGTCATAACTTCGTCAATTTTTGTCGTAGAATATTTTTTTTTGCACTATATGTTAAGGATTTCATAGCTCTATAAATCTGCATTCTCAACTAAAAACGTTACTGATCCTCATTGAAAAAAGATTTGAATTAAACAGAAAACAGTTTTTTGTCTCCATGTTTTTTTATTATTAATTGCGTACACTTTACTGCACAAATGGCGGCAAAATTAACGCAAGATTTGTTTTTGCCGCCATTTATTTATGAAGTAAAGTGTACACCTATCCTTACTAATATTATAAACGAGAAAGTGAGTTTGTTTGTTTGTTATTCCTTCACGGCTTGACTAAGCAGCCGATCATTATGAAAATTTGCATACATATTGTTAGAGGTACAGAGCCCAACATAGGCTAATTTTTATCCCGTGAAAGTATGTCATTTCAATGGAAAAATATTTTTTCTACTATGGAGGGTGCTGTATGGGATGGGCTATTGGCCAACAGATGGCGCCACAAGTCGCGTTATGGGTTGTTTTGTTGATAAACGAGATCTATGACAAAAAAATAACGCGAGCGAAGCCGCGGGGAAAAGCTAGTATACCAATAATTTCGTGTTTCATCAAAATATTTTCTTTCTCCACAGACGGGCGCATGGACATCGACATCAGCATGATCGGCATCCGCGTGATGGACGAGATCGTGAAGCCCCTGCGCGAGATCGACATCGACGACACAGAGTTCGCCTGCCTCAAAGCGATCGTCTTCTTTGATCCCAGTTAGTACAAAATATTATAGAGCTGACATTAATATATATAAAAAAAGTCATGTTAGTTACACCATTATATAACTCAAGAACGGCTAAAGCGATTTTGCAGAAAATTGGTGAAGAGGTAGCTTAGAACCAAGAGCAGGACATAGCTTTTTATCCCGTTAGGGTAGGGTAGTGCCTGTAAGCAAATACTATAGAAATATAATACGCACAGCTCTTGACGTTTCTCATACAATGACTTGGCAACCTCCTGTTCACCTCATGCCGCTAGGGGCGCTAGTGTCGCGTTAACATTTTGCATATAAAACGCACAAAAGTTTTGAAATCGTTCACCTCATGCCGCCCTATTTCTATAGTAGCGCTAGTGTCGCGCGTCTTGCCCGAATTCTTCCGAAGCTGTGCGTATTAACTCGGTAGAGTTTCTATAGTATTTGCTGTAAGGGTCCGTTCAAACAGACCGACTCGGAGAGGAGAGCAGGTTCTTATCTCGTTGAAAACAGAGTTTTTAGTATTTGTAGTAAGGTTTATTTTTGCATGTGCATTGCTTTTGTCATTAAGAATTCTTGAACGCGCTTGGTGTGAAATAATAAGAGGAGCTGACCGGCTTCGATTGCAGCCGTTCGGCTACGATTGCATGCTCGCATGCATGCAGATCGCTTCCAGCCGGTCTATGTGAAATAGTTGGCGGCTCCGCTCCGACCAACTCCAAGCGTATACGATCCGGTCTGTGTGAAAAGAAAAATGCGCGCCGATGCTCACCGAGCCGGTCTGTCTGAACGGACCCTAAGGCGGAACAAAGTTTGCCGGGTCAGCTAGTTAAGAGGGCGCACCCAAATCAACGCAACTCAAAATCGAAGCGTGTTATTTTACGAAACTACTGAGCCACGAACATGAGCGTGCGCCGGCGAAGACAAATGATTTTGATACTTTTATGATAAAACTTCACTATTTTATAATAGTAGACTCGAAGTTCATGTGATTTTAGCTACAGACCTATTTCTATGTAGAACATAAGTATCGTTATTATGTAATTGAAATTTTTTTTCGACATTCTTCATGTCTCGTTTGGAAATAAATACAAATAATGTATCTTTACTCGTGTATTAATACATATGGATTATGGAGAAGCATAACAATAAAGTACTCATAATAGATATAGGTACATATAATTATTTGTATTAGAAACATGTGTTTCTAATTGGCATACATAGACTCTACCATCTATCTACCAATTCTGGTAAAATACATTTCTTGTAAAATTTCACCAATTTCGATTCCATCTTTGATGACAAAAATTCGTCATCTGTTTTAATTCTGGCAGTCTTCAGACGAAATTGGGGCCCAAAAAAACCTTGTAATTTAATTTTTTTTTGCCATATTTGGAGAGTTATGATATTGGTCTGTAATGCACAGTACAAAATCGTGTTATTTTTTATCCATACGGAAATAAAAGCAAAAATTTTAGAAAACAAATTTTGATTTTGTGAAATTTTCAACAAAAATTCAATTAAAATATTTAAAAGGCCTTGCTAATTTCGTAAATACTTCATTTGAGTAAGATCTACAATTGTTTTCTATCCAAAAAAGGAAAAATAATTGCTCTAAGTTACTCCATTGCAGAAAAAAAAGCCATAATTAAAAGCATCAGCAGGTAGCAGTTTCTGAAAAAATTGCGAAATTTTAGAAATTTTTGCTCCAGGACTAAAACTATGCATTTTTCACAATGTTTTCTACACCTATATGTATTAAATTACATACATTACCTACAATGTGCGACCAATCGCAGCTCTATTGACACCATAGGAGCCAAGCTGTGGCTTTTCATATATGACCTAATTTTACCAAACATTGAAATTTTCAAGTTTTACGTACTTCGCGAAATATTGGAAAAAACCACGTAACCTACGAAGAACCGTCACTGGAAATACTTTGTAGTAGATTTAACTAGCTTTTATTAGACCTCATAGCCAAGTTTGTGAGACTAGCGGTTCACCCACAATCTCAAAAAGATGAAAAGATGAACAAATGGGTTATAAAGAGAAATGATTCTTTGGTTGGGATTGGGATTCAATTCCATCACCAGGATGGTTTTCATTTTGAAGAAGATGAAAAAGTACGGGCTCTTGTTTTTCTTCCTCTTCGTGTCCTCCTTGATCATACGGACTGAAACATATGAAACAGCAATTTTTTTTTCGATTTCGCAATAATCGACCTCCTTAGTAGAACTTGTCATATATTATAATTTATAACCATTATATTAATTAAAGGCCTTTTAGCCCTTGCTTTATTTAAATTTTCAACATTTCGTCTTTTTCTTTTTTTAGATAAAAACTGCTTATTTTTGTTCCCCATACTCTGAAACATATTGACAACGCGTGAGTGATATCCTCGGTATTGCAAGCGTCTATAGTATGCTTGTTTGCAAAGTTTGTGGCATAAAAAAAACATAGTTGTTTTCAATCACATGGATAATTGAACACAAAGACAATTTAATAAATAAACACATTTTCTGCAATTGAAACTACCCAAGTGAATTTTCATGACCTCACTTGGCTACTTTTAATGCTCCAAACAGTATTTTACATCTGTCTCCAGACAATAGTAAATATTGTGTACATTGCACGAAATAGAACGAAAAACTGTACGCGTGACCTCAACCTGACATGAATACAAATTCTGATAAACAAAATATGTACAAAAATAACATTGTTTGGGTAGGCTATTATTATTAAATATCTAAAAAAAATGGTTGTTTACTTGTTTTTTTCTTTATTTATTTTACGGGTTTTAGAAAGGATCGCTAGTTAAAAAAAAAAATATATAGCCTATGGTCACCCGAGGATAGTGTAGCTTCACAGCCATCATACAACGCGCGTGAAATAATTACCTATTTCTACTACATAGGCCAATGTCTGTACACGCGCACACGTATACACATTCGTTCACTAAACGCACACCTTTGCGACTGAGGGGAGCCCTCGGTCTTGGGGCTCCCGGGGTAAGGTAACTCGGTCCGGTGCGGGGCGGAGAGTGGCCATTCTACTCCGGGTTATTACTTATTCTATGGTAGCTTCCCAACGGTGAAAGAATTTTTCAAATCGCTCCAGTAGTATTTGAGTTTTTTCGTTACAAACAAAAATCAAATTCCTCTTTATCCTTGTTTTGTAACTTAGTGATAAGAAGAGTGGAGGGTCCTGGCACAGACATTTATTGCTTAAAAGGAACCTCCAGCAACCTAATAGAGGATTTTGTTACTTAAGAGAGGTAGGGCACAGCGGATAATCTGCTCAAATCGGAGCAGCCCGTCTGGGGAAGGACCTCCACCTTACAGAAGATCGTAGCCAAATAGCAATGGTCTCGGCCATGTTGTGTTCCTACGGTGAGTAAGGTCTCCAGAGCTCCACTTGGGGGGGTTGGGAGGGTTGGCAACGCGTGAGTGATACCCCCGGTATTGCTTACGTATATAGGCTACGGTGACGGCTTACCATCAGGCCGACCGTATGCTTGTTTGCCACCTGTGTGGTATAAAAAAAAAAAAATAATAATAAAGAATTTTTTTTTTGTAATATGTTCATTTTCAATGTTTTTTTTTCTTTTACAGACGCCAAAGGCCTATCCCAACCGCAGAAGATAAAGCAACTCCGCTATCAGATCCAAATTAACTTAGAGGACTACATTAGTGATAGGCAGTATGATGGACGCGGTCGTTTTGGCGAACTGCTATTGTGCTTGCCGCCACTGCAAAGCATCACTTGGCAAATGATCGAACAGATACAATTCGCCAAGCTGTTCGGCGTGGCACACGTCGACAGTCTACTGCAGGAGATGTTGTTGGGAGGTAAATTGATATATCTGTTTAGTTTGAGAAACTCGACTCTGGACGTCGCTATATGTCGCACTTTAAATCGAACACGCAAGTTAAATAACGTCGACCCTAGTCAGTGTTTGGGTGGGCAATATTGTATTTTAACTGTAGGGTACGTAAAAATACGTACCTACATAATATAATGTATAAAAAAATCTTCAATATTTGAGGGTTTTGTCTAACCAGCAGCAACTATTATCATAGCTCCGTACATTTTTCTACTATTCTTGAAAGAATTTCTACTCATAATAGTGCATTTTTTTAGTGTATATTAACTTGCCATAGGAGCATCGGCCGATACGGCCATGGAGGAGGCCGCGGGCTCAGGGCCGGGCGCCGAAGCGTCTTCTCCGCTGTCGACAGCTTCTTCGCCGCCCCTCGTCCCGCAGCTGCCGCTGCCCGAGCCCTTCCTCGAGCCCATGCCCTTCAAGCAGGAGCCTAATATGTGAGAACATTAACATATGGTTGCTGGGCTATAGTTTTATTACGCCTGATTTTATGGATAGCGATGCCTTTAAGTATCTGATCGACGACTCGAGACATTGATAGTGTGCACTATCGTGCGTTGCTCTTAGTGTCCGATCGACGACTCGACGATCATCGTAATGCCGAGTACAGGCTGCTGTAACGTAACAGTTAATGTAACAGATTTCCATAGTGTGGACGCCTTGCGCGTACGAACCGTGCACACTACGCGCACGAACCGAGCATCCAACTCTTACTCGCCGCGGTCGATGGAGGAAGAAAACACAATGCTGCTGCGTCCACACTATAAAATGTTACAGCAGTCTGTACGCAGCATAATACGCAAGCTTGCGTACGCGTGCGCACTCGTCCGTGTTTTAGCGGACGCCCTTTGCATTATTTTGACAGTTGAGTCTTCATTTTGATAGGTGCACGGATCCATAAAGTCACGCACTCCAACCTTAATACAATAAAGTCACGAAATCACAGCGTACTAACGAAATTTTATTTGTGGAAAATGCAATGGTGATTAAAATTAAACTGTTCTTCGATTTTTTTAATATATATTTTTCGATATTCATAATAAACTTTTGTGACTTTGTTGTAATGGTATATAGAAGCGTGCATTAAAATATTTTTATTGAATATTTATTTAATCGTAGGTATATAATAAATTATTTACAAATTCTAAAATGTTATTACGACTTTTTTCGTTAATAAAGTACATTATAGGCGAGACGCGCCCGTAACTTTTAAACAAAATCTCTATATGAAATGTGTATAGTTTTCTTTGTAATACATTTCGCGGCCCGCCCGTAATACTAACCATTAGAAATTAATTGAGAAAATGACAATAAAAAATAATATCACACTTTTATAGATCTCATTAACGTAGTTGTATCAGAAATCATAATGTTAACTTTAAACAGTTATCGGGCAGCAACAATAACATTGTATACTCATAAAACTATTTTGTTGATCGCCAAATAGAGATAAGAAAGTATTTATTCTCTTATCACTTATGATAAGAGCAATGTTGGTAGCATTGTTAACTTTTTTGTCAAATTAAAATATTACTGTTTTTACAAGGGTGCTAACACATGACGACTTTTTGTAGTAATGCAGTCGCGCGTTTACAATACGCGCTTCTGTATCGCTACTGCCGCGAGTTATTCGCGTTCGAGTAAGACAGGATAGCGACTGTATCGATGCGTACTCGCGACCGTATCGCAACAAAAAGTCGTCGTGGGCTAGCGCTATAAGAGCCGTTTTATAGGCCTCATTGCAAAGATTACCCTGCATTTGCGATCCATATGCGTTTGTGAGGTATATTTTTATACGTAGGAACGCGTACCGCTGCCGTGTAGAATCGACTAACGTTTAAAAAATAGCTGTAACTTTATGTACTAACATTGGGTGAATATTCGAACTACGTCTTTTCTTGTGTGAGCTTGTTTGCCACCGCCGTCATGGTATAAAGAAAGTCTGGAAATTTTAATTACATGAAGTAAAATTGTATAAAGCAATTAATTAGATGTGTTTCAACGACCTTATACACAGTGTGACGAGCTTTATCTGTAAGGGCGCGTTGAGATGACGCGATATTTTTCGCGACGTCTAAACGCGCGCTGTCAATTTACCGTTAGACGTACTAGAGCCTTCATTCAACGTAACAAGGCTTATATTTCAATACGTATAATATTGTTATCACAGATATCACAAAAACAAGTTCGCATTTTAATATAATTTTTATTTTATTAACAATTTCATGTCTATTTAAAATATTTTCTTTTTTCTATAAAGACGTAGTACGAATATTAGTTAGATTTCTCTGGTGTTGGCTGTGGTGTGAAGTAGACAGATTGTAACCTGTGTATTGTTTCACCAGGAGCCCAGACCACGTGTCCACAGTAAGGAGTGCCGACATAACAATGTTATAGTGAAGCAACCATGCCATAATTGTACTAATAGTCAAACCTAAAACTCATTGTCTACATAGCGTTATATGTAAGATCCGCGCCACGAGAGATGAGACCTGGCATATCAAGTGCGACCTTTCTATACCATTTTACTAGAAATAGTCTACTGCGCAAGTGAGATCGGCAATCAATCGTCTCATCTCTCATGCGCGGATAACCAATATTATACCACTCAAAACAAAATAAGGTCACAAATTTGAAGTGTCTTGAACAAAACGATATTTTTTTGTGGATCATTTTGAATCAATTTCACACTAGAAAAATTACAGACACATCAACCTGTTGTTATTGTAAACGTTAAATATTTGTGGTTGTTTAATTACGAGTGGCCCTTATTTTGTTTTACTATCATCGAAAGACACCAGCGGGGCATGAAAGTGTCCATCGGAAACAACGCAACACGTACTCCTGACAAAAAGACATTACTAGTTAGAATAAGGTTCAAAGCAGCTTAGACTTCAACGAAACGTCAGTCCGTATGTTTGGAATTTACTTTCATGGTAGATGATCCCCGCAGACCCCCCCGCAGAGTATTTTATTGAATTCCCAAATAATTTATTAATTGACTGAGAGAGTATATTTTAAAAGTTGGGGGAGATTTTAGCTCCATGGACACAGCTGGCTGGTAAGAAAATGATGGTTGATCCTAGAAACCTGCTTTATAACGACAAATGTATGAAACGCTACGTGGACAGTAAGCTTACATTACACAAAAATGTATGCATGAATCCGTCGACTTAAGCTTGCCGCTTAGTTTATATATTATACAAAGTTATAAAATTATACAATATTTCATATTCAACACCAGTTTTTGGGAACATAAGACTTTTTGTATGTAGATAGATTATGCCGAATATTACAAATAAATTGTGTGATGTAATCGACATAAATGATCAAAAGTGTTTGTATGCGTTATATTAAGCGCGGAACACACAGAGGATGAGGTTGGTAGGGCGCGATGCCAGGCGAAACTGTATCCGTTTAGTTTATTCATAAAAATTTCAAAACACGGTTCGCGACTGCGGGTCGCCTGACGTTCATATCTACTGCGCACACCCTACGCCCGACACGCACCCGTCGTCGTCTGTATGTTTCGCACATTAGTTTCGATGTATTTTCTATAGTATATTACGAGACCGCGGTGCCTGTACACATAGAATATTTTATATAGGTGTAGGTGACTTTCTGCCATTTTCCGATTTATTTATACAAACTTAGTTTTAGGTGTCAGATAACATTTTGTAAGTGCAATTATTTCCCTCGGCTGTGTATAATGAAGCACACTAGTAACATATCACTTGATGGAAAAGTAACTATTTTAATATAATTATGTATAGAGTATTTATATCTTCTAAAATTTTATTAAACTTGTAAAATGAATGTATTGTTTTGTAGGTATGTTGATGTATGACCAATTTTATATTATAGTCTATTGACACTTGGTGTGGTATTTTGAGGATGATGAAGGATGATTTATGCTAGACTGTGGCATCCCAGAGATATTTTATATGAGCATGGTATAGCATGAACAGCATATGCAACATGTTCGTGTTTTTTTGAAGCCGGCTCGGGTCTGTCACCTTCTTGCATAAAATCATCCCTAAATCTACTAAATGTAGGAGTAACGTAAGTTACCAAAAAGAAAGACAGGGACAGGTAATCCTAACGTTAAATGTAAGTATCATTGGAGACTCGATGTGTTGCCAGGAGCGTGAATTGTTTTTTTATATAAATCTTTTTCATACACGCATAGCGCGTTTTGATACGTTATTGTTTTAGTATAAAAATACCGTGTATTAGAATGCTCAAACCATTTGCTGCTTGTTTGTTTTTATGAGTTTTACCATTTTGCGGTGAAAGTTATTAATCATAGGTCCAATTCCAAGACGGACCGCAGCCCGCAGACTGCAAGCGACACTACTAGTTTTTATGTATCTCTATGAAAGTACCGCCGACCGCAGTGTCGCCACGTTTGAAATCACATAGAAATAAGTATATCGCTGCCGTCTGCAGTCTGCGGCGTGCGGTCCGTCTTGTAATTGTACCTTTACGGAGATATGTAAGTAGTCTTATTTCTAATATAGGTGCCTTATTTTCCTACGAGTTGTAGGTTGCTTGGTGTATTGTTGAAATTGTACATACTATGTTATGAATTTTAGTAGAATATATTTTAATAAATAAACCTGTTACACAACATGTTTTTATTAATTTTACAACCCCCCCCATTATCTTAACAAAAACGGTTACAATCTCTAGCGCTGTCTCACTCGTACAAATTAGGAATTGAGCGAGATAGTGCGTGAGTTTGAGATGAGATTGAAACTGTTTTTGTTACGAGAATAGCTGTTCAGACGAGGGAATTTTGTCCGTCAAAAACAAATTATGGGTTGTAATGTACACCATACTAATTTCTCTATTGGTAAATGTTCTATTTTGGCCGCAGACCAAATTCCCACGTCTGCGCATTTTAACCCTTTTATCGAAATACTTAATTGAAATCAGGCGAGTGGGGAGAGTTTCAATATGTATAAAACAGCGAGGTTGGTGGTCCATCCGCGGCCCGCGCAATCTTAATGCCCGAGAGGTATTCGCTGTCACTCGGTAGAGGTAATACCGCGTTGGTTCCGCTCAGGTATTTTGTATCAAGTTCTGCGGCCTGAAAGCAACAGTCCGCTTTGACATACCGTTTGCGTTTTTTCTGACGCAGATGGTAGTGAATACTGCTTACGTCTGAATAGCCCTTTTTCTTATTCTATGTCTTCTATTCGTTCATGTATATGTAATAAGTAATGATACAAGATAAATAATTCAATATTCCCTGAATTCTAGTGAAATTCAAGCTTTATTCTACTAAATAAAATAGATTAAACGTAAAAATTAATGTTTCCAAATGTATTCTATAAACTATTCATGAGTGGAAGGTTTCTCGGCGACGTCCATATATCCTTTTCTTCTGCTGCTACGATTTACGCAGCACAAATATATAACGGAGACTGTAGACACTGTGGCCATTATTACTAGAGCTATTATCACTTGAAACATGCCCTTAGTTATAAAAAGATGTACAATTTAGTTTGAACACATGAAATTATTTTCTAATAAAACTGTCACCTTGGCGTCTACAGATTTTTTATTACTAATTTACTCTTTGAATAGTACCTCTATGGACATCAAGAGTACGGCCCTAAAACAGATCACATATGTGCCGACGGCGGGCGGCGGCGGGGGCGCTTCGATCATGGTGGTAGTGACGGAAATCAGTAATACAAAATGTAAAGTATAAATAAAAAACACAATCTTTTTTAACTTATTGTATTTGATTGACAAATAAAATTATTATTATTATTTTAACAGCGAAATATAATTTTTAGATCTACAATTTTCCGAAAATCACAGACTCACATTCTCAATATATACCCTTAAATTTAATCATTGGCTTAATTTTTTGACAAAACGATATTTTTCACGTGGCAATTTAAAAAAATACAGTGCCACAAACTTATCTATGCCGAGTGCGGGGGCGCTAGGATCGAAGCTATAGTGCTACGAACACTTTTATGAACGTGAGTGACGTTTGTAGGAGGGCGTTACTGTGGCATATTTTCATACATTTTGTCAAAGGCGAACTGTCGAAAAGTGACATACAATATGAACGGGAGTTGTAGTTCCAATTCGGCCACGTTCATAAAGATGTTGGTAGATCTTTATTCAAGGCGTATTCATTAGTTCTAGTTTAGGCCACCGGCACAAATAAGTTTGTGGCACTGTACATGTAAAATCTTAAGGTCTACGCTAGACGAGCCGAGCCAAAATTCGTGTAGTGTGGACCGACTTACGAGTCTCGAACCACACTTGTCACCGCGAGCAGAGCGGCTCGGCTTGCGTTCAGCTTGTGCTCGGCTCGTCTAGCGTTTTCACCTTTATATTGGCACCACACTAGAAAGACAATAAGAAACTGGTGCACTTCGCAAACAGCGGTGGCGGCCTGCTTTCCTTCACTAAACAAAAATATTAAAACCTTGGTTTGATTGCTTTCTCGACTTTTTTAGATTCTCGCGCAACTGCATGCTCGTGCATGACCTTTCATGGACAACTATATAAACATACTCTATATAATAATTAAAACCTAATAAAGAATATCTCTCAGTCAAATAATGACGTCAATTGAATAAAATGTTTTATAATAAAAAAATCAGGGACAGGATTAGTATTGCAACCAAGTACCATATGGCAGACGTAGAATGGAATGGACGCCCTAAGATGAGTTGGTCAGACGGTATTAGCACAATCCGCGCCACGAGAGATGAGACCTGACGTATCACATGACTTGCGCAGTAGACGATTTCTATACCATTTTAGAAATCGTCTACTGCGCAAGTCTCATCTCTCGTGGTCCGAATTATCCCTTTAACTGAAAGTTAAAGTTGAAAGCTCTGAATAAGGAAATTAAGAAAAAGATAGGATTATTTATAATATTTTTATACACAATTCAAACAGCGCCTAGGACCAAACTCTTGAAAATAATTCCGCTCGATCGGCATTGGATTGTTACGTTTAGGTACTCTTTACAGACTAGACTAGCGCTAACTAAATACTAAACTAAATGAAATCGAATTGTACGCTAACCAAATTAAAGTAAAGTATAAAATTTTAAACGAATTAGGCGATTAACACACGGCACCGCGCGGTCGGGCGGTGTACGTGCGTTAGGCATCAACGGATTTAATAGAGGCCAATACGGACATGAGGTCCGCTTCACCGCGCACCGCCGCGGAGGGCGGTGCCGTGTGTTGAGCGCCTTAGCGTTTGCCAATAATTTTACATTGAAATTATACAGAATTGAAATTAAAATCGCGATTGCATTGCAGAGTAACCTAGCTGGTCCCAAAGTTTTTGTGCTATGGGTACCAGCCAACAGGTATATTATTGTAAATATATATTTTTTCTTCTTTTCGAGTCTTTACACAGATTAAATCAGATTTGACCGGTACCTGGCAACGGTAACACCCTTATTGGTTGCCAAGAGGATATATACTTATAATACATAGATTCATATCTACATAAAAAAAACATCAGACCTATATTAAAGATGAGATTTTTCTGTATTGTTTGTGATCTTAGTCCCACCAATGGAGAGTTTTAACATAAATATGTATGCTTGATAACTGCGGATAACAATTTTTTTACACTTACCGTCTATAAAAGTTGGACTGAACCATATATTTCGGCCGCATCCTCAATACTTTTTTTCATAATTAACCGGCGGCTGGTTTCTTTGTTTAGTTTGTATAGGTTAGTGACATGCTTCTGTTGCTAAACCTTCGCCGTTGTGTAAAATTTAAATTTGTTGAGGTGAAACTCCGTAAACTCCGATTAGTTCAAAAATATATTGCGCCGGCTTTTTCGTGTCAGCATTTTTCACTTCAATTCTAATTAAATGAGGACGAATCAGGTCCATATTGTTATTATTTCAAAACATGTCTAGAACTTTTTCCCTCGAAAATTATGTATTTACGGGCGCTGTGAAGGGTGAAAGTGTGCTAATTCCACGGAAACCAATTGTTAAAACCTCCTTGAAGGGTTGGCATATATCATATAGGTTAGCTAGGCCTGGCCCTACATCTTGTAGTGTTGGCGCCCACGTAGCAGAATTCCGTATCGATGCCGCATTCCCGCAAGTAGTGCATCCACTGAATCTGTTTCATTGACGGCTTGTCCGCATCTGTCTTTACTTCTACGAACCGTATCTGTAAATAGAATTATATTATATAAATATTTTAATGTTCACACAGTGCTACCTGGTCGAAAGTAAATTAAACCTATAAATAAATAAAAAACTTCATCTAACTTTTTCTCGGTCAACTTTGGGGGTAGAATATGGGGATAGAATAGGGCCGGGGTAAGGCTGCAGTCGTGTGAAGTCAATATGACATACAGTCGTGCCTTCAACTTTGCTCGGTTGGCTACAGTCGTGTAGTGTCGCCGCATGCAAGTCGAACGTACAACTGCATGCAGTTGAATACACCAACTACGTGAAGTTGGTGAGATGGAGTCAGTCTGATGGCAGCCTAACGAGTCACGATAAAACACGATATAGTATGGTAGAATATTTATAATGTTAATAAAATTTTAATTGATTAATTCAATACAAGTAACATGGTCTCACCTTCCTCGTGAGCACATTCCACAGCGTCAGGTCCGGGAAGCCGGAGCTGGCGTAGCAGTAGTCTTTGGCGAGCCGCTGGCACAGCGCAGACGCCGCTCTGGCGCCGAGGCAGCGCGCCACGTGGCACACGCTGTCCCAATCGATGCTGCGGTTTATGCCCGACATCTCGCCTGATGTACATTATATATTCGTTACTATATAAATATTTCGTTACCTTAAGGTTGCTTTGAAAATATTGCTTTCAACAATAAAGCAGTCGACTAGACACAATAATCGGCGTCGTCGTCGTAATTTTTGTATTTTGTATGAGAATTGAAAAAAGGAAGCCGCGGATGGCCGCGAATCAGTGATACTGGAAGCGTTCGGGGGAGGGCTATGTCCAGCAGTGGACTTCTTGTGACTGAGATGATGATTGAAAAAAAAGTATGATATTTTTGTTGTTTGGACTCGTTAATCTCTGGTACTGCAAAAAGCGTATCAACTATTTTTGTGCTCAAAGATTTCGACGATTTTCTTAAAATTTAACCTCCTCTTTAATAAACAAAAATCAGCCAAGGTTTGTCACTTTTGCACTACATTTCTCTTCAAGAACAACAGTGACAAAATAGTTAAGTGTTTTTTTTAATTAATAAAGCGGTAAGGGTACTATTGTATACTACGCTCGACTTATATCAAAAACTTACTTTCAGGTCTGGTATTCCAGTTTTCACTCATCATATTCAGCATATCATCAGTAGTGCTGGCTTCAATCAAAGCTAATCTATCATCTATCAATGTCTTCCTGTTTGTGTAGAAACCCTCACAGAACATGTCCAATGGGAACATTTGGAAATGACATAGAAATATTCCCACTGCGCCGCGAGGCTTCTTATATATTATATCAAAGAATAGAAGGAAAAATATCGTTATTATTATTCTTCCTTCCCAATGGCCACCTGTAATGAAAATAATAAAGTTGTAATACAAAATGCAGAATAAAACCTTTTTTACAAGCTTTTATTTATATTAATTAGGTAGCAAACAAGCATACAGCTCGCCTGATGGTAAGCAGTCACAATAGCCCATGGACGCTAGCAATACTCGCGCATTGCGGTAGCACTCGAACCTTCTTGGTGTCGGGTAAAAAGTTTCCCATTTTTTAAAGGCTCGCATTCACTAAGGTTCAAATTAGTCATTATGCCCTGCAACATGATGTTCATCAACAACAAGAGTCTCGAGAACATTGTTGTGGGACATTTTAAGTTAAAGTTGCGCGCCATGTTGTCTCTGTGCGTCACATTTTACGCCTACTTCGAATTTACAAACCCAACAACGCTTCATACAAAACATTCACGTAGGCTGACGTCACGTCACACCATGTATGACGTCACGTCACACCATGTATAAGCACATATCTTTGAACCGTTGCCACACCCTGGTCATACAACGCGCGTGAAATAATTGCCTATTTCTATTACATAGGCCAATGTCGTCTGTACACGCGCACACGTATACACATTCGTTCACTAAGCCCACACCTTTGCGACTGCACCCGCCTCGATACCCGCCCGGGGTAGGGTAACGCGATTCGGTGCTGGGCGGAGAGTGGCCATTCTACCTCGGGTTATTACTTATTCTATGACGTTGATCGTTGCATATTCTGTTATATTTTGACGTCGTTCAGTGACAAACTAGTTTATGTTATTTTGTAATTTCCGATATTTCCGTGATATTTCAAAACATCGGGAATTCAAATAGTCTAATTTCTCATTCGACCAACTTACCATGAGTAAAGTCTCCCGATTCAATATAGTGTGACAAGCAGAATTCTTCTGCGTCCTGCACCACTCGCTCGCCCGCTAAACGCGTTTCAAACTTCAACTTGCCATATTGATTCATTCTCCTGAAAATAATGATCATAAATATTTAGCACTTTAAATAACCGCATATTTAAAGCATCAAAAAATATATAATATAGCCCTCCCCGCACTACCCAAATAGGAAATATTTTATACTATGAAATATAAATAAGTAATTTTGTATTGAATTTTATTTTGTTCGAGAAAAAAATTTCTCAAAAAATAAATGAGTATTGGATAGGACGTGGGTTCGAATCCCACCTGGAGTCCAGGTGAAATTTATTAAAAAAATACTTTCAGTTAAGTTAATTCAAGTATAGTTCAAGTACTTACCGCACCATCTCATCCTCACCAATTCCATTATAGAAGTCATAGACTTTTGAAACTATTTCGCATTTCACATTAGAATCTGTTTCCTCCAAGAAATTTTCATACATGATGTGAGCGTTGATGTATCTACATGAAAATAAAGTAATTAATTAAAACACACTATACCATTCTATGATAGCATAAGCTCAAATCAAATCATTATAGTATTTTCTACTGAATGTTTTGGTTTTTTAAATGGAGGACCGTGCAAAAGTCCCTATCAAACGGTTTGCAATGCCGCTTTCCCGGGAGGTCGCGGCTGCCATGTAATGACTGCTAAAATACCTTAATTTATTTTATAAGTTAGAAATACCCGCAGGCGAGACCCATGGCCTGCTTGTGGAGTTCCCAAAAGTTGTTTATTGATTGAGTTATCAACTAATGAAAATGACATTACTATTAACCTATAATATTTATTTATATATTTGCAAATATAGGCCTATAATATTTATTTATATATTTGACGACCTCCGTGGCGTAATGGTTACCACGCCAGACCGCCACCCAGGAGGTCCCGGGTTCGATCCCCGGTCGGGTCATGATAAAAAATGATATTTTTCTGATTGGCCTCGGGTCTTGGATGTTTATCTATATATGTATTTGTATTTGTTATAAAAATATAATATCGTTGAGTTAGTATCCCATAACACAAGTTTCGAACTTACTTTGGGGCTAGCTCAATCTGTATGAATTGTCCCTATATATTTATTTATTTATATTTGGCATATATTAGCCACTTTCGTAAATTTCTGCACCCCCAATGGTTGACTGGTATAGAATTCATTTATCATTAAGTCTGCCTGTTGTACCAGTACCCTGTGTATGGTAGTAAAGAAAGATAATTAATATAAATAAATTAAATAAATATTACCTTTCAAATTGATCTTTATTTTCGAAAACGACGCTAGCGTCGTCCAATTGCATGTTTTTGTCAACTGGATACGTCTCGATTTTTTTCATATCATAAATAATAGTTAGTTCGAGTTTCTTGTCCCTTATCGTTGTATAATCTATTCCTAAATACATGAGCACATACAGTTTGTACAAAGTGGTCCTGGCTAAATCCGATAGTTTGTAACAAGGACCTGCCTTTTCACTCATTCTGAAATACAAAAGAAAAATATAAATATTGCAAATACCCAAAATCAAATTTTATTCAGGTACTTGGCCTTCACAGGCGCCTTCTCTCGTAAAATGACAAAATTATTCAAAATTATATAAAGTATATATATTTCGGAAACAAAGCAAAATGACACCAGTAAAGGAAACAGCGAAAGAAAACCCGGCTACGGCCTTTTTTGTCTATAAATTTTTTCTTTTCATTTTTATAACATTTTAGCATGTACTCTGTTTTATGCTTTCACACAAAAACTTGTCAGATTTGCTTGAAAGGTATACAGGTTTATAAACTGGATTTATACATAAGGACAGCATTGCAAGTAAATAACAATTCAAACTAAGGTCCTTATGTAACGGATACCAGACAATGGATGATATAAATATTTTTTATCGGAGCTATAATAATTTTCTTATCAGTGGCCTAAACAGTTTAGAGTTCACAGGAATAGTGAAACCATTATACTGTCGCGAACGTGCTAGAATGTTCTCGACGTCTCGCGTCGCCACTTGTTTACAACTATTCATAGATCGAGAAAACTATTCATAAATCAAAACAAGCGTGACAAAAAAGTCAGAAGTACAAGCGACATTGAACTTTAATGCTTGCACTATAATATATAAATATATAGATAGCCGACACAGTCAGTTCATTGTGAGCTTTCGGTGCGATAACTGCGAAGACTAATCAAGAGTGAGTTAACCTGCGACCTTTGCGATACCAACGGACTACGGACGACTCTGCGATTTGGAAGAATACTGTGATTGGACCAACGACTTCAGCGTGCTACGGACTTCGATTCTTCATGTGATTTGGCAACAGTGATTATATCTGTGACCAGTTCATCGCTTAATAAACTCTTCTATCAAGTCAATGGTGTTTAATACAAATCCTGAACCACATGCTCGTAACAATACTATGCATGCCTATTAATAAAATGCATATATTTTTTTATAAGTATTTATTTACAATAAAATATCCATTGCCAAGTACCGCAAGCAGGTATAGCCTAGCTTTCTTTGGGAATTGTGTAGAATTAAATAATAAAAAGCAGCTATACTTAATGTGTTGAATAGTCCGTAAGTTTTTTGTAATGAGAATTAAATAGTAAGAAATGACTGTTAGAGCCCTAGCACACGGCGTATTTTAAACGCGCAGACGACGCGCGTTTAAGGAACGCGCGTTTTCTGCGCCGTAGATGCCTCGATTTGCGTTTGTAAAGATGCGATCGCGCGTAAAACGCAATACAAACGCGCGTGTGAAGCGCGTTCCAAACTCGTTTGAAGCGCGTACAAAGGGGCGGAGGAAGGGCAGGGGAGGGGTACGCCATGGTCCGACTGACGAGGAGACTGCTCAAAACGCGGAAGGTACGAGCGACTACAGCGCGTCTACCGCTGTATCTGCGCGTATACGCGCGGTAGACGCGCGATTCACGATCGCTCCATGTGCTTAGGTTACAAGGTTGCGTTCGAATCTCGCTTGAAGTGCGTATACGCGCGTCAACTGCGCGTCGTCTGCGCGTTTAAAATACGCCGTGTGCTAGGGGCCTTACTTGGCTCACGGCCAGTAACTTTAATTAAGGCCTAGAGTTAATACGAGCATACTAGTCAAGAATAATAAAATAATGCACGATCTAACGTCTCAGTACCACAACACACTCCATTTCTTTTATTGTTCGCCTGCAGAGTTTCGTAGAGTGGCAATAGAATATTTTGAAAATAATAATCTAAGTTAAGTCCGATTTGTATGTCTTTACAAGTGCATTGGTATCATTTACTGTAATACTTTTAGAAGTTGAAAATAAATGAAATAAAATAATAATTACAATTTTAACACTCTAGCATCATTGCTCTTGGAGCTGCCGGTGAAGAAGTTGCCGATAGATGAACGCCTTCTGTAGCTGCGGAGCGCTTCAACGGCATCTTTCTTGGAGTTATTGTTCAGTTTCAGATATTTACAAATTTGCTTCATCTCATCAACTTTTAATAGTGCTGCCAGATCTTCAAACGTCATATTTACATTATCTGAAATAATAAAACAGATACATTACACTGTTACGTAACACTAAATCATACATACATAAAAAGCTATCTGTTAGTTAAGTCTCTTGCGGCACCAACCAACTAACCAACAAACCAACTTTTTTTGAGTTTAAGAAATATTTGTACATTATCTTTAGAGCACCTCATAGGCCATTGTCTATGCTAATAAAATTGCAGATTTACCTCCACTTTTGTTGTCGACAGTACCAGCTACAATCAATCTGTTTGCTACCAACGAATTTAGCATCATGTAAACCGTAGGGTCATCCATCTCACTTTTGTCAGTGGCAATTTTTTTTAACTGTGACTGTTTATACCACATGTCTTTCCTCCAGTACAGACGGCAGATCAATCTCATTCCAGGCTTCATAACATGCATACAATCGGTTAGGAGTTGCTGACTCTCCATTGGTAAGAGACGCTTCAATGTTGTACTATGTAAATACTTATTAATTATGCTTATCAGTGATATTGCTGAAATATTAATTATTATTTAATATGCTTTAGATAATTATTAAAAAATACTGAATGAAAAGTTAATTATGATGGCTATTAATATTTGTTGGAATAACAATATTTTATGACAGAGGCAGACCTAAAATACTTAATTATATGCCCATAAGGCGACTTAAAGATGACAATAGGCGAACTTGATTATTCATAATAATAATTTTATTGTATTCTCCTCCAGTTACATTGACATACTTACTTTTGTCATCCATGCCTTCGCATGCATTAACAAAAACCTCGTCTTCAAAACATGGTTGTCTAATCAACTCTTGATCCAACTTCCTTTTCACTGGAGTCCTTTTAGTGACAGAACGTTTCTTCGTTGGCGAAAAGAATTTATTCCTAGACCCAGGGCTTTTTGAATTTGAGCTTGTTGTATTAGGATTTCTCCTAGGAGTCTGTGGTGTTGTAGGTGTTGATGGTATCCTGGGTGACAATGCATATATAACAGTTTTTTGGGATAAATCTGAGGAGATATCTCCACTTTCATTTGAGCCTTGGGATGAGTTAATATCTGTTAATGCACTTGATGTTTTTGGTTTAAATATATCCTCATCATCACTACACAATTTTATAACATTCTCTTTCTTTTTCTTTAATTTTTTTGGTGTTGGTGACTTTTTCAGAGTCAAATTAAACTTTTTACTTTTTGCCTGCACATTTTCTTCAACACTATTTAACTCAGATAAACTTTTATTTTCTTGACTCATTTTTGATGTTACCCTAAAATAGTTATCCAACGATAATTGTTTTGTATTCATGTTTTTTTATTAAGATTAACATAACATAATTTATTTTAAAATAAAAAATTAAACACTACACAACACAACACAAAATTAGTGTCTTGTCTTCTGTCAGTCAGTAAACTGTCAATTTTGCCCCCAATTCTACAAAATGTCAAAACCGGTCAGCGGCAAACACTGACTTTTTTTTCTTTCGTTTTGGCAATCAGACTTCGGAAGAAGATTCTAATGTGCCATCTTCAAGATAAGCTTGTTGTACTTCAAAGCAACGTGTTCATGCTATCTTGACTCAGTATACTGTCTCTGAGTCAAGACGCCCTGAAGAAAGATGATAGCAAAATTTCTTCAGAAAAGGCGGATTTTGAAGTCAACACGATAAAATGTACTTTTATTAGTTCTTTAACACAAACTTCAATCACAATGCACTTTAACCAATGTTTGCTTCACATTACACTATCAATAATAGGAATGAAACGCTGAAACACACAGAAATTAAATTTCTATTCACGACACGAGCTCAAGTTGATGCATCGAGTTGGCGCTCAAATCCATTTTGCAAGCTTCTGCTTACTCAAGGCAGGGGGGAATGCCCCCTGCCTTGAGTATGCAGACCGGTTTGTGAATGCATTTTCAAGGCAATGGCCTTGAAAATACATTCACAAACCGGTCTTGAAAATGAATTCACAAACCGGTTTTGATATTGAAAATGTCACGAAACGCAAAAATCAACATACATTGTCTGCTCATTTCTTACCAACCCTGAAACACCTTGTGTGTGTGTGATATTCGCAGCTTGGCCCGCGATCTGCAGATGGGAGTCGGTGGGGAGCTTCATATATAGTGTGTAGCAGGAGTGATGGCTATGTGCACGACCGCCACAAAGGGAAGATCTTCCGGCCAGGCGTTATGCCTAGGGAACCGCGGCTCCGACAACGAATCGGAGGTTGTTATAATAATATATCTCCATAACGTAGAAACTTCAATATCGCGATTCAGGATTCTAGTGGCGCCGTCATGTGTTCGCATTGTGAACTTTTTCTTCACTCTGTGGTTCTTCTGTATGGCGATAGGTGTCGCCACAAGTGTATTAGGTATTTATTTAGAAAGGAAAGCCACTCAATGAAAGCAAATGAAAGTATTCTTCTCTTCAAAACAGTTCCAAGATATTCATGATACAAAATACTTACAAAATTGTGTTTTTTTTTGCGAACATAGGTACTTGATGATTATTTCTGCCATTATCTAAATACAAAAATAAATCTAGATAGTACGTACCTCAGTGTGAGGTGGCTGCACATAACGAGAACGAGATGGTCAAGCAATCAATTAAAATAATTTCTTGTTAGACGCCTGATCCTCGAGCGTCGTACATAATGAATGAATATAGGTTTTTAAGAAGCTTCGACTCGCACGGTCGCCGCAGAAGTAGTAAAATACATAAATTGGTAGGTAAGTGTACGTTAATTTGTAGGTACCTGCTACCACTGCTACTACAGACGGATTTTAATTCTATTACCTATCAGTTGTTTTATAAAAGTAATGGTACTTTCTCTCCGTCAATCTAGAAAAATTTAATAGTTGTTGTAAGGGCCCGTTTCAGAGTTTCTGACAAGTTCCGGCTATCTGTCAGATAATTAATAGTTACGCAGTCAGTTGCAGAAACGCAATTTAATCTTAATTCCACATTAAGTTATCACGTGCACGTGGGTTCGCTAGTGAGTTTACCTTCCTACTCTACTCGCATATTGAACCAGGTAGCAGTCCGTAAATACCTAATATATATGTTGGTTTCTTATTACTGAAATTAAAAAAAAACTAGATAAAAATATTGCCAAATTACAATAAAAAATTAAAAGTAAAAAAAATATATTTAAAAACAAGCTTTTATTTAATTGCGCTAAAAAGAATAAAATAAACTTTTCTTTTAAAACTTTAACTATCAACTTATAACGTCATTACACAATTTATATGACTTATAAGCTTGTCGCGAGATTTAATTACTAACATTTATTCGTAGTACGAGTAAATGTTAGTTCGATAACTATGTTTTCTTATACAGGTAAATCTCGCGACAAGCTTTTATGTCATATAAATTGTGTAATGACGTTATAAGTTGATAGTTAGTTAAAGTTTTAAAAGAAAAGTTTATTTTATTCTTTTTAGCGCAATTAAATAAAAGCTTGTTTTTAAATATATTTTTTTTACTTTTAATTTATTTTTTACTTTTTAGTTATCACTGGTCAGGTTTCGCAGTGCCATCTATTGTCGAAAGGCGGTACTAGTCTAATAAATTTATTTGTTATAACTAGCACCAGCAATTAGAATACCTATATAATTTCCTGATTTTACTACAGTCACCCTGCGACAAACTAAACGGGTGTATGTACCCATCAAAAATAAAATACCGACCAAGGGCAAGTAGAACTCGCGCATGAGGGTTCCTTCCCATAATCATACTAGTCATACTATCATACTAATATTATAAATGAGAAAGTGAGTTTGTTTGTTATTCCTTCACGGCTTGACTAATCAGTTGATCATTATGAAAATTTGTATATATATTGTCAGGGGTACAGAGCCCAACATACCTTTTTACCCGTGAAAGTATGTCAATCCAAAGGGAAAGTATTTTTTCTACTATAGAGGGCGCTGTATGGGATGCTATCGGCCAACAGATGGCGCCACAAGTCGCGCTATGGATTGTTTTGTTGTCAAACGAGATCTATGTCATAAAATTAACACGAGCGAAGCCGCGAGGAAAAGCTAGTAGTAGCTAAAATACATTTTAATTCAAAACCGGTATAAAAAGAGCCATATACCAATGTAAAATGTACCAAGGGTAGGATCACATTATATTGGTTGTTTAAAGAAGAAGAAGTAACTACAAATTTACAATTTTCAGATTTATTCCTGTACTTGTGCTACATTATCTTGCTTCTTGCCAAATTTCATGATTCTAGGACAACCGGAAGTACCCTATAGGTTTTTGGTCGGAACGGTTTTGTACGAAAAACGGAACACAAACGGCTGTATCGTAATTTTGTTATCATAATATTGTATTGTCATCTGATCTACAGTTTTAAGCAAAATTTCAGCTCAATCGGTCTTCGGGAAGTGGTTCAAATTTTCGTTCCAAGATTCCGCCCTTACATACATTCATACATACATACATACAAGTCAAGTTAAATAAAAGCTTTTAAAATATTGCTTGCCTTTCCATGCGACCAAACAACGAACGACAGGGAAGATATTGATTAAACAGGCAGTATCGCGGTCTACAATACAAAGCAGTACCACCTGTACCTAATAGTGCTATTTGCTATTAAATACCTAGTGTGATATGAGTTTATCAATTTTATAATTCAAAATGTCTGAGGTTGTACCAACTCCCAAACCAGCACGTGTTAAACAGGTGACATGAAATAAATTAAAACTTAACTGCAAAAAGTGCAATTTTAAATATAGACTGTATACGTGCCAATGACTCGTCTGGCATTACGACATGAATTTCTTTCCAGTGTCACTGTGAAATGTATGGGTGGCACTGGGGAAACATGGAATTCGTGGTGCCATTAAAAATGTAAAAGTGAACGGTGGTCCTGCTATTAAAGTACCTACCTATTATTACTTACTTACTATTCACCATCCAACGATCGGCATGTTTGTTTGCCACCTTGGTGCTAAAAAAGTGCCCAGAGGACTCCACGACATAAAATATAATAGACACACCAGTATCAGAAGTTACAGCTATTTTAATTTGGCAATCATATCAATTTCATTTACTTTTTGCACTAAGTAAATAATTGAATGGTCCATATTGTATTTAAGGTCAGAACATACCAACCAACATACCAACTGAACTCCAAAAAGTGTTTCAAAACGGATGATGTTGAAAAAATACTACAAAGAATCGTTAACTGTGAGCTTGAAGAGGTCGAATACAGCGACAAGCAGATTCCCGAACTTATCATGACACTGACCGAAACTGTACGTAATGCTATAAAGGAAGAAAATTACAATAGGTAAGAAGAAAGGAGGTTCAATGTACCTACATTCGATGATGTAGGTAACCGATTCTATTTCGATTAAAATTCTATCGCTATGTCACTCATACAAAATAGGAATTAAACGGGATAGCGAGTGTGTTTGAATCGAAATTGGTTTTTGTTACGAGAATCAGCCCGTTATGGAAAATTTTCTACCTCTTTTGATACAGTGCCACAAACTTATTTGTGGCGGTGGCCAAAACTAGAACTAAGGGATACACCTTGAATACCTTGACAATTTTATTGCCTTATACCTTCGATCCTAGCGCCATGCCACCGCCATTACCGCCGTTTGTGGTATTGTAAACACAATTTAAAATACGTGGAGGTTTTTCTTTCCTCTGTGTTTCAGGTGTAGAGCACGTTTTCTAGGTCTATGGTTTCAGGAGTAAGGTCCATCGTCTTTCATCGTGCCTTTGTCGTTCTTCTGTGAGAAAATGCAGATGTAAACGCGGCCTTACGCCCAATAGTGTTTAAAATAATTATTTACTGCAAATTACCTACACTGAGGACTCGCCGAACGAACTACATGTCGACAAATCACTGACAATCAGTTACTGAAACACTTTTTAATTTTAATTTCACATTAAGTTGAGACTTAATTAGTAGTTAGTAGCTTGAAAATGCGTTTCAGATACTGGCTGTGAATGTCTAAATGCAACTATTCCTTACTTTTCTCGTGATTTATCCTTTAATCTGTTTATGGAGCAGTAATTAAAACTTATATTTTAGATACCGGATCATTGTAACAGTGACTGTCGGTCAGAAGAGGCAGCAAGGCGTCCATATATTCCACTCGTTCTTGTGGGATCACGAGCGTGATGGTTTCGCAACGTACAATTACGAAAATTGCAATTTATTCGTAATCACCACCGTCTACGCAATTTATTTAGATTAAAAACAAATAAAATCGTCAAGGTAACAACTGCTTTTTTTTCATTTTGTATGGTGCATGCATACCGAAAAGATACTTTTTGTGTAAGATACAGTGTTGTGAACTTTAGATGAAATAGTTACCTCTCGCTATGCATACACGAATAAGGATTAGATTGGATACTGGGATAGAAATAATAGACACTCATAAGCATTTTTACAGATCATACATATTTATTTATCCATTTCATAGTATAGATATCACACTGGCCCGCCCTTATAAAAATAAATGTGTAATACAACAACGACCCAGTCTGAGGGCGCTGGCGTGACGGCGCGTTCCCACAACCGCTTGAAGCTTCAAGGATTCAGATACTAACCTACAACAATTTGGACACATACAACGGCGCGGTCACCCCAGCTTGCCGAATCACTATTGAATTTCTCAAATATCCTTATAGAAGAAAAAATTCAGAGATAATTCTAAACCATTATACAGGTCGATATACATTAGATTTTATAATAGTTATATGTTTACATTACAAGAAATTCGCACATATTTGACACACAAAGCGAAGGATTACCGTTAAGAAGACTAAAGTAGCTTTAAGATATTGGTCCGAGACACTGAAGCGAGCTGTCCGCGTACATACCAACCAACTAGCACCAAGCCACCGTACACAGGGAAGCGTAGCGCGGTTGCGGCAGGCTCGTGCGCGCACTAGTACAAAAGCTATCTAAGGGCGCCTTGGTCGCATTCTGCAAGGCGCTCGCGCGGCGTGAGCTCTAGCTAAAACTTTCCAAAAGGGTAAAAAGTTATAAAAAATGTACGAGTCGAAGGAGTCTGACGACGGAGCTCCCGCGGCGCCAGCGCGCGGCCGCCGTTGAGCAGTGAGGAGCTGACTGAGTTTCAGCCTTGCAGGAATAACATTTACATCCGCATGATATGTAGATAAAACATTTATAGTACTGGGTACATACATAATTTCTAAACCACACTGTACATTATGGCGGTGATCGTCGCTTACAACCTTACGAAAGTAATAGTAGACAAATATATGCTAGGTATATCAAAAGAAATGCAGTGAATATTGGTATCAAAATATTAATCCTAGTTACACATCGTGTGAAAGTATGATCGATTAGATATGTGATATTTGTGTGTAAAGATACATAAAAAGCTATTAGTATATGAGACCATTTTACAGTCGTTTGGTTTACAAAAATATGACTTATATCATAGGTGACATCCACTATGTTGACTCTACTGTTAGCCACAAAAATATTTCACAATTTGGACACAATAAGCTCGTCCAGTTTAGTCCAAGAGGCCCGGCCCGGGGCGGACAACGCCGCGCGGCAACTGCTGCGCTTACATAATGTTGTCAACTCTCTTCCTAACTAGAAAATAATTTACAAAATCTCTAAGTATAAAAAATATAAAATAAATTGTATATTTAAGCTCAAAATTAAAAAAAATAATATGTCATGTATAGGCTGCGTAAAAATCCCAACCGCAAAACATCTAGCATACCTACTACAAAATATCACACGTAAGGTTTCCAACGTCGAGCAGAAGAGGGCGCGAGGCGAGGCGCTCGGCCCGAGGGCGGGTGTGGGTCCGTGGGGCCAATTTTAAACATTTACTAATAAAATATTAAAGCTTAACATACATAAAGATTAAGCATCTCTGCACCTTAGATATATAATAGCCATTCAAAATAACTGCAGATTAAAATATCTCATCTTAAAAATAAAGTCTTAAACGTTAAACTATAATAAAAGACTCGTAAGTTTAGAAACGATTTCTAACTTAGGCCAAATTAATGCAATTAAAGAAATGAGTAAAATATAAATTCATTGTAAATTTCGCTGTCGCATTCATTGAATTCAAATTTCAATTGATATAATCTAATAAAAATTGCGATGGTAGTCGGACAAGTAAAACTAAGACGAAGACGCGGTTCGATCGCCGGGTGATGGGTACATTTAGACTCGAAGGATAAATTAAATGTATTGAGATCGAACAACATCATTTTCAGACTTATGTGTTTAGATTAAACATAATAGAACATCGTGCAACATAGTATAGTGCCAGAGGCGCGTGCGCGGGCGCCGACGCGGGCGCGGCAGACGAGCGGGCGCGGCGCGGGCGCGGCGCGGGCGACACGGCGGTAAACGAGCAGCTTCAACTCTAAAATAATCGATTGGCGGTGGTTTGTCTTGTTCAGTCCTCGCGGAAAACAATTCAGCTTGACTCCTTCTCCTTGTCCTTAGACTCTGAAAATTAATACATTTAACCTTTTAATATTATTACTAACTTGAGTTGGGTTGCACAAAATAATTCTGAAGTTGAAAAAAGAGACTTAATGTGAAATTAATTTAAAAATATCTTCAATTTACTGTAGCGTTGATAATATCGTTGTTGTCGTTGTCTGCTACTATGCTGATTTATAACTTTTAAATAACCTTAACTTAAGAATTAAAGTAATATTCAATGAAAGTCTTCTATTTCTATCAAATAATTAAATTTAAATTATGCTGTATTCATGAAAATTCATAAGCTTGTCTACAAGCTCAGTGAATAAACTTAATTATGTAAAATGCATGATTCTAATAAATATGTAAATCAAACACATGCTAATAATATAATAAACTATGAATGCAAAATATATTATTTTAAGTTTGTGTATTTATAGTTTTTTATCAATAACTCATTCATAAATAAGATAATATTATAATAAATAATCACAGAAAGTATTGTAACTCACAAAAAAGTCACAAAACTTTCTACAGCACTATACCTACTTGAAAATAAACGAAACTCAAAATGGCTGACATTAAAATTTTAACTAAAAAAAAGTTATGGTATTTGTGATGTGACTGGACAAATATACCTAATGCCACTATGAGGAACGTTCAACAGTACAAAGGTCTTTTACCCGATATTTTATGACCAAGCGGCTAAACGAACATTTGTATGTGTGAGTGTGACACAGCCTTTAGGAGTTGCAAAATACTGATGTAGGTTCTTAAATCTTTCATGTTTTTAGTTACTCTCTATATAAAAATTATTCTAATTATAATGAAAGGATGATAGGTAGATTTGAATCAAGTGTAGCTAAAAAATTAAAAGTCTAAATAGGTATAGATGAGAACATCACAAGACGATCGCATTCTCGATCACATAGATGTAATTATGATTCGTTTTAAGAACTTAAAAAAAATGAAATTATTTTTACGTGTAAATCTGCCTATAAAGTATCCCATTGACTAAATATATATAACGTTTTACAATAATAATAAAATTATGATAAAAATATAATGTGCGTATATATATTACTTATAGGTACTTTTTATCTAGCATTAAGCAACTAATCTAAAGGCTGTCGCTTTAAAATGTAGTTATAAGAGAAAATTTATGAATATGGCACTTTATTACTATAATTTGATCGTAGCGCTTTTTGAACTTATGCGACTTTAGCATGAACATTAGCATGAATAAAATATTATAATTATAATAATAATATTATAATTATAATATTTTATTCATGCTAATGCCACACGTTCGAAAAACGCCAGTACGAAAAATCGCCATTCTAATAAAATATTTTCTTCTCTTGGTTTTGTTGGTATTTAGAGCATAATAAATGTAATAAAAAAAAGTTTATATAGAAGCTTCAAATATGCGTTTAGCCAATGCGTGCGTAGTTAATCAACTCAAACTCAAAGCGTAAACATAATGATAAATGTGCCTCAAACACATGTGCAGTAATTTACCACCGAACCGATAGAGACAACTGTAGCCATCACGTCGCAGTCGCCGCCGCAGCCGACTATAGTCGGCAGACGACAAACACAAAAGTAAGGCCCAGTTTCCACCAAAGCGGAGAGCAGATGTCTAATATTTCTATAGAAAGCGTTGATCTTTTTCAGGATTACTCCAAACCTTTCTATCGCTGTATTCTGTATAGCCAGGATATATCAATACAACAACAACAGATTGAGCAGTGAAGCTCATTAACGTCCAGGATAGTAGGTATTGGTATGGGACAGTAGTATGTACCTGACGGACGACGTACAGCTACAGTTGACATTTCCGACGGCAAAAAACCGCTAGTGTGTATAAGACTAGAATAAATATCATTTTACGAAGCGTCTACGCTACGCATGCCGGTCATAGTTCCGAGACTGACCTTCGTCGCTGTTACCGTTAGTGAGAACTTCTTCTTCTTTCTCACCATTCTCAGCTGGCTTTTTCTCTTCCTCCTTGGCCTCCTTATCCTTCTTCTCCTCGGAGCTCTCTTTGGCTGGTTTCTTCTCTTTCCCGGCTTTACCTTTAGCTGGTGTGGCCGGCTTAGGCTTCGGCTCCAAAGACGGATCCAACACAAGTTTGCCAATGTTCTTCCTGTCGTGCATCTTCTGCATCGCCTCGCCCACCTTTATAAATAAATTATTTATGACATAAAACGCATTTTTAAAGTTAATGGCACCTAAATTTAATGTGGAATTAAAATGCGTTTCAGAAACTGACTCAAAGACAATAAGAAAACAAGAAAAAAAGGTGCCTAACGGAGGTAGTAGAAAAATGTACTAGATATTAGAATCTAATCCATGTACTTTATAATCATTAAGACCAAGTATATTATTTTAATGCAGATCTGTACCTACACTAAGTATTTATAATGGAAATATTTCTGATTATGTATTGTTAAGAATATAATTGCGTGTCGTGTGCTAATAGTAGGTAATGTTTGAACATTTACGTTTTTTTTCCGGCAATTGCGTAAAGAAAAATATAAGAAAAGAAAAGTAACAATTTGACCTTATTTGATGCAAACAGACAGTTGTTATTGTTGAAACAAAAACTTATATGATAATGACATCTTTTTAATTATACACCTAAAATAAAGCACAACTTATAGTGTACCTACTTATCTCAGATAACGGAAAAGTTGTATTTTTTTTATAATGTATTTTTGTAAAACTGCTGGTGCGCTATCAGTTGGCATACATAAATATATTCCGTTTCAAAATACTTGGCACAAGATTTCTAGTGAAATTCAACTATTGTTTTTAATTAGCTCATCATGCCTAATGGTGATAACATAATGTTGTTTGCTTTAATAATAATAATTTCCATTTATTCCATAATATGTTTATAGGAATAAAGTAATTTGTAATAGTTTCATGTTTATTTCATATCGATTTATATTTTAAATCAGACAATTGTTTTGAGCTGATCTGCATAATGAAAATAAAACAACTTACATCCTCAAGTGCCCAGGTGGAGTCAACCAGGGGCTTGACTTTTCCTTCTCCCCAAAGAGCAAACACGCTCTCAACAGCGCGGCGGACGTAGTCGGTGCGTCCGTGTTGAAACAATAGATGTCTCAGGTTCAATCCCGCCAAACTCTTGTTCTCATCGAAAAGCTTGATCGGCGACACCTTATCCACTTGCCACCACTAAAGAGAAAGAGAGAGAAATAATAAAATGAGAATAAAATAAACAAGAATTTATTATCCACGCCATCTAGCCTAGAATGTAAGAAATTATCAGTAATTTTTACTCTGTACGGAAAGACAAGTGTGTAGAATTTGACATAGTGTTTTTTTTTTAAATTCAATTTAATAAAAATGTTAAACGTTTTTAACTATTCAATTCCCACGACACCGTTATAGGACGCTTGATTTTTTTGTTACTACGTAACGGTATAAAACATTGAGTTTTGTTTAAAAGGAATTGGAAAAGGAGGCTTTAAGACAAATATTACTCAGAATGGGAGATAAAGAATTGTTTGATGACAAAGTCACCAAAATAACTTTATCCAAACCTATTAAGATAATTGACTAAATGTGTATTCAAGGTCGGACTTGTTTATATAGAACCACAGAATAATAATTAAATAGTACTACGTAATAGAACTAATTATATCGGTTTGAATACACAAATAAATACATTTTTTATAAGTACTGTATTGTAATAAATTTTCCTCTTTGGAAATAATAATCTTAACCTCCTTGACAACACTCACAAAAATTATCTTTAGAACACATTATAAGATCAGAAAAATATCGGAGGATATAAAATTTATTGTATACGGGGATCGAAACCGCGGGCCGCGACCTCTGTTGCCAAAAGAACATTCATTACCAATGGCGACCTTTCTGTATAGATGTAGATAGACATCTCATCGTGTTTATGCAATTTCTTCTTAATACAAATCTGCCAATGACATATCACTGAAATCAGTTTATTCCTGAAATCTGCTATCGTAGTAGGAACGAAAGAGAAAAATCGAAAGAAGGCCATTTTGATTTAAAACTTTGGCTTCAAAATTGAAGATAAGTAAGTATCTAAGTAAAGTAAGTAACATGAATGACGTATTTGGTAAGTACTCACAGTACGAGCTGCGCTGATGAAACTCTTGGTCTCGCCGGCGACGATGTTGGACGATCCTGCAGTAAACACCATTGTTTGTACAAACATCGTGAATAACGAGTAATAACACTGCCGTATTGCCCAAACGACAATACACCATTTCCAAGAAAAGAATAAACAAAACTTAGGTGCACCATAGACCTTTGGCGAGCGTAATTTCAAATTTGGAATAGCATTGACAAACTACTTAATAATGTACACAACTACCTCAAAATGTGTCACGTCAAATGGCGAAATGAGGCAAATCTATTCGACGTAACGATTTGCCTGCTGTTTCGCGTTATATGCGCTAGTCGAAACTTTGTTTTTGCTTTGTTTCCGAAATCTATGTAACCAGTTACAGTTCAGTCGCGACTGTACAACATCTATTTTTCAGAATTTACGTTTCATAAAGTTTTATAATATAACGCACAATCGCAACTGGTTGTTGACACCTGTGATAAAGGAGCCAGTATTTAGTTAGTCTATGGTTTCAAGTACAAAATGGCATAATGCAAAAGATAATAGTCTACAATGCATAAAACATGAGTTAAAATTCCGTGATATCCTGCGGTTGTCATCAGACCACGCCTTTCACAAAGCTAGATTCACGATAAGTTTAATATTTCTACATTTTTATGGTGAAACTCACCGTACAAGATGTATCGGCCCATGGGCTTGAGGAGAGAGTACCCACGGTTGCACTCCTCGCCGCAAAGGCAGTCCAGAACAATATCCAAGCCATCGGGGGAAACTCTGTCAAAAAGAAACAAAATCATAAGTAATTGGGCAATGCCTTTTTAAATAAAAAAAGCTATATAGATTGTTGTTTTTTTTTGTAATTGATTGATGGTGGAAGTATGTAACAATTCTTATTTTGGAATTTTGGAAATATTTTTGAATGAAAAAATTCTCTCCTCTTCAATCCCACAAGAGGCGAGGTGAAATTTGTTCTTCCAAAAATATTTTCAAAATAAAATAAACTTTATCTTTGTAGTAGGTTCCGGCGACCGGGACCGCCATTAACTTGGACCGCGGTGATTGTAATAAAAATTTGAACTATTGATTTTCTTATTCATTTATCGGTCCCAGTTAATGGCGGTCCCATTCGCCGGAAACGTCCTTTGTAGATACTAATTTTTTTTTGGACCTAGTCACAACTCACAAGAGAATTAGTTTTTCGCAATAAAAGTATTATTAGGTATAGTATCAGTAACATTTTTTAGTAGCCAATGTCTTACCAACAAATCATCAGCATAAAATTCAGACCAAACCTTCAAACATACTCTGGCTTATCAAATATTAATTGGAACATAGACATAATAATATTATGGATAGACGATATATTTATTGCCTAGGTACCTTGAAATTATGTTATACTGAGAAACTATTTCATCAGATAATAAAAACAAAGCCAAACATATGGGACGCATACGACAGAAACGGATTCCACGGCAAAACCGCAAGTTTATACTTCACAAACCAACTGGACCATTATGGCACAAATGTATACGTGAATCACTTCAAAGCATTTGTTAGAAACCTACCACACATTCCTACCTTCCTAGTGTCTTCTATGAAACCAGTTCACAATAAAACAGTATAAGCAAATTTATGTACCGAGTGAAAGAAAAGAAATACTGTTTATTTGGTACACAATAAAAATACAAATGTCATGTATTCTCCAGAGTGGCAGTATCACCCCTCTCACAAAATATCGGTGTGATTCCTTTTCTCCTTATTTCTTCTTATCTCTTATTAAAGATCGGAAAAGCGTCAGGGACCATAATGTTTCTAGTGATACATGGGCTGTTGTTTGCTATACTTTGCTTGATGTTAAGTTTACTTTATTAAGATACATATGTAAAGTTGGAACTATTAATATCTGTGGCTTAAAAGAAGGATACCCTGAACATAAACTTGACATCTTCCGTGGAAGGAACGAATGCACGTGCACATACTTACACATCTCAGCGCGGCAGAGATAACTATTTCCGAAGTAATACGCGAAGGAATTTCAACAACGACAAACCAGAATTCAGTTTACATTACTCATTTACATTAATAAAAAAAGTAACATTCCCAAATCCCGCAATAGTTTCTATATTGTTTAACAGGAGTACATATCCGCCAGTGTTTATTTACGTTTGTACTTGTGTGGCTCCGTGTTTACGCGCCTAAGAGCACACCAGATATAAAAATATCTTTGTCTATTACGAGAATTAAATGCCGCGGTTGTTACGAACCAGCTGCCCCAGGGAGCGGGTTATAAACCGAACAATTAACGTGCAACGCGACCAACTTAAACGGACCTTTGACTTAGTCCCAAGTAATACGATTCATCTTTATAACGGAAGCTGGGAGGGAGGGACGAGACAGATCTAAGATTACTGGTCGACTCGTATCACACGAGTCGTCTGACACTGAAATATGTTACTATAATAACCACCAATTAACAAAGCTTGGGATCGAGAAATTTAGTTTATTTGCTAACAAACTGGAGCGAGAGCGTTGCTAGCCCAGCGTATAAGAAATCATAACGGACTGATTTGGTCCCTGGTTCAAATCCAAGCACATTTATCATTTTCCTTACTAGCAAAACACGCGTAACTTTGTTTGCGTATCTCCCGCTGTCCTATGGGAATTTCGAAACATCCTTTCTCATCGGATGCCTACGTAATATAAAGAACACACAACACACCTCTTTTCACTTTTTTAGGCTGTGCTTTGATCGGTCAGTCAGTCAGTCATGGCTTATGAATCGGGAGAACATTAACAATCTGAACCGTAGCAAGATAAATTTTAGAGGTATATTGACTCGTATTCTCAAAGTAACTTATTAGTCCATGACCTAGCCATTGGCAATGAATAGCTAACCCGTTCAGTCGCTCGGTACAAATGCGTATAAAATTCAATAACCAGCTTGCGGGTTTATCCTTCGACTATTTATAACTTAAGTGAATCAGGTAAGGATAACTCGGAAAATCTAACATTTGTTAATGATGGAAGAAATTGTTTTCGTATTGACAGGTTTTGGTTCTATTGATAGTACACATACAGTGTAAAACTTATTAGACATATAGATTGAAGAGATAGCTTTCAACAATAATCTGTCTGTAACTGTTACTGTTTACCTAATGTATCACTTGTTTGTGTGTTGCATTGAAAATAAAGCGTATTTTATCTATCTATAGCCGACAGATGTAGATAAGGCCACCTATTTGAGAAATGTTAGTATTATCCGTACCATCCGTGCACAATAACAATAGGAGTGAGAGGAAGAAATGTGTCGAATAGGATACTATGGTGTCAAACATGTATCAAATTACAAAGTAAAAACTTATACATACTTACTTGTCTTATTACTTTATTAGTTATTTTGACAACTTGTTTAGAACGGATAGTAT
This sequence comes from Endotricha flammealis, assembly GCA_905163395.2. NCBI lineage: Eukaryota > Metazoa > Arthropoda > Insecta > Lepidoptera > Pyralidae > Endotricha > Endotricha flammealis. The sequence continues at coordinate 4,826,949 of LR990870.1, read as the reverse complement.
CTAAGTTTATGAGGTAACTACTCTAATTTCTAGTAAAAGACTTATGGAACATTTATTTGGTATGAGATTAGGTAGCGCTATTTGAAGAGCAAGCAGGTAACAGATTTATATATTCTATTAAGTTTAAAAATGTAAAATCTTTGTAAAATACTAAAAACGCAGTCGCGCGCGCGCATTCACGCCGAACGGGTGCGGTGCAAGTGCATAAAAATGACGGACGTTCTAAAGTGTAACCAATGTAACATTGTGATCGATGAGATGCTTTCGTACATCCAAAATAAGGTGTCGGTGATGGATGAAGTGACGTTGGTGCAAATATGTATTTCGTCCTTTACCAGTGACGAAATAAAGTGTTCAAAATCACTTCTATTTACTTCTGTTTCCACGGATTTGCGCAAAATCAGTCGAAAAAACAAAGGCAAGGAAGAAAGAGACCTAACGGACATTATCAACTTGTTCAAAACAGCTGAGCCGGATGATATTCCAGTGTTTGTGGCCCGACAACTAGAAAAGCTGCCACCTATAACTTTTGACCACTTGGACTGCACAAAGTTGTTAAAAGATTTAGTAAAAGTGCAATCTGCAGTTGAAGTAATTAAATCGTCTTATGCTACGTTAGAACAAGTGAAAGAATTAAGAAGTGAGTTTTTACAAATCAAGAACGACTCGTTGCCGCCTGCGTCGGCTTTTAAAGTAAACGCAAAGCGAGGTGCCTGGTTACACGACAGCGGCCCTATAGGACTTTCGCATATTGACAATTCCTTAACGACAGACTTGTGCGAAAATTATGACGATTATACGAAAAATCAGAATTCTCTTCAATACAGAGAAATTGTGCAGGTACCAGAAAAACAAAAACCAACGGAAAGTATTAGTATGCAACGGCCGACGGTTGAAGCGGTAGCGACCAATGAACGCGCGCATACGGACACAGTACAGGTGACGTCACCGTCGTCGTCAGCTGATCGTGCGAGCTCGCCGTTGCCCGCGGCGGCGGGAGCGAGTCCGCTCACATCTACCTACAACTACGGCGACAAATGCAAGAATGCGCATCCAAGTAATGTAAACAATGACGATGAGGGCTGGCATAAAGTATCATATCGCAAGAAACAGCAGAAATACCGTTATGCGGGAAGGTTGGGTGTTGCTAAAGATATGGAGTGCAAATTTAAAGCGGCGGTTAAGACGCTATGCCGTAAAATAATTGAAACGAAAGGGGCGGGGCCTAGCCAAAAGTTGCGCGAGTGCCGCCGCGGCGGCGCTGCACTCGCGCGCGTGCCGGCCGGACCGCCGTTTTCCCGCGAAGTTTTGAAAATACTTTCGTCGGAAATACGATACGTTTCGCTGTTCACTTGTTATTGTTTGTTTAGTAGCTATTTAAGTTTATCTTAACTAATAAAGTAAATGAATACCTGTGTCTATTTATTTTAATATTAGTTATGAAATACAAGACAGTCGATATTTGGTCTATAACTAAATATATTGATAAATAAGCAAAATAATTACTTACATAAGTACATATTAAATTTTAAATAGTTTTACAGACAAACAAAATACTTTTTGCAATCGAATAAAACATTACACACACTGCGTTTTACTTTATAGTCTAAGAGCTAATGTCATTGTAAGGAATATTTTAGTAAAATGATAAAACAATGGGATTACATACTAAAGCTGTTATAATAAGGAATGTTCATCGTTTCATTCAAATACTTATTCAAAGTTATGTTATGAAAATTTTCTGTGGCTTCTTCTGAAGACTGTGCATATGCAGTACCACACTACAGGCTGAGCCAATTTTGAAATATACGAAAATGTTGTCTAGAATATAATTAATTAATAATAAATTCTAATTAGATGCAAATCACGTACTTTTTAAATCGTTTTATTTATAAAAGAACTAATAATAAAGCATTAGAGAAATTTTAAAAGTTATAGTTTTAAAATTTCTCTAAGGCAATAATCTTCTCATTATTACAACCCGCATTTGTCTCATTTGTGTCAACATTTTTATTTTCTTTACCTTTACGAATGACATAACTTGGCTCACGAATTGCCATATTTCTTGTATGCCGAGGATCTACAAGCTCTGGTAGCAAGCAATCATAATAAAAAGAAAATAATTTTGGTTCCATTTTCGTCTTCCAAAACTGATCATCTTTATGGAGTATTTCTGTTTTTAGTTTATTTTCCCCATACCACACAGCTAATAAACATTTTGGAAATTTACTAATATGCATTTGCCCCTGTGCTTGAAAGAACCAATCAGATTTTTTATTAATGTATATGTCGGCGCAAGACCGTATTTACAAATTACTAATCTACTTAAAAATAATTATTAGTTTAATTTAATTCATTACAGACAATTTTGATACTAATTACTTTGTTTAATAGTTTTCGAATACTCAATAATAATTTTGTAATCTTAAAATAGAAATGTAGGATGTATGTAGTTGATTGTCATTGCTTGCGATTATTTATAGCGAAATAAGTAAACCGCAACTATTAACGATCAGAAGTTATTGTAAATTCATATTACGATTTATAAAAGCATGCAATGTGATTTCAGCAGTCAAGTTCAAAGGCATTAATAAATAAGTTATTTTAATGACTGATGAAAACACATGGGATGCAATTGATTTCATTTTGTAGTTTAAGAATTTAATTAAATGTCTAAAATTGTTTACAAAAATTAACAAGAATTATTGAATTCATAAAACTATAATCAATTACTTTTAAGTTTAATTCTTTGTTTGAGCTTCCGGTTTAAAAAGGCGGGGTTGAGCCGCCATATTTTTACTGTGTGCATTTTTGTGAGCAGTCTGAGGTGAGCTAGCAAAGTGTAAGCAACTCGGTGAGTGCAATTACTGTTATTTAATTAGACAATTAAGTTAATTAAGAATATTGGTTGTGTATTACAATTATAATGTGTGCAATTTGAATATCTGTGTTTCATTGGCCTGTAATGTCGGATAATGATGAAAATGGTGGCGTCAGCAATGCTGACGCCACAGTTTCTAAAAATTGTGGTGGGACCTCTGCGCCGTTATCAGAAGTGGGATTCACACCCGCTTCTGCCGGACATTCCTGTTTAAATAATGAAAATACCACTACTTCTGTTAGCGGTGTGCCCACTCAATTTTTTACTGAGATGTTGCAGGTAATGAAAAGCATGACTGATAGCATTAATACACAACCACATAGGGTTAGAATTAATGACATATTTTTACCATCGTATGACCCTGATGGTGAGGTCGGAATACGTGAATGGTGTCAATGTGTTACCACGGCGGTGGAAACTTATAACTTATCCGACTATGAGGTTAGAATGAAAGTGGGTAGTTTACTTAAGGGTCGTGCAAAGTTATTTGTTGATACGTGGTTGGTATCCGCTCACACGTGGCAGGAATTGCGCAGTTTATTAATCACGACGTTTGAACCGGAGAATAGATATTCCCGCGATATAGTTCGTTTTCGTGAACACACGTACGATAGTACTCAAGATATTGCACAATTTCTTTCACGATCGTGGGTATTGTGGCGACGTATTACTAAGGATCGGTTGTCGAATAGTGATGCGGTTGAGGCTGTTATTGGCTGCGTGGGGGATGATCGCTTGAGGATTGAATTGTTAAATGCAAGAGCTACATCGGTACCAGAATTAATTTCTGTTGCATCTTCAATTCGCCGTATTAAGCGGTCAAATCCTACATCAGCTACTAATCAATCGAATCCGAATAAACGACCGCGGTTTGTTGATAAATCGGCACTTTACTGTCAAATTTGTAAAAGATCGAATCATGATACACAGGATTGCCGATTTAAAAACAAGTCTGATAATACTCAATTGCATTTAGAGAAAAGTACCCCTCAACCACAAGGTTCAGAATCCGATAAACCAAAATGTACATTCTGCTCTAAGATAGGCCATACTTTCGATAAGTGTTTTAAACGGGAGCGCGCTGTAATATCAAAAATTAATTGTGTCGGCTCAAACAAATTAACACCTATTGAAGTCAATATTGGAAACTTTAAGATTCATGCTATATTTGATAGTGGGGCAGAATGTTCATTAATACGTGAGTCGGTGATAGCGAAACTACCAGGAAAACGCATTAATGTAGTGACTTATTTGAAGGGTATAGGTCAGTTTACTATAGTTTCACTTATGAAACTAACAACGGTATGTGTTATCGATAATTTAAAAATAGAATTGGAATTTCATGTAGTACCTGATTATGAGATTTGTTCAGACATGATAATAGGAATGAACCTTATCGATACCACAAACCTTGGAGTATTGGTGACTACAAAGGGAGCTGTTCTTGTTCAACAACCAACTATACAACACGTGCGAACCCATAGTGAAAAATTTGATAATCTAGAGTGTGACTTAACAAATGATAAACAAATTCACACTCTAAAGTTATTGCTTAACAAATATGGACATTTGTTTATTCATGGCTATCCAAAAACAAGAGTTAACACGGGCGAATTGGAGATCCGATTAAAAGATCCCAATAAATATGTAGAACGAAGACCCTATCGTTTAAGCCCAGTTGAAAGGGAGAAAGTACGTGATATCGTAAATGAATTACTTGAACATAAAATTATTCGGGAAAGTAGGTCTTCATTTTCGAGTCCGGTAATATTAGTGAAAAAGAAGAATGGCAAAGATCGCATGTGTGTCGATTATCGGGAGTTGAACAGGAACACCCTCAGAGATCACTACCCTTTACCGATTATATCTGATCAAATAGACCAATTGGCTGGTGGGAATTACTATTCCACATTCGATATGGCAGCAGGATTCCACCAAATTCCTGTTTCTGAGAGCTCTATCGAGAAAACAGCGTTCGTTACACCCGACGGGTTATACGAATACTTAACCATGCCGTTTGGTCTAAGTAATGCATGCTCTGTATATCAGCGATGCATAAATAGAGCCCTGATGCCCTTGTTGACTGAGCAGATATGTCAGGTTTATGTCGATGATGTCCTCACAAAGTCCCAGGACTTTGAGGAAGGACTCTCGCGAATTGAACGAATCCTGATTGCTTTACAAGAGGCAGGGTTTTCTATAAACATTGATAAGACCGTTTTCTTTAAACGTTCCATCGAGTACTTGGGCAATGTTATATCAGGTGGCCAAGTAAGTCCGAGCCCAAAGAAAGTAGATGCTTTAATAAAAGCACCTATCCCAACGACCGTTAAACAAGTACGGCAATTCAATGGCCTCGCCGGTTATTTCAGACGTTTCATTCCCAATTTCTCACGCGTCATGTTGCCTCTTTATGAATTAACCAAAAAGGACGCCAAATGGGAATGGAACTCGAGACATGACGAGGCCCGCAATGTAATTATCCAACATTTGTCTACTGCGCCTACCTTGTCTCTATTTCAGGAAAATGCTGCTATCGAACTTTTCACCGATGCCAGTAGTTTGGGATACGGAGCAGTACTGACACAGATCATAGAAGGTCGACAGCATCCCGTCGCTTTTATGAGCCAACGCACCACCGATGCAGAGAGCCGCTATCATTCATACGAGCTCGAGACTCTGGCGGTGGTGAGATCAATTAAGCATTTTCGCCAGTACCTGTACGGACGTAAGTTTAAAGTCATTACTGACTGTAACGCCCTTAAGGCATCTAAGCATAAGCGAGATCTGTTGCCCCGAGTACACCGGTGGTGGGCATTCCTCCAAAACTATGATTTTGAAGTTGAATATCAAAAGGGTGAACGATTACAGCACGCAGATTTCTTTAGTAGAAATCCCGCTATTGAGAGCCTTGTTAATACAATGACTAGAGACAATGAGTGGTTGCGTATTGAACAGCGGCGTGACGATGTTCTCCGTCCGATAATAGATAGCATGTCCACTGATTGTCCTGTCCCTGGATATGAACTGAATGACGGAGTACTAAAGAAAGTCTTCACAGACCCAGTTATTGGGATCTGTAAGCTCACAGTAGTGCCCCGATCATTTCAATGGAGTTTGATTAATTCCTTCCATACATCACTACACCACCCTGGGTGGGAGAAAACACTGCGCAAGTTAAAAGATTCATATTGGTTCGACAAAATGAATACTGTGGTTAGAAACTTCGTTGACAATTGTGTTGTTTGTAAAACATCCAAAGGTCATTCTGGTGCCATTCAAGCACAGCTTCACCCCATCCAAACACCTACAGCGCCATTCCAGGTTGTCCATGTAGATATCACAGGCAAACTAGGTACGCGAGACTCTCAGGGCCGCGATGAGTATGTCATAGTAATGATTGATCATTACACAAATACGTACTTCTCAATTATTCTACCGACAAAAGCCAGAGCAGTACGCTCGCATCCCTGAAGCGTCTTGTACACCTATTTGGCACACCAATACAGGTGATAGTCGATGGTGGTAGAGAATTCCTTGGAGAATTCAAAGTTTATTGCGACCGTTTCGGTATTGACATTCATGCAATAGCGCCAGGAGCTAGCCGAGCTAATGGGCAGGTAGAACGGCTGATGGGTACATTGAAAAACGCATTAACCATAATAAAGAATTATGAGACTGAGTTGTGGCAAACAGCGTTGGAAGCTTTACAGCTCGCTTTCAATTGTACACCACACCGTGTAACTGGCGTAGCACCATTGACTATGCTCACGAGACGACAACATTGTGTCCCTCCTGAGCTCCTGAAGTTGGTAGATATTGATACCGAAGCCGTCGATTTCGATTTGCTTGAATCGCATGTTCAGCAAAGAATGGCCGCTTCGTCTCAATATGACAAACGGCGTTTCGATAAAAACAAAGCCAAAATGAGGCCTTTTCAGAGGGGAGACTACGTACTTATAAAAAATAACCCTCGTAATCAAACTTCTCTTGATTTAAAATACAGTGAGCCTTATGAAATTTACCGAATTTTAGACAACGATCGCTATATGGTGAAACGAGTTACAGGTCGAGGGCGTCCACGTAAAGTAGCCCATGATCAGCTACGGCGGGCTCCGCAACCAGGCGATCAGGCAACCATGTCGGCGCAATCAGCTGACGGTCATGAACAGCAGCCCAGCACATCTCCTCTGAGCACCTCGATGGGCAGAGCAGACGCACAGCCAACATCGAGCGAGCAGTTGTCGCCCTCGACTTGAGACGTTCTAATAATCTTGTGAGTCTAATCCGTATAATAACTATTTTCTATTCAACACCTTTCCTATTCTGTTTCCATGTAATTCATTTTTAGAGCCTCTGTGGACCACGGTCAATTAAAGACCCAGACCACAGCATCGTCCTACCTATCTCCTTTAGAACCTCTGTGGACCACGGCTTTATAATAGCTCAGACCACAGCATCATCCTCATGCCCCTCATCATGAGTAATTAATATTAACCTCTCATTGCATGTACGAATATTTCAGAGCCCCTGTGGACCACGGTCAATAAAAGACCTAGACCACAGCATCGTCATATCCTATTCCTTTAGAGCCTCTGTGGACCAAGGCCAGTAACCTAGACCACAGCATCATCTCATCTAACACTTTCAGAACCTCTGTGGACCACAGTCAATAAAAGACTCAGACCACAGCATCGTCCTATATCCTGATTCCTTTAGAGCCTCTGTGGACCACGGCGAATAACCGCCTAGACCACAGCATCGAACCTTCATGAACATATGAAATAAATTGTGCAGATTTACGTGGAGTAACTGTACAAAACAAATTATAAAACAAAGCTCATATTAAATGAGATAAACCTCTCCCGATTTTATTTCGTTTTTGTTTTATGAACCAGGCTTTTTACTAACAGCTACTGACTGCATATTTTAAGGTACAAAGTGACTAATAACTTGGTTGGAGTTACATTAGTCAAATTACATGTGATTGAAATAATATTTTTACAGGCAATCTTGCCATAGAACATACTCATAAACAACAAGCCAAGTTATTGGTTAGCGTACCTATTTATGGGTACCTAACTAAAGATTACAAACTTTTACATTCCAGAACTGAACTCGAGGCCTGGTGCAGAGCGCGCACCACCTCGCAGAATGGCCGTGTCGGCGCAAGACCGTATTTACAAATTACTAATCTACTTAAAAATAATTATTAGTTTAATTTAATTCATTACAGACAATTTTGATACTAATTACTTTGTTTAATAGTTTTCGAATACTCAATAATAATTTTGTAATCTTAAAATAGAAATGTAGGATGTATGTAGTTGATTGTCATTGCTTGCGATTATTTATAGCGAAATAAGTAAACCGCAACTATTAACGATCAGAAGTTATTGTAAATTCATATTACGATTTATAAAAGCATGCAATGTGATTTCAGCAGTCAAGTTCAAAGGCATTAATAAATAAGTTATTTTAATGACTGATGAAAACACATGGGATGCAATTGATTTCATTTTGTAGTTTAAGAATTTAATTAAATGTCTAAAATTGTTTACAAAAATTAACAAGAATTATTGAATTCATAAAACTATAATCAATTACTTTTAAGTTTAATTCTTTGTTTGAGCTTCCGGTTTAAAAAGGCGGGGTTGAGCCGCCATATTTTTACTGTGTGCATTTTTGTGAGCAGTCTGAGGTGAGCTAGCAAAGTGTAAGCAACTCGGTGAGTGCAATTACTGTTATTTAATTAGACAATTAAGTTAATTAAGAATATTGGTTGTGTATTACAATTATAATGTGTGCAATTTGAATATCTGTGTTTCATTGGCCTGTAATGTCGGATAATGATGAAAATGGTGGCGTCAGCAATGCTGACGCCACAGTTTCTAAAAATTGTGGTGGGACCTCTGCGCCGTTATATATTTTTCCAGTATTTTTGTCTTCTTTCCAAAAATGCATTTTGTTTAGTGCTATTTATAGCCCTATCAATCCCAATCTTGAACGGTGCTATGGGGCACTTAATTTCTACAAGCATATTATGCGTTAAAACCACAGATATCAGAATACAAGAGATATGGTTTGTGGGCGGGGCACATGACGCCATTTTCTGCACAAATGTGCAGGAACTTGATTGTTCTAAGTCATTCACAAAACAACGCTTCCGCGAACACACGTCCGTGAATGTCAACAAAAATGCCGGCTTGTGCTTTAATTACGTGCAAAAATCGCAGTGATACGGTAAATTCAAGTAATAGTGGTGTTACTTATCATAGGTAAGTCATTTATTTAATATTTTTCTAAATAAATGACAAATTAACGAAATATTTTTGAGACATAGAAATTATTAAACAATATACGGCATAGTCGATACTTCCGTTACAAATATTGTCCATTGCTTGTTTTGGATACGCGCTTTTCAATGTTTTGCGGTATGCACGTACAATGGAATGCAAACGTAACGATAATTACAATGTTGTGAAAATATCGTGGTACCGCCGCTTGTAGCTTCCGCGATCTGTCAAAGTAATAATGGCCGTCGCACAAGCCATGTAGTGCTGCCAAAAGTAGAATATTTTAGTATCGATAATTTTGTATTTCTAATTTTTGAAAGTATAATAATTTGAAACTTTTACTACAGTGCATTCCTTGTACAGGGTGTCCCAGTCCCATAAGTATTGGATCAAACTCAAGGGGAAAGTAGCTCAACTAAAAACTCATTTGATTAGTTTTAAAAAAATCGCTTATTATTATGTACTAATTTTTTTAAGTTCTTTCTTTTAATTGGTTTGAAACTAAAAATTACTATTATAATTTAATTGGTTTGAAACTAAAAATTACTATTATAATACTATTAATTACTTCAGACTTAAATACATGAATAGCTAACGAAAACATAAGTAATGCGTTGTACGTGCCTATCAAATTTAAGGAGTGCACTCGATTTACTTGGGATCCCATCATCAGATCCTGATTGGTGACAAGTTATGATGGAAAAAAAAATCAAATGGTCTAATCTAATACATACCTACAATACTTAAAGAATCATCCTCTAACTCCTATCCGTTTAGGAGTTGTACCTTCCATCATCACCTCATCAACATGGGATGATGACTTCCAGACGTAAAAACTTGAATAGCTTACGAAAACATAAGTAACGCGTTGTACGTGCCTATAAAATCTGAGGGTTGCCCTCGATTTGCCTGGGATCCCATCATCAGATCCTGACTTGGTGACAATGGGACCAACCTGGGAGTATGCACTTTCATATAAATAAAAAATTTTGAAAATCGGTCAAGAATTGACGGAGTAATCGGCGGACATACAAAAAAATATATATATACAATGAAACATAGAACCTCCTCCTTTTTTGAAGTCGGTTAAAAATGGCGACATGCGCCCCGCCCACAAACCATATCTCGTTCATAGTTGTAGTGCGTAATAATTGTTATTGTAAAATATAGAGAGGTAAAGTTATCGATAATGCTTGTCGCCCTTTTTCGTTAGGTGCCGTCACTATAATACACTTCTTACTTCTGTGTTCGTAATCGAACTGCAAATCACGGGCTTACGATTTGTGTGAGTGTGACTGTCGGAGATTATTCTATGAATGTGTTAAAATGTAACTGTGTGTGTAAGTGGCGACATCGGTTCCGGTACAAAAACTGTCTTATTACATTTCTCTTCTTTCTGTGTTCTGAGGTTAAAACTATTCCATCAGGCGTGGCCCCTAAAAACGGATATTGTTCGTCTATAAACAAACCACATTGCTTAATGTCTATATTCATTTTTTGCTTTTTTTTTAACCGACTTCAAAAAAGGAGGAGGTTCTATGTTTCATTGTTTTTTTTTGGAGGTCCGCCGATTACTCCTTCAATTTTGGACCGATTTTCATAATTCTTTTTTTAAAATAATATGTAATTTAAATATTGATTTTTTAAACTATATTTCCAAAATATTTTTATATAGTAGGTAAAAAATACGTAAATGTGGATAAAGTTACTAAGTAAAAAAAATAGTTTCTAGAAAACAAAAAGATGGAAAACGAAACAGCATTTTAAATTTCGACCAACCATTTTCGAACAAATGAAATTCGGGCAAACAAGTTTCGGAGTAAAGATACGTTACCATTCAACAAGAGGAGTTGTCTTGTCTGGCAGGCGACCGTCTCCTAGTTATTGCATATATTACAAAATACTTCAATATATAAATAGCTTCATTATAAAGTTTTGATTTAATCTCAGTTTATTTTTGACTAATATTAAGTTAAGAACAAAAATGTAATGTAGCTTCCTACCTATAAAGCTAATATTATACCTATTTTCTATTAAGTTTATTCTATTAAGTAAAATAAAATATTGTAATAAAATAAAATAATCAGTTAGATGTCCAATAGGCAGAATATAAACAAAGTGTCGCCCCTGCGTAGTAATGTCATATTCTATGACTCGGTTGGGGGCGGGGCCAGGGAGGGGCGCGCCCCGCACGGCCGAACGCGGCGCCAAAATTTGAAGGCGCTGTCATTTCTATACGTAATAATATTATTTCGATGGGTTGCGCGCGAGATCTCGACGAACGTAGATCCGTCCCAGACAAGAGTAAGCGGCCGACTGAGCCCGCCCCACCCGTGCGACGCATATATCAATCCCTCTTGCGAGAGACAGAGATGGGACACCGTGAACACGGCGAATTTTTAACGTCGTAAGCGCCAAAACACATTTAGGCTTATTTAAAATTCATTAATTGAGTTTTTAAAAATTTGTCTTTACAGTCTCTAGAAAACATTAATGTCTTTCTTTATATGAAGTTTAAAATTTCTACTATTTACCGTTTAGAAGTTACAAGAGTTCTGAAGAAAAAACAGAGGTTACTTCGGATTTTTTTTCTATCGAGGAAATGTGTCACAATCGTGTTTTGGCTCTTTCCAAAATTTCGATTATATGATGAACTAATACATATCCAAAAATCTAGGTCTAAATTTTAGTAGTTTAGAAGATATTTGGTTTCTAAGGACCCTTCTTTTTTTCACATATCCCCTTAAGAAAATACCCATATTTATTACGAATATTCACTGTGAAACGACGGAAGGAGATATAGTTGACTATATTCGCAATAAAACTCAAGATACAGTGTCTTTGGAGAAAATAGTAATGAAAAAGGAAAAGGGTTATTGTGCCTACAAATTTTTTGTGTCTGAAAATAAACTACCAATGTATCTGGATGAAAATATATGGCCTCAGAATATTGTTTTCAGACGTTTTGTCAATTTTAAACCTCGAGTCGAGAATAGAGTTGTGACTATTAACGGCCCCACTAAACCTAGTTATGGACCTAAGTAATAATAATAATAATAAACACACATATCGTATGGCCACATACAACTGTAAGAGTGTAAAGCGCTCAGTGGACAGTGTAAGGAAACTGTGTCACACTTGCGATTTGATTGCACTACAGGAAACATGGTTACTACCAGATGACATACCATACTTAGGTACTATTGACAGTGGTTTCGGATATGCGGGGACATCAGCTGTAGATACATCCTGTGGCATTCTACGAGGAAGACCGTACGGTGGCGTCGCGCTGCTGTGGCGGAATAGTGTGTTCCAGCAGGTGACAGTGTTGCGGTGTGATAACGCGCGTGTCTGTGCTGTTAAAATAACTACCAGTGACCGACCGATAATAATAATGAGTGTTTACATGCCAACGAACTCGGCGGATAATCTACCTGAATTTACGGATTGCCTGAGTACGGTAAGCGCTATAATAGATGAATACGGAATAGAATCAGTTTTTGTTTTAGGAGACTATAATGCGGATTTATCTGAACAGTTTTATAGGGAACTTATGGTGTACTGCAGTGACCAGAAATGGTCTATTTTCGATGTGGATTTCTTGGGTGTAGAATCAGATACCTACACATTTATTAGTGATGTACACGGATCTTGTAGTTGGTTGGATCATTGTGTGGGTACTGAATCGGCAAAACTGTCAGTTACAAATGTTTTTGTTGACTATGACACTCTTTGGTCTGACCACTTCCCGCTTATTTTGGAATGCAATTTAAATCTATTGATACCCAGAGTACAATTTAACAATGAAGTTAATAATAGTAAATACGTCGTATGGGGTGAAAGAAATAAAGAACAGATCGCAAGGTATACCACAGAGTGTCATAGTCGTTTGAGATTAATTGATTTCCCTAATGAGTGTATAAAGTGTGCTGACTTTCACTGTAATGACCATGCTCACAGGCGTACTCTTGATAATATGTATTCCGACATTGTGGCCGCCTTGACAGGTGCATCTGTGGCGAGTCGCGCAGGCGGAAAATGTAAGGGGATAGGAAGGGGTGGCCCACGCATTGCGGGGTGGGACAAGCATGTCAGAGAGGCTCACCGGAACGCCAGACTGAAGTTTTCAGAATGGGTATGTTGTGGTAAACCGAGATCAGGATTAGTTTATAATGACATGACTAGTAGTAGAAAAATTTTCAAGTCTCGATTGAAATGGTGCCAGAACCACCAGGACCAGATTAAAATGGATATCCTGGCTGCCAAACACAAGGGCGACTTTCGTGACTTCTGGAAGGCCACTAACAAATTGAATGTAAAGCCTGGCGTTCCGGTTAGCGTCGATGGATTAGGCGACTACAAAGATATTGCAAATAACTTTAAAAATTATTTTTGTGTAAAATCCCCACTGGGGCCTGCAGTCGGTGCGGGAATTGTTGCTGAGATACCGAGTGACGCTGTTGTAGTAACATTTAACGCGAAGGAGGTGGTTAATATTATTAAGGGAATGACCAGAGGCAAATCCCCAGGTCACGACGGTCTTAGTATCGAGCACCTGCAGCATGCTGGTCCACATATGGCTAGAGTTTTAGCTATGTTCTTTTCGTTGTGCGTGGGACACTCCTATCTGCCTCCTGATTTGGTAAGGACTGTGGTTGTGCCTATAGTGAAAAATAAAACTGGTGATTTATCTGATAAAAGTAACTATAGGCCAATATCATTAGCCACGGTCATAGCAAAAGTGTTTGACGGTTTGCTTAATACACAGTTAAATAAATATGTTCATATACACCACAATCAATTTGGCTTTAGACCTAAATTATCTACTGAGAGTGCAATACTGTGTCTTAAGCATACCGTCGGATACTACATGAGGCGGAAGACCTCTGTATTTGCGTGCTTTCTAGACCTGTCAAAAGCCTTTGACATGGTGTCGTACAATATTTTGTGGAAAAAATTGGAAAACATAAATTTACCGCGTGAACTTGTAAACATCTTCAAGTACTGGTACGCACACCAGGTCAATGGTGTCAGGTGGGCGGGGACAATGTCGGAACCATATCGGTTGGAGTGTGGTGTTAGGCAAGGTGGCCTGACTTCGCCTACACTTTTTAATCTTTATGTCAATGATTTGATAGTTGCGCTCAGTGGAATGCATGTCGGATGTCATGTGGATGACGTGTGCTTTAACAACTTAAGCTACGCTGACGACATGGTTCTACTGAGCGCATCGGTATGTGGCTTAAGAAAGTTAGTGCGAGTGTGTGAGGAGTACGCGTGTGAGCATGGTCTGAAATATAACACGACGAAAAGTGTGTTCATGGTCTTTGAGGGCGCCGGTGCTAGATGTCCGCAAAAGATACCGGCCATTCAATTGAAAGGTGTTGATCTAGACAGAGTAGACACGTTTAAATATCTGGGACATGTAGTCACCGTTGACCTCAAGGACCATGCTGACATTGAGCGGGAGCGGAGAGCGTTGTCGAGAAGGGCGAATATGCTGGCTCGCAGGTTTTCGCGCTGTTCAGCTGAGGTGAAAATAACATTATTTCGTGCGTACTGTACCTCGCTGTACACGTGCAGCCTGTGGGCTAGATATGCGCGAAAGCCGTATGACGCTCTTCGTGTCCAGTTTAACAACGCCCTCAGGGCGATGTTGGGTCTGCCTCGCTACTGTAGCGCGTCAGGCATGTTCGCGGAGGCGCGTACAGATTGTTTCTACGCGAGTATACGCAAGAGAAGCGCGTCCTTGGTGCGCAGGGTGATGGCTAGCTCCAACGTCGCCCTGATGGTAATAGCAAGTAGGTGGGACTGCCCCTATATCCGGCACTGCAGTAATAGACATGTTAGTAGTGCCGGATGTATGAGGTAGATAATGATTTTATTTTTTTCTATTTCATTTTATTTTTATTTTTATTTTATTTATGTATTGTAATTTGAATTATTAATTATTTTATAAATGGTGTCTATATGGGTCAAAATGGCCTGAAATAAATGAATTTTAATTTTTTTTTTTTTTTTTTTTTTTATAAAAATAAAATTATACGTGGAAACCGATTAGTAAATTGAGGAATGCTCACGCGTGTGAAACATAAACAAAGGTATTAGCAACGAAGGGCCGGTTGGCGGAGTATTTTTAGCATCGCGATATCGTGATTTCATCCCTTCATTTATAGAATTCCGACGAACAAAAGAAACATTACGATGCGAATAGTTCAACACTTCAAACATTTTTGTAGAATTCAAATAGGATGATTATATTTGATAGTTTATTTTAATGAATTGGTATGTGCCAGTACTACCATTCGAAATGAAACAGGTATCCAGGGCCGGAAATATCATTCAAGTTTTCTTTTGTTTTAAAAAAAAAAGGACTCTAATATATCAAATAGTATTCGTATTGTACTATGCAATTACGAAGTTTCATAACAATACATTATTAGTATTAAAAATGTTTGATCTTGGTCCTCTCCTGTGGATAACTTTTACATTATATACCTGTACTACTACAATAGACAAGTACCAATGTGTACTAGCATAGAGTTAGTCTGTGGTACCTATTCTACAAGTGTATGGTACATTTTCTATATACAAGGTAGGTCCTTGAGTAACCTATTTACTGATAGAATTGTAACCTACTTTGTTCTCGAACCCTTCTGTCGAGTATGTAAATAGCCATAAACTTGACAAATATTGAATCCGCACATATTTACATAATACGGGTACCGCTCCGACCTCCGACCGAATTTTGTCGCACATTGCTGATAATATAATATGACATAGAAAAGGATGGCAAAAAGTCTAAGAATTTCTTTGACACTTTTATTTTCCTGCATACTAGATACCGTGATTCTTCAAACTGATTTTTTTACTCGTCAGCTCATGAGAAGTAATCATTCTCCATCGATATACAGTAGGTTGCAAGGATTATGTTAATCTGCTCGTAAGACTACGAAGCAACGTGAATTTACACCCGCATTCTTGAAGTCTTGAATAGACCTTGAAAGAGAGCAAAGAATGCGAAAATATTCGCTCACAGAACGAACAACTTCACACCGACGCTCTCTAAGAGGCCTCAAAGATGTATTTAAAAATGTACCCACTAGTTGATGCCACTATTCATTTGGAGTTGACATAATATGTAAACAAACTATAAAAGAGATTCCTTTATTATTCGTTAAATCTTAATTCAACTAAACATTGGGTATTCTTTTAAAGTCCTTATTCATTTGTTTCGTTGTCAGTTTGCGTGCATGATTCTTATTTATGTTGACAAAATTGTTTATGTTCTATCATCGAGTATGTATGTTCTATCTCAAGCTCAATCGATCAGAGTGAGTATACTAATGTTTGATATGAAAGAGTAGGTGTACCGGTAAATGTATCAGCAATAGGAGCAACTTTTACTAAGATACAAACTACTACTTAATTTTACAGAAGCTCAAGATTTTTAAATCATCCATTCACATAAAGTAGGCGACATGCGTCCCTGATATGTTATGTATAAACTTGCGTTTATCACATTTCCTGTCAATTTCCGTATTCTAAGATAGTGCATCTTGTACTTACTTCCTAACTTCACTGGTGTAGTCGCTGCCCCTCTCCAGCAGATGATCGATGTTGTTGTTGTTAGCCTTAAGTGCATCGTGTTTGCTCTTGGAGCATACTCCAAAGACGGTCACGTTTTCCACAGTCTTAGCCAACTGCGCCACAGCCTGGCCCTGTACGTGATTAAAACCTTAATTAATGACTTTAGATTATTTAAACCTTAATTATTTAATGTCTTAAAGGATAGACCTATATAAGTGATGAAGTCACACAATTAAGATCTACGTACATTCCCATTAGTCGTTTGTATGTAAGGTTAGGTCGCAAGTCGCAATGTTGCAAAAATCCGTGGTGCTCAGCGATCGAGCCTCACTTCATTAACCATTTCTCTGCATTTCAAATTGGTGTCCTCAAGTTTGCTACAGAGAAACTTACTCTATCTAATGTCTTTCTAAATTCGTTATGATCTTCATGAGAGTTGAGTATCATTATTTTGGTAATTAGACGAGGTCTGCTACCTAAGCCGAATATGGCACCGCTTATATGACTAGTCTTTGGGTTACCTTACAAAGTCTTCTTTCACATACCAAATAAATCGTAGTTGAAGTACAATATAGGTTACATCTAAAACACGAATTAAATAAAACCCCTACTAATATTTTAACATTAAAATTAATCCTTTTCGTTAGAATCTCATTCACAGACATTCCTATTAACGTCGTGTTCCTCGCACGTAACCGCGTGTAGAATGTTAAAATACAGGAAGATGAGGTATCGTCCGTAGACCTCAGTGTGTGAATGATTTACTAAGATCTGCACGTAGGCCATTCTACATCAAGAAAGAAATTATTATGATTGTTGGAACCTTTAACTGGTTTTTAAAGATCGGCATTGCTGAAGCACTATATTCTAGAAGAGGGTCTCCTTAAGTATTTATGTTTCTTTCTTCTTATTTGCAGATTGAAGTACGTTCACATACATACTAACAAGAAGAACTTCCAAGAAACTTCAATTTTAAGATATCAACCTAAAGTTTCAATTACGTAACAATAAAGTATTGTATTACTTAATTAAATTGAATGGTTAGCACAAATAACAGTACAGTTAAATGTCCGCTTGTTTAAAGTAAGTGGTCCATAACGAACCATTTTGTATCTGAATGGGTCTTATTACTTTATTGGTCCAGCTTATTTGCATAGTAATTACGTATACCAAATCTAATTAGGTCAGCCGCTCCCATTTTTTTCAGCTGTTGGTAGTTTGTTGACCTGGGGGTGGGAGTGACGTCAAAGTCTGAGTTATTGTTTAATTGTGTCTATTACTAAATTACTAAACAGTTAGCGGACAATTTTTTTATAATTTTAGTACTCGTTCAGGTTTCGTACATTTTGGACTTTTTTTACGGCAGGTCAAAATAAAAATTCGTATTCCTGTGTCAGAAAGTCGCAGGATACACGTCGCTGCCAACCGGTTATTATGGAAACATTTGGGGGAGGCCTATGTCCAGCAGTGGACCTCTTATGGCTGAAATGATGATGATGATTAAAAATGTCATCTCGTTCACACGAGACTGTATTCAAGAGATACCTATTATATTTTAGGTTTAGGCTAATGCCGATTTTTAGACAGTCGAGAATTAGATGTCCTCATAACTCAGAACAAATATTTGCAAATCACATAAATTGTTTGTCTCGGGAACGCAACCGTTACATTGCTGTTGTACTACCTCATCACTGTCATTTATTTGCAATTTGTTTTGTGTTACGAAATTTTATGCTTTACAAATCTCCGCATTCAGTAACCAGTGTCTAATTCTTTTCTCAAGCAATTTAGACAACAATTAGACAGCTCGTTACATTGTTTGCAGTCTCATTATGAACTGGCGAGCAGACAGAGGGAATTCTAAGAAGCTTTTAGATGTCGACACTTAGCAGAGCTTTGTACGGTCAATGCTACTTTTGGTATTTTTAGCTTCTTGTTACACATTTGGTGAATAGCTGCATATTTATATGCAGATGAATAATAACGTCGCTTCCTTTATTTTTATTTAAAGAACTAGCTTTTTGCCCGCGTGAAATTTCGGACCCGTTCCCGTGGGGACCACATTGAATTTCGGGAAAAGCTAATAGCCTATGTCACTCCCTGATAATGTAGCTTTCTACTGGTGAAAGAATTTTTGAAATCGGTCCAGTAGTTTCGGAGCCTATTCAATTCAAACAAACAAACAATCAAATCTTTCCTCTTTATAATATTAGTACCTATAGACAATGAAAAATCCGTCTTCTTTTTCAGTGGTTTTTGGCATAATGAGCATAAAAAAATATTGGAAATAATTAAAATATTGGATATATAACCTTTGGCGTAGCTCATTATACTCGTAGACGGGAAAAATAATAATTTACAATCTAAATATTTTGTCTTTAGGTCTTTTGCAACGTTTAAAAGTATTTATTCTATTATATCGTAACTTGTTCTACTCACCACTCCACCACCAGCGGAATGTACAAGTACGCTTTTCCCAGGGGAAAGGTTGGCCATCTCGAAGAGTAGCAAATATGCCACCAGATAGTTGGTGGTGATGGCAACAGCGTCCTGCGCGCTCATCCCGGCTGGCAGGGCGTACACATATTGAGCTGGTACAGACACTAATTCAGCCCACGCCTTGTATTCCGGAAGAGCAACAACTTGGTCTCCAACCTGTGAATAGTAATGGTAAAGTTAATAAGCAGTAATTGGGATAAAAAAGTGAAGAACAAGGACGTGGACTACTATAAACATAGATTCAACCAATGAAAGAGTATCTGTCAGATAACTCGATTAATCGGGGTCGATTGTCAATTTGTCACACAGAGTTGTAATTTTTTTTTATTGAACGTGTACAGTGTGTGAACAGCTTTCTTGTGATGAAAATTACTAGCAGTAGAATTGGCTTTTTTTTTTCATATTTACAAACAACCCCATGCAGCTTTCTTGTGATGAAACTTACTAGCAGTAGAATTGGCTTTTTTTTTCATATTCACAAACAACCCAATGCAGCTTTCTTCTGATGAAACTTACTAGCAGTAGAATTGGCTTTTTTTTTTCTTTTTTTTTATGTTATACGGGCTATACGGCAGATAAACGGGCAAGCGGGCCACCTGATGGAAAGTGGTCACCGCCGCCTATGGACATCAGCAACACCAGGGGCACTACCAATGCGTTGCCCACCTCTGACGAGACCTCTAACGTACCTCTTAAATAGTCCCATGTCATAATATAGTCCGAAGGGAACACAGAGGCTGGGAGCTCATTCCACAACCCTATACTGCGAGCGAGAAACGTTCTTTCGAACCTTCGCGTGGACACCAAGAGGGTCAACGTAGTGGGGATAAGCACCCAACCCACGGCGGGTGGTGCGGGTGCGGAATCGGACTGTTGGCACCAGATCGAAGAGTTCCTCGGAACATTCCCCACAATATTCACTGTGCGAAAATACCCACCGTTTGTTTTTTTTTTGCCACTGTCTCGTTTTTTGACAGTTGCTTCAGAGTTTGTAAATGGATGGTCGTTAGCTGTTGATAAAGTATTTGAGACATTACCAACTATGACTGGACAGAAGCCTACCAATGGGCGAAGTTGCCTAAAGAAGTAAAACACTACGAAGTACCGGCTGGTAATGCAGACAAAATACAAAACTTTGAAAATGCATGGACTGATTTTGATGACTTCAAAGTCCAATGCTTCAGCAAATGGAGAGTGGATCTACCGCACAATATTGATTGGATGCATGGGAAATGCAACTGCCCTGCGTTTTACAAAAATTATAAGTGCAAACATATTATTGGATTAGCCATACGCTTAAAGCTGGCCAACCCCCCACCAGAAGCAAAAATTGTGCTTATCGGCCAGAAAAGAAAATGGGGACGCCCTTCAAAATCCAAACCAGCTCTGATTATTCAGTAATTATTATTTTAACATTAGAAATGTTTTTTTGATCGCTTCTGTAGGGGCTGTTTTCAACATAATTAACTTTAAAAAAAAAACGACTTCAAATATTATTAAATTTAAATGGGACCACCCTTGAGGTATTACCTATAAGCCGAAAAAAGATTTGTTCAAATCGGTTCATAATTGGCGGAGTTATCGCGTAACAAACATAGAAAAACATACGGGTCGAATTGAGAACCTCCTCCTTTTTTGAAGTCGGTTTAAAAGTGCGACATGCCGATATTTCCGTTATTTCTAGGTCAGTATAGATAATTGAGGTGTCAAAATATTTGTATTGACGAGATTAATAATATACAAAAAAATTAAACTGGCATAGTCATATATTTCTTTCATAAATTAAAAAAATGCTCTAAAAAGGTAATTTTTTGGTGTACCTTGTGGGCCCAATATCTACTCTTATTTATAATATTTTTTACATAATCACGACATGTACATGTTCAGAAAGGTTATAAACCTTTTTCTTCTCGGGATATTTTTCGAAGTTTTTGAAAATAATAATAAATTTGGGACGATTTTAAGGTTTGTGCGTCTCGGGCGCGCGAAAAAGAATTATATAAATTGTGAAAATAGTCAATATTTGAAAATAAAGAAAATAATTAAATTGTTAAGTACGTGAAACCTGAAAATTAAGCTTTTTCATTTTCTGTTTTTTTTATTACCAAAGTTCATTTCAATGCTATTTGAAGGTCATGTGCATGAAATCTGTGATTTCTTTAACAATAAATATTTTGTAGGTATTGTATTTACTATTCTGCTAGAAGTTTTATTTAAATTTTCTAGTGATATGATTTATTGGTGATCTCTATAAATTAGTTTGCTTAAATACTTATTTGGACAACCATATTATAATACATACAAAAACATTTATTTGGTACTAGACCCTATATCTCCATGATTTTAGGTGGAATTGATTTTATATTGTTGGTGACTACATTTTGTTGGCAAATCTACTATTTTGCTGGCAAACCCTATTATTTAAGAAACACAAAACTAATTAAATTGGCGATAGCTTAAATGATACCCATTACATATTATAATATTTATTACAATTAAGTATTATAATTTTTCATGTTCTCAGTACGCTGTGAGTGTATCGACAATCTGAATTCAGTTGAATTGCTGCGCAGTCAAATTTTCCTAAATTTTCTGTGAAATGGCTCCTAAATCATTTCATGTCATGAATTAATGAATATTCTTTCCACTATCCTACCTAAGGCAAATTTTCTATAATTCATATAATTATTCAATTCGATATGGTATCAATTAGTTTTTTTTGTGAAACTACTAAGATCCGTATTCGATTACCGGTTCCGCACTACTCGCCGGATACTACAATCGACGATCATTTGAGAAATTGCATTATGCTCCTATTAGAACTCTTGTAGGATATAATTTCGATAAAATCATCATTAACTTTACAGTAAATTGTACCTGTCGTTTTCTCTTGAGTAATTGTTGTGGGCCATGTGGGCTACGTTTTATTAATTGTTGTTTATAAAAATACTGTAAAGTATATTTAAAGATGCTATTGTAATACTTAGTTTTTTTTGTTTTGATTGTAGTATTTTTTAATTAAATACGGACAAATGCGGTCAGTTGTAATAAAATTTAATAATTTTAGTTTGCGATTTATTTAAAATATTACAAATATTATAAATAAATCGACGTAGGTACCTAGTTCGTTCGATTTCGAAGTTTGATCTTTTAACTGCCCCTTCGGACCATATTGGCCTAAACTGAATTCGCGTTTATATTTTCTTTTTGTCCGAATGTGACCGAAACCGAAGCTTCTGTATCTTTAATCCATTTTTTCTCTAGTTACCAGTCCACTACTTACTTTTATGTTTGTTATTAGACTTATTTTTCCTTTATTATATTACTTTACTCCACGCAGGGAGAGGCTGGTGTGCCGAAGTGCCGAGATACAAGCTCACGCTTATTCCAGCCCCAGTCTCTCATATTCTTATATAGGTATACTGACACAACTTTACTTTGTTATTCACCCTATTATAGTAGTTTGTAAACAAGATTTTGAGAGAAATAAATAATTTACTACATATTATTATATTATCCAATTTCCTCTCACCTTGAAGTTCGTGACACCTTCGCCGACTTGTTCGATCTCTCCTGCGCATTCGAAGCCGAGGATGAACGGAGTCTTTGGCGGGGAGTCGATGGCACCCTGCCTCACAATCAGATCTTGGAAGTTCAGCCCACTGTAACAAACAGAAAAACTATTTTAATCTAAGTGTAATAAATCTCTATCATAATTTAAAACATCCTTATTATTCAAAATTATACTACTGCCAATGTTTAGCAACTCCAATTTCAATCGTGGAAAGATGAGTAGAACGATTCTGACCCAATTAGTGAAATATTAATGAAGATTAACGAGATTTCATATGTATGCATAATAAACCATAAACACAAATATAAAATAGACAGAAGTTGTATGAGCTGCCAGTACCTATAATAGTCTCTAGAAGAAATCGCTTAGCGATAAGACGACGAGCTTATAATATGTAGATTATTTACTGAATTTAATTTACTGGATTTGTACCTATTGGCACAAAATAATAAATTATTGGTGCAATGAAGAGTATTGTATTGTAAAGGTATACTTTGCCTCTTATGAAAATAACAAAAACCAGTTAGAAAAACCACTACCGTCACTATCGAAATTCAGGTTCATCCGGATTGATATGTATTGAACAGTAAAAACCTAAGTGTCCTGTAAAGACCAGCATTATTAAAAGAGTAAAAACGTTATTACGATATTTCGTGGCCACTCATACAAACACGAGAGGTACTCAGGCCTCTAGTTCTATTTCAGTGACTATAAACTATCCTGATAAACTATTCCCGTAAATTGTGTTTTAATTCGTTTATAATGAGTGGATTGCTTAAACCTTTATGCAATATCTGATGAGTCCTCGGCCAAGAAACTCAAAAGCAATTAACTAGTAATAAAATACTCGTGGCTATAGCCGTTTATAATAAACTTGCCAAAGCTAATATATGGCCGTTAATTATCGTCGTTAACACTTTATTACAAGACACCTATTAAAGAGTATAAACGAAAATTGTATGATTAACTCTGAAGTCTGTAGATAATTAAGCACTTGTTTTTGTTATGTGAGTATATAAAACAAAATGTGTAGGGTTAATCATGAGAAAAATTTCATTCCAGACTAATAAGCAATGAAGCTTATTGACGTCTCCTTATTGACGTCCAGGTGGAGAAAGTCTTCTAATGTCTCGGAACTCACAACGAAATTAATCAGAAACAAAATAGACGGATTAGGAAGTATTGAAAGGACTTATCAACTGACAACTAAGTGACATCAATTTGTTACAAGTTTTTGCAATAGTGTCCAAGTATGTCGTTTCTAAATAAGATCGTCTTGTTTCTCTAAATAATCGCGCTTAACACAACTTTATTAAACTAGATGCGTAATTAATGGTGATGCCAGTAAAGAATGCGGCAGTCATTTGTTATGACGCATTCAAACGCATGGACAGCATAAAGAATCTCATATTTAAATATTTAAATGTGTTGATATAGCAATCGATGGTAGACATTGGGGTCCCTTTGTAGTGGACAAAGAAATCAGTAATAGGCAATGATGCTTCTACTTTTATATTGATTACCCACATCATTTTCGAATTTAATAGACACGTGTTAGGGTGAAATGATTCAAAATTAAAAGACAAACAGACAAGTTTTCAATAGATATGAACTTGAGGATTGTGAGTTCAGGTTGATCAATCCAACTAAATTAAACACGAATGTTTGTATCATACTAGAGCGCGTATGCTAGGTCTATGGTTGGTTTGTATGGATGGATTTATAGATTCTGATGTTTCTTTCTCTTTAACACAAAAACAGCTTGACACGTCTTGTTTTGTAAATAGGTTGTTTGTAACCTGGATTAACTCATAAAAGCCGTGGATTATTTCAGTCCGGGAACAGGAACAATCGTATTTCGCGTGTAAAAATGCGGGCTAGTTGACAATATTTCACTGTGCCCTTCCTACACCGTGTTTATCTTTAGCCTATCCACACTAGTTTTTAATTTAGTTAATTTAGAACATTTTGTCATGTATTGTGGCTTGGCCATAGCGCACCGGCCGGCTTCGGGAGCTAAATTTCGCTTTTATTTCATAATAAAAGCTCGATTTTACGAGGTCGCCTCCCATCTGGACGTATCGATATGAATATTCAATGAAATGAGCCGTAAAGATAAGCTATGTGGAGATGAAAGAACCAGACACACGTACGTCATAATGTCTAACTCTTTTACGGTATTCATTGAACGTAGTAAATTGATGTTTGAAATATCAGTTACGAATTCTTATGAAATAAACATTCGGGTCGATAGAGTAGAACATCATGAAGTATGTAAACCCCTACCATTAAAGGCACTTTAAAGGCTAGTATTTGGACATTGCACTGATTCAACACAAAATGATTGACATTTTTTTTACTTTTGTGCAGGATCCCTTTCGAATGTCCCCTGCCGTACATAAATCTGTAATGTACATACTTTGCATATTTGACTTTAAGTAGGTAATTTTATACAAAATGGAAATTTTTGGACATGGACATTTTGCGACAGGTAAATTCTGCGACAAAGTATTTTTTTCTTTTGATAAGATCTCCTCAAACCTCATATAGAAGCTTCTGCCTATATACCTATTCACATAATGAAGTAACTTATTATTTATCTAGAAGATTCGAGTAGTATTGCGACCGATAGTACGTAGGTATACCTAGTTAGTAACTAAAAAAATATATAACACCGCGACAAAAAACGCAAGTTCGCTAGCTGGCCGGTGTGATGTGATCTGCCCTTTATTTTATAACCTAACACAAAGCTATAGGTAGGCAAGTTGAGAAATTCTGCATTATGCGAAAACAATGGCACAGATTGTGGTGAAATTCATATAATTATGTATAGTTATGCGGCGTAATGTAAGAATTTCACGCCAATAAAATTATAGTTAGACCATCGGTATAGGTGTAATCATATAATTAGGTAGTACGCGAACCTATGTAAATCGAATGGTTAATACGTGAGTGAGTTGCAAAACCATGCGGTGGCGTCGACCGCTGTGTGTCTACTGTGATGCCAGACGATCGAACTTGGTACTGGTAGCGGATCATCGAACCGTCCGGTAGCGAACCATGTTCGATCGTCTGGCAGAACCTTGATGCTCTACACTCTTGCGAAGTTGAGCGAAGTGAAGTAACGAAGATAGAAGACAAAAGGTAAAGTGATGGCGATGTAAAACGAAGAGCTTGTCCACACTCTCGTTTTCACATAGCTTCGCAAATGTTGGGCTAGCATAACTTTGAATTGGTTTCAATAATTATATTTTGTAAAAAATGTAATGAGGAAATCGATAGACTTTTTTCATCATCGGGGAAAAAGTGCGGATACACACTCGGTTACCTTTGAGGTACCTGCTGGTTTTCCTCATAATTTCATTTATGTTTTCATACATGAATAAGGTCTTTCAAAATATATATTAAATAGGTGTCTTAAGTTCAATCGTACATTTATTATTGCAACAGAAATAAAATTTAACAAATTTCATCGAATTTTATCAGACAAAGTAGACCCCCTCGCTGCGTCTGGGATTTGGAGTCGGCTGCACTGCACCCGCGAAGTAATCGATATTATCGACGTATCAGTAGTGCAGACAGACTTATTTGTCGACACTCGACACACAATAGCCATGTTATTTTAGATAATAGTACAGAAACACCACTTGAAGGTATTTACATAGTTCTATGCAGTCGTAAACCTGTATTTTTGCATTATGGGAAGTAAAGATGGAAGTAAACTGTAGTTTATGTACCTGTAATGTACTTTAAGTATGCTTACAAGACTGACTACTGTGTTACTACGTTAGATAAAACCTTTATTTGCATTAAAAATAAAGGCACACGCACATATTCTAACCTAATATATTATTCTACCTTCACCAAAGCACTCGCATTAAAATTATTATGTGCGTTGCAAAACGGCGATAATTCCTTAGTTAACGGTTCCTTATTTTCCAAAACTCAGTTTAAGCTTCTTTTCCAAAGTTTTAATCGCATCATCATCGCATCCAATATGCAAACATCCTGGTTTAGGAGTTAGCGGATAAACAAACAGAGAGGGAAACATAGAAAGCAACTTCGGACGACCATTTTGATTTAGTTTTATTTTTTAAATGAACTTAAGTTAAGCCTGTTTTAATTTAAAAATGATCTTGTTTTTAGTTTTCAATTTAACTTACATGTTTAAAAAGTTTTCATAGAAAAACGTATTATAGGTACTATTCATCAAATTATTACCATTTCCTTTAAACATATCATTCATATTAGTTATTTTTTACCACTCAGTTATCTCATCAAACATAGGGGCATATTGACTGATCTAATGATATCAATAATGACAAAAATATATCATGATTGTCAGTTAAATACATGCTGTTTGATTTAACGATGAACTTTAGTCGTTCTATAGTAAATTAAGAACCCTCACGACACGATAGGGACGTTTATTATCCAGTTATTCAAGCTACAAAACACCTATTTATTATAACTTGAAAGTCGATAAATTCAACATTTAAATAAGCATACATTGTTTAAACTTTTCACTTTGAGTAATTTCAATGTGTTAAAAAATAATTTTAAAGTTAATTCCTACTTAGAAACGAAAGCAAAGCCAATGGCGATTTGGAAATGATGACGTGGAATCGCTTTGTAAGTACTAAAAATAATGTTACAAATGGAAACTACATTTTCTCTACAATAGGACATTAGGTTTATATTATAATTAGTGAGGTTTTTACGATTTTTAAGATTCATAAAAAAAATCGATTTTCCTATAACAGTACAGATTCGATGTTAGCAATGCTCCAGTCGGTATTTATCTCTATTTAAAACAAAATAACAAATGACACCTTTTGTTATGGGAATGCTTTAATGGAATCATAAAACAAACATTCAAAAGCCGGCGTGCATTCTGAGTATTACACCTAAACAAGGAAATGCCATTGAGCTAAGCTAAAACAACACCAAAAATATCCCACCTTAATGCAACACAAGAAATTAACTTTGAAACGCGTTTAAGACGCTATGCCGTAAAATAATTGAAACGAAAGGGGCGGGGCCTAGCCAAAAGTTGCGCGAGTGCCGCCGCGGCGGCGCTGCACTCGCGCGCGTGCCGGCCGGACCGCCGTTTTCCCGCGAAGTTTTGAAAATACTTTCGTCGGAAATACGATACGTTTCGCTGTTCACTTGTTATTGTTTGTTTAGTAGCTATTTAAGTTTATCTTAACTAATATAGTAAATGAATACCTGTGTCTATTTATTTTAATATTAGTTATGAAATACAAGACAGTCGATATTTGGTCTATAACTAAATATATTGATAAATAAGCAAAATAATTACTTACATAAGTACATATTAAATTTTAAATAGTTTTACAGACAAACAAAATACTTTTTGCAATCGAATAAAACATTACACACACTGCGTTTTACTTTATAGTCTAAGAGCTAATGTCATTGTAAGGAATATTTTAGTAAAATGATAAAACAATGGGATTACATACTAAAGCTGTTATAATAAGGAATGTTCATCGTTTCATTCAAATACTTATTCAAAGTTATGTTATGAAAATTTTCTGTGGCTTCTTCTGAAGACTGTGCATATGCAGTACCACACTACAGGCTGAGCCAATTTTGAAATATACGAAAATGTTGTCTAGAATATAATTAATTAATAATAAATTCTAATTAGATGCAAATCACGTACTTTTTAAATCGTTTTAATTATAAAAGAACTAATAATAAAGCATTAGAGAAATTTTAAAAGTTATAGTTTTAAAATTTCTCTAAGGCAATAATCTTCTCATTATTACAACCCGCATTTGTCTCATTTGTGTCAACATTTTTATTTTCTTTACCTTTACGAATGACATAACTTGGCTCACGAATTGCCATAATTCTTGTATGCCGAGGATCTACAAGCTCTGGTAGCAAGCAATCATAATAAAAAGATAATAATTTTGGTTCCATTTTCGTCTTCCAAAACTGATCATCTTTATGGAGTATTTCTGTTTTTAGTTTATTTTCCCCATACCACACAGCTAATAAACATTTTGGAAATTTACTAATATGCATTTGCCCCTGTGCTTGAAAGAACCAATCAGATTTTTTATTAATGTATATTTTTCCAGTATTTTTGTCTTCTTTCCAAAAATGCATTTTGTTTAGTGCTATAGCCCTATCAATCCCAATCTTGAACGGTGCTATGGGGCACTTAATTTCTACAAGCATATTATGCGTTAAAACTATTCCATCAGGCGTGGCCCCTAAAAACGGATATTGTTCGTCTATAAACAAACCACATTGCTTAATGTCTATATTCATTTTTTGCTTTTTTTTTTAACCGACTTCAAAAAAGGAGGAGGTTCTATGTTTCATTGTTTTTTTTTGGAGGTCCGCCGATTACTCCTTCAATTTTGGACCGATTTTCATAATTCTTTTTTTAAAATAATATGTAATTTAAATATTGATTTTTTAAACTATATTTCCAAAATATTTTTATATAGTAGGTAAAAAATACGTAAATGTGGATAAAGTTACTAAGTAAAAAAAATAGTTTCTAGAAAACAAAAAGATGGAAAACGAAACAGCATTTTAAATTTCGACCAACCATTTTCGAACAAATGAAATTCGGGCAAACAAGTTTCGGAGTAAAGATACGTTACCATTCAACAAGAGGAGTTGTCTTGTCTGGCAGGCGACCGTCTCCTAGTTATTGCATATATTACAAAATACTTCAATATATAAATAGCTTCATTATAAAGTTTTGATTTAATCTCAGTTTATTTTTGACTAATATTAAGTTAAGAACAAAAATGTTATGTAGCTTCCTACCTATAAAGCTAATATTATATATCTTTATATTATATAGCTTTTCGGGTAGGCACGGAAGTAAGACGTACATTTTGCTGATCAGTATATTTATTATAATAATTAATTAACACAATCATATATATTTCTTATGTTACTATAACTTAGTGTTACCTACCAGCTAGCTTATCCTATAATCATTTCCTAGTGTTTCACAAGTCCACTTCAATACATAATCGCAGTACCACTTCTTCACAACACAACACCATGGATACCACTGTGCAGCAGCAAATTCAAGACGTGGCGGAACAACTCAATGCTCGAATGGCCAAATTCGATGCAGAACTGGCGGCCGCACGTGCTTCTCCAGGTACAAACAATAAGACTCTTGATTCCCTCTTCGCAGAGTTTAAATCCTTTAAAGAGGACTCTGGCAACATTTTTAACGACCTGCATGCAGTTGTGTCTCGCTTAGTCGAGGACGTTGACAGATTAGAGATGAGGAGTCGAAGAAAGATATTGCTCCTTCATGGCGTACCCGAGCAGAAGGATGAGAATGCTGCTGCTGCTGCGGTATTGGTGCTTGCAGGCTGCGTGGAGAACTCTGACATCACTGCGGGGGCTTTCAGTAGGTGTCACCGTATGGGCCGAGCCGGTGGTGACAAGCCTAGGCCGTTGCTTCTAAAGTTCCGGGAGGTGATTGACAGAGACCGAGTCTGGTATGCTAAGAAGAAGCTGAAGAACAGTGGTAAGACCATGTCGGAGTTTCTTACTGCACGGCGGCATAAGGTCTTCATGGCGGCGCGTGCCAAGCTTGGTGTGCATCGGTGTTGGACGAGGGATGGCGACGTGTTTTGCATAGATGTTAGCGGCAAGAGGCAGCGTTTGGTGTCTGTTGCTCAATTGGATGCCCTCGCTGGCCCTATTGCGGCAAGTAGCTCTAGTGCGGGCGCAGGCCGGCCAGCTAGAGAGTCGCCCCCGGCAACAAAGACTGCAGCGCAGCCTGCGGGTCGCACCCGGCGCGTCGCCCCCGTAGCCGCTAAGAAATAATGCGAGGTTATTCCGATAGTGCTTCACTTTCGTCAAGTGTGTTGCTGTTTTTGTGATTGTTCGATTGTTCGTGGCAGGCGTGTTCCCACAGTATTACATTTACACTAAATTTTGTCATTGAAGGTAGGTACATCACTTTTTTTATATATTAATGCATTTTTATTAGGGGTGAGGCGTATTTATCGGAACAGTGACAAATCACTGTTACCGAACAATTCGGAACAGTCACTGCTCCTGGCGATACGAAATACCTGTTACGAAAAATACTAGCCTGTGACTTGTCACAGTTCACAAACAGGGGAACTGTGACTGTGACTGATAACTATCGCCATCTCGTTTCATTTGTAGGTGCTGAAACGAGAAGCACCTAGTATTAAAATACTAGGTGCTTCTCGTTTTAGCACGTATAAATAAAACGAGACGGCGATAACTTATGATCTGTCAGCCTGTCTGTCACTGACTTTTTTTCCTTTCGTTTGGCAATCAGACTAAACGACTAAACACTGTGACTATTAAGTTTTTTACATTGTGGCAACCTAAGAACAAGGTAGCATGGCAAACCACTAGAAACAAAAAAGTCTGGCCAGTGAATCGTGCGTGTCACCAGCAATGTAAAGCAAACGTTTTTTTATCACTGCGGAAGCCATATTATATGCTGTGGATTTATGTTATCTACCATAAAGTTCTTTTTCATTACATGATTTTTAGTTAATAAAAAAATTTAAAGTACCAAATCAAAAGTGGTTTCAGTAACATGCATTCGGAGGGTTGCCAAGTTAAGATTTTTCATTAGCCATTTGAAAAAAAGGGTAGCCATCTCAAGATTTTTTTGAATTTGCCGCTGTTTTCGAGTGACACGATTGGACACGATTCGATTGCCAGACTTTTATTACACAAGTTTAATGACTATATTTTCTGCCATTATCAAATTACTTTATCACAGGCAGAACTTTTAAACTACGAACGTCTCTTTTACACACAAAGGATTACTTCCTCTTACCTATTATAATATTATATTTGGTATTTTAAATAAATTTTTAAGAACCTTATTTAGGTACCTACATACATATATTCGAACACGTCGAAAATTACAACAATTAATTTTCCTCCAGCAGAACACTAAATAAAAGGCTTATTAGATACTGTGGTTCTGGTCACTTATACAAACTCTCGCCCCACGGGATTTTGCGAAATTCAACTCCCAAGGGGGCGAAACAAGATGGCAAAGTTTGTATGAGAGAACGCGATGTCTTGGCCCGATTAAATTAAATTTTTTGCTAGATTATAATATGATCTCATAAAAAGGTTGACTATCTATGTCTCATGATTACGCAACAACGAATTACACCATAAAGTTAAAAAGTTTCTAAGGATGCGAATGTGTTAAACAATATACGATTTAATCAAATCTATTTAGAAGTTTTATTGTAAATTTTAATTACTTACAGTGTCCTGTAATATCATTAAAGTATTTAGTATTGTAGGATTTAGTATTATGACCATACTTAAGCTACGTGCGATAATGATGAAGCAAGAAGAAGAAAACATTTATGGACACAACTGTTAATGAAATATCTGTTATGAAAAATACCTGTGACTTGTCACAGTCAGAAACAGGGGAACTGTGACTTTATAGCCTGTTATGTCATCAAGTATTTCTATTGCCATCTTGTTTCATTTGTACGTGCTGAAACGAGAGGCACCTAGTATAAAATACTAGGTGCTTCTCGTTTTAGCACGTATAAATGAAAGGAGACGGCGATAACCTGTGATCTGTCAAGTGTCACTGTGACTTTTATAATTGGTAGGTTTTTTTTTACATTGTGGCAACTACTAATTCAACTTCAATGACTATATTAATATTTCTGCCATTTGAACAATTTCACCAACTTTGAAAAATTTCACCTGTTATTTAATAACAGGTATTTGGACCTGTTAATTCTTGGGAACAGGAACAGGCATAACAGGTATTAGATTTTACCTGTTATAACTCATCTCTAATTTTTATTACATTCAATAATCTCACAAGTCAAATAATCGTAATGAAATGTCATATGTCAATGTAATAGTCATGTCAAAACTAAAGTACCTACTCTTCTTCTTCTTCATTTTGGCAACCTCGTATTTCTTTTTGTTTGTTTTCTTCTCATTTTTGTATTTTTTATTATTATTGTTTTTTTTTTGTTTTTTTTTAATGGGAACATAGCCTTAGAACGTATATATCAAGGCTACTGGCAGGTAACGGATTCTAGGTTAAGGAGAGTAGATTTATATTTTATCGCAGTTTTATATTTTGTATTTATTATTATTTATTTTATTTTGTTATGTATGTTGTTAAATATGTCGGGAACTGAAGATAGCGAGTCGAGTAATGATTACGTGTCGTTGACTGATGAAAGTTTCCATAGCCTTGATTCGTCTACTCTCTCTGAATCACTTGTATATACCTTCAGTAATTTGTCAAAAAATTTTAATATCGTGCACATTAATGCCCAAAGTGTTCCGGCGCACTACGTAGATCTCTTGTTAACGTTTGAGAAAAATAGTAACATTCATGCTATCCTAGTGTCTGAATCCTTCCTACATCCTTCATTGCCGTCCACTGAATATTCCCTTCCCGGCTTCCAGCTGATTCGCAACGATCGTACTACTTCCTCCCACGGTGGTGTGGCGATCTATCTTCGCAGTCATATTTCTTTCAGTATTGTTAGTAAATCTCCGCAGCCTCCTCCCACAAACACGCCTGAACATCTATTTCTAGAAATTTCACTCTCTAGTTCTAAAATCCTTCTCGGCGTTTATTATAGTCCGAATTTATCAATTAATTATTTTTCTGCTTTCGAAACTCTTCTAGAAGACCTTACTCCGTCATATAATCATTGCATTATTATGGGCGATTTCAATACATGTCTTTTAAAAGACGATTACCGCACCCGTCGTCTGCAATCCCTGGTCAATTCCACTAATTTAAATATACTTCCTCTTAATGCAACGCATTTTTTCCCGAACTGCACTCCCTCTCTTCTCGACCTTATGATGGTTAGTTCTACCGATCATGTTGCGATTCATGGACAATTTAGTGCCGACGCCTTTTCCTATCATGACTTAATTTACCTCTCCTATAAGATCCGTCCTCCTAAACTGAAACCCAAAATCCTCATGCAGCGCAACTTTGGTGGAATGGATATTGACTTGCTACGCCGTGATGCAAAAGAAATTGACTGGTCAAGCATTGATGTTGCTAAGTCTATCGACGAGAAAGTCTGTTTATTTAATTCTGCTCTGATACAGCTATACGATACACATGCTCCGGTTCGTCCTGTAAAAATCAAGCATCTTCCTGCTCCTTGGCTTACTGACGAAATTAGGTTGCTCCGGGAAAAAAAGCATCGAGCAAAAGCCCGCTATAAAGCGGACCCATCAAGCATCACCAAACGGGACAAATATCACAGGGCAAGAAATCTCTGCAATAAGGTGTGTAGGGATGCACAGCGACGCCACATTCACCAATCTGTAGAAAATGATGACCAAGCTAAAGTTTGGAAATTTCTTAAAACAATGGGAGTTGGTAAATCACGAAATTCCTGTACTTCAGATATTGATCTTGACTCACTTAATAGTCATTTCTCCTCTTGCTCATTTCTTGATGATAAAGTCAAATTTGATACTTTAATTCAACTTTCTTCTGTGCCTCCTCCCAGTTACTTATCGTTTACTTTCAAATCTTTCACTGACTGTGATGTTAAGAGAAGCATACTGTCCATCACGTCTAATGCCGTTGGAGGTGACTGCATTAGCCGTAATATGATCATTCCTCTGTTAGATCTCCTTGTACCCATCCTGACAAAAATCCTTAATTTTTCTATTTCAACTGGCTCCTTTCCAGAGTGCTGGAAATATGCACACATCATCCCTCTACCTAAAAAACTCCATCCTACCAATTTTAGTGACTATCGTCCCATCTCTATACTTCCTTTCCTTTCCAAAGTATTGGAGCGACTAGTGCACTGGCAATTGAATAACTTCTTGAATTCCAATAACTTACATAATCCTTTCCAATCCGGTTTCCGTCCTGGTCATAGTACGACTACTGCTTTAGTCAAAATTACTGACGACATTAGGCGTGGTATGGAGAATCAGCAGCTTACTTTATTAACGCTACTCGACTTTAGCAATGCTTTTAACACTGTTGATTTTGATGTACTGTTAGGGGTTCTCTCTTCTCTTAACATATCTCCGGCGGTGTGTGATTGGTTTCATAATTACCTGTACGGGCGTCGGCAATGTGTCAAAATTGATCACCACAATTCTAATTGGTGTGATACAACTGCTGGCGTGCCGCAGGGTGGTGTGCTGTCTCCTCTTCTGTTTGCTATTTTCATTTCCTCAATCTCTCGCTCACTGACTTCTTCCTATCACCTTTATGCAGATGATTTACAAATTTATTGTCAAGCATCATTAAGCGACATTGCCTTAGCTGTTACTGAAACGAACGAAAATTTAAAAAGAATTTCGGCTTGGAGTAAACGTTTCGGATTGAAAATTAATCCTGCTAAGTCGCAAAGTATTATTATAGGTAGCCAAGCGTTTATTTCTAGGCTGGATAGTTCTATAATGACGTCGGTTATGCTTGATGGCGTCTGCATCCCTTTCAGTAAGTCCGTCAAAAACCTTGGAATTATCATGGATTCTACTTTATCTTGGAAGGCTCAGGTGGCCGAGGTAAGCAGGAAGATGTTTGCTGCTTCTGCGTCTCTTCGACGACTTAGAAACTTTTTACCCACTGCCACCAAAGTTGCTCTTGCACAATCCCTTCTCCTTCCTATTCTAGATTATGCAGATACATCGTACCTAGACCTCAACGTTGATTTGATTAATAAGTTAGATCGTCTCCAAAATTTCTGTATTAGATTTATTTTCGGCCTACGCAAGTTTGATCATATATCGGAATACCGCGTGCGTTTAAAATGGCTTTCAATTCGTCAGCGTAGGAACATGCATATCCTTTCCCTCCTCTATACTATTCTTTTCAATCCTAGAACCCCCTCCTATCTTAAAGAATGTTTCACATATACTTCTTCGTCCCATAGCTTATCACTCCGCTCTACTGAGAATCTTACTCTGCTGCTTCCTGTCCATTCTTCTAAATCCTTCGACCTATCCTTCACCGTCCAGGCTATCAGGCTATGGAACAGTTTACCGCTAAATATAAGATCTGCTCAGTCCATCCATATCTTTAAAAAACTTGTTAAAGATCGTTTCCTTGCTCTCTTTTAGTGTAACGACATTATATCCTATGTATGTTTATATTGTAATAAGTATATATTGACAATTATATATGTATATATAATATGTATGTATGTATTAGTAAGTATATAAGTTATATTTATAAATTATATCGATAATGTCCTGCTGATTATTGTGTCTTGCGGGTCCTGCCCACTCCATGCTGAAATTCGTTACCCTAAGGTTGCCTTGAAAAGATTGCTTTCAGCAATAAGGCCGCCTTGTTGCATAAACACTGTCTGTACCTTTTTACCATTTACTGTATTACTTGTTTGTGTTTTGCAAATAAAGCGTATTCTATACCTATTTTCTATTAAGTTTATTCTATTAAGTAAAATAAAATATTGTAATAAAATAAAATAATCAGTTAGATGTCCAATAGGCAGAATATAAACAAAGTGTCGCCCCTGCGTAGTAATGTCATATTCTATGACTCGGTTGGGGGCGGGGCCAGGGAGGGGCGCGCCCCGCACGGCCGAACGCGGCGCCAAAATTTGAAGGCGCTGTCATTTCTATACGTAGTAATATTATTTCGATGGGTTGCGCGCGAGATCTCGACGAACGTAGATCCGTCCCAGACAAGAGTAAGCGGCCGACTGAGCCCGCCCCACCCGTGCGACGCATATATCAATCCCTCTTGCGAGAGACAGAGATGGGAAACCGTGAACACGGCGAATTTTTAACGTCGTAAGCGCCAAAACACATTTAGGCTTATTTAAAATTCACTAATTGAGTTTTTAAAAATTTGTCTTTACAGTCTCTAGAAAACATTAATGTCTTTCTTTATATGAAGTTTAAAATTTCTACTATTTACCGTTTAGAAGTTACAAGAGTTCTGAAGAAAAAACAGAGGTTACTTCGGATTTTTTTTCTATCGAGGAAATGTGTCACAATCGTGTTTTGGCTCTTTCCAAAATTTCGATTATATGATGAATTAATACATATCCAAAAATCTAGGTCTAAATTTTAGTAGTTTAGAAGATATTTGGTTTCTAAGGACCCTTCTTTTTTTCACATATCCCCTTAATAACGTTGCACACGTATTTCCGCGTGCAAAGTGAAGAAAATTATGGAATAAGTAACTTAAATGAAAACTGCTATGTAGTACGTAGTACGTAGTATACTGTTATTGTTATACATAACATAGTAGGCTATATAACATGGTAATATGTATTTTTTCTGATAAAAAGGGCGGACGGACAACAAAGTGTTCATATAACGGCATCATTTTTTCCCTTTTGAGTTATGGAACCCTAAAAAAGGACTTTCAACTTGTAACATGCGACGGGACACGTTTTAAAATTATGTCACTCGTTTCAATCGCGAGCCCCCTGTCACTGCGTAAAATACACAGGGAGATCGTGATAATGATAACATAAAATAAAAATGTCAACATTAGTTTCTTTGTCTACATTAATTTTACGACTAAAAATACGGACTGCATTATGCATTAATTGCGTTAGTAGGTACTTACCTACTGAAATTTTGGAATTCAAACACTGTTCGACCTAATTAAAAAGTTGATGTTTATGATGAAATCGCGGTTCGACTAATGGAGTATTCCTGGGTTAATCTATCGTAAACAATAGCTTGCCCACTATTTTGGCTTGGCACGTGCCGAAAATAATCACATGCTTGTGCTTGGTGCTAATTTCCACAAGTGTTGTGTAAGTAGGGCTAACATCGTGAAGTGCCTTTTATTCATAGACGATAAATTCCTGTGAAATACCACAGTATTATAAGAAGCATGAATCAGTCGGGTATATATGCTTATTTGCCGACTAATTTATACCCTGACTTCCTGTATAAAGCGGCTGATATGAATGAATCATAGCAATTCGGATCGTATTTTAATTGTTTACTACGTTTGTAAATTATTGAGTCAACATAGGGACGGACAATTGGCACTGAAGGGGTCCACTCCCAGGCGGCGACGACGCCCCGGCACAACGTCGATATTAATATATTGAGCCCGGTAATTCTGAATAATTACAGCGACATGGGAACGAACTCGGAATGAGTGGAAGCTTCGCCATGATGTCGCCTAGCGCCCGCATACGTTTTATTGGTTAAATTGGGAGCGGGTGCTATCGTTTTATTATGAAAAAAGCTTTGTCCTACATTATCGAGGACCCCGGTCCCATATCGTAGGAATGTTAATCCCCGATAATCCCCGGCTACGAGCTGCGAGGCTCGTATCGAATTTTACGCACGCTACCTGCTGATTATTCAACGAAAATTGAATGGCTTCCTTCAACAATAGTTTGTTACGCGTTTGGAGCAGGTAACGTTATTTTTGTTACAAACCGTAAAATCGTTTCCAGCTTACTAAGGCGTAATCTTTAATAACAAAAGGAAATCGAGAATCCATCTCATATTCGCCTACCTACGTAGTGGTAAACCAAAAATTCGACGCTATTATTGATTCTTTATAAAATAAAATGACATAAAATAAAGATTATTAGGTATCGTTGTCGATACTTAAAATAAACTGGAATTTTGCAAAATACCACAATGGGACGAGTACAAACAAACCGAAAGTCGTCAACCCTGCCCTCCTTCGACTATCTTAATTACCGGACCATTTTCACGAAACTCAACGATAACAGTTTTGTGTAACTAAATACTGCATAACCTTAAAAATTTAAATAGCATTAGTACAGCAATAACGGCAACAGAAATAGATAAATTTTTTCCCACTAAAAATAATCTCGACACCGATCTGTAGGTCCTAAACGTCGACAATATTTCAAAGCCCACATGGAAATTTAGGTTTTTAAAGGAAATGATTAGAAAATAACTGGTGTACATTTAATACCCAGTTAGTTAAAAAAGTGATATAACCTTTATGTTGTTACACATTATTGTATTTTTTTATTGGTGCAATAAAGATTTATATTTTGTATTTTTTGGTCAATGACTATAATAAATACTTTCAACTATATTGAAAAAAAAAACAACGGGGTAATGAAAGTAAGATCGTACAATGTACATTCTCTTAGTGTGACAAGGGAGAGCGAACTCGGCATGCACCCACACTAAGCATTTAATACGATTAATGTGACGCACAAAATTTTCTATTCACGCAATTCAAATAACTTTCCGGTTTACTAAGCAACCGAATGATATGCTAAGAATAATTTTGAATAAATTATTCTATTGCAGATCGGCCCCTTCACGTGTGTATTCACAATTTACAATCGAACGTGTAATGAACAAGTTACTAAACACCCCTAGTTCGGGGTAATTTTAAATTGCAGCAGGGTTGGGTTGTGCGGCGCGACCTGATGGCGTCTAGTCGCGACGATGA
This sequence comes from Endotricha flammealis, assembly GCA_905163395.2. Lineage (NCBI taxonomy): Eukaryota > Metazoa > Arthropoda > Insecta > Lepidoptera > Pyralidae > Endotricha > Endotricha flammealis. The sequence goes on along the minus strand of LR990870.1, from coordinate 4,787,671 downwards.
CGCGGCGTCGCGTACATTATAGCCTACCTAGCTGCCTATATGTCTATACCTAGTGCAATAGTCTGCCCACCTACCGGCAAAAGTAATGATGCATTTCAACCAGTATTTTCAGACTAACCAAACGTTAAATATTGCAGTAGCGATGACTTTTACTGCCGTTTAAAACGCTAGTGACTCAGGCAGACAGTTCCTGGTGGTAGGAAAATATGATAGTAGGTTAACAAAGCAATCAGACAATTCAGTCTAATCATTTGAATAATACTATTCGGACAGGATGCAACGTTGCTACGCAATCAAAAAAGAAAAAAATTACTTGATTGATTAATGAAGGATAATAATTAATCAATAATTTAGTAAATCACGCAACAGACGTATCCATCACAAATTGTTGGCGTAACTTGCCGTCAACTTGTTTTTCCGAGGAACTTGCACAAGTTGTATCGACGGCGTCACGTACCAGTGCCTTCAGCGAAATCTTTAGACGCGCGCACCTTACATTGAAAGCGAAACCTTCAACTTTACACTTTCGGTTTCAGTAATGTAAATGCTTTTTATGATTTCTATTTTCTTTTTGTTTAAATGACAAAAGACGAATAAAATAACAGTTTTATTCAAAGTCGCCTAGTCGTCTTCGCCAGACTTTTTGAAAATAAAATTTCGTGGCTAAATTAGCCACATACAGTTTGACTAATAAATTCTACATAAAATCAGAAATCATCTTTCAAAATGTTTAAATCAAATGGATGCAGATTAAGACGTAGTAGTTCGCCTCGCCCGGCCCCCGTTGAAAAAAGACGAAATGGACCAAACAAAGAGAATTCTGTTTTTCATTTTAATCCTGGCAATACAGGCGACTTCAGTGGGTATGGGAAGTCCGGACTCAGCTATGTCATAAAGTATTAAGTATATGAATCACTAGCTGTAAGTACTATAAAGGGCTTCTATGGCAGCTCGGACAATCGTTATAATGCAGGGAGTGTTTCTTGATATTAAAACTTTCCTTCCGTTCCACTCGTTTCATGTTGGTCCGGCATTAGTGGAAGTGTCGGTAGTTATTGCTCGACTGACTTGCTATAAAAACTCTTATTATCTACAAGTGAACTTTCGGCACACTCACTATTCTTTCGGCACACTCAGATGTCTTTATTTCTTTTTATTTCCGTACGAATTTTTGGTCAGAAAAATACAAGCCTCTGATTTATAGGGTCTTCTTATGATAAACTACACAGTTATGATCAGCGACCTAAAAGGATTCCAGTGTTTCTCAATTTTAAAAGGAATAGAAAAAGAGAAATAAATAGGTACCTACTTACTTATTTAATAGAGAGAGAATATCATTGGGAATGAGAATATTGGTAATGTATCCTAACATAAAATAAGTGGATATCTAAACATCTCTTATTAAAATTAAGATGAATGTAACAAGGAGAAAGCGAGCCCGTAGCGAATTTCTGAAACATTTGTAATCCGTACTAATTGGGTCCAATTAAGCATCGCTGTAATGAAAAGGCCTTGGAAACTCAGTTAAAATCAGTAAGCCATTATTACATTTCTTATTTTACGTACTATACTTAGATACTAAGTTAATGAAGAAGTCTGAAGTTAAATTCAAGTTGAAAAAATGAAGTCGATCGTCACGCTTCGAAATGAGTACGTGACAAGCAGCGCATGACAAATTAAAGACAGTTATTTTTTAGGTCCCTCTGTTTCTCATGCCCTTCAAGCGGCGTCTGATGTTTTTACTTATGGTGGATGGGGCCAAATGAGCACAAATTGTTGAGTTTCAAGTTGTGTAATTTCTGCTGCGTTCAGTTTCAAAGAAAAATCCTGTGCGAATCAAACGAAACTATTCTATGAAACCATATGAAGCATCTCGTCTAAATAGACACTGTTTCTTCATATTCAGACACATTGTTGACAGAGTTGTTTGGATCACTAATGGAAGTTTTTATGGTGAAAAATCGTGTGTATACAATGGACATTACGCAACTCACAATGAAAAACACTCGTTTTGTTGTTCTCACTTACCCTTAACAAAATGTTAAATATAAAACAAGAATTTACATGGCATGTCATACCACATAAAATTTATTTTTACGAGATGCCACTTAACTAAATCTCTCTTATTTATATGGATTCTACGATGAAAGGAATAATATGTTAACGTGAAAGTAAAATAACCGTCTGAACGATTTAAAATAAACTACAAATAGCATACTCGTGGACGAGAAAATGTGAAATGTGTTCGCAGGCTCTAGCGGTTTCAAACGTTATTCGATTTATCTACTTATATGTAATAAATAAACATAGACATACAATCAGTAATGCCATTAGAAATATTAGAATAGAACTGAAGAAAAAAAAGTATTTTAATAGCTAACTGGTCAATGAACCAGTTGGTAATAGATGAAATCAATTCTTGTTTTATGATCTTGTTTTTTTATATTAATACCTTCCTGTTCCTTTGGAAATATATTTACACCCTGTCAAGATGGATTATTATAATGAAATAAATATGACATTGGTAATTAAGAGAGTAATTTAAAAGATTTTCGTCTGAAAACTTTCAATTAGGGAGGCAAGGAACTTCTGGGAACAAGGAGCCAACCTTTTAGTAATCATACAAATACTGTTTATTTATTTAACACATTGACCAAATGAAACCTTAGATACCAGCCCTTATATTTTTGTGTAATCTGTCAGTCTTTTGTACTGGTTCTGTCTCGCTGTCTATCACGTCATTACTAGGTTTTCCTAAAATATGTCCTAAGAGAAGTAGGGCACAGCGGATAATTCGCTCGGATCGGAGCAGCCCGTCTGGGTCCAAATAGCATTGGTCTCGGCCATGTTGTGTTCCTACGGTGAGTAAGGTCTCCATAGCTCCACTTGGGGGGGTTGGGAGGGTTGGCAACGCGCGAGTGATACCCCCTGTATTGCAAGAGGCTATAGATAGGCTGCGGTGACTGCTTACCATCAGGCAGACCGTATGCTTGTTTACCACCTTAGTGCTATAAATTTTTTTTTATCAAAAACTTTCATATATAGTTACAGTCTAGCTAGGCAGTCAGTTTATTGATTGACCATAAAAAACTTTAATAATGACGTCACTATTAATTACTACTTTAATACTAATTGAACTGGCAGATAGCAAGCAGCAACATTTTAAAGTACTTCCATACCAGTGAATAATGTCTAGCACATCGATTAACATACATATTTAATATGTGAGTCATCGTCGACATTATCAAGTCTACTATTTGCAAATAGAAATATACTTCATTATAATGCATTAAACTTTACATAGTGAACTAAAGAACAGTGGAGAATTTACATAAGTGCATTCCGACGCAACGCACAAAAGAACGCAAATAGCGAATGTTTTTAAAGAAACTTAGCGCAAAATTTCATCACTTATCATATCGCTCAAGCTGAGGAGTACCTCAGCTTGAGCGATATGATAAGTGATTAGTTTTTTATTTTTTATTATTTCATCAATATTTCAATTCAGTAGAATTGAAATATTGATGAAATAGCATATTGATATGTTTATAACTTACTTTCAAGAATTCGAGTGAAATCAGACCGATTATAGTAAAATTAAAAACAATAGCGCCGTATAGAATGTTGCTTCAAAAAGTGAGTGTAAGGGTTTTTTAAAGATTGGCAGCCCCCTGGTGTTTCAAGCGTAGGTTACGGTCACTTACGGTGAACCAAAAAATTTCCTCACTGTTTAAAACTATGTTACAAGTCAGTTCATGTGTACTCATAGTACGAACGAACGCACCAAATGGAATTTCCTCGTTCTCGTAATATATGAATCATTTGTATTCAGTAGTGATACATGAGTACCTCGGAGTTAGTATTAATATGAGTTACTTGTATTTTTGTCATGTTACATCACAGGATACAGGATACTGGGGTGGAAAAATGAGATATTGCTTTCTTTTTGCAATGTTTCATGTAGAACGTGTGCAATTTTTTATTTCAAAGGGGAACGAACAACAATGCTTTAAGGTTGTATTTCAAAAGTTATGTTATTCTTTTTTTCGAAGTTTTTTTTTAATCTGTGGTTTTGCAACATTACCTAGATAGGTACAATAATTCGATGCTTAAATAATAATAAATTAAAGCTGCAGTATTTTTATAATCTATAAATATAAAATGCTTTGTCCTGACTGACTGACTGACTGACTGACTGACTGAGAATCAACGCACAGCCTAAACCGCTCATCGTAAAAATCTGAAACTTGGCAGGTGGACCTATTACATGACGTAGGCGTCCGATAAGAAAGGATTTTTCGAAATTCGAACTCTAAGGGGGTGAAAATGGGGGGTAAAGTTACTATGGGACAACTTGATTCCTTGGTCCAATCTACTTTAAATTTGGCATAAAAATTGTTTAGGAGAATTGATGGAAGACGTGATTCTTATTTTATTGAAATTCTTGAAAAAAATGTATTTTGTGGGTAATTTTCTTCGAGTTGATATCAATACTCATACTCCTTAGTGCTTTTGATTTCAATTACATTTCATTTTGACACATCCGTGCAATGAGATTTTATATATTTTATGACAAGAGAAGTAACGTCATACAAAGCATTCGTAAAAAGCCGCAACCACTTTAGAGTGTTAAAGACGTAGCTTTGAAACCGATACATATTCCGAGCATATGCCAAAGTAAAATATGTTTGTCTCTTTTTTTCTAGAGTCAAACTAATTATGTCAAAATGAGACAAAAGCATTACTCCCAGAAAAATGGTCAGAGTTGCCAGCTCATGAATAATTTTCCCATTGAATGAATGTTATGAGTCCTTTTTTTTAAAAAAAAGTTTTTATACCATATTATTGTTTCTTAGGTGACAGAAGAATTAAAGATAGGAAGAAATAAATATATAGATGCGTAAATATTGGTACATACATATTATATTTCAAGAATGAATCATGGCGGAATGGAGAAGTTTCCATTTTTTAGTCATTGATGAATCTAACCGATGCAGACCTACTACTATTATCTATTCTGTGCTACTACTAACTTTTAGCAGAGATTTTTTTTTGTTTTCTTCACCCATTCTGGGTAGGCAAAGGGAACTATGCCCATACAGCCAAGTCTTCAGTAGATTTTTTTTATTGTTAAGAAATGAAAATGAAATTTAAATAAAATAAAATAATAAATTTAAATAATTTGAATAAAATACAACATAAAACAAAAAAAACTATTGTACTCAATCGAACATTTGATAATTGCAGAAACAATTTAAATTAAACACCGTTACCACAATGAAAAAGATGAAATTGTTACTTCACTGTCATAGTAATAATATCATTATGTCAAATGTCAGTTAAAAGCGATATCAAAAAGAGGAAAATGATTTGTTTTTTCTTGTCTTGACGTGCGTAGCACTAGCGATTGATTTTAGTATCAATCAATTCTAAGTAAATAATTAATTCTAGTTTGAGCCTGGTTGTAGGTTTACTTCTACTGTGTTACTAATAATGATACATAAAGGCGTATGAGTTCGTCATTGACTAAACTCCTAACATTTGGGAAACTTAAAATCGTTTTTACTGGCAACACTGTTGAAAACAATGCGTAATATATTAATTTCGATTTTAATACTATTTTGGTATAATTTTAACATAATTAAGCATTCTTATTTGTGAAAAGTGATACCACTTGCTTTGTTATTAGTTTGGGATCACGACATACATGTTTTAACAGTGCATTTAACCATTTTTGTGATATTATTGTGAGATACGCATTCACTGAACGTCAAACTACGACTAAGTCGGAAGAAATTCAACTAAGGCTGTGGCCTCAGTCGACGTGGCAGCGGGTATGTGTCAAACATTACGAATCTATAGTAAATAACAGATCACTGCATCCGTGAAGTGAAGAGTGTCATCTGTCATGTAATATTTTTTTTGTAAATTGTGAATATTCAAACAAAATGATTTCATAATGTCGTCGTACTATTTATTCTATTTGTGATCTCGGAAAAACAGCTAAAATTTTAAAGCGGACTGAATCATATTCATCGATAATAAACAGTACCTAAGTAATTAACTCAGGTAATTAGATATTTTAAATTTTATAATATTTGACAGGGTTCAAGTTAAATTGGTCAATGGTTAAATGGCATATTGATATTGTCTCTTTCTCACATATAGAAAATCTCATAACGTCGACTCACTCTAATATTCCGTAGTGTTGTTGAGGGATAGTTGTAGGCTGAGGTTGTAGGTTATAAAATACCGATATACATATTATACATTTTTTTTACGGAAGTGGTTGGAAAACAAGCTCAGAAATATGGATCATTTGATATTAGGTGATTACCGTCGACTATGGAGCACATAGATTCTAGGGTCCCTGACCCGTTTCCGACCTATAACAGGAAACAGGATATAGCGAGAAATAGTATAAGGACGGAGTTAGCTTTTTTTATACAACAAAGGTGACAAACAAGAATTTCGGCTATTTCACTCTCCGAACGAAACGCATTGCTGCTACACGTCAATAAAATAAAAATAAATAAAAAAAAAAAAAAAAAAAAAAAATTTTTTTCAGGAAATTACACCCATATTTGACAAAATTAAATTATTATTATTATTATCCATTATTACAAAATTAAATTAAATTATTCAAATTAAATTAAATTTTTATTACTATAAAAGTCTCTCCATGCGGCATTGTGGGATGTGTTTTTCACAACAATGCCGGATGTAGGGACAGTCGAACCTATTAGCTATCATATCTAGAACGGTGTTGGAACTGGCCTGAACTCTGCGCACCAGGGAGGCTCCTTTTTTGCGTATACTAGCCTGAAAACAGTCAGTGTTTGCCAATGCAAACATACCTGAAGCGCTACAGAAACGAGACAATCCCAACACCGCTCTGAATGCGTTGTTAAACTGCACACGAAGGGAGCCATACACTTTCTGCGTATATTTAGCCCACAGGCTGCACGTATATAGAGATGTACAGTACGCACGAAAAAGAGTAATCTTTACACTCGCGGAACAACGCGCAAACCTGCGGGCCAACATATTTGCTCTTCTAGATAATGCCCTCCGCTCACGTTCCATATCGGCATGATCTTTGAGATCGACGATAACAATATGTCCAAGGTACGTGAACTGATTTACTCTGTCCAAGGGAACATTATTTAGTCGCACAGGTGGTAGAGTCTGTGGACACTTAGCACCGTCGGTCTCAAATACCATGTATTGGCTTTTGGTGACATTGTATTTCAGCCCATGGACACACGCATATTTTTCACAGATGAGCATTAGCCTTCTCAGGCCACAGATCGATGCGCTCAGCAGTACCATGTCATCCGCGTAGCTTATGTTGTTGACACACACGCCATCAACATGACACCCTATGTGTTGGCTGCTGAGCGCAACGATCAGTTCGTCCATGTAGATGTTAAACAGTGACGGTGATGTCAATCCACCCTGTCTAACACCACACTCAAGCCTGTAAGGCTCCGACATTGCCCCCGCCCACTTAACGTTATTGACCTGGTGCGCGTACCAATACTTGAAGATAGACAAAAGTTCTGGTGGAAAGTTAATGTTCTCAAGTTTTTTCCACAACTTTTCATACGACACCAGATCAAAGGCCTTTGACAAGTCGAGGAAACACGCATAAACTGGTGTTCGTCGTCGCGTATAGTATCTGATGGTGTGTTTGAGAGACAGAATAGCAGTTTCAGTCGATAGTTTAGGTCTAAATCCAAACTGATTGTCATGTAGGTTCATGTGTCTGTCTAAGTGTAAGTTGAGCAACCCATCAAATACTTTAGCTATAACTGTTGCTAGAGAGATAGGCCTATAGTTACTTTTGTCAGCGACGTCACCGGTTTTATTTTTTACAATAGGCACTACAACAGTTTTCATACAATCACTTGGCAAATAGGAATGGCTCACGCACAGCGAATAGAGTAAAGACAGCGCTCTAGGAACATGTGGTCCCCCGTGTTGGAGGTGTTCAATGCTCAACCCATCGTGGCCTGGAGATTTACCCTTCGTCATCCCTTTAACGATTTTATTCACCTCTTTGGCAGAAAATTGTACCCCTACTTTTCCACACCGAGTTTCAGCATCGAACCCCTCCCCCGGCGGACCCAAAGAAGATTTTACAGAAAAATGGCCTCTAAAAATATCAGCAATACCTTTAGGGTCACTCACGCCATCGACGCTCACAGGGAGGCCAGGTCTCGTATTTATTTTCTTAGTGCTCTGCCAAAAATCGCGGAAATTACCCTTGGAATGCTTCTCTGCCAAAGCATCCATCTTAATTTGATCTTGGTGATCTTGACACCATTTAAGGCGCGATTTAAATATTCTTCTGTATGTACACATTTCCTCATACATAAACCCTGTTCTAGGTTTACCGCTTGAGACCCATTCACAAAAGGACCTTCTGGCATCCCTATGAGCGTCGCTGACATGTTTGTTCCAACCAACAAAGCGTGAGCCACGTCTACTCACCTCTGTGATTCCCCGACTTGCCCGAGACGCATCGCTAAGAGCAGCCACAACATTCTGTAATGTAAAAGGGTGACACTTCACCGGTCGGGCTAGCCTATTTTTCATAAACGCCCACTCCAAATATTGTAATGAGAAGTACCTATATAAATAGACAACCGATAAGAAAGGATTTTTTGAAATTCCCACGGGAAAGCGGGAAAAATGCAAACGAAGTTGCGCGGGTATCTCTAGTAGGTTACTAAATTATTTTGATTAATACCTGAATCATTTAATTTATTACGTTTGCCTGCAGTGGGATGATTAGGGGTTCATTATGATGATGACGATGAAATAAATTTATAAAGGTTTATTTATTAATTACATTATATACTTAGATATATATTTTTAACGGATTACATAGTGAGTAGTGCCGAAATACCACGTAAACATAGAAAAGTATAAAAGGCAATTTCCGCGTAATTTTGTATGCAACGGATGTTGATGCAGTGTTCAATAACAATTAGACAATTTTTCACGGAAACTGTATTATACTTATCCCTAGATACCTATAAAGATAATTTTAAATTCCCATGGGAACTTGAATGTCTTGGAAACTGCGCGATAGATAAATAAATAATAAAAATAAATATTTTCGCACACAACGCCATGTAGTCCCAAATTAAGCAAAGCTTGTACTATTGGTATTAGATTCCTGATAAATATACTACGACAAAATATGTTTGCGCAGGATTCGAAATTCGAATCTGCGGCCCTTGCGATAAAGTAGCCATTGCCACCACACCGCCGCCGTCTATGTCGATTAGTTATTTTAAAACATATCGCGTGAAAGAATTGTGCCATGTTTGAATTGAACAAGTAGTTAGCGTGTTAATAAAAGCAAAAATAAATATTTACTATGCAATGCCGGCTACTTTATTTAGAAGGTCGCAAAAATAGGGCAAATGAAATGACCAACCCTTTTCTCGAAGTCTTGTATCGATGGTCTTACTGCTTGACCCTTGACCTACAAAAGGAATCACTTTGGGTCGAAAGTAATCCTACCTAAACCATATTGAAAACGAATATATTGGCGAAAAATACAAACGGGAATTCTGTTTTATACTAACAAAATTTTGTGTTATAATAATATCGCACTAAAATACAATAGTGTTGCAGATCAAAATTCTGTCAGTATTGTTGCGATAGTGTAAAACAAGCAAAAGTTACTTGGAGCATTTTAAGTATTTTTTTTTTTACAAAATTATGTAATTAATTAGAGAGAGACTCAAGAAAGGATAATATATGATATGTAGGATAGGTAAGGTACCTACGTAGGATGCAGAACGTGTACAACAGGATTCCACGGGTGAAACCGTTATTATGTTACTCTGTGCCGTGGGGGTTCCGCTAGTAATAAAATATTTTGACCGCGCGAAAAATTGTATTTTCGTCTTAATTTTTTTTTATTACTTAACTAAAAATATTTATTATTTAATTATTGTTACTAATAATAAAACTAAATAAATATTATCATTGGCGTAAGATTCAAGGAATCAAATGTATGGTATTTAGAGACTAGGCCTTCATAGGCACTATCTCTCGATTCTAATAGTGTATCTTTTTTCATAACTAATTCACGATTCTATTAACCATTTCTGCTACTCGGAAGCCCTCTTCCAGTCATCGGGAACAACAATACAGGGTGCTTTCTAAAACCAAGTTTAATATCCGGCTAGCGGTAATGCATCCAGAATGAATACAATATGACACACTATCGGCTTCCTATCTGTACCGTGATGAGCCATATCGACCGGCAGCGGTGTGTGACAGTGTACTTAGCTTAGGAAGTTAGGATCTATTCACACATACGGACATACCACGAGCACAGCACATCAAGTTATGAAGTTACAGTTTTAATGCAAAAAAATGTAAACCAAACTAACCGAACTATTGGTTTAGTCCATTATGTTCACTTGGGTCATATCACCTGGGTGCGAAGAATTTTTTGTGTCTTCATATCACCTTGACATCATTGATTGATGATGATGATGAGGATGATCGATGGTTTGATCGATACATGTAAACATCGAACACGGAGAACGTGATGCGTATGATGAGAACCAATCTATTCTTACTTACCACAAATTTGTAGTAAGTAAGTACTTTTAATAACTATAGATGCTCCAGCGACGAATAATGATATTTATAGCTGCAATATGGTGAGGCCGTGTGATTGTAGTACATGTGAAGACACCTTATACCTGTGCTGTTAATTATCACATGTCGAAATGATTGTATCTTTACATTTGTATCCAGCAACGTGTGTACATAGCTTTAATTGTAGTCCGTTTGTCACTCCGACCAAATTTCCATTTAAAAACAACAACCTTTAACTATTTTTAGTTTTTTTTTTCAATACATGTGTTTAACATATTTATCAATAGGATTAATCTGTTATATTAGTCATTATCTGTACGTATACATACTATTTATTTAAATTTGATGTGCGAATCAGCGAAACACTGGGTACTTTTTTGTCCTACACATAGTTATGTCATTTTTGTAAGTAAAGAAATAAAAGTTTAGCTATTTTATAGAAGGAACATTTTAAGAAATAGACTGTGTATCCTTCGATAAGAAATAGACTGTGTATCCTTCGAATATGACAATACTATTTAAGACGTACATAAGAGGTCTCGACAGAGGTGGGCAACGCATTGGTAATGCCCCTGTTGTTTATAATGCTGATGTCCATAGGCGGTGGTGACCAATTTCCATTAGGTGGCCCCGGTTGCCTATTTGCCTGCCTTATATCATAAAAAAAGTTACCAAAATATACTACCTAATTAAAGAACTAAAACTCTATCATATAGTAAACTAAATTCTGTTTCAGAAAACACGTTTAACACTTGTAATTTAGCTTGGGTATGCCAATAAATCCTAAAGTAATAACACGCAAAGTTTTTTTTTAATGTTCTAAACTATGTGAACAATGTTCGCGACATACACGTCATCAGCAAAGTCATCCCATTTAATTGTCCACTCAGGAAGTGAACTTGCATTCCTTGGGCGACTGAGCGTTTAGTGGGGTGGCTGAATGGGTTGATAAACCGTATCGTCATTAGCTCCCTTCAATTAGAACAAAGAGTTGACTGTATAGTACACTTGTCTTGTAAGACAGTACGCAGACCAGAATCTGGTAAATAACAACGGCTATGGCCGTCTGCCTGGCAAACTAGCAATGGCCACTTTAACTTCGGTTCGAAGCTTTTTTTGTTTCGAATTAGGACAATTATTTATATTATACTTGATATTTAATGTTACGATAGTTATTAGTTTTTGTTTTATATCATTCTTTACTATTTAATTCTCTTTAATTATTCTTTACTTCATTAAAAGAAATATAACGGATTTGCTTAGATCGGATTTGTTTGTTTTGTATGAACATAACAGGTTGTCTGGGTCTGGATGTTTTCTAGATAGACATAATTTAATTAGATTAAAATTATTACAAAATAAAATCTAATGAAAATGAAATTTTAGCTTATATAACTTTTATTTAGTCAAAATATTTTACTTATCTACAAAAATGTATTACCAAAAAATGTAAATTATCCCGTTGAGTTAACCCCGTTTTCTTAGAAACATTCTTAGAATTTGTTTGTTTGTTATCTTTTAAAATAAACAAGAAATGATTTTGTTCAAACAAATACCCAGAAATAAATGTAAAATTATGTTGGCGATGGGTATTTCTTAGAGTTGAACATTGAGATATCAATGGGACTATCACGTTGTCCAAATACTCTCGACAAATAGATCGATAAGCTTTATTGACAATGTATCTTAAAACTATCGATAAAATTTAACCGATTGTTCTGTGTTATTTATTTAAACTTTATTGACCACAATATTTGGGTACAAAAGGCAGACTTAACGCTTAAAACATTATACCAGTCAAACCTTTGGGTTGGGCTGTGCAGTGTCTTGTCGTGCCTTTAGTAGATTTATAAAATTTGGCGTTTGAATCACCAACACATTTTAATAAACGATTTTATTTAACGTTATTTTCATTCCAAAAAAAATCTATTGATCTGTTAATCTTTGGGACTCATCAAAATTTGTGATTTTGTGTTCCTTTCCCACTAAAAATTTTCACAAAAGGTAATAAAATCAGTAGATTTTGTCGACAATGTTCTTCGATTACATTAGCATTAGAGACGAATGAAAAGCCTTCATAGACACAGTCGGGAACGTGGTAACTTTCAAACTTGACAAACTTTAAAGCACAGATAAAGGAAACTACATCAGTGAATAGTCCGTGTCGGCGCATCATTATCAGAATTGCTCTTTCTTACCACAACACTTTTAACTACCAATAAAAAATTAAGTAATTACAAACTAACAATAAACTTAAGCTGTCTAGACATTCATTGCTGTTCTAGCATGACATAGTAGTTTTCCAACACGTACCAAATGAAAAACGAGCGATATTTCTCATTCATTCGCTGGGTGTATCGAAACTCGAAACGCCTACGTCAGTCTACGTCAAATGAAAATGAGAGACCGTCAAACCAAACATCCCAGTACAAAACGGCGTACACACTACTATATTCAATGTTCTTCTGTTTTCTGTAGGTCTATTCTTGTAATAAATACAGTCAAAATCTAGCATCAAGCTACGTCGCTCGTTTTGTATGATCAAGATGTTAAAAATATAACGGGACAACAATGGCAGCAAATCGCATAAGACCTAGAGAGATGGCAGTATTTCGCCTTCACCTGAGTTTCCATAAAAGGGGTTCCTTATAAGTTAAGAAAATTATCAAACTAGACTATTAACAAACTTATAATTATTAGTAAGGAAATAAAAGGCTTTTTATTTTTATTTATTTAAGCGCTAGATAGTGCTGGATATTTATAAATGATTAGTAAGGAAATAAAAGGCTTTTTTATTTTTATTTATTTAAGCGCTAGATAGTGCTGGATATTTATAAATTATTAGTAAGGAAATAAAAGGCTTTTTTATTTTTATTTATTTATGAGCTATATAGCGCTGCAGATTGCGACTATTATTTTGACTGTTTATAATACGAGAATAGACTCTCTGTCACCGATTAATAAATAGTTACTGCCGCTGTTATCTATGTTTGAATTTTTGAAACATAATAAGCCCAAAAGTCATCTAATATTCGACCACAATCATGGGTGCACGGGACCGTGGCCGACCCTCTGCAACACATGCGGGCGACAAAAAAATATACATCATGGTACACTCCTCATAAACGGAAGATTCGTGTAGTGTTGTGTTAATTATCATATCGATAAAATTGTCACTACATTTTATTTTGTCTGTTGAATTTTTTTTAGGGACATTGTTTAATACTGAAGGGTGAAAGACATACTCGATGGGGCAAAGTATAGATGAAACGCATGACTCCTAGTGGATTACGTTCTAAGTTAGAAAAGTTAATATTCAAATGTTTTAATTATAAAATTACGTGTGAATGAAGTTCACAACGTAACACTGTGATTTCTAAGCATATAAATATAATCCTACCTATTTCTGTACATGTATGTAACATTGATGTTACAATTTACACGTGTTCGTATATGATTAAATGTAAAAAATACACCGAAAGATAGATTACTATTTCCCTTCAAAAATTATGAATGTTGCTAAGAAATTAGTGTTCGTTCAGACAGATTTATGAACATAATTTATTATTCAATATAAGCAAATAGAATAGTGCTTTAAACTTAAATGTAGAGAGAAAGAATATTTTCATTTTCAATACAATGTACTACCTTTTTACACAATGTATTTGAAACAAGGCACCCTTGTTACTGAAAGCAATTATGTACTTTACTTATGGAAAATCTAGTTTTGTTTTTAGTTTTTAAAAATCTTTATCACAATATCAGTAATCAACTGTGTACGACTTCTAGGCTAGATGACTTTTACGAATTTAACGTTACACCAGTTAAACGACAAGGTGTTACCGTGTGGAAGAGTAACAAGCGTTCATCGATAGATTCACACAATCTTTCAGACAGATCTATCGATACGTTTCAAGCTGTTTAGTTTGAAACACTAAAATCAAGGTGGTAAAACGGTAAGCAAAAAAGGTGTCGGAACTTGAGCATATCAAGGCGCGCGGGATCATGGCAAGAAGGGTGGTTCAACACAACTAAATATAGATTACTGCGTCATAGGAATCTGTACCCTAAACACGTACGGCCCCGGGGCGTATTCGCGAATGGCAAAGATCTTTACTGACTTAACACGGTTAGCGCCGTCACTTCAAATTAATATACTTAATGATATCAGAGTACAGAATCAGTGTATAATGTGTTAATTTTATAACTTTATTATTCAAAGTTTAATTATTAGCTTAACAATTGCTTATAATAATGCAATTTTCTGGTTGGAGTTGATGATTAAGATGGTCGGGTTTATGATGTTTTAAAATGGTCCTACTCCGGCCGGATAGATCAGGAGCCCAGACTGTTAACGTTAAGTGTAAGGACCGGAGTAGATACGCTACTTTTAGTCGCAGTCTTAAGCGCTTTAACGATTTCATTCCCTTTTTCGTTAAAGTGCGGAGGAAAGTGAAAAGTACACGTATCGTACATGCCTAATAATTGCAGTGGCATAATTTACGTCCGACAACAAAATAAAATGTAAAAAATAAAATTAAAATTATAGGTAAATTTGTCATTCAATGTAGGAACCCCATGCGTTTGCAATACTAGGGACATTTTCGTTTGCTGCGGCAATGTCAAAAAACCTACCAAATACTTTTCGATTTTTCAATATTAAATAGTAATTTGTGTAAAACTGTAGATATTTTTTCAATATGATTTAGATAAGTGCTAATCTTAAAATTTCTCAAGAATTGTATGTCACCGTAATATAGCTACGTCGCATCGTAGAACACGTGTTACTTATTCATATAGTTAATAAATCATGTCCTAACTGGCTAGGTACAAGAATACATTTATCATAGTATTATAATGTCTGTCCAACCAACAAGACTATATTGCACGCTCAGTCTTTACCCTGCGACTGTGATGTCAATAGCTAAATAATATACGCCAGTTGGCCCATCAATATTCCATTTACTTTTATAGCGAACCCCCAGCCTTTAAACATGGGAATGGTTTTCTCGGAATGTCCCGCTACCAATCGTCCCGAAATATTTCTGTTCATTTATTAATGTAATATTGACGTGCTTTTACATTTCCCATTAAACTGAATGCCTCTAAACATCGAAAACAAACTGGACGAAACATTCACATGTTCGTAGCTCCATAATTTCTCAAACCATTCAACAGGTTCATAAAATTATACGACCTTCTCAAGTCATGCGTTGTCTACCCTAAAATAACTGAGCCTATTAAATCATATCGACGCAAAAATTCTGACATGAACGTTCATATTATTGTTAAAATATAAATGCTAGAAAATTCCGCTATGCGAACGTAGAAAAAATATAACACATGCTTTTATTCATTTATCGAAGAGCATGTTTAATGGGCGCTGTAAAAAAACAAGCATTGGCGTCGAAAGACGTAGGGCCTGCGGAGATTGGACAGGCGGGCGGCGGAGTGGCGGCGCGCGGGTAGGGGACGCGCCGTATTGATCTGGCGCTGCCGACCCCTCCGCCCTCGCCGCCACCGCCAGACATTACAGAAGCACTCGCAACCCTCACCCCCGAGCGACGCACACCACCTACCTAGCCGACACCCAGTACTAACGCAACCACACCCCTTTTTCATGCGAGGATCGAGTCACGGGATTTTCCAATTCAATTTACCCAGCGATCGAGAAACCAATAGCTAATAGAACCTAATGGAATGTTAACATGAAAACCAGAAATTTAAAATAATCAGACTTTCTACTATAGATTTGTACTCCAACTACAATGTTGTAATCGTATTCTTAAGATTTTATTGCAGTTAAAACAAAAAAGCCCAAGAAGAAAATAATGTTTCTGGCTGAAATCCGCAATCAATATTCTGGAGATTTGTGGCCCGTCATGATTGTTTTATTTGTCAAAAAAGTTATAAGAATGCAACATGTTTACTACCATATAGAGTGGCGAGTTGATTCGATTATGGGCACAATAAGCGAAGGAACATTTTCGTAAGTTCATTGACTCCGCGAACAATGTGCCCGCGGGCGGCAGTCGGACCGGGCGCGACCCGCCCGCCGCATCTGCTGTCTGATGAAGGATTTTATAGATACAACAACAAGTCCCGTTCCTCTCTCCCCAAGATCCCATTGCCATGTGTCAAGGCCCTTGACCCTACTCTGTGCTGCCGGAAGCAGTTGTATTCCAGAAATTCCCTTTTTTGACAAACTTTGCCATTAATTACTTTTAGCCCAATCATTAATTATACCCTACTTCATCATAGTGGCATACTGTACCGGGCGGAAATTGCTCCTGGAACATTGCGAATTGTGATCAGTCACTGTGACTATCGCACCAATGGATTAATAGGTATTGTGATTACCGTATAAAATATACGCAAATGTTATCATTTTTACAGCAGAATGGTTGGGATGCGATAACGCTAATTAATAATCGCATCGAAATTAACACAATGCACATAGTAAAAATGAATCAATACAGATTAATAAATAATGAAGTATGATGCATGAGAAAGGATATCCGTATCATAGCAGTGAGATGAGTTTGAGATGATGATGAATAAACACGTGACAATCTGATGATCAATTTTATCAATTCAAATATCTTCTTGTTGGGGTCTTATGGAGAATAATTGAATACTGATACCATTACACTGACTCCATTCATTGCATGGTGAGTCAGGAGCGATAGTCTAACTTAGGCTTACTCATCAAGTACGCGTGTAATACTTTAACAGAATAAGGTCGACTCGTTGTAAACTCGTGACGCATTCATAGCTAGCACTTCATACTAATTGTTCTTTTAATTACACCACAAACTTAGCCGAATCAACAAAACTGTTATCCTTAAACATGTAACACATTAATATCTTGTCTTAAGGCAATAAAATGTTGAGATATTCTTGACGATTCAACTACACGCATGAGCTGCCATCGTGCGTGATTTGAGTGATTGATGGATGGGCGACTGCATCCCACAGGTCACGCTAACGATAACATATTATTATAAAAACCTAATAACAGACATTGTTGTTGTACTAAATAACTTTCATATACAAACTTGTAAAATATAAAAGATGTAGTTTAATAGATATGAGGATGCTTTTGTAGAAAAGAACACTGTTAGAAAAGTATTTGTGTTAAGTTGTATTTTGAAACTAACTTTGAACAATTGAATTATTTGTAACGAGTTTTCAGTTCAAACTTAAAGAGCATTTCTCTCATAGAATTAATTGATATATTGTAATGTCTTATCCCCTGAGCAAATTCCCAGCCTTGCACAACATTTCATGCAAGTCCACCCACACGACGCAGCCAGGTACGCCAACGAAGCAAGTTATTCGAATCGAGTTAGCTCAAGAACATAACTTTCTAGTGACTCATAGGAAGAGACCTATCTCGCGCAGACGCTCTCAATAAGGAAGAGGGTAATAAACAAATTCATCTCTCCCATCTTATGTGGCTTC
Organism: Endotricha flammealis; assembly: GCA_905163395.2. Taxonomy (NCBI): domain Eukaryota; kingdom Metazoa; phylum Arthropoda; class Insecta; order Lepidoptera; family Pyralidae; genus Endotricha; species Endotricha flammealis. The sequence goes on along the minus strand of LR990870.1, from coordinate 4,769,575 downwards.
GAAGCCCATTAAAATGCACAATACTGCACTTTATACCATAGAGCCCGGTCTCAGTACTCGAGGGGCGACGCTATTTTTAGGCTTTAAATTGATACGCCAACAAAGCAAAGGATGTACGCAATTAACACGATCATTTTGATACGAAAAGCGAAAGACAATTATGCCACTGAGACATTTGGATTTATGGCGATAAAGATAAAAATACAGTGACCAAAATAAACATCGTCACGCTAAGGGAAAACTTTTACATTCTGTAAACAATCTGTGTTTCATTCAATGAACCAGACGGGGATTGACACAAAAAGTTTGCCATTTTGTTGATGGTTCTAATTAGTTTACTTGTCTTTTTACTGAAGAAACAGTAACCGACATATTTCTAGTATGTTAAAAATGACAAATATTAAAAAAAAGAAATATTTGATTAAAACGTTTTTGAATTAGGCCATTAGTGTACATTACTGTCTAGAACACTCAATGGAAGAAATAAAAAGACTATCTTTCGGCCATTACATTTCACATTCGTGCTGTTCATCTTCACATTATAATTAAGTACTCTCGGAAAAAAAGAAAGCCACTTATAGGAGGCGTGAGTACCCCGATTGTTCTCGGAAGACGACTCTTGCCGGCACTGACTTGACCTAATTGAAAATAATGGCGCGTTATTCATTGGCCCGAACCCCGAAGCTCGATCCCTTCTAGAGGCGTAACAAAAACATTCGAAACACGAGATCAACCGAACCATGCCTCATAATAGGACGGATTCCTCCTATAACTGCTACATATCATTAAATTAATAGCATCATTAAACAACGAACTCTTGTGCGTTATAAACAGAAAATGGGTGATCATTTGTGAAATAGTGTTGGTATAATCGAAGATTATATTTCAAGATAAATACTTTAAGCAATATAAGGTTTGACTCTACTTACTTAAATAAATACCAACCGTAACATAATTCAAAGTCCTTATAAAGTGCTATATAAAATGGGTAATTTTTTATTACAATTATTTTTTTAGGACCATGGAAAAAATCCGAAATAATCTGAAACTACAGTCGCTCTAGTAGACAATGCGTGACTCGCGACAGACAAGTATGTGTTTCAAACATTCGGCGGGCTAACATAATGATTATTTAATTGTAGGTCAACATACTATACGATGTCTACGGAGTTTAAGTTCAATGTTTCAACTGAATGTGTTATCGTACCATTGAATCGATCTTAATTTTATGACTAAATATAGTAGATGTCTATAGTGTTACAGATCAATCTATCATTTGTTTTATCTCCACAAAAACAATGTTACTGTGGTAATTTTGATATTTACGTTTGTTTTTTATATTCTATATTTTTATACGCTAATTTGTATTGTTTCCGTCCTCCAGTCTGGATTTTTTGCAATTGATTGTTTCATGGATAATTGCATATTCTTTGAATAAAATTATGTTATGTTTTTGGTAAATTGTGAAGGTTAATGATTTTTAATTTGTGCCTGTTTTTGTACAAACATTGTATTGTATGTAATGTAAGTAAATTATTAATCAGTTAATATAATTGTGTGTAACAATGAATATATAATTATATAATTTACAATATAATATTGTATTGTATAATATTACAATATTCATTATTTCACATTATTATGTATAATTAATTATTTTGTGTGAATTTAATTTTAGTAATACTGTGTTAGCAGCGAAGCTATTATTGTGGGTTTAAAAAAATGTAATACCCATTGTCTTTGGTTGAAAATGAACCCTCATTTTCAACAAACAACCCTGTTTTATTTAATTATGTTAACTGACCGTCCGGCGGCGCGCAGCGGCGGCGTCGGTGTGCGTAGGACCATAAGAGTGTAGAAAAATTTAATAAGCTTATTTTTTTCGACTGGCATACGAGACACACACACACAACATCGTGATGAACAATATTTTATTAAACGGATGTAGGCTGCTGGGTGAATCGCTAGCTAAGCGCCCGTGTGGGCGGAACTCACACGTTTTTGCGGGAATAACTAGAGAGCCAACTAGTTGTGGTACCGGTCGAGATCGAGACGCAAGCGCAACCAGTCAGGTTCATATTTTCGCGGCAGCTGGCATCGAGTATGTCGCGGTCATTTACATAGTAAGTCGGCGATAAGCACGCTATATTTAGCGCGGGATGCGCACTGCTCACCTCCTGTGCACCTACGACTCATGTCCTAGCGAACTTTTGCTTTCTTAGACCCCACGATAACGCTTTAATTTTTATAAGATCGTATTCAAAATTATGTTTCAGTTTTATCGTCGTTTTAGCAATAAAAACGCCACAATCGACTCGATTTATATTCGTTAACATTGTTATTGAAACTTAATAAAACTTAGCCTTTAACAAGAAAAGTGGCAGATAACTCGAATGTCAAGTGTAAGTAGCGTGTTGACGCGACTCGCCTGCTCGTCTGCATTATCTGAAGCACTGGAGCGATAAAACGAACAAAGAACAATGTCAGTCGCTTAACTCCCTTTCGCACGAACTCGCCTCGCTCCGGTTTCATATGACAAAATAACATCAATTTGTTATAGCCGTCCATGCGGCACCCGCGTAACTCTGCGCTTCGATGCCCACATGCGTGCGTGAACGCAACTTATGGCGGAAACACACTACCGTGTCGGGGCCTGTCGTGTCGCGCTCTGTCGTGACGGTGGGTGTGCACACTTACGTGTCGTGTCGGGGCGCGCTTCTGTTCAGAAATGAACGAAATAAACGCCAGACGTTTATTTCTTTCATTTCTGAACAGAAGCTCGCATTGTTTGCCTTTGTCTGGGTGTTTTCTATAATGTATAATGGTATTTATTTACAAAAAAAAGTATTTAAGTATATTTATCAGGAATCTAGTACCTAGTAACTCATTATCACGCTGCAAAAATAAATTAAAAAAAAAAGCGTCCACTTGTTCGCGCCAGGAGCCGCGCGCGGGTATAGAAACACATTTGCAGGGCGTGTCGTGTCGCGTCATAACCCCCACCACCGCCGTGGCGCAATCGGCGGCCAGCAGTCCGCGCCACGACAGAGCGAGTCACGACACGACACGCCCTACAAATGTGCTCCTAACCATATAAAATGTATGAACGCGATATGCTTCTGGCGCGACACGACAGGCCCCGACACGGTAGTGTGTTTCCGCCATTAGTTGAGTGCCGATCGAAACATTTTTCCATATTTTGAATAAACAACGATCTGGCGAAATCGACGATTAAACACGACATTTACGGAGAGCTAAAACACGAGTAAATACAATGCATGCTCTTCACCATGGCGAGTCGATCGCTGGTCGACAGAGTGTAAATCCGCCGTAGGGCGTGTCGCATCGCACCACCGGCAGTGGATGAGTGTGCGTGCAGAATTTTCAATCGGTCGGGTGCATAAGCTGCATCTCGGTGGCGGCGGCAGATGTTAATGAGGCGGGCGAAACCCGTCGAGCAAAACGGGACTTGTCCCGAGCAGCCACTGGGTAATGGGCACACTATTTGCCCATGAATTTGTCACTCAAGATGCCGCACAGATGAATAGATAACATTTAATAATGTTACTGGTGTAGCAGTTTTTAATAATTTACTTTATCAATTACCCTCGATACATGACATTAAAATTTTAGATTAATTAGGTTCATTTTTACAACAATAAACATTAATAAATAAAATATAACATCATCAATTCAATAATTGAAACTCATAATCGTGATTGATTTCTGTACTTTTATATTTAGCATATTAATGTCCTGCATTGCGGGTATTAAATATCTACAAATAAATAATTAATATAAAAACTTACCAGGCTTTGACACGGATCAGAACTTCGCCTTCCCCTAATGTGGGCTCAGGTTTTTTCAGCATTTTGACATTCTTCAATCCACCATATCCTGTGAGGACGACCGCGCGCATCTCCTTGGGCGGCGGAGATTCTTTCTCCTTTTCCTTTTCTTCGGTGGCTTTCTCTGGGGCCTCTTCTGGCGGGGTCTCGGTGGTGCCATTCTCAGTGGGGGTCTTCTCAGGCGCGGCGGCCGCGGGGGTATCCGTGCTCTCCGTCATATTTGGATGGTTCGGGGTGCGATCGGAGCGGTGCGGTTAACAGACGTGGTGCGAATGAGCCCGGGTGAGTAGCGGAAGCCGGCCGGCGAGACGACGCGTCGCGGAACGAATGGTGGGAAGGGAGAAGCGCGCGCAGCGGCCGAGGGTGTCGGGGCACGGCGCGGCGCGGCGGGGAGGCAGCGGCCGGCGCGGCGGGGCGCGGGCGGCTCACGCGCGCCACCGCGCGGCGAACAGGTGGCCAATGCCGGCCGGTTTGCTCCCTCCGCACACCCCGCCTGATATTACACTACACAAGACCTGGATTAACTTTATTACTCAGACGATATAAAAAGCATATTAGTTATACATCCACTCGGCCTCGAACATTGTATGGAAACGAACCGATACCTCCCAAAATTGTACTTTCCTCGGACGTGACTTGGCAGCGATCGATATGTCTTTTAGCTTAATGTGTACCGACTAGGTGCACTAGCGAACAGGAATAATTGTTTACACTGTAGACTCTTTACTTTGTTGGCTGAAGTACCCTGAAATTTTACTTTTAAGAAAATGGATTTTGTACGCCAATTTCAATTTTTATAGTTAACTGTCATAAACAATTTCAATCCAGTTCGTTACACCCTTTGTTATTGTGCACGTTTTGTATTTTAGATAACAATGTTTATGTGGAGGATATCAGTAATGGCCTTCTTCATTATATGAATAATAAAACATATAAAATATGCAAATTGCTGTTGTAAACAATTACTGTACTTACTTGCAAACTGAATTAATTACATTTCATGGGATTTAAGTAATTTAGCCTAGAAGAACTGTAAATATCTTAATAAATATATTTTTTTACTTCAAATAAGACAAAAGAATTATGACAAAAATTTGTAAATCGACATATTAATTTATTTACGCCAAAAATAGTTTTTTAGAATAAAAAAATCATGGACACCCTATTCATTCATTCATTCGTTCACTAGAAGTTTTCATTTTAAAAATAAAAACTTACTTTTATTTTAAGAACCTACCCTACTTATGTAAGTAAATAAAAACTTTTTTCTAATTCAACGGTGGCTTGAAAACGTCACCCCCTCGCGAACTTGTCTGAGTTTGCCGAGTACCCTAAAACAACTTCGACTTTCCCAGCAGTGGGATGATAGTGATCGATGATGACGTTTTTAGGTACCTTCATGGTAGCAAAATAATTCCTACTGTTCTCAAATAAAAAAAACACATGACCAAAACATTTTATTTGATATGTAGGTACATTCTCAAATAAACGCAAGATACAAAATAAAATATTTACTTTGGTAACACTATTTCTTGAATGAGGGATTTACCGTTTGTTTTATTAGCTTATTCATTCCCATTATTCAATAAGACGAAAATAGATTAATCAGTTAGTCAATTCATACCACTATCGGGATATAATACATTACACTGATGAGCACTTTAAATGGCCCACTGTATTATTTTACTCATCATATCAGCAGAGATATTATTATTATTAGGTATTTCTTCACCCACACCTCACATGATTCCCTTTAAGTAAATTGGGGAAGGAGAGGAGAGGCCTTTACCCAGCAGTGAGTGGGACATGTCTACCAAAAAAGTAAGTAGGTACTTGGCAAAATTATTTTATCAATTACTTGGGCTGTGGGACTTGTTTCTAGTCTAGTCTAGACAAATGATACATAGGTATTAAGGTTCAGTAGTTCCAGTAATTTCAGGTTCAGCAATTGAGTCAGTTGCGTGGAGTCATCAATCACGTCACATGGAGAAAACATAGAGAAGTGAACATATACCCTCTAACTCACTACCATTGTAAAAAAATCTTGACACAATGGCTCCTGTCGAAATCATATGATGAAATTGAGTCATTTGTGCAGGTTACAGTTTGAGCTCCTTCACTAGAGAAAATTTTATTTCAAATATTATTTTTACTACTCACACACAACACAACATAAATTCACATAATATTTTGTTAAAACTGTTTGATCTTTGGATACTATATCTACTAGTTATATTAATTACTGTTATTTTGAATTCGATCCTTGGAAGAGCGGTGGTTCCAAACACAAGCATTGTTTAGCTTAAATGGAACCACCAGCTCCTATAATACTCTGTTACATTTTTGCTGAATAAAGTTATTATTATTATATTATTATTTATTTAAAGTTCCGGTAATGTACCTATGGTACTGTAATTAAGTATTTATACATAAATGTATATGTGCCTATGGTTAATTTTCGATATTGCTGAAGCACATGCATCGAACGGCCAACGTTCCGTAATGCGGCGGACTAAGGATTAATCAAAACGGCCAATATTGTAATTTACCCAAGGGACATCCTGTCGTCGAGCTGGAGGGGACAAAGAAACCATATTACGTATTTCCTGTTAGCGAAATTTTGCGTTTAAATGACAATGACTGGTTTTTTAAAATCAAAAAGCAGCCAAACCAATATTCTTAGAGAGAACTCTACGTTCTGCAAGTCTAACTCACGGTTGACAGGGGCATTTTGAAAGATTGCTTTGAGCAATAAGACCGCCTTGTTGCTAATACACTTTGTATTCATCGTGTCATGTTTGTTTGTATTACAATTTACATTGTAATGGTTATAGTCTGTGTATTGAAAATAAAACATATACTTACTATCAATTTTTGAAATATGTTTGAACGAAAAATCTCACCTCCTTGACTCAGGTGGAATTCGAACCCTCTCGATATCCGGCCGTGGCGGCCGTGTGATCTTACCACTGAGACATTCTATCTATATAAGCACCGAGAAACGATTAGAACCTGCCTACCTCCTCGCTTAAATAAGGGCTTAAAATAAAATAAAAAAATACATAATTATATGTAACATAATAATCTATTTAATTTAATTAACAAAATACAATAAAATTAAACCTCAGGCCTCTGACTATCATTGGGTCTAAAGTTAAGGCTATCATAATCATCATCATAATAATCATCCTCCTCGTCATCCTCATCAAGGGCGTCTACGAAATCATCATCATCGTCATTATCATCTAGCTTCCAGTCATTACGGATGGACATCTTATTTAATTTGTTATTGAGAATCTGAAAAAAATATGGAATTGATCAAAACCGTTTTTAAAGTTACTCAATTATATTATGGCTGTCAATGGTGCTAATTCTGTTGTACATTTAACTAGACTAAACTAATTTTGACAGGACCAAAGGTGTTGTCCTTCCTTGGTTTACAATTAGTGACAAGGATAGCAACACTTGTAGTCCTGTCAAAATAAGTTTAGTCTAGCTAAATGTACAACAGAATTGGCACCACTGTCAAACTAAAGAAAAAAAACCGGGCAAGTACGTTGTAAGTATGGGCCACGCACAATGTAGGGTTCCGTATTTGCTATGATTTGCTTGCCTTCAGTTGAGTCCAAAATCAAATTCCATCACATTTGTAAGTTTTCATCAAAGAAATTTTGTTTTATAAGTTCGTCGGCTATTACTCGGTAACTAGTAGAGCCTACTTAACCGTTATAGTTTTCATTGAAGGTTCAGCATATGGACTAGTACCACGATTTTTTTCAAATATTTAAACATAAGACTTTCGGAGATAGAAGGGGGGGGGGGGGGGGGGGACACCGTGCAAAACGAAAATTGACACGATAAATATAAATAATTCCGAAACGGATCATTGTATCGAAAATTGACCTTCCCACACCCTCAATGTTTTGAAGAGACCTATCTAACGATAACACACAAAATGGGGTGGGCGCGAAAAAAAAAATTCATTTCCACTTTACACGTAGGAGAGGCACCCCAAAAATTTTTTTTTTCAAAATTTTCTTTCAGCACTTTTTAACATTATTGATATGTGTATGTATACATACCAAATTACAGCTTTCTAGCATCAAGTGTCTAGGCGCTAGACCGCGGACAGACAGACAGACAGACAGACGGCCATGGCGAAACTATAAGGGTTCCTTGTAGTTTACTACGGACGGAACCCTAAAAAGGAGATAGCTCGAGGCTTATTTTATATACAAACGAGCGAAGTATGTGAATAACAATAGAGCACGAATAAAACTGATTTCTGAACATTTTTATGAAATTACTTTTTTACAGAAGCGTCGTTGCTGCTCGACGATCAGTGAAGTAAACAATAAATTAGACACAAAAATAATTCTAATATACGAAATAATCAAGAACATTGTGCAACTTTTTTTAAAACTGAGCCTTAGCTTTAGAATTTTAGATTTTAAAAAATCTAGTTTTAAATTTAGGCCAGGTTAGGTTCATTAAAAATTATTTACATTACTTACAGGTAAATTTAATTTATTTTTATTTGACGGATCAGTAAATTTTTTTGGTCTCGCTCATAATAATATGTCTGTACATTGTACCTACTTACTTAATGTATGTACAATTATGTGAAAATAAGAATTATTTATCACATAGCAACCCAAATCTCCAGCGTGTTTCTATTACAATATAAATTACGCACAAACTGCCAATAAAATCTAAGAAAAACTGCTCATAAATTCATTCAATATTGCCGCGTTTATGAAAACCATTCTTAAGGCAAATTGTTACAAATTAATTTGTCCCTTTCCAGCGGGCACCGTCGTCGCCGCCGTCGTCGGTAGCGGAAGGAAGCGAAACATTTTACTGGGAATTACATTTTATAACCGACGACTCAATTAACAATCGGAATGCGAAACAAAACTATTTTCTATTTGTATAAATGTATAATATGTTCCCATGGGAATTTCCAATACCACTTCTCAGTGCATTTCTTTCTGATTAAATTCGTTGTGTGTTCCAAGACAGCTGTAGTTTCTCCCCCGGGACGTCAATAAGCTTTATAGCTTATCTAAGGTCGCCGTTGTTGATTCTGGCTATATCGGAGACACAGTGGTGGGAATGTGTGGTGGGCTTGTACCGATTCTCAGTTCACACTTACATCAGAAAAGATTTTTTTGTACAAGCTGACATCCTTATATAATTCGGTGATTTTATCTGTGAGGTCAGTCAGTCAGCCTCACCACAGTTAGGTCAATACTAAGTAACAAAGTCAAGAGGTTTGAACCACTGACACCAGCTACCGTCAGCTGACACTAACTGGGGGAAGCACACGGAAAAGAAAGAACTAAGTTAGCCGATTATGTCATGTCAAAGACACAAGAAATGTATAAATTTTAATAAAGACAAAGTTCTTACAACAAATAAAGATTATTAATAATTTACCGACCTGTCTCTTAATCAAGAAATCAGCCAACTCTTGTCTCTGATCAATAACATCTGGTTCTGGTGACTTGAACTGTGGTGTTCTGTATGATATAACATTGTCTGTCTCATTCTCTAGGTTACTCCAAGCCTCCTTGCTCTTCTTCCTTGAGGCTAGGAGACGACTCATGATCCTGGCGTGGTCTAAACCATAGATATTATGAGTCATTTCTGGTATAGGCTCGTCTATTATTGGTAATTCATCTTCCAACTGCTTTATTTTCGCCTGAAAGTGAATAAAACGTACTGTAACCTGTACATTCTCCCCTTCCTTGTGCAATGTCATATTCTATGATTATTTTTTTAATTTGTACGTTTTCATCAAGTAGTGGACAAAGCATTGGTAGTTCCCCTGTGGGGCAATTCACGTAACAAGAACCGATTCTACTTCGCTCAACGACACTCGCTGTCTCACTCATACAAAATAGGAATTGAACGGAACAGCGAGTGTCGTTGAATCGAACTAGAATCGGTTCTTGTTACGTGAATTGTCCCACTGGTGTTCATAGACCAATGTCAATGCCATATATACATAGACTATTTGCTCCAACTTTTTTCTTCGCCCGAGAAGCCGAAGGTTGTGGAAATAACCGATTAATCGGTTTCGGTCAAAAATAGACACTACCGTCCGCTAGCATGTTTGCCTGCCGCATGGCATACAAAAATCAATCTATACTAATTTGCTAATATTATAATTTATTAAGAGTTTTGGTTGGTTAAAGGTCCATGAATTACTGGTTCTAATTTAAAAAATCCTTAGTGCTGAATAGCCTATTTACAGAGAAAGATCACGCTATATGTTCGCAGTTTCATTCGGACTAATTCAATAACTCATTAACAAAAGCTTTCACATTTCATTTTAATATAAAAAAAAGTTAGTTTATTATTAGTCTTAACAAACATTGAGTCACAGGACAGAGTCAACGGATGACCATACTTGGGATTTATTCTATTTGCTAACATCATTGAGATAAACTGTGGAGTCATATCCTGCTGAAATGAATAATGTGACGTCATGCACTTATTTATTAATAATAAAATCATCACTAGCAGTATAATGGGATATTTCCCAAGTGCCATTTTTATAGTCTTCTTTTTTCACAAAAAACAAATATTTATCAGCTATCTACTTACATTACCCATAGTACAAGCTTTTTTAAATATATATTTTTCTAACTTTCGTATTTATAATAGGTATGTATATTTATTATCTATCAAAGCTAGTACAAGCTTTGCTTAGGGTTAATTCATACTAGCGCAGATACAAAGCGTCAAATTTTTCACAACTTAAACGTAGTTCCACGTGGTTTCACGAACTTTCGCGTTCAAACACGCGAATTGCGGGTATAATTTTTTTTTATCACAGAAGAAATATGACCTGTTTTGTTGTGTACTTTTTATGGTAAAGGTGTATTTGTTCAAGTTTCAGATAGACTAGACTAGGACTAGGCGGTGTTGTGAGGTTCGTCAAAAAACTGTGATAATTTTGTTCCCTGCTGCTTACCTTCATTTCAGGCGACAATTTAGTATGTAAAGTAAACTCAGTCTTAATAAGATGTCCGATCTCTGTTCGAACGTAATCTTCACCGTAGTCGGCTTCAGCCAAGCACCTATCCAGATCAGCTACTACAGACTCTTGTTTATCTGTCAATTAACAAGTAAGTATTAAAACTTACGAACACAGTGACAAATAGGTAAGTTGATTATAATTTTAATGATGAGCAATCAATAGTTCGTTACCATGTGGCGTAGGAAACTAGGTCACAGAAAGTCGCAGGCGCTGGATGCAGTCTGTGTCCAACCTGTCATACTGGAATTACTAGAAAATAGGGGTAGGTAAGCCTATGTCCAGCACAGGACTTCTTGTGGGCGAGATGTTCTTGATGATGATTAGACCAAAAAGTTTCTTATCCCTTGGATTAAGCCTTTATCAATGAAAAAAGGTAATATTTTGTCACTTTCATTCTTGAGGAGAAGAAAATGAAGCGCGAATGCAAATCGTGTAAAATGATAATGATCCTCTTTCCATATCTCCTGTATTTTCTGATATGGTGGCAAATAGGGCACATGCCCAGGGCCTCTTAACCCTACATCATTCTCTTTCGATAGAATAGAACCCCATGGCTTCCCCCCGGGCGTCGGAACATGCAGTAATGCGTTTTCCCGACTTAAAACAAAAAAAGTTAGGTAGACCGGTCGCCCTCATTTTTCATACCCATCAAACCGTCATCATTTTTCATGCTAGTGGATAATTTTATTAACTTTTTTGAGTGTACGTGTTGCCATGTTGGGACGCCGATACCATATTGCAATATTGTATAACCCTTGAGACGTTTTTGCAGAATGTCGAATATTTAATCGGCTATACCTATCCTAGTTTATGACACTAGTTGTTGGGTTTTAGATATTTTATGCGTAACATTTACGGAATAGGCTATATCTTAAATACTACGCGAAGCACAGAAATAATTTATTCAGAGGAGGCCTTCACAAGCACTTTATTTTGTATAATCATCTCTTATCTTTATCACTGTATACTTGTACTTTAATGTGTATTTTTATTATTGTTTGTCTTATTAATAAAAAATAAAAATAAATAAGATCATCATGTCTCAAACCATTCTTTAGACTACGACCAATTTCTGAAACAGCAAAATACCCAATGGTCTTTACCAAAGAAACGACGAAGTTTCGTTTCGAAACTTTGCTTTTCTTCGTGAAAACTAAGTTTCGACATTTCACTTTTTAGGGTTCCGTAGTAAACAAGGAATCCTTCAAGGATCCTTCGTTTCGTAATGTCCGTTTGTCCGTCCGACGGTCTAGCAAATAATTAAGGGATATTTTTAGAAAGAATATATTAATATATTGGTTTTCTCATCGTTAAAGAATTTGCAGAATTCCATTCTTAACTTTCAAAAAATGTAATCTTGTAACAATAGACAGCAAATTCTTTTGTTACATTATATGGGTGACTAATAAATACGAATTCTGTAAATTCCACGGAATTGGTTAACTCAATAGAATTAGATACTATCTTAGTCACACTTCAAATGCTATCAATTGCAAATGGAATTCATACAAGTTCCAACTTTGAAATGGAATTTAACAATGAGCTGTATCATATCACTGGAATTTAGGATCAAAAATGTAACAATTAATGTTATTTATTTGCTGAAAACTGCATGATAGTATGTACATACGAAAAGCATTTTTTTATACCACAAAGTTGGCAAACAAGCATACGGCCTGATGGTAAGCATCACCGTAGCCTATAGACGCTTGCAATGCCGGGGGGTATCACTCAAGCGTCACGCGCGCAAAAGATTTTATTTGATTTTATACATCGGTCTATAAAATATTGTTTAGATTTTAGAAAATATCAAAGGAGGACACATTCAAGATGTAGGTAGATGATATTCAAAATCTTGAGAAGGTTTAAGTTTTAGAAACGGATAGTTGGAGGAAAATTTGACAATAGGTTGTAGAAACAGCCCAGCAGGGCCAAGTACGGACCCCACGTAAAGTGGGATAAGGGTAGGAAGAAGAAGAAGACGTTTTATTAAGTAGGCTAGCTCAGCCGGAGAAATACCACTCTCTCACAGTATATTAGCGGATTAGCGTAAAACAGAAATGCGGTTCGTTCGATTTCGCTCCTTCGGATGTTCCTTTTTCTCCTTATTCCTTGTAGCGGGCAATGCACTGACGAAAGATGACTACTGTTTTATTGTTTTGGAGTTCCGTACGTCAAAAGGAATAACCGGAACCCAGATCACTTTGTTGTAATTGAAATTCATATCAAATACAGGGGGGTCTATAATACCTTTAAGCTGTAACAAAATCAAACTTCTATGTCAACGCAATATACCTACAGGTTTGTACGGAACCCTCGGTGCGCGAGTCCGACGCACTTGGCCGGTTTTTTCTCTTTGTTTTTCATAACCCTGCTGATGGTATCATCCATCAGTCAGTACATCGAATTATCAACATTGTCGCGCCATGTCGTCACGTCACCTTGGAGCCACCCATAAAAGCCACCCCATATTGAATGTCGCGTACATAATAATTATGTAATAGCTTTCACACGCGGCTTCGCTGGCGCCAATACAAAATTAGCCCACGAATGTATGTATCTAGTTATCTTTTATATTGGTTTTTTATTTATTACTAGCATTTCCTAGCCCATCCCATACAGCGCCCTCTATGGTAGAATTTTTTTTTTCCCATTGGAATGACTTACTTTCACGGGATAAAAAGCCTATGTTGGGCTCTATATCCCTGACAATAATTATACAAATTTTCATAATGATCGGCTGATTAGTCAAGCCGTGAAGGATAACAAACAAACAAACAAACAAACAAACTCACTTTCTCATTTATAATATTAGTATGAATTAAGTATGATATATGATTGTCTTTTAAAATTAAGCTGAATGATTTTTAAATTACGTTAAAAGCGATACACCTACATAATCATACGTTTTAAATAACGTTTTTGGAAGATTTTTGTCCCTAAAAAGTACCATACCAATCCTATCCTACAATGTTCGAATCCTACAATGTTATTACGAAATAGGAGATAGAATTATAATTTTCTCATAATGTGTACTATTGTGTACCTATTTCTATTGGCGCCATAACATAACCACTATTAAAGAAATGAAGTTAACTAACACCAAAAGACTGCTCCTCTGCACTCATAGGTACTATTGTGCAATAAGTATATTTACTTTTAATTTTTACCACAATTTTGGCAAACAAGCATACGGCCCGCCTGATGGTAAGCATCACCGTAGTCTATAGACGCTTGCAGTACCGGGGGTATTACTCACGCGTTGCCAGCCTCCCAACCCTGGGGGAAGTGGAGCTCTGGAGACCTTACTCACCGTAGGAACACAACATGGCCGAGAGGCCGAGACCAATGCTGTTTGGTTACGATCTTCTGTAAGGTGGAGGTCCTCCGCCTTCCCCAGGCGGTCTGCTCCGATTTGAGCGGATTATCCGCTGTGCCCTACCTCTCTAAGTAAAAAATACTTTAAGTACGCCTAATGGCAAAAAGAAGTCCAACTGTTAAGTTTCTTGCGGCGGCGCTTCTTCACACCAGGCCATACACTTCGAATTGCTGGTAGGATAAAAAATATTGACGTGAAAAAGTATATGTAAATATACTTGCAAAAAAATATTTAATTTCATTTAGCGTTTTCCATTATAAAAATGTTCGTAACAGGTAAGCTCTTTCGAATCGTCACAATTTCTGAATAAACATTTTCGTTTAATTTCATTCCTGACCAGAGAGTACCTATTACACGCGACAAATAAAAAAAACACAAATCAATATCTCCCGAACCCTCTTAAACTAATTGCTTCGATTCGCTTCGTTCCCGGCGCTTTAAAAATAAAGCCCTTTCAGTCAAAGTACACGAGTGCTTTATTGAAATACAAAAGGCAATAACACAATGGAAATATCTGAAAATGATCAATAGAGTTATTAAATTAAGTGAATAGGGGCTCAAACCACGGCCCTCATCGTAGTATATTAAAAGAAGTATCCAATAAAATGTAATAATGTTTTTAAATTCTTTTTTTATTGCGATCTTTCACTGTTATACCTACACATACTTATACCCTTATTGATAACTAGCTAATGCCAGAGGTTTTACCCGCAATATCCCGTTTTTGATAAAAAAAACTTATCTTATGTGTTAATCCCATCGATCTATATGTAGTACCGTTAGTCCAGGTTATAATCTACCCATGTACAAAATTACAACCAAATCTATCTAGCCGTTTTTACGTAAAAGAGCGATCCATATTTTTGCAAGGATAAACGCAGATCAGCGAGGGTTAACTAAAACCAGTTTTGTCACTTCTGCACTTCAAAATATATTTGCCGATAGGTGGGAGATCCGCTGAACTGCTGGATGCGCCTACATACCACAGGGTACCTTGTAACATACTGAAGTGAATGGGCAGTTACCGGTAACCAGGGGCCGGATTCTACTAACACAAATGCACCAATGGACTCTCAATGGTGTCTCAATCGTGTCTCAATAGAATGCCGATAGTGTATCTGTGGAATAGTTTTTGACATTTGTTATGGACTTAAACAATAACATTGCAATTGTTTAAGTCCCTAACAAATGTCAATTGAGAGTCCATTGGTGCATTTGTTTAGTAGAATCGGGCCCCAGAGGGTAAGTACCAATAGTAATGAGTTCTGTTCTTTGGAAATGTTACCTGTCGTGAATCGTAATCATTTCCGCCCAATCCCCAATTTA
Organism: Endotricha flammealis; assembly: GCA_905163395.2. NCBI lineage: Eukaryota > Metazoa > Arthropoda > Insecta > Lepidoptera > Pyralidae > Endotricha > Endotricha flammealis. The sequence continues at coordinate 4,753,974 of LR990870.1, read as the reverse complement.
TTATTATCATAATTCTTCTCAAAAATGACAGTGACAAAACGGTGAGTCAAAGTGAATGAACATGCAAAATAAGGAACTCAGTCAGTATTAGGATGGATAATAAACGTCAGTGTTAGGATGGATAATAAACTCGTCTACTTAAAGCTAGTCATGTGACCAGTGTCCTGAAAATATTAACTAAAACCAACCTATACTTGTCTATAATTGCAAGAAGCCCACAAACGGAATTAAAGAAAATCTATTATAAATATACTAACCTTTTAGAAATATTATATAAGGCACTTCACCCATCACCCTAAGTGTGGACAGCTCATGCCTGAGTGGACCAGCAGCTTTATTAAGCACTGCCTCTATCTGCTCATCGTTGGAAGTTCCCTTGCACACCCAGAAAACATTCACAGCTTGCATGTCTGGAGTCACACTTACCTAAAAAAATTGTTTTTAGTAGCCAAAATAATATGCACTACAGCCGCGGCGCAGACACACCGATAAAGAGACGTGACAGCGATTGCGTAAACACATAAATTTCACTTGAAAACTTTTTTAGTTTATATCAATTGGTATTCACAAGTATTGGGCTGGCATTGCACAAAGTTTACATTATATGAATAGATTTCCCGATATTCAGTCGTCGTAAATCAAAAGAACAGCTATGTTTGAATAAGAACCATAAACATCCTAAGCCATCATCATCATCATCATTTCAGCCATAAGAAGTCCACTTCAATATTCTAAAGAAGACATTTAGAAATTATGATACAAATAATCAAAACTATTATAATTTTATCATAAATTCAGAATCTATCTATCCCTTCCTGTACCGGTTTGGTTTTTTCTTTAATATGCCAGTGGTAAACAAAATCCTTATACTTTTCCACACATCCCTGTCAAAAGCTGTCACCAAATCCTGATACTATTATTATTATTATAATCTTCAACACACTAGCATCTTACAAAACTGATGCGTGATGCTTGGAGATTTTGACAATTTTTGTAGCTGTTTACTGATGATGCTGTAACAACACTCTCTGGAAATTGGTTCCATTCTGTGATCACACAATTTGAAAGATAAATTTCACCTGAGGCAAGGTGAATATTTATATTTCCTTCAAACATTTTTCAAAATAAGAATGAAACTATGTAAACAATCAAAAAATGGTCAGAAAATGCTTGAACACTCACTTTGGATATTTCAATACCGTGTCCAACAACATCCATAGCAACTGTGCCGGTAGACATGATATCGGTGATTGATTTCATAAACAATTTGTTGAGCATAGCCATTCTACGGATTCCACGTTTTCCAGGTTCGTACTTCAATTTGGATAAGCTCTTTACACTTGGTAACAAATCATTCTCTGTCTTATATGAGGGATACCATTGTCTAAAAAAATAACTTTTATATGGCACAAGGAAAATAGTAACCATACATTGAAACTTATGCTACAGTTCTGATTCAAAACAAAAAAAATATACATCAACAGCTTCGGTTAAATTCGATCCTTTTGATGCATTACAAATATTATAAAAACAGACTGAAGAATTGGTCAGAGAGTCGCGTTAGGGGCAGGTTAAGATTTCATTGGGTTGAATCTATATCGCAAAATGCGTTTGCATTTACGCTCAGACCAAATAAGAAGTCTTTACGCATTTTGCGATAATTCAATGAAAATGAAAGTGGGAATGTAAAGCCAGGCTATGTGCCATAAAATATGTTCTATGAATTAATGGGAATCTTAACTTGCTACCGTTTAGGAATCAGTAAGATTACATAAATTTGCTTTGTTATCGTTTAAAACATAACCTCTAACCTCTCTAACCTGAACTAACAATACCCAGTAAATTAATTATAATAGACCTTACTTTTTACTTCTTGGGTTGATCATTTTACATAGCTTCTTCCCTTGCTTTGAGACTGAATAAACAACTGCAGAAACATGATAAAAACGACGAAATGATATCATTTTTCACAGGAATAAGTGAAATTTAAAATAGTTATGGTCTTTCAGAAAAGATTATAAATAATTTCTACAGTTCTACTAAAACTTTGCGATTTGGTTAAAAATAAAATAATATCAACTAACTGCTAAAAACTCCTTGTTTTGAAATAGTTTTCAGAAAGTTTTAATTCCAATTTTAAATTTAGTATGACATGACAAGTGACATATCGCCAAAGGAACCAACTTAAAGAAAAAAATACGAGCTCTCGTGAGGGAACGCACGAGCAACTTTGTCTCTACGACTTTTTTGTCTCTTACATCAAGTCTATGTATGGGTCAGTACTTGGTCCTAGGTATTATGAAAGTGCGCGCACGTAGCGACGCAACACCCGGGAGACTTTTTTGTCCGCGGGAGCCCGCACGGCGACAAAATAAATTTCCAGGGCTGCCAACTTATAACGTAAAATTTTATAGAAAAAGCAGTGCCACCTTGGTTTTTGAAAAAGGGCAGTCGGACGATCTAAAAAGAGCTAGATTATTTTATTAGAGCAAATTTAGCCAAAATAAGGGCTAGAAACGTCTAAAAACATAAATACAAATAAAATGAGCGAAAGCAAGGGTTAAAAATTGTTTATTTGAAACGTACAAAAAGCGCAAAATGTTGGCAACACTGAGAAAAAGTTGTGTCGCTGTCGCTCTCGTGCGCGCACCTTTCAAACTGCGGCGAGGAGACGGGGACATAGACAAATAAATTGCCGGGAGACAAAATTGCTCGTGCGTTCCCTCTCTATACTTATAATAAGTTTTTATATCACAAATTGTAGAGAAAATAAAATAAATTAATTTGTAGACGTGACATGATATGACACTATCAAAACTGTAAATAATTAAAGCATCATGTTCATGCATGTGCATCACATGCGTGAATTTTTTTCTATTATTTCTACATTGGCGCCATAGACAACACAAAAAGGCGCGTAGGAGGGTGAGTTGAGAGTTTGAGACAGGGTTGCCAGATTGGGGGTTTTTTTCGCGATTTTGGGGAAAAATTTGACTCTCGGCGAAAAACTGGGGAAATAGAATCTTTGGGGAAAATTTTGGGGAAATAAAATACGTGATGGGGAATTTTAGCGATTTTTTTTGCACTTTTAGAAACCAAGACTTAAAATAGAATGAAACGTACTTCCCTATTTTTTGGACTAACATCCTGGCTAAAGTGCAACAATCAATCCCAGAGCCATTTAAAAAGCAGCTGTCTCTCTCTACTATTCTATAAAGTCTAGCTATCTATTATTAGGACTCTTTTGTTTTGAACGTTTTTAACCAAAGAGGATCTCACTTGATTTGCCATCTCTAGGTTATAATGTCTTTTGCTTCAAATTGCTGTTTCTCAATTCTCACGTAGTTGTTAAGGAGGGAAGTCCTTTCAATACTTCCTTTTTCGTTTCCTAATTCGTTGTGAGTTCCAAGACAGCTGTAGTTTTCTCCCCCGGGACGTCAATAAGCTTCATTGCTTATTGTCTATCTGAGGTCGCCGTTGCTGATCCTGGCTACACAGGAGACACAGTAGTGGGAATGTGAGGTGGGCTTGTCCTGAACCAAAGAGGAAAAAACCTTATCGGAGTTGAAGACGACCTTGAGGATGATATTCCTGAAATTCCTACCATGGATAAGTTCAGAGATACTAATTCCAGCACTAATCTTCCACCACTATCTAAACTACACATTTAAGAGTTTTATTAAGGTTTACATATATTATTTTGATTAAGGTGTAGGTAGAGTTTGTGAAGTTAGGCCTTGTAGAGATAGGGCATGTAGAGCTAGAAGCTTGGCTCTACATGAGATCTGATAACTTTTTGACAGTGCGAGTCATATGGTCTCGCTCGTCTTGGCAACATTTTACATGAAAATGATTTTTGTGGGATTTCATTTCCTTTTGTAAGTTGCTTATATTTTTTTTTTTGGGGTGAAGTTCTAAGTTTTATGATTTTTTTTTGTTTGTGTACTAATACTAGCATACATACCAAATTTCAGCTTTCTAGGATATTAGGAAGCGGAAATCTCATACAAACTTCCATCCAATAAGTTAAAGGGTTGGGGGATGAAAGTTCCAAGTTTTATGACTTTTTTGTTGTCTTTGTAGTAATATTAGCGTACATACCAAATGGCGTTCTAGGACTTCAGGAAGTACCTTAAGAATTTTGATGATCAGTGAATCAGTGAGTCAATCAGTGACCAAATGGGGAGTTTTTAGGCATTAATAAAATCTAAAGTATAATAGCTACAACATTCAAATTTTGAATGTTCAATGATTGTACTGGTGTCATTATATCTTGAATTTTTTTAACTATTTAGCATCAACCAAACCAAAGTTGTGAGAGTTCAAAAAATACGACGAAACGTTTCGAGAAAAGGTAGGTAGTGCCCTTGCGCTCCGCTTGGCTCGTCTTGGCGGGGGCACTGCCGTGCCCTCAGATTTACAAAAATAGTATGGAAAATGACTGATAGCTGTCAAATGTGTAGAACAATAGACAAAAGCGATATCTGAAGTGAGGAAAAGGCAGTTTTTAGGCCTTTTTTTTTTGTAACAAAACTTTTGGGGGTTTTTTGTTGAAAACGTATCATTTTGGGGAAAAATAAAAGTCAGTTTGGGGAAAATCATAAAATTGAATCTGGCAACCCTGGTTTGAGAGGTCTCCTTCCCGCCAAGCAATTGTCAAAATTGTCAAAACGAGTACCTGGGAAAGTTGTTTTTTACGTAAAGTTGTGTAAATAATCTTTATTTTAAAGCATATACAAATTAAATATAAATATTAAAAATGTCTAGACAGGAAGAGAGTGAAGAAAATATCAATACAATTATAGACAGCCTATGTGCCAGCTTAAAAGTGGATGCTACTGCAGCTAAAAAATCAAAGGAATCATTTTTAGAAATTAAACGTAATTATACCTTAGATGTAAGTAATGGCATCGTTCACTATCATGAACTTCTCTAGAACTTTATTAATTGTGAAGAAAATAAAAAAAATCATTGATTTTTTGGGTTATGTTCTCTGAGATGAACTAGAAACTCTTTTATAGTTTGGTCATTGAAAAATGACGTAAGCCGAACTTTACCTTTCCCGCTCAAATGTGAAATTTATCAGGGGAATAGAAATAGGGAGACTGGCCAAAATCAGTGATATTGTTAAAGTCAAAGTCAACACTTATTATGTGGGTTATTACTAAAACACTAAAATAAAAATGCATTTTAAAACATCATTCTAAATTTGTAACATGTGTTATTAAAAACAGATAAACAAGTTAAAAGTGTAATGAGAAAGTTCTCTCTATTACTATAAAAAATGTTAGTCATTGCTTGTAACTATAATAATGTTATATTACAGGGAGATGTGAAACATTGGATTGCATGTGCATTGTATGTGATGTGTCGCACATCTGCATCTTCCACTCCACAATTAAACAACTCTACCAATGAGAGGAACTGTGTTAGCCTTACAAAACTGCTAAGGCTGTGTAATATGAGGTATGGTGTTTTGATATGGAAATTCAGTCTTTTTTTCTGATCATGTCCTTCCTGCAAATAGAAACTGCAGGTTAGCTGAAGTCAAGTGTTTAGGGTAACCATTGATTACTTACACTTACTCAGTGCAGTCCTCATTAAGGCAATGAAGGACGAATGTACTGTACTCTTAACATGCCCATTAAAAATAAAGTTCTTTAAATTGCATATTTATGCAGAAGTCAGGTCATCATGATGGTAGTTTATAGAGTAGTTTATTTAATAATTATATAATATGAGGTGTTACCCGCAGCTTCGCCTGCGTAAAAATTTACCTATGTTTTGCTCTGTACCCTTGACAATATGTATACAAATTTACATAATGATCGGCTACTTAGTCAAGCCGTGAAGGCATAACAAACAAACTCACTTTTTCATTTATAATATTAGTATGATGTTCAACATGACAAGACAATGTGCCTGTGAAGACTCCAAATGAAGTCCAGTGACCATACTAATTATTGATCCATTTGTTTTCAGCCTCCTTCAATTCTTTAATAAAATCAAGTTGTGGATGGAAATGGCTTCAATGTCATCAGATTTCAAAGACAGGATGGAGCATTTGGAGCACAAGTTTGCAGTGTCTGACAGACTATTTAGGAAGTTTATACCGTTATTCCAGGAAATATTTACTGGGTATGTATAAATATATTATGTTTTTTCATCGTTTTTTTTTCATTGTAATCGTCACTTTTATACTGTAGTTTTATTAATATTTTTCTCTTAATTGTTTTTATGTTGCATAGGAATCATCTATATGTATTATATATTTATTATCTACGTATTTTATTATATTGTATCTATTATATCATATATATGTATATATATTATATTTGTATAACAATGTTTTATTTTAACAAGCCGCTTTGGTGAACTTCTGCACTCCCAAGCGTTGACTGGTAGAGAATGCATTTAGCATTAAGTTCGCCTGTTGTATCAGTACTTTGTGTATTGTGGTAAATAAAGATAATTAAATAACCTTAATAATATTAGAATGAAATTGGCAAATTTTGAGCCTGGTTCCCAGTAAAGTACAGTTAGGTAATAAGCTGTCAATAACACAATTACAACTTTAACCAATTAAATTAGTAAAGTGGGTATTGCAAATTTGTTACGGGGCAGAATTGACAGGCTAGCGAACTGGAATATCAGAAATAATAAATTGGACATGCAAATGTTTTGAGATTAGACATGGTAATGGTCTACCAATATAACTATTTTGTATAGAGTTTTTGCTATTATCATTAATGTGTAGTGTAGGCCAGTAGTAGTTTTATTAATATGTTTTAAAATCATATATTATTTTGAAACCTAAAAGACCTTTTAATTAAAAATCCATTAAAAAATTTTCAGATCCGTTGATACAGAAAACAATTTATTCAAATTCACCTGGTGTTTATATATTTGTGTGAAAGGAGAGTTCCAAAATGCCCATGATCTTGTTGACATGTACCACTTGCTGCTATCTTGCCTTGACCATATGTTTGCGAACGCTTATATGGCGAAAAGGAAAGAGTTGATCAACTCAAAATTTGAAGGTAAATGAAATAATTTATTTTAATGGTTTTATAAAGAAAAAAAAAACTAACGTATCTGAAGAATACAAGCAAGGTTTTACTATTTATTATAATTGTCCATTCATAATTTTATTTGAATTTCATTGTTATCTAACAACAATTCGTCACTGAATGAATGAAACTTATATTAAATATTTCCTATTGACAATTAAACTTTATGTCTCATATTATAAGGCATGATATTTATATATCTTTGAGAGTAAAATAGTATTCAACTCTTCAAGGTTTACCCAGCAACTGGGAGAGTGACGACTTTGAATTGCCACCCAAGTCACCTTGCATTATATCCATATTCCACCGGATGAGGGATGAGCAGAAGCTGATGGTGGAAGCGGCTGCTATGAAGGAGTACAGCTACATACCTGTTATCAAATCGTTTTTTGAGAAGGGAGTAAGTTATATTCGCATATTAGAACTTATTATTACAAGGGGATATCCATTATCTTAACTATCTTTATTTTAATTTTCGCAACATTCAATGCTGGTCTACCATTACTGTCTGTTGTTCCCTCAAATTACTGTCTGTTGTTCCCTCAATGTGGAGCGAGTGAGTGAATGTTTGCTTTTGCTCATCTTTTTGGAGTTTGTCAAAAGATAAGCATGCTTAAAGCATCAATCAACATTGCATTTATAAAAGTGTGTTGTTGTCGGGTTTCATGCTACATTTTGCTAATTCTTCTATTTAAACTATCATGTCAATTAAATTGTTTAAGTGACCCTTGATAGTCATTTAGACACTTTAAAACTAAACTTTTTTTTTTTTCAGATATTGAAGGGTCGCTCTGATCAATTATTGGGTCTGTTAGACGGCAGTAATTTTGAGACGAACCTAAACTCATTAAACAATCTTTATGAAACATATGTTTTGAGTGTAGGAGAATTTGACGAAAGGATATTTTTGAGTAAGTAATATTCTTCTATATCTATACTAATATTATAAAGAGGAAAGATTTGTGTTTTTGTATGTATGTTTGTATCAAATAAAATCAAAAACTACTGGACTGATTTCAAAAATTCTTTCACCGTTGGGTATTTACCTTACATTACCCCCGGGTAACAAAGGCTATATTAAAAAATTAGAGATCCTTAGTTAAACCTGCGTGAAGCCGGGGCGGTCCACTTGTCTATCTATATATATAAAAATGAAACCCGTTTTCCGTTGTCACGACATAACATGAAAACGGCTTGACCGATTTGGCTGTTTTTTTTTTGTAGTTTTCTAATACTCTGTACAAGGTTCTTACGGAAAAAAATATTAAGAAAATCTCTCAGAAAGATTGAAAAAAAAAACGAAACAGTACCCGGGCGAAGCCGGGCCGGGCAGCTAGTATCTTATATAACTAGAACCCACAATTTCTTCTGCATATATCCCACTATTCTGTTGGATAAATTCTGTCTTATCCCTGGTTTAGGTCATAAAGGAAATCTCAGTGTGATAATATGATGTCTATATTTCAGGCGAATATGGCAACGAACAGTTCGGTTCACGAAACCAAGTTACCGGCGACGAAATATCCGCAGTTATCGCTACGTTTGGTCCTGTAAGTACTAATATTAGAATATTAATAAATGAAATAAAATTATTAGTAAAAACCAAGGCTAGTAGAAAAAACAAAAGGGAATATTATTTTTTTATTATGTGTATTTAAGCCACCTGATTCCAAAGTAAGCTAAGCCTAAATCTGCTTGTATTAGGTACTAAACAACAAATATATTATTGAAAAATGTACTAGAAATACCTAGAAAACACCCAAGACTCGATAGAAACACAAATGCTATCATATAAATGCCCTATGCAGGGATCGAACCAGCGCCGAAGTTTGGTCGCGATTTTTAATCGTCAAATGGGCGCACTGCCATATAGCTCCATACTGAATCCCAGAACAATTAAACTATCAGCCGATTTAATTAATTTATCATAGTTTATAAGGTCTTTGGTAGAGGCCTTCACCTGAGGGGGGTCCCTCAGGTGAAGGCTTCTTCCAAAAACCGCCATCTATTACGGTTCATGATCCACTGCCATTGCGGTCTCGCAATCCTCCCAACATCGTTAACTACACCGTGTGTAATGTCTTCTTCAATAAAAACGCCACAATACTATACAAATAATGTCGGACGTCGTACATGATTGGGGTTGCTGCGAATCATAATTCAAATAGTGACGAGTCAATTACTTGTAATTGTAAGAAAAGATATAACCAATACTGCCTTGTAGCGATTGAGTTGGGTACTAGATGGGTCTGTCCTCTTAGTAAATCTTTGGACATGAGACATGAATAATGACGTCATCAAAAGCGCGCGCAAAATGGTTGAAATATATTAAATGTTTTGAATTGCATTTTAAAAAATAATTTGACTATTTTCAAGCCTATATATTTTTTTCTACGTAATAGAGATGTGAATGATTAACAAGAAATAAAAATAATCGTAGTTATTCCGTGTTGGCAGAGCGGTCGCACCTGCCCGGAGACGCCGCTGTCCGGCCAGCGCTACCTGCCGCGTCGCGAAGAGCCGCTGACGCCGCTGTCGGAGGCCACCAAGAGCCTGGCGCGCCTGGCCGCGTTCCTGCGCCAAGGGAAGCCGCAGACCGCTGCCGATCTTCTGCGGATGTTCTCGTGAGTATTTTAACTTGACGGCACAAGACAGTATACGTTCGGCTTAATGAATTGTGACTTTGATACGCTTGATTTGATTCAGTCGAAGTTGTCCCACAACATTATGCTGAGAGTCTTAATATTATTCAATTTTGTGTTTCTTTTTTTACTAAAATATTTTCTTTCAATCGGCTAATGTATGGCGAACACCTTCGAATGCTGTGGCTTTTTTATTTTTTGGATAATTTTTTTAAACAAAAGAAATTCATTAAATATTGAAGATAATTCAGAAGCAATAAAAATATTTGAACCTTATCTGAATTTCATGTAGTCCCTATTCTGCAAGTGAATGAGAGGAATATAAAAAGCTTAACCTAATATTATAACAAAATGAAACTCTAGGATCCAGTGATGCATAAAAGCATGATGATACATAATAACATGTACCATATTTTTTACAGTGAGTGTGGTGTAACCGAAGACATAATAAACACGAATGTCTTGCAACCATGCAACCGCTGGAAAGAGCAATTATGTGGACGACTGAGAGAACTGAACTGCAGTGCGGAGACCACGCGATATCGTTGCGATATGGTCACAAAACTCTACTATATAATCTTTGAACATATCATTAGGAAGGAACATAATAAGAAACCTCATGTTTCTTTACAAGTGAGTGAATTTGCATTTTTTTTTTTCGAATTGAGACCATATTATTACGTGATATCTTACAGAAAGTAGTGTCAATTTGTATTGTATATGTTACGCTCAAAGACCAAAAACGCTCAGTGAGCGGAAAAATAGCTTACAACGCGAAATCGTAAGAAAAATTCGCTGTCTGAATACCAACAGACATTGGTGGGTTAGGTTAGGGTTATCTTGTGATCATAACACCGCGAATTTTTCTTACGGTTCAATCGACGCGTTGTGAGCAATTTTTTCACTCATTGTGCGTTTTCGGTGTTTGAGCGTAACATATGCACTAACATTAATTAAATTACAAAAATATTGTTTTCAGAAATATAAAATACTAGCTTTTCCGCGCGGCTTCGCTCGCGGTTAATTTTATGGCATAGATCTCGTTTAACATGAAAACAACCCATGGCGCGACTAGCGGCGCCATCTGTAGGCTGATACAGCGCTCTCTATAGTAGAAAAAATACTTTCCCATTAGTTTTTACTTTCACGGGATAAAAAGTAGCCTATGTTGGACTCTGTACCTGACTATAAATATAAAAATTTTCATAATGATCGGCTGATTATTTAAGCCGTGAAGGAATATGAAACAAACTCACTTTCTCATTAATAATATTAGTATGATGTTCTTTTCAAAAAAATTTTTTTTCTTTATTATTATGATATTTCATAAAGCTGGGCTCATATTTATAAAATAAATGTGCATTCAAGTAATTACATAGTATATCTAAATTTACAATTAAAATGACCCTGTAGGTGAGGCTGTGAAGGGATTCCAGGCCACTTTGTGTTTTATTATATTCTTTTTATGTATTTTCTACTATTGTTACAGTTACTATTGAGTCAAGAAATGTATCAGTTGACGGTATATGCGTGTTGTACTGAAGTAGTGCTACACGCATACGGAGTGCACTCCCTGCGATTCCCCGAAGTACTCAAGATATACAACCTAAGTGCATTCCACTTTTACAAGATCATTGAGCTTGTTGTTCAAGCCATTTCTGATAAGTTCGACCGTGATATCATCAAACACCTTAATACAGTAAGCTTTACATTCTCCTTTCAATACTTTTTACTCAAATTCATTGTGAGTTAAGACAGCTGTAGTTTCTCCCCCTGAACCTCGATAAGCTTCATTGCTTATTGTCAATCTGAGGTCGCCCTTGTTGATCCAGGAGACACAGCGGTAGGTGGTGGAATTATCCCAAAGCTTTACATTCAATTCAATATCATTATAATTACATGTAACTACCCACATAATGTTATTTTGCTCGATTCTAATGTAATTTCTAATATTTTGACAACACCCGGAACCGACTGCTTAACGTGCCATAGGAACCACGGAAATGCTCTAGATAACTTCCATGTTCGTTTGGAATGCGACACACAGCATCTTGATGGCATCCCTATGTCCGATTTGTTCTTATACTAATATTATAGTCAAAAGTATTCGTTGAAATTCGTTTTACAATATTTTTGCCTATAATAAAAATCTTTCTTTTCAAGGTGGAAGAAATAGTGCTGGAGTCAGAAGTATGGAAATCAGAAAGTCCCCTATGGGCTCTTATAGAACGAACTCAAGTGCCTGCTTCTGCTGAGGTGTCATTACAAGAATCTCCGTATCAACGCCGGAATATGAGTTAGTATTCATTTACTTTTTTTTATGTATTTTCAACTGTACAATCCGCGCCACGAGAGATGTGGGCGTATCACGTGATCGATTTGCGCAGTAGGCGATTTTTATACCATTTTACTAAAAATCATCTACTTCGCAAGTCAAATCAGCAATCAGAGTCTCATCTCTCGTGGCGCGGATTGTTCCTAATGTTTTTATATAAGCAATGCCGATTAGATGCTTTTTTTTTTTTTTAATAATTAGCTTTTTTGCCCCCGACTTCGTCCGCGTGAAGTTCCGGACCCGTTCCCGTGGGAACCACATTGAATTTCGGGAAAAGCTATAGCCTATGTCGCTCCCTGATAATGTAGCTTTCTACTGGTGAAAGAATTAATCGGTCCAGTAGTTTCGGAGTCTATTCAATTCAAACAAACAATCAAATTTTTCCATTTTGTAATATTAGTATAGATAACAGTTTATTTTGATGTAAGAAAATATTTTAGATGGCGTTCAAGCACGCAACGTCATGGCAGAGAACACACGACGACAACTATTTCAAGACAACATCAGACCAGGACAGTCTCTGTTAGGTATGAATTCTATTTGTTTAACCCATTCACTGTCTGTCTTATAAAATACCCTTACAAGCCAAGGGGTAATTCAGCGACTGACACCACGAAGGATTGGAACCATGGTGTCAATCGCGGAAGGACTCTTTTTGAATTTACTGATTGACACCATGGTGTCAGTCGAGTAACATGTAATTAGGACGTAGTCGATTGACACCATGGTGTCAATCACGGCAGGCGTTTTTTGACTTGCTTGATTGGAACCACGATTTATTTTTTATAACAGGTTTTTTGTACAGTCGGATAGAAAATACTTATTGAAATTAAACAAATTATTGGTATAAAATATTAATATAATTAAATGATGTATAATTTTGTGATTTATATTTACCAAAATGATTAAATATTATTCAAACAAATTAAGTCATATACAGTCAATCAGAGGAAATAATTCATGTAGTTTTGACAGTTATATTTACGTGATCTGTACGCCGATGTTCCAACCTTTTCCATAAAAAAAATTGTAATATCGGAATTTCAGTATGAAGAAATAGAGTGACACGAAAGATGTAATGAGGTTGCCCTTAAGTGAATAAGAGACATATCAATATTGCCATTTCCACCAATTTAACTTGACAAATAACAATATTTTAATTACTTACTGTCATTATCGATGAAATATGATTTAGTCCGCTTTGTAGTTCAAATTTTAGCTGTTTTTCCGAGATCACGAACAGAATAGTACGATATTATGAAATCATTTGTTTGAATATTCTCCATTTTTTTTAAAGCACCAAGGAGTATTGATAAAAAAAATTACCCACACAATACCTTACTTTAGACAATTTTCTTTCTTTCATCAATCTTCTTAAAGAATTTTTATGCAAAATTTGAAGTAGATTGAACCAAAGAATTACGTTGTCCCATACGAACTTTTTTATCTCCTAGAGGTAGAATTTCAGAAAATCCTAGAAAATATATCATAGAAAAAACCACATTTTCCAAGTTTCAGATTTTTACGATCGGCGATTTGGGCTGTGCGTTGATTCTCAGTCAGTTAGTCGTTCAGAACAAAAAAAATATGTATAGATTTAAAAACGTAAGTAGGATATAAATAATTTGTTTAGAAGTTAAAACTATTTCTTCTTTCTTAATTAATGGCGTTTCTGTCGTGTCTTAACGACACATAGACAATTTCGCCAATGTCGAGTATTTTAAATGAACACTTTTTAACAAAAAAGTACACTTTAAAAGGGCAACGTGGTACGGTGAGGATCCGAGGTCGCCATCTTGACGACCTTCGTTGACAAGGCGGCGATCTCGAATCTTAAAACTATTTAAAAAATGCATGCATTTTGACACTGACGGATTACTGACACTGATGGATTACTCAAAGAATGTCGTTACGGTATTGATGGGTTTATGCTTAACATTTTCTTTGGAGTTACCACTATTAGAAATAAATTATTTTAAATTCCGATATAGGTGATTTAAAAAAGCATAGGTATTAGCACTTTTTTTACATAACTGTTTAGTTGCAATAAAATGTATTTGGTTCCAATCGAGCAAGTCAAAAAACGCCTGCCGTGATTGACACCATGATGTCAATCGACCACGTCCCAATTATATGTTACTCGATTGACACCATGGTGTCAATCAGTCAATTCAAAAAGAGTCCTTCCGCGATTGACACCGTGGTTCCAATCCTTCGTGGTGTCAGTCGCTGAATTACCCAAGCCAAGTGCCAGACGATATTTGACATGGACGCCGATCGGCGTGCGATCACCTGAACATGAAAAAAGCCGCACAGTATGTTTACACATTCAAACCACACAAATATTTGGAATTTCATGCAAAGTTATTAGATTGAAACAGTCCGTCTGTTTTATTCTCTTTCTTCCTTGTCAGTCAAAACTTTGGTTAGTCATAGAAATAGTTTTTTTTTTTTTTTTTTTTCAAATGTATCTGAGTAACCTTGTAGCACAGATTACTTAATAGTAATGGTAGTCCTGAGCGCTTATTGTCTTGCATGAGTGGTAACATTTGTCATTGAACGGGTATTTATTATGGTTTCAGTATCAACAAACAATGCAGTGGTACAAGAAGCCAACCCGACGCAGGCCAGGGGCGAGCCGATGGTCACGTCGCCTATTGCACCAAGAAGACCAAATAATTCATTGATTTTATTCTTTAGAAAGGTAACTCTTCCATTTTATTTTTCAGATAGATAGAATATGCTTTATTTGCAACTAGCTGACCCGGCAAACTTTGTTCCGCCGCCACCCTATCCTACCTCTACGCTACCCCTATCCCTACCCTAACGGGATAAAAAGTATTATATGTCCTGCTCCTGGTTCTAAGCTACCTCTCCACCCGTTTTCAGCCAAATCGCTTCAGCCGTTCTTGAGTTGTAAATGGTAACACTAAAACGCCTTTTTTTATATATATATATATATATATATAGATACACAGACAAAAATACTTAAAGACTTAAAATACTAGTAACTTCTTAGATACTTATATTTGTGCAGTTTTTTTCCCCGCACAATAAATACTTCTTATTAATAAACTTCCCCCTTTTCCCTTGCCTATTGCATATTTTTTTGTAATTTTAGGTAAATGTCAACTAAGAAGTTTTAGTTTGTATGTACCTATCAATGAAATTTTTCCTACCTATAAATTAAAATTCCGTGATCAAGTTTAGTGATATCTTAAGCTGAGTTTTGTCGATAAATCAATCTGAAATTTCACTTTGTTGCTCAGTAAAATAGCTTTCTATAGGCCTTAGAACAGACTACAACCTTAGCATCGGGCGGGCCGTATGCTTGTTTGCCACCATAGTGGTATAAAAAAGACTACTTTTGCTGGCTGCATACATTATAAAGATTCCTATAAAAACCTATTATTTTGTTATAGTTCTACAGTCTGGCAGTACTTCGCATGAACGACTTATGTACGCGGTTACGACTAACCGACGAAGAACTCAAGTTGAAGATATGGAACTGCCTGGAGCACTCCATCATTCATCAGACACACTTGTTGAAGGACAGGCATCTCGATCAGATACTACTGTGTGCTGTTTACGTTATTTGTAGGGTAGGTAAAATTTATTTATTTGAGCATTTATTTGAAGAAAATCATAATGTAAAAGTGCAAAGTTTTGTTTAAACTTGAGACCCCGAGAAGCATCTATCTAAAACCGACAATAGACTCATAGTTTGTAACTCTTTGCCAGGTTTTATGTACACATTTTTGAGGATTACAACCTAGATTTAATAATTCTCAACTTGTATATTTTGTTGGTTTTTGTAATAAAAATAAATAAACATTAATTGTTTTCGCACAATTTCTATTAATCAAATAATTTAATTATGAATTTTGTTTTAGGTATGTAACAATCCTACTAATCTAGTAGAAAGAAGTTTTGCTGACATAATGCGGTGTTACCGTCTGCGGCCCCTTGCCGACAACCACGTCTATAGATTCGTGTTGATAGAACCGGCCACAGAAGAAAGTAAGTAACACACTAATATCTTATTTACTGATAGATCTGATTGAGGAGTCGTAGATTTAATTTAAAAACGAACTTTTTCTTACTGACCTGGGTCTTGGATGTTTATCTATGTATGTATTTGTTATAAAAGATATTATCGTTGAGTTAGTATCCAGCCAGCTCAATCTGTGTGATTTGTTCCGAAATATTAATTTATTTATAATTTATTCCAGAACCAGCGCGGCGGGCTGATCTGATAATATTCTACAACGAGGTGTACGTGCCGCACATGCAGAGCTACGTGCTGCGCTTCAACGGGCGGTCGCGCGACGAGGCGGGGCTGTCGCCGCTGCCCGCGTGGCGCGGCGACGCGGCCTTCTCGCCGGGCGGGCAGCGCGTGTCCGAGAGGCACCTGCTCTACGTGCACCCGTTCACGGCGCCCGCCTCCGCCGACTACCAGCTCACGTACCGCTTCAGCCGCAGCCCCGCCAAGGACCTGCACGCCATCAACACGCTGGTCTCGTGCGAGTTCCGCGCCAAGAGGCCGGCGGAGGCGCCGCCGCCCGCCGCCGACCTGCTCAAGCGGCCGCGCTGCGCCGCGCCCTCCGTCACGCGCCGCCTGCAGGGGCTCGTCAACGACCGACAGGCCTTATAGGCCTTATAGGCCGACCACTTATCCACTTGTTGCTTTTAGCTCTCTAGGCGCCATCTTTCGGACGTTTCGAATGTTTGACGAATTTAAAAAAATATATTTTAAAAATCAATTTTATTTGTACGACCATTGAAAAAAATAATATCAACGAGATAATATCAAGATGCGATGTTAGACAGAAGTGAAAAACTTATGAATACACGATGTATTTAAATAGTAAGAAATCACAAAATCAAGCTGTCGTATTGCGTTTTATATTGAGCGAATGATTTAAAATATGTAATTCTGTTCTATATAATGTTAGAAATGTAATTTATCAAGTCGTGTTAATCACAAGGGCAATAGAGCTTAAAAATTAACGAAAATATGAAAAATTTGACAAAAGAAAAATTATTAAATCATTTTATTTGAAGTTATGTGTAAAACATACGACTGAGGCGGGTCGGGAGTAAGGCGATCGCGACAAGTTATATAAACCCACGCCGCGTTTTATATGAAGTATCCTAATACAGCTGCGCCCGCGTCGCTTCCGTCCGCTGTGTTTCAGATATTAGTTAAAGCGCCTTCCATAAGGATGCGTTAGCTCAAGCACTACCCTTAATTATGATCTCATTATTGAGCAATGTTAAGCCATATTAGAAATTTGCTTGATGTTTGTATATTAAAAATTAAGTTATTAGGTATCCCGTATATATTTTAATCAGTTTTATTTATGGACATAAGAGCACGTTAATCATATAAGACTAATAATACAAATATTACAAGTTCATATGTATCGTACGGGACCTTGTGGTAATTTACATTTTTGTAAAAATTAAGTGACAATATGAAAATCGTTTTTTAATCATGCGTTTCTGAGGATAAACCACGCGGCAACTCGCGAAGCACAAGGCAAAAATTGAATGTTATGTAGCCTAACACAAAAGTCCGCATACGCAGACGATGGAGTTGGCCTCAAGAAATGTTTTTTATTATTATTTTGAATTTTAATAATAAAAAAATTGACACTGAAATTTGAGAGAAAAGGCTGTATATAAAGCTTTGGTTTGGCACACTGATATTAACAAACCCAAAAATTTATAATCTACATCAATACAAAATCAAATTAGACCCAATGCTAAATGGTTTCCTCCACAGAATAACGCATTTAACATAATAAAGACTTCAAGTATTTAATTTTACGGTAGCCGCTAGGAATATCAATTTCGTCCAAGCTTGCATTTCATTGCGCTGAACTAGTTTATTACTTTCCCTAGCGGCTATGTAGGCTATGTTTACAAGCATTTGACCAATTTTTGTTTGTATATAATTTGGTGCATAATTTATATGGTGCAAACACATAAAAATGATTGCAGTAGGTACACGATACCTAAGTTCCTCAAACATTTTGTTCAAAATTATAGTCATAAATGTTTATTTTCTTCCATTAATTTTATTATTATAACTAAAGTCAAATCAAATCAATTTAAGAATAAACAGCTATCATGTATACTTAATTATGTTTATTCAAATTGAAGATGTTTTATTTGGCTTGACACTTAGCAATCAATAAAACGTTGCGATGTAAAAAAAATTGTATGAAGAGTGTGTAAGTTACTCTATTATTAAATAAAACATAAAAATATGCACAATATTCTTTATTTTGACCACATTATATAATAGCTAAACAGTAAACACGACACAAGAGTACCAGTGGTAATACGACTTATATTATTATCTATTATGAAATAAAGGGGTATATTATATGAGTCTAAAGCAGCGAGTCGGAGGTGGAGGAGTCTGAGCGCGCGCTGGGCGCGTTTGGCGCGAGCACGGCGTGCGGCGCCCGCGCCGACGGTCACGTGGCGCGGCCCTTGCCCTCCTTGATGGCGATCACGTAGCGCTGCGCCACGCGCTCCGGCGGCGAGTACCCGTCCGCGTACGACGAGTCCTCGAACAACACTTCGTATGGGTCAGCGGCGCTGTTGGGCAGCCTGTTCACGACAGCTCGATAAAAGCAAGTGGTCTGCGGGTACAACGCCATCACGACCGCGCCTTTCGGGAACAGTGCGTGTTCGTCCGTGCGCGGATCCGCACGCATTAGAGGCAGCGGCACGACCCGTCGCTTGCTCAGAACATGACGGTTCTTTTGCTCTTCATCTATATCGTCCACTTCATATTTGCCTTGAGCTGGGAGCCAGCTGACCACCTGTCAAATAGTTTCTGTGTAAAATCTAAGATAGAAATAGAAACTATTAAAATCGCGAGTTCGAACGGCGGGTTCGGCGATCGGCGAATTCCCAATTTCAGTTTTTGATAGATGGTAGGTCGTTGTCAACTTTAGGTACCAATATCATAGTGATACTCGCAAAGAAATGGAAAACGAGACCAAAATTTTTTAAATAACCAAAAGACACCTCAAATGAAGCTCTTTACAAATTCGGTTTTCGGCCTGAATGAGTGGCGCATTTAGAAAAGTCAGCAGTGTTCAGTCATCAAATCAATTGAGCTAAGCTAGGAAGTACTGGTAACATGATAATGGTAATTTAATAATTTGTAAACCAAAGAAAACATACCTCGGCCAGTATCCAGTTTTCCTCTTTCTCCGAGACGCGAACCAGAGCGGCCACGGCGTCCCCCGCCCTGGCCACGTGTCCGGCGTCCGCTGGCACGGCCCCGCACAGAGGCGGCGCCCGCTCTCCCACGCGCCCCACGTGCAGTGGAAGGGTTTGGGCGGCGCTCAGCAGCATTTTCATTAGTGCACCACAACCGATTGTTTCCTTGTTGCCAGCGTGTCGTGCCTGAAAAATTAATACTTTTATTCTAGTTTCTCTAAAAGATAAAAGTGTACAAAGGTAAAGCTAGTTATTAATTATAACGTGCTCAACTTAACAGGAAGAAAACCAATGGCGAAAGAAACTGCAGGCTTTGGCTAGTATGATGATGTGATCCTTTAATCTCTCATCAGGGACACAGGGCTCGTAGGTTTCTCCAGGTGGATCGATCTTGAGCGGCAGCCTCAATATCATTCCTCCATATGGCTAGTATACATATCAAAATAAAAAAATAAGCTTTACATGCAATTGAAAAGCTTCCCGGGAGTTCCAAATATAACATTGGTAAAAAGGGGTTGTCTATTACAACTATCTGTCACATAATATGGATAAATCTTATATGATATTCTTGTCAAGTTACAAGCGCTCCCGAGCTTACACACACTAAAACAATGTGCATGTTACAACATTAGCCAAACGGACTTCGTGAAATAGAACATCTGTACCTGTACGGGCCACGTACATTGCATACTCGGCAAATTCATTATTGCACAATTAAGTTAAAACGTCAGTTCATAATTAGCATTCGAACATATCACTCATATCATTTCAAAGTATTAATAAATTAATAGTGTTTTTTGTGAATATGATTTTATCATTTAACATTGTACTAACTTAAAACTATTAAAGGTGTCCAGTCTCGGACTGTACATCTTTAGGTCCTTCGAGCAACAAAGTTATTGCGGGACCTCACGCGCGGTGACACGTGACCGTCAAATGAGGAACTGTTAACTGAACTAACCAGCGAATAGTGGAGAACCTGTTCATTGTGAAGTGTAACAAACAATCAGTGTCAGTGTGTGGAGCACTTGCATCTGAAACAACTACGTTTAGCATCAATGTTGGGCAATCAGCTCAACAGCCTCAGCGGTAAGCAGCCAGCGATGACGTCAATTGCGGACATCACATGCAACCAACATCAACTGTAAGATCGTTCAATTTTCTTACTTAAGAGTGCACTAGTCGAAGACTCGAACTCGTTGGTGGGCGTGGCTAATTTGCATGCTATTTCGCTGAGAAAGGGATAGACTCGGTTATGAACAGTGCGAAACTGTTACACACACATAAATATCTAAAAATTTACGAGTGGGCTTTTGAGAGAAGTGTTCTTGTGATAAAACTGCTGAATGTTTTAATTAAAAATAAAGTTATTTAAATATTTTAAACCAAACTATGCTTGTATTAATTTTGTTTTAGAGATTTCATACTCCTTCCAGTATTTAATTGTGCCCAAAGTTGCGTTACAATTACGTGTTGAAACGGAATGTTTTGAGGCTCATAACTTTTAAATTACTGGTCATTTTACAATTCTGTTTTAATACAAGCATGGATAACGACAAGACAAATCGATATTATTAACAACTTTAGACGAACGATGTCAAACAACGGAAGTAATCACCCCACAGCATTTGTATGGAGAAAAACTCGGCTAGCGCAACCTTAACTAACATAACATAAATATTTCGACATGGAGAATTTATATTCGAGTCAGGTTGAAATTAACGAAGCAATACAAAAACTAGCAAGGAACATTACGAAAGATAGTCAAGATCGAAAGGCAATTGACTACTTTAAACGTCGTTTAGATACTTTAGACGCATACTGGGTAGTTTTTCAATATAATCATGATCGGATAACAACGGAAGGAAGTCGTAGTCATCAATATGTGGACTTACATTACGACAAAACATACGAACTTTATAAATCAACAAAACTATATTTAACTCGACAATTACTAAAACCGAAATCAGTAACAGTAGGTATCTGGTCAGCAGGGGATAGCTTCGCAAGGTAGCGAAGAACCCCAGCCAACCACAAGTAGGCATCAGGAACTAAAGAAAAACAACACTTCATTTTTAATTTGGGTCACCTAGCAAACTTGACGAAATGTTACGAAAACAAGCGGCTAATTTTAAGGCTTTTAACAGGACAATAACTAACATTGATGTCGATTCTCTGGCTGACAAATGGGAATTCGATGACGCACTAAAAACGCTGCAAACGCGATGGATGGCTATTGATAGTCTCCATTGGGAGTTAGATAGCGAGCTTAACGGAGAAAATGAAGAATATGACAGTAGAACCAAAACGAAATCAAATATAATAAACTTAAAACAGCCATTAACGTAAAACTGTGGTCAAATGTCCACCGGGAAAAAAACTACACCTAGGTTGGACATACCAGAATTTTATGGGCATTTTAATCAGTGAGTTGTTTCAAAGTACTTTTCCAAGAAGCAATAAATAAATAAATATATAGGGACAAATCACACGGATTGAGCTAGCCCCAAAGTAAGTTCGAAACTTGTGTTAAGAGATACTAACTCAACTTAGATAAACATCTAAGACCCGAGACCAATCAGAAAAAGTTCGTTTTTCATCATGACCCGACCGGGATTCGAACCCGGAACCTCCGGATTCGAATCCTCCGCCACGGATGTCGTCAATAATAACAATCCTTCTCTTTCTAAAGCGCAAAAAATGCAATTTTTAAACGGAAAGGTTAAGGGAGAGGCAGATCGATTAATCAACCACTTAACTATTTCTTCAGATAATTACCAATCATGCTGGGATATACTGAATCATCGTTTCAACAATAAAAGGAAAATATTTACATCTCACATGAATATTTTACGCGAACTACCAGTATTACAGGAACTATTAGACTGCTTAGAATCCAACTTTACACATCTGGAAACAAACAGACGAAACAAAGACGTAAGAAGATCGACTCCATCAAATCAATCAAACGCACAAGCTTCAAACAGTAAGAGATTTTATTACGCTGTAAAATAAAATAAAATCATTTATTATACATATATATTATATATATTAGATTTACAGGAAATACTTTCGCACGTCAAAATTTTTTTTTAATCCTACCAGCACTTCGACGTGAATGGCCTTTTTGATAAGAAGTGCCGTAAGAAACTCAACAAACAGCCTTTTTGAAAGCCAATATTTAAAAGTAGTTTGAAGTTTTTTATACATTGCAAAATAAGTATTGTTTGATACAGAGGAGCAAATTACTATGACCACAAATTTTTATCTTTAAAATTAATCTTCTACTTCATAATAAATATGTATAGATAAGGTCAGGTCATATCAACTTAAAGGCAATGTCGCAACTACGTACATATGCCCACTTTCCGAATCGAAGGACCTAAAGATGTACAGTCCGAGACTGGACACCTTTAATAGTTTAAAGTTAGTACAATGTTAAATGATAAACTCATAAATAGTCACAAAAAACACTATTTATTAATACTTTGAAATGATATGAGTGATATGTTCGAATGCTAATTATGAACTGACGTTTTAACTTAATTGTGCAATAATGAATTTGCCGAGTATGCAAAGTACGTGGCCCGTACAGTACCTGTATCCTTCTCTCGTTTTTAATTGAGCGTATTTCATAAATGCGCGAGAGTGCGGCACGTAGCAATCTCTCTTCTTGTTCGGCAGCCGTCAATCCGGATTTATAGAGGCTTTTCAACTGCATTTGCTGTGTAACAGAAAAATAAAAATAAGATTTCTATCTTTTTAACTTACCATTGTTATTTTAGTTTCATACTCAAATGTCTATTTTTAAATAATTGGGTACAAGATAAGGATATGGATATGACATTAAGGGTAACAGGTATCAACTTTAACAAATTTCTTCTTAACTCTATAATAGACCAGATTCATCATCAATCATCAATTCTTATAAATTTCACTACCTACCACTTACTCACTACTTACTACTTTAATGCAATATTTTCAAGTAATTTACATAACATGCTTATAAAATCATACACATATTCTACCCAATCATCTAGCTGCTGAAAGACAAAAACCCTGTTTTCGGTTTCTAACATAACTCTTTTATTTTTTACAAGCTTATTTAACTTGCAATGTATGTTTGTGAGGGCGGAGTCTTGGAACTGAATTTTGAAGATGATATCTTCAACGTCATACATTCTAGTCATGTTTTAATTAAATATATTTAGTGGCTAAAATACAAGAAATATATGTATGTTAATATTATATCTAACACTAGCTGTACCCGCGGCTTCGCCCGCGTGGATACTGCCTTTCCCGTGGGATTTCTATAAATTGCCGTCTTTATCCTTGTCAACATCATAAAGGGAACCCATAAACAAAATTCCAGTTTTCTAGGTTGAGCGCCTGCGGTAATACTCTTACAGTCCTATTACTCCCGTTACCGTAGGAACTCTATAAATTGCCGTCTTTATCGTTGTCAACATCATAAAGGGAACCTCTATACAAAATACCAACTTTCTAGGTTGAGCGCCTGCGATAATACACTTACAGTCCTATTACTCCCTTTCCCGTGGGAATTCTATAAATTGCCGTCTTTCTCTTTGTCAACATCATAAAGGGAACCTCTATACAAAATTCTAGCTTTTTTTCCCGTGGGAATTCTATAAAACCCCATCTTTGTCCATGTCAAAAGAACCTCTATACAAAATTCCAGCTTTCTAGGTTGAGCGCCATATATATCTTTTGGGTAACTTCAACCGTTTATGCAGCGCACGCAACGGAAGCCCTAATAATTTTCCCCGTTTTTGCAACATTTTTTACTGATGCTTCGCTCCTATTGGTCGCAGCGTAATGTTATATAACCTAAAGCCTTCCTCGATAATGGACGATCCAACACCAAAAGATTTTTTTCAATTGGAGCCAGTAGTTCCTGAGATTAGCGCGTTCAAATTCAAACAAACAAACAAATTCTTCAGCTTTATATAATAGTATAGATTTTTTAATAGCGCCTCCTAGCTTAATAGATTTAAAGTGCTTTAATTTTCGCGCGATAATTATAATTTGATGAAAACGTAACCTAACTTTTGAATAGCGCCATCTAGCGTAGAATAGAAAGAACTTGAATTAATTTCGGCAAGCGCGTAAATTTTTGCTATAACTTCTAAAGTATCTATTTAAATTATATGGTGTAAAGATTATAATAATGTACATGAAATGCTTATGGTAACTAACGTAGAGGAGTTTCCTCCCGCGAACGCTGAGGCTGTGGAATGAGATCCCCGCCGAGGTCTTTCCTTTAGATTATAACATGGGGTTCTTCAAAAGGGGCATTAAAAGATTTTTACAGGGTCGGCAACGCGCGAGTGATATTCCCGGTGTTGCAAGCGTCCATAGGCTACGGTGACCGCTCACCATCAGGCGGACCGTAAGCTTGTTTGCCACCTTCGTGGTATAAAAATATAAAAAAAAAAAAACGTAGTTTTCCAATTTCCGCATTATTACTCGGAAATCGCTTTTTATTTTATAGTAAGTTATCCGTAAACGATAAATATATGCTATCGCGGAAGAATATCCTATAATTTTTGTTTTGTTATATCTCAAAGGGAGCCAGCATTTTCGTCGACAGCTCCCAAGCGGGTTGATTTTTCCGACCCTCCCAACAATAATCTTTAAATTTCAGCCAATTTACACAAAATCCTGACAAATTTTATACATAAACCTTCCTCATGAACCAGGCTATCCGTTGGTGAAAACCGCAAGAAAATCCGTTAGGTAGTTTTTGAGTTTATCGCGAACAGACAGACAGACAGACGCGCGGGAGGACTTTGTTTTATAATATGTAAGCATGAAGGAGCTGGCACACAAGAGAGGAAAATGGAGTCTGCTACACCAACAAGAGTGTGGAAATTTAGAGAGTATATACCTGTTGTGAAGAGCCAGATGAGTCATCATTAGATGAGGGAGATTCTGCAGCCTTCTCCGCTCGAAGTATATTCTCAATACACTGTTCGTTGCGACCCCTCTCAGATTCAATGTCATATATTAATCTTTGCAATGATCTTAGACGTTCCTGAAATGCAAAATTATTACAGTGCTATGATTATGTCAAAATATCTTCGATCGAAGCAAAATATAGATAAAATTGGGACTTTAAATATAATTTTGCTGGGTCCTGCTATTATTTATTTAGCTAAGTTATTCATCCATTTTAGTCAAGACCTTGATAGCATTTTAAACACTTTGAATGAATATTCCGTTAAACCTCTAGATTCAAAGCTTTTAATCAGAGAGAATAGGTTTTTTACAAACACATTCTCTTGTAGAACTGATTTTACTTTCTTATAGTCTAGTACAACTAGGGAATCCAATCCTGCAATTGCGGGATCCCGCACCTTTTTTGCAGGATTCAAAACGAGGGATTGGGCATGAGGGATCCCGCACGATTGCGTTTTTTTTTTATAGTAAACAAATGAGAAAAAATTCCGTGACACGGAATGTAATCAATGATCTTTAAACCCGATTTTAATTGTGAAATAAAGTAATTTCCTTATTTATATCACTGGGAGTCCCCCACGGTACGGGGAATTACGTCTATTTGATTTTTCTCTGAAAATATTATTAGAAAAAAATTATGCATCGTTAAATATTTTTCCTAAAATTATTTATATTAACATCACTTAAACCACTCCTTGCAATAATCATACTAATATTATAGATGAGGAAGTGAGTTTGTTTGTTTGTGTGTTATTTCTTGACGGCTTGACTAAACAGTCATCATTGTGAAAATTTGTTTACATATTGTCAATTTAGGCTAATTTTTACGCGGGCGAAGCCACGGGAATCGTAATCCCGCTAGTCCCGCGGATTTGCGGGATTACGATTTTGATGCGGGATTGGATTCCTTAAGTACAACTCATATAAGAGACGCAGCAGTCTTTTCGCTCTTTCCTGACACAAGCCATGCAACTCAGGCGAGACCCTAGTCACATCCTGATGTTTCACTATGTCAGCCCCATAGGGAAGTTCATTCTTGAGGAGTTTTATCTTGCATAGCGCCTTTAGATAAACTATTTTGACGACCTCTTTGGCGTAATGGTTACCATGCCGGACCGCCAGCCAGGAGGTCCCGGGTTCAAATCCCAGTCGGGTCATGATGTAAAACAAACTTTTTCTGATTGGCCTCGGGTCTTGGATGTTTATATATTTAAGTATGTATTTGTTGTAAAATATAGCCAGTATCTTTGAGTTAAGGTCGCTGTATACGTAACGGGATTATACCTTGGACGGGAAGGGGACGTGACTTTTTGATCAACAAGGCCACGTTCCCGTCCCGTCCGTGTATCCGCGACATATGCATATTCACATATATTTTGTATGCAACTATATTTAACTCCCGTCCTGTCCGGGAAAAAACACGTTACGTATACAGCGACCTTTAGTATCCCATAACACAAGTTTCGAACTTACTTTAGGACTAGCTCAATCTATGTGATTTTGTCCCCCTATTTATTTATACAGGGTTACTTTTGGACCCCCCCGCCAAAAATAGACATGATTTAAGAAAAATTATAAAAATATTTGGTGAAAAAAAAATTTTAAGTTATAAAATCCACATTTTACAACCACTTCTTGAAATCTTACATTTTTATGAATGTTCGGTCACCCTCGCGCCAGTCACTGACGGCGCATTGTCATTGGTTGAAAGGATGATATCTATCAGCTACGCATGCATGCGCGGTAGTGCTATGCTGCAAGCGATGAGAGACAGCCGCACGCGCGGTAAACAAAAGATTGACCATAATTTTAATTTGAGTTTGTAAAATTTTGAAAAAAATAAGTCAATAAAATAATTTATTTTTATTTCATAAATTCGTTGTTTATTTATATTATTATACTGCTGCTATAGAATCACCTCAAAAAAAATTGGCCGGCGGTCCAAAAGTAACCCTGTGTATATATTATTATATTGTTTTCTGTGTTACTCACTTGCACTTGTTGTGCAGCGACATCAGCGGTGAGCGGCATCCTGCTGTACGTCGCCGGACAGGTACCAGCTCAAGTACACGACGTGTAACCAAGTAATTGCCACAAAGACCTAAACAAAACCATGAACACTGTAGTACCATACATACATAAAATCATCGAACTAAACGGTCCGTACGTATTATTACCGTATTCTGACCCTACGGTCCCTACGGAATAAGTAATAACCCCACGGAGTACTATGGTAGTACTGAAAATGAATTGTAAATAAAATGAATGGACAGTCGTCTAAAATGTACAGGCTAAATCTGTCATCTAGATAGAGAGAAGCTGTGAGAAGCTAAATCATAGATTTAGAATTTTTTCGCTACGCAAACGTACATCCTATATCTATGAGCTAAATATCAAAATAGTTCAAAATACAATTTATAGTGAGTATTTACTTACAAAAGTTATGCCCTTTGACCAAGTAGCGATCCGGAGCATCAGGTTTTTACAAAATAATGATCACATAACAAATTAAACTAATTATATCAATCGAATCGAACAATTCTCAACTGCTCAGAGAAAAATCAATATAATCTGAATCTAATCTTCATCACAATCACATTGATCCAGTGTTGTGTGCGTTGCGGAATGCAGACATTGCATAGTATATCGATAAATTAAATCAACTTACGACAACGGACGCGACGCGACGCACGTGAGGATTTCGTGCTAGTATGAAAATACTATTTAATACTTGCCGTGCATTTCTATGCATACACAGTAACTGTAAATCCTGCAGCTCTTGACTATTTTTACGATGTATCAGAAATCGATTTGACGCAACGAAAATGTTGTTTACATTATCGACAATTTCGAGAGAACGAACATCACTATGGAGAAATGACAGATTGTTTTTTGTTTTTATACATTTTGTTTAAGTTATGGCTTTGCATTCTTGGTCATTGCAATTTAGCCAGTATCAAGTAAAAAATATAGTATTTATAAAAGTAGATATTTGTACCTTTAGTGAGGGAAAGCACGAGCGACTTTGTCTCTACTACTTATTTGTCTCTTACATCTTACATCAAGTCTATGGGCTAGTATGAAAGTGCGCGCACGAGCGACGCAACACCCGGGAGACTTTTTTGTCCGCGGGAGACAAAATAAATTTCCAGGGTTGCCAACTTATGACGTAAAATTTTATAGAAAAAGCAGTGCTGCCACCTTGGTTTTTGAAAAAGGGCAGTCGGACGAGCTAAAAAGAGCTAGATTTTTTTATTAGAGCAAATTTTGCCAAAATAAGACCTAGAAACGTCTAAAAACATAAATACAAATAAAATGAGCGAAACCAAGGGTTAAAAATTGTTATTTGAAACGTACAAAAAGCGCAAAATGTAAAAAAAACGTTTATGCTTAGAAACAAACTTGGGGAATTCACCAGTAAAAAAGCGGAAGGATAGGTAGGGTTACCAATGTTACTATAGCAAAAGTATAATATACCCAATTAATGATCATAAAGTGTAAACTGACGAAATAAAACTACAAGGTGCGCATTGCGCGTTTCATGACTTTGTATGACGGTCCGAAGTTTTCGTATCGCATAAAAAGGGCTAGATTGCTCTTTTCGGGCTAAAGCATGAAAAAACGAGTGCACAGACTATAAAAAGATCTAGCCCGAAAAGGGCTAAGGTGGATTTTGGCGCCATCTACTATAGCGTCCACTTGGGCTCGTGATTAAAAATTTAATATCTGTGTGTTTCATCGTTTGATTCATAGTATTGATTGACACAAGCATAACTTGAAGATGGCAAAATAGAATTTTCTGATTGCCAAAACGAAAAAAAAAAAATAATAAGGGCTAAAGGTGGCAACACTGAGAAAAAGTTGTGTCGCTGTCGCTCTCGTGCGCGCACCTCAGGAGACGGCGACATCATAGACAAATCATAGTCGTAGAGGGGCATTTCCACCTAGAATGACCTACGTGAACCATGCGTGTAATTTTTATTTATTTTCAGAGTTTTAGTACTTCTACTTTACAAGAAGATACCCAAATTTTAATAAATCTATAAAAGATTTCGACTTTAACTGAGATTTCCTGAAAAAAATTATTAAATTTCAAGAGATAGTGCTCATGAGTAGGTCAGTTTCGTTACGAAGTAAATTGGTTTGTTATTGAATAAACTCACTATTTTACTTTCAAAAACGACTTTCGTTACGTAGATTAATAACTAAAGAAATTAAATCCGACCAAAAACATACTCTTTCAAGAACAGCAGAATGCCAAATTTAACTAAATATGGAGTTTCGTTACTTTTGGGGTATAGCGGAACTAATTAGTTTAAGTTCCCGGGTTTCCTTTTTCCTCTTTATTAAAAAAAGGAAAAATTACTAAACCTTTCACATTAATCTATTGTTGTCATGAATAAAACAAAACTATTTCATATTAAAAATTTCATAAAATTTAAATTGTACGGCAAATAATTTCAGGGACAATAACTAAACTGACATCACTGTAACGAAAAGGACATATTAAATATGTGGGTACACTAAGCCCTAAACATGATTATCTGGTATTTATTTTACCTCAAGTTTAACCAATGTAATTTCTAACTTTATATTAATAGAGATCGCTAGCTTAAAAAATAAATATGTATTTATTTTTTATTTACTTAATTCATTGCCTTTTTCATATAAAAAAATTACTATTTTTTATAATTTTTATTTTAAAAAAATATCGCAAGGAGTGTCTAAAGATAAATTCGGAAGTTTTTAAACTTATTTATTATTTTTTCCTTTTTACTTTCAGGGAACCATTATCTATTATCACTTTTGCAGCTGAGTGTGTTCTCAACTTTTATGGGTCAGGTTCGTTACATTTTATGTCAGGTTATATGTTACGAAGCAAAATGTAACGAAACGGACGTAACGTTTAGGCTTCACAAGTCAAATTTATGTTATTAATTCGTTTAGAGAACGTTGACAATTAACTTTATGATCATAACGTAAATCAGAAGAAACAGTTTCTTCTTTATTTGGCTACATCTATAATAAAACACCAAAGCTTTTTTTAAAACTCGGTAACAACAGCTGACAAAAAATGTGGAAAACTTGCCTTACCACGAACGTGTCCACTTCTTTCGCAGATTATTTGAAAAATAACAGCTGTAAGGCGTCGAAGTAGATTTCTCTATGATTCAAATATTGCCAGATTACGAAAAATACTCACAACTCCGGGGAAATTTAAAAAAATATGCTATAATTACCGTAACTAAGTGTGACATGTCAGGATTTGTGATTTTGCTGGGACAGACTTTATAATTAAATATCGACTTAATTTTATATGAAACAAGGTAGGTTTTACAAATACAACATAAGCAGCACATATTTTATAGTAGAATTTACGCTCCTAATACCATAGATTACAGAAAAGTTTGGTGTTTTCTATAACGTAGTGATTATATACTCTTTGGTGTTTTCGGTCATCAAAAACCGTAACCTCTGTCGGGGACAGTATGCAGAATTTTTTTTATGTATATTACGATTATTTTATAGAAATATTCGATGCTAGTTAAGGCATAAATATCTAGAAAACAAAAAAAATATATCAATGTTCCTGTAAGTGGTTCACAGAGTTAGTAATAAAATTAAATGTGTCGGGGACATAAGAAATGACCTACATTGCCACTTTACGTGGAAATGCCCAGAGACAAAGTTGCTCGTGCGTTCCCTCCCTTACGTTGACTCTACTCAGTCTTGCGAGTAAAGTAGAAAAGAGATAGCAAAATTTCTTTATATAAACTAGTATGTATATGTACATATACATACTAGTATGTATATGTACATATACATACTAGTTTGGTCGGAAACTATTAAAAATGAAAATAAAGAAATTTTGCTATCTCTTTTCTACTTGACTACGTCGAGTAAATGTCATCCACAAAATCACCACTCGTGTGGACTATAATGAACAGGTACAGGAATTTATAAAACCACTAGAGAAACCCGCGCAACTTCGTGTGCGTTTATCCTTTCCCGTGGGAATTTCAAAAAATCCTTTCATATCGGTTGCCTACATCATACACCACACTTTTCAGAACACACCCAAAAAATTGACTTTTTTTTTCTATTTTTATACTTCTCATCAAATACTATAGACGAGTAATACCAAATACTATAGAAGACTACTCTCTTGACGTTTCTCATACAATGACTTGGCAACCTCCGTTCACCTCATGCCGCTAGGGGCGCTATACCATTTTGCATACAAAACGCACAGTTCACCTCATGCCGCCATAACATTTTGCATACAAAAGTTTTGAAATCGTTCACCTCATGCCGTAGGGGCGCTAGTGTCGCGTCTTGCCTTGCCAGAAATCTTCCGAAGCTGTGGGTATTAGTCTTCTATAGTATTTGTTCTCATTACAATCTTTGGAGTAGGCGTTTATGAAATAGGCTTGCCCGACAGGTGAAGTGCCACCCTTTTACAGAATATTGACGTGAAGCAG
Source organism: Endotricha flammealis (assembly GCA_905163395.2). Lineage (NCBI taxonomy): Eukaryota > Metazoa > Arthropoda > Insecta > Lepidoptera > Pyralidae > Endotricha > Endotricha flammealis. The sequence goes on along the minus strand of LR990870.1, from coordinate 4,722,221 downwards.
CAATGCGTTTCGTTCGGGGAGTGAAATATCCGAAATTCTTGTTTGTCACCTTTGTGGTATAAAAAAAATCTAACTCATTCCTTATACTATTTCTCGCTATATATCCTGTTTTTTCCTGTTATAGGTCGGCAATGGGTTAGTGACCATAGAATCTATGTGCTCCATAGTCGACGGTAATCACCTAATATCAAATGATCTATATTCCTGAGCTTATTTTCCAACCACTTACAACTTCATAGCCTACAACAACACTACGAAATAATAGAGCGAGTCGACGTAATGAGATTTCCTATAAGTAAGAAAGAGACAATATCAATATGTATGCCAATTAGTGGTGGCCATAACGGCTATATTTGGATAGCGCGCTACATGGAATATGCTATATTTTTATAGCGCGCTATTTTTGACGCTATGTTATAACGATAATTTTTTGTTATAACGTGCAGAACGCGTTGTAAAATTTTCGACGTTATAATAAAACGATAAAATTTTCGTTACAACGTTCAGAACGCGTTGTAAACTTTTCGAAGTTATATTAAAAAGATAAAATTTTCGTTACAACGTTCAGAACGCGTTGTAAAATTTTCGACATTTTATTAAAACGATATTTTTTTTTGTTAAAACGTACAGAACGCGTTGTATAATTTTCGACGATAAATTAAAACGATAATTTATTTTTAAAACGTGCAGAACTTTTTTTTTTTAATACCACAAAGTTGGCAAACAAGCATACGGTCGGCCTGATGGTAAGCCAAGGTAAGCCAATATCAATACCAATTATCAATATTTCAGATTAGTTAAAATAAAGTAATCGTTCATCACTATCTGTTTACTTAGTTATAAAATGAAGTTCACCATTAAAAAATGTCAAAACGAATTACGAATACGAGACTACGAGTCAACGGTTTTCGAAAAAAGCGCGCGAAAGCTCCGGCCATCTGAAACGACCTAAACGGCTGCGAGCTACCGGTCGACTATTTTTTATAACGCTATTTTCTGTAGCGCGCTATATAGCGCGCGACAACGGGCGGGACGCGATCGCGCGGACTCGGGCGGACTCGGGCGCTATCGGATATCGCGGCGTTCGCATCGTTGGAAAAAATATCGTTATAATATAGCTTTACCCGATAGGATTTATAACGTGCGCTATACGTTATAACGTTATAATTTATCAGCTATACGTTATATTAACCACCACTGATGCCAATTAACCATTGACCAATTTAACTTAAACCCTGTCAAATATTCTAAAATGTATATTTAATTACTTACTATATAATATCGATGAATATGATTCAGTCCGCTTTATACATAGTTAGAATTTTAGCTGTTTTTCCGATATCACAAACAGAATAAATAGACGACATTATGATTGAATATTCACAATTTATAATTTTATTACATGACAGATGATACACTTCACTTCACGGATGGGATGTGTCAAAAATATAATTGAAATCAAAAGGACTAAGGAGTATGAGTATTGATATCAACTCGAAGAAAATTTCCGACAAAATACATTTTTTTCAAGAATTTCAATAAAATAAAAATCACAACTTCCATCAATTCTCATAAACAATTTTTATGCAAAATTTGAAGTAGGTAGATTGGACCAAGGAACCAAGTTGTCCCATAGTAACTTTACCCTGCTTTACCCCCTTAGAGTTCGTTTCGAAAAATCCTTTCATAACGGACGCCTACGTCATATAATAGTTCCACCTGCCAAGTTACAGATTTTTACGATGAGCGGTTTAGGCTGTGCGTTGATTCTCAGTCAGTCAGGACAAAGCATTAAATATATAGATATCAGGGACATCCCTTAATATGGAAACCGTCGCGGAAAGATCATAAAAAAAAACAAAAATTACGTTCGTAATTAAATACGCACTCAGTACCGTAAAAACCACAGACGTAAAAACGCTTAGAGCAATATCGATTTCGGTAGGTATCGGACATCTTCACGTTGGCTCCGACTGACACGGAACGTAACTAGTACCTACGATAGCCAACGTGTGGACGCATCACCAAACTAACCGACCAACAGGGTATTGGTACAGGCGTTGGGGCCAACGTGTGAAGCCGGCACAGCCGGTGTTCAATGTAATGTTGCACATAAACCTCGGTTACTCCCCCGCGCTGGCCCTCACAGCTTAGGGGAGCGTCCCCAAGGTGGCGGATAGGGGAGTGGTCGGTAGTACAGCCTAGCTACACTAACCGGCTAAGTCCGATGAACGACGGGTGTGGTCCTCCAGCATTTCGGGGGTTGTGCGGCGGGTTGACACCTCGCCCACGTAAAACCAATGTTGCTGGTGAAGCGTATCCCGTTAGCGCTTCACTAGCTTGCACATTGTCAAAAAAAAAACCCCTCGGTTACACACATGTGCGCAAATACGCAAATTCACAAGTGTAGGTATGGCGGCATTTGCAAATATGACTGAAGTTTTCGCTACATTGGCGCTTTTCCGAGCCGTGTCCAAACATCGCAGAGATTTCATGAATACGCTGCTTTGAATTACCTACACAAGCGTAGCTTGAAGATGGCACAATGGAATCTTCGTCCGAAGTCAGATTGCCAAAAAGAGCGCCAACCTTGAACCTTTGAGTGATCGGCACTACACTATCAATGTGTGCTCTGTAGATAATAAGTACCTACTATGAATCAAACCTCGAAACACAAGAGTTGGGCTTCTTGTTCTCTCACTCACGAAACGCGTTACATGTTTCGCTTGATACTTCCCAGGTCAAGCTAGCCTGCTAACCCATTTCTTAGATGCTCTATCACTCCACATTATGTCATACTCACAGTATAATATAATCGTTAAACAGCTGCTGTGGTAGGTTATGTTATTAGGAAAAAGGATAATAAAACAAATACTTTGGCTCTTAAGATTATTCTTAAATTAATCTTTAACCTTCCATATTTTATCATTTCGCACTTGTTTCAGCTTATCATTTTGTCATTACATAGTGCTATTTTGTCATCTTTTGTAAAAGAAACAGAACAGGAAATATAATTATTACAATTATTAAACATAAGTCAAAATAATTCCCACTAGAAATGAAAAAAATAATCGTATGGCATAAATATTTTTAAAATGTGTGGTTGTTGCTTTTATACAGGCAAATAATAATTTAATAAGTTAGACAGAAAATAATGTGTTTTACCATTTCTAGTGTATACGTAAAATTTCTAATGACAATGATGGCATACGCGCAATTTTTAATGAAGCTAAGAACTTAGGCTATGTTCTGATTGGGCGGACAATGGCCGACTCAGCAGACTGTCCGCTGGCTGATTCTGATCGAAGTAGCGAGCGTAAATTTACAACTGACGAGAAAAAAAGCTGCGAAACGACTATCAAAAGGAAACAGCAAATAAAAATGCATTATATTGAACATTGTATGGACACTCCAATTAAAATAATTTAAGAATGTAAACAGTCAGCCGCTCATTGTACGCCCAATGAAGACATTTGGGGATTAACACATAATATAAAAATATATTCAACACCGTTCATTAAAATAAGAACATTGCCAACACTTGGAAATATGCACACTCGTTTACTCTATCTCCCTCTTTGATATCCTATTATTTCTAATCCCTCAAGGATTAACGAACAGAGTGTGGCTTCAGTGCCTCCAGGGCACAATGAAAACTCCAGGACCTGATGAGTACTATAGGTTTAGAGCACAAACCATATTTCATGTGTAGATCCATAGCAAATCCTTATTTAGAGATAAAACGTAAATGAAATGCGACATGAGTATAAGTCTCTCAAGAAATTAACTCTTCCTACTTCCATACACTCATGATAAAATTGTGATTCACAGTACTAACTAGTAAAATTTATCCAAGTTCTTAGCTATGTAGTACAATTTATGACGAATATACATTAATTATTATTATATTAACAATGGTAAAGTAAGCTTGCTATCTGTACTTTTTGTCTCAAAATTTTGTTTACTCTATGCATAGACTCGAGAACAAGTTTATTTGTAATCTAAAGAGATATCTACTTTGACTGTGTAACAAAGTAACAACGACAATATCTTTTCCTTAATAATAGCGATGTTTCTTACCGTTTAACTTGATTAAAAGTACTTAATTAGCTATTTGCAATAAGCAAAGTCGCCGCTAATTCAGGTATCTGTTTACCAATATTCATTTTGTGCGACTACGCTCTGACGAAGTGATTTCTCTACGTAAGGCAATACTCACAGACATCTTTCTTCACTTCATGAGTACATAGTCTATAAAATTAACTAGCAGTTTTATTCTTTTAACGTAATTACCTTAATCTGCAAATAGTTTAAGCCTAAGTTCTTAAATCTATCAACAATGATCTTATGTGATTATTGAACTATTCACAAAAAATTACGCAAGAACTATACCATGGGTCAAATAAACAATCGCTATGAAAAGATACTATGCTAAGACTCGTTTAGCTAATAATATATACTTAGAGGTCACGTGTATTTTGTTTTCTTCGGGTATATTTAATACTACACACATACATTTCCAATCCGTTTCGTTTACACGCAAAAAGCACAACATATTGCGAACGAGTTCATTATTCAATCTTATGCAATAGAAAATAAAATTCATTCGTTCAAACAGTGATTGGCTTATTAATTACACGGTGTCTCTGCAGCGAGCGAGATGAGGCGCGTTGCCAGCCCCCGTCCAGGGCTAGGCGCCCGGGGGCCCCCGCCCCCTCTACCGGACTCAGTACGGGTAGTAGCCCCCGCGCCTGAAACTCCTGCGAATACGCAGGAACTGGTTACCTTTTATCAAATAAATATTAGACACACGCGGTATTACCCGCGTAAGTCCGTTGCGAAGCGGTTATTTCTCAAAGTTGCTCCACAATGTTCAACATCAATAAAAAAAATACTAAACAAGCAACTAAAATCTCCAAAAGTTGTAAAGTATGTATGTAAGGTAAGATTTTGCAAGAATTCATAGACTACGGTGACTGCTTCCTATCAGGCGAGCCATATGCTTGTTTGCCACCTTAGTGGTTTAAAAAAAATAAGACAAAGCGTTGTTAATAAGGAAAAATGAGATGGGATATTAGTATAATAGTTATACCTGCCGCGCCTCACTGGCCGGTAGCCGGAGTAGTAGGGCGAGAAGCCGCCGCGGAAGCCGCCGCGGCCGCGCCCACGGGACACGCGCGGCGGCCGGTTCGTCGTCGACAAGCCCGGCTTGTTCGTGCGCTTCGGCATCACCTACACGACACAACATTATTATTAACTTGCGTCGTATTTATTTATGCATAGTAGCGCCATCTATATCAGATTTTTGACCAAATCCTATGGGAATCGCGTACTTTTCGGGATAAAAATCTACATACCAAATATCATAAATATTGGCCCAGCCATTTGAGCGTGAAGAAGTAACAAACATACACACAACTTTCGCCTTTATAATATTAAGTAGGATACTATGGAGAAGAGTTACTTTCAATGCTCTGAATCTCTGAAGGTCTCGTATCGTAACAAAAATAGTTAAAATCTCGAGTCAATCTCTAGCGCTGTCTCTCATAAAAAATAGAAATGGAGCGAAATAGCGCGTGAGTTTGAGACGAGAATGAAACTGTTTTTGTTACGAGAATAGACCCGCTGTTATCTGTCAGATTCAATTCTATTTCATTTTTTCAGAGTTCAATTCTTGAGGAGTTTATATTATTATAATAATAATAAAATATATATATGTATTTTTATTCAAATAGGCCAACTTATTAAACCGGTTTCAAAGATACAAGAAGCATATTGAAGTTTAAGATGATATAAGATAATATATTGGTGCCGATTCTGTTGTACATATAACCTGACTAAACTAATTTTGACAGGACCAAAGGTGTTTGTGTCCTTCCTTGGTTTACAATTAGTAACTAGTCCTGTCAAATTTAGTTTAGTCTAGTTAAATAAGGCCCTCGTTAACGGACCGTGGTGAACACGACTTGTCACAGAACTCACAAAATGCACTTAACGAGTCAACTGTTTTGGCATACCGGCAGATTTTTTGTTTTTGTCTCTTCCAACCTTTCCAACCAAAGTTTTTAGGTTATTCTTAAATGTCGCAAATAATTTACTTATTAATGTGTTACTCAGTATGCCTAAGGCTAATTATATTATTAACACCTATTAAGTATGTAGTGATTTAATTGGTCGATCGACTATTATTGTTAAGACTACTTTGTAAGTACATAAATTGTTTTCTCGTGTAAGTGATTAACATTGTAATCTATAAGAGAAATAAAATATCTTAAACCTTTAATTGTACAACAGAATTAGCACCATTACATAATTTATTAATTTATCCTGACAGATAGATTAATTGGAACCACAAACAAATGAAACAGGTTCACAGAATAAATGACGCCGTAGGCACAGAATTAATAATAGTGCCGTAGGTCTAGTTATTACTAAAATTACTTATTTTTGATAAAAGTTAATAACGTACCTTAATTTGACGCCCTCTGAATAATGAATCATCCATAGCCATAGCGGTCTGTACACTGTCTTTGTCGCCAAACTCTATGTATGCGAAACCTTTGGGGTGGCCATCGAACTTATTACAGAGAATTGTAACCCTGGAACACATAGAAAACACACAATACAGGAATCAATTGCGTATAAATTTTATAGTCAACCAAGAAATTATGACACAGGTATTAGTTTTTAAGCATTTGTAATAAGTACTAACATTTTATATGGAATTTATTCTGAATTAAATGAATAATAATAATAAAAAAACGAAGTTACAATAAACTACAGACTCGCATCCACTGGCTACACTGGTCAGTAACCAGTTACCATCAGGTGGACCGTAAGCTTATTTACCACTATTGTGGTATTAAAAAAAAGACAATTACACCCTTATTAACAAAATTACATCAGCCAGGGCTAACACCTATGCTAGTGCTTACACACTTACCGCAGAGATAAGGTGCAAAGACAATGAAAAAAAATCCAAGCATTATGACATTTTCAAAGTCATTAGGATTGGCGATGTCGTTAGCCTAAAAGATTCGCGAACGATTTTAAGGAAAGTTACTTCATATGTCTGGGTTGTGACTAGTAGAATAACTTTACATAGAAGACTTCTCCTCAAAAATAACATTAATTAAACAAGTTCTAATTAACTCTTCAATGATATATTTTGTTATTATACAAGTTTTATTTATATTTTACTAGCTTTTACCCGCGGCTTCGCTCGCGTTCATTTTATGGCTGTATAGATCTCGATTGACAACAAAACAACCCATAGAGCGACTTGTGGCGCCATCTGTTGGCCGATACAGCGCCCTCTATAGTACAAAAAATATTTTTCCGTTTGAACGACATGATACTTTCACGGGATAAAAAGTAGCCTATGTTGGGTCATAATTTTCATAATGATCGAGTGCTTAGTCAAGCCGTGAAGGAATAACAAACAAACAAACTCACTTTCTCATTTATAATATTAGTAAGGATACTGAAAATATTTACCTGTTAATAGAGCCACATCCGTGGAAGTGTTGTTCGAGCTCCTCAGCAGTGGCGCCATAGTCCACATTGCCCACATACACTGACCTATTGTCAGCTTCAATCTTTTCCTCCAGAGACATGTTCAGTGGACTAGCTATAAATAAAAAATACTATATTGAAATAGCCACTTATACTGATAATATTATAGTCACTATAGTGTATAGTGCACATACGTCGCTGTTTTCTGACACGTCAGTGGGGGAGCGAGACAGTTCCGTTTCAATCGACATCAATATGCGCCTATATTTCAATAGGTGCTTTCTTCGGTTTAGAGATACTGCGGCGCTGACGCAACAAAAAAAATCATAAGGTGGCCATCAAAACATACACCACGGAGAATAGGATAAATATTTGTTGATATGATGCATTGCGTTATTGCAATATCCTTTAATAATTTACTAATTAATACAAAATACCAGAAAAAAATATATATCCAAGATTATACTGCTGATAACAAATCTTTCACAGAAATACATATTATCTAATTCTCTTTAATTTTTGTTAAAATATTATCTTTATTTATTTATTTATTTATTTATTAAACAGGACATGTAACAATATAGAATCCTTAGAGACTAATTAAAATTATTACATATACCCTGTAAGGGTGTAGGCAGATAAATAGAGTGGCGCTGATGAGATCCCATACAGCATAAATAACATACTTAAACTAATAAACACAACAATATTATTCACATATAACAAAGCCATCAACATTATAACGTCCTATCTTCCATAAACTCCTTTATTGTGTAAAAACTTTTTTCTTCTAAGATGGTTTTGAGTAGTTTTTTGAATAAATTGCATTTTTGTTATTTTTTTATATTTGTGGGTATTTTATTATAAATTAAAATAGATCTATAATATGGGCCTGTACATTTCAAGTTTAGGTTCGGTTTAATAGGTAGCCTTGCCTACTCTGTATGTACAAACATTTTTTTAATAATATTGATATTATTTTTAACCCGGGGGCACTCGCTAGGTATTTGCAAACACGAATACTCGCTACCGGGTAATAAATACCACAGAGTTCAAGTGACTTTATTTAAGACAAAAAGTTTGCGTTTCTATATTTTATAATTCATTAGTGTTATTTGTATAATACTCCATAAATAAAACACCAAATGTAAGTTATAATGTTCATGTATTCGAAATTAAAGCTTACCCTATAAAATCAGCAAATTTTCAACTTTTTTTAGAAGAACTTTTTTTTTTAGAAAAGTCAACAAAAATAATTGTTTTTCTTACAAACTACTCAAATTTGAGATCAATATCGAAAAAATACTTAGTAGACTAGCAAAATAATACAAAATAATGACACCTTTAAAATAAACAAAATTTTCGCTACCGGGTATTTTTCACCCATGCTCACTTTACACGTCCGTTGTCAACAAGCGCCGCGCGCGAACTGACTGCCGCGCGGGGTGCGGGTACGTTTATTATCGCTTCGAAGGTACTTAGAGTCCTGTGTTACCAGAAGACTCGGAAAAAAAAATACAACCAAATTTAGGTACTCTGTGGTATTTTTTACCCAGTAGCGAGTGCCGCCGGGTTAAAATATTACCAAATTTAGGAATAATATCTAATGACTAATAACTGCTAATGATTCTTACTAGTAACAGCAGTAATATCACATACAATATGTTGCAGGCATTTATGGCAGTCTGCCGCCAATTGAATAGCCTTAAACCCTCATCATTGTCAATTACATTCTACAGTTCTCATCCTCTTGAGCAAAATTATGTCATCATAATGTGGAAAAATGCCTCATGCATAACCATCATTGATCATAAACAAAAAGTATAAGACACACTTACTCAGTCCCGGAGGGCTGCCCATGCTCATTTGCTTGTCAACTTCAGTTTGCATTTGCTTTAGCTTCTCAGCTTCCTCTTCCATTTCCCGTACCCGGGCTTTAATAGCAGCTAAGTCAGGAACTTCAGTGCCCCCGGAGGCTTCATCGCCAACCTTCAATTTTAAAAAATTATTTTCTTTGCAAAAATTTTACAAAAATCTTGTCTTCTTTAAAGTTCTTCATTATCAGAGTATTGAGTTAGTTATTATTATGAATATAAAATGAATTTTGAAGAATGAATTGAGAATTTTGTTATGGCATGAATCTGAAGCCCTAATCGCAAAGTGATATTTTTAAGATTGAGGGCTGATCCACACTATTATATCATTTGTTTTCGACCTGATATAAAATAATATTTATTTCATAAATTTCCAGATGTTAATGGAATGGGATTACAGCAATACCTGACCATTATGAATAGTATGGATGCACAGTGCACACATATTTCTTGATTAGTATTTTACTAGATTATGATTAACCCAAGAAAAAACTTGATTATGTTGGATTGGCCATAATTTTATTAACTATTAGAACTTTTACAGTGCATTCTGCATCCATACCTATCTCTGTTTAGGCAGATGCTAAACAGCACATTAAATTTATTGACTACTAGATGGACTAATTTTTTTTAATAAAGAAACAAGAAAGAAACCAACCTTAGGTAAATGCCATCGCCTATAGTCGCAAACAAGAGATAAAATAATAATAAGATCAACAAGTAATGTTTAAAAATATTTACAAAACTTTATATATCCACAAAGTAATCTTATAACTTCATAAGCAGTGTTCAAAAAGCTGGTTGTTGTACTGAGATACAAGCATCTGCTTAGTTTTTGACATCAGATGAGTAAATAAATGATTGTACAAGTGTGGCGAACTTCTATCACACTTTGTTATTGCAATAAATGACGAAATTGTGTCCATCAAATAAATAAAAAAATTGACAATTTTAACATGCAAATAAATCAAAATAAATGATGAAAGTTTTTAAAATGTAAGTCATTTTCTCACAACGTTATGCTGTTGAGTAATGAAATTATTTGATATTATTGATAAATTCCTATTAAATAATTAATTATCAATTAATTTAAAATGTCTATTCTGGACAATGTTTACACAAATTACAAAATACTAGCAAAACCCGTGTAACTTTGTTTAAATGTATCTAACTTCCCCGTGCAAATTTCCAAAAATGCTTGTGATGTGACGCTTGAAGGTTTGTATGTATTATACATATAAACACCTTCCGCTTGATAACTGCATCAAAATCCATTTAATAGTTTAAAAGATCTAAGTTGAGAGACAGTGGAATCGACTTCATTTTATACTATGTACAGCAGCAACCATGTAGTCACAAAAATAACCACAACTTGCACAGACGATAATTTTTTGAAAATGTTTCATGAAGAAAAGATTTATAGATTATAAAATATAATAAAAGTTATTATGACAACAATCTTTATTATTTTAACTTGCACTTAGTAACTTGACCTAGTAACTGTTGTGTTGTGTATAGTCAAGTCAAAATTAATTGCTTAAACAGTAATTAATTTGCAATATCAACAATATTGATATAAAAACTAATTATTCAACATTCCGTGCAAGGTGATTCATTGCCCTAAAGACCTTATCCTGAGTAGACATTTTTTATGTTTTATAAACATTGAGTACATGAAAATGTCGATATGTAGGGCCATAACGTAAATTCCATAGTTAGGTGTATGTTTTTATTGTGACATGTTAATATATACCAATGTTTGATAATATTCTTTGAATGTCTGTTTATAAAACTGATAAATGATTACACTGAACAAGTTATAATATAAAACTTGTGAAGATAGAATATATCCCAACAAACAATATTATTTTAATGTCACATTCATGAGTTATTTGATTCTATAACAATATTATTATTTTAGCAAAAATATATGTATTTATATGTTATTGCCAGAGTAAAATAGGAAAAAATTGTCGTGACGTGAAGACAAAGTTAAAATACCACGAACTGTTTTTTGTCTTTAACTATTCATGATTATTACAAGGCAAATAGATTAAATATATGTGTAACGAAGTATAACAGTCATTTAAATACAATAAAACAACTTACTCCAAGGCTGTTGTCCGTCATATTCAGGGAGCCGTTAGTGCCGTCTAGATGATTGCTATCTAGCGAATCCAAATAGTCATCATTTTCTGCCATGTCCACTTGCACCTTCTACCATTAATTCCAGCACAGCTTAACACACAATCTGGACAACCTGAAGATTAAACACTCTTGTATTACATATTACTAAAATAATTCCTAAAAACGAAGCCACTAAAGATCTGACGTACCGGTAACCAAATTTGCGAAACAAATGACCTACTTTTAAAAATATGTCTGGCACTATTCACATTCGATCACACAATTTCACCCAGACTTATATAATTTCAGATTCATTATATTGTTACAATGATATTTTAAGATTTGTTTTGCAAAATTATTTGGAAATAAAACGCCAAACAAAAGTTTGACAAATGACAACCTGACAAAAGTGACAAACATCTCTAGAACCACAGATTAAAAACTGACATGACATGTCATTACAGTACATTGTCTATTAGTGTAGTCTATGGGCAGTACATTTCGTGACATTTCGAAATATCATTTTCCGGAACAAGCCATGATAAAACGGAAAAAACCAACACCCAGTGGAAACTGAGCGTGAACCGTGTGCGATTAAGGCACAAGCGGCGGCGCGAACGAACTACACGTTCATGCATCGCGCCTTGACGCGCGAACCACTTCGGGGCGACATGAAGTTTATTTCTATTGTCAGAAATAAGAGAACACGAACAAAAGTGATAGATTAGATTGTAAGTAATGCCAACCCCGCTTAGATTTTGACGCCAACTAATTTTACCTACGTTCATTCAAGGTTTGATTCTTATTATTTCATACAATAGTATTGATAGTGAAACTCTCATTCGCACGAATGTAACGCGAACCTGCAATGCTAAGTTTTCGCTGCATTCGCGCTTTTCCGAGCTGTGTTGGTTTTTTGACGCACATCAAAGAGCATAAACCTCGAATTAAGGCTCGACCGAAATCTCGGTCTCATTCTCGGTCTCGGCATTCTCGGCTACAAATCCAACCGAGAACTCTGTCTCGGTTCTCGGCTATAAATCGCCGAGATTCTCGGCCATAACCGAGACAGTTTCGTCGACTGTGATTGGTTGTTGGTTGGTTGGTCGGACGGCGGGCGGTGATGAGAAGTAATCTACTGGATGCACTTAATCGGCGAATTTCATTTATAAAAAGTTGTTTGCCACTGATTACTGTAACACTGATCCACGATTTAAAACTAAATATCTGACTAAAAGCGAAATTAATACAGCCATGCTTCATATTATCGGAACTCTCAATGGAAATGTGGGATCAAATTCTCGTGTGACGACATGTGCTTCGTCAGCTAGCTCATCAAACATGGATTCAACTCCAATAGATAAATCCAACTTATGGGCAGCTCATGATTCTATAGAGTTGGACGATGAGCCAATGACCAGGAAAACTCACGTTCTGTGATTGAAATAGCGCTAGATAGCTTTCTTAAAGAGCCAAGACTGCAAAGAAATGCAAATATTTTTGAGTACTGGTATTCATCGCCCTAAAAAGTAGTTAGACCTGCAGCACAAAAGTTTTTATCAGCGCCGCCTACTAGTGTAGCAAGTGAACAGCTCTTTAGCAGAGCTGGTCAATTATACGACGAGAGGCGACACTCTTTAAAGGGTGAAAACGCCGAAAAATTGCTTTTTTTATGTTACAACATCATATTATTCAATTTTGATTATTAAAACTGATTCATTCATTACACTCTTTTCACTCATTTCATGATTTTTTAGCGATTTGTCTATTCTCGGTCTCGGCCGAGATTTTTTTTAAATTTTATTTTATTCTCGGTCTCGGCCGAGAACGAAAAACCTGTCTCGGTTGACCCTTACCTCGAACGTTCGAGTCGTGTCATCTCTTTCCTACATATTCGTGCGACCCGTTGACGCTTGGGAGAGATTCTTTTGAAAGATGTATTTTCTCTTCAATGTTCCAACTGACGAATTAAAGAAGATGATAAATTCTTTAAACAACAATCTTGTAACCTAAGGCAGCAAAATTAAAATAAATACACAAAATCGCAAATCGCGAATGAATATTCGACATTAAAATTTGCGCTTATGTAATAACATAAGCGCAAATGTCCACACAGCGTACGAATATTCGCGCGCATGTGAGTCCGGCCGGCGTAATGTGAAGCATTGTTGACTTCAAAATCCGCCTTCTCTGAAGAAATTTTGCTAGTCTTTCTTCTGTCTGCTGCGGCCACAATAAGCACGATGTTCAACGAGCTGTACAGCGTTGCGGAATGTGTGGCGCGCGACCAACGTGGTTTATGATATGATACGTATTGCGCAACGCGATGGCGCGACAAAAGGCTAGTAAAAAAAAAGAAAAAAGAAGTTTATTTTTGTCTTGTCAACGTCAGTCAGTCCAGTCCGTTATTCTGAGGTCCAGTCATTCACTTCAGCAGTCAGTCCTGTCAGTCACTCAAGAAGAAAGAACTTGCATGAAAACGATTTGAAACCATCAAGAGACTAAAAGAGAAAATTAAGAGACTGCTTGAGTGAGACAGTAATTGATTTTTATGTATTTGGAAGAATATAAATATTAAAAGAGAATAAGTTGAAATCCAAAACAAGGAATTGTGTGTGTGCGTGTGATTTATAGGTGCAGTATGTAGCTAATTGTAAAATTTTAGATTTACAGAACCTGTTTCATCAAATTACAAAAAATGTCAGCAATTGGTCCAGAGTTCTTACATTTTATTAAGAAATTGGAAGACAATGGTGACAAAATTGTATCAGCAGCGACCCCGTTGGAACAGCCTCTCGAATTCGAATTTAATGTACGTAGGTATAGCCACTCGCATGCTTTGAATTTTTTTGCTACCAACTATGTTATGTATGAGAAAGTTACCTACCTACTCTTTTCTTTACTTGTGTTTAGAACTTTATAGGCAGGTTTAGACAGGGTCAGTGACTGACTTCGAATTCGAGACAATTCAGCTTTCACCCGAGAAAAACCCAATGTAAATTGATTTGAAGTCAGTACAGTGGTGCGGAGTCAGTGCTGACTTGTATATATGAATGAAATGAAGTCTGTATCGGCGCCGATACTGACTTGTGTACTGGCCCTGTCTAAACCTGCCGTAATACTCACTTCTGGAATCCATTGCTGCTTTTCATCAGGCGGTGCATGGGTCAACTGGTTTTGGCTAAATAAATAAAAAACTTCTTAATAAATAAACAAAAAAATAAAAAACTTTTCAATGTATCCATAATATGATATGACGAATTATATTAAAGAGTTTAATGTTAATACACATGGCCACATTTAGGCCCTAGAATCAATATTCAATTTTGGATTAGCAAGTGAAATGCATGAATTTTGTGAGCTACTGCTAGTATATTATTTATTTGAAAAACTGCAGTACATAGAACATAAGAACAAATGGACATAATATTAAAAATATACAATTACCCAGTTCTCGCATATAGAGAGAGCCTGTCTGCAATATGCTATAATGAAATGAAATGAAAATGTTTACTTCAGAAAAAAGATCTTGACAGGCAGTTATTCTTTTCATTTACAACTTGTATAGAAAGAAAATAAACTATGTTATAAACGACCACCATTTCGGAAACAAGCAAAATGGCCACCGGGAAAAGAAATGGCAAATGAAAACTGGTTACAGCCTATTTTGTAATAATAATATTAACTCTTTCATTCTAGAACACAACATGTTATGTTTGCAATGGATACTACGGTCCCAGTTTTGGGGAGCCTGTTTGTGTGACATGTCACTCATTCCTGTTTCCTGACTTCCCATCATATCTGCCTTCATCATACTTCTACAGCGAGAAGACCGATGATGGAGATTCAGGAAATGACGAACCCTCAGATTTGAACTATGCTACTGATAGGAGATTGAACAGGACATGTCCTCTCCATGCTTGGTGGTACTACAGGGTAAGTTTCTCTTCTGTAACACTAAGGCTGAGTTGCACCATATTAGAAGTCATAGTAAAGGTTTGTGTTAAATTTGACACTAACAGTAACGCTGACTTTAACGGTTACAGCAAAATGTGTTACACAGGCGAATTCATTAGCTTTGTTAAAGTTAAAAATGTTGCAAATCAAATGAGGTGTAATTTACCCCAAATTCGTTGGGGATAACATTTTTAAATATGGCATCATCATCTAGCTTCGTCCAATAGTGTCACATTTTTGACAGTATGGTGTGTTTGTTTTATTTCAACACATTTGACAGCTTGACGGATAATTTAACACAAACAATAGGACTAACCAGCGAAAAGTTAGCGGTTACGGTTAAAGTTATGACGTCATTTAACTATTTGTCAGCTGGTGCAACTCATTTTTAGTCTAACCAGTACTTTAACTGAAGTTTCGTTGTTTGTTATTGTTAAAGTAAAATGGTGCAACTCAGCCTAAAACTTTCAAATAAATATGCCTGTGGTTAACTAGACTGAAATGTTGCTAACTATTGGGTTTAAATTAAAGTTATTATTTCCTCATAAAAAAGAAAATGGAAACAAGTTATTTATTATAAAAAAATATACCTATATACATTTATCATCAAGCATCCAAGCCGGATGATGCTCATGTTATCAATCAACTGAGCTTTATAATATCACAACCCACGGTGCTACCTGCTTTTAATTATATGCACAGCAGCGCTATCTATATCAGACTTTTGAACAAATCCTACAGGAATCGCGTGCTTTTCGGGATAAAAAGTAGCCTATGTGTTAATCCAAGGTATCAGCTACCTACATACCAAATATCATAAGAATTGACCCAGCCATTTGAGCGTAGAGGTAATAAACATACGCACAAACTTTCGCCTTTATAATGGGGCCCACACACGTACAAGTAATTTAATCCAATTGGCATGATCTTCCAAGCGACCACACACGTTCAAGTAATTTGATCAAACATTCTGTTTTGTTGCTTGTCATGACATTTCTCCAGATGATCAATTTCAATTTGGCAACCACTCTTTACTTTAAAGGGGTCTCGAGACAATCATTTACCATTAGTGTAGTTTTCATTAATAAAATAAATCAAATTTAATCTAAAATTAAATATTATATATACTAGGAGTGCAGAGTGTAATAGTAGTTATTGGGAAGTTATCGTTGACCGCTGCCGTGCGTGTGACATCATCGGAGGTCTTGTTAAACTGGACGGAAAGAGGTTTTACTCCTGTGTTGCCGATCGCCGACCAAGTAACTGACCCGTGCATTGATAACTGTGAGTGCATCTTTCAACGACCTCTTTTGTTTTTCTGACCGCCTGGTACTTATACCAAGTAAGCTAGCTGACTCGACTGTGGGTGTATCTTTCAACGACATCTTTTGTTTTCTGATCGCCTGGTATATGCTTACATTTTTGGCTTCCCTATTATGATGCCTCTAAAGCGCACACCCCCCGCTACACCTGTCGCGTCCCCCTCAACCAATTCATATGAATGTATCTAAGCCGCCTGAAGAGTTGCACACCGACTCAGCGCCCGAGTACGATGGTATAAACATCAATACGCGTACAAAGCGAAAACACACTGGAAAGGATTCGTGTGACACGCAGGCATTAATGGGGCACATGAGGGGAATGTTTGCTTCATTTTCCATGGAACAGGACCAACGTTTTGCTTCACTTAATAATAATATTATTGAAATAAAGAATCAAAATAACGAACTGACTAAGGCAATGGAATTTTTGTCCAGTAAATATGACGAATCCTTAAGCGAAATTGCGGCACTGAAGCTACAAAGGTCTGACGATTTAAAACATATAAAATCACTGGAGGAAAAAGTTCAGATGCTGGAACGAAGGACCTTAGCTTCTAGTCTTGAACTGCGTAATGTTCCTCGCCTAAACGCGGACGACCAAGTGCCGGAAACAAAAAAAGAGCTAATGTCAGCTATTGTTGATGTGGCGGGAACGGTTGAGGTGGATTTGAGGGAAGCTGATATTCATGATGTATACAGGAAGCGCTCTGCTGATAAGAACATGCGTTCCATAGTGGTCAGCTTTACCACCAGCATTCTAAAAAGGGACAATTTTCTTCAAGCTGTTAAGGGGTTTAATAAGGACAAACCTGCTCAAGAGAAACTACACTCCGGGCACCTGCGTATGACTTGTCCTAGAAGACCGGTTTTTGTTTCGGAGGTGCTTACTAGCGAGACGCAGCGGTTGTTTTACTTAGCTCGTTTGTTTTCTAAAGAGTATAATTACTCATACTGCTGGATTTCTCGTGGACTAATCTTCTTGCGTAGGGCTCAAAAAATGCCACCAATGCACGTGAAATGTGAGGCTGACCTGGAGGCGTTGAAGAACAAATGACTAGGTGCTCAGCGGTTACATGATGCTATTTTCCTATTTTTCATTTACCTTTCTAAGTTGATGTTTAGAGCAATAATAATTATTCTAAATTTGTTTGTTAACTTACTAATTACAAACGCTTACACTCATAGTCACATATACATGTTAGTCACACTTAACTCACTCACACTTTACACACTCACTATAATTCCATTACATCCTTATAATTCAGTTGATATCACTAGTAAAAATATAGAGTACTTGCTATTTCCGTGGTCTAAAAGTTGTTATTTCTTCACATTAAGTCTAGATATGGAGAACAAAATCATGATTGCGATAATAAATAGGACATCGTATTTTCCTTTTAAAATTCGATAACTTAATAACTAATATTGAAAATATTGACAGAATTAGTGTATCCTCTAGTGCTACATGTGATCTCGATGACATACATAAACTGCATACAGATACAAAGAACCTTAGCTTTAAAATTATTTCGCAAAACATTAGGGGGATAAATAAAAACTTACCTGATTTTATGACAGTTCTGGCACGTTCGCGGGTGGAGTGGGACATTATTGTACTTTCTGAGTGTTGGCTGAAGAAAAATTCTAGTATCCCTATCCTGGATGGTTATAATTCCTGTCAATCAGCTATCAACCCACTCCAAAATGATGGTGTATCTATTTACATTAAAAAAAAACATAAGCTATACTGTCATGGAACCACAAATACTGGACGCCAATTGTTTAGTGCTAAAACTTAATAATTCCACGGCAATAATTGGCATATATCGATCTCCATCATATAACAACATATCAAATTTTTTAACTTCGTTGGATTCAATTCTTAGTCAACTTAGGGGATATAATAACATAATTCTTGTCGGTGACATAAATATTAACATTGGTAATAATAACTCCGACGATTCTAAAAATAACTATTTATCTTTAACAGCTCTTCATGGCCTATTCCCTGCCCATACGCTTCCCACCAGAATTGAAAACTGTTTAGATCATATCTTATTAAAGACTAAACTCCCGGCTTCAACTTTTGTTGCTGAAACTTCTGTAACTGATCATCGAACAGTTATTTCCTTTCTAACTATTAAAGAACCTAAAACGAAGACAAATCGTTCTTTCACCAAATTAAATTTTTCAGGAATTGAAACTGATCTCAAACGCCTCAACTTTGATAATGTTTATAAATCGACTGACGCTAACGAAGCAGCTGAGTTATTTGTGAATTCCTTAACTAATATTGTCAAAACTAACTCCAAGGTTTGTGTCACTGCAAATCGTAAGATCGTCTTGAAACCATGGATCACTCCAGGCTTACTGCGATGCATGCGTCATCGAGATCGGCTTCACAACAAAGTCCGCTTGTCGCCTTCCGATGAAATGCTGAAACTAACGTATGTTAGATATCGCAATTTTTGTAATGATTTGCTTAAAAAGGTTAAAAATGAGTATGAAAAAGCAGAACTCAATAAGGCTAGTAATAATAACCGGGAACTTTGGAAAGCAATAAACACCATTTCAAATAGAACTAAATCTAAAGAGTTTTCGTGCCCTCTTGTTACTAAGGATCAATCGCCTGATGATATCAATAATTACTTCGCCAATATTGGTAATCTCCTAGCTCAAAACCACATTTCAAACGCGTGTAGTCAAAATTCTCTACCTTCTAGTAAGTCTAATTTGCACTCATTCGCCTTATTTCCTGCTGATGAATCAGAAGTTGCGGCTGTGATATCCTCTCTAAAATCTCCGTGTGCTGTCGGTTGGGATTCTATTTCTAACAGAATCTTAAAAGTATTTAGTCACCTCCTAACACCGCCACTAACATACATATGTAATTTGTCACTTGAAACAGGGGTTTTTCCGAGGGTTTTCAAGAGATCAATTATTCAGCCCATTTACAAGAGTGGAGACAGAGACCTTGTGGCAAACTATCGTCCAATATCAATCCTAACAGCGTTATCAAAAGTACTTGAACGCCTGATGAATAAAAGGTTGGTCAAATTTCTTGTGAAAAACAACATATTATCTCCAAGGCAGTTCGGTTTCCAAAGAGGAAAATCCACTGCTGACGCTGTTCATGAATTGACTGACTTCATTGTAGACAATTTAGACTCAGGACACAAAGTGATTGGTATCTTCTTAGATTTGGCGAAAGCCTTTGACACGGTCTCTGTCCCTATTCTTGTCAAGAAACTTGAAAACATTGGTATCCGTGGTTTACAATTGAGTCTCTTCAAAGATTACCTATCTGAACGTACACAATCTGTCAAAATAGGGTCACTTATAAGTGGCGAGGTGCAAACCATCTACGGGGTACCTCAAGGCAGTGTTCTTGGGCCAACCCTTTTCCTCATCTACATTAATGATTTGTGTAACATTGACGTGGATGGGGGACGAGTAATTTCTTTTGCGGATGACACAGTCCTTCTTTTTGGAGCGGAGTCATGGCACGAGGTGTACGCCTTGGCCCAGTCTGGTTTAAACTTAGTTACCAGGTGGCTTGGCAATAATGTCCTAACTCTAAATTCTGACAAAACAAAATTTTTATCATTTTCTTTAAGAACATTATCTAATTTAGAGTTACCTCCCCCTCTTAAAGTACATTCTTGTGACCTCCAAGTGGTAAACTGTCGTTGCGCTGAACTAGAGAAAGTAGATTTTATTAAGTATCTGGGTATAATTATTGACTCAAAATTAAATTTTCACTCGCACATTGATTTTCTTTCAGATCGTCTTCGTAAATTAATTTATGTCTTTAGAAACTTGCGAAATGTAGCGGACAACAAGACCTTGACGTCTGTTTACTTTGCGCTATGCCAATCACTACTAGTTTATTGTATTACCTCGTGGGGAGGAGCGCATAAATCCTCACTCCTTAAATTGGAAAGAACACAGAGGTCTATCCTCAAAGTGATGTATGGCCTTCCCTTCAGATTTCCTACTACAGAATTATATCAAAAAGCTAAAGTTCTAACAGTACGTCAACTGTACATCTTACACACTGTGTTAAAACAACATTCGCTTTATCCGTATGACCCCCTAAAAGTTGCATATAAACGACGTAAGGATAGAGTTTTTACCAATGCAAAGTTGTACAAAACATCTCTTACCAATGGTTTCTTTTGTTTCCAAGGAACTGTTTTATATAATAAAATAAGCAGGCATATATCAATATACAGCCTTAACAGAGTGGCATGTAAGGACGTACTAAAGAAATGGTTGTTGGGTCTAACCTATGATGACACGGAAAAGTTGATCTCCATCTAGTTTGTCTCCACAGTTTACTAAACACATAATTATTTTGTTTAACCTTCACCACACACACACATACACACACACACACACACACACATACACACACACACACACACACACACACACACACTTACACATACACACACACACACAATCCCATACACAATCACACACATATAAGCAATGCATTCTTCCTCATCCGTATTGTTTGTAAGTTAACTCTTGTAAATTACTGTTTAAATTCATTTTGCTTCTCTCGTAATATAATATTGTGTCACTATATTTTAAGAAATTGTACCATGAGGGGAGACCTGATGTCCTGAAATACAGGTTTTACCTAGTTTAGGCATCAGTCTCTCACAAATTATAATTATCCACCTACCTACATTGTATTTCTTAGTTTTATCTGTTTTTTGTGAGAGAAAAATAAAGATTATTATTATTATTATTATTATTATTATCAACTAGCTGTTACCCGCGGCTTCGCCCGCGTGGTCCAAGGGATCTGCCATAAATTTGTGTAAAATTTTTTTTTGTATAATTCGGAAAACATGAACATTTATTTGTTTGGTTGATGTCACTCTCCGGCCATTAAACTATCCCCCAAAAAAAATCGCGTCAATCGGTTCGTTACTTTCGACATTAATAACTGAGCATTCGCCACACACGTTCAAGTAATTTGGTCAAACTGTTTGAGCAAATAAAAATACGAAAATTCATATTTCTTCATGCCACTTGAATATTCATTAAATTTGATCAAATTTCGCTACCACGTTCATGCAAATTTGATCAAACTGTTTGATCAAATTGGCATGATGTTCCAAGCGACCACACACGTTCAAGTAATTTGATCAAACTGAAATTCATATTTCTTCATGCCACTTGAATACTCATTAAATTTGATCAAATTTCGCTACACACGTTCATGCAAATTTGATCAAACTGTTTGATCAAATTACTTGAACGTGTGTGGGCCCCATAATATTAGTAGGATTTATTTCTATTTTGCAGCCTTGAAAAGATTGCTTTCAGCAATTAGGCCGCCTTGTTATAATAATTACACAAGTTTGTATATGTGTCTATGTTCATTGTACTTTTTTACTGTATGTGTTGTTAGTTGTATTGCCAATATAGCATATTCTATTTTGTCAATAGTTTAAATTACAATTGTTTTACAGAACTCTTTAGATAGTGAAACGAGTCCAGAAGACGAGACCAGTCGTACAAGTGGCGCGGGCGCGAGTGGTAGTGGCGGCAGTGGTTCTGCAGGTGGAAGTGGACGCCGCGATGACGCAGAGCCAGGGGCTGGTGCCGGGCCGCCGCCCCAGCCGCCCAGCCTGGCGCGCTCTTTGCAAGCTCTGTCTACACCTCGACCCCCAGATAATTTAGCCCCTGGACTTGTGGAACAATTGCCATCAGAAGGTGTGTTAAGAACTATTTGTCCTTATTTAACAAAAAATCATTGAATAAAGAAAATTTGTGTATCGTCGGCCAGCACATTTCGGCCGCGCGGCATGCGGTTTTCTAGGCTAGGGGTTCTGCCCAACAATGTGTAAGAGTATGAAAATAATTTAATCACTAAAGAACTGTTCAAACTTAGAGTTCAACACTAAATAATCATATTTTATACTGCGCTTTGATCAATCGTGGTAAATGTTACTACGAAATGCTAAACCCAGACACTATAGATGTTTGTCTGTTGTGCAGTGCTGCTGTGCATTTTCAGCTACCTGGACGACATGTCGCTGTGCGCGTGCGCGTGCGTGTGCGTGCGCTGGCGGCAGCTGGTGCGCGCGCGCGTGCCGCCGCCGCGCTGGGCCGCCTTCGCCGCGCGCCGCTGGCCGCTCTTCCGCCCGCTGCGCGCCAACGTCGACTGGCACAAGGTATTAGCCCATGTTTTCAACATTTTTTCTATTCGACATTTATGTAAGATGTAATAAGCTAACTACAGATATTTCATTTCACGAAGTCCATTTGGCTATAAATATTGTAAGGCGTGCACATGCATATTGTTTTAGTGTGCGTAACCGAATTTACGAGCGCTCCCGAGATTATGCACTTACGGATTTCGTGAAATAAAATATCATGTGATTTGTACCATTCAGTGTCAATATGAACTTTGTATTTTTGTTGCAGAAATATCAATCGCTGGTGGAGTCGTCTTTCTGCCGAAATTGTCTGGTTCAGATGTGCGTGCAGGCGCAGCCCGCCGGCGAGGAGAACGCATGGCGCAGAAATAGGTTACGGAATGAACTAAAGGTAAATATAATGGGCAATTCATAAAACACTAATTTTGGGTATTTATATGAGAATTTTACACGATTTATGCGGCCGTAATAATAACAATCGTGCGCACAAGAAATGGACATTATACGCACTTGTTATTTACTCTTTTGAAACTGCGAATGTCAGAGCTTATAATCAGCACGTGACGAATCATTGGTAGATTTAAAAACACAAACCTTTTATTTATGAAATATTCTTTATTTATGAAATCATTGTCACATTGTTATGTTGAAATCCCTGACTTATGGTGCCAGTCACTCGTTTCCCTTTAGTAAGAACCTGCTTTAATAATATAATAGTATCCTCTCCTTGTCCAGATGTTACGCAACGACCCGCCAGAGGGCATCGCGGCGACGCCGTTGGACGCCAAGTGCTGCCACTGGCAGGCCAGCGTCACAGGCCCGGTGGGCTCGCCGTACGAGGGCGGGGTCTTCTACCTGTACGTGCAAGTGCCGTACTCGTACCCCATGAGCCCGCCGGTCGTGCGATTCCTGACGCGAGTGCTCCACCCCAACGTGTCAAGGCACGGCGACGTCGGCATCGACTCCGTGCACCATAATTGGTCGCTCGCGCTCACCGTCAGCAAAGTGCTCATCTCTATACAGAGCCTGCTCACCGATCCGTACACTGCGGTCAGTATACTTATTATTTCAATCGCAAATTACTCATTTTTCGTGTGATAGACTATCTATCAGTAAAATTACTACTATTTTAAGTATTTCAATCACAGATTACTTAACCTTTGCAAGCAGCAATGCGTTTCGTTCGGGGAGTGTTGAGTATTCCTTCTGGTAATGCCTCTGGTATCACTGCTACACTATCCATGACCGGCAAAGGAATATTAATTGTTAAGCTGTGATTAAAATGTTCAATGCATATTAATGTATATTATAATAATAAAGGTCGAGTAGGTTCGACAGCAGAGACTAACATTTTGTGATCATAAACTTACCGTTTGTTTTCTTTACAGGTCTGCATGGAGCCCGAAGTTGGTACGATGTACGTACAAGACCGACCACGTTTCGAGGCGTTAGCGCGCCAATGGACATGGCGATATGCCATGCACGACATATTACCATACTGAACAATTTAGAACTGTGTTTGGTGTATAGTGACATGTGTAACTTATGAATATCCTTTGAAAATGTGTGAGTCAGAGGTAGGATTGTAATTGTAAACTACAAACAGTATTTCTATGTTTAAAGTACGTATAAAGTGTCTTCGCACACGGTGTCGTAAGGAGTAAAACATACAGGAACGGCTCACGCGACCAAGCAGCATACGGCATGCCTGTCGTGCCTGCGCCGCGACTTCGCCGCGCTTTCACCGTACGCAGTTTTTGTATAATTCCGGTCTCGTAAGCGTGATATGTGCGTAGAAAGATGGCCAGGGTCTATCCTTGCTAGGCGTATGTGTAGTGGTATGGCAACGAGTCATGAGATTTTTCTCTTACTAGATGCCTACGTTTACGATTCGTGCGAGTAAGTAATGAATACCTATTGACTGTTTACAATACGTTCCGTATCTCAATCTTCAATTTAATGGATACGTGGACTTTCAAAAAGTTATAAAAAGCGTAAAACGCGTCAACTATATTTCTTTTATTATTACCTTGCAAGCAGTCCAAGCAATAAATGAGTCCAAGCAACTATGAGCAGATTTGTGGAGTGTTTATGGAAGTTAGAGTAAATTCCCCTTCGGGATTATCTCTTAAATTTTAAACATCTCTCTAGCCTTTCTTTCAGTCTCTTTAGCCTTTTCATGCTTTCGGGTATGGTTAATTGTACAGCTAGCGGGTTTGGATGGTTTTCCAGTCTTGACTTTATATTTAAAGCAAGCACATTTGATTTCCTCCCTTACTGTGCTGTCGTTTAGATAGTCATGGATTTCAGCTATCTTAATAAACCATTTTTTTTTATCGTCAGAAAAATGCATTACTGCTGTCCTACCGCCCAGGGAATGTTCGGTGGGGACTGTGTGTGAAAACTGACGGGATGCCACGGGACGGATTATCCGCTGTGCCATACCTCTTAAAAGATTTCTCTCTTAAAGAGACTAGATTTTAACTGTTTTTATTACGAGAATAGACCCGCTGATTTGAACTATTATAGTAAACATACATTGATTGATATATTATAGTAAACATACATTGTATTGTATGATATAGTAAACATACATTGTATTGTATGAATTTAATTAAGTACTTATAAATTATCACAATAAAACAATAAGTATATTAATATGATATTTTATTCGAAGCTATGTTCTGTGGTTGTTGTTTCATTTGTTTTTTTTGACTGTAGCCATAATTCCTTTAATCTTTTACAATTGCATAATAAAGGAAGACATCTCACGCTTCCCGGCGCTCTGCAGTAACCAGGGAACGGAGCCTCGCCGTGCGGAAGCCACCTTCTATTTTCCAGGAAATTGGGATTTATCACAGATATAAGACTTTTAATATTATCCAGATTTAGCTCATGTACAACAGTTTGAATTCTTAAACTTCCTGGTTTATAATAATGGCTGAATCTTACATGTTTTATGAATCCCTGAAATTATTTGTTTAAATAAATCTTATTTTTAATAGATTTTTTTTAAGCTTCAATGCATTGAAAATTTATGGTTTCTATTAGGTATGTTGATAGAATGGCACACTAAAATATTGTTTGCAAAAAATGGGCAAGTGCGGTCAGGAAAAACTGGATAGAACTACATAATACTGAATGTTGTACACATTCAGTATACCTAAATTAAAGTAAGGAAATATGACCGGGAGTGACCCGGGAGTCTGTCTCTAAACATAGACATCAAATTAGAAAGAAAAGTGCGATGACGTCTGAAATTTTCTACTTCTATCCCTGTCTGACTTACTAGTTATGACAGACCTGCCCGGCGGGTATCTTCGTCTCAAGCAACCGGCACGAGCGCCGCTAGCGATAGAAAGAGAGGCAAATATAACTGTAGTTGTGTGCGCTGTGCGAGCTGAATTGCACCTTATTGTATCGTGGCGAGAGTCCCTATTTCTTTAATTGATTTTTCGGAGTGGAACTTCTGAATTATCTATTCTGTGGTTATGATAAGATATTGAGCGGAAATTAACATTTTTTATGGTCATATTTTCAGACTTCAAGTAAGTAGTTATATTAATGGTCTGTTTTTGAAACGCATTTTGAAAGTTAACGACTCATTAAATTCTTTCCTTCGGCCATTTTCTAAAACTTATTTCACACTAAGTCTCAAGCTCTTTTAATTTAATTTGACTGACAGATATAATTTAATGTGTCATTAACTTTAAAATTCATTTCAAAAACTAGCTGTAAGTCAAACTAAAGAAAAAGAGGTAGCTAGAGAGTTAATGTGGTATTTAAACTAAAATGCGTCTCAAAAATTTACTGTGAGTGTGTATAATATAAGGATGGCTTACTTGAACATTGATCAATGTGTAGAGAAATAATGATAATGTCCATTGCACTGACTTTGAAGTACTACGCTGCATTATTATTAATTTCTATGTTCACTCGAAATGATAAGAGTTTAATTAAAACGATAAAGGTATACATGTGATTGAATCACGATTTTATTCATTTATTCATGTAATTTCAATGTAACCATTACCT
This sequence comes from Endotricha flammealis, assembly GCA_905163395.2. NCBI lineage: Eukaryota > Metazoa > Arthropoda > Insecta > Lepidoptera > Pyralidae > Endotricha > Endotricha flammealis. Next base: position 4,695,212 of record LR990870.1, on the reverse strand, counting down.
ATCCTATTGAATTTTGTTCAGATACTATATTTATTATACATAAGTAATTATATTTATTTATCACTAGTAAACACAATATAATCTAGTATCTTGTAATGTGATTTAATCATGTTATCTTCCATGGAATATGTACCTACGTGAGGCTACGTGTAATCTGTTCTCTTTTTCTTTCACCATTTGTCATCTGGTGGCTATTTTCCTTTTGTTTCCGAAATCGTGGTAGCATGTAAGGAGAGGCTGTTTATAAAAATGGAATATCTATGGCTTAGTCTCAATAAACATCTGACGCCAAGACGAGCCAAGCGGAGCGCAAGGGCATTTCTTTTTTGTTTTCATTTTAAATTCTGCCTAAATATTTTTATTAAGTATTATTTATTCTTATTTATATCAGTTTATATAGCTACTTATAATGACAAGTTATATTATAAGTAGGTAAGTATATAAGTACATCTACTTAACTTTTTTATATTTTCGGATTATATGTTTTTTTTTTATTTTCTTAAGCTTTTCCATAATTTGCCTTTAAATTGTCTAACTCTTTTTATTTTTACCTTTGGAATGTCCTCTCGATCTATGCCTAGAACGATCCCTGGATTTACCTCTCGAGTGATCTCTGGATCTTCCTCTTGAGCGATCTCTAGACTTTCCTCTTGAATGTCCTCTGGATCTTCCTCGGGAGTGACCCCTTGATTTACCTCTGGAATGGCCCCTAGATCGTCCTCTTGAATGTCCCCTGGATCTTCCACGGGAGCGGCCCCTGGATCTTCCTCGGGAACGCCCCCTGGATCTTCCTCTGGAGCGGTCTCTTGATTTACCTCTAGATTTTCCTCGGGAGCGACCTCGTGATTTCCCCCTGGAATGACCCCTGGATCTTCCTCTCGAGCGACTTCTGGATTTACCTCTGGAGCGACCTCTCGATCTACCTCTGGAGCGACCTCTAGACCTGGATCTTTCTGTAGATCGACTTCTGTTTAACTCGTTTGACCTACCTTCAGATCTGGAACGATTTCCGCCTTTGTCTAAGGACCTGGAACGAGTGGCTTCGACGATCTGAATATCCTCGCCAGTTGGCTCGGGATCTTTTCCTGCTGTATTAGCAATGTTGATAATAAGCGTTTCCATTTTTACACACTTAGTGTAGCAGAATGAATTTGTAGTCTCGTTTTTGCAGCGAAGATTTTGCCGGAGTCTGAAACAGAACTAAAAACTGCACTTTTTAAATATCTTGTAATTATTGTAACTTTTGGTAACAAAATAGTAAACTTCTCACGTAACAGTTGTTTCGATAATGGCCACTGATCTGATGCGCTCGTATTTATATCTCTACATTGCATAATCATTTCAAATATTATGCAATCAGTTATTGTGCAATGATAATTAAATATTGTGTAATAATAATAAACATTTTGAAATTATTATGCAATAAAGTGGTAATCCCTGGATTTTTTTCCAGGAATTGTTTTGTTTCGTAATGTTGCGCAATTATAATAGCTACTACAAAAACAATTAGCTAAATATTTTTTGTTTAAAACTAGGATAACTACATGTTTGTTTGGGGAAGCAATGGGGCTTTTGGTTTTTTTTTATGTCATACCACAGGCAAACTGCCACCTGATGGAAAGTGGTTACGTCTGCCTGTTTAAAAAAAATATTACATCATATTAACATCAATAATACCAGAGGAATAAGGAGAGTTAGGGCACAGCGGATAATCCGCTCAAATCGGAGCAGCCGTCTGGGGAAGGACCTCCACCTTACAGAAGATCGTAGCCAAACAGCATTGGTTTCGGCCATGTTGTGTTTCTACGTTTCTACGGTGCGTAAGGTCTCCAGCGCTCCACTTAGGGTGGTTGGCAACGCGTGAGTGATACCCCCGGTATTGCAAGCGTCTATAGGCTGCGGTGATGCTTACCATCAGGCGGGCCGTATGCTTGTTTGCCAACTTTGTGGTATAAAAAGAAAAAGGAGCTGGCCTTCCGGTTCTCACACCGGACATATCTGTCTTACAGTAATATCTTGTATATGTGACTTTTTACGTAAGGTTACGTAAATTCAATTTTTATTGTAAGGTGTATTGCATGTTTCACTTTTTATAATACTGTGACAGCGTACAGTAAAACAAAATTGGTCTTTGTTGCGCTGATATATTTTCATTTTGTATTAACGTAACGTTATATATAAATAAATTAAATTTAAAATAAACACTCATCGAACGAAACGCATTGCTTAACGCCAATATTCGACGAAAGAGTGGTATTTCCTCGGTCGACATCCATTTCATAAATGCTCTACCACTCCATGTGACACAGGCATACCGATAAAAATCCTGACTATCCGTCACCTTAACTATACTGACAGTGGTAGAACAAAATCTAGAAAAATGTTTTTTTAGAGGTGCCTCCTACCTACACGTAAAGTAGGACTGATGTTTTTTTCGCCTCCACCCTATTATGTCGTTAGATTAGTGATGAAAGAGACTTAGTCTTGTAAGGCTTTTAATATAACACTCGCCTCCTTTTACACGACTCGCCTTAAAATAAAGACTGCAGCTGTTAGTCTTAATTAATATGACTCAGTCGGTTAACTTAAAAAACTGGTATAGACTAAAACGAATTAAACGACTGCAGTCTTTTTGTAAAAGAACTGGCGTGTCACTAAAGCGTGATAATTCTAAACAAAAACTCTTTAGGCTGAAGTGAGATTCCTTTTAGGGTTTCGTAAACTACAAGGAACCCTTATAGCTTCGCCATGTCAGTCTGTCTGTCCGCGGTCTAGCGCCTAGATGCTTAATACTAGAAAGCTGTAAGGTATGTATACGCATAATAAAAATGCTAACAAAGTGGTAGAACAACATTTTGAAAAATATTTTTTTATAGGTGCCTCTCATGTAAAATGAGAATGAATTTTTTTTTTCGCTCTGACCCCATGTTGTGTGGTGTCGTTAGATAGGTCTTTTAAAAACATTGAGGGTGTGGGAAGATCACTTTTCGATACAACGATCCGTTTCGGAATCGTTTACATTTTTCGTCTCAATTCTCTCGACTTCCCAGGCGAGGAAGACTAGTCTTTTGACTAAAGGTTGGGGACTAAAAGACTAGTCAGTCGTAAGTCGAGGCGAGTCTTTAGTCTCTTTCATCCCTACGTTAGATAGATCTAAAAATATTTGTACCTGTTTGCGAAATAATTGCATATTTTTTTAAAACACTATTTAAAAAATTGTTGGGTATAGAAATTTGAATTAAATAAAACGATCGCTACAATTAATTCCATTTATTATTCAAATAAGCCCACCTAAAGACTTGCATGAATTCATAAAGATACAATTTTATTGCTAGAAGACACAAAAAATATGAATGTTAATATGCACATGCATTTGAGATACTCCTGTCACATTTACGGGGAATTGGAAATGTCCATGTTATCGGGAGAATTCTTCTCTTCGCCGATGTCAGGGGCCTTTTCGATGATTGATGTGTCTTTTTCTTCTATGACTGTAAGGTTAGGGCTTCTTTCCCGAGTCCTATCGTTAGTCTTGGAGTCCCTATGAGATCGACTCTTGGACCTCCTACTTCCAGAACGCGATCGCTTTCTATCGCGGGAGCGCGAACGTTTCCTATCTCTGGACCGGGTCCGTTTCCTGTCCCTTGACCGACTCCGCTTTCTGTCTCGTGAACGAGAGCGTTTTTTATCTCGAGATCTTGACCTTTTGCGGTCTCTAGATCGCGATCTCTTCCTGGAGCGAGATCGCCTGCGGGAACGAGACCGCTTCCGACGCGAGCGTGAACGAGATCTGCGTCTAGAGCGAGACCGGTCACGCTTCTTCTCACGTGATCGAGACCTATCACGCTTTTTCGATGGAGACCGTTCTTTTTCTTTCTCAGGTTCTTTTTCTTTGTCATCAGCTGGAGTAGAAGCTTTGCTTGACTTGAGTTCAGAGGTATTGCCATTGGTCTCTGGTACAACTTCTGGCTTTGGTTCCTCCTTTTCTTCTTTTTCAACTTCTTTAGGGGGTGGAGGTGGTGGTGGTGGTGGTGGTGGTGGTGGTGATTTGGATTTTTCTTTTTTCTCTTTTTCGGTAGATTCCTTTTTATCCTTATGTTCGCGTTCCTTGTCTTTATCCTTATCCTTGTCGCGAGAGCGATCTCTCTTGGAACGCGAGCTGCGGTGTCTGGACCGTGAACGCGAGCGGCGCGAGCTGCGGTGACGCGAACGCGATCTGAAATGAAGAAATTACTATTTAGTCACATTCAATGCTTAAAAGGTCACTTTTGATGCCACAACAAACAACATAGGGCACTAATTTCCAAGACGACAATGTCAATCCATAGTGAGATAAATTTTCAAGCGTGTTTCATATTTTATTTTAAATAAATAAGTACATAAACCATTAGTTAGAGTAACTACACTACGCTTATTCAGCTTTTGTCCATAGAAAACAATGATCGCCATCATATTAGCCAAACGAATGCGTAGGTATGTACACATTACATACAAAATCGTTGTTTTCTTTTGAAGTAAAAGTAATGAAAAATTTACAAATAAAGGACACCAATCACATTGTATGACCTTTTGGCTTTAACATGAACACAAATATATTGGGATATTATTGATTGTTATGGGTCATCTATAATATTCAGATAATAAATGTAAAAGAATTTTAGTATCAAGTTCACTAAATAAAACTTTTTTTATACTTAAGTAAGTTCGTACAAGTTTGAAACGCGAGCAGCGAGCACAAGCGACGAATACAGCCAGCCAATGTCAGTTCGACAACTTTTAGTTTTTTTTCTTTCGTTTGGCAATCGGACTTGAGACGAAGATTCCATTGCCATCTTCAAGTAATACTTTGTGTATACATAAATACAAAGCAACGTATTCATGCTATCTCGACTCAGTATGATCACTGCGATTGCCAGATACTATTATAAATCGTTGACCATCCTATTAAAATTGCTTTTTTAAATATTTATTTTCATACTCCATTATCATTGACTAAAATTCATTATATTTTATTAGAAAACTTTATATAAATTATATTTTGTTCACAAGCCGATTTAGTCGAGTTTGGTTGATGTCCTTTTAATACTGATTTACGATATAATAAAAATCATTTATACCTGGAGCGGTGCCTATGGCGCGATCTGGATCGTCTGGAACGGTGGCGCGATCTGGATCGGGAGCGCTTGCCGCGGTGGCGGGACCGCGAGCGACGCGACCTGGACCGCGACCGGCGGCGTGAGCGTGAACGGGATCTTGTTCTGAAATTCAACAGGTGGTCATTAACACTTTTATAGATAGAACTAGCATCCTGCCCCGGCTTCTCACGGGTTTGCCTATTTGCCTATGTCACCCAGGGATAGTGTAGTTTCCCAATGGTGAAATAATTCTTCTAATCAATCCAGTAGTTTCGGAGCCTATTCAATGCAAACAATCAATCTTTTTACAGATAAAGGTATTGATATTTTGTAACACATTGTATAGGTACATTTTATTGTTTTTAGACCTTACTGTAGCGTAATGTTATACTTATGGTGACATTGTGTCTAAGTGCCCGCGAGGGCCTACAGAATAAAAATATTTTTGATTTGATTTGAAATGAAATGAAATCGTTTATTTCAGAAATTAGACCTTCACCGGCACTTTTTCTTGTCATTTACAACTTGTTTAAATAAAGAAAATAAACTACGTTATATACTACCACCATTTCGGACACAAGCAAAATGGCAACCGGTAAAAAGAAATGGCGAAATAAAACCGGTTACGGCTTTTTTTGTCATTTTGTACTTTAAAAAAAAAAAAAAAAAACCACTCATTAGTTACAATGTAGGTATAAGTACCTACATTAAAATTTATAAGAAGAATACGTGGAATGTTATACACAATGGTGTGGAATGAACAAGTCTTAAATTTACAATAAAATAAAAAAAGTCAGTACTGACAAGAGTGAGCAGACCAGTCCGCCAGGCAGCACCCGTTCACGAGTTGACGCAAGAGTCAGCCATCGCTGTGCTCAACCATATTAGAGGGAACACAACGACCCGACTCCCGACGCCACCACCAGTTTGGACATTTAAGCGAGCATGACATACTCAACCCTATCAGACTTTGTCCCAAACATTTAATCAATGTATTAGTAAAATGTCACCATTATGGACAAAACTTTTTTTGATTGTTAATAATGCTGGATACATAATATCTGTGAATATGCCGACAGTGACAAAAAGTGTGGGGAACATTTTGAGCGTAGTTTGAGTGTATTCTAAGTATGATGTGATAGTGTGTATTTTTAGAGAATAAAAATTGTTTGCCTGTTTGTTTGATACAGTCAAGAGCAGGACGACCTTTACATATTGGACTTTGTACCATTCGGAAGATCTATTTCATAAGAGCTAAAATTTAAAAATTGTACTGCAAGTGTAGAGCTCGATGTGCACCTGACTGTACCAAACATGCCTTGTTTATTATGGTACCAGATGATGCTGTGTGAATAATACCAATTTTTTATTAGCTTTGTTATGAATCTATACTAATATTATAATAAGGTAAAGTTTGTGTATTTGTTAAATTGTAAGGGGTAATCTCGGGATCTACTGAACAGATTTTAAAAATTCTTTCACCAATATAAAGCCACATTATTGCTGAGTGTCATAGGTTATATAAAAAACCAAAAAATAAAAAGGCTTTTAACATTATCCCCACGAAGTGGGCACGGGTCAGCTAGTAATTAATAAAATAAAATATTTACCTCCTCTTATCTTTGGAAAGCAGGCCGATAACAGGGTCGATAGCGGCAGAAATGAGACTTTGTGCCTCCTTTACTCTGCACATGGCCTCTTCAATCTCTCTCTGGGCTGCTTCATTACTCTTTGTTTGTGGTTTGGAGATCGCCTGTGTTGCATGAAGAACCTGTGGAAAAAAATATTATTATATTATTTAAAATATTTTTTATTCTCTTGTTTTAGAAGGCTTTTAGTGTGGTGATTAAATAAAATATTTGATTATATTGGTATCCGAGAGGCAAATTGACTAAACTTGATAGGAACTTATAAGTATAAAGTATAATATTCTTATTTACAATATATACCAATATCTTAGTTTCAGTTTCAGTAGCAAATAAAATCTTGGTGTTATAAAGGAATTATTTTCATAAGTTATTATATCTATATTTGTAACTAAATCATATTGATTACTAAAAGCTTATCAAACCTTTATAACTTGACCATCCAAAATGGACCCATTCAATTGCAATGCCTTCAACACGCTTTCTTGCTCTGACATCTCTACCAAAGCATACTTCGTTTTATCAGCGTCCCTCTCGCAGAACCGCAAATACTTCACCTCCCCAGCTTGGCAGAAATGATCTATCAACTGCTGTTGTGTCAATGAACCCAGTTCACCCACCAGAAGTGTTCTCCTGATTTCCTCTATCTTTCTGGAGTCGTAAGCGGCCGGCAATGGCGGATACGGGGCGAGGCCAGCCGCGGCGATCTTAGGGTCATGCGTTTGTATCACCTGGTTTGGCGGAACACCTTCAAGAGCGTTTAACACGTGAGAGGGAAGCCTAGGTTCCACGCTGCTCAAACCAGGCACTAATGTTCCATTACTCGACATTTCTAACGCCTTATGCTCATCTGGTATCTCCCCCGACTGCATTGGTATAACAATCAACGCTCTATCAATGAAAACCGTGTTTGTCATATGCTGTGCTACATTTACAGTCGCCGAATCATAATATTTTACGTAACATATACGAGATTGTACAGGGCAGGACACATCGCGTATTGTCGGGTACAATCTGATGTCGTCTATTTTCCCCAAGTATCCGAACAGGGTCTGCATCTGGTCTTTTGTAGCTTGTGGCGCGATGTTAGTGACCTGAATCACCCGCGTACTCCCCGACACCATTTTCGAAGATATACACATATAGATTACTTTTATATTAAAAAATGACACTAAAAATAATCACAGAACGTTACAGAATTTCTTAAAATCTACATTTTGTAAACGGAATCCTGTAAAATACGAAAGAAATGGAAGAAGATAAACGCCAATAAACGCACACGCTTTCGCAAATGTCAAATTGTCAAATCAAATCAGGGTTGCCAGATTCAATTTTATGATTTTCCCCAAACTGACTTTTATTTTTCCCCAAAATGATACGTTTTCAACAGAAAACCCCCAAAAGTTTTGTTACAAATAAAAGGGGTTAAAAACTGCCTTTTCCTCACTTCAGATGTCGCTTTTGTCTAATTTTCTACACATTTGACAGCTATCAGTCATTTTCCATACTATTTATTTGCCAAGACGAGCCAAGCGGAGCGCAAGGGCACTACCTACCTTTTCTCGAAACGTTTCGTCGTTTTTTTGAACTCTCATAACTTTGGTTCGGATGATGCTATAAATAGTTAAAAATTTCAAGATAAAATGACACCAGTACAATCATTGAACATTCAAAATTTGAATGTCGTAGCTATTATACTTTAGATTTTATTAATGTCTAAAAACCACCCATTTCGTCACTGATTCACTCACTGACTCACTGATCATCAAAATTCTTAAGGTACTTCCTGAAGTCCTAGAACGCCAAAATTTGGTAGTAAGCTAATATTACTACAAACACAACAAAAAAAATCATAAAACTTGGAACTTTCATCCCCCAACCCTTTAACCAAAGGGATGGAAGTTTGTATGAGATTTCCGCTTCCTAATATCCTAGAAAGCTGAAATTTGGTATGTAGGCTAGTATTAGTACACAAACAACAAAAATATCATAAAACTTGGAACTTCACCCCAAAAGAAAAAAAATATATTTATAAGCAACTTACAAAAAGAAATGAAATCCCACCAAAAACATTTTCATGTAAAATGTTGCCAAGACGCGACCATATGAGTCGCACTGTCAAAAAGTTATCAGATCTCATGTAGAGCCAAGCTTCTAACTTTACACGCCCTACCTCTACAAGGCCTAACTTCACAAACTCTACACCTTAATCAATATATGTGGTTTGTTTGGCCATTTCGCTACATTCACATAGTAAGGTGAAAAAATTATAAACTATTCATCATCATACTTTTCTTTTATACATTAGTTCTTGTAGTATGTAACGAAACGGCAAACACACATATTTTGATTAAGGTGTAAAGTTTGTGAAGTTAGGCCTTGTAGAGTTAGAAGCTTGGCTCTACATGAGATCTGATAACTTTTTGACAGTGCGAGTCATATGGTCTCGTCTTGGCAACATTTTACATGAAAATGTTTTTGGTGGGATATAATTTTTCTCAAAGGTAACTCGGACGGTTCTTAAGATTCTACTTTCATACAGTAATCTTAGTCTCCCTTTGAGCGGTTCTTGAAACCTGAGCCAACATGTACTATGTCATTAAATGTCATATTATATCTAAAACATTATTAGATAACAAGGGAAAATGTGTGATGTGGAAAATCATGAATGTGTGGTTTGTTACCTTTTTGGCAAACTCTTAAATGTGTAGTTTAGATAGTGGTGGAAGATTAGTATGGGAATTAGTATCTCTGAACTTATCCATGGTAGGAATTTCAGGAATATCATCCTGAAGTTCGTCTTAAACTCCGATAAGGTTTTTTCCTCTTTGGTTCGTGACAAGCCCAAGGTTTTTTCCTCTTTGGTTCGTGACAAGCCCACCACACATTCCCACCACTGTGTCTCCTGTGTAGCCAGGATCAACAACGGCGACCTCAGATAGACAATAAGCAATGAAGCTTATTGACGTCCCGGGGGAGAAAACTACAGCTGTCTTGGAACTCACAACGAATTTAATCAGAAAGAAGATAGTCGGAGTAGGACGTATTGAAAGGACTTCCCTCCTTAACAACTACGTGAGAAACAGCAATTTGAAGCAAAAGGCATTATACCCTAGAGAGATGGCAAATCAAGTGAGTTCCTCTTTGGTTCAAAACGTTCAAAACAAAAGAGGCATAATACTAGATAGCTAGACTTTATAGAATAGTAGAGAGAGAGACAGCAGCTTTTTAAATGGCTCTGGATTGATTATTACACTTTAGCCAGGATGTTAGTCCAAAAAAGATGGTTAGGTTAGTATAAAAGTGCAAAAAAATTCGCTAAAATTCCCCATCATGTATTTTATTTCCCCAAAATTTTCCCCAAAGATTCTATTTCCCCAGTTTTTCGCCGAGAGTCAAATTTTTCCCCAAAATCGCGAAAAAAACCCCCAATCTGGCAACCCTGAATCAAATCAGTGTGTTGTGTTACCAACTCCCAGAAAATTGTATCCCTAGATAAAGTTAAAATCTCCAAAAAAAAAACATCAAAAATTTCCTAGGAAATTTGCTGAACAGTCCACCTACATAAAAGAAGTTATTATTCAATTATTTTAATTTAGGTAAGTTTGAAATAGAAACTGTGTTGAAAACAAAAACTGGTTCGTATTTTAAGAAACTTTAATAGATTATATCAAAATGAAAACTTCCCAGTAAAAATCACCTGAAGTAAAAGAATTACCATTGTATTTTTACAGTCTATGTCACAAAAAATTTCTCCCTAATTTGTGGGAAAAACTTATAAGTTGGTAACCCTGCGTCAAATGAATAGTAAATCAAATAGTGTTCTCAGACCTAAAAAGCCGAATTATTATTTTACAACTTCAACTACGCCTTCGATCCGAAATAAATTTAAGTGATATTAACTTGATTCTTGATACAGTAGAATTATTTTACAGTTGGTCTTTGTTAAGATAAATTAAATTTATTTAAATAACAGACGAAGAAATTTAACTTAATTTAGAGTTGCCATGTATGTACTGTGACCTATAACTGTGACATGTCGGTGGCTGTGACCCTTAGAGAAAGGATAAATAGAGGCGACACGGTAGGAGTGAGCGAGATGAGTAAATACAATATTCCCAAGGCCAAAAAGAGCTAGAGAAACATTTTTTGTCCTTATCGACGTATACTATTTTTTTGCTGGGCACAGTCGCTAACTGTGCCCAGCAAACGAAAGCAGTTTTCTTTATTTCTCAAAATCTGAACTTTCAGGGTGAAAACAAGGCGAAAACTGTTCTGTGGTTGAGTTGATGTGTTTTTGCGTCCATAGACTATAGTGCATTGTCGTGTTTTAGGCTGCAATAGCCGCAGTGAACGTAAAATCGACAACATAACCTTTCATTCGTAAGTACACTATTTAGACTTTATTTCGGCCATAATTGATAAAAATGAATACAGATTATATTTATTAAGACTCAAATGACGGCTTCAATGTACAGAAATAAAGAAATAAAACGTAAATGGTCAAGAAAATAATCGTATTTTGTAGTATTATGCACCTAAATTAAGTAGGTAAGTAAAATGAAGCCAGGCGGCCACTTTCCTGTGTCTCCTGAATTTAGTCGGGTACCACGCGTATTGGGGATACCAGCAATTTACTTGAATTTACCCATGCAATATTACCCACAATTGAGGTAAAAAAGTGACAACCTAAATTAAAAATAATATCTATTTAATACAAGCTGAGAGAGATCTGTAGTCACACCAACCTTCCCATACTAATAGGAGACAATAGGACTTAGCGGAGATACAGACAAACAGGCGCGGACAGCGACTTCGATTTATTTATACAAGTATAAATCGATCCCAATATATTGATGATTATAATATGAAAAAATACATCGCAAATCATCAATAGTCGTATTAGTTTATCGTATATAAAAATATTAAAAAAACATGGGTTAAGAGAGGTAGGGCACAGCGGATAATCCGCTCAAATCGGAGCAGCCCGTCTGGGGAAGGACCTCCACCTTACAGAAGATCGTAGCCAAATAGCATTGGTCTCGGCCATGTTGTGTTCCTACGGTGAGTAGGGTCTCCAGAGCTCCACTTGGGGGGGTTGGAAGGGTTGGCAACGCGTGAGTGATACCCCCGGTATTGCTTACGTCTATAGGCTACGCTACGGTGACGGCTTACCATCAGGCCGACCGTATGCTTGTTTGCCACCTGTGTGGTATAAAAAAATAAAAATAAAATAGGGTAAATCATGGGGTAATATTCTCTTTTCTGGTAACACTGCGTAATCCATGTACTTTGTTTCTCTCCCTTACGGGTATACGCCAAATGACAACTCTATTCATCCTTTCTCTAAGCTGTGACCTATTACGGAACCGCGCCAAAACCCGAAAAAAAAAATTAAATAAAAAATTACAGTAGGTATGTACCTACCTATGTACTAGTTGGTACTAGCTAGTTATTATATCGCTTTCGCTAGTTTCGTTTCACTGATATAATTAATTCTGTAATCTATCTCCTAGGTACATACATACATTAAATTAAAATGTCTGTTGAACAAACTGAAATGTTAAAACTCAAATTAGCAACCAGTAAGTCTAATTAAAAATATGTAACCTATACCTATACCTAATTATAAAGTTAGTAAGCGCCAGTTGATTAATAATTTTACGTTTTTTTAGTAAACAAACAAGCATTACGTAAAGAGACCGAGGTTTGCAAATTGCGTAATGTTGAAAGATCATATTCTGATGAACTTGCACTCTTAAATGCTGAGATAGACTTTTTGAAGCAGCAATTAGAGGTAGGTATTTGATCCAGCAATTAAATTGTATTGCTTGCAAATAAGTACAGAAACTTTGTGTGAAACGTCGCTTATGAACATAATTTTTTGACAGGAGTTGAAAGCTACGTTATCGCAATTAAATCAACAATTTGCAATGATCGACGTGTGCCAAATATCGGAGAATAGCAAAATTAATACACAAATGCATAATGTACAAAACCATAGGGGAGGCTTTGAAATACATTTTGAAAAAGGTGTGTAATGTGTGTATGCTGCTGGGTTAAGTTAGTGAGGGAACGCACGAGCAACTTTGTCTCTACGACTTATGGCCTATCCGCACACAACAGTGCCGGCACCTAGGACCAAGTATAAGAATTCTTCGGATAGGCCTTAAGTCGTAGAGACAAAGTTGCTCGTGTGTTCCCTCCCATGGCGGAAACACACTACCGTGTCGGGGCGTGTCGTGTCGCGCTCTGTCGTGACGGTGGGTGTGCACACTTACGTGTCGTGTCGGGGCGCGATTCTGTTCAGAAATGAACGAAATAAACGCCAGACGTTTATTTCTTTCATTTCTGAACAGAAGCTTGCAGTGTTTGCCTTTGTCTGGGTGTTTTCTATAATGTATAATGGCATTTATTTACAAAAAAAATGTATTTAAGTATATTTATCAGGAATCTACTACCTAGTAACTCATTATCACGATGCAAAAACAAATTTAAAAAAAAAAGCGTCCACTTGTTCGCGCCACGAGCCGCGCGCGGGTATAGAAACACATTTGCAGGGCGTGTCGTGTCGCGACATAACCCCCACCACCTCCGTGGCGCAATCGGCGGCCAGCAGTCCGCGCCACGACAGAGCGGTCACGACACGACACGCCCTACAAATGTGCTCCTAACCATATAAAATGTATGAACGCGATATGCTTCTGGCGCGACACGACAGGCCCCGACACGGTAGTGTGTTTCCGCCATTTTAGAGTTAGCTTGTGTGTGACCATCAAAAGCCGAGCGACCGAAGGGAGCGATGCCCTTTTTATAATTAGGTACACATTTCCTAGGAATTTTATACATTTCCGGTAATATTATGCAACAAAGCCTTATCGGTCAGAGAGTCGCCTAGATTTATTAAGGGGCTATGTGAAAAAAAGAAGGGTCCTTAAAAACCAAATATCTTCTAGACTACAAAAATTTTGACTTAGATTTTTGGATATTGTAGCGAGATCGCGATAGGTGTACTTGCGTGGTTTTTCCTAAACGTTGTTCCCTAGAGAGGGCGCGCGTGCGCGTTATGGCGGAAACACACTACCGTGTCGGGGCGTGTCGTGTCGCGCCAGAAGCATATCGCGTTCATACATTTTATATGGTTAGGAGCACATTTGTAGGGCGTGTCGTGTCGTGACTCGCTCTGTCGTGGCGCGGACTGCTGGCCGCCGATTGCGCCACGGCGGTAGGGGGGGGGGGGATTTTGACGCGACACGACACGCCCTGCAAATGTGTTTCTATACCCGCGCGCGGCTCGTGTCGCGAACAAGTGGACGCTTTTTTTTTATTTGTTTTTACAGCGTGATAATGAGTTACTAGGTAGTAGATTCCTGATAAATATACTTAAATTCATTTTTTTTGTAAATAAATACCATTATACATTATAGAAAACACCCAGACAAAGGCAAACACTGCGAGCTTCTGTTCAGAAAGGAAAGAAATAAACGTCTGGCGTTTATTTCGTTCATTTCTGAACAGAATCGCGCCCCGACACGACACGTAAGTGTGCACGTACCCACCGTCACGGCAGAGCGCGACACGACACGCCCCGACACGGTAGTGTGTTTCCGCCTTTAGCGTCAGTGGCCCTTTAGATCAAAGAGGATAGTAATAATGGTAGGTATTTTGAGTATTTAAGTATTCAACTTGTATTTTATTTACATTATGTAAATAAATAACTAAAATAAATAAATAATAAAAATAAATTACGTCAATGCTATCGAATGGTCCGTCGGACGTTAAGTGAAGTACAAAATGGCCGCCACTTTTTATTTTATTTTAGTTCTTCCACCAATCACCCAAATGTCGCTGTTGCCTATGAAAATTGACGGTTATACTAAATGTGCTCCCCCTGCTTTAGATAGAACGGACGCTCGCGCAAGTCGCGCATCACATTTTTTTTTTCATTTTCTTGTGCCCGTTTGTAACGATTTGGTTTAATGTTTTGATTGTCTGTAAAACCTTCCGTGTTCTCTGGACAATATATTTTATACACCACAACGTCGTTTTTATTGAAGGGAGGCCTCCCTACAATATGTATTAGTTCATCATATAATCGAAATTTTGGAAAGAGCCAAAACACGATTGTGACACATTTCTTCGATAGAAAAAAAATCCGAAGTAACCTGTTTTTTTTTTCAAAACTCTTGTAACTTTTAAACGGTAAATAATATAAATTTTAAACTTCATATAAAGAAAGACATTAATGTTTTCTAGATATTGTAAATACAAATATTAAAAAACTCAATTAATGAATTTTAAATAGGCCTAAATGTGTTTTGGCGCTTACGTTGTTTAAAATTCGCCGGGTTCACGGTGTCCCATCTCTGTCTCTCGAAACAGGGATTGATATATACGTCGCACGGGCGGGGCGGGCTCAGTCGGCCGCAATTATTTTACGACGTAGACCCTTAAGGTAGTACCCTCTCCTTTACACGCTTTACACAAGCGACTTCTCCGAATTCAGACCCAGTCCACTAGCGACCCATACCGCTCTCTTCGCAGATGATACTGCCATCTACTGTTCAGCCCGTAGTATTCCCCCAATTATAGACTCACTCCAAACTGCCGCCAATACTCTTGGCGACTGGTTTAGGAAATGGCGCATCGAAGTCAATCCTCAAAAAAGCGCCGCTATCCTCTTCGCTAGAGGTAGCACCCCAAATCCCTCCTCCAGAGTCAAATTGTTCGGACAACCGATCCCTTGGGAAAGGAAAGTCCGCTACCTAGGCGTCACACTCGATAGGGGACTCACCTTCCGCGATCATATTAAGATTGTCCGCAACCGCGCCGCTTTCGCGCTAGGCCGACTATATTATCTGCTCAATGGGCGCAGTAAACTCTCTCTTAGGAATAAGGTGAGGATTTACACAACGTGCATTAGGCCGATAATGACTTACGCGAGTCCAGTTTTCGCTCACGCCGCGCCCTCTCATATCCACAGGCTGCAAACCATCCAGAATAGGTTTTTGCGCAAAGCCATCGGTGGGCTTTGGTTCATTCGGAACAAAAACCTCCACATTGACTTAGGTGTGCCGACCATCTCGCACCACCTAAAGCAATGCTCAATCAGATTCTTCGACTCTCTCGACCATCACCCCAATCCGCTGGTGAGAGCCGCAGGGGATTATCCAGCTCTGGCTGGCACCATCAGGTCCAAACGTCGTCCGCGGCACGTCCTCAACGACCCGGACGACGCCATTACAGTCGCCATCGAGGCGTACAAACAATTAGATTCCGCGACACAAAGCAGACACACACGTCCGTCATATCGGCCCCGCCGGCGGGGCCGCGCGTCGCGCCACCCTCCTGTAGGGACTCGGTTTTCGCGGTACCGGCACGTGCCCGGCCGCTTCTCTCCAATCCGTTCGCCTTCCCCCAGTGTCGCCATAGGCCGAGGTTCGAGCCCCCCTCTGGGGCGCCCCTAGGCAGACACTGTAAATTTTTGGCGGTGAGAGCCCTACGCTCCCGCATCAGTCCGGTGTCTCAGTAAGTAGGGTGTCAGTACACCCAAACTGATTAGTCCATACAAAAAAAAAAAAGATAAGGTAGTACCTTCGTAGAAATCGTACTTATCCCACTTATATTATAAAGGCGCCCGTTGTGAGTATGTTTGTTACTTCTTCACGCTCAAATGGCTTGGCCAATTTTTTTTATATTAGGAAAAATACGCAATCTCGTAGGCAGAATTTTGTCAAAAGTCTGAAAGTCGATAGCGTTGTATAAAGTAGATGGCGCTGCTATACATAAAATAAAACGCAAGTAACACCGCATAATATCCCTACACAAATAATTACAAAAAATAGAAATACCTACTATGTACATACCTACAATGTTTTATTTTAGACCGTTATAAGTCAGAACTACAAAATCGAGAACTTGAGAAGATGGAAACAGTAAAACGAGAATTGAGAAAACAGAAAGAGAAAGAAATAGCAGACAAGAATGAACAACATGAGCAAGACGCTCTAGCGACGGAGGCTGAATGTGATTGCATCGAGCGAGACTGCACTGTATTGAAAGTAAGACAAGTACAATAGGTAGAATAATATCCTACTATAGGCGCTTAGAAGTAAGCTAAACCCTTCTTCTTCTATAGCATATTACGATTTGTAACGGCTGTTTGAGCGGGGGATTGCCCATTGGCGAAACAAAATTTATAATAAAGATGCGCATAAGTACGCCGATGCACTTATTCACAATTATTCTACTTTTTCTTTTTTCTCCCTTGTGCCCTTTTCAGTGGTCGTATTTTTTTTCAGAAAAGGAATAATGCCATAATGCTAAAATTAAGACGCAAATTGGTTGAAACAGAAAATATAAGAAGAGATTTGATGAAAAAAAAAGGAATGGATATATCGGAGATAACTCTAAAACTTACGGATGATAAATAAAACCACCATTATACCATTCCAACCAAATAAATAGGTAGCAATAAATTTATTTTAATTTTTACATGATTTTATTTAAATATTAATTGTAAATTACGTACAGTCAAGTGCAAGTAAAACTTCACCCTTGCAGTTGCAGGCTAAGTACGTCCAAATGTGTAAAGCTTGACATGATCTTGACTACATCAAAATGCTATAACCATTTTATGAGTAGGTATTACAAAAATGAGTATTGAAATTATAAAATAACAAACAATAATAAAATTATCATTAATAATAATGGTACCTACTACCTACACGATCTGCTACTAGAAAATATAAAAGAGATATTAATGGTATTAGTTAAGAGTGTTAATTATCTAACTGTAGCAGTAATGCCACACTTCTTTTGATCCAGTGCGCAGACGGTTTATCAGAAGGTAAATAGAAAGCTAGTACAAAATTAGAGGAATGTCCAGTCGTCGCTAACACTCCCTTCCTCTCCAATGTTTTGTAAAGAGGACATCTATAACGTGTACCTTCAGCAAATTCATTTTTTATTTTTGGATATAACCACATCGCTGGCATGTTGTCATTCAATATTTTTGGAAGTTGCTCACCTATGGCATGGGTACTGCGATCCCAACGACCACCGTCCATAAACAAACCATGAACATAAACCCCCCATTCCGGAGGAGTTGGTTCGTAATCAATTTTCCGTACTTCGAAATCGAATATCAGTAAATCTATAGGAATTTTCTTCGATCGAGCATAATTCTGAACAGATCCAGTTAAAAATGCTTGAGTGAAGAAAAATCCAGACAGCCAAAATGTGGAAGGCTTACCGTTTTGGTACCAATCTTCTAATGCACCTAAACGTTCTACAAAATCTGTGACATAGCTAGGTAATGGCTTTAAACTCGGGTAAGACACTTTGCGCCAATTGTCAGGTATCCTCCCCAGAATCATTGCATTTGATTGATTATCTAAAGCCGGTGACATAACAATCAATCCTTTTACAGCCTTTTGTAAATCTTGTAAAGAATTTCGGATTTCATTTAATAACTTATTAAATCTCTCCATTTCTTGCACTAGCACAGTATTCATAGACTCATTATAATCAACGGGATATTTTTTTTGTGCTTCTTCAATATCAAACCTTTTTGGCATTTTCGATAGAATTTCTGTAGCCATTTGTACAAGAACAGTTTCTGTGTTCCCGCCTTCACCACCGCCTCCACCTTCCACGAGGACTAAGGCTGCCGCCAAAGACATTGAGATTGTATAATCTCGAGTTATACCCGCGTTCATGTGTAATCCATAAACTTCGGGTGGAGGATTTACAGGAACAGAATCAATATGTTTCAAATAATCTTGGTATTCACATCTCCGAGGCAAACCATATTGTGGGCCAATATCACAAAATAAGTAATTAGGATCATTAACCACGCCGGGATTAACATAGTTATCTAATATAGTAACTATTAGTCGCCTGTCCCAATCATCGGTCACACGCCCACCGTAATTACATTCTCCTGTCAAGTACTTTATAGCGACATATTGAATTTCTTCATATTGATTTAAAAACATTTGTAACTGCATTACAGATATATGGAAATCTGAATCATTAAAACCATACTGAATATTCCAACCCAAAGGACCGAATTTTTTCCTTTCTTGAATAACAGCATGAAAGAAACTTATGCCATAGAGTAGTTTACTAAAAGGCTTATCTTTATCAGGGCATCCTTCAAAAAATTCAGGTTCTTTCACAGGTTCAGAGATATAAGATCTGTTAAGATTATGCTGCAGACCAGTGGGAGGTTCGTTTGTCATTTTTACTCCAACCTGAAGTACTGATTGAGGAAATCTATCTGAAGGATAGCTCGTTAGCCATAACCTAAAACTTAAGTCAGTGTTTGTAAGATCAAATCCTTCAACTAATTTCTCAAGGACTGGTAACCAAGAAACAGCTAAATGACAGTTTTGAAGACATACCCAACCACCCTCTAATTGAGCTCTTTCTATCATTGCTTTTGCTATAGGACCTTGTCCTTGTCCTAAAGAAATAGAACTGAAGCGGTGCGAGTAACCCATGCGTTCACAATATTTAATCAATGCACCCATTGGGTCTGAACCTGGTGATAAAATGAATATCAAAGGAGCGAGACAGTTCGAATCACCAAAAGATTTGGCAATGTCGAATGGAGGAGGTGTTATGTATTTTCGCCCTAGTTGTTTTTCTACAAAATCTGAAATGGCTATAGTCAATTTATCAGGTCTCAAAAGTCGTATTACTAGCAGTTTTTGAAATATAGATAGCCTCTTATCCCATTCTCCAGGTAATGTTTTATTATGGGGTTCAATGTCATCATATACTTCTTGCCATTTTGATATCATGGCCATAAAATTTTCTTTAAAACCATTAAATGCTTTAAGTTCACCAATACGGCAAATTTCATCCCAACTTTTATCAGGTATCCAGTCAGCTGGTTTTTTAAGTGCGTTTTCCACAGCGATTCCTCCAGTTATTAAAAACAAATATTCTTCGTGTTGCATTTCACCGGTTGATAGCATCATTTTTGAACACATGATAAAAGAAAACATTAGTTTATCTTTGTCAAAAAGAGAACGACAGACATTACTGTATAAATTATAAGTAAATGTATCTCTCAAAAAATTAAGTCTTTTGTCTAAGTCTTTGGATTTATTGGCATTTTCTATGGAAATTATGTACAAATTTATGAACCACGTTAATGAATATTGATACATAGGATCCACATTTGGTAATTCGGTGACACAATAGTACAGGACCGCAGAATGGGACGCTATAGGTCTATATCCAAGCCTAAATTTTTCTATTACAATTTCGGTTTCCACACTAGCTTCTTGTTTCTTCATAATATCAATTGCCAATATTTTGGAAGAGTCTAACACTTCTATTGCCGATTCATCTTCTAATATATCACCTTTCGACTCCTGAAGTGTCCGTAAGATATCATCTTCCACTTGTTTAAGTGCCGCGCGATTAGCAGCTCCTTGAACGATCAACTTTTCCCTTTTTTCTTGCAAATCAGGACGCTCTTTTGCCACTACTATTCCTAGTAACTGGTCTTCTAGCCCATCTTTAGTTAACGCAAAATTAATCAGAGTTACTTTATTAAATACCTCTGGTAAATAATGAGGATTTCTTAGCTTTGTAGTCATGTACAGTCTGAAATTAGGATGATATTCAATGACATTATCTCCCAAGGCGATATATTCCTTGCCTCCCTGCATATATGTAAGTTTAAGTAAAACAGGATCTAGCGGAGCTTCAACATCTTCTAAAATACAGTCAATTAATGCAGGTTTTCCATATTCCAGACAGGTTTCTATAACTTTCATGTAATTACCATCAGTAAATTTGAGAACTTGTAAATCATTTGACTTTTCCATGGTCTTGACCCATTTGTTTGCTTGTCCTTGAGGATCTACAAGTAAAGACCATCGCATTGAATTGTCTTGTATAATAGCATTATCCACAGAAAATGAATCTCGTGGAAGCCCAGCAATACACCAATTTTGAATCTTAATATCAGTACCAAGAATATCTTTAAACACAAACACATCGGAGTGAGGCATATCTAATTTTATTACAAGCTGGCACCATTTATCTATAATTTCTATCCTCACTGGTAAAGTATAAGGCGCCAAATATGCAATAATGCCACATGCGACTAACATATCACCAGCCAAGTTATCAAATAACAGCTGTAAATTTTCAGCGGCAGAGGTCCACCGTACCTTTTCTCCTCCTAGCCCTCCAATCAATTTTTCAGCCCGGTTTAATTTATCTATACACAATTGAACTTCATCTTCCAAAGCCTTCTTTTTGATGTTGGCCTCTTCTAGTGCATCATTTAACTCAGCCAATCTAGCCTCCAAACGAGCTACCATAGCTTTTTTCTCTTCAAGGATAGCCATCGTTTCAGCAAATTCTCTTTCGGCAGCATTCAATTTAGCTTTTTTAGGAGCTACAACTTTTGCAACTGCATCGTACATATCCATTGCGATGATCCATTTGCATAAACCTTCAGCAGCCGCTGATGCTTTGGCAATAATGTGAGGCTTGAAATCTTTGTTGGATAAATACTCCTTTCTAATTTTTTGCATTGTAGCAATAGGTATGTTATCTTTATCGTAAGCCTTTAAAGATTCTAGAAAACCCATATCACCTAAAACTCTTTTACTTGGCCCCCAAAAATCAAATATTTTTTTACCTGGGTTATCTGGGTCAGGGATTTTGTCAGGTGGTATGCCTTTCATGACACATACAGCTGCCATTACTAACTTAACGGTTGCTGGAGGATTTTTCATAGATTTTACAATGGTAATATCACCTGGCTTTAGCGTATTCAGTGCTGCAATTGCATCTTCCAAAATTGGTAGCGCGAGGGCTAAATCAGCTTCACAATCCTTTTTCAACTCTTGAGCAGCCGCTGCTTGAACGTTAGCCACCTTCTGATCCTCTCTCACTTGAGATGCAGCTTTATCAGCAATAGCGGTTTCTACTTCAATTTCTTCCATCATTTTGGCCGATTTGGCTGCCATCACAATGAGTTGAGGTTTTAGTGCATTTAAATCACGCTGCATTATTGCTACTGCATCTGCAGCTTGACCAAGTTTGTCTAAACCATTAGTATATCTAAGTTTAGCAGCCCTAAGTTCCCGTTGTTTTTTATTTGTCAGTGTCGTAAAAGATTTTATCAAATTTAGGTAGGACGCTGATGTTATATAAGTTTTGCGTCCAAACTGAACAAAGAAACTTGCTGAAACAAGGCGAGCGTCGACATGAAACTGCTTACACGCTATAACAGCAGCAGCCTTGACTTTATCAGGAACATTTACTTTTACCATATAATAATGTGCTACCATTTCTAAGGCATCTTCCGGCCAACTATCATACCAATCAATCGTACAACAGTTTACTAAGGAGGGATAAAGTCTTAATCTTGTTCTGAATGAACTTCCTATTGGACTGAAGCACAACACAACATGCAGCTTAGCTTTGCATCGTCCAATAAAGAAGGCCAAAATTTGTAGTGGGCTTATGTCTAAATTCCTGTTACCACCTTGTGCAGCCAAACGTACTAATTCAAGAATTTCTTGTTTTTCATCTAAGCCGTACAAATTTGGCACTTCACCTGAATTTAAAAGACTGTCCAAATTTTGAATAAATACTTCTTCTTTTATTTGACTCTCGGTAAATAAAAAAGTAGTGTCTTTATTCAAACCTCCTGACTCACGAAGAGCATATTTAACATCATCGTGCCAATCTTTTACACTGTAAGATTTTGTGATTTCAGGCTGAAACACGTTCTGACCTAAGACAGTACTAGCTAATCGTGTTAATGATTGACGACCAGACCCTCCAACTCCAACTAACAGGGCATTACCTGATGGCATGGAAAGAAGACGACAGATTTTCGATAGATGCTCTAATGCATAGTCAAATAATACGATCGTCATTTTAGCTTTGTGCATCGTGTTATATTCCGTCAACATTGCAATTGCTACGTTAAGCACTACTTCTTTCGAAGGCATCTCTTCATAGCGACGTTCACCTTCTGCACTGTCAGTGTCCAGATAACAACCAAACATCATTGGTTTTATAGATTCCAGAGTAACTTCACCCTTCTCATTTTGATACGTATCTAAAGCTGATTCGAAAGTGTCTTTCATGAAATCGCGCGTGCATTTTTTAAGAATATCGAAAAACCAACCACGATCACCTTCATCTACTAATCTATCAAAAAATACACGCATAATTTCATGAACCCAAATTCGAATAAATGTTTTTTTACTATCCGCAGATTCTTTACGCAACAATGCGCAGCCCTGAATGACTCTAGAAAAATCTCTTAAATTGAAAATATAATGTGATTTAGCTGGAGTAGGTCTTAGACCTTCTGTAGCTTGGTCATATATTTCCATAGTAGCTGCAATAATATTTATAATAAAAGGTTGAGCGTCTTGACCGAATCCATTTCTTCTCCATCCGAGTTGTAATAGAGACATAAAAATTTTTGACATACTTTCTTTTGAAAATTCATTAATTGAATATATATTATAATGACGTAACATTCGGGCATATATTAGTTGACGACTACCACCCACTGGTCCTATAGCACCATAGAAGAATGTATCGTATATAAATAGTTTTTCTGTTGTCTTAAGGTCATACCAATGCTTTTGATCGAAATATAACCTTAACAATTCTATTGCAGGTTGCGCACCATAGACTTCTTTAGCTGGCATATTCATGTCGTCAATAAAAATAACAGCTTGTTTTCCTTTTGTAGGACCATAATTATTTTTTCGTCTTTTAACCAGTTTCGAGATAACTAAATCTTGTGTTTGGTTAGCAGAGGTAGTCGTTGTAAATGTTATAAATCCAGGTGTATATTTGTCCATATCTAAATTATTCATCAGAAAATTTTGTACATAAAAACTTTTACCAGTCCCTGTGGGCCCAATTAGCAAAACAGGATTGAAAAATTTTGTGTGTAACTTTAATAAATACATGTATTTTTCCGTCTCTAAAGTAGGAATTACAGTTTGTAAGAGATTAATTTGTTCTTTAATTACAACACCCTTTACAGCATCAGGCCAAGGCTTCCAGCATCCTTTTCCCTTAAATACATAAAAGTGATCGATAAGCATGCCCTCTGATGGAATGGAGACATCAAGCCGATCTAATTGAGCAGGGATACCATGTTCGCCTCTGAAATATTCTTTAACTAGGTCATCATACTTCTCACGTGAGTCGGTGTTTAATATACCACCAATGCCCCAAACAAGAGCCGTCATAAATGCAGCTAAAAACCATGTGCGTGTATATTTAGTATCTTCCTCTCCTTCGATAGCGTTGTCCATCAACATTACAACTAGACGAAGAGTACTTATCACTAAATTCACTTCACCAGCAGTTACCAATTGTCCACAATATTTTCTCACGTAATATACTAAGGGATCTAATAACCATTCACACATATCGAAAATAAATTCTTCATTTTCCTCCAGCCATATGGGGTTTAGGGTATTGAGCCATGATTTATAAAAGGGCTTAAAACCAAATGTAGAGGATTCCATGTATATCATACCGCATCGCGACACTGTTGCAGGTGAAGCCTGAGAAAGGTCCATAACTTCGAATATCATTGACATCACATTTGACATAGCCATGACTTCTCCAGAAGTGAGACAAAGCTTTTTGTTATCGTCTAACACGGTGTTCATGTTTTCAATCCAAACGGCGTCTACTGGACCATCGAATACTATCCATTTTTTCTCAGGTGTATCCTCCGATGCGAATTCTCGAAATGTTGTAGCCACGATACCATCAGTCCACTCGTAAGATATAGGATCAAATGCGCCATAAAGTTGTCCCATTGTTACAGCCTTTGGATTAAGAACTTTATATTTGCTGGCACATCCACCAACTTGTTTCCTTTCTTCCATTAATGTCAGTGCTTCAGCCAAAATTTTTAAAGTCATAGATTTACCAGAAAAGGGGTCCCCTACTAACATGAATCCATGTCGTACAATCATCATTTCGTATGTTTGAATGATCTTTAACAAGAAACAATCTACAGGTTGGAGATTATTTACTTCACAACGGGCACAACACGCATTCAAAAAGTTTTCATAATCAGGCTTAGGTAAGGTAATACCAGGAAATAAATCAGATATTATTCCCTCAAACAACGGTACATCAAATGACAAGAATTTCGGTAAATTAACATCAGTAATGGATCTTAGTAAAAGTATATTCTCGATCTCATTGGGAAACGCTCTCTTCAAGTTGCCAGCAGCCGAGAGTACAGTTTTGACCGCTCTCATACCGTAATCGTAATGGTTTTGAGATGATAATTGTTCTGAACATAAACGGTATGTAGTTACTATCTTTATAGATAAATTACGTGCATCCATGAAACCGAATGAATACAAAGAAATTTCTCCTATCATCGCATAATCAGGGACCATCATAGCTACGGTACGAAACAATACCTTTAGATTGTCGGGCAATTCAGACCGACCGGCATAACCGGGGTTCATAGTTATACACACGTAACATGCGGGATTTAAAGTTAAAATAGTACCTTCAAAATCAAAGGTTTCAGCATGCTGTCTTACAGCTTGTACAATACATAAAATTTGTTGCGCTATTACGGACAACACTTCAACTTCAATGCGATTGAATTCATCAAAACATACCCAAGCACCACAAGAAGCTAGACCCTTGAAAAATTTACCCATGGCCTTGTAATCTAATCCATCAGAACAGTTAAATACAACACACTGTACAGCGAGAGCTTTTGCCAGATCTTTTGTAGTTTCAGTTTTTCCAGTTCCTGCAGGACCTTCCGGGGCACCATTTAAATGAAGATAATACGCTCCGATTAATGTTCGATAACAACGATCCGTTAAAGGTGTTATTACCAGACGATCTGAATTGCCTAAATACTCATAGGCGTAATTAACCACCGCGTTAATTATTTTCACAAATACTCTTTCTTCTTCCCAATAATATCTTAACTGTGATAGCCATTGAAAATCGGTAACTTCCGTAACGTTCTTTCCCACCAGATCAAAAATAACATCTTTCGCGTGTACATCTATAACTATGAGCGCCTTAACTGTAATGCTACTTAATTTACTTAGATCAGTTCTACGAATAATTGCGACTGTTTCATTCAACTGCTTGGTCAAAAGCACGTGAAAGGCCTGAAGTTCACTAAGTTTATGGGTATTCAAAGCTTCATGAACATCCACTCCCCAATAAATTTGAGACACAGCTAAAACAACCATACCTTCCCAAGATAATATCCATTCTGCTCTCCCCAAATCAGGGTACTCATAATATGATAGTTCTGTTTCATTTTTTACAGCACTTAACATTTGTTCTTCAACTTGGACAAGCCATTTCTCTACTGAGCCACGAGCGGCGGCTACACTAATAATTTCCAAGAATTCTATTTGCTCCCCTTCCATCGAAATCATAGAAGAAATATTAAACTCTTCATCGAATACTAATCTATTAATACCTTCAAAACATTTTTTAAGATGTGGCTGTACTTTGAGAGGGTTTTTAGTTTCAGATAATATTTCTAACATTTCATCATTAGACAAAAAGAAGAAACGTGGAAAATATAACCGCTTCTTCTCCAAGTAATTATTAACACCGTCATTTATCTTCTCTAGAAATGCAGATGCAGCTCTAAAAGATTCTAATACACCAGCACCTCCAGCGATTTCGAGAGCATGCGGATCCTTTTCTACACAAGTCATATATCGTCGGTAAATGTTATTCACTTCGACAAACATGACTCCTTCCTCTGGCATTTGGGCAACAATGTCTTTTGAAGAAAATATAGGTAATAAATATAACCACTGGCTCTGAACTTTCCCCCATTCGTCAATAGTAAAATTAACTCTGGTGATTTTTTCATACCAAGCTCTTACTTGTGCTTCAAACGGCTTTACAAAAGCTGAACCGCGCATGCCAATAGTTTTGACAATGTGATCATCCAAAACACTTTGAATATCATCCAGCCCTGAAAGTATAAATATACCGGAATCTTTGTATGGGCTAGTTTTAAAGCAAATGTCAGTCCATTCAGCTATCATTTTGTTCAAGTTAGTGATTAGAGCAAGTTCTTTTGTAGCAGCCACGCTAATAATTTCATATTGATCAATGTCATCCCATAAATTGAAATCAATTATTTTACGCAATGTAGTTCCAGCAGTTGGAGTCAAATCAAATCCAGCAATGTTCGACATTTCGTCCCAATGGCGCTGGACTAAAGCTGGATTACACATTATATGCCCCATTTGGACGTTCGGCCTCCAGGCCTTTATTTCAACAACGGCTTGTGCACATAGTTTCATTGGCGCCGGAAGATTGTTAACGTCTGGGTCATCTACTAAACCCTGAAAGCGTTTTTCGACACCTTCCGCAATTTGTTGTTTGATTTTGGCTTTGTAATTTTTTGATATTTTCAAAAACTCTTTGTAATAAAAATCGTGATCTTGTTCAATTTGATCATGATCCATGTATTCGAATGGTCCATCCATCCACGTGTAAAAACTGCGCTTCCAACGATGAACCAAAAAGACGAGACTATGAAATGGATGAATAAAATCTTTCAATTCTTCCAGATCCGGGTATGAAGTATTTGGAAATTTAAAGGTAGTTTCTTCTTTGTTGATCCATTCAACGAGTGCGTCACAGTCGTCTAGTCGATGAACAAGCTTTCTTAAATACTCCAAATATTCTAATGAATGCTCAATATCGTCCATGTTATCCAAAAGTTCCAGATAAGGAGTCATTTCTAAAACTTCTCTGTTAAGAAAAGCAATTTTGGCTTGAAGATTTTCTTCCATTTCTGCTTTGAAAGCTTCAAACGCAGCTGCATTTTTGTTAAATATTGGTTTAATATCTGTTATCCAATTTACGGTACGAGTATTAGATGCTACATGTTCTGGAGTTAAAGATGTCATTTCTAAAAGATTAGAGATTATATTGATTTGTGACAAAATTCTTAATTTTAAAGCTTCAACCAAAACGGTAGAAGCATGTAAAATGTATATTCCTTGTTCAACTAATTCTGCAGCGTTTGCCGGCTCTTTAAGTGCTTTTTCTGCTATAATTTCAAATTCTGAACAAATATCGTCGTTTTCTTGCATGTGAGTTTTTACTATTCCGTCTATTATGTTATTCACAAATTCTAAAGCTTTTGCTTTTAAACCATCCACCATTCTTAGTTGGCACACGATTGCACAATTGAAATACTCATTTTCCAACACTGCTGTTATTTCTGAATCTATTGATTGGAAATATTTAATTTTATCCCGTCCTTCGTCAAATTCTTCAACATCATTTATGAATTCTTCTAATGCAGCCTTTGCTGGTTCGCCATATAGCATATTATATTTACATCTTAATGTTTTTAAATACTCCACGAGTGGGGAGAATACTTCATTTAGCTGATTCTGTAGTCTTTCATGGCCGTCTTTGTAAAGCCAGTCGTTATACTGAACAGGCAAGGCATCATAGTTGTATGGTATTCGCAAATACTGTTCTATTGGCATAAGTCTTTGTGAAATATGAGAAATTGCATCAGCAATGCTGTGATACACACCGTAAACGGTTTCAAGGGACGGATCGAAGAAGAATTCTCCATCAAAATCTAAAGCAATGTTTAAAACCGGGACCAACTCAGGATCTTTAAGCGAGTCAATAATAAAATCGATTGATCTACGCATGAATTCTTGTATTGTCATAGATATCATTTTCTTGGCGCAATTCACAAAATCTGGAACTCTTTTTGGTCGCATTCCTCTCAAGCATTTAGGATTCTTCAACCAATTTACTAGAATAGCGTACCAGGTACTCGAAACTAAATAATCAGCTTTCTTAATCTCCTCCATGATTTTCAATTGAAATTCCTCCAAATCCATAGGCCCTCTGGCTCTGTACTTAGCTAAATTAACAATCGCAGCAGGGAATGTTTTTTCTGCAGATTCAAGAACCAGCCTAATGAAAGGATGTAATAGGAGTGAGCCATCCTGTAACTTTTTTTTGAACTTGACCATCTTCTCATAATTCGCCGTGACACCATCAAATTTAAAGTGTGGTTCTGCATATCGCTTACGAGAGACCCCAGGGACCTCACGGATAATGTATTTCACTGCAAGGTCGTGAAGGTTGCGATTCCATGCTTCCTTACTTTCATCTATCAGTTCCTCCATTACTGACGGAAACGATTGTCTCAATTTCAAAGGAATTAAGCTACAAATTTTATTCTCCCAAGATTCTAACATTGGTGGAGGCTGTATTTTATCCGCGCATTCTCGTAGTGTGGCCACATACAACGGTTGAGCTCGATCCCACTTGTCTCGCTCTCGACGTGGAAGAGCAGGCTTACTGATCGTCACTTTACGCTCTGTAGCCTTCTCCTCTAATATTTTTCGATATTTGGCTTGTTTGTCCTGTAACATAAAAAAATATTATGCATATACTTGTGCAGTCTGACCTCTCTTTTCTCTACACGACGTAAAGAACCTTCCTTTTTGAGTCAAGTAAAACTTGAGAGTCATTTTTTGCAATAAGATTTTAATAAAAATACGTAAAAATACCTTCAATCGATTGTAAGGGGGTGTTGGTGTAAAAGGCAGTTTATCCATCATATGAACATCTGGTATGGGCTGCAGAATTGGTATCCGACACCCATTCTTCGTCTGTAAAAGTTTCCTCAATTCGCTCTCCTCCATTTTCGAAAGGAAATAATTCACAGAAAAAATATAATACAATATTACATTATACAAAAAATATCAACACGTATTTGAGTGAATAACTTTTTATAGTCATGACAGCGTCATAAACAGTTGTATGCAATCTAAACTAAAGAGATCGATACATGTCTTGTAAAAAGTATGGATCAAGCGCTTTAGGTTGCTAACACACTTTGTTTATATCGCCTTGAACAAAACGACCGACACTGTCGAAATTTCTTAACAGGTTTTATACATCTATGCTGTGTCACAATTACAAAAGATGAAGTCGTTTTGATGTCAATATGATAATCCCTAGTTGACATGGTTTTAAAAATTAAATGGTATTAGTTAGTCGGTAATGTCAAGTTGACATCAAAAAGACATCATAATTTGTAAGCATAATTGCACCACTGAAATAATGTTTAAATTTTTCTGTAAGGTACATAACATTAATTTTTCGGGTGTGACAGTCATTCCGGTCCGGTCCGGCGCTATAATGAAACTACCTGCAGTTAATCTTGGAGTTACTTTACAAATTCTCTAAGCAGTTGTCGGTATGAACAGCGACAGACTTGTAAAGATTACACAGGTATTATGTAGGTATATTACGCTGTCACCGTTAGTGGCTCTTGGGTTCGAGCGAAACTCTGATCTCTCCATATTCCAAGTGAAATAAGATGAAGTATTCTCTAGACAAACTTGTTATAAATGAAACAAAAATTAAACATTTTATGTGAATTATATTCGCACAAACAATGAACAGATGCACAAATATAGTATAAGTAGGTCGATTTATACATATCAGTTTTTACAAAACTTGTCCTTAATTTAATATATTTACATTAGATCACAATTATCATTGAAGTTGTCATTTTATGGTGATGAATTTATACAATAAACTGCGGGTCAACTCTCTCGACTAATACAGTCAAAAATTTCCATCTCGCTATCTCGCTTTAACAATGTTAAATATACGAGATAGCGAGTGATTTTGAGACTGTTTTTAATACGAGAATAGGCCCTCTTAATAACGACATTCGTAAAACTTCAATATGTACAGTCAGATCAAATCGTGAGAAGAAATCGTGAGCCATAACTTTTAATTATACTCGTAGATTTAAATAGTGGTTTGATAGGTGCCTGATAAGTTACAGTTAACCTATCCTTCAGATAAATCAATGTTTGATCGACAATTTTATCTGTAAGTTACGCTCTTTGGATCTTATGTTATAGTTTGTGAAACCGATAACATGCAAAATATAAGACAAAATAACGATGGCTGTGCAAAAAGAGTAGCATTAAGTGCTTAGCTTTACCCATGTATACACGACGAATTTTGCATCTATAGATTTTATATTTTGTTCCTTATCTCTGCAGCATAAGGTTCAATGTATAGAAGCTTCACAACACACCCATCGCACGAAAAGGGCATGAATAGACTATCTACAATGGAATGTTCAAAATGACAATATCTTTTAAATATACACATAAATAAATATAATTCCCGAATAATTCCAAAAATGGTAAAATAAAATGGAAGATTCGCATTTTCATCGACTTCATCAGTCTTTATTCGATGTTACTTGTAAACATTCTCAAATGAAAATATCATGGCACAACTATAAGTACTTACGTTAGGAACGATATAAAATAATTTCATTTCTATAAAATGAAATATAATATAAAAATATATTTTTTATCCGCCCAAGTAAAAATATGGATCCCAATTAAAAAAATTGCAAGAACGCTGTCAATTCCAAGAATTCGCTCCAACAGAAGCATGTGATGCGAATCGAATGAGACTAACAACGGCACCAAACATTTACATATTTCTGTGAACACTTTGTCAGTATGGAAAATTCTAAAACTATCCGCACAGAATGTTCGAAAAAATATTCACTTATGTGAAACTGTATGTAACAACAACTTGGTCAAGCAGACGGGGCGAAATGAAATCAATGGCGCAGCAGGCGGCGTGGTGGCGGCACGAAAAGTGCGCCGGCGTCGACTGCCGCGCCGATGGCTTCAAGACCAGTCCCATGTCTACATATTTACAATCCGCGCCACGAGAGATGATACCTGATTGATTGCTGATTTGACTCGCGCAGCAGACGATATCTAGTAAAATGGTATAGAAAACTCTACTGCGCAGGTCGATCACGTGATACGCCAGGTCTCATCTCTCGTGGCGCGGATTGTAATGCCACTCGCCGCGTCGGTGACTACGAGTCCGCGACCTAAAACGTCTTACAAAGTGTGAAAGCTTCAATATAAATCCATACCATTATAACCAAAACATTTACCACCGTCCCGCTTGAAATGGAAGAGGGATTTTAAATTGCCACCGATGAGTATTCCCTGTACCCTAAATATACGACTAATATAACCACATGGGATATAAGCACTTTACTCTGAGCATTACCTGAAGCTCTTACAATAAGTACACAATAATTATATAGTCCTTCTGATCCTACCTATGAAGGCAATAGTCTTCTATAAACGCGGACGCAACGTCAGACTTCCGCAATGTGAGGATCGATTCGTAAAATAATTATTTATAATCTAATGATTTTTGCCCATCCTCGGTTATTGCGATAATTGCGCGATTGCATCTGTCAAATTCTCAATAAATATTTGACGATAAATTGATATAATTGCAAAATTATCGCCACTTGAACGCCGATGCAACGTCAGCGTTTATAGGAAACCAAGTAAATTTTTACATTGTGACGAAATGTATGATATGAATCTAATGGTGATGTTTATAGAAAACCACAGCCTTATAAATTTAATGTATACACGGAAATTTTTGTACCTTTTTTCCATTTAAACGTATGTCCTCACTGCAAAATATTACCGCACGGTTATTATTCTAGCCATCGATGTAAAGTGATGACGTAATAACGAATGGAATCAGTAACAAGGCGGCGATGCGTAGGGCATATCTAACGATTTACATCAATGATTCTAGCCGTTTAAAATCTGTCCAATCAAAATGTATGTACAACCCGGTTACAATATCCGTGGATCTGGCGTCGATGACGTCACGTCGGCGGTCTCTCTCTCTCGCGGGGAGGTGAAAAGAGAACGAGTACAGGCTTCACATTCCAGCGAAACACCACGTATGTACATTAATTGATACAGAATTTTCGCAGTGCAGTACAACGTATACAGGAATTTTATTTTATAATAAAATATATCATTAAGCAAATTATGAGCAACATAATTTGGAACACATGTACAAAATCAATTAGATTATTTTTATTATGAACATTTTTTTTTACAATTTTTACCAAAATATTTATGTACACTTGTTCTATGATATTATCGAAATGATTCTTTGTGATTTACAATTTCGTATCATATTAATAATATACATGATTATATTACAATTTTGTATACCAAACGGCATATTTGCTCTCGCTACACTTGGATTTGCTGGTAATAAAGACAGAATTTAAAGGGGAAAATAGCCTTCATTTACATTTATAAAACGCATATCAACGAAGTTCACTATAGCTGAGTGCGTTTAATGTAAATAAATATCATATGATAAAATAATTGATTTAAGTTACATACTAAAATTGATGGACGAAATTTATAATATCAATATTATTATTTTAAAGTCAATTAAACACAAAACAAATAACAAGAGCAAATGTCCGTAGCATACGTAAATAATATAATTACTAAAGGTCGTTCCACACGGCAACTACATACTATATGGGGCTTCTAAACAAGTCATATTTTACTGTAATATTGCCATTTATTCGTTTGTGTAGTCCATAATACGTGGCCCAGCCATAGATTGCTTGGCCATCAGTTTCAATATAAATATTATGTTTGTGATGGCCAGGCAATTAGTTGCCACAAATTGTAAAAATACATTGCCATTGTAGTTGACGTGCGTGTCGACCACAGAGTAGTAAATATACGTACAGATACACAATTTATACCATAGAGACGAACTGGTATACAAATAGACAAGTAGAAGTTCATGTACATGTTCTACGTACCATATTATTATCTATGGATTTGATTTGACACTACTGCCTGATTTTATTTTCTCGCGTATGGAAAACCACTAATAGTCTACAAAATTCAGTTGTCGATGTATCATACCATATATAACCATTCGTAATGCCTGCATAAGTGTTCAACCTATATCTGCACGTATATTTAGCTAATAGTTAAAAAGAGATTACTTTTACGCCCGGAACACAGTGGGCCGACTGTAAGGTCATACGCTGGCGCCTAATAGCCGCTCGTCAGCAGAGTGCTCCTCCTCATCAGACCCTGACTTGTCTTTCTTGATGGATTGGTAACGAACCTAAAATAATAACAAGTGAAGTGGTAAACAAATTACTTCATCATCATCATTTTTTGCCTTGTGTCACTGCGCTGCAACAATGTTCTGTTGTTAATGTAGGTACCTAAATGTGTTTTTGTGTCAGTTATACAAATAACGTTATACTATCATATATCATGTCAACCCATATCATCCCACTACAGGGATACGGGTTTCCCTTGAATCGAAGGGAATTAGAGCGTACTCTGCCACGCTACTCCAATGCGGCATTGGCAGAGAAAGATAATTTTCTTGTGATTTTTTCAATTTCAATGAAATAGGCTTTAATGCATAAAAAACTATTTGATAGTATTGGAAATTAGATATAATAGACAGACGGAAAAAACGTTTTTTTTTACATTTTGTCTCTTATGGCTCTACTATGGTTGATTGTTTTATTTCATTATAATACTTGTGATACAATTATTGTAATCGTCTAGATTACAATATTTGTATCACAAGTATTATAATGACCGCATAAGGTTATCGACCTTGCCGATATGCGCGTCAGTATAACCCAAAAATAGTGGCCGTAATGATAAACTAATGAGTTCATGTACGTACCTTCGTCTTAAGTTTACTGCTTACCCCCCTCGGGTGGTACATTAGGAAGTTATCAGTCACCCAAAATATTAAAATCTGAAATGAAATAAAACAATTTTTTTTATATTTTAATCGTTACATTTATACTATGGTTCATTCTAGCGGCATTCTCGTAACAAATAAATAACATTCAAACGTGTCAATCGCCGTCTCAATTATACAAAAAAATTGAGCGGGATAGCGAGAGATTGACACGAGATTTAGGGAGGGAACGCACGAGCAACTTTGTCTCTACGACTTAAGGCCTATCCGAAGAATTCTTATACTTGGTCCTAGGTGCCGGCACTGTTGTGTGCGGATAGGCCTTAAGTCGTAGAGACAAAGTTGCTCGTGCGTTCCCTCACTTAAACGATTTTGTTACGAGAATAGTGCCACAGATCATTAAAAAAGCCGGTCAAGTGCATGTGGGAATGCACCCTGGCCGAAATTTTTATATCAGGGTGTATAAAAATTCCGGGCATTATTATCTCTGGCCGGACATTATTGAGACTGGCCGGTCATTACAATCACTGAGCGAATATTATTATTATGTAGGGTTTACGCGTTATGTGAGGTATTTTTATCCCAAACGATAAGTATACATATGACAACAAGTTTCAATTTTATTGAGTCTAATAAATTCATCACGAGATAAGTGTTAATTAGTGAGATATAAAACTCAGTTCCATAGGGTTCACGTGTTTACACTGTATGAGTAGCATCCGAGTAGTCTTCCGATTCTATAATGGTGAAAACCCGGCTTTTAAAGTAGTTCTTCACATTACCATGTTTTGTTTTCCTTTTTTTCTTACTTTTCAGAAAATTAACAGCATATTAACATAGATAAACATTAATAAGCCGACTATTCGTGAGTTATTTAAATATAAAACCTCAGACCAAATAAGGACTTCTTATTTGGTCTGAGTATAAAACGTCACAAAGTGGAAACACGCTCAATCCGTTTACAACAACAATATTGGAACAAGGTCTGTACAAATATTTGGTCAAATGTCTTTAGTTAATAATGGAAAGGTAATATTTTGTGTTGACTGTATGTACGTAATTAACTGTAGTATATACGTCATACCTACAGTTATGTAAATAGAAATTCGTCAATATCAACTGCGTAGTACATAGCAACATCACTCAGTCCCATTCCATTTGGTTAACGGAATTTAAAAGCCGTCTGTGTAATAAAACTAAACTAGTTTGTGTAATATAAGTATAACTATTTAAGGGTTAGGTCGGTTTTAAACCTAAACCCATTAGAAAGACGACTGGTAGGTATAGAACCGTTGAGCAAAAACAGACGACAGTTCCAAGATAATCATCGACCTCTTCTAATTGGATAATTTGTTTTTTTTGTTGTCGTTTTGAACACATTATAATTTACTAAATTTATTATTTTGTATAATTTAATTGTGTTTATGAGATACATAATTTGGAGAGATCAATGTTTTGACAGTATAGTGGTGTTGGTAGCGATCCTACTATAGCATCAGAGGGCGCGGGTTCGCCGTTCGATTCACGCTCGGGGCAAAAATTTAAGTGATGCCATTTGACTTTGTTCTCGAGTCTGGGTGTTTTCTGTGTACTATAAGTATATAATTTACAATAATAATCATTTATATATATCTTTTGCCTGGTACCCTTATCACAAACAGCCTATCTTACTTTGGGGCGAGGCGACACTGTGTGAAATGTGTAGAAATTATTTTTCATCAGTTTTTCGCAATTAAGCGCACAATGAGAAGTTATTATGTTAGAAATATTTTGAATACTTACGTTAACAAAGAAAGGTATGATAAGCATCACAACAGCCAACTCTAGTCTCGGGTCTGAGACGGGCGAGAGCCTCAATGTGGACAGCACTGCTACCACAGGAGGCAGTCGCAGTACCAGAGCCAGCACCGACTTGGCGAAAGTCGCAAGGGCTGCATATAATATGCATTGGCATATCCATGCTGCGCACATAGGTGGTTTGCCTGGAATTACATTTATTATTAGTTATAGACACGAGCAGCAATTTGCAGTTTTAAAAAGAAATTATTTCCGCGCGAATGTTTTGTGTAGTATCAAACCAGTATGGCTATGTCCGTTCTGCGATGTAATGTGTTACAGATTATGGCGAAAAAAATTCGCGCGGTTTTCACAGTGCGGACAGGCCCTTATGCTTCATATAAATGTTTTTCGCAGTGAAGACGCTGATGGCAGTTCCTCACCGTGTTAAGCAGACGAATGCTAAATTATAATAAGCGTTAAGCAGAAATATTTGCAGTTAAATGAAATATTAAAAATATACTTTTAAAATCACAGTAAAATACTTGCAATATAATACCAGCCGCAGCCGTACCGCAGTCGTAGTGCCGACCAGCTGACATTATCTCGACAACTTGTAATAACAAACAGATATGCTTCTTTGACCACGGACTAAGCTTCACTCACAACTAAGTGTACCATCTCCACGAGCGAGAGAATCGCGACGAGTCTGAATGAAAATCGCAGTGAGACACTTTCTAATACAATGTATATACGATTAGGTGGGTCGACGTATATTGTTATCGCGATTCTGTCGCTCGTGGAGATGGTCCCTAATAAAAACAAATTAATAAGACTTACCATATTCTCCAAAATTAATGAGTGGTATATCGTAATTCCTGGCGTAGTACTGTGCCATTCGAATGCCTGCCCAAATGATGAGCAGTCCAAGTGTGGAGTCCAACATAAAATTTACTATGTACCTGGTGAAGAAATTACATGGGTACTTTACACATTCTACAGAAATGTACAGACAGCCGCAGTGAAATCTGACCACCCAAACGAAGTAAGAATTAGGTTCTTTTAACTCTAATCAGATTTCTACGAAATTTCATTTAAATACATTGAGAATTACATGAGAAACCATAATTTTTACTCTGCAGCTGTCTGTACCTCTGCCAATCTGCAATGGAGGATCGTGGCAGAGTGTGCCCTAATCCCCTTCGATTGAAGGGAGACCCATACCCCTGCAGTGGGATGATTATGGGTTTATATGACATGAAATATAAAGGTTGCCTTATAGAAGAGGCGTTTGACCTTTGTAAGAGGATAACCAGACAAGGAAAATAATAATGAGACATTTGGTGACACAAAAACATTTTGATCTGATGATGAATGATAAAATGACACATTAAATCACATGCTGTTATATCTAATAACCAGTTCCATAAATATATTTAAAGTTAATGAAATCTATTTATATTAGATTAGATATTAACTTGTTCTTTAAGCAGTTCAGTTTCTTTTTAATAAAGTATCAAAAATTGTTTTTAAATAAATTTAAATAAAAAAGCATCCTCCATTATGAAGTTGTTAAGATGTTCTGCACAACAACATCTTAACAAAGTAATAATGGAGGATGCTTTTACCCCTTTAATAATAAAAGTAATAATAAGATATAAAAACATGCATAGGAATACAAAATCGCATACATGTATAATATTACAAATTGATTAAAACCAGTACGAATATGTGACCTTTCATATAATTTTTGATAAGACCAATAGGCCACATTGACAATATTAGAGATAATGATAATTAAATCAATAGAGTTAATAAATGAAGCTCTTTACTCTTTATTAACCTGCCTCATATGAATATCTTAACTTTTTTACTCTTTTTCGTCTATTTAAATAACTTTACTATGAAATTATTGTTCATGCCTATAGCACACCGCTTGTAATATCAAAATCTCATAAACATAAACAATCCAAAGTATTTTCAAATTTTATGTTGTTTGTTGTATAAGTGTCCATTTTTGTTTCTCATAAACATACTTATATGCCAAACAAAAAAAATGTTAAAGTTCAAACTTACAGTATTTATGAATCACAGACATTAGGAGAAGAGAATGCACAAAGCATTAATATATTGTAAGTAATTTAAGCAAAAACTTATTTATATTTTTTTTAAAGTACCTACCATGTACATGGGTTTCCCGTAAGGTGTGGTGAAAGCCAGACGTTAGCAGCGTGTATTATAAGAGCACCCAGGCCTTGCTTTGAAGTGTCATAGAACCAAATGAGCCATGGTCTTCTTGCATATCGGGGTTCGCAAAATCTTTTACCTATTAAGTAATTTAATAATCATTTACATTTTAAAAGAAAAAAGTTGTAAAACTATGTCAACAAAATACATTATTCAGATAAATGAAGAATCATTTGTTTGCTATGGAAACTATTTCACTTATCGGTACTTTAAAGTGAGTAATGCTTCAGTAAATATTGCAAAATCATTCTGCAAGTAAAGGTCTAAATTGTAATACTTGTTGCCTTGAACTCTGCGCTTTCAGTAAAATTAGTAAATTTACCTATCAAACAAGTGAATGCAAGTACAGCCAGTAAGAACTGCAGGAACCACCCATAATAGTCTGTGAGGGCATCTTTGGAGCAATGGAGCTCGGATAAATAGTAAATATAGTCTGAACTGTTATTCATTTTTCATGTCTTGAACTGAGGGGCAAAATACTTCTTCGTTACTTTCACTACGTTAACGAAATCCAGTACATACTTATAAAATATCAAACTATGAAAATATTCTGTATATATCAATAAAACCACTAAATATGTTAAAAAACGCAATAAATAATTTAAAAATATAAAACTATGAATAACACATTACACTTGACAACTTTTAATTCCAAATGACATTTTTTGTATGACAACCATGACATAAGGAAATTGACATTTGTTTGACATTTTAAAATTTCTTCTTGATTTTGTGATGGCAAACATTTAATGGACTATAACAAAAAAAAAATTTTTTTCGATAAAATTATTTTATATATTTTTGTTTTAAATAAGCACCCTAAGTCCAAAAAGTTATGTATTAAAATCCCTAAGTCCAGTTTTAAATCCCTGTCCAGTAAAAATCCCTAGTCCAAAAGCTAAGGTATGGGCCAATCACAGACCATTTAAATGGTCTGTGGGTGGGGCCAATAGATCGTTTTTCTCAATAACAACTCAATTTTGATTTTACGGCATTATAAATTTTAAAAACACGCAAGTAAAATTTTTTGCCCGTGTTTCATGTTATAAAGTATTTTGATGTGGTTTCAAAGATAAAATAAAACTTTACCGCCGCCGCCATGCGCCCACACAACCTTTGAAAAAGGTCGTAAGACATCATGAACTTGACCATTCTAGGTACACACACAGTAGTTACTTCTAGCAAGCAAGAAATATTTTAATTTTATTACTATTCTTCGCGTCAACTCGTGAACGGGTGCTGCCTGGGGGGACTGGTCTGCTCACTCTTGTCAGTACTGACTTTTTTATTTTATTGTAGATTTAAGACTTGTTCATTCCACACCATTGTGTATAACATTCCGCGTATTCTTCTTATAAATATATTTTAATGTACTTAAACCTACATTGTAACTAATGAGTGGAAAAAAAAAAGAAAGTACAAAATGACAAAAAAGGCCATAACCGGTTTTCTTTCGCCATTTCTTTTTACCGGTTGCCATTTTGCTTGTGTCCGAAATGGTGGTAGTATATAACGTAGTTTATTTTCTTTATTTAAACAAGTTGTAAATGACAAGAAAAAGTGCCTGTGAAGGTCTAATTTCTGAAATAAACGATTTCATTTCATTTCATTTCACTCTCTTAAACTTGTCTTGTCACTTGTGAGTTGTTTCACTTCTCATTTGTCACTTCTCACTTGTTACTTCTCAAAATGTAAACTGGGCTCCTAGGAGAGTCCTGTGTGTTTCATTCAGGCGTTAGAAAATCTTAACGAATACACTGAAATTACAAGACGCATTATGAAAACGAATATAAGAAAAAAATCAAAGAAACTAGGCAAAGCTCAAAGTTGTGAGGAGGACAAAAGCATTATAAATTACTAGCTTTTCCCCCGCGGCTTCGCTCGCGTTAATTTTATGACATGGATCTCGTTTGACAACAAAACAACCCATAGCGCGTATAGTAGAAAAAATATTTTCCCATTGGAACGACATACTTTCACGGGATAAAATGTAGCCTATGTTGGGCTCTCTCTGTACCCCTAACAATATGTATGCATATTTTCATAATGATCGGCGCCGTGAAGGAATAACAAACAAACAAACAAACTCACTTTCTCATTTATAAAATTAGTGAAAAGTAAAAAAGTAAAATAAAAATAAGGAGTAAGGTTAAGGAAGTAAGGATTATTTTTTATCCTATTGTCTGCCGCCGTGCAAAGAATATTTTTATTAATTTTTTATTTTTTGAACTGACTTGACATCACACTGGCAGCACTGCAATATATTAGCTTCTGCGTGCGCTGTGTCCGCCATTGCCGCCATTTTTAATCAATTTCTTTTACAAATTCATAAAATAATTAATTACTAATTAAAATTAAAGTTTAATGGTTTGTTTATCAGTTGGAGAATTTTGTGGCTACTGTACATAATATTTTACTCGAATAGCTTGCAGTTGAGGTAAGTTAGCTAACATTTTTCTGTTTTGTCGTTGTCTTTGATCCAACGTCATGTTATCGATTATTTTACGGCCGGCTAGTTATTGGATTGCCTGTTACTTATTCCCTAAAAGATTATTTACAATGAAATATTGATTTATTTTAAATATGTTAGACAGCGACTTTGTCATTGCTTTTCTTCATTGTATATTTTATAGGTTACGTCGTAATTTACCAGCAACATTGTTACGTCTTTTGTAAAATATGGGATAGTAATGAAATGGTACTTTACTTGCATAATGCCGGGAATATGCTCGCACGATATTTTTGTCGAATGTAAATTTCGGTAGGTAGTTACACTTTCGGTTGCAGAACAGACTTTTAGATAAATCTTGGCGGAGGGTTTTCTTCTTGAAAGAAAAAAATATATTCGGTGCCATGTATTTAGACGCATTTTGAAAAGGAAAGCTTGGATACTTGTCAGTTATGTAGCGTTCATTTTACATTTATTTGCACACTATTTTGATTTGTATATATTAGCCAGTATAGCCAGTAGTCCTCCTCGATAAATGG
Organism: Endotricha flammealis; assembly: GCA_905163395.2. Lineage (NCBI taxonomy): Eukaryota > Metazoa > Arthropoda > Insecta > Lepidoptera > Pyralidae > Endotricha > Endotricha flammealis. The sequence goes on along the minus strand of LR990870.1, from coordinate 4,653,757 downwards.
GCTATCCAACACCAAAAAAACTTGTAAATTCGAGTCTCTAGTTCCTATGATGAGCCCATTCTACCTAACAAAACAAACAAACTCTTCAACGTTATAATATTCGTATAGATGCATTATTGATTTCAAAATAACAAAATTTCTAGAATCTTTACATATTATTAAATGAAGTCGCTTCCTGCTGTGTGTCTGTCCCTATGTATGCTTAAATCTTTAAAACTACGCAACAGATTTTGATGCGTTTTTTTAAAATAGATAGAGTGATTCAAGAGGAAGGTTTATACGTATAATACATTCCGAAATTCCCACGGGAAAGCGGGATACAGATGCGGGATGGTATAAATTAACCAAACACTTAACGGGAAACACAAGTACATAAGAAACATGTGTCCTAGTGTACTCACATACTGTTCCCCTCATCAGCTCTTGTATTCTATGGTGTCACAATATGAAAGATGAGAACTAGAGTAAATACAAATAGCCCTATTTACCTATTCTGTCTTCGACAATACCAATATTTTTTTTGCTGGTGGTGAATTGAGTCGTTTTCTGAGGAGACTATTCATGTCTACTTGTTTGCCTGCAGTGTTTGTGCAGGATTGACATGTTTTTTTAACAGGGCTAGTAGTCGTTAATGGAGATTTTTTTAAATCTCACGATATAAAATGTTTCTCATACCAAAAACAAAAATACACAACTCATTATTATAGGGACAAATATTCACTTACTTCTCCTTTATTTAAGTCACATATAAGAGCTTATGTGTTTTTATTAAATTAAAAGCTTTTATTTAACTTGCACTGTATGTATGTAAAGAAGATAGTTCAGTAAATGAGTGCTTACAAGGGGCATGTGGATGGAAAAATCGAAAGCAGAAACTTTGACTTAGGAACTTTGTTTGGACTAATTAGGAGATAAACATACTAAAAGTCCTTACCCCTCCAAGGTGAGCCCCAGGGGGGGAGCACAAAGGTCCCGTTTTTAGGTTTGCTTATATCTCGAAAACGGGGCGTCGTATGAAATTTTGTTGTACTACATTAATGAAACCTGATAAAATTCTCTACAACTTTGGCATTCACAGTTTTTAGGGTTCCGTAGAAATTCAAATTCAAAATATATTTTTTTATTCAAATAGGCCTAATATAAGCTCTTTCGAATCGTCACAATTTTTTCCTACCACCAGTTCAGACGGCAGATTTGTGCTAAAACTAACAAGGAACCCTTACAGTTTCGCCATGTCCATCTGTCTGTCTGTCCGCGGTCTAGCGCCTAAACGCTTAATGCTAGAAAGCTGTAATTTGGTACGTATACATAACAATGCTAACAAAGTGCTGGAACAAAATTTTGAAAAATATTTTTTTGGGGTGCCTCATGAAAAGTAGAAATGAAATTATTTTTTTTCCGCGCCTACCCCATCTTGCGGGGTGTCGTTACATACAATGATCCGTTTTGGAATTATTTACATTTATCGTGTTAATTTTAGTTTTGCGCCCCCCCCCCCCCCCCCCCCCCTCCGAAAGTCTTATGTTTAGAACCGACGAACTTATAAAATTTATTTGATAAAAAAAACGTACAAATGTCATACAAAATGTCATTGTACTCGACTGTAAGCAAGCAAAGCGTAGCCCTACATTGTGTACAGTGTCGTCTGAGCGGTCTGAGTCCATTTGGGTTGTGTACAATGGCCTGAATAATGATTTGCTGCATTCATCGTGGTATAAGGCTTCCACTGCAACCAGATCTTTACTATTGAAAAACTGAATTATTGACGCTAAACGAAACGGCCCACTATTTCTTTGCCCCAATCATCTCGTCTTGCATGCCCAGCCTCAATGCACGATTCTTTAAAGGCTACATTTCTAACAGAGTATACTGTCTGTCGCTTTTCAATTGGTTTTTCTTTTCATTTTCAAATGCGCATGCACAGAAAAGGCAAAGTTTTGGCATCAAATTTTGGTTTTGATGATCTCAAAGTATGAGTTCCGGAGGGTCGAGCGGACGGAACACATTTTCTTAGATCAGCTTTAAGAGGGCGCACCCAAATCAACGCAACTCAAAATCGAAGCGTGTTATTTTACGAAACTACTGAGCCACGAACATGAGCGTGCGCCGGCGAAGACAAATGATTTTGATACTTTTATGATAAGACTTCACTATTTAATATCGAAGTTCATGTGATTTTAGCTACAGACCTATTTCTATGTAGAACATAAGTATTGTTATTATGTAATTGAAATTTTTTTTCGACATTCTTCATGTCTCGTTTGGAAATAAATACAAATAATGTATCTTTACTCGTGTATTAATGCCTATGGATTATGGAGAAGTATAACAATAAAGTACTCATAATAGATATAGGTACATATAATTATTTGTATTAGAAACATGTGTTTCTAATTGGCATACATAGACTCTACCATCTATCAAATATATACCAATTCTGGTAAAATACATTTCTTGTAAAATTTCACCAATTTCGATTCCATCTTTGATGACAAAAATTCAGTGTTGCCAGATTTAGAGGTTTTCCCTAAAACCTAGGGGTTTTTTCCAGGTCGTTGAGGTTTTTTCGAGGTTTCGATGTTACTAAATCGATCTATGGGATTTTCTGAAGGTTTTCCCTTTTTTACAAACTTGATTTATTTTTAATATTATACAATAACACCAATTTAGTTGACCAAAGGAAATGAATAGGATACTTGATAACTGGCAACAAATTCAGTTTTCAGGTTGCATGTAGTATCCTTAACCATACTAATATTATAAATGTGTGTTTTTTTTTGTCCTCCCTTCACGTCGAAAGTAATGAACGGATTGATATGATTTTTTTATTGGGGATAGTTTAAACTTTTTTCCCACGGGATAAAGAGATTCCCATGGGAAAAATTATTGACTTTTTCCCTTGACCACGCGGGCGGAGCCGCAGGTAACAGCTAGTATTTAGATAAACTGTATCATAAAAATCGTCAGAGGATTTTCATGATCATAGTTGGGAAACTAGGGGTTTTTTCAATTTAACTAGAGGGAAAGGTCAAAAAAAATCTTGCAACACTGCAAAAATTCGTCATCTTTTTTAATTCTGGCAGTCTTCAGACGAAATTGGGGCCCAAAAAAACCTTGCAATTCGATTTTTTTTGCCATATTTGGAGAGTTATGATATTGGTCTGTAATGCACAGTACAAAATCGTGTTATTTTTTATCCATACGGAAATAAAAGCAAAAATTTTAGAAAACAAATTTTGATTTTGTGAAATTTTCAACAAAAATTCAATTAAAATATTTTAAAAAGGCCTTGCTAATTTCGTAAATACTTCATTTGAGTAAGATCTACAATTGTTTTCTATCCAAAAAAAGGAAAAATAATTGCTCTAAGTTACTCCATTGCAGAAAAAAAGCCATAATTAAAAGCATCAGCAGGTAGCAGTTTTTGAAAAAATTGCGAAATTTTAGAAATTTTTGCTCCAGGACTAAAACTATGCATTTTTCACAATGTTTTCTACACCTATATGTATTAAATTACATACATTACCTACAATGTGAGACCAATCGCAGCTCTATTGATACCATAGGAGCCAAGCTGTGGCTCTTCATATATGACCTAATTTTACCAAACATTGAAATTTTCAAGTTTTACGTACTTCGCGAAATATTGGAAAAAACCACGTAACCTACGAAGAACCGTCACTGAAAATACTTTGTAGTAGATTTAACTAGCTTTTATTAGACCTCATAGCGAAGTTTGTGAGACTAACGGTTCACCCACAATCTCAAAAAAACGAAAAAATTAACAAATGGGTTATAAAGAGAAATGATTCTTTGGTTGGGATTACGATTCAATTCCATCACCAGGATGGTTTTCATTTTGAAGAAGATGAAAAGTACGGGCTCTTGTTTTTCTGCTCCTTCATCATACGGACTGAAACATATGAAACAGCAATTTTTTTTTCGATTTCGCAATAATCGACCTCCTTAGTAGAACTTGTCATATATTATAATTTATAACCATTATATTAATTATAGGCCTTTTAGCCCTTGCTTTATTTAAATTTTCAACATTTCGTCTTTTTCTTTTTTTAGATAAAAACTGCTTATTTTTGTTCCTCATACTCTGAAACATATTATATTGTTGTTGTCACTAAAAAAGTAAATAGTTCGTCGTCATATCATCAAAAAGTCATATTTTACTTACCAAAGTATCTAGATTGTCGGTCGCGCTACACGGTTTGCACTGCGTATGGGCACAAAAATTACGTGAGGTCAATCCTGCGCCGGAGCGACGTGACCTCTCTCCGCAGAGCCGGCGGCTGGACTGAGTCGTAATAAAAGACGCGCGCGGTTTTATAGTGGTTTTATGGCTATATTAAAAAATTGGTAGAAAAATAATGGTAAACATTTATCATAAATTTTGGAGCCTAGATTTTAGGGAATACCTTTATCTCTTAGATGATGATAATATTGACATAAAATAACTAAGATTTAATGGTGAAAACAAACATAACAACGACTTGACTTTCTTCATAATTTCACTTAGTTTGGATGTTAATATCTTATTTATGTAACAAAAAATTACAAAAATGTTCTACTAACTATATGCTTAAGTATATTTGCCGTTAGATTTTATAATTTATTTCTTACAATTGGCAGCATTACGGGGATATTTTGACATCCGAAGTTGGCACTGAACGTGAAATCGAGAAAACACTGTTCGGTTATCACGATAGCATTCATAAATATTCCATTACATGACAAAATGTTTTCTACTAACTATTTAGGCAACAATATTGTCTAACATTTTGTGTAATTCATAAGTCTGTTAGAAAAGTTTTTTATAGATATTAAGAGCTTCGAAAAGTTCAGTTTTCGCTAAACTGAGCTAACGCCTGTGTGCGCCCTCTTAATGCTGTCGAGTCTCGTGTATTGTTTATGACAAGACGTGTGAACCGTCAGCGACTTCAAATCTTTAAATTGTTCATCAAATCGTCGGTTCTGAGTTTACTGGCAGAAATCAGCGAATTAATGCCCTTTTCACCGACCATGGAAACATTGTCTCCACCTTCTTCCAGCACTTCCTCACAAAAAAAACACTTGTCTATCATGTTGAAATGCGTATGTGCAAATATATTTTGTGACTGCTTTCCTGCGTACCCGGTAACGCACACAGTCACAAAATACCAATATAGAACCGAAATAACAACATAAGCCCGAAGGCATCTTGATAGATATTATTGGGAGTTTTAGCCAGTTTAAAAGTAAACTGTTTCCGCCTTTACCGTGTGGAGGTACTCCCAGCTTATGTTATTTTTTAATAATGTGTGGGTGAGCAATAAGAACTGATTTTAGCAAATTCGTATTGTTACAATGCTTTTTCGGAACTTATAGCTAGGCAATGATTGGAGATAGCTAAAAAGTGTGAAAGCCAAAGTTGTAGAGAATTTTATCAGGTTTCATTATGTAGTACATTTACACCTCGGAGGGGTAAGGACTTAGTATTATCTCCTAACTAGTCCAAACAAAGTTCCTAAGTCAAAGTATCTGCTTTCGACTTTTCCATCCACAAACATTCGTTACCTGGACTAAGACCGATTGAGCTGAAATTTTGCATGAATATGTAAATCAGATGACAATACAATATTATGATAACAAAATTATGATATAGCCGTTTGTGTTCCGTTTTTCATACAAAACCGTTCAGACCGAAAACCTAGAGGGTACTTCCGGTTGTCCTAGAAACATGAAATTTGGCAAGAAGCAAGATTATTTAGCACAAGCACAGGAATAAATCTGAAAATCGTTGTAGTTACATTACAAAAAATTTACAAATTATAGACTAGTACCGCCTCTCGAAAATAGATGGCGATGTACAAAATCTGAATGACGCTATGGTTTGCTTTTTCGTATACAGGGTTACTGGTAATTGTATGCTATCCTCTCGGGGGGGTTGTAGGTACTGTTATTTGGGATTGATTAACCCTTTAATGTGTCATGCAAAAGTGATTAATTTTCTTGATATATAAATAAAAATTTTAATGTTCTTTTTGGAGAAAAATCATGCATTAGATAAAATATAATAAACAAGCTTTTATGTCATATAAATTGTGTAATGTAATGACATAATAAGTTGATAGTAAAAGTTTTAAAAGAAAAGTTTATTCTATTCTTTTTAGCGCAATTAAATAAAAGCTTGTTTTTTTAAGACTACACGTGTATTATCGGGAGCGCTCAACCTAGAAAGCTGATATATTTTTTTATAGAGATTCCCTTTATAATGTTGACAAGGATAAAGTCGTTTTTTTTTTAATTCCCACGGGAACGAACTTATTGGCATTTCCGCTTGACCACGCGGGCGGAGCCGCGGGTAGCTAGTTGGTAAACAAATCTTAAAAAATAAGGATCTATTTTTGGGAAAAATTCGGAAAATACTGGGCGATTCGATTCCTGCATCCTAACTAATATGACAAATCATACCTACTAATATGATAAATGAGAAAGTGAGTTCGTTTGTTTGTTATTCTTCACGGCTTGACTAAGCAGCCGATCATTATGAAAATTTGTATATATATTGTCAGGAGTACAGAGGGCCCAACATAGGCTAAGTTTTACGCGGGCGAAGCCGCGGGTGGAACAGCTAGTGTTTTAAAAAAAATAAAAACATCTTTACCATAGTTAAAATAAATAAAATTAAATATATAGGGACAATTCATACAGATTGAGCTAGCCCCAAAGTAAGTTCGAAATTTGTTTTATGGGATACTAACTCAAAGATATTATATTTTATAACAAATACATATATAGATAAACATCCAAGACTCGAGGCCAATCAGAAACAGTTCGTTTTTCATCATGATCCGACCGGGGATCGAACCCGGGTCCTCCTGGGTGGCGGTCTGGCGTGGTAACCATTACGCCACAGAGGTCGTCAAATAAAATGAAGTCATACTCTAAAGTACTCAACGGAGTTTATTTCAGTTTTCATCAGTAGTTAGAGTTCAAGAGGAAGTTTATATATCTATTAGATACAAGGATATTCCGAAATTCCCACGGGAATGCGACTTACGAAGTCCGAAGTGGCGTTTTTTCTCTAGTTATACGAATAAAACATCCAGATCTAGACAGTCATGTCATGTTCCTTCATGCACACTGACACTAATGTTTGTTTTGTGCGGAATTTTAAACCACAAAAGACTACCGAGTACGGCACAACCGAATGCTGTGTAGACGTGCCACTCTGGCTGCCTCTGGGACACGTTGCTGGGCCAAGAGTCGCTGGACCGTGAGCAATACATTTGTTGGTTTTGTCGATGCTCAAAAGTGACTCCGAGGCTCGCGTCTTCGGCTCGCGGCTCATTAGATCTTATATATTATATACCTACTAGCTTTTTTGCCCGCGACTTCGTCCGAGTGAAGTTTCGGACCCATTCCCGTGGGAACCACATTGAATTTAACTGATAATGTAGCCTTCTACTGGTGAAAGAATTTTTGAAATCGGTCCAGTAGTTTCGGAGCCAATTCAATTCAAACATACAAACAATCAAAGCTTTCCTCTTTATAATATTAATATAAATTCTCACAGGAAAGCTGGATACACGCAAACGAAGTTGCACGGGTTTCTCTAGTCCACGTATAGCCATGGTTTTGGTTTAACAATATAAAGTCTTGAAAAATTTTATGATTTTGCTTTTAATGGAAAACATTTTGAAGATTTCTATTTTCGTTTCGCTAAAGTGTAGAATCGCGTCTTCGACATTGAGCAATCCATCACAAAGTCAAACAGCTATGAAATCTCCAAAGTAATCTATCTGATGGAGGGTCTGGGGTGTGCGGATGTTGTCTATATTTCTTTGGAAGTAGTATAACTTCTCCATGACAAGTAAACTTTTTTTACTTAAATATTAGTGGTGGAAATACTCATTGTGATTATGATTTAACTGTCAGTTGTTTGCACAATGCAGAAATCCGCATTAATTAGCTTTTTATGAGTTACTATCAATTGCAAGTAAAGCTTTTTGGTAAACGCACTTCCAGTACGGCGTAATGGCGCAAATCATAGGAACGCTATAAGTGTAAAATATCATTGTGATTGTGATAAGTAGCCGGGAAACTTCTTCCTGTTTAAATACCTTCTCGCCGCAAAGAGCAGGGTTTTCCATTGCCAGAAAGACTATAAGAGACAAATTATTTTATGAATCTTTTTTTTTAATGTTTCCGGGCTATTAATATTAGGGCAGGCAGCAGTCTATAGTCCAATTTATTCAATAACCCGTCGAAACGGACTGTCTACGGGGACATTAAATAGAGGTACGTTATTTATTGCTTGCGTGCGTGCATCGGACTTATGACGGCTTTTACGGTGTCCGCCATTTAATTTGAACGTACATGCAATACACACCACATGCCCATTACATGTGCTATTGGAGAAAAAGAGGAATGTAATTGTCGCCTCATCCCTCCGCGGGTGTCGTGGTGGTGCGGTGGACGCCGGTCGCCACCAGGGGGCGGCGGGGCGGAGCCGATAGCCACCGCAATCGAAAGTAGAGCGTAATAATTATCGGTGGTGGGCCCAGTGGGCTGGGGCCGGTGGTCGCGGTTCCCGCGGCTCGACCGTCAACAAACCGTCGCACGGCAACTGCTCATGACATATGCATGAGAGCGGCACCGACGATGCCGCCGCTTAAATATACAAGGACGGGAAATTACTACAGAAGCAAATACATACAAGATGTCTCCCGCCCGCCAGCGCCGTAGCGTGCGGCACGCCCACGAGCCTCTCCAATTACACTCACGAAACGTCCAACCGATGCCTTGCCTACGATTCTTGACTATTTTTACCACGTAACTGCCACGTCTTCTTCATAAGTCATGAAGACAACCCCATTACTGAGTTAAATGCAACATTGTAAATTCCTTTTGTGTTGCTCGCACGCAAATGTTTCATATTTTATTTTATCACAGAATAAACTCGATACATCAATAAAGACACTCATAATTGTTATTTGCTATGGTTTGCGTTTTAATAGGTTATTGTAAGTGGTGTGTGGCGCGCTCGACGGCTGCATGTTGCATATTCCTGTCATAACGTATTTCTCGCTTGCGGCTTACTCATAAACCTCGAGCTTACATCATACATAAAAGTTGAAGAGACTTGCCCCGTCAAAAACTTTGCAAGGGAAAATAGAGGTGGTTCTGGAAATATCCTTGAGTCATTCTCGGATATCTCGGCGCGGTTGCAACGGGGAGTTTTAGTTATTGCAAGTGTTTTCGACATCAACTTTTCATCAGGATTACTCTTTGTACAAAGTAAAAATATGATCAGCAAGATTCTGCGTAAGGATTAGGTAATCTTTTGTTTACTCATATATTAAATATGATAAAAAAATTCAAGATTCAGTTTTAGGAAGCCCGTAACTCTTAGGTACTAATTACTACGAGTAAGGTGATACCTAAGTTAGGGCTGGTTGGTGAAAACCGATATCTATTGACCGGTTATGCGCTCGCGGTTCTTAGGGTTCCTGTTGCCAATGGATGATGGGGTATCAGTCTAATCCTATATTCTCATACGACTGTAATATTTTTAGTACACAAAACTTTTCTTTAATTTCTTTCAAGTTTCCCTAAAGATGTGTCGACTAAAAAAAAAGATGACAAAATCTTCAAAATATACTGCTTGGTATATAATACCTAATTGCGTCGGAAGTTGACAAAATCCGTACACGTAAAGGATTTTGAAATCGCAATCCCACTTCCAAAATAATCAAAGGTTTCCTTTAATATCCGTTTGCAATATTATTTTGCCAAACATACATTCAATAAAGTGGAAAATTGTAAGGTTTGTAACACAAAGTGACAGGAATAGATGTATGATTTAATATTCGCCGCCTTGAAGTCTGGGCCTTTAAGCTGAGTGGGTTGGCAGGGGTATAGAGCCACATAGAGTGGCGCAAAGAATTTATGATCGATAGAGAGCATCAAATATTCACGCGGCAGGGCCTGCCCGCGAGGAAACGGAATGGATAACCGTTGTCTGAAAGGCCACAAGGGGCGTACGTGGGCCTCCTATTTATTTCCCCTTTTTCCTAATTACCTGTACATACCCACTTTCGTCAAATTAAAATTACTTAGTATTCTAATTGGGTTTTAATGTATCAAACTATGAATGACGAATGTCTATTTCTAATTAGTTTAATATCCTATATTAATATAGTGAATGATTTTTGGAAATTAAAGGAAATCCTTGTTCTAGATATTTCTCTACTGTATTTATTTATTTATGGTAAGGTCCGATTTCCTCTTTATCTGATATAACTTAATATCTGAAGTTTTAATATCATACAAGTGACTTTCGTGGAAACTTATTTAAAAAAGTTACCGTGCCGACCTGCTAGGCTACTCTTGACACCAATACGCAGCGATCGGTATTGACAATTTGTCATTTCGTACTCTGCAGTTGCTATACTAGCGCCTATTGATATGAAATTGCGTGGTCATTATATGAACTAAATGGCATCTAGCTAGACAACATCGACGTACAATCGGTACCCTCGACACTATTTTGACAGCTAATTATTGGTTTGATATTGGCCAATAGCGGAGATTTTTCCAATAGCTATATAGTATAACTTTTTATGTGAAGCTTCAAGACAATTCTTCATAATTATCGAAAACTATTATTGATAATAGTGTGCCTAGCACTCCCAACCTATTGTTTTATGCTCACAATACCGTAGAGCGCACCATAGGTGTATAAAAAATAGAAAATGAAGATGGGACTGCTTTATGTGAAACCCTGAGGAAAGCGAACGGAAGGAGCCATAGATAATATTATTGTGTGTAGGAAGGAATGTTTTATAAATAGGGAAACAAGGAATTTATTGTTAAGTCAAGACAAGTCAAAGCGGTTTTTACAGAAAATATATTACAAAAGGTCTTAAAATATTACAATTGTTTCACTACCTATTTTATTAGATAAAAATATTATGCAAACTTGTGATTATAAAACTCCTGAAGACTATAGAAATATTGGCAGATCAACCATATAAGTTACTTTTTCATTAAGTATAAATTCAAGTATATTGATTAGTTTTGTTTTTGTAGAAGTGATAGAAGGATATAATTAGCTACTGATACATCATTAGGTATTCCTCTTGTTTTACAATGTCATAAAAATGGTGTGAAATAAATGTTATTGAATAAAACCATATTTTTCTCTACCAGTCCATCATCATCCCATTTTGCTGCATTATCATCCAAATAAAGCGGCAAAAATTATAAATGTATGTGGTGAGTTTACATTACATTTAAATGAAAGTGATGTTTACTGAGATTGACATGAATAATGTTTCTACTGCTGAAGCTCAACAGGCCCTTACCGCTGGCTCGTCAGTTGCTGAGATAAGGAGGCATTTAAAAAAGGTCCCTTTTAGTTATAACTATGGTTAGCCCACATCACAGGTAAATATTGAGCGGGCCTGAGTAAGAATGTAAATAAAAAAAAACTAATACATTTTTTTATTGATTTTTTTTATATTTTTAAAATAGTTATTTTAATTATCAAATCACTTATTTTAATTATCAAATCACAGTCAAAAGTTCAAATTAAAAATAAATAGTTTTATATAAAAAAAAATGTATTTAATCATTGCTGACGATATCCATATAAATAACAATAATTGTTTCGGCAAATTACAGTCAAGTTTACATTACAATAACTTTATTACAATTATTATTTTCTAATCATTGCTCACGGTAACTGTGTAAATAACAGTAAATGTTATTGCATAATTTATCAATCTAATTTACAGTTGAAAACGACAAATTAAATTCCTTTTTTATAACAATATTATTAGTTTCTGATTCTGATCTAATAGTTTATATAGATCCAGCACTGACAAATGCATCTGCTCATCATAACTCCCACCAGTTTTCCTTATGGAAGCTGCATAAGAGGCACACCTCTTCAATAGCTGCTTCTTTTGTACCCAGTAGTCCCAGTACTTACTGAAAAATAACATAAGAAATTAATCATTACAAACAACAGTCAGACGCAGCAGAGGACTTTGTTTTATAATTTGTAAGGATGGCTACTTACATGTACATAGATAATTGTATTAAAAGTGATAGTAAACAAGTATAGAAGATTTGATTTTGTTATTTTAAAGAACTTATTATAACTAGGTACATATATAACAATAATCGAAATTTAATTACCTTTACGATTGAAAAGAGCACACTTTCTGTCCGTCTGCTGTTTGGTCTGCGATAAGTTCATAGCAAGGAAACTTGGCGATGCCAGGAGTTCAACTCCAAAAGTTCTCATCTCATCTTAGCTGCGGATATGCCATTTTTATCTGCAAAAGAGAACAAATTAATGTAGTAACGTACCGTAGTTCTAAGTTCTAAATTTACAAGTATAAAATGTAAATAATTATCATTTTTATATAAAATACTTACCAAACAAAACGTAACACTAACACGTATTATTGTTATTTATTTATTTGTATTGTATGTACTGACACTGTCAATAAAAATCTTCATAAATACTTCTTCTTTTTCCGTTTTGGCAACTATAAAACTTAAATTATCCGTAAGAAATTAAATAAAACATGTTTATAATCTTCAGAAAAATATTTTTAGCGGTATTTCATTCTATTTTTGGGTTTTATGTTCTAAGAAATTAATAAATAAATCAAATAACGAAGTTTTTAATTTAATTATAACATAATCGATTTGGCATATCTAGCATAATCACCGGCCCCTGGGGCCCATTTCAATTTTTATCCAATGATCGCAAATGTCAATTTTTATTTCGTACCCTTGAAACACATTGGGTAGATGTTGGATGGAAATTAGTATCGCCTAAGTATTGGTAAAGTCCACCTTGAAGTTAGCTCCCAAATAGTGATGGCCACGGTGATTATGCTAGATATGCCAAATCGATTATGTTATAATTAAATTAAAAACTTCGTTATTTGATTTATTTATTAATTTCTTAGAACATAAAACCCAAAAATAGACTAAAATACCGCAAAAAATATTTTGCTGAAGATTATAAACATGTTTTATTTAATTTCTTACGGATAATTTAAGTTTTATAGTTGCCAAAACGGAAAAAGAAGAAGTATTTATGAAGATTTTTATTGTCAGTGTCAGTACATACAATACAAATAAATAAATAACAATAATACGTGTTACGTTTTGTTTGGTAAGTATTTTATATAAAAATGATAATTATTTACATTTTATACTTGTAAATTTAGAACTACGGTACGTTACTACATTAATTTGTTCTCTTTTGCAGATAAAAATGGCATATTCGCAGCTAAGATGAGATGAGAACTTTTGGAGTTGAACTCCTGGCATCGCCAAGTTTCCTTGCTATGAACTTATCGCAGACCAAACAGCAGACGGACAGAAAGTGTGCTCTTTTCAATCGCAAAGGTAATTAAATTTCGATTATTGTTATATATGTACCTAGTAATAATAAGTTCTTTAAATTAACAAAATCAAATCTTCTATACTTGTTTCCTGTCACTTTTAATACAATTATCTATGTACATGTAAGTAGCCATCCTTACAAATTATAAAACAAAGTCCTCTGCTGCGTCTGACTGTTGTTTGTAATGATTAATTTCTTATGTTATTTTTCAGTAAGTACTGGGACTACTGGGTACAAAAGAAGCAGTCATTGAAGTGGTGTGCCTCTTATGCAGCTTCCATAAGGAAAACTGGTGGGAGTTATGATGAGCAGATGCATTTGTCAGTGCTGGATCTATATAAACTATTAGATCAGAATCAGAAACTAATAATATTGTTATAAAAAAGGAATTTAATTTATCGTTTTCAACTGTAAATTAGATTGATAAATTATGCAATAACATTTACTGTTATTTACACAGTTACCGTGAGCAATGATTAGAAAATAATAATTGTAATAAAGTTATTGTAATGTAAACTTGACTGTAATTTGCCGAAACAATTATTGTTATTTATATGGATATCGTCAGCAATGATTAAATACATTTTTTTTTATATAAAACTATTTATTTTTAATTTGAACTTTTGACTGTGATTTGATAATTAAAATAAGTATTTTAAAAATATAAAAAAAATCAATAAAAAAATGTATTAGTTTTTTTTAATTTACATTCTTACTCAGGCCCGCTCAATATTTACCTGTGGTGTGGGCTAACCATAGTTATAACTAAAAGGGACCTTTTTTAAATGCCTCCTTATCTCAGCAACTGACGAGCCAGCGGTAAGGGCCTGTTGAGCTTCAGCAGTAGAAACATTATTCATGTCAATCTCAGTAAACATCACTTTCATTTAAATGTAATGTAAACTCACCACATACATTTATAATTTTTGCCGCTTTATTTGGATGATAATGCAGCAAAATGGGATGATGATGGACTGGTAGAGAAAAATATGGTTTTATTCAATAACATTTATTTCACACCATTTTTATGACATTGTAAAACAAGAGGAATACCTAATGATGTATCAGTAGCTAATTATATCCTTCTATCACTTCTACAAAAACAAAACTAATCAATATACTTGAATTTATACTTAATAAAAAAGTAACTTATATGGTTGATCTGCCAATATTTCTATAGTCTTCAGGAGTTTTATAATCACAAGTTTGCATAATATTTTTATCTAATAAAATAGGTAGTGAAACAATTGTAATATTTTAAGACCTTTTGTAATATATTTTCTGTAAAAACCGCTTTGACTTGTCTTGACTTAACAATAAATTCCTTGTTTCCCTATTTATAAAACATTCCTTCCTACACACAATAATATTATCTACCTGTACATTTATTAACAACTGCATTTTATCATGTTTACTCATTCGATAGATAACAATTTAATGCAACAACATTTCACATTTAGCACTTATCACCATATATGAAATATTAGGGCGCTGGTTTTCTACAGCGTGGCGCCGTCTCGTCGCCGTATAAAGAAGTCGCTGTTTGCTTCTTCATTAGTTAGCTATGGCTCCTTCCGTTCGCTTTCCTCAGGGTTTCACATAAAGCAGTCCCATCTTCATTTTCTATTTTTTATACTCCTATGGTGCGCTCTACGGTATTGTGAGCATAAAACAATAGGTTGGGAGTGCTAGGCACACTATTATCAATAATAGTTTTCGATAATTATGAAGAATTGTCTTGAAGCTTTACTTAAAAAGTTACTATTTAGCTATTGGAAAAATCTCCGCTATTGGCCAATATCAAACCAATAATTAGCTGTCAAAATAATGTCGAGGGTACCGAATTACCGATTATTGTACGTCGATGTTGTCTAGCTAGATGCCATTTAGTTCATATAATGACCACGCAATTTCATATCAATAGGCGCTAGTATAGCAACTGCAGAGTACGAAATGACAAATTGTCAATACCGATCACTGCGTATTGGTGTCAAGAGTAGCCTAGCTGACACTGACAATAAAAAATCTTCATAAATACCTACTTCTTCATTTTCTGTTTTGGCAACTACCATACTTAAATCTTCCGAGGAAAATTAAATAAAACATGTTTAAAATATTAAGAAAAATATTTTTTAGTGTATTTTTGAGTTTTATCTTCTAAGAAATTAATAAATTAATGAATTAGCGTAGTTTTTATCGGAGTTTTTATATATATTAACATAATTGATGGGGCGTAAACTAGCATAGACACGTGGCCATCACTATTTGGGAGCTAACTTCAAGGTGGACATTGCCAATCCTTAGGCGATACTAATTTCCATCCAACATCTATCCAATGTGTTTCAAGGGTACGAAATAAAAATTGATATTTGCGATCATTGGAACGGTATTGAAATGGGTTTAAAATCGCTATTAACTCCAGGGTAGGGCCCCTGTGGAGAGACGTAAATTAAGCGTAGATTAGCCAGTGTTAACGTCATAAGTAAGGATGTAATACTTTTTCGGCTCGTTGCGCATTATCGTGGAGCGGCGGTGAGGGTGGCGATGCCTCGGACCGTGAAATAAGCGCTATTGCTTTGTCGAGTGGCAATCACAGGTAGAATTAACATATTTCCAATGAGATTTCTCAATTTATGATTATAATTTTAAAACTTTTTGTAATTCGACTTGTAATATGAAGTGGGGTGACTCTGCCAAGGAAGTCTATCCATACAATTTTTTTTTTTTTTTGACAATTCATACAGATTGAGCTAGCCCCAAAGTAAGTTCGAAACTTGTGTTATGGGATACTAACTCAACGATATTATATTTTTATAACAAATACATATATAGATAAACATCCAAGACCCGAGGCCAATCAGAAAAAGTTCGTTTTTCATCATGACCCGACCGGGGATCGAACCCGGGACCTCCTGGGTGGCGGTCTGGCGTGGTAACCATTACGCCACGGAGGTCGTCAATATCGTTTGTTTGTTCTGTGTTTCGTTAATCATCAGCAGCCCAATTTCTGTTCTATCTTGATTTCCTCCCTATTTCTTTATTTCTGCGTATTCCATTCAAAGAAAGAGAAAACGTGGACAACGATGATTTTGATAAAATCGAAAGTCTGAATCTAATTACCATTATCTAAATCTAAACCCATTCATTCACGAACAGCCCCCCAATTCTGCTATTTATTAACCAAATCGGCATGGTTGCATTTGCGGTTGTAAACCAAAACGGTATTCCATTAACATTATGTTTACAGCTGAAACGCCAACGGTTGGTTACAAAAGTCACTCTTTCACTGCCGATGCAAAACCGCAACTTTTGACAGTTCAACCAACGTAGAGCCGTTTCTGTTTCAGTTCTCAACTGTAAAAAAATTGCAGAATACCAAACGATAGTTGAACGGATTACAAACCGTTCTGTGTTCATTAGCGGAATACTACAACCAAAGCGTTCCGTGCCCAACCAATGAGTATCGGCTCCGTTTCAACCAAAGAGTTAGCAGAATACAAAAATGTCGATTCCAATGCGTTTCAGATGCGTTTCAGCTTAAAAAAAATAGCAGAATTGGGGGGCTGGGATATATTATTCCCTCAAACAACACGCAACGGGCCGATCTCTTGTTATAATGAATTCATAAAATATTACAAGGGGACCGTCATAAACTTACGATATAAGGAATATCAAGGTGTTGCAAAACGGTGCCATAATCGAGTTTCCCTTTTGCCAACAGGCTTTTACCAAAGCCTCTATCAATAATAGATTAGGTCCTTGCCAACCTTTGCGCAGACCCCGTTTTCTAAATGTCCTCAAATTTATAGCGCCGGAATCGTTTTAGCTAAATATACGGTAAGGGCGTGTACTTCTTTGCAACCTGCCTTCAAAGTTCCATTACCGGGAAAAACCGCATATTTATTTCATTTATTATTGTCCTATACGTCCTAAGAGACTGAAAAGTCAATAGCGTTCTGTAATGTGTATGAAAATAAATGGCTTTATCTCTTGTTTCCACTATCGATATGCCTAAAAAGTTCTAGATAAATCTAAAAACTTCGTATTAAATTAATTTAAATGTCTGCCTCTCTTTTTCCAGTCAATTTGCTATACCTTAAAAGGGGCATGTAGATAACTGCTATGTATTACGTATAGTAATATAATGTATGTGTCACATATAATGCAATAAATAAATAGGAAATTATTAGCTTTTCAATTTAAGTAGGTATCCATTAATAAGAGAGGTAGGGCACAGCGGATAATCCGCTCTAATCGGAGCAGCCCGTCTGGGGAAGGACCTCCACCTTACAGAAGATCGTAGCCAAATAGCATTGATCTCGGCCATGTTGTGTTCCTACGGTGATTAAGGTCTCCAGAGCTCCACTTGGGGGGGTTGGGAGGGTTGTCAACGCGTGAGTGATATCCCCGGTATTGCTTACGTCTATAGGCTACAGTGACGGCTTACCGACCGTATGCTTGTTTGCCACCTGTGTGGTATAAAAAAAAATGCACGTTTTTCCACCATGGTTCTCAAAAATGTTATTTCGTTTCTTAACAATAATTATTATTTTTGACGGTAAGAGAAACTATAATATTTTTTTCTTTATTAAAATCGTATATATTAATTAAAATTAAATTACGTAAACCATGATAAGTTTTAATGTTCTTTAATAAATGCTGGAACTAGTAATTACTGTTAGCTATTCTTTAACTTGGATGACATCTGTCCTTTCCCTGGTAAGGCCGCGGTGGGTGGCGGAGACGCCTGCTACTTACCCACTCTGCCGGCTGATAGGTGGCATGCACTGGCCGCGTTCTCATAGCCCGCTGAATATTTCAGCAGCCACCGTGAAGCAAATTACAGACTTTGTTTCCAACCCTGCCGGCTTCTGCAATTACCAGTTTAAAATAATATTCTATGGAAAAGACACTTGGGACAATTAGGTCAGTGCTGCATGATTGTTTTAACACTTGACGTTTTTCCCACCAACACGAAGGTACAAGTAGCATCGCACCTGAAGACTCGCACGGTACATAATAAGACCTCCGCAATAACCTCATATTACTGAATGACCTACTTATTGTTTTTACAGAAATATTAAAATGAATGCGACTCAGGTGTGTGTTGTTCTCTAGTATGAATATATGTGACCCAGAAATCCAGACTCAAAATATTGAAATATGATATTTTGTTAAAGGCAACTTGCAAAGAGACAGACATGTTAGGTGCGAAAGATCTTTGTCTGAAAAGATATAAATAAACCCAATTTAAATCTTATTTTTCAAGTTTCTGATTGGATAATGAGATAACTGATCTATGAATATAACGATAATCTCTTCTCCTTTCATTACCATTGTATTCTAGACAGACAGAAGTTATATCCTTTATGGTCAAATTAAATATAAATAAGAATACAATTAACTATACTAATATTATAAAGAGGAAAGATTTGATTGTTTGTTTGAATTGAATAGGCTCCGAAACTACTGAACCGATTTCAAAAATTATTTTACCGGTAAGAAGCTACATTATCAGGGAGTGACATAGGCTATAGCTTTTCCTAAAATTCAATGTGGTTCCCACGGGAACGGGTCCGGAACTTCACGCGGACGAAGTCGCGGGCAAAAAAACTAGTTTCTTATAGATTTATTAGTCATAAAGTCGCCGAAATTAATTATTAAACCACTGATCATAGTGTGGTGTTTGCTTAGCATTGATAAACAAGTCTCCCCCATTCTCCGAAAGTAAGAATATTTACTCGGAAGTTTTCTAATAGTTTACTGCTGTTGTTTGTAGCATAGTCATAATTTATACTAATGACATATTTGAATGATAGTTACATAATATTGTACCATACTTTGGTTCCTACAAATAAAATTGTAATGTACTGTATGCATTTGTTGTCGCCTGGTCGCTTGGCAACGTTTGTCTTCGATGTCACCTCATGGGCCCGTTATTAGCTATTGACAAATACAAATAAAGTACATCCATAACATAAATACAAAGGCACGGTACCTATTTGAAAATGAAATAATATTCCAAAGAGATAGTGTGCGTGTTTGATCGTGACGATTATTTTGTGGTGGACTGCCGGTCAACAGATTAAGGATGTACAAGCCCATTAGTTTGATGGATTTGGTTCTATTCTAGTATAGCCATACATTTAAGTCGAACTTATTTTTAATTGCTATCATAATTCTAATTCAATTTTGCTCTTGATCATCTTATTTAAATCATTGTTGTCATATCAACCCATAATCATCGCACTGCAAGGTTTCCCTCCAATCGAAGGGAATTAGAGCATGCTCTGCCACGTTGCACCAAACCAATGCGGATTAGCAGAAGCAAATCTTTATTAGGAACTAGAATCTCTTGTGAGAGACAAGTTGCCGCCAATTTGAAGGCAAAATAAAGACTTACATGTTAATTGTCGTAAATCACATTCACCATAATTTATTTACACACTGATACCCATCGATCATATGATCTGGCTGAAACCCCTCCTGTCATCACTAAGTTTTTGTATGCAAGAGTCGTTGCGCGGGGTCTTTAAGATCCCAAGATTAACCTGCGTTTAAATAATATTATGATAAACATTTTCGCATTATTTTAACATAATATAGTTGGAACATTCATATAGCACATCAAAATTAAAAAAAAACATTGATTTAATTATTTCTAATTCTAAATTACGTTGTCAATAAAATCTGCTATGAAATAGGCAGTGAGCAGTGCAGTGGCATCAAAATGATGATCCTTTTAGGAAACCTGTCTAGAGAATTGGATTAGACGAGACATTGTAAAAGAAATGCATTTTGTAAAAGCTGGCCTTTTAAAGACTTCGCGTGATGGGTAGATAAAGGGTTAATTTATTTAGAATTGACTGACTGCACTTTTTAGGTACTTACAATTTTAAAATAATTTAAGTAAATGAAAGAGCTAAACAGAATATGGATGTGTGAACTGTTCACCTAAAATGTAGTGATGAATGGAATAATGATTTTGCCAGTTCAAAAATATAGAAAACCAAAGCCAAATCGAAAATTTGTACAGCTCTCTAATTTCATTATCTTCAGGTTAGGCAATGTATCATCACAATTCAGATTCTTTAGTATAGATTGGTTTATAATCTGTTTATTATATTTATTGCTAGCCGCAGTAGCCAGCAATGTAGTGACATCTATTTATTGTGGTCAATTTGTTAAGTGAAGTTGTTAGGTGGGCATTAGTGGCGCCTAACGACTAAGTCGCATGCCACTAGGCTTCTGTTATTATTTAGATTGCTCTCCTACTATCGACACATTCTAATGATGTATCATTATGTACGAAACTCTTCTTTTCCCTTAACGTAAACCGCAAGGAATATCCGTTAGCTAATTCCGAAATTTAGACGAAGATATTCCCTCCTTATCTTAATTGGTCTTCACTTAATTGGTTTCAAAAACGGACATTTCAGTGATTGAGAAATCGCGCTGAAGATCTAGAAACTCCTCGGCCATGATTCCGCGAATTGCGGTGACAGTGTGTAGAGTTTCTCCGTCTCGTCTGAAGGGAATTACAGTAGGGTATTTGACAACGCTGATTCACTGTATTATAGTTTACCGTATCATTGGAACATGATTCACTTATGAACAAAGATGGTAGTTCAGTAATTCCTCTGTGCATTTATATTATCGCATCTTTATAATTAATTTAGAATTTGAATATTAATGATATTAGAATATTGTTGACGAATTTAGTCGATTCTAAACCAATTAAAAACGATTTTTCTTAAAATTTTGACAATAGCTTTTACATGGGGGCTTTTACATCTAGAATTTAATTCATTTTGTGTCCTCTCAAGTGGTATCAACGTAATTGTTTTTACCTGACGGTTACTGACTTATGACGATTATCACGGCACCGTCCGACTGCTTAAACGTTCTCGGACATGGGGAAACTCGAGATTTTCGAACCAATCTAAATACTGTTTGGAGTGATCGTTGCTTAAATTACGTATTAATTCATTGATAGGAAGCCATTAAACATTCTATAATATATTATAGTCTCAAAAGTGTGTCAGAGTTACATGACATCATATTTGTTGACCACTATAATCGCTACTGTTTGCTTTGTATTCAGAAAATTGATTACAAATTACTCAGGCGCATTGGCTGCGTTTTTGTCGTAATACCAACTGATAGTATCGCGTTTGACAAACTCACATGAGGCCGGCTACGCGGAATTCACGACATCAAATGGAGGTACCAAGCCGAAACCTAATGATGACTTTAAAATAAAAAATAAACAATTTAAATTGCTTACTTTATTTATGTAAATATAGTTACCTACTACTAAGTAAGTTTAGTAACATAACGTCCATAATGATAACTGACGCCAATGTATTGATAATATTCTGAAATAATCTATAGGGTGACCTAATTACATATGTGCTATAACTTTTAATTGACATTTGGGGTATATTTTTAGATGATTATGAGCCGTAAAAGAAGTACAAACAAGGTGTCTTGATCGGAAAACTCATATTCTTGATACTTGTGTTAGATAAACTGATCGGATTCATATTTATTGTACATTTCTTTAAAAGGACAATGGCTTTTATATGGAGCGTTATTCAGGTGGACT
Organism: Endotricha flammealis; assembly: GCA_905163395.2. Lineage (NCBI taxonomy): Eukaryota > Metazoa > Arthropoda > Insecta > Lepidoptera > Pyralidae > Endotricha > Endotricha flammealis. The sequence continues at coordinate 4,631,723 of LR990870.1, read as the reverse complement.
TTACGACTCTACCATCCGGTTGTTTTAAAGAAGTCGCCGCTAATTAGAAATGTTGTTCAGTCATAAGTTTGATAGTCGAGTATTTCTCTAGTACTCTGGAGTATCTAGGTTGCTATCAGTAGGGGTACAGTGTCGTCTTGCGGTGTGACTCGTTAAGTCGTCGTTTCCGGGGCACAATGAGAGGCAGGGTGTTATCGACGGGGCGGCGGCTGGTGCGCATGTGCACCGCCGGCGCCCCGGAGTCTCGGGGGTGCCGTACTAACGCCCGAACAGAGCCCCGACAATGGCAGTCCACTCGCGGCACTCCATATGAGCGGACGCGAACCACCCGCCCAACGCGACCCATGTGCCACGCGCTAACAATGCCCCAAAAACCATAAGATGTACGTACATTTTACTCAAGCGTGTATTTTTAATAACAATGCACAAATAATCTAACCAGCGTTCTCTTGTTCTAGGTCTAAACCGCCTTGGTCTAAACGTCCAGGATAAAATACTAGGTGAGTACACAAAAAAAAATTAACCAAATTTTCAGATTGTTTGCGTTTTTCAGCTTTTGATTATGAGACGGGCTTTGTTGGAGTTGAAAAGAACCCTTGTTCATTGTTTGCACGTTCTTTTGAGGCCTCGAGTTTTTCTTTCGTTTCGAGGTTTACTTTAAGCTCGTAATCATATTGTTACCTTGTGTAATACACGTTTTATTACTCTATTGTATTATGTCTTGTTATACTAACGCGATTTGCTATCAATTTTACTAACATTAACTGTATCGCTTATTATCTTATTTAACTAAGGATCAGTTTCACATTTTCCTGAAGTTGCATAAAAGCAATCATACAAAACCTATAAATTATGCTCATTTATCTGACCGTTCCTTTATACTCTTAAGGACCGTTCTAATTGGAAATAGATTAAATAAAAATAAAATGTTTTTGATATTTCATAAAACTGTAGAGAACTTGAAACAACGCCGTGAGCAGCTGTTAATGACGTTTTGAGCTTTTTAATTTTTTTGTAGAGGTTGCTCTTTGTGCCTCGAACACCTGCCTCCGTCGCGACTGCTACGGTTTCAAGCCAGTCATGCTTGTTCTATTCATACACATACTTAACCTCAATGTTTGAACGATTCGCGAATATCAATCATATCGAAACTATTGTTGCTAATAAGCTTAACCATAAAAAATACTTAAATGCAATTCGAATTTTATATTAAATGCAAATATATGCTTTAACCTAAAATAAATTCAAGTAATCTGCACGTTAAGCTATGAAGCTGGTTTCCAATCACCAGTTTGAAGATACGAGAGACTCGTATCTCAAAGGCTTAAAACGTTTCGAATTCAATGATAAGTGCTGGTTTCATCCCTGGTTAATAAAGTACCGTATGAGTTATTTGTTAGATAAGAAACGTCAAATCCATATCAAAACTGCGAAATAATAGTCCGTTTTAACAAATAAATTATTCGGGAGTGATGAAACCGACCCAAAATCTTAATTTGCAGTCTAGTGGAAATAAAGCACTACATTGACAGTGCTATTGTTTCATTATAGAGCATCGGTACAACACAATTTATTAGTATAGCTCAACGTTACATAAAAAAAAATTACAATGTTTGGTTGTAATTTTTTTATGACTTCAATAATTTCTTTATTTAACTTAATTGACCACACACAATACAAAAATACTGATACAATAAGCGGACTTAATGCTAATATGCATTCTCTACCAGTCAACCATGCAGGTGCAGAAAATCATGAATGCGGTTTATTCAATAATTAAAAAAATACTAATTTTAATGCGATGGCGGGATGAACTCGACGCACGCTTACTTGTAGGATTGGCCGGAAAAGGCCCAAGTGAGAAAATATTGGGGAAATTGGGGGGAGGCCTTTGCCCTGCAGTGGGACACGAAAAGCTGCCAAAAAAATTTTTTCTGAGAGGTTGGGTCAATGGTATTTTGAACCTGTAAAGCCTTAATAAAAAATAAAAAATATCTATAGTTTAACATAGATCTATTTATTATTACTCTTGACTATAACAATTTGTTTGCAATGAGTCGTCTATGAAACGACTCTGCGTCACAACCACAAACCCTTATCATCGGTCATAACATAGTTTAATGGCGGTTGCATAAGAACTAAACCTAGTTAGTGCAGTTTGTACACAAAAACATTTTAATCTCACATTAAAGATAATGCTGTTAGTCCAATTAGGGAAGAAAACATCTTGAGACTTAAAGGGTGAAACACACAAAGAACTACAACTACGTATTCTATAACATAAGCAGGGTAGCACTGGTAAAAAGAATAATTGGGAAATAAATCCAAGTTATGTCATTTAACAATATGTAGTATTAACATAGCATTTACTACATTACCAAGTGCAAATTCGTTGTTTCCGTTGTTATGTTCGGAATGCTAAGATATCCAGGATGACACAAAATCTTGGGTTCTGTCCTTAACAATCATCATAACAAAAATTGCTATAGCGTTTTAAACATAAAAAATAGGAAATACCTACAACAAAGATATTTTCTCACTTAGGTATTATATTTATTATAGATTTTAAAAAAAAAGTAAGTAGACAGACAGTAGGTACTTACATAAAATTATTAAAGCAGAAACGCGATGATACTAGTTTACAGTTGGTATGAATTGTTGGTTAGGTTAATGCGGTATTCATGACTCACTGGCGTGTAAATAGGACAATAAGTTTAGACTTGAAGGCCTGAGGTACAGGAAATTAAGAAAGTTAGATTGGGAGTGCCGTGGTACCCTTTGTGTGAACGAGTCCGTCAGCCGCGCACCTGCGGGGTGTCAGTGACCGACGTCACCTGCCAGCTCCTATTAGCATATGTTATCCTCATATTCGCATATTCGTAATGTGTAGGAGTTACTGTTCTATAGATGAAATAAAATTATTGAATCTCGGGACTTTGGAGCTTTGCATCACCGCTGCCACTCCAGGCTTATTTAATCGCTCTTACCATATGCTTTATTTACTGCTGCAAGCAATCGTTTCCAAGGCATCCTTAGGGTGACGAATTTGTACGGGCAGGGTTAGCAAGATGAAGTAGCAGAATAAATGCTAAACTAAAATGTCCTTAAATAATTTCAAACTCAATTTCATAATCATCAGTTATTAGACTTATTAGTTACCCCTTTGATCGAAATTTGTTACCGAGTGAATGCGGTACTTGTTATAAGCCGACCCTTCGCGTCACGCGAACCTATTGCAGTTAATTTTTGTTCAAAATAAACTGTATTTTATATGTCCACGTGTTCTTTGTAGTGGTTCATAAAGTAAAATAAATAATCTATGGTAGAACACCTTATCTTGTAATCGCCCGAGTGCCCTAGTGTGAAACATAAAAAGATATAAACTTGCCTATTATAAGTAAATACATACTCTATCCAAACTAACTAAATATAATTCGGACGAATCATGACATAATGTCCTCCGCATGTAAACAAAGACCAATCCTGACCATTGCGAAACGAGCTAAATTCGTGATACTTTTCTGAACCACGATTTTTACCAAAGCGAGAGAAAAACCAGATAATGCATTTCCCAGGTGAAACCACATTGAACTTAGTTCGGTTGTTTGGGAAAATGTTGGCTTACGTGTTCCCGACCTTTGTTTGGGCTCTGGCGATGGCTCACAATTAATTATCAATTAAGAGGGGCTTAACTTAATTGCTTTCATGTTAATTTCGTGTCATTGTATGTTCGTTTGTAATCAATTTGCGAGCTGGGTTGAGATCAATACCCGGCCGGGCCGGCGGCGCCCGGGGGCCACGGATCCAGTACCCATGCAAGAGATGCCGTCAATATAATATCTCTTACAATGTATTACTTTATGAGGTACCACTTATCTCTAAAGTGGGGTGTAATAACAGATATTTCGAATCCAGGAGACGGCTGCTCACTCGCATATCCTTTGAGACTAGAATACATATTTTACATTCATTCAGACTTTATTATCTTAACAGTTTTCTTTACATCCGGTGTTGATCGAAAAATCTATTAGAACTTAGACTTACAGCCAGTTTCTAAAACGCATTTTAAAAAATAATGACACATTACATCTGTCACTGTCAAACTAAAAAAGAAGAAAAAGAGATAACTTGAGACTATAAGTGGAATTAAAATGGGGCTTGTCCAGAAAAAATATTGCTTTCATTTGGTTATTTTTCATCCTTTGTAAATACATAATTGCTATACAAAATAATCAGCCCAATATCAACTACTCACTGTAGCACACATTTCCGCCATTGTCTCCTGTAAAGCCAAGATTCATTGTAGAAGGTATATTCCATTCCAATATACTTGTCACAAAATCTCCAAACAATAACGATTTAAAATAAAAATCGGTATGAAATAAACCTGAATCTATTATAAATCATTTTATTGCGATAAAGCACACAATAAGATATGACAAGCCAATTCAAGCACAATCGTTGAATTTCACTGGAAATCTTGTGCCAAGTAAATTGTAACGAAATGTATCGGGTTCTCCTCGCATTCATATAATACCTGGGAAATAAAATAAAATGTCGTCATCCAGGTGTCGAGATGAAGCGCGACGCGTACGGAGATGATGGTCCCGCACACAAGCGGCAACGGCACACTGATGATGAAGTCACCTTCCTCATACCCAGCAAGGTAGGAAATACAATTGACATAGGTATCTAGACTGATGCCCGTTTTCACCAACAATTTTCTAAAATTTTTAAGTTCTAAAGTAAAACTAACGATTAAAATACGGTTTTTTAAAAACGATAATTTTACATGTCATACACATACCAAAAACAAGGATTTGGACATAAGAGAAAGCTGCTAGGAGACTTTTAAATTTTAGGAATAGCATAATATAATTGTCGGTTTGGAGGTCCGTTCTCTAGGTTATTTAAAACAAAAATTAATTTGTGTTAAGGTTACCCGAAAAATAAATTTCAAGCAAATCCGTCGAGCCGTTTTTACGTGAAATATCCACACATCCATCGATCTATACACAAACTTTAGTATTTAATGATATAATTGTTGAAAAGAACCAGCAGCCTTCCAATTTTTTCTCAAACTGGTTGTTTTTCCGCAACATTATACCATTACAGCTGTCATACGTCAAATTATCGATACAAATTGTCATTTTTACGGTAAATATGCAAACTGTCAAACGTCGTATGTATGAATTTGACGTTTGACAGCTGTAATTGCACAGACGCAAAGAAGGCTGTCGTTAGGACGTTAATAAAACTGCGGACCTTTTTCCCTGAAAGTCATTTTTTTTTTCGCACTAGCTTTTGCAGCCCGCGGCTTTGGCCGCATGGGCGTTTTCGCCTCGGGTTAATATATAGCCTATGATACTCACAAATAACGGGGCGATAGATTAAAGAATTTTCAAAATCGGTTTAGTATATCCAGAGATTACTGCCTTCCCTACGACCTCAAATTAGTATAGATAAAAATAAATGCATTACGATAGATTTTTAGACTGCTGCAATTGTTCATCATAAAATAAATATGTGTTTTTGACCTGCATGCAACACCATGAAAAAATGATTTTTGAACAGGTGGCTGGCTCGATCATCGGCAAGGGAGGCGCCAATATATCAAAGCTTAGGAACCAGGTCAGTATTTATAAATGAACGCCTCGGGAACACACTGCGAGTTCCAACACACATTGATACCTAATAGTAGAATCGATTAGAACTAATGTATCATTTGAGTTAGGTTGTGATTATATTATGTAGATTAATGTAATATGATTAATTATTCGTTATTCAACAGGTAGTAATGAACTTGTATCGACAGTAATTTTGTAACGTCGGTTAACTATTCCTAGTGTTTCACAGTTGATTCGTTTATGAAAATAATTATAAATATTTATTATGCTTTAGTAGATTTAATCATTAAAATGTACTCTATTAACATTTTTCAGTCCAGGTACATAAGTATAACTAACTGTACTGCTATGAGACTCCTTTGAAGCTTGGCTTGAAAAAAAAAATACAAGCAGACCCTATACTTCTGAGTCCTGATGATGTTCGCTAAAGTCACTTCTCTCGTAGAGAGCATAACGAAACACTGTCAAGATTAAAGAAGCAAGAGTGTGAGTTTGGTGGTCGTTTCGGCCATCTAGTCTCGCGCCAGCGGCCAGGCCGTAGGCTGTAGACAGAATAACCCCCCGGCAGCCAGTTGCAGGTCCTTAGCGCGCCGCGCGCCCCCGCCGCCGCCGCTCCCGGGAGCGGCGCGGCGGGTGCGCGTGGCCGCCGCTACAGCGTGTCTTGGTTGCCGGTCCCGCCCCGCCGGACGCCGCTGCCCCGCACCCGCCGCCCCGCCACGCAGTACAAAGCCTCTATAACAGTCCCAGATTGCCCCGGCCCCGAACGGTAAACTATATCGCAACATCTACTGTCAATTATACAGCGCGTCGAACTCTTTAAACTCTGTCAACAGTCAGGAGTCGGATCCTGTTTGAGCCGTCATCGCTCCCGGCGTTAGGCGCTTCACCCGTACGTGAACCCCGACACATCACGCCACTCGCAGGACATGCACTCTCCGCACGGACGCCTACCTCCGACCTGTGTGTCGCCGTCCCGCTCATCGCCTACCGGAGTACGCTCTCAGGACTTTATCCTCTCGCTCAGTCTGTCCGCTCTGGACGCCTCCGTCCAATCGATTTCCGATTTCTATCGACATCACTCTTTCATCTTATCATGCTTTACAACAGTCCGGCAAACAGACCTCCCTGACCGTTGATTTTTTATATCGATTAATATTGTGTTGTGATTTTTATCGATTTATGCTATTGAGCGGCACGTGTTCTAAACTCAATGTTTATTTTTCAGTGTACTATCGATAACGGCCCCGGACATAGATACCATTTTGGAAATCGTGAAAGAGATTCTGCCAAATCTGGCTGATGTAAGTAGCTTTACATTGTAAGATTTCATTTAAAGAATTTGTAACTAATCACGGATTTCGTTGACAGGGAGGACCAAAGGGAGGAAACAACGAGGATCTCGACGTGCGTCTACTAATCCACCAGAGCCGAGCTGGCTGCGTGATCGGAAAGGCCGGCGCGAAGATCAAGGAGCTCAGAGAAGTAAGTAGACTGTGAGATAATGTATTTATGCAGGCAGAGTTCAAAGAAGGCGATTTCCTGGTACGTCTTGGTGGATAAATATGGAATTCTCTTCATGTCTTTCTTTTTATATTACACAGATATTCGGTTTAAAATAGGACTGCCTATAGAGATGGTTATCAAGTAACGTCAACGTTAAATATTATATAGTCCGTAATATCAAGGTGATCGAGCAGATGCGAGCGGGCTTTTAACATGTTAATAGTCATCTGCAGTGCACAGTTACAGTTAGTCGCGTGTTTTTTTATCGCGAAGGTATTCGTGCCACGTGGTGCGCGGGCGCAGATGTGGGAGCAGCTGTCGTCCATCTCTGCTTATCTTCAAGAGAGATTCACTTATTTTTATGAGGATTATTGCACATATAAATATCAATTTTAAATAGAATCACACCTGCAATATCTAGGGTGTAGACTCGGAAGAGCAGTACCCATTAAAATATGCATTTATTTATGAATGCATTATTGAAGTGTCATTAACTTTAGAATTTGTGTATCTCACAATGAGACACTCTTAAATGAATCTTCTTTATAATTTGATTTCTTACAAATGTAGAGCTGTCTACGAACGGTAACTGATAAGTTACAGTTATCTATACAATCATTTTTTTACAGTGAAAGACATTCTATCTGACAGCTATCCTCCTCCTTGCGTCGTATTCCTCATTGCTGAGGGTCGTGACCTTCCTTTAGCATATTAACTGGAAATTATCAGAAACCCGACCCTTTATATGTTACAACCGTATAGTATTGTCTACAAAACTATTAGTTGCATAATTTGTTAGAGCGGTAAAGGAACAAACAAGTTAAGTGCATAACTATAGAGTGCATCCCGCTGCGGATCAATTACGTACCGTCTAACTTCGTCATGAAAGTTTTAAAACGTCTGTAGACGGGGGAACTTCGCAATTCAGTGCTAGGTTTCATAACTCGAGTTATACCTCCGCGTGTTTGACGTTTAAAAAAGTTTTTTTTTGTTACTAATAAAGAAGAGAGATTTGATCGTTTGTTGGTTCAAACATTTTGTTGGTTTGCATTTAATAGGCTCCAAAACGACTGGACGGATTTAAAAATATATTTCACCTTTGGGAAGTTACATTATCCCCGAATGACATAAATAGGCTACCTATATTTTTTTTTTTTTAAAGTTGGTATCCTTACTAAAACTCGTGCGGAGCCAGGGTGCACCGCTAGTATGTAATAAACTGAAGAGTTTGTTTGCGAACGCGTAAATTTTTGGGAATTGTCCAGAAAGTTATTCAATATAAATGCTATGAACCTTAAAAATCGTGTAGAATTAAGGGCAGGTGAATCCGCGGCCCATTGACTAGTACATGTATATTTTGTTTCTTTGTATGATAGTGAGCATAACTTGGAATCGTGACTGCAGCAGCAGGTAATATAAAAGTTAATTTGCCAGTAGGATGTAATAGAACAAAGGGAAAAGAGTTGAGAACACTTTCCGAGAACAACATGTTTGCTTCACGTCGACATTCTATGAGCTTCATAATTTTGAACTTTATTATTTTCTACTCCTTGGGAGTATTTTTAATGATTTGAAGTATGCTTCAGAAACATCGCAAAATACAGATAATTTACCTACAGATATTGAAAACGAATCTGTAACTCAATTTAATGGGTATTTCATTGTGTATTTGATGTGATTCCTATTGTTCGCTGTCCCAGCCAGGTAACCATTTTGACAACGAACAAAGGATTCGCAAGAACAGCTGATCGACGTTAAAAAAATATTCTCAGATAGACGGCTCATATCGTAGAATACATTCATACGTGATTTTCAAGAGAGTAGGTAGCGTCTAAAGAACAAGACTTAAAACGCCTAGACCAAATTATTTAATAGAATCCTATTGGGCTCCTAAATGCCTATGATGGTTAAGCGACGATTTGGCTTTGAGAGACTCTCATCTTTTGATATTTTTGCTAGTCCATCATAAGCTGCGCCTGTAATACAGCATGATGATGGGTGTCAGTATCGTCTGCGCCTGGGCAGTGGTGTCGTGGATGCCGTCGCGGCGGCGCGTGCGCGGGCGGGCGGCAGCTGCCGCGGCAGGTGCGCGCGCAGCCGCCGGAAGGCCGCACAAAAACGCGCGCACCTGGGCGCAGCCTACCTACTTGCACAATGCGAGGGTCCCTTTCTTACCCACATAAGAATTTGGAACATATGGTACCGTCGCCTTTTGATTATCGTCTTCTAACTGCTCTTCACCTGCATGCCAGGTAGTCGACTTTGGTTAGTGACTCTACAAACGTACGAGTATTTTGTATCACATCCTTCCATAAATTCAACTGTAAGTGAAACTCTAAAGTAAAGCATTTCCTAACTATTGAGTCCCAAAGTAACTTCCGCGATTACGTTCCGTGGGTTTATCAATGTTTTTATAGTTTCTTGGACAGATTGGTTGCCTCACTAGGTATATTGCCTTTACCATCTACCAATAACACAACCCGAAAATACTAAACAAATTAAAAAAATGGTGGTATCGAAACCAGGAGGCAACATTTATGCGACGAATGTGGTATAGATTAGGATGTATCGAGAAATAATACGGTGATGTATTGTAAAGGGTTGCGCGGAGTGACGACAGGGTTTCATCCGTCGGAAGCGCACGGCGCCGTTCTCGGGTTACCGGGGCCGCACGTGACGCTACAACTTTTTGTTCACCTCCACATCCTCGATAGGTAAATGGATCGAGCAAAAAATAGACGAGGGGGTAGAAAGTACACAGATTAAAACTATATACTTTAAACTACATTGATGGATGAGATGGATTAACGTCTTGGCTGTATTTGATAGTATATTTTGGTTTGCACAGCTGAAATTTAACGCTCAGGGTTAATTCATCCAGCTGGACCACGTTTCTTTTTAAACAAAACAAATATTTGCACATCGACATTGCAATTGAATCCCACTATCCAAGCTGTGTTAGTTAAACGTTGACTCGCGGAAGAATAACCCGAAACTCTTATCCGGCGATTATGGTGCGAGAGGAGCACCTTGGCTTTATCCTGTAAGCAACTTAACCACTCACGTCTGCGTAACGCGTTTCCTAAAAATTACACAAAGAAAAACCAATAATTCTTTTACATTTAAATTGCTCTTTAAAATATGTCCGATAGTTTTCAAACGTATAATTTGAAAGTACGTAGCATATGTCGTACATGTACAAGCATTGTAATTAGCGCGCCGCCGCCGCCGGCGGGTCGCGGTGACACCCACAATTACCCCGCACGCGAGTCCGCTTCCGTTTCCGATCGAACCGCACACTGTAAGGCTTCGCACAGCAATCGAACCTCGTCAAAAAACAATGGTACAAGCGGTCTGTGGCTCCCACGCTAAAAACAGATAAATTATGTACAAAAAGATATTAATGGTTAGTTTAGAAATTCGTAGGACGTAAATATTGTGTCGTGACTGACCGATTTTGTTTGAAATGAATTTCGAAAAGGCCTTCGCGGGCACATTGTCTGGCCTTGATGTGATCTTCTTTCCTTTGATAACAAGCATTGGATCCATTTTTCGTGAACATAATTTGCGTATTCCTAAATTGCATTCTAATAATTTTTCGAAATACTATAAACTCCTGTAAAGGTGGGCAACACATCTAACACTCTTCTAGTCAGGTGACCTGCTCCTCCTTTGTCCCCCAACGTATAAAAAAAATACTCAACCCAAGACTGTCTTGTTACAAAGACGAGGGTTGTCAAAAAGAAAATTCTTTTACATTCAGTCGTTCCATGAAATGAATCATGTTTGCATAACACATAAGGTCTATAATAGTTGAGGACGACAGATGGCTCGAGTGCCGAGCTTCCCTGTGTCGCGTAGGCGTGTCGGGAGCCCTACAAGTGCAGGGGTAGGGCGCGGGCAGGTGATGCAGCCGCGCTCCGGCTCATTCGCTCGCTCGCCGCCCTGCCAGGACGGTCGGATTGCATCCATGGCCAATAGCAGTAATTTTTCTTTATTATAACCCTTTTAGCAACTTTGAAAATAGTTATATGAGACAGTTTCATTATTGGTTTTGAATCCATTTAGTTCAACTTATGCTGTCCAATTAAACCAAATTAAATAGTTTAACAGAAGTGTTTTTTTTTTAAATGAAAATTTATAAATCAATGCGGTGTATAGTGTTTCTTTTTTATTAATTCGAAAGTTCCTGTGTTGAGTTGAGAGTTGAGACATTATGTCTTTGGTGTCGTGTGTCGGTGTAGCAATATGTTGTCGAGTCAGTGTCCTCGCGTTGTTGTCTTGGGTGTTGTTTGTGCGTGTCGGCGCGGCGGCGGCGGCCACGTGCGCCGGTCGATCCGCCGGCGCATGCGCCCCGGGGCACACCCCTGAACGCTGTCAAACGTCACCGATGAACGCCCATACTCTTCGGTGTCCTGCAGAACAGGAACCACTGCCAACCGGAGACTATAGGTACACCTTTGTTAACTCGCGTTAATAATTTTATTTTTCATCGGTATAATAGTGTTATATAAATATTTGCGGTCTGCTGAACGGTAATTTATGAACGGTTTTATTATGTAATTGAATTTGAAGGTGTGTTCTGCAAGTTTAATATTTTAAGTGTCTTTTAATTATGTCTTTTGTTCGTTTTATTAATTTCTTTGTTTAAACAGATTTAAATTCAATAACCAAATAAGAGTGAATTTCAAAAATAATTTTATTCATATAATTTGAAATGACAATAATAATGTGAATTTTAAATATTAAACTCCATTTAAAGATTTGATTTCGATGCAACCATTGTTGTTTTGCTGCAGAAAACTGGTGCTCGTCTGAAAATCTTCTCAAACCCCGCGCCGCAGAGCTCGGAGCGGGTGGTGCAGCTGGTCGGCAAGGCGGACGCCGTCGCAGCTGGCGTGAGGGAGGTCCTCGACCTCGTGAGACAGGTGAGGAATAGGTTTGCGAATTCTCAGTCTAGAGAAAGACTAAAAGAATATGAATTGATGAACAATGAATTCATAATACATTATGGGATATTATCATCTACATTCTACACATCATATATGTTATTTTGCTTCGTGTTTTTTCCGTGTCATGTATTTTAGCTAATTCTGTAATAAATATTTTTACCTCTTCTCGTATTCCAGGTGCCTATTAAAGGCGCTATACAAAACTACGACCCGCACAACTACGATGATTACTACGCTGATGAATACGGCGGCTTCGGAGGCGGTCAAGGTAGCGGCGGACGCGGGAGCGGAGGCGGAGGCGGGGGCGGACGCGGTGGGCCCGGAGGCCCCCGAGGCGGGAGGCCCCCGCCGCCGATGGGCCCCGGCGCCCGCGGCCCCGGCCCGCGCGGGCCCCCCATGAGCCGCGGCGGGCCCCCCGGCCCCCCAGGCCCTCCCGGCCCCCGCGGCAGCTTCAACGACTTCGGCGGCCCGCCGCCCCGCGGCAACTTCGGCCCGCCGCGCGGCGGCTTCGGCGGAAGCAGCTTTGGTGGTGGAAGCAGCTTCGGAGGTGGCCGCGGCGGCGGCGGAGGCTCCAGCGGCAACTTCAACAGTAACGGTGGAAACGGGCAGGAGTCCTCCACTCAAGTCACCATCCCCAAAGATGTAAGTGAGGTGGATTTTCTAACTCAAATTTAATTGCATAGTAATAAGAAGCTATAAATTATTATCATTGTCGTCCTACAGCTGGCCGGTGCGATAATCGGCAAGGCGGGCTCCCGCATCCGCAAGATCCGCGCGGAGAGCGGCGCCGGCATCGAGATCGCGGAGCCGCTGCAGGGCTCCAACGACCGCATCATCACCATCACCGGCACACCGCAGCGCATACAGATGGCGCAGTATCTGCTGCAACAGAGGTCAGTACTACACTCACTACCACCCAAACAAAATGAACTAATCTTGAAATGTAATAACGACCTATAATTGATAGGTGCGATCACAATGCATGTAAATAGCTAATAAATCATTAAACTCGCTAATATCCGCGAACTAATCGTACGTTTGTACACTTTGTATATGGTTAAGGATGACGTCATATTGTAAAGGCATCATTACTAACACGCATTATTTTGACAATAGAATGTTTGAAGAGTTCCCTGACTTGGCACCAAACAAACCTAAGATTTAATAGCTTGTTGACCTTGCACTGTGGCGTCGATGTTGTGAGGTAAAACCCCAGACGATTGTTTGTAGTGTCGAATGTTCTTCTGTATTATAGGATTAGTAAAACATTGTATTCTGTTCTATATTGTAATTGTATTAATGATCAGTCTATACATAGTTGGTAGTGCCACTTTCTATCTGGGTGAATTTATATCTGTAAGCTGTTTATATTGTCAATAATGTATAATTATTTTTATTATTTAGTCTAGTCAGTATGGTGTAGTTTTCATGCAATACAATAGCCGACCATCTTTGGTTCGCGGATTGATGATACATTGATTGTAAATGGTTTATTATTCTCACCTTATTGTACAGTTAAGATCAAGTTGAATTTTCCACATTGGACCTTTCATTATTGTAAAATAATCGCACGTGGTTTACATGTTTACTTGCAGTTTGACTGTACAATTAGTTGGAAATAATGTTATATGATTACTTGTCACTAATAACCTATTCATTTCATTATGTAACATAGAATGTGTATTAACATGTGTTTGTTGTACATGCTAACATGTTTGCTAAATAACATTTCTAGGTGTCCATCAACTAACGGGCGTCGGCCGCGGCGTGTTGTATGGAAGACTAGTGATTTTGTTGTTTGATTGAATATAACAAGGAATCACTAATCTGCCTACAAAACGCCTGCACTATCTTCGGTTCAAGACGGTTCTTCCTCACGTCGCAGTCTTGTCTGTCATTTCATGTTACTAACTTTTGTATACTATTTGTTGTCTTACCTGGTTATATTGTTGCGTGCTTCGACTCTGAACAAAACAATCTCATATTATCACGACTAGGTGATAAGACTATTTGAAAAAAAAAAAACTGACCTATATTCAATCAAAATCCTCTTAAAAACTACCAAAGCGCGCAACAATGGAACCAGCCTATTTGTGTTATTGGTTTTCGACCAAACTACCCTACTGATATACTATTAACATGTTCTATCTTTTCTGCAGTGTCCACGAGAGCAACCCGCACCTCGGTCGCGGCAACTTCTGATCCCATAGCGGAAAAAATACCAATTGGATTAATTGATAACATTACTTAGAAGCTTTATAATTCCACCTCAATAAATTGTACAATAAGCGAGGCTCTTCGAGTTCACATGTTTGTGGGCGATATCACATTTTATAAGATTAATGAAAGGAATAAATTGTCTGCGTACATTTAATATGAATTTGTGCAGTGGCTTGATTGATGTAATTTCCTGATTGGGTGTTAATTTAAGAATGCATTTATCATTACGAATCTTAAGAGATATTTTGAATAAGAATTGTGTCAATAGTTTTCTCACAATTTGTTACATCGATGTATTTTTAAGTAAATAGATTATAGAAATAAAATAAATACTTTATTTTGCGAAATATATACTTTTATTTCTATCACCCCCTTCACTTGACAAATACAAAGTACTGATTCTGAATCAAAAACAAATAAGATATAAAATATAGTTGTACAGTCGCCTCGAGGATAGCAGGACCATCTTTAGGATGATTTTTGGTTGCAACATCCAACATCCTAGTGGACACAATGTGGCTCTAATAAACAAAAACCCTGTTTGGTAACAAAGAAAAGGACGGAGCGGAGACGGATGGTCCTCCTATCTTCGAGGCCACCGTACATTGGTCACAAGAAAAAAATAATTTCTGATAAAGAATTTTTGACCTGGTGGTAGAGTGGCTAGCAATGGTCACTTTATCCCAAGGGCCGCGGGTTCGAATCCTGCGCAAGGCAAACATTTGTGTGCATGAACATGTCTTGTTTGCCTTGGTCTGGGTGTTTTCTATGTATAAGTATTTATTTTAAAAAAAAAAGTAAGTAGGTATATCAGCAATCTAGTACCCATAGTACAAGCTTAGTTGCTTAGTTTGAGACTAGATGGCGTTGTGTCATTCGTCCAAGAAAAAAGTTTATGTTGAGGGGGAGGCAACGGTATACTGGTACACAATATGAGCGCACGGCAACGCGTGCTACAATATGCATTTGTATGGCTGTTACTGCGCGTGAACATGTGAACCAAAGATTAAAATTATGTAAACGGAAACACGATTAATATTATCAGCACTATTGTATCTATACATTTATGCACTTCGTCCACCTCAAAACTAAACAAACTCTACAACTTTGATCTTACGTGAGAGTTTTCGCGATACATTGCGGTAACATTCGTTTCGTACACAGCATAATCCGAAGTTGCGTCGATGCGTGGACGACAGACTCTTTCTCATGGCCATTCAATGCTTTGTGGCCGAAGTTCGATGCAGTTGTTATGGCGGACAGAGCACTAATTTATTTAATCTAGTATGCACATGTAGCCAATTCTCGATGACTAAATTCAGACACCAGCTTTCTCTTGTTTTGGAAATTAGACATGCATTGAGCATGCATGCGGATGCGGAACCTTTGCAGATTGAATAATAACGCTTGTACGACAACGCCATCTTTTGGCGAGTAACAATTACATTTAGAGGACTAGGTTCATGCTTTGAGATAGAAATATTTATTACTGTTCTTTCTTAGCAGGCAATGTGGAAACATAATGCGCTTTTCCACGACGGTTTTGATAGCAAGAAAATTGTGCAATTTTTCATTGAAACAAATTTTTATGACAGCATGAATGTTGGTGGATTTTATTTTATAAATTCTAATATTGATATTGCATTTAGGGTTGTAGTATCATATATTATTTAAAATATTGTTCCACTTACATTCAGTTGTAAATTTTTTAGATACCTACAGTCTTAATTACATATTTGGCATCCAATTAAAAAAGCCTTCACAAGTTAATGAAATTTATTTCAATAAATCTCTTTCTTTGATATGATATAAAAATTGAGTTATAAAATACTACATCTGCTTAAAGCTTTCCAGTCAGATCAAGTATCAGTCATGTAGATTCCAGAGACGGGACTTCATGTCCGTGCTTGTCTAAATAGAACATAACATATATAAGAGGTATCACAACACCGAGTATAAGAACGCAGCACACTAAGTGGAACCACTTTAGTCCGAAATCAGCACCTTGCGATGTGAGTTGCTTCACTACAACAGCTTCAACACATTCCTTACTTCTATTTGGCAACAGTTGTGTATCTTCCGATATGGATTCATTGATTTCTGTGTCTGTGTAACGCACCACAGATGGTGCAAGATTGCTGTTTAAGACAACTGTGTTACAGTCAATTTCACAATCATTATTTTCCTTTAGAGGGACTTCGTTTAAAACGTTGCTTTGGCTTAAAACACCATTCTGGTTATTGTTGGGCAATATCTCCTGTAGGTATGAATTTACAGGATTGTGACTTGTTGAGGGTACAGGTTCAGGTGTCTGTGATGGTAACATCTCTGTTAAAACTGAATAAGGTGTAACAGGCACCTTTATTGTACGCCGCGCAAATATTTCATTGTCTTTGTGTATTTGATTGATCCTCTTTAGCTCTGAAATCTAAAAGATAATATTTTAAGATAATCTTTCTACAATATATCATATTTTGAAATTTTAAAATACTTATGATAAAGAATATACAAGATTACAGAGAAAAACAAAAATACTGCAGCCTTAATCATAAAATAAAATATTTAGGCATGTATAATTTGTTCACAATATCCATTTCGACTTGTAGCTATTTAATATAATTGGTCGCGGTTAGTAGTCGGGATAATCACGAATCTGTATAACTGAGAGCCAGATAATTCCAATAACAGTTTAACACTGTATAATTTTATGATCAGGGAGTACAATGCCTTGAACTACAGGAATGAAAAGAATAGGTAAATGACTGCACAGGTTGTATTTTAAGTAGAGTGTATTTTCGAGTATGGTGAATACTTGAGAAATGAATCTATTTTGTAATAGAGTCATTTCGGATCTTGAAGTTTTGAATCATTTCTTTTACGGGTGGCTATATGTAACTGGAATAACTGGCCATTTCGCTTGTTTCCGAATTGGTGGTGTCATCTTAAAAGTATTTTTTAACCTATAAGTATTTTACATTATATTTAATTATACAAGTTATGTTTTATATGACTAAAGAAAGTGCTTGTGAAGGCCTAGTCTCTAAATATATATTTTCAGTTTGAAGAAGTCGGTTATAAAATGCAGAATAAATTATGTTTGGTATAAGTAATTTCCGAGTTTCGTAACTATCACATTTACACTATTATGACATCAAATACTCACGGGACAATAAAATCGCAAAGCAATTGCTTGTAATGTATCGCCTTCCTGAACCTGTGCTTCAATGAAGTGTTCGAGGGGTTTCATTCTGTGAAGTTGTACGTCGTTTTGGTCTATAGGGTCATCTTTCTTACTATTTCCCAGGTTATAAGCAACCATATCATCGCCACTGTGCATTATTCGGGTCCTAGAACAGCACGAAATGTTATATGGAAGTGGAACACGTAAACAACAAAGATAGAACACTACTACTAACTACGTACCTTTGTTTCATTTTCAACAACACTAAAACTAAAGTTTACTAGCATGACCCGAAATAATAATTGTAGTCTACCTGTTCATATGATAAATATTACGTATTGATTGATCATCACAAAATCACTAAAACAGCTGTTCACCAAATATTTGACTGAACAAAGAATTTAGATAGACTATTGTTGACACGATGATGAACCAGTTAACATTTCATTGACATTATTGACATTTGTTTGACACACAAACACGACGACTTGTCAAATAAAATTTTTCTTCTTCTTGTGTTTGGCAACCAATTTTTTAACGTTTATTCCCTTTTTACAACCTTTTATTAGGCATCAGTCTGATAAAATTTTATTGTTCAAATCTTAACATCTTAGCATTTGAAGCATTTTATAGAAATAATCATTTAACCATACACAAGTTACGCGGCTAGTGGCTACGCATTTCTACTCTTTTATACCCAAATCAGCGATTAGGATTACCGATACTTCTGATTTAGGTTTAAAAGGGTAGAAGAAATATAATTGTTAAATTTTCATATGATTTTCACGATTTTCTTAGACAATAGCGTCATTTGGTGCCTGTCGGAAGAATTAAAATTTAAAAAAAGCGGCGTCCATATTTTACTTAAGTGAAGTAAAATATGGACGCCGCTTTTTTTTTCGCAAACGTTAAGGCCGGCCCACAGATATCACAATACAAGAGATATGGTTTGTGGGCGGGGCACATGACGCCATTTTCTGCACAAATGTGCAGGAACTTGATTGTTCTAAGTCATTCACAAAACAACGCTTCCGCGAACACACGTCCGTGAATGTCAACAAAAATGCCGGCTTGTGCTTTAATTACGTGCAAAAATCGCAGTGATACGGTAAATTCAAGTAATAGTGGTGTTACTTATCATAGGTAAGTCATTTATTTAATATTTTTCTGTATAAATGACAAATTAACGAAATATTTTTGAGGCATAGAAATCATTAAACAATATACGGCATAGTCGATACTTCCGTTAAAAATATTGTCCATTGCTTGTTTTGGATACGGGTTTTTCAATGTTTTGCGGTATGCACGTACAATGGAATGCAAACGTAACGATAATTACAATGTTGTGAAAATATCGTGGTACCGCCGCTTGTAGCTTCCGCGATCTGTCAAAGTGATAATGGCCGTCGCACAAGCCATGTAGTGCTGCCAAAAGTAGAATATTTTAGTATCGATAATTTTGTATTTCTAATTTTTGAAAGTATAATAATTTGAAACTTTTACTACAGTGCATTCCTTGTACAGGGTGTCCTAGTCCCATAAGTATTGGATCAAACTCAAGGGGAAAGTAGCTCACCTAAAAACTCATTTGATTAGTTTAAAAAAAATCGCTTGTTATTATGTACAAATTTTTTTAAAGTTCTTTCTTTTAATTGGTTGTATAAAAATTACTATTTTCCAAAAATAAAATAAATAAAAACTAAAAACTTTGGTAATTTTTTTTTTCTTTTTTAATTATTTAAAATTAAATAGGTATTATAGTTCATAGTTGTAGTCCGTAATAAATTGTTATTGTAAAATATCGAGAGGTAGTTATCGATAATGCTTGTCGCCCTTTTTCATTAGGTGGCCGTCACTATAATACACTTCTTACATCTGTGTTCGTAATCGAACTGCAAATCACGGGCTTACGATTTGTGTGAGTGTGACTGTCGGAGATTATTCTATGAATGTGTTAAAATGTAACTGTGTGTGTAAGTGGCGACATCGGTTCCGGTACAAAAACTGTCTTATTACATTTCTCTTCTTTCTGTGTTCTGAGGGCCGGCCGCACATGTCAGGTTTTCTCATCCGGTTCCCCGATCAGGGGCCTAAAAACCTAACGTCCGGTTCGTTTACACGGGCGGTGCGTCGGGGCGACGGGAACGGGGACGGGATTCGGTTACCTGGAGGCGCACTCGCCATACATTGTCTATGCTTACGCCGCAGACGTCAGGTTTGCTCATTCGATTTTGCTTCAGATCGCCGTGACTTTTCTACCGTATGGACGTGCGTAGGCCTATTTGTTGATAATTTGTCCGTAATCGTGACAGAATAAAAGTAATTGACGGCAGAAATTCGTCATCATCATGTTTTTACTCCCAATAGCGTATAAACTGAATGAAAACAACCGTGTGTGTGCGGAGATCACCCGATCCGCCTCGGGTACCCTGATCGGGGAACCGGATGAGTAAACCTGACATATGCGGCCGGCCTTAACGTTTGACCACGTTTAACGGACCATTCGATAGCATCAAATACTATAGAAATTACTACGCACAGCTCTTGACGTTTCTCATACAATGACTTGGCAACCTCCTGTTCACCTCATGCCGCTAGGGGCGCTAGTGTCGCGTTAACATTTTGCATGCAAAACGCACAAAAGTTTTGAAATCGTTCACCTCATGCCGCCCTATTTCTATAGTAGCGCTAGTGTCGCGCGTCTTGCCCGAATTCTTCCGAAGCCGTGCGTATTATCTCGGTAGAGTTTCTATAGTATTGGATAGCATTGATTGACGTTATTTGTTTACTTAAAATGTAAATAAAATACAAATTGGATACTTAAATACTCAAAATTAAATGTATTCCGTCTGATGGGGGGACTTCTTTGGGGCGCTAACAAAGAAAGAATATCAAAAAATAAAGGTAAAATATAATTATAATAATACATACTATTGTATAGTTATAGTTGGAATGTGGTTAAAAACTGCCTTTTGCTCACTTCAGATGTCGCTTTGTCGAGTGTTCCAAACATTTGACAGCTAGCTGTCATTTTCCGTACTATTTTTGTAAACATCATATTTGTTTTCTAAATAATTCCGAAATATGACTCATTGTGCAGCTATCGATTGTAAAAATGTGGGGATCCATTTATTTTCCAAAGAAATAAAACGAAGAAAACTGTGGGAAAAGGCTCTTCGAAGGAAAAATTGGAAATCCAGTAAATGGTCGAGGTTATGTGCTGCCCATTTTAGACTTAAAGATTATAATATTAAAAATAATTAACAGATAATGAAAATTTATACCGAACATGAAAGAAAAGTGCTGTGCCCTCTATATTAAATCAAATATGTTAACCCACTAGCACAAGAACGCTCAGATCGATTGCTAAAAAGAAGTTGCATGAAACGGTGTATTGTAACGTCTCGTGGTGATCCAATTCCAGGACCTAACGGGATCCAAGCTCAAAATGAATGTGATGCTAATGAAACTTTTACTGCCTCCTGGGTCTAGCAGGGTCCAAACTCAAAATAAATGTGATGCTGATTACAGAAATTCATAGTACACCTTTGGCTTTAAAAACATATTTTGTGTGTCATATATGCTGCAATTTTAGAGTGTATTATGTAATACTCATAGGTATAAGAAAATAAAACTATATACACTAGGTATTCATTTTGTTTTATTATACTGGCATAATAAAAAATCATAATTTTTATACAGATATTTGTTAAAAATGTGTGGTTTAAAAATAGGTTTAACAATACTCATGGGTTTAAGAAAATATTTCCAAGTAATCATGGTCCATTTCAATAGCATATGGATTGGCAGGTTTGATTACTTGGAGATAAGCCATTTTACTACTAGTAGTACAGGAGAAACTGCTAGGATTTTGACATATCCTTCATAATTGTCCATTATATTTTCCTGGTAAAACGGGATTTCATTGGGGAATTATAGAATACTTTATTCGGTTTTTTAAATGTCATCAATTGTGCGTCTACTCCTTTTTCAGCTGCACATTCACAGTGACTCCACTATCATGCCGCTATTATCCATTTTTAACAAAACGATATAAAGAAGCTTCTTCATTTGGGCTTTGCATTGCGCATGGAAATAAATATAACTTTCCTCAAAGGCAACTCTGACGGTTTTTAAGCTTCTACTTTCATACAGTAGTGTATCTTTCCGTAACTCCCGTTCAGTGTTGCTTGAAATCTGAAACAACATGTATGTCATTAAATGTCTAATTCTATCTGAAACATTAAATAACAAGGAACAATAAGGAAATCATGAATGTATGGTTTGTTACCTGTCTGCAAACTCTTGAATGTGTAGTTTATAGAGTGGTGGAAGATTATTGCTGGAATTAATATCTCTGAACTTATCCATGGTAGAAATTTCAGGAATATCATCCTCAAGTTCGTCTTCAACTTCGATGAGGTTATTTCCATCGTACGCCTCCAGTCTACAAAAAGAAATTGAAATAAATAAAAAGAACACAGCATAACCTACAAATCACAATAATGCCTGTTAATTATTTACCTTTCGATTAATAAGGCTTTTTTGCCAATGGTCTTGGCTTCCCGTTTCCGCAGTTCCTCCTTCAATCGTAATTACACTCCCAGGTCGCATACATTTCTATGATTTTTAACAATTACTCACATCAAACGTATACAATACAATGAACCAATATGGCGGGTTTTTGGACCACTCAACAGTAACGCCACCTACGATGAGCTTTGAGTTTTTAACCTCATTATAAAAAAGTACATACTAGATTTAGAGTTGCCAGGTAAGGATAAATTTACCCCAAACTCTCGATTTCCTTTTTGTATGTATAAAATTGACATGCTGATACTTAGTACTTTTTAAAGTTTATAATCCATTAATAGAACTAACGAATACTTACCTATTAGTTTCAAAACATCGGGGACAAATCATAAAAATGAATGCGTGCGGAAGCCAATAATTAAATCTTTAGATAAGTATTGGTAGGTAGGTATTATATTATATGTATGTACACTTCAAGATAACAGGCATTTTTCAAATTCTCACTCATGAATTCTATGTAAAAAAAATAATGCGAAGACTGTGTCTTGAAAACTGCCCGTTTATTAAAGTAGTTTGTAGGAAATAAAATGAAAACAATCTAAAACATAATAGGATATTTTATTTTTATTATATTCACTAATTCGTCTTGATACCTAAACATTGAGTACATAAAAACTTCTGTGATTTAAAACATATAAAGTATTGGAATAGGTATCAAATAAAACATAATACACGGTGCATACACTTTACACTAAATCATGGAGTTTGTTTTTCCCTTTTGAGTGGTAATTTCATGCAGTCGGTTTTTTTTTTTTTAAATTAGTTTTTAATAACAACTAAAGTTCTCATCTAATGGCCTTGGAAAAGTACTAATTTCGTGTGAACATTACGGATTATTTCTTTCGGTGTAATTTTTTTAAATATATTTTTGAGCTAAGTTTTGGGATCCAAATATCTATATGATAGGGGGCAGCATTTTTTTTCTAGAAATCTCCCCTTCTTTTGGTCTCATCTTATCTAGGGGGGGGGGGGGGGGGGGGGGGGGCACTTACGAACACTTTTGGTCCTTTGTACCAACCCCGTGCCCCTGAGAAATTTGCAGTTTTGAAAATCCGCATTTTTTCCAATTGCGTATATCTCGAGAACGGTAGCGCACGGGGTTGGTGCAAAGGGCTAAAAGTGTTTGCAAGTGCCCCCCCCCCCCCAACTCCCACTCCACTCTCAATGGAACCCAAAAAAGAAGGAAATAAAAAAAAACTTAAATTTTTGTTAAAAAAAAAAATATCTCAAAAACTTTTTTTTCATGTTTTCTTGGCGTCTCATAGTGCCCCTAAGCCTATACTCCAACTCTACTTCCTTGCCCCTAACGCGACTCTGACAGAAAATTTCCTATTTTAGGGAAAATTTCCACCAAAAAAAATAGCAACACTGACTTGAAAGGTTATGTTTAGATACTCTTTGGGTTATGTTAACAAAAATGTTAAAAATCTCACGCATTTTTCAAAATCATGATGAGACTTGATATCATTCGTCGAAAATAAACTAAAATTAGTATTTTTAACTATGATAAATAGTAAAATAGTCGGGAATAATGTCTACTTACGAATGAAACGACAACCCACTAATTTTTCTCTCACTATCACTTTTACATCCCATTATACTGCACCGCACCATTTTCTACAGATGCAATCACCTCCAGGAACTTAATTAACACAAAATAGTTATTCGTAATTGAATAAACAAAACAAAAACTTTAAAATTAGTTATCACCTGCAGCAAACGTCAAAGTTTGTTTAGCAATTAAAGTTGCTGGCCTTGAAAAAACCGGCCACGCAGTGAGGGACAAAAAAATATTCTCTTTGTCTCTTTTTTTTATCAGCCATGCGCACAGAACACAGAAAAAAGTAGAAATGTAATTAGATGGTTTTTGTACCGGAACCGATGTCGCCACTTACACACACAATCACATTTTAACAATTCATAGAATAATCTCGACAGTCACTCTCACACAAATCGTAAGCCCGTAATTTGCAGTTCGATTACGAACACGGAGTAAGAAGTTTATTATAGTGACGGGCACCTAACGAAATAGGGCGACAAGCGACTTAGAACAATAAAGTTCCTGCACATTTGTGCAGAAAATTGTGTAGAAAATGGCGACATGCGCCCCGCACACATACCATATCTCTTGTATTCTGATATCTGTGGCCATGCGTATATGACCATCCTTTTCTATTGTAAGTGAAATTTTCTCTGTCTACGTACGGTATACATCACAGATATCAGAATACAATACTTCTTTCTGTGTTCTGTGGTATACATGTACGGGGCACACCCACACACGTTCAAGTAATTTGATCAAACTGAAATTCATATTTCTTCATGCCAATACTCATTAAATTTGATCAAATTTCGCTACACACGTTCATGCAAATTTGATCAAACTGTTTGAGGTTAAATGTGCGAAGTTTCACATCATTGCATACAACTTACAACGTATTCAAAATTGCGGCGCGTACGGTGCTGACAAATGTGCGATCAGCTTATATGTCCAATAATGGTCCAATACCATGTAGAAGAGATCATTAGTGATCTATTAAATGACAAATTTGTTGATTTTGGAAGTTGTCGTTCTCAGTCAGAGATAATTATGATTATAGGATAAATTTAAAATACCACACATATTTCAATCATTTCGTTATAATTTTAATAATTCAGAGTATTTTACACAACAGTTACAGAACATAAATACCTTTGGTATTGCGCCATAGAGGTGGTAATAATTGCACATAATTCATTCTCTAACTACATACATAAATTATGTACAAAAAATAGTTTAATACAAAACTGCCATCACATCACTAGTTATAGGTAACAAATGGCTCGCATGAATAACTACAAATTACTTTATTTTTTACAAAGTGACTATGGATTTATTGATTGTTGTTTATAGTGACCGCACGTCTTTACTTTAATATTCGTTTAAATTCTATACCTCCAAAAATAATGTTAAAATTAGATCACAGAATATAAAAAGCAAACACTAGAAAAAAGCTGTATGACATAATATTTTTTGGTAATATTATAAAGATTATAAACTACTTAACTTTATGACATAGATCTTGTTTGACAACAAAACAACCCATGGCGCGATTTGTGGCGCCATCGTTAGCCGATAGCCCATCCCATACAGCGCCCTCTATAGTAGAAAAAATATTTTCCCATTGGAATGACATTCTTTCACGGGATAAAAAGTAGCCTATGTTGGGTTCCGTACCCCTGACATTACACAAATTTTCATAATGATCGGCTGATTAGTCAAGCCGTGAAGGAATAACAATCAAATAAATAAACTCACTTTCTCATTTATAATATTAGTTTAGAAGTATGATATGATTAGGTTGATTGTAAACAGTATTCATAAACAAACATATAAACGTCTCCAACTTGTGGCCCAAAAATATTTAGATTACAAAAGAATGTCTACTGTGGTAGATGACCATTAAAATTGTTGGTTAAAATTTCAGTATTATTTAGAAGTTTATTTATGAGTAGTTTAGTAGATGGCTACTAAACTGGTAACACTGAAATTTTCACCAAAGAACGAACCTTTGCGAAAACCTATATTAAACTCCTATAAAAATTTCGCTTGTAAGTACTTTTATTTTTGCTTTTATCATTATTGGAGGCACAAAATTACAATAACATTTTTAATAATATTTATTAATAGACTCGATTTTAATATATATTAATTTGTATAATTCATTATAATAAAAATAAAAAAACAAAATAGGTATTTAATAAACGAAATGTCCTTGTATTCAATCACAAAAAATATCACAGAAAGAAAGAAAACAGTACACAAAACAATTTTAATGCATTAAAATAATATGTGAATAATGGTTATGTTAGTAAAGTTCTATTATGAAAACCAATTGAATTATTGACGGTTACATTGCAACAAAGACTTTGTTAACTCAGTGGTGGCGCCACTGGCCATATAAAATAAAAAGTATTTGCGATCACCGCTATCTTTATTCTTAGTTCCAATTTCTGATTCTTCACCGATTTGGCGGTACCCTGAACTTGGAATATTTTAGCAAACATTTTTATACACCTTTAACCTTTTGTGTACATACATACAAAATACCTAATACCAACATAATTTTAAGGTTTCTTAAATGTTATAAATTTTGCAAAGTAATTTTATTAAGCGTTTATAATTGACATCACTGTAATATAACTTAAAATAAAAAAGACGAGTATTTATCAAAATCAGGGTGCTCAGTCAGTATCACGCCTCTATAATCTCGGTTCCGCACACTAAAACAATTCATGTAAATGTTGTAAACAAACAAAGAGAGTTTCCATTACACGACCACTGACCGAAAGTACTCGTAGAGTAAAAATTCGGCTTAAAAATTCATGGCAATGAGGCCATTATTGTTAACATTTTACAACTTGAGATGCATGACTTACTAAAAAATTTACTTAATATAATACTGTGCAAGTTAATCTTAAAACAATAAATAAGCGGAAAAGACCACAGTTAAAATATACAAATGCTAATTATAAAAATGCTAATAACATTTAGGAATCACGATTTTTAAAATAAGTTAAACATAATTTTAAAAGCACACAAAATAAATACATTTAATGAATCAGTCAAGTGTTAAATTAAAATTGATATATTTGTATAGTACCTCGCTGCAAATTAAGGATTAGACCCCTTTGTTCATTGGGCATTTGTCGATTTTATTTCTATCAGCCGCCAATTCAAATTGTCCATCAAGCTTCAGGCAGGCAACCAGTTGTTTTTTATAGTATTAATTTGTGCAACTATTAAACGTCAAAATTAAATCGTCAATTGACAACTGTCAAACGTCAAATTTTGGTTGCTTTTAGTCGGGTAAATCTTCAATTGTAGAATTATATCAAAAACTACTGGTTTAAGGGCTGAGCACACTGCATGCAGCGCAGCACAGCGCGTTGCGAGTTGCGACACACCAAACGCACGATGCTGTACAGCGCTGCGCAGCTACACGTCGTGCGCTTGGTGTGCCCTTTCTCATAATATTGCATAGATTACAACGCCATAAGCGTTATGCTATTATGTTTATGTTTTGTTAGCATTATGTTTGTCTTACAGCGAATTGCACAGAACCATTGTAAAGCTAATGACATATTAAGACTCAAGCTATCTCTTTTTCTTCCTTAATTTGACAATGACAACTTCAGAAATAATATTTAATTTTCTTTATAATGTACTTCTGCAACTTACCGTTTATGATTTGCAATGACGTAAATAAGTCAAAAACACGATGAATACTGTATATTTAGTATTACATGATTATGATGTCACCGGTAATCGGTAGTAAAATAGTAACCGGTAATATTTACACAGCGATATCAAAATTATTATTATTATAGCAAAATATTTATAATATAATAAAATAAATAATATACAGTTTTGTGCCCAAATATTTAAATTTTTATTAAGGAAAATAAAGGAAAAATTCGCGCGTAGTTCATACTCAGGTAAATAAATTAACTTTTGTTAGCTCAGTAATTAATTACTTATCTATCAAATCTCTAAGTTGGTGTCAACCTAATATTTTATAGGTGTATATTTTAGTGATACAAATTGCGTGGTATCATTGTGAATTTTGATGCCGAAATGGTTAAAAATCTGCATTATGTGAGTTTGTGAGGAGTAAAAAATATGTAATAAATATGTAACCTTACTGGTCCATTTTTTTTTAATTTTCTAAGCACTGACCGGGGATATTAAACTAAGATAAAGTAATAGTGTTAGGGTCTCTAGTGCCTAACTTAGACTTTACAAAAGTGGTATAATATTGTGTCGAATTGCTACTTTTAGCAACGTGTCCTATGCTATCGTTTCACTGTTAAATTTATGATTTTCTGGATAATATTAGTAGTAGTAAAAATGTCCATAGTATAAAATGTATATTAATTAAAACAAAATGTTATTGGGAAGATCGAGTATAGGGTTATGACGTACAGGTAGTTGCAATAAAATTTATACACGTTTCTCTATATAGCAAGGTCTTTTGAATGCACCTGTATACATATTATTGCAATTGACTATACATTAGTTTTATTAGAAAATTGATTTATTTATACGTGCGAAAAGACACGATTGGTATGATCGATTCATCAGTCGCGTTAAACAAAGATTTTTCATTAATATCGATTTTAATAATTATTTTATTGCAGACCAATAGTTTGTTTATACAAGTAGGAAAAGTTTACTCAGCTATGCGAGTTAAATTATATTGTTGGTCTGCAACAGGGTTAACTCCTTGAACGAAATTAGTATACCCATAGATAAGAGAAACTACGTGTAGATTTTAATATTTCATCTACAAATTATTCATTGATATTCCACTATTAACGGAACAAACCCATCACACATTTCCACCGCTGTGTCTCCTGTATAACCAGGATCAAGTACTTCCTGTGAATTTCTGTTTTATATGGGTATACCATATCATATTAAGTAAAACTTCTGGCTTCACATAAAACTGCAAACTTAAAAAACACTACTGAAGCGTACAACAAAACACATGGGCGTTGCTTATACATATCACAGGTTGTGTCTTAAGGCCTATACGAATTAGTACAAATATATACAATTCATATATGTCTTAATATAAATGTCCATACACTCACCAATATATACTTTTATCTCTTTTTCTCTTAGTCTTGCCATTCGAAGGAAGTATCTTACATTTTTACATACATGTTTTTTTCTTTTTTTTTACAATGATGTTCCATACATTTATGTACAGACTGCCGCGCCGTGATGTTGGCACAAACTATTGATTGTTGGACATCTTACGGTTGGTAGACAAGCAATAGTGCCAACATCACGGTCATCACGGTAGGGGACATTTTACTGTGAACAGTCTATACATTATTTTCCTCTGTGGACTAACGCTACGGACTCCTTCGAAACCGTTCATTAGAAGACTGATCTATGTCTAATAATAATAATAACTGACTCTTAAATAACAATATGTCCATCATAAATTGGACCTTATACTGCAGATATACAGTAAAATGTATGGCCTTTGGTTAACTAGCCCTACATATCTTTTAAAACCTAGTCTCTGCAGTTTAAGGTTGAATTTAATAGAAAAAAGATAAAAGTAAATATTAGTGTTATTCGTGACAGGACTATAACACTAGGACGATAATGGTCAATGGGTATACAGCCTTAAATATCTTACACTAGTTAATAAATACCGGCACGAAATCTTAAACACTATGCTTAATTATTTCGGGAACGGTGTGGATTATAGACACTGATTGACAGATAAAATTCTATTTTTTATACCATCGTATGAGAAAGATACTTTATTACTTGTATAACATGTCGTAAAATGTCGTTTACATATTTAATGTTCTTATATTCATAATGTCGGTGAAGTATATAAGTACCTATAACGCGTCTCTCCCCGTCCTCCTTTCACCTCCCCGCGAGAGACAAGACAGAGAAAGAGAGAGAGGGCCGATGTGACATCATCGACGCCAGGTCCATAGGTATTGTAACCGGGTAGTAGTTATTAACCAAAGATCTGTTTGTTTATGATATTGACAAACTAGACTTCCAAAATATAAATGTAGATTCATAAAACAATTTAGATTCATCTTCTGGTATAAAATCTAGAATCCTACCCGCAATATGGAGGGGACCTAAACATCTGTATTACACGAGATCCATGGAATATATCTTAGTTACACCTGGCAAGGCCGCCATTGTCCGCTGTATTTCAATCTGTAATGTAGTTAATAGCCAATATTACACAGGTTTTCGATAAAATATTTTCACAGTGAAATAGTATGAAAAGATGCCTTTGCACTTTTTTTGCTTATAAAAATCTATGTTATGCCACATGATGCCGCATCGCAAGCGCATCGCCAGATTGACAAAATCTGCTATGAAATACAGAAATCTATTTTGTAATTGTCATTAGCTTGATATAATGAGATGAGGTTATCGGCATAAGAAGCTTGATATAAAAGTGAAAACTTAATTATTTCACTATGAAAATCTGTGTAATACTAACTTTTAAGTATACCCGCATCTATTCGTGTTTGACTAATTAATTGGTGTTATGTTATATTAAATAATTAACACTTAATTAATTAAAATAATTGGTACGCGATATATAAATAAAGGCCATACACGAAGCCAGTTTATTGCCGGTTGCATACAATAATTTCATAGCAATAATTGACATGCATCGTCTAAACGACAGTTGCTAACAATTCTTGAAGGTTATTGCTCCCACTACAGTTCGTTCACCGTTATTTTACCTCTGACAGAGATGTAAAAACAGACGGGTTTAAAACACAAAATAAGTGTCACAGGAATAATTCTGTAGCAGAAATAATGTGTGAGCAGACAACAGTAGTTTGCATGCAATTATTGATGTTGAATGTGCACGAAAGTGGCTTCGTGTAAATGGGCCTCAAACGCGAATAGAGGGCAGGGCGATCTATTGTTTTGGTCATAGTGTCACGAAACGGACAGAGCGGGCGGCTCACGCGTGGTCGAAGCCCTGGAAGTCGGCGGGCCAGTTGTCGCGGCGGGCGGCGCGCGCCGAGCCCGTGCACGCGAAGAACGCGTCGCCCTCGAACGGGTCCGACTCGCGCGTGAAGATGTTCACCGACTCCGACTTCTTTATATCTCTCGGCGGCGGTTTGCCCCGCAGCGGCGGCACGTCGCTCTCGTCCTCCTCGGCGATGGAGGCGGCGCGGGCGCGGGGCGTGGACGCCAAGAAGTCGTCCTCGAACAGCGAGCGCGGCGACACCGAGTCCGAGTCGAAGCGGAAGCGGGCCGCGGGCGAGTCCGCGTCGCGCGCGCGCGTGCTGCTCGCCGACAGCGGCGACGCCACGCCGTCGGACGGCTCGAACACGAACCTAAGAGAAATAGTTATTTGTTATGCAAGGCTGCAAAGTTGTTTTTTGGCGCGAGTACTTATGTTGAAACCTGAGCGTAGCGAGGGTTTCAAAGGTACGAGACGCAGAATAACTTTGCTGCCGAGCGAAACACACAACTTTTCACCTCACTACAGCGAGGAAAATGCTAGGTGCAAGAAAAACGCAAATAATATATTAAATAAGTGTTTTTTTTTCATGCGTCCTGCTGGCGTTCGATTATTTTAAAAATAAGGTAGGCGCACTGGCATGAAATAAGTATTAATGCATTTTCAGAGGACTGGCGGTATAAAAAATTATAGAATAGAAAGGTTCGAATTTAAAAAATTCTTTCCACGCTAGGGCACAAAATGCACTTTTGCGCTCAGATTTCGAATGACAAACGATTCTTTTCGAGCTTGTGAGATGAAAAGGTACTTTTCACTTCTCATGCTCAGAAAATGCTTATTTGCGCAGGATATAGGCTGTACAAAATAGAATTTTGTGCACAAGGGCAAAAACGTATCTATATTAAGGCAAAGGAAATGAGCCATACAGCCAAACACAATAAAAAGTTCAGAGATAGAATTTGTTATTTTATAATATTTACTTTAATTTATGTGTTTTTTAAGTCATAAAAGATATTAAAATTTAAATTAAAGTACGGTAGGTTATTTAATTAATTTAAGAAAATTATTTTATTACAAAATTAATTTAATAGTAGGCTGTTATAGGTCTGCAGCCCAAGCCTAATTTCAATGTCGTAAGATTTTTAAAAAAAAGCGGCGGGAAACAGATCTTGTTTTTCGTGCGTTTATTTATTTATTTCCTCGCAATCGAAGTGAAAAGCAGAGTTTATAACTCGTCCACAAAACCATTTTTATCCTCGACATTACTATCAGCCCTAGTCTCGGATAGAAATGATTTGTTTTGTGCACTTGTTGTAAAATCTACTATTGATACATTGCACTTGCAGTACAATTTTGACTCTTATGACATAGAACTTAAGAATGGTACAAGTCCGACATGTAAAGGTCGACCTGCTCTTGACTGTACAGTAATTTGATGAAAGATAAAAAAAAACACAAGTTAAAAATGCTATCTGATCCAAGATAAGGAAGTCTCAAAGCTGCTTTCACTCGAACGAGTTACTATTACCATAAGCAAAGACTTGAAAAAAAATATATAAATGATCTCACCTCGTCCCCTCTAACGAAGAATAGGGAGCTCGCTTCTTCGTGATCGGCGTCGGCGTGTCATGGAAGTCGTTGTCGAACGGCGACGCGTGTTCCCGGTCCCGCGGCGAGAAGTCGCTCGAGAACCTATAGTCCCTCCTTTCTCGGGACTCCCGCGCCTCTCGGAGCTCCCTTCAAATAAAATCATTCATTTTGCAAGTAGATTTACAAGAAATACTTTTGCAAGTCAATATTTTTATCCAGCACTTCCGACGTGAATGACCTGCTGAGAAGAAGTGCCGCTAGTAACTGAACTGTAGACTTGTTTTTAAAAGCCATTTTAACATTAAAGTGTTTTATAAAAAAAATTACGTAAATTTTTTATTTATTTAAATGAGCTTTAAAATGAAAGAAAAAAACAGAGGAAGCAAACTATAGTGACCACATTTTTTTAAATTTAAAATAACCTTCCACTGTTTATCATATATCAACTCATAATCATCCCACTGCAGGGATACGGGTTTCCTTGGAATCGAAGGTGATTAGAGCGTACTCTGCCACGCTGCTCCAATGCGTTGGCAGAGACCGGTGTTTTCAAACCGCCCTAAGCTTAGCCGCCAGACTTAGCTTAATAACTGTCATCCATCGACAACAGCCGAGAAGTTAAGGCGTGCCCTCCGAAGCACAGAGAAGTTCGAGATAACGAAACCCATCCAAATTCTGGCTAGGGTCGACGTCACTTAACTTGTGTGTTCATATTAGAGTGGGACACACAGCGACGCTATCGAGCTTCTCCTTCCACTTTATAATAGCGTAGTTTAATAGTGGAGTTCCGAGTAATGTCCCTACCGGGCACAGGGGATAATCCGCTCCGTATCCTCGCAGCCCGTCTGGGGAAGGACCTCCACCTTACATCGTATCGTAGCCAAATAGCATTGATCTCGGCCATGCTGTGTTCCTACGGCGAGTAAGGTCTCCAGAGCTATCCATCAGGCGGTATGCTTGTTTGCCAAGTTTGTGGCATAAAAAAAAGTGGATTTAATTTATTTACCTTCTCGCTCGTCTTCTCGCTTCCCTGGATTCCCTCCCTTCTCGACTTTCCCTACACTCCCTACTTTCGCGGTTGTCCCGTTCGGTTTCCCTACGCGAGCTGGAGCGACGAGTCGGCCAACCCAGTGTTGAACCGTATCTGCAAGAAATATATAATTTGGAGTAAACTAGCTGACCCGGCGACCTTCGTACTGCCTCAACGTAGCTTTGTTGCACTATTTTTTTTGCAATCTTTCTGAGCCATTTTCTTAATATTTGTTTTCCGTAAGATCTTTCTACAGAGTATTAGAAAACTACAAAAAAAGCAGCCAAATAAATCGGTCTAGCCCTAAATTACCACATAAATAAAATAAGCAGACAGCGTCGACCAAATCGTCGCCCATATTCTGTGAAGTCTATTTGAAAACTGTGAGCTAAAAGGAGTGATCAAATCTTTGAACACATATCTGGCAGATACAACAATATGTGATCAAATGTGTGAGCAAAGTATTCAAAGAAGTATTCACATCTTTGAACACATGTCTGGCGCTGGCATTACAACTGCTGGTGAACTAGATCAGGAATGGTGAACTATAGGCACGCGTGTTTTGATATATGGGCACGTTCGTGAAAAAAGTTTGCTAATAGCGGAAAGCAATGAACCAGATTTCTCGAAGAATGAATGAAAATAAATATACGAAAAGATTTAATTACTGTTATAAGTGAACACAAAATGATTGTAAAATGAAACAAAAAATATTGTTTACCTCCTCTCGTTAGGATCTTCACTTTGCCTCATTTCAGCTCTCCGTCTAGTCTCTCGCCAGCCTAATGATCCATAATTTCTCTCTGTAACGAACAAAATATCATACTATACTAGTCGCCAATACGGTAGAGTTGTAAGACGAACTGAGTCGTAGGCGCAGACGTAAAACGAAGTTTAAAACTCATACTAATTATTCAGTGCATAACGACAATCGATTTTCAATTGTTTTATAACCCTGTGAGTACAAAGTTTGCCGCGTACTAATAGTACAGTCAAGAGCAGGTCGTATAGGACTTTGTACCATTCTTAAGTTCTATGTCCTAAGAGCCAAAATTGTACTGCAAATGTAAAGCTCAACGTGCTCCTGACTTGTACATAAAAGAATTATATCGTTTGTATCCTTTACAGAAACTTTCTCTAAAACTTATTTTTTTCTAAAAACTTTACCATCTCTTCTCCACCGCTGTTCGGACCATCGATCTCGAGGAGACGATCTTCCTGAGCCGCAGCCGTCACTGTAGCTATAATAGAAATAAAAAAGATTATCATTAGAAAAGATTGTTAGTAATTATGACACATCTAGAGCCGGTTTCACAGTCTTCTAATAAAAGAAACCAATATTCTTCTGACGCGTCACACAGACATCACGACAAAATTTACTCGCCTCTATAAATTCAAGATAACAACGGTGACCACAGAATTTTGTGCGTTGACCTATGATGACCTGTCTCTGTGACTCCCGCGTGATTATATTGCCATCCTGCTCGCATAGATGCATGATGAAATTGTACGTGCTCCGCGTTCGTACTTCATCATATTGTGTACTCACTCTTCTTCCTCGTCATAGGAGTGCCTGGGCTTGCGATGCCTATCCCTGTCCTTCTCGCGGTAGTCCTTCCTCTCGCGGCGGTCGCGGTAGTCCCTCTCGCGGCTGTACGCCCTCTCGCGGTCCCAGTCGGAGTCGCGCTCCCTGCTGCGCCGGTCGCGCCGGTCCCGGTGGTCCCTCTCCTACATTCATACATTTGGATTTTTTAAATATGGGTACATATATTCTCAAATTACTTATTCATACATATAACCATAACACACCCTCTAATAGTCAAAAAAAAGTCGACTATCACATTTTTGTATCAACTTTAGGTATTTCTCCTTTGAGCCCTATTAGTGCATAAAAGTAAGATTCAGATTTATTAAATACTAGCACCCCGTCCCAGCTTCGCACGGGTTTATGAAAGAATGCTATAATAGCCTTTGTCACCCGCGGATAGTGTAGCTTTCCAACGGTGAAAGAATTTTTCAAATCGGTCCACAGGGGTTCCTTTTATAACGTAGGGGAGCACAAAGAAAGGATTTTTCAAAATTCCCACGGAATTATATATTCAAGCGAGATATACGCAAACGAAGTTGCGAGGGATTTACTAGTTTAGTATATTTTGTTTGTAATTAACTAACAAAAATACACATCTTTCGCCTTTATTTTACTAGTACAGATTTTTTTTTTTTATTTTTACTTTCATCTATACATATACCTTAAAACAAAAGTGACCAATAACATTTCAATAAAGATAATTTGTTCACATAGAACATATTATAACATTAGAGCAAGTGCGTGAGTGAGATTAAAATTGAATGTTTACCTTGCTGATGTCCCGCCTGTCGCGGCCGCTGCCCGAGTCCCGCCTGTCCCTGGCGGAGTCCCGGCCGTCTCTGCTCAACTCCCTGTCGCCTCTATCTCTTTTGTCTCTCAATTTCTCCTTTTCCCGCCCACTGCCCGAGTCTAAGCATTCTCTCGAACCCGAAGAATTGTGCCTGAAAGATTTTTATATACTTTTATTTATTGCCATTTACCATATCCGTTTCCAAAAGCTTCTAATAAATCCAATTTTGTTAGATTCTCATTTCATTTAATCCTCCTTATGAATGGCAGTTATAAAACAGGGTTTAAAAATATGTGTAAGCGTAATAGCGTGCAAGAAATATATATACATATTACACAAATACTGAATATCATACAGACTACCACACACTTTTTTTGTATACCTGTATATTTCTGCGACATGGCGATCTGTCTTGCGACAATGAGCCATTTTTATGTCAGATCCTGGATCTGTATTCATGTCAGTAGCCAGGATGGACACTATACAGTTTTAATGTCTTATTCCTTTGTCTTGTATCTATCTGTTAGGTTGGGAACATTGTGTCTCTTGAGTCTTTTATGTCGTACTCCCCCGTCTCTCGTCAATCGAAGGGCCAGTCTGTTACACACAGTAATGGCCATTTTGTATTTTATAGCCAAGATTAGGCATGTGTTTCAAGTCCAACTCACCTGGAGTCGCGCTCGTGCTTGGTTCGGGGCGGTCTCGGCGCGGGCGGCGGCTCCTCCCACGGCGACGCAGAGCGAGACGACGACGACGTTTGCACTATAAACAACACCCATTACAGGACTTATCTTCAGTTGCAAGTGGTCGTTCATGTTCATTCACAAAGTGCTCCATGAGGGGCTCTTTGTGAATGAATCTGTGGAGGGTTTCGCGTAACGCAGTTTCGGCAATATGGCTTTACATGGCGTCTACGCCTCAGCGTGGCCATACAGTGCTGGGGCCCGATTCTACTAAACAAATGCACCAATGGACTCTCAATCATGTCTTAATAGAATGCCGTTAGTGTATCAGTGGAATAGTTTTTGACATTTGTTATGGACTTAAACAATAACATAATGTTTAACTTATTGTTGTTTGTTGGCCCTTGATTAGTAAGACTGACTCAAAAAACATTCTCAACCGGATAATAATGAACTCTGTTTGACAGTCACTTTGTGATCGTTGTTAATCCTAGTTTTAAAAGGTCAACTAAGTCCAGCTCTTGTCTATAGAAAACGACGATTTTGTATGAGATGTGTACGCATTCGTTCAGCGTAGTTACTCCCTAGCCGCATTTTTATGTGGGGTGCAGGAGATTTTTGAAACGTCGTCGTTGAAGTTTTTGGACCCGCATGTGGGGAACCTTTTTCATTGGTCGTTGTTGGTCATTAGCCCGCATGCGTATCTTCGCATTCGCGCTACCGACGACCGACTTATCGACCAATGAAAATGCGCCTTTAAGTGTACAATAAAGTGTAGATAATAATGTGTAATAAATAGTGGGTGCACTGACCCATGTGGTCCTTGGGCGCGTTGTTGGCGTTGCGTCGCGGCCTCGGGTCGGAGTCGCGCGAGTCGGACGACCAGGGCGAGGCCACGCCCAGCGCCGCCCAGCGCCCGCCGCGCCCCGCCCCCGCGCCGCCGCCGCCATCGCCGTCGCGCCCCGGCACGCACACCTTCTCTGCAATCACATATAACTAGTTGAAATAATAGATCACATTTGACACTTCATTCCGACAGAAAGTTAATGTACATCATAAGAACTACTAGGTAGCCCACTGTTCTTGCTTAAAATTTACCTTTAGTATCTGGCGAAGAGCCACTAGCTACGTCACTAATGGATTCCGTGGACAGCCTCGCCGGCGGCCGCAGCTCCCTCACCGGCGCTAACTCCACCTGCACCTCTTTCTTCTCCTCTACTTTCCTCTCCTCCTCTCTCTCTTTTACAATCGGACTCTTTCTAAACGCATCCTCTACGTGTGAAAAGGACAGCGAACTATTATCTATACAGTCAAAGAAATCAGAGTTGTCAAAGCCGTCTGATTTTTCATCAGATTTCTTTCGTTCTTTTGGTACTTCTGGCGGTAACGACTCGAACTCGTCCTGGGGTGGTTCAGTGATAGTTATTTCACGTAATGCTGCATACCTATCGTTAGTATCTTCCTGTTTTACATCTACGTTACCGTTGTCTCTAGGAGACACGCTTCTTCTAGATTTTTCTATTTGCAATGTCTTCATTACAGATTTTATATCTTCGATTTTAGCATCAATTTGGGACGGTTTAGGACTGACAGAGTTTCTGAACATATTGAAGGAGTCTAATGTTAATTCGTCTAATGATTTTAATGGACTTTTAGATGTTTCTTTAATCTCTATATTTTTTAACTCATTCGCTCTCATTAGATCGTCTATAGCTGTTAATTCTTCCTTTTCGTCTGAGTCCTGTTTTGATTCCAATTCTGGAACATCGATAGGATCTAACATGGATTTAGCTTTGAGTTCTAGCTCTTGTATTTCTCTAAAGGCGGCGTATCTGTCGTATGAAGGATTAGCCTTTTTATCAAAATCTTCGAAGTTTGCTACAAAAGTGTCTGGTTCATTTGTGGGTGCAAAGTTATCTTCGAACTGTGTTTGAAAGTCTGATATAGGTGGCGCTGAAGGCGCTGGTTTTTCTGGTATCGTCACGGCTGCAGGTATAGTTGTCGGCTTCTCTTTTTCTGTTCTTATTGTGGGATTTACATTGATATGCTGAAAAAATATTTTTTTAAATTTTTATTTCTTATAATTTTTCTTTATAGCACAACGAGTTCTTATATGATTTTTTTCTTGAAGTGCAGTGCTTTCAAGTAGCATGTGATTTTGTTCCAAGGGCGGATAAAATAAGTTCGTTAGTCTAACACTTAAAGCTTGAACTTCTGTACAAGTTTATTATTATATTTGTTTCTAAATTTTATTGATCTATGATTGAGACAAAACATACGTACTGCTCTATCGTTATCCGCTGCTAAATATGATCGCAAATATTCTGTGAGTTGTGGAAGAGTCATCGAAGACAGTGTCGTGGCCGGAACTCTTAACCTGAAAAGAAAAAATAGTTTTATATTTAAATTCTGTGTATGTCATGAAAATCGTGCGTGAGTTATTGACGCCTCTGTCCCGGTATTTACGACTTTCACTTATAAGCATTAGGCGTAAACAGTCAATAGCATAAATATGTTATCACTTTAGTACTTGTTTTTGTGTAAACAAAGACACATGAACAAAGTGACTTCCCCTTAATAGAGACAGTAAGAAAAGTGCCGATGGACACATTCTTATATTACAATTTTATAAAACTAGGTCATTGTAAAATTACTCATTAGTCTATGTTTAGGCTAGATTGTAATTATATTATTAGCGTATTTAATAATATAATATTAGTATACCACAAACAAACAAAAAAAGAACTTTAGTAATTCACTATAACCCTGTTATAGTGTACACATGTTCACTCAAGTTATGGTAATTAAAACGTTAAAAAAGATAATGAATATATTCAGGGACTAGGCACTCACGGGCACTCTCCCTTGTCGAAGTGTACAAATAATATTGATTTGTATAAATAAATCTACTCTATAAACTACCACCAGATTTTGTTTCCGTGTAATCTAAATGGCCTCTTGTAAAAGAAATGGCGAAAGAAACCCAGTTAAGTTTTTGTTACTTAACATATATTTTTTTAAAGAAACTAGGCACGCAACATTTATTAGAATACGCGGAGCGTCATCAATCAAATTAGCGTTGAATGAGTAAAAAAAAACATAAATTAATACGATATAGAACAGTATCACAGTGATGTGTGTACCTGTGGCCAGTGGCGTGCCTAGGGTTCAATAGCAAGGCAAGCCAGATAGGTAGGTACAGGTATGTACTTATATTTTTTGAGAGAATTGATGCTACCTATTCAAAGTTTCATAGAATACAATTATGTAATCGATTTTTTTATATCTTAGAAATCGTATCGAGATTTAAATTAGGTAAATATATCGAGATATAAATATATAAGGGAACAATTCATACAGATTGAGCTAGCCCCAAAGTAAGTTCGAAACTTGTGTTATGGGATACTAACTCAACGATATTATATTTTATAACAAATACATATATAGATAAACATCCAGGACCCGAGGCCAATCAGAAAAAGTTCGTTTTTCATCATGACCCAACCGGGGATCGAACCAGGGACCTCCTGGGTGGCGGTCTGGCGTGGTAACCATTACGCCACGGAGGTCGTCGTCATAATAACAATTCGAATCGAATTTATTTCTAAAATTATGCGTTATTTAATCCAAGCGAGGGATTAGATTTATAATATTTTTGAAAAGGCAAATTCTTATTGTGCATAATGCACAGCACAAAATAGTCAATAACTACCTATCTATTAATTAGAATACACTGCGATTGTGGTCATTACGTAAATACATGATTGAAATATCGAGTGAAATAAGATTGAGATAGGTAGGTACCTATTTTACGAGTTTACGTTATAAATATGCAAAACTTAAATAAATAACAATATAAGATCGAGAGCAGCCAACTATTGTATTTCTCTTTCCGTTCTAATATAGAGTTAATAATACTTACTTAAGTCCGGAGAGTAGGTTTTAGAGTTGTTAACTAACCTGTTAAAATAAATTCTAACAGAAAATCTATCCGATTTCACATTTACTAAGTTTACAAATCGTAAAAACACACAAACTTATCACTTCACACGAAACAATATTCACTGAGATTCACTGATTATAAACACGTTATTTAATGCAAAGTCAATTTTTTCACAAAACAACAACAAATTAGCCTCATGAACACTAATAATATGAATGAAGTTCGATCGAATCAAATCCAGCGCTGAGCCGCTGAGGATCCGCGGCTACATTCATTAGCAATCATGGCTTATTTTTCCATAGTAATTTGTTCAATTTTGACAGATACGTCAGATACGTTTGTGTGCGTTTTTTCATACGTTAGAGCGAGAAGTCTGAAGCCGTTGTGTAGCACGGTACAAATCGCATATAAAGCCCATTTTTAGCGGTCTCTGTCTCGCTCGCTCGAGACTGTGTCATCATTATGTCGACGGGGATGTGTGCGTGTGCCGCGTGCGGTGCGGAAGGGGAACACAGTTCGTATTAAAAATTAACCTTCATGTTTAGTTCATCCGCCGGCCGCGGCGCGGTAATGAATTATTTATTTTTGAATATTATTTCGATCGATTTTGATTTTAAAAAATAAGTATGAAAATGTAGTTAAGCTATAATGAGTTTTTTATATTATATTGCCTATTTTAGTAGGGCAAGCCCGGCTTTTCGGCTTTATTGGAAGTACCGCCACTGCCTGTGGCGACAGCTATGGCCACACAGAACAACCACGGAGTGTAGAAAAGTTCACAATGCGAACACATGACGGCGCCACTAGAGTTTCTACGATATGAAGTATATTATTTTTCACTTCTCATGCTCAGAAAGTGCTTATTTGCGCAGGATATAGGCTGCACAAAATCGAATTTTGTGCACAAGGGCAGAAAAGTAAACTCATAAATGTATCTATATTAAGGCAAAGGAAATGACCCATACAGCCAAACACAATAAAAAGTTCAGAGATAGAATTTGTTATTTTATAATATTTACTTTAATTTATTTGCCTTATGTGTTTTTTTAAGTCATAAAAGATATTAGAATTTAAATTAAAGTACGGTAGGTTATTTAATTAATTTAAGAAAATTATTTTATTCCAAAATTAATTTAATAGTAGGCTGTATAGGTCTGCAGCCCAAGCCTAATTTCAAAATCGTAATATTTAAAAAAAAAAGCGGCGGGAAAGGGGAAACAGGTCTTGTTTTTCGTGCGTTAATTTATTTATTTCCTCGCAATCGAAGTGAAAAGCAGAGTTTATAACTCGTCCACAAAACCATTTCTATCCTCGACATTACTACCAGCCCTCGGCTCGGGCTGCTAAAAGTCTCGGATAGAAATGATTCGTTTTGTGCACTTGTTGTAAAATCTACTAATGTACAACCTCCGACACAGACATTGTCGGGGCCGCGGTTCCTCAGGCATCACACAGCATATCGCCTTCGCTTCCACTACATACCTATTGGCGAGCTCGTCCATGGTGCAGGTGAGCAGCTGGCTGAGCGTGATGTCGAAGCGGCGCGCGGCGGGCAGCGGCGGCGGCGCCGGCGTCAGGTACTCCTCTTCGCTGCTGTTGGTCGCCGCCGACGACAGGCGCGGCTTCGTGCTGCGGTCCGCCTATACACAATATGTACTCAGTCTTTTCACTTGTTTCATACTATTTGCATTAAATCTATATATTATATAAAAAGTCTCGCTGAAATTT
Organism: Endotricha flammealis; assembly: GCA_905163395.2. Lineage (NCBI taxonomy): Eukaryota > Metazoa > Arthropoda > Insecta > Lepidoptera > Pyralidae > Endotricha > Endotricha flammealis. Next base: position 4,589,776 of record LR990870.1, on the reverse strand, counting down.
AAGAATCGCTGGACCGTTTTGGCAAATTTTGGTCTGGAAATATTAAACAGCGAAAGTTTAAACGGTGCTGTGAGAAAATATGGAAAAATTACAAGGAAAATACTAAAAACGGCCATATTATTTTTCCATACAAACGGTTCCTACCTGTCAAACGTTGATGTTCGTTTAGATTGATAGATGTAGTATGCAATATCAATATTTCCATAATAATACTTACCAAAGGTTCCTTTTTCCTGGCCGGTCTCGGCAGCGGGGGGCCTATCGATCCGGCGGGGGAGGGCGCCCCCGTGGGCACCCCCACGTTCTCGTCGTGGTCGTGCGGGGGGCGCGGAGGGGGGCGCGCGGCGCACACGTCGGCCGGCTTCTTGGGCGGCAGGGGGGGAGGGGGGGACGCGCCGCCCGCGCTGCGGATGCTGCTGGACGCGCGGGGCCGCGCCGTCGACGAAATGCTCAGATCTGTGGCCTATACCATGCAAACAGTTCATATAAACATCGTATGTTTAGCAGAGTTATGAAGAGATATGTAGCGAGGGTGTGTACCTGTCTCTGCAGGCGCGGCGACTTGGGCGCCGGCTCCGGCGGCAGCGTCACCTGCAGCGGCCCGTTAAATACATTCTTGCCACTCTCCACGCTCTCGGACTTGTCGAGCGCCATCTCCCTACTCAGCTTGCTCTTCAGCTCGTCCGCCCTCAGCACGGCCGACTTGGGGAACTCCTGCATGGTCGTGAACGGATCGTCCTTGAACGAGTCCGAGAACGGATCCGTGTTGTCGAACGGATCCGTCTCCGCGAAAGGGTCGGACGCGAAAAAGGTCCCGTACGCTTGGGGCGGGCGCGCGACGGCGACCGAGCCGCCCGAGTGGCGCGACAGCGACGTCAGCGCCTTGGCCGGGCCATAGTCGGCCTTCGGCTCGGCCGGCCGGTCCGGCAATATGTCGGAAAGGAGCGCCTGAGCGGTCGGAACGAGGTCTTTGAGCACTTTCTTTGGCGGATTTTTGAGCTCCTGAAAGAAGAGTTTTTTGTCAACGTAAGGTTTACTCCGGCCGGTGCCGAGGGGGTCTAGGTCGGTGAATACGTCGTAACCGAGCGACGGCGTCGAGGACGGCCCGGGCTGGCTCACCTGTAACACAGGTACGCTCCATGAGACTAAACGGTTGCTCGCAATCACGATGCACGCAGACATGACACTAACCAATTACAATAACATACAAAAGCCCATACTAAATTACAGTAATTATATTTGCACATGCGCAATATACGGTTCATTTTCAAGGTTGAGTATTTGGTATTTATTTATACAACGACTTACATGTACATAGATAAATATTTTTTGTAAGATTATAATAATATTATAAATCCATATATAATTTGATTTTAAAACAAATTTCATAATAATTCAGACAAGCGGAGACGATAATTTCAAGATATTTTCAAGTTTTGTAATAAAAAAAAACGCAAATAATTCCAATATTTGAATTTTAGTAAAAGATTTTTGAGTGCTATAGGTAAAGTACCAACATTTTCTCAAAAAGGTGCTCAAATTCACTGAATGCCAGTGTCATGTCTACACTTATTTAGTCTTATGGTAGTCATTGCAATTCTAAGGACTGACTCACAATCAACTTTTTACAATGCTTCCCATTTTTTAAATATTAGAAAACGATAAACCAGTTCGCGTGACAATTTATTTTCCATTGGCAAAGGTTAAATCGGTATAACGGTATACGATTTTGCGTAAATTAAATAAAATGAAACAAACGTTGAAATACTTTAATATACAATATATAATAAGATAAAAAAATATTATGTAATAATAATATTTCTAAAAATATGATATTTTTGATAATTAGGTATTTCAGAATAATTTTAAAACTAAGTGGGCCTTTAACAATTTTGTTAAAACTATAATTGTTCCATGTTGATTGTGCGTACAAAGCCGAAGGGAGAATTGCAACAGTACGGGACGGCCAGACGTCACAGAGAGAGGGGCTGCGTGCGGTAGATAATATTTATATCGGTAAAAATCACACAGTCAAACATCATATAGATGGCGCCAGACACAGTACATATTTGAACTATTTGTTTAAATAAAAATTTACACTGCCATATTGTATAGCAAAGTCTTGTTATTCAAATTGCTATATCTGGCGCCGTGCCAAAAATACATTTGTACTTACATCGCATGTAAATACATATAATGTTTTTGACTGTCCAATCTCTACCATAAGAAAGGGTGTCATTCTGAATTTCGAAAATCAATTATTCCGACAGAATCCATCTCAATATAATCTGAATTTCGAATAATCGAGGTTCAGAAATATATGTTCTGTCGTAGTAAAGAGTTTCAAACTACTGAGTTTAGAAGTTTAGACTCAGTCGGTAATTAGTAATATAGTATTTACAGTAATTCATTTTCCAAATTCAGAGCCCCCAACGACAATATTATAAGCAACAGAAGGGGATGAGCCATGCTTGTATCTAACATTATTATCTACACAATGTGCCAACACAACCATAGTAAAGTGTCGTCTCTTTCTTACATATGGGAGATAATAGAGACAGAATATTCTTAAATAGTTCTGACAATTCACGAAATAGCGTACGTGGGAGCATCGACACGCTCGGTCATAGGTGCGTGTCTGAGCGAGCTTCTATATGTAGAACAGATATTTAACTACAGTAAGGCCACATCCTAACTGAATTTGTATGGAAGCGGAGAGGCTATAAAGAAGACATAATTAAGTTTAAAATCCAATCTTCTTCGCACCCATCGACAGGCCAATGACAACATTCACAGGGAATGTGAGAAATCTGTGCTCGAAGGATGATACATGCTATTTGAGACATAACAAACCCACTATACTCAGGTAGTGATTCTAGTCTTGAATGAAATGCAAGAACTATGGGCCCCCACACATAACTGCGAATTCGCATCGCAAATATCTGTGAACTAGCGTATCTCTTATCGATATTATAAGCGATGTGTGAGAGCCATAAATCCCTAAGTAAGTAGGAACACATTTTAATAATGTCGTGCAGTGCATTTAGTTTATTTTTGAAAGGTTTTATAAAGACAAATCACATTCAGTTTTAATATTAATATGAATTTAATGATTGTTTAATGGAGGTATAATATGACCAGACGCAGTATCAGTGACGAATATTTGTAAAAATAAATTAATAAAATAATGTAAAAGTGTCAAAGATTTTTTATTCAAATAGACCTAATACAAGCTCTTTCGAAACGTCAATCTTTTTTCCTACCACTAGTACAGACGGGAGATTTGTGCTAAGAACTGTGTATTACACACTCTTCTAAACATAAATATAGTCGAATCGAATGCTCGATGAATCAAACAACAATTTTTCGATATAGATCGATCGTGCGAATTTAAAAATCTCAATAGAATACGATTAGACTGTGTGCCAGTATGTTTTACGCGGTCACACACAGAAGACAGGTGCAGACAGGGATCGGGGTGGGCGCAGCCATATTCGGGTTGGTTATTAAGTTTCAAATTTGCTTTATTCTGGATTTAATTTAACAACGAAACACAAGTGACATCTGGAAGATAAATTAATTTAAATGTCTGCCTCTCTTTTTCCACTCAATTTGCTTTACCTTAAAAGGGGCATGTAGATAACTGCTATGTATTATGTATAGTAATATAATGTATGTGTCACATGTAATGCAATAAATAAATAAATATGAAATACCACGTGTATAGCCGTTCTCTGTGTGTTTCACACATATCTAAACTAAAGATTGCTGAAGCACAAATCACAATAGGCGACGTGCATGTGGTGATTCACAACTCTGAGGACGTAGCGTGAGTTTCGCATTAAAAGAATAATACGTACAATTTTTTTTTTTTTCAAATTTAATGCCTTGCGCGCGAAATTATCTAACCGTAGAACGCATTGCTTCCTAATGTGCGCAAGGGGTTACGCCGGGGTGTAAGGGCACAAACCGTACGGACAACGCGGGTTGGGTTTGTATGAACCAGCGCGGGCGTCCGTATGACGCAGTTCCGCCCTTATATACATCGCTTTTTCAACGTCCAAGTACAAAAGATAGTTACAAAAGATTCTGATCAAAACAATATCGATCATTGATAATAATATAATATTTGTTTTGTCGATCATTGTAATTGTATTCCTGCTGTCGTGCGATAAATTACTTGTTGGCTAATCCCGACTGGATATTAGCGACGACTGAATGCGTTTTGCTCACACTACGTTTAAGAGTTCACAACTAAATGCCGGTTTCACCGCTTGCTGATAAGTCCCTAATAGACTATTCGCCAATTACGAAACGTCAAATACTAAAACTGTCAAATAACCCTCCTTCTGGCGCAGTCGGGTAAAAAACTGTTATTATCTTTGACGAATAAGTTATTTGGGAGTGATGAAAACGGCCCTAAGATGATATTAAGAAGTTGTACACTCTCGAGGCAATACTAGAACAAACGTGGACATAGGCGCGCTTTTTTCGTCCTGTCTCTGTCCTACGATGTCTCGAATGAGATAACGAAAGATTTAGCAGAGAGTGTACAAGTATTATAATGTAATTCATACCAAACGTATTATCAACCGATTACTGTTAATCATTGTTAGTTGAAACTTGATTTATCAACTTACGGTATCGACAAAATGCATGATAATATGCTCATAGTAGCGGCAGACAATAAATTTGGTGTGAACATAATAACGAAGTTAGTTAATAGAAAATACGCTTAACGTATAATCGCTTACAAAACTCGTAATTTTTTTTAAAAAAGTATTTCTTTATTTCGTCTAATGGTGCGTACAGACTGCTGTGACGTAACATGTAATGTAACAAAATTCCCGTAGTGTAGACGCCTTGTGCGCACGAACCAAGCACACTACGCGCACGAACAGAGCATTATATGTACGGGAAATTCTTTTATTGCTACATTACATGTTACGTTACAACAGTCTGTGCCCACCTTAATGTTTTGACATGCACATATTTTTTTGATATTATTTATTTCATAACAACAAAATTGTGTTGAATTACGTATGCGATTATACGTATAACGTAGTTTCCATATTGAACTAATCAACTCACCGGAGTGTCAGTGAGGCTGTCGACTAGGCTTGGAGCGGGTGCGGGTTCGAAGTCGGCGGCGACGGCGGCTAGGTCGAAGGGCAAAGGCGCGGCGTCGGCGGCGGCCTTGCCGGGGCTTAGGGCTGCGCGTAACGGGGTGCTCCGCCCTCGCGAAGCCCCGCCTGCGGGGGGCGGGGGCAGCAGACCCTTCTGTAATTACAAATAAACCACATGTAATACTCTGGACATCTATACTGCTGTTTGTTTGTCCTTCTTTCATGTCGAAAGTAACGAACGGATTGATATGATTTTTTTGGGGATAGGTCTGCAGAGTGACATAGGCTACTTTTTATCCCGGAAAAACCTCTTATTCCCATGGGGGAAAAAAAACGTTTTTCATCTTTACCACGCGGCTGAAGCCGCGGGTTAACAGCTAATTGAATATAATTTAAAAGTAATATAAGCGAAAACATTTTTTTTACTGCCTGTCTGTACCGTGTACTGCGTTACTGATCAGATGGAACTTAAAAATTATAATTTACCTGTGATGGCATAATAAAGGAGTCGCCGAACGGGTCAGTAGAGGGTGTCAGGCCCTCTACCTGCGTCAAGCCACGCCGCAGAGAGCTCAACTCCTGTTCTAAGTCAACTAGCTCAGCGACCCCACCTTCCGCTCCTTGCTCTACTGGTTTTACCGTTGACGTAGGCGTTTCACTTGCTGACGTTATTATCTAGAATAAAAAATAATAATGTGAACAATTATGTAAATTTTATAAATTAGTATATATAATTGATTAGTCTTTATACAGCGGAAAAGAATTCCTTTATTTTTTTTTATTAAGTACTAAAACTTTAATTTTTCAATTAAGGACTCAACTAAAACCAATCAAAATATGAATACTTCTTGTTTATCAGCGATTTTTAAATTACATAATATTAAGTTTCAAACCATCCCATTTTTCTTTCCCAATTTGACAATGTCAGCGTGAGACTTAATGTATCATTAACTTTAAAATTTCGTCAACACATCTAGAACTATTCTGCTTGGCCTATAACATAAGGTCTAGGTAGAAACGAAACAATTTTTACTTCACCAATGACGCGGATAAATTGAAAATTTAAAAAAACTCACTTTTTTTTCAATTAACAATAGTAATATCTTATCTTTAAAAGACATGATGAGACAACGTATCTACGTGGATATTACTTCGGATTTGCGTAATAGCGCGCTGCAATGAAAGGCGCGTCCGGTATTATTTGTTGACATAACATTTTGATGTTGTGATGAGCGAAGATGCTAAAAACGTCGTCATATTGTCGATTTGTTAACATTAGAGCTCATATTACCATTGCTAATAGCTTGGCAATGGCCTATACGTCGTCAACTAGAGCAGTAACAAAAAATACAGTTTCTTATTTTAAAAAAGGACGGGTTGCACTCCGGGAGTGCCGGCAGAAGTGAAAACTTAAACATCAACGTTGTGCATTTTTGAATATTTTAGAATGGTTAGTGAAACTTACGCTTTTTCAAAAAAATAAAAATAAAAGTGCCAAGCGCCGCTAAAGAAGTTCTCACTTCAAAAAACTCTAAGTATTTTATTTTTATTCTTTTTAATAGTTTTTTATTTTATTTTAAAATAAATAATATTTTATCCATTATTATTAAATCTTCTTTAATAAGTCTACGATTGCAACAAATAAGAGGTGAGGCAACGTTGACGACCTCCGTGGCGTAATGGTTACCACGCCAGACCGCCACCAAGGAGGTCTTCTGATAGGCCTCGGGTCTTGGATGTTTATATGTATTTGTTATAAAATATAGTATCGTTGAGTTAGTATCCCAAAACACAAGTTTCGAACTTACTTTGGGCTTAGCTCAATCTGTGTGATTTGTCCCTATATATTTATTTATTTAACGTTGCGAGCAATAGCAGCAACGTTTCCGACTATTTTGAGGAGTATTATAATTATGAATGGATTCACAGATAAGTATCTGAGAGTAAAACTGACTCCTAAGTGTATTTTTCTGTTACTTTTTTTTTTATTGCGATTGTCACACACAATAAAAAAGTTAAAATAGCTATACTCAACGCCAAATCTTCTGGCTAACAGTTTATAAATTTAAAATCGATTGTCGTTAGGTAAGCACTGAGTAATAAGTATGAGTACCTGGTAGCTAGTAGTTGCAGTATAGTTATGCCATTTTTACAAATATTGTGACTTATCAAATAATTTCCTTACCTTAGATTTGATCTCGGCTACCGCTGTCGTGGTATGCTTCAAGATACCAGTAAGCGTCTTCCCCTCCAACTGTTGTTTTGCCATCTCTACTTCTTTCTTCTTCAATTCGAACACTACTTGGAAGAGATCCCTCATAGCTATGACTACCTACAACAATACAATGTTTATTAAGACCTTTTGTACACTTTCGCAATAAAGCATTTGATTTCATGTCTAATATGAAATGGAAGTAAAAGTGGAGAAAGAAGATTTTACACAAATTAATAATAAATTGTTTTTATTTAAATATCTAGAGTGATAACGGTCAAAGGCAGAGCTGGCTAAAGAAGAGTGGAGATAGGGGAAGGGGGGGGGGGGGGGACACAAGAGCATGGACTATTTCCATACCACAAGTGCCCCACAGAATTAAGCAATTTTGACCATGATTTTAAGTAAGATTAACATGGAATACCAAGAAAACCTACAAATATAGTATTTGGAGGTACGAAATGTGTAATGAGGTTAAAATATATTGGTAAAGGCGGACAAAGGAATGAAGATAGATGGACTCTGTCAAAGACAAAAAGGATATGCGTAGGACGAACGTGTGGCAGTGCTGGCCGATATTTTGATTCATATCAACCCACAATGATAAAGTAAGTATGCGTAAAGCATTTCCTGAAGTACCTAAAACAAAGTTCAATCCCCTTGCCTTATGGCACACCCCGGACACTCCATACAACGTGAAATAATTACCTATTTCTACTTCATAGGCCAATGACATCTGTACACGCGCACCCGTATGCACAATGTATACACATTCGTTCACTAAGCGCACACCTTTGCGATAACGCGATTCGGTGCGGGGCGGAGAGTGGCCATTCTGGGTTATTACTTATTCTATGTCTATGGGTGGGTACAAATATTGTATTTCATGCACATTGTTTTAGCTCTTCGGAAACGCTTCGAATAATCGGCCACACAAACTAAAACAATGTGCATGTGTGATAATGTGAATACAACATTCAGAGCCAAATGTTAAATAGAATATCAGAGAAGAGAACAGAAATTACCTACAACGGAATCAGAACGAACACAAATTTTCATCTAACGAAAATGTTTTACTGCACGGTGTTCCAAAGTGCGCCTGGCACGGGGTAGAGCCATTACCAACTGCGCCACTGGGTCAAACCATTTAGTAATTTGTGACTAGGTCGTCAAATAATAAGTAAAATAATCAGTGAAACTTATTGGGTTCGATCCCCTGCCGGGTCATGATGAAAAACGAACTTTTTCTGATTGGCCTCGGGTCTTGGATGTTTATCTATGTATGTATTTGTTATAAAATATAATATCGTTGAGTTAGTATCCCATAACACAAGTTTCGAACTTAATTTAGGGCTAGCTCAATCTGTATGAATTGCCCCTATATATTTATTTATTTCTAAAAACGTATACAGTAGTGTATGTAGATTGGTATGATTAATTTGACTACATATAAGTACGTTGTACAACAACATTTAGTAACATGTACTTTTTTAATTGACTTCGCAGCGGGGTTTAATGGAGACGTTGTTTGTCAACTAATTGAATCCGATCTGGTAGTTGTACAGTCAGCGGCATAAATATCTTGTCTCAAAGACAAAAAATGTGCGCAATAAGCCTTGGCCCTTTTGTTTACTGTAACACATAAATACGTTTAAACGTTTTAGGTAAATATCCCTAAATGTCACAGCATTATTTTTTTGTTCTTTTTTTACCTTTATGTTTTCTTTTATGTATTTTTTATATATAAATTACTATATAATTCATGTAATATCAAATAAACGATTTATCTATCATCACCTTGTCACTTTTGTATAATCATGTTTAAAGTCTTTTGACTGAACAAAGTTACTGTAAGTTGTTCAATTGAAAACGTTCCAAATTATGTGCAAATGGATTACAGAAAACGTAGTTTAAAAAAACCTCTAGGTACTTTTGGTCTAGTCGCGGTTTTCTATCTACCAAAACGCAAATAAGCGATACCCTCCAAGTTAAAGATTCAATTCAATTCTTTCTTTATTGCTCCTCAAATTACATGCAGATTACATAATACACTATACAGTAATATAATATAATACAATAATTCTACACTCACTTAAGGGCCCTGTTGGGCGCTGCAAAAGCAGAGAGGAGGAATTTCGCTATAATATTAATAATTATAATACTCAGTTATATGGTTACAATTTTATTTATTTGATTATATTAATGTAATATCAATTACTTGGTTATTATTATAACAAATTAATTGTTCAATTGATTAAATAAATTTATTGTTAAGGTATTCTGTTGCAGAGTAATAACACTTTAAGAGTAAAAGTTGTTTTATCTGTTTATTGAATATTTTTCCATTATTTTCATTTTTAATATGTTCTTTGTTGTATATTCTGACCGACATAGCCAGAGGGCTATCCGAATGCAATGTTAGTTTAGAGTTTGGTAGTTGTAGTTTATTTTTGTGTCTAAATTCATATCTAGTGTTAGTTTCAGATCTTTTTTTGTAAAAATTTAAATTATTTTGGGCAAGATAGGTATAGCCTGTTTTTCTTAACTTGACCCATATAGTAAACAATCTTCGCGTGTCTTTTTATTCAATTATCCATGTGTAAAATCGACAAATCGCCAGAATACTAAGAGTGTTGTGTTAAATGCCATTTCTAAGGCTCGAGTTCGCCAACTACAACATAACCAACGTTTACGTAACCGCACGGTTATATTTTAATCGTTGTATAAACAAGCTGCGTTTTTTTTATGTTCTCCGTTCAATTTTATCTGGCGGTTAACTAACCAAACGTTTTTGAATGAATGAGCCGAAAAAGAATGAATAGTTTAATACTACTTTGTAAAGATGGCAGTGTACCTCCATACTTTTGTCTTTACCCGAACGGCATCTATAAATGGTATGGTTTTGTTATTATACTACAAAATTCAAAATCTGTTAAGGTAATGCCATGTCCGTAATGGGAACGTCTTTCTTATTAAACATCCTTTTTCTATTGTCAAAGTCTAATCAGTCAGCACTGTCAGCAGTCAATAGTCAAAATGTGGCCCATAGATTTAGTTTCGCTTGATGTGGCCAGATGTTTATATTTTTATTTTACCACATTTTTCACCTCGAAGTTATTTTTGTAATATTGTAATACATAATTTAATAACATATTACATACATATGTAATATAAAAGTATCAGTTATGGAGATGGGTTTTAAAGTACCAAGATTTAGTAGATAATAAAAAGTCTACGCTGCACTGCGTATATATGTATAAACGAATGTAAATAAATATTTTAAATATAAATAAAACTAAAATGTATTTTAGTTTTATTTAAATTTTAAATCACTACGTAAATAATATGAATACTTACTTACATTATATGCAAATATATTATACTATCATATCATTACATAAATATCATAATTATTAAAATTATAATAACAGCTCAACGATGCATGATGCCACATCCAGTTTCTAAATATTTACCTACATGTTACTTTATATCCGTGTTTGTTGATCGTTTTTATGTTTGAAATACTTTGAATATGCCTATCCTACTGTTGTGACTTTGTTAATAGTGATTAAATGGTGTTATCTAGGCTGTGCACTCAATAAATTTAGTGATATAGTGATATACAACTTACGTCAGGTCACGTCACTCAAATAACCGACGTTTAAACTACGTCTATTCCGTCCATTAAATTAAACAGACGGTTACGACACTTAACCAATGTTTAGTGCACGGTGAACAGCAAAATTTGGTTAAACAGCCGGTTAGGGTCTAAACATCTGTTTAAAATTTAAACATCAGTTGGTGAACTCCGGTCTAACTATATTATTATTATTTGGGTGTGAATGATCATTTTAATTGCCTATTTTCGTTAAAAAGACGTGCTAAGATTGTTTACTATATGGGTCAAGTTAAGAAAAACAGGGTTTAGGTATACTATCACAATACATAAATCCCTAATCCCAGAAACTCTATCTAATAAAGCCCTTTTTATGGCAGAATGAACGGAGATAAATACCCAAACCATTCAAACAGACGAAGTGAGCAATAATTTTTATTTGTATTTAATTATGATACAATATTGCCAAGATTAATATGGCGATTAAATTAGCTACAGATATGGTCTGCTTTTAATTAAAGCCTTGTAAGGAATGTATTTCCTGTCTGTGTTGCATTCAGACAAAACAAATGAGAAGACATTACGTAGATTCATCGAGTACTAGCGGTCGTACGCGTGCCGTGGAGTTAATTTTGCCCCCTTAGTGTGGGTGGTTTCGTAAAATCAGTTCTTAGCGGGTGTGTACACCCTATTAACTTTGGATTTATTTTGATTAAGTACATTGGATAGCTTTTTTCTACTCGCATTTTGTTAATCTAAAAAAGCTGTATCTACCTGTAATTAATTTATACATTTAAATTGTATTATATAATAAATAAATAAATAAAGAACCTACCTGCTAAATTTAAAGTTTGTAGGTGTTATAGTTTCTGCGTTTTGGTGATTAATCTGTGAGTGTATTTCGCTTTTATATACATAAAAGTATACGTCCACGATGTGAAGATTTAACAAAAGCTGCACGGATATCCGCAAGGGCTGCCGGAGGAGCCGAGACGTGAGGACGTGACACGTTATTACTTAGAACATCGTTTCACATCGACACAGATTGTTTCATGATTGTTTTTTATAGTTGTTACGGTTCAACAATTCTTTTTTTTAAATATATCCGTGGGATTCGGAGCCACCCAGAGCACTCTGCCGGATGGCCGGATGGCCGGATGGCCGGACGTCTCGGACATGGTTTGGAATGTGTAAATTTTTTCTATCAAAATAACAACGGATTGTTTCGTATGGGATTCGTTCCGCATATAGGAGTCTCGTATTATGGGCGAGTTGTGGGTCTCTCGTAGAGCTGTGAAACCAGTTTTATGCACAAATATGCATAAACCGTAGTACATGCACTTTCTATAGTAAATTTTTTCATGAAATACGGAGCTGGATAAAGACTAATGGAATAAAATCGAGGAGAGGGGGGAAGGGAGTAACCTTTGCCCAGCAGTGAGACATGTAAATGTTTGAGTAGTAACCCGCATCGGACTTGGTGGATTTTCACATTCAAACCCCTTCTTCATATTCATGAATATGAAGGAGAATCCACCAAATATAAACTCATACAACTCATAGCGAACATCTGTCCGTCTCTCATCTCATTTAATTTAACCTTACTCTAATACTAAGTATAGGAACACTTACTTGACTAGCTGCTTTATCAGTCTTGATGCCGAAGAACCGGTGGCCGGTGTCGGGCGAGCCGAAGATGTATCCGAAGGCGCGCGAATCTGTCATATCTTGCGCGATGAACGATATCTTGTGGACCGGATGGTGATACAACGAGTCCTGGATTACAAAGGAAGCTATGAATATATTTTGAAAATACAATTACCCCGCTTCTATGTTCTCACTCCGTCAAAATGGTGACACTAAAAATCAGCGTCACGCACGGACTCATTTTCGTCGTGATATAGGTATTATGCGGAGTGCCTCCATTTCCGTGTCCGTGCTATTTAAAAGAAGTCTTTTAGATTTAAGTTAATGTATAGTTTGGCACCAATAAAAAATATTTTCTTTCTTAATCACAGGTCTAAAATTGACGAAGCTTGTCTTTTCGATCTTCAGATAGAGCAAACATTTATGTGATAAAAAGTTTTTGTGTTTTTGTCATAATACTTGGATGCATTTGATATAAAAGTAAACGCTATTAAAGTTACACTTTGTATACCTAGCTAAGTAGGTACTTTTATTTTTCCAGTTGTTCTGAGATAGGATGAAAGTGAACCATGTGTAAACTGCAATATCATACTTACTCCCGTTTTATCGTCGCGCAATCGTAGCCCATCAATGGCCACATGCACCTGTATCCGCTGTTTGTGCTCGCCAGCGGCGCGAATCGCCATTTTGAGATCGGCAAGCGCCTCCTGGCACATGCGGTCGCCCCGAGCCTCAGGCACCTCTAGCACGCCAATCAGTTTGGCGCGAAATGAGACACCCTCGCCGAGAAACCGGCCCGGCTCGTTCTTGTCTATGATCAAAATTTTAAATTAGAATATATATTTTTTCATTCAGGCCAGGTCCAGTTGCTATCTATGGACAAAGGCAAATAAATCTATGGTCTTTAGACATTTGAGTGTATTGGTAATGTATCATACATTCAGTCCGATGGGATACTGCTGTCCAAATAATGTGTAAAACACTGCATTACACCTTGAGGACAAAATTTTCATAACTGCTCACGAAATGACGCGACCGTGTCGTTAGAAACCACTTTACACTCATATAAATCACACTTATCTCTTAGAGCGAGAATAACCCACTTCCAAGTTAATATAGCTAGAAATTCCTCTCTCCCTTTTATTCCCAGAACTCCCAGAAGTTCATTTGAAGGAACTACTGAGGCTTTTTTGTCCCAGTAGTAACTTTATAAAGGAAAAACCCCTTAAACTTCAAAGGCTAACAAACAAACCAATGATTTAATTGTCATGAGTGTAAATGGGAAGTAATTATGACTGTTTACCATCAGCCTCGTGAGCTCATTGATATCCTCTGGTATAAAAAGACGAAATATTCATTAAATTGGTGTACACGCCGAAATGTTACAGTGGGCTATTAATTACTAGGCCACTCATAAAATGATAAAGCATATTAATAGTCAGTCAGTCACAAAGCTATTAACTAATTCCTACGAGGCTACCAAACACAATGTTTCGTGTAAACAAAGCCATCTAAATATAAAACAAAATAATTTGGCAGAAACGCAAACTAAAGTATCAAAACTAATTCACACGAGAAGGTAGCAAGGTTTTATGCTGGCCATACACGCATAGACTTACCACCTGATACATTTGCCATTTGCCTGACAGTAGTAAGAATCTAACGAATGTCAGTCTTGTTTAGTCTTGTTTTGCAGTTGAGCGACACTGCTGCCTGTAGGCTTATTGTCGTTCTTTTCTAATACAATACAAAACGTTTTTCTATTGTAGATTTTGCCTTTGACAAATGAAATTTCAAACCTATTGCAAAACTAGCTAGTGAGGACTAAGGCACAGGCTGTGTCGCCGCTGAACATACAGTATGACTCAAAAACTTGCCCATTCAATTCCATATTAATGAAATTTGCATACTTCTGCGCTGACGATCATCAGCGTAACCAACCAGCCCTAATGTGTGGCAAGTGGAGAGGCATAAGGCAAGAAAATCAAGTGTTTATTCACGTGAAACATTCGGCACTTTTGGCACACATGCATGACTATTAGGCGAGTATTCCGGGTTAGTCTGTGCGTGTATAAAGAGCTTGATCACATACCTTTCTTTAGAAGACTTTTTGTTTCACTTTTTTTAGGTGTCATATTTAATGTGGAATATTCTTTTATTTTCTTTTTTATTTATTTATTAAAGTTTGATTTACACTTACATACTCCCACAACTACTTATCACAAATCCTCCAATAGTTTACAATAGTTTCATATTTGTTATTAAACAATACGTTACTATATTATTAGACTATTAATTCTATAATTTATTAAGAACCAACGGACATTTTATTAACTCTTCGAAGTCTACTATAAAATATTAACTATTGTTGTTTTTGTTGACTTATAAACAATGTAACGTGTACAGAGTGCAAAACAAAAGTGAAGCTCGCTTGTCCTATTTCAGTCCCTGTTTACTGCTGCATCATTGCTGGTTTAATTGAATTTCCTGTTTTTAAATTTAGATGATACCCGAGAGTTGGGGACTCCATAGTACCTGTACGATACAGTCAGCAAGAAAGATTAACACTTGTACAGGCAAGCAGTTTATTATTAAAGTTAACCTTGCCAGACCACAAGTTTCAAACAGCTGACAGTAAATGTTTTTACAGCTCAAGTAATTGAATTAGATAGGATACTATAACATCCATCCACATTTTCGACGACCTCCGTGGCGTAATGGTTACCACGCCAGACCGCCACCCAGGAGGTCCCGAGTTAAAATCCCGGTCGGATGAAAAACGAACTTTTTCTGATTGGCCTCGGGTCTTGGATGTTTATCTATTTAGGTATTATAAAATATAGTATCGTTGAGTTAGTATTAGCAAATAGCTCAATCTGTGTGATTTGTCCCTACATATTTTTTTATTTATTTGTTGGTGACTGTACCTATCCTTTTGTAACAATCTGTACACTGCTAGATTAGTCACAAAGACAGTTTACGATCGGATATTTTATAAGTCAAACAACACATCTTTTTAATCACACGTACTTACAGAATCCCCATTAGTAATTAGTACTTCCGTATCATGCGTTATCATGTGATCTTCCGTGAAAGACGACCTTAGATTAGCTACTAATACTCGTAGGACGCAGGCTCGATCGGATTCCGGCCTTTATCATGTTTTATAAAAAACATAAAATCGGTTCATTTTATTGAAGATTGAACGACAAACAGCTAGTTTTTGAAGAATTTTGTCTCAAGCTATCTGTGACAGTGACAGCTACAGTTTAATGTGTCATTAACTTTGAAAATACGTTCCGGAAACTGGCTGAAAGTTGACCCTCCAAAGTCGAGAACATCCGGCGTTCCTGGCAACAGCAGTTATTTCACTTTATATAACTAGCTGTTGCCTGGTTTATTGTAAAAAAGAGATAAATCGAGTATTAATTAAAACCTGTTTGTGACTGTCATTCTTGAGGAGAATGAAATGAAGCGCGATAGTTAAACCATGACTGATCTTTCGTTATTCATTGGTGGTATTGTATTATTTATCAGGCGATAACCTTTCGAGATTAGGAAGAAAACTGATAATCCATTTAAAATATTGTATTTACTTATCGGTTTTATATTTTTAATAAGCTGATTAAAAATAAACAAATAAAATAACAAGCTATCCACATCCTGTGAAAACAGGTATTCGTCAGATAAATGTACGTATTTTACTACCTGACAGATAGGCCAACTGTAACTGATCAGGACATTGTGAAACCACTCCTAGATGCTTATTAAAATAGTCATTGTTTGAATAATACAATAGTACCAACTTAGAAATTGATATTTTTCAGACAACTCAATTAAACTTTAGTACCTAATATGCTTTTAGTCAAACGGGTCAAATTACACTGCAACATGGCAAACTTTTAACCCACAAACGGTGTTAGGGACGAAACGACCCAATACTAACTAACCTACTTTACAATCGTAACGATACAACACAGGAAGTATTGCATGTACTTGATTAGATCGTGGGGTCTATTTGATGTAAGTACAAAAGTTAATTTTATCCTCTAACTATAAAAACAAAAGCGGCATGCGACAGTAAGGTAACCAAAGCATGAAATGTGTCTGACGTACTCACCGAACTGCCGCAAGAGATGCTGGAAATGACACACCTGCATAATTCCCCGTACAAACCGACAAATAGCCTTACTCCCCCCGTCGCACCGACGCCGCACATTCGCCAGGGGCACACAACACACCCTCTGTCCAAAACACCAGGGGGGTCACTAATTATGACATGAGACTAGCCAGGTGAGCAGAGTACGGTGCTAGCGATATCAGTAGGGTGAACTGTCAGCCGATCCATGCAACAGAAATCGCAAATTAACAATAAAGCTATGGATGCGATACGTGGTCGACAGCTATCTAACAACATCGCATTGCCGTACTCTAAATTAATGATATACAAAAAATATATTAAGTGAAAAAGCGTTGTCGAAGTAAACACGTTTCTGACTCACATTTGCAAGGGCTGGTTTTCTTACGGAGGGTTTGCATTGGAAAGTCAGTCGGCAACTTGTGATTAAACATCGGGAACGATTTAACCTTTCCCAAGCACTGAAACGGGAGTACACTAGTGAAGTACACTTCGGCTGCGATGCATGGCACAGGAGGCACTGTTACTTCGCTTATAAATGCAATAACCGAGTTTCACTACGAGATTTATTGATTTTCGTGTGGCCGTACACGAACCGGAGAGAACGGTTCTGCAACCGGGGCACGGCTCACATGGCGGCGCGCGGCTTTTATCGAGTGGCGTTGGCGGATTCCTTTTAAATTGTACATGAATGTTTATTTGTGAGGGCACATCGGGTCCCTTGGCGGTGATGGCCAGCGATCGCCAGCAGCCGCCAGCCAGCACATGGGCCGTCGGCACGCACTCAGCCGCGCACCGCGCCGCCGCACACTGTCCGTGTGAAGGGTGGCGCGCACACAAACGCATAACCAACCCCTAATCAATATTCGCTGCCGATCCACGCTTTGTGCAACTTTTATCGTTCTCTCAATGAAACTGTGTTAACTATGCCCACGTTTATGAATGTTGTAATGAGTTTACGTATTAAATTATCTACGAATATAATTTTATTATTAACGTATGGTGACCGATCGACATGGATGTCTTGAAAGCGTTAGTAAACTTCATCTAGCACGAAATTTCAAAATCAAAAGTACCTACTTAAATGAAGAATTACAAAGTTCGGAACGTAGTATGGCGACAGTTCATATCTACGATAGAGATCTACGAAAATTTTACACGATATTAAATTTAATACTAGTTGAAAATGAATGACATTATAAAATAACTTTTAAATAATTTTGTAAACAAATTACATAGGTACATAATTATGTAGAAATACAAATAAATATGATGATCAAAAAAATTGCAAATAGAGTACATATAATAATCCAGTAAGGGATTAATGCACAGAAATTAGATTAATGGATTGAAATGCATGTTTGTGTGTAAAAACATAGCAAGTAGGTATCCGTATAATGGATTAGATTAGAGCTTTGTGTTTTTATCAGTTATTGTCTATTGACTGACATCCTACTAATATTATAAAGGCAAAAGTTATGTGTATGTTTATTACTTCTTCACGCTCAAATGGCTGCGCCAATTTTTATGATATTTGGTAGCTGATACCTTGGATTAACACATAGGGTACTAAGGGTACCTACTTTTTATCCCGAAAAGTACGCGATTATCCTAGGATTTTATCAAAAGTCTGACATAGATGACGCTGCTGTGGCTAAAGTTGCGCGGGTTTCACTAGTATAACATAAAGGATATACAATAAAAGAAATGAATAACAAAAATGATTGCGTTTTTTTTTAAACTTATTAAAAACAAAAATGTTAAAACTTTTTTTTGTTGTTAATCGTGTAGTGTGTGGTGAGGGAGCGCCTTATGCAAGAAAAGTAAGTATGCGCGAAGTTGTGCGGGTTTCACTGGTATTGTATAAAGAAATATAAAAAAAATTGAATTACAAATTAAAGTTTAACTCAAAATTCCTGTAACATTCTAAATACAAAAGTATGGATTGGGGTTTGTTACTCTTTCATACTTAAACAACTTGACAGTTCTACAGGAAGTTACTTATACCTGCAGTTTGATACACAGACAATCATCTGTGTATTATCTTAAACTGATAAAACATCAATGGCTCCACACATTATTAAATTAATAATGATAGTACAATAACAGAAAGATAAAACAAGAAAGTATAGTTCACAAATAACACAATAAGCTAGCAGACGAGATAAAATTTATCATTAACAAATAACATTCATTTTGTATGATACTAGATCTAAGGTATGTGTGTATGTGTTCCGTTTTAGATATGCGTTCATCATTACGGATACTTCATGGAAGACCATTTCCCCTCCATTATGATCTCGGTAACCTGGGGTGCTAGTCAGACAGAACTACTTTTCTAATATATAAAAATAAAAATAATGATATTATACATATCTAATTTATGATCCCTGTAGTTAAGTGGCTAGCCATTTACTTTAACATTGGATTCTTTATCTCAAAGGTTGTGAATTCAAATTCCATACAAGGCAGACATTTTCGATGAACATAGCTGCTTGTTTTAAATGTATCGTAATAAATAAATATATAGAGACAATTCATACAGATTGAGCTAGCCCCAAAGTAAGTTCGAAACTTGTGTATTGGGATACTAACTCAACAATATTATATTTTATAACAAATACATATTTAGATAAACATCTAAGACCCGAGGCCAATCAGAAAAAGTTTCATCATGACCCGACCCCAGGGATCGAACCCGGGACATTCTGGGTGGCGGTCTGGCGTAGTAATCATTATGCCACGGAGGTCGTAGAATAATATGGTATTTATTTAATGGTGTTATAAAAAAAACATGAAAGTTGACAGAAAATTATCTAGTTAAAAAAATTGTTGTAAATATTTTTTTTATTAAACTAGATATGTCATCAATGCTATGTATCAGATAAAACTACAGATATGATATTTCTGTAATGAAATTATCTGCTTTTAAAATAAATAAAAATATTATACATTTGATAATGAATAAACATAGCATATATTGTAACAAATAAGTGTTAATTTGTTCTGTAACCTTGAAATGAGATAAATCTGATAATGAATAATACAAACAGTAAATAAAATTCACTGTCTCATACATGGAAACTCATAAATAAATCAAAGCTATATAAATATGTATGTAAATGAAAGGCTTAATGATAATGTAACGGTTGATGAATAGTAAATTAATTTAAATAATATAAGCTATTTTGGTGAATTAAAATATATGATATTTTTTAAAAAGAAGTTTTGTGTATAAAGTTTTTTTTTAAATATCGGGTTAGAGCTACAGTTATGGGTCAAAGATGCTACTGTATGAGGATTAAACTCTTACCTTTGTGTAGGGTCATCACTCGGTAAATATGTTAGATCTCAAGGACATACAGAACTCGTTTTAAAGGCTTTTAGTCCCAAGTTTCTGTTAAAAAAACTCGCATCAACGTCCACAAAAATCCTTAGAAACATGAATTTCACTTCTCTTCGTCACAATTTTATATTTGAATTTAATTGTAATAAAATTAAGGGAATATTTTGAAATTATTTAAATATACAAAACAAATAGAAGATTATTGTTTTCTGCTTTGAACAACATTTTGTCCAGAAAATAATAATATGAACTTCGGTTCATTCGTTTCCGACTGTAACCGACAGTGACAGCATTGACAGTGACATAAAGTTTTTTTAAATTTATTTTATAAATACGGTCTCTGCATTCCTAAGCATTGTGGTCTTTGAAATTTTAGACACTGGTGGCCAGTGTCCTTGTGGGTACAAAATTCAAAACAGCCATCGTATTCATAGCCAAGACAAATGATATACAGGATGCCCTGAGAGCGACCGACACTCCCGAAATATCTTAAGAGGTTTATACATCTACTTTATGCTCGTGAAAGATTTTTTCTCTAAGTGTAATAGTTTCGGAGTAATTGACTAACAAACATTCCTTGAATAACTGTGTGTTTTCATCCCTAAATCAGCTGTTCCTTACGTACAGGCAAGAGCAGGTCGACCTTTACATATTGGACTTTGTACCGTTCTTATGTTCTATGACATAGGAGCCAAAATTGTATAAAGCTCGACGTGCACCTGCTATGCATAGTAATTGTCACGGTTACCATAGTGACAAATAAATAAACTTCTGTCAATAGGTAAAATACTAAAACTAAATTATGAAAATTTCTAGTTTTATTTGTTATTTGTTAAATGGATTAGGCGTTTTGAATGGTGTTTAGTGTTTTACGAGTTCTTTAGTGGTTTTGAGTGTTGTGTGGCATAAGAGGCGCTCGTACACATCGAGCATTGTGTGTAGTAGATACTTTCCGGTACGTACTTCGGTTTTTAATGTAAAAACTTTGATTTTTTAAGTGATAATAAGAATTTCAATGAATAGGTAGGCAGGTATGTGTGTGTCGTGGCCTACGGACTGTCCGTAGCGTAGTAGTTTCTGTCCGTGTAGGTATTTTTGCCGTATGCACTGTTGTTGTGTAGTATTAGGGATACCTACACGTAGAAAATTAGCAGGTCAGTGCCTTTTTTTTCAATAAACTATTTTTAAATTAAACTTGCACAAAACGCATGTATGTAAGGTACATATCATCAAACTTTCGGCTGTGTTCGTCGTTTTTTTCCTCCCTGTATATAAATTACAAGGTTCCTAAATGTTCGTTTCTTCAAAAATAAGATGGATAGCCAATAAGCAATAAACGAATTGCCATGTTTAAAAAAATATTATTTAAAGAAGGAAGTGGAAGGAAGATGTCACGTCATTGTCATTCCATCCATCAACTGTCTTTTCTCTTCTCTTCCTTCTGTTTGTTTGTAAAATATTAAATAAATATCTTTGTTTAGAGGTAATAATTTTATCAAAATGTGTTTATTATTGCAATTTAATAACTGCAGTTTAATAGACCACAGAGATTATACCCTAGATTTATATAAAAATGTCCCTTCAGATGAAAATGAAGTGATTCCTTTGGGTTTAACATCGAAGATTTTCTGTATTTTAAACAAGAAGAAAGTACCGAACCGTAAAAGATCTCTTAACTCTGGGGAATTTCATGAAGAGGTTTGTATTATAATTAAAAAGTGCATTCGCGATTCGCCAGGCTTGTTGCTATCACTGGAATGAAATTCATGTGTTGTCGGTGGCACTAGTTTATGAAGCCGATATTCACAAGTATTATCATAACAACACTGTAGAGACGGCAAAATAAGTATATGAAACAACGAATTTTTTTTATATGTAAATGTTATATTTATGACTTTATGTATTTTGCAGACTTTGATGTTACAAAAGAGGTATGAAAGTTTTTCACTACAAATAAAAACTGACTTGAAAACGAAAATTAATAATAAATACAACATCATGGATACAACAGCTGTAAGAGAATTTAGTAAAGAATTATCAGAAAATACAATTTTTGATCACATTGGAGTTAGTGGCGGCAATAATTCCGACCGGCCCCTGAAGTGTGCAGTCAAAGGTGACTATTTTCTAATACCAGAAAAGTCCAGGTACTAGAAACATATTAGACTTATAGCAAAATACAATTTTTTTTCATTCATAACTTTTAAAAAATGTTTTTAATTTTTTTTATAGGTACCTACTTTAATGATTTTTATTAATTTTGATTTTATATAGGTACTTTTGTAATTCAAATTTTCAGCCAGTTTTTATAACGCATTTTAAGTTAATGACACATTAAATTATAGCAGTCACTGTCAAACTAAAGAAGACAGAAAGAGATAGCATGACTGTTAATGTGGAACTAAAATTAAAATGTGTTTCACAAACTGGATGTTGTGAGTCTCTTGTCATTTAATTACATCTTGTCATGTAATTACAGCATTTCACCTTCGAAGTTATATTGAACAGGTCCGATAGTCAAATGAATGCATGACTAGCAAATACTACTTTAACTCAAGGGTAAACAAACTTTGTTACTCAAGAACAAATTTTTTTTTTTAGTTTTCTCTGCGGCTGTGTCAAAGAGCAATGCTTAAAATTAAAAGGCAATACATATAATCTACTTATTGCTGATCCACCATGGTGGAATAAATATATAAGAAGACTGAAGGGATCTAATGATAAGCTAAGGTATCTTATTTTTCACTGTGGTCACTTTTTTAAATAGATATAATTAATATTTTATTTCATTTATCTGTGACATAAGCTGTGCAAAGTTTCATCCTATTGCAAAGTTTCATCCTACTTTGTCTTTATTTTTTATGCCTAACTTCACTACATTTCCGAAAGCTTAGAGCCAGCATTAGGTTTATCTATCTTGTTGTCAATTTGTTTTTAAGATTAAGCAAACAGTTTATTTGTCCTCCTGTTGGGCTGCATAGAGTTGTACTCATATAAATTGGGACATCATAATGTAAAACATTTATGACTTATATTTTAAATCTATGAAATTCTTTTTCAGTTATTCCATGATGTACAATGAAGACATAGCTGCAATACCAGTAAAAGACCTTCTATCATCTAACAGTATAGTTGCTGTATGGTGCACAAACTCGCCAAGTAACATAGCAGCTGTAAAAGACCTTATATTCCCAAGTTGGGGTGTCAATTACCTTACCACATGGTATTGGTTGAAGATCACAGTGGACATAGAGCCTTGTGGTGTGTTTAGTCCAGGTTGTGGCAAGCAACCGTACGAGAGATTGATTATAGGAAAAATTGGTGATGTTAAGGATGTACCGGAGTCTCATATGTTTCTGAGTGTGCCTAGTGCACTGCATTCACATAAGCCTCCATTGTTTGGTAAGTTACAGTTAGCTTTGATTGCCTTGAAAAATTACTATTAGTAATAAGGGTGCGTATTGACCACGCGAAAATTTTCATTTATAAATCACAAATTAAACTTTATTGATTAGTCTACAACTTAGTATAGTAGTTACGTCAACGTGGAGAAAATTTTCGCGCCTTGTTGCAGTAATACGAGTCTGTGAGCTATCAACATACATTGTATTAAATCTTTTGCAAATAAAGTTTATTCTATCTATCTATCTAGTTGTATTTTGAATTGATACATGTTTGGATGTAAAAGTATTTTTTTCTCTTTCCAGACTTATTGACACCCTACTTGATGGATGAGAAACCTCAAATGTTAGAACTTTTTGCGAGATATCTTCTACCCAACACCACCAGTGTAGGATATGAACCTTTGAAATGGCAGCACATATCTTTGTATGATACTGTAACGAGATGATCAATAAAATCATTAAAAAATAGTTCATTTACTTATTTAGTCTATTTTTTAGACTGGTGGTAACTGGTAGATATGGTTATGGTCATATGTCACGTATGTGTACAAGGACATCCACAAGGTGTTTAGGTTAATATTTCTGAATAAATAAGTGTCAAGTATCTCAAAAAAATATATTTGTATAAATTACTAAATAATACATTAAAATATGGAAGTGAAACGATACAGGATTGTACGTTAACTCTTCCCGTTGACGATGACACTGGTCTTTATGTTATTCTTTGGGTATCCATCGGGATTCATGGTCTGCCACCGCCAGAAGTCAGTACCTGAAATGCGTACATTGATTTTTGTAGAAAAAAGTATCGCATCTAGATTTGATAACACTAAAAAGCAAAAATAGTTAAAAAGTAAATACAACGCCATCTATTGTCATAAGTATAAAACTTAATATTACTACCCGACAACAGATGGCGCTGTAAAAAAGTTCCTTAAAATTACATCTTATAGCTTAAACTATTAAATAATAGATGGCGCTGTAAGTAATCCAAATGCTCAATTTTTTAACCCCCGACCCAAAAAGAAGGGGTGTTATAAGTTTGACGTGTGTATGAGTGTATCTGTGTATCTGTGTATCTGTGTATCTGTAATTCTGTCCGTGGCATCGTAGCATCCAAACGGATGGTCCGATTTGGATGCGGTTTTTTTCGTTTGAGAGCTAATTTGATCGAGAGTGTTCTTAGCTATGAATAAAAAAAATCTGCTCAGCCGTTTGAAGATAATCAGCTCTTTTCTAGTTGATGAAGGGAAATAAACAACTTCCACTGTTTGGATCGATTTGAAATTTGGTATACTGTTACTGTCATAATATTGTAAGAATATGGTAAACTTGATCTGATGCTGCAGCATCATCTGGAACCTGCAGTATACTCAACTCCTCGTCAAATCACAGCAGATGTATCGAGTTTGGGCTCATTGGAATGGTCTCACTGAATAGTTAATTTATAGGTATAATTCACTAGCTGGGCTCGCGGCTTCGCTCGTCATATTTAATGTTTATTGCTATCGTGCTGTATTTTTAAAAAACGCCAAATAAAACTTAAATTAAAAATTTAAAAAAACCCCCGACCCAAAGCCTCTAAAAAGAAATTAAATAATAATTATGTACCCCCTACTCGACCTTTTAATTCTATGATATAATATTTATATTAGTTAAAAGTAGTTAGTCATAATACTTCCAAAGCATCATCCCGTCGGGGGACCGCTAAGTAAAAATTTATTACTAGCTGACAATTTGATATCTACCTACTGTCTATTAGTTAACGTACCTACACAGTTATGTTTAAATGTCTATAGCGGTCCCCCGACGTGATGATGCTTTGGAAGTATTATGACTAACTACTTTTAACTAATATAAATATTATATCATAGAATTAAAAGTTCGAGTAGGGGGTACATAATTATTATTTAATTTCTTTTTAGAGGCTTTGGGTCGGGGGTTTTTTTAAATTTTTAATTTAAGTTTTATTAAATAAATAACTGCTAAAAACCTGTTCACCGACTTCATCTAGACCGAAACTTCCATTGCATTGTATAAAAGGAGGAGTGATAGTGAAAAAGGGCAATAATAAAACAAACAATAATATTGGACTAGGAAAATGAAAACAATAAGGCAAGATAAGAAAAACGTAATTAATAACCAATAAATATATGGAAAACAACCTGTGACAATAAAGTATATAAGGGAGAACTTGGGTCAGACTTTGAAACAAATTTCAACTTACACATCTCCTCGATGGTATATTTGGTTGTCCATCCCAATTCCTCTTTGGCCAACGTGGCGTCTGCCCACATCGCCGTTATGTCGCCTAACCTCCGCTCCACGTACTTCAACGGTACTTTCGTGTTTGTCACACGCTCGAAGACTTCCACAAGTTCCTTTACCGATACACCTCTACCAGTGCCCAAGTTGTATACCTATTAAACATAAAGCACTATTAGTGATGTAAAAAATACTATTTAATCCTACTAAAATTATAAATGTCGAATGTTGTGTGTATATTTCTTACTTCTTCACGATCAAATGGCTGGGCCAATATTTATGATATTTGGTATGTAGGTAGCTGATACCTTGGTTAACACATAGGGTACTTTTTATACCGAAAAATACACGATTCCCGTAGGATTTGGTCAAAGTCTGATATAGATGGCGCTGCTGTGACAAATAAATACACGCAAACGAAGTTGCCCGAGTTTCACTAGTTATTATATGAATTTATATTTAAAAAATGTGTTTAGCTAATAGATTTGAAGAGGATGAAAAATTTAGGTAAGTATTTTCACATTAATTAACTTTAAAAATGCGTTTCAGAAACTGGTTGTCAGACTTCATTATAAGAGCATTTAATAATTCAGTTCTAAGTCAATTGTCAATGAATATACCTTAAGTCCAATATGGTTTTCGCTGAGCAAATTCAAAGCAGCTACGTGGCCGCTCGCCAGATCCATTACATGGATGTAGTCTCGGATACCTGAAAAGGTTTAGTATTTATAAAATAAATAGTTATCAAAAGTATAGACAATAGTTACTCTGTGATTAGCGTGTAAAATCCATTCCATTACATTTGGCACAAGTTTTGTAGTAAAATAATTAGTACCTAAGTTATAATAAATCTATGAGTAAAATTCAATGATGATGTTTAAACTAATTTCTCATTATATTATTGTCGTATTGTGTGCTTTAGCGCAATAAATAAAGTAATTTGTGATCGATTGATGAAGAATTATTTCACGATTTATTTTTAAAATCATACTTCAGAGCTTACGTTATATTATACATGAGTGATACCCCCGGTATTGGAAACGTCTATAGACTACGGTGACGACTTACCATCAGGCCGGCCGTATGCTTGTATCCTTTGTGGTATAAATATATAAAAAAAACAGTCATACATCTTGATGATTGCTGTTTGTTTAGTGAGATAATTGACTTTACTTAGTAATTTGAAACTTCTACAAATACTTTAAAACAAAATTTTAAATAAAATTATTTTATCACAATCTCATATTTGAGTAGCGTGGGGCCCAATTCTACTAAACAAATGCACCAATGGACTCTCAATGGTGTCTCAATCGTGTCTCAATAGAATATCGATAGTGTATCTGTGGAATAGTTTTTGACATTTGATAAGGACACATAATGTTTAACTTATTGTTTAAGTCCATAACAACTGTCAAAAACTAGAGTCTATTGGTGCATTTGTTTAGTAGAATCGGGCCCCTGCTTACCTGTCCCATCAGGGGTGTTATAGTCGTTGCCGAAGACAGTAAGCACCGGTTTCTTGCCCAGTGCCACCTGCGCTATGTAGGGCATCAGGTTGGTGAATTCTTTGGTCGGATCCTCTCCAATGAGCCCCGAGGGATGGGCACCGACTGGATTGAAATACCGCAGGGATATTATGTTCCATTTCTAAAAAAAAAAAAATGTCCAATAAGAATCCACCTCGACCAGATGTGTGAATTTTGAACTTGTTTTTTTTTTCTTTTTGGTTTTTATTACTCAATCATGATTCCTTTTATCTCTTTTACTGTCTATCTGTCTGTCCTAGTAGATATTTAAAAATATCATTTCAAAGTAATTATCATATTAGGCACCTGAACAAATATGTTACTCTTATTTGCCGCTTTCAGAAGCTAAATGCAGCGACCAAATAAAGAGAGAACCGCTAAAACACTACCGCGGTTAAAATTTGCGTCTAATCAAGCACATCAATATTTTTTTTGTTGTGATAAAATACGTTTTTTCTATCTAAACTAAACGCACGTGGTTTCGATAAAAATGGGTTAAAAAAAAGGCTCATTGAGCTGATTCACAGTCATGAATGTTAACGACCTTGAACTTTGTCTTTGAGATGGAGACAGTAGGTCAAGCAACTGGTTTCGAAGCCCGCGGCAACATGACGCTAAATACTTTAGAATTTAGGCCTTTCCATACTAGACATAAATCATGTCATACGCACCTCAATATTACAATTTCATTTTATTGATTATCATGGACCTAAATTCGTTTTTAACAAGACTAATATTTATAAAAAAAATATAATGGTATATAAATAATCATACCGAACAGTTAATCTTTAAATTGATATAAGTAGTAGTAACTTTCCAGACTCTCGTATTCGCCTAACTTCGATCAACTTCTTGAATAGTTTACATCCGCTAGATGAGTAAATATACGTCATTGAATACACGAATAATTTTATTTGATTATTGAAATGCTACGTGGAATGTTTGGATTAACTTCGTTATCTTCTTAACAGCGGATTATAAAATCTGTGTGTTAAATCTACAAGAAGTTTAGGTATTGTGCCGATAAAGTATCCGATTACTGATGTCAATACACAATTTTGATTAAATTTATTGGTAGGTTACCTATTTCCAATTAAGTATATTTAATTTTAAATCGTATAAGACTTGGACTTAAAGTATGAATATTTTCATTTTTGTCGTCTATTTTATGTTAAAATCTTGTTGTTGTTTATTGACCAAAAACTACTTGTTTTTGAAACCCCCATAATCTGAAATGTCCGACAGTCGGTTAAAAAGGCATTGTAGGCGGCACAGGTGACGGTAGGGACCTTCAAGACACGGTCTTAGCTATTAATTTATTATTTTACTATTATTTCAAAAGGTCGGCAACGCATCACTGATTCCTTTTGGGTTGCTGATATTCATAGGCCATTAAGTGACGCGCTCGTTTACCTCCTCTATCATACAAAAAAATATTAAGAAGGAACTTCAATCACAAATAAAAAACTAAATAAATACACAATCAGTTACTGATTTTTAAATAAACCACGTTTGACAAGACATATTGACTAATACGAGACAGCCCACCACACATTCCCACCACTGTGTCTCCTGTGTAGCCAGGATCAACAACGTCGCCGTTGTTGATCCGCTCAGATAGACAATAAGCAATGAAGCTTATTGACGTCCCGGGGAAGAAAACTACAGCTGTCTATATTGACTAATTATCGGGACAGTTTGAAACGTAACTTTTACATGGGACTTAATATCTAATACTAGTCGCCAACACGGTTGAGTCGCGCAGACATAAAACGATGTTCGAAACTCATAACTCCATCGAAATAAAAGTATTATCGATTTTAAATTGTTTTATAAACTGTGACTTAAAATTTTGGCGCGTACAATAGTTTTTTATATGTGGTCGAAGTGAAGGAACTAACCTTATCAGCGGCGCTAAGGTCTTTTAGCATTTCCTCTATGAAATACTTAGTCCGCCCGTAAACGTTGGTGATACTGCCCGTAGGGTGCGACTCTGTTATTGGTAACTTATCTGGTTCTCCGTACACGGTGCATGACGATGAAAACACAAGCTGATAACAGTTGTGTGAACGCATTATCTGGAAGTTCAGTAGAATAAGTATTATACAGCCCATAGTGATCCTACAGCACCCAGAGGGCGGCCGGCGGCGCGGGTTCAATTCCGCTCGGCGACACTTATGGAACAATGAACATTTTATGTGATGGTATTTGTGCATATTCTCGGCTCTGGGTATTTTCTAGGCATTAAAAGTATATAGGTACCCATTTACATTTTTTTTTCACACAGATCGAGCTTCAAAGTAATTTCGAGACTTGCGTTATGGGATACTTACTCAACGTTACTATGTTTTATAACAAATACATATAGATAAACATCCAAGACCCAGGCTAATTCCGGGACCGGATTCGAACCCGAGACCTCCTGGGTGGCGGGCCGGCATGGTAACCATAACGCTAAGGAGGTCGTTTAATAATTATGTTGTCTGGTACCCATAACAGAAGCAGGTTAGGTGTATCTTATTTCGTACTTTGTGTATTGTGGTCAATAAAGGAATGATTCGTTTATGAGGAAAAAAGATAAATTTGACTTCAGGCACAGTAGCACATAAGCACATAATACTGTGCTTCAGGGTAGAACATTTTTGCGTAGCTTTTCAGAATTTTGGATCGATAGGTAACACTTATCCTTTTCAGTATACCTCTAATAAGTTGAGCATTCCAAGTAGATTGTTTTGGTAGTACATTAGTGGTTGCTGCATAGACTCTCCGACCGCTTTTAGAGCTGCGAAGTGGATCACGCAGTCTATTTGGTGCTGCAAAAGCAATCAAAACTTTTATCAGTACCATTTTAAAAGCAAGTGCCAGTTCTTCTTAGTATGAATCTGCCGTCTGATCTGGTAGTAGAAAAAAAAAGATTCGAAAGAGCTTGTAATATGCCTATTTGAATAAAAATACTTTGACTCTAATCATACGTGCTAATGAATAGCTATACACCATTACGCTTTTAATGATCATTTTGCGTTTTGAACTTTTCATAAATTGCCTATACGGCTAATAGTTTTATGTTCCACTAGTAAACCTCGCAACTTCGTTTGCGTATATCTCGCTTACCCGTGGGAATTTTGAAAAATCCTTTCTTAGTGCTCCCCTACGTTATAAAAGGAACCACTGTGCGAAATTTCAAGTTTCTAACCCTTATAATTTAGGCCCTGCGTTGATATGTCAGTCAGTCAGTCAGCTTCTCCTTTTATAAATATAGATTTATACAGATGTCGTTAACTGGCTGAATTGAGACTGCAAAATGAGTCAGAAATAGCATTCTATTAACTAAACTAAGAGTTAAGAAAAATATTATAAAGCATTCATCTATCCAACAGCGTTATTAAATTTTCTATAAGTAATAATTTTTTTGCAATGATACAGATTTTTCGTGGTGCAATTGTCACCCGACAAAACTATCGCAATCGGTCCCAATCGCAATTTCTTGTAAAGTCAGCCAACGAAAGAGATGAGCAGGGACGTAAGTATGATAAAGTTTCTTAATGCGTGAGGGGGATTTACAGGATTTTTACTTATCAGTAGTATTGTTACACCTTTCACAATGATGCAACTTGTACGTACATTATTAGCATAAAAAGGACGGGTTGCACTCCGGGAGTGCCGGCAGATCATTTTTGAATATTTTGGTAAATAGTTAGGGAATCTTACGCTTTTTCGATCAGGCTACGGATCTGACTCGAGTTTAAAATTTTTTACACATCTAAAAAAAGTTCCAAGCACCGCCTAAAGAAGTTTTCACTTCAAAAACCTTTATTCTTAGTTCTCTACCATGCCCTTTCATTCGTCAACTATATTATATACAAATACAAGCGATGTGTGCTAGAGACGGTTTTATAAAACAAAATATCATTAATGACTTAAATTAGTTACTTGCCTTATCAAATATATCGTTTATTTGCGTTTTATCAAGCAGGTCTGCTCTGTAAAACGTTATTTTCTTTGAAGTGATCTCCTCGGCGCGGCGTAACGCAGGAGAGCCTTGCTCATCTCCAACGGCATTCACGAAATTATCTATCGCCACCACGTCATGGCCAGCTTCAAGTAGATCCACCACGCAATGGCTACCTATATACCCAGCTCCACCAGTCACCAGAATTGTCTTGTATCTTGTCATTTTGCAGATTGTCACCTGTAATAAGTGTCTTCTTATAGTTTTTATATCTAAGGCTAGGGCATATCAATAAATTCAATAAATAAATATACAGGGACATTCACACAGATTGAGCTAGCCCCAAAGTAAGTTCAAAACTTGTGTTATGGGATACTAACTCAATGATAGGTACTATACTTTATAACAAATACATTTTAAATAACATCCAAGACCCGAGGCCAATCAGAAAAAAATCGTTTTTCATCATGACCCGACCGAGATTCGAACGGGACCTCTTGGGTAGCGGTCTGGCATGGTAACCATAACGCCATGAAGGTCGTTTTGGGTAATCGCATGGGAGTTTATTGGGACTGACACAGCCCAGCTGAGCGGTGTTCAGCGTATAGTAATTTGATAGATAGATAGATAGAATACTCTTTATTTGCATTACACACAGGAAAAAGTACAAAAAACAATCTTAAAAACTAGTGTAAATGCAACAAGGCGGCCTTATTGCTAAAAAGCAATCTTTTCAAGGCAACCTTAAGGTAACGAATTTCTGTATGGAGTGGGCAGGGCTAGCATGACAAGAAAATAAATACTAGGTAAACAAGAAAATGATAGAAACGTAGGACATCAACTAAATATTAAAACAAAATGAATAAATAACTTCAAATATTATACCATATCACTATACTTACTATAATATATTATATAAATATTCATATTCATCCTACCATAAATACATAATTATACTATATTATACAATACATAAATACCTAATAATAAAATAAATAAAAAATGTCGTTGTACTTAAAGGCAAACAAAGGAATCAAAGACTCAAATCTAAGAGATAATTTTTCACTTGTCGTTTGAATAAATCGATGGATTTTGCAGTTCTAATGGCAACAGGCAAATTGTTCCATAGTCTCATAGCCTGGATAGAAAAGGATTGGTCGAAGAATTTGGAGGAATGAATAGGAATAAGGAGTGTGAGATTATCAGTGGAGCGGAGTGACAGGCTATGGGATGAGGAGGAAAAGGTGAAGAATTCTTTAAGATAGGAGGGTAATTTGGTAATGATATACGTACTTATCGTACCTAACTTAAAGGCTGTTTCTCTAACAGCCAGTTTCCAAAACGCATTTTATTCTACATTGTCTTTGACAGCCGAATAATGTATCATTAACTTTAAAAACGGTTTTGAACTTTTGAGCAATTCGCCGTAACATAAGTTAGATGCATCGAAATTAACGAACTCCTACTTTTTATTAGCTTTTAAATTATGTATAACCACAGATTACTTAATAGTTACTTGTTATAACTTTGTTTCTTTAAGTTCTAATAACTTTTTAAAGCCCAGTTTAAAAGTTCCTTTCTATTACTTTTAAGATTTGAACAAAGAGAAGTAAAAATATTTGTGTAACCTCGTTCCTGCAAAACAATATGCAATTAAGTTTGAAGATCGTGTTTGAGCGCCAAGTCACGTTCTCCGAGACATCAAATCACGAATAAAATCCATTAATGATTTATTTCCCTCTAAAATTATGATCGGAACTTTTTCTTTCCATAGGCATGTTAGGCATGTAGGTTTTAGAGGGTCAATAAGTAACAGGTCAAGTTAGGAGGAATAGGTAGGTAGGAAATAGGACAGGTAAGTAGATAAATTTAATGTAATAAATGTGACAGAATCAAAGCACTCTGTTAATTTTTGAAAGGTACCTATAATAACAACCATTAAATTAATTAAAATTGTATTGTTTTGATTTAATCTGTTAATCTTTATAAATCGATTTAA
Organism: Endotricha flammealis; assembly: GCA_905163395.2. Lineage (NCBI taxonomy): Eukaryota > Metazoa > Arthropoda > Insecta > Lepidoptera > Pyralidae > Endotricha > Endotricha flammealis. The sequence continues at coordinate 4,556,548 of LR990870.1, read as the reverse complement.
CTGATAAAAACAAATTAATAATCATTTTCATGTTTTTTATTGTTTATCTATTTATCTTATACGAAACAAAACATGACTACCTACTGTACAAAAATAAAGTCATACCTAACTCCGATGGGTTCATTGTATTTCTAGAAAAAATAAATAAACATGGTAGCGTAAATAACTCAAACAAAATAGCGGCGCCTGTCAGGGACCAAAATTGAGTCTAAAAAGACCTTTTTTATACATTTTGGTTGCATTATTGCTTTGTCTTTCTTTCAATTACGTAATTACACCAGCAGATTTTCCAGAGCCATCCGAAATCCGGATGTTCCAGGGTAATTTCCAGAAACGGGATATAAAATACTAGCTGTACCCGCAGCTTCGCCCGCGTGGATACTGCCTTTCCCGTGGGAATTCTATAAATTGCCGTCTTTATCCTTGTCAACATCATAAAAGGAAACCATAAACAAAAATCCAGCTTTCTAGGTTGAGCGCCTGCGATAATACTCTTACAGTCCTATTACTCCCTTTCCCGTGGGAATTCTATAAATTGCCGCCTTTATCTTTGTCAACATCATAAAGGGAACCTCTATATAAAATTCCAGCTTTCTAGGTTGAGCGCCTGCGATAATACACTTATAGTCCTATTACTCCCTTTCCCGTGGGAATTCTATAAAACCCCATCTTTGTCCTTGTCAACATCATAAAGGGAACCTCTATACAAAACTCTATACAAAGCGCCTTGAGCGCCTTGAGCGCCTGCGATAATACACTTGCAGTCCTATTTCATGAGGAAGGTTTATGTATAAAATTTGTCTGTATTTTATGTAAATTGGCTGAAATATAAAGATTATTGTTGAAACCCTTTAATTGAGATATATCAAAACAAAAATTATAGGATATTCCCCTTATTTAGGTCTCCAAAAAAGTCCGCGATAGCATAATTTATTTATCGTTTACGGATAACTTACTATAAAATAAAAAGCGATTTCCGAGTAATAATGCGGAAATTGGACACCGATTTTGACGTATACAGTATTAATACTAATATTAATAATAATATTAATCCTTATCCAGTTAACTACGTTAGTTACCTTAAGCATTTCATGTACATTATTATAATATTTACACCATATAATTTAAATAGATACTTTAGAAGATATAGCAAAAAATTTACGCGCTTGCCAAAATTAATTCAAGTTCTTTCTATTCTACGCTAGATGGCGCTATTTCCGCATTATTACTCGGAAATCGTTTTTTATTTTATAGTAAGTTATCCGTAAACGATAAACATATGCTATCGCGGACTTTTTTGGAGACCTAAATAAGAAGAATATCCTATAATTTTTGTTTTGTTATATCTCAAAGGGTTTAGCCAGCGTTTTCGTCGACAGCTCCCAAGCGGGTTGATTTTTTCCGACACTCCCAACAATAATCTTTATATTTCAGCCAATTTACATAAAATCCTGACAAATTTTATACATAAACCTTCCTCATGAACCAGGCTATCCGTTGGTGAAAACCGCAAGAAAATCCGTTGGGTAGTTTTTGAGTTTATCGCGAACAGACAGACAGACAGACAGACACGCGGGAGGACTTTATTTTATAATTACATAAAATCCTGACAAATTTTATACATAAACCTTCCTCATGAACCAGGCTATCCGTTGGTGAAAACCGCAAGAAAATCCGTTGGGTAGTTTTTGAGTTTATCGCGAACAGACAGACAGACAGACAGACACGCGGGAGGACTTTATTTTATAATATGTAAGGATAGGCTAAAGGACCCTACATATTAAAGTGTCGAGCATTTTCATTTCATGAAGTGTACCGTTCAATGACATTTACTCTGTGGTAAAATGTTTAGTTTAATAAAAGTCGCGTTTCGCAGTGTACGAATAAAATAAAATAAATAAATAAAATAAATAAATAATAAATAAATAAATATATAGGGACAATTCATACAGATTGAGCTAGCCCCAAAGTAAGTTCGAAACTTGTGTTATGGGATACTAACTCAACGATATTATATTTTATAACAAATGCATATATAGATAAACATCCAAGACCCGAGGCCAATCAGAAAAAGTTCGTTTTTCATCATGACCCGACCGGGGATCGAACCCGGGACCTCCTGGGTGGCGGTCTGGCGTGGTAACCGTTACGCCACGGAGGTCGTCATTCTTATAAATAAATAAACCTTCCTCAGATCTAAGCACACAGACAGACAGACAGCGCGACTTTATTTTATACTATTTAAAGATATAGATTAAAAATCTAAGTATCATTTTATTTTATTTGTTGAAAATGATTGTCCCGATTTAGACGTAAATATTCTTTAAACTTACAGCAGCGTTTGGCCATTTTTGTCGAATTTTATTTAATTTATTATTTACCCGCCGTCATGCAATGCAATGTCGCTAAATGGCGTCAAGGCAGAAATAATTATCTCACATCTGATTCAAACCCAAATACAGCCGAAACAAAATTTTGTGTTTTTTATTGTATTCTCCTAACAAATTCGTGAGGATAACTAAAATTATGGTGTTCAATGCTTGGATTCGATCCCACGGTACCTACTGTTTGCAAATTGGGATCATTGACACTGAATGGAATATTTTATTTTAAGTGTAGGTAGGTATACTTAAAGTTAATTAAATTTATAGGACCATGATCATAAAACACGCCAGAGGAATTTTTCATATTTTTTGAACTTTCTGACATATTTAAAATTAAAAAAAAATCTAAGAAAATGGCTTTAATAAAAGCAGCGTACATGGCTCATTAAAATACCACAAATATGTATTTATTCTAGTTTGTTTTTGCAAAACGGGTGTACATAGATATGGACACACTAGCTAGTTCCTTCCCCTTCAATATTATAAATCTGCAAGAATTCCTTTATAGCGATTCTAGTATTCTACAAATACGAATTAAAATAATTAATGCTCAGATCGTAAGGCGGTAGTATGGATGGTCTGCAACCTGTCATATTCCTTTTTTCGCATCCTGTCTGCACTGAGGTCAAGCACCTCTGGTGGTAGCCCTCCACAGTGAATACACAGTACATAATTAAATACAAGCATTAAATAGCGGTTGCTTAGTCAATAAAAAATGTAAGGAATTCTCGATGTCTCTTCTAAGAATCATATAAGGATGATTGCTTAAGCGTGCTGGTCTTTATGGTGCAGTTAAATATTAATATAGTTAGATCATCAATCGATTCTATTGAATTAAAGATTATTTAATTTCCATCAAGGTAAAGGAAATCATTAATTTCGATGTATCATTTATTCATTTTCCATGTAGGAAATAGTTGGTTCTTTAGCTGTTAAAAAATGGACAGTAAAAAAAAAAGGGATATTTCCAGGCAGCGATGGTAGAAAATTGAGAGTTGAAATTATTATATACTTATTAAAAAAATGGTCATTTTTATGTACTTGGGACCGGTTCCCGATAAGTTCCGGATATCTGACATTTTATATTTCTCAGATAAAATAGTGTGGTAACAGTAGTTGGACAGTTTAGGCTGATAATATAATAAATAAACAAGTAAGGTAAATCGAAGACACAGATAATTAATACAGTATCGATGATAAAAAAATAATAAGTAATTAAATAGATCAGGTAACTCAGTCTTTAGGTACTAGTTGTTTATAAAGTAATTATATTTTAGTTAAAATTATTGGAAATCTTTCCAATATACCGCATCTAACGTCAACAAACAAATCGTTGAGTAACTGTTATAAAAACCGCTCACTTTCTCGACAAATACCGTTAGAAACTAATATTTAGTTGTGTAGGTACTTACCTAAATAACTGTAACTAAACACTAGGGATGGGTACTAAATTAAATTTAACACTATTTAGGCGTCAGACTCGCGCGCAAGGTACTGAACATCTGAGAATTTCTGTGATCTAAGTTGTATTGCAAGCCGGCGCGCGCTCCTCATTGATGGATATCGCAAACTGGCATACTGCTATCACACACAACGATTATCGCGGACGCTTGAATTTTTTTTTTATTCCCAAGAACATTCGCTGTCCGTAATCTATAGTCTACTTGACAAATTGACTGCCATTATGATGAAAATAGGTACCTACATACGATGTATTTAAATAGTGACATAGATAACTTTTATACGAACATCGTGATATAAATAGAATTTGAGTTATTAGAACTAGAAGAAACCCATCTAATATCTAACTTATAAAAAGATAACAAACACGCAGCATTGCACTGGTTAACAAAAGAGTTTTTCACATAACAGGAGTTTAAAATGTTCATGTCAGAAACATCAAACAGTTGGACTGTTTGATGTTTCTGACATGAACATTTTAAAATAATCCTAATAATTACCACAATACCTACAAACATTTGCAGTTATGAACTTTGTTTTGTTTATAGTAGGAAAATGTATTTACTGTAGGCCCCGCCACTGTCTGTCGGGTTTAAGTAAAAATATAAGCATAATTTTACTAATAAAAGATAAAGAAATAAGGAAGCCACATTTAAAGTGTAAGGAAAAAAAACATATTTCTTATAATGGGCTGTGAACTTTGTGAAGTGATACTATTACTCTGTGGTGATACTCTGAGGCAATAAATAACTAGAGCAAGTATTTTTTAATTATCAATTTTGAAAACTTGCCAACACTTCTATTAAATAGTTCACTGCAGCTCGCTTCGGTGTGATTGCGTTCAGATCCGGCGCAGGCCGACAGTGACCTCGTAAGTGGTCCCACATGCTAGCGCCGCCGGAATCATCAGAATACCGTAACTTGTCTCTTTTCTACAATATTAACCAATCCATCAATCTATGATTTAGGACAATGTAATTAATGTATCGTGGTTTATGCAGAGATCTTAGAAAATAGAAAAAAGATTCACGTCTTCCACTTATAACCGCATGTTTATTACTCGATGTTTTTCTTTTATATTTCATATTAGGTAGCTCCTTCTATTCGATTTTACTTTGAAATGTAAGCTACATTACTTTTAGTCACAGCACTTTTGAATCGTTAGCGAAAATATTCCTCTATCAGGTAAATTCATTGGGAAAAATTATTTCAACTGCGTGTGTCATTATTTGTGCAGCATTTTCACAAAAACATCGAGTACATGTCGTCAAACTATAACATAAGTAGATCGAAGTGTTGAATCATCAGTTCATAAGGTGAGTGATTTAGATACAGTAACTTGAATATTTTACTATTCTGATGCAGATGGAACAAAATGTTTTATACTTTTAATAAAAACCAAAATGTACACAGCCGTCGAAGTGAAGTGGGTAATAAAATAAAACACAAAAATATGTATAAAAACAATTTTATGCTTCCTTTAGTATGTCCAAATTTACATCAACAATACAAACGTTTAATTAAATACACGAAACACATCGTCCTTCCCGCTTGCACCCTGCGGTTCGGTGAGGCGTTTCATGCTCACAAAATTATATCAAATAATACTTTCAGTCAATAAAATAAAAAATAAAATTCAACTTTGATGAAATAACTAGATGATTACGGTCCCCAATAAAAATCAAACAAAAATGTCGGACCCACATTACATATGCGATTTTTTTAACATCCAGTTATCCCATCAAAGATATTATTATTTTAAACTTTAATTAAGTACAAAAAACCGCTAATTAATTGAATTAAAACAAAAATACTTACATTTGTGTCAACTTTATAAATTATCTAAAGGAAGTCGGATGTCGATTCGTGTCGATAATTAAAAAATACAATTTCATTGCTCATCTTATTTTTTACACTCAAAACACTGGGGTATTATGCATAAATATCTTATAAGTAATTAGGTAACTAATTATTTATTTTGTGTTGACGGGTCACAGCATGGCGAAGTGGTTATTATAAACCATTTTAAATATTTGGCATCTTAGGAACTAAATTAAAACATAACTTCCACGTTATTAGGTAACGTGTATTTATATTTAATATAATATTACTTTACCTTGTATAATAAAAAAAAACTGTAAAATAATAAGCACTAAAATAAAACCATCCATACACTTACAAAACAATAAATAAAATTATGACTAGTGAACTTATAAATTAATGAAATCAAAACTTTGGTCATTGTGCCATTTTTTTAGGATTTAAGGGTTTTTTCTATTTTTTTAATGTTTTTTTCTTAATTTTATTTTAATTTAAGGAAGCGGTCGCATTTATGTATTGTCGGTGTCAGTTGATCATGTAGCGTAGAATCTTAGTGACCTGCAAAAAAAACATGAAAATACCATGAACGAACTCACACAAGTAGGTATTTAAAAAAAAGGATCGGAATTAATTTTGATGACGTTCAAAATACAATAAAGGAATTTATTTTCGCGTAATGGAACGTTCTGTAAATGCTCGATGCTCACGGCGAGTGAACATTACCTTTAATGTAACGTTTCTTTTGCTCTATGTTACGTTACAAGTAAATGGTGTAGTGTAGTCTGTATTCCAATAAAGTATAATATTTTTTATACTAGTCAGCATTCAAACATTTTAATTACATGTTCTCGATATAATTTTCATTTTTCTTTTATACTATAGGTATAAATTAATATAGATTACTTATAGGACTTATTTCGCCTGGTACAAAGTCAGTCTGTCGGATAATTCTGTATCAGAACAGATACTGCTAAGTTGTTTTGCACAGGCAGGCAGGATCCAGTACCTAGTCGGAATGAGTTTTGGATTAAAAGTTAAGATGAACTACGTACACGTAGTAGGTACAATATATTTATTATTCTGTGGATAAAATTTTTGTAGAAAAATTTCACTTCAATGTGAAATGAATGTTTAGAATAAGAATTTTTAGTTTAACCAAAACAATCTACTTATAAAAACAATCATAAACTTATGATTCCCGGTAAGAACACTCGACCGGATATCGAGAGGACGAGGGTTCGAATCCCACCTAGGGTGAGGTGAAATTTTTCATTCACAAAAATTTTAACTTACATATAACTAGTTAGTCTTTTTAGCGTCTTTCGTCTCCTCTTTGGGCTGGCCCTTGCCCAGCAGCTTGGCCAGGGAGTCCCAGATGCCGCCCATGAACAGCGCGCAGAACAGGTTCTCGAAGGGCACGAAGGGATCGTGGATGCCCAGCAGGATCGATGACAACTGTAGAGTTAAGTTAATATTATTAGTAGGTTTCATATTTTTCATGCTTTGTGAGAATTTTGAGGTTTTGTATTGTCACCCTTTTTTTTTTTATTATTATTTTTTTATACCACACAGGTGGCAAACAAGCATACGGTCGGCCTGATGGTAAGCCGTCACCGTAGCCTATAGACGTAAGCAATACCGGGGGTATCACTCACGCGTTGCCAACCCTCCCAACCCCCCCAAGTGGAGCTCTGGAGACCTTACTCACCGTAGGAACACAACAATGGCCGAAACCAATGCTATTTGGCTACGATCTTCTGTAAGGCGGAGGTCCTTCCCCAGACGGGCTGCTCCGATTTGAGCGGTTTATCCGCTGTGCCCTACCTCTCCCTTTCATAAAAGTTCTAAAACAATTGTAAATTCAACCACTATTTGTAAAAGTAGCCATTAAAAAGTTAAAATCGATTACAGGTGTCCCTCAATCGAGCACAATAAAGTTCACATTCAGTGGAAATCACAATAATATTTGAGGTTTTGAATCTGTTTTTTTTTTTTTAGCTATTATTATTATTATTGGTGTTATACATCTTAATCTGACAAATAATCCAAATGAAAAGTTTTACTACAAGTTCTAAAATAATTGTTTGAACCACGCCATCTAGTGATACAAATCGAAACAACGCGGCGACGCAGCGAAAATAAAGTTGTTCGTTTTCCAATGATAACCATTACGAGGTCCAGTGTGCTGTAGGCTAGCAGTAGGTATATAGACCACAGACTAAACGATTAGGCATGTAGGTTAAGAGCGCGCATTCCGTCCACTAGCGCCGCCATTTGAACGAGAGTGATAGCTGGTAAACGTAGATGAAAAAGCAAAATAATGTTCTATTACGCATTACGATGAAGTATATTTAAATCGCTTTGTTTAACATTTCAAATATTGCTGTTTCTATAAATAACGAGTTGAGAAAAAACGGCTGTTTTTGTTTTGTCAACAATAAATGTAAAAATCTTTAAACCATATAACCTCTCACGTCATTCTACATTTTGTATCGTGGCATTGTCATGGGTGTAGCCAGCATTCTATTATTGAATTTTGACTAATGAAATGCATAGAAAAATGAGCGACTCACACACAGCTTGTTTCTGAAATTCATTTTTAAAGTTAATGACACATTTAATTATACTTAGCTATCACTGTGAAACTAAAGAAGAAAAACCGCGGAAGAGCGCTTATGCTAGATCTATGAGAAAAACAGAGATAGCTAGTACTTAATGTGGAATTAAAATTACAATACGTTTCAGAAACTGTCTGTAACAGATGGGAATGTGGAAATATTTTACCTTAAAGTAGACAAAGAAGATGACTATTCCGAAGTACACGAGTGCGTGGGGCGCGGAGATGAGATCAGTCTTCTTGTCCAGCACGAAGATGATGGAGGCCACCAGTGACGCCTTGGTGTAGCTGAAAGAAAACACAGTTGAGCAGTCGGTATTAAACGTCATGCAAAGAGTATTAATAAATTTATATGGGGATACCTCAGACCAAATAAGATATTTGGTATTTGGTCTGAGGGGGATACGATACGATAGGAATCTCGATAAGTACCTACCTACGTCGTAAATTCCAAAAATGAACGTGGTTTCAGCGTAAAATATCTAATATAAATACTATTAATCGATACTGATTCTAACCCAACCACACTGAATCTCCTGCTAAAGCTAGGATTAACAACAGTGACTATTTACAGATATTTTTTTTGTGTATTTCTGCGACATGGCAATCTGTCTTTTTAAGTAAGAAACGTTAAAAGGAAATCTGTGAATGTCTACTTACAAGCTAGGCTGCATGGTCTCCATGGCAGTGGGGGTCCAGGCCCCTCGGATCAGTCTCTCCACCAATCTCGTAAAACCAGCGCCGTTGCCTTTTAGCGTTCCTGTAATATTTATATAGTTAATCAGAATCAAAAAACTTATGAATATAAAGGCAATAAATTGTTCCAATTATGGTAGGAAACTTAGGTAAGTACTCGTACCGTACCCATTTTTGGTACCCTACTTTATATCTCTACCATTGTAAAAGTCATGTCTGGTGTCGCCGCCCCGCAATTTTACTATTACTATGATCAGAAGAAGGAATCAAGCTTCCGCTATCTATCTATTATTTCGCTGTAGTCCTATGTAATAAATTAAGTAAAAAAATATGTTTAAAAGGAACCTATGTGCAAAATTTCAGCTCTCTTATCGGTTGGGTTCAAAAGTTATAGAGTGTCAAGAAAAATAGGGATCCAAGTATTATGTATGGAATACCGCCTAAGTCAACCTGCACCGTACTTATGGTCAACTAACCCCGGACATGGGGTAGGTAGGTAGGGGGTTAAAATTTCGTCTAAAAAAGTACAAAGTATTTAGGTACTTAAAACATAAACTTTTCACCTGTTTATTTATCATTATAGTACTATAATGATAAATAAACAGGTGAAAAGTTTATGTTTTAAGTACCTAAATACTTAGTTCTTCTATCAATACCATCAGTTGTTTCAATTATATTAATTCAAACATCAGAATTATACGCGTTTAAGCCAAAAGTTAGTCAACCATCCCTGGTCTCCCCTATAAGGCGAATTCCTTATTTTTTTTTAACTTTTTTAAAAATGTCCGTCTTGCAATAATGGTACCTATTTGTTTGGCATTGAGATATGTATACAATATCTCAATGGTTGTCGTCACCTTGTTGCAATATTTATTTATGTAAGTAGGTTATATTTCAATTCAATTCTTTATTATCTAAAGATTTTATCTTATCGCATTACACCGTATACACGTAAATGATTCCAAACACCACCGAAGAAAGTGACACTGGACAGATTGACATGAAATATTTGATATACAAAACATAAAATAATACTTATGTTGTAGGTATTTCTTGATATTGTTTTTTTTTGTTTTTCAAAATGGTGGTGGTCACACCTGGTGTTGTTCATGTTCACGTACGTGACCACTTTCTATCAAGTGGTCCGCTTGGTAGTTTGTCTACCGTAGACCACAGAAAAAAACAATTCACAGGATTCGTCTGAGTAGGCTACTATTGATTTATAATAATATGCATGTGCCCCATTTAATAACTAGTCAATTCTTTCAATTGTAATTGATTGCTTACCGACAATAATCATTATGACAAAAGCGTTAGGGTACAATTTGCCGGCGTGGCTGACTCCGTCGTAGACCTTTTTTGCTCGGTAAATCTCTTTCATGGCTGATGCTACAATCTTCACTGGTAAGAACTTGGCCACTTTGTATCCGACATCGAAGGGCGTGTAGAAAACAATGTACCTGTAACCATAAAACACTTCTAATTCCCTGTCTGAATGTTACAAATATTTACATAAGTACTACTAGAAATCGGGACAAGCCCACCACACATTCCCACCGAAGTGTCTCCTGTGTAGCCAGGATCAACAACGGCGACCTCAGATTGACAATAAGCGATGAAGCTTATTGATGTCCCAGTGGAGAAACTACAGCTGTCTTGGAACTCACAACGAATTTAATCAGAAAGAAGATACCTAGTCGGAGTAGGAAGTATTGAAAGGACTTCCCTCCTTAACAACTACGTGAGAGACAGCAATTACTAATGCAGCAAAGTACTACCTACTAGAAGAAGACATATTGAGGACTGGTTAGCAAGAGAGTTATATGCAGAGCAAGTGGTAAGTAAGAAAAATATTTATTTTATAGAGTTACAGCCAGTATCTTGAAATCATTTAAGTTTTAATTCCACATTAAGTCTCAAGCTATTTCTTCTCTTCGTTAGTCAATTGACAGCTATAATTTAATGTCACATTTAAAAATGCGTTTTAGAAACTGGTAGTACTTAAATCTAGTTTTTATTTAGTAGAGCATTAATGAAATGACCGGGGAAGTATCACCCTCTCACAGAATATCAGCGTGACGCAGCAATGCGATGCGACTCTTTCAGCCGCCTTGTCCCGAATACACTACTAGTCAGTACTAGTCTATAGTTGGCCATGTTTGTTGTAAAATTTCTTATGTGTGTATTGCAATTGCAAATAAAGCATAATCTATCTATCCGTCTCTTTCCTTTTTAGGAACTTTATAAAACAAAAATCCAAAAAAAATATTTATGGAATTTTAAGGATTACTTACCATGTGACAGTGCCGATTACGAGTTGTGGTGTGTTCTTGAGCGGCGCCAGGATGGGCTCACCCAGGAGGCCGTTGACCACCATGCCGCCCGCGAAGATCACCAGCATGGTGGACAGCCAGCAGGACAGCGGGTGCTTGCGGGAGAACGCCTGCGCGCCTGGAATGTCACCAAAAACGGAATGAGTAAACCATCTGGTCTCAAAGTAAGTTATGTGTTATACCTGACAACAGATATATTATTGTAAATAATAATATCTATTTAAACGTATAAAACACCCAGATTCGAGAACAATAAATAAATATTCTTGGGCGAATCACACAACGCCATCTAGTCCCAAACTAAGCAACTAAACTTGTACTATGGGTACCTACTAGATTGCTGATAATATACACAAATACTTTTTTTTGTAAATAAATTATACATAGAAAACACCCAGTCCAAGGCAAACGGACATGCAAAGCAAAGCAAACAACATGCAAAGCAAACATTTGTGTGCATGAATGCACACAAATGTTTGCTTTGCGCAGGATTCGAACCCGCGGCCCTTGGGATAAAGTGCTAGCCACTCGACCACCGGGCCTGTCATGCTGATACATAAATGTTTACCCCTAACGGGGATCGAACCCACGCCTTCTGGTGCCAAAGGTAGGATCACTAATCACTACCAACCAACGCACTACAAATGTATTTTTTTGTGACTAAAAGAACTTTCCCGCTTATTTATAACTAGCTGTTACCCGCGGCTTCGCCCGCGTGGTCAAGCGAAAATACCAATAATTTAGTACCCGTGGGAATTAATAAAAACCCGACTTTATGCTCGTCAACATCATAAAGGGATCCTCTATTAAAAAATCAGCTTTTCAGGTTAATCGCTTCCGATAATACACGTGTAGTCATATTATTCCGAATCCTGTGGGAATTTAAAAAAATCCCATCTTTGTACTTGTCTACTTTATAAAAATCCATTATTATTAGCGTTCTAGATTGAGCGCCCACAATAACACACGTGCAGTCCTATCTATCACGTTCCCGTGGGAATTAAAAAAAATCCCGTCTTTATCCTTGTCTACATCATAAAAGAACCTCTACAAAATCTCAGCTTCCTAGGTTCAGCGCCCCCGATAATACACGTGTAGTCTTATTATTCCTGTTCCCGTAGGATTTAAAAAAAACCCTGTCTGTTTTATTGTCCACTTCTTAAAGGGATCCTCAATACAAAATCTCAGCTTTCTTAGTTGAGCGCCCCCGATAATTGAATCTGTAGGAATTTTAAAAATCCCGTCTTAGTCCTTGTCTACTTTATAAAGGGAACCTCAATACAAAATTCTAGTGTTCTAGGTTGAGCGTCCACAATAACACACGTGCAGTGCTATTACTCCCTTTCCCGTGGGAATTTAATAAAATCCCATCTTTAATCCCATCTTTATCCTTGTCAATATCATAAAGGGAACCTCTATATATAATTTCTGCTTTCTAGGTTGAGCGCCCGCGATAATACACTTGCAGTCCTATTACTCCCTTTCCCGTGGGAATTCAAAAAAATCCTTTCTTAGTGAACACCTACGCCCCAAAAGGAACCGCCATGCAAAATTTGACACTCCTGGCACGTAGTTTGTTTCGGAGAGTGATGAATCAGTCAACTTTGCATCCCCGTTTTACCGCCCTTAATGAAAGATTTTTGGGAAAAATATTTTACTCGTGTTTCATGCCTTTCAATAAAGAACCTTCATGCTGAATTTCATTAGAATAACTTCAAAAACAACAAAGTTTCATACTAACTTTGCACCCCCGTTTAACCCCCTAAGGGATGATTTTTGAGAAAAATATTTTACTCGTGTTTCACGCCTTTCAATAAAGAACCTTCATGCTTAATTTCATTCGAATAACTTCAAAAACGGCAAAGTTTCATACTACACCCCCGTTTAACCCCCTAAGAGATGATTTTTGAGAAAAATATTTTACTCGTGTTTCATGCCTTTCAATAAAGAACCTTCATGCTGAATTTCATTCGAATAACTTCAAAAACGGCAAAGTTTCATACTATTTTTGCACCCCCGTTTAACCCCCTAAGGGATGAATTTTGAAAAAAATATTTTGTTCATGTTTCATGCTTTTCAATAAAGAACCTTAATGCTGAATTTCATTTGAATAACTTTAAAAACGGCAAAGTTTCATACTAACTTTGCGCCCCCGTTTAACCCCATGTTTTTTGAGAAAAATATTTTACTCGTGTTTCATGCCTTTTAATAAAGAACCTTCATGCTGAATTTCATTCGAATAACTTCAAAAACGGCAAAGTTTCATACTATCTTTGCACCCCCGTTTAACCCCCTAAGGGATGAATTTTGAAAAAAATATTTTACTCATGTTTTATGCTTTTCAGTAAAGAACCTTCATACTGAATTTCATTCGAATAACTTCAAAAACGGCAAAGTTTCATATTAACTTTGCACCCCCGTTTTACCCACTTAGGGGATGAATTTTCAAAAATCCTTTCTTAGTGAGCACCTACGCCCCAAAAGGAACCCCCGTGCAAAATTTGAGACTCCTGGCACTTGTAGTTTCGGAGATTTCGTGATGAATCAGTCAGTGATTTCCTCTTTTATATATATAGATAAAAAAAAAAAAATGGCGTTACTTCAATCATTGTCAATTTGCCAGTTCTTTTCAGACGGGAGATTGGTCACTTCATGAGGTCCTAGCAATACAATAACCAAATCGCGACTTTAATATTTTTTAATCATTGTCTTTCTCTGCTTGCCTCTTCGAGAATAACAGGCGATATAGTAACCTATAAATAAGGACAGCTAAATTTAACCAAGGGAGATTCTTTGAAGTGTTTTCAAAAAGGGTCTTGTTCAGTTCAGTTGTTCCGCTTTGATGAAAACATGAACACATGTCGGTTTTTATGTTTTTTTTTTTCAGAAATAAACATTGGAACTACATATTTACAATAAGAGGGATACTTTTGATGTGGAATGTAAATTTCTGATTACACTATTAAAAATAGCATTGTGGTAAAAAGTTTCAACAAAAGTAAAATAATAATTTTTCATAATTCAATGTGTATCAACCCTTGTTTGATGACGTAAACATGAATAATACCCAATTTATAATTTCACAACACCCGACCATGGCTCGTTGGTCTAGGGGTATGATTCTCGCTTCGGGTGCGAGAGGTCCCGGGTTCAAATCCCGGACGAGCCCGTGGAAAGTAACCACTTTTTGTATTAAAATTAACATAGCTTTTCTTTTGAATTGAAGCTCAGCAGCGGGCAGTGTACAAAGTTATTAAACAGAAAGTATTTGCATGCAAAAAATATTTTCTGCGCCATCTATCCGCGACATTGAACAAACATTGCTAATCTGCAGGTTTGCAATTTTAGTCCTGTTGCTTTTTGTGTTAAGAACCTACAAGGTTCTTAACGAAAATTACTTTTCATGACTTTCCATCGTGCGTGAAACTAGATAGTAGAAGTAATAAATTATTATGTAAGTAAATAACATCTTTTTTTATATTCATACATTTTATAAGCCATAATATATTTGGAATCCCTATTAATTGGCTATTTTAATTTCAGTTTCATCTAATCTAATTCTATATGTACATATTAAGATAAGATATTTTATAAGATAAATAAGTGCATTTAGTCTCTACTATTAAATTGTTAAGTCTAGTTTATTCTCTACCAATAGCCAGCTTATCCGATATTAGTCTGGTTGACTTGTGATCTGCAGGGGAACTATGATCTATTTTTAAACTGTTTAGGTGTCTTTATTTTAGTACATTCCAACCGCCACAATAAAATTGCGACGCCCATAAATAACGCTTATGCGGAAGTTTATATTTAGGCCTAAATTTGGCGGGTTTAATTTAAAATTAGATCGAAATAACACTTACCAGCTCCTAAATCTTCCCTCACCGCTAGAGCGCATAAGAGAGAATGTGCTACGTCGAAATATGGGTACATTTTAAGTTTTATGACCTGGTTGGCCAGGTCCAAGAAAGCTTCGGGATCCATGGTGAGAATTTGTAGTGTTTCTTGTAATTTTAGAATGAATTATAGGCACAACTTAACACCGACAATATCCAGTACGGTGACGCGCGTCCGCGACTATCCGCGGGCGATGAAGCCGCGACACTGGCGGCCGCCCGATACACTATACTAGATTTTTATGATTATTTCGGTCGAAGCGATGGATGGAACACATCAAATACGAGATTAATGTTGGAGTTGGACGTGGCCGACATTTTCAACTGACTCTTGTCGTTTATCTAATCTTTTTTTTTACTTTGTAAATGTTTGATTATTTCTGATAGTTTAGTCTAATTTCAGCACTGGCTTATAAGTTTCCGTAGTGTAGCGGTTATCACGTGTGCTTCACACGCACAAGGTCCCCGGTTCGATCCCGGGCGGAAACAGGGGTTACTTTTTAAACCTGAAATTTTCTATTTGGACCTTTTTTTTAACTTTTTTTATTTAACGTATACCTGGATAGATATAGTTATTTCTATTCGTTATGGTGGTTGTTGTTAATAATGGATACCAAATAAGGTTTTATAAATAACAATCATGTAAAAAAATTAATAAAATATATTTCGTAACAATTTATTCACAATTTATTATTAAAAAAAGGTTTCAAAATTTAATAAACAAAGTGTAAAAAAAATTAGTGATTATTATGGTAGTACATAAATATACAATAGGAACAGTGAAACTCCTTCAGTCTTTCATACATACAATAAAATTGTTCGAAGCACAGCCGAAATCTTTGGAATTTTTTCGAATAAATATGTTTTTAATCTCATTATAAATGCCAATATTATTGCACACGTACAGGGAATCGAGATCCTATAGAAATACTGCAATTTGTATAAAAAAATAGTAGGTTTAAAATATTTCATGACGTTGACCACTTCTTCCGTTTTGATCAAGTCAGTGATAATCTCATATGAGTCACGCACAACACCATTAATGACCATTCTTACACTCTCCGACACGATCGACAACGTTGTCAGTCGTGTCGATATGTGAAAAAACATTATCCTTCCTCAGCTGACGCGGAAGTTATGGCCATTCTTCTTAGTACAAATCTGCCGTCTGAACTAGTTAAGGGGAAACCCCAGACGATTCGAAAGAGCTTTTAATAGGCATATTTTTAATTTTGTCTGTTTCAATTTGGTTTTTGTCATCGATAGAAGTAGATTATTTATATATTTTGTACACTTCTCTTAGAGAAAGTGCACGTGAAGGCTGTCTAGTCTCTGTATAAACGAATTCATCGTGTCATGTCGCTGAATGGAAAAACATCTTATTAGTAACGCTTGTCGGCACGTATTGTGGCAATTTAAGATTAAATCTAATAATAACATTCACCGTTCTAAAGGCAGGTTCATTAACCAATAGGAAAACACCACAATTATACCTGATCGTGGCCAATAAAAAACTTACAAGTCATTATACAGCTTTACGAGACTTACATTTATTTTATCATAAACATTACAATGTATGCAACCAAATTTTGTAATATGAAGTATGTAATTTAGAATTAAAATTTTGTTGAAATGCAAATTACACTAATTGAGATATTTGTTTGGTTTCAAAGATGTACCTAAACAATTTTTTTATTGTCTAATAGACAAACAAGCCAAACGATGACAAATGTTTACTTAATTGCGGGACACGAAGTTGGGCGAAAATGAGTGATTATTGACTTTACTTTTCGTTTCTTTCCAACTTCGTGCCTAACTTCGGTTAACTTCGCGAGAGCCCGTAACATATACGGGCTGTAATATATTTGAGAAGTTACGTTTATACAAATTGCAGTATCAAGATCTTTCTTATACAATATAAACTACCGATTCTGATATGTCAGAGCCTCGTTTTTTAAAAGGAATAGGTACTAAGGGTCATATTACATTATCATATATTTTGTATCATTGAACATTTCATACTATTAATTTATTTAAAACTTCATATAAAAATATTATCAGACCTAAAAATAACATTTCGTATAAGCAGGTGCAACTAAAGATAGAAACAGACTTGTGTTGTGTAGTCACGCTTCTGAAACACATCGATTGCGTAGTTTTATATTAGAAACATTTTTACGCGTCACGATGCAGAAGTGTCTACGCTGCGATGGTCATATGGCGTTTAGCACCAGTACAATATATAAAGCTTGACTGTATTTATGATTCTAGATCTATGATAATGTAAACGCCCTTTAAAGCAGACATTAACTTAAGAGAAATAAATTACAAAAAAAAATGAAGCGATATATGAATTACTCGCTTTAGTAAAATTAACCTTAAGGCTTATACATTAGAGTTCAAATCATAATTGTTATTGCTTAAATAAAGAATCATTATGGTGGATACAGACTGTTGTAACGTAACACGCAATGAAAGAACACCCGTACACATGTCATAATGCTCTGTTCGTGCGCCCGCACCGCAAAGCATCCGCACTATGGAAATTTTGTAACATTGCATGCTATGTCACAGCAGTCTGTACGCACCATTACATACATGTCAAATAATTAAATGCAACAGATCTATTTAGATGGGCGACTAATACACTAATCTAAAAACTAGTGTACAAAATTCGATTAATTAAAATACATTGTCAAAAAGGATAAAAAGATTTTTCAGTGACATTCCATAACCGCGTAACAACGATTGATTGATTTTTCGTTTCATAATTTGAAAAATAAAAATAAGTAAAACACAATAAATAGCCTAATCGACTTTATTAGCAAATGGCAAATGCACATAGCAAAGTTTACTTTTAGACTAAAATAAGTTTAAAAAAATAATAGAGTGGCTTTTTCGATAGTAATGACTTATTGAGAAGCTGCAGCATCGACGTTTGACACATATTGTCTTTCTAGTTCTAACAAATGATATTGCTAAGCGACATAACGTGATCAGCACTTACGCGGTTATGCAAATATCACTGATAAATTAAAATAATAAGATTTATTAAAGTCGCAAACAATAAAACTCTTTTCCTGCTCAGTTAAAGTATACATTTGATTGAACTTACTGCTAATAGTTAAGGAAAATCAACAACAAACACGCATAGGACAAACGTAATGATTATGCAAAGTCACTTTTCAACGTCTATTATAGTTGTGAGTAAACTAATCATCTTTTGGTAAATTATTGTGGTGTCGTTCATGTGATGCACTTATCCTGCTATACCCCAGAATTTGTGCCCAAAAAATTTCTTATATTTTTGTTTCAAACAAATAGAAAAACGTATTTTCGTTGAATATTTTTCTTTTCTTTACCCCATTTTTTGTATATTACAATGACTTTAACATTTGAAAAGTTAAAATTTGAGGACACTTAATAACAGCATTTTACAATCATTAGGTCATTAGGATCTCAATGAATGAGGATTCGAGCTGACAGTTTTATTTATTAAAACAATGTAGACCGTTTTGCATTACAATTAACAGATTCTATATAGTCTTAATTTTTACCGTCCTTCCCGAACATCCATGTTATTAGAAGTTGATAAAATCAAGGGTATAGATAAAAGCTATAATTTACCCAAAGATATAGTTTAGTATTAAAATAAACGTTGAATCTAAACTGAAACTTACAAGTACAACCTATTCTTACAATAAATATTCGACGGTGAGCAGTCTTATACATTATTTTACAGACAATAAGCCACTTAGAATTGATTGCCTTGAATTGTACACGACATTACCACTGATTGCAGCTTATTGTCATAATGTAAAGTGATTGTTATGCTTATTGGTAACTATTTGGAAATGATTTTTTATGGTAGCTGGTAAGATTTACAGCCAATTTCTAAAAGGCAGTTTTAAAAATTACCTGTCACTTTCAAACTAATGAAGAAAACGAGAGATAGCTTGAGTGAGAACCTTAAAATGCATTATAGAAACAGGCTGTTAGAGACATGAATTGAAATCACTATATTTTGTGTTACAAAATTTGTCTTCAAGGAATTCAGATACTTTTAAACTCATTTCTATTGATATTGTATTTGATTTAGACTCTGATGTTGCATAAATCGCGCGGTATAACAATCCTTATAACATACATTACAAAAAACATATGATGTAGCATCTGTTGGATGAAGTTATGCGATATGCTAACATGCTCTAGCTGGTTTGACCAGAGTTAATCATGTGAAATTCAAGGTTTTAATTATTGCATTACAAATCCTGGCATATTTTTTTATTATACAACAATTATAATTAGTAAAATATAAATTCGTGTTATTATTAGAAATAGGCACTTGCTGAATCGACTGCGTGAGATTTTTCTGGAAAGATAATTATCATTTATACTCATGTCATGTAATAATAATATTTTTTTATGATTTTACATTAGAGTTCCTTCACACATAAAAGCTATAAATTGGCGTACGTGTAGCGTAGGCGTTTGATGAACGTATACGCAGATGCCGCGATAACGCGACCGATTCATAGTATTTTACCCCTGACAGATGTAAAAACAGGTATAAAATACTCAAAATAATAGCGGTCTTGTATGTTGATCGATGGCCAACTGCTCGAGCAGCTCGGCAATGTCGGCTCACACATTGTTTCTGCTACGGAATTATTCCTGTGACACTTATTTTTAGTATTTTTTACATCTGTCAGAGGTAAAATAACATGTGAATGGCCTGTAGCGTTGTCTCTGCATACAGTAAAGACGTCGAGACAACGCTAGGCGTGCGTTGCGTTAACACGACGTCTACGACATGTGTGAAGGAGCTCTTAGGTGGTTTGTACCGACTCGTTTTCCGCTCGTATTCGGTATTGTATAAAAAAAACGATTCAAATATTACCTTTTGTATAACTAGAACGACCTGTCTGCCTTCTTCGTTACAGACGCGTCGGCATCTCGCCTCTCATTGTAGTTCCCTAGGACGAAAAATACAATATTAGTCATGCATGAATTTAAAGATTATGAACAATGAATGGCAGATGCAAACGGATCGGTAAGGAAAGTGCGATATTATGTTCCCGAGAATACAGATGTAAATAGATTGGCAGTTTTATTTAGTAACAGTTGTTTTAATATTAAATATTGCACTAATAATGATAGACGCGTCGCAGTTACAATCCGCTACTAGAATGGCATTCGGCTTGCGAGATTTGGAAAGCTTGGGGATGTCACAAGGACCGTAAATACGACTGACTAGAATTTAGATTATCCGGGGATTAGTTTGACAGTCAAATCCCATTCTAACGGATTGTAATAAGCAATATTTTCCTTATAAATATTTTTTTGTAAACAAAACTTTCAAATAACTCAAGACATTATTTATTAAGAAGTAAAATATGTTTTTAAATTAGCACCACGATATCATGCAGCAAATATTATCACCTTACGTAATGCTGTATTTACGTATGAAAACATGCTAATGATTATTATGATAGGTTATTTTTATCATATTAGGTGAAAAAGTTCTTCGAATGATATAACACTAGCAATATGCGAACGTAATATCCAGGTAATTGATTTAAAATAGCGTAAAGATTTTAGAGTGACGTCCGCCGCGTGCTTGCAGCGAGAGCACGACGAGCGCGCAGTCAAACGAAGGCCTCCCATTCGCGTCATATCGCGATTGCGCTACGAGTCGTCGCGAACACGTCGCGATTCCGTCACGAGTCGCAACGATACGCGGGCAGAACAATCGCTCGTCGGAGATTACCCGACGATACGTCGCACTCGTCGCGATTCTCTCGCTCGTGAAGATCGGTCATTTAAAGCGGGCGCTTGATTGACCTGCGGTCCGCTATGAAATGAGTTTTAGTATTACGGCGAGTTTAGCAGCGCTGACCAACGATGCGGCGAGCATTTCACACGAACGCGATTGCAATTAAAAAAGCAAAACCTTGCTGGAATCACGTTCGCAAATCACATGCGTGTAATCCCTAATACCTCTTTTCTTGCCGGGGGCACTCATCGCTCGCCCATTGGCTGAAATAAATCATTGTGTGACGTCATAAAAATATTATACTTAGTCTAATAAAAACAAATATTTTAAGGCTAAAAATACTGACATTGAGGGACCAATTCCTAATGTGCTGATATAAGTTCTATGTAAATGTCAAATAAATACTTTTGATAAAATTGACAGTCTTTAAGAGACAATTTAACTGATAGATAGGCAATCTGGAACTTATATCGACCTCTAAAGACATAAAACATAAAAACATCACTTTCTCTCTCGATTTACAAGTTTATTAAATGCATGCATAAATTTCCTACCAATTTTCTGCTCTTTCGGTGGTGAATTTTTCGGCGAAGAATTTCTTCCACCGTACTTTTCGTTTTGTATAAACATTTGCGACCCTTTCTTCGGTGTAATGCTCTCCGTTTCTGGTAAATTCGCTTCTAAAGACTCATTAATATTATTATCTGTGGTCGGTAGTTTTTCAGGCGTCGAGCTGGCAACATCGTTATTCATAGACACTCCTTCTGCTTTAGGCGAAGTTTCATGTATTCCTTCTTTTATAGGCGAAACTTCGTTTATATTTTCTTTCTTTGGCGAGTTTCCTTGGTTTGGTGTAGATGGCGTGACAGTATCATTAGAATTCGTTGATGTACTCTCATTGTGTAATATAGTCTCTTGATCAGATTCTGCGGTGTCTGATGGATCGCTTCTGACGCTCGTAGGGTTTGTGAGCTAAAAATATTTAAGATTTTTTTTAATAAGTAGATTTACATTACACCAAACACAAGCCTACCTACTGCTAGGTACATAATATATTGCGCATATATATGCATATATTGTATATACAATTTCTACCTTTATTTAATTTTTTACACCTTTAAATGTAGGTATATACATATGTATACCTACGCTTTTTTCCTCTTCATTATTATAGTGTTATTAATCTTTAATTATTTGTATTATTTTTTAGTCATCCGAAATTACAGATATTTTGTGTTAATTTTATATTTTCTGTCATTGTAATTTGTATCTTAGTAATACCATTTTAAAAGAGCAAGTGCTAAGTTTCTTGCCAGCTTCTTCTTAGCACAAATCTGCCGTCTGAACTGGTGGTAGGAAAAAATTGTGACGATTCGAAAGAGCTTATATTAGGCCTATTTGAATAAAAAATATTTTGAATTTGAATTGAATTTGAAAAACCTCATTTTCAAAGTAAATTTTAAACCTCAAATATAATCATAAACTTTACCTATGTTAAAATTTTTTTTGAGTGGAATTTAAAACTCAAATTTAAAACGTTATGGATTGCTCTATCAGAACACAATAAAACCTGAATGAATATCGTTGTTCAAACAAAATCAAATTTATATATCGAGACTACGGAAAATGTCTGTGAAGATCTAATCTAAGGATAAAGGATTTCATATAATCTCAAAAAAATTTGGGTGTTACTTGCACCAATCGGTCAATAATACAATGGAATAAGTTGACATCGATCGTCAATAACAAGCTGTTATGTGACTTGAAAGTCATTAAATGATACACTTGTTTGGTTGATGTATGTTTAATGACCTGAGATCAGATTAGGTAAAGTGAATGCATAATATTACATGATGTTCTTTACTACCAATAATTGACGATCGACTTTTCCATTCCATCATCGATCGAACAATCAACCCTTTGGTGTAGTAACACCCTTAGAAGAAATAGGGTAGTTTGGAGTATTATTGGTGTTCTTACCGTATAGCTGGTATCCTCATCGGAGTCCGCGTCCAGGTCCACCATCATCTTCTCGATGAGCCGCTCCATGCTGGTCTCGCTGGCGACACTGGCACTAGGTGTATCGCGAGCTCGTTTGCTTCGCTTCACAACCTGTAAAAAAATAAAAAGTGAAAATAATAATATTTGAAGAGAAAACTATAGAAAATGTTAGTATCTTAGAGTATAGCGCTCGAGCAAGTATGAACCGTAAGCACGAGTATGAACAAACAGACGAACTTAAAACAGCAACAAGGAAGCCAGCAACGAACGAAGCTATTAGTCACGCACGCTGATTGTTTCTCTCGATGTTATTTATTCGGATTTCAAGGAATCATGGTGAAATGTGCAGTGCGTAGCTGTAAAAACGACGAAATGGAAGCAAACTAAAAATTTGCACTATAGAACATCTGCTTACGCTTTGCATAATGGTCAAAGAGCGATGCGCGCGCTCTATAGCTTGCTTATCTATACTCTAAAGTTAGTATACACAATGTAATCGTTTTGACAACTAGAAAACAAGATGTCAGCCAAAACGAATCTCAAATTGAAATCAAACTTTAAATATGAAAGACTATTATTTGTAGATTTAACATATCCAAAACAATCGTCTACTCTTACTAATATTATAAATGCGAAAGTAACTCTCTCTGTCTGTTACCTCTTCACGTTAAAACCGCTGAACCGATTGAGATGGATATGGAGATAGTTTAAGAACCAAAAAGGACATAAAACATTTCTTATCTCGAAAATCATCCTCTAAAAAGGTAAAAAGTGGAGTGTAAGTTTTTATGGGACATTGTTTATTTTGTTTGGATTTATTTGTAACTCGGTTCTAGTTTAGAGTGGGGAAGGGAAGAGGAGTTGCGGTGGATAGTTTATGCTCATACAATGTATTCCTTGTCTTCCTATAAAATTTACGGATATAAAGATGACCTAACTTTATTACTTAGGTCATCTTAATATCCGAAATATTCATGGTAATTGTCACAATGATAACTGGCAGATAATTAGGCTAGTTTTAGAGTTGCACTGACAGTCGAAAATTTATGAACTTCTAGGAAGCGTTTTTGAATAACGCGTAGTTATCAGCACGGACCGGTCCATACATAATACTATCAGCGCCGAGTGTCAGCGTACGGTAAAACCAGCCTTAGATGGCACATACCAATAGTTCTTCGTTATTCGTGCTCGTATTATTATTTCCGTATTGCGTCTGCCTGCCCCTGAAGCACATGGTCACTTCAAACAGCGATTGCATCTTTGCGAACCAGTTCTGCGGCGGCTGCGCAGAGGCGGTGCGCGCGCGCATCGCACGGCTGCCGGAGTACTTCAGGGTGCGCAAATACCGCCTCTTGCTTTGTATGTACATCACCTAGTTAATGAGATAGATATTATTAGGATGGTTTGCTTTTCATAGCCGTATGAATGTCATCTAACAAACGGCTAAAATAAGTCAACTTACATAGCAAAAGACAGTTCTCCCACGACGCTACCCGAGTCACGCGACTCGACTGGAGTAGCATGACGTCATTTGCCAAAAGAAAAAGAGAGCGCTTTTGCGGTAAATTTGCGAAAATCGAATTCAAAATAACGCCATCTACAAATCGTTTCCAGACAATTTTTTTCGTACGTACGGAGTACCTAAAATTTTTTGGGGATAATTTGTAGATGGCGTTTCAATAATTGCCACAAGTTTGCCGCGGTTTTTATGCAAATGACGTCATATGACTATAAGGTCTTAATGACGGAATTGAAATCGGAACCCAGTTGTGTTAAAATTAACTTGGTCTACTCAACCACTTAGATCAACTCGCAATCACGCTTTGCGTGACGGTAGAAAATTGATTAATGACTAGTAATTTATGTAATGACTAGTAATAATTTTTTTTCAGTGCATGGTGCATAACAAATTGTTTTAAGTAGTTTTGTAACAATAATATGAAATGAAATAAAATCGTTTATTTCAGAAATTAGACCTTCACAGGCACTTTTTCTTGTCACTTACAACTTGAAATAAACTACGTTATAAACTACGACATTTCGGACACAAGCAAAATTGGCCACAAAAGAAATGGCGAAAGAAGAGGCTTTTTTTGTCATTTTGTAATTTTTTCTTCTTGATGGATAAATTGTTAATTAGTCATGTAATTCTCAATGTATTTAATCAGAAATATAATAAAAATGTATAGACAGCTGCACAGAACCCTGACCCCCCAAACGAAGTAAGAATTGATAGTAAGAAAGAAAATTGCATTTCTCGAAATCGGAGCAGCCCGTCTGGGAAGTGGGGAAGGACCTCCACCTGACAGAAGATCGTAGCCAAATAGCATTGGTCTCGGCCATGCTGTGTTCCTACAGTGAGTAAGGTCTCCAGAGCTCCACTTGGATTGGGGGAGAGTTGGCAACGCGTGGGTGATACCCCCGGTATTGCAAAAAAAAAGGTCATACCACATCAGCGGACCGCAGCGGCGGTTTCCCCATGATCAAGTTGACTAGCGAGATGGCCTCTCTGGTGATGCGTAGGGACACCAACAGAATCAGGAAGAACACCCATGGCAGTGGTCGGATCAGCTCTGGCTGCGGTCTCTCATCTTGATCCACTGCAAAAGTAACCATTACATTTAAAACTTAGAAACAATAAATATCAGTTTCTATGAAGAATTCTTGGCCAAGGAGGCCGCATGACGCGCGGCCATCCTGTACAGTGCCACAAACTAGCGTCCAGTGACCAAAACTAGAACTAATGAATACGCCTTGAATATCTTGACAATATACTTTCAGTAGCTTCGATCCTAGCGCCCCCGCCATCGGCACAGATTCTGACACTGGACTGTGGGGCAATTCACGTTACAAGAACCGATTCGAGTTCGATTCAACGACACTCGCTGTCTCACTCATACAAAATAGGAATTGAACGGGACAGTGAGTGTCCTTGAATCGAACTAGAATCGGTTTTTGTTACGTTAATTGCCCCACTGGCCGGCAACGCGTTCTTTTGTTTTGTATACTTTTTTTTAATGATGTTTTTTCTTCTCTTATGTCAATAATTTTCCTCTTTATACATTTTAGAAATTAACATAAGTTTTTATTTATGAAAAATAAATAAGGACTTAATAGTCCATTGTAAAAAAATCTAATTTAACAATAACATGCTCCGTTTCATTCATCAGAGTTCAAAATCAAGGTTTAACACATGAGCATAGGTAAAGGCGACACGCGACATTAAGCATGAAGTAGTATGTGGAAATATTGACTCCTAACAATAACACGACATTTTATAACACACACAAACATAAGTTCTTGAAAAAGTGTGATATAGACCCCATCCACATCAGTCTTAGTGAAGACTGATGAAAATCAGAGTTGGAAAAAGTATGTTAAGATTTAATGGTAGGATGCAAACATTGGGATTCTTGTACAGGTTTCCTGATCAGGAATGCAGATTTGAATAGCCTATGAAGGGTGGTCTTTTGGGACTCGTATAGCTGAAAATTTTAAATTTTAACTTACATGTAGGCGGCACTGCCCAGCGCGCGCATTTCTCCACGACCCATAGCGCACGGTCGCACTGCCTAAGCACGGTCTGCCCGAAGCGGTAGCTCGCCGCGTGCTCCACAACATCCTGCAGCACTTCTTTAGCGAACGACACTATCTCCATACCTAGAAATTGACATTTAGTAGCTTTATTAATTTACCAACTAATATTATAAAGCAAGAGGCCTACACTCCGCATTGGGTGGCAACAATAGGCTGAAGAAGAAGAATATTATAAAGGCGAAGTTTGTGAGGATGTTTGTTGCTCTTTCACGCAAAAACTACTGAACGGATTTTAATGAAATTTGGTACACGGGTAGACTATAACCTAGAATAACAAATAGGGTACTTTTTATCCCGAAATTTCCACGGGAACGGGAATAATAAGACCACTGTGTATAAATAAATTCACGCTAACGAAGTTGCGCGGGTTTCACTAGTTATTTTATAAATAACAGATCACATGTTTAGGGAAGAATAGTAACGTATAGATAGAGTAAGTATAATTGTGTTCATGTAAAATAATATTAATTCTTCCCATTTTAACATGAAAAATCTTTTTTAATATTTTCACATTTAATAAATATTACATTAGTATGACACCCCGTCCACACGCACCCAATTTTTGGACCAATTTGATCTATTGTCCTGTTCTTGGTGATATCTAAATAAAAGGACAGGTATACAAACTGGCCAATTAGATTGGGCCGTGTGGAAGGGGTGTGATTATAATTCTGCTGGCTGAACTAGTGGTAGGAAAAAAAGTGAGTGATTCAAAAAGCTTGAACGGGTCTATTTGTAAAAAAATAGTTCGACTTTGACATTATCAGTCCTATTATCTGCACAATATTGTATTCTCTCTCTCTTCACCAATGAGACCTAAACATTTGTTTCTAAAAAATGTTAGTCAACAACGATAATACAATACAATTAATTACGAATCTAACACGCACAAAACAAATGCAAAGTGACGCAATCAATAGTACCTGAGAATAAACATATCCTAGCTAATACATGAATGATGGACAGCTGGGTTAAAGGCTAGATTGATTATCTTAGGTAATTACCTGGCTAATGTTTCAGACCAGTTAGCACAGTTAAGAGTTCATTAGCAAATCCCGTGCGTGCGTAGACGCAAGGCGAAAACGTACAATGCACTGTTATCAACAATTTTTAGTGAGCCACCGCGCTAATGAGTGCAAGACGGAGGCATAAATACATCGTTTTGACTTCTTTATACCTTATAGATAATATAAACAGCGGCGGGGGCAGAGGTCGCTGCAATCATAGGCAGATACCGTGGGGCCACCGAGAGACATACACACTGTATCTAGCTGATACGGCTCAATAAATGCATTGCACACCTACCAAATTTGTTTACAATGTAATTACTAGGTATGCTAGAAATTATAAATTTTCATAATAAACTACAAAAATATTGATATTGTCTCCGTTATTGGTTTGATTGAACTTAATTATAATCATTGGTCCAGCAGTCGGGGCATGATAGTCACGACCCTCAGTCGTGAGGAATCGACGAAGACGAAGAATTTTAACCAATTAATTTATGAGTATTCTACCTTTAATTATTACCTTGTAACTATTCTACCGTCAGTAGTGATGGTAGGAAACATGGTGCTAACGAAACTAATTTGTCTCATCTGCCCCATTGATGGTGCAGGTCAATGGTGCATACGGTACAACGGGAACAAAATTGGTAAAATACTTGTAGGGCCACTTATAGTGTGCGGTTCCATATTTGCTACACTTTTCTTGCTTGCAGATGAGTGCATACGATGACATTTGTATGTTCTCATAAAAGAAATAATATTTTATAAGACTGTCAAGTATAATTTAAAATTTTCTTTTGCAAGGCCAAATTGAGACAGCGGGGGGAACATTAACGAAATGTTATGTAACCCTCTTTCAGATGATGCAAAGAAATTATACATCTTTGCGTCACTTGCAATAAGAGACATGGGTTCAGCGGCTACGAACTTCCCTAGTCTACTACTAAACTTCTACTAGTCAAACATGGCTTTAATAGCTTAAAAAAAAAATTATGACTAGTATTTTTTATTGATAGTAGACAAACGAGCCTTTTAAAAAAAAAATTTTTCAGAAGATTTACCATTAAATACTTTTATCAAATTAAGTTTGCTTTAACTTCAACATAAGATACTCTGTTGGCAAATCATCCAAAATAATTCTCTCTATGTTAATCATACTATTTAAAATTGATATCAGAGTTATTTAAGAGCAAAGTATTTTAATTACAAAACATGAGATATAAGCATCAAATTACCACTAATTGGCTATTCATAGGAAGCTTCCAACTGCTTCCTTGACTGATAAAATTAATTTAGACTTATCATTTTATTTCTACTAACTACATTAAAATTTATTATTTATTTTCCATAATAAAATTAAGATATCTTCCAAAAATATTTTTTTATTAATATTAATTAAAAACATTATGTATTATGTTATGTATGATAATATAGATAATGTTTATGTATTCTCATTTGCATTATTAAAGCAATCTACATTTGCATACCAGTTGCTGGTATGACATTATTACATTATTACACTAAATCTCGATGTTATAAATAAATCCTTACATATTATAAAATCCTTACATATTATAAAACAAAGTCCTCCCGCGCGTCTGTCTGTCTGTCTGTCTGTTCGCGATAAACTCAAAAACTACCCAACGGATTTTCTTGCGGTTTTCACCAACGGATAGCCTGGTTCATGAGGAAGGTATAAGTATAAAATTTGTCAGGATTTTATGTAAATTGGCTGAAATATAAAGATTATTGTTGGGAGTGTCGGAAAAAATCAACCCGCTTGGGAGCTGTCGACGAAAACGCTGGCTAAACCCTTTGAAATATAACAAAACATAAATTATAAGATATTCCTCTTATTTAGGTCTCCAAAAAAGTCCGCGATAGCATATGTTTATCGTTTACAGATAACTTACTATAAAATAAAAAACGATTTCCGAGTAATAATGCGGAAATAGCGCCATCTAGCGTAGAATAGAAAGAACTTGAATTAATTTTGGCAAGCGCGTAATTTTTTTGCTATAACTTCTAAAGTATCTATTTAAATTATATGGTGTAAAGATTATAATAATGTACATGAAATGCTTAAGGTAACTAACGTAGTTAACTGGATAAGGATTAATACTGTATACGTCAAAATCGGTGTCCAATTTCCGCATTATTACTCGGAAATCGCTTTTTATTTTATAGTAAGTTATCCGTAAACGATAAATATATTATGCTATCGCCGACTTTTTTGGAGACCTAAATAAGGGGAATATCCTATAATTTTTGTTTAGTTATATCTCAATTAAAGGGTTTCAACAATAATCTTTATATTGCAGCCAATTTACATAAAATCCTGACAAATTTTATACATAAACCTTCCTCATGAAATAGGACTGTAAGTGTATTATCGCAGGCGCTCAACCTAGAAAGCTGGAAATTTTGTATAGAGGTTCCCTTTATGATGTTGACAAGGACAAAGATGGGGTTTTATAGAATTCCCACGGGAAAGGGAGTAATAGGACTATAAGTGTATTATCGCAGGCGCTCAACCTAGAAAGCTGGAATTTTGTATAGAGATTCCCTTTATGATGTTGACAAAGATAAAGACGGCAATTTGTAGAATTCCCACGGATAAGGGAGGAGGCGTAGTAACCATTATGCCACAGAGGTCGTCAAATCGAGAATGGAGGGAGGAAAAATAAAAAACGCAATTTTAGTAGAAAGAAGAATTTATAATGAATGAATAATAATGCAATGCGAAAGTTTAAAAGTTATTAATTTATAACGAGTATTTAAATATGAATATGACATCAGAAACCTAACAATCAGTAGTATGAAGGTAGGTTTGAAATTCAAAATAACTTTATTAATTATTAAGTGTGTGCACTACATAAATAAATAAAAAACATCGAGTAAATTCAGATTTCGAAGTCTGAATTAAAAACAAAAATTTGCAACATCGAAAAACCTGGGGGAAATGAGAAATCAAGAATCTCTTGGAAATTTTAGGATATATACCTAACCTACCTACTTTTTCTCAGTTTCAAAAGTTTTTTTAAGTATAAATTTTAAATTTACACTAGACTAACATACCCATACAAGTACAACCTACCTACCAAAAATTTAAACTACATCACGCTTTGCTAATTTAATGTCTTATTTCAATGGTTTATACTAAACGCCAACGCTCCTGGCCCTATTCTATTTTAACAGCACTCAGCACGCTAACTTGAGGGTGTTAGGGCGATGATTGCACCCGGGCGGTACGTGAACTAGAGATGGTTCTTATTCCCATTCATTACAAGAAGTTTATTCTTCCTTTGATAAGGTCTGTTATACAAATGAAAATGATATTAGTAGTGATATACTTTTGAAAAAAAAATACATTTGTGTAAAATGTACCTACATAATAGCGAAAATGGGTCAGAGAATCACCTTATGGACAGGGATTTTTAAGTTTACCTCACTTAAATCTAAAGTCACTGTACTTTATTTAGAAAATTACACAAAAGAAAAACGGATGTGTCCCACACATCCGTTTTTCGCTCAAATACTTTTTGAAAATACCTACATGCATCTACGCCGACGCATACAATGATCAATTTTTTTAACGGAAATCCGAACTACCTGCATTATTGTAAGAAAAACGATTAGGTCCCGCGGCAACTCGTGGAAGGTAAATGTGGCCAGAAAGTCGCAAAACGTAATTAATAAACAAACTATGGGTAAGTGGTGTATCCAATGAAAACTCCAAACATACTAACACTTTAGTTTACACACGACTAAAAGCGAATTACTTGAATAATTCGCAAATTAATGAAAACCTATAGTGCAACTTGTAATTCTTAATTAACTTTATAAAAGTACATCGTTAAATTGTATACAAAATACAGCACAGTACCTACCTCAAACTGATAAAATCACCGGCTTTTAGCTTTTGTAGGACTTTTGTACTGTTTTACGCACAATCAGCCACGGTGAACAAAAAACACTAATAAAAATAATCTTTTGCCAATTTGTCAAACAAATGTCAAATGTCATTAAACTACTCAATGCCGGATCTTCTGATTTTATTAACTGGCAGCCCCAAAATGAGGTAGGCCAAAGAGTAAACTTGTAAAAAACTCGGCCTAACAGATTTAATTTAGTGAGGGAACGCACGAGCAACTTTGTCTCGACGACTTATTTGTCTCTTACATCAAGTCTATGGGTTAGTATGAAAGTGCGCGCACGAGCGACGCGACACCCGGGAGACCTTTTTTGTCCGCGGGAGACAAAATAAATTTCCAGAGTTGCCAACTTATAACGTAAAATTTTATAGAAAATGCAGTGTTGCCACCTTGGTTTTTAAAAAAGGGCAGTCGGACGAGCTAAAAAAACCTAGATTTAACAAATTTTACCTTGGGCTAGAAACGTCTAAAAACTGAATACAAATAAAATGAGCGAAAGCAAGGGTTAAAATTGTTTATTTGAAACGTACAAAAAGCGCAAAATGTAAAAAAAAAAGGTTTATGCTTAGAAACAAACTTGGGGAATTCACCAGTAAAAAAGCGGAAGGAATAGGTAGGGTTACCAATGTTACTATAAGCAAAAGTATAATATACCCAATTAATGATCATAAAGTGTAAACTGACGAAATAAAACTACAAGGTGCGCATTGCGCGTTTCATGACTTTGTATGACGGTCCAAAGTTTTCGTATCGCATAAAAAGGGCTAGATTGCTCTTTTCGGGCTAAAGCATGAAAAAACGAATGCACATACTATAAAAAGATCTAGCCCGAAAAGGGCTAAGGTGGATTTTGGCGCCATCTACTATAGCGTCCACTTGGGCTCGTGATTAAAAATTTAATTTCTGTGTGTTTCATCGTTTGATTCATAGTATTGATTGACACAAGCATAACTTGAAGATGGCAAAATAGAATTTTCTGATAGCCAAAACGAAAAAAAAAAAAAAAAAAAGGGCTAAAGGTGGCAACACTGAGAAAAAGTTGTGTCGCTGTCGCTCTCGTGCGCGCACCTTTCAAATTGCGGCAAGGAGACGGCGACATAAACAAAAAAAGTCGTAGAGACAAAGTTGCTCGTGCGTTCTCTCACTTAATATAGAGGGCACAGCACTTTTCTTTAATGTTCGGTATAAATTTTCATTGTCAGTTAATAATTTTTAACAAATATGATGTTTACAAAAATAGTATGGAAAATGACAGCTAGCTGTCAAATGTTTGGAACACTCGACAAAGCGACATCTGAAGTGAGCAAAAGGCAGTTTTTAACCTCATTTGAAAGGTGCGCGCATGAGAGCGACAGCAACACAACTTTTTCTCAGTGTTGCCAACATTTTGCGCTTTTTGTACGTTTCAAATAAACAATTTTTAACCCTTGCTTTCGCTCATTTTATTGTCTAGCTCTTTTTAGCTCATCCGACTGCCCTTTTTCAAAAACCAAGGTGGCAACACTTCTTTTTCTCTAAACTTTACGTTTTAAGTTAGCAACCCTGGAAAATTATTTTGTCGCCGTGCGGGCTCCCGCGGACAAAAAAGTCTCCCGGGTGTTGCATCGCTACGTGCGCGCACTTTTATACTAACCCATAGACATGATGTAAGAGACAAAATAGTTGCGGAGACAAGGTTGCTCGTGCGTTCCCTTACTAAGAAACAAAATAGTTGCGGAGACAAAGTTGCTCGTGCGTTCCCTCACTTTTAGGGCCCGGTAGCAAGAGACCCGCCCTAACTACTCTTTTACATCCATGTCATAATAGAGAAAAAAAAGAGAAGGAGAAGGAAGGATCGGGGTCAAGCAATACTTAAAATGAGGAAAGCACTTAAATATGCGGATACTCAATGTTCTGGAGCCAGTGGATTTCAAAAACTAAAGAAGCGCTATAGTAAAAATATTAACGGGGACTGTGATGTCGTTGCCATATATAAAATTCAATTCATATCATAACAAAACTTCGTTTCGTTTCTCCTGAAAAGGGTGGGATCTGAAGCTTTCTCTTCTCGAACCGAGCTGTGCTGTGACTTCGTTTCGATTCTTCTCCCGATGTCTCGTTCTCATCAATTTTCTCGCTCGTCGACCGATTTCGGTCGCTGAATTCACGCGACCGTGGCGTGGACCGACCGCCGATCGACGACGCGACGGGCGACGACCTGCGACGACGGACGGACGAAGCGACG
Source organism: Endotricha flammealis (assembly GCA_905163395.2). Classification (NCBI taxonomy): domain Eukaryota; kingdom Metazoa; phylum Arthropoda; class Insecta; order Lepidoptera; family Pyralidae; genus Endotricha; species Endotricha flammealis. Next base: position 4,522,800 of record LR990870.1, on the reverse strand, counting down.
AGTAAGGACGAAACGAAACGAAAGTCGTAATGGCGTTGACTTGACTTGACTTGACTGTGACTCATTCACTCAACTCAATCAAAGTTAAAGATAAAATTATGACTTGAGTGTCTTGAGTTGAGACTTGTCATGATGGCGCGTACCTCTACTCTAGCCATTTCTATTCTTTTAACAATTTTTTTTTAAATAACTCTGACCTAATTATAGTGTTTTATAATAGCTAATACACAGTGACCTAAATCTAAATAAATCAGTTCAGTTATCGTTTCTAATGATCCATTGAACTCTCAGTTAAATAACAAAAATGTAGTGGTAATGGAATCCCTTGAAGAATCGAATTGTCCCTCAATGAGCGATAGTTTTTCTTTATACGAACGTTATATGAGAAGTTTTAATTTAGTTGATAATTTTACCGAAGATAATCATCGTCAGGAACTGGCCTCGTCAATTAACAGGGACTACGACAGCTCTAACAGTGGAGGTAACATCGACTTGGCAGTCGTTGCTCAAACAAATATTGCAAATAAACACGGCATACCCGAATCGGATAACTTACATAGCACAGTTTCCGATAATATCGTTGATAAAGATTATCTGCATGGCGATTTGTGTGTAAAAATCGATTCTCCTGTTTCGCTTGTTGCATCTTTGCTCGATAATTCTTCAGCAACTGATAACTGTCTTCTCAATGAGAAATCGGACCCTGTAGACGTGCCTGTATCGTCGGACGAGTCTAAACAGGGGTTATTTAAACAACCTGTATTTATAACCTCGACAATGGAAAACAGTAACAATGCCGTCGATAGTGTGCCAATGTTCCGTGACGTGAGGAGTTCAGAGTGCGTGTTTAAACTACCAACAAGTGAGTTATCATTTAATGGTACTATAAAACATGTTAAAAAGTTGAAACCTATTGTCGATCCAATAACAGCATTGACATGCAACAATGGACTGGTTAACTTAGATGATAAATCAAATAGTGCTGAGGTATATCCAAGTGGAAGTGATCTATGTTTGCCACAGATAGACTATGAACATGAACACAGAATTGTGTCAGATGACCAAAGCAGTAGTTCCAAGATTGATGTTGAGAAAGAAAGTACAGGTGACTCGCAGTATGAAGAGTGTAAGAAAGAGAGCCATTTATTGCATGAAGAGGGAAGCAGTATGAAGTGGAATTCAGAACAGAGTTACTCGTCACTTGAAGCGTCTTTTGATAGCGGAGTGAGGTCTCCGGATATGTTTTCTGATGGTGGAGATGAAGACCCGAATATGGCACCGGAACCATTTTGGAGTTTTCTTAAAGATTTCGAAGCTTATGACAAGAGAAAAGTTAGGAAAATTGAGGTAAGTTTTTCTATTTAATTTTAATAATGCTGAAGAATTCAATCCCTGCAGTGCAAAAGATATTCAACTTGACCAGATTATTCTTTTATGCCATGATTTTTGCAAACAAGCTTATGCCTGATGATAAGCAGCCACCATATGTTACAATCTATCTATCAAGACAAAGTATTTTCATACTAATATTGTGCGTAATCACATTCTTTTGGGGTGAAGGCTGCTTTTTTCCTCATATGATGATTGAATGATTTTACCTGCAGGTATTTTTGTTACTATGATAACAGTATATTGATAATAATAGAAATGTAAACTTTTTTATTTTTTATCTTTATTATGAATACAAAAACAAGTTAATCCAGATCATGATTTCACTTATGATTTTAATTCAGTGATGTAACCCTTCACAGGCACGTTCGCTGTTCATATTTTTTTCAAAATGACTCAGTATGTATGCTCTATAAATGACCAGCATTTAAGATACATAACAAAACATCTACTGGTTTAAAGAAATGGCAAAAGATCAGGGATAACACATTATTAAACATCCCTTGTGGATTTTCAGTCACTGGCACATGTTTTTAATACAGTTTATTTTTTTAAATTCACACTATTTGTATGTTTGCCCTTTTGCCAAAGGCCTCTTCCATTTGTTACAACACTATCACAGCTACACTCACCGGCACGGAAACTTGGCCACTTGTGAATTTTACTAAAACTCGCTTTAATTTTTTTTTTACCAAAAACACATGTTCTGTTATTATCACTTAGTGTATTTGTAACTTAATTCAAGTCTCTAAATGGTTATTACACTAAAAATACTGTTAATACAGTAATTATTGAAAGTCACTCACTTTTACCCAAAATAATCATTCAAAAACACTGCATTTACAGTCCCACAAGTTTAAAATTAAAGTTCTGTAACGTTTTGTCCATAGTTTTTAATGTCGAGTGTTTCCTCCTCTAGCTCTAATAACCGCCTGCATACGATCTGGCATGCTTTGGATGATGTTTTTGACATCAACTTGTGGTATGCTATCCCAAGCCACAATTGCAGCATTTCGAAACTCATTAATGGTTTGTGGCGGATTACCGGATGACTTTATCTTTTTTTTCAGCATGTCCCAGATGTGTTCGATCGGATTTAAGTCTGGGCTACGAGAAGGCCAGTGCAGTTTTTGTACACCGACCTCTTGCAGATATTCATTCACGCAACGTGCGACGTGTGGGCGTGCATTATCATGCATTAAGAGGAATTGATCTTGTCCAATGAATCCAATATATGGTATTACATGATCTTGGAGGATCTCTTCAATATATCGAGTGGCATTTAGCCGATTGTCGACGATAACCAACCCTGTGCGGGCGTCAGAACTTATGCCTCCCCATACCATTATTGAACCTCCGTCAAAACTTACAGTTTCAGTGGTGGTAATGGGTAGGAATCTTTCCCCTCTTCTTCTCCACACTCGCACTCGACCATCTGGTGCTCGTAGACCGATTCTGCACTCATCCGTAAACAAAACTCTTGCCCATTGCTCGTATGTCCAATCGGCGTGTTCTCGGGCGAATCGAAGTCGAGCTACTCGGTGCTGTCTGAGAAGTTCTGGGCCTCGAGCTGGTCTACGCGCTTTTAAATTAACTTCTTCCATTCGTCTTCTTATCGTTCGTTCACTCACATTCACTCCCCTTGAAATTTGGAGCCGGTGGCGGATCTCAACAGCAGTTAGAAACCGATTTCGCAAAATTTCTAACACGATAAAGCGGTCATCCCGTGCTGATGTGCATCGAACGCCACCGCTGCCTGGTCTGCGAGTATAGCGGCCTGTCTCCTGATACCGTTTCAGGGCGTACTGCATTGATGACTGCGGTACATTGATCACAATAGCCACTTCACGTTGGGTCAGCCCTTGGTCAATCAACGTCACGGCTTGAGCAACTTGTGCAGGTGTTAGTGGCATAATGATGGTTTATAAAACACCTCAAAGTATCGAAATATTCACAAAAAGTCTTTAAATGTCTGTAACCGAATGGTACACTTGTCACGAATCCCAAATTAAAACTAAACCCAATTCGTTCAAATGGGTAGATTCAGTAAATCTTAAAAATTTATGTCACAGTGCACTCAAACATAATGAATTGCCCACTTGAACTAAAGGTAAACATTTTTTTGACCTATCCCACAAAGAAACAATTATTGGAAACACTTAACTTTTATGTTATAGCGAAATAAGAGCTTGGCCAAGTTTCTGTGCCGGTGAGTGTAGTTAATATTAAAATATGTTTCCAGGAAACACTTCAAGGTGTTCTACCTCCACCTTCAGTGACCATCTTGAAAACTGATGTGACAGAAATGCTAAAGAAATATTACAGCTTCCTACCAGTTTTCAATGAAGATGTCAAAGTCAACCCATCCGAAGTAAATTCGACTACACCGAAAAAGCGAGTTTCTTTTGTTGAAATATCAGGGCAGCAGGATTCTATAGATAGTCAATTGACTGACAAATCTAAGTCTAAAGAGAGTATTAAGGCTGATTCAAATGCTGATAGTAGTATACATGACAGGACCATAGAGTTGAATATGGCCACTGAAATAGAAGCGAAAGAAACTTCTTGGCCTGATTTGTTGAAATGCAGACATTATGATGTTTAGTGAGTATTATTATGATTTTTAAGAATAATGGTATATTTATCTTGTAATGGTACATGTATTTTGTTGCATTGATCTCATATCTTTGACGACCTCCGTGGCGTAATGGTTACCACGCCGCGGCGCCGGCCCGCCCCTAGGAGGTCCCGGGTTCGAATCCCATTCGGGTCATGATGAAAAATGATCTTTTTCTGATTGGCCTGTGGTCTTGGATGTTTTTCTATATGTATTTGTTATAAAATATAGTATTGTTGAGTTAGTATCCCATAACACAAGTTTCCAACTTACTTTGGGGCTAGCTCAATCTATGTGATTTGTGTTGATATTTTTTTTTTTTTTTAATAGACATCAGTGTAGGTTGAAATAACTCTTTTCCAACCCCAAGCAACATGGCGGAGAAGGCTCCAAAATTCATTTCATTGAAGGAAAGAGGGAGACACATATAATATATTAATTTAATTTTAATTTTTTGAATTAAAAATTTCATTTTATCATTTTCAGTTACAATGTGACAAATTATACGGAGAAGTATGAACTGCTGTCATTACGATATGGCGAACGATTTGTCGGAGCAGAGACCGACACTAGCGTCAATGTGTACTCTGGTGGCATGCAATCACCTAACAGTGCTAGCAAGAGAAAGGCGCTTAGGATGAAGTATGTATTATTTTATTTCTTAACTTATTTATTAAAAAATATTGACCACAATATTTGAGTTCAAAAAGCGGACCTTTGGGAAGTGTAGATACTGTAGATATACACGAATGTGATTTTAAAATAAATGATATACCTACAATACGACCACGGCCGCAGTTAGTATTTGGATGGGTTTATAAATTTCTGACTCTTCTCTTTGGAGGGCATTTAGCTGTCGATCCCGACAGTTGTGGATAACTATAAACTAAAGAAGAGAAAAGAGATTGCTAAAAACTTAATGTGAAATTAATATTGAAATGAGTTTCTACAACTGGCAGTATCTCAGCTTATCTCAGCCAAAAGATGGGGTATCGGTCGCCACATTTAAAATACACATATAATTAATTACAGAATGGCTCAAGCCAAGTCTCCTGGTCGGCGACTGTCGCATCTTGCACGCCGTCGTCAAGCATTCTGCAGTGCGGCCACAATCAACGAAAAAGCACAATCATCAAACTCGAAAATGGTGCTCATTGACAAAAAGTAAGTATACAAAATGAAAATCCATACTAATATTATAAATGCGAAAGTGTGTTTTTTTGTCCTTCTTTCACGTCGAAAGTAACGAACGGATTTACATTTTTTTTTTTGAAGATTGGTTAAGATCAGGAGTGACATAGGCTATATATAAATGACAGATCCTCTGGACTGTAACAGCTTGTCCATACTATTTTATAAAGAGGAAAGACTTGATTGTTTGCATTGAATAGGCTCCGAAACTACTGGACCGATTTGTAAAAAATCTCGACGTAAGCTATTATTTTAACACGTGCAAAGCCAAAGCGGGCCGTTAGTAAATTAAAATGTAATTACAAATTAGATAATTAACTAAATACTATTTAATGAGTCTATTAAAGACGTGTAAGCTTAGTAAATATTAGCTAATGACTTAGTTTAATGCATTTTACAATTACACTTAGTACAATTTGATCACCTGTTTGACGCAGTTGAGTTTCGACGTCGACATAATGCAAACATTTCTGTGCATAATTGTTATTTCTCTATTAATTGTATATTTTATGTTTTTAACAATATTATATTTGCGTTACATTCCATATCTAAAATAATATTACAAGTCTACTTACTATATAACGTGTAAATATGTCTGGTAATTTTTCGCATCATACTGACAATAGAATGTTTTCAAGTTTCTTCCCGCACAGAAAGCTGATAAATACCGCTGAAAGGAAGAGCCCTAGGCTTCGTCGTACGCCCGGCAAAAAGACACCGTTACGCAAAACTCCAGGGAAAAAGACGCCAGCGAAGACGCCAAAAACACGCAGCGGCGGTTCTAGCAGGAAGAAAGCAATGAGACGATTACTAATGGATCCTGAGAGCTTAACAAGATCACAACCCACAAGAGAAACTTTGAAGAGAGCTTTATTCATAAGCCCTGAGAATAGGAAAGCTCCGCCGTTGCCATGCTCTTCAGTGCCTGTTCAAGCGATGAAATCTAAAAGAGCTTTGTTCGGATCTCCAGATTTCGCTCAGACTAAAAGCTCAGATGGGACTCAGAGTGATCAGTTTTTGAAGCGGAAAAGAGATGCGTTAGGGGATACCCCGGAGACTAGTCGAAATAAGATCGCAAAGAGTTTGTCCTTCGGTGGAGACAGTATTGAGACATTACATTCATATACTATCGGTCGCCGCGCATCAGAGAGCTTCATGACGAAAAATACAACAGCTCTATTGAATGAGATACATAAAAAGGTAACATTTATATATTTTTTTTATAAAAAAAAGATGATATTTGAGTTTTTAAATGTTATAATTTTAAAGTTTAGGATTGGTGTAAAAGGTTTCACAATTTTATCTGTTCAGTAAGCCTATGTGTTAGATAAATTGTCGAAAAGTTATACAAAAACTGTTAATTTATCTGAAAAAGAGATATCTATCTAACTAGAGCTTATCAAGAACCTATGAAATTGGCCCTAACGCCCTAAGTTTTTATGAAAAACAATTTCGCATGAATAGTTCTCGTAGAATTTTGTGCTGTTTAAAAAGTGATAAAAACACAGTTGTACAATTTTTAAATAACAGACATTGCATTTGTCTTCTTCTCATTACTGGGGGCTGATTCTCGTAACAAAAACCGATTCTATTTCGATTCAAACACACTCGCTGTCCCGTTCAATTCATTTTGTATGAGTGAGACTGCGATAGAACTTGAATCGAAATAGAATCGGTTTTTGTTACGAGAATACGTCTGCTCGATGCATTCGCTAACAACTAATATAAATTTTGTTTATCACAGAAACTACTATGGGCGGTATCGGAAGCCCTGCGAGTGCACGGCTGGGGCATGTCGTCCCCCGGCTTCCGCGAGAAGGCGTCGGCGCTGGCGCGGCTCACCAGGAAACTGCTGACGTTGGCACCCCACGCTGCCAGATTCGCCTCACCGAATCTATCTACTTCGGATACTATGCTGAAGTGAGTGTTATAACATTATTAAGGCATGTTTCTTATTTTATTTATGTCCACATGTAATAAAGTAGCATAAAACTAAGAACTACGCTAAGATTGCTAATTGGTAATATTAATTACACCTACCTTTGATCTATATGTTAATGTTTTATATTATTAATTTATTATTTTAGTTGAATAGGGATTTGGAAATCGCCTCTATACTTTTTTAACGATTTTGATTAGCAACCATTCTCATACACATCTGGGTTCATTTTTTTTTTTTTTAATTAGCTGTCTAAACACCACTGTTGGGTAAAAGCCTATTTGTAATCGGCCTCACTCACTCGCTAATTTCGTCTTTCCATCTCTTTTTAGGCCGTCCTCTTTTCCTCTGACTATCAAGGATTCTTTTAGTTATTTAAATGCGTAGGTACTTGTTAAAGAGTATTGTATAATAAAAAAATGGACACTACCATAAATATTTTAAATTTAAATAATAATGTTTCTTTGTTGTAGATTGGCTCGACAATACGTGTTCGCGATCATACAAGGGCGCACAGTCGACGACTGCTTCGAAGAAGAGCAAGTTAAGATAAACAATGAGACGAATAACAAAATAACTGGATACATATCAGCTACCGCTTACCAACAGATGAAAGCAAGGCAGGTAACATCTACCTTCACATCTCAAATCAAAGAGAATAGTTGTACCGCGTCGGTGAAGCACGAGCAACCACGAAGCACATCGAAGAACATACTACAGGACAAGTTAGTAAATATCGACTCAAATTCGAATAGTAGCAGCGGTATGAGTATGATAGATAAAGCGAGTTTAGGCATGTTCAAATCGAATTCAATGCCTTCGTTTGAGGAGGCTGCTAAAATGAGAGCCCGCAGGCAAATTAGCTTTGACAATGTTGATTTTCCTAAAAGATGATCTGTTTAATTGCTGTCAATTTTATTAATACTACTATGCGTTTATTGGGTCCTTTTGTATTCCGTCTTTTCAATCTTTTTTCATATATATGTAATTAATTGATGTATCGTAAACATGAAGAAATTACTAAGAGGAGATGCCCTAAGCAATGTAGTCCAGCACGTTCAATTGGGCACTGACGTCACGATTGTCGGGCGGCGCGGGGGTGCGGGAGGGGGCTCCCGTCAGCGACGTCGTTCATACGAACGGCTCATTGTAGCAACTCGTCTTAGAAATTTCTTCATGATCGTAAATAAGTGTCTGATGAGCCTAAAGTTAACACTTGCGCAACTCACAGTAAGCAATTTGTTTTTTCCTTGTTAACCATGAATGTCTTGTTTCTTTAATGTATCTGACAGGGGACTTTTTTCCCTTATAATATTATCTAGTATCATATTATGAAAGTTGTCTATGAAAACTACAATATTTTGAATTATTCCAAAACCAAAGACGGGACGGATCTTAGGTCGCGTTTATATCTGCAATAAATTGCTGCGAGAAATTGCCAACAGCAACTTGCTAACGTTAACTGCATAGCACATCTACACTAAATACATAATACATCGCTTTCCTGCGATCGCACAGTTCCTGTGAGTTCTGTCTCAAACAATTTAATGTATAAATTATTTGCAATAACTCGCAATTTATCGGTTTAGTTCCGTTCACGGCATAATTGTATAGTTTGAAAATAGATAGAGTACCATAGTGTCATAAATAGTTCATTCTCATTCGACAGTATCATCCGCGAGTCCCTCGCGCAACATTAATTTGCAAGAACAATTTGCAGGAATTTATAATATGTAAAATAAGCAATAACAGAACTATAACTCCCGCAAGTTCTTCCGCGAGAAATTGCAGATGTAAACGCAGCCGTAGAAGTATGGAAATTATTTTGAATGACTGATTTATATTCGATCAAAATTCCTATCGTATTTATTATACTACCTGTAATTTATATTTTTTTTACATATGCAATTTTTTTTTGACGAGCATCGCGCGAAAGCTAATGCCGGGTACAGACTTGCGTAACATAGCATGTTATGTAACACGCATTGAAAGAATTTCCCGCACAAATAATGCTCTGTTCGTGCGCGTAGTGTGCTTGGTTCGTGCTCACAAGGCGTCCACACTATGGGAATTTTGTTACATTGCATGATATGTTACAGCAGTCTGTACCCGGCATAAAAGGCGAGTGTATGTTTTATTAGCTTGACCCTTATCTGGGCAGAACTACAATATAATTCTAGAACTTTATCTTTGCAATATAAGGTTCAACTTAATGTGGTAGTGTGTAAATAGCCTGGTTAAGGGTATAGACCGTTACCGAAATATATGTGTATAAATAATAAGAATTCTTAAATGTAATAAATATGTAATTCTACTTCACTTCATGGTTTATTCGTGGATATACCTATTTGTGTTTATAGTTGAACTCAACGGGATAATTAAATCCAAGGGCTTATACCATATACAAATTATTTACCATGTGCAACTTGTATGGTCTAGTGATAGTCTAAAAACGGACTCTGTTCCGTGTACAGTCAGCGGTATAAATATGTTGTAATTTTAGTACCTTGTTACTAAAATTTTGTTGACATTCAAAAGTCTTCAGCAAGGGACCATCTCCACGAGCGAGAGAATCGCGACGAGTCCGTAAGAAAATCGCGCCGAGCTAAAATCGCCGTGTGGAGACACGTTCTAAGACAATGTATAGAATTAAGTGGCAAGACGATATTAACGTCGCGATCCTCTCGCTCGTGGAGATGGTTCCTAATTTAAATGGTTTTCAAAAGTGAAAAGGTTCCAAAGTGACAAGATATATATGGCTCTGATTGTACTAGTATGGCAATTTAGAAACCACAGTCATTGCTCGTGTTCAACAATGACTCGGTCAAAATAATAGGGTGCAATCTTTCAGCTAGAATGCAGATTTGTCACGCTTCTAAACATTATCTTTGCGACAAAATTTCAGTTGCGTTTGTCGCGCGACATCTGCGCCGAACATCGAGGATACGTCACGGCTACGTATTCGATGGCGCCGAATAAAATGTTGATATTCTATTTCATGAAGAGCGTTCGGCTATGAATTAATCTATATATATATAAATGAAATCCGTTTTCCGTTGTCACGACATAACATGAAAACGGCTTGACCGATTTGGCTGTTTTTTTTTTTGTAGTTTTCTAATACTCTGTACAAGGTTCTTACGGAAAAAAATATTAAGAAAATCTCTCAGAAAGATTGAAAAAAAAAACGAAACAGTACCCGGGCGAAGCCGGGCCGGGCAGCTAGTAATATATAATTTTGGGAAATCTTCCTCTACAGTCGTTGCGGGGTGCACGTGTACATGCACATTGTCAATGTGACTGATTTTACGAGCATTTCCGAGGCACACATTAGCAATGTGCATGAGAACGTTACACATTCATAGCTCTTCGTGAAATGGAATATCTGCAATTGGGTATGGTATACGATTAATTAGAGAAATATGACCACATTCATTGCCTTTTATAGGATGCTCTTAAAAATTATAGCTCAATAGATACTTTAGTCTATTTCACTTGCTGTGACTTATGTAAAATTCGTTAGCTTAATTTTTTAGCATAATTAAATTTTTTCTTAACGAAATGATACTCGTTAAAATAATTATTATTAGTGTCCGTTTTTAATAAAACAATTTAAAAATATATGATTAATTAGCGAGAGAAGGTGTTAGTTGATTAGATTAATTATTAGCGTCGTAATGACGTATGTTGTGAACTGATTATGCAAACAGTGAGCGGCTGATTCTGGCGTGTAGCGGGCTTACTTTGTTACCAGCTAACTGTAGCAAATTGCGATTAATCGACTGCGTAGAGTACGCATATCAATAACCATTTTGAAAAATATACAGGGAGGTATACTGGAAATTAGGCAAACAGTCAGCCGCTCACTGTGAGCGTAAACAGGACATAAAACTAGTTTATTAAGCTCTTCCTTAATTTCGGTTGTTTTGTCTTATAATTTTATTTCGTTACTGCATGACTTTCGCTTCTTAGCAATCAGTAACTCAAATACGATTTATAGCAGCGGTCTGACTGTTAGCGTCGAGCTGGAAACCCATGGGTTCGAATCCCGTGCAATGCAAACATTTGTGTGTATGCACATGGCTGTTTGTTTTAGTCTGAACTCTAAATAAACTATGTATAACATGTATTTATTTACAAAAAAATATTTGTGGATAATTAATTTATCAGCTACATATCTAATATCCATAATATAAGCTTTCCTTAGTATGGACTAGATTGCGTTGCGTCCAGGATTTTTTTCTTCATAATTCATGTATGGCTCTTTTGCTCTCGGCTGCGAACATAGATTTAAGAATATTTCGAAGCGAATCACTTTTGCGCTTGCAGTCAGACAGCGGCCTATTGTGATCGTTATATCAATATGTAAATAAATTAATGTGCAGTGCATTATTGTTCGGCTTTACCCGAATTCGCGTGTTATAATTTGTATGTGTGACTTGTATTGATATAGTGTTGCTATTTGCTGAGTCCGATCTCAGGTGTTTATGATAAACAATAAATTATTATTTCTCCGATATATTGTATTTTTATTTTATATCTTTGCGGTGCACGAAGCACAGGGTCCCTTCACACATGGCGTAGGCGTCGCATAGGCGTTCGATGAACGTATACGCAGCGCAGACGCCGCGATAAGAAGACGCACACAAGCGATTTTCTGCGTAAAGTAAAGACGTCGATAGTCGTATACGTTCATCGAACGCCTACGCTACGCCTATGCTATATGTGAAGGAGCTCTTACTGTAAATATATGCTAGAATAATATTCGTAATAGACAGATTATCTCGTAATCTGAATATGTTAATCCAAATATAAATAAATTCAACATCAACAAGCTATTTAAAGATTAGATTACTTGATTATTATAATAATAGGTACAATGTTTTATTTAAACATTAGTTACGTCAGTATGTTACACAAGTGTTTTTATATAATAAAAACAATAGGTCAGTTAGCGCTCAGAAAGAAATGGTCTTTCATACAAAATGGGTGGGACTCAAGCGCATCCATTTTTAACAGAAGATATTTTGGAAGATTATGCAAATTTTACTTATTTAAGCCAAGGGGAGATATTACAGTAAGTTAGAGGATTTTTTGTGAACAAGTGTAATTTATTTAAATTTATGTTAAAGTCATTAAAAATACACGGTCATTAAGTTTGCATACAATTTTGTTTCAGTTTAATGAAAAAATTTAAATCTATCAACCCTGAAAAAGTTCTCTCAGATTATCATCATAGATTTAGTGAAGATGAAATAATCGAAAAATTCAATGTTTTACAAGTAAGGAAACAAAAAAAAAATTAATGTACTTAATATTTTCTAAAAGTTTCGATTAGATTACACAAGTGTCACCTTTAATTTCTTTTTAGAACAACCCATTCAGGGATCGTATTTTTCATATATTTTCATCGCAGAAAGACAACAGGTTTTCGTTCGAAGACCTACTCGATTTATGCTCTGCGATGAGTTCCGAATGTCCTCGTGAAGTTAAAGCTGCTTGGGCATTTAAATTGTTTGGTAAGTATTTTTTTAAAATCACAACGCTATCAAATCCTATACAATACATATTTACTCAAATATATTTTTTCAACCCCCAAGTAAATCAACCCTATTATCTATTCTGTGCCTTAGGTATACATAGAAAACATCAAGACCAAGGCAAACAGACATGTTCATGCACACAAATGTTTGCTTTGCGCAGTACATGAACCCGCGACCCTTGGAATAAAGTGACCATTGCTAGCCACTCGACCGCCAGGTTAGGAGTGTCATTTTATCCGCATAGACGTCTTACCTTTTTCACTTTCCTTCCCCCGCCGTTCCCTTTTCATTCCTTCATAGGTCGGCAACGCATCCAAGATCTTGTAGTCGTGGATGCCCATGGGCAGCGGTGATTGCTTACCATCGGTCACCTGCCAGCTCGTTTGTCCTCTGTCATAAAATAAAAGATGTAACCATGGCCATAAAGGAGGTGGTTTTCGTTCTGTCTTTTAATTCGTCTGTATTTTATTAAAATAATATAATTTCTTTTCATTGGTCAGATTTAGATGATGACAAGCAAATCTCGTCTCGGGACATCGGCGAGATAATAGATCGCTTGACTCGCCAAAACGACAAAAAGCGAAACTGCATCAACGAAGAGGAAAAGTTAAAAATAGCTAAAATTGTAAGTTCGAATCATAAGTTATGTACAATTTCCGAAGTAAACAAACAAATACCACAACAGAACTGGAAATTTTACTCCCAATACCACTATCAAGCAGAATTCATAATCAGGTTTCTGAGAAAAAATGCCATGGGCTTTTCCGGCCTCGGGCTTAAGAGGTCATATGCAGGAAGGGTCCTACTGCATACAGTTTATATAAATATTCTTGGACGAATCACACAACGCCATCTAGTCCCAAACTAAGCAACATAAGCTTGTACTATGGGTACTAGATGCTGATAAATATACTTAAATACTCTTTTTTTTGTAAATAAAAACTTATTATACATAGAAAACACCCAGACCAAGGCAAACAGACATGTTCATGCACACAAATGTTTGCCTTGCGCAGAATTCGAACCCGCGGCCCTTGGGATAAAGTGACCATTGCTAGCCACTCGTCCACCGGGCCTGTGTCTTTATAAAAGTAACTTAAATTTAAATATTATTATGTTACAGCTTTTAGAAGAAATCAAACTGGACAACACCGGAAATATTGGACTAAACGAATTTATTTACATTACATCACGTTTTCCTGAATTTAAATCTTCCTTTTACTTTAGATTGTGAATAAATAATTTTAATTTATTAATGCTGAGTGTACAAATAAATAATCACAATATTGTTTCGAGATCTTTACTCAAATGCCAATACAGTAGATGTGATAATGAGTTCTATCTAATTGATATTATTTGGTACTCGTCAGTACAGTCAGCTGCAATAATATCTATAGTATACCTACACATTGTTCTTAAAAATCGGTAGTAAGTTGTTAAGAATCTATAACATATTATTGCAACTAACCGTATTTGATTTAAAAAACCAATACAATAAGAGGTAAACCAGAAGTAGAGTTATCTGACATATGCCTTGCACGCGGCCTTGTTGAATCGCCCGCCAAGAGTACGGCTGGGTAGCGCGGGTATACCGCTCGTGCGACCAGTCTCACTGGGCAACACTAAGGGCTGCTTGTACTTCACGTGGAACATCGGGAAAGAGAGGTATGTTCTGTGGGTAATTAATATAAATTATTATAATGTTCTTAGGCGTGGATAATAAATATAAAATTTTATTTTATGCTAGAGGTGGCAAACGAACATGCGGCAATACCGGAGGAATCTCCGTTGCCGGTCTTGTCGGCTCGTTTCTTGAAGGTCTCATAATTATAGTACTATAGCCCATGGAGCACAGCCCAAAAGGACACTAGAGGAATCACTGAGTGAGTCGTTGCTGGCAACGCTCGCTTTTTAATTCGGAAACACCGCTGAAGGAAGATTTTTTTTACTGTGCGAGAAAGGAACGTGTCTTCGGAATCGCACAGTTAGGGAGCTCCATTGATTCAAATGGTGTCGATGAAACTTTAGTCTGTGGCCGACATAGTCACACGGAATATTCCTGTGTTATTATACCTTCACGTCTTTTGCCACATCAAGTACTTAAATGACCAAAGAAAACTTACACAGTCATTTCTTCCGGACATTGGTAATTGTAATTTTGTTCCTTGAAGTAGACTAAGGGATGATAAGCCTTGGGGTAACCTCTATAGTAGTCTCTATGACGCTGACAAGCCTGAGAATAGTAAAAGTTAGCATTGCCATATAGCCCGTTTAACATTCTCTGCAGAGAGCTACTTGCCTCGATCCTGAGCCACGTGTATCCATAAACTCCCTTTTGATGCGCACATTCAGCCTACAGAGTATTTACCCGTGGGATGTTAAAAATGCGAACGTAGCCCTGTCAGCCTGTCTGCGTGTTAAGTTTTCACGCCTAAAACGTCCAGTCACAAAGAGTAGGTAGTATAATATCAGTGCTGACTACTGACTTGCTTGACGAGACGAAATGAATGCGATAAGCCTTATCGTTTAACATATGAGAACATAATCGTGAAAAGCATGGATATAGTTCGAGGTCCTAAGAAAGACCGGATAGTTTTTATACAGCAACTAGTAGTATAAATAGGAATAATAGAACTGCTGGTATTACCGAGGGCGTTTGCTTGAAAGAGATTGTTAAACGCAACTTACATCGTAAAATGTTTCAATTTCATCTTGTCTACCATTGTCGACAAAAAGTATATTATCCATTTCAAGTAGATTTGAATAATCCTAATGCATTAAACAAAATATTTAATTGTATTCTTTTCAACCCTGGTATTTAGAATTTAGCGCCATTTTTGATTTGTGCGCCATGTAGACAATCCCCCACGCCCCCACTGGATTTGAAAATCAGTGTTGCTGTCCAAAAAAAATTTTTTTTTGCAATACTTTCTACCATTAACAAGAGTACAAACACGAAAAGAATAAAATTCGCATGATAGTACTTGCATTTATTATATTATGTGTATAATAAATGACTTTGTTGATAAATACTATAGGAAAATCAGGTGAAAAAAGTAAAACAAATTATTTTGAAAAGTAAGTTTTGAAATTGGTAAAACGTGGGTGACGTACACAATATTTAAAAAAAAATTAATGCAGTTCTTTATCTGATAAATGCTTTGCATGGAGGTTTATTATATCGGGGTGCAAGAGAACGAGTAGGTAATGGTGGGAATCCAGATGTACTCAGACCAATTGGCGAAAGAATTGTAGGAGTCTTGTATTTAACATGGAATGCAGGAAAGCCCAGATAAACTCTGAAAATATAGAAACTTATTATAGGTACTATTACATTGCATACTTATCTAAAGTTTACTCGGGGCAAAATCTGATAATAGTTCTAACTGCTAATAGAAAATATTAGAAATGTAGTAAATTTTTCTAGTGAAAGCGTTGATCTTATACATCACAGCTCACCAAAAGCTTGGAATAGCATTGAATATTAATCAGAAGGAGACTTACTGAGTCATTTCTGCCGGACACTGCCACATATAATCCTGTTCCCTAAAGTAAGATAACGGGTGATAGCATTTAGGATATCCCCTGTAAAAGTTCCGATGCATTTGACAAGCCTAAAATAACAGAGTGAAATAGTTAGAAATTATTTGGTTTTGCTTAATTACCTACATGAAAAAACAATTTTATTAAACGCACAGCATAAAATTTTTCTATTTCTTCTTGTCTTAAAACGTCTACAAAAATAATATCTTTAACCATTATGATCAATTTATAAAGTTTCAAAATACCATTGACGACATTGGTCATTGACGTTTAATTTATGTATTTCGATTTTCTGTATGTCTTATTTTTCTCTCTGATTTCGATCTAATTATATCTTAAAATACACAAACACAGTTCCAGCCATCACGGAAAACTGGTTGCTAGTTGCAAATTGGAAGAAGAAGAAGGACACGTTATTTTCTATAGTTTGACAAATTGGCTTAAAGGATATGTATTCAGGCAAGTAAAAATAAAATAAAAGTGACAGCGATCAAATCTGTCAATACTGTCAAAACAAGGATCTCCAAAATTTTGTCTTATTTTTATTGTAATACGTTTTAAATGTTAAAAGTTTTGATTAGGACGTAATCTGAGGCTATGAGCAATCAACATACAATCACATGTTTAAATAATAATTTTGATCTAGTTAAATCTTAAGCTTTCGTTATTTTTGGTGTACTATTTTTGTCCGCTCTACATTCGGTGCATTGAAATAATTTTGACATCCAGGAAAAGAGTTCTTCCTGCTTCATGGTGAGTATTTAGTTCATATCTTGTTAATTAGTTTAATAATGATGTGAATATGTTGAGTGACACCAAAGGTGATTGTCTTTTAGATCACATATCGTGGTATCGTGTGGGAGTGATGGTCATTACCATATTTTTTGCTTACAACAACTTAGTTTTTTTGTAGGTACTATATACTCATATTGCCTAGCAAGGGCACTTGTACTTATCTTGTTACTTTGAATTATACATTTAAATATTAGAGCAATTACTTTATACCTTGAGAGAAATAAATATTGTCAAATGGTATTAGTTTATTTATCCTGTTCTGTATTATGTTTATTTAGTTGGTTTATATATTTGTCTAATAATGATTTATTGCTAAATGTTAGTATACTATAGAACATTTCATATTGGCACAGCTCAACAACTCGAAGTATCAATGCTTGAATCTACTTGTGATAAGTATACCTACAAACTTTAGCAGATTCTTTTGTGCTTCTTTTAATCATAATATCAATTGTTTATTTTATGATTATTATCCAAAGATTACTTTTATTATTATTACTTACTATTATTTTAATCTAGTATTAAACTGTTACCCGTGGCTTCACCTGCGTAAAAATTAGCCTGTGTTGGGCTCTGTACCCCTGAATATATACAAATTTTCATAATGATCGGCTGCTTAGTCAAGCCATGAAGGAATAACAAACAAACAAACTCACTTTTCTATTATGCGAGCGAAGATGACTCATTTACAATATTAGTATGATAGTATAGATACTCAAATTTTTTTATAAATAGTATACAAGTTTAATTACTAATAAAGGTTTCTAATACAGTAGTTTAATAATTATAAATCTTTATTTTAACAACAGTTTTACATAACAGCTGATGGGGTTTCTATTTAAGTTAACATGTTTTTATTTATGTACTATTTAACTATTAAACAACGAGTTTACATAATGAGTCATGAAGAAAAGAATCTTGTTTTATGTTTAATTGGTAATATAAATCAGTAATTCATCAACACCATAGCTATATGTTATAAAATAACTTGTTATCATTTTGATATCTTAATGTTATATATTTTGCGTTATCTCTCAATCAACTGATAAAGCAAAATAGTAAAGAAACTCTATTGTAAAGGATGCTATATTGTTTTTATTAATTACACTATTATTACTTATTGTAAAGGTTTATTGATTTGTAAATATAAATAAATATAAGTATAGAGAAGTGAAGCAGCTGGAACGGGTGAGAGAAAAATGGAGGATGCTACACCAAGAAGAGTGCGGCTGTTAAAATTTAAAGAAAAAAGTATCAATAATTTTTACTCGAGTTCCGCTTTATGAAAGTATTTATAGATGCCTCTAGAATCTAGGGGGTAATATCACAGCACTTTTAAACAATTATTTTATATCTAGGTCTGAACATCTAGTGGTTCAGGGACTGTTCAAGTGGCCATATTTTTTAATATTCTCTTAAGGTTTACAACCTAAATTCCTTACTAACCTTGAGAGGTGACAATAGTTTCCTATATGATCTAGATAAAAAGAAATAAAAAATCTCCATAGGATAGACCAGTGGTTCCTAACCTTTTCAATATTGCTACCCCTATGATCTATTAGGAAAACCGATTTTACCCTGACCTTTTATTGTTAGCATTACAAACAATACTAGCAAATACAAATATCTTAATTAATCACAAATTGGACATCAGTCTGACAATTTTCCTGCAATTGCGATAGCGCGACGCGACGGCAATAAAAAAAAAAAAAAATCTGCGTGGCGATCTATAATTTTATTAGATATTTATGTCTTAATTATTAGGTTCTTATTTACCCCTACAAAAAAGAAGTTTTACCCCCGCGCGGGTAATTACCCCCAGGTTCGGAACCACGGTGACAGAGGGATACAGGGGTGGGTACATGCAAACGAAGCGTGAGTTTCGATAATAGATACAATAATAATATTCAAAAGTACCAATGTCGAATGTATCACTGGAATAATAACATTTCAGAATTTGCATATTATGACGAAATAAACCGTTTTAGTTTGAGTAACAAATGTTAAAAATTTCACAGTAGTCATTCAACCGTGTTCCTATTGTGTATTGAACTGGGTTCCTGTTCTGAATAGAAATAGACTTTACGGCTTATCGACTTTGTTGACACAAAACTTCGTGACACTAATATGAAAAACCTAAAACTAGAATTTTCAATAGGTAGGTACATATTTCTCTGAATGATAGAATTAATAGTGCTTTCTACAATCTTCTTTGTTTACCTCTAACATCCTGAATGCTAAGGATAGACTAGCTAGCAATTTTTGTAATTATTTTTTTATTTTTATTTTTTTTTTTATTTTTTTTTTTATGGACAATTCATACAGATTGAGCTAGCCCCAAAGTAAGTTCGAAACTTGTGTTATGGGATACTAACTCAACGATATTTACTGAACTGTTTTTTGACCAAATTAATATCTAAAGTTTTTAAGCTCCATTTTTTAAAAATTCAATAAAAAATTATGTTTTTAATACTTGAGTTTCATGAATAACATTATTGTATTTCTACCTATATTGAGTATTAAGCACCAAACAATACATGACTCACCTATTGGAATTGTATTCACGCTTCATTGCCTGATAACTAACTATTTTGTTTACTGTTTACAAAGCTAGACTGTAGGGGTGATGTTATACTTGCCTCTTTTGTTTGAAGGAAAAATGCGTTACAGCTTTACAAGGGGACACTGACCAAATAAAATTGAGTTATCTCCATATGCGGCAGGGACGCGGTTCTGTATGTAGCTTCACTGCCGATGGATGTCATCCCCTATTAAAATATACATATATATATCTATTACCGATGTGCATTGTGATTTAGATTTTGTTGAGTTTCATCGTAAATTAGACGAATGGCTATGACATGAGTTCCAGTGCCAACGAAAGTATCAAGCTTAGCCGAAACTGAAGCCGAATCTGTATATTTTGGTGGTAACTGGCCGAATACTTTCGGCATAGATTGCTCAACTTCGTTACTTCGTCGTTCGGTCAGACTTGATTTATTTTGGATAACAGCCATAATTTGAAAAATATAAGGGATTAAAATTAACGCGTATTCCATACAGTTATGATTCCATCATCCCATCTGTTCTGGTGAAAAAAAAAAAAACGCGGACAAGTTCCTCTTGTGCACGGGCCTTTAGTATTTGATAACAGAAATGGAGTTGTCATGGATACCACACGAGTCTGTTTACTGTTAACAGTGGGGACTGAAGTTTATTCATATCACATTACATTAGTATTGTAAAATGCAATGTAGTATATAAATTAACAATGTAGTGAGTGACTCAGTAGTGCTACAGCGAATAAGACTTTTCAGTTGTGCAAATGTTAATTGAACAGACAGTCACCTCTATAAAGGTCTTTAATTACAGAAAAACAAATGGTAAAAATTTTCGTATATAGAATAATTGTAATTAAATTAAGGTATTTTTAAAACAATTAAACTTCGATTCTGGTGACTATGAACAGGAAATTCAGCTGGACACATTTTAGAAATGGCTCTAGTTATCTGTGTTTGTTGTTTTTTCGTGTTAAAAAATATCTATTTATAAAAATCTTAATGGTATCAATATTTTACAAGGTAAGGTAATGAACGATTAGGTCTCGTTTATTAGATTAGATAACTTTACTTGGGATTTCGTTGCTCGAAACAAAGAATATTCGCGTGTTTAGTTCAAGTATAATGTTATGCTTTCTCTAATAAACGTGCATGCGATTCTACGAAAAATACGAATTGCATTCTTTACGAATAATTGAATAATTAATGATATTTGCAGTTACTTAGTGTTGCCAGGTATTGGGCAAGTCTGATTTGAGCTGTGTGTAGTCATAGACTCGAAAAGAAGAAGTTATTTAGTTAAAATAATAACTTAATTGATATGAAAAACCTAAGTACAATTTAGTTGTAGAAAATTATTTATTTATTAAACAAACAAACGCATGCAACATACATGAAACCACAGATTTGGTGCATGAAACCAATGCTTAGGACACTGGCTTAGGAGTATACATTAAATATATCTTTAGGTCATAAGTAGTCCTAACTAATATTATAGAAAGTATCTCTGCTACCCTATTGTTACGCTACTAAATGTACCTTTTCTTCAATGCGAGATACCTATAACAATTTCAAAATATAAGGCATTTCATTTTTGTTGTATCATCATCTCAGCCACAAGAAGTCCACTGCTGGACATAGGCATCCCCCAAAAGTTTCCAGCGTATATTTTTTATGTATGTATTTTTTTTTCTTTTTCCAGTGGCCCAGTAAAGCGGCCGTGTGATGGTAATGACGGCGCTTGGCATGGGGGACGCGGTACTCCGCGAGCGGCTGCCGGCGCTCTGGCGGCGCATCGAGGACGCACACTACAGTTACCTGGAAACAGACGACAGCCCTGAGAAGCTGCAGCAGAAGGAGAAACTTGAAGGTAGCTTTATTTACCTTTCCCAGTGTCTTTCTTTGGATTAAAAAATTTCGCGTCTTTAACCGCGTTCTCGGGTGTCTAATTAATCAGATGTCAATACAATATTATGACATAAAGTTGATCTGATGATGATGAAGGAAGTTGGTCATGGAAACTCGGTAATTCCATCGACCGATTTTGGACTCGTTTTATTCACCTTGCAAATATTGCTAAAGCAAAAGTTTGTCAATAACATTGACGTGCAAAAGTGTTTCCTGTAAATCTACTTGCAAAATTAATGAATTTATTTTATTTTTAAAAATAATAACATTGTAGGTGTTAAGTCATGTAACTCAGTCACGAAAAAACTTATGATTGAGTAGCTAACTAAACGTGTATTCATAAACGTAAAAAAATAATATAGTTTAATTTTATTTACAGATTACATTATAGAGTACCTGTCATTAGTTCCACATGAGTGCAAGTTCGGTCTGGCGGAGACCGGTAAAGTGTTTCAGCGTACTATCAACGAGTTGTCGGAGTTCAGTGCGTATAGGGCCGGGCTGGGCTGGGCTGCGCTGGCGCGGTACGCCGCCAATCTCCTCGCACAACCGTGGAGGAAAGAGTATAAAGTTATACGAGTGAGTATCAAAAAGTCAGTAATAGCATTTTGTACTTCAATAATGGCGTTTTGTAATTCATTCAGAAAAAAATATTGGTTTCCGAGTCTTAGAGCCATTATTAAATGACCAGGGATGACCAAAAAATGCCGCTAATATTTCACACTTTTGTCCTTATTAATAATATAAATGGGAAAGTTTGTGAGGACGGGTGTTTGTTACTCTTAACGGGTGATGAGATTTGCTTGAAGTTTGGTATACGGGAACTTAACCTGATTTAACACCAGTTTATGATATTTTGTATTTAAATTTATAGGAAAAGAAAATATATATGTTAATGGACAAAAAAGTAGTAATCAGTTTTCTGTCGAATTTTATTTTACCGATTTTTTGTTTCTTTTACCGATTATAAAATAGTTTATATATTTTAAAGATTTATATTAGTAAATGGCACTAGAGAAAAGTCCAGAGAAAATTGCTGTAAAGTTACTGATTTAATTTTACAAAATGTCTTTTCAGTTATACTGTGGTTATTATAAACATGAAGTGGAAGCAAACATGGTCGGTGCTGAGATCCTGCTGCACGCCATGGGTTACAAGTCTATAGGCTCCGGGCGACTGGTTCTGGAAGCGCCGATATGCCCCGACATGGTCGCCGCTGTTTCTAGAGACGCTCTTATCGCGCAGTGTGAATGTCAGGTAAATGTTTAATTAGGAAAATATTTTCAATGCGAGCTTCGTTTTTAATGCGTGTGCTTCAGACACGTGCCAAATTAGAAGTGTCAAATTATCTCGAGGCTCGCGTGTTCGATTCTATATTACAATGTTGTGTATAAATAAAAGATTTATCAGCAATCTAGTACCCACAGTACAACCTTAATTGCTTAGTTTGAGACTAGATGACGTGGAGTGATTTGTCCAAGAATATTTATTTTTTATTATTAAATTATATAGTAAAAAAATAAGTCCAATTGATAATAGATAAGTGTCAATTTGACAGTAACAATTTAACTATGACATTAGTAAATTTTTGTCATTACTTAATTTCTACTATGTATGCGTACACACTTATTCACCATTCCTATTTTGATTTGTCGGTAATGCAGATAATGTCGCACATCTGGGAAGCGGTGTGGGGCAGTGGCGCGCGCGTCTCTTGGGCGGACGTGGCGCGAGAGCGGGCCGCAAGAGCCGCCAGCGCCGCCGCCGCCGCCGAAAGGCTTTGCTCGCCGCCGCGATCCTCGGCTTATGACGACGGTGAGAATCTACCAACTAACATGTTACTCAAATTAGACCTTTATATATTACTACCTATTCCCCGCGGCTTTGCTCGAGATTAATTTTATGACATAGATCTCGTTTGACAACAAAACAATCCAAAGCGCGACTTGTGGCGCCATCTGTTGGCCGATACAGCGCCCTCTATAGTAGAAAAAATATTTTCCCATTAGAATGACAAACTATCACGGGATAAAAAGTAGCCCATGTTGGGCTCTGTACCCCTGACAATAAACATATACAAATTTTCATAATGATGGGCTGATTAGTCGAGCGGTGAAGGAATAACAAACAAACTCACTTTCTCATTTATAATATTAGTATAATGTCCTATAATACATGTATACTATAGTTTCGTTAGTAGTACTATAGTTACATCAGTTTACTTTATAAAAATTCAGTTACACATACGATTGGGGTCTATATTCAAAAACTAATCAGTGATACAAATCAAAGTGTGTTAGTTCTTTCTTACATTTCACGCAATTTGGCGCTACCTCGATATAGACATTGCCAATTAAAAACGCAGTCTAATTGAGACAGCATTTATAAAAATTTCAAAGTGAAAAATAAGACTCATTACTTTTAGTGACAACTATTATCATTACTCCTTTTTTATTTTCAGGCTCAGAAATATATTCAAATATACCAATAACAGTTACCGAGACGCATCACAGAAATCGATTTCACAGTAGTACCGCGCCGCAATGCAACCACCTATGCCCCGAAGAGACCTCCCTGGACGACCCGATGGCCCCAATGATGCACCCCTACATGGTCCCTAACATTATTCCCCCACAAATGATGTACCCCATCCCACACCACCCGCACATGCATCCCGACGTCCCAGTTACCGTAACCAACCCGGTCCCCATGATGCCCTACGGTGTACCATACTACTACCCCGTTCAACCACCCTATATGATCCCCACCCCCGTATATGCACCCATAAAACAAGCAACGAATGTTCCAATAAATGGATATCCACCAATACCTCAATACAGATATCCCACTGTACCCACCGGTCAACTAATAGAATTAGACACGCCCTACGAAAATGGAAAGTTCGAGAAACATCGAGACGATGACAGAAAGAAAAGGCAAGCTGAGAGTTCAAGAAGGAATAGCACGTCAAAATCTAACTTTAGCGACATAACGTTACCAAGTCTACCAAGATCGGACACCCAACCAACTCTTAGCAAGGCGAGAGAGGACGGTATGGGAACATATGAGAGTTGGGACTACGTCTTTAGGAATTTATCTAGTAAAGAGCAGGAGGGAGATAGGAGTCGGTACTCTCCATCTCTAGATAGAGATTCAAGGACACTGGATAGGTTAGACAGAGAAGAAAGGAGAGCCAAATATCAGCCGACAACGCTTGACTTAGAAGATGGTTTGCAAGCGCTAAATCTTGATAGATCCTATGATGACGATGCTTATCGGACAGCTAAAGTTAATGAGAATCTAATGAGAATGAAGCAAGAACAAGAGTTAAAAAGAGCGAAGCAACTCGCAAAGAAGCAAGAAGAGAAGCGGACAAGGAAACTGGAGCCTATAGGTAATCCTAAAGCTGATGCGTTGATTACGAATAAAGTAGCGCCAGATAAAGTGAAATTACTCACGAAAAAAGATATAAAAGATAGGAAGGATGTAATAAAACAGCAGAATTCTATTAATGGCACTTCAGGGAGTACCGCTGAAGTTAGGAAAGTGAGGAAACCTACTAAGCAAGTGGCGGTAGAGGTGGACAAACACAAGAGCAAGCCGATTGAGAATGGCCATAGCGCACACACTTCTAAGAAAGTCCCTGGTATGTATAAATAATAGATTTTATTATTTATACAATACACAAAATTAACCCCTTTATTGCACCAATAAAAAAAAATCTTAAAATAAGTACACCTCGATGTTACTAGATTTAAAAAATTACATATTAAAATTAATTGTTTAACAATGATTTTGTCTGTTTTCAGCTACAAGTTCCAGTCAGCCAAATTACGATCTAAAAGCGCAACTGATCGTGTCACTCGATGAGACAGACTACGCACGCAGATCGCCCCCAAAACACCAACAAAACGGCGAACGGGAACGTCCAATCAGCAGGACATCTAGTCATCAAACCAGCGAGAGAGAGAGGCCAGATACGGGTGACAGTGAAATGAAAAGAGACAGATGGGAGTGCGGTACTTGTACGTATCTCAATAAAGGTAATCTAGCTGCCTGCGAGATGTGTGGAAAATCTAAAAGAGGACCAGAGATCCAGCCTTTAACCTCTGGGGGTCGCGAGTGTCCCGCTTGCACTTTGGTAAATAAAAGAGACGCAAAAGCTTGCGATGCCTGTGGGACTAGTCTAGAACACTGTCCTACGTATATTTAACCTTTCGAGCGACACGGAAAAGCACCTGATTCTGTACGTGAAGCCATAAATATAGCACAAAGTAAATAAATATGAAAGTATTAATATTTATATCTTTGGCGTACAGAATGCGCTTTTGGTTGTCACGTATGACAATGCCTAAGGTTGAGAAACAGGTTTACCACGAAACAAAGGCTCGGCGTAGCGTTAACGCATTCATGACGCATTTGTATAGGAGAATACGTAATGAATCGTTTTTGCGCACGTCGCATGCGTTCGTGGTGAAGCCGCCTAGCGTTCTTATGATCGGAAAGTTATCGGGTTGCCAAGTTTTTTATAATAGATTTTTTTATTTCGTATTATTGTAGTATTTATTTTGTATGCACAAGGTTGCACAAATTTGATTGAGAATGTCTGGCGGATAGTTGAATAGATTACGATTTATCGTTATTATCATATTGCAATATTTACTTAAAATTAAGATCTTTAAATACGATGAACGAATGATGTCTATAATCACGATTAGAACGAACGATGGTTTGCGAGGTATATTGTAACCGATAGCCACATGATTCCCTGAGCATTTTTATTTTGTTGATATTCATAAAGTATTTGTCTAGTCTAAAATGTCAATAAATCGTGTGAGAGATTATGGCCTAAGTCACACTGGACGGTAAACTGTCTACTGTTTTTGGGAACTGCTCTGAAAATACAATACAAAGTACAATATAATATGCATACAAGGTTCTTAAGGCGGTTATATACCTATAGGTCTTTTTGCGGTACCTATTCAGTGTGGAACAGGCCTACTAAGTGAAGTGGGCGATTTCGAAAAGCCTAAAATTGTTCCTCGCTTTATAGCTCTTTAAAAAATTGTTGAAGTGACAAAATTTTATGTTTTATTTTGAATAATTCATAGTATTTATCAACATTCAAACATTTTTTAATTAATAAAGAACGTATTTTATACATGTGAAATTATTACAAGAGGTCGGTTTATGCAAAAAAATTGTGAAATAAATGTTTAGGGCGTAAGAGAAGATAGTGGTCGTCGTGTGAGCTGGTACGGTGGGGTACATTGCTTGCACAGATTTCACGGTACTGGCGATCACGCCCTTACATTGATTACAAGTAAACATTGAACTGATCAATGAGAAATTAATATCAAACATTGAAAATGTTGAATGTGTTCATAACTCGTTTGAAAAATAGGTACAATATAATAATATTTGTTATGCAGATTGATTAAATTATTATGACGTTAATTAATACATTTAAAAACATTTAGTGTTGTTGTTACTATAAAAGTTTTCAAAAACACGTACCATTTAAATTTGAAATGAATTGTAAATTAAATATGAATGAATATATAAATTAATTTTACTTATATTATCGCTTCGCAACACAGGGTATCGAGCAAATTTATATATATAACCTACTAGGTAGCGCTACTGAAAGACAATGTATAACATTGTAGTTCCACGATTTGCCACGCATTTGACGTAGTGGCGCCACTGAGCTAAACGCTATTATGGGTGAGGTCTCCTAAATTCGATTTGTTAATAAGCGTACGAGGCGTTAAGATTATCTCTAAATTAAAAGTACCTAATAACAAAGTTTATAATTATAGTGTTCGTTTATTCGCCTTCTAAAATGCTTTAATGTTAGTTGAAACATAGATAACGCTTTAATTTTATTGTTTTTTAAAATTAAATTATTGATCTGTGTATATAATTGTTAGTGATTGTAAATAGTAGATATTAAAATATATTTATTTAGAAACGCTGTTTGTGATTTATTTTGGTGAGATTATATTTCGGCGGGTCTATTTTGTAATAATGAAATCTAGTTGCAATCTGCTGTCTCGGTTATTGGATTCCGTATGAGCGAGATAGCGCTATAAACTTGATTTTGACAATTTTAATTAACAGAATAGTCCCCCATATCATAGGGCTGAGTCTCATGAAATGAAATGCGATATCGTACCTACTGCAAATTGCGGTTCAGTCCATATGGTCCTACAATATAATGTTTCGGGTGCAATTGTTGAGTTTAAAATGTAATTTATTGACACAGGTCAACGAAGATAAAATATGCACAGTGTAAAACAGGCTACTATTAAATCGACGGCCCCGACGAATAAGCGTACAAGTGTTACACGAAACAAAAAAGAATTAGAGTTATTAATAACGCAAGCGAAAACGCTAGGAAAAGCCAGTTTATACTAGATTTTCCTCGCGGCTTCGCTCGCGTTAATTTTATGACATAGATCTCGTTTGACAACAAAACAACCCATAGCGTGACTTGTGGCGTTATCTGTTGGCCAATACAGCGCCCTCTATAGTAGAAAAATTATTTTCCTATTGGAACGACGTACTTTCACGGGATAAAAAGTAGCCTATGTTGGGCTCTGTACCCCTAACAATATGTATGCAAATTTTCATAATGATCGGCTGCTTAGTCAAGCCGTGAAGGAATAACAAACAAACAAACACACTCACTTTCTCATTTATAATATTATAGTAAGGATATCAGTAGGTAGGTACTATCCGCGCCACGAGAGATTAGATCTTACGAGTACGTGATTTGACTTGCGCGTAGACGTCTTCTATACCAATTTACTAGAACGTCTACTGCACATGTCAAATCACGTACTCGTAAGGTCTCTCGTGGCGCGGATGGTCTAACAACCTTTTTTGCTTTTTGTGTAAGAGCACTTGCATGTTTATACGTCGGGGACATCGAAATTGGTCATAGACATAGGTTTAAAGCACTGAGGACGTGTATTTTTCTATAATACAAAAAAATGTAGTTTCACAATACATTTATGTTAGGCCCAGAACATATTAAACAACTCAAAAGTTGAAACTTAATTTCAAACAAACAATCAATATTAGTAAGTTACGCAATACCTTTATACAATTTTTAGTCACTGATTGGTATAATACTTTATTAATCCTCTACCACTCCTCGACCAAGTAAGACCTCTCTTTACTCCTTACTTAATATCTTCCTGTTAAAAGTTGGCATCATCTCAACCCATGGGCGGCTGTGATCATAGATAGTTTGCCAAGGGTTCCCAATAAAAAAATATTATAAAGAAATTGCGATATTTTGTCAATTTATCATTTACCCTGCTTTGTAGGAAACTGTTTGTTCATATAATAATATCACCATATTTTATTCACAAACTAAGCAAGGCTTGAAGCCGCGTCTACTTCTGATAGTGACTGGCTGGTTTCTATAGTCTAATAAAAATATTACTAAATGTTTTGAGTCTCGAGCTAAGTATGAAACTCAAAACTCGAGTTTTTGTAATTAGTGTCTTCTGGGCCTAACAAGTTGTGCTTTAAGTTGCGTTGCCTTTAGTTATCGAAGACTATGCGAATTATAAATTGAAAGTATAAATTTACACATATAAATAAATTGTGTAATAAAGAGAAAATAAATAATATTGTTTTTTTTTCTATGGCTGTTTTTTCTTTTATATCAAAATCCTATTCATTACAGCCATTAAAATCGTACCAAAAAGCATTGTTTTCGGTGAGCGTAAATTGTCGGAAGAGTGGACGAGGTAAGCACAAGACCGAGCGACTGATTAGATGGCTACACTCGGCATTGAGTAGCTGAAGGGCTGAAAAAGAAGGAGATAGCTCGATAGATCTCGCTCACATATTTTTTTTTAATTTTTATTATTTAAGTATGAATGTATAATTCCTACTTAAGAATTAATATTCTAGCGATTGGCTAATTAGTAATTTAATAGTCTAAGAATATTGTCCATCGACTTATCTTAGTGTCTATTAATTGAAGCACTTTGTTCATGTGTTAAATGTTATTGCACTATCACTAGTATGGTTTTCACTACACTACACTAACTCAAAGGGTTTAGTTCTTTTGAGCCTTCTCACTAGGTCTGTGTTATCGAGAAGCTGGGTTGCCTCAGGATTCACATGATGGCGAAGTCTTTGTTCATGAGCTTCTGCACACTTTTGAATCACTTTATCTACGAACTCCATTTTAAGATCCCGATGGAGATTGTCATTTGTGAAGTACCAAGGTGCGCCTACAATGCCCCTAAGTACTTTATTTTGGCTCACATATAATAATAATAATATTTATTCATAAACTTATGTTTATGAATTTCCTCACAGTGTAGAACTGTGAGGAAATTCACGTGTTTAGTATGGCAGCTTTCTGCATGTTAAATAATATTTATTCATAAACTTATGTTTACATTAATTCACTTTTGATTGGGATTCTCTTTAAAGTATATAAATACCTGTGTTTGAGAACCCCGCTCTTCCATACCTCTATAACATTAACTTAAAAATAAACAACTTGATGATAATAGATATACAAAATACGTGAGAAAGCAGTACGTTCAACATTTTGGTGTTACGGAACAAGTACAAGTTGCCAAATCGTATCCTTTGTATTTAATTATTGTCATTTAATGACCGTACTGTTTTTACAATATTTGTCTATGAAATCTTTATCAAGTCAAGAGGCAGGGCCTTGGCATTGAAGCCTGATAACGCAGTTCGTGTTATGTTGGTCAATCTTAACGGCCATGACACCCGATTAGTTGATTACGCACACCAACAGTCCAGATGTATGGACTGCTGGCCTTGGTCAATTATTTAAAAGTTTATTGACATTTTATTCACATATAATATTTTAATCATTTAAATTAGATTCCGGATATTTTATTTGTTTTATCTTACAAATATTTACTAAAGCTACAAGTACCTACCTATGTTATTTTTTATGTAATTTACCAATGGGTTGGGAAGTACGGTAGGCCTCCATTATTTTATGTTTTTCACAGTTTAAGAGGCATTGATATCCTTGGTCGTATTGCCTTGCACAAGCAAGCCTTTGATAACTTGAGAGTAGATGGCGCTCTATAAATTGTATGAAATATACAAATATACATATTATTTATCTAATTATGTCTGATTGAATAAGACTTACAATTTAGCGATTTTCAAGGCAAGAGTGAACAGCATTTTTTGAGTTTGCGTGTACCAGCCTAGACCTCATCTCTGCTTAACACCAGGCAGGATTGTGGTCAAACGCACTCAAATTGATATTTTAAAAAAATTGTGAATATAAAAAAAAAAAATTGGAAATGTTAAACTTGACTTGACCGTTTAAATTATCAACCACTTTCACCCCACCACTGGAATGGATTTTCATTCGAAGAGATAAAAGAAATGACAAAATATAAATAAAAAATATAATTAGTCATATAGTATTCTTAATAACCGTGCTGTTGGTAACCACCGTGATGACTGCCGTGTCCTCCACCGAAGCCGGAGTCACTGTGTCCGCCATATCCGCTTTGGCTTCCATGACTTCCGTGACTTCCACCGAATCCAGAGTCGCTAGGTCTTCCATGTCCGCCACCGAAGCCGGAGTCGCTGTGTCCACCTTGGCCAAAACCACCTTGGCCGTGACCACTTTGGCCAAACCCACTTTGACCACCTTGAAATGAAATGAATTATTATAATTTAAGTTTTAATTAAAATATTTGACAACATTATAGTAATTAATCATTAGAATTTCAGAAATAAAATGACCACTGCTAAAATATATGATGAAACAAGCCCACGGTCTTACGGATTTTAGGGTTCCGTAGTAAACTATGTCTGTCTATCTGTCCTCGGTCTAGCGCCTCTAAGCTTGATGCAAGAAAGCTGTAATTTGGTACGTATACGCATATTAACAATGCTAACAAAGAGGTAGATCAAAATTTAGAAAAAAATATTTTTTTGGTGTGTACATGTAAAGTGGGAATTATTTTTTTTTGCGCGCAACAACATTTTCCGATACAATGATTTGTTTGCGAATTATTTAC
This sequence comes from Endotricha flammealis, assembly GCA_905163395.2. Lineage (NCBI taxonomy): Eukaryota > Metazoa > Arthropoda > Insecta > Lepidoptera > Pyralidae > Endotricha > Endotricha flammealis. The sequence goes on along the minus strand of LR990870.1, from coordinate 4,491,262 downwards.
ATTTATTGTGCCAATTTTCGTTTTGCACAGTGAGTGGTCCCTCCACCTCTATCTCCGAAAGTCTTGTGTTTACAAATTGGAAAAAAATCATGGTAGTACAGGTAGTAGGTACTCTACATAGTGAAGAACCTACAAGGAAAACTATAACGGTTAGGTAGGCTCTACTAGTTATCGAGTAATAGCCGACGAACTTATGAAGTATTTCTTTGACGAAAACGTACAAATGTCATAGCATAGAATATGGGATTGTACTTATCTGCAAGCAAGAAATGAGTAGCCAATACAGAACCTTACATTGTGCGTGGCCCGACACGTACTTGCCCGGTTTTTTCACTTTCGCTTTCACTGAAGAAAGTTCCATATTTTTACTGTGAAAGCAAGAAAAGAAGTGAATTACCTTGACCAAATCCACCTTGGCCGTGTCCTCCTTGGCCGAAGCTGGTATCACCATATCCTGGACTTCCACTTCCGAAACCACCTCCGTTTCCACCGCCAAAACCGGAATCATGTCCTTGGCCAAAACCACCATGACTTCCCTGATTGCCGTAGCCACTATCACCGTAGCCACCATGGCTTCCACCGTAAGATGGGGCTCCTAAAAACAACAATAAATGTACTTATTTGATTTAGAAAAAAAAGATAAACTAAATAAATAAACAAATACATTATTAATGTATGTTTTCTACTAGTCTAGCACTAGTCTACTTCTCATAAACCTTTTTTTGTTTGTTTGTTTAAAGTCAGGAAAATGCATTACTGCATGTCCCGCCACTTGGGGAAGGGATGGGGGTTTGTCGGGATCGCCTCTCTAGCCAATGAGGGATACCGACTAAAAACCTGACTGTCTGCCACCTTCTCCGCCTTAAACCACAAACCACATTAAACGGATGCGGTTTTTACTTAGGTAAGTAGTTATTTTTCCATGGATATTTTTTGTAACAAAATTTTATTTTTTCATGGGAGCAGGAACAAACAATGGCTTCTTCGATGTCGAAAAATCATTCAATGAATAATCTAACTATTCTAACTGATAGATCGCTATCTAGATCTTATTATTTTGTGAAACAGGCTCTTACTTAATGATAATTACTTAATAAAATGTTAATTTTTAAATTATTAAACGATTTATTATAAAGGTTGCCTATATAGATAGTATATTTTTATTAATGCCTAGTATAATAAAATAATATTAATTCCATACGTTGATAAAACCTGATTTTGTTCAATAAATATCTAATATATAAGCAGGTACCTAATAAATCTTTTTAAACAGAACAAAATTAATATGATTCTAAAATATTAATATTGTCAATATTAAATGTTTAGTTGCTTATACTAGCCCCAAAAAATAATAAAACCCGTTATTATCGATTTATTATTATTTATTTTCGACATTATTTATATAGGTACTTTACTGGTTTACTGCTTTAAAAACTCAATTATACTTAATGTAATTTTTATACAAAATTACGTGTATATATATTTTTTTGAGATCTAATGTGTATAAGTCCCGAATAAACTTTTTAGACACCGTCAAGTCTATAGTCATTCTGAAACACCGCTGGCAGGAGTTGGTTCCAAATCTTTACTGATTTGATTTGATTAGAATAAATAACTTACCGTGGCATGCTACAGCCACCAACAGAAACAAACACGCAATCTGAAATTGAGAAAAATCTTATATTAGGGCATTCCATACATTGTAAAGAATTTTTGTTTTGTACACTGTATTCATATAACAACAACTTCAGTCAGTTTATGGAAGGGTGTAGCCTGCGCTTAAAGCTCCGTGTTTCACAGGGTTAGGTACGTTTTTATGCCACAAAGTTGGCAAACAAGCATACGGCCCGCCTGATGGTAAGCGGTAAGCATCACCGTAGCCTAACGACGCTTTCAATACCGGGGGTATCTCTCACGCGTTGCTAACCCTCTCAACCCCCCCAAGAGGAACTCTGGAGACCTTACTCACCGTAGGAATACAACATGGCCGAGACCAATGCTATTTGGCTACGATCTTCTGTAAGGTGCACTAAAGCTCACTTTTTCGACTATTGTCGAGAGACCACATCATAAAACTAACGCGGCAAATACAGCCTATGTTATCCTATACCTTTCCAATAGTGAAAGAATTCTTGAAATGGTCTAGTAGTTTTTGATTTTATTCGTTACAAAGTAAAATACAAATCTTTCCACTTTATAATAATAATATTAGTAGATAAAATCTAGACTTACTCTGAAAGCCATATTGGTAGCTCTGAATATCACAGATATGTATACTATTATTGATTTCTGAAGTTTGAAACAGTGTTTATATAGAAACCGTTATCATAGAATTGAGATGACCCCCGACAATCTGTCTAATACGTACTCATTCAATTACAGGAATTATGATAACTAGTAAATATTCCTAATAAATAATTCAAATATTGGGTCAACAAAACAAAATATTTTTTTTCCCTGCAAAAATAATTGAAAAAATTGAGGTATAGGTTGAGCCCCGTTTCCAATTTGTTATTGTTGCCGGGAAAAAAATGTTTTTCTTTTGTCGACCCAATGTTTGAATTAAGTATAAGTGCACATAATATAAACAATCTCATTTCAGAAGGACTGCTGTACACGGGTAGAGTATACGGTAGAGTAGCGCGGTAGAGTACTAACTATCCCACTAACTATACTAATGTAGACAGCATTGGTATAGTAGAGCAGCTAGCACCAGGGGCAAGCTACTCTACCACTTACCTTCCCCCACCCCGGTGTCTACTCTACTCTACCGTACACCGAGTCTACTCTACCGTACACTGAGCCATGTAAACGGTTAGTTAGTAGAGTAACAAGTTAAGTTAAGTTTATTAGTGCGTTCCTTACATTTTCTCGAGTGACGTTCAAGGTGTGTACTCTACTTACAAAATGTAAATTTACGTGTAGATAGTTACTTCACTAAAACTGGTAGAGTACTTGGAATGGTAGAGTAGTATGCTAGTTGACTCTACCCGTGTACAGCATGCTTACGAGGGAGGAGACTGGGACTAGAATAGAGAGAGATAGAGACAGAGAGAGAGGGACTAACGGGATTAGAAAAATATGAGTTGATTAAAAAACTTACCCTAATATGAGTAAATAAACTTAGGGAAGTATATTTTCACATATACATATAATCACATATATATAATCTGACGCAAGTAATTCATCACTTTGCAGACATCTGTGATTGTAATAAGATAATTTTATGACGAAATAAGTATTTATATCAAAAATAATGCTAATATAGTAAAGTGACCTGTTAATTTTTATGTCAACAGTATATTTATTGGCGAAAGTGGTAGTAAAAAAGCTGCATTACTTACACGTTTTGTTTATTATTTATTAAGAATACTTATAGGCTAATCTAAAATAAAATTATAAATGAGTACTAACTAAAATTGTGCAAAACCGTTCCATGCGAAAGGACCTCGTACAAAATCACCATGTCCGAAACCGCCGTGGCCAAAATAAGCCGGTCTAAAACCACCTTCTCCGAAGCCGTGACCAAATTTATTTTGTCTGAAACCATTTGAACCGTAACCGCCTTGGACGAAACTATTCTGTCCTAAACCTTGGTCAAAATTACTCGGTCCGAAACTGCCGTGGTGAATGCCAAATTTTTTTTCACCTGATCTGATATTACTGCTAGGATTCCCACGGAATTCATAGTCGTTCGGTTTAAAAAGTTTATTTTGAATATCATTCCGTTCTTCTTCCGGTTTTTCAACAGAGTTTGAATTATTACCGTGATTCATACCACCCCATCCAAATGCTCCGGGACGGATACCCCATCCAAGACCACCGGGACGGTTACCGCCCAATCCAAAACCACCGGGACGGATACCGCCTGCAAAGCTATTGGGGTGAATACCGTCCCATTCAAAACCACCGGGGTTAACACCATCCTGTCTTATTTCTTGAGGACCAATGGGTCCGAATCCACCGTGGATACCGTCTGGACCAAATCCACCATGGGGAATATCGTCTGGGCCAAATCCGCCGTGAATACCACCGGGTCCAAATCCACCGTGAATACCACCGGGTCCAAATTCACCGTGGGGAATGTCTTCTGGGCTAAATTCACCGTGGGGAATATTGCTAGGTCCAAAACCGCCATGAATACCACCGGGTCTAAAACCGCCGTGAATACCGCCTGGGCCAAATCCGCCATGAATACCACCGGGTCCAAAACCGCCTGGACCAAATCCACCATGGGGAGTATCGTCTGGGCCGAATCCGCCGTGGGGAATATCGCTGGGTCCAAAACCGCCGTGAATACCGCCTGGACCAAAACTGCCGTGAATACCGCCTGGACCAAATCCACCGTGGTGAATACCGTCAGATTCACTCTCCTTGCTGTTCCTTTCAATACTTTCTTCTTTTATTTCCGTTTCAGAACTTTCTTCTTTTATTCCCGTCTCAATACTTTCTGGCTTTAAATCATATTGACTTTGTTCAACGCCAGTTTCAACTTGGGAACGTCTGAGATTATAGCTAGGTAAACCTGGAACAATAAAAATACTTGATTAATTTATGTTTATATAGGTAGGTATTTACATAAATAAAAAGAATGATGATATAGTCCTCTTGATATGTTGAATAAAAATGCATAAAAGTTTAGTTTATTTTTAATATTTTTCATTTATTTTCCACCTTATACAAGATCGTAGCCAAATAACATTGGTCTCGGCCATGTTGTGTTCCTACGGTGAGTAAGGTCTCCAGAGCTCCAACTTTTTACAGGGTCGTCAACGCGCGAGTTATACTCCTGGTATTGCAAGCATCCATAGGCTACGGTGACAGCTTACCATCAGGCGGGCCGTATGCTTGTTTGCCACCTTATTAGTATAAAAAAAATGAAATAGATTTTACGTACCGTGACATAAAACTGCCAAACCCAATATTAAGGCGGCAATCTGAAAATTAAAAATAGATTATTCATATAGCAATTCGATTTGATATTTGATTGACACATTCTTGGACACAACGCCATCTAGTTCCAGTTCCGAATCACAGATAACACATTACCCTCAAACAGAGCAAATCTTGTACTATGCTCACTAGCTAACTGATAAATATGGCTTGTGTGTGCGGTATTGGAACCGGCGATCCTTAGGTTAAAGCAGCCATTGTTAGCCACTAGACTACTGGGAAAGAGAAGTTATAAAGAAAAAAAGAAGTTAAAAATACTTACCTTTCCAGCCATGTTTGATCTCTTTGTTCTCCCAAACCCAAATCATATCAATTTCTCTTGCATCTGCTATACATATACGCCTGCTAAACATTTAAGATTATCAATCTTCAAACCTTTATCAGCGATAAGGATTACGCTACTTTTATCTTTTATCATTCTTTCTAAAATTTTATCATGAAAGCATTGAAAGTGACTAACGTATAGTTAATCATCTTGGTCTATTGCCTTTTGAGGCCATTCTTTATCCCACGAGTGTAGGTCGTCCGTCGCCAGCTACGGACTCGATGGTCGCCGTAGACGGCAATGGCGGCGGGACGACCTAGGCAGACCTAGAGCCTGCCGCAACGTCGTTTTGTATTTATTACGTACTAGCTGACCCGTGCCCACTTCGTTGGGCATAATGTTAATAATCCTTTTTTAGTACAGGCGTTCGTAAGAAACGCTTTCATTCGACCGTTTTTTCCCCGATTTACTTTGCAAAACCGACTACCACGTAAAAGCCTCTTTATTTTTCGGTTTTTTATATAATCTATGACACTCAGTAATAACGTGGCTTTCTATGGATGAAAGAATTTTTAAAATCGGTTCAGTAGATCCCGAGATTATCCCTTACAATTTAACAAATATACAAACACACAAACTTTACTTCTTTATAATATTAGTATAGAAGTATAGATTAAAGTAAAAAAAACTGAAATGTGTCCATATCTTCTGATTTGGTCCTATTTTCATGTGTCTTTCACATTCCATCTGTTATACAGGAAGTTGACGATAGGTGAGTTTTGGGTTTTTTATTAGTCAGCGTTATCGTTCAAGTAGGACGGATGCTGTTAGGCTAAAAGCTAGATCATCTCTCAAGATAATTGGGATTTTCACACAAACGTCATCTAATATCAGATATGTTTAAATTATATTCATTGGTACTTTATAGGGGTTTATCAATTACGTACTTTTCAAACAGTTTCCGAAGATGATTCACGCGTTGCGCCTATAAATCAAAATAAATCTCGTGCAGGATATACTTTTGTATTTAAAACGATTATTTTAGTCTTATTTTGAAAGGTATATAATCCTTTATTTCATTAATTCATTACGGACAACGCAGACGACACACATGTCATAGTGCGTTCAAGTCTGCGGCGCAAAAATCCGGACTTTTCACAGACTCAACGCACACGACGCCGCCGCGACGTACCTACTTACTTAAGTACATCTATTTTATACGCGCAGATGGCAGACAAAATGTGTGTTGTATTGATTTGATTGAAAAAATAATTAGGAACCTGCGGGGCAACCATGAAACTGTCCATCCGAAACAACGTAATGCGTAGTTCTGTCAAAGAAGACATTACTGTTAGAGAAACGTCCAAAACTGGTTAGAATTCAACGAAACTTCAGTTTAATATACATACTTATAAGAATATGTCTCGAATCTCGATGGTATTATGTATTTTAGTAACATAGTATAAAATCAAACCGCTTACGCTGATCATAGGATCTACGGAAGCGAACTGGGAAGAAAACTCAATTTTAAAAAGAAGAATCTAATTTTTACTGATAGAGGAAATGGAAGAATCATAAAAGATCTAATTAGGTCCTATTTAGTATTGGTATCCGTTATTTGTATACTACTTGCAGTGTTGTTTTATTGTCTGAAAGCGATGGTTGTGCCAAAATATGTTAACAGTAGATTATTTTTGCTCCTGTATACTTGCAATAAAAGATTAAAGATTTGGGATTTTCATATCACACTTAAGAGATTCTGACGGTAACAACAATAAATTACATTCGTTTATAGCAGAGAGCTTTCCCAAAAAATATTAGATTTTTTTATGTTACAAAGGTGGCAAACAGGCATATGGCCCGCCTGATGGTAAGTATCACCCTAGCCTATAGACGCTTGCAATACCGGGGATATCACTCACGCGTTGTCAAAATTCCCAAAAGTGGAGCTCTGGAGACCTTACTCACCGTAGGAACACAACATGGCCGAGACCAATGCTATTTGGCTACGATCTTCTGTAAGGTGGAGGTCCTTCCCCAGACGGGTTGCTTCGATTTGAGCGGGTAATCCGCTGTGTCCTACCTCTCTTAAAAGTAAGTCATCTTGACTTGTGTTCACACCGCAGTTACTTTTTGTGGAGCAACGTTTCCAAGTGTTAGTGGGAAACATCCAATAACAAAGTTATTTGAAAAGTCGCAAATGTTGAAGAATGCTACTAGAATGTTAGGTACCAAAAGTTATGGTGTTGAATTATGTTGTTCCACAAAAAGCAATTGCGGTGTGGGTGCACGGTGAAGTGCCGGTTAGCCTATTCGTCAACGAAACACCGAAAGACAAATATATGTCAAGTTACCGGCAAAATCCTAAAACTGTCAGGTCAAAATTAGCTAAATCGTTCCAGCCCACAGCCATTCTCGATTTATTGCGAAACTAACGAACGTAAATTCATTTTATAATTATTGTAAAGATGACGATGGGACCCAAAAAAGAAGGAAAAAAAATAAAAAAATATCTAACTTCTAAAAAAAATATGTACCTCAAAAAATTTTATACATGTTTTCTTGGCGTCTTATTAAGCCTATACTCCAACTCTACTTCCTTGCCCCTAACGCGACTCTCTGACCGTACTTACTAAATAATTACCTGAATTCTAGAATCAGGATACTTATTAATAAAACACCAAATAAATATTAACTATGAGTATTTAATAAAAAGTAAGTACGCAATATAGTATTAATAACCGTGTTCTTTGTAACCACCTTGGTGTTGGCCTTGTCCTCTACCGGAGGCGAAGTTACCCTGGCCTTGGCTTGGGAAGCCTCCACCGTGTCCACCACCGAATCCAGCATCACCCCCATATCCTCCCTGTCCTTGGTTTCCGAAGCCACCCCCTTGTCCACCTCCGAAGCCAGAGTCAAATCCACCCTGTCCTTGGTTACCGAATCCGCCTTGTCCTCCTTGACCACCTCCGAAGCCTGAGTCACTATTAAGTCCGCCTTGGCCATGACCACCGTGTTCCCCATGACCACCATGGTCACCATGACCATAATGTGGGGAAGCTAAGGAATAAAACAAAGTGGAATTATTATTTAAAATAACGTAAGTACATACTTATTACTTTAGAAGTTTAGACCTAAAGTAAGTCGCAAGAAGCCGCTTGGCTTGATGCCAACCGGTTTTGGGGGTGGCCTATGCCCACCAGTGGACTTCTTGTGGCTGAGATGATGATGATGGTGTAGCACTAATATAAGTTATTTATAATAACTTGTGCACAATTCATCGAATCCCAGGTTAAGCTAAGTTTGAACCTACTTGTGTTATAGGCACTAAACAATGGATACTAGGTATATTGTAACGAGGTGCGTTTCGGAAATCGAACCAGGGGCGGCACCTTGGTTAACAAGGGAGGCGAGGGAAGTCCCTCTATAACACCCAGACTGATGGTAATAAACAAGTACAGAGAGCTAAGAATTATGAAGACAAATTATTAATCTAACATTGTTAATAATCGTATGAAACTATGTAATTTCATTGTATAACATGAACAGCAATGACACGCTGTATCCGCCGCTTAAATTTTAGCATTAACACATTAGAAAAGGAATACCTAATTTATTAAATAGTATTTTGTATCATAACTTACCATAGCATGCCACCGCCAGTACTACGACCAAACACGCAATCTGAAATGAAAAGATTCACTCAAAAAAGAAATTATTTAGGAAATAGGACGAAAAAGCACGGTTCCCTCTTATTTGGATATCTGATAAATTCGTAAATATTGCATCATTTTTTAAAAGATTCACTCAATAAAAAATATTAAAGTATTTAATAAATGCTAATGGTATTAATTGGTAACAGCAGATTCTTTTTTGTAATATCTGTTAAATTCGTCTATTGCATCATTTTCCCCGAGATATTATTTTAATACAATTAAAGAGGTTTTTTTTCTGTTACGATCTCTTTCATCATCTGTGGATAATCCGTCATATAAACTGGTAGTTTTTTTGACCGTTCTTATATGGTTTTGGTCGTTTTCAGTAGACAAATAGGCTAACCGGAATCTAACCGCTAGTGGTGAAGGGACTTCATTCTTCTGTTATATCCAAAAATAACCAAATTTTCCTTAATTTTCTTATTGGTTTACACTTACTTTGAAAGCCATTATGTCTCTTATGCAACGTGGGTTCAATTACTAAGGATACTAAAGAATTACAGTATTTATATAGACAAATTGTTATCACACACATTGCTGCTCGCGATGACCCCTCGGGAAGTATTTTTAATAAATATTATTGTACTTTCATGAATTATTATATGGAATACACGTGAATGCGCACGTAAATATACTGACACTAATTAAGGTTTGCAGCTTTGTTTGTGTGGAGTTGACATTTTCTCATGGTCAGTGATGTAAGGGTGCATCTTTCTGACGGAAAATGCGCCGCGTCTTATTCATATCAGAACAGACAAATTCATAATAAAACACTTAACCTTTCACACTCTACCGATGATGCGTTAGTAACGAGAGTTAGCGTAGTACTGTCCGATTTCATTAGTTTAATATTTAGTTAGAGTTGTGTGCTAGTATGGTCTGTCAAGAGCACCTAGATATTACAGTCCAATGCCGATCGAACGGAATTATTTTCAAGAATAAATACGCAAAAGAGGGTGATTAAAAAAACCCAGGCTCCGGTGCAAAAAAATTGTATTCGAGATTTTAAATGATATTTATAAATTCTATTCTAAACTTTTTTTTTTGCTTATAACGGTTTGTAGGCGTTTATATTAAAATCTTCGGGGCTACTATGAAATTGTCCATCACAAACAACGAAACACGTAGTCCTGTCAAAAAAAAACTATTTAGACTAAGGTTCAAAACTGATTAGAATTCAACGAAACGTCAGTCATGTTTCCTTTCATGATTACACTTTATTGTGGGTTTTAAAAAAATAATTAACCTCGTTTGATATGTATGTTGGTGCCCGATTCTACTAACACAATAATGAAGAAGAAAAGCATTTTTAGTTTTATATGCCAAAAAATTGTACAAAAAATTACGAGAATAACCGTGTTTTTATTATTTTTCTATCTTCAAAACTGACCGAGATATTTAAGTGCAAAGTTACCATTTTCGGTCGAGCCGCTGAGCGAGCGCGATATCGTCGATGACGTCACTAGGACCATATCCGCGCGAGCGACTCAGGGATTCCAAGCATTTACCCGAATGTGCCTGTCGCGCGCGGAACTACTGTGTTAATTTTATATAAGAAACAATAAAAACATCATGAGTTCATCAACTAAATATTGTATTGTGCCCCAGTGTAAAAATAAGGCCTCAAAAACACCCGAAAAGTTGTTTTTTTACGTGCCTAAGAATCCTAAAATTAGAAAAAAAATTATAATGCCGTCGCATTTATCCATCTTCTCGTCAGAAGAGCACATCCATTGGGACTACAAACGTCAGCATATTGTTGTGATACTTGTGATTGTGAGGATCATTCATTTTCTACTCTATTCTATTCTAATGAGTCCAGGTTATAAACAATACAAAACACAGAATGAAGTATAGTTTTTACACTGAGTTAGGTTTATTTATAACAGCTGTTTACACTTGATTTAATATTACGAAAGTAGGTAGGTATGAAAAATGTAAAAACGCGGGGAACGGGGTAGACTCGGTCGCTAGCAGGGTGGTAGCAGGCGCTAGTTGACGATCTGTTGTATTGTATGTATGAAATCGAAATCATTTCCAAATAATCTCGATATCAGCCGTGATTACAGTACGCGCACAAGTGCTAGACCTAGTCACCTATATGGGCTTACTAGCACATGCGCGCGGACTACACATATACCTCGCATAATACGTAGAAATGATATTTTACTAGCTGTTACCCGCGGCTCCGTCCGCGTGGTCAAGGCAAAATGCCAATAATTTTTCCATGGGAATCTCTTCATCCCGTGGGAAAAAAGTAGCCCATGTCACTCTCCACTTCTACAGACCTTAAACTATCCCCAAAAAAAATTATTACTTTCGACGTGAAAGAAGGACAAACAAACAAACACACTTCACATTTTATAATATTAGTATGATAGGTACCTAAGTACCTACCTACCTTTTCATTTTAACTCCGCGAATTTCAGCTGCATCAAAATCTTTATTTCTTATAAAATATTCTGCCACCATCATATCGTAGACTATGGGAAGGTTGTCGGATTGGCCTTTTTGAAATCCTTCTTCCATTTTAGTTCAAACAATAATATACTTAATACACTACATAATTAATCAGCATTATTTAAAATCAATAAAAAACACCAGAGCGCACTAGAGCAAGCAACTTTTACCCGCGAAAATGTACTACGGACGTATGAGCCGGGCGCCCCCGACGCGCCGTATGGATGCGATGACGTCACGCGCTGTTCGCGGGGACGACGAAATTTAAAAAACCTGCGTAAACTTCCCAAGCTTATAACTTCGTTAATATTGCACCGATCGATGTGAAATAAAAACTAGAATAATGTGTAAGGTGTAGACTTTTATTCTACGTACTCAAAAGTGTAATATTGTAACCTTGTTATCTTCTCCATTGCACCAATGGACTCTCAATGGTGTCTCAATCGTTTCTCAAAAGAATGCCGATAGTGTATCTGTGGAATAGTTCTTGACATTTGTTATGGACTTAAACAATAACATATAAAATTATTAATCCTAAAACAAAACTGCAGATTGATGTATTTTAAAATAATAACAATGTACAGACACGCAAAATATATTTATTTTATTATTATGTGTTGATAAGATATAGGTTATAGGCCTGGAGGCCATCAGTCCAGTTACGGAGAGCAAATCTGTAGTTTTGCGATACCTTTACCTAACAAAAACATTGAAAAGTAGAGCATAGTAAGTTTCCGCTTAATGCGGAACTCTGGCGGAGGAAAGAAAGAAAATAAAGTGATGAAGAATTGGGTGGGATGGCTCTAATCAAATGGTGACCAGGACGAAAAGATCGGCAAGGGTCGAAGTGCTGCTAAAGAAGTGAACAAGTTCTAGTAAAATAAGTGTCTGTCGTCCAGTCTTGAGATATGTGTACAGTATAAGAGTCGCAGTTCAGGTACGAACCTGGTTGGGAGTGGTAGGACATGAAGAGATGATGAAACACAGGACATAATAAAGTCTAACGGACAATGAACTTGAGGACAATGTGAGTGATAAAACGTAAATTGAAACTAGACAGTAACCTTTATTTGAATCATGGAGATTAAATGACAAAGGAAAACCACACCATTTAATAAATTACATGAAGGTGGTAATTGTATCAAATATTAATAAACTTTGTTTATGAGGATGAATCAATAAAATACGTTTTATTTTGCTGAATCTCTTTATATGTACTATACTTATTAGTGATTTATTTTTGAGCTAAAGTAAACTCTGATTTCTATGGTCATTTGAAAGGATTACACTTTCATTATCAGGTTGGCTAGAGCAAAGCGTAACCCAGAAGGTCGTTGCTTTTGTAATAAAATATATTTCTAGTATTTTCGATGTTGATTTTCATTACCCCAAGTGCCAAGTTCCGCCTAGGGATCTGATACTCCTGGTTTTTCCCAAAATGCACCAGTATTACCGCTGGCAGTTCCACCTACAGTACCACCGACATCACCAGCAGCTTTGACTCGTTTGTTATTCCAATTTCCTAAGAATCCACCGCGAAGATTCCCACCAGATAGACCTGCTGCTTTGCCTGCGATACCAATTCCAGAACCTCCTTCTCTCCCGTTGCGTCCGAGTTGTGCTCCCAAACCAAGTCCAGCTTGTGCAAACCAGTCGCCACCAGCTCTCGCATCCATGTTGATTCCAGGATCATTTTCACCGTTTGAGTACCCAAACTGGGCGTTTGTGTGCCAATTGGTACTCACACCTGCACCAACTTTAGTTTCGGACACACAACAAGGACGAGCTGAAAAATAAAACAAAATTTTATATCGACAAGCCCTAGTTTCCCATAATTAAGATTTTTCAATTTATCCGACCGATAGATAATTTAAACTTATCTTGAAATTGACAGTGTTTTATGAAAAAAAATGAATATTTATTTTTAAAACACATTACCTTCACATCCTATTATGATAGTAGTCACGAAGATGCAGAACAGGATCTTAAAAAAATATATTTTTATCAGACAAATATTGTTTATTCAATCGAATTTTTTTATTTTTGTAAGTAATAACAGTTCTTCATCATTATTATCTCAGCCACAAGAAGCCCATAGCTCGATATATTCCTCACCCAAACGTTTTCAGTATGACCGATTGGCAGCATCAGCAGCGCCCAAAAACCAAATAAATAAAAATATTTACCCGAATTCTGCTATTCATGGTGCTCGTTTTCTATGGCACAAACGTAGGTAGATGTTTCCTTCACACTTCCTATAAGGGTTCTGCAAATAATATTCCCGGTTACATACATTTATATCATATTTTTTAAGTGATTGTTTGAACCTACGATGACCTCATTGAAGTGAATATTAAATGTTAAATTATTTTAAATATAAATCATTTTGTATTTCCATATTATAAATAAGTTCTGTTATACATAGTTCTGATATCATCATGAGTAATGTTTTCCTATTGAACGCATTGCTCTTCTACACTGGACGTCAAAAATAAGTAGTACACTTTTAAAATTGCAATATCTCCTAAACTACAGAAGCTAGACCTTTGAAATAAAAAAAAGTTAAAAGACAATTTAATTTCATTTAATAAAAACTTCATGCATAATATCATTTTTTAAAGATTGACTGAAAAAAACACTTAATAAACAAAAACACTCTTTTTTAACCTGTTGGCTTGTACTTTTGTTTTTTGTTGTTTTCTTTATTGCTGATAAATCAATTGCAATTCGAAAGGAAATGTGTCGTCAGCGAGTAAACTTTACTAAGCATGCCTCTTTCACCAGAAGAATGTGCAAGAATCATAACTTTTCTTGAAGTAGGCATCAGTATGCGTCGTACTGCAAGAACGGTGGGTGTAACTCTAAGAACGATCCAACAAGTAAAGAGAAGGTACGAAGAGACTGGAAACCATCTAAGGAGACCAAGTAATGGCAGACTCAGGTGCACTAGTACCCGAGAAGACCGCTTAATTGTCTCTACTGTGTTAAGAAATCGTCACCTTAATGCAGTTGAGGTCCAGCAACAGCTTCTTCAGACCCGAAGAGACTACGTTAGTGAGAGTACAGTGAGGAGAAGACTTGCTGAAGCCAACCTGAAGTGGTACAGGCCAGCAAATGGCCCCAAACTTGAGACAGGGCATCGAGTAGCAAGACTACGCTACGCCCGTCAACACGTACAATGGGGCGAAGAAGAATGGACAAGAGTTTTGTTCACAGATGAGTCTCGGTTTTCTTTATTCACTTCCGATGGAAGGCGGAGAGTATACAGGCGACCTGGTGAACGATACATTCAAGGTTGCATCTCGGAAAGAGTTCAATACGGCGGGGGCTCTGTACAAGTATGGGCTGGCATCTCTTCAGAGTGTCGCACAGAGCTAGTGGTCATAGAAAATGGCACTCTGACTGGTGAAAGATATGCATTAGAGATCCTTAACGAGAATGCAGGGCCATATTTAGTAAATATGGGTGATGGAGTGATACTAATGCATGATAACGCCCGGCCACACACCGCTCACCTCGTACAAGAGTACGTTCCGGAGGTTGGCATCAGCTTGATGGCTTGGCCATCAAGAAGCCCAGATCTTAACTCGATTGAACACGCCTGGGATGAGCTTGGGAGGGTAGTCAGAAGACGCAGACCACCCCCCGCCACCCTCAGGGGTCTAAAACAGGCCCTGATAGAAGAATGGGTGAATATTCCCCAACACCGCCTCCGAAACTTTGTGTTCAGCATGCCAAACCGGCTCCAAGCTGTCATCAGAGCCCGAGGCGGTAACACAAGTTACCAAAGTGGGAACAAGGCCCAAAACGTAAAAATTAAGTTCTTGATAGTTCCTTCAAAATGGTTTGCTTTTTAGTTTTTTCTTAATTTTCAGTGTAAAACTTTACTAATGCTAAATAAAATATTATTTTAAGAAAACTTTGTTAAATTTGCTATAAAATGACTTTTATTTCAAAACTCTAACTTCTATAGTTTAAGAGTAATTGGAATTTTAAAACTGTACTACTTATTTTTGACGCCCAGTGTATTTTGACTCGCAAAAATCGCAATTCAAGCCGTTAATAAGCTTAGGTAGATACAATCAACAAAAGAAAGGGTTGTTCCGGACCATAAATATGATTGAAGATTTCAAAATATTGCGTTAATGGATTTACTAGAAATTTGTAATTATATATATAGGTAGAACAATATGAATACTATTGATAAATAAATTTTCTAGTAAATCCATGTACGCAATATTTAGAAATATTTGATCATATTTACGGCCCGGGTTAGCCCTTTCCTTTGTTGACTCTACATAGTATTAATAAAAATTACGCTAACCACTTAGTGTTTTCAAAAATTTAAGGGAGCTCCGTAATGCAAGGGAGAGTTGATCGACTATAGCGATAGAGTCTATTCTATAAGAAGATAATTATTAAATGACACGTTGTAATAATGTATGTTGTATGACATGGGACTGTTTAAGAGGTATATTAGAGGTTTCGTCAGAGGTGGGCAACGCATTGGTAGTGCCCCTGGTGTTGCTGATGTCCATAGATTTAGACAGAAGTTACGAGGAGAGGTGTAAAAGGCAACACACACTTCCTCTTGAGATGAGACGAAAAATTGCGGACATAGCTCTCTTGGTAAAAATCGCACAATCCAAAATTGACTCTCCACAACTCCTGTACATGATAAATCTAAGAGTTCCAAACCGGTCTAACGTAAGACGACCTACTACTCTATCTGTTCCGTTCAGTGCAACTAATTATAGAATCAATTCCTTTTTTAATCGATCTGCCAGTTTTTACAACAAGTTGGTTGACGTTCCGGAGTTAGATTTATTTACAACGAAGTCTCACACCTTTAAAAATTTCATATTAAAGGCGTGGTTTGATTTGGCTCCTTGAACTGTACCTGGGTTTTTATTTACGAAGAGTATATTTTACTCGCTTCTTTCTCTTAATAATAATAGTACAATTATAAATAGCATGAAATCCCAAATAATTTTGTAGCTGTTTTTGTAATATTTTTTATAGTTTTTACTCTAGATTTATTTCTTGTTTTCTTGTTCACTAGGTTTTTTACCTACTTTTTGTTGCAGAATCAAACAAGCTTTTTTTTTTAGTATCTATATGCGAAAACTTTGTAAATGAGTACGTTTTGTATACAATTTGTAATTAATTAAGTAGATATATTCTATATATGTTTTCCAAATAAAATTAAAATAAAATAAATAAATAGGCGGCGGTGACCACTTTCCATCAGGTGGCCCGCGTGCCTGTTTGTCTGCCGTCTAACATAAAATAAATAAATAATAATAATAAAGTTTGCTTTATAAGATAATTTATGGTTTTTAAAAGTTTATTTTTTTTTGTAGATTGCGCTGCTTAGTGTTGTGTAAGGAACAGTCACAGATGGCGTTGATCATTTTATAAATGTCACTATGGCGTAGGGTATAGAGAACCGGTACTATCTCAAGGAACCGGGATTTTCGGTACCGGACTATGCTGGAACCGGGATTTCCCGGGAATTTCGGTACCGTCGGGATTTTTTTTCAATACATCAATCAACACCGCCTAGGGATGTTTTGATTTTGCTTAATTTACACATTTTTTGTTAGACATACTTATTTTTAGAAAGCTCATTTATTGGACTAGGTACATGTAAAAGTAAAATAATATTAGATTTATTGCGTAACTATTTTTTTAAAAGTGAAATAATGATACCAGTAACGACTGTATTTGTTTAATACGGTCGTTACAAAGAAAAATAAAAAAATTACTTATGCAGTTTTTTGCAATTATGCGAAAAATCAAATATCAATAAAATATCCCATGATTCATACAATGGTTCTGCATCGATTTTTCATGTCATAAATAAAATCTGGCGACATTACCCAAGTCCTGGTATGATGCTAAAAAGTTGCTCTTGTCGCAAGGCTTGAGGTAATCAAGGTTAAAGTAACGTTAACATGCTACTGGGGAAGTAAGTGAAAGAATGCCATGACCAGAAGCGGAAGGACCATACGCACGAAGACCGATTTTTGCTAACTGATGCGAAAAAACAGCCAAATGTTACGGCAATGCTGTTTCTTCAAATGCTCTCGTCAGAGCACCAGTTGTTTGTGTTAAATAAAAATTGTCAATTGGACACCACTGCTTCTGTCGCTCGCTCGTAACTGACTGAAGGGTTGTGGTGTTAATGTCCGTACGCAGACACCGCGAGTAGTGACCAGCTGGCTTCAGGAGCACGCACGACATTTCGGTCTTAGACTGGCCTGCGCAATCACCAGACCAAAATCCCAAAAAGAACGCATAGAATGCTTCCTCCACAAACATTGAGACTGAAGAGCAATTTTTTTGCATCTTAACAGGACTTGAGACAATTCTTGGGAAAATCGAGACTTCGTGATCTTGATTCGAAGCATAAAAACCGTTTCAGAACCATTGTAAACATAGGTGTTTTGCTGGTCTGTTTGTGATTAGCTGGAGCAGGGATACATATACCCAGTAATCCGGCTAAAGATGTGGTCATAGCATTGGGTACGTACGCCAGCGTTTTCCAAGCGGATGTTCTAGCCATAAAGGAATGTGCAGAAATGGTGCTGACTGACTCCAGGTTGGAGACAAAAAGCACCATTATCTATTCAGACAGCCAAGCGGCAATCAAAGCATTGGCCAAGGTAGAGACCGTTTCAGGGCTGGTCAGTGAGTGCAAGTCTGCTCTCAATAAACTAGCCGAGGTAACGGCGGTCACTGTAGCATGGGTCCCAGGCCATCAAGGAACATTAGGGAATGAAAGAGCAGACGAGCTCGCAAGAGAAGGTGCCAGCTCGAGACCTATAGGACCGGAGCCCCAGCTCCCGATATCAGCCACCGTCACTAAGGGAGTGATAAACGAACTTATGAAATGCGAGGCACAGGACGCTTGGGCAGGGAGTAACAGCTGCAGACAAGCAAAATTGTTTGTAAAAGAAAAGAACCACAAAAGAACCCGGTCACTACTATCATTAGGCCGGGATAGACTGGGCATAGTCATGGGCATCATCACGGGCCATTGCAGACAACAGCATAGATCCCGCTTGTCCCGAATGCGGTGAACCAGAGACCAGCCAGCATTTCCTGGCTGAATGCACACACTACAGCAGGCTCAGGTGGGAAACTTTTGAAGCCGATAGGATCGAAGAAGGAAGACTATGCGACCTAGACACTGGTCGCATTGCGGAGTTCTGCAGAAGGAGTTCAAGGTTTTCGGGGGGGGGGGGCTTCGGGGCCACAGTAACAACCGTACCCACACGGGAATAGGGTGTAATGAGTCCAACAAGCGACTTGAACACCCGCCTGTGCCCCCCAGGCGTCCCACCCTACAATAATAATAATAATAATAAAAACATAGGTGTTTTTAAAGACAACATTTTCTTTGGCAAAATTGCAAAATAGGCATACTTTAGATATTTTTTTTACTTTTTCTTGAAAACATACTCGATCGTTTGTTGACCATCAAAATATATTCGATCGCACGTAGCGTCACTAGCGTCAGTGTTGCCAATTGCCATAAAATTGAATAAATAAAAAAATCCCGAAAGTACCGAAAATCCCGGTTCTTGTATTTCAATTCCCGGTTCTTTTACAGCTATAAAAGAACCGGGAATTCCCGGGATTTTCGGTACCGGGATTTCCCGGTTCTATACCCTACTATGGCGTGGTGTGGTTTTTTAACCGATGTGAACAAAACAAAATACCAAGCCTTAAAGAAGCATACTATATCGAGTATTCATGAGGAGTACCTACTTAGTTTACCTTACTATTAATGAGAAACATCTAGACCTCATCGATTGTGGTCAAACGTACTCAAATATATTATGTAAAAAAAGAAAAAGAAAATTATCAATATGATTACTCTTATTGACAGGATTTAATGAATAAATAAAAATAATCCAGTAAGCTCTGTTTGTGCTAACAATTTATTAAAATTTCAAAGATTCGTAAATTCGTAAGTTTAAACTATTTACATGACCAGTCCAAAATCTACCGAGGCCTGCCGCTAACCATTTCTATGGAAGGTGTCGAAATGGATGTAGAAATCTGGTTGTTTACAGGAAATTCATCACTGGAATAATTTTGTCGGTTGTTTATTTAGTGTTTGCCACCATACCCGTAGCCACCGCCATAGCCGTATCCACCATAACCACCGTAGCCCAGACCTCCGAGGCCGACGCCGCCGACGGCGACCGCGGGTCCCGCTGCGACAACACCGCCATGAACGAGGCCTACACCACCGCCGCCTAATAACAGAGCTCCGTCATGGGCGGTCCTGGCGACTGAATCAGCGATGGCTTGCGCCTGAGCAGCGCTACTGGCTACAGCGGCGGCTTGTGCCCTAGCTGCGTTGGCAATACGCGCTGCTTCCACTGCGCGGGTATTTGCAATAGCGATTGCCTGGACACGAGCAGCATTAGCCAGGCGTTCGGCTTCTACAGCGCGAGCGAGTTCATATGAGCTGGCCGCAGCAGCGCGTCTTGCGGCCTCAGCTGCTCTTGCGTTTTCATAAGCTGCAGCTTGTGCCCTCTGCGCGTTAGCAATGCGTGCTGCATCGAGAGCCTGTGCATTGTTGATGGCGTTGACTTGTCCTGCTCTTGCAGCAGCTTCAGCTGCACGGGCGCCTTGGATGGCAGCTGCGGCTGAGTTGGCTATTTGTGTTGCATGTACTGCTTGGGCGTTTTGAATAGCGCTGAGATGTGCCGCGCCCGCTGCTCCAGCGCTGTTAAGACCAGCTCCACTGCCTATGGCGGGGCCGACTACGGCTGGTCCGGCAGCGATGACGGCTCCGTGGCCCAAGCCGGCGCCGTAGCCAGCTCCAACCAATCCGTGACCGAGTCCGATGTGGCCTGCGGCTAACACAGGGCCCACTATGCCCGATTGCTCAGGGCGAGAGTCTGTAGCTTTGTCTCGTACGGCATCTGTGAATTTTTTTTGCTTAGTTATACTTATCTATTATTTTTGTATTATACGACTACTAATATTATATACTACACTTACTCTCTCCATGGACTTGGGCAGCCACTGCGAGCACAAAGAGAATCTGGAAATATTTTTGTTTTTTCAGTATTATTAATTAATACAAGTCAAATCTCTTACTTTTTGTCATGTCAATCTTTTACTTTTTGTCATTTCCAAACTACATTAAAATTCTAACGAGAGATTTTATCATCCAGGAAAAATAGATATTTAATTTGACATTAATGCCAGGCAAGCTGTTGTATAGGTCTTAAAAACGTCACAATAAATACTACTTATATGAAAAGTTCCCATCGATCCGCTTGTGTGAAGTTGTGTGTTGATTTTATTAGTTTCAGATCAAAAAATTATTCATTTTTGAGTATCTCTGAAACGGTGACTATTCAATGATCATGAAATTGAGGATCACACGTCAATTTCATCATGAAATAAAATGAGATAAATCTGTTAAATCTAGAATGTAACTTCTTCAAAATTCATTGTTTAATGTTTCCTTACCGTAAGTCGAGACATTTTCTTTTATTAGCTACACACGACTAAATCACACAGTTCAGTGCAATTATGTTGCATTACATCAAAACGCACGCACTTTTATACTGGCCTGAAAAAAAATTTGCATCGAATTAACAATTATAAACAGGCGTACAAAGGCGCCCTATTTGAATATGATTAGGTCTGGTAAAAAGTAATCGCGGCGGCCATTGCCAATTCGAATGCAACCGTTTCTTTTATTGCACATCTGATTATCCCTGATATTGGTGCTACTTAGTAGTCAGCCATCAGGGGCCTTAAAAAAGGGCTCTTGAAAATATCCGTTCCGTCGCCATTGGATTTGTTATAATTAAATACTGAACTAAATGAAGTCAAATTGGACGCTGACCAAATAGTTAATGTAAGTATAAAATATCAAGAGTACGAATTAGGATTATAAATTGAAATTACTTATACGAAATTATAAGTTTGTTAAAACCAAAGAAATATAATGTTAAATTTAATAAAACTTATTTTTAACTTCACGTCTCAATATGTTGCAGAAACATTAGTTCACAAAAAAGAAAATAAATAATTTGCGTTGTTCTTGTGTATTCTTCTTCGTCTTTTCATTTTCTCTCATTTGGGTTTTTCCTTCCATAGCGCTCTACTTGTATATTCATTTCACACTAGTATTTAGTAACTACAGCTATTTTAATAAACTTCATTGTGTATAATCCGCGCCACGAGAGATGAGACCTGACGTATCTGATTGACGTGCGCAGATTTCTATATCATTTTAGTAGAAATCGTCTACTGCGCAAGTCAAATCAGCAATCAAAGGTTCTCATCTCTCGTGGCGCGGATTGTAATCATTCCATCCAGTCATTCCACATCGCATCTTCGGCTAAATTCTGTCATTCTTGTCATTAAAGATGACCTAATGTGGAAGTTTGTCATTCAGTTACTCCTACTTATTAATAAATGCATCATTGATGATTATGTAGGTACATAAATTATTCGACGAAATAGTTGCTATGGCAACCGATCCGGTAATAATGTAATTAGTCAACGTGCTCTACGACTGTTTGCGCTAATTACCGATTATAGTGTTGTGTTGTGATATGAATTAATTAATATCGATAATTTTTGGTTGTTTTATGCCCGTTTTCACTAGCGCCTCCTAGCGTTAGAAATTACCTAACTGGACAAATTTATATGACATTTACTGACATAGGTTATTCTTACAGTTAGGAAACGTTGGTGAAAACTGGCATTATTGTTCTTTTTTTAAATTCTTATTCTGAAAATATTTTTGAAAGAATAAAACCACCTGGGGGAAAGGTGAATTTTCTCTTTCAAAAATATTTTCATCGATATTTTTTTATTCAAATCATCAACTCACACTTTACATGATGATGCATGTGTCAGAAACCTAATAATAATAATAATACCCCCCCAGGGGGCCACCTTGCCGTGGTGGGGGGGCTTACGGGAGGCAGGGTACTGGCAATGAGTCATAACAACTAGACTCTATATTTGAAAAATACCACTTAAAATATGTCAATAACATCTAGACATCACCCCTCCCAAACTAACGGTCCCAAACCCTCATTTGAAGTAAAATGGAAAGTAAGGAATTTCGAAATCGTTTACGGTCGCTTCCCGGGGGTCGCCGGGGCGCATCTGGAGCCGATGCTGGATGCCACAGCATGCGAACCATCGGCGATGAGGAGTTGAGCAGGCGGGCTCCCATCGAAAGTAATGCTACAGCCGACACAAATAGAACCAGACGCTACAATCTACGATCACAACAGAAGAAAATAAATACAGATAAAGAAGAACAACATGTGGATGTAAATATGTCAAGCCGGACTTCAACGCCATCGTTATTTCCATCGCTACCGTCGTCACCACCATCTTACCTTGACATAGTGAGCCCGAGCTCTTCGCCAAATTCATATAGAGTACCTACCAGCCCATCAGAGGATGTTGTGCAGGAGGCAAGTACCGCCACCGTACCTGCACCCGCCAAAGATGGTAAACGTGTGCGCAAGAAATGGACAAAAGATATGAATATTTTTATTATGCGCACTTATTATTTACTAACATCTCTTGAAACTGTTAATGTTAGAGCTTATCTCTCTGACTTGTATGATAAATTTTGCGAACAATTCCCTGAAATGCAAGCAAGTAGACAACGAATAGGTGATCAACGCAGAGCCATCATAAGGAATAAACTATTGACCGAAGAAAAACTTGAAGAAATAAAAAAGGAAGTCCAACAACAAATACAAACAGTACCACAATCACACACACAATCAAACACACAATCACACACACAACCACAATCACACACACAACAGCAATCACACACACAAAACAACATCCCAAACACACATAATCAAAGAATGAAATGGACAGATGAAATAAACGAGAGCATTATTCAAATTTATTACACAATAACAGCTTTAGAGACTAACAAAACTGGATACCGACAGACATTACATCGCGCAATCATTACACAATTCCCAGAAATCTCACATGTGTCAGAACAACGAATAGCAGACCAACGTAGGGTAATCGTTAATAATCAGCTTTTGTCAGCTACAAAACTACAGCAAATTCAAGATCAAGTCGCGCATGAGCTTAGTTTAGAAAGTAACAATACCAACACTAGGACACAAAATAACACACAAACAACAACACACTATACAACACCTAATATAGAAGAGGAATTCACACAACAAAATACAACCCTTAACCAAGAAAATGACCCATTACAAGAAGTAGCTATCGACACACACCCAGATACTATAACACAAATAGAAAATACATTTTGTGATGCCCTTATGACTTTTAGAAACTCTGACTCCACTAGTCGGCCACGGATACCTAAACAAAAACCATCAAGGAAATTTGCAAGTATTGTATACACGTTAAATCGCCATATTATACCAAAATATCTCCCCACAAATTCAGACTTTTACTTAACTCAAACAATAATTTATTGTGCGGCATATACCGCAGCAAAACAAAACGGTGCCAAAATAGTAGATAAAGGTAGTTACCAACAGCAAAAAGCATACAAACCACGGTGGGAAAGACGGTTACAAGCAAAGATTGATGATCTTAGAATTAAACTGGGAAGACTCACAGAGTTCAAAAACGGGAATCGATCGCAAACTCTAGTTAAACATGTGGAGGCAATTAAAAACCAGTACAAATCACACGCACAGCATGAAAACGAAAACACTGAACTACCCCACTTCCTTGATACTCTGAAACAAAAATTAAATGCAGCATCTAGTAGATTAGCTAGGTACAAACAAACAACACTTAGAAAGACTCAAAACAAACAATTTAACACTAATGAGAAAATATTTTACAGATCTCTAGACCAAGCACAGAACTCGATACAATCCCCAACACCTGCACCAGAAGCAGTCCAAGAATTCTGGTCCAACATTTGGTCCATACCCGTAGAGCACACAAATAATACCTGGATAGATCAAGTAAAAGAGCATACCGAACATGTAATACCCATGCAACACGAAAACATTACTATTGATACACTAAAAATTATTATAGATAGGACCCATAATTGGAAAGCTACTGGATCAGACAACATCCACAACTATTGGTACAAGAAATTCACATGTACACACACACAAATACTAGAACACATCAATGAATTCATACAAAATCCTGAAACCATGCCAGATTACTTAACACAAGGACAGACTTATTTAATACCAAAAGACAAAACTGATACAATCAACCCCTCAAATTATCGCCCTATAACCTGCCTACAAAATATTTATAAAATTATCACTTCTTGTATCAGCCAACTAATGTATAAACATATAAATAACAACAATATATTGTCAGAAGAACAGAAAGGATGTAGGAAAAATAGTAAAGGATGTAAAGAACAGCTCATTATAGATGCGATAGTCTCAAGAAAAGCACAAGTTAGAAAACAAAGCATTTTCACTATGTATATTGACTACCAAAAAGCATATGATTCGGTACCTCATTCCTGGCTAGTTTACATATTACAGCATTATAAAATACACCCCTCAATTATTACCTTTTTGGAAAAAACCATGCAGAACTGGAAAACTAAATTAATTATAAATAGCAGTGACACTCCTACAGAAACAGATTTTATTGATATACGTAGAGGAATATTCCAAGGCGACGCTTTAAGTCCCCTGTGGTTCTGTTTAGCTTTGAACCCTCTCTCTAACCTTCTTAATGATAGCAAGAATGGAGTTAGTTTAAAATCAGACAACATGCAACACACGTTATCACACTTAATGTACATGGATGACATAAAACTCTTTGGTAGCACCTTACAGGAGATACATAATTTGGCAGAGATCACAGAAACTTTTTCAAGAGATATCAATATGAAATTTGGAATAGACAAGTGTAGAATGATGTCAATAAATAAAGGAAGAGTTGAACTAAATACATATGAATTACAGAATAATGAACACATAGAACCAGTGGATGAAATAGAGGGATATAAATATCTAGGATATCAGCAATCAAGACAAATACATCATAAAGAAACAAAAAATTCATTAAAGAAAAAGTTTAAAACAAGATTACACAAAATACTTAATTCATTGTTAAACGCGCGCAATACAATCAAAGCTATAAATTCATTTGCAATACCTATCTTAACTTACTCTTTTGGAATAATTCAATGGTCAAAAACAGACTTAAAAAATTTACAACGTATAATTAATACCCTCATGACTAAATATAGAAAACATCATCCTAGGTCTTGTGTACAACGTCTCACACTACCAAAATGCGAAGGAGGAAGAGCTTTAATTGATATTGAAAACTTACATAACAAGCAAATCACTACAATGCGCAATTATTTTCATACTAAAGCACAAAACTCAACATTACACTCAACAATAGTCTATACAGATAAAAAATATACACCACTCAACCTAAAAGACTTCACTAAACAGCCAAATGAATCAATAACACAACCACAAGAAAAACTTGACACTTGGTTACAAAAATCCCTCCATGGAAGACATCGTCTCGACCTGCTGAACCCAAATGTTGACAAAGTGGCGTCAAACGCGTGGCTCAAGCGGGGAGAGCTGTTTCCCGAAACTGAGGGATTCATGCTTGCAATCCAAGATCAAGTGATAGACACCAAAAACTACCGGAAACATATAAGACACGACACTACTCTCCAAAACGATACCTGCCGCCGATGCCATTCTGCCCCTGAAACTATACAACATATTACTGGTGCTTGTAAAGCCATATCACAGACCGATTACAAACACAGACACGATCAAGTTGCTGCCATAACACACCAATACCTTGCAATTAAATATAACCTACTAAAAGATACAACCGCCTATTATAAATACACACCACAAACCATATTGGAATCCTCTGAATTTAAAATATATTGGGACAGAACTATAATCACCGATAAAACAATACATCACAATAGACCTGACATAACACTAATTGACAAAATTAATAAAACAGTCTATCTAATTGATATAGCCATACCAAACACACACAACCTGTCATCCACTTACACCGAAAAAATTGCCAAGTATACAGATTTAGCCATCGAAATCAAAACGCAATGGAGAGTAGACACAGTGAAAACAATTCCTATAACGATATCATCTACTGGAGTTATACCTAAAACTTTACATACCAGCCTAAAAGCTCTTAACATACACCCGCTCACATTCATCCAAATTCAAAAAGCCGTGATACTTAATACAACGAGAATTGTTCGCAAATTTTTATCTTTATAAATTACAACATCTACTTACATTTCTTTAAGTCGCTGTCGTTTGGCCGCAAGCCCGCGACAGGGACTAAATTACCCCCTATGGGAGATTAAAAAACATAAAATATATAAATAATAATAATAATAAATACGAAATGTTTCGATTTTTGTACAATTCTTTTTAATTCAAAGAATTTTTTTATTGTAGTTAAGAAATACTTTCCCTCCCCTTATGTGTCGTAATCGTAAATTGTAAGAAAGAAAGAAAATAATTTTATTAGTGCTATAAAAATTAACACTAATTTAAATCTAAACAGACAAAAAAATATTTTAAATAGCACCAAAATTTATAGGTATGGCTTGTATACCCCAAAGCATCGATTCGATAGGTTATATCGATAAGGGTAATCGATCACACCTCATCACTATAGTTTAATACCGTCATACTGTGTACATACTTTAAAATCATAATGAATCATAAACAAATACTGGTATAATAGTTGTCTCTCATTTACGCAATAGTCGCACTCCACCAGAAAACTCATTTGCTTTACCCTGCTTTACCTGATATACAATTACGTTGGCAAAACTGGGCGTTGCGTGTCATTGTTATTCCATAGTTAGGCAATTCATTGTAAAATTGATTGGGGGTAGGTACTTACAATATTCATTGATTTCAGTCAATGCAATTTAGATTTCTGTTTAGCATATGTTTTCAGTTTGCGATATTGGTTTACATATTAGTAGTAGGTAGGCTTACAGCGTACGTGACGCATACAGGAGGGCTACTACAAATCGTAAATTCGGCCACAGTATCGGAATTTTAAACGTGAAATACAAGGTATTTCGTGGTTATATTAGTAATTACTTAAATTGTATGCATGAAATACCTTGTACTTTATGGTTATTTTAGTAGTTCGTTGAATAAAAACTCTTTCGATAGTTCTGCCCAAGTATCGGATTTACGATTCGTAGTAGCCTCTGGACACTAAAAAACACAGATTAACAAGCAGTTTTTGGTTTTATATTTTCGAACGTTCGATGGCGCGAATGCTTCGTATTTTAAAAAATTGTTTAAAAAAATATATGATATGGCGCTATGCTATGCGGACTAAAAATCTTAACGTGAAAATACGTCATTTAGGTAAACAATTTTATTCCGTAATAATAAATAGGTAGGTATCTCGACTTGTAAAATATTATCTTTAGATAAATCACCATCAACTGGAAAAGCAGTGGTGTATGATTGAAAGTATTTCAGCAAACTAAGTGTTTGTACAAAGTAGGTAGTATAGCTAGGCAAATCGTACACCCTTATAAGGAATATTGCATAACCTCGGAAATTATGCTGAGGAAATATACAATTTTTTGTATTTACATACATAATTATCATCTGAAACTTTACGCACTTCCTTCAGATATTTTCTATAAATAGCTATGCATGTCCCACTGCTGGACAAAAGAAGAAGGGGTTTCATAATAAAATATTAAAAATACTTTAGATTTTTTTTACTTTTATTATTCACTAAAATAACTATTCTAAATCACTTCTTGACTACTTTCTCGATTACTGGCACTGGCATAGGATAGAACTTTGGTGGTGATACGTACCTGTAAAGATAAAAAGACATTATTAATATAAAAGATTAATTAATATCATTTATATGTTGTTCCGTTCCTGTAATACCAAAAGAGCTACACAATAGACATATCCATCGACTTAAAAGTATAGACAAGCTGTCAGGTCGAGCATTTTGCGGCATTGTGGTGCACATGATACTTACCACTGCTTCTGTCGCTCCCTCGCAACTGAATGAAGGGTGGTGGTGTGCATGTGCATCAGCGCAGTGCCGCAAAATCTCAGTACCGGACAGCTTCTCTATACTTTTATGTCGATGGACATAATATCAATGAATATAGAGTTTATCACACTTACGGTTACCAGGCTACCACGTAGGTATGCTATTTTTATTTATTTCTAAATAAATAAAGTTATCATTTATTTGATTATTGATTTCCTAAATTAAACATGTTTCCCAGTAAACTAGAAATTGTTTAAAAAACTACTCCATTTATTTACGACGTTTTAAAATTATGATTCGTTAATTAGTAACATTATCCAGTCTTAACTATTAAAGGAATTATTTACTTACGCAAGCATAGGTGGTTGTGCGACCATTGCTTTGGTGGGTAACATGGAGCCGAGCAGATCACCTACTGCGGCAGTTTTGCTGAGCAACGCATTCTTCGACACTGATATAAGACCACCTAGCTTAGAAAAGATGTTTGAGAGGCTTGGTGCCCTTAGTACCACTCTTGGGGGTTGTTGTATCTGTAATAATTATTTTATAGTTTAATATTGTTGAATAACATTTAATCAAAATAACAAAATCAGTACAATAATGTAAAGCTTTGTTAATAATAATGCAGAAATCATCAGCAACATGTTGCCTTTTAAATTGTTTTTATTAAGTATTTTAATTTAATTATTTTTTATTACTCTTAGAGAGCAAAGGAAAGGAGAACTTTGCAGAATGAAATAGATATTCGAAGAGGGGAAAATGATATTACGTATTGAGTTGCGACAAGAGTTCATTTGGAACATTATAGGAATGATAGGATGAAATTACTTTGTGGCTGTATCAGCCAGTTTCACAAAACGCATTTTTAAAATTAATGACACATTATTTATAGCTGTCACTGTCAAACTAAAGATGAAAAAAAGAGATAGCTTGAGACTTAATGCAGAATTAAAATGCGTTTCAGAAACTGGCTGTTGTATGTGTGTGTAACTTATGATTATTTTTAAGCGGAATTTGGTAACATTTTGAATATTTAACATACTGGAATTACTTCAGCTGGCTGCAGTACGGGCATTGCTGTCTCTACTACAGGTACCGCAGATTCTAATACAGGCATTGTAGGTGGAAGAACAGGCACTAGAGGGGGTTGAGCACCTGCAATCAGTGCACTCTTGGCTGCCAAACCTAAAATGATAAGAATTTGTAAATGTTTACACTTAGAACAAATATCAGCAGATCCAAGAACCAGGCTCAAGATCGTCACTGTTTTTATCAAACAAAGATAGCAAGAAGATTATCATCACTCGGTCATCGAAGCCATGAAACACATTTAGCCATTACAATTTCCTTCATTTTTGAATTTGATGAATACTAATTAAACTGTAATTTACTTCTTTGCAATCTTATTTATTTTGACAACTATAAAAAAAAAACATTTGAAAAATACTAACTATTGAGTTTCATACGGCACAAAAATATTGATTTTTATTTTATTTCTTGTAAATCTACATACAGTTTATTTGTAATTTTCATTTAATCTTACCTTTAAGAAGGAGTCCTTTAGCTGCAATAGCAGCTAGAGCTCCTCCACCTAACACAGCAGCGCCTTTCAAAGCCCCAAGGGCTGCCAAGGCTTTGGCAACAAGGATGGGTGCGCCGAACGCTGGAGGCACCAGACAAGAAAAGCACGCAGCCTAAACGAAAAAAAAAAAAAATACAATACTGTATGAAAAGAAAGAACAAAAAAAAATTAAACTTCTTTTGTTACAAGAATCATTATTCATCATTAATTAAAAAATAAATAAACAAGTACTGGCTGGTTTTATACAATATTACTTTTTCATAAGAAACATAGAGTTACGAACAAAGTTGTATGCATCGTACTTGATGGATGTATGCAATTTTGTGTTACGAATTTGAAAATAGAATAACCTAAACAACACACATAGCGTGCAAAGAAATTCACACACATTTCACTTTACTTCTCCGTGGCGTCATGTAACGTAACGTTATGTCCACGTCAGACTTTCACCCAGGAGGTCCCGGGTTCGAACCCGGTCGGGTCATGATGAAAAACGTATCTTTTTCTGATTGGCCTGGGTCTTGGATGTTTATCTATAAATATACTATCGTTGAGTTAGTATCCCATAACACAAGACAAGTTTCGAACTTACTTTGCGGTGGACTTAATCTGTGTGATTTGTCTCTATATGTATATTTATTTACAAAAAATTATATTATTTATTTATTAACACAATGCAATAATAATTGGATCAAGTTGTATTATTAATCGGATCAAGTTATTATCTTATTAAATATTCCAGATAATTCCCGAACGAATATTTCAGATTTTTAATTTAAAAAAATTAAATAATTTATTTTTAGTCTCTGATTTGCAGACAATGATATTCTTAATAGAAAAAATCAAGCTTACCGAAAGAATAAGAAACCTGATATCCATTTTGTGTTGTTTAATAAAACTCTAGGACTAAACTATGAAATTTCTAAGGTTAAGGGCATACTTATACAAATGTTTATTAACTATTTTGCAATATGAACTAGTTTTACTTTATAATGATAATGACTTCAAACAAAAGCATTTAAAAAAAAATGCATTTAAAGTCTATAATGCATTTAAAGTATTTGGGTTTTGTCGAAAGTCTTCATAGTTAATTGATACTACATGCTTACTAGATAATTAAGTAATTATTCTGCATACTTTCTTTTGAATCATATTGCAGAATTTTTATTTCTTGTTTTTTTTTAGAAACCCGGACAGAAATAGAGTCAAGTTCTGGGTTATGGAGATGTGATGGCAGCAATTATTTAATAAAAAAGTATTTTCGAGAACCAAATAGTTAAATCTTGAAAATAATACACATAAGGCAATTATGTAAAAATATTTTCTTAGTCGATATTATGTCGTAAACAATAAATAAATAGTGAGCTAACTTAAAAATATAAAACTTTGTAACAAAATAAGTAAATGGTATAAATAGTATACTTACTAAACCTAATTTTTAAGTATGCCACAAGGCGCTAAGTTAGTCATTGTGCCAAACAAAATAAACATCGAGGTGTTAATTTTGACTGCAACTACTGAACACTAAAATCCATACAGTGGCCTTTCACAAAAAAGCCTTTTACCATATAAAATAAAATCAACAATTTTACCTCATATATATAAAAAAAAGAAAAACTATTAAATAAAATTGCTCAGCAAATTGACAGTTTTTTTTTTAATTTAGTCAATTTTGTTTCAAAAGAGTACAAATAAAAAATGTAAAAAAAAAACAAAAACACGACCTTTATACAATACATTATTGTAAACATCGTGTTTTAGATATTGTTTATTATAATTTGTGATGATAAAGTTTACTCTGTCGTCCAGATGGTTTAGGTCACTCTCGACATTTACAGGTTATCAATCACGTGATATAATATGTATTACATAATCACGTAAATATTTCGCAATTAGACTATTCATTGTTTATAATTAAATATGTTTATGAAAACAAAACCTCTTAATTCTATTAATTATTTATGATTTCTTTTACTTTTTTTGGATTAGGACAAAGTAATCACAAAAAATAGGATAAATTTCGCGTGCTTCCCACAATTGCAGCTGTGTGTCAGTTAGTAAGGTAAGTTAGTGTTTTCAACTAGCGGTCGATCACTAGGCTTATTTATGTAGGCACATAACCATCAGTTTCATTTTAAATAGAATCGTATAAGTATAAGTAAAGTAGGAATCAAACAATCACAATATGAATGATGAATCTTTGTGATTTGTAAATTGAAATTACAAAAAGTTTTTTGCAATTATTTACAATCAACTACTCCACAGTTTTCTGTTTTCAAGATATTGTTTGAGAATCGTGAATCAGTCGAAAGTTTTCGTTGTAAATATAAAAGTGAAGTTCAAGTACATGTTACTGTTTTGAATAATTTCGTACGTGCATATGCACTAGTCGTGGTGAAATATCTTGGATATCTAGTTGATAATACAAAAATGGATTTAATCCGATTGATTTTGTTGAAGGTGAGTGTTAACAGTCAGAAACGCCTTTTATTTTGAATTCGAAATTGGTCCCGATTCAGTTGTACATTTAACTAGACTAATTTTGACAGGACTAGAAGTGTTGGTATCCTTGTCACTAATTGTAAACCAAGGAAGGACGACAACACCTTTGGTCCTGTCGAAATTAGTTTAGTCTAGTTATGTACAACAGAATTAGCATAAATAAGTCTCAAGCTATCTCTATTTTTTTTTCTTTAGTTTGACAGTGACAGACTACCAGAATATAATTCATATGCTTGTGAACAATTCACCGTAATTCAATTAATATGTGCGTAGTAAGGCAGACGCAGAGCATAGTTTTTACTGTTTTTCACTATTCTGTACATTTATCTTTTCTCTAGCCATTTTCATCTCAATTTCACATAAAGTATCTATCTTTTTTCTTCTTTCTGGAGTCCCTATTATTGGGGTTTTTATTTCGTCTGCCAATTTAACACACTACTAACCATGCCCGTGTTAATACCTCCAGTATTTCAGTATATGGATGCAACATAATTTTAGAATAGGTTGGTCTTTTTATATGTTTTTTTTGAATGAGCTAACTTTCAAATGACTTACAATGCCTTTCAAATATACTTGATAATAACACAAGTGGATTGTATAAAAACTATTATTAAAATAAACATAAAAGATTAAATCAATATTGACAAGAAACAAAACCACGAACAAGAATAAAATGTTTAAGTTCTAGCAAAATTGAATAATATCACCTAATTATTATATTTATGACACTGCTTTAATAGGATACATAGAGGTAACATTAGTGATTGCACAAAAATATTTTAATGTTAACTTAACCACAGAGGACCATTATGTGACTCGGTACCGATACAAGTTTTAAATTGAACATTTTTTGTTGAATTATATTTTAATCACACATTAAATCGCTATACGGCAGTTGTCGATGGATGACAGTCGTTATGCCAAGTCGGTGGCCTTGCGGTTTGAAAACACCGGCCTCTGCCGATCCGCTTTGGAGCAGCGTGGCAGAGTACGCTCTAATCACCTTCGATTAAAGGGAGACCCGTATCCCAGCAGTGGGATGATTATGGGTTGATATGATGAAATCGCTATACACATAAATAAGAAAATAGTATCTATACCACAGAAATGTCATTCCTTTATAATAGCTTACTTATTCTCCTTTCCATAGTTTCCATACAGTAGGCAATGCGTGTGGTATTACGGCGTTAATCACTTACCATCTGGTGGCCAGAGTGCTTAGTACGAGTTTTTTGGTCACATTCGAACGTGTTAACGTTTACAAGCCGACCAAAATGTAAAACTGTTTCATATTGTGAATTTATCAGACGCGTGTTACGTATCCAAATTAGCCGGGTTACTCACTTCGAAACGTGAGCAAGTAAGCCGCATAATTTTGATATGTAGCACGCGTCTTATAAATTCGCAACATGAGAGTTCTTCTCTATTTGGTCGGTTTGTTTACGTCGACATGATCGAATGTGAACAAAAAAACTCGTACTAAGCACTCAGGTTGCTTGTTTGCCCTGCGGTATGACAAAAATAAATATTATATAACTTTATTCAGCAAAAATATAACAGAGTGTTATATGAGCTGGTGGTTCCATTTAATCTAAAACAATGCTTGTACTTGGAACCACCGCTCTTGCATGGATCAAAATTTACAATAACAGTTTTAATATAACAATTTTCACAAAAATATTATGTGAATTTCGTGTTGTGTGAGTACTACACCCACTGCCACTTTTCTTATTTGTATTATTATGTCGGTTACTTTCGTTCTGCCATTTTCCTCATTTCTAATTCTATCTCGAAACGGAATTCCAAACATAGCTCTCTCCATATCTTGCTGGGTGATTTGGAGCCGTTTGAGGCCTTAGTAAGGCATCGGAGCCATATATCTACACTGGTAATACATGTTGCTCGAAAGTTATTGTTTTTAACCTTTGAAATGCGTAGTCTGAAACGAAATCTAGAAGAAATAGTGTTTCAATTCAAATTGTAACTGAATTGTAAACAATATTTCTTCTAAATACGCCGTGGTAACAAATGTCAAAACGGACCTATTCTATTGTGACACCTATAGTTTTATAATGAAGTAATAAAAATCGTGATGACGTCTTGTCACAGAACCGTGACAAAGCATTTCAAAGGTTAAGCACTCAGAAATTTTGGACATCACCTCCTTACATCAAAATCCTCACAACATGTCTAACTAACATTAATTGATATAATTTATTATTTCAGATACTACTATTAACAGTTGTACACGGCATAATGGCTATACACAAAAGAAGAGATTCATTCGACAATGCACCATCGAAGATCACTCATAATATCCCCGATTCTATAGAACATCAGGAGATAAAGGAAAATCATAAAAAACATAAAACAAAAAGAAATATTTATCGTAGAAATTGGTATTCTAAGCTAGGAAACTATAATGGTTATATGCCACCATATTTAGTATTTAATAGAAAAACGGGATCCTATTACCCCTATGCTAGTTATCCTAAGGAGAATGTAAGGAGAACTATGCAGGAAAGGAAACAATATTACTAGCTTATATATTAATCGTCCTATGGTATGTGACTTGTCGGAGTTTCAGTTCTGAAACATTTTTAACTTTTTTTTAACGCGGGGAATGCCTTATGCAAGATTCCCGGGGAACGGAGGGCCTGTGTGGCACTCGCACCCACCAAACACCGCGAAGCTCCTTCATTGCCAGAGTGGAAGAGTCATGGGTACAGCGGAGATAACTTCTACGACACTTCCAGCAATCGCCCTTAATTAACTAGCTAAACCCGCGCAACTTCGTTTGCTTGTATCATGTTTTCCCGTGAGAATTTCGGAATATTCCTGTATGTTTACATTTAAAACCTCTTAGATTGAATTATATCGCTATTTTCTGAAAACGGCATTTAACATACGTTGAGTAGACTATACTTTATACTTTGCGAATTGTGAGTGATGTGTTAAGTTATTTAAAGAATTTATAGTGATTATAATTATTGTTAACTGCTAGCCTGTAATAATGTAATTAGTTTATTTCATTAAATCATTAGCTCTTAATGTGTGTAAATATATAAATTAATAAAGTTGTAAAAGAATAAACCATTTATTTATTTAGAATAATAAGACCTGGAAAATAAATTTTAGAGTTGAGTTTTTTTATCGGGGTTTTCTTATTTTATTTTACTTACTAAATTGAATTTTTTTTTTATGTTGATGAGTATTACATTTTGATGCGATTTACAGCGATTTTTATTTATTTATTAATAATCTACATCTCAAAAGTTCATTGCTTAGTCGTATACAGTTATTTCTATTTTTATAAAACTGTCAACATTTACGACCAACTGTAGATTAACACTTTAGTACCATGTCAGACCAATTGATATTTGAGCTGACACTTAACGAGCCTCTTTTCACAGTGTCCGACACGACAATCGAGTAAGTAACGGATACGATACTCTAGGCGAATGCGATACACTAATCACTAGCCTAAGGAGACTACTCTTGCTTGACAGAGTACAGTAGCTCTAATAAAAGGAAACCGGATTGCACGCATGGGTCTTCTACACCACGAGTACAGTGGCGATGCAGTAAAACGATACTAGGCCGAGAGAGTGTACTCGGCCTAGTAAACAAATCGTAGCTCTAGTGACTCTCTCTTCTTGCCACTCTGCTTGGCCGAGACACTCGTCAAAATGTTCATATTATTATTCTACCAAGCACTCGGCCGAGGCAACTGTCTCGCCGCTGTACTCGTGTGTAGAAGACATAAGAGCGTAAAATTTGTATAAAATTAAAATTGTGATTTTATTCAAGTATAAGCATCGTAATAATACGTTTCAATTTGGCATGTTATCTCCCTCATTTCACATTTTGTTTGAGAGAGATGGCGTGTGAGATCGAAGTATGATTTTGGAAATTTTTGCTTAGTAGCACTTTGCAGGTTGTAAAGTTTAATGTTTCTTTAATTTAATTTCATCAATTTTAATTATCATTGAAATTGGGATTACTTATATTGAAGAGGAAGAGCAAGGTCGGTGGATCGTGTCGGTCGCTGTGAGAAGTCTTTATGTCTATCTCATCTGATAGTATAAAAAACGATGTTGAGACAACGCCCTCTTCGTTACACTGCCTGAAAACTGGCTTTAGCAAAGGTCAATGCTCTAGTCATCTCAAGAAATTACTCTAAAGACGTTTCATCAATATTAAAACCAATGATTTTAAGGTATAGATTAGTTTTACACATTTTTAAACTTCACAAATTACACGCATAAAATTGTGCGTCGTCTGAGTGATTTTGTGCGTATTAGCACAGAATAATAAATAGTACTACGTAGTATAGCCGTAGTAGGATGAAATTATTAAGAGCAAGAAAGAGAGATATTTATATTTAGTGTGCCGTTCTCGCAAGTCGGAACTCATAGTATTAACCTATCTACATTATTATTAAATATAGCATAATTTATAATAACATATGATTAATCGTGTTAACAAAAAAATAATAATGAGCGCCTTTTTTCTGAACCTTACTTTTTTTGTCTTAAAAACAATGTGTCAACGACCTCTTTATAGGAGGAGATTCTAGGTTCCACTGTATGTTTTTTTAAATTTGTAATGGGCATATTCCTTGTTGCCCATCCCTGAATTCGATCCGGGATGCGTATGAGTCTGTAAGTATGAGCTTGATGATCATTTACATACATCTGTCTATGTAGGCACATCAATTTAATTCTTTATTTTTTGCCATCGTTACAATAAGACCTTACACCTAAAGTCCAGCATAGGACACCCTGTATGTCGGCACTGCAAACTTTTGGCGAGGTTGTAGTTTGACGTAATAATATTTACCTAGTAAAAATATAATTTTTAAGTCTAAATAGTGTAGTTAGTAAGTGTAAAAAGTATTTTAACATTTCGAATACTATGAGTAATGAAACAAAGGTCCCCAAACTTTTTTGTCTTGTAGACCACTTGCGATTATATCGACCTGTTGCGATGCGCCGTCGGCCGGTTTTGGTAATCACCACCATGTCGTAAAAACAATCAAAAAACATTTACTTCTGTTATTTTTGTGAATAAAGGAGGTAAGACAATTTTAATAAGTACGTAATTTCATTTACAATTTAGAAAAAACTACATTTTTACAACATATAGAAACAAATTAACACTTTAAAAGAAATAAAACTCAACTACTATTTACAAATAAAAAACTTGACCCAGATCCCTGGAAAACGGGAGCGTTCCCAGAAGGCTGGCAGAGTTACCCCGCTGTATTGCGAGGCTAATTCTTTGCGCGAAATACAGGCCAGCCTTCCGATCATAGGACGCATTGACCAAGCGCTCAGAAATCTCCTTAAAGAGATAGTGAGCACCTGGTCCCCAAGGCCCGAGAGTTTCAACACCAAACGGCGCAAAAATGAGGTCACTGCTCAAACCGGCATATTTGCGCCGCTTGGCGCTCTCAGCGGTCGCGGCAGCGGAGCCAGCTTTGGTTGCTGTTCCTGGAAGATGCGACGGAGCAAAAGTATCAACGCAAGTAGCGTCCCATACCAAACACCGACCCATCTTCCAGGGCACGAGCGTCATTCCGTCAGGTCTTTTTCCGTCATCTCTCGACAGGCCATTGGGTTCCAGAACTGCCGGAGAACCAGCAGTAGCAAAGGACCGACGGATAACATCGTTTAACTCCGCGTGCCTTGAAAAGCGCCCGGCGCTCCTGCAACACGATAAACCGTGACGACCAAGATAATTGACGACATGGCCACATCCACATTGGTGTGGTGCAATGCAGGGTGCGCCCAGGCGAAGGGCCGTGGCGATCCTGAAAGTGGAACTATCTAGCAGCGTGCCGATGTTCGCCGATGGAAGAGCTTGCAGCCAAAGGCCCGATTCCCACTCGCCTGCAGCTAAGAGACGAGCTCGTTCTGCTGAGTCAGTTGACGTATTCAGAAGACTGTTCCGTACTAACTTGCAAAGCGGCTCGTCCCACAGCTTTTGCGATAAACGATTTTCTGGGTAATCAGTATTTGGGCAAGCTTGTCTCCAAGCATTTTCGGCTTCGCCAGCGAAAGAAATTTCAGAACCGTTAGGACAAGAAGCCAAAATTTTACTAACTAAATTTTGTGTACTATGAGCCGAAGATAGGAAAGCCGGACTACCGGCTTTCCTATCACTAGATACACTTGAAATTTTGCGGATGCCCAAGCCCCCAAACCTTATAGGTAAGGATGCCTGAGTCCAAGCCGTATCGTCCATGCTTCATAAAAACATATTTTATTTATGATCCCGGAAACTGGTCAAATAACGCGAAATATAAGGTTTTTATTATTATATGGGTACAATTATGTCATAATTATGCATATAAACGCTAATTGCCACTGTATAAATCTAAGAGCCAGTTATGTCGACACCTACGCATCTGATCAGATTCAAACTTGCGTCGGTTATTCCCGCGATGCTTTACTATAAGGAAAATGCTTTTAACGTCTTGTAAAATCTGCAAAATCGACAGGTGTGTTTGTTTTGTTTTCTTGTGGGTTCTGTACGCATATTCTTGTTAAACAGTTTAAAACTCTTTCAAACATTTTTATATCGCTATTTTGTTTAGACGTTTTGCTTACTTTTTTCCTGAGGGACTCTTTTAGCTCATGCTCTATTTTGAGCTGAAATTATATTCGTTATCGATTCCATGGTTCCCTATCTTAGGAATAATTTCTTACTTCATCTAATTTCTTACTGATACGACACACCAGTAGTTTCCCCTGGAAGGACATCAATAATCTTCATTGCTTAATATTGATATTTTTAATCTGTCGCCGTTGTTTTTCCTGGGTCTACAGGAGACTCAACTTTGGGAATGTGTGGTGGGCTTGTCCCGATATCTTAGGATGGTAATAAAAATTTTGTGCAAAATTAATGACGCTCACTTAGTTATAAATCATACAGACAAGTAAATTTATACTTACACTACAAAAAAAAATTGAGTTCAATCGTTTGAGGATGACTGTTTTAAAAGAAGCAGGATTTAACCCAAACAAACAATGCAAGTTAAAAATCTTGTTAAAAGTTTTTTTTTCACCATTATTTGCTTTTGAGGAAAATATTGATTGCGTTTCACATTTTTGTAACTCATAATGTTTGAAATCTGCCAATTTCGTTAATAACTATTAAATATTATTAGAAAATTATATTTATTATTTTTCAGAAAGCATACTATATGTATATATATATTTTTAAACAAGCCAAGCCAGCATAATTATTGACGCAAACGCGTTCGGCTTCGTTTGCTTGAATCTCGCTTTCCCGTGA
The DNA here is from genome assembly GCA_905163395.2 of Endotricha flammealis. Lineage (NCBI taxonomy): Eukaryota > Metazoa > Arthropoda > Insecta > Lepidoptera > Pyralidae > Endotricha > Endotricha flammealis. The sequence goes on along the minus strand of LR990870.1, from coordinate 4,451,415 downwards.
CAGTTTCCAATTTCAGTAATTATGATGTGATGAAAAATGATTTCCTCGCGGGCACACAGACAAATCTTTTCACAATTTTTTTTTTACCTATAAACATATTATAACTTTTTTATCTATTGTCTTAAAATAAATTGACTAACATTTAATGATATATTTGAAAAATAAAAAAAAGAACGAAAAAAAAAATACCTATTATGTTTTGATGAGTCAGTCCGCCTAGACTTTTATTTTTATTTGTATGGAACTCTGAAATGTTAAAATTACATATACTTAAGCAAAATATCCAGTTTGGTTTTCTCTGCATGTGTAGGTACAGTAATGTGGAACCCGTTCTCTAGTAGGCACCACTTGTTTTGTTTTTCTAATTAACATAACGAGATCAATCCACAGCAATTTTATGTTACGGACAAAGTATAGGATCTATTTTTTAATAAATAATTTAAAAAAATCTCTGAACAAGAATTCACTTTTGAGAAAGATCTGCAATTTTTCATAAAAATAAATGATTTCCATGAGTGTCTGTAATAAATTTTATTAGTTCTTTGTGCAGGTTACTACTTATCTTATTATAATGTTATTTATTTTACTTCACCTAAACATCTACCTGTTAAATTTATTTTGTACAGAAGTTTTTTTTTTAATTTTTACTGGAAAGGGATTTGCAATTTATATAAAAAATAAATTTCAGACAAGTTGCGACTAAGACGAATTGCAACACGAATTCACAGTTGAATTTTAAACGAATTGAGTTCCCTGTATAGTTCATAATAATTTTATTTCAGTAACTGCCTGAAGAGTTGTTGAGTGTAGGATATCGGATACTTACCGGTACAAAAAAACAACTAAATAATTGGTAACAGGTGGTGTTTACAGTATGAAGGATGGAATTTATTGAAAACAATGACGTAATGTAATTAACGATTGACTATGTAGAAGCAGTGCGCAGATTGACAAGGTGAAAGATCGATTTTAATGATTCTGTCCTACACAATATCTCACTTATTCTATTAAATATAGTAAATAAAACATTGTTGTAGCTTCAATATAATACTATGGTTAGTATAATTAAAATACTTAATCTTTATTTATGATGTTAGGTATTTCGCTAACATATTATTAACTTGTTTACCTATCTATTTTGCCAATCTTGGATTGAATTTTAAAGGCATTTTATTCATACAAATTACAAATATTTTTTTGACGTTTTGCAACTTGAATTGATGTATTGGTTCTGGCTTGGGGTTTAGACGACATGCTATATTGTCCAAAAATCATTATTTTTTGAATTTAATTTATTAATGAAGATATTCATTAATAAATAAATTTTTTTTTAATTTAATTTATTAATGAAGATATTCATTAATAAATTATTTTTTTTTGAATTTAATTTATTAATGAAGATATTCATTAATAAATTAAATTCAAAACTGCATCTTGAATTGGGAGCCCAGCGCCATAAAGTCTGGCGACCTCACGGTTTATGCTGAGTAGATACCTAATTTGTTGTTTTTAAGTTTTTGCATGTACCTATGTAAGTTAGATAATACAATAAATAAACGATTTTCTCATTCATTCTCAATTATTAATCGGTACTACAGCGGTTAATATGCGTACGCCTTGTTGCGTCGTCTTTCCTCCTATTTTAAGAAATAAGTATCATCATTATTTAATTTTTTTTAATGATGTCTGACAATAATAAGGGCCAAGTTTACCTTGATCCAGTTTTTCGGTGACATTTCAAGGTGGTGTCACGTTGATGATCCTGTTTATCACGCCCGATTACTTATTGGTGTCTTGAAATGTGACGACATCATGTTCCAAAAATACAATTCATTCTCATTGAGATTGAGATTCCCATTGAGGTGTCATCTTCAAGAATCGCATGTGATGGCGGAGTAGATACTGTTGACACTGTTCTAGATATTTTTTTAGATTTTTTTTCGAAAATTTAATACAGACACGACCCTCAAATATGTAAAAATAAACATAAAGGGACAATTCACACAGATTGAGCTAGCCCCAAAGTAACTTCAAAACTTGTGTTATGGGATACTAACTCAACGATACTATAACGATTTTATAAGAAATGCTTATAGTTAAAATTCCATGACCCAGGCCAATCAGAAAAAGTTACCCGACCGGGATTCGAACCTGTGACGTCGTGGGTGGCGGTCCGGCGTGGTAACCATTACGCCACGGAGGTCGCCAATCTCAACACTGAGGATAACGACGCAAGGGGGAGGAATACAGATATAATGCTATATGGAGCTTATAAGGAACCTGTGAAATTATCTTACCTATATATAACTAGCGACCTGCCCTGGCTTCGTATGGGTGCAATATGGGACAGTTGTGGAGACATATTTATCTTGAATCACTCATATATTATATCACACTAAAATCCATTGTGTAGTTTAAAAAATCTAAGCGAACAAACAGTGGAGGCAACTTTTTGATGTTATGTATATGAAATATGAACTACATGAAGCTAGAGTTTTTGGAGTGCACTAGTCTCAGGAATTGTAATAGGTTCAAATTTAAAAATAATAGTGTTAGACTATTTCCATTTATTCGAGGAAGGCTTATCTTATCATCACGCTATTACGCTTCGCGAGAGTGTAGAGCCGTCATGGAATTGAAAAGTTCTACATATTTTTTAACATTTTGCAGCCTCCCGAGAAAAAACTACGTTGCGTTGCGTTGGTCAATAAAACAATACGATTTATACATTATCATATTTGGATATATTTACTTGAGTACTATTTATTAAAATGATTAATGTAAAACGAAATATTAATTTATATTATCAGAATTGTCGCGGCTTGAGAACAAAATGTTTAAATTTACGTCAAAATATTTTGAGTAACGAATATGATCTGATAGTTATAACAGAGACATGGTTGCACAGTGGTATTTTGGATGCGGAGTTGTGCGATTCCAGATACGATGTTTTTCGTAGAGATCGCGACTTAGAGATCACCGGGAAGGCTACCGGCGGCGGTGTTTTGATACTCGTGAAGCGAGAATTGGGAGCATGGTGCGCGGAGGATTTTTCGAACTCATCTAAAGAATTTTTAACAGTCGTGATTCCTGCGCGATCTTTATTTGCAACGTCTGATCTTTTAGTGAGTGTAGTTTACATACCACCGGACTCACGAAGCATAGCCAGTAATATAGACTGTGTATTAGAAAGCATGAATAAAATGTTTGAAAATAATGATTCGCATACACAGTGTATATTGCTTGGCGACTTCAATCTTCCGTGTATTGACTGGAGGAATAATGAATCGGTGCATCTGAGGCAGGGGTCAATTGATGTTCAGAACGCAGGGGTACGGTTGGTGGAAGTACTTAATTTTCTCGGACTGTCACAGTATAACTTTATAAAAAACCACAAAGGAAAAACCTTAGACTTGGCCTTCTCGAACCTACAGCTTGAAATTCAAATATGTAACTTGCCGCTCACAAAGGTGGATTCTTACCATCCTCCTTATTCGATGGAAATCTCCGACATTTGTGTTAATCCGCTGCGTGAAAAACCTACTGCTCGACGTAATTATAGAAAAGCTAATTATGATGATCTAAACATTTTTTTTGGAAATCTGGACTGGTATTCGGTATTAAATTCTAATTCAATAGATGATGACACTGACTCTCTTTACGAAAATTTACATGATGGTATAAACAAATTTGTTCCCTTTATTCGAAGATCAGGCTCACGGAAATATCCGGTGTGGTATAGTAGAATATTAATAGAAACTATAAAATCCAAATCTAAAGCACACAAGCGTTGGAAAAAGACTAATAATCTACGCGATTATGACGAGTTTGCATTGTTACGATCTAGACAACATCGGTTGCAAAAGGCTTGTTTTAAGAATTACACCGAAATTACAGAGGCTAATTTGAAAAAATCACCTAAATTATTTTGGAATTACATTAAAAACATTCGTAATAATTCTAAGTCTAATTATCCCAAAATGTTAACCATGAACAATAATAGTTATACAAATGGAGTAGAAATAAGTGATGCATTCAATATCTTCTTTCATAGTGTTTTTGGAGATAAATCTGATCACCTGGTTGATACTAGGTCTTTTCATATTGAGGTCGATAACTGTTCAGATACGATATGTGGATTACGTGTAAATGTAGATGAGGTTGAAAAATCATTATTGAAACTTGACGAGAATAAAGGATCTGGTTGCGACGGTATTCCTCCATTATTTTGGAAAAAATGTGCTAAATCCCTAGCCATTCCCTTAACGCTAATATTTAATAAATCGATACAATTAGGTAGCTTCCCCAACTTATGGAAAAAAGCACATATCGTTCCAGTACACAAAAAAGGATCCCGTACAAAAATTGAAAATTACCGCGGTATCTCTATACTAGGAACGGTGGCTAAAATATTTGAAAAACTTGTTTACACCTCTATATATCCATTAGTTCTCGCAGGGATATCAAACAGACAACACGGGTTTCTCAGAAAGCGGTCCACTATTTCAAATCTTGCATGCTGTACGGAATATATCTTAAAGCACAGTGATGGTGGTGGACAGGTTGATATGATCTATACCGACTTTGAAAAGGCATTTGATCGGGTGGATCATGTCATCCTGCTCAAAAAACTGTTTAGACTGGGTATTCGGGGCGATCTTTTACGGTGGGTTCATTCCTATCTCACAAATAGATCACAGGCAGTCGTAATTGGGGGTTATCGTTCTAATTTCATTGAGATACCTTCCGGGGTACCGCAGGGATCACACTTGGGGCCTCTATTTTATAATGCTTATATATTTGATATTGCTGAAGTTATATATAGAGCTGAACATCTTATGTACGCAGATGATAAAAAGATTTTTATAAAAATTCAAAGTCTGAACGACTGTCATGCTCTCCAAGCTGATTTGGATAATCTAAATGAGTACTATACTAAAAATAAAATAACAGTTAATATTGACAAATGCCAGCACATCAGGTATACTCGCAAAACTAAACCTATTCAGTATACATATCGCTTCGGCAATACTCCAATAGATTCTGTAGAAGAGGTACGCGACCTAGGTGTTTTGTTTGATAATAAACTGTCATTTATAAATCACATTGATCGTGTATCGGTAAAGGCATATAAAAATCTGGGGTTTGTTTTGCGGTCTTGTAAGATTTTTAAAAGTATTGATGCTCTAAAGACGTTATACTTTTCATTTGTACGCAGCACACTAGAGTATGCCAGCCCAATTTGGTCGCCTCACTATCTTATTCATCAGGACAAATTAGAAAGGATACAAAAAATATTTATCAACCACCTAAACTATCGCTTTCGAAAACCAGCTGTCTCGTATATTGGTAGTTGTCGCACACACAATGTGTTAACGTTGGAAGAAAGACGACAAGTATTAGATATGTGCTTGCTGTATGACATAGTAAATGGACGACTGGATTGTCCAGAACTCCTTACAGCGCTAGCATTTAATACGCCAGTACGTCGCACGCGTAACACATCATTGTTGCACATACCGTTGCGTTCTACAAATTATGCCAAAAACAGTGTCCTTACACGTATTGCTCGTTCATACAATGCCACCTTTGCTGACTGTGATTTTATGATTGGGTCAAAAGCTTCATTTAAAGCCAAGATTGTTAAAAAAATCTTGGACAAATAACCTACGCTCTTATAATAATATTAATTATAAAAAATAAAATAAAATATTATGTACGTATTATAAATAGGTATAGATTTTTTTAAACAAGTATGTATGTATAACAATTAATTTAATTTTAAATTTAAGATTATCTACAACTATAAAAACTGTATTTATCAATATTCATAATGTATTATATATTACGTCCGTCCGTCCAAAACTGCTATTATACGCATAGTTATAAGTTTTTGGTTTATATAGAGAACCTCTTATTGGCCATACTATCTGATAAGTGATTATTGTAAAATTTAATTGTATTCGCCGTTGGTTTTCTGAATAAATAAATAAATAAATAAATAAATAAATAAAAACGTCTCACGGAAAGCATTTACTACCAGTTTCTGAAACGCATTTTAATTTTAATTCCACATTAAATCTGAAGCTCAAGTCTCAAAATTTTTGTTTTACAAAAACACAACTTATTTGCATTTTGCACGATATACTTACAACTTGAAAATCTATATATATAAAATGCTTTGTCCTGACTGACTGACTGACTGACTGACTGACTGACTGACTGACTGAGAATCAACGCACAGCCTAAACCGCTCATCGTAAAAATCTGAAACTTGGCAGGTGGACCTATTATATGACGTAGGCGTCCGATAAGAAAGGATTTTTCGAAATTCGAACTCTAAGGGGGTGAAAAAGGGGGGTAAAGTTACTATGGGACAACTTGATTCCTTGGTCCAATCTACTTCAAATTTTGCATAAAAATTGTTTAAAAGAATTGAAGGAAGACGTGATTCTTATTTTATTGAAATTCTTGAACAATATGTATTTAGTGGGTAATTTTCTTCGATTTGATATCAATACTCATACTCCTTATTGCTTTTGATTCAATTACATTTCATTTTGACACATGTGAAGTGAAGTGTGTCATCTGTCATATTTTTATAAATTGTGAATAATCAAACAAAATGATTTCTTAATGTCGTCGTGCTATTTATTCTGTTTGTGATCTCGGAAAAACAGCTAAAATTCTAAATATGTTTATAGCGGACTGAATCATATTCATCGATTCATCGATAATAACAGTCAGTAATTAAATATATTAAATTTTATAATATTTGACAGGGTTCAAGTTAAATTGGTCAATGGTTAAATGGCATATTGATATTGTCTCTTTCTCACATAAACGAAATTTCATTATGTCGACTCGCTCTATTATTTCGTAGTGTTGTTGTAGGGATGGATGGTTGTAGGCTGAGGTTGTAGGTAGGTTGTTGAAATACCGACATTCTTAAACATTTTTTTACGGAAGTGGTTGGAAAACAAGTTCAGGAATATGGATCATTTGCTATAAGGTGATTACCGTCGACTATTGGAGCACATAGATTCTAGGGTGCCTGACCCGTTGCCGACCTATAACAGAAAAAACAGGATATAGCGAGAAATAGTATAAGGAAGGAGTTAGATTTTTGTTATACCACAAAGGTGGCAAACAAGAATTTCGGATATTTCACTCTCCGAACGCTACGCATTGCTGCTTCACGTCAATATTCTGTAAAAGGGTGGCACTTCACCGGTCGGGCTAGCCTATTTCATAAACGCCCACTCCAAAGATTGTAATGAGAAGTATAAAAATAGAAAAAAATATAACTATACAAATGACAATTTTTTGGGTGTGTTCTGAAAAGTGTGGTGTATGATGTAGGCAACCGATATGAAAGAATTGTTTGAAATTCCCACGGGAAAGGATAAACGCACACGAAGTTGCGCGGGTTTCTCTAGTCTATATATATAAAATGCTTTGTCCTGACTGACTGACTGACTGACTGACTGACTGACTGAGAATCAACGCACAGCCTAAACCACTCATCGTAAAAATCTGAAACTTGGCAGGTGGACCTATTATATGACGTAGGCGTCCGATAAGAAAGGATTTTTCGAAATTCGAACTCTAAGGGGGTGAAAAAGGGGGATAAAGTTACTATGGGACAACTTGATTCCTTGGTCCAATCTACTTCAAATTTTGCATAAAAATTGTTTAAGAGAATTGAAGGAAGACGTGATTCTTATTTTATTGAAATTCTTGAACAATATGTATTTTGTGGGTAATTTTCTTCGATTTGATATCAATACTCATACTCCTTAGTGCTTTTGATTCAATTACATTTCATTTTGACACATGTGAAGTGAAGTGTGTCATCTGTCATATTTTTATAAATTGTGAATAATCAAACAAAATGATTTCTTAATGTCGTCGTGCTATTTATTCTGTTTGTGATCTCGGAAAAACAGCTAAAATTCTAAATATGTTTATAGCGGACTGAATCATATTCATCGATTCATCGATAATAACAGTCAGTAATTAAATATATTAAATTTTATAATATTTGACAGGGTTCAAGTTAAATTGGTCAATGGTTAAATGGCATATTGATATTGTCTCTTTCTCACATAAACGAAATTTCATTATGTCGACTCGCTCTATTATTTCGTAGTGTTGTTGTAGGGATGGATGGTTGTAGGCTGAGGTTGTAGGTAGGTTGTTGAAATACCGACATTCTTAAACATTTTTTTACGGAAGTGGTTGGAAAACAAGTTCAGGAATATGGATCATTTGCTATAAGGTGATTACCGTCGACTATTGGAGCACATAGATTCTAGGGTGCCTGACCCGTTGCCGACCTATAACAGAAAAAACAGGATATAGCGAGAAATAGTATAAGGAAGGAGTTAGATTTTTGTTATACCACAAAGGTGGCAAACAAGAATTTCGGATATTTCACTCTCCGAACGCTACGCATTGCTGCTTCACGTCAATATTCTGTAAAAGGGTGGCACTTCACCGGTCGGGCTAGCCTATTTCATAAACGCCCACTCCAAAGATTGTAATGAGAAGTATAAAAATATAAAAAAATATAACTATACAAATGACAATTTTTTGGGTGTGTTCTGAAAAGTGTGGTGTATGATGTAGGCAACCGATATGAAAGAATTTTTTGAAATTCCCACGGGAAAGGATAAACGCACACGAAGTTGCGCGGGTTTCTCTAGTCATTAGATAAAATTTGGACATATATCAAAATGTCGTATTCTTCATATTGCCAACTACAGTACTAATGACCTGGCACAACAAGAAGCTCTCTGAGGTCAGAATGACATCGTGTGCGTTTCGAGGAACCCATATCCTATATAAGAGGCGATACTATGTCCTCAGAAACATAGTGTGATCAACTGAACATCGCGGTAGTTCTTTAAAAAGTAAACAAAAAAATTAACATGAACAAAGTTTTGGTAAGATATATCTTATACATAATACCAGTCAAAACTAAATTAGGGTCTTAAAAAATATAAAAATTGAATACTAACATCTTTAAATAATATTCTAGTCAAAATAAATTATGGACCATTTTTAAATAGCTTAAAAAAAAGGGTAAAATTATTTTTTGGTGGATTCTTTTGTTTCGGTTTCGCACTAGAAACATTACAGACGCCCATCAACCTGTAACATACAATGTTATTGTAAACGTTAAATAAAAGTTGTGGCTGTTTATAATAGAAGTTTTACTCACATATTTTCTTTTGACTATTATGTATACAAATTCTTGGTCCTGGGAACACAACTGAATTCAATGGTTTATGAAAGAGCTGTTGTCAAAATATTGTTATTGTTAATATGAAGTTATATGTTATGAAGAACATAAACAAATAATTTTGTAATTACTAATTGCTTGTACCTACATATTATGAAGCTAAACTACTACACGATAACATTATTTAACTGAAAACTAAACTGATATTGAAAAATAAACAACAAAGTGACAGAACAAATAATTTATTGGCAAATATAGATCAAAAATAAAACCCTAGACAAAATTTCAATGGGTCAAATGTCAGTGCTTTTTTTCTTTTTGGAGTTTATAGAGGGTTAAAAATTCTCTACTGTTGAGCAAATACTTGCATGTTCCTGAGGCATGTTCAAGAAATATTTGAATATAATTTTATTAATCTCGCTATAACTTGTAGTATAAATAATTTGCATAAACAGTTGTGTTATTTTCATATCCATGAATATAAGGAATAAGTACATGAAAAGATGGAAGCTTTTGCCCAGTAGTGAGTTAGTGAGATAGAGCTAATAATAATAATAAACTCTTGTGTTTTATCAACAATTAATAATAATAAATAAATATATTCAACAATGATTGTAAAGTAATAAGTTCAATTAATTTATGTAATATTAATTATTTTCAGATTATAGCTTTGGCGCTGGTCGCCGTAGCGTTAGCTGCCCCGGAACCCGAAGGTAAGGATTTGAACTTCATTTTTGTTTAACGGTGAAATGCTCAAAACCATTTTTATAGTTAATAACATAATAAATATTATGGCTGTCACTGTCAAAAAGAGATACTTGATAAGATATTAAAATTATAGACTAGCCATGCCCCTGAGTCCACTCGTGTTGATACCAATCGGTTTTCATATACATACATAGATACTAATTTCTGTACCGCGAAAATGTCTTTATTTTTATCAATTAAATCAATAATTATGTAATAAATAAAATGTAACTGTGTTTGTGTGCGTGTTGTGTTGTGGTTTCGCGAGATTGAGTCACAGAATAAATAATAGTACTACGTAATTGAGTAAGAAATATTGAAATATTAAGATTTTCACATCTATAATGTTAAAAATGCAAACGCTCTGTTTTTTAGTTTGCATTACCCAGCTATTGAACCGATTTTGATGTATTTTTGTATAGAGATAGGTTGATCTATTTATGTATATCTACGTTCACTGGAAAAAGTTATTAAGGATGTTGGAGCAAAATTCAACGATTGTGTTTATTAGCTTGTCATGCTTTATTGTGGTAACATAATGTGTTGTGTTGTGTTTATCGCAATAAAGTGATTTACTATCGATTTATGTTTATTTCATTTCGATTTTAAATCTGACGATTGTTTGGAACTTTTGTGCCAAGTATATTGGAATAGAATATGTCGATATCCTATTGACAATTTATATCGGCCATAAAATAACGTCGTTTTTTACAAGAAAAAAACAAGTTGGCGCACAAAACCAGTTTAAATATTGTACATAATTTATTCCGCCCCTAGTTTAATATTCATATAATCCACAAGTTTGCTCATTTTCACTCATTCTCAATGGATTTATACAATAAAACAATTATAAAATAAAGAGATATATAAATTGGTCCTTTCGAAATAAAGTTAGCATTTTTTTTTTGTATAGAACGATTAGTAGTAGTCGTTGGAACGTATTAAATATGAATATCGCCCAATGCAAAGAATGCGAATTTTGACGACCTCCGTGGCGTAATGGTTACCACGCCGGACCGCCACCCAAGAGGTCCCGGGTTCGAATCGGTCATGTTATGATGACAAACGAACTTTTTCTGAGTGGCCGCGGGTCTTGGATATTTATCTATATATGTATTTGTTATAAAAAAATATAGTATCGTTGAGTTAGTATCCCATAACACAAATATCGAACTTACTTTGTGGCTAGCTCAATCTGTGTGGTGTGTCCCTATAGGTATATTTTGAGTGATAGATCATTATATGAATCGGACTAGCTCGACCGGGGAAGTACCACCATCTCAAACAATATCGGAACAAGCAGCAATGCTTTTCGCATCCGGATCTCTCACTCACTTAGGTGGCCAATTTTCCTTATAGTTTATACCCTTTCCCCTTCTCTACAGGTTCCTTGTAATGTAGCAGGCAATCCATTAGGTAGCGCCTCTGGTTACCTCATCGACATAAAAGTATAGACAACCTGTCCGGTAGGTACTAAGATTTTGCGGCATTGCGATGGTGCACATGCACACCACCACCCTTCAGTCAGTTGCGAGCGAGCGACAGAAGCATTGGTGTCCAATCGCTCGCAACTGACTGAAGGGTCGTGGTGTGCATGTGCACCATTGCAATGCGTCAAAATCTTAGTACCGGACAGCTTGTCTATATTTATGTTCATAGGCCGCGGTAAACACTTTCCATCAAGCCGCCACCTTCCTTTTGCAATTTCTTTACTGCAAGAAATTGTAATCTCTATCAGACAGAACCCACCACGTAGACGTGATTCAAACTCTATATGTATTCTATTTTGTTTCCAGCTAACCCCGGTGGTTATGGTCATGGCAGTCATGGACACGGAGGACATGGTGGCGGACACGGAGGACATGGTGGTGGACACGGTTATGGACATGGTGGCGGCCATGGCGGCCACGGAAGTCACGGTCACGGCAACCACGGACACGGCGGCTATGGCCATCATGGTTGACACTATTGATCAGCCATTATAAAGGGATTTATTGGCAACATTGAGTATTAAAATCGGACTGAGTTTACTTCGCAAATTGGATTTTGTATATTTTGTAATTATACCAAAATGTTATTTAAAGTTTTGTTGTTTTTCTTTTTTTTGTAAGGTCGTGTTTACATCTGTAATAGTGAAAGTTATTGTAATATTCATAACATATCTAGAGACTCCTGTAATTTTATTCTTGCAATTGCTGTCGCACGAGAGACTCAGGACGGAACGGGAACGTGACTGTCTTGTTCAAAACGGCCACGTTCCCGTCTCATCCATATCTCCGAGACGACCTTTGCTAGGTTTGCTATTTAATTTATATTTTGTATGAAAGAAATGACATTTCCAAAACTTTCCGTCTCGTTCCTATATATAAACCTAATTTTTTGCACCTACTCCATGCGGATTACTGTTTTCGAGAAATACCCAGGTTCTGAATTTATTACTAGAAAGGTTTCCATTCCATGCACGCGTATTTAATACTGAACCGGAAACCATACCCGAATCCAGATCGTTCGCAGCTCTGAATAACGGAAGGGTTACCAGCACTTTTCTGTGAATTCATGCCTGAAATCCATGAAGCAATTATTAGAAGGAGTTGCCTTAAGTCGTGTAGTCCAGCACATTTAATTGGGCACTGACGGGGTGTGCGTGGGTGCGGCATAGGTGCGGGAGGGTGTTTAAACAGGATAAATAAACACCCCGCACACCCTCCCGTCAGCGACAGGATCGTTCATACGAACGGCGCATTATAGTAACTCCTCTTTGTAATTGTTTCATGCTGGAAACACTTCCGCTATTCAGAAATACCGGGGTTACGAATACTGGAAGGAAATTTCCATTTCCATATACGCTCCCCCGTGTCCGTTTTTCTCACGGTGTTGACTGATAATCAAGGAATTTCACAAGAAGCAATGTTTTACTTTATTATAAGCAAAGAACAAAACATGGGAAAGTACATAATTAAAAGAAATAAAACTACTATTTACAAATAAAAAACTTGACCTAGATCCCTCGAAAACGGGAGCGTTCCCAGAAGGCTGGCAGAGTTACCCCGCTGTATTGCACTAAATTTGATATTCGCTTATAGTCGAGCGAGATCCATATCTCGGAAAATGCTGCTGGCATCTAGATGCCGAGTTTCCTTATGAAATTCATCTTGCAAATATACTTTTAGTCTACTTTGATAAGCAAGTTTTCTTAGTATTTTTTGTACACAATGTATGCAATTATCTTTCTTGTACATGTACCATTTAATTAACCATTAATAACGTTGTTAGACTTATTAACTTTTTTATCAAATCAATACTATTGTTATAGGTACAGTCGACTGCAAATAACTAAATAGGTTTTAGAATAATGCGAGGTCTAAAATTAAGTGACTTAAGTGGCTAGCAATAAAACGTTGAATTTTTTTCGGTGGCTGCGTAATCCGCATTGGAGTAGCGTGGCAGAGTACGCTCTAATATCCTTAGGTTGAAGGGAGACCCGTATCCCTGTAGTGGGATGATTATCAGTTGATATGATGAAAATCCTGATCCCTGCTAATAGCATAGCGGGCAGCGGAGTGTTCTCTTAATCCCTTCGACTGAACAGATTGGAGTTTTATATAATGTTTTTGAGTGGTAGAGTACTTATGTACTAGCTCGTATCACCCTCTCATAGAATATCGGCGTGAAGCAGCAATGTGTTTTGTTTCAACATTAATTTCCTATCTCTTTTCTCTCTATTCCTTCCTACCTTGGGGGGGAAACGCATTGTTAGCGTTCATGTGTTTCTGATGTTAATAGGCGGCAGTAACCACTTTCCATCAGGTAGCCCGCTTAATTGTTTGTCTGGCGTAAGACATAAAAAAATTACATCCCAGTAGTGCAATTAGTCTATGCTCTTAAAATGGTGATGTACTACGAATACAATATTATTCATTTATTTATTTAACTTTATTAACCACAAAACACAAAGCAGAAAATACGGGCGGGCTTATTGCTAATTGCATTCTCTACCAGTCAACCACGGGGAGTGCAGAAATTCACGATTGCACGAATACAATATATTACATACAGAATACATAGTTATTAATTTGGTCCTTCGAACCGTATCGAATTTTTTTTAGTTAGTCTATACGCACCTTAAGTATTCATGTCACTTTTATGATACATAAATCTATTTTGTATTGAATAACTAATGTATCTTTCATAAGTGTAATTTCATTGTCTATTATAATGATTCAAGTTAATTGGCCACTTGTCAATCAGAACAATTCTAAGCTAATTCAGAAAATTTCTATAAAACCACGTATGTATGCAGTCCTTCGTTAGTCTGACTTAGATACTAGAAAACAGGAAAATGTCCCGCTTTGTGGTAAGTTTGCTTTGTATTACCAAATAGGCTAATAACTTAGTTGGTAACTTGGGAGTGAAAAGTGATTTTACCTTCGGTGCCGAAGAGCGCAGCGTTGAAATGTGGTATATATAATTTTAACTTCTCATGCTCAGAAAATGCTTATTTGCGCAGGATATAGGCTGCACAAAATCGAATTTTGTGCACAAGGGCAAAAACGTATCTACTCAAAAATGTATCTAAATTAAGGCAAAGGAAATAAGCCATACAGCCAAACACAACAAAAAGTTCAGAGATAGAATTTGTTATTTTATAATATTTACTTTAATTTATTTGCCTTATGTGTTTTATAAGTCATAAAAGATATTAAAATGTAAATTAAAGTACGGTAGGTTATTTAATTAATTTAAGAAAATTATTTTAATACAAAATTAATTTAATAGTAGGCTGTATAGGTCTGCAGCCCAAGCCTAATTTCAATGTCGTAAGATTAAAAAAAAATAAGCGGCGGGAAATGGGAAACATGTCTTGTTTTTCGTGCGTTTATTTATTTATTTCCTCGCAATCGAAGTGAAAAGCAGAGTTTATAACTCGTCCACAAAACCATTTCTATCCTCGACATTACTATCAGCCCTCGCCTTCGGCTCGGGCTGCTAAAAGTCTCGGATAGAAATGATTCGTTTTGTGCACTTGTTGTAAAATCTACTATTGTTTTTTGCCTTAAAAATAATAAATAGGTACTAGATACTTTACAGAGATCTTGTACAGGTAATGTCAATCAATGTACAAATAAATATTTTAGATTTATTTTAAAATTTAACCTCTTATATAAAATTCAAAATTAAACTAAAACAAATAATAGAACTAATCAGAAGAAAAGTGGTGAAGAATTAGTTCCATTTTTTGTTATTTATTAATAATAGCTACGAAATCTTTTTATGAAAAACGATTTCACGTCAAAGTTTGTACTTATCCATACCTGAAGTCATCTGAGTTTTTGATGTCCCGCTCCCTATCTAATAAAAAAAAATTGTTTGAGTCAATGACCGGTAATAATGGTAAAAGAAGCTTGTTCTTAAATTCATTAGACGATTGAGTGGACTAACAAACTTATTTTAGGTAGACTGATTAAATTCTCGTATTTTTTTGAGTCAACCTAAATAACTTCCTTCCGTTTAATGTTAAACTGTGTTTCGCAATGTTTTTCTTTCTAAAAGCGACATTTTAGGATCGAAAATCTGCGTCAACGTTCCTTCATTACGGAATTTTCTAAAAAAAAAAAAAACAGAAAACTATAATGAAGGAGGAGAGCCGAGGAGAACCAAGTGCAACCTGTAGTAGGTATTTTGATATTTTTGATACAGCCTATTACATGATAATAGGTACTCTACATTGTACAATTAAATGCTCAAAATCGAATCACAAAATAAATAGGCGAATGCTCGTATCACACATTATTAAAACTAAGCGTGTGTACTAGTGTATTACCTTCCTATGTATCAACAAAATCGAATCGTAATAATAAGTTACTTTACATACAGAAGAGATTTTTTTTCGCAGTAGAATCGATAGAAATTTTTCAACAAACCGTCAACCCTTACAAATAATTGTGGCTGATCTATTGAAAATGAAAAAGATTAAAAAAAATATATAATTTAAACCTTTTTTACAGGTCCTTGTATGCCTCTTGATGCTGGCCTCAGCAGTGGTCAGCGTCGACTTACCGACAGATACGAAGCTTCCTGACGCTCCGAAGTTGCCTGACGCTAAAGTACCTGAACCACCGAAACTGCCCGAAATGAAAGGACTAATGGGCAATTTAGGGAAGAAGTAACATTAACGACTCCAAACCATAACATTAATGTATTTTGTTTTGGTATACATTGCTTGTTTTGAAGGAAATGAAGATAATAGAGTATAGGTTAATATTGAAATGTATTGGAAACAAATGTGGATGATCAGAATAATAGTCACTCGTTCCATTATATGAATTCCGATATTTAATTAATAAAAGTGACAAGCCAATGATATTGACAGTTTTTTAAAGTCTAATCGTGACCAAAAGTGTCGTTTACTATAGATGAAAATTAACGGATTGTTAATAATTTTAAAACATTGTCATCATCTATTAAACAGCTTTGTTTGAAAAAAAATAATAATACAGACATTACCTATGTTATATTATAGCTATATATTTACAAATAAGCTTGTGATATTGTTAACGCCAATATAGTACATAATGTAATCCTACAGGGGGTAGACTGAGTACAAATGGCAGAAACTTAATTTGTTTTGCTAAAGTTTTGTGAAAAGAAAAGTGGTGTGTAATTGATTTAAAATACATTAATGTTACAAATTGATAAATGATAACAGACCAAAGCATAAATTTATATAATATTAGAGTATTTGGCAGAAGTCTGTGTCGTAGATGGAAGATAATATGCGGAGAAAAAGTTTATTGTCGAGACTTCTATCAAAATAGTTGTAATTATTGAAGCAAATTAAACAATGCTGCAGCTAAATTTGTTTTATTTAATGATATCACAGTCGTGATAGTCCAGTGAATAAGTAATCAGTTTATTAATCGACTGCTTCCCGGTTCAGATCCTAGTGTAGAAGTACTTCAACCAAAGGAAGGGTGAGGGTAGCGAACTAAGAACAAAGAATAATTAAAGCATTGTTATAATAAAAATATTCAAGTAAATTCCTTAATGCAATATCCCTAACAGAACCTTGACTATGTCCATATGTACTGATAACTATAAACCCTGTAGAGTAGGTAGGTACTGCAACATAAGTGCACTTATAAGCGCCTATTTTTCACAGTTATGAGGTTATCCATTTTCGCAACAGTTTTCATTGAAGTACTCCTATTGGTTATAACGTGATCTTAGCCTTCCACGATCCACGATAAATATGGGCTAACACAAAAAAATTACAATTCGAATAAGCAGGAGGGCTACTACGAAACGTACGATATTTCGGCCGAAGTATCGGAAGAATTTTAACCGTGAAATACAAGTTATTTCATGATTATAATTCAATGAACTACTAAAATAACCATAAAGTACAAGGTATTTCATGGATAGAATTCAAGGAATTACCTTGTATTTCACGGTTAAAATTCTTCCGATACTTCGGCCGAAGTATCGGATTTACGTTTCGTAATCCTGACCTTGAGATTGAGCGTTCAAGTAAACAAACAAACCTTCAGCTTTAGGTATAGTCAAATGTAGATATTGTTAATAGTACGAGTATTAGGTCACACGTCATCATCACATCAGATTTCATCGATCCACTGCATAAGCCTCCTTTCGTCTGCGCCATCTCTCTCTATTCCGAGCTCTCTCCGTCCGTCCATTTTCTCCCAGAAATTTGCCTGATATCATCAACCCATCCCGACCAGACCAGACCCCAGCTGCCGGCGTCCTACGCTCCGTTTTTTGTTCCTGAGAGTACCACTTAGCCGGACTGCTTTACTATACATTTCATCGTTCCTTCTAGCCAGGTGTACCGCTGAGCGTCAAATTACATAAATTCTATACTATTTGTCACTATTATTAACCAGCATATAGGCTTAACAATTCTACAATTTTATCGTATTTTGACGTTATGTTAAATTGTCAGCTTTATTAATAGGGTCCAGGCATTTTATCTCAAGTTTGTTCAGTGCGTATTTTTAAGTCATCTGCGTAATCTTTTCGTAGTAGTATTTGTTTGTTTCCATAAGTAATGCTTTATATTTTGACGTAATTTTATTTACTAAAATATGAAACAATGAGTTTTCCTCGTTTAATGATAATGGTGGGCATACACGCTACGAGAAATCGTAACGATTAGACGGTACAGTTTTATCGTACATGACATACAAGCCACACACGCTACGAGAAATCGTTACGATCAGACGGTACAGTTCGAACGGTACAGTTTTCGTTAAGTGCCGACGCACACGTTTCAGCGATGGCTTCGACGCCCGTCCGACCAACCGAACTGCGACTGACGACAAGACTGAACACAAAAACTGAACGAGCGCAGCGGTTGGGTCCCGGAGACGATCAAGTGACTTGACTCAAGTCTGCGTAGAGATACAATGTGATTTAAAGTTAAACATGTTATATTAAACGTTAAAAATTAAACTGATAACGTTATATATAACATATTGATATTACTATAAAAACGGACGAAACTGTACAGTTTTATAACGAGCGCATACACGTTACGAAGACGGGTTCATCCGATTCTGATTTATCAATTGAAATTTTCATATTGTTCCGTTCGACTGCACAGTTCTAAATAATCCGATAAAACTGTGCAGTTTTTTAACTGTACCGTTTAATCGTTACGATTTCTCGTAGTGTGTATGCCCACCATGTTCATCCGTAAATTAAGTAAACATTTCTATGAATAAATTATTGAAATATTTAAGAAGAACCGTGTAATAATTATTGAGAACCATTTGTTTAATAAAATACAAATATTTGTTCTGTTTAAACCATTAGGTATAAAAGAAAACACGTTTTATTGCAAACAACTAGTTTTTGCACTGCCGTGGTCAAAGGACGTGTTAAAAATGAAGATGTTCATTGTAAGTAAAAAAAACTTAACTTACAATATACTTGACCTATAACTTTAATTATCTTACATGTACATATTCTAATAATTACTAATGAATTTTATTATATTATGAAGGCGAAAGTTTTGATGTTTGTCTCTATCACGCCAAAAAAGGTTGAAATGGTGATGGCGTAGGATGGCTTATATACTTTAGTTTAGGACATAGGATAGTTTTTATTTAGGATCAGTTTGGGAATGTGATCAACGGGAAATCGCGAGTAAAACCGTTTACATCAGCTAGTAAAAAATATATGAAATCAACCGGCAGCCGACTACAGCCATGGGTGTTCGCGATTGATGAAATTGTTGAAAAGTCATAGAAAAGAGGTTTATCAAACAGTTGAGCCGACAAATATGTTTATCAGATGGTTAACTGGGATCACAGTATAAAATATTTTATAGTGTATGAATTCAAATCCTCAAATGACTAATTTCGATTAATTATCTTGACGTAATCAGTCCTCTACGCATACAATAAAAATCTTAATTGATAGGTATCGTTTCAAAACTTTTATCATTGATAAACAAGCAGTGTTCAAGAAACAATATTTAGTTCATTAAATATTTGTGAAATTACATTAGGTAAGTGGAGCGAACGGTTTTATCATTTACTAGAGTAAATCTACGGTTTCAGACTTCTGATTTTTGTGATAAAAAGTTGACAATGTTGTCGCATTGTCTAAATTTATTAAATAGAGACATACCTTGAAATGAAATTTATGATCAAAAATATAACAAACGAATGTCATTGTCAAAGTGAAACAAACATTTCAAGGAGTCTGAAACAATTTGTGAAAAAAATTATGATTCTATTAAATAGGGTTATCGAAAAATACAGTGGACAAATTATTTTTCACTTCTCATGCTCAGAAAGTGCTTATTTGCGCAGGATATGGGCTGCACAAAATCGAATTTTGTGCACAAGGGCAGAAAAGTAAACTCATAAATGTATCTATATTAAGACAAAGGAAAAATAAGCCATACAGCCAAACACAACAAAAAGTTCAGAGATAGAATTTGTTATTTTATAATATTTACTTTAAATTATTTGCCTAATGTGTTTTTTAAGTCATAAAAGATATTAAAATTTAAATTAAAGTACGGTAGGTTATTTAATTAATTTAAGAAAATTATTTTATTACAAAATTAATTTAATAGTAGGCTGTATAGGTCTGCAGCCCAAGCCTAATTTCAAAGTCGTAAGATTTAAAAAAAAAGCGGCGGGAAATGGGAAACAGGGTCTTGTTTTTCTTGCGTTTATTTATTTATTTCCTCGCAATCGAAGTGAAAAGCAGAGTTTATAACTCGTCCACAAAACCATTTCTATCCTCGACATTACTATCAGCCCTCGCCTTCGGCTCGGGCTGCTAAAAGTCTCGGATAGAAATGATTCGTTTTGTGCACTTGTTGTAAAATCTACTATTATTGTATTGGGTATCACTTCGGTTTACATTTTTGATCTTAAATCCCATTTCAAGGTGGAACTTTATTTTTTAAACATTTACCGATATATTTAAGAAATAAAGCTAGTGTCTTTATTTATTAAAAAGTGACAATGCGACAACATTGTAAATTTTACACAATATTTAAAAAAATATCCATCAATCTTCGAGCTTTTTGGTATGGCAAAATAGTTGACACCATTATGTAATATCTAAAAGGTGCTAAAAGGAATATAATTAGAAATTTCCTGCCTATGAGTTATTGCGTAGCATAGATAGAATGTTTATCTATTTTGATTTGATCGGATACAATAAATTGTACCGGAAATACTTTGAGATCCTGAGATTTGTACTTTGTCAATAAAAATGTGAGTATTTCCGGAGAAAATATCTAAATATCATTATTATTCAAAGAAAGATTAAGTTATCAAGACCTGTTTTGTCACTGTCGTTCAAGAGATAATTTGGTTAAGCCTTGACCTTAACTGATCTTTGTTTAATATGACCTAATTAAGTGTATAATTTATTAGAGAAGATTTTAGAATATTTGTTTGTTTATAAGAAGATTTTTTTTTAAACGACACTTCCTGTCCTTACCTCAATCAGTATCTTATCAGTCGGTTCGGTAGATAACTTATATGACATCCTATATCTATGAATGTATCACTACTTCGCTATAAATACAATTTAAACGTGTAAATCTCAGTTAGGGAAAACAAAATCAACAACACTGTACAGAAAACGTACATTCTACTTGCAGTACTTACAAAGAGTGTTAAAAAGTTAAATGTTGTAAATCGTGACGTGCCATTGACTGTATATATTTTGTTGTAATAGAAAATGAAAATGTTCTTTTCTTCTGCGCAGGTTGTATTTGCTGTTACTCTTGTAACAATGGCTTCCGGACAAGACAGGAGTAAGTAAATTTATGCAAATACTATAGAAGACTAATACCCACAGCTTCGGAAGAATTCGGGCAAGACGCGACACTAGCACCCCTACGGCATGAGGGCGGCATGAGGTGAACGATTTCAAAACTTTTGTATGCAAAATGTTATAGCGCCCCTAGCGGCATGAGGTGAACTGTGCGTTTTGTATGCAAAATGTTATAGCGCCCCTAGCGGCATGAGGTGAACGGAGGTTGCCAAGTCATTGTATGAGAAACGTCAAGAGCTGTGGGTAGTAGTCTTCTATAGTATTTGATTTATGTAATATACCTACCGTGATTCTACATATTCCCACTTTCTCTCTTGGCCAGGTTTAAGATCGGAGCTCGCATAAGAACTCATAACGAATTCTTTTGTTTTTTGTCTTAGTTAATGGCGTTTCTGTCAGATTTATTGTAAAAAAATATCAATTTGCGGCTTCTGCTGATGCAACTCCGAAATAATAAAGCATGGTCTATTTGAGATGACTAGATGGCATTAATTTATAACTACGCAAGGTTCAATACATTTTTCCCCATTTTCCTTTGTTTGTATAATACTTATTTATAACTTTAAATTTTGTTTGCAGCTCGGTTTGGTAATATAGGTGAGTATTAGAAATTTAATTAACTTTTAGAAATTGTAAAGTAACGATTACTTCTTTTCACCCAGTTTACACCATGACGGTGGCAAACAACTCCAGGCGTATCACTCGCGCTCTACCGACCACGACACGACGACGACGACGCGACGACGACGCTTTAAAAACTCTTTCACCAATAGTTAGTTGTGAAAAAGGTTGTAAAAAGAAAGACTTGTTGATAACAATTTAATGTTATCTGGGGCCCTACATAATACAACACACATACGTAGAGTATGACAACCTCTTTTTCGACGTGGCAAAGGCGTTCGACAAAGTATGGCACAACGGGCTTATCTATAAGCTCTACAAACTTAATGTGCCAAACCGTCTCGTGCTCATCATACGAGACTACTTGTCGAATCGCTCTTTCCGATATAGGGTGGATGGGGCACTATCCCCCCCTCACACCATAAGAGCCGGAGTACCACAAGGATCCGTGCTCTCCCCCCTCCTATACACGCTTTACACAAGCGACTTCCCTCAATTTAGACCCAGTCCACTTGCGACTCATACTGCCCTTTTCGCAGATGATACAGCCATCTTTTGTTCGGCTTCTATTACACCCGCCATAGTAAAGTCCCTCCAAGCCGCCGCCAACTCCCTTGGCGACTGGTTTAGGAAATGGCGCATAGAAGTTAATCCAGATAAAAGCGCCGCTATCCTCTTCTCCAGAGGTACTACGCCAAATCCCTCCACTAAAGTCAAGATGTTCGGACAACCGATCCCTTGGGAAAAGAAAGTCCGTTATTTAGGTGTCACACTCGATAGGGGACTCACCTTCGAACATCATATAAAGATTGTCCGCGACCGCGCTGCTTTCGCGCTAGGCCGCTTACATTGTCTGCTTAATGGGCGCAGTAAACTCTCTCTTAGAAATAAGGTGAGAGTTTACACAACGTGCATTAGGCCGATAATGACATACGCAAGTCCAGTTTTCGCTCACGCCGCGCCCTCTCATATCCACAGGCTGCAAACCATTCAGAATAGGTTTTTGCGCAAAGCCATCGGTGGGCTTTGGTTCGTTAGGAACAAAAACCTCCACATTGACTTAGGTGTGCCGACCATCTCGCACCACCTAAAGCAATGCTCTGTCAAATACTTCGACTCGCTCAATCATCACCCAAATCCGTTGGTGAAAGCCGCAGGGGATTATTCCGCTCCGGCTGACACCAGCAGGTCCAAACGTCGTCCGCGGCACGTCCTCAACGACCCGGACGACTCCATTACAGTCGCCATCGAGGCGTATAAACAATTAGATCCCGCGACACAAAGTAGACACACACGTCCGTCATATCGGCCCCGCCGGCGGGGCCGCGCGTCGCGCCACCTTCCTGTAGGGACTCGGTTTTCGCGGTACCGGCACGTGCCCGGCCGCTTCTCTCCAATCCGTTCGCCTTCCCCCAGTGTCGCCATAGGCCGAGGTTCGAGCCCCCCTCTGTGGCGCCCCTAGGCAGACACTGTAAATTTTTGGCGGTGAGAGCCCTACGCTCCCGCAACAGTCCGGTGTCTCAGAAGAGGGTGTTAGTACACCCGAACTGAACTTTTCAATTAATAAAAAATAAAAAAAAGAGTATGACAAACTCGCTTTTCCTAAAACCCCAAACTAAATATTTTTTCTTGTATTGTTACAGTGGACCCTGCTTTCTATCGGCCCTCTGATCGTAAGTTGACAAAATTAACTTAATTGTGATATATCAATAAGAATATACTTAAATTAATAATTATTTAATTTGTTTTCACAGCTTCTGGTGCTGGTCAAAGTAAGTTACATTTTACTTAATAAAAAATAAGTTTTCTGATTCTTTAGCATATTATTAACTTACCTACTTATTATTTTCAGTCGTTCAAGACCCAGCCTTTTATCAGCCTTCAGATCGTAAGTTTCATAAATATATATACAGCCAGTTTCTGTTTGAAACACATTTTTAAACTTAACGAATATAGCTGTCACTGTCAAACTTAAGAAAAAAAAAACAAAAAACTGGCTGTAAATTTTAAACGTGCTAGATTTAAAAGAAAATATTTTCCTAGCCGGGAAATTTTCCTATCAGTATATATGTGGGGTTCGGAACCTTACACCTTTCTTGATAGGATGATAATGATAAAGTCTTTGATAAAATGATATTAATATATTATTGTCCACACCAAACTTAATGGAAGTGAAATGTTAGTGAGCACGCGAGGTCCGCTTGATCAACTACTTATATGGTACCAAATTAAATAATTATGAAATCGCGCACAGCGGCGGAATATGCTGACGCGTCCAAATGTATGGACTTAGACCGTACATACAGTATAATTATGTCGCTAATAAGAATCAAATTCAGAAGGCATACCATTAAGTAAAAGAAAGGACACATATTCGAGAAAAAGTAACATTGAAGTTATTATTTTTTTATCTATTTTTAAAGTAAATAAACATATAAACAGTTTCCTTTATTTTTACAGCGAACGTCGTAGGATATGGACCAAGTAAGTTGTTTTTAATTATTCCTTTGCTTGATGAATTTTGTTTGTGGTAATTTATAAAGAAGCTTACTTAAAACGATAGGTGAAATGCGATACTTTGACTTGAGAACTATGTAAAGAAGGTGAAGGCCTACTTATGCTCTGTCTAAACGATTTCATTTGCTTTTTTTATACATTTCACAATTATTTTAATCTGTAATATTATGATTGTTACAGTTGTAGATCCAGCTTTCTACCAACCATCACAATACCGTGAGTCGATCAAAAATATTATTTGAGAATTTTTTATAAAGGTTTATATCGTATCATCATAATTATATATTTTTAATTTTATGTATGACATTTAAATTATATTTATTTTCATTTACCAGCGAATCCCGCGCAACTTGGTTTGCGTCTATCCCACTTTCCCGTGGGAATTTCGGAAATCCTTGAAAATACATTATATGATAAGTAAAGCGCCTGTTTTTCTTAACTTGACCAATGTAGAAAACAATCTTAGCGTGTCTTTTTATTCAATTATCCATGTGTAAAATCGATAAATCGCCAGAATAATAAGAGTATTGTGTTACATGGCATTTCTAACTATATAATTATTATTTGGGTGTGAATGATAATTTTAATTGCCTATTTTCGTTAAAAAGACGTGCTAAGATTGTTTACTACATTGGTCAAGTTAAGAAAAACAGGGTTTACATAAAAACCTTCATCTTGAATCACTATTGCTGAAAATTGCATTAGAAGCAGTAAAAGATCTAAGGGAACAGACAGCCGAAACGACTTCATTTAATTTTATACTATGAAAAGATTTATAAGTTCTAAATCTTTTTTTTACAGCCAATCCGGGATATCAACCGATAGGTAAGGGTTTTATATAGGTTGTTTTTCTCAAAACTTTATTTATCATGCATTGTGTATTATAAAGTTTCAAATTGTTCGCTTAGGTTTTATAAAAAAAAAACAATAAAAAAAATATTAAGTGACTCTATTATCAGTGACAGTGTTGGTCGTAGTAAATACAAATAAAAAAACCCTAAACGAAAGAGGTTGGATAAAGAGGTTTTAATTATTTAAATTAAATTTTGTTTCAGATATTGGACCGGCATTTGTTGAAAATTATCCTGCGGCGGTACCACCACCTAGTCGACCAGTCAATAATTTTGAATGTAAGTATTTTTACCACGTGCAACGTGCAAAACTGTTTCTTTTGCAAAATAAGCATAGTAAATTTTCTCATTGACCCCTCACCTCATGATTTTCATGATACGCCCCATGATTTTCAGTCAAAATAATGGGGCGTTATTTTCCAAAGAGCATGCTAGGCAATGGCTTATATTATAGTCGACGCGAATTGCTCACTAGAAGCGAGCCTTATTTTCAGAAGGGAGCAGGTTGAAATAATGATAATGATGGATATTACAATTATGTAATCTCAAACAACTATTTAAATTTTCAGATGCATCTGCACGGGATTCGAAGAAGTGAAAAATTAAAGAAATAAATTTTAATTCATAGAAAAAATATTAAATTATGAGATTGTAAAGTCATAAAAGTTTTTTTTTTTCAAATAATGAATACTCATTTCATATTATAACCATAACAAGTTATGTAAATAGTTAAGCTTAATAATAAAAAACTAGATTTCAATCTAATCTGTTTATGTTTTATTTTGGTTTGTGCATATAAAATAATAATAATAATAAATAAATAGGTACCTACATAGATATAATGTCATGTCAACGTTATACAGGGCCAACTTATTTTTTAAAGTTAATGACACTCTCAAATTAAAGTAGACAAAAGATATTAGCTTGAAACTAATGTGTAATTAGAAACTGGCTTGTGAGGTTCATTTTTTATGTCAGAATGCGGAATCGAATCTGTCCTTTTCGCCGGTTACTTGTATTTGCTTATACAATAACCACAGAATAACGTCATAAATAATTAGTCAGTTTTTTTCACGCCCTTTCAGTTATATCTTGTCTCACGTTTATTACCTAGATACATTACTTAGTACCATTGTCTATAGCCTAGTTATTATCCTATACGATGTCCTGTACATACAATAATTAGTTTCCTGTTAATCAATCAATAATTATCCAATTTTCTACACGATTATTTCATTGATTATAAAAGGAGATGACTTTTATGTGTGTTGTCAAGTCCTTTATCACCATTTGTATAGATTACACGTAGGATTATGGCCAAATTAGCAGTGAGTACTTCTTGTATTATTTAGTATAGGAGGGATCTAAACCCCTCATGGATTGGTGGCCGAGACAGAGGTGGAGATCGGCCGGCAGACCAGCAGCGTAGCGGCCCCTTTGGTCAGACGGCATGGTGCGAATAGCGGGACCGCACTGGCTGGCACAGTACCTACGGAGTAAAGGGAGGCGTGAGAAATGGGAGGCCTATACCCAGCAGTGGGTGAATGTGGGCTGATAATAATAAAGCCCCTCCTTAATTTCCATGAATATTAAGAATTTATAGAAGATGACCTTTGCGCAGCTATGGGACAGTTAGGCTAACAATAACCATAGGAGGGTTTGTTTTCTCATATTTCAGCAAACTGACCAGACATTCTACACCCCTGTGTCACTAATCACTACTCAACATCAGGTGATCCCTTAGCTCGATGATTTGTCTTCTTCTGTCATAAAAAAAGACGTGTTGTAACCTAATTTAAGTACTTAAGTAGTATTTACGACCTTGCCGTTATTCATAGGTTGACTGTACTCCATTCATTTGTCAATCGTCGCCTACGTTTATTCGGGATTTAAAGAAGACATATTTTTAAATGTTGTAATAGTAACTTTGTTGTTTTCATCACATGTAAACCTTTATCATCCTATTCATTTTCTTCTAGTTTGTTATCACCCTGGGCCTGTTGTTGTTGGCGATTACGACAATCCAAGCTGATGACGTCACCACAGACACCACCACGCCAACCCTGACCACCAACAATGCCACACCCAACCCCAGTTCTGAAAGCCTCGACAATGCAACTACTACATTAGACCCAATGGACACGGAAAGTTAATTTTATGGACATACTTTGAAATGGATTGAATATTTATTTACAAACTCGCTTGTATACAATACAACTGAATACGCTAATAAATTACCTTATTAATAAAATAGATCAATCAAAAGATTAACTAAAAACTTTTTGTCACAGATTAAATGCGAATTAAGTAAACATGTTTTTGTTAAACTAGGTTGATTTTTTTAATTAATAAAAAGGATTTTATTTTAATAATGATAACATAAAATATCTGTGATGATAAATGTTTTGTTTTATTAGTTTTCATTCTTATTAATTTCGGTCTGTCTGTTACTTAAGAAGACTGTAGAATTATTCTTTAGATAAAATTGCAAATTTATTTTTGCACTGGCCTCTACACAAACCACAATGTAAATAAGTTTTATTTATTTTGTCTGTGTTTGAAGTCGTTTGAACATACTTGATAATGCTAATTGGTTTTTGTTTGCAAGTCCGAGTAGGTTTTTTTCTATGTGAATTAGCAGTTCTTTAATAACGTGGTTATAATGTGTATCCATAGTAATATTTTAAATGGGAAAGTGTGTGTGTCTGTTTGTTTGTCCGTCTTTCACGGCAAAAC
Source organism: Endotricha flammealis (assembly GCA_905163395.2). Lineage (NCBI taxonomy): Eukaryota > Metazoa > Arthropoda > Insecta > Lepidoptera > Pyralidae > Endotricha > Endotricha flammealis. The sequence continues at coordinate 4,423,371 of LR990870.1, read as the reverse complement.
GGAGCGACGAATTGACGTGATTTTGACATAGGCTCTAGACTTTTTGTATCTTTCTAACCCCCCACTTCTCTAAAATGGGGGGTGAAAGTTTGTATGGAGCATGCCGCAATTTTCAAGGTAGAAAGCTAAAAATTGGTATGCGGACTATTTGTGACTAACAAAAAAATCGTGCATTCTTTTTTTTTGAATCTGCCCCCAACCCCTTAAAAGACTGGGGGTGAAATTTTATATGGGACTTTTCGTAGTTTTCAAGGTAGGAAGCTATAATCGGTACACAGACTCTTTGTTACCAACAAAATTGTGTTCTAAATCGGGAAAGGGGAACCGTGTTACTCCGAATTTAACGCGAGCGAAGCCGCGGGCAAAAGTTACTTTTATATAAAATCGGGAAGGTTCCAAGAAAAATAAACTTTAAATTACATAATATCATTTAATTGTAGACTTAATATTAAGCATTTCTTGTTAAATTTAGGAGTGACTGTCATGGAAATAATCTATCCCTGGCGGCCGACACCATCTGAAAAAAAAACATAAATTAAAGGGATGTTGTTGTCTATGACTTTCGGTAGATTTAACATTGCAACATACTACATAATCTCTAATATAAAAAATATAAAAAATGTGTAGCTAAGCGCAAATCTAGAGAACAGCTGAACCGATTTCGCTAATTTTTTTAGAATATTCCTTGAAGTACGAGGATGGTTCTTACTGAAAGAAAAAAATATACTCTTAGTTCTTACGGAGAGATGCGCGGGGTTCGCTAGTGTCATATAATATCTTGTCAAGGCTCATATAAAACTACTATACTATAACACCGCTGAATGGCGCAGACGTAAAACGAAGTTCGAAACTCAAAACTTATTACTCGATCGACAATTGATTTTCAATTGTTTTATAAACCCCAAATGGCGGGTATTATGAAGTCCGATTGAGTTTTTTCGTATGTAAATAATAAAAACTAGCAAGTAATTACCAGACGGTCTGTAGGGGTACTGGTTAGGTCCATTCTGAACGTAGGCGGGTCCGGTGCCTGGGAACAAAAGGATATTATTGCAATTGGATCCTTAAAAGAATGATGCTCCTATAAACGTTGTACGTAACATCCAACTTCTTTTGTATGTCCTTACACGGAATGGAGACCACGTCTGATCTTACGTCTTAACTAAATTAAAGTTGACAAAATTAAATTTATATCTCAAGCGCCATCTTCCTCGTAAAAAATTGAAATGAGCAAGACTGCTGTTTCGCTACGAAAATGGTACACAGAGTTCTTAAACTTACATTTCTACAGAAATCGTTGAACGCTGAACGTAGCCGATGACATTTTTATGAGGCCACCGAAATAATTTAAGTAAATACGTTGTGCGTTGTGTGATACCTGATACCACATTAGTCACACTAGGTTGTACCTTTTTTTTATTTTTTTACTGAACTCTATAGTAACTATTTGTGACTCTATTGTGTCATAGCATAGGTGTGCTATTGATACAATTTGGCGGACATAACGCTAAATTGCAATGTAATCGTATTAGTTCAATTTAGTTCCGCTAAAATTCTATTGGCTTATTCATTATTATTCTAACATAACAAACATTGTGATCAAGGATCAATTTCGTGACGTGCATTTCATCTGAAACTCGCGTGTTAAATTATTTGTTACTAAGCCTTTGTTTTCCAATAAGCGCCTAGTCGGAGTATAAATCGACTATTAGGCTGTATTTCGTTCAGAGACGAGCGAGGAAGATTTGTGGAAGTAATGTTGTCTACATATTCATCCGCGCAAGTTCTCCTATAATCATAACGTCCATTTCTATTCCTTAGAAACCACTGTGTGTCCAAAACTTGTATGTACATTTATTCATAGGTGGGAAATAAAATTTAACACTTACTTATCGGAGCATATCCTTGTCCTTGTCCAACTGTAGAGGGAGAAGTAAAAATTAGATTTTATTTTATTGTACAAGCTTAAAAAAGATACCTAACTAATTAAGTTATTGAATAGAACAAAAATGTCGAATGATTAACATCTCCATTAGGATTGTGTCAGAGAAAAAGGTGAATGAAACTATGACATCAATGATGATAAAATAAGAAAATGGAAATATTATTTCTTACCAGTTGGCCGATAGAATCCTGGATCAACAACTGAAACAAAGAAAAATATATTAGCTAAGAAAAAATATAAATTTAATAAACATTTTAGTTTAGCTGATACAAACAAAATTTTAATATTTTTTTGCTGTAAGCAACTTGTAAACTTACAAAAAGAACAAACAGACATTTTAGTTATTTACTTATTAGAAAAGATGAAAGAAATTAACAATATTTTTTTACAGTCACTTTCTGTACAAAAAATAAATAAAAATAATAATTTAGAAACTCACTTTGACCAGTTCCGTAGTTTTGGGCGTTTTCGACGACTCTCACTGAAAATAAAATATAATTTACATAACGTTTTAAGTAATTTCAAACATATTTATAATAACGTTTTAAGTAATTTCAAACAATGAGTTCTCCGTGCTTCGTAGGGTAACTGGATCTCATGGCCGCTCTACACTCTCAAGAAGTTGATCGAAGTGAAGTGAAGTTAGGCACGAAGTTAAAAGACAAAAGAAAAGTGAAGACGAAGTTGCAAGACGAGCCCATTGACACTCTCACACTTTTCGCTCAACTTAGCAAGAATGTAGAGCTAGCATGGAATACTTTTTGGAAACACCAGCTTGGGGGACGCACATGAAATGAATAAGTTCAATAAGTTATTTGACACAATAAATACTTCTTTTATTCAAAGCAAACAGTATATTATTTTTTTATACTGTCCTTTTTTTATGATGTTTTAGTTATTAGTTTATTTTACCTGAATAATCAGGCTGTTCTGCTACTTTCACTGAAACAAACAAAAGGTAAAGCTAAAGCGACCACACCAGACACACCAAGCATGTTATTGACAGATTGCACACGAAAAACACAGCGAGTAGAACGTATGCCTGCATTTGAAAACCAAAAATGGACAAGTATGAAATAAACGGAGTAAGAGTATTCATAAATTGAGTTAAATGTTGCACACATCACATCATGCATACATGCCTTGGCTAAAACATCTTGTGTATACATATTTTATCATCTATATCCAAATGCCCAGCGCTGCAGCGTCATAAAAGAAGAGAAGTTCCTTCACCTCATCAGTACATCAATATAAATAAAGAATTTTATTACCTTTGTCAACTTTATTCCTTTGTGGAGAAGCGAGTGCGACGGCCACTAACGCGAAGACGAAGATCTAAAATAATGATGAAATAAGTAATGTATCATAATATTTCTAAAATTAGTTACATGCAAAGTATCACTACAGTCTTGAAGAGGAGTGTGATAATAATCTATGATAACTAATATCTACGACTGTAAAATTTCTTTCTCCAGATTTTAATCGGAAAGTTCTGAAACCATTTTGAGCTAACATGCAAAAAATGTTAATGCTTAAAAACGGCTTGGATTTGGATGAAATTTGTAAAATGATATGGAATTTTTGTCAGGGATATTATTAATATGGGTATCTAAACTTGCATGAAAACGCGGGTTCCACTAACACTAAGTATTTCTTATAATACGATAAATAAATTTACATTGGATCCATTGATCTATCTATATGGAAAAATCCGTAAATTCGGAAAATTTTCTGAGATCCAATGTTTATCTATATATATAAAATGCTTTGTCCTGACTGACTGACTGACTGACTGACTGACTGACTGAGAATCAACGCACAGCCTAAACCGCTCATCGTAAAAATCTGAAACTTGGCAGGTGGACCTATTATATGACGTAGGCGTCCGATAAGAAAGGATTTTTCGAAATTCGAACTCTAATGGGGTGAAAAAGGGGGGTAAAGTTACTATGGGACAACTTGATTCCTTGGTCCAATCTACTTCAAATTTTGCATAAAAATTGTTTATGAGAATTGATGGAAGACGTGATTCTTATTTTATTGAAATTCTGGAAAAATATGTATTTTGTGGGTAATTTTCTTCGATTTGATATCAATACTTATACTCCTTAGTGCTTTTGATTTCAATTACATTTCATTTTGACACATCCGTGAAGTGAAGTGTGTCATCTGTCATGTAATATTTTTATAAATTGTGAATATTCAAACAAAATGATTTCATAATGTCGTCGTACTATTTATTCTGTTTGTGATCTCGGAAAACAGCTAAAATTCAAACTATGTACAAAGTGGACTGAATCATATTCATCGATAATAAACAGTAAGTAATTATATAAATATTAAATTTATAATATTTGACAGGGTTCAAGTTAAATTGGTCAATGGTTAAATGGCATATTGATATTGTCTCTTTCTCACTTATAGGAAATCTCATTACGTCGACTCGCTCTAATATTTCGATAGTGTTGTTGTAGGGATGGTTGTAGGCTGAGGTTGTAGACCAGGTATTGAAATACCCATATACTTATACATTTTTTTTACGGAAGTGGTTGGAAAACAAGCTCAGGAATATGGATCATTTGATATTAGGTGATTACCGTCGACTATGGAGCACATAGATTCTAGGGACCCTGACCCGTTGCCGACCTATAACAGGAAAAGACAGAATATATAGCGAGAAATAGAATAAGGAAGGAGTTAGATTTTTTTATACAACAAAGGTGGCAAAAAAAGAATTTCGGATATTTCACTCTCCGAACGAAACGCATTGCTGCTTCACGTCAATATTATGTAAGAGTTTCACCGGTCGGGCTAGCCTATTTCACAAACGCCCACTCCAAAGATTGTAATGAGAAGTATTTAAATAGAAAAATAATCATGTATACATATGAAAATGTTTTGTCTTGACCGTAGAGACCTGAAATTTGGGTGTGTGATGTAGGCAACCGATAAGAAAGAATTTTTTGAAATTCCCACGGGAAAGCGGGATAAACGCAAACGAAGTTGCGCGGGTTTCTCTAGTATTATTACATAAGAGTAAGTAGAATTTTGTGTTTGTTATTGTGAAATACACATTTGTCAGAACTATAAACAATCTGGATATGTGATAAAAATAAAAGGATGACATGTAAATAATGTTAAGTTTAAACAGTTTATCTGTCTGTAAGTTTGTTGCATTGTAGATCCGAAACAGATGATCCGATTCCGATACAGTATTTTTTGTTTGATAGGCCATGCAAGATCGCGAGAGTTCTTAGCCATTTCTAGGAAAGTTGTTCCATCTAAAGATGATCTACACTTTTCTAGTCGTCTAGTACTTTTTAAGTCGGGATGTTTTTTAATTTTACAAAAAAGTTAACTAACTTAGATAAGTATCATAGCAAATCATAGCATGCTTATAACCAAACTTTCAAACCTCGGTGTACATGGTAACTTACTTAGATGGATAGAATCATATATAAATAATAGAAGCCAGGCAGTCTGTTTAAAGGGTTATCAATCCAAGTTTTTGCCTATTCCATCCGGTGTGCCTCAAGGCTCGCACCTAGGTCCTGTTCTATTCTCTTTGTATATCAATGATATAGGATCAGTGATTAATAACAGCGAACACCTATTATATGCTGATGACACAAAATTATACAGGATAGTTAACAGTATTGACGATTGTCTTAAGCTACAATCTGACATTGACGCCATAGCTAGATATTGCCTTCAGAATCAACTTTTCTTGAATATAGATAAGTGTCATATTATCTCTTATACAAGAAAGAAGACGCCAATAGTCTATAATTACAGTCTCGATAACTGTACTCTAAATCGTGTTAAATATATCAAAGATCTTGGCGTAATTATGGATGCAGAGGTGTCGTTTAATTTGCATATAGACTCTGTCATTAAACGGGCTTTAAGAAACCTAGGTTTCATTATTAGAATAACCAAACCCTTCAGTAAGGCTATTACTTTTAAAATTTTATATTACTCCTTGGTCAGGTCCATCCTTGATTTTGGTAGTGTAGTTTGGTCTCCTTGTTACAAATGTCATATAGAGAGAATTGAGAAAGTGCAAATTAAATTTTTAAAAATACTTAACTTTCGTTTCTATAACACTAATGATCCTACCAACCATAAGCTTTTAAGTCTGTATAATCGGCGAAAACAGTTCGACATTGTTATGCTTTTCAAAATTGTTAATGGTATTGTTGATTCTCCCAAATTACTCTCAAAAATTAACTTCGTCAGCAAAGTACGCCTTCCAGCACGCCCTAATCGTAAGCTAAACCTGTTTGTGCCACCACTATATCGAAAAAACTACACTAGAAACTGTTTCCTTTCTCGTGTCTTAACTACATACAATAAAGAATTCTTGGATATTGATTTATTTCACACTTCTGTAAGGGGTCTAAAATCAAAATTAACAAAAAAAATTGGTTTTGTTTAAAAAAAAAAAAAACAAAAAAAAATGTATAGTAATCTGCGTGTGTATGAATGTATTGTGCGTATGTATTTGTGTGTGTGTGTGCGTGTATGCATGAGTGTATACATGACATAATATTGTTGGCTATATAATGAATGAGTGTGCGTGACCATGCGTGTGGGCACACGTACATACATACATATTGTCTGCATTAAATAGCGGATCATTTAATTTAAAATATGTACTTTAAAATGTGTACTTTTGATATAAATTTATTTGGTTCAATTTCCCATGATTCCATGTCTTTTGTATGTTTTTTTTTGCAACTTTAAAGTAAAAACAACTTAACTTTTCTTAACTTATCTATACAACAAGCTAGTTAATTAACTATGTCAAATTTTTTCTGTTTTTCGGCACTCGTTGTCTTTTCATTACTTTATAATTTCAAATACTATGTATATTATGTATGACTGTTTGTGCCATAATAAAGAGAAAAAAAAAAAAAATAAGTAGGTTACTAAAAACTTTTTTAAAATAACACTTTTTATGTTTTCAAATCGATATTGAAGACCAATCCACTGTCACATAGCCTGCATATTAGCACTTAGATAATGAAATTGACTCACCGTGTATTTCATTGTAAATATTATTATCACAGCAACACGTAAATGTATAATCTATTAGATTAGACGAGTGACTGACTAAATGAGTATATGGCGTACTTTATATACCGAAACACAATGATGCTATTAAAATTTAGATAGGTTGTAATGTAAGCGAGCGGAGAATTGTATAGTCGACGAGACCTGAATTCCACGTGAAAAATATTCTTGTCTTATTTGAAAACTAGTAATAGTGTTTTGTTTCTTGTTCTTTTGGAAACAACCAAAACTTGGAACGTTTGATGCATCGATTGTGTTTTGTTTATTTCAATAACAACCAAAAAAAATCCGCTGCTCATGTGGCTCATTGTTATTGATCTAGCGAAACACGCGCAACTTTGTTTTTGCATGTATCCCCTGTGAATTTCGGAAAATCCTTTTTTATTGGATGCCCCGTTATACAAGGAGTCAGCTCCCTACGAACAACGGTATAAGCTGTGTGTTGTTCAATCAAACATTCAGAACAAACATTTTTTTAAAATATTATGTAAATTATTATTTATTTAAGAAAGGGGTAGGACACAGCAGATAATCCGCTCAAATGGGAGCAGCCCGTCTGGGGAAGGACCTCCACCTCACAGAAGATCGTAGCCAAATAGCATTGATCTCGGCCAATCTGTTGTGTTTCTACGGTAAGGTCTCCAGAGCTACCATCAGGCGGGCCGCATGCTTGTTTGCCAGTTTGGTATAAAAAAATATATATTCGATTATTGTAAATTAACAAAGTAAACAACTCCATTTGTTACATCTTCGACAAACATTATTGCAAAGTCAGCGTCTTGCTTTGATATTTTTGTGTAAGTCTTATAGAACTGTCAGCACGGAGGCACTCCCTGTGCTGGCTGGCGTAATACCCGTCGATTTGGAGATACAGCGTCGCGCGTCGATGTACTATCGATCAAAAGAAATGACCCCCGCGTTCCTTAAGACACGTGATCGTGACAAAATAAATAGACTATTTAACCCGTTAGATGACGTATTACAGAATCTTCTATCGGAATGGCAGGAAAGGTCGGAGACTTCCGTAAAAGGCCGCCATCTGTATCTGTTTTTTCCCTCTGTGAGAGACAGATTAAAGAAAACCTGGCTAGAGGTCGACCATCAAGTAGCTCAATTTTTAACGGGACACGGAAACTTTAAGGCCTAGTTATTCTATTTCAAGGTTGTACCTTCTCTTTTCTGTGAATGTTCTACCGCGAATACCAGAGTAGAACAAACAGCTCATCACGTTCTGTGGAAGTGTGATCTTTGGCATGACGAACGCGTAATCATATTGGATTCTTTACATGTCACTTCGGGCGTAGTTTATTATTCTGATCTCGTAGCAAGCAGAGGGAATTATCAGGCATTTAGAAGGTTTTGCAATACATATTATTGGAATCAAAATAGTAAACAACAGCTCATAGCATTAGGTCCCAATAGTAATGTAACAATAGACCGTGGTGCTCGGCAATCGAGCCTCACTTGATTTGCCATCTCTCTAGGGTATAATGCCTTTTGCTTCAAATTGCTGTTTCTCACGTAGTTGTTAAGGAGGGAAGTCCTTTCAATACTTCCTACTCCGACTATCTTCTTTCTAATTAAATTCGTTGCAAGTTCCAAGACAGCTGTAGTTTTTTTCCCCGGGACGTCAATAAGCTTCATTGCTTATTGTCTATCTGAGGTCGCCGTTGTTGATCCTGGCTACACAGGAGACACAGTGGTGGGAATGTGTGGTGGGCTTGTCCCGATCTTCGACAAACAGTTTAAAATGTTACCATTATCTGTCTGTACGTTTTTAAAAGTGCTGTTTTGTGAAAATATATTTTCTAAGGTACATAACCAATCTACATAGATAATACAGTTGCCGACATATGGAGATAAACCGCGACCTCTACATACAGACTGTTTAAACAATTTGATTGTTGACCAATCTCAAAACGCCATTTTCCTTAACATGTTCCGGCAATCTGAAGATTTTAATGTTTACAAAATAAAGTTTACATACGTTTCTAGTGTTTAACAGAAATCTTTGAAATTTTGTCTGCCGGGGTTTCCCCTTTGAAGTTTACGAAACCATAAAAAATTTAGAGTCATAAATATTTTTTTATGAGTCTACAATTTCTGAGTTCTGAGTCTCAGGTCTTTTCCTTTCAATACTTACTACTTCGACTATCTTCTTTCTGATTAAATTCGTTGTGAGGACCAAGACAGCTGTAGTTTTCTCCACCGGGACGTCAATAAGCTTCATCGCTAATTGTCAATCTGAGGTCGCCGTTGTTGATCTTGGCTACAGCCTACACAGGAGACACATCGGTGGAAATGTGTGGTGGGCTTGTCCCGAGAGTCTACAATTTCCTATTTCCGGGCAAAGGCTTCCCTTATTCCTCTCTACTCTTTACCTTGCAATGCGTTGGTACGTACTTGGCGAGCGCCCATAGGCCATTAATGTTCATAGGAGCACATAGGAGGCGGTAACACATTCCAAAATGTTCGAAGTATTTCCACAATATGGTGTATGTGTATTTTAGGGTTCCCAAGTAAAAAGATAAAAAAAAAGCATGAGCAGATACATTTATTGACACTTAAAACATTTTTATCTGTGCATCCTGATTTCTTCGTTGTTAATTTTTAAACTTCTGAAATGACAAAATTACATAATTATTATTTATTATTATTTTATTTAATTACTTATCTAATTAATAAAATAAACAGTACACTTCTATGCAGGTAGCTCAGGATCGGGACGGCTTGTACTCTAAAGAAGCGATAGCTAAGTATATTCAGTAGCCTTTTCTTTTTTGTTTAAAGTCAGGAAAATGCATTACTGCATGTCCCGCCACTTGGGGAAGGGATGGGGGTCTGTCGGGCTCACCTCTTTAGCCAATGAGAGATACCGACTAAGAACCTGACTGTCTACCACCTTCTCCGCCTTCACGTGGCGGGGTCGCGGGCACTGGTGATACTTCCTCAATATTCAGTAGCCTACTATACCACAGAATACATTAAATAATAGTAATACGCAGTGAGTAATACAACGTAACTAAAAATTTATAAGGAAGAGTTTGTTGTTGGCAAAATGACGTGCATGCGGGTCACCTTTTGTATTCATTTCAAGGTATGATGAACGGACCGAGAACGTACCATAGCTATACTTACTACATTCGTTTTCGGGCACACATCTTCCGTCTGTCTCTCTTAAATATCCATAAAGACATGAGCAGTTGCCAACACAAGTGATGGGGTCGACACAAGGTACAGGCTTTCTTAGTTGAGAACATAATTGAGCCCTACAGTCCGCATTTGCACATGGTGAAAACCACTCGTTCGGTCCACATTTTTCTGAAAAATATTTCGACACATTCATCATCAGCAGGTAGACGATGAGCCAGCAACGGCAATGGTAGCGGATTCGAATTCAGCACAAGATAAAATATTTCTGTGCATTAACATGACTGTTTACCTATCTGGAAGTTTATGGATTTTATTATCTTGTACCTTGTTATAATTCTAAAAGTACTTACTGCATTTAGCTTCCGGTACACACATATTGATTTCTTCTTGTAATAAATATCCGCTTTGGCAAATACAACCACCGAGACATTGTATAGGATCAACACAAAGCATTGGTCCACCTATTTGAGAGCAGTTTCGATATCCGCAGCCACCATTGGCACACGTGGAAAACATTGCGTTTTCCCCACATTTTCCTGAAAAAGATCCAAACAGAAAAGAGATAGCATCAGTGTGCTTTCCGCCTAACTTGATAAATACCATTGAAGACGAGTCAAACGAAAGAAATGGGCTCGTGATAAAAAAATGAATTTCTGTGTTTCAACGTTTGATTCATAGTAGGTATTGATAGTGTAATGTGAAATTAACATTGGTTAAAGTGCATAGCGATTGCAGATTATGATCAGGAAGGAGTGCATTATCGTGTTGACTTCAAAATCCTTTCTGAAGAAATTTTGCTATCATCTTTCTTCGGGGCGTCTTGACTCAGAGACTGTATAAGTACTGAGTCGAGATAGCATGATTACGCTGCTTTGTATTTATGTACACAAATATGGCAGAATGGAATCTTCGTCAGAAGTCTGATTGTCAAACGAAATAAAAAAAAAAAAAGAAAGAAATATCAATTTATAAAAAAAATAGTTTTTTTGTCTGTGGTTCATAGTGCTTTGCTTTATGAAAATTTTAATAAACGGTTGGAAAGGGCAGAAGGGGTAGGTAGTACCTATTTAATTGACAAAAATAAACGACTCGATGTTGAATACATTCGCGAAATATTTTTATGGACGACCTCCATGGCGTAATGGTTACCACGCCAGACCGCCACCCAGAAGGTCCCGGGTTCGATCCCCAGTCGGGTCATGATGAAAAACGAACTTTTTCTGATTGGCCTCGGGTCTTGGATGTTTATCTAATATGTATTTGTTATAAAATATAATATCGTTGAGTTAGTATCCCATAACACAAGTTTCGAACTTACTTTGGGGCTAGCTCAATCTGTATAAATTGTCCCTATATATTTATTTATTTATTTAAAATAAGTAATAATAATAAGTTGAAGACCGCGGTCGACTAATTTCCGAATCATTGTATTGTACCCTTACGTACGCCTGTTTCGAAAACGCTATCAAGCTCTGGACGGAATCGCCGGGCATGGATCACTCAAAAATTCTAATCAAAGCCTACGACAAAAGGTACAGCAACCTTGTCCTAGCGCTCAGTAGAAGCAACCTACGAATTGTGGTCAGAGCCTTAACAGGACATTGTTGCCTTAATAAGCGCATGTCCAACTTAGGGCTGAGTGACACACGCACCTGCAGACGATGTAAGGAGGCTGATGAAACACCACTGCATCTTCTGGGGGAATGTGGGCCACTTATACACAAGCGCAGCACTCATCTAGGGAAACACTTATTAAGCCCAGATGAGTTAAAGGAGTTCCCCCCTAAGCAAATCCTGCGGTTCATCACAGCTGCAGGGTTTAGCGGTGAGATCTAACAAATCATGTGGCGATCACAATGGACCAGTCCTGGTCGCAGTGCTACTTAAGCCGCACAAAACAAAAAAAAAACAAAAAATGTACACCTACGATACTCACCTCCTATAGTAAGTGTGGAAGCAGTTGCAGCGAAACCCAGGAGACACAAGATCTGCAAATAGTATTTATTTTTAAGTAGGTACATACTTACCTAGTGGATAAATCAAGTTAAGAGTGTGATATACAGACATTACGCAGGTAGGTACGTGTTATATTTAAGTTGAAGATAGTGTAAGCACCTAAGTAAGTACCTACTTACTTAGATGCTTTGCTTACTCTATCTTTAACTTGAGAAGATAAAGTCATCTCTAATTATTAATAAGTTAGTTATTTTAGAGATGACTTTTAACTTCTCTGAGGAACATTTTATTAAAACGTACTACCTACCTGCCTAATATGTAGACAAGAATAAATAAAAACAATGTGCACTTATGTAATCTAGGTAATTTTAAATGGGAAATTAGTAAATCTCACCCTAATCCACATCATGAAGAAATCCTTTATTATAATGAATTGAATAATCAAAGAATAAGGTATCCTTTAATGAACGCAAGACGCACAGGAATGCTTAACAATGTATGATTCTGTCTATTTATACAAGTCAAGAGGGCTAACCGGCTATAATAGGACCACATGGGCTTAACAACATGGAAAAACCAGGTTTTTATGTTCGATATGCGAGGTCCCTTACCCGTATCATTTTATGTAAAGCGAAACCATGCCAAACCGTGTCTAAAAACGTTATTTTTACCTACCAAACATGATACACCATACAATTTACTCAAGATTTTTTCCATTGACTTTCATCAAAATAAAAAAAAAACAATGCGAGTGGTTGCCAAAAATAAAAAAAACAACGTCAAAAAAATTATAAAAAAATGCCAGTATCCTTGTTGACAAACATTCACGAAGGCTTGGAAATTCCTGGTTATTCTCATCTAATAAGAGGAAAATATGATTATTACCATTATTTATGTGATGGCTTTGATGATAGGGTGTGTAGTTATATTCAGATTATTATCAACATGAGTAAAACTATCAGAACATACTTAGAAGTTAGGTTATTTTATACAAGTTTTGATCTTCGACGTTTAAAATCTTCATAAAACATGTATTTCCAAGAGTACGTACGTACCAACCAAATTACGTTCCTGTACCGTTAAAAAGCGACTAATAATATTAAGTGATTAGTGAACTAGTGAGTGTTGGACGGACTGCGGTGGACTATCCATTTTTCCACTTCCGCAAATCTTTCTCAATTTGCTCGTTAAATTCTCCAATAAGCTGGTCCAAGGAGAAGCTAACCGAATCGTTAGTTTAGTGTCAATTACTATTACCTGTAGGTACCGAATCGTTAAGTGTCAATTACCATTACCAGCTCATGACAGAATACTAATGCTTTGCTTGACTCGAGTAAAGGTGAGCTACTACCTTTTGGATGGTTGCAGCACAAATAGGTTGTGTCGTGTTCTTTTGAAAAAATATCCAATGTTCCAATTTGCACTTTACAAGGCCAAAGCTTTCATCAAATGTAAATCTTTTCACCTCCCCGTCCCAGGTGGGATTCGAACTTATCAATGTGTTAATTTCTGTTTACTTTCAGGGATGGGGCTGCGGATATAGAACCTTACAGACTGTATGTTCCTGGATAAATTATACCCAACTAAATGATATAGAAGCACCTTCTATAACAGAAGTTCAAGAGATTTTAGTCCAATTAGAAGATAAACCTAAATCGTTCTTGCATTCGAAACAGTGGATTGGGAGTTTTGAAGTTAGTTATTTTAATGATATATGTATGTAATCAATAATAATAAAAATTACTTATTATTTTTGTAGTACATGTGCATTCTTTCAATTATTAAACTACACCATAATTAGCTATGCCAGTGGCTCTGTTAGCATTATCACTAAAGTGCATTTTTAGAACAGGCTCTAAAATTATTTCAAACTAGCGATCTGTCAATGCTTTGCACGAGTTTTATTACAGATTCTTGATTTTTTTGAAAATATATTGTAGTCTATATCACCCGGGGATAATGTAGCTATTTAATGTTAAAAGAATTTTTCAAATCGGTCCATTAATTTCGGAGCCTATTCAATGCAAACAAACATTTCCTCTTTATGATCCATATTAGTAGTATAGATAACTTTTTTGTTTGTAAACAGATAAAACATTACAATGGATAGATAGAATATGGTTTATTTGCAAATCACAAAAACAGGACACAGAATACATAGATAACTTACAGACTAGTGAAATTGCTACGATGAAGAAAAAGTTACCGGAAAGCTGGTTAAGATTTTCTTGTTATTCTTCATTTTCAGGTGTGCCTAGTCATAGACAAACTATATGACATTCCATGTAAAATACTTCATGTAAACAAAGGAAACGAGCTGCAAAGTCTAGTTGATACCTTGGTGAACCATTTTGATAAGTTTGGCAGTCCTATCATGATGGGAGGAGATATGGATGCTTCATCTAAAGGAATTATGGGCATCAACATCAACCAGAATGAAGCTAAATTGTTAGTTGTGGTAAGTTTTATTTAGTAGTTCTTGGTTATAATAAATATTCTTGGACGAATCGCACACTATCTAGTACCAAACTAAACAAAGCTTGTACTATGGGTACTAGATTGTTGATAAATATATATACATACTTTTTTAAAAGTAATACTTATTATGCATAGAAAACATCCTGACCAATGCAAACAGACATGTTCATGCACACAAATTTTGCCTTGCGCAGAACTTGTCATGTGTCGAAAGTGTCTAGAAAATGGTTGTATTTAGGATTGGATCGTTATTCCAAGACATGGTCCAATTTATTCCAATTTCTATTGTTTTGTTTACACCAATATTTCTTGTATACATATATTTTTTTATCAGGATCCACATTATATCGGAAAAGAGCAAACAAACGAGTTTTTACAAAACAAAGATTGGGTGAAGTGGCAACCGCTTGGTGATTTCATGAGCTCCTCATTTTACAACATGTGCTTACCTCAAGTTCAAGCTGAAATGTGATATTACGTGTATAGTGTTTATATTTAAATTAAACAAATATATAAACATAATCAGTCTTTATTTAGAATCATCAACATATGACAAATAATTCATAATTAAGCAATAAATTAATTCAAATCAGTCAAGTTTTACTTAATGTAAATTACAATCGCAGATGGCTGAGTGTGTCTTGAATTAAAGCCTGCAACTACACGGTTTTAATCTCAGTTTGAAACGAGTTTTAAACCAAGTCCGATCCGAATGTATAGATGCTGCGTCAATCGCATACTCTGCTCCGAAGTGTAGCATGAAACCTCTTGCCTTTTTTTATACCACAAAGTTGGCAAACAAGCATACGGCCCGCCTGACGGTAAGCATAGCCTATAGACGCTTGCAATACCGGGGGTATCACACACGCGTTGCCAACCCTCCTAACCCCCCCCCCCCCCAGCCAAACCTCGTTTCCAAACCAATTTTTTAAACCCATATAGCGCATGTACGCGTGAAGGTTTTACTATGAGCTATTGCAACTTTGAACAATCAATACCTACTGAGGGCTGCAAGTGGTCTAACTCTCGAACCCAATATGCGATCTCAATCCTTTTTTTCCTATGTCAGATTGAAAAAGTCACATTACGCGTCTCTTATCAAATCCATGCATTGTATCTTTAATCTATGGAAGTAAACTAAGAATCAATACTTACGTCAATCACGAACAATCATCAATACAAGATTGAGATCGCATATTAAATAAATAAATATATAGGGACAATTCACACAGATTGAGCTAGTCCCAAAGTAAGTTCGAAACTTGTGTTATGGGATACTAACTCAACGATACTATATTTTATAACAAAATGCATATTATTATACATATAGATAAACATCCGAGCCCGAGGCCAATCAGAAAAAGTTCGTTTTTCAGAACAAAGACCAACAAAGGCGGTCTGGCGTGGTAACCATTACGCCACGGAGGTCGTCACATTAGGTTCGGCCGTCAGTAAAGTGATCTGCAGCTTAAATACAAATTCGCAACACACGTGCGTACTGCTGACGTTCGTATACCAACTGTCCAAAGCAGTCCATATCGGACGCTCCAATTGAAGAATCGCTCTACCGCAGTTAGTATTGAGTTGGTAAATGGCCAAGAAATGTTTAATCAGTGTTCATGATCAGGCATACACCCTGCAGGACCCAATGGCTGTAGTGTTCAGCTGTCCAGAGGTCGGATTCGAATACCAGTCCCACGCCCATTGCATTGCGTCGCATCGATGTTGTGTACACTGGCGTACGCAGTGTGTTCTGGAAAAAACAATATTTATTCAGAGACTACACTTTAGAAGTTGAAAAAATATTTTCCCAGTGGAATGACATACTTTCACGGGATAAAAAGTATGTAAGGCTCTGTACCCCTAACAATATGTAGGTATACAAATTTTCATAACGATCGGCTGATTAGTCAAGCCGAGAAGGAACAACAAACAAACAAACTCACTTTCTCATTTATAATACCTATTAGTTAGGGTTAACCACTTAACCCGAAAAGATCGGGCGAAGCCGCGGACAACAGTTTAATAATTTCCAAATTTCGGAAGCAAACGATAAAGCACTGGTAAAAAGGGCGAAAGAAGAAACGTTACGTCAATTACGGCCTTTTTTATCATTTAACCCTTTCACCGCCACGTCAGAAATCGCGATAGTGTTAACTCATGAAACTGTTTTTTTTAGCAATAATATATAATTTTGCATAAGAAAAATAAGTACGGATAACAGCTAAGATAATAAGGTATTATTGAGATTATCTTGTTTGTGGTGAATTTCTGTAAAAAGCCATAAATTTCATACTTATGCAATGATAAAAGTAATTAGTAATATTTTTTTCTGTTTATAACTGTTCGTATTCATAAGTATTTTAATAGTTTAGAAACGGAGTCAACAAATAGAATTTCCGGCTAATCTCCGGCTTGGCTGAATTTGACGGGTTATTTATTGGCAGGCAGATAGCTGATGTTGGAATATTTGATGCCACCTTTTGCAGAATCATAATTGGAACTAAAAAAGTAGGACGGCGCGTGCACATCCCGTACCGCTAGTGCGTAAGTAGTACGTGCTCGGAATTAAAATCCTTTTTAGGGTTCCGTAGTAAACTACAAGGAACCCTTATAGTTTCGTCATGTCCGTCTGTCCGTCTGACCGTCCGCGGTCTAGCGCCTAGACGCTAAACGCTAGAAAGCTGTTATTTAGTAACACTAACAAAATGGTAGAACAAAATTATGAAAAAAATTTTTTTTTGAATGTGCCTCCCATACAGGTAAAGTGGGAATGATTTTTTTTCCGCACCGACGACGCCACCTTTTGGGGTATCGTTAGATAGGTCTCTTAAAAATATTAAGGGTATGGCAAGATCATTTTCCGATACAATGATCCGTTTGCGAATTATTTACATTCAATTTTCGTTATGCACTGTGGTCCCCCCCCCCCTCTATTTTCAAAAGTCTTGTGTTAGGCACTACTAGTTACCGAGTAATAGCCGACGAACTTATGAAGTAAAATTTCTTTGACGAAAACGTACAAATGTCATAGAATATGGCATGTACTGATCTGCAAGCAAGAAATGTGTAGCCAATACGGAACCCTACATTGTGCGTGGCCCGACACGTACTTGCCCGGTTTTTTTTAAATACGAAAGAATTATTTATTTGTCTGGAAACGAATTTAGGATTGAACCCTTTGGCGACCGCGCCCGGAGAGAGTAAATTACAGACTGACTCGACGCCCGTGATAGCTCGAGCTTCGGGACATCGGGGGCTGCTGATTCAGCAGACCCTGGATGTCAGCATTAATCATACGGAGGAAGGGTATAACAGTGCGCAACTAGTGCCGTTACTTCGCTAGTAACTAGCTATTTAGGTACATAATCTTGTGATAGCGCGAATGCAAATACATGTATGGCGTATATGAAAATATGTACATGTATGGCGTCGTTGCCGAGTGTCGTGTAAAAACAATCATTGTCAAGTTCTCCAAATTAATTCCTATTGAAACATAGTTACATTTTTTACAAGTAATTGACAAAATGTTCACATACATTATTCACTTTATTGTTATTTGAACAAAAAATGTCTGCTACTCATAAGAACTGAATTTGTTTTGATAAGATTAAATCACAGTTTAGCGGATGTGATGACTCACATCACAATGCCGCCTGTCCGTGGCCGTGAAACGTAAAAAATTTAAAGAATTAAGAGAGGTAGGACACAGCGAATAATCAGCTCAAATCGGAGCAGGCCGTCTGGGGAAGGAGGTGGAAGACCTTACAGAAGATCGTAGCCAAATAGCATTGGTCTTGGCCATGTTGTGTTCCTACGGTGAGTAAGGTCTCCAGAGCTCCACTTGAGAGGGTTGGCACCGCGTGAGTGATACCCCCGGTATTGCAAGCGTCTATAAGCTACGGTGATGCTTACCGTCAGGCGGGCCGTATGCTTGTTTGCAACCTTTTAGCATAAAAAATAGGATATTTTGGATCAATTTTCATACATAAAAAGTATTGTTGTTTTACTCTAGTTAAACACAGCTACCTATTCGTAAAATGTAATGTAAAAAGAAGACATTCTGCCCAGTTTATACTTTGTACAAAGCTTTCAAGTAGTTAAGTAGTCGAATGATATAGATGTAAAGCCGATTTAAAACCTTTTAAAAACTAATCAGTTGCAAAAAAAATCAGGTTTAAAACCGAAATCAACTTTAAAAAAATTAAATACTTATCTAAAAACGATTGGTGTTTGATGACTATATTTTGATTTAGATAGGTACCTACCTGTAATTTGAGTTTGTGGAACTCCACGGGTATTATGTACATGATGGGTAGTTCGGTGACCAGAACCTTGGGGTGGGAGCGGCGCAGGCACCCATCGTCAATGTCCCAACGAGCGCCTTCCAAGTAGAAACCTCGTACGTAACACCCCTGTGACGAAATATGATGTAAGAACATTGCACATAGGTACTGTAACAGCTCGAACCAAAGATAAGAAATGGATTATTTGTCATTGTTATATTGAAATTGTTTGGAAAATATATGCGTACGAAAAGTGTAAACGTGGGAACGATAGTCGATTTGGAGCATGAACTCAAAAACAGTATTTTTTCAAGTACCTAACCTCATCTTGAAGAAAATTGAGGAAATAAAGTCATTCAGTAAGCCAACCTCTAGAATATATAGAACTCAAATCTACGTTCTCTCGATAAACAGTAGTGCTTTTTATAACTGAACTACTAAGAAAGTACATAGGCGACTACAAATGGACAATAAGCAGTGAAGTTCATTGATGTCCAATAAGAGAACAATATTATCTCAGAACTCACAACGAATTTAATCAGAAATAGAGTTTGGATTCGTGCAAGACTTACTGTAACAGGTCTCTCTTCGATGTCATCGGCAATAGTCCATTTTGTGACTCGAGTGAACTGCGTCGAGCGATCCAATGGCCATGTGTACAACCTACACGCTATCTGGACATGTGCTATCAGGTATGACTCGGGTATGTGCAACCCTGACAGCCATATCACTATTGGTTCTTCCATTGTTGCCTGGAGGAGACATATAATAGCTATGAGTTGGTCAGGAAAAATCATTGTCCATGCTATAAAATTGTTGCCTTTTTTTATGACAAAAGAGGACAAACTAGCTAGCGGGTCACCCGATGGTAAGCAATGACCGCTGCCCATGGACATTGACGACTACAAGATCTTGGATAATGTAAAAGGAAGGACGGGGGAAGGAAAGTGAATAAGGGAGTAGGTAGTAGGAGGGGTATTAGGGTTCCGGCTCTCTCAATCATCGTACGAAACACAGCGGCAAATCACCGCTATTTCACGTTGATATTCTTGTAAAAAGTCGGTGGTACTGCGCCCATTTACGAGACAATCTTTGTCCAATCCAAATTCGTGGATTGCAAAACCTACCTTTAAAGTCAAGTAAAATGTGATTTCAATATTTCTTAAGCAGAAAAAGGCTGAACTTACCCAATCGCTGTATTGTTTGGTGCGCATGATAAAATGATCCATCCAACCTCCTAGACCCTTGCAAGTGGCCGGCGCCAACGAACGCCAAACATTTGGAAGTTGGCCGTTGAACAAGCTATAGGACACATTGTCGAGTACTGCGTCCATACCGATCTCACCAGCCAACGCTTTGCGGAGAAGAGAGAGAGTTGTCCGCATCCTGCTTATCAGCCGATTGAATCTGCGCAGTACGAAAGTTACATCACATGGAGATTTTAGTAAAATCTGCATGGTGTTAATCCATAAAGTAAATTTTCTAAGACATGTCAATAGAAAACAACGATTTTGAATGGAGATGCGGAAAGCTGTGCTCGCTCCATACAAAAAAGTTATTATCATTGACAAAGCAACAAACTGAAAGACCTGATTAAAAGTGACGATCTAATTTGCCGGCCCGAACCACCGAACCGTGCGGCGGCGCACCGTGCCCTACACGATCGAATATGGTGCGGTACCGGACGGCGGCGGCGGCGTCCGTGGTGAGGGCCGGACCAAATTCGATCATCTTTCAGCACTTTATGTTTGGTTAGACCTAATAGTTCGTAATGTGCGCGAGCATTACGTCTGGCCGCATTGCATTTCCTATTCATTTTGTAAAAACTATCGGGCGGCTACAGAATCGCTTTCTAGGCGTATTTTTGCGGTGATTGCATTGCGTGTAGTTACGATACTTACGTGATCAAAAAATACAACACTAATATTACAGATTAGGATACTAAGAGTAACCTTTCGAGTTCCTGCAGCAGTACCACGCCGGTAGGAGTAATGGCCATCTCAAACTGCTTCCTTACTCTCCAGATCTCGTATAACACCGGTAGCTTGCTCAGGACGTCTACTGCGATCATGTCAATGAAGTCTTCACGACTCATTGCGCCGCCGCCTTCGCCTATTAGGTATTATATGTTATGGTAAATACCAGGCAATTGTTTTTGTCTCCCTTCGGAGCTGTGGAGCTCTGATGACAATGGCATATTAGGAATAATATTTGACATTGGATTCACCTGAAGAAATTGAGGCCAAAGTCGGCCAAACACAAAATAAAACTTATCAACATAAAAATACTATCATTTATTAATTAAACAAAAATGTAGAAACTTTAAAACAAATATTTTTAATTTATGTTTTAATATTATACAAATAGAAGTTTATTTAATTAAGGATTTAAACTTAATTGTTTGATTACATTTTGTCTCGCCTTTTTACCAGTAAACATGTTTAGCTCTTGCCTATAGATAGAGTGTCCGTAAGACAGACAGATTTTTTATGGTTTTGACTGTTTTTAAACAAGCTTAGTTTATTGGTGTGTTTAGTTAACTTAGCAAATGGTGAAACAGACCGCCAATGACTTAAAATGTCTGCAATAACAGAAATGTGATTAGCAAGGTTAAGAGGACGATCTAAAAGAGATAGGAAGTAAGTGAGGAAGAATTTGTGAGTTTGAGAAGGTTTAGTTAGATATAGATGGAAAGGGATAGATAGATGATAGGCTTTTGTATAGGAGTGGGATCTAGACGGCTTTAAAAATAAAACATGACTTACCATTATTTGTTCGCACTATGCGTGAAAAATTAAGGGCGATTTTAATTATTTATTCCATTACCTATCTATTATTTATCATTATTCCATTAGCTAGTATAATAATAATCTTTTCACCTCACAAGCTCGGAAAGAATCTGTTTGTCATTCGAAATCTGAGCGCAAAAGTGCATTTTGTGCCCTAGCGTGGAAAGTATTTTTAAAATTCGAACCTTTCTATTCTTTAATTTTTTATACCGCGAGTCCTCTGAAAATGGATTAATACTTATTTCATGCCAGTGTGCCAACCTTATTTTTAAAATAATCGAACTGGCCAGTACGACACCGCATGAAAAAAAAAACCACTTATTTAATATATTATTTGCGTTTTTCTTGCACCCATCGAAATAATATTACTACGTATAGAACGGACACCGCGAACAAAATTTTTGTCCCCATACGTTGAGGCCAATAGACATCAACTCGTTTAGAAACTTGCCGACGCTCATCGTGATTGGTCCTCGGATTTAAATGTCAAAAAAAATATTGGAAAATGCCGTCATGTTCAATAAAAACTTGTAAAAACCGTTCAACAGTAAGGAAGAAAGATAGCGGCGTAACTTATCATCGCTAAGTATACAAAAAATTAAGTAAAACCAACCAAAACAATTTTTTTTCATTATTTTCTAATGCATCATGATTGCATCCGCCATTTCTATGTGAAAATCATAGATTATCAAAAATTAATCGTACAGATGGGATACGTAGGTACTAAGCGTCAGTCAATTTTATAATATAATTTAGGTAGGTATTTCTGAATTTTTTGTAGCTTTTTTTTTAACCGACTTCAAAAAAGGAGGAGGTTCTATGTTTTTTTTGGAGGTCCGCCGATTACTCCTTCAATTTTGGACCGATTTTAATCATTCTTTTTTAAAAATAATATGTAATTTAAATATTGATTTTTTAAACTATATTTCAAAAATATTTTTATATACTAGGTAAAATACGTAAATGTGGATAAAGTTACTAACTAAGTAAAAAAATAAGTTTCTAGAAAACAAAAAGATGGAAAACGAAACCGCATTTTAAATTTCGACTAACCATTTTCGAACAAATGAAATTCGGGCAAACAAGTTTCGGAGTAAAGGTACGTTACCATTCTTGAAATTCAACACAACTCCTCTTGTCTGGCAGGCGACCGTCTCCTGGTTATTGCATATATTACAAAATACTACAATATATAAATAGCTTCACTATAAAGTTAGTTTTGATTTAATCTCAGTTTATTTTTGACTAATATTAAGTTAAGAACAAAAATGTAATGTAGCTTCCTACCTATAAAGCTAATATTATACCTATTTTCTATTAAATTTATATATTATGTAAAATAAAATATTGTAATAAAATAAAATAATCAGTTGGATGTCCAATAGGCAGAATATAAACAAAGTGTCGCCCCTGCGTAGTAATGTCATATTCTATGACTCGGTTGGGGGCGGGGCCAGGGAGGGGCGCGCCCCTCACAGCCGAACACGGCGCCAAAATTTGAAGGCGCTGTCATTTCTATACGTAGTAATATTATTTCGATGCTTGCACCTAAGATTTTCCTCGCTGTAGTGAGGTGAAAAATTTTGTGTTTCGCTCGGCAGCAAAGTTATTCTGCGTCTCGTACCTTTGAAACCCTCGCTACGCTCAGGATTCTATATTTGAACCACTCGCTTCGCTCGTGGTTCAATCCTAGAATCCTTCGCTAGCTCAGGTTTCAATTTAAGTACTCGCGCCAAAAAACAACTTTGCAGCCTTGCATAACAAATAACTATTTTTATTCATCAAATCGGTTAGGTACACATAGTTGACTATACTGACTGTAGTACCAAGCACACACACAACAAAATACTCACTTTTTGATACATCAACTAGCAGCGTGGAATAATTAAAATGAATGATTAAATGGAATGGATAATTATACGGATTATACCTACTTAATATGTTAATAGATTCTGTAAGAATTTTTCTCTAAACGTAAACTTCCTTTACATTTTTGTAGTCCAGTAAATTTATACATCATAGTATGCGACAAATCAGGTAGTTCTGATTTTTCGCAGCCTTATGATATTGGCCTAATAAATAATCCAAGTTTGTCCTCGAACGCGGAACGCAACTTTGCCAAAAAATCGAAAAAACCGCGAAAAAATCGTTATTTTTAAAATTTTGACGAAACATAACGCATACTTTCAAACGACAAAGTTACTGGATTTATTATTTTTAGCACTTGTATCCTTCATTTTACTTACTGGTTTGCGGCTGTAGTTCTATCAGGTGTCCCCACATCATTCTGACTGCTTGACTGAAGTAACCGATCTCCGCGTTGGGGTGCAACCCAAACACATCTGGGGTGTTTGCTAACGGTAATGTGTCGATGAATTCTAATAACAGAACCCAGAATTAGCGGAAGTATTACCTCAAAGAATATCTTTACAGTATACTTAAAATGAAGTCGCTTGCGTCTGTTACATCTTTTAAACTACTCAAAGTATTTTAATGCTGTTTTTAGCAATAGATGTTTCAAGATGGTTATGGATTTTCAGAAATTCCCACGTAAACTCGACATACACTCAAACGAGGTACACTCAAACGAGGAGGCGTGGGTTCCGCTAGTTACTTTTAACATAAGTATATTTATAGTAGGATTGGCTACCACAATCCTAATCAAGCTGTGAGTTCCGAGACAGCTGTCCCGCGGGACATCAATGACATCAACAAGCATAACTACTTATTCTCAATCTGTGATCGCCATTGTACCTAAATCCTGGCTTTACAGATGACATTGGATAGATATGTTCAAGTTAGATTCTTTATTTGCATCAGCTAAGGCACACATTACTATATAGATACCTACAAAAATACCACCACATACCTACATATTATAACTGTGTGAAACATGGTGATAAATATTGTGTGTGCCGCAGTGATACAAATGTGCCGACAGTACAAATAGACAGTCTGAACAAGCCTACCTTGTCCTGACTGTCTACCACCCTTTCCCAGAACGTGGTGGAGCTTTGAGTAAAGAGTACTTATAGGTAAAGGTCTCTTACCAATATACTCTTCCCTTTCACCCTCTGGTGGGATGACGTAGTCGAAGATGGAGTCATGGTAGAAGTGGAACGGTTGGAATTTGTCAAAGAGGAACTCTCCCATATACTCTTCCATGTAGGTCTTCACCACACGTCGGTCGAAGTCGTCGATCACGCGACCACCGTACATCACCTAAAAGTCGAAAGTGTTTTTACAAGCTCTTTCGAATCGTCACAATTTTATCCTACCACCAGTTCAGACGGCATATTTGTACTAAGAAGAACTGACAAGAAACTTAGCATTTGCTCTTTTAAAATGATAGGTACAGTGCAAAAATGAGTTAAGTAACCATTTTTGCACTGTAGGGAAGTACAAAAATGGTTACTTATCTCATTTTTGCACTGTACAGTCAAGTGCAGGTCGACCTTTAAATATAGGACTTTGTACCATGCTTAAGTTCTATGTCATAAGTCATAAGAGCCAATATTGTACTGCAAGTGTAAAGGTCAACCATGCTCCTGACTGTACCTACTAATAAAAGTTAGAATTACAACATAATATGAGTAATATAGACATTTTATTTTTTATTTTTTTTTATTTATTATTTGTGCGGCTTAAGTAGCACTGCGACCATGACTGGTCTATTGTGATCGCCACATGATTTGTTAGAGCTCACCGCTAAACCCTGCAGCTGTGATGAACCGCAGGATTTGCTTAGGGGTGAACTCCTTTAACTCATCCGGGCTTAATAAGTGTTTCCCAAGATGAGTGCTGCGCTTGTGTATAAGTGGCCCACATTCCCCCAGAAGATGCAGTGGTGTTTCATCAGCCTCCTTACATCGTCTGCAGGTGCGTGTGTCACTCAGCCCTAAGTTGGACATGTGCTTATTAAGGCAACAATGTCCTGTTAAGGCTCTGACAATAATTCGTAGGTTACTTCTACTGAGCGCTAGGACAAGGTTGCTGTACCTTTTGTCGAAGGCTTTGATTAGAAGTTTTGAGTGATCCATGCCCGGCGATTCCGTCCAGAGCTTGATAGCGTTTTCGAAACAGGAGTACGAAAGGGTTCTGTTAGCTAGGCTTTTTGGTATACCACAGAACGGCTCGGGTCCCTCCTGTGCTCCATTAGCCCCCACTCTTGCAAGCTCATCAGCACGTTCGTTGCCGTTTATGCCTGCGTGCCCTGGTACCCATCTTAAAACTACTCTATTTTTGTTGCCTAGAGTGTTCAGTCGTTCCATGCACTCTTCTACCAGTCTCGATGTGACCACATTCGAGTCTAGCGCTAGTAGAGCGGCTTGGCTATCCGAGTTGATATAAATTTTTTGGTTGGTGTAGCGCTTTTGCAGGTTGGCTTCCGCACATTCTACTATGGCATAAACCTCTGCCTGGAATATAGAGGCGTACTTACCCAAGTTCACACTTTTGTTGAACCTTGGTCGCACTCCATGTATTCCACAGCCTACATTGTGACCCATTTTGGATCCATCTGTGTACCAGATTAAACATCCGGCCTCAAAGGATAGCTGGCTATTTAACCAGTTTTCCCTAGATGGAATTTCTACGGAGTACTGTTTTCCAAATACGTGCCGCAGTAGCATGGCATCGGTTGGCATGCTTAGTATTGGTGAATTCAGGGATGAGTCCTGTAGGATCCTCATTTTCTTGGAGAGCCAATTGCCCCTGCCCTGTATGTTGGCTCTATACATGCTTGCCCTCGCCTCTCTATGTATGAATACATGAAGAGGCAGCAGTCCCACCAGTGCATTGAGCGCCATTCCAGGGCACGTGGACATAGCTCCCGAGGACATAAGACAGGCAGTTCTCTGCAGGCCGTCTAATTTCTGTTTGGCAGTCACTTGATTTGCTTTGTCGCACCACACCACTGATGCGTACGTTATGATCGGCCGCACAATGGCAGTGTACAACCATAGTGCGGTTCTGGGATTTATACCCCAGTTGTTCCTCATCAAGCGACCGCAGACGCCCATGGCAATCTTCGCTTTTTTTGAAACGTTAGCCAAGTGTGAGTTCCATGTCAGCCTTTGGTCGATAGTAACGCCCAAATATTTGACTTCTGTGGAAAAAATAATCATTTTATTATTAAGCTTTGGCCTTACTAATTTGTCCAATAGCCGTTTCTTCGAAAAGGGTACAATAACAGTTTTGTCGGCGTTTACGGAGAGGTCACTTTTGACGCACCAGTCACTGACAGTGTTAAGTCCCTTCTGCATTATACCCGAGATGGTAGATTGGCAGAAACCTCTTACTATGATTACCAAGTCATCTGCATAGCCTTGCGCATCAATTCGGAGTTCTGCTAGTTTGTATAATAGTTCATCTACAGCAAGAGTCCATAGTAAAGGCGATAGAACTCCTCCCTGTGGACATCCTCGTACTGTAGATATCTCAATTGTGGTTTTATGAAGGGCTAATCTTGCTCCTCTATGCGAGAGCATGGAGTTTACCCATCTCACTGTCGTAGGGTCGACATTTTTACTTATCAGCCCATTGACCAGCAGTGAGGAATATAGACAAAGTGTTATGTATTATTCAACCTTATAGTCAGGAAACAACTAGTTACCCTGGAATTGTTTGAAGGAGAGCAGCAGTGTACCTACTTCTTGTGGCAGAAATGATGTATCTAGTAAGGAAAATGTTTTACTGCATGTCCCGCCACTCGGGGAAGCGGCGTGGATGTCGGGTTCTCCTTACATAGAAACCATACATTACATAGTACGTGGCAACAACGCGACCCACAGCTTATTAAACAATTGAAAATTTATTTCGTTATGGGCCCATTGTATGATTAGTAGTTAAGTATAAGTACTAATGGTTAAAATTCGTAGCAATTTTTAACAAATAGTTATTTTCAACCAATTTTAACCATTAGTTTACTTAACTAGTGATCAAACAACGGGGCCTTAGTAAGTGTCAGTTAGGATACGAACTTCGTTAAACTACAGCGCGAGGCAGCCTTGTTGGCGAAAATTATAAAAATCTGTCTGCTAATTCTTTATATACCTCTCCGAAGAGATACTTGAGCGTGGCCCACGGAATTGGACCGTTAGCCGCCTGGCATCGCTCCAGGTAGCATTGGAGAATCTGCATGCACACCACGAAGTCTGATTCGCTGAAATCGTACGCTATGTTCCATCCGATCTTGTCATACTTTCTACGTTCCTGTTGACACAATATTTAATTCGGACTTTAGTGTTTTTACAGAAGTACAAAAGATTTGACTTAGGTAGGTACTTATTTGGACGCAATAAACACGAATTTGATAAACTGAGTCATAAGGATTAAGGAGACCTTGAAAATAAGTATTTATTTATTTAATACAAAACTACCGATACATTTTTGTAACGAACACGGATGGAGTTCCCAGCTGTGGTATTACCAAGGAAGTAAAATATAGGGTAGGGTGCAATGAGGGCAGTAAGCTTGTTTGCCACTGTCGTGGTATAAAAAAAACAATGTTTACTCACAATACTATAGGGTTAAGTATTATAATATCTGTGCTATAGGTATGTATCATCACATCATTGCAGTAATCAGATGAATGAATAGTTGGTTGGTTGGGCTATAATAAAATCCATATTAGAAATTTCTGCTAACCTGTACAACAGCGTGGAAAAAGGCCAAAACGTAGACCAACTTCTTGAACTGTGGATGAGGGCATTCCTCGAGGGCATGCGGGCGCATCTTGAAGTAAGTATTTCGTAAGTTCAGCTTCAATCCATTCGGTGGTTCGGTTACCACTAAAAAGATAAATAAAAAAAACAGTCCACCAAAAAATTAATTTGTAAAATTTAACAATATTTTTTCAAACAAAAACGTATTACTTGTAATAAATAAAATTCAAAATAAACATCAATATTGGAAATGTAAAAGTAAAAGAAGAAATTTCTAACAGCAAAAGGCCAACATCACGTGGTGTTCCCAGGCGGTCACCCATCCAAGTACTGACCACGCCCGATGTCGCTTGACTTCGGTGATCGGACGAGAACCGGTGTTTTCAACATAGTATGGACGTTGGCAATAGCACGTGTAAAAATTTTAATTACATTGCGATGCGATATAAAAATAAATTATTAAAACAACTAAGAAGCCAAATAATAAAAGTTTTTTTTTTTCATGCATGCATAAAAAAATATTTTCAATAAAAATATAACTAGGTATTTTGAGATTGAAAATGCACCTTTGAGTGACCGCTGCAGTATTCCTATGGGAAAGGTAGGTGTAGGATCAGTAGTTAGCCAAAGTCTGTATTCTGGATGAGGTTTCTCCATCAATTCCAATTGCTTCTCCAACTCTCGCAAGAATGACACCAAAAGATGGCAGTTCTGCAGTATCAGCCACTGGCCGTGAGATATGGCACCTTCTAATAAAGCCAATGCCGCCTGATAAAAGAAATAAAGGTATAAATAAAAGAAATAAAGGTATAAATATGTATGTTATTTCATTATCGGAGTACGAAAATTTATATATTTCTAAATATAGTGCCATCTATTGTCATTTTATAAAATGCTTTATATTTTCGCAAAGCACACAAGGTACGTACGTTGTATTTTTATTTGAACATCTAGGCGCAAAAGAACATGGCTATTTTGTCGAATGAACTTGTTATTTTTTTATACGAAACGTGATTTTATGTTTGTTTATTTATGCCACAGATATTTTATTATTAACAGTAGTTTATGCTATACAGACAGTTATTTTGAAATTATCAATTTTATCGTTGATAAAAATGAACAAAATGATATTGAATGATTTTTTTGTGCGAATGTTGGTTGATGTCTTAGTATATTCTTCATGGTTGATGTAAAGCAAAACATTTTGTATGGTCA
The DNA here is from genome assembly GCA_905163395.2 of Endotricha flammealis. Classification (NCBI taxonomy): domain Eukaryota; kingdom Metazoa; phylum Arthropoda; class Insecta; order Lepidoptera; family Pyralidae; genus Endotricha; species Endotricha flammealis. The sequence continues at coordinate 4,393,808 of LR990870.1, read as the reverse complement.
TCGTATTTTTTATATAATTTGTACTTATAACGAAGACTACTGACCCCTTCCTGGCCTTGTCCCAAAGAGAGGTACTTGAACTTTCCACCCCCAAAGCCGCAGCGATCGGCCAACTTCATTAAGTCAGCTGTAGGATCCGACCCTGGACTCAGAATGAAGACGACCGGCGTGAATGGAGTAGTCTGTTCCACTATCATATCCAAACTATAACAAAAAATATTCACAAAACGTAAAAACAAAACAGACGCGGCAAAAAGCCAACATCACGTGGTGTTCCCAGGCGGTCACCCATCCAAGTACTGACCACGCCCGACGTCGCTTGACTTCGGTGATCGGACGAGAACCGGTGTATTCAACGTAGTATGGACGTTGGCAACAGTATTGATAAAATTTATATACTGTTTATGAATGCGTATTATTACTCTGAGGTCACACATCGATCATTCGCCTTTGATATAGTGCCAAGTTCAGAGAAGGGAACTAAAACAAGTTTTTTCAATAAAATATTTTTGATACGAGCGTTATATTCATTATGTCTTCAAAACGTTCACGTTTTTATTAGACATTGTTATCTAATTTACATAATGTAAATAAAATTTAATTCTCATTTTTTGTCTACTTTCACATTGACAGACAGACACTTTGATTGGCAGATACTAAACTAAAATTCGGAATAAAAAAACATTTTCAAAAATGTAAAATCAAAAAAAAAATCATGACAAAAAGCCAACATCACGTGGTGTTCCCAGGCGGTCACCCATCCAAGTACTGACCACGCCCGATGTCGCTTGACTTCGGTGATCGGACGAGAACCGGTGTTTTCAACATGGTATGGACGTTGGCAACAGTAAGGTTAAAATTTATATTCTGTAAATGCGTATTATTGTTCTGTCTGACATCACACAACGATAGCAAATTATCCTTATTTCATTCATAATAAATAAATATATGTATAGGGACAATTCATACAGATTGAGCTAGCCCCAAAGTGCCCAAAGTAAGTTAGAAACTTGTGTTATGGGATACTAACTTAACGATGTTATATTTTATAACAAATACATTTATAGATAAACATCCAAGACCCGAGGCCAATCAGAAAAAGTGCGTTTTTCATCATGACCCGACAGGGGATCGAACCCGTGACCTCCTGGGTGGCGGTCTGACGTGGTAACCATTACGCCACGGAGGTCGTCAATAATGAGTAAGCAAGACAAATAACCTTATGACAGGTGGCGTAATGTACTCTTCTCCCATAGTGACGGTGATGTAGTCGGTGAGGGCACGGTAGATGCGGTCGACACGGAAGCAGCGAAGCAGCATCAGGATCTCGAAGGGCTTCAGTATGTCACGGTAACCGTTCGGTATTTCCATAGACTCTGGGGTGTCACTGTCAAACCACTGCCAAAAAAGTTTTTTTTTAAATTTTAAATTGTTTTGTAATGTTTGAAAATTGAGTCCAATGATCCAAATAAATTTATGGCGATTTTAGCGCCATCTACACAAAAGTGGCAAGGACTAAAGTGACAACATATTTATGCCATTTTATGCCGCTGACAGTACGAGCAGAAAATTAGGGGTGGGTGTATCCCACTATTTCTATTTGTACTAGCGAACCGCGAGCAACTTTGTTTGCGTGTTCCCGCAATCTTTCCCGTGGGAATTTTTATTTGTTAGGAATATTCTAAAAAAAAGCAGCCGTTCTCGAGATTTGCGCTTAGCAACACATTTGGCGATTCATTATTATAATAGATATGGATGTTTGTTGCTCTTTCACGCAAAAACTACTGAAAGGATTTAAATGAAATTTGGTACACGGGTAGACTATAACCTGGAATAACACAAAGGGTACTTTTTATTCCGAAATTCCCACGGGAACGGTAATAATAGGACTGCTGTGTTTATATAAATTCACACAAAGTTGCGCGGGTTTCACTTGTGGGATATAATTTGGAAAAACCCCTTATTCCCGTTTTTTCTATTTTGTATTTCCATGGACATAGTGGGATTAGGGGTCAGGTTATTGAAAAACAATCTACAAATAATGTAGGATTACAACGCTTACTTCTTGCCACGCATCCAGCCCTCTTGATATGTGATCCGGTAGAGAGTTGAACACTGCGAAGTCTAAACTTAACTTCATAATGTCTTGCCATCCCTGAAATAGTGAAATTCGTGAGACGTTATAACTCATTCTGCAAAGAATTAATTATTTAGGTAACTATATGTGGTTGGTCCCTAATGGAGATCAAGTTTATGGTCGAGTTTGCAGCGCTGCAAACGCTAGTACTACGGGTCTCGCAAGTCTGATCTGGGTCTGGGAACTGGGCAATTGCAGAACGGAAGGCTGTCACTGAACCCTTTAAAAAAAAAGAAGATATTTTATCGAATAACCAGGTACATAGTTATATTTTTTATTTCATGTTTTCATTCTACCTCACTCTGCGAATAATTAATTTTACTTAATATAAGAATAAGTAGGTATTCATAAAGTAGGTATCTAGTTAAGACGCTACCGGTTCGTAAAATACCTATGAAGAGGTCTAGAAAAAACAATTTTTTTTAATGAAGTTCTTCAAAATAACGAATCAAAAAAATAATAGGTATTCTTGAGTACCTTGTCTAGTTAAATCATATCTTCAATACACAATTAGAATTACTTCACTCGATAAAAAAAAATATTTAAAATTCCACTTTTTTAAAACAAATAACTTAATTTAAACTTACTTCTGACACGTTTTAAGATTTGAAACTTAATTATCCTTTTAGTTATTAATTGAACTAGTCAATTCATGCAAAATAACTTTAGAAAGATTACATGGCATTTTTATATCATATTTTATACACGAAAATACGAAGTCAAAGCGTGAGTTCGCGTTACTCAGTCCGGTCGCAGACCTTATCGACGTAGGACGTGTGTCAAATTTTCCGCCATCACCGCCGCGCTCGCAATTCGATTACGTAGAATAATTGTTGGTGAAAATGGGTAACAAATGCAATAAAAAAAGGAAAAACAGTGTGGAACCATTTCTTGTTGGACCAACTATTATGCACAAAATAAGTATTCCTGTTGGCACAACTACTTTTTTTGCTGTTTCGTAATGGTTTTCGGATGGTTTTCAGATGGTTTTCGAATGGTTTTCAGATGGTTTTTGGATGGTTTTCGAATGGTTTTCAGATGGTTTTTGGATGGTTTTCGGATAGTTTTCAGATGTTTTTGGATGGTTTTCGAATGATTTTTAGATAGTTTTCAGATTGTTTTTGGATGGATTTGGGATGGTCTTCAGATGATTTTTGGATGGTTTTGGGATGGTTTTTGAATGGCTTTCAGATGGTTTTCTGATGTTTTTCCAATGGTTTTCGGATGGTATCAAGATGTTTTTGGGATTGTTTCGGGATGGTTTATGGTATGAATGAGAAAATCTTTTAGGATTATTTTTCGAATGTTTTAGGATGAATTAGGAATTCTTTTAACATTATTTTCTAATGTTTTTAGAATGAATTAGATATTCTTTTAGGATTATTTTCGAATGTTTTTGGTTTATAGGTTCGATTTATAGGTATAGCTTTACAATTGTTTTTGGATAGTATTTACAGTTTTGGGGTAGTTTTCTATTATCCGATGGTTTCTTTAAGGGTTTGAACTACATAATGTATATTTTAGGCGAAATAACATTTTAGGGAAGTGGCGAATTAAACGATATACTATATCTACAAAGACGACTTACGTTTGCAACGTTTTAAAAATAGTACTTATACTAAAATATTCTTTGATATCACTGTATACTTGTAATAAGAGATGAGTATAATGACGACTGCGGATATTGTGTATGTCAAACGGATTTATTATTTGACAGACAAGAAGTTGTTATTTTACTAAGCTCATCATGTCTTTGAAATTATTTATAACTAGCTGTACCCGCGGCTTCGCCCGCGTAGATACTGCCTTTCCCGTGGGAATTCTATAAATTGCCGTCTTTATCCTAGTCAACATCATAAAAAGGGAACCTCTATACAAAATTTCAGCTTTCTAGGTTGTGCGCCTGCGATAATACTCTTACAGTCCTATTACTCCCTTTCCCGTGGGAATTCTATAAATTGCCGTCTTTCTCTTTATCAACATCTTTTAAGGAATCTCTATATAAAATTCCAGCTTTTTAGGTTGTGCGCCTGCGATAATACACTTATAGTCCTATTACTCCTTTTCCCGTGGGAATTCTATAAAACCCCATCTTTATTCTTGTCAAAAGAACCTCTATACAAAATTCCAGCTTTCTAGGTTGAGCGCCATACATATTTTTTGGGTAACTTGAACCGTTTATACAGCGCACGCAACGGAAGCCCTAATAATTTTCCTCGTTTCTGCAATATTTCTCACTGATGCTTCGCTTCTATTGGTCGCGCAGCGTAATGTTATATAGTCTAAAGCCTTCCTCGATAAATGGACTATCCAACACAAAAATATTTTTTTAATTCGAACCAGTAGTTCCTGAGATTAGCGTGTTCAAATAAACAAACAAACAAATTCTTCAGCTTTATATATTAGTTTTGATTTTTAAACAGCGACACCTAGCGTAATAGGTTTAAAGTGCTTTAATTTTCGCGTGATATTGATGAAAACGTAACCATAGCGGCGCGATGTATCTTTTGAATAGCGCCATCTAGCATAGAATAGAAAGAACTTGAATTAATTTCGGCAAGCGCGTAAATTTTTTCCTATAACTTCTAAAGTATCTATTTAAATTATATGGTGTAAAGATTATAATAATGTACATGAAATGCTTAAGGTAACTAACGTAGTTAACAGGATAAGGATTAATACTTTATACGTCGAAATCGGTTTCCAATTTCCGCATTATTACTCGAAATCGATTTTTATTTTATAGTAAGTTATCCGTAAACGATAAATATATGCTATCGCTGACTTTTTTGGAGACCTAAATAAGAGGAATGTCCTATAATTTTTGTATTGTTATATCTCAAAGGGTTTAGACAGCGTTTTCGTCGACAGCTCCCAAGCGGGTCGATTTTTTCCGACACTCCCAACAATAATCTTTATATTTCAGCCAATTTACACAAAATATTGACAAATTTTATACATAGGCTATCCGTTGGTAAAAACCGCAAGAAAATCCGTTGGGTAGTTTTTGAGTTTATCGCGAACAGACAGACAGACAGACGCACGGGAGGACTTTGTTTTATAATATGTAAGGATAAAGGTGGGAAGATTGCACTATGTGACGACTATATCAGTGCCATTTGGTGTGAAAGCATTCCGAACTCACTCCAAAACTATCCCAAACTCACCCCAAAACTTTTCCAAACTCACCCCAGAAGCATTCCAAACTCACCCCAAAACTATTCCAAACTCACCCCAAAACCATTCCGAACTCACCCCAAAACCATTTCGAACTCACCCCAAAACCATTCCTAACTCACCCCAAAACCATTCCTGAGTCACCCCATAACATGCCTCTTATACAGTGTTGCACACGAATGTACTTCCTTAATGAATGGTGGTACCAAAGGGAACTATTTAATGACAATTATCTGGTTGTGCCATAGTTGTGCCAATAGGAATACTTTTAGTTGTGCCAAAATTAGTTGTGCGTAGCAGTGGGTCCAACAGGAAATAATGATTTTTCAATCATTATTTCCTGTTACACCTAAATAAGTAACCATAACTAAAATCATAAGTAAACAATCGCATTATTTAGTTACAATTTTCAGATAGTTTCATACCAAAAACATTCGAAAATAATCCCAAAACCATCTTGAGACCATCACAAAACCATTGAAAAACCATCCGAAAACTATTGAAATACCATGCCAAAGACATCAGAAAACCATCACAAAACCATCCAAAAACCATCTGAAAACCATCCAAAAATAATCTGAAAATTATCTGAAAATCATCCCGAAACCATACCAAAACCATCTGAAAACCATGTCTATTTCATTTTTCATATTTGGTTCCTAATAAAAGTTGTTCATAATCTTCATTTTATATTCATTCATATTTATTAAAAAATAATTGTAGGCAATTATTATTTTATAACAAATTAGAAAACTGAAAGTTTCGGTACTGCATATTTTTACACTATGTGCGCAATGATAAGAAAAGACGCTCGGTTGTCGCAACGTGACGCGAGGCGCGGCCCGGGGCGGCGGAGTCGACTTCGCGCTTGGGTCGCTGGACCTATGGCGCCTTAAGTACCTATACTTATTTTTAGATTAAATACCTACCTAATTATCTGATGAAGGAAACATGACAAAGTAAGACCTGCGACGGTATCCAGATGGCTGGGCAGGCGCGCGGTGACTTCTCCAGCGAGACGTTTCCCTTGATGAAGAAGTCCAGCTCAGGTTGGGTGATGTTGCCCTCGCTCTGTTCTAGTTTGATGTCCATTTGTAGGGAGAATAATAGCTTGTGCCTCTCGAATATTCCTGTGTGAAACACCATTTAATATGAACAAATAGGACCTACCACAGAAGTCAAATATTATTATAGTTCCTTTGTCCTGTGGGCAAAGCTATACGTGTTGAACGTTGAATTATTTTTGTATGAAGATTTAGTTTATGATTGTGTTAAGAGATGGCGCTACAGAAAAAAAATCACAGATCTCATGCGCCGCATGACCTACAAATAGCATTGGAAATGAACTTCGGTAATAAAAAAACGTTTTATTTTAATTCATAATGGAAAATATAGAGGTTTCCTCATAGGCGTCGGTAGTCAGCTTTGTTGTAAGACCATGTTTGAAAACCAGCGCGCTCGATACGCACAAACCAAGATCTTAAAATCGTCATAACTCCCAAATTTATTATTATTTTCATAAACTTCGAAAAACATCCCGAGATATAACCTTTCTGAATATGTACATGTTGTGATTGTGTAAAAAATATCTTATATAAGAGTAGATATTGGGCCCACAAAGTACACCAAAAAGTTGCCAATTCAGAGCTTTTTATTTTATTTATGAAAGAAATATATGACTATATCTGTTTTATTTTTTTGTATAAGTATTATTAATCGCGTCAATACAAATATTTTGACACTTCAATTAACTATATTGACCTAGAAATAACGGAAATATCGGCATGTCGCAACTTTTGTTGAAAACGGGGCCCCCTAAAGAAGCGATCGAAAAAACATTTCCAATGTTAAAATTGCGCTTTTGTGAATTTCTTTGATTTTTGTACTTATATGATTTTTTGTACTTGAACAGCCTCACGGCTCTCACGCAAAATAAATTCAGTTAAGTAGATTAGACAGTGCTAGTAGTGCTACGTGTTACTATTTTTACCCTTGGGACTGTTGGGACTTTAGAAGTTGATCACTATTGGGTTTGTGTACATTACATAATGATATGTAAATATAGGTACCTCCTAAATAATATACCTTTAAAGTGGAGCGGTTTCTAAGATTCCTGATAACTTCCAACTAGTCTATTTAAGGTTATCCACACGTAGAAAATTAACAGAACAATGTATTAAAAAAAATACTATAATTAAACTTTTATTCAAAACGCATGTCTGTAAGACACTAATCATGAAACTTTCGGCTGAGTAGATCGATTTTTTCCTCTCTACATAAATTATAGAAACTGTCAATTTATTTAGAACTACTTGGAATCAAAACCTAACCTGTGCATCCATAGTCGTAAACGTTTTTGGTCAACATGTCAATTATATTCTTCAATCGCTTGAACAGAATCACATTCGGCATCGCCTTGCGGAGGGAGAATGAAAAGACCTGGAAACAAAAACAACAAAAAAATGTACTCGGGCACTCATTTTTGTATTAAAATATTCATAGCGTCGCCAGTAACATTTAATACTGGTTGTAATGAGACTATTAATTTCATAACTTCGTTCGCCAACGTCCATACTACGTTGAAAACACCGGTTCTCGTCCGATCACCGAAGTCAAGCGACGTCGGGCGTGGTCAGTACTTGGATGGGTGACCGCCTGGGAACACCACGTGATGTTGGCTTTTTGCAACTTTTTTTTTTTTATTTATATTTTTTCTTCTTCATTTGATGTTACTGTTTTACTTACATCAAGATAAGAAGACAGCGAGTATTGGTACATGGTGTTTACGCCAGCCATGTCGGACAACACGAAGAAAAGTATAGAGCCGCGCTTAGCTACTGGCCTGTAGCCATCGCGAAATTTTTCTATATCTTTCGTTGTTGCTTCTGCCAAAGCCAATTTATCCATTACCTAAAAATTTTAAAACATTTTTTTTTGACATTTTACAAAATGAAAAGTAAAATTCACCATGTTGTTACGATGTTACGATTGCAATCTTCCGCTATTAATATTTAAATAAATAATAATACTGTACTCACAAATTAAATTATTCATAATAGAATTATTAATTTTAATTTACATGATTATTAAACTATGTATTTAGTTCCCAAACCATCAGATGTTTTTATTATTATTTGTATTTGGTTCAAAGAACGACCACTAGAGGCGTTGCTATACTTACTTCAGCCGCTTTACTCTTTGTGTTTTCCAAAGTGTCGACCAACTCCACGTTATCTAACATGTTACCAGTGGAGGTGGCCAGCTCACGGAGTAAAGAGTCCTCGAGTCCCGACAAAAGACTCTTATTCGCACTAGTTTCTATTATAAGACTTTCACGTTGTTCTTCTAAATCCGCACGTTCTGCTCTTACTACTACACTGAGTAGCTGGTCTTCCAAACCCTGGAAAAAATATTTAAATAATAAAACGGGCATATAATTATATTGTAAATATCAGTTTTTACACACTAAAATATTATAATGTAAAAATTTAATTTAGCGTCATCTAGCGAGATGTTGAACAACTATTTAAAACAAAACTCGCCGAACGCCATGCTACTTGCTGGCAAAAAGCAATGACATTCCCGCCAAAATTAGGGCGCGATTAAAAATATAGAAATTATGTAGTATCTACATTAATAATAAAATAAAATAATTACCTGCACAGTTACGGTATAGTTAATAACTACGGCTTTGGCGTAAGCGGCTGGATTGAACTGCGGGTTGGCCAACTTGGTGGTCAGGTACATACGGAAATTTGGGTCGTAATCCGTTTCCGAGCTGCCAAGCATTACGAATGTACGGCCACCCTCCACTAAAAACAATGTAAATTTTATTGGATTTAATTTTTATTAAAATTACTAAGACGATAAAATATTAACTGAATATAGGATTGCTTGCTTTGGCGTAATTTGAACATTAGTCAAGTTCGCTCCAGCGGTCATGGGTTCGAGCCTCAGTGTCATCAACATTTTGCGTATTTTTTTTTCAAATTTTTTTTATTATGAAAACACTAATGTTATTCTAGAAAATATTTGTTCAAAAATACTAGAAATGAGATAATATTTTTATTTCCTAACCTTTAATATTTTTTTCGAGTACATTGTCAATCACTGGGTCTATGTACTCGTTGACGTCTTGAAAGAGAACGGGCATTCCGTATTTGATTGCCATCTCTAACTGGCGGAGGAATTGAGGGTCGTTGAACGATAACACCTGTGGGAGAAGTAACATACTTAATAGATATAACAAATACGATTAACTACCAGACTGGCTCTTTGACTACACATGATATGACAAGACATTCGCAATGATACTATTTTCATAGATTTCATATTCTAACAACACTACAGTCGTTGGGGGAAAAATTAAAACTCCCATCAAAAAGACTTGCTCAACTCAAAAAAAAGGAAAAGAGATACAGTTATTGTCTTTATTTCAAATACCATGGAGACTTCACTGTAATTTTTTTTAGTTGTATATTGTAAAACTCAAACTTATCTACTTCTATTATTACACAGCTTATTTTATTTGTATTCTCATCACAGAAACTATGAATCTTTAGAATAGATTTTTATTGAGTTTGATAAAACAACTCTTGAGGGTGGTTGTACTGTACCATAATATACCATGATTTCGTACTTTTAGGTTATTTTTGGCTTCTTTCTTCTTAATCCACGTTAATGCCTGTGTCTGCGGGTCGATACAAAGTGGGAACCGTGAAGCGCGAGTGGTCAAGATACCGTTCTGCACCGACAGCTCATCTGGTGGTAGACCCTCAGAATTCCAACTAAAACACGAATACCCAATTCACTAATTGAATCAACCAAAAAGATCGGAAATATACAGACATTGCTAGCAAACGTTAGATTTAAATAAAAATGTACAGCTAATATACACACAGAACTTTGTATAATTCTGCGCCATAAACTCAGAACTATACTGTAAGTTTACTTTTACTTTACTGTACATACATACGACTTCATTAAATTGATAGATTCACTGGTTTCTGATAAGTTTCAGATCGCCAGTCTTTCTGATAAAAAGACAGTTTTGTACTCTAACAAACAGTTTATTAGATAAAACTAAAATGTGAAATCTGCGCTTAGGCTTCATATTACTATTGTAATAACTAAAAAATTTAAAAGTTAGCTTACCCACTGATCTCAACTTCATTGGTCAAATTCCTTTCAATAGTAAACGGTTCAGTCAATGGTATAGCTCGTTCTCTTACATCCCCCAGCCAATCTTCATATATCATAGTCTCACGGAAAGAAAACGAAAACGGCCCGGCGTAACTTAGAAAAGACGCCGCAAGCAAACAATTCCCGATCAATCTAGATTGTTCCACGTACAATGCTGCTAAATCTATCGTCCATCGTTTCTGCTCGCTTGACAAGCCAGACATGAGTTTGTCAGCGGCGATTAAACGTCTCATCATAATATCAGTTTCTTCTTGCAACTCCTGCCTTCTCAACATCGCCGTGTCATATCTGTCGTTTAATTTGTCTAGGGTTTTTTGCAACCGATCAATTTCTCTGTTCAGTGAAGCTAAATAGTTGACAGCTTCAGTGTATTCTTTCTCTAATGCTTCTACCTTATCTTTTTTAGGTTTGACTTCTTTGTAAACGGCACAGTAGCCAAGAACAGCAATCACGAATTTCAGAAGACCGTATCTAAAAATAAGCATTGGCTTTGGTAAGTCATTATTTTAGATCATTATAGGATCGGATATCTTAAATGGCATAAAACCCAGTTAAGACAAGTGGGTGGAAGTGGGACGAAAAGTTTCAATTATGAAAAGAAAAAGAGAAATAGATAATGTCATGTTGATGAACATGGATATTCTAGAAATATAATAATTACTAGCGGATGCCCGTGGTTTTACCCGCGAAAACCAGTTGTTTTGTTACCGGACTGATATCCGGGATAAAAATCCAGGTTATAAACTACCCGTTTACCAAATTTCATGCAAATCTATTTAATCGCATTTATAATATCATTATCATCAGTAAGAACTATGTTTAGGTATATTTTTTACAGTCATTGTATCTTACCCAGCTTTACTGATATTCTGCATGGTCTCCAATTTCTTACTCTTCTTCATGTGAGCCTTGACAGCTTTAACTTGTCCCTGAGTTATGAGGTCACAGTTCATTTCCTGCAGGTTACGCAAGAAATTCGGATCTGCCATCATACCTTTAGCGCCTTTCCAACTCACGTCTTTGATGCCACGGATTATCACTACACATTCGCAGACGACCTGATATAAAATCATAATTTTATTGACGTATATCAGTTAATATAAATATATATTTAAATAAAATATTTCTCGTTACAGCCTACCGACTGCGCCATATATTATGAGTAAAACGATATTAACTGTTCTATTTTCATATCCAGTCACAATTTTACCGACTCCACAATTATTTACAGACTCTTGTAAATAGGACTTTAAATTTTTAACAATTTCCTTTTATTTTTATAATTGCATTATCGACACAGTTTATCCCTACACATATACCTGGACAGCTTCAGGTGGTGTCGCGAAAGATCTAATTTCTGTAATATCGTTCTTGTCTAAATCTGCTAAAGCCAATCTGGCAGCCTCCAATGCGGGCATAGCAGCTGATAAAGCTTCTTCTGCATCAGCCTTTTCTGCAGAAATGACCACACTCTGCTCGGTGATTTCCACAGACTTGATGGCTGCCACTTGTTGTTTCCCTACTGCATTCTCCGTTGCTATAAAAGATAGATTATTAATAATGTCATTATTATCATCATCATCATCTCAGCCACAAGAAGTCCACTGCTGGACATAGGCCTCCCCCAAACGCCTCCAATGCGACTTGCTGGCAGCTTTCTTTAGGTCGTCTGACCACCTAGTAGATGGGCGTCCTACGCTGCCCTTTCCGGTACGTGGTCGCCATTCCAGAACCCTCTTGCCCCATCGGCCGTCGGTTCTGCGCGCTATGTGCCCTGCCCACTGCGACTTCAGCTTGCTAATCCATTTGGCTATGTCGGTTGTTTTGGTTCTGCTACGGATCTCCTCATTTCTGATTCGATCTCGTAGAGAAATCCCGAGCATAGCTCTCTCAATGGCTCGCTGATTATCATATCAACCCATAATTATGCAGGAAAGTTTTGTATGATATAGCGCATTTCTTTTTCAGTCACAGGTTTCAGATACATTGAGTTCAAGGTTGACTGGTCCGGTTGACCAGAAGGGCGAGATATTAGGATTTACTTTTGTGAACACTTACCAACAGAGATTTCTTTGAGTAGAACCTCGCACTCTTTTGTTTGTTCAGCAACAATAACCTTTTGTACTGCTAGCTTTGCATTTAGATCGTCTAGTTGTACATTGGCCTCCCCAATTTTAGCAAGTCCACCTTTTAGACGCTCACACTGGTAAAAAGATATACTTATTATCATTAAATTTCTTAGTTTTATTTTACGATAGACTTGTTAAAAGGTTTGCTTAGTTATATGCATTGCATTGGAGCCTTGTATCTTCGATTCCGATCGACAGACTCCCATTTTAATCTATTTGATGCCACAAAATATAAAACATGTTCATACAAGATCAAGAGGAAGTTAGAGGGATGAGTTTGATGCAAAAATAATTCTAGTATAGTATAACTTATTAAATTAAAAGACTAACCAGGCATAAATTTAGAGAAGATTAGAATAATTGATAGAAGATGCTCCCTGTAATGATATACAAACTAATGGCTGCAAAAAATTGAACCTGTGCTACGATGAAGGCATCTTTTTCGTTTAATAGATTAATATAATTGGTAATGAAGTCCATGTAATGTTTGGGTGTGACGTAGTTGTTGCGTCGGAGCCGTAACAAAAACTCCACTGAATATCTCGCTACAGACATGTGTACATGAACGACATGCTCTACGATTATTGAACGGAACTCGTCTGGGATTTTGGAGACCTGCAACATAATTTTATTATTACTTTAACATTTTAATTATTTTGATCGTTACTCGTTGTGGACAATATACACCAAAGACGGGCAACAAATGTCGGCAACTTTTGTTGGCGACAGCGACACTCATTGCAAGTCACAAAAGAAAAATAATACATGTGTCGGTGGAAAACACGTAAGGGTTCAGGTTGCCGACAGGTGTGCCGACAGGGTACTTTTCATATATGTAGGTCGCCGGGTCGTAGGCGACGGGCCGTGTCGGCGGGCTTTGGTGTGTATTGCGCTATACGATATTTAATAAAAGCGTCCTGACAAATCAACTAACTATTCGGACATTACAATATTCAATGCATTACCATCATTTAAATGTCGATCCTAATTGGTATTTCGGATAATTATTGTAAAATAATATGACTAAATTGCTGACTTTAACTATATTTAACTTACGTTGGCTAGAAACACATTAGCGACAGCCAATAACGCCTGCTTAGGCCACGGGAATTGCCAGTCTATTGTGGTATTGTTAACCAAACCGGGAAAACTGCGGCATCTGGTAAAAAATATTTAAGTATAGATTCTATGTAATACACCGCGCATTTAGAAAATTATTTATTATTGCACATGTTTAGGTATTTACAATTTATATAAATTACAGATTTGCACTTAACATTATTATAAACTTATTTATTCAAAACATGGACCTTGGTAGGGTATGGTATAGAGAAATTTTATACAGTACATTAAAAAAAAAAAAGCTACTATTAACATTATCAAAAAGCAAACATGCATTATAAAAAGTGATATAATCATTGTATTTCTTTGAGTTCCCATCGGACAAAAACTACCTCATTGAATAATTTTTGTTGTGCATACCTGTTCCTCAAAATATCGCCACTGGGTGACATTGATAGAACAACGTGTAAGTTGTCAGCACATTTATTGCAGAAGAAAGCCCATACAGCGTCTCTATGAAGTTTAACGTATTTATTAGTTACACGTGAAATACATTTCATATTAAAAACAAACTTAAATTAATTTCATAGAAGCTGATTGTACATATTTATTTATGATAGTTCCTTCACACACTCTGCGCCATCTACTTCTAAGGTTGTCTGGAAGAAATTGCTTAAGCGCCTGTTGTACTTTTCTTGACACTATGTACTATTATCATTGTTGTATTTACTTTGGTGCAATAAAGAATATTGTATTGTACCTATTGTATAGGATTAGATAGATATTGAGGAGCAGAAATCATACAAGATCTACCTAATAAATCTAGGCGCTGATAAAAAAATATTTTTATATCACGGCACACACAAAAATTTATATAGCTGCAATTTTGTTATTGTCAACGTTTTTCTCTTTATTTATTATCTTTATTTATGTATGTCTTAGGGGTATGAACAAATAAGCTACCTATCTATCTATAGTTAAGTGGTCTTAAACCTCAACAGGTATCAAAGTCATGGTTAAGGTCCAACTACATATTTTGTTATGACAAACATTAGAAGACATTTTATTATCTTACTTGGCTACACCATATCCAGCTTCCGCACTCTCATTCCTCACTGCGTTAATACATGCGTCCTTTTCATCATCACCAAATAATGCGGGGATCATTCCAATCATCAATATATTGTTTATAAATTCAAGGAAACCTTCTTCTAGGATCTGTAACAATTTCAAATTACATACTATGATTCTCAAAAATATTATCTAGTTTTGTGACGCCTCTGCAGATAGAAAGGAACAGACCTGTACTTACCCAAAGGTTGACTGGTAGATAATGCTATTAGCGTTAAATCCGCCTTTTGTACCAATATATTGTGGTCAATAAAGTTTAAATAAATAAATAACAGACCTCCCTTTTCTTTGCCTAATATGAAATGAGTCTGTAGGAATCTCAACTGCGTTATATGTGACGAAGAAGTAAGATAAAATGTCAAGCATGCATTACTCAAAAACTACAATGAAATATTTAAATTTTCAGAAACAAGGATTAACTACGACAGGTAGTCTTTGGAGGTGGACGGTGGTAAACAAGGGGATATAGATACCAAACTTCAGTTGAAATATTGAAGTAAATGTTGAGATTGATTTATTTCATCATCATCATCATCAGCATCTCAGCCATAATAAGTCCATTGCTGAAACGGAATAGCGACCACGTATCGGAAAGCGTAGGACGGCCAGCAAAGACGCAGGCAGCCGCTAGTTGCAGGCCGCTACGAACCAGTCAATAGTCATATTGGAAGCGTTTAGGTTAGGCCTATGTTCAGCAGTAGACTTGCTATATTTAGGAGTAGATAATATTTTATTACCTGAGCAGCAGTAAATAAAAACACTGTTTTCTTCGAGTCCACTCCAAGCTGATTGTACATTCGCTTCATGTCATCCTTGAATGAATTCTCGTTGTAGTTTCGAGTTACTGTAATCTCGAACATTTCACAACCTAGATCATTTCAATAAAAATAATTTAATCCAGAATTGAGTATCAAGCTATCTCTTTTTTCTTCTTTAGTTTGACAGTGACAGCCATAATGTTTCATGAACTTTGAAAATGGATTTGAGCAATTCACCGCTTATCTGTCTATTTAAGTGTCTGTAACTGGCCAATAAAAAAAAAGACTTTGAAAATGTCTTTAGGCCTGTAGGTGTAGGTATAGGAACCAATTTTTCTTAAGAAAAGTTTCCCATATTTATGTTTCTCAGCTTAGAGAAGTAGTTTAAAGTTTACCTGCAGCGAACGCAGCAAGTCTGCAAATTGATTTCTTGCCGGAGCCACCGACGCCTATGATCATGGCATTGCCGCGATCCATGCGTAATATACGGTGAACTCTAGTCAGATGTTCCAAGCAGTCTTCAAACAACACCACCGACATCTTTCCTACGCGCTCGTTGAACTCCGTCAGTATCTATAAATGTTATAATCCTTTAAATTGATCGTTCTTCTAGTCAACGACATGATCACGAGAACCAAAAATAAAAACATGTTTTCATAGATTTTGCCTATCCGGTTGTCGTGTCGTCACCAGTCGTCACCGTTGTTGTTGTTGGTCGCAACTTAATATTAATAATTAATTACAGATAATTTACCTTACTACTCGATTAAAAAAGAAATTATAAAGAGTTATATCAATAAAATAAATTGTACATCAACGAAGTCTCTACTAAAAGCCACACTTTCAGCCAGTTTCTGAAATGCATTTTTAACGTTAATGACAGATTAAATTATACCCGTCACTGTCAAACTAAAGAAGAAAAAAAGAGATAGCTAGAGACTTAATGTGGAATTACATTAAAATGGGATTCAAAAACTGTCTGTCTGTGACTGCATAAACGTGTCGTAAACGCAAGGAAGAGAGTAAGTATAATAATCTTCTTTCCCACATCCCTGTAGTATGTACATACCTAGTAGTAATCTAAAGGGATGTCGGTCCCTCTGAACCGCCAAGCCTAACTGCAGGTAAGCGGAAAACTAAAACCTAAAGGTGCTCTTTCACCGCGAGCATTCGCGTGTAATGTAACATTTTAGATTCGACTTTGAGCATTACATTACAATACTACCTCCCTCACTGACTCACTTACGAGTTACGAGCATTCGCGCATAATGTAACACATTGTATCATTACAAGGTGAGCATTGTAATGCTCGGTTCTCCTCCCTCACTGATGTAATCTCGTTTTATATCATTACAAGGTGAGCACTGTAATGCTCGGTTCTCCTCCCTCACTGATGAAATGCTCGAAACTGAACGTTACATTACACGCGAATGCTCCCGGTGAAGGAGCACCTTATGAATAAAAAATATTTAAGAATAAAAAATAAAAAGTTACGGGTTACCTCTTGGAACAGGAAGTAGACCGCTTCGTAATCAAGCAAATCTTCATAATACCGTATTTCTTCTTCGTCTAACGCGTTCCTGTAGTCGCCAAACAGCAATGGATCGCGAATAGCGTACTCTTCCAACTGAAACATTGAAAAAAAACTCGATTTTTTTTATTTTAAAGAGAAGCTGATAATAGGTCTTGTACTGCCAATAAAGTAGACTGTTAAACAAATTAAAAATGTATTTCTTTGTACTTACTACCTATTTTTTTATAAATTTAATTATTTATTGCAATAAAAACATTTAATTATAAAATAAAAAAGAAATTAAATGGCAAAAAGCCAACATCACGTGGTGTTCCCAGGCGGTCACCCATCCAAGTACTGACCACGCCCGACGTCGCTTGACTTCGGTGATCGGACGAGAACCGGTGTATTCAACGTAGTATGGACGTTGGCAGCAATGGTGTTAGAATATACAATCTTTATGCAAAAGTAACTAATCTTATTACAAAATCTCGAGTAACCTTGATTCTAAAAATTCTACAAACAAAAATACCTACAGCTTACATACCGTGACATTCAGTGTAGTGTATACTAATACAGGGCCTTTTTAATTTTAAACCATAAAAGATAGAAAAAATAGCAAAAAAAAAAGAAAAAATTATGTAATTATGTAATTTTATAATACGTACCTATAATATTTGTGCTATTACCTGTTACATAAACTTATTCCATATTGTGTCTATTGTGTCTATAGCCTATAAGCCGAGTAGAACGCGGTGAAACAGAACAGGTCCTAAATCTAGGCTAGAGATCTAAAAATTCTGAAAACTGTAAAAACCATAAAGAAAAGTTGAATAGGTAAGTACTAACCGTAAGTTCCTTTTCGATTTCTACTTCCTCTTCTTCCTCTATGATTGGTTCCGTGTCTTCCACGACGGCTGCTTTGGGCTTAGGCTCGGCCATACCGAATTCTAAAAATATATTTTTTAATCATTTTTAAGTCATTTTCAGGTCGCGTTATTAGTTATAAAGAAAAAATATATATTTTATTTAAATCTACAATGCAAAAAGTCAACAACATGCGATGCTTCCAGGCGGTCCCATCTAAGTACTGACCGCACCCAACGTCACTTGACTTCGGTGATCGGACGAGAACCGGTGTTTTCAACGTAGTGTGGATGTTGGCAACCAAATTTACTGAATAACTCATATTATAGGATATCTTCTGGAGCGACCTCTCCTTGAACTAGGACGATACACAAAGAGGAAGAGCCTCCGCCCACTTGTGATTTTTAATCGGCCGATAGTTTAGTCGCCGTCATTTTCGATAGTTTGAGTGGCCGATTTTTAATCGTCAAATGGACGCACTGCCATATAGCTCCATACTGAATCCCAGAACGATCAAACTATCGGCCGATTAAAAGTCACAAGTGGGCGGTGGCTCGAAGTCGAAGGGAAAGAATTGGAACGGCACGGCACATGCCCGTACCGCGAAAATATAGTGAAAACGGGAGCGGTTTCATGTTTCATATAAATGGCACTCGGCCCGTCCCTCATCCCGTCCCGTCTTTTTTCACGTACCGTCTTCTTCTTCGTCTACAACCGGTTCCTCTTCAGGCACGACAATCTCTTCAAGGACCACTGGCTCGTCTTCAGGGAAGTATTTCACGATGTGCTCATGAATGTGAATACGCATCAGTTCGTTGTCCTACAAAGTCAAGATTTAAGTAGATATCAATGTAACACAGCGAGTTTCACAAAGAAAAGTTAATGAATGACACATTACATAAGTCTCAAGTTATCTATTTACCGTTCTTAATTTGACAGTGATAATGTCTGCAGATTAAACGTGTACGATTTCGTCCGGTTTTGTTAATCAACCTGTCAGTCCGCACTGCGAAATTTAACCGCGATTGCTGGTTGAATTATTTCCGCGCGAAATTTTTGTCTAGTGTCAAATCAGTACCTACGGCTATGTACCTGTTGCGAAAATCGCAGTGCAAATACTTCCTTGAGATTTCGGAATGCGGACAGGCCCTAAACTCAATGAATAACGACAATAGATTTTCAATTAATTTATAAACTATGAGCCAGCAGCTTTGGCGTTGAGGTATAGTGTTATTTTAGTATTGGAGGGTTCTCTAACTAACCTGTACATTGATAAGTCTATCACAAATGACCCGTGTGAATTCATTCCGCCAGCATCGTACGATAGCACGTTTCTCGCTGAAGAAGTTTGGATGGGTTAGGCATAGACCAGCGGCTATACGGGACAGGTCCCTCAAGTTGAAGATGTAGTGGAACTTGGCTGGTGTTGGTGGTAACTCCACTATTATTATCTGTAATAAGAAAAATGTTATTTAACTAAGCGTAGAATAGCATATTAAAAGAAAGAAAGCAGAAAGGTTCTCGGGTGGTGGCCCCGTACAGTACTGGTGGGCGCATAGTGGAGCAACGACCTCACAACAAACATTTAGTACTATTTTAAACTAAGCAGCCCGTCTGGGGAAGAAGAAGATACTTAAGATATACTTACAGAAGATCGTAGCCAAATAGCATTGGTCTCGGCCATGTTGTGTTCCTACGGTGAGTAAGGTCTCCAGAGCTCCACTTGGGGGGGTTGGGAGGGTTGGCAACGCGTGAGTGATACCCCCGGTATTGCAAGCGTCTGTAGGCTACGGTGACGGCTTACCATCAGGCCGGCCGTATGCTTGCTTGCCACCTTTGTGGTATATAAAAAAACGAAGTATTGATTCGCTTAAAAATTGGTAGAGATTTCCACCTTTGGAGTGCCATGATGCTATAAATTCCTGAGCAAGAAAACACTGACTGGGAGAGAAGTAGGTAGTACTTATGTGTTTTCAGAGCATCATAACGAAATTGGTACTAAACTTTTAATTTTCTTACTTTATAAAGATCAAGTGTCATTTGCACGATCTTATCAACAGTCTCCTGTATTTCTGGTGGGAATATTTCGAAATGTCCCGTTAGTATGGACGTGTAGATATGCCTTAGGGTTGTCTCCGATGGGAACTGCAGATTGTATACCGAAAACATCGATATGAAACGTGGATCCACCTAAAAATAATTAAAATATATTGATACATGAAACATCACTACTTGATACAAGTCTATAAAGTAGCAAAAAGCCAACATCACGTGGTGTTCCCAGGCGGTCACCCATCCAAGTACTGACCACGCCCGACGACGTCGCTTGACTTCGGTGATCGGACGAGAACCGGTGTTTTCAACGTGGTATGGATGTTGGCAACAGACTAATTGAATAAGAAGTACTAATAAAATTGTAGATAAAATAATAAAACTGTAAACTGAATATAAATAATCTAATGATAGATAGAAAATAAATTATTTGGATAACACAAATAGACGTACTTTTATTTTATGAATTTGAGAGTCGAGAGTATATAGGTATAAACCGATTACGTAATTCGTATATTTTGTTGCCAACGTCCATACCACGTTGAATACACCGGTTCTCGTCCGATCACCGAAGTCAAGCGACGTCGGGCGTGGTCAGTACTTGGATGGGTGACCGCCTGGGAACACCACGTGATGTTGGCTTTTTTGCTACTTTTTTGACATAATTTAACACAGGTTCTTTCGAACCTTCTTCAGGCCAGTCTCTCACAGGGACAAAATGTTTATCGTATATTCAAATATATATATGTATAGCCTGCATATTATTAATTGTAACCTAGACCTAAGTTAGATTTAAGTCTGTCGGTCCTTGTGACGAAAAATAACCGTTTTTATTTAATTTATTTATTTTACGAAATTCTGTTTACTCACTAAACTAATTATCCATCAAGTGACATTATAATGGTACTTACGTCATTTCTGCCACCACCAGCTTTGCCCATAGCAGCAAGGAAGCCTATATCCTTCAAATTTTTCCAATTGAGATCCTTCCCTCTGTCATAGAAACCTTTTCTTTCGAATAAAAGTTTCAGAAGCGCAATCGGTTGCTGGGTTCCGTATGTGTCGACCTAAAAAATCATTGTAAACTTATAATCTATAGTTTCCGTAATTAAGTCTGTATGTTTAAGCATGACTAGGGGCCCATTCCTATTAAAAAAAAAAGAAGCTTATGTTACCCAGGGATAGTGCTAAAATTCCCAAACGGTGAATTATTCACAACACACAACTATGAAGTGTGATAAAACTTCTAGGAACCCGTTTAGAGGTATTCAGTTTTTGGCTAAGACAAGTAATTTTATATCTTTTAACACCAAGCAAGGCCATGGGATTTATTAAATCAACCATTTTATCAAAAAATATAAAAAAGAGAGTTTTTTTGCTTCAACCGGAAATCTACTTATTTATCCTTTTAAATTTCTTTCTGATTAAATTCGTTGTGAGTTCCAAGACAGCTA
Source organism: Endotricha flammealis (assembly GCA_905163395.2). Lineage (NCBI taxonomy): Eukaryota > Metazoa > Arthropoda > Insecta > Lepidoptera > Pyralidae > Endotricha > Endotricha flammealis. The sequence goes on along the minus strand of LR990870.1, from coordinate 4,372,326 downwards.
TAGTTTTGTTCCCCGGGACGACAATAAGCTTCATTGCTTATTGTCTATCTGAGGTCGCCGTTGTTGATCCTGGCTACACAGGAGACACAGCGGTGGGAATTAGTGTGGGCTTGTCTCAAACGTTGTTAAGATGGTAAGCTTACAATAGGCATGTTCATGTCATCGATAAACACCAGCATTTTCTTCCCCACTGGTGGTCCGAAGGTGTCCTTTGTTCGTTTCTCCACCACAGATTCCAAGTTGCGCTGTACATCCATAGAGGACGTACGGGACGAGAAATTCATTTGCTGGATTATCTGTATTCACAAGTATTTCAATAAAAAAATTGTATTCGGTTGATATATTTTTAGGATGAGGGAGGCAAGTCCGGTTTACATTTTTCCAGTCCAGCGATCGAATCCAGCGCTGGATTGCTTACTGGAAAAATGTAAACCGGCACTGGAAAGCACTGAATTCAGTTAGCATTCCAGTCAGGTAACTGGATTGGTGGCCTACTTTTGAATCCAGTGCGACCAATCCAGTGCAACTGGAATGATGTAGACGGCCAATCCAGTGCCATTCCAGTGCTAACACAGTAAATAAATCATTGTCACTGTAGTTTTCATTCACACTTCAACGGCTTTTAAATAATTGGAATAATGTAGACGTTATAGATCCAGTCCAGCACTGGACTGGATTCTCGCTGGATCACTGGACTGGAATTGTAAACCGGGCATAAAATTGAGGTTATATTTTAACGGTTTTTCTTACGCGAATTAGCTGGATTAACATATTTTAGATACTTGAAGATTTTTATTATTACGTTTCTCTAAATTTGTCTCTCATCAGTATTATATGTATTACTCACTGGTAAATATTTGCTCCGACCGACTACAGAAATAACGCATAGTTTTCTTATAACAATAATCGTATTAAGACGTCAACTTTTGTTTAGTTTATAATTTGGGCAGTATTGTTTTTTTGTGTTACAATAGGTTTTAATTTGAAGTCAATATGGTGTGTGCCCTCGATGGGTGTGCCACAATGGTATACATAATAATAATATGTGGTGGGGTGGTGGTGGGCTTGTTCCGGTACTTTCTCCTATAGACTTACATTTTGTCACAAAATACAAAGAGAACATCGCATCGGTCGTTCAGGAACAACCACATTAATCGGCTTTTGTTGCTGACTGTCTTTAAATAAACTAACTGCCGGTATTTGTATATCTATATATATAAAAATGAAACCCGTTTTCCGTTGTCACGACATAACATGAAAACGGCTTGACCGATTTGGCAGATTTTTTTTTGTAGTTTTCTAATACTCTGTACAAGGTTCTTACGGAAAAAAATATTAAGAAAATCTCTCAGAAACATTGAAAAAAAAAAACGAAACAGTACCCGGGCGAAGCCGGGCCGGGCAGCTAGTGAATAAATAAATACAAAAATTTTTGAAACGCAGACGACCGCTAATATTCTTATAAATTAAATACTTTAGTGGAAACATCGTTACGATAATTTTTAAAGAATAAAATAGAAAAATGTTAAAAATTGGAGGCGCCGGGTATCGATCCCGGTACCTCTCGCATGCTAAGCGAGCGCTCTACCATCTGAGCTACGCCCCCGATAATAATGAGCGTCGAAATAAGCGATCACATTGCCGTATAACAGTAATCTAATATTAGAACGGGTTCCGTGTCTTATAATAACGTTCAACTTTTGCTATTATTGCAATATGCTTGTAGATTGCGACATTTATAGACTAGTGTGCGCCTGCGGCCTTATCGACACAATTCCGCGATACTTATCGCTTGAGCTTCCAATATAAAAAAAAACAGATTAATTTTGAATGAAACTAGTATTAGCTAAATAAAAAATCTACTGGTAAAAGGTCCGTATAGACGTTTTGAAGATTATAGGCAACAAAGAAATATACAGAAAACAACGTGGTGTGAACTCTGATTACTTTACTTAGCAAAAAAGTTATAAGCAACCACTTGGATTGAAAATATATAAATCGATGTAAAATTAAAATGGATAAATTAAAATAAAATTTAAGAGAGGTCACACACATCGGATAATCCGCTCAAATCGAAGCAGCCCGTCTGGGGAAGGACCTCCATCTTACAGAAGATCGTAGCCAAATACGGTGGTCACGGCCATCTTGTGTTCCTACGGTGAGTAAGTCTAGAGCTCCTCTGTCTACAGGGTTGGCAACGCCCGAGTGATACCCCCCGGTAGTATATCAAGCGTCCATAGGCTACGGTGACCATCATGATTACCATCAGGCAGGCCGTATGCTTGTTTGCGACCTTAGTGGTATAAAAAATGGAACCGAATAATAGTATTAAGTAATGCATAATAATTATAAAAAACAATGTTATCTTAACTTTACAAACTTATATTTTTGTTTTCCACTTTCTTCTGTAAAAATGTAATTTTAGGCATTACGACGATTTATTGGTAATTACAGAGATTATCTACTTACATATTTCTCAGGCGGTAATCCCCTTAGATAATTCGTGATAATAGCCGTTTTAGATGTGCCAGTATCGCCGACGAGAAGTACTGGACGTTCCACCTAAAATATAAGTATAGAATAATTGAATAAACACCAACAAAAACATAATAATATTCTTATTTGGTACAAGAATAGGAATGAGAAGAAAAACCGGCCGAGCGCGAGTCGTACTCGCGCACGAAGGGTTCCGTACGACATTAGAATACAGAGCAAAATCGGCAAAATAAAACACGATTAATGGAAGCGTTTAAGTATTAATTTAATTCTATTTCTACTTAAATCGAACAGAAATATTCATCTGTAAAAATTTAGACTGTATAGCTACCACAGGTTCATGTGATACAGCCTGGTTACAGACAAAAAGACAGCGAAGTCTTAGTAATAGGGTCCCGTTGGCATTGGCACCCTTACGGTACGGAACCCTAAAAACTCAGGGTTCATTAGAAAACATTTAAAGTAACTTACACTTTCCATAATCTTAATAAGCCATGTTAGTCGTAAGGTGTCAACAGTCGGTACCAAAATCGATGGGAATTTCATTTCCCTATCGTGTTCGTATGTCGGCACCAACCACTCCCAAGCTTCCCATGTCTTAGTTGTAAGTTCTAAGCAGTAGTCGTATAGACTCGGAAATCCCATGGGAAAATGTTCTAGAAAAAAAAAAATGTTAGTTAAATTTATTAGGACGATTTCGTTTGGCATTAGTTGGTATGCAACCAGTAGTGTGTCTGTTTGAAAAGCAGAAGTAAGTTAATGTAATTCAAACATCATCATAATCATCTCAGCCACATGAAGTCCATTGCTGGACATAGGCCTCCACCAAACGTTTCCAGTGCGTACAACCGGTTGGCAGCGACCTGCCACCAGTGGCTTGTTGCGACTTTCTTCTGGTTACACCTACCTATTATTGTCTTTGCTTTTGTAATTCTTAACACTAAATTTAGACACTTTTTTAATTTAAATAATACAGACTTGTAGTGGCTTTCTTCTCGGGATTGTCCTCGACTAGCATCATCGGGCATGCTTTCTTGATGTAATTGTCAAAGTCGAAACGGCCATCGTCTATGATCGCCGCACCGAGGCTGTTGTACATAGACTGCGAAATAACAAGTTGAATGTCATGTTTGTTCTTGTTAATTGAATAATAGATTCTCATAGGAAAGCGGAATCTAAAAGAAATTGCATGGGTTTTGCCGTGGTCTATTTTTGCACATACTAGTACTCATCAACCAATAGCTACGCTCGCAATTGCAACACAACCAATGGCAATGATTACGTGGACCAATAGCCACGCAGTAAAAATGATCGGTACTTGTTTCTTAAACAAAATACGACCATAGATGGACTATAGTAATAAATATTTCAGAAGCCTACTAAAAGTAAATAAAAATAATAAATAGTAGTAGTAAATCATTATCCAATCATAAATGCAGTTGATTTGGCAAGCGTGCAGTTCTTTACTGCATTTATGAGTTGTGCATTGTGCATGTGCAAATGTATGGCAAACCCATTCATCATTAATTAACGAAGTACCACCATCTAACAGAAATGGAATCTCAGGCAATGCGTGTCGAGAGATCCGAAAGTCCATCTTCTTTCCTTTCTTGTTTTTTTCTCTTCTGGAGGTATTACTGATGTTCATAATGACGGTAAGCACTTTCCATCAGCTGGCCCGCTGCTTGCTTGTTTACATGCGGTATTATAACAAAAATAAGTCCAAAAAATACAAATTGGAGGCGCCGGGTATCGATCCCGGTACCTCTCGCATGCTAAGCGAGCGCTCTACCATCTGAGCTACGCCCCCCGTTGGTATAACTATTTAAAAATACCACCACAATTACAAAAGCATTCATCGGTTTTCGAAATGTCTACTACGTCACATGCGTGTTATGGCTTCGTTACATTAGCGGGCTACGGCGAATATTCGTGTTAACGCGATAGTTACACCGGATAGATCGTTGCAACACACTGTTTACACCTTTTTTTTTTTTACACCTTAAAATGTATATATGTATACCAGTATATTGATACGCCTTTTTTTCTCTATTAATTTTTCTTTAAAAAAAAAAAAAAGGCAGTTTTTCTTTATTTTATTTTTTTATTTTTGTTTCAATGTTTACTTTTATTTATCGTAATTGTAACTTATGTCATTACCATTTTAAAAGAGCAAGTGATAAGTTTCTTGCCGGTTCTTCTTAGCACAAATCTGCAGTCTGAACTGGTGGTAGGATTTGATTTGATTTGACAATGCTTACACGCTCGAACTTTTGCAACACTTGAGGGTAAAGACAAAGAGCATCGTGTAGGCACGTACACGATGTCTTTAACGCACCAATGCGACACGAATTTTCACCCGCTAATGTAGACTCAGCATTACACAATTTCGTCAGTCTGTTCAAAACGTGTTGTATCTTAACCTTGATATAATTCAATTACGTGCGAAATAATCATTTCAATCGATGACTAGTTACTAGCGGCCTGTTCAGGCTCTGCACAGGTTTCAGTAAGTACCTATCCCTATTTGAAAAAAAAAAAAAGACCTATGTGTGTCACCTGGGGATAGTGGTAGCTTCCTAACTGTGAAAGGTTTTTTTAATCGCTCGAAGCATATGCAAACAAGCAAATCTTCCCTCTTTGTAATATTAATATAGATATGAGAAAGAAGCTATATCTGTCTGTTACCTTTTCTTCTAGTCTGCATCTGGGTCTGCACCTCTACCACCGCTTACAGAAGAGCGTATAATTGTCAAATAAACTGTAAATTTTTTGACAGTTCTAAGTCTGTTTAAACGAATACTGTCTCTTACACATTTCGTATATTGAAGAGTAGGACGGACTTGAACCTCTCCGTTTTTAATACATCACACGTAAAAACAGACTACCCTGCCTAACTTACTATGAATTGCCTTTATCTCGATATGGAAATCGAACGTGCGACTCATTCTTACTGACCATTATAACCACTCAGCCAGTGACCAACAATAAATGAAATATTGTCTTGACCCTGTGCTCTAGACCATACGTGACATTTTGAAGAAACCAGTTTGAATCAATGATATTAAAAATTATAACAGGATAGATTGGTAGGTGTGCAAATAAAACAATAATTTCTGATTTCACAAAATGGCAACCTCAAGCCCACAACAATGAACACATGACACGTGGAACGAGGACGCTATGATTCAATTATAAAGAGTGAGAGAGAATAAATTGTGGAGTGGTAAGTGAAATGACTACTCTACCAACTCATTTTTTTTAAATATAACATTGGTTTTTAAAATGTTATACTATATTTGAATCTATATCGCATCGGGGGCGTAGCTCAGATGGTAGAGCGCTCGCTTAGCATGCGAGAGGTACCGGGATCGATACCCGGCGCCTCCAAATACTTTTTTTATTCAAATTTTATTTTATTGTTAAATTTGCCCTAAAATTTAGTAATATTCAACAAGGATCCTTAAGTGTTCTCGCCTAAACGTAATTTAGACAATTATTCCGACAGAGTCTAAAGGAGACTGAAAACTATGGGCCAAAATGTACTATGTTGGAATATGGTCTAAAAATTAGTCATATTTTTCTATCTATTTAAATCAATTATCAGCTTATTTCTCAATCTACGAGAGGAGATATATGAGGAAATACTTTTCGTGAGATTATCGAATAACTGAATACCTAATCGATTACATAATTACAGAAAAAAACACTTAGCATTTAGTAGTTAGTTAACTTAAAGTAGGTAACTAAATGCACCATACATACACAATACATTATAGGGTCATATGATGTATATAATATTATATTAATCAATTACTGAAACCGCATGCTTTTGATATTTTCGCTCACTCGTTTTGTGTTTTCCGATGCGTTTTGAGTGCTTTTTCCATTTTTCCAAAATGTTTCCTATTTTCGACGACCATCAAATCGGTGGCCACGCCACTCTATACCATCGAGGTCGTCAAAGGTCGTAAAAAACATCTTTTGCACTTCAGGAATCATCTAATTGCAACATAACCTCACTTTCACCTTTCACTAAAGAGTCATTAACTCAGCTCTCAGATTGTCAAAAGTTACAGAATTTACAGTGAAGGACTGATAAGTTTAAACCTATCAATTCTCACCATTTTCATTTTATTACATCCTGGCCCAGAATTGTATGGAATCGTTTCAGTCTCCTTTTGAAACCCATATTTTTCGAAATTTTTATAATAGAAATAAGTTTAGAAATACATGTTCAGTCGAAGTAAATAGTTTCGAACTGGGTTTCGAAATTTAGAGTCTGTCGGAATAATAGGCTTGTGTCAACTAACAATGAAATCAATGGATGAATGTTTCTAGACGTAAATTGTAATATTTAAACAGGGAAAACCGAAATAATTCCACATAAAAATTAATGATTATTGTTATTTTTACAAATTAAAATCAAATAAATACCCCCCTGGCTCCTCCGCTGTGAACGACAATCAGAACGTATTACGTCACATAGTGGTATGCCGCCATTGACCGGAACACGTATGAATAATTTATTCGGAGTTTTTATACTTGTATTTATACACTGGGGCACTATACAGTTTTTAAAATACGAGATTTCCATTTTTATTTCAACAAAACAAACTTTTGCCGTAAGTGAACACAATCGTTTGCCACTATGTGACGTCATTCACGACGCCATGACACTTTCTTGTGTTTTTACGCCAGATTAAAAATATTTTCTTAAAACTTAAAATATGTATTTTAAATATAATTTTTATCATGAAATATTTTTTTTTTGGGGTAATACAGGTACTAAACTAACGAAATAAGCCATTTTTGAAATTTACGACACAGGCCTATTGTCGAAATTCAGAGTGACATTATATTAGTAAATACTTTTTTGTACATACCACCATAAATGCACTCTCGACTACAGTTCTGTCGATCTCTTCATTTAGATCCTCTTTATTAGGCATTAGGCCAGTGATCATGTAGCAAAGTTGAACAACCTATGGAAAATTCAATAAATCGGTTATTTAAATACAGACCCTTCAAGACTTTAGATTTTTTAGTGATAGAGCATTTATATAACGGGCTAGTTCGACCGGGGAAGTACCACCCTCTCACAGAATATCGGCGTGAAGCATCAATGCATTTCGATGTCAGATATGAAAGCTCAACTTCTTTCTTATTCTGCTACTACTAGATAGGGAGAAACTGTCTCCCTTTCTTGTAGTAGCAGAATGCAGTAGTATTGGTAGTGTTCCTGGTGTTACTTAGGATCATAGGCGGGGCGGGGATCATAAACACTTTCCATCAGGTTTGATAGATAACACCTCTAACAGTAAAAAGAGGAGTGTAAAAAATTGGGGGGTTCTCTCAAAAACTCTTACAACAAACATACCAAATTGAGAGGAGTTTGTGGTACGATAGTCTTCAATGGCGTTTGCTGTTGTAATCCGAACATTCCGAAAACGATGTAGTTGATTGCACCGGGAACGTAATGCTCGAAAAGACCGTCCAATTGCTCGCGTTCTTCTTCGTTGTTGCGCTGAAGAACCCACCTGTTTCACAATGAAATCTTTGAATATAATAGTACTTTAAGGCTGCCTGTCCACAGGAGTGAAGAAAAGAAAAGAGATTCAGAACTGTGTCAAAATTAACCAATCAAATTGCATAAAATCTCCGTTCCACTTCAGTGGATATGAAAATAAGTATATAAATGCAGAGTGAGGTGGAAATGAAAATATATCCAGCGCCATTTTGACTGTTCAAGATAGACGCCCGCGATTTCCACCATTACCAAAAAATTGAGGCGCGGCGTTTCAAAAAGCCGACAGTTGTAATGCGAGTACGGCTAACTTAAAATCTTTTTACCTACTGTAAAAAGATTAGTTTATGAATTTATATTGCAACCGAGTATTGGAGTCATATTGCATCAAAACGACCTACCTAATGCAGAGTCTTAAATTTTTTCTATAATTTTTCTGACAGGTAATCCAATTGAAATTTACAATGAACTCTGAAAAAGGACCTAATTATTATCTACCTGTCCCAATATGGTTGATAACCCAAATTCTTCGGATCAACGAAAACCATTCCGGCTCTTGAAACTGTGGCTGGAGAGGCATAATTCAAGTCTCCCACTTCGAATAGCAAAGAGCAGTATGGTGCCAGACGTATTCTTTCTCCATTGGCCAGAGTAAGCAGTTTATTGTCATCCATTACTGAGTTCATGTTTTCTATCCAGAGTGCATCAACATCGCCATCGAAGAGTGAATAACGACGTTCGTCTTTGTCTGCTGGCCTGGTAAAAGAATAATTTAAAATTTTAACCTTAAATTGGATTACGAAGTAATACTAATATTAATAAGATAGAAGATAATAATAAAAATATTGTCCCCAGTAATTTAGGATACAAAATGTATTCTGCGCGTCATAAAATTTCGAACAAACTTAGCGTACTGTTTCTCAAGTTCAGTCAGAATATGCGCGTAGATTAAATATAATTTTTTAGACTAAAATATAAGATGCAGTGTTACTTGTGTAAAATCAGAAGCAATTGTAATATAGTGTCTGAGCAAAATATAATAACAAATCACACCTATTCATCTCTCTAAAGATCTTCGAGTACAGACCGTCAGTCCAATCTCTTGTGACTGGATCTAGAATTCCATAAAGTTCTATGACGGAACATGCCTGCAAAATAATATGTTTGCGTGATTTGACGCACAAAACTTGTGAGGATAGATTATTCAAAGAAACGCATAAAAGAGTTACTGTTCCGCGCACTGGCCACAAACGTATTTTTAAATTGCATTTTTTTTTTAATTTTACAACTTTTTAAAAGTCAGTAGCCAGTATCAACCCATACATAATTACAACAGAAAAAATCTAGGCCCAGCGGCGTCACACACAGGTTCGTAATAATTTTTGGCAATCACATTAAAAATCACACCAAAACTGTAGATTTCGACAGAGTACCTATTGTATTTACTCTCTTTAAAAAATCCATTGGTGTATAACACTGGCATTAAGAGCGATGTTATGAAACAATTACCTTAGGGTTTACAACAGTGAGTTTGGTTGGCAGGCCAAGATTGGTCTGTGCTTTTACTAATGTGCCAAGAATAACAGACTTGCCGCCGCCAGTAGGACCGACCAACATCGAACAATGTCTTGTCATCATTGTCTCGTACAGTTGTACTACTTTGTCCACCTATTTAGTAAGATCAAGGTAATTTATTTATCGACTACTGGTTTAATATAACATAGATTATAGTCAATAAGCTAACTCAGTGATCGTCACAAAAACACCAATTCCTGCTAACCCGCAGTATATAGCGGCAAAAGAAAAATCCCCTGCGATAAGTAGTATCGACATTATAAAGGACCATATCCTTATTTATTTTGCATTATAATAAAAACATATTTCATTCGGTAACAAGGTATAATAGAAAATTATTGACATAAAAAAAGTATAAAAAAACAAAAGAAGGTCCAGCGATACCTCGCTGGCCAGTAAGTCGACAGCGTCCTCCTTCATCGGGAATCCTTCCCAGACATATGGATAAAACATTTAATTGGAGCAAAGCCATCCAAGATCTTAAAAAAATAACAAAATTACCTGGTGATCCAGGACAATGTATTTATCGTTAGTAAGCACATCGATGACGGCTACATTGAAGTCAGGGTACCCGACTCGGGGACACTCCAGCCCGGGGAACAGATCCTTGATAAGGCCCAAAAATAGAGGCACATCTTCGAACACGAACTTTGGATAATTCATATCTCTGCAGAAAAAAATATTGACGATTTATGATATTCGGATGGACATGGTGTTGGTGTCACGTTTGGCGCTACATTGATCTGATTGTAGGTTAGATCTAAACATCGCTTGAGAGGAATCCCGCGATGGAATTTAAATCATGATGAAAATGCGCTTTGAATTGCTAGTCATCTATAGGAAATACTATTTTGTCCTGAACGTGCGAATCACTTCATGTTTTTGCCGTGTTTCATTATCCATAGCGAAGTGGCAATCATTTCATCGTGAGGTCTAACTTAAAAGGCGCTCAATGTAGCAAGAAACGAGCTGGACGCCAACGTGCGTGCTTGTATACAGGGTCTTAGATGGTCTTAGACTGTGATTTAGATTAATGGGTAATTTAAAACAACAAAGATTTTACCATTTATAAACAAATTCATAGTCGTTACAATTTTTTGTTGCAGTTTAAAAAAAATCCTATTCAATTCCAATAGCATTACCTCAAGGCACGCATTAGGACCATAATTTCGCTAAGTCCAGGCGAGTCTCTGCGAAGTTTTCCTGCCATACGCAACACTGCAGTTAAGGCTCGCAATCCCCAATCGTAGTGAGATTGCTTCGACAATTGTTCTCGTGCCACCTTGTATAACACTGTCATCTTTTTAGCCAGCACCTAAGATCAGAAACTAACTAGAAACTTCTTGTAGTTTTTCTATTTTCAACATAGAAAGTGGATGAATGGATTGAAATAGGGAATTTACAACGCAAAAAAGAATAAAACATTTTTTTTTCAGAGAGTAGGTCTTCACAGGCACGTTCTCTTGTCATGTTGTACAATTTTGTACATTTACTTGTTCAGTTCATGGAAATGCTGGAGAAAATGCGTCCGTCTAAACTGAACTGAACGAATTATAATGAAAACACACAAAAAAGAGTTAGAAATCATTACAATAAAGATATCTTTAAAAGAAATGTGCCGAAAGTTCTTCTTTAGTCCCGTATCGTACCTTGGCAGTCAAAAATCCATCCGAAAACAGTGAAATTTGACAGATCATCTCCAAATCTGGTAAGATACAAACAACTGGACGGAAAAGTGCCTTCACCGATTCAGGCAGTTCGGTACGTCCAGCGTACCCTGGATTCATTGTGATGAAAATACCGACTTTGCTATCCATCGCTATTTCTTGACCTTCAAACTGGAGAAAATAAGTAAATTTCAATACATTGCATTGTGCTGGCAGAAAGTGAATTTCTGTAACACGACACTGACACTGACTAAACAACTAACAAATCTGGGAACAAATGCTTGTGGATCATATTATATAACCTATATTATTTGAACCCCCCCCCCCCCCCCCGATCCAGATCCATATGGTGACATAATGAATACGATCATGCTCCAATCGAAACGAGTAATCGGAAAATATAGTTTTCTTAGTTCTCTCTAATTTATAAATACCATAACTAGACCTAATAGAAACAAATTGCCGAATTCGAAGCTTACCGTAAAACGCTTCAACTTCATCAACAACGCACTTCTAATGCATTGTAGTTGTGTAGATATCACAGATAACACAGATATATCTATCCGATTGAACTCGTCGAAGCAACCCCAAGCTCCGCATTGGCAGAGCCCTGCTAAGATTTGACCTACAGCGCGGAAGTCCATGCCTTCTCCACAGTTTGTCACAACGCATAGAAGCCCAAGAGCTTTTGCTAGATCCTTTGTCGTTTCTGTTTTTCCAGTACCAGCAGGACCTAAAATTGGAATAGAAAAGATTTAGGTATTTATATTACTCAAAATTGCGTTCAATGTGTAGCAAAATGGGATCTTCCATTTAATCATGGCTGTCTCGAATTAACCCATCACCATTTTTGATTGTTCCTAAGAAGATGTTATAATTGGTTCACCTTTCACCACATAGTTCACTACACAAGATGTGCGCAGTTTAGTGGAAATGCGTGGTGTTCACAACCCTGCCTCGTCTAGCACATCTCCGCAAAGAAATAATCATGATTCAATAGCAATATTAATAAAATATAAAAATTTATGGATGACAAACTAAGTTGGAGCCATGCTGGAGCGAAGCCTATAACCTAGAACTATAATGTTAATTGTTAGTGTCAAAGTCAAAGATATATTACGGTAAAACTCTTACCAGCTGGTGCACCGCCTAACTGCATTGTTAGTGCTTGGGTTATAGTAAGATAAATTCGATCCGTCAGTGGCGTAACGACTAGTCGACCATTCAAACCCATGTATTCGTAACCATATTCAAAAACGCCTGAAACCATATGAATACAATAATTTTGCATTCAACAATACTCTATACAAAGCTGGTTCAATTAGTTTAATACACATTTTAATTTGATTTGAGTTCACAACCTGAATTAATAGATATTTTCTATTCCAAAATATAAAGTGGTTACAGTGGGATACCAATTGCAAATTAGAAATATGACATTCAAACGAATGAAGCCCCAGACATAATTAGTAAAAAAAAATACAACACCAACTTCATGAGCAAACTGGTGTAGGAAGTTGCCAATAACATATTATCATGTACACATCAGTTTCATATTACGTTCTGGTATATCGAAAAGGTTAACCTGTGCACTGTCTGATCCAGCAGTTGTCATCCTTTTTGACCCAATAGAATCTCAGTTGACTCTCCCATTCAAACTCTGCAGCTTCGGTCACATTATCCCGCACGAAACCCTCAATAATGTCCCTTGCGTGCACATCTATCGTCGTAATCGTACGAAACTTGGAACGATCATTCGGAGTTAAATCTGAAATAAGTATCGCAGTGCAATCTCAGAATCATATTTAAATGATCAATCGACTTTTAAATTCCTACTCTTAATATTCTTGTGATTAAAATAATGTGTGTGCAAATAGAGTTTTAGTTTTTTCTGCGACGTTATGAGTATGCTTATTTTTTTATCTCTTGATCATTGTTAATACTAGCTGGAGAGATATATGGTACCTATGGTTGCTCTAACTTAACGACTCTATCTATTTTAGTCATACGATCGTCATCTCTTAAGCTAGCCTGTCCATGGTATTGAGTTTACCTTGAGACGTCTCATGTATATTCACATTTCTATCTAATATAGCATAATTCTGTATAATTTGGTAGAAATAAATAGCTATCTTACCTTGTCTGACTTTGACAACAAGCCCATCAAGTTGTTCATTTTGCTGCTGCAAGTGTTCCTTCATAGCTCTCTTATTTCCTTTCTTAATGCGTATAAAAGTCTCTTCGGTTTCAGCTGTCCACCATACTCCGTTTGCTGCTAGACATACCATACCTATGTATTCCAAAATCCAATCGGTCCTAAAAAAAATATCACACGTCAATACATAGCAATCTGTTTATCCACTACGAATTTTAATGGAGATTTCATTGTCCATTAGATAGTTTCGTTAGAGAACCATTATTTTGTTTATGCGAATTTTCACACCGTCCGTCGTAGGTAATTGTAAAATAAATCGTACAATAATATTAATGCCACATTTTTCTTTATTATTGAATTAAAAGACAATGACGGCTTAGCTCTATACCTAGGAACTCTCCAATTTCTGCCATAGTAGAATACAGCCTTTTTGGTGATAAATTTGTTTGTATTGCGCATTTCAATTAGAACTAAAGTCATCCAGTCTTCAACGCGACCTTCAGTATACACCACCCGACGAAATTCCATTATCTGAGAACACATAAAGACAAATTTGTGGACACTTATGAATGATTTAATAACTATATTTTCGTGGCATAATGAACCTATAATTCATGACGCTGCAGGCCGGTTTCACAGGATCCTGATAAAGTAAGACACACTATATAGGAACTGTCAATTTATCTGGCAGCTGTGCAGCAAAACCTGTAAAGCACGAATTTTATGCTCACAAAATAAAAGCAATAAAAGATGTTACCTCTCCTTCAGCAGATATCATCTTCGCTGCAACAGGCCTATTAGTATGATCAACATAAAGATCTAATGCACGAATGTTGTCGAACATCTGCAAAGTAAAATATCATTGAATGATCTGTTAGTTACATTGAATCCTCAAAAGATGGAATATTAACACTAATGCAGTTAAGATTAATTCAAATCGTAATACAATGAGTATAAGTTATATTATAACGTAGGTAATGTAGTTGCAACTATTTATAACGACGCTTGAAATTGGATTGAGACTTTATATAATCGATATCTAAATAGAATCGCTAACCTTAATCATGTGCTCCTGCACACAACTACATTCACTGCTACCAAGGATTGAGAGCAATTCATCCGTGGAAATGAAGAAGAATCTTGGGAATATGCGGCGCTTGGAATCCAGGTAGTCGTTGAGGGATTTTTGACATCTGTTAATATACAGTTAGAAAATAATATAGACATGATCAATTTTTTTACAAAAGTAGATTTCATAGCTGTTATAGATTCGAGTCTCTTGTCAGCACGGACATAATCTATACTGCTACTGGAAAGTGGAACAGAAGTGGATAGTTTCTAGCTATAGCCCTTTAGGGGAATCTAGAAAATTACTTACTTTTGCAGCCCTAATCCCAGGTTGATGAATTCTTCCAATCTACCGCCGATGGTACAGCAGTCCACAACATTTAATCGTTTCGCTGTATCCAGCATTATCTGGAAATGGAAAAACGAACTATTTTACAATAACGGTAAAAGAAGTTAAGCTAAAAATGGAAATGGTTCTTCCAGTACATAAAAATGTGTAAAAAAAGGTTGTAATTTTCCAGCAAAATGTATTAGCATATATTATGGATGAACTGTAGTTCAACATAGTTTTGTTATTGCGGTCTGAGAAGTCTCATTGTTTCTTATAGATTTTAAACATTATCCTATATTTCAAAAAGATCTTTCGAATCTGTTCCTAGAATATTTTTTTTTATAAACCATAATATGAAACTAGATACGACGCCGAGCACCGTGTACCCTCTATTATGAATTACATTTTCATATATCCTCAACGAAGACAAGAGGTACAGCGCCCACCACAGATCATGGGAGCAGTGCACGACATGGAAGTAATGCAATCACATTAACTTATAGACAGAAGGTTTACCTTTCTAAAAACTTTGTCAATATCATCAAATTTCTTCGCTTCTTCTGGGAGTTGAACGCGAATGTCACCTCCGACGAAGATGCCTTCCAAGTATAACCATTTGCGCTGAGTTGCCATCCATTCCTCTATCACCTCAGATATGAGTGCCAATCGACGTTCCCATGTATGTACTACTGATAGGAATGGTCCGATGAATCTAAAAACATTAATTAAAAAACTTATAGTTTTCAAGGTATATCTGAAAGTAAATCTTTTAGGTTAGGTTAATAAACATCCTTACAGTAGTTTATTGTAGAAGTTTACTTGTTCATAGAACACAAGTTTTTATTTAAGTTGATGATGACGTTATTAATATGTGCTCCAAAGAACAAGTGGAATTTATCACTGTTTATTTAAGTAATAATGCTTCATTACTAACTGATGACGCAACTTAGATCTTCCACCAGGGAAACCACTATTACACACGCTTTAGCACAAAGAAATCAATGATTAACAGAATTTGAGACTAACTGTGAAGCGGCCATGCTTTGCAGCGACATTCCATCTTCATCTAGTTTGACCACAACCTCATCGCAAGGGTTTAACGTGTAGCCACGGTCCTCACCGCGATTGTAATGTCGAGTCACAGTAAAAGCTATATTCGCCCATGCTTCTTGTACGTCACGCACTCCACGCTCAATAGCTAATTCCTGAAAAACGTTGTATTTAACAATTATTCAAATGATTTCAAAACTATTGGGTAAATATCATTTATGCATTACACCAAGCAGAACTTGTAAATTAATCTGAGAAAGTTCTGGTTTATATGCTACTTATGGATCTGATAGTAGGTGCTTAATAAACTAAATAATGATAGAAATATTTTAATTAAAACCAATTGAAACTTATTAAACCTTTATAGCATGATTAACAATTTCCTCAGCAACGTCCTGATATTTGTGCAGTTCCATAGCAAACATGTTTTCCAGGGTAAAGCGTTCTGGTGACATGTCGAACTCTTGACCTGTTGGAATATAATTAAGTGTAAAAAAAAAAACTTGAATTATAATTTTATCTAAAAGCTGAATAGAATAAATATGATGTTTTTTAAAACTTCCAACTTAAAAGTACTCTGAAAAGTGAACATTCATCTTAGCTTAGAACTTCTCAAACCAGCGCCGGCCCGATGGTCAGACGACATTGTGTGAATAGCGGGATCCACCCTACTAGACGAGACTAGCACAGGACCAAATAAAGTGGCACGAGGAAAGGGAGGCCTTGACTCAGCAGTGGGTGAATGTGGGCTGATAATAATAAAACAAAGCCAAGAACACTATCAATCAGTTTTCTTCGTCATCAGTTATTGTCAAACTTATAACATTTGTATTAGTCTTTAAAAATATGTTCATACTTGTCTTGACCATTAGTTCTTTCCAGTGCCGTTCTCTCATCGCTTCGTTCTTGAGCGACACCATGAGTGGTACTACACCTTTGAACTGCTTCATTTTCAAATCCAGCATCAAACCCGTGGGGGTTAGACGTGCTACTTTTGGTAGTTTTCTGAAAAAAATACCAATTTATATTATTTGCAAAAAGAAATGTTTGACAACCATGGCAACTAGAAATGGCTAGTGTGATTTTGTTGGCTGAATACTAATTTAAAAATAATAGGCAATTATTTGGTGCCGTACAACAATTTGAAATTATCAGATGAAGACTCTGAGGGTATGCACTATTTGTTTTTCAATTGGTACATTTACCTGTATTCCTTGAAGAACTGTTCAATGCCGTCAACTAACGCTTGCGGATTTAAATTAACCCATAACGTCTTTGCCCACAATTCTCTTGCATTCTTTTGTGCTTTATAGATCTTATAAACCATGTCCATATTTACATAGTCAGTTTTTGCACGATTGAAATTGGAAAAGTCAGCAAGTGGATTATCGAAGAGCTGTTCGGCGGCTTGGAGTCCTTTCTTTCGAGATTCTAACTCATCGAATTGCTTGCTGTATTCCTGTCAATTTAAATTGATTGTAAGACAGGGAACTTTGGTGTATAGATATCTATGATGTGATTTGTAGATAAATAATAGTAATATATAATAGTACTAAATAATAAAATAATATAGTAGCTATGCATTGGTGGCATCCCTGGTGTTTCTGATGTTCCACGTGGACCATTAGCTTTTTTGTGTGCTGTATGACATAAAATAGTGTTTGATACTTACTTCCATAAGTACAAGTCCTTTATCCATATCATCGCCCACATTTGCGGGACCATCCCGATCAAATCTCTCAACGAAATTATCCAACTCAATAAGAAAGTTCGATATTTCAACAACGTTCATCTTAGAGAACTTTTCCTTCGTTTGTTCTAATGTGTTTCCACGGAACAGAGAGGTTTGGTAGAGAGTTCCCCAAGCACCTTCAAGACTTTTCGCGAACTCTAGATCGTCATCAGAGACCTAAATTACAAGAAAAGCAGAAGAAAAAAGATTATCAACTTATTTTTACAAGCAGTGTTTGTTCGAGCTAAATCTTTCAACAGAGTTTTAAAGAGGTTATCCTCAATAGTTGAAACTCTACATGCATATTTTGTAACACACTGATAGAAAGCAACTAGCGCTGCCTTAGGTCACCTCTTAGTCCAGGAGTGTTAAAAATGCAGCTGTTTCTTCAGTAAGATTAATTTACTTACATCGATATTATGCTGTCGTAGCATGTGGAATATATCTTGCATACCACGATATTTCACTTCAGCAGTAACAGTCATTTGTTGCACTAAAGTGATTGTTGCCATTACTAATTTAAAGTCTTCTAGACCTTTAATATTCATGTTCATTGTGTTTCGAAGGCTCTGCAATAAAATCACTCATCATAGGTGACACGGAGTTTCATCATAGGTGATGCAGACCGCTGCCAACAGGTCGCGCTGGAATCATTCATCTATGTCCAACAGTGGACTTCTTGTGGCTGATATGATGATGATAAGGAGAAATAAATATTGAAATTATACGATGGCAATTGGAGATTAATAACTACGCCACGTATAACCATCAATAACATCGTCTTTGGGATGATCTTTATATTAAGTCCAATTAGGACGACAAGGTCTGGTGATAATGATTGAAAATGAGGACTGCTGAAATAGAAAGGTTAATGGAATAACTAACCTCAATCTGATTTTTCAAATCGTACATATTCATTCTAGTCTTCGTTGCAATACATTGACCCAGAATATTCTTCCACTCTTGCGCATGTCCCTGAACTTGTTTTATTATTGGTCTTAAGTTGACGCGAATGGCTCCAATATCAATAAACTTTGAATGAGCATCCAGTTCAGCAATGATATCTTCAAAGAAAAAGAACTTTTCGTCGTATTTGAAAATCTGATCATATTTTTGTACGTACTTCTCGCAAGAAAGGTTTTTGTCGAATGCCCATAGATGCTGGTACTTGTTCCATCTTAAACGAAATTTTAAAAGTAAGCTAACTGTGCAGTGGTTATTGGTATCTATCCAAAATAAATTTATCATACATATTATAAATGAAAAAGTGAGTTTGTTTGTTTTCCTTCACGGCTTGACTAAGCAGCCGATCATTATGAAAATTTGTATACATATTGTCAGGGCGAAGCCGCGGGTAGCAGCTAGTGTTTTTATAAAAACTATTTTAATCAAATTATAATCACTTATTCTCCTGACAGGTAGCTGTGATTCCAACAGAAAACCCAATCATGCAGTCTTTGATGGCAAAATTATTTTCATTAAAATCTTATTGAAAATTACTTACTTTTGTGCGTAGGTATTTATATCTACTGTCAATCTGTAGATTGTGTCTTGAATAAGAAGCGTAACATCATTTATAGCTACCACACGTAGAACATCTTCAAAGTATGAAAACACATAGAATTCGTTGCCAGTGGCTTCCATAATACGTTGTGGGGGACATGGCAGACAAGTTTTCTTAATCCAGCGGGGAAAACAAGTTAATCTTTAAAAAAAAGTACCGTTAGATTTCGAAATAATTTTTTTATATCATTAACCTTTCCATTACTTTCCTAATTACCTACCGTAAGTATTAGAATATTATTTTGTGAAACAAGACAGCTTCACTCTGTTTGATACGCAGTTGTGGAATCTAAAATTGAGAGACCACGACCTAATTCCACTGCGATCTCTCTTAGCGTGTCAGGCCGCAAGCTTTTCCCTTTTGGGAATTTATCATTCCTATTGGTATTTCAGGAGATAGTCTAGCCACCTATTGTAATTTTCTGATTTTCCATCTTTGTCATTTAAAACTAAGTACAGAGAGCTTAGTTTGTTTTTGAGTTCTTCTTATTATCTTGTAAATTTTACTAGTTTACTCAAGCATTAATACTATACTGAGAATAATAAAAATTATCTAACCTGTTGAGAAAATGTTTTATGTTATAACCGAGAATATTGCAGCATTCTGCTGAAGTTGGTCGCATGGTGATATCAGGCGGTACCAGAACGGCATCCACTTGGAACAACGGTAGCTTGTCACTTAACATTTGCTGGAACATCTCTAAGTTTTCCAATGTAAACCTAGAAAAGGTTTGAAGCTTAATTACTACTTGTAGCACATTTCATCATTACAGCAAATGGTGCACTTGATTTTTGTTACTTATGCTACTTTATGATGTACACGTCACAGTACAGCGTCACAGTACAGCGTCACAGTACAACGTACAGCGTCTGAGGCATACAAGTATAAGTATGGAATAACTTATAGACAAAAAGAAAGAAGGGCGTAAACTGTAAGAGCTATAGGAAAATATGACTAGTAAAGATATGACGTAATAACTGAATTCTCTGGATGTAGGCCGCTGCCAACCGGTCATGCTGGATACTTTTGGGGGAAGCATATGTCCATCAGTGGACTTCTTGTGGCAGAGATGATGATGATGTTAATGAATTGAATTCTCTGATACCTTGTCAAATTTATTAATACTTGTGCCGATAAAACAGGTACAGTGTATCGAGTGACACTTTTTTAATATGTTTTACAATGAAAAAATATAGTTTTGTTGAAATGTATTCCTTACTTAACAATGCATTTGAAAATCTTCTTCTCCCAGTATGAATAATACGCCGTCATGACATTCGATCTGCCAGTGCTGGCGCCCAGGATTAAATACTCCAATTTCATTAATATCGGTCCGATTCGATCGTAAATGCGGGAAATCTGAGCCACACGTGATAGTCGTTCATTCTCCACTTCCACAAAATATTGCTGTAATAATTATTTTAGTTACTTAAATAAATAAATATAGGGACAAATCACACAGATTAAGCTAGCCCCAAAGGAAGTTCTAAACTTGTGTTATGGGATACCAACTCAACGATACTATATTTTATAACAAATACATATATAGATAAAAATCCAAACCTGTTTTTAGTTAGTTGTTGTAGAAGTATCATTATAATATGTTAAAGTAATAATGTGAGATGGAGACTACTGAGCTCCAGTCCAGCGGGGCAATTCAGGTAACAAGAACCGATTCTAGTTCGATTCAACGACACTCACTGTCTCACTCATACAAAATAGGAATTGAACGGGACAGCGAGTGTCGTTGGATCGAACTAGAATCGGTTCTTGTGACGTGAATTGCCCCACAGACCATATTTCACAGACTGGTTTATGTCCTATTTGCACGAGGACTATAATAAAGATTTAAATAATATTGTCAATAGGGGTTGCAAAATTTTGTGTAAATATCGAGTTAGATAAGTGCATTGGCACGATAAAGAAAAATACTTACAAATTACATCCAAAAAAGCGAATTTTTTTTAGTACAAGAAAACTAACTACATAATACATGGTAGTAATTAATGGACAGCACAAACCTTGCAGGGATAAAGCCACGTATCATCAGGAAGATTAGTTTCGGGATCAACGTAGTCCTGAGGACGAACTACAGGGAACAGATCAAACATTTCTAATTGATCAATTAAGAATTGTATTTCTTTCTCCACCATTTTTAACTGTTGATATACCGCTTGAAGAGAGTTTTCGCCTGGGAAAAAAAATACTAAGTACTTGACCATACAATTTTAGCGAGTCACATACACATCTTTGAGTGCTGAATATCTGAAATTTATCGCGTAAACTATTCTAAAGTCGATATGTTTTATTAGGATGTTCCGAAATACAGAAAAAAATGTTTCGACTGACATAGTATCGACTTTTACATTAGCAATTCCATCAGGGGGTTGGTTCAGTTCAGTGAGAACAATTCAAATTCTCCTATATTTGTTACTTTTTCTATAAACATGAGTAGGGCATAAACTACTTTTAGATTACAGATTGTATGTAGGAAGCAGTGCCTTCTAACCATAAGATAATTTCTTAACACGATCGATAAGTATCGATCGTGTTAAGATGCCGTATGCGTATTAAGCCATGGAGAATACCTTTACTAATATCTTTGATGTAATCTTTAATGCCTAGCGCAGTCCAAGTTATACGGGTTAGTCCTGGTAGAATGTGTCTCTCCATGTCCAAAAGATGTTTCTTCATTAGATGTGTCTCGGATGGACTCAGCGAAGTGACACTTTCATTATACTTTTTTATCACAGCTTCGAGAGATTCTAATTCGTAATATAATCTAGATTTTTGCATTGCCACGTCTCTGATGTTTGATGGGAGTTTAAAACCTGTAAAAAAGTACTTCTGCATTCTTGAATTTCGCAAACTTGACCTTAGATACAGGGTTACTTTTTATTCAGTGCACAAACTTTCACAACGTATTAGGTATCGTCAATAGACCCCGAAATGGGTGGGAGAGCACGCGTGTCGTTCCCGCGCTCGCAACGACGTCACGCGCTCAGACGGTCAGCACAAACCAAACATTTTTTAAGTTCAGATGCAGTTATTTTTGTTTTTTTGTTCTAAACCGGGTTAAACAAAAAAACACGGGTATTCTTAATTTCGATAACCATCACGTTCGCAAAGTTTGTGCACTGAATAAAAAGTAACCCTGTATAGTTTAATTTATTTGCCAAGTCATACGGAAAAAGAAGTAAAACGTTTTGTTTTTTAAACAAAGTCTCGCGTCACACTCTGTAATAAAACAAGTGATCATATTATAAGAGAAGTTGTATATGGCGCAGGCTTAACAATAACTATGTCGTCAGTGACTTTTCTCTCATATGGGGTTGTGTGTTTTCTTTTTCCACATCATCCAATCGCATTCAACAGTAATTTACATTATCATTATTAGCTAATTTTTAGATAAAGTTAAAAGCAGCAATGATACGAGCAAGTCCTCGGACAGTCTCTTTCTTCTCTTCAACTATCGAATCGTAAATATTTAATTATACCCAGTTGTTCCATGAGTTCTGCTTCATGTATGATTAGGAATATTCCTCTGTCGAAATTGGACTGGAATTCTAAACTGTACTCTTGAATTAGTTTGTGGACTGTCAGATCACGCCATGTCACGTCCATCTTTAGAAAAAGCAAGCTAAGTTAGTAATGAAGTTAAGCAGGGTAGGTAAAGTAATTTTGATCTCAGTAAAATTGATTATTCTTAATACATTTTCAAAAAAAAATTTGTCGGTTTAATAATAATAATAATAATATTACCAGTCCTTCTTTTGCCAGTAAAGATACAGAACTCGGTGATCTGATAGTCTCGTAATGTTGGCCTGGAATTCTTAACAGCATCACTGCAATAATGATTACAATGCTTTTTTAATTAT
Organism: Endotricha flammealis; assembly: GCA_905163395.2. Taxonomy (NCBI): domain Eukaryota; kingdom Metazoa; phylum Arthropoda; class Insecta; order Lepidoptera; family Pyralidae; genus Endotricha; species Endotricha flammealis. The sequence goes on along the minus strand of LR990870.1, from coordinate 4,349,283 downwards.
GTAACCTCTTCATGTAAGAAATGACAGAAAGATTACCTTCTTACAAATTTGATCATCAGTATATTAAGCTGTTGTCATATATCGGGTGCTTCTACATTGTTGATAACCATTTTATTGAATGACAGTATTGGATGGGAAAGAACAGACACAACTGTTGTCAAGCCCGATAAGTCATGTTCACAAAGGAGAACACCTGAAGAGACATCTTTCGTTCGACTCACATGCTTTGTCACGCCTACGTTTCTCAGCAATCTCTTTGTTGACTATATCAGCTGGATGCAGCGACATATGTGATGCTTTCTTTTTAGCTACATGCGCCTTCCCTGCTGCTGTTAACTGCATGCCTCGACCACCTCCAGCTGGCTCGCCCTCTGTTGACCAAATCATTGTTATTACATGATGTAGGTAACTACATTATGACGTGTCTCGCGTTGTGTAGAGATACGAGGCTGTTTTCAATCAAAGGGATTATATCCTGCTTATTATCTATTAGACACTGTTCACACCAAAGCTGGTTAGCATCACGTTTGGATGATACATAGAACTTGAACTATAGATCAATATCTCGAAAGATTGAAACTGTATACAATAAAAACGCGCCGAATACGGAGGTTGATTGCTAATATAATTCCACCAATCCCAAATCCGATATATCGCCGAAAAACATTTGAAGGTCCTAAGACAGTTACACCACTGCAAGAATTGTAAACATAAGCCGCAAAAGCAGTAATATATAATTTACTTGACAAGTTTTTCTGTACTTACCATCATCGAAATCCACAAGCGAATCGGCTTGCAAAAAAGAAATTTTCAATAAATTAATTTGATACTTCCTTTATACAGACCTTTATACTCTAGTTTTAGAACCTTAACACTACATACAACTGTACGTACACTATTCTATAAGTTTAACACAAAATAAAATAAATCATAGACAAAAGCGTTACTTTGTAATAAAAACTCATAGAGAGACTCACGTCCTTCCTCCTCCTTAAAGACAACCTTCAAAATAAATCTCTTCATCATATTATCAACAAACATGGCAGCGGTCTGCACCCAATCCTTGAATTTGGAGTCTTCATATTCTTTGATGACCTTTGAGAATGCTTTGTATTGTAGAAAGGCTTCTTTCTTTTGTTCGCAATCATTCAGTTCTGGGACCTGAAAATAAATGAGTTAGTCAGTTTATACAACAACATTTTTTATCAATCACGCATTAAATATTAAGCTATCTTTTTGTTCTTCCTTATATAATAATGAGAGAGTCTTTAATGTACTATATTTACTTCTGGGGTACTACCATTATTCTAAAAAATTAACTATAATTTGACATTGGAAAAAAGTTGCATGCTTTATATGCTATTCTACTCCTTCCATCAAGCAAGACCTGATTTAAAAAACAATTACCTTCTGAAATCTCATGATTGGTTGTTTCATCTTGTTGAACATCGCCCTCGCCCAATAGATGGCACCAGCCACGGGTGGGTGATTACGTAGTAATGGTGGATTTTTACGGAAACGCTGCAACATAAGTTATTATGATCATCATCATCATCATCTCAGCCACATGAAGTCCACTGCTGGACAAAGGCCTCCCAAACGTTTCCAATGCGACCTGTTGTCAGCGCTTTCATCCAGCGGCTTCCTGCGACTTTCCTTTAGTTAGTTAGTTATTAGGAAATTCTAACTAATTTTGGATATATTATATGGGTACTGTAAATGCTAAGCTCTTAAAAACATATTTTAATAGAAAGTTGACTTACAGCATATTTATCCTCAATTGCCGTTAGTTCCTTTATAAATTGTCGCATAACGAGGTCGAACTTGGTAGTCAACTGACGTCGAATAGTTTCGCGCATTGATTCAAATTCAAGAAACTTCAATAGTACAGTCAAAGCCTCCTCCGAAGACCTGAAAGTAATCAGCTTCTTAGAAAAGATTGTGGATCGAATCTGGAGCCAAGTAAAAAAAAAATAATGTCTGGTTTGATCCAAATCACATGAATTGGATTAACACCATTTACGAAATTTGGATTTTGTCAGATGTAGTCAATATAAATTAAAACGGTAGGTGTAATATCGTGGCATTATCTTCGTCTATCTGAAGAGGGTTTGGCGTGAAATTATAAAGAAGCCCTAACATTTAAGTAGATGGACTTAGAAACAGGTTTCTTTTCGTTCACAGTCCATTTGTTAATACTACTTTTTTGCCAAGAGTCAGAAATTTCTTACCTTAGACTACTGAAGCTGGAATTAATATAATTTTTCGCTTCTTCCTCGAGATATCTCACTTCCTTCCAGAAATCGCCCATAATAACATCCCAGTTTTCTTTATTGTCGAATACAAATACACTGAAGTCGATAGTTCTTATTGGATACACTAGATTTTTGACTCTTTTACGTACGTCATCAATTTGAGTTGGATCACTTATGATGGATTTCAACTCGAGACCAAATATACGTTCAAAATCTATTATTACCTGAAATTGTATCAATTCATAATCTCCATTTAATCTATGTGTCAGTTAAATTGACAATATTTCTATGTTCTAATGATTACCGGAACTTATCAGTCACATTAGAAAACAGCCCATAAACTTGTACTTTTTGTTTGTTCAGGACAAATCTAGCATTTTAATGACAAAATTGGAAAAATAAAGTGGTTTGTGCAACGTAGGTATTTTCATTTACCTGTATAACGTCCCCAAGGTCTCGACCAACGGTACCGATATAATCTGAAGTTGTAAATAGAAGTGGCTGATCGAACTCCCAACGGGCTCCTTTGCCACTCAACTCAATATTCCGTCGAGTATCTTTGTACAATTCGTGCCACATTTCCATGATTTTCTGCCCAGAACGTGCTAATAATAAAATTTCTTCATTTTGTTTACTGCAAGTGCAAAATATTGAAACAATATAAGAATAATGAGACTAGATAAAACTACAGTTTTATATTTATTTAGTAAAATACTCGCAACTTCGTTTGTGTATAAATCGCTTTCCCGTGGGAATTTTGAAAAATCCTGTCCTAATACACTCCTAGACGTCGTAAGGAACCTACATTCCAAATTTAGAATCTCTAGACCCAGCAGTTTGGGCTGTGCGTTGATATATAGTTAAGTCAGTCAGGACTTTGAATTTTAAATATACAATTACATGTGCTACGTTAAAGTTAAGTTTAGATTAATATTACCTACTCAATGACTTCTGTGACTTATTGCGACGATAATCTGTATTATTATGATTGGTTTAGAACAGAAATTGAAATTATTGATGCACTAAGTTTTGTGTTATTGACCATAACTTGCATGAACTAATGTATTAAACAAAAAGAAAAAAATGTCTAAAACTTAAAAACTATCACACTTGGCATAATGTCATATGTGGCTTAATATGGTCCACTTGGGACCCTAGATCGGCCCCCAAAGTGTCTACATCGTTCCGCCTAACCGCCTGTATATAGATATTATATGGTACACGATTGTATTGTGAAATGTAAATAATCTTCTGATACCATGGAAACCTTTAATAACGATTGACCAGTGAAAGTCCTGGATGCAGTGGAAAAAGAAAAGTCTCTAAAAACAGTAAAAAAATCCTTAAATGATCTTATTTTTACAGAGAAAATCTAAAAGCACTATCAAGGATTGCATTTGATAGTGAAGATTCAAAAAACAAAAGTCGAATCAGGCTGCTTAGGCAGCAGGCTGAAAGGAATTTCTCTTAAAAATCTATATTACTTACTCGAACAGCTTGTGTGGGTTAAGAAACCTCTCCAGTTTGTTGGATAGGGCCCAAGATATCCTAAGCAGAAGTGGCACCATGGTCTCGTCGGTTCTATATCCTTTTGAGAGTACCCACATCATATAAAGGCTCTCAACTAATTCGGGTAGAATATCTATTATTTGCTTTAGTGGAGAGTCATCTTCTAGAACCTAAACAATAATTTTATAAGAAATTACTGTTTTATTTACTAATTTTGCGTTTTATAGTTTACATTGAGTTCGGTGTCCTGGTTAGTGTATTTACCTTCGAACGACGCATTTCTATTCTCGTGCAGGATAAATATTTACGTGATGACCATTTGCCTGTGGTCTTGAGTCTGGGGGTATTCTATATCTTGCATGTATGTATGTCTTTCCAAAAAATTTTATAATCGTGTTGGTATCCGTTATTACCAATAGCAGAATTTCTGCCAGGATGGTATTATGTAAACAATGAGAACATCAACGTGAAACGCATCATGCAATTCCATTCACTAAACTACACCATCTGCTAAAAGAAGAAATTCGATACTTACAGTAAAGAATCGCATCAAAGTCGATAGAAACTTGAGATTATCTCCTGCTAGATTGTATTGTTCTAATAGTCTCTCTTTGAAGTTACGGAATCCCTGTAATAATAAATAAAAACTTTATTTGTTCTCACAATGTTTATGTAACAAATTTATATGGTAGATAAAGTTGTCGTTTTTAGGAAGTTGTCGCTTTAGGAAGTTGTCATTCTCAGACTGACAGGATAGAAAGAACTCTAAAAAGCCCGAAACGATAGCGAGTCATGGAAATCAGCATCGTTTAATAGAAAGACATTGCGTTAATATTTTGGATATTTTTATATCTCGAAGAACATAGTTTAGAAAATAGCATTTACCAGCAATCAGAGCGTCTATTCTTGTAACAAAAGAAGTTTAAATCTCAATATCAAGCGCTATCTTACACATACAAAATAAAAAATGAGCGGGATAACGGGTGAGTTAGAGACTAGATTGAAACTGTTTTTGTTACAAGATGGGACCCACAAAATAATGGCTTTGGATTTTGGAGTAGTGTCAAAATCCTATCATAATTGTGTGGTTATTTTTTTATAGTTCCGTTACCTCTAAATACGTGGAGTTGGATTTCAGTAACGTTGACAATATTTTCACGACCATTGGCTGCTTTAGTTGTTCCACTAATAGGGACACTTCAGCATTGTGTTCGCGCCAGTACTTGTATTCAGCTACTGGACCATTACCGTCACGAGTCTACAAAACGTAAAATAATACTATACAATACATACAGTCATTTAATAGTAGTTAAATTAATTTAAACCAACTCTCATTTTGCGTGTGTGCAATTTGTAAAAAAATCTTTAACTTGATTTTTTAAATGTATTTTCAATATTTTTTCTAAAGGCTATAAATGGGCGCCCGCTTTGAATATGTCTTCCCGCGGTACAGCATGCGCTTGGTTCTCCGTGACAAAACACTTTTGTATGGTACCGTGAGTATGTGCAGTTTCTGGCATTATCATCATTCACTAGCCCTGTTCCCATCATTTTGGTTTGGCGTAGTACATTTTTTCTTCTATTCTCCTGTCTCAGTCATTACTTACATTCGTTCTATCTATAAATACTACTTTCAGACATCCATGTTTTATTTGGTCTTTCTTTCCCAATATGTCATCCAATATCTAACCTCATTACTCGTTTTTCACATATTTCTTAATTATCAAATCATTTATACTAACCCGTGCCAAAGACGTAGACACAGTATTATCAATATGTGATTGCCACAACAATACGGCTTCCTCGCACTGCTTTGTGACTTCAGGATCTATGAACCCAACGACAGCCTTTTGATCTTCCATTAATGATGGAATATCCGGCATTGGTAAATGTATTTCACCTTCAATATGTTCTATTGTCCTTAAATATGTTAAAAATTGTAAAACATAAATCAAAGTTAATGAAATAAACGAGGATAAAACAAGTAGACAAAATGATTTTCAGATACATATTATGTTTGAGGTGTCGATAAAATGTAAATACTCTTACATTATAAAGCTAAACCTCGCCTGTTCAAAGATTTTCTTTTGATGTCTTTGTGCTTTATGGATGGTTGTGATCACCATCAGGCGACCCGCGTGCCTGTCCGCGAACCTCTTCCATAGCACGTTGGCATGTAGAACATTTTGACATTGATAAAATATAAAAGAATTACCACTCCACCATTCCAACCAGATCCTTTATCTCAGCAATTACTTCCTCTGTAGTCGATTTACTGGGTTGCTCAATGCTATCGAAGACCAACTAGAAAGATAATTTTTTTTTATTCTGACAGACCGTTGTCCAAAGTTGTTTTTTTAAACCAATTAAATCTACTTGACTTGACTTTACTCGCTTTTTAGTCAGTTTCTCTTAGTACAAATCTACCGTCTGAATTGGTAGTAGGAAAAAATTGTGATGATTCGAAAGAGCTTGTCATAGGCTAACAAGCAAACGGTCCACCTTTTTTTATATTTTTTATACCACACAGGTGGCAAACAAGCATACGGTCGGCCTGATGGTAAGCCGTCACCGTAGCCTATAGACGTAAGCAATACCGGGGGTATCACTCACGCGTTGCCAACCCTCCCATCCCCCCCAAGTGGAGCTCTGGAGACCTTACTCACCGTAGGAACACAACATGGCCGAGACCAATGCTATTTGGCTACGATCTTCTGAAAGGTGGAGGTCCTTCCCCAGACGGGCTGCTCCGATTTGAGTGGATTAAACCGCTGTGCCCTACCTCTCTTAAAATAAACGTGGTGGAAAGGTTGTTACCGCTGCGTTAGAGCATTAGTAATACCAGGGACGCTACAAATGCGTGGCTTGGTACAGAATAATATTGATAATTCATACCGAATCGACTTCTCCTCGCATTCCTTTGTCCATTGCGACGTATGACCGAACTCGCATGCTTTCAATTCTAAAGAAAAAATATTTAATAGTTTATTGACGTCAAAAGTACTTGTAATCGTCAGTGACACAAAATTATTGTTGTTATTCAAACCAAAATTTGCAGGAAGTAGAAAGGATTGAAATTACTTTTCCTTAGCAAAATATAATTTGAAATATTAGGCATTAGTAGAGCCTGATTCTGAATTGTGAACGAATGTCACCTTTTTTCAGCGTTCTCTCCTCTGGCTATGTTTGACATTCGTCGGTAATCTGAAGGTCGAAGGTAGTTGACCTGAAATAAATGCGAAAATCTGCTTTACTAGAGTAAATACGACATCAATAAATATTCGATTTTACACAGGATCAAATATAATATTTATCAAAGTGTGGACAGGTATTATTCCACTATCCTAGGACATCTGAAAATACAATTGAAGAAATGCCGAAAGGAATTCTACCTGTGACGTAGTTTCTTCCATTTTATAGTGTCCACCAGCATATGACGTAGTGCGACCAAGCGACGATGAATGATCAGCTGGGTTAGCAGAAGTTACTGAGACGTCCCGAAACTGTCGCTCAAACAGTTGGACGAAACTCTGCAAAAGATAAGAAATATAGGTCCCACTTACTTATTAATAAACGATGTCTTTTCACTGTTTTGACAATTTTCTATAATCATTACCATATTAAACTAAAGCTAACCGAACCCAGATGAGTCCAGGATGAAATAGAAAGTAGAGGATGAACAAAGGAGTAGCTACCAGACGATTCATTTACTGCAATAACGAACGCATAAGACAGAATTTGAATTGACCCTATCTTTGGTGCCAGAGGGCGTGGGTTCGGTTCGAACCGAGAACAGGACAAACATTAATCCAGTGAACGCTTTTATGTTTTTGTCTTGAGTCTGAGTGTTTCACATTTGTCTCGTACCGTTTAGACTCTTTAGACAATCAGAATCTAGCCTAAATTTGGACCAAGTAAGTGTACAATTTATTAATTACACCGTTATTTACAATGATGAATATGTTTTTTGTTATACCTGTCGTAATTGCGTTCCAAGACTCATGAGCACTTTACCAGATGTCGAACCACTTAGCATGTACTGGGACATGGTCAGCATAGTCAGTTCTTTTGTCTCTGCTAAGGGTATACCCTCAGGTATTTGACGTAAGAAGTATTGATAGCGACGATTACGATGAGTCACTTGAGGCGTGAATGCTCCAAATACTGGTACCAGCTTAGGATACTGAATAATCCTAGGAATGGATTTCTGGAAAAACAGTTAATAAAATTATCTATACAGCAAGCAATTTGAAAAAACTAGTACTCACGTGAATAGATCACGTGAGAAATTACCACTTACGCACACCACATTAAACATGCATATTGATATTATTATACATCTATATATATAAAAATGAAACCCGTTTTCCGTTGTCACGACATAACATGAAAACGGCTTGACCGATTTGGCAGATTTTTTTTTTGTAGTTTTCTAATACTCTGTACAAGGTTCTTACGGAAAAAAATATTAAGAAAATCTCTCAGAAAGATTGAAAAAAAAACGAAACAGTACCCGGGCGACGGGCCGGGCAGCTAGTTATTTTAATAAATAAGTAGATAAGTAATTATAAACATGTTTGTGAAGGAGCGGATCGGCCTAACACAAGCACTCAATACGCTTAAAAGGCAAATCCAAACCCAAATCATATGTAACTTTTGGAGAATATAAACATATTATGATTTTTTTGTTACTTACAATAACATTATAAAATTCTAACGTTCCATCTACATCTGGATCAACGTCTTCAGGAGCTGAAATTTTATTGATCTTGTATTAAGATATTCAAACATTTGTTTGTATCATCTTAATGATCATCTAGGTACGTTAAAGTTGATCATTTATAATTGCCAAAACGCATGCGCGTTTTGGTTTCCCAGACATTCATAGAGAAAAACTCACTGATGTAAACAACTGATCAGTCACTACTTGTTAAATAATCTTTAATTTTAATAACCTTCAAATTCCGATCTGACTACTCCAGCACTGTTATATTATCGGGTATTACCATGTATGAGTATAAAATAGATATTGCAATAAAAACTTACGTGGTGGAAATGAGTAAAATTCGTCAATAACTATCGGTTTAGTTTCATCGTCAGGCTCCGTAAACTCTACCATTGACTTGAAAGGATCTGTCTGTGACTTTGCAGCTCCGGCTTCCTCTTAAAATAATATTATGGGATTTACAATTTCGTCAATAGTTATAAATAGATTACCTTTAATGTCATACATAACGTTCCTTACCATCTTCTTCCATGTCGTCCATTTCTGAAATTAGAAAAAAATGATTAAGAATATTTTTAGAATATTAAATTGAAATTTAGTTGTCGGCAACTTGCTATAAATTGTTTATACTCGCTCAAGCCCTTTTGCGCTCGGCGGCGTCGTATCATAAGGTGCGTTATATATTATAAACACAATATAAATAAAATATAATACATAGCATAATGTCGTTATTATCGTAAAGGAGTATTGCGTCCGCACCTCCAGGTTACGTTGTCCCGCCACTAGGTGAAGTATCTTGGAGGCGCGGAAGAAGAAGAAGAACGTTTATATGTATAATACATACAAGAAATTTCTTACTTTTAACGCTTTTCATACTCTTCATGCTTTTCATGCTCTTCATGCTTTTCATACTTTTCATGCTCTTCATACTTTTCATGGCATCAACGTCTTCCTCTGGTGGGGGTTCGGGTTCTTCTTTCTTTTTCTTTCCTTTCTTCCCTTTCTTAGGCGTCGGTGGTGGAGGAGGGGGTGGTGGAATTAATCCTGTAGTTAACATTAGCGTTTATACACCATAAAAGATAAGAGTAAATTTTTTTTTTTGCGGTTTAGAATTATTAGCGGTTACTAGACTTTTAGGGCCTTTCGTGCAGTGATGCTACCACGTGCGGGCCATGTCCCTCTGCGTACTGTAAGCTGCACGTAGAGTAGATAGTTGGCTTTGCTGCGACTTGCGTCCGTGCGACACGTATGACAGGAAACGCGTATAAAACTATAGGTTACGTGCGGCGCTTTCTGCGGCCGCTGCCCTGGAGTATTTGAGTCTGACTCTAAAAGCGCTCTATCATATCGATTCTAAATAGGGAATGTATTGCCTAACTGAATTTTGAATTTTAACCTTAAAAGTCCATATGGATGTCTAGGCATCTGAAAAAAAGATATCCACAGATTAACTTACTCCACTCAGTGAATTCTATATCTTCATGTATGAGTTTGTCCACAATTATCTTAGTCACGTAAAACGTTCTTTTATCCAACGATAGCTCATTAGGATGTAATGGTTCAATAAGAAATTTAACCAATTTCTTTTTGTTGTCTCCTTCAAACATTTGGTAGAAGAGCTCATCATCGAACAGGCCTATATTGGAGAGTATTCTCTCTTTAAGCCATAATACTCGAGGGTCAGTGTATAGGTCTAAATCAAATTCTTCACCAACTGATGCAGTATCACCTTCATCATCTGACATTGTGGTGTCTGTAAAAAATGTTTAGTACTTTTTATTAGAATCTTTTATTTGTTTAGAAGTATTGGACTATTGAGTGCTCATGTCAGCTTAATATTATGAAGATGAAAAATTTGTATATTTGTTTGTAACAAATAAACTCAAAGCTACTGGACCGATTTCAAAAATTCTTTCACCGTTGAAAAGGTACATTACTTCCGGGTAACATAGGCTATATTATATTTAAAAATAAATAAAGATCCTTAGTAAAAACCCTTGCGAAGCCGGAGCGGTCCCTTATATATTCCCCACCGTTTTCCCCTGTTCAAGTTTTTCAAGTTTTTTTTATTTTTTTTGTGCCACAAAGTTGGCAAAGAAGCATACGGCCCGCCTGATGGTGAGCATCACCGTAGCCTATAGACGCTTGCAATACCGGGGGTATCACTCACGCGATTCCAACCCACCCAACCCAACCCTCCTAAGAGGAGCTCTGGAGACCCTATTCACTCTAGGAGCGCAACATGGCCGAGAAATCGTTGTTTCCTGCGAGCAATAAATCGATCGTCGTGATTCCCGTGTTGCCGAGTTCCCGCCGTGCGCCGCCTACCGAGAAGGGTTGATTCTCCGCTCCGGCGTCGAGACTCCCCTTCCCGGACCCGCCCCCGGGTTCTACGTTATTCCAGCCGTCTGGACGTCGCCGCGAATTCCGCTGCCTCAGTCGGTCGACATCGTTCGTGGTCCCGACTTTGAGGCTAGCGAAACGTGTGCCATCCAGGCTCTTCCCGTCGCGACTGTGCACCCTCCACCGTTGAGTCCCGCTCCGGTGTCGAGGCCCCGCCGCGACAACCACGCCATCTACAACTCAGTCGAGTGATTGAGTCGTCGCCAGCGCCTCTGGTGGCAGCTAGGTGACAACCCAGTCGAGCAAATTAGAGGTAAGTTTCTGTTATTTATTTTCATTTTAGTTTTTTTTTTTTTTTTTTAATTGTTACCGCCTGTTTGTTGTCAGTGTCCTTATTTTTCTTGCTTTTTTTTTTTTTGTTCCTCTTCCTTCTCGCTATAACAACAACAAACAGGCTTAACGAATGTAAGTCGTACTCAGTAGTTGCACATTCCGAAACGAGTTTCTTGTGAAACACCGTTTCGGAACGATGACAAGCCGAGGTAGGGGCACAGGTGCCCACCGAGGAAGTAGGGGAGGGAAAATCCCTTTACCCGCATTCACGGTGCGAGGCGCCTCGAGCCAACCGCCCCAACAACATGTCCCTCCCGCATCCCGCGAGCCCCGTCCGGTGGCATCACGGGAGATAATGGGAGAGAAGTCGCGATCCGCTATAAAAATTATTTCGGACGTGACTTTTTCGATGCCGCACCCCGGACTCGCGAAACCGGTACCTAAGAGTACAACGGTCCGCGAGACCGACGCGGCTAGTAGCCCACCCCAAGGCGTGTACCGCCGTTCGCCCCCCTCCTTCGAGGAGGAAGAAACGCAGGACATGAAACGCCAATGTGTCGAGGAGTCGCCAGAAGGGAACTCCGCAGGCTCACTAGAAGAAGTGAGATACTCCCCGGTGGACAGATCCACACCAACGCAGGCCGCCTTGTACCCCGCTGGAGCCGGCAGAACTCTGCGCACGCCGCCGAGATCGCCGTCGCCCGAGCGGGAAACAATGTCGCGGCCTGCCGAGGAAGAGGAGGACGACGAAATTCGCGACTCTACAGAGTACGCAGAGCTCGCCGACCTCGAAAGGTCAGCACCGCCATCGCATAGTGCGACAATTATTCCGCCGACACCGGCACCGTCGCCTACGCCGCCGGCGCCATCGCCCATCCCGAGCACTTCATACGCTCGGGCACTGGCAACTCCTTCGCCGCCGACGATGATAACATCACCAGCGGCAAATACTAACACGGCCACGGCTAACGTGCCGGCCGAAGATGGGGTACCTACGAAAGGGTACCCACCTATTATTGTAGAGGTGTTTCCCAACTGGGCGAGACACTTTGCAGTACTTCATGCCCAGCTGGGACACGCCCCTAACGCCCGCCCGTACGGGAAAGGGATTAGATTCCTGCCCAAGAACGCGGAGGAGTACCGCACAGTTCAGCGGTACCTCTTCGGCATAGCAGAAGCAGAACCAAATCTGAGCTGGTACTGCTACTCAGCCGAAGAGGATATGCCGACGAAAGTCGCTCTGCGCGGACTCCCTGCTGACTCAATGCCGGAAGACATTAAGGCAGGCCTCGCCAAATTAGGCTTCAAAGCCAACCTAGTAAGGGCCCTGAAGCCCACCAAGGGCAGACCGGGCTGTATATTCCATGTACAGCTCGAGCATCTGTCCACGGCGGAGCTTCAGCGCCTCTATCAAACCCGCGAACTAATGTCAATGCCGGGAATAACAATCGAGGCGTGGCGCAAAGAAAAACGATTGGCGCAATGTTTTCGCTGCCAAGCGTTCGGCCACGCCTCGACCAACTGCTTTCGACCGCCAAAGTGTGTTCGCTGTGGAGGCGACCACTTGACGGTCGAATGTATCCGGCCTAAGGACGGGCCGCCCCGCTGCGCCAACTGCGGCGAGGCCCACACCGCAAACGATAAGCGGTGTGCGGCCTTCCGTAAGGAGGCGAGGAGGCGCGGCATTCCTCTACAGCCGCCTGCCCCGCAGGACCACCTGCAAAGCGCCCCCGCAGGCCACCAACAGCCACCCTTAACGGCGGAACAGGCCCATGACCTAGCCGAAGGGTGGCAAATTGCCGGACGAGGTAATAAGCCAATATCACACGCCCCAGTATTGCCAACAACACTAGCGCCGCCGGCCAACCTGCCTCCGACACAACATGCGTCGCAGGAGGCTGGCCCTAATGCGAACAAAAAAAAGAAAAAAAACCGAAAACGGAAGAAGGCAGCGGCGGCACCTTCGGCTCCGACAATAGCAGTCCCCGCGCCCTGCGCCCCTGCCCCCCTCGCCCAAAAGGCTTTGAAGGAGGCGGTGGAAAGGCCGCAACAAGCAAATGCCATAACGGAGACAGCGCCGGGGCCTATGCCTCAGCGGCCGATCCACCCCCAACCGCAATCCCAGCCGCAGCTTGAACTGCAACAAACGACTGCACCACAGTCGACCAGGAGCCCCCTAGTGAAAGATTTACTGGGGGCCCTGGTGGAAATCCTCACCGCGTACCTAAGCGGTGGGGATCTGTGGGCCGCGGTGTTTAAGGCTCTAGGGTCGCTGAAACAATATGTATAGCGACCTTAGGGCCATATACTGGAATCCCGGAGGGATCAACCCCAATATGGCTGACCTCCGCCTACTCCTCCAGCAGTATTACCCGCATGTAATGCTGCTGGGGGAAACTAAGCTCGCGCCACACCACGATTTCCGCGTATCGGGCTACCACGTGTATCGCAACGATAAAGTCTCGCCGTCCGGCATGCCCTATAGAGGCACGGCCGTGCTAGTACGGCGGGACTGCGTGCACGTGGAGCTCGACCTCCCGCCCTTAGACACACTAGTTGCAAACGGAGTGTGCCTAAGGGTGGGAGGAGAAGAGACGCGAATATATGCGGCTTATTACCCACCCTGCAACAGTATACTTGTTAGGGAAACACTGCCCCGAGACGTCCGCCAACTACTAGACGGCAGCGGCCCGGCATTGGTAATGGGGGACCTCAACTCTAAGCATAGAGACTGGGGCTCCCATACCAACAATGTCGCAGGCCGCGCACTGCAACAAGCCGCGGGGCGGGAGGGGTACATCGTAGTCGGGCCAAATGCGCCCACTCATGTACCCTCCAACCCCAATTATAGGGCGGACGTCTTAGATATCGCGCTCTGCCAAAATCTCTGCTCTACAACACAAATGGAGGTAGAAGTGCTGTACGACATTGAGTCTCAGCACTTGCCAATAATGGCCACCTTAGATTCCTCGGCCAGCTGTACTCTTCCGAGACAGCCCAGGCAGCGTATAGACTGGGACGCCTTTCAGCGAGCACTCTTAAACCTCAATCTCGGCGAGGGTCTGAATAGCCCGCAGGCTGTGGAGACCGCCGCCGCACTCTTTACTCTTAAAGTACAAGAGGCGGCGAAGGCCGCCACTGTGCCTATAGTGAGGCGGTCAGACAATCGCCGAGGTAATCTTCCAGTAGGTTTAAGAGCGCTCTTATGCAAGAAGCGCGTCCTACGTCGCGCCTGGGCCGAGACACGCTGCCCGAGGATCAAGCGGAGACTCAATGCCGTCAGTGCCCAACTGTCTGATGGGGTGAGAGAGTGGAGAGGGGCTAACTGGGACCGCGTCATTGACGACGCGGCCGCGGAGCCCGCTGCACTCTATCGCCTCAACAGACAGTTGCTTAGAAAGCCACCTCCACAATGCCCGCTCTACGATAGAGCGGGCATCCGCCAGTACGGCGCCGCGGAGAGAGCGGAGATTTTGGCAGAGCACCTAGAGGGGCAGTTCATGCCGAATCCCGTAGCATCAACGAGCGCGCCGGCAATCCGCGAACAACACCAACAGGTGATAAGCCGCGTAGAGCATTTTCTCGCCGACAACCCGCCGATCCCGTCCGAAGCCGCTTTTGTCTCTCCTGCAGAAATGCGGAAGGCAATAGCGGCTATGCCTAGGCGAAAAGCCGCAGGCACCGACGGGATTACGGCGGAGATATTGAAGCAGCTACCCAAGAGAGCCGTAGTCCAAATGGCGCGGCTCTCAAACGGCATACTACGGACAGGCCACTTCCCGGACATTTGGAAGTCCGGGAAAATCATTGTCCTTCCCAAACCAGGGAAGGACCGCCGCCAACCGTCTAGTTACCGGCCCATTACGCTATTGTCGCACTGCTCGAAGTTGTTTGAGCGTCTTGTGTTGCATCGAGTCCGGCCGCACCTCACCGTAAGGGAGGAGCAGTTCGGATTCCGTGAGCAACACTCCACGACGCTCCAACTAGCGCGCGTGCTAGAACACCTTGCCCAGGAGTGGAACCTCGGTCGCACCTCGGTCGCTGTATTTCTCGATATCGAGAAAGCATTCGACCGGGTGTGGCACGAGGGACTACTCTATAAGCTACTGGAGCAAACTAGCATGCCGCACCAGTATGTGCGACTAATAGCGTCCTTCTTGCGCGACAGAGAATTCTGTGTGGACGTGGAGGGCGCAGTATCTCAGTCGCGCAGGATCAGGGCCGGAGTGCCGCAGGGTAGCTGCCTCTCGCCGGCGCTCTACGCAGTTTATACCGACGACATCCCTCTACTCACCGAAGAGCATAGGCTCGAGGGAGAGAGAGGTGTCACCTTGGCGTTGTTCGCGGACGACAGCGCGTATTTCGCCTCGTCGACGAAGCCGGCGATCGCCGCGGCGCGGATGCAAAGGTTGCTTAACCTTCTTCCGGTTTGGCTCGACAAGTGGCGCCTGACGGTCAATGTGGGTAAGACTGTCGCGCTATGCGTCGGGCTAAAACGGAATGCACCGCCGCGGTTGATGCTACGGGATGAGGCAATTGTGTGGGAGCACACGGCGAAATATCTCGGGGTAACTATCGATAAAAAGCTTAGCATGAGGGCCCATGCAGACTCAGTCATAAAAAAGACAAAGTTTGCAAGGGCCCTCCTAAGGCCAGTTTTAAAATCCAAATTGCCACTGCGGACGAAAGTAGGTTTGTATAAAACCTACATTCGTCCGCAGTTTACATATGCAGCCCCTGCATGGTTCGCCCTGTGCTCCCACGCAACTAGGAAACGATTGCAGACCCAACAAAATTTTGTGCTCCGTGGCATAATAAACGCGGGCCGTTACGTCAGAAATGACGTAATTGCCCGCGACTTAAAAATGGAGTCGGTGGAGGAGTTTGTAGTGAGATGTGCGCGGAAAATGTACGACCGCGCCGATCACTCCAAATTCCTCCACCTCAGGGGAATAGCCCCACTCCACGCGAGACCCCCGGACGGCCGGACGAGTCGTCGCACTCCGCGGGAGATCTTACCTCCCGCGGAAAACGAGTAACCTGCCTATAAAGGCATATGTTGGGCCTGCAATCGTCTCCAATAAGTGTTATTTGTAATTCTGTGTCCGTACCCTTTTGTTTATTAATGTGCTGTCCTCATTTGTATGTCCTTTTACCTGTTTGTATCGTCCATCTGAAAAAAAAATATGGCGCTGGATGTCGAAACCAGTACTACTGGTAGCGACATCTAGCGTCATACCAGTAAAACTTTTATAAAGTTAGTGCGTGGCAGCACAAAGCATGTCCTCAGGCAGCATTGCGCGGTGTCTGAGGACATGCTATTAGTTAGTTAAAATAGCCAAAAGCCGACAGATGGCGCGCTATTCAATAGAATAGTGTACCCATCTGTCGTGCTCCAAATTCTTTTTTCTAAATTCGTTCATGTTTGTTTTGTCCAAATGTTGTTATTATTGTGTAGACGCAGGCCTAGCCACCCTAAACCCCCTTGTCCCAAAAAAAAAAAAAAAAAAAGAAAGTTATTAAAAAAAAAAAAAAATAATAATAACTTGTGCAGCTCGAAAAAAAAAAAAATAGAAAGCAAAATACATATATAAAATATAATATACAAAAAATACAAAAATACAAAAAAAAAATAGATAAAATACAAAAACATTGAGCTGTGCACAACTTCCCCCCGCCCACATTCCTCCCCCCCTTGAGGGCTGGATTAGGAAGGCATATGTTGCCCTCCTAAACCAGTCATCAAGGGGGAAAAACGCTCGGATCGACGCTTCCTAGTGACTGACCCAACAGTAGGGACATATATATTTATTTTATTATTTATATATAGCGCAGGTTGAGGGCCGCGAGAGGCGCCCGCAGCGGCCCGCCTGTGGGCACGCTGCGGGCGCAGCTCGCGGAGCTCAGCCGACGCAATTTTTCTTGTATATTAGATATTTATTTATTCTTATATATTTATTTAGTTTTTCAAAATTAGAAGCACGGGCAGTCACGGGGAAGTTAGTCGATCCAAACTCTTTATATGTTACATGTCTTGTGCCGCTCGGAGGAGGACAATGGAGAACATTGTCTTCACCCGAGCGGAAGTAAATTCTTAGCTTGTAATTGTGTTGTCCAATCTGAAGCCTCCTTATGGAAACATCAAGTACCCGGGGATAGTCATCCCCGGAGTTTAGACCCGGGCAAGGAGTCATTTACTCGAGGCCCGCACGCGCCGTATGGCGCACGACACCAGAGTCGAGTCATGGCCGAGACCAATGCTATTTGGCTACGATCTTCTGAGGTGGAGGTCCTTCCCCAGACAGGCTGCTCCAATTTGGGCGGATTATCCGCTGTGCCTCTTAAAAGTACTTTGAAGGGTCGATTCAAGATGTTATATAAATGAATAGGTAACAAAACGCCTTACCTTTTTAAAGACGTCTCCTAACTTAAAATAAGTTTTTTCACATTCATAACACACTACAAAATTCCTTAGAAAACCTAATAACTATTTTATGAGAGTTTTAATCAATAATTCATTGTTTGTTTCTAAGATGCAAAACAAAACAGGAATGCCGTTGCTAACAAACAAAACTTGACGTTGTCATGGCAACGATCTACTCTTTTCATTATAATAATGTTATTGAATTAAATCTATGGATCCCATACAAAGAGATTTGTGTGCATCGAATCGATCAAACTGACCAACTTGTCTTATTTTATTTATACTCTGCTGACCACACTTATTTGTAGAGACACTGGGGTACACAGGTTCCATTTTTTATGCACCCGATGAAACCACCTTATGGGACTTTTACAATGAAATTATTCTACGTATAAAATAAGTTTATTTTATTATTTGTACGATTAATTTGGTAATGTTTAGTTATTATTTAGACTTGAAATTACCAGTTTTTTCTGTTTTCTAGAAGGGGTCAACGGTTTTGAATGTGCGTGCATGTTATTGCAGCCGACCCTATCTTTCCCAGGAGTCTGGTGTGCTGATAAAGGCCTTCAAAATTTTATACCATCTGAATATGAGTATTTGAAATTGAATAAGGAAGGTTTAAAGGAAAACATCTCTAAGTTTACATTGTATAAAATAATTTTATTTTGGTTATAAAGTTAAAATAAAGACTATAGTATTATTTACATTAATGTTAACACTATCTTTTATAAGTCTTTCACTAGGTAACATTCTCATCACGATTCTTAATATTAAACTAATTCTAAAAGGTAAACTGGCGAGCTGGTGATACTCTTTGATAACCATTGTCTTCCAGTTCTAGTCTAGAATTAAAATTATTGGTTTGCTTAACACCTAAATTACCTACAGACGCCTGAGGAGCAGCGTATGATGATGGACCAGCGTACAAAGTATTAATATCATTATACTGACCAGATACTTGTTTATTTGGTATTGAATGATCCACGGTATAATTAACATCACTTATAAGTGTCTCTTGTCGTTCATTGGTGTTCTGATTAGTTTTTTGTTTAGGACTACCAAATTCGTCTATTTGAAAAGCATTTAGAATCCTTTGTTGTTCTTTCTCATCCTCTAATTGGTAACCGACGGATGGTACAAATTGCAACGCTACGAAATTAGGAATATTATCATTTTGTATAAGCTTAGCACTTTGTTGTTGACCATTAACTTTATTCGATGCAATATTGTTACCTATATTTTGTACGATGGAATTATCAAGTTTACTATACAAGTAATATGTTTGATCTTTTTTGTAACTTACAACTTTGTCGTTTTCTAGAGGATGTGGTATGGTTCCTACAATTTTGTCTTCTACTTGCGCTGCTATTCCATTTCCGGTGCGTAACAAATCTTTAATTTCTTCATTGCTAATATCCTCATTTTGTTGTGTTGGAGGCAATTGTAATCGCGCCGGCGCTGGGGCTACTGGCAATGTTTGAGAGGGAACTATTTCAACATGAGCGCTCGTAGGTTTCACCAAGTTATTTAAATTATTATTAACATTTGTATTTTGAGATTGCACATTGCTCTGAATGAGATTGGCTGAACTTTGCCTGTTATATATTTGGTTTGTCACATCTGGCACTGGGTATTGGTAATATTGTCCACTGTATACTTGATTCTGATTTGAATTTATTAAATTTGAGTTCAAATTGTTGGTTCCAGTCTGATATCTCGCAAAGTTCTGTTGTTGATTATTCTGTTGTGGCATTGAAAACTGTTGTGTAGGTTGAATTTGATTTTGTATGTTATTGTCACTAATTTCCGCATGTACATTAGAAGTGGTAGATGTACTCTGAGTTGTGGGAACACTGTTGGCATTTATGTTGTTATAGTTGTTTCCTGCGTACTGTGAAGATGTTAGTTGTGATATCCTGTTTGTTATTTGTGTTATCTCCTCGTCGTTTACATTTTGTAATGTCGATTGTAATGGTAGGGATGATGATACTTCTTGTTTTGCAATGTTATTGTATTCCTTTGCTACGTTGATGGAGTCAGCCAAGAGTGAGTACACTAGTGCCTGTGAATTAGAAATGTTTGAGTTTCTGTCTTCTATTAATCTTCCAATGGGAATAAAATTATTACCTACATTATTAACAAAAGGATTATTGGATAAAACTAAGTAGTTACTGCTACCGGTATTCAAAATTTCTAATCTGTCGTAATCAGTTTCATTACGACGATTAAATAGATAAGTAGCGACTTTCTCTGGAATTGAAATTTTTAAGGAAACTGTTCTTTCTATGGTATTTGTTGCTGGTGGTTGTTCTTTGTAAAATGGTAAATTAGAAATTTGGTTTGTATTTTGATTGTTTTGGAAAGTTTCTTCAGGAGGCTCTAAATCTATGGAAGGTGCAATAAATTTAGCACTTTTGGAAGGGGTGGTTGTAGATTCTGTAGTTGTTAGAATTTCGTCACTCTCGGTGTTCCCCCCTGGTGGTAAATAATAATTATTATCTTCAAGATAATCTAAAGATGCAACGTCTTGTCTAAGTTGACCGTATTGCGCGGGAGAAGCCGTATTTAAGAAATTACTAGTGTGTTTAACAATGTCATTTACAGTAATATCCAATTTTTCCTTTGTTAAAATATCAGTAAAACTTAAATTATTATGATTAGCATTCACATGAGACTGTTTAGTTAATGAGAATGTAGGAGATCTAGTGTTAGTTTGAGTAGTAGTTCCTACTGTATACGTAGGGGTAGGTGTCGTGGGAGAGGCTCTTAGTTGTGCACTAATAGTAGGTTGTTGAATTGGATTAGTTGGCAAAATCTGGCGGGAGAATTGTGCAGGAGTTGCAGGTTCATTATTACTTGGTGGTAAATATAACCTAGCGGCTGGTTTGAATGTAGTAGGAGCTAAGTAAAGACGAGAAGCTCTGGTCGGTGGAGGTGGTGGTGGAGGTGTTAAGTATTGCCTGCTAGGTGCAGTTGGGCGAGGAGTAGTATATGCTTCAGTCGGCCTCGGTGTCGTTGTTACAATTAATCTAGCCGCAGCTGTTGGTTTATTATACACATAAGGTTGGGGTGCTTGGACGATTCTCGCAGATTGAGGCATCGTAGGTGGGTTATATACATAAGGGGTATTGCTAGCAACCAATCTTTCGGTAGGAGTAGGTCTGTCATAGGTATAAGGTGTAGGATTGATGAGTTTTGCCGATTTTGATGGTTTTACAATCCACGTTTTAACAGTTATTCGGGATTTAGGTTTACCAGGTTTTGGATCTTCTACTAGTCTACTAAGTGTTAATGTTTTAGCTATTATTGTAGGTGCTGGATTAGTTGTACTTACCAAATTTTGTCTAACTTCATTTTGTGCAATTTCATTAGGTGATCGGGGCGGAGGTGCATTGTAAACGTATGGTTGTATACCTTGGTTAGAATTATAATTGCTCTGTTGTCTCGATAGTGCAACACCTAGCTCGGATTGTTTCCCACTATTCAATTGGGCGAGTTTCTTACCGTTTGTATATTGTGAATTTTGTCTATTGAGCTGTCCTCTTTGCGTATTTATTGCGTTTTGCATGTTTAAGTTAGATACAAAGTTATTTCTTTGTCTTTGTCCAAACTGTGCGTTTATTTGATTGTAACCTTGTGTCGGTTGTGTAACATGTGAGAAAGGTGATTGTGTGATTTGTCCTGTATGCCCATTTGAAACAATATTACCTTGTTGTCGTGTTTGTGTATTTTGTATTAATCTCTGTACATATTGTCCGTTTTGCCTCTGTCTTTGAAATGTCTCTACATCTTGATTTGATTGGAAATTATTATAAGCAGCCGGTAAATATCTTGGATTTGGCGTGGATGCGGCAAACGCAATGTCATTTTCATTATAATTATTTTGAGAAAATCCCTGTATTTGTTTTGCTGGTACGTAGACATTGTTAGGTGTTCTATCTGGACTGGCCAATAGTGCACCATTAGGAAACAATTGCCCAAAAGGAGGTTTATAATCTTGCATTACAATTATATTATTTCTCATTTCTCGTTTGTCATATGGATTCCTCATAGGATGTGTGAGCATTTTCTTAATATCTTTCATGAGTTGGGGTCCTAGCCTTAAGTTTCCAAATCTCTCGCCATTGGATTCAAAATTTTGTTGCTGAGATTTTTCACAGCGCACATTCATCCACCAATCACAAACGAAGACAGCTTGGTTGAAAAGTGTACCATTGGGACACAGGAAAGATTGGAAACCGTATGTTGATCCAATAGTGCATACTCGAAAAACTTGGCAACTTGTTTCCAAATCGGCATAGTAACCTGAAATATAGAGAAAATACTTCTATTATGTAACTTACGTATTATAGCTTGCTGGTATTTGAGTTTGGAAAATTTCTACTGACAATGTTTTAATCACAATCAAGTTATCAATAAACAACAAACATTGGAGCTAAAGATTGTTCACATTCGTAACAAAAATACTTATTAATTTTCAAATCATACGAACTAATTTTATTTTATTTAAAGAAACTTAAGAAAAGAAAGAAAAAGAAAACGTTTAACGAACAAACAGCAAATTAAATAAAAGAAAAAAAAATCATGAAAAAGAAAGACTCTATTTGTTGGCTAATATTTGATTAAATGCTAAATTACCAGGTTCCTTTCCAGCACACGAGAATGATGTTCTTGGAATAGCGCCAAGAGTTGGATAGTCGGAGCCGGGTTCTCCAGGCACCGCCAACCTGATGTCCCAGCCGTGGCCGTGATCATGGGTATCCCCGTTCTGACCTTCGACGCATGTGGCGACGAACACTGAAATTTTTAATTTGATTCTATAGATACGTTTTTATATGACTGACGTAATAAATGCTTAGTTATATGACAATGCTCAATAATCTGGATTTATGGCAGGACATACATTAATGAATTTTGAGGGTCTTAGCGGAACTTTATTGAAAATTTTTAAGAAAAAAGCGACTTTATACTTGGTTAAGATTTATTTCATTAATACTCTCTTAATTTTAGTGGTTCTCAAGAGAAAACAAATTAATAAGAACTTCATCACTAAATGTCACCACTTTTAAAAATAGGATTTATATTGAAAAAAGCAGGCAGTCCGTAAGGCCCAAGAAGCTTAAATATTACTTAATATTTAAGCTTCTTGGTAAGGCCCGCCGCTCATTTGTGACTTTTTGTCACGGTGACTTTTTGTCACCGAGTCGAGTGCTATGAAGATATATGGGAGTACGCTGACTATGGTGACGTGACATTACGGTGACTTCATAGCATCGACTCGGTGTCAAAAAGTCACCGTGACAAAAAGTCACAAATGAGCGGCGGGCCTAAGCTAACAACAAAGTCATACATATCTAACAACGACATTGCTCAACTCGTGCAAATCTAGTACAAATCTAATCACATATCTTTATACTATGTGGGATCACGTTTTAAATACTTCATGCATTGAACCGAAGTTCAAACTATAGTTTCTTCGACAATTGTGTTGCAAACTAAACAGTGTAGCGACTGTTCCCATAATGTTTTTGCCATCAGCAATAATCATGTGGCAAAAAGCTTTTGAATGCGTCGGATACCGTCTCACGGCGTATAGAAATTTTATGTAGCTCTTGATAATGTGAATTTGTACATAGAGAATTATTTTGCGGATGTATTGAAGTAAAAATAATACGATGCTGAAAGTTGAATGTTTTAGTTTCAGAGGGCAAGATCCACTTCGTATCACTGAACCATCGGTGTAAGTAAGTAAGTAAATGTACTGGGTTTCTTTCGCCATTTCTTTTACCAGTGGCCATTTTGCTTTTGTTTCCCAAATGGTGATAGTTTATAGAGTAGATTTATATATATAGAAATCAATACTATTTGTACAAACAAAATTAATCTTATTTAAATAGAGAAAGTGGCTGTGCGGGCCAAGTCTCTAAATAAATTCTTCGACTTTAAAATTATCTTAAAAAACGGAAGATACCATAATTCTAAAATACTACCGACAAATTATATTCCGGACAGATCGCGGTTTTTCCGAAGAGCCGCCCGAAGGTCATCAACTTGACTTAACGACTGTCATCTATCGACAACAGCCAGGACCGACGACGGCTTAACGTGCCCTCCGAAGCACGGAGAAGCTCGAGATAACGAAACCCATCCAAACGCTAGCTAGGGTCGACGTCGCTTAACTTGCGTGTTCATATTAGAGTGCGACACACAGCGACGCTATCGAGCAGATTTTAAGAACACCCGCATAAAAAAGTCTTTTATGTGGTTATTAAGGATGGAAAGATTAGGAATAGAGGAAGGGATAAAGAAAACTTATATTGAATAAAAATATGTTTGATGGCGAGAACGTGAAAAAGTGAAGTGACAATATATAAGCCATAAAGAAAAAGGAAACATAACTATTTACAAAAGAGGTTTTCAAAAAGAGTTCGGTTTGCCACAGTGGTAAAGCCTAGTTGCCTATCTACTTGTAGTAAATAAACAGCCGAAGTCTGATCGATTGTAAGCCGACTCGCTAATTGTTCAGTTGCACTTTTCCTTTCTAGTATTTCCTGTGTTTGTTCCGCTACATAGACTTCTTCAACCCACAGCAGAGCATCGAAATAGTGACCAAGTCGAATAATCCCACCCATACGTGCGAGTTATAATCGCGGTGTTGCAAGCGTTCATGGACTACGTTGACCACTTACCATCAGGCGGGCCGTGAGCTTGTTTGCCACCTTAGTGGTATAAAAAAATAATTGGGGACTTATACAAAGAAATTTGACATGAGTGGAAGTAGAATGTAACAGTTTCTTAAAAACAATTCAGCACTAAACGAGATACTTATTTGGATATACTCATGAGTACTCAAAGGTGCCTTACTGATTACAATGGCATCTTCTTAATAGGCTATTTGACTGATTTTGAAAAACTGTTTTAAATTATTCGTTGGTATATGATTAATACACCACATGTATATTTCTGCGAAATTTGCAGTATTTTCCGTAAAATATCGGTTTAAAATTTAAATTACAATATTCGCGCTAAAAACGCTTTTTCTGTAATGGCGGACGCCGTGACGTCACAGGCAAGTAAACTTGTACATTCAGCGTGTTTAGAATATTTTTTCTGTTATTTTACTGGAAAAAATGGTTTATAAATGGTGTAATTGTGCCACAATGTACAAATACTTCTATAAAAACTCCACAAAAACTGTTTGTTTCTGTGTTAGCTCGAAGAGACCCAAACAGCATTTTATCTCATACAAATGTTTTTATGTGTGAAGATCACTTTGATGTAAGTATGCCAGTAATATTTGATTCGAATAGTAATAGATAAAATGATAAAATCACACAAAATGTCGTAACAATGAACAATGTTGACTTGCGTGTGACGTCACGCGAGGCATAGCCAATCACAGAGCGTTCTTGTGGCTGAAGAAATTTAAAAAATAATTTGGATTTATTTTGTTTATTTTGAAAAATCTATAAATATTTTTGGATATAACAGAGATAAATATGTTTATTTATGTTATTACCTAATAGGATGACCACATTTCGTAGCATATTTTTATTATTAGCATACATTTGTGCAATAATTTGCCAAGGATGCCAGTGTTCCCCAACGTGTATACGTGTTACCCAAGAATAAACGAACTTTCTTTGATTGGATTGATTGCTTCCCGAAGTTAGATATTCAATCAAACAAAGTTTTGCCGCGGGGAAATGTTAAAAGTCATCTGCATGGTTACCTCTCATTTCCTATTTTCATCAAATCGATTAATCACTTTCTGAGATTAGCCTGATCAAGCAAACGAATAAATATTTTTTAAAACATTTTTTCTGGCATTGGTAACAGAAGTACATAGACCACAACACGATTTGGATATTTCAGAAGTCTAATTATTGAAATTTCGAATGCTTTAGTGGCCAGTTTCAAAAACGTATTTTAATTTTAATCACACATAAAGTCTCAAGCTGTCTCTTCTTTTCTTATTTGGTATGACAGTGACAGCTATGGGTAATTCAATGTGTCATTAACTAAAATGCATTTCATTACTGGCAAAAACTCCGAATATTACAACAATCCAATTATTTTATTTTATTTATTATTACTAGCTGTTACCCGCGACTTCGTTCGCGTGAAATGTTCAAATAAGGATAACTCCTTTTCCTGTCATGCGATTTAAATGAAACAAAGCCTATATTCTGCTCTAAGCCGAGTTCTATCTTCCTGTGAAAACAGCATTAAAATCCGTTCACTAACTTAGAAGATGTGCGCGTTCAAACAGACAGACACACAGACAAAAAATTCAAAAAATAAAATTTCGCTTTTATTACCTTTCTCTAACTGTTCCCTCTCCATTTTTGCCAAATATGTTCAAAGTACAGACATATCGGGGTCTACTGTTTTATTATATGTATAGATTAATATTTCTAATCAATAGTTGTAGTGACACTATTCCTTCGGAAGTGTTGAAACCGGCCCTTCACAATATTGTTTATATCACACGTTATTATTTATTTAAATTTTGTTGATCAAAATCAATAGAGTCTCATATCATCAAAATATTACCAAATGCCACAATCTATTACGAAATCTCGGAAGAAATTCCCTGTCAACTTTATTGGTTTTCCGTCTTTGAATTTATAACCGCATTTTGAACTTAGTGACCTCTCTAACCGCACCTAAAAGCTCCTAAAACTAGAACGGAATTTATAATCGGCGAGCTTTTATGAACTTTTGTGTAACATCGATGAAATAACACGTGTCATATGCAGTTAAGTTATGAATAACAGCTGGCATGTGGGAAAAACTACTTTTAATCAGCTTATAGTAATTTTAAAACTAAGCCTAATGTTAACACCTTTGGTGTCGATCTCACCACTTGCTAATAAAGTCCCGAATTATCCATTTGTCTAATAAGAAACTATAAATGCATTTTAGTTCTAAATGACAGTTTATTTGAAGAGTAAGCTATTCGGAAGTCGTGAAAGAATTAAATGTTTTAAGACATTTCACCACACCACATCACAGCGTAAATAGGTTACGGTGACCGCTCACCATCAGGCGGACCGTAAGCTTGTTTGCCACCTTTGTGGTATTAAAAAAAACACCATTTAGCGTTACCTACAAGACACTTTAAAAGAAGACTTCCGTTCCGAACCTGTTTTATTTTTGTTTAAAAAAAAAAACAGTTGTCTTATTTCAGGTTATGAACTCAGTTATGATTAGCATTAAATAATTTTATATCAAAGAGAGCCAAATAAACAATACACAATGATTATAAAGTTTAGATAACATGAGAATATCGACAACACAAATCGATTAAGCTGTATGAGAAATCCGGAATTAAATAATAGGTACCTTCCTAATAATATCATAGTCATTTAAATTTATTCTTATTATACGCTATTATCACTATTTTTATTTTACGACTGTCGAGTTCGTGACATAACAGTTACTCAAAACCGCTTAATTAGTTTGTAAATCTTTCAATGGTGTTGTTATCGGCTTTCTATTTCATGGTGATTTATCGGTAACACACATTAATTTTGAATGCCCACCACATTAAAACTGTCACTCCAGCCTCGCTTTTCTTTATTTTTACCCATAGAAGTTTGGGATTCCATATTGCACAAACGCATTTTAAATTTAATCTCAGGTACATTAGTAGCACTAAAACATGTAATTCTTCCTACTTTTTACCCGACTGCGCCAGAAGGAGGGTTATGTTTTTCGTGAGTATGTATGTATGTATGTATGTATAATTGTTTGGCACGCTCTGCAGCCTGAACGACTCGTTGTATTTTAGCTTGAGAGGTGTCGTTAGATTTGTATTTACTGTGAGAGTGACACTGGATATATCAAAATAAAAAAAAAACAAAATGGCGGATTTTTGGCGTCAAATTCGAATATTGCTCACTCTGTAGCCTAAACGGCTTGAAGGATTTTAGCTTCAAAGGCGTCGTTAGAATCGTATTAATTGTGAGAGTGACACTGGTTATAAAATTTTAATCAGAACACGACATAAGCTGGGAGTACCTCCACGCGGTGAAGGCTGTAACAGTTTAACTGGCTAAAACTTCCATAATTAAATCAATGCCTTCGGGCTTATGTTATTATCATTGTGTGCACCTTTTGATATCCACCTCCTATTTGGAAGTAGCCTACCCGGTAACGCAGGGGAGCAGCCATATAGCATAGAGCTAAAGGACAACTAGTCAAGTTGCTTAATGTAACGATCAACGTCTTGACTGAACGTCATTTAGCATAGTCGTTGAATGGGATATGGTGGGTTAGGTTAGGGTTAGCTTGTGATCATAACACCATAGCGACTCTTTCGGTTGTCCATGCATTTCTTTGGGATCCTGAAACTGAACAAATGAACTAAATTTCAATCACCTGACTGACTGACGTCCGCTCTGTTCAAAGGGCTATGTTACAATCCGCTAACTAGTTAAACGTTGAGTGACGCTTGTTCAATCAACGTTCGGCCTAGTCATTCAATTAAATGTCGTCATTCAAAGAACGCACTAGTCATTCAATCAAATAGCAGATTCAACCAGATGACGGTGACATGTATACTAGATTTGAACACTACATACAAACTAAAAAGCCGGAAATAAAAACGGTAATTTAAAAAACTAAAAAACCCGACTGCGTTTCTGTGTAATTCGAAAATGAAAAAACCCTAAAACAAGAAAGTCGTCATACCCGATTGCACTTAACTTAAGAATTTCCAAAGTTGCTAAGGCGATGTTTATAAGCGTCAAATCCATGTGTAGCATTGTAGCAGTCGGGACCCATTCAAGAAATGGACACTTCGTGAATTGAAAGCACACACATACATTATATACATTGCAAATAACTCCATCTACTGACTAGTCTGAATGGGTCCCGACTGCTACAATGCTACACATGGATTTGACGCTTATAAACATCGCCTTAGCAACTTTGGAAATTCTTAAGTTAAGTGCAATCGGGTATGACGACTTTCTTGTTTTAGGGTTTTTTCATTTTCGAATTACACAGAAACGCAGTCGGGTTTTTTAGTTTTTTAAATTACCGTTTTTATTTACGTTAGATAGGTCTCTTAAAAATTCAAATTCAAAATTCAAAACTTTTATTCAGAGAATAGGTTTTCACAAACACGTTCTCTTGTCAGAGTATACAGTAATAAATGATTTGTATAAATTAATCTACTCTATAAACTACTACCATTTCGGAAACAAAAGCAAAATGACCACTGGTAAAAAAGAAATGGCGAAAGAAAACCAGTTACGGCCTTTTTTGTCATTTAAAAATATATCGAAATTTTCTTTTTTCTTTTCTTTTTCAACATAGAATTTAAAACTAGGTACATACATACAACATTACGTACGCGGAATGTCAATAAATAGTGCCATTAATTTGTCTCAACATAAAATTAAATCTAAAATATAAAATGCTAAATCGGTGTTAAAGATAGGAGCAGACCGCCCGCAAGGCAGCAACCGTTCTCGTGTATTTTCGAGTTGACGTGAGAGTCGGCCTTCCAGCCTCCATTACTGGGCTCACCATCACGATATTATGAACAATATTGTAGGGAACAACAGTAACCCGACCCCCAACGCCACCACCAGTTTGGACAATTTGCGAGCATGACATGCACGTACACATTAACATCCTTGTCATATATTAATTATATTAAAATGTAAATAATAAGAAAAACAGCACCACTTAGATGACACTACGTACGACGTACATGTTACAATATTGAACACAAATTTTATTCATGTAGTTTATTGAACATTGACTGGCTTTTCACGACAAGTTTTAGCATTTCACCTTCACAAGAGGGCCAGGGATTCCTTTCATTTAGATACTCGTTGATAGTATAATACGCTTTGCTGGTTAAGAATTTTTTTACATTTAATTTAAATCTATTATTGGGCAAGTTTTTAATATATTCTGGAATTTTATTATACATATGCAAACTTTGGATCATAAATGACTTGCCCGCTTTCCTAAGCCTGAATTTAGGAACAGCTAATTTATTTCTATTACGCGTATTAAAATTATGAATATCGGACACCTGGTTATAGTCATTAATGTTTTTACGAACAAACATAATGCTGTCAAGAATGCACTGTGATGCCACCGTGAGAATATTAGTGCTTTTGAAGAACTCGCGAAGTGATTCACGGTAACCTAATTTATAAATAAAACGCACTACACGCTTTTGCAGCACGAAAATCGTCTCTATATCCGCTGCTTTACCCCAGAGTAAAATGCCGTACGATAGCAAACTATGAAAATAACTGAAATAAACTAGTCGTGCCGTGTCGACATTGGTGAACTGTCGAACTTTCCTAACAGCGAAAGCAGCAGCACTTAGTCTACCTGCTAGTGTTCTAATATGAGGATGCCATTGTAGTTTGCTATCAAGTACAATGCCCAGAAAAGTGGTAGTTTCGACCAATTCTAAGTTTTCATCGTTAAGAATGACTGATGTAATAGATTGGGATACATTCGGGAGTGAGAAAGCTATGCATTTGGTTTTGCTGGCGTTAAGCACCAAATTATTTACTGTGAACCATTGATGTAGTTGAGATAACGTTTTGTTAATAGTATCTACATTAGGACTTTTTCTGTCTACCTTGAAAATTAAAGAAGTGTCATCAGCAAACAAAATAATGTCGCATAAATGTTCAGTTAAGTACGGCAAATCATTTATATATACTAAAAAAAGAAAAGGGCCCAATATTGAGCCTTGAGGAACGCCTATACTAGCAGGACAACCTACAGAGGTCGCTTCATTTACTCTCACTTTCATAATTCTGGCATTAAGGTAAGAGGACATAAGATTGATTGAGGAACTGTCCAAGCCATAGAATTTTAACTTATTTACTAAGGTCTGATGATCGACACAGTCAAAAGCCTTGGAAAGGTCGCAAAAAACACCAACAGCGTTCTTGCTGTCCTCCCAGGCCTCCATTATAACTTTAAATAACATGGCAGCGGCGTCTGTAGTGGATCTACCTTTAGTGAAACCGTATTGACGCGGGTGAAGCAATCGATTACTTTGGAAATAGGATAGTAGTTGGTCCAGAATTATCTTTTCAAAAATTTTGCTAAGTGCTGGCAGAATAGATATTGGTCTAAAATTATTTGGATCCTTACTACACCCTTTCTTGAAAAGTGGTATGACTTTACTCACTTTCATCAAATCAGGAAAAATGCCAGCTGGAACACATTCATTAAAAATTACGGCCAAATAAGGTGCTATGATGTCTATAATATTACTTAAGATAGCTACAGATATTCCCCAAATATCCTCTGACTTTTTTATATTGAGTGATTTAAATGTTTTGAGGATCGTTTCAGCATTAACAAATTTAAACGAAAAATCCGAAGTAGGTTCGGGAACGTTCGACCTAAGAAATTCATCAGCCAATGTATGGGAAGACTTCAAGGACTTAGTTGTATGTATAGGAATATCTGCAAAGAATTCCTGAAAAGCATCAGCTACTTCATCGTCCGCGGAAACAATACGGTTGTTTACAAGGAGCGAGTACTCATTAGTACTCTGCTTCGACTTGCCGGTTTCTTTGTTAATAATATTCCACGTAGTTTTTGTTTTGTTAGTGGAGTTTTTGATCTTTTTACTTAAATGAAGCGCCTTAGCGGTCGTGCATACAAGTTTGAATATTTTGGAATAATCCTTTACATATTTATTAAATTGTGGGCTAGGATTATATTTACGCTGATCGTATAAATCATAAAGAGTTCTTCTACTAACATATATACCCGTCGTTGCCCAGTCACAAAATTTTATTTTATCGCGAATTTTAACCTTCTTAATTGGGAATGTATCATTAAATTCCCTACTGATGACATCGAATAAATTATTATATAAATGGTTAGGATCACTTGAAGTTACCGAAGGAATAACAGTTTTTTCTTTAACGTTTCTTCTGAACCTATCTTTGCGTGATTGAGAAATTAGTCTAAAAGATCCAATTTTATTTTCAGTAACACAGTTATCAATTAAAGAGATTTGTTGACCACAATGGTCCGATGCTAAACAGTTTATTATTTTCTCACCAGTGACTGCACAGTTACAAAAGATGTTATCAAGACAGGTGGCAGAAGTGGGCGATATTCTAGTTGGCTCGAGAAATATATTATTTAAGTTAAATGATTTAAATAAGTTTATAAGCTTAATGCTGTTCGTTGATGAAACGAGTAAATCTACATTAAAGTCCCCACATACCACTACAGGTTTGCCAACTTTAGTAGCACGCTTTAGGACCTCCTCCATTCTATTTTCAAACGTATCAAAATTTGCTGAAGGCGGCCGATATACGCTTATAATTATATATTGAATAAGATCGACGCACGATATTTCGATAATGCGCTCAACAGAAAGAGAAACAATATCTTTACGTTCCTTATATGAGATATTATTTTTTAATAAAATGCATGATCCTCCGTGTATTGCTCTTTTCCTGACGAACGCACTAGCCAGAACGTGATTGTTCATATTAATTAATTGATTTTTGTTAAGCCAATGTTCAGTGACGCATAGGATGTCTATATTATTCGATTCCAAAAATAATTCTATTTCTAGTTGTTTGCTGGTAAAACCTTGTATGTTCTGATGAACAAGATGTATTTGTGATAAAGGTTTTATCATTGTCCTACAGCCTAGTTTTTTAAGTCATTAGTACTTATACTAATGACTGTGTTTGTAAAAGAATTTGTAAAATGTATATTATATGCTAACAATTTAGCAATACTCATCCTAAATCTATAATTGAGGTGTAAATTGCCTCCAGTCAAAAAACAATAACTAATAAATTTATTAGTGTCTAAATATAGCATCCTACTATCAGTACAAGTCATATTATAAATATGCATGTTCAAATTATATATTTTTTTATTTAATAAATTATATTTGTTGTTTATATAAGGCAGGGCACAAATAATTATTTTTCCTGCCCCAAGCTCAACAATTTGTTTGAAGCCATCTATGAGATCTTGTTTAGATGTGTTACAAGAGTTACCTAAAGCTATAATAATAGTACAAGACTTGTCTATAGACTCTGACTTAATACAAGTAAGTAAACTAGTCAAGCTAGCACCAGGACTACAATAGTTAACCACAATATGGTTTGTTAAATAAGACAGCATACTACCTAAGCCCCTACCCATTTCGTCGGATAAGATAAATGTGCGGCGAGTCAGTCTGTCAGTAGTCACAGTCATTGCTGGTGGGTCTCCATGTAGCCCTCCTTCAGTCGCGCACGACACAACAGGTGTTTCCTGTGGAAGGCTAGTGGGACCTTCAACAGAAGGCACACATACTATCATGGATGAGTCATATTTGCTAGTAAGGGAATCAAACCTTTCTAAATTGGATGTACTTAAGCCTATAAGTTTGTCTAGCGCTAAACTATATTCCTTAATCTCATTTTGCGAAGAGGTGTATTTAGAGGTCATGCTATTGAGCGATGCCTGCAAAGAGATTAATTTCTCTTCAAGAGAAGAGATTTCTACTGACTGTTCTTTAACTAACTTTTGGCAATTTTCTAATTCTACACTTAAATTTAATTTTTGTTTCCTCAATGGAAGTGATTTTATACAATTTTTTTGCCGTTTCACAATATGTTCAGTTTTTTTAATGAATTTATTTAATTTTATATACTTTTTAATTTTATTAGAGCCCCTTATTGAATTTATATTGGAGCAAGGTGTGACAGGCAAGTTATTTTTGTGCGCAGAGTTATGATCTTTGTTACTATCCATAACTTCATTATATAAATTTAATGTTAGATTGTGTTCGAGTAACATATTTTCTTTTTTAAGTGAACTTATTTCTAATTTTGACGCAGCCAGCTGGTGTTCTAGGTCGATAACACGCTGAAGAGTTGACTCATAGGTATCCCTGCATTGGTCTTGTGAATCGACGATAACCTGGAGTTGGTCTCGTTCCAGGACTATTTGTTCGGACTGTTTTGTAATTGCAGCCAGATCGCTTTTGAGCGATGTGTTGCGTTGGATCAAATCTAGGAGGTCCCTCTCAGCGGTCTCTCTTTCTTCCAGCAGCTGGTTGCACGTATCTTTAGTAGATTTAAGTTCATGTAAGGCAGCCTTGAGTTTTGAGTCGAGTTCAGCTCTGCGAGTCATTGCCATTTTTATTTTTCTGTAAAAGTATTAATAAAATATATATTTTGAAAATGTTTGGGGACAGTTTATTGGTATGTACCTAGTTTACTTGTTGTTAGGTTTATTTTATTAAATTATTAAGAATAGATATAAATTATTAGTTTTATTAAATGAAAACAAGTTATGTTTGAGTCTTTGTTATATTATTGTATAAAAGTTTGTAATACTCTGCTTTTAGATTTTACATTAATAAAACAATAGAATGTACAACTATTGTGTTGTTTAGATAAATAAAGAGTAGATTAACTAATTTATTCTCTGAATAAAAGTCACTATAAGTTTGAGGTTATCATAACTTGACAAACTGCTAATTAATGATCTAAAGACTAGTCCCAAAGGAAAACCTAGTATAAGTGGGAATAATAATGAGAAAAAAACACTAGTACTCCCCGGGTTTTATGAAGATTTGTCCTTTTCTTTTTGAAGAGAATCCGTTGCTTTGACAGCTGCGGTCCGGTACAATGATTAGACTTATTTTAACACTTTTTATACGTCGAAAATACTTTTTATGATTTATTACACAAAATATTATATTATTAGTAGAAAATTTTAGTATTATTTCAATTAAATTCTTAATTTTTAAATTATTAAATTACACAGCTGTTTTTTGACGTCTAGTCTTTAGAGTTGCCAGCGCAACTTTTCAAAAACATTGAGGGTGTGAGAAGATCACTTCTCGATACAATTTTTTTTTCCTTGACGATGTTGTGCAAGCTAGTGAAGCGCTAACGGGATACGCTTCACCAGCAACATTGGTTTTACGTGGGCGAGGTGTCAACCCGCCGCACAACCCCCGAAATGCTGGAGGACCACACCCGTCGTTAGTCAGCGAGTCCATCGGACTTAGCCGGTTAGTGTAGCTAGGCTGTACTACCGACCATTCCCCTATCCGCCACCTTGGGGACGCTCCCCTACGCTGTGAGGGCCAGCGCGGGCGGGTCCCCCACTATTTCGAAAGTCTTGTATTTAGATTTTTGAAAAAATAAACATGATAATAGTCCACATGGTGAAAACTACTACGGTTAAGTAGGGTCTATCAGTTACCGAGTAATAAAAGCCGACAAAACTATAAAATAAATTTTACAGGAACCAAGCAAAGCGTAGCAAATACGGAACCCTATACTGTGCGTGGTTTTAAAAGCTTTCTGCAGCTTTTGAAATTCAGTCTTCATTAATTTATATTGTTATTTCCATAGTCAATAATAAAAAATATATTTTAGATTAGATTTTTTTCGGGTAACAGTTCGCAGTGGAGAAAGTAAAAAATATTTTCACCAATTTTAAAAATCTTTAGCTTTTCTTTCTTGATTTACCGGGGTTAGTGCCATGCTATCGCATTGGAGTGAATCGAAGCTCTTTAGTCGATTGGGCCCGCACAGCCGGGGCCAGTTGACCTAGTCGATATTTGAATTGGCCAATTGATCCCGATGACAAGTTTGATTTGTACAGCCAAGGAGTAAATACTCGAATATATTAATTATGAACCCTTTTGTGTAATTTTCCCCCTATTCCCTTTTTTAGAGTGAACAACGCATAGGACGCCCATGACATCGACATCCTCACACGCTGGAACCAAACCGGTCCCGTACTACGCGATTCCAGAGGGGTTTTCTTCACAGAACCCTCAGGTTGTGGAATGAACTCCCTGTCCATGCTTTGCCTGTCGATTACAGCATGAAGTACTTCAAAAAGGGTGTGAAGAGGTTCTTACAGGGTTGGTAACGCGCTGGTGATGCTCCTGGTATTGCAAACGCCCATAGGCTGCGGTGATTGCTTACCATCAGGCGGCCGTATGCTTGTTTGCCACCTTAGTGGTATAAAAAAATGGTGTTACTGATGTCATAAGCAGCGGTAACCACTTTCCATTGTCCAATCAGCTTTCTCACTTACCAAACAAAAAGTATTGCCGATATTCTGTGACTGTGATCCTTCCCCGGTCGCTCTAGTACCTACTATTATTTGTTCTTTGGCTCTAGACTCATATCATGAGCGCCTATAGACGTCCGTTTTTTCACCGGATAACTGACCGTGTTTTTTTACCGGACTCACAATGGTGTATGGTTTATTAGTGTATTATTCTGTGGCTCTAGACTCATATCATGAGCGTATTTAAACGTCCGTTTTTTCAACGGATAACTGACCGTGTTTTTTTACCGGATTCACGATGATGTATGGTTTATTATTCAGTGGCTCTAGCACATATCATGAGCTCCTATAGACGTCCGTTTTTTCACCGGATAACTGACCGTGTTTTTTTACCGGATTCACGATGGTGTATGGTTTATCATTCTGTGGCTCTAGCACATATCATGAGCGCATATAGACGTCCGTTTTTTCACCGGATAACTGACCGTGTTTTTTACCGGTTTACGATGGTGTATGGTTTATAGTGAATGTGTGTACCTACATGCACCGAACATCAGTCCGCTATCCAGTGAATAAAACGGACGTCTACAAGTAGCCTAAATGCTCAACCACTCCAATTTAAAGTGACAACATTTATGCCGCTGATAAACACAAAAATTCCTGTTCTTGTTTGCAATTTTAAAAAATATATATTTACAAATCTTGCACATGAAACCATTCATCAATCCGTTCCATTAAGATTGTAAGACAATTGGTTACGTAGTATTTTGCGTCTAGACACTAGCCAGACTTGTTTACACGACGGGAGACTTCGCTTTATAATAATACTGTCTGTGCCCGCTTCTTTGCTCATCTAGATAACGTTTGTTTTGAACCCTCATAGGTACAGAGAACCAATTATAGAGGTGAGCATGGTAGACAATTAAGAATTAAGATTTTTACGCTAATAATGTAAGCATCGTTATGAAACTTGGTAATAACATAGTATAATACGATCTTTATATTCTTTATGACGACCTCCGTGGCGTAATGGTTACCTCGCCAGACCGCCACCCAGGAGGGCCCGGGTTCGATCCCCGGTCGGGTCATGATGAAAAACAAACTTTTTCTGATTGGCCTCGGGTCTTGGATGTTTATCTATATATGTATTTGTTATAAAATATCGTTGATTTAGTATCCCATAACACAGTTTCGAACTTACTTTGGGGCTAGCTCAATCTGTATGAATTGTCCCTATATACATATATAAATACAAAATTCAAAGTCCTGACTGATATAGCCCAAACCGCTGGGTCAAGAGATTCCAAATTTGGAATGTAGATTCCTTACGACATCTAGGGCTGTACTAAAAAAAGATTAATCAAAATTCCTACGGGAAAGCAAGATATACGCAAACGAAGTTTATCGGAGATCCCTTCACGAAATATAAAAAAAGAACCTGAATCATATCTATCAGAATTATTATGTATAGAATTGACAGGGTGCAGCGCGGGTTTAATCCTCGCATGGGACTAACATTTAATTTTATGTTTATGGCAGTAGTTCTTGAGAGAAGCGCGTTCGACAATTTCTCTTCAGTTTTACAATATTTACACAAGTCTCGAACTTACTTTGGGGCTAGCTCAATCTGTGTGTGTTTTGTCCCTCCCTTTAGATTTTATTTATTTAGTTAGTGGTAAGCGCCAGAGCTGCTCAAATGGTAATAACAACGGTTAAGTTTGAATTAAATAATAGCTCTAATACAAACATATATTGATTGATTGATTTGTTGAATTTTGATATCATAATATTTATTATTAGCTACGTGCAGTCGCGCGCCCTTAATTTGCAATACCTACCTGAACAGGGTGATTAAGTTGTAAATGCATGTTTATATTATACTAACGAATCCCGCGCAAGTTCGTTTGCACGTATTCAGCTTTCCCGTGGGAATGTATTATACATTTAGACCTTCCTTTTGAATCACTCTTTGTATTTAAAAAAACCGCATCAAAATCCGTTACGTAGTTTTAAAGATTTAAGCATAAATAGACAGACAGACAGACTTCATTATATATAAAGAATTCCCTAACGTATGTACACTTTAATCGCCATGTGGCAAACCGAACTCTTTTTGAAAACCTCTTTTGTAAATAGTTATTGTTTCCTTTTTCTTTATGGTTTTTATATTCTATTTTACTGTCACTTCACTTCACTTTTCACCTTCTTGCCATCAATACATATTTTTATTTATTATTCTTCATCCCTTCCTCTTTTCCTCATCTTACCATCCTTATACGCCATATAAACATTTTGAACTCTTGAACTATCGAATATGATTTTTAATACTTACTGTAAAGGATAGGGGAGAGAAGTGGAAAACAGAGAGCTCAAAGTAAAATAAAATAAAAAAAAATAGAAAAATAAAGTAACAGAGATCCATAAAGAACAAGCAAAGAAGAGATGAGAATAAACAAACAATATGACAGCTTTCAAATTAATAATAAAAAGTATAAAAAATATAAATCTATCAAAAAGTATTTATTACACTTCCAGCCTGATGGCTAGTTCGCAACACTTACCAATAATTAAAATACTCCACATTTCGACAGTCCATTAAAATCCACTAATTAATCCACAGACACTACAACATTAGATTAATTTATGCACAAAATATGCGGCATTTTAGCAGCGCGGTGACAGCAAAAATGGTCCGATTTGATGTTGTTGCTGGTAATATCTTTTGTGCCTACCCTACCAAGAAGCCGAAGGTATAGTAAAATGAAATGAGTAAGATAGTGACGCGTAGGTGTAGGTGTTGCATCCACAGATGACCAGAATACCGCAACTTACGATGGAAGCCTCTTTGGGCGTATATTTTTAGCCTTTAAGTAAAATGTAAGTACCTAACTTAAGAATTTGTAAATGAGTGTACAAATAAACATTTTTCTTTCTTTCTGTTATCACACACAACCACGTTATTTTACGTCAAACAAGCAATCGGAAACGCTCATGACCATTGCGTTATTTGCTACATTATAGGAAAAAATAGGGAAAGATGTCAAAAATTTAAAATTTTGGTTTTATTTTAGCTGAATAACAAATATGTGTAGATAATTATATTTTGTTATGCATTTGTGTTAATATTTGAATATAGTTAACTAGCTTTTCCCCGCGGCTTCGCTCGCGTTAATTTCATGACGTAGATCTCGTTTGACGACAAAACAACACATAGCGCGACTTGTGGCGCCATCTGTTGGCCGATACAGCGCCCTCTATAGTAGAAAAAATATTTTCCCATTGGAACGACATACTTCCACGGAATAAAAAGTAGCCTATGTTGGGCTCTGTACCCTTAACAATATGTATGCAAATTTTCATAATGATCGGCTACTTAGTCAAGCCGTGAAGGAATAATATTCTAAGTAAAAAAAAAAAATATGGCCTCTCTCTCTCCCCTTAAAAATGGTAGCACTGAAAATCAGCGTCACGCACGGATACATTTTCGCCTTGCGTGGCATATGCTGAGTGCCAGCATTTTGGTGCTACATTTAAAATAAGTTTTTTTTTGTATATATTTAAGTTAATTTTAAGGTACTCACATGTGTTGGACATAGTTAAATATCAAAGTATGATAAGATAAGATCATTAGCAATCACACTGAAAGAAAGAAAATATTTTTATTGGTGCTATTAAGGTACAATAGCACCAATAAAAATATTTTCTTTCTTTCAGTGTGATTGCTAATGATCTTATCTTATCATACTTTGATATTTAACTATGTCCAACACATGTGAGTTCCCATTTTCATTGATATATTCACGAATATATTTAAGTTTAAGTGATTGTATGCATATTATGCATATTGAACACAAGGGAACGTGTTTATAAACCTATTCTCTGAATAAGTTTTGTCTCTTTGACACAGATTTATCAAACATTTTTGTTAATTTCGGAAAAGTTAATTGATCTTTTTAAGTTTTAAATAAACACTGCTTTATTTTATTATAAGTATATACACAAACAGAATACCTTGTTGCCAACTTGAGCCTTGTGACTCGGTTCAGAGACGAGCTGTGAGAATTGTCGACGATCCCGTGCTTACAGCCGGTATTGAGCCCTTAAGCTTGAGGAGAGATTTTGCCTCCCTATGCGTGTTCTACCGGCTGTACAATGGGATGTGTTCTCAGGGGTTATTTGATATGATCCCAACGGCATCTTTCTATCAATGCACCGCTCGCCATGACAGGGGAATCCATCCTCACACGCTGGAACCAAACCGGTCCCGTACTACGCGTTTCCAAAGGGGTTTTTGTTCACAGAACCCTCAGGTTGTGGAATGAACTCCCTGTCAATGCTTTCCCTGTCGATTACAGCATGGGGTACTTCAAAAAGGGTGTAAAGGGGTTCTTCCAGGGTCGGCAACGCGTGAGTGATGCCCCTGGTATTGTAAACGCCCATAGGCTGCGGTGACTGCTCACCATCAGGCCGTATGCATGTTTGCCACTTTAGTGGTATAAAAAAAGAATATGAGCGAAACAAATTCAAGTTGTTTGTTGTTATATCTTTCTGCCAAATAAAAATTTTTTTCTTTCTTTCCAAAATAACAAAAACACTATATCAATTTGATTTGTATAAAAACTACCTTTTATATTAAAAACCTGTTTTTATAATTTCAAAAATATCTTAAATACCGTCTATACTAATATCATTGGGATCATAGATCCTGATAGAGTTTGTAAGATTGTAGGGGATAATCTAATGGAACTACTGAACCGATTTTAAAAATTATTTTACCAATAGAACAGATACGGTTTGTGTAAGTATCGTCGGCTATGAGTTTAAAACTCTAAGACTTTCATTCTTTAAGAAGAAGTGAATGGCTCTTGTCTTGAACAAATCTTATTTTAATGCTATTGAATATTTGAATGACAAAATCAAATGGCTAAATAATGATATTCTATGCACAAAAATAAAATTGTAAACATCACATTTTACATTTTTACTTAAAATAAAAATATATAGGGACAATTCATACAGATTGAGCTAGCCCCAAAGTAAGTTTGAAACTTGTGTTATGGGATACTAACTCAACGATATTATATTTTATAACAAATACTTACATATATAGATAAAACATCCAAGACCCGAGGCTAATCAGAAAAAGTTAAATTTTTAAATAATTAATTGTAATATCTTTTGTACCTTAATTTCGCAAAAAAATCTATCTATTCTACTCTATTTCAACAATCTGAAAAAATCCACGCAGGCGAAGCCGCACGCAAGAGCAACACATTTCGCAACAAAACATTTCGGGAAAAAGTCAAAAGTTAAGAAATTACGATCACACAATCTCACGCCTTAAATAATATTAATTATAATAAGTATGTTTTTGCTATTTTGAATAGTCTAAAAGGCAATGCGAAATAGCCATGCAATAGCAGTCGATTTTGATTGTCATGTGAACTATTACAAAAAAAAACGCAGTTGTGTCTTTACCAACGCGTGTTCTGTCACATTTGCTGTAATAATTAGTGTAGTTACAGTTGAATGTAATAATTATAGTGTAATTTTTATGTTTGAGATGGCAAACAAGCATAGTGTACGTACACCATTGAGGTAGATCTAAAACCTTTGGGATGTCATGGGGTTTACTTTACGCAGAAACTCTTTTATCAGGCATCACCCGATATCAATACTTAAATCATTTTTGTAATACCAATTTTATACTTATAACAAAAAGAAGTAAACTATTTAGTGATTGTTTACGATGACTTTCAAAATTCGTTTCTTATCTTTTACGACAATGATTTTATTCTACATTAATCTTCCTTCCTTCCGGGAACACTCTAGCTAGACCTAGACCTTGAGAACGAGGGGTTCTTACATTAACTATTACTATTATGTTAATATTTTAAAGTTGTTACTTTTTTAAATATTTTTAATTTCAAGTGTTTAATCATGTACTCTTTTAGTAAGAAAAATAAGGCTTTTTTATTTATTTATTATTAACCTTCGTCCAAATTAATAGAATAGTACTTACGTTTAGAGCTTCTATGGGTCTTCTTACTATATTTTGAAAATATATTAAAAATTAAAAATCCACCACACCGTCTGTGTTCCAGGTGGGATTCGAACCAAGGCCCTTAGAAATCCGGCTCTACCAACTGAGCTACCGGGAAGGTTTGTAATTGTGGCGAAGTTAGTTACC
Organism: Endotricha flammealis; assembly: GCA_905163395.2. NCBI lineage: Eukaryota > Metazoa > Arthropoda > Insecta > Lepidoptera > Pyralidae > Endotricha > Endotricha flammealis. The sequence goes on along the minus strand of LR990870.1, from coordinate 4,307,440 downwards.
TAGTTAACCAATAACTAACAAAAGTTTCCAATAACTGCCCCTATTCTCATTGTTCTAAATGTTGTATGGTAAAATCCTTGCACAATATAAATTCGTTTGTGACGACGGCGTACAGACGTTTAGAAGACACAAAAAATATGGTAAATTGTGTACCGCAAACTAGTAAATAGTTCCGTACTTTGTAGTTTTTTTTATCCCGTAGGTGTTGTATCGCACTACTTTGCGAAGGTTCTCTTCCCTCTGTCTCCACTCATCTCGGTCCAGCGCCTTCTCTGGACAAATAATTCGAAAGGGCATGCAATAGGCCTATTTGAATAAAAACATTTGACTTTGGCTAACTAGAAAGCCGTCAAAATCTTCCTTTACCTCTGTATTTGTACCCAAAATCATTTAATTAAAAAAAAAAAAATTTCTTTAACAACTGGAGCTGGGAGGTGAAACGATTTGCGCATCTTTCTGGCCGCATAGAAAAAACATTTTAAGTCAATTTCCACTTTCAACTTGCACTTATTTATTTAGAATTTAAAATAATAAAATTATGAGGTTCAGATTTACAGCCCTGTTTGTCGCTTGGTACAGATAGATTGATTATTTTTCTTCTTCGATCACACCACACCCCTACTGGGGGACCAATGTCCTCCAATTTTCCCGGCACTGAGCCTTCCTAATAGCCACTGGAATGCTAGATTTGGTAGTCCCTAACGATATGTGTCATATTCATCTTAAGTGACTTTCGACTTTCGTTCCTCCCAATTTCCTGACTTTAATCTTTATAACTGAACCCTAAATAATATGCAACCCTAACAGTTATGAAGTGTGAAATTTGTGTGTTGCTAGCATTTCTTAATTATGCACATTGCACTTTTTGCTGTCCCTGAATGTAAATTACCTGCTTATGGCAAAGACATGGATATCGGCTGCGTGTGAACCGCGCTATCTCAAAACTTAGTTTATAGATAAAGCCGTGTGAAAAAGATAAAGTGCATAGTATTATAAATTAACAGTTTTTAGGGTGACAATACTAACTGCCTGATTGCATGTCTGATGCCTATGCCTAAGGGCTTGAGACACTACTTTTAATCGTGACAAGCAGTAATTTAACCTTTTAAGGGTCGTTGCATATTTGACGGAAAAAGCGTCGGCCAGTTCAAATGTCCTAGTCCCAAAAATATTTGCCTTGCCCAGGATATGAACCCGCCGCGGCTTAGAATAAAGTGACCATTGCTAGCTCGATGACCAGGCCACGCATCGTCGGTTTAGTGAGCAAGGATACCTAAATGGTTCATTAGGAACTTGTCTGATCTGTTACTCGACCGATACCCCTCAGATATACATACAGACTATCGCTGCGTGTCTGGATCTTTACGATGTACACTCACGAAACTACGCGCAGAGTACTGTAATGTACGACCACATTTCCTCTTGTTTTGCTTTGAGATTTTTCTTCTAATCTTAGAAAACGTTATATTATCCTTTAAGTAGTCTATTTTTTTTCAAACAAGTACCTACATACCGAAAATGTTTACTGCGATACTATTGGTCCACGTACACACGTATTGCGAGCATTGATATTAATAAAACAATATATAGGGACAAATCACACAGATTGAGCTAGCCCCAACGTAAGTTCGAAACTTGTGTTATGGGATACTAACTCAACAATACTATATTTTATAACAAATACATATATAGATAAACATCCAAGACCCGAGGCCAATCGGAAAAAGTTCGTTTTTCATCATGACCCGACCGGGATTCGAACCCAGGACCTCCTGGGTGGCGGTCTGGCGTGGTAGGTAACCGGAGGATATTGGTTGATACAATTACCCATCTCATCAATTGTAAAAAAAAAAAAAAATTTTCGGAAATGTGCATACGCATTTGTTTAAAAAAGCAGACTACATATAGAAACTTAAGTCAAATAAAAAAAAAAGATAGGTATCTTATTCCGTTTTTTATTTATATAAACAAATAGAATTGTTAATTAGTCATATTAGCTAATTTAATTAGCCATGTAGTGTATACTCCAATCCAATATACTTGGCATAATAGCTGCAAATAACAGTCTGATTTAAAAAATAAATTGATCCTTCCTACTAATATTACTGGGCCGATTTTTCAATGCTCAGATATACCATCAAATAAGGCTTATTCAATGAATAGCGTAAAAATAAATCTTTCAATCGTCTGATAGGCCTTATTCGACTAATAAACGGCTTATCTGAGGAATAAATTTATTTGCCCGTTGGACGACCAGATATTAGCTTATTCGACAGTTAAATTGACGTTTGAGTCGTTGACGTTTACCGTTTACCAATTGTGCGTGCTTTTAGACGAAAGTTATCTGTATTATGTTTGTTACTTCTTCACGCTCAAAAAGCTGGGCCAATATTTCTGATATCTGGTATGTAGATAGCTGATACCTTGGATTAACACATAGGGTACTTTTTGTCCCGAAAAGTACGCGATTCCCGTAGGATTTGATCAAACGTCTGATATAGATGGCGCTGCTGTGCATAAATAAATACACGCAAATGAAGTTGCGCGGGTTTCACTAGTAACATGAATCGATTACAAATCACTTTATTTCGACAAAGCACTCCAACATTGTTGTTACCCCAATAAGGTATAACAAGCTAATTCAAACAATTGTTGAATAATAAATGAACGGAATATAAAGGCTGTTGTTATTATTTTTGTTTCAAAAATACCCATGAAACTTGTCCGAACGTCTCAAATCCTAATTTAGTGAACAACTTCTGCGGTTTAATATTATCTTCGAGTGTGTAAGCAAGGACATGTCTTTCTTGTTTAAGGAGATCATTCACCGCAACCTGAAAATAATATTTTGACATCAACATTTTTTTTTGTTTATTTAAGAGACGGTCCGCCAGTTTCTAAAATGCATTTATAAAGCTAATGACACATTAAAATATAGCTGGCTAACTGTCAAATTAAATTAATAAAAAGATAGATTGAGTGAGATAAAAATAAAAATGCATTTAAAAAACTAAGTAGAGTACGTAAAAATGGGGAGGTTGAAGAACTGGTGGCAGAGCCGAACATCATGGGAGAGATAAAATCTCACCGTCTGCGCTGGCTCGGACATCTAGAGCGATTGGGAGAAGATCGAAGCGTCAAAAGAGCATACCTAGGCCAACCGACAGGCCGACGCCCAGTGGTGCGGCCCAAATATCGGTGGAAGGATGCAGTGGGGGCTGATCTGCTCAAGCTTGGGGCCACTAACTGGCAAGACCTCGCGCAGGACAGAAGACAATGGCGCTCTCTCGTCGCGGAGGCCAAGATCCACTTTGGGTCGCTGAGCCAGCGCAGTAAGTATTTAAAAAACTGGTTGTAAGAATTCATAAAATTAAGGGCCAGATTCACTGTTATGATAAGTTCCCTTTCGCTTATGTGTCAGATTTTTTTTTGGAAAATAATATAAAATCTGTCAATTTTTTTTCGTCTAACCAAAAACTAAAAATGCGGAAGTTTATTTTTTAAAAACAACGGAATTTTGCGTGTAAAGCTAAGAGTATCAGCTAGTTTATAATTAACTAGCTTTTCCCCGCGGCTTCGCTTGCGTTAATTTTATGACATAGATCTCGTTTGACAACAAAACAACCCATAGCGCGACTTGTGGCGCCATCTGTTGGCCGATACAGCGCCCTCTCTAGTAGAAAAATTATTTTCGCATTGGAACAACATACTTTCACGGGATAATTGATATTGACGAAATCCGTGGCGTAATGGTTACCACGCCAGACCGCCACCCAGGAGGTCCCGGGTTCGATCCCCGGTCGGGTCATGATGAAAAACGAACTTTTCCTGATTGGCCTCGGGTCTTGGATGTTTATCTATGTATGTATTTGTTATAAAAATATAATATCGTTGAGTTAGTATCCCATAACACAAGTTTCGACTTACTTTGGGGCTAGCTCAATCTGTATGAATTGTCGCTTTATATTTATTTATTTATTTATTTATAAAAAGTAGCCTATGTTGGGCTCTGTACCCCTAACAATATGTATGCAAATTTTCATAATGATCGGCTGCTTAGTCAAGCCGTGGAGGAATAACAAACAAACTCACTTTCTCATTTATAATATTAGTAAGGATTTTATTTTTAAATTAGAATTAATTACCTTGGTAATAATTTCGGCGTAACCATTCTTCCTGTAATCTTCCAAACAATAAAGATGGGAGAAACTTCCCGTTTCGTCAACATGAATCCATGCCATTGGCTTATGGTCATTTGAGTATATTACATGACTATAATTCACAAGTTTCTTGAAGTATTCATAACTATTTTCGTTATGGAATGTCCATGTTTCGTCCACAATCTTTATGTGTTCAGGCCTTACAGGTCCTAAGTAGGTGCCTGGAGGACAGCTGAATTAAGAAATGTTGAATTATTGTAAATTTAATATGTATTAATTTATATAGCCCTTCTGATAACCAGCGGCCCCAATTTCGCAAGGGTTCGGAACAAGGATCCCTAATTTTATTGCAAATATAATATTAATAATCCTTGTGATTCGACGTATATACGTAACATGCGTATTGAGGGATTCAAACGCAGCAAAATGAACCACCCCAATGTATGGACGAAGTCCAGTGGCTCGTGAGATTATTGAAACAAAGGTTTTTTGATATTTAGTTAGCTATCCAGATATTCATATTTAATTTAAAATTATAAAAAACTAGCTGTTACCCGTGGCTTCGCCGGCGTAAAAATTAGCCTATGTTGGGCTCTGTACCCCTGACAATATGTATACAAATTTACATAATGATCGGCTGCTTAGTTATGCCGTGAAGGAATAACAAACAAACTCACTTTCTCATTTATAATATTAGTATTATGATTTACTAATCCTATGGTTCCGAATGGCAAAAGACCGGGATTTATTTGCGAAGCTGACGGCCAATCTCCAGTAGTATAAAGCCACAGAAAGAAGAAGAATCCTATGGCCTCCACTCCATTTAACTTTCATATATATCATACCTGATAGTCCGCTAATATAAAGACATCATTAGAAAATTGCATCATAAAAAAAAAGGAAATCCATAAATAATTCTTGTCAAAATTTTCCATTCACGCTGCAATAATGTCGCATGTGTGTTGAAGCGACAAAACAAGTTTTGAGAAAGAAAATTGTACCAATTTATACTCACGTTATGTTTTCGTAAGGTGTAGAGTGCTTACTAAGAAGATGTTTATACACCCCATCCTCAGTTCTAATGGTTAAACTAAGTTCTGCGGCGATTCTCCTTACAGTTTCCAAGATATCAGGCTTCACCGAAGGTATCATAATTTCTTGCTTCCAATTTATAATTTTAGTATTTAATAATGCTTGTTCTATAGTTTTAGTATCTCCGTTCACTGGATAAATGGCCATTTGACTGATTTTATCCTGTAGGTATATAATAGTAGAAATAATATAGCGAAACACGCGCAGCTTCAACCAAATTCCCATGAGAAAGCGGGATATACGCAAACAATGCGTATATCCCGCTTTCCCATGGGAATTTGGGAAAACTCTTAGCGGATATCTACTGACCGAGGATGCAATGCAACGCCGCCCCTACAATTTGTGTACCTACAATGGCTTTGAATTATTAAATTTTGAATTAATTAAGCAACTTAGCTTACATAACTTAAGGAATTTCACAACAATTTTGTATTTATGGTGATTTTCGGTACTCATTGTCTGTTGGAAAATCATATAAGATTAATGTAACATATTATGCATGTAATGACTGTTTTGTGCCAGAATAAAGAGAGAGAAAAAAAACAATCAGTATTTCACTGCGTTCGTTGCGTGAGTGAGAGATCTGGAAACACAATTCTATTCCCTTCTACTTTTCCTTGTAACTTCTGTCCACCTGGTATCAGACAACGGATATATAATTGTAAATATATACTTATATTATATAGAAAAAACCTAGACTCGAGAACAAACATACATAAATGCCATCAAATAAAATTGATTGCCCCGAGCGGGAATCGATCTAACTGAAATTCGCATTCACCTGATCCTCTATAGCAATACATCCACTCTGAATATTTCCTTCAGGACTGTATATTTTGATCTTGAATTCTTCAGCAAGACCAGGACATGAGATTTGGGTGTCCAGAAAACAATAACCCTCCAGCTCGTCGGGCCAGTTTGACAGGTAGAGGTCTCGTAATGTTGGCCATTGGTCACGAGGAATTTCTTGGAGTGGATCCATCGGTTATGGTTATACTGTTGAAAGTTACATTATTCTTTTAATTTCTCATTATCTCTTTTATTGACAGTGACAGTTATATTTTAATGTGTCATTAATTTAGAAAATGCGTTTCTGAAACAGGCTGTAAGTTCGTTAGTTTGATGTTGCGTTGTACTAGCTTCCAAAATCGTGCTCAAAACTTATATAAATATTTAAGTACAAAAAATTATTAATTTTGTGTAGCGTCTCGTCCGAAGGATATCGGCATTTATAATAAAAACATCACAGAAAAATAAGGTCCCGCTTTTCAGAAAATCTTTTCACTATCACATTTATTTTTTAACATTGCCATCTGGTTGTAGTTTTGAGAACTATATAAAAAGCTTTAATTACGTCATGAACTTGTAGATGTCGCTAGTAAATATATATATTAGCTAGCAACAATTAATTTTCTCCTTCGACTCTTATTAAATGGGTTCACAGGTCAAGTACTCAAATTGAAAGGGTTTTTTTAATTAAGTGGCAACAATTTGAAATTTTGTTTTTATAAAATATTAAATACCTACATATTAAATAACCCAGATTCTATGTTCTGTTCAGTTAATTATTTAGCACAATACATTTTAGAGTTCTGTAGTAATACTTACATAAGTACTTACCTAGTGCTAATAAAAATTATTCAAAAAACTGTGCTAAATTTGGCACTGAAATTCTTTGACAATAAATTCTAATATCACTCAACCACAGACAGCAAACAAAAGGTGTTGCCAAGCATCTTGATTTCTCTGTTCTGTACGTTTTGCAATACCTATGTTTACGTTTTAACTAGATAAAAAAAAACTATAATATTTACAATAAATCAAATAAAAATATGCATTTTCTGTTTAAGTATTTGTTTTTTCAAGTATTCATAAGAAATTCGTAAAACAATATTATTATGTAGAAAAATATTATGTGATATAATGTTCTTCTATAAATAATACGAGATAAAGTTATCAACGTTACGTTATCTTTGTGATAACTGAGAATATTATTTATACAATACAACTAAGATGATAATGTGACGTAATAAAATGATAAACTACTGTTTATTAGTTATCATTCAATAATAAATTGATATAAAAATCCACAAGAAACTTAAAAAATTTGGTATTAAGTGGAGTGCATATAAAATGCCCATATAACCTGAAATAAAAAGCTACATCAATTTCTTTGTTGAAGTTGTGTAAATATTGTGAACCACGCCATCTGTTACCACGCTTAGGAACTAAAACAATTTGGTTTTCAATCAGTTGGTTTGTTAAAACAAAGATGTCACTAGTAACAAAACTACCTATTTTGAAAATAACATTTTAATAATGCGCTGTATTTTCCAAAGGGATACGTATTTTCCAAATATCTAGTTAACAGTCAGTGGTATTTTCCAAATAGGTAGCTTTTTAGTAGGTACAGTCAGTAGCATGTTGAGCTTTACATTTGCAGTTAAATTTTGACTCTTATGACATAGAACTTAAGAATGGTACAAAGTCCAATATGTAAAGGTCGACCTGCTTTTGACTGTACTCTTAGGAGCTCTGTGCTGTTTTTCCCCGTTTTGTCGTAATCTTACTATGTATATTTTGTTCTAATAACAGGACTACGATAACTATTTCTGTTTGTCCAGCTCAAAAAAATCAGCCTGCTAGCTTAAAGGATTACTATTATGTTTTTATAACGCCTTACGTCATTCATACTGTATTATGATCATTGAATTATGTTCAGCTGGTGTTGCGGCGAAAACTTTTCTAATTAGGCCGTGAAACGAAAATGGATTCTCAGAAATTTGAGTACCGATGCTAACGTCTCGCGGTTTATACATTTTGAATGTTACTCCCCAGGGGTAGGCAGTGTTCAATGAAATTATTACTTACCTTAAAAACTTATACCTAATGTCAATTAATCAAGTTAAGTTTGACAGCCAGGTGGTGGCGCGCTGGTGACCCTGTCTTCAGCACCAGAAGGCGCGGGTTCATGCGATGGCTTTTGTGTTTGTACTCTAATATGGGTGTTTTCTATGTGTTATAAGTATACTAGCTTTTCCCGCGGCTTCGCTCGCGTTAATTTTATGAAATATTCTCGTATGACAACAAAACAACTCATAGCGCGACTTGTGGCGCCATCTCTTGGCCGATAGGCCATCATACAGCGCACTCTATAGTAGAAAAAATATTTTGTCATTGAAATAACAAATTTTCACGGGATAAAAAGTAGCCTATGTTGGGCTCTGTACCCCTGATAATATGTATACAAATTTTCATAACGATCGGCTGCTTAGTCAAGCCGTGAAGGAATAACAAACAAACAAACTCACTTCGTCATTTAAAATTATTAGTATGATATTCACAATAATGTATTCGTTATCTGATATCCATCGATATACCATGGATATACCCATACGAGTATGTTAAGTACCTGAGCTTAGCTTACTTTGGGTTCAGGTGGCGCTGTGTGAGTTGTGTTGAAAAAAAAATACCTACAGCTATTTTATTTCTTAAGACTGCCTCAACTATAAAAGGTTACCCCCAAAATTATGTATTTTGTAGACAAAAGAATAAAAAAAATCCGACCCAAACCTATCCTTTTTGTGTTTCGTGCTTTACAATTGCGATTATCCTATGACCCGGAACCGGATGGCATCGGACACAAGGCGGTGCGTGATTTCCAAAGAATAAGTCCAATATAGCCTAATGGCGCTATCGAGTGATCCGGGAAACTCGGTCACTTCTTCATAAAGGACTTCTGAAAGATAGTTAACTTTATTCCTGGAGTAAGTAAATCAAAACTTATAATAATAAAGGGTAGATGGTAGATGCCTAGTCGTGGAATACTTCTTTTTCTTTTGGATTTTAAAAGAACTAGTATGCGATTTTGTGATTAATTATGTTTTACAGCTTAATTCGAAATATGTAGCCAGAGCTCCACTTGGGGGGGTTGGGAGGAGTGATACTCCCGGTATTGCTTACGTCTATAGGCTACGGTGACGGCTTACCATCAGGCCGACCATATGCGTGTCTCCCACCTGTGTGGTATAAAAAAAAAATAAAAAAAAAATGTAAATAATACATATTTTAAGCTGATATATTAACACGCAAGCAATTTGGAGACACTGAATGGGAACTCAATAAGGATGCATTTAATAAGATAAAACATTACTGTTCGGACATAGACTTGTTTAACGCTAAATGTTCAAAATATGTTACTTGGGAAAATGGTCCCGACGCATGGTTGATGCATTCACCATTTCTTGGGAAAATTTATCATTTTACGCATTTAAATCATTCTCACTTTTAACAAGGGTTATGCTTGTTATGATAATTAGTGAAAAAGAACTAGGATTGTCTAGGATGCGATTTTGTGATTAATAATAATCTTAGGAGGAGCTCGATAGCGTCGCTGCATGTGTGTCGCACTCTAATTTGAACGCAAGCGACGTAGACCCTGGCTAGTGTTTGGATGGGTTTCGTTATCTCGACTTTTTCCGTGCTTCGGATGGCACGTTAAGCCATCGGTCCCGGCTGTTGTCGATAGATGACAGTCGTTAAACCAAGTCGGTGGCCTTCAGGCGGTTTGAAAACAACGGTTTCTGCCAATCCGCATTGGAGCAGCGTGGCAGAGTACGCTCTAATCACCTTCGATTGAAGGGAGACCCGTATCCCAGCAGTGGGATGATTATGGGTTGTTATGATATGATGAATAATCTTAGATATGTCGCAGTGTCGCATACGGTCATGAGTATGGACATAGACGCTAAGCAAAACGAGGGTGCGCCATCTAGCGGCGTGTTGAGAAAACGTTGCTTTGGCGCGCTCGGGCGGAGCCGTGGCGGTTGGCGGGCTCGACTGGACACAGTTGGTTGTCGAGCGCCATAGAGAGTAGTACTCGTAGTCACGGAACTGTCGCGTTTTACCTAGTGTCTATTCTGTATTAAGTCATATTAAGAAACTGTACCTAATAAAATGTGTGTTGTAACAGCGATTGAAAAAAAGACCTAGACTGAGGTTTTTCTTGCGGCATTTCTTTTCCATCAGTGGTCATTCCGAAGTGCTAGTAAATTCAATAAACATTCTTTAAGTAAAACTAAAACTGTTGTTTCTCTCATATCACGACTACCCTCGATACGCCCTTGTGATGTTAAATTTCACATCGAATAACCGTTAGGCTATCCGACAGATATATCTAATGCCAATATATAAAATATATGACCTACAATTACGAATTATTAAAACAATAATACCCCAAAAAATTAAAAATATTTATAAAAATAACTATCACTCTCTATTCTCATAATGTAAAGTCTTGCCTATTCATGAAAAAGTAAATTACGTTGTACTAACTGAACAATACTTTAACAAGGAAATACAAATACTGCACAGTCATGACAAACTCACCCGTGGGAATCATAATAATAAACTTATTGTACCTAAAGTTAAAAATGATCACGGCAAACATCTACACAGCTACATTGTACCTAAACTTATAAATGAAATGCCTATAGACCTAAAACAAAGTATAACTACTAAAAACATTAAAAACAAACTAAAGAAATACTTTTTGGAAAGATAAAATAACATAATATTATATGTATGTCTATAAAATAGGTATATAGTATATGCTAATGTATGTATATATAAACAAAACATTGAAATATATTAAATATAAATAGATAAAAATTATAATAATAATAAAATAAAAAAAAAAAGTGAATAACTATTAGAACACAAAATGATTTTTAAGAACACGCTGTATATTATGATCAGTCCTCAACACGCACACAAGCACACTCCTCACAAGACAGGTTCCTCAGTCAGTAGCTCGCGCGCTTTACCACACTTTAAATAATTATATTAAATACCCACATAATTATTATACTAACCTACCTACACTAACTTAATATTTTTATAAGAACAATATTGTAACGATGTACAGAAAAACCCATTAGGGTTTATGTGACATCGATGTTACGTAATAATAACGATTGTAATTTCTAATATGTTTATAAATAAAAAATAAAAATGTTCAAAATTCCTAATAGCTGTAGTAGTCTTCTCTTTTTCATGTGTTTTCGGTTATTCTGTGCGAGAGTGGTATTTCCCCGGTCAAACTCATTTCATTAATGCTTTACTAGTGTATCAAAATGCTTCACTCCACTTTTTTTTGTAATGAAAGAAAGAAATAAAAAAATTATTGGTGCTCTTAAAATTAACTTAAATCAAAGCAAAAAAAAGGACGGGTTGCACTCCGGGAGTACCGGCAGAAGTGAAAATTTAAACATCAACGTTGTGCATTTTTGAACATTTTGGAATGGTTAGGGAATCTTACGCTCTTTCGATCAGGCTACGGATCTGACGCGAGTTTAACATTTTTTACCCATCTAAAAAAAGTGCTAAGCGCCGCTAAAGAAGTTTTCACTTCAAAAATTATTGGTGCTATAAATCTTAAAATTAACTTAAAGCAAATAAAGCCTTATTCTAAATATAGCACCAAAATGATTATAGGTACCTAATTATAAACTAGCTTTTTTGCCCGCGACTTCGTCCGCGTGAAGTTCCGGACCCGTTCCCGTGGGAACCACATTGAATTTCGGGAAAAGCTATATAGCCTATGTCACTCCCTGATAATGGAGCTTTCTACTGGTGAAAGCATTTTTGAAATCGGTCTAGTAGTTTCGGAGCCTATTCAATGCAAACAAACAAACAAATCGTTCCTCTTTATAATATTAGTATATAGATTGTTTAGGACTTTAGTAAGATTTTTGATTCTCAATTGAGTTAATTCGACTGCAAAGTGTGTGCTAGTTGTACTTTTTGCTATTTGTGCAGTACATCTTGAAAACCTGACATTTCGAAAATTTGTTAATTAAGTTTATGTTGTTGAATAAGGATTTTTAAGGTTTGGTTAATAGACGCTATTTTGAAAAAAAATTTACAACATAATTTTTATTTAGGCATAAATCTTGGATCGTTACATCATTTTGGGAACTTTAGTGACTTTAGTTTACGACTAACTAAGTAATCTGAGCTTTAGTGCGGGATTCAAAAAGTATCCTCCTTTACGTGAATATCTTCCTAATTCCTATTACATTTACATCTTTATTGACAACCTGTCTAACCCTTTATAAGTCCAGTCAGATGTAAACGTAATCGGAAATCGTAACAGTAAGGTAACTTCCCTTTTATGTAATACGTGACGGGAGCTACGTTGTCCCAATCCCATAACAATTTCAAACACCCCGTAGAATTTGTTGAATCATGAAAAAAAATGTATTTCTCGCACATCATTGCATATATATTTGTTTTGCAGTAGGATTTGTAAATGAACGAAAGTTTGTATGCAATATAATAAGTACATAGATATGTAAGTTTGTTATTTTGTCACTGAAAAACAACTTGACAGATTAGTATGATAACATGGACCTAGAAAAAAAGGCGGTTGGAATCTTGCTAAGAAAGAATTGAAGCACCCTAATGGCGCGGCGGCATAACCATGTGTGACTTGTGTGAGTGTGAAATGGCTGACCGGCAGGCACACATTCACACCATAGTAAGCCGGCCGGTTCGTACGTATACGCGAGGTGGCTTACTACGGGTGCTTCACTTTTTAGTTTCAGTGATGGTGTCCGCCTTTTTTTCTAGGTCCATGTATGATAATATAACTTTACTAGAGAAACCCGCGCAACTTCGTGTGCGTTTATCCCGCTTTCCCGTGGGAATTTCAAAAAATCCTTTCATATCGGTTGCCTACATCATACACCACACTTTTCAGAACACACCCAAAAAGTTGTCTTAAGTATAGATATTTATTTTCTATTTTTATACTTCTCATTACAATCTTTGGTGTTTATGAAATAGGCTAGCCCGATCGGTGAAGAGCCACCCTTATACAGAATATTGACGTGAAGCAGCAATGCGTTTCGTTCGGGGAGTGAAATATCCGAAATTCTTGTTTGTCACCTTTGTGGTTTAAAAAAAATCTAACTCATTCCTTATACTATTTCTCGCTATATCCTGTTTTTTCCTGTTATAGGTCGGCAACGGGTTAGGGACCCTAGAATCTATGTGCTCCATAGTCGACGGTAATCACCTAATATCAAATGATCCCAGCTTGTTTTCCAACCACTTCCGTAAAAAAATGTAAATAGGTAATTCAATACCTACAACCTCAACCTACAACAACACTACGAAATAATAGAGCTAGTCGACTTAATGAGATATCCTATAAGTGAGAAAGAGACAATATCAATATGTATTATGTATGCCATTTAACCATTGACCAATTTAACTTGAACCCTGTCAAATATTACAAAATTTAATATTTAATTACTTACTATTGATTATCGATGAATTAGATTCAGTCCGCTTTAAACATAGTTAGAATTTTAGCTGTTTTTCCGATATCACAAACAGAATAAATAGACGATATTAAGATTGAATATTCACAATTTATAATTACATGACAGATGATACACTTCACTTCACCGATGTGTCAAAATGAAATGTCATTGAAATCAAAAGCACTAAGGAGTATGAGTATTGATATCAACTCGAAGAAAATTACCCACAAAATACATTTTTTTCAAGAATTTCAATAAAATAAGAATCACATCTTCCATCAATTCTCTTAAACAATTTTTATGCAAAATTTGAAGTAGATTGGACCAAGGAATCAAGTTGTCCCATAGTAACTTTACCCCCCTTTTTTACCCCCTTAGAGTTCGAATTTCGAAAAATCCTTTCTTATCGGACGCCTACGTCTTATAATAGTTCCACCTGCCAAGTTTCAGATTTTTACGATGAGCGGTTTAGGCTGTGCGTTGATTCTCAGTCAGTCAGTCAGTCAGTCAGTCAGTCAGTCAGGACAAAGCATTTTATATATATAGATAAAAGTTTACAATCGTATCCTACTATCCTAGTAATATTATAAAAGTGAAATTGATGTTTGTTGCTCTTTCACGCAAAAACTACTGAACGGATTTTAATGAAATTTGGTACACGGGTAGACTATAACCTGGAATAACACATAGGGTACTTTTTATCCCGAAATTCCCACGGGAACGGGAATAATAGGACTGCTCCGTATAAATGAATTGACGCAAACGAAGTTGCGCGGGTTTCATTAGTATTTTATAAAATGTAAAGTTACTTATAATATTCACTATCAAATAGACTATATTATAAATAAAAATGTACAAATTAATTAAGTTATCATATCAACCCATAATCATCCCACTGCTGGGATACGGGTTTCCCTTCAATCGAAGGTGATTAGAGCGTACTCTGCCACGCTGCTCCAATGTGGATTGGCAGAGGCCGGTGTTTTCAAACCGCCCTAAGGCCACCGACTTGTTAAGCCAAGTCGGTGTCTTATACCGATAACAGCCGGGACCGACGGCTTAACGTGCCCTCCGAAACACGGAGAAGCTCGAGATAACGAAGCCCATCCAAGCTGGCTAGGGTCGACGTCGCTTAACTGCGTGTTCTTAATAGAGTGCGACACACAGCGACGCCATCGAGCTCCTAATTAAGTTAAGCTCGCTAACTATGCTCGCATAGAATTGACTGACACTAACTAGGTGCCGTAACTATGAGTTTAGTTAGTTGTAACAGTGTGCCGATTCCTACCCAACTCTCTGTTCATTCGGCGAATGCTCCCCAAAAACTTTGCTATCGTAGCAGGTTGTATTTATTAGAATGTTACATAATTAGCAAAAGTTGCTAATGGACTTATTTCTTTTGCTCTAACCCCCGAAATATCTATAAGTGGTACTCACTATTTAGGAGCTCGATGGCGTCGCTGTGTGTCGCACTCTAATATGAACACGCAAGTTAAGCGACGTCGACCCTAGCCAGCGTTTGGATGGGCTTCGTTATCTCGAGCTTCTCCGTGCTACGGAGAGCACGTTAAGCCGTCGGTCTCGGCTGTTGTCGATGGATGACAGTTGTTAAGCCAAGTCGGTGGCCTTAAAAAAAGGCGGTTTGAAAACACCGGCCTCTGCCAATCCGCATTGGAGCAGCGTGGCAGAGTACGCTCTAATTACCTACGATTGAAGGGAGACCTGACCTGGTTGATATGATCTATATATATAAAATGCTTGGTCCTGACTGACTGACTGACTGACTGACTGACTGAGAATCAACGCACAGCCTAAACCGCTCATCGTAAAAATCTGAAATTTGGCAGGTAGAACTATTATAAGACGTAGGCGTCCGATAAGAAAGGATTTTTCGAAATTCGAACTCTAAGGGGGTAAAAAAGGGGGGTAAAGTTACTATGGGACAACTTGATTCCTTGGTCCAATCTACTTCAAATTTTGCATAAAAATTGTTTAAGAGAATTGATGGAAGATGTGATTCTTATTTTATTGAAATTCTTGAAAAAAATGTATTTTGTGGGTAGTTTTCTTCGAGTTGATATCAATACTCATACTCCTTAGTGCTTTTGATTTTAATTTTTTTTTTTTTGTTTTCTTCGCTCTAGGGCAGGCAAAGGGCTTTGAGCCCATACAGCCAAGTCATAAGTAAATTTATAAGTAATTCAAAGCAGCGCGTTCATGATATCCTGACATTCTTGACTCAGTATACAGTCTCTGAGTCAAGACGCCCCGAAGAAAGATGATAGCAAAATTTCTTCAGAAAATACGGATTTTGAAGTCAACACGATAATGCACTTTTAATAGGTTCCTGATCACAAACTTCAATCAATATGTACTATAACCAATGTTTGCTTCACATTACACTATCAATACTATGAATCAAACGCAGAAACACACAAAAATTAAATTTCTAATCACGAGTCCAAGTGGACGCTATTGTAGTTGGCGCCAAAATCCTTTTGATTTTAATTAAATTTCATTTTGACACATCCGTGAAGTGAAGTGTATCATCTGTCATGTAATTATAAATTGTGAATATTCAATCTTATTGACGTCTATTTATTCTGTTTGTGATATCGGAAAAACAGCTAAAATTCTAACTATGTTTATAGCGGACTGAATCATATTCATCAATAATAAATAGTAAGTAATTAAATATTAAATTTTATAATATTTGACAGGGTTCAAGTTAAATTGGTCAATGGTTAAATGGCATACATTTTGATATTGTCTCTTTCTCACTTATAGGAAATCTCATTACGTCGACTCGCTCTATTATTTCGTAGTGTTGTTGTAGGCTGAGGTTGTAGGTATTGAATTACCGATATACTTATACATTTTTTTTACGGAAGTGGTTGGAAAACAAGCTCAGGAATATGGATCATTTGATATTAGGTGATTACATAGATTCTAGGGTCCCTAACCCGTTGCCGACCTCCACCCAGGAGGTCCCGGTTCGATCCCCGGTCGGGTCATGATGAAACTGGATGGTCGCGGCTACCCTCGTTGATGGGTTCTGCGGCAATGGGTAGGCAATGGTCACCAGGAACCATATACCGGAAAGGAAAACGAGGTTTGCTTCTTTTAACATCAATGGACTGTATTTATTCTTGAGTACTATTTCTATCTTCATTTAAAACAATACTATTTCTTTCTTGGTAGTGTAGCTCGGTGTTGTTCACTCTCTGAAGAGCTGTGTTGGACTGTGACAGTACCGAGCTACCCTGACATATTTATAGCCAATATTTGGCCCTCATGCGGACCAATCGGAGGCGAGATAATTTTCGTGTAATTTGCGACAATTTCCGACGACATTTCGGGCAAAAAGTCACTATGCACATATCGCTTATCGCGCTCTACATTCTCCAATTAGTAACTTATAACTCCATATTCGTGGTTATTTTAACTAACTAACACGCTGTTTCCATATAAGCGATATATTAACAGTAACTACACAAAACTAATATCCGAAATAAACACGTAAATCTTAAATTATACATGCAAAACGTAAAAGTTGATACGAAATTGACCAATAACGTCGTATTCTTAACGTTTATAGCGCTAATGTTATTGATCACACATACTCTATGACGAAACCAACCTTTTACATATTAATTGTTAACTATCCGTACATATTCAAGACAGTAAACACACAAAACAATTGAAGATCATAAGCCAAAATTATTACCAATTTCATTTACTAGCGCCACGGCAAGATTTTACAACTCAGGTGGACGAATTCTCGTGGCGCTGCTTCAGGCAAAACTTTGCAACTAAAAGCCTCAACCTAAACGTGTATATCCAATCGTACACGTAAATAGTGCACGTAAATAGTGAAAATATCCATGTTACATCTAATTACGTAATCTAATTAGCTTATTCTAATGTAAAACAAAGGTATTTAAACTTAAACTAAATAATCACATAATTCCGATCATCAAAGTGTTCAATAAAACCGTAAAACTAGGGTAAAAACATAATTAAAACATAATCAATTTATTTATTTACAAAATCGGCTCGTGTCCGCAACACTCGTTACATATAAATTGCTTTGCCTTAAATGAGTGACGAATCAACGCACACTCTCTATTGGAACATGTATTCTTTGTATGACGTAGGCATTCGATACGAAAGGACTTTTCGAAATTCCCACGGGAACGCAGGATAAATGCTAACGAAAATGCGCGGGTTACGCTAGTCTACTTAAATTTTTGGATCGATTTTTATATAGATTTATTATAAGATTGGCAATGCAAAAGAGATAGATCATAGCATACGCGTTTGTTAGAGCGAGATAGATAGACGAGACCATTTTTCCTATACACGCTATGGGCTTGTATCGGCCTAACGTCAGTCATGTTAAAACAAATCCCACTTATATTTACAAAATTTATGATTTTTAAGTGTAGTTTTGGTGTTAATTAGACGTGATTAAATATGATTACCCCTGCAGTGCCTGGATGTAACTCAAACTAAAAGGAAAATCCACAAAATTATATATCTTGCTTGCACACATGTACATTCCACGCACACTAGTGTATTTTGTTTTTGGTCTCGCCTCAATCAAACAAAGCCGATCTATAGGTACGTTAGTATATACTAAATGATTTTTACTGAGAGAATCTTTTTATCAAAAAATTCTATGACACACGTATGTGAAGTAGTTTATAACTCACATACTAGTGTTTGTAACTTACTGTTTATTTTTTTTTGCAAAAAGAAACATTATAGTATTTTTATTTAGAGAATTTATGTATTTGAATAAAAATAGTTATTTGTTATGCAAGGCTGCAAAGTTGTTTTTTGGCGCGAACACTTCATTTGCTGCCGAGCGAAACACACAACTTTTCACCTTACTACAGCGAGGAAAATGCTAGGTGCAAGAAAAACGCAAATAATATATTAAATTAGTGTTAATTTCTTTTCATGCGGTGTGCTGGCCAGTTCGATTATTCTAAAAATAAGGTTGACGCACTGGCATGAAATAAGTATTAATGCATTTTCAGAGGACTGGCGGTATAAAAAAATAGGTTCGAATTTTAAAAATTCTTTCCACGCTAGGGCACAAAATGTACTTTTGCGCTCAGATTTCGAATGACAAACAGATTCTTTCCGAGCTTGTGAGGTGAAAAAATAATTATACATTGTCATCATTTCAGTGACAATGTTGTGTAAGTAAGCAATGTAATTCATCAGGAAACTGCCTTCAGGATCCCAAGGGATAAGACGGGTCGCGCGTGCTTACCACTGGGTAAATATGTATAATAAATAAATATTCTTGGACTTGACGGCGTTGTGTGATTCGTCCGCTTCGCGTAAGCGGGTACTTGATATTATGTTATAAAGATAAACTTTCTACACACAAAAAACTCAAACTAGAATACTTTTTTGCCACTTTCTGAAAAGCATTTTTAAAGTTAAAAATACATATTAAATGACAGCTGTCAGTGCTGTCACTGCCAAAATGAAGAAGAAAAAAGTAGCTTGAGACTTAATTATGTAAAATTACAGTTTTTAATTTAATTCCACTCCCTCTGAATGAGAATATTACGGATTACCTAAACGTAGTAGGCAGTGTAATCCATCAGGAAGCCGTGGAATCCCATGGGACGAGACGGGTCAGTGGGACGCGTCGTGTTTGCCACCGGCTAGATGAATGCCGTCTACTTTGTACAAGTCACAAAATGTATGTATCACGAAATCTAGGATTTTCTTGTTTTCCTACAATCAGATAAGTTCGATGTCATGAAGAAATATGGAAACTGAGATACTGGACAGTGACAGAAAAGGGATAGCTTCTGTGGTTTGATGACATCGGTACATACAGTAAAGAAAGGACTGGGCTGCCCCCCCCCCTACTTGAAAATTTGTAATTACAATGTGAATATTATTGAATAATAAATTTTCAAGGAAATTCCTTCACGCAATATTGAGAAATCTTTAATCATTTAAGTACACAGGAGGGGGGGGGGGGGGGGTCTGGCCATTCCTTTGTTAACTGTACTATTTGGCAGTATTGGTACCTACTTGTGAATTTTTGTTTGTGTCTATCAGATTTCAGTTAGTCATCTTATCAACATCAACCCATAATCATTCCATTGCAGTAGACGGGCCTCCTTTCAAACGAAGAGGATTAGAACATACTCTGCCACGCTGCTCCAATGCGGATCGGCAAAGGAGATAACGAAATCCATCCAAACACTGACTAGGGTCGAAATTGCTTAACTTGCGTGTTTGTTTAGAGTGCGGTGTGAAACGATGACGCCATCGAGCTCATCCGAGCGAGCGAAAATTGGAACTACGTATACGTATAGGGAAATAATTAAAACAAATTACTGTTCGTTCACATAAATATAATGCACGTAAGAATCGATCCCGCGAATCCCGCGATGACTGATGCCGAATATAACCACCAAACCGGTCGTCAATGTAATTAGATTCTTAATTATTTTTCTGTTGATGACAGGTAAAATTAGGAGCTTCGAACTTTCAACCCCTTTCTTTTTAATAAACATTGAAAAATGTCGGGATGAAATAGGGATGAAAGTAACGATAAATTAATTGTAAGCAGTCTTCCGCAACAAAAGATTTAATTAAACTAACTGGATAAACAATGGACCCGTTGGAAAATCATCGACCTTTAAGAAGTAACTTGACTCTTTTAACTCTACACTAGCGTTCTACTCCGAACGCGATCGGGTGAAAATTCAGACTTCCGTAGTCGGACTTACAACAAGCGTCAATGAAAAAAAATATCTTCCAAACAATACAAAAACAACTTATTATAATATAACTATGTATAAACCATGTGTTAAAATTGTTAAATGACAAGAAAAAACCGTAATCGGTTTTCATTCGCCATCGTAATCACTTTTACCGGTGGCCAAGGAAATGGCGAAAGAAAACCGGTTACGGTTTCCTTATTTCCGAAATGGTGGTAGATTATAATGTAGTTAATTTTTTTATGTCAATCTAATTACTTGTATACTTATACAAGTTGTAAATGAAAAGAAAAATTACAAATTTCTGAAAAGAAACATTATCATGCAATTAAAACTATGACAGTGAAATCACAATGTATTGTGAATGACTGGTGCCTAAACTAGGCAGACACCCGCATTTTAGGACACTATCAAGGCTAAGAACTCACGGAGCGATTTTGTACCGCGCCAGCCGCGGTGGCGGAACTGCGGTTTTATTTCTAAACTCACGAGACCGGTTATTTGCGCGGCGTCGCGGTTGAGATGATCGCCCGCAAGCCTGGCGGGCGATGATCGCAAGACGGACGGTTGCAAGACGGGCAGGTAACGATCAGTTGGCTACACAGAAGAATAAAAAAAAAGAAGACCCAAAAGGTTGTGGGTGCATCCACTGATTCAGGATAGAGATCGTTATGGATTATTTGTTACTCTTATTAGTGAATTAAAGAAGGACGAAGAAAAATTCTTTAATCGCGGACGCGCGGGTGCAAACCGCCGAGGCTGCGGGAACCGGGGCCCGCGCGATTCTGCGGGAATCGCAAACAACCGCGCACACTGCGAGCAAAAAAAGCGTCGTGAGATTTGCTTTAATTTTTACATATATATGTGCATTCTACAGAAGCTGCGGGCCCGCAATCGCGGCGGACGCGGGTGAAAATCGCTCCGTAAGTTCTTAGCGAGATCCGTAATCGCAACCCATTACAACTGAAAATCTATAGGACTCGTACTTGGAAACGCTCTACAAAAAACTGCGGTGTGAAACCCACATAATGTGCTGTAACCGCTTGGCTACATTAGCTGGCTACGGTAATAGTGTTAACGTGATAGTGCGGCACGGTAGATCGTTGCAACGCGTAGTATTGCTTATTCGCTCGAACTTTTCCAATACTTTTGATGGACAAGAACATTGAGTATGCAAGTGGCACCCGATGTTTAACGAGTTATTTTGTGTAGTATTAAATCAATATAGCTATGTCCGCACTGCGAAAAAAAATCGCCAAAGTGCCGATATATGTAGATGTAATGTGTTACAGAATAGTAAAAAAAATCGCGCGAAATTTCGCATTGCAGACAGAGCCTAAACCGCGCCAACGCGAAACAAACCAATCGTCCGATAAATGTAGCTAAAGCATTAAAATATGTATAAGAGCCAACACAGCGTATTTTAAACGTGCAGATGACGCGCGTTATCCATCGCGGAGTTTTACATCCTGAGGTCATCGCGGTCAATCGCGGAGTTTTACATCGTGAGGTCTAAACATATAAAGAGCTGTGGGGCAATTCACGTAACAAGAACCGATTCTAGTTCGATTCAACGACACTCGCTGTCTCACTCATACAAAATAGGAATTGAACTGACAGCGAGTGTCGTTGAATCGAACTAGAATCGGTTCTTGTTACGTAAATTGCCCCACTGAATGTAGCATGAAACGCGCGTCCCCTGCGCGTTTGAAATACGACGTGAGCTGTGGCTCACACGACGTAGTTTAAAAGCAATATTCTTCATTATAAATGTCACAACACAACACAGAAGTAAAGTACCAGCTTTACAAGCAACTCTCTGGGCTCGCGACAGATAACTTAACCCTCAGGCATGTGTGCTTGTTGAATAATTAACCCGTTCCAGTCGTAGGGTGGACTATTAAACCAGATCTACCCTTATTATTATGTGGGAAAATGTTTGCATCAACTTTTAACGACATGACTAACAAACCTTGTTCCAATGACAGATGTAATTACGAATTTATCGTTTAAATATTATCCTAATCCTAACTAATATTTTAAATGAGAAAATGAAAATTTTTACATATATTGTCAGGGGTACAGAGCCCAACTTATGCTACTTTTTATCACGTAAAATTCCAATGGGAAAATGTTTTTCTACTATAGAGGGCGCTGTATCGGCCAACAGATGGCGCCACGGGTTGTCTTGTTATCAAACGAGATCTATGTCATAAAATTAACCGCGAGCGAAACCGCGCGCAAAAGCTAGTAATATTTATAATTAAAATGCATATAGGTACATTTCCTAACATTATTCGAATCGTGTGGTTCGATTCCCCAGGGCAAACATGCGATGACATATTTATGATTGTTCTCAAGTCTGGGTCTTACATACTACAAGAACTATAATGTATAACAGAAAAGTATGATGAATAGTTTATAAATTTTTCACCTTACGCCAATGTGAATGTAGCGAAATGGCCAAGCCACATATTTTGATTAAGGTGTAGAGTTTGTGAAGTTGGGCCTTGTAGAGGTAGGGCGTGTAGTGTTAGAAGCTTGGCTCTACATGAGAACTGATAACTTTTTGACAGTGCGAGTCATATTTGGTCTCGTCTTGGCAACATTTTACATGAAAATGCTTTTGGTGGTTACTTTAATATCTAGAGATGTTATGTTATGCAAGAATAATATTATAGTAAAGTGTATGTAAATCCCCCAGATTGACCTAGTTATTGAGATTTTCTTTAATATTATAGTGTTTTTATTACGTAAATATTTTTATTTTATATTTTATCATTAATGAGGTACTTAATTCCATGGCTTAAAAATTACTTTCATTGCATCATATTTAAACTTTGAGCAATAAAAATATTTAAATGATTTCTCGAGAGGATAGGTAGAGAGATATAACAAAAAACCATTTAAAACGTAAAAAATATATTTTACTACTCCATTATAAAGACAATCATTTAATTTTACGACGCGCTAAACGATGACACACGTAAATCCGCACATTATTTGTTACAAATCGCTTATAAATGACATAACCTGTTTGCAACATAATAAAAAAAAAACCAATCAAACATATTGCAATCATACATAAGCGTAAACATGAAAAACACTAACACCACTTAAGCCATTAATAATCGGCTCGTAAAACGGGAAAATTCAATGGATATGCCATCGCCGGGCGGGTGGTTATACTTAAATAATTTTTATTCGTGTGATAAGGCGAGGGGCGGGCGGCGGCGGCAAGGCGGGCGCCGGGATGTCGCCCTAGTCACCGCCCGCCGTTCGAACAGCGAGGACGCTCGCTCATATCCGAACTGGGGCTAAAATTACACGCCTGTGCATACTATTCGCACTCCGTGACCCACTGTTAGTGCTTGTGTACCAGTGTTAGTGCTCCATCAGTGAAAACAGGCCGATATAACCTGTAAGTATTGCACATTATTCAAATCTTAATCTCTGAGACGTTACGGCCATTTCACACTCAACCTTGACTCAGTATTTTGGTTAGTAGTTAATTTTTTCACGTCTCCCATCATTATGAAATCCTAACGTTTATAAATAGATAGTATTTCATTAAGATAAATCATTGGTTGCTTCTGTTTAGATAAGATCTCAAATTAATATTCTGTTAGTGTAAAACAAGCACGGATTGATGTCAAGGCTTACCTTGTTATATTAATGACTAGGTGTTCCTTAGGCGGGGATTCTCGGCATATCATTAGTACGCTAAAAAAATATTTTATTAGGAAAACCAACTGCGTAATATACAAATATCCTTATCTATTATAACTTATTACTATGAGTAAAGCTAATTACACGGTTTCCCTTATTCAACCATTTGTGTAAGACGTGATACAAAACAATATTATGCTTAATTTTTATTTTTCTTTGCTATATATTTATCATCTAATATGCTTTCTGTTTAGAATTGGAACACTTCATTCAAATTGACTCATGCGCAAGGTTTCATTCAATAATTGAACATTTTGAACACTAGCGACATCTTTTGGTGTTATTGGAAAACGTTGGCGATTTTGGGGTTAACATTTATATGTATTTTATCCACACTCAAATGGGGAACATTTTTCCCGATCTTTGATGGATTTTTTTTGATAAGAAAATTAATATGAATATTTTAATATTAGAAATTAATAAAACCATAACAAATAAATTATTTTTTACATTGATTTTCAGAATAATATTCACATCATTACGTAAATTCAATAAATCAATTTAAATGTTAATGAATCGGAACTAAGTTTCTGTATTTTTGGTGTTGTAACTGGATCTTATTGCTTTTTCGACAAACATAGCTATTATGTTTGTCGAAAAAGCTAAGATCATGAAAGATGACTATGAATTCTGGATAAGGTAATTAACAACGATCGATGTTTTGAATTGTGGCAATGAGAAATCACGTCACAATTAGAATACCTACATTTTATGATGATGACAGGATTAATAGAAAAAAAAATATTTAGCGTCTCTTTACCCATGTCAAATAAAGTGTCAAAAAATCTATCTATAAAAATGCAGTACATGACAACCTCCGTGACGTGATGGTTGCCAGACCGCCGCCACACAGGAGGTCCCGGGTTCGAATCCTGGTCGGGTCATGAAGAAAAACGAACTTTTTCTTATTGGCCTCGGGTCTTGGATATTTAACTATAATATATACTATGTATTTGTTATAAAATATAGTATCGTTGAGTTAGTATACCATAACACAAGTTTCGTACTTACTTTGGGCTTTGGGGTACTAGCTCAATCTGTGTGATTTGTCCCTATATATTTATTTATTTATTATTTACAGTTTTTGTATAGTACTGTTCGTTAGCCTAGTCCTATTTGACAAACATTCCAATTGGTAGAGCCCTTTATGGGTTCCTTTACGCACGAGTGTTGAAAATCGCCCTTAACATTATAGGTGCCATTAATAGGTAGTTTTTGTACTGTGAATCTGTTCTTTTCAACCGACTTCAAAAAAAGGAGGAGGTTCTCAATTCGATCCGTATGTTTTTTTTTTCTATGTTTGTTACGCGATAACTCCGCCAATTATGAACCGATTTGAACAAATCTTTTTTCGGCTTATAGGTTTTAAATTTAATAATATTTGAAGTCGGTTTTATTTTTTTTTAAAAGTTAATTATTTGATAAACAGGCTAATTAGCGATAAATATATTATTGGGGCTTGAACGTGCCTTATTTGTTTTTACAACTGACTTTTCGAAAATATACAAGGATAATTGGTGCATTTGCACAAGTGTTGAAAATGTCCTTTAACATTACAGGTACCTATATTTTTCGTGCACATAATTATGACGCTTTATTTTAGCTGTTCAGCCTATCTCTTGATAACGGTGGATTGTTTCATAAATGATTACAAAAGATAACAGCCTGTCAGAATATCGAGCGTGGGATTAGTAATTAGTAAAAAGGTTTGATTTAAACATTTGGGTGAAATAAATATACCATCTATTTTGAATAATACTCGTTGTAAAACAGTATTAGAGCAGTATTAAAACTTGTTTGTTATTTTGCAAATTCTCAACTAAAAGGTTATTGTTATTATTACAAACTGATAAAGTTGCAGAATATACATATTAACTTCTATCTGCGGATTCGCTTGTCTTATTTTTGTGGCAATTTCGATCAAACTTTGCTTCTGTCTGAACAAACAACATTTTGATGGATAATCTTTGGCATTGAGTAATGTTTTGACTTTTTTTTTAAATATAATAGTATATTCCGTTGCACTATGCTTGGCACAAAGATCAAAACAATTGGTGGGTTAAAAAAAAATCGATATGAAATAAAAATTACAAATCACCACCCAATAAAGGGTTAAACAAAATAGGTGTATAAAAAGTGATTCTTTTTCTTTCTATAAATTATAATTGGACGAATTATAAGGATAGATTTAAATAAAAATCAATTTAACAGAGTATTTTATTTTTACACTAGGAAAATACACCATTCGAAATATTTTTACATTTTTTAAATTATAACATAGGTACTAGCAAAGCCCGCGTAACGTCGTCGTTTGCGTGTATTTATGCACAACAGCGCCATCTACTTTGTAAAGCGCCGTTTTTTTTTATACCACAAAGTTGTCAAACAAGCATACGGCACGCCTGATGGTAAGCATCATCGCAGCCTATAGACGTTTGCAATACCTACCGGGGGTATCACTCACGCGTTGCCAACCCTCCCAACCCCGCCAAGTGGAGCTCTGGAGACCTTACTCACCGTAGGAACACAACATGGCCGAGACCAATGCTATTTGGCTACGATCTTCTGTAAGGTGGAGGTCCTTCCCCAGACGGGCTGCTCCGATTTGAGAGGTTTATCCGCTGTGCCCTATCTCTCTCTAAAACTACCGTTGACTAACAGACTTTTGACTAAATCCTACGGGAATTGTACCTTTCGGGATAAAAAGTAAAGTTAAAGTAAAGTTAATCCAATGTATCAGGTACATACCACATATCATAAAAATTGGACCAGCTATTTGATGGAAGGAGTAACAAACATTTCACGTTCGCCTATATAATATACTAGCGAAACCCGCGCAACTTCGTTTGCGTGTATCCCGCTTTCCCGTGGGAATTTTGGAATGTATGATACTTTAAAACCTTCCCCTTGAATCACTCTATCAATTAAAAAAAACCGCATCAAAATCCGTTGCGTAGTTTTAAAGATTTAAGCATACAAAGGGACATAGGGACAGAAAAAGCGACTTTGTTTTATACTATGTAGTGAAGTTGGTTGGGATTCGACGTGAAAACCTTTGCTTACAGCATAAGTATCATAATAATTACTGAGACACAGAGAGAAGCTCGATGGCGCTGTGTGTCGCACTCTAATATGAACACGCAAGTTAAGCGACGTCGACCCTAGCCAGCGTTTGGATTAGTTTCGTTATCTCGAGCTTCTCCGTGCTTCGGAGGGCACGTTAAGCCGTCAGTCCCGGCTGTTGTCGATGGATGAATGATGAAAATTTGCATGCCATTAGGTTGAATATGGCTTGGCTACCTGTAGATTAACCACCTATGTATTATTTACCCATATTCGCAAATAAAGAATTTGATTGATTGATTGATTGATTGATGACAGTCGTTAAGCCAAGTCGGTGGCCTTAGGGCGGTTTGAAAACACCGGCCTCTGCCAATCCGCCTGAATCCGCATTGGAGCAGCGTGGCAGAGTACGCTCTAATCACCTTCGATTGAAGGGAGACCCGTATCCCAGCAGTGGGATGATTATGGGTTGTTATGATGATGATGATCATAATAATAAATATAAAAAAATAGTAATAGAGGAAGCGGTAAGCCTAAAGTTCATTATTTCAAAAATGATGACAAATGAATTTGTTCTCGTGTCCCCAAATTGTGGATTGGCAGCAAGATAAATGGATAGTCAGATATTAAATTACAAATATATTATGTGAAAATGTTTATACAAATCATATGAACGAAGTTATTTAACGTGAAATGTACGTAATTATTGTACATTTTATAGTATTGGAAAACGTAAGTACAAAATTAAATATTTATTTTAAAATTTAAATGGTTTAAAATTTTATTTATTATCGAAGCGAGAGACGTGCGTCTACAGTTTTTGACAAACAACACTTATGATAGAATTCGTCGTTGTTGTACTGTCGACGCACGAACAGCGACGATTTCAACGAAACCCATACCAACACTGGCGACTTTGCTTAATTGCGTTTGAAGTGCGACACACAGCGATCCATACTAATTATTAGAAACTAGCTTTTAGCTTTTCGCTCGCGTTAATTTTATGACATAAGTCTCGTTTGACAACAAAACAACCCATAGCGCGCCTTGTGGCGCCATCTGTTGGCCGATACAGCGCCCTCTATAGTAGAGAAAAAATATTTTCACAGTGGAACGACATACTTTCACGGGATAAAAAGCCTATGTTGGGCTCTGTACCCCTAACGATGTGTATGCAAATTTTCATAATGATCGGCTGCTTAGTCGAGCCGTGAAGGAATAACAAACAAACAAACTCACTTTCTCATTTATAATATTAGTAAGGGGAACGACATACTTTCACGGGATAAAAAGTAGCCCATGTTGGGCTCTGTACCCCTAGCAATATGTATGCAAATTTTCATAATGATGGTGAAGGAATAACAAGCAAACAAACAAACTCACTTTCTCATTTATAATATTAGTAAGGATGTGAGTGTGTTTTTCCTTCTTTCACATCGAAAACAATCAATTATAACTTTTTACGGCATTAATTTAAGGTCTTCTTCTAGACTCACTCACTTCTAGAGGTATTTCATTGACTGACACCACGAAGGATTGGCATCATGGTATGAATCGCGAAAGGACTCTTTTTGAATTGGCTGATTGATGGTGTAAATCAACTAACATACATTTTCACGTGGTCGATTGACACTACGGTGCGAATCACGGCAGGCATTTTTTCACTTATTCGATTGGAGCTAGAGTGACAATAAGCCACGTCTTATAAAGGTTTATAATAGGTAAAAAAGCATTGCCACACACACATTCATATCAACCCATAATCATCACATTGAATCCCCTTCGATTTAAGAAAATTAGAGCGTACTCTGCCACGCTGCTGCAATACAGATTGCCAGAGACACAACAACTCATTAGCAATTCGCCTTAAGAATACGAGCGGAGTCGCGGTTGATAGTTAAGCTATTATAATTGGATTAGGTGCCTTGTTTATTTAATCGAAAATGGCTTCAAAGAGAAGCATTTCAGTTATAAGTAATTTTCGATTGTAATCGCATAACATTAACTATTATACAATCCTATTCAGTAATTAAACCGAATTGATTGATTGTACGCGTTACCATGACGGTTTTACCATAGATATCAGAAAATATAGAGGCCAGAGGGCACAGAGATTTTATCCAGAGGCGCTCTGACAAATTGCAAACGTAATTTATCAAATTTAATAAAATATAGGTAAACTCAATTCATTTGCAACAAAGATTGCACAGTGAGATGCGCGTTTGCGGCTATACGGCTAAAAACCAATTCTAAACTACAGTATAGACCAGCTCGTTTATTTATTTATATAGAGGTAGGGCACAGCGGATAATCCGCTCAAATCGGAGCAGCCCGTCTGGGGAAGGACCTCCACCTTACAGAAGATCGTAGCCAAATAGCATTAGTCTCGGCCATGTTGTGTTCCTACGGTGAGTAAGGTCTCCAGAGCTCCACTTGGGGGAGTTGGCAACGCGTGAGTGATACCCCCGGTATTGCTTACGTCTATAGGCTACGGTGACGGCTTACCATCAGGCCGACCGTATGCTTGTTTGCCACCTGTGTGGTATAAAAAAAAAAAGAAACATGTGACACAAATTTTATTATCATATGCATAGAAGTAATATACATGCACTTTTTAAGGCATAGCAAATTGAGAATCAGTTATGACCTACGGAGCTGAAACCTGGACACTTACTTCCAAACTTGTGCGAAAACTTCAGGTAGCACAAAGAGCCACGGAGCGCTCAATGCTAGGTATCTCGCTCATAGACCGCATCCCAAACAAAAAGATACTTTCGAAAAAACCTTATCTCGGAATTCGTGCAGCAAGTATAAAATTTTCGAAAAAACCTTATCTCGGAAACCGTTCGCCTTCGACCCCCTGTTGATAGGGGCTAATTTGTTGCCATCGTGTACGTAGCCTTTTTGTTGCAAATGATCTCTACCACTTTTAAAAATCTTGACCGTTTGCCGGTCACCCTGTATAGGATTTGTATAGGATTTGGAAACGTTATTTAGTTAGCGACATGTTTCAGTCCAATTTTCGTTATATTCGACAATTACCTACCTTCTCATACTTTGCATGTTGGAGCGAGATAGAGCATACCCACGTTAACTTACTACGAGTTCGGCGAGAAAACACTATATTATACCCACAACAAAAGCAATCTAAATTAATGTATACTAAATTTTCAGAATGAAATTACATAGTAGACCTCATCCACGTACATACAACTGACTAACTATGATAAAATTAAGTTTATGTTTCGAGTTAACTGCATTTGCCGAACACGATGTACCTACAAAATATAACCAAGAAATACATAATAAAATGCTGTTATTAAATATTTTGAGATCTCTGGAGTTACAGAACCGGTTTTGAAATTATTTTACAAATGTCAAAAACATTTAATTCAGTAGATTCGCTGGTACTTAGACACGTCATTCATTACCAACAGAAAACCACGTTGTTATGTATTAATCCGGGCGAAGCCGCGGGCAACAGCTAGTCATGCAAAGAACATAATAGAGAAAAACAAACACGTTCGTGTGCACACAAATTTTAATATTGGATTTGCACAGGATTCGAACCCGCGGCTCTTGTGATAAAGCCGATCTACCATCGGGCTTGTCGAATATGAAATGAGGATTAACATCGAGAACCATTAATACATAATTAAGTACGCTTTTCAACCAAAATATTTATATAACAATACTAATTAATTGAGATTATGATAATTAATGATGACGAGAGCGGTGCCAGGACATTACCAGATCTATTAACCGACTGGTCCCCGGTTCAAATCCAATTATGTCCCACTAATGCGAAAATTTTATTGGGACGGACGGATATACGGACGGAAGTGTGGATATTTGTAAAGCGCATTATACAGCAAAGACCCGCCAACCTAATTTTTTGTCGGGGTCTAGTTGGCGGCTTGAAGTCGGAAAATTTTGTCGACAGCATGTCGGCGGCTCGATATATGGAACTTATTTGGAAATTACTGATTGCAGCTTCTGTTATATAATTGTAGGCAGGTCGGCGGCTTTGGCTTTGGTGTGTATTGCTCTTTATACACTTTTACGCACTATAACGTCAACTTTAAAATTCCGTATATATTCATTCCTGGAAGGGAAACAATTGCGGACAGCGTCAGTTAGTAGGTACATTGAATTTATGTTTTTGGATTTATCTATACTTCTATACTAATATTATAAAGAGGTAAAGTTTGTGTATTTGTTAAATAGTAAGGGGTAATCTCGGGATCTACTGAACCGATTTTAAAAATTCTTTCACCAATAGAAAGCCACATTATTGCTGAGTGTCATAGGTTATATAAAAACCAAAAAATAAAAAGGCTTTTAACATTATGCCCAACGAAGTGGGCACGGGTCAGCTAGTTATAAATAAATGAAAAATATATTAGCAACCAGTCTGGCAGTCTGGCGGCCAGCAGGGCTATATAGGCCACCAAACCAATGGCCGGTGGTGGATGGTTACTAAGGACGACCTAAAAGTCGCACTAAGCCGTAGGGGAGGCCTATATTCATCAGTGGACTTGTCGCTAATGATGAAGAAAATGAATGTTATTTATATTTGTTTTTGTAATATATTTAAGACCACACAGTAATTCTCGTCTTATCCAAAGTGGCATCAAGCACCCTCGAAGTATAGGATCTCACATGGATCCACTATCTGGTGGAGATCAAACGAAAGGGCGGAGGGCCGAAAGAGGAGCGTGTAGATAAACACGGTTACGTAAATCCGCGTTATTGATGACTTAACCCACAGATATACTACGTAAAAGAGTACCATCCTACTAATATTATAAAGGCCAAAGTTATGTGTATGTTTGTTATTCACACTTACTAGCTCAATTTTTATGATATGTGGTATGTATGTAGCTGTTACCTTGGATTAACACATAGCGTACTTTTTATCCCGAATAGTACAAGATTCCCGTAGGATTTATTTAAAAGTCTGATAAAGATGGCGCTACTGTGCATAAATAATAATTTTCTAATTTCAAATTGTTTTTATTCTATTGTCGATTTTATGAACTTTAAATTCTAATTCGGATTTTGCTGTATATTATGTGTATATTAATGCATGCTGATTATTTATTACCTTTTAAATATTCACATGCCAATTTTGGCGGAATATGTGGACATAGGAATAGAATAAGATCTCTTTGTAAAAAAACCATATTCTCTGTGAATAAATTTCATTTCATTTCATTTCAATAACGCAAACGAAGTTGCGGGTTTCACTAGTAGTATTATAAATGCAAAAGTGTGTTTGGAAGAAAACGTGACGTTTCACGTTGAAAAGTAACGAATGGCATGACGTATGGGTGTTTGTTAAGGCTTGACAGATTTGCTTTTTAACTCATAAGATAGTTTTTAGAATCGCTGCTATCAGCTACTAATAAATGTATGTATTTTGGAAATCTAAGTATACCTACGGTAGTTGGTCAATGTCTAAAACGGAAATTACTCGCTTCGCCGACGAGGTAGTCTTCCGACCGCGGATGACAACCTGTCTCCACACTATATCCGATCCCATGTCTAGAATTGTAGGTTTCTTGGTAAATCTAGATCTATTTTAATTCTAGTACCTGTCAATGACACAGAGTCTTATAAAATAATAATGTAAATTACCTTATTTCTTTGTACAATTTTTTTTTCAATTGTAATAGCGGCCACAGAAAGGTATCTGAGAAAAATTCGACTGTCTAGATGGATAGATATATAATATTATTTGCAAATCAGTGTCAAACTAAAAATATTTTTTTTTCTTTCGTTTGGCAATCGGACTTCAGACGCAGATTCCATTTTGCCATCTTCAAGTAATACTTGTGTAAGTAAATTCAAAGCAGATTATTCATGCTATCTCGACTCAGTATAGTCTCTGAGTCAAGACGCTCCGAAGAAAGATGATAGCAAAATTTCTTCAAAAAAGTCGGATTTTGAAGTCGACACGATAATGCATTTTTAAAAGTTACAGCAAATTACTTTTTAACCAATGTTTGCTTCACACTATAAATACTATGAATCAAACGTTGAAACACACAGAAATTAATTTTCTAATCACGAGCCCAAGTGGACGCTATCTTAGTATCGTAGGAATTAAACTAATAAAACTTAAATTCCTTTGATCTGTTTTTGACTGGCATAGTCCAAAAAAGATTTGATATGTACAAATGTAATATGTGGGTGGCGTAGACACAAACATTTATTAGAATGTGGGACTGAGGGTGCGATGCAATTAATTTTATTTTTGTGTTAATTAAGGAACTGATCAATCAGATCAGAAAATAGGGACATTAAACACAATTTTTTTTATTTTTTTTTTTTATTTATTTATTTTTTTTTTTTATTATTATTTTATTAGACACAATCTTAAAGAGTTTATGGTTAAAGAATATTTTATTTTTAAAAAGATTTACCAACTGAGAAACTTACGATGAGACGGCTCTTTTTCTTCTCCTTTCTTTACTTCCCCAGTCGAGCTTTAGTGACGCCCTAGGCCGATGTGCGAGTCCCTCACTAGGGCAGACATAATAAATTCTAAGCGGCCATCCAGCTCCCGCAACTGCCTGGCATAATAGAATAAGTGCGCAGCGGTCTGGCTAAATATATGCAATTTTATTTATTATTTTGTCACCATTTGGTATTTATAGTAGAGCTAGTGAAACCCGCGCAACTTCGTTTGCGTATATTTATTTATGCATAGCAGCGCCACCTATATCAGACTTTTGATCAAATCCTACGGGAATCGCGTACTTTTCGGGATAAAAAGTACACTGTGTCTTAAACCATGGTATCAGCTACCAAATATCATAAATATTGGCCCAGCAATTTGAGCGTGAAGAAGTAACAAGCATACACATAACTATAATATTAGTAGGATAAGAGCCCAGCGGTCTGCTGGCTAAACAAAACAAAAAAAACATTTTTTTTGTCATCCGATTTAATTCCAGAATCGAACCCAAACCCAAAGTAATCAGTATGCTCGCTACCATCTAAGCGATAATAACAATGTAAATATATAATTTCTAGTCTAAGTTCTTAGCATTATTCTCACGTATTTTGTGTCAACAAAAAGGTTGGCATAATTCATTATAGAGCCACGGCTTTCTTTAAATATTCTAAATAGGGGTCTAATCCCGTATTGTGCGAAGTACGAGTGACACGTTTCAGCAAAACTTTTGTAATTGTGCTACATTTGAATAATTGTTTCGACGCTGGTATATACTTACCTAAACAAGAGTAATGTTTGAGACACACAGAGTGGTAGTGGGACGAGCGCGGGTCGGAATATTTTTTCATAAATTTAAGGTTTTAAGGTTTAAAGAATTTATTCTCAAAAAAGATTACAAAATTAATCCACTTACATGAGAACAGAAAATTACTTATTATAAGCTAAGTCTAGTTCACACTTCTACGATAATTTAATAATTTTCAAAAATATATTTAGTTAGCTGTGACTTGAAGCTCCTTATAGAGTCCGCATCTTTAATTTGGGAAGGTAATTTATTGTAAAATAGTGCTCCCTCAAAGGTGATACTTCTTTTTCCTAAGTTACTGCGTTTCTTAGGTAATACAAGCAAATTGGGTCGGCGAAGACTGCGTTTTGTAATTTGTGATTTTTTTGTGAAGGACAAATTGGTTTGGATGGTTTTACTTATGATCTTCCTAATCAAGGTACAAGTGCTGTATACATAAACTTGTCGAATGTTCATTATTTTTGTGTCTTTGTAAATTTTGTTAGTCGATGTTCGATATGGGTAACCGAAAAGTGCTTTTATAGCTTTATTTTGGGACCTTTGCAGTTCCTGTAATCTTGTCTTAGCAGCGCTGCCCCATATTTCTATCAAATATAATAAATGTGATTTGACAAGCGAATTGTAAATGTTGAATCGAATCTTTCCAGGTATGCATTGATTAACATTGCGTATAGAACCTATAACGACGATAATTTGTTTTTTATATATTCTAATTGTTTGTTCCATGTTAAATAACTATCCATTCTGAGACCAAGGTATTTTTCGCATGTCTTTTGTTCGAGTGGGATGTTGTCAATTGTTAGAGGATCTTAGGAAGATTTTTTTTTTATTTTTAGACTTGAAGATGATATAGCATGTTTTGGAAATATTAATTGTTAATAAATTGTACTGGAACATAAATTTCGTTTTGATATTGAAGCGCTTTTCAATTTCTACTGGATTGGATGGTGGCGAGTTGATCTTGGTTCGGGCGCGGATGGGAGCACCAATTTAGGGCCAGAACGCATGTGGTTTTCTATCATTCGATAGTTCATCTTGCTCACTCCCATATAACATATCTCAATCACATATTCAAACTATTTTAAATCTTCATTATTTTTTAACATGATCTAAAATTGCAGTTTTTTTTGTGTTGCGGTTTTAAATTTGTACCATTTTGAAAGAGCAAGTACTAAGTTTTTTACCAGTCTTCTTAGTACAAATCTACCGTCTGAACTGGTGGTAGGAAAAAAATGTGACGATTCGAAAGAGCTTGTATTAGGCCTATTTGTATGAAAATATTTGACTTTGAATCACAAATGCGCTCAGCGAGACCCTTATACTCGAATGAAGCCGCTGCCTTGCTGTCCTCTTTGTGTCTCTGGCATAAGAGTATCTAATTTTAATTAAGTACATATTTCCGTAACATTGTTCGTTCTAGCATAATGCCATTTCCTTTCATTAGGATTAGGCCGGGCTTACCTAAGCCTCTAGACCTCCATAACTAGAGGGGATAAGATCTTTTTTGTTTTAGGTTTATTTAATGATAATATTATTAAATTCTTTTAAATCTATATTATGAAAAAAAGAAAGATAAAAATTCTATCATTATTCTTCATAATATTATGAAAAAAGTTTGAATTTATTCAGTACAGCAAAGACTTTATAGACAGAATTGCTTTGGATGGCACGTTAAGCCATCGGCATCCATGGCTGTAATCGAGGGATGACAGGCGGTGGCCTTCAGGTGGCTTGAAAACACTGGTCTCCCCCCTCCGCAAGCTGCATGGCCAAGTAGGTACTTCGATTGAATAAAGACCTGTATGACCTGTATCCCTATAGTATGATGATATGGCGATGATTCTTCATTTCTCAAATCAAATTCTCACACTACTGGCAAAGATGTTCAGCGAGTCAGAATGGCATTGTACGTGGCCTTCCACAAATCTGTTAAGGTAGAGTCAGTTGGAGAACATGGACAGGAGACGGCCATCGAGTACGCATCTCTTTTGATGGCTCATCATCTGCGACGCACCATTTATGATGATGAAATGATTTAAAAAAATCTTATTAATCAAAATTTTAAAAGGGACCGCTAAACCCCAATCGGGGTGTTACGGGGACATAATCCTGTGTCCCGCCACTTCCACTCAACTTTGCGTTCAATTAGTCGATTGTTCTATGGCCCCGATTTCAATTACTACACGGATTAAAAGGAATTATACTTAGTCCGTCGTGTTATAAGGTTTAGTGTCGAAACACACTATGCCGGAATGCGATGCGACAGAAGTTCGGTGCTATTAACACCTGAAATTCAACTTATTTCTGTATGAGTTGCAGGCGTCTATAGGCTACAGTGACTGTTTACCATCAGGCGGGTCGTATGACTGTTTACCACCTTATATAAAAAAATACTAGCAACACATTTACAGAAGATCTTACAGAAGATCGAAGCCAAATAGCATGGTCTCGGCCATGTTGTTACGGTGAGTGAGGTCTCCAGAGTTACACTTATGGCAACGCGTGAGTGATACCCACGGTATTTCAAGCGTCTATAGGCTACGCTGACGGCTTACCATCAGGCCGGCCGTAAGCTTGTTTGTCACCTTTGTGGTATAAAAAAAAAATTACTTACCGAAATTAATTCGTGTTATGGCGCACTGGCATACTTCATCACGTTAACGTTAATTACTTGAGTATTGTGTGATAACTTGCTGAGCCTTTTTTTTTACATATGATTAGATGCTGTACGCGGCTTTTTGTCGTTTTTAAAATATACCACTAAACAATAACGTTGTATTCTATTGGTAAAAGAATTTTCAAAATCGGTTCAGTACATCCAGAGATTGTCTCCTACAATCTTACACTCAAAAACTTCTCTTTATAATACTCTCTTTCTCTCATATGAAAAAAAAACACGTCCCCATATCTTTATGTTTGTCCAAAATAAACATAATCAAACGCGGGTTCGATTCTGATTAATATTTTTATGGTCTGTCAATGTTTATTTTGATTGTTGGTATAGAGAAATTATATGAACCATCATAATCACTGGATCTCATTCCCTTCTTTGTAGCAGACAACGCATTTTTTTTTATTTTTTTTTATTAATTGATAATTTCAGTTCGGGTGTACTGACACCCTTTACTGAGACACCGGACTGTTGCGGGAGCGTAGGGCTCTCACCGCCAAAAATTTTACAGTGTCTGCCTAGGGGCGCCCCAGAGGGGGGCTCGAACCTCGGCCTATGGCGACACTGGGGGAAGGCGAACGGATTGGGGGCAACGCATTGGTAGCGTCTCTGGTATTTATAGGTGTATATGCGTGTATTTATGCACAGCAGCGCCATCTATTTTGTAAAGCACCGTTGACTATCAGACTTTTGACCAAATCCTTACGGAAATTACGTACGTACTTTTCGGGATAAGTAAAGTTTATTAGCGACATATGATAAAAATTGGCCCAGCCATTTGGGCGTGAAGAACAATACATACCTTTTTTTTTGTTTATAGTCAGGAAAATGACTCACAAAATTTCGCCTTTATAATATTAGTGGGTGGAAAAGTCCCAGGCCAGCAGGTCTTCCCGGTGCAGGTCCAGCTCAG
The DNA here is from genome assembly GCA_905163395.2 of Endotricha flammealis. Taxonomy (NCBI): domain Eukaryota; kingdom Metazoa; phylum Arthropoda; class Insecta; order Lepidoptera; family Pyralidae; genus Endotricha; species Endotricha flammealis. Next base: position 4,269,453 of record LR990870.1, on the reverse strand, counting down.
GGTGTGGTCACCAAATAAAAAGTAAACTCTTAACATCACCACCCACCATGAACAGCATGTTCATTATAACTAAAAACAATTAATTAGTGGGATGGGACGTTCACAGGCGGCGGCAACCATCATCATCAGGTGGCACGCGTACTTGTCTGCCTGCGGTATATAATAAGTATTTAAGTCCAACGGCATGGTAGGTCTCTACAATCAATTTAATTTCTCTCAAAATGTCTGCTGCATAATTGTATTGAGAAACAAAAGGGCCTCGCGACAGCTTCAGCCTTATCGCCGACAAAAGTCGCCATCTGTTCCCATCGAAAATGTCGCGTCTTATTACATTCATCATTTATTATTCCGAAATTGTTTGACCTAGAAGCGAATCTAAAAATCTAGAGAGTACATTTCTTTACAGATTAAAAATGTTTACTATACTGAACGCCAAATCTCCTGGCGTGTGCAATCATAAAACGAAGTTCGAAACTCATGCTTATTATTTAGTGCAGTGGTGCATAACGACAATGGATTTTCAATTGTTTAATAAACTGTTAGCCATTAATGAAGTCAGTATGTTCTTCTATTGTGTATGTCACAAGCAAGCAATCGAGCCACCCAATGCAAATGGTTACCGCCGCCATAAATGACACTAGAGTCGTTACTAATGCGTTGACCGCTACCTTCCTGCGACTTTTCTTAGGTTGTCCGTGTCCGTGACCGTCCTGCGCTGCACTCCCGGTACGCGGTCGCCATTCTAGCACCTTTCTGCCCCACCGGCCATTGGTTCTGCGCTATATCTGCCCACTGCCACTTCAGCTTGCTGATTGAGCTATGTCGGAAAAGTTTTGGTCTTCCTGATATCTTGACGAACTCCAAAATGCATTGCTACTTCACGCCGGTTTTTTGTGAGAAATTACATACATGCTCAACCACTCTAAAAATAATGCAGTTACTTAACAAAAATAAATCTTGAATCTGTATTATAGATATCTTGGACTACGTAATCAGATGCGATGCCATGTGACCAAATTATTGATCTGGGCGTCTGTCTGTTAATTTCTATAAACACGTGTCTGGGAGACAATCTATGGAGCGACGACACCACGACACGTGTTTTATTAAGAAATCGTTACATAGACGTAATTTTATATAGATAACGCCAATATCTTCATCGATATGATGAACACCAATTAAACAATTTTTATTTTTCACTGGTCTACTAAATAATATCCGTTTACTAATAAGTGTTGTATAACGAGTATATAATTCACTGTTTTGTCAATGTATTTTTTTATTAATTTAATTAGAAAGATAGAGAATATTATCCGCGAGGTAATTAATTACATTATAACCTTATTTATGTTTCAATTTTCTGTCTCTCGCGTTGCTAAGGAGAGAAATCGTCTCAACTTCTATACAATCGAATTTATTATTGATTTTTGTTGTGACCTACATTGTTTATTGAGAGTCTATATAGTTGCTGTAAAAATAGCTATACAGTGTACAGGAGACCCAGAAGTAGGAACGAAACTTTGTCATGTTTCTGTGCGAGGAGAAAACGGAGAAAGCCGTCTAAGCGATCACCACGGCTAGAAAAACCATCTCTACCCAGAATAGAGTCGTTAAAGAATGATTTATCTCCCATCCTGACGAAGTTATGATACGTGAAGAGCACGCTCGAGTACTTTGCGTCATCTGTTTAGATTTATGTCTATGTGAAGTCGTCAGCCCGTCGCGATGCTTAGACATTTATTTTTGTTTTACACGAATATAAATTTGTGAGTGCTCATATATTTTAGGGGTTTTGTGCACCCGTACATCATAAAAGGGTTACTTTAAATTTGTACATGCCTCGTATTGTGTGTTTTATTTCACAAATGGTTGAAATGTTACAGCTTTTTCTACGGTTGACAATAAAATTATTCTTTTTAAAGCCCTTCGCTGACGGAGATATAAACTGTATAATAAATCAATGATGGATGAGTATTGTAGTTGTACACAGTCAGTGGTATGGCTGAGACCTGACATCCTAGGTCTTTTTTTTGTATAAGGTATTTAGGCATCAGATTAGAAAGGCTTTTCCGAAATACTCATAGGAAAGCGGGATTACATGCAAACGAAGTTGCGCGGGTTTCGCTTGTAGTAATATTACAAAGAGGAAAGATTTGTATATTTGTTTATTTGTTTGTAACGAATAAACTCAAAAACGACTACACTGATCACAAAAATTATTTTACCGTTGGATAGCTACACTACTAGTGCATAGTGTTATATATCGGGGAAAGTTCCCCGAGTAACATAGAGCTATATTTGATTTATTTTTAAAATAGGGACCTTACTAAAACACGGGCGAAGCGGGGCGGGGTGCTAGTAACAAATAAAATACTACAAAATAAACTTTTCCGAGTGAAATATTCTCAAACGTGATTGGCTGGAAGCACGCCCAAACAATAATATCGTAAAAAAAGAAAACAAAAGTCGGTGGAGTTCGAAATTTGAATTGTTGAAAAAATGTAATTTACTCTTGTTTCAAAGTGGTATGAGGAAACAAAGGCCGTTAAAAAGGGTGACTTGGGATTTGCCATCATGGCTCTCTAAGTAATGATTTTTATATCCAAAGGACCGATAAGACGTTAAAAATCATGTCATTAAAATGTCGAAAGTTAAATACCTTTTCAATTAATAATAATAATAATAAATATTTAGATTACAATTTGGTCCACTCAACTGGGGCCCACCCCGACTTTGCTCGGATTTAGTAGGATTCGTTTTTTTTTAAAAGTCTACGTAGGTTGTTCCAAAAGTTTTGCAGTTCTGGCATCTGCTAAATGTCTGAATTATGAAAGCTATATAATTTATATGCTAAAAATCTCATTTAATTATTGGACTACTTTTTGGCTTGAAAACTCTTTTTTTATCACACGTTGAAGGCGCCTGTCCTATTCAAAAATGTTAGATTTGATTTCAAAATAAATTTTTGAGAGCCCATGAAAGTTGTGCATGTCACAAAAAATACCGTGGCAACCATACCTTCGGACAAGTAAATGGTCGTCATGGTCTCAAAAATAGTTAGAATGTATAAAAGTTAATTTCAAATGTAACAGAGAATAGTTAAGACTGTAAATATGTAACTTTAATTATAAGTATTTATAAAGGAAACAGAACTTACGGTGCGACCCACGTAATAATAAGTGTATGTCACCCGGAAATAATGCAGATTCCCAAACGGTTTTGCCGATCTAGGTGGACAAAAAGGGTTACTGCAATTCTATATTAAAACTAGCAAAAGCGATATCAGACAATCCCGAGGTCATGATTCTGGTGATAATTTTGTGTAAGTACCCTCCAATAAATTAATAAATAATTTTAAAGTGTCATTATGGGTGAAATACACAAAGAAATTATTCACTTTTCTGCACTTGGTGTGTCGCCATTTCAAAGTGTTCATAAAATTAATTATAATAAATTTAGTGATGGATCGTGAAGTTGATGGTAAGGACTACTATTTCTATTCATTTACATTGCAAATATCTTTACGGTTGCCAAAAAAATAGGAGTCTGATGTGATGGATATTACATTTTTAATACGAACTTTGTGTTTTTTGGACCAGGAACTACATGTACTTTGTTGTACCATGGCTGCAATTTTTTTATGTAGTAGTCTCATTCATATACTATTACTCAAAGTAAATTACAAAGTGCGGACTGGTGCGGAACCTTCCCAATATTTTAAGTTAAGCTGATGCTAAGAATTTTTTTCAGAAATTTATTTATATCCAGAAGGGAGTTTTATGAACAATGGATAAAATCTACTAAAAATGAAAAAAATACGCGGTTATTTAAATATATTTTGATGAAATACGATTACGACGTAACAGAGGAGTCGAAAAGAAATATTAAAATGAACATTTCCCGAATTTGTCAACAATTGGCTGAAAAGTGGCTGGCATGCGGAAGAACAACAGAGCGTTTTGAGAAAATGTCAGGGTATTGAGTGGATGAGTGGTCAAGACTTTAAATTTGCTGTGACTTATTACCTGCAACCGTCTACCTCATCCTTAGCAAGTGAGCCTACCCCAAGTCCTGGTCGCCCAAAGATTCAGTTCGATCAAGCATCTATTAAAATTAAACGAAGACGGGTGGCCGATTTGGTTCAATCCCGTAACGCAGATGAATTGGGAGTGGCTGCCCAAATATTCACAAGAAGAAGAAGAAGGTAGTCGTGATGTAGCGGATGTTATTAAGTTTGTTACCGAAAACCATGAAAAAGCCAATGCCAGAAGACGATTCTGCTGATAGTGATGATGGCAGTAGTGAAAGCGAATAACTATCTTTTGTTTGAGAGAATGCGATTATTTTTTATAGTCACCCTATTTTTTAACTTTTCTTTTGGTTACTTGTCTCGGAGTAAAAAAAATGCAAATGTGGGTAGGCAAAATTTTTTAATATTTGTAGTCTGTCAGTCTTTAGCTAGCTGGTAATTCCTTGGCTAGTTAAGTTAACCCTTTTCAGTGAATATTAATTTACTTATTATTATTTAATTAAAAAAATCTAGTGATGGATGATGAATCTCCTCCGTCTTCACCGAGTATTATACCTGGTTTATCTCGTGAGAAGAAGAGGAAGTTGTCTTTACATGAAGAAAAGTCAAAACCAGATACAGGGAGGAAAAAGGCGACGAACACAGCCGAAAGTTTGATGATATGTACCTTACAGACATGCGTTTTATATAGGTTTCATTTAAAAATAGTTTATTTAAAAAAAAGGCACAGATTTGAAAATTTCCTACGTGCCGATAACCCTAATTCCAGAACAACAGTTCATTTGATAAGATAACTACACGGACGGGTACTACTACGCTACGGACAGGCTGTAGGTACCTAGCTTAGCCCTTGCCTAGCCCACGATACACACATACCTACCTATTAATAGTAATTCTGATTATCATTTAAAAAATCTAGCAAACATGAAGTAGGTACGCCAGGAACTTACACAACACACGATGCTCGATGTATCTGAGCGCATCTCTCTCATGCGACTCATGCGACACAACACTCAAAACCACTAAACAACATTTAAAACACTAAACATCACTTAAAACACCAATACCATTTAATAAATAATAGAAACTTTCACAATTTACTTCTAGCATGTACCTATTGACAATAGGATATTTTTGTATCACTATGGTAACCGTGACAATTACCATGTACCAAAGGCAAATAAACTTTTCATTCATTCATCCGTTCATTCAATTAATTCAGGGCTGGATTCGGTAAGTCTGATTATTGGCGTATTTGTTTTAACATAGGTACTCTCTTCGCTAAAAAGAATAAGTAATTACGAATAGTTTTTATTAGGCCGTAGGTACCTAGCGCTCACCCCCTTACAGCCGATGCTCAATGTGTCCGCCGCGTCTTATGCGACACAGTCGGATACGCTGCTTGGTATGACGGTGCACACGCGCAAGCAACTGTGTCTCCACATTTTGCTGGCGGAGTTCAGCAAACGCCTGTTCAATTCTGTGCACCATTTGCTCTCGCGTTTCGTAACATTCATCCCGGTACACTCGGTCTTTGAGAGTGCCCCACAAAAAAAAGTCGAGAGGCGTGAGGTCTGGTGAGCGCGGCGGCCATCTGTTCGGCCCGTATCGCCCGATCCATTGTTGGCCGAATAGTTCGTTTAGAGCTTCGCGCACTTCCACAACCGAATGAGCTGGAGCCCCATCCTGTTGAAACCACGCAGCACGTCGTTCCTCTGACGGTAATTGGTCCAGGTATGGCGACACCACGTTTCTAAGTAGCTCATGGTATCCATGTCGATTCAAAGTGGGTGGTAAAAAAATTGGTCCAATTATGGTGTCGCCATGAATCGCGGCCCACACGTTAATCGACCACCTCTGTTGGTGCGCTGTCTGTCGGAAAATGCGGGGATTTTCCTCCGCCCAAACGTGCTCGTTTCGACGGTTCCATAAACCATTCCGCGTAAATGTCGCCTCGTCGCTCCAAATGATTTGCTGCACGAAACGAGGATTCTCGCGGATGCCGTCGTCCAGCCAACGGCAGTATGCTGCTCGCACCGCCAAATCCCTCGGCAGCATTGCCTGCACTTTTTGGATGCGGTATGGATGGCGCCTGTTTAGTTTTAAAACGTCCAAAACCAACATGTGGCCAACGCCGAAACGGCGCCCGGCCTGCCGAGAACTTGCTCGGGGGTTCTGGTCAAAGAAACTTAAAATGTTCTCCTCAAGCCGCACAGGCACACGTCTAGACCCGCCACCACGATGGTCATCCATCGATGTCCGTGGAACGATCGGACGATTCTCCTGTACCCGGTAAAGGGCGTTGGTAACTACGCGAGGATTTACCGGATGCGGCGGAGGAAAACGCTCTCGGTACAACCGCAAAGCTGCCCTTGCGTTGTACTCGGACTCTACGTACAGCATTTTTAAGTTTAAATAATCTCGCGCTTGTAACGACATTTAGTTTTTTTGCTACACGTCACTGTTGACAACACTATGATTACCGTGACAATTGTAGAAAAAAAGCATTTCTTCGTAACAAAAAAAATTCGAATCGAGTTCGAAATTCAAGACGTACATACCTTTTTTTAGTGTCATAAAGGCCATTAAGGAGTACCTACTAAAACAAATAAAATAATAAATACGTTATCACTAAGGAATGATAGTATGAGTTGCTGGCGGTACAATTAACAAAAAAACACATGTTTTATTCCAATCACTACGGCATAAAGGAATGAAAAGCCTTAAAGGTCGTTATTAGGCTACGCTACCAACATCTAAGATTAAAAAGTTATGAAATCAATGTTATGGTTATGTTTACTTATGGTTAAAAATAATCGTGGTCAGGTCAATGACCGATTTAAAAAAAACGACCTTAATACATCCCCGTTGCTGCGTTCACAGCTGATTTTAGGGATGAAATCACACAGTTTTACAACTAATGTTTGTTAGTCAATTACTCCGAAACTATCATACTTAGACAAAAGATCTTTCACCAGCATAAAGCAGATGTATAAACCTCTTAAGAAATTTCGGGAGTGTCGGTCGCCCTCAGGGCACCCTGTATATATTATAAAATATTTAAAACTATCTTTCTGTATTTGTATTCACTCACCTTTATTTATTTGCAATTGCCATGAAGTTAGTCTTTGTTTTTCTTAGAAAATAGAGGTATTTTAAGCTGGCCTCTTATCAAAAGTAAATCTTTCTAACCAAGTGTCAAATTATACTGGTTTTTTTGAATTATAGGGTTAAATGTACCAAAAATAAATGCAATTATTACTGTTTTTGCTATTTTTAGACAAATCATCTATAGATACCGCCCTTAGAGCTAATTAATAGTGTCAAATAATATTGTCCAACTAGATTGGTCTTTTGACACATAGTGCGGTGATAGGATTTTTCAAATCGGTTTAGAAGTTTCGGAGCATATTCAACTTAATATAATTTATAATATTAGTTATGTATTAAATATCGTTTCTCACTAACATAGTGTCTTTAGCTTTCCTCAGTATCTAAGCAAAGTTTGTAACTTCGTTATTAAGTTATGGAGTTTCAAGTCTATATTCTAAATGGTCTATGCACGGTCCAAACAGCCAACACCCGATAGTTAACTTCAAACTAAATAATTTACGTTTCAAAGCCGTCAATATTTCAAATATATAACAAACTGTATAGCATAAATGGCGATTTAAATAAATATCTAAGCTAGGCTTGACCTTCTTGTGTTATGGGTGCAAACAACGGATATATTAATGAAAATATATTCTTATTTATACTATAAAAATGAATCGCTAAATGAGCTTGGGTAGGAGTGGGGTAGGGGTAGGGTAGGGGAAGGGCAGTGCCTCTAAGGCGGAACAAACTTCGCCGGGTCAGTTAGTAATACACACCCAGACCCCAGACTCGAGACAAAACACAAATGTGATCACAATTTACGCTTTTCAGTGTGTTTGGAGAAGTTGCTTTGATTTTAGTTTTGACATCAGTTTCATTCACTTGTTTTTTAAGTTTTATCTTTAGACTATAATATGGGGTTCAAAAGGGGCATTCAAAGATTTTTACATTAGGGTCGGCAACGCGCTAGTCATGCCCCTGGGGTTGCAAGCGTCCATAGGCTACGTTGACCGTTACCAATCAGACGGGCCGTAAGCTTGTTTTTTTTTTTAAATAAATAAATATATAGGGACAATTCATACAGATTGAGCTAGCCCCAAAGTAAATTCGAAACTTGTGTTATGGGATACTAACTCAACGATATTGTATTTTATAACAAATAAATATATAGATAAACATCCAAGACCCGAGGCCAATCAGAAAAGTTCGTTTTTCATCATGACCCGACCGGGGATCGAACCCGGGACCTCCTGGGTGGCGGTCTGGCGTGGTAACCATTACGCCACGGAGGTCGTCAAATGTTTACCACCTTAGTGGTATAAAAAACAAATGTTTTCCCATGTACTTGATGAAAGTAATCTCTATGTAGGCGATGGGGTCAGTCCAAACAAGGTCTCTTACTTTGTATAACTGTTTATTACATATTACACAAAAAATATCAAAATAAAAACTAAGAAATCAATAACATGACAACGAAACAAAATCAATCATAAAAAGACATAAGCGGCGACGTAGCAGCCCAAAGACAATCAAACCAAATATTACTAAAGAGGCCGCTACGTCGTCGTCTACATTCTCCGCCCCAGTGTCGGAACGCCGACACTCAACATTCTGCATCCTATAAAAGTTGTCTCGACAATTTCTACGTAGGTGAGTCTTTCAACAGTAGTACCACGAAAGGCACCGCACCCGGACAAAGCTGTAAGACTCCCAATAAGATAATCTAACTCAATTAACTCAACAAGTCGAGACACACGAGAAAGGTTCACACAGCGTTCAAACAAAATAAACAAGTTGGACCCAAACAAAGGTGCGGGACCTGATGGTTTACCTCCTAGGTTCATTAAGAAATGTGCAAGAGAATTGGTCATTCCTTTGCAACTTCTTTTCAACCTCTCTCTCGAAACCGGTATCTTCCCTGAGGTATGGAAAGTGGCGCATGTGGTTCCTGTGTATAAATCTGGCGATGCAAATTGCTGCGAGAACTACAGACCCATCAGCATTCTTTCCTGCATAGCCAAGATTCATGAATCTATTGTATACGACCATATTTATAGTCTTGTTAAACCTGTTCTCTCTGAAAATCAGCACGGTTTTGTGGCAGCTAAATCCACTGTTTCAAATCTTCTTGAATATAAGAATTATATTTGCTCTGCATTTGCTCGAAGTGGACAAGTTGACTCTGTGTACACGGACTTTAAAAAAGCGTTCGATAAGCTAGATCAAAATATACTTTCCTTGAAACTCAAAACATTTGGCGTACATGGAAGTCTGCTTCGATGGACTCAGTCTTATCTACATAAACGTAGTCAGTTAGTAGCAGTTAAGGGTCATAAATCTTTACCAATCACTATAAGTTCTGGCATTCCGCAGGGCTCGCATTTGGGTCCATTATTCTTCCTCATTTTTATAAACGACCTGGCAGAAAAACTGTCATGTCGATGTCTGCTTTATGCTGATGATCTCAAAGTGTTTAATCGAATCGAAACTGTGGATGATTGTTTGGCACTCCAAAATGACTTAAACGTAGTTTATGATTGGTGTAGTTTTAATAATATGTCCCTTAACATAGATAAATGTTTCTGCATTACGTTTACTAATAAGCGTAACCGGTTTTACTTCCAATATAAGATAGGAGATTGCACTCTGGAACGTAAATCAGTAGTTAAAGACCTGGGGGTCATGTTTGATGAAAAACTAACGTTTCGTGATCACTACCAGTGTATTGTCAATAAAGCAAATCAGACGCTTGGCTTCGTTTATAGATCAACTGTAGATTTTAAAAAGGCAACAAGCTTTATCTGCTTATTCAATAGTCTCGTGCGAACTACCTTGGAATATGGATCTGTGGTATGGTCTCCGTATTATGAAGTGCACTCTGAAAATATTGAAAGAGTGCAGAAAAGAGCTTTGAGACTTTTATGTTATAGATCTGGACATGGGAGGTCAATGCCTTCGTATGAGGAAAGATTGGAGAGGTTTAGTGTTGCCAGGCTTGATACACGTAGAAAGCAACAAGATTTATTAATTCTACACAAAATTGTACATTCGATTATTGATTCTCCTCGCTTGCTATTCTCACTAAATTTTAATATCCGTATTAATCCACGTCGCCCTGTACCTTTTTGTTTAAATGTTTATATTAATAACACCTCTTACTTTAACCCAATTGTAAGAATGTGTAGGTCTTGTAATGAAATCTTGAAGTCGGATGGCATTAACAGTTTAGATCTTTTTGAATCTAAACACATTAAATTTAAAAGACAAGTCAAAAGTGTTCTCCAATGAGTTCTAACCGTCAAGTGGGTTAGCAAATTTATTTTTAAGTTTTCCAGTTTTCGTTTATTAAATGATACCACGATTTTGTTTTACGCCTAGATTATTGGTAGTGCTTGTAATAATTATATAAAAGTAGATATACATGCAGTGCATTCATGTTTTTGGTTAGCGATCTAGACTTGTAAGTTTATTATATTAAGATGCATACATTATGTTAAGATACTGTATTCGATTGTTAACTGTTGTGTTTGCTAAATAAATAAAAAAAAAAAAAAAAAAAAAGACGTCCGACGACCAGGAATCGAAACACTAACCAAAACTATCAACTAGTAACTAAGTAATATTACACTTGCAGCTCTTATGCGGTCTCATCACGCAGTAAGCTGATATCACAAATCAAATTAATGAAAAAAAAATCAAAAGAACAAAAAACAACTTTACGAAGCGGTGTTTCATATCTGTTAAATGGTCTATGTAAGGTTTAAACAGGCAAACGCCCGCAATTTTAAACTAAATAATTAAGTTTGGGAGTTCCAGGTGCCTTGATTTCGTTACTTAGCCATCCCTTTGATTGTCTTGAAGGTTGCTTAAGTCAAATACCACTGACTCAAACTAATGATGTCGGCTACCACAGTTTCGGCTTAAAATTTACATATTAGATAATTTGAGGTTATCCTTAATGCCAAGTTAAGATGGTGTTAAATCAGTGAGTTGCTCAAAACAATTTTTTTAAAGTTTCATTTTTAATACACTAAATTATGCCTGTCACTGTCAAACTAAAAGAGAAAAAAAGAGAGAGACAATGTGGAATTAAAATCTGAATAACATAAATGATTAGATCAAATATATTGCTGTAGAATCTTTCAATATCATGTTTATAATTTTTTTATACCACAAAGGTGGCAAACGTATGCCTGTTTGCCACCTTTGTAGTCCGCCTGATGGTAAGCCGTCACCGTAGCCGATAAACGCTTGCAATACCGGGGGTATCACTCACGCGTTGCGAACCCTCCCAACCCCCCAAGTGGAGCTCTGGAGACCTTACTCACCGTAGGAACACAACATGGCCGAGACCAATGGTATTTGGCTTCGATCTTCTGTAAGGTGGATTTCTGTCCCGATTACCTTCTTTGTAGCTGGCACTGCATTGATAGCGCCTCTGGTATAAATTACTGACGTCCATATAGGCGGCGGCGGCACTTTCCATTAGGTATCAGGTGGTCCGCTTGCTTGTTTGCCTGCGGTACAACATAAAAAAACGCATCCGCCAAATGTTTTCTTTTACTATAATAAAAATAATACTTTAATCAATAACTTATAAGAAAATGAAAGATTAATTTCACTGGAAGCCACACCCAAGTACTCTTATTAAATCTCTCAAGATATAAAAGCGTCGATTATTCCGCGGTTCACTCAGTGTTAATAACTAAAGTTTGAAGTATGCCGCAGGCAGCGAACATTCATCCAACATTCGTTTAATATTCAGCGAACATTCATTAAATGTTGAAGTCATGAGTAACATTCATAACGTACTGAGGGTCTACCAAGAACTTTTTGAAAATGATTGTGCATGTACATTTTGTTTTATATAACAAAATTGTTTACCATACACCTCGTGATAGTCAACAAATGAATGATATATCCAGGGCCATAAATTCATGTTTTTTAAATGTTGCATGAAGGGATTTACACAATTTTTATTTATAAATAACATCATCATCATCTCAGCCACAAGAAGTCCACTTCTAGACGTAGGTCTCCCCCAAACGCCTCCAATGCGTCCTGTTGGCAGCGGCCTGCATCCAGAGGCTTCCTGCGACTTTCCTTAAGTCGTCTGACCACCTTTTATGCGGGCGTCCTACGCTGCGCTTTCCGGTACGCGGTCGCCATTCCAGAACCCTTTTGCCCCATTGGCCATCGGTTCTGCGCGCTATGTGCCCTGCCCACTGCCACTTCAGCTTGCTGATCCGTATGGCTATGTCGGTTATTTTGGTTCTGCTACGGATCTCCTCATTTTTGATTCGATCTCGTAGAGAAACCCCGAGCATAGCTCTCTCCATGGCTCGCTGAGTGACCGTGAGCCTTCTCATAAGGGCCATAGTGAGCGACCACGTCTCGGATCCATACGTCATCACTGGTAACACACATTGCTCGAAGGTTTTCCGTTTTAAGCACTGAGGAATTTTGGACGAGAAGATATAAATAACATCGTTTTAAAAAAATATTTTTCGATATTATACTTATTTCCATAATTCTAATCATCTAATCTATACCAAGAGCAAATTCTAAGTTTCAGACGGTAGTACAAATCTGCTGTCTCAAAATATGGAGCGATAAGAAAGGACGATTCGAAAGAGCTCTTAATATCGCCTGCTACAATTAATTTCAGTTTAAATTAAAGTTTTTACTTAACCGTGTTTACAGCGTCATCTAAAACATGACCGTGTATGGCCACCATAAAGCTAAAATAATCCTACAACAAAGGTACCCTGCGAGTTCAACGCTTCATTCGCACCGTAACTTTAATATTGAATTTGTGGGGACAAAACTAATCCTTACAAGTGGGCGTAGCGTAAATAATTACTTCCAGTTTGAAGAGGCACAGATAAATTTTATGAACGAGCCGCCTAAGGCCAAATAATACATCGCTAGTTAAAATTGTTTTTGATAAATCTTTATAAAAAAAAACCAGGAAAAATGCGTGTCAGACGACACACAGTGTTATCATCATCATATCAACCAAAAATCATCCTACTGTAGGAATGAAATGAAATGAAACAAAATCGTTTATTTCAGAAATTAGACCTTCACAGGCACTTTTTCTTGTCATTTACAACTTGTATAAATAAAGAAAATAAACAACGTTAAATACTACCATTTGCTATAGATTCGCAAATGGATCATTGTATCGAAAAATCATCTTCCCTGACCTCCATTGAGAGTAAATCGAGGACAACCTATCGATCGGTCAATAGAAATAAATGCGTTCTAACCCCGAGATGACAGATACACAGCATCAAACGAACAAGAAATCTTTTATACACCTAGCTCGCGGCAAAGGCCGTTTACATTTCATTGAAATATTACAAAATGGCCTAAAAAAAATCTGTTCTTACAAATAAATATCATATCTTAATTTCCCTGTATTTATTTAGGGCAGCTCTTGAAGTGAAGTATGTAATTAATAAGACGTTTATACAATCTACTGTTATATTACCAAATAATAATTATGCCTCAAGGTCCGTTTGTAAGTTTACTTATTACGCAGAGCAAAGAGTAATAGCCCAGTGGTTATGGAATCACTTATTAACCGACTGGTCATCTTTTCAATATTGTTAGTAATTTAGTATGAAAAAAACTAGGCATACCATATCCGAAACGAATCAAAATGGCCAAAGGTTTTTACCTTTCGGTTTACTAAATCAGAAAGAATGCCGGTTAAAGCCTTTTTGTCCACGTACATTATAAACGCACTTTTTTGTTACGTAACATTTTAATAGAAAAATTAAACTAAATATGAGTTTGAAATGATATAAGTACGTAGAATAAATAAACAGTCGAAAATGAAGTCAGGGTATTATTAAAGTCACAGAGTAGGGAAGAGTCTCATTTGGTGATGTTTATCTGGGGTGAATGTTGTCAATATACTATTTATTCTGTGCCCGAGCAACTTTGATTAACAGAATATACGATGTATATGTGGTTCTTATTATATTTTTCGTATACATTAGTTACCTCAGAAAAACCTATACCATAAAGAACGTGCAAACAAACAAACAGTAAAGCGTATTTCGATAATTTTCTAATTGTGATCGAAGAAAGGACACTTAGAAGTTTTGGAAATACCAAAAAAAATTGTCGGAATAGCCCTCTCTATAATCTGTTCCAATAAACTCGGCAGAAAAGTTCTAAACTATCGTCTGAGTTAAAATATAAATCAACGTGAAATAAACGCAAATCACCTTATTACAATGAAGGACCTCCACCTTACAGAAGATCGTAGCCAAATAGCATTGGTTTCGGCCATGTTGTGTTCTTACGGTGAGTAAGGTCTCCAGAGTCGCCTTGGGAAGGTTGGAAGGGTTAGCACGCGTGAGTGATAACCCCCGGTGGTATTGCAAGCGTCTATATAGGCTACGGTGACGCTTACCATCAGGCGGGCCGTATGCTTGTTTGTCAACTTTGTGGCATAAAAAAAGTATAATGAAAATCTTCATGTACCCGGACAACAGAAAAAACTTCTGACATCTTAACTTTGAACTGCTTACCTACTTAGAAATAAACGCGTGAATATATGCAAATAGATGTTACATCAAATACCGTTTAGTCGTAGTCAATTTTCATAAGCAATCCCTCGTTACAGGGACATACAATTGTTATATAACAAAGTCATTACCCGCTCCCATGCCGAGGGGGAAAATATATTAATTTATGTACAAGCCCCCGTAATAAAGAGATCCACTCACAGCTATTAACGTGAAGTCACGTACGTACAGAACAAGGTCGCAGGGAATTAAGATATGTTTGAGCGAATTGGTGGGGACATCTCTCACTTCTTACTTGATTTTTTATTGCATTTTTCTATTCTATAAGCTTTATATTCACTATGACACCGATGATGCTCGCGGTTTTTCCGTAATTTCGCTGTTCCCGGAATGATTTATAAACTATGCTGTATGATAATCCAGGTTATAAACTACCTATGTACCAAATTTTAAGCACACGTATCAAGCCTTTTTGCATAAAAGAATAACAGACATCGATACATCCTTATTACTAGTAAAATACTCGCAACGTATATCTCGCTTTCCCGTGGGAATTTTGAAAAATCCTGTCTTAGTACACCCCTAGACGTCCCAGCGGTTTGGGCTGTGCGTTGATATATTATAGTTAAGTCAGTCAACCTTGAATTATAAATATATATAGATTAGGATGCTCGATGGCGTCGCTGTGTGTCGCACTCTAATGTGAACACGCAGCAAGTTAAGTGACGTCGACCCTAGCCAGCGTTTGGATGGGTTTCGTTATCTCGAGTTTCTCCGTGCTTCGGAAGGCACGTTAAGCCGTCGGTCCCGGCTATTATCGGTAGGTGACAGTCGTTAAGCCAAGTCGGTGACCTTCGGGCGGCTTGAAAACACCGGCCTCTGCCAATCCGCATTGGAGCAGCGTGGCAGAGTACGCTCTAATCACCTTCGATTGAAGGGAGACCCGTATTGATATGAAATATGATAGATTAGGATGTAGATTAGGCCGTGTTAACCTGGGGTGGTTGTCGGGATACCTCCACGTGGTCCACCCCGGGCAACGCCGGCGCGTCCTTGCCGGCGGCTGAAGTCCCGACACGTGGGTCCCCCTCCCTGCGCTCGAGTTGCGGCGAGCCGCGGGTTGAGGGGGACGAGCGGGGTCCGGTCCCTGCGTTTCGCCGGGTGCGGGTTGCAGGCGGACGGGTGTGTCCACTCCCTGCGCTCGGCTCGCGGGTTGACGCGGACGCCCTAGTGGGCGCCGGCCTTACCAGCCGGCGTGCGGCGCATACCGTAACCCGTGGGTCCTCCACCCACGGGCCGGGGGCCTTGGCTTAACCGCCCGGGCCGCGAGGAAGACAACCTCTATAAAAATCACGAGCGGAGCTGACGGCCGCGCCACGCTGATGAATAAGTGTGGTGTGGCCGTTGGCTGGCGGTCGGCACAGTGGGTGCGATCGCCGAGTGGACGGGGACCATAGCCCAGCCGAGACGGCGGGCCGGGGAAGGCCCGTCGTCTTGAGGGAGCGATGGTCCTCGGTGTCGGCAGTGCACCTGGATGCGGTGTACTGCTGACGGAGCGTATCGGGGGCGAGCGGGTCCGGCTGGTACCTTGGCCGGACGACCCTGGCGGGGTCGCGGTTGTATCCCAGTTTCCCGTGGCCCCGCCACACAGGGCAAGAGGCATCCCGTCAGTTTTTTAGTGGTAAGTTCCACAGTCCCCACCGCGTGCTCCCCGGGCGGTGGGGCTGCCACAAAGCATTTTTCTGACGTAAAAGAAAAAAAAAAAAAAGGCCGTGTTAACCTATTCGTTCGTCGAAGAGCCAATCACCCAAGTCAAGGAACAACAACTTCAGGTAATTTGATACAAATACCCATAAAAAAATCATGATTTCATTGCTTTCTTTAAAAAAACTTCTATTAACAAAATAATTTCGATAAAAACTTTAGAACGAATTAACTTACAAAGCATACAAAGTACAGGGTGAAAATCTAATATTTACATAATTAAAACCTAACACTCACATTGTTTATTTTGTACCCTTGTCAATATGACAAGTTATGAAAATAACATATAATAAAATAATGTCATAAACGTTATTGAAAACAAAACAGAAATTTACCCTCCACTGTCAAAAGCAACATTAATCTAAATTATGACAAAGTTTGGTTAGGGCTGACACCAACCTGACACATATTCATAATTACCATTCTAATTATAAATGAATGTGAAAGTTCTGATGTCTAGACGCCTTGAATGTTTACTCTTTTTAGGGTAAGCGCCCATTATCGGCCGGCAACTCGTAACTCTCGCGCTGTCAAGGTTTACTTAAAGACGCATCGGCAGCTTTAAGTTTACTTCGGCGGTCTAAGAACTAAAGACGCCGTCGGGTTACATAACGGTGCTTCGAAAGTGCTAGATTTGACAAAGGCTACTTTGTTGTACATGGTGTGTGTCTTACAACTGCGATTCAGCTGGTGTCAGTATTTTAAAACCATTGACTGACTTCGCTTGAATACATTAAATTGCCTCTTTGGTTGAACATGCAGAAAAAAATCTTTTTTTATATTTTTATACCGTGATTACTGCGGATCATAAAGACAAATTATAAGTCACTACATAGTATAAAACAAAGTCGCTTTTTCTGTCCCTATGTCCCTTTGTATGCTTAAATCTTTAAAACTACGCAACGGATTTTGATGCGGTTTTTTTAAATTGATAGAGTGATTCAAGGGGAAGGTTTTAAAGTATCATACATTCCAAAATTCCCACGGGAAAGCGGGATACACGCAAACGAAGTTGCGCGGGTTTCGCTAGTATGGAATAAAGAAGAGAGTAAGAGAAATATGGCTAAAGTAGCACGTCGTACCTGGATGAGAGAATTGGTCGACCCACGAACAGCGACGAATTGTATCAAACGTATTGTTTAGCAAAAACTGTAGACGCACGAACAGCGACCAATTCGGATGAGAATGGCACAGGACAAGTAAGTTGGCGTACAAAAAGAGAGGCCTATATTCAGGGGGCAACGGACTGAGATGATGGAATAACAGATGGTGGATTTTTTGTCAGCCCAAATCGACTGTTAGGTTGAGACGAGACCACATGAGTAAATAAACTGACGGACAGAGGCTTCACTGCCATACAACGTCGCGCGCCGAGGACACGCACACAAGCATGAGGCGCGTGTATTGCGTGTCCTCAAAGCGCTCGTCACGTACACATGCTTGTGTGCGTGTCCTCGGCGCGCGCTATTGTATGGAGTGAAGTCTCTGTTCCGTCAGTTTATTTACTCATGTGGCGAGACTTTATTATCGATACTCATCGATGCTCTATAATAATTACTAGCGATCGTCAGCTGTATTACCCACATTCCCGTTGTTCCCGCTGAGTTGCGGGATAAAAATCAACCTATGCATCGTCACGAGTGTCAAATACCTACATGTATCTCTATACCAAATTTCATCAATGTTGTACTAATGTTAACATTTGTCTACTAGGTGTTACGTATTGGAATTCTGGGAGTTATGTAAAAGAATAATATTATTTGGAAAAATTGGTGTATCACGTAAATTTACATGAATGACATAAGAAAAAATAAAAACATGTATATAAAAAAGGAGTAGAGAGAGGAGAAAAAATTAGGAGGAGGTTTACCACAGTAGGTTTGTGTTTTGCAAATCAATGCAATTTAAAGGACACTATAAAAAACCATAGTATAATAAAATTACAACCCCATCAGTTAACTTTGTGCCCGCAAACCAATAGTTTTCAATGGAATACCGAAGCTATAATTTAATTCGTTTCCTGTAATGAATTTTCCTTTTCACTTTACCAAGCGAGCTGGGGTTTGAAGTTGTTCGAGGGCTAATAGAATGGGCCAATCTCTCAAGGACCGTCCGTCAAAGGTTCCGCCCCAATAGGGCGTTATTGGAAACCAGTTTTATAGCGGATGAATCGAAGAGTGGATAATAGGTGGCTACTTGACGTCTAACTTGTTGATAAACCGACTGGCATTAATCTGAACTAGTAAATTTATCTTTAACTGGCTAAACCCGCGCAATTTCGTTGGTGTGTATTTATGCAAAAGCGCCACTGACAGACTTTTGACTAAATCCAGCAGGAATCGCATACGTTTCGGGATAAAAAGTACCCTATGTGTTAATCCTTAGTATCAGCTTCCTACATACCAAATATCATAAAAATTTACTCAGCCATTTGAGTGTGAAGAAATAACAAACATACAAACTATCGCCTTTACAATATTGGTGGGATTAAATCACTTATGGTTAGCTCGATCGGAGAATATTACCATCTAACCGAATATCCAACGTAAAGCAGCAATGCGTTTCATTTGGTGATTGAGAGAAGTGAAGCTCTTCTCTTTATTCCTTTCTGTTAAAGGTCGGCAGCATCTCAGGGAATAGGGAATCCCATGGTGCCTCTTAGTTTAGCAAGTTTATCAATCTCCTCCAAAAAAAACCTTTTACGTTTTTCTGATTCCCTTCCTTATGCAACGCATTGGCGCCTCTAGTAATGCTGTTATTGATAGGCGGTTACCACTTTCCATCAGGTGGCCTGCTTGCTTGTTTGCCTGCGTTATGACACAAAAAAGCTCACTAGTCAACTTCACTTAAATACACTTTATCAAATTTTGCATCGAAAAATTTCATTCCATACAATCAGAACGCTGAACAAAGACATTAAACTTGACATTAAATACTTGATGACTGGAGCAACCTTAATGTCTCCCTCGGCTATTAAGGCCCTATTGTATCTAGAAATGTACTTAGGCCCTTGGTTGTTAGTGCCATTGTTTGTTTGTGAATAGTTAGGAACAAATCTAGAATGTTCTAGACATTTAAACACTCTTTGTACTAAATATTTAATAGGCATGTCGACTCATAATCATCCATTTGCAGGGATATTGGTATCCTTTTAGTCAATGAGACAATGAGCCAATTAAATAAACAACTTTATTCAGTAAAATATAACAGAGTATTACAGGAGCTGGTGGTTCTATTTAAGCTAAAACAATACTTGTGTTTGGAACCACCCCTCTTGCATGCATCAAAACAATATCAGTTTTAATATAACTACATAGTAGTACATGTTAGTTTTTATTGTTAGTTTGGTTATTATTTCGTTTTTAATTTTCATTAATAGTTTAGTTTTAATTAATTCTATATTATCTAAGATTGTAATTTGTAATGTTATTCGATTAAATATGTTTTTCTTTCTAAACTCTATACATAATAAAAATAAATTAGAATATTTAAAAACTACACAGTATAACTAAAGATCAAACAGTTTTATAAAAATATTACGTGACTTTAGTGTTGTGTGTGAGTAGTAAAAGATGTAAAGTAAGAACATTTAAAAGTAGGTAATTTTCTCTAGTGAATAAGATCAAACTGTAACCTGCACAGACTCAATTTTATCATAAGATTTCGACAGGACAGACAGACCTAATTAACCTTAACAAAGTACAATGTTATATAATTTTATGTATTTTTTGTCATTGTTTCAGGTAAGTGCTGTTTTTCTCATAAAATTAGTACGACAGTTATTTATCTACATGAGTAAGTAATCCGATTTATCATGGCGGCAAGTTTAATCTCACATGGGATGATAAATTTTTGGATATTTTCTGTAAATCATAATAATTTCAAAAATTACCCCAAGTAATCGTTATCTGATACTCATAATGCCATGCTTCATAAACGACCTGTTTGTATGATGGAACTTACATTTTATTGACAGCCCGGTGCGGTGGCGCAAAAGGTGTAGGTACTCTATACCGTCAGCACCTAGCAAAAGGCGTGGGTTTGATCCACGCACGTGGCAAACATTTATGTAATGGCATTAATTTGTGTTTGTTTCGTATAGCGTTTTAAGTATTTACAAAGTATTTATTTACAACTAGCTTTTCCGCGCGGCTTCGCTCGCGTTTAACTTTATGACATAGATCTCGTTTGACAACAAAACCCACGGCGCGATTTGTGGCGCCATCTGTTGGCTGATACAGCGCCCTCTATAGTAGAAAAAATATTTTACGGGATAAATGAATGACATACTTTCACGGGATAAAAAGTAGCCTATGTTGGGCTCTGTACCCCTGACAATATATATACAAATTTTCATAATGATCGGATGATTAGTTAAGCCGTGAAGGAATAACAAACAAACAAACTCACTTTCTCATTTATAATATTAGTTAGGATTAGGATAATATGTCCGTTATCTGGTACCCCTAACACAAGCACGATTAAGCGTAGATTTTGGATCCATGTGGCGCAGTGTGAATTTGTTTTATTTATGTTTTCTTCTATGCCACATAGGTTGGTCGGCCCGCCTGATGGTAAGCATCACCGTAGCCTATTGACGCTTGCAATAGGGGGGGTATTACTCACGCGTTGTCAATCCTCCCAACCCCCCCAAGTGGAGCTCCGGAGACCTTGCTCACCGTAGGAACACAGCATGGCCAAGACCAATGCTGATTGGCTATTTGATCTTCTGTAAGGTGGAGGTCCTTCCCCAGACGGGCTGCTCAGATTTGAGCGGATTATCCGCTGTGCCCTATCTATCTTAAAATGTGATTTCTAATGATATTAAATGTTAAACTAAATTCTCTTTGGAAAATCAGATATAGCTCATTCATTCATGTGTGCCACTTTAGAATGATTTATTTATATGTTGTATTTACATCAGGCGTAGAGGAAATTGCAGATACAATATCCAACAGTTCATGAATAAGACATGTGAGATTGAGTCACGATGTGTGATGACTCCAAACGTTTTCTTTAACGTAAACATGTTATTTATTTAAATCGCGACAATTCTCACATTATTACAGCTTCAACAGCACATAAGTACTTAATGATACAACCAGGCCACTGAATTTACTTAACAACTGTCATCCATCAACAACAGTCGTAGAACTTAAAATAACGAAACCCATCTCGACACTGGCTAGGGTTGACATTGCTTAACTTGAGTGTTCATGTTAGAGTACGAGACACAGGGTCGACATCGAGGTCCTTATAATGAATGAACGTAAAAAAAGCTTGTGATAACTTAAACCATTCTTTATTCTCTCGTTTCAATATCTTAACTTCACCCAGATAATCTTATTGAGAGTAAAGTTAAACTCGGCTAACTTTGTATAATTTGTCTCTTTGCTGCATTTTAGTAAAAGGAATATAAATGAGGTGCATTTGCATGATAACCACGTTGCACCGATATTGATTCACTCAGTTAGACACATAGTCACACAGAAGGTGGAAAATACTCGGTCGATATACTTTAATGTGTATTTAACGCGTACATGCTTCAAATGCTTTTCTCACTTTATTATCACTTTGATATGACAAGCATTGGCGGCTCCACGACGGTTCCACGATCACGAACACTGGAGGATGCGAGGAAGAGATTCGAAGGAGATGTGCTATTACAAGATCTGCCGTGGATAAGCTGAAAAGAATATGGAGCAACCGCAACATCACCAAAGCCACGAAAGTCCACCTGATGAGAAGTTTAGTCATCCCCATATTTCTATATGGCGCAGAAACGTGGACGGTTCGCCTGAAAAACCGACGCAAAATCTTCGTACTTGAAATGTGGTGCTGGCAACGACTGCTAACGGTCCCTTGGATTCAATAAAAGCTGCCCCAGAATAAGCCATAGAATATGCATGATTTGCAATACATAGACAAAAATACAGTACTATAAACAAATAACTTACGGACTACCATAACTGCAACAAGATAAGCTTCGAGGTAAAATAATGACATATTAATAGAATGTGTGTATTTCTAATCATACGAATGTATTAAACCTTACTTCTGTCATGTCACGAGGTCACGAGACCCAATGCAACCCAGAAATATGTTTTTAATTTCATTTTAATCGGGAGGTATTGCAAATAAAATTGAAATAGGTCTACCAAATTTTTTATTCTTGTTATTAAATCGAAGGAAACGTTTTAACTTTAACAATTTTCTTAAACGTTAAGCAATTTTACGATCACTCCTTTGGATTCATAAATATTTAATCTTGGCTTCATAAACTGTTGGTAAGCTATCCTATTGAATTAATTCTGGGCTAATTAGCCTAATTAACAAGTGTAGCCTTAAGAAATTAGAGTCCGAATTTTTTAACCTAAGGTTGCCATAAAAATAAGACTTCTGCACTGAAGCATATTGTTTTAGTTTATTATTTCAGCTTTTATTTACTTTTATGTTTGAATTGGGTTCTTTTTTCATCATCTCAGCCACAAGAAGTCCACTACTGGACATAGACCCCCAAACGCTTCCAATAAGACCGGCTAACAGCGGACTGCCTGCAGAGACTTCCTGCGCCTTTCTTGAGGTCATCTGACCACCTTGCAGGCGGCTGAACTACGCTGCCTTTTCCTCAAATCCGGTTACTTTCACATCAAAATGGTAACTGGTCGCTGTCTGTATATGGAAGACATACAAGAAATGGTTTTATGAACTGAATAGAACCCAAAGAACACTAGTTTGTAACTTTTACTGTTTACTGTATTACTTGGTTGTGTGTTGCAAATAAAGCTTATTCTATCTATCTATCTATCTATCTAAAGAACCCAAAACTAAGATATTTAAAGTTTTTGTCTATTCGTCTGTACGTTTGTGCACAGCTAGTTATTTTAAAATATCGTAATATTTACGACCCGCGGTTTGAACCTGAGTCGGTCGCCATTTTTGATTTTTTTAACCGCCATAAGTCAACAAAATCAAAAATGGCTGACGTCTAATAAGAGGTTAAGTACCAATGGTGCGTTTATGTTAAATTTGTTGTTGTTGTATGTTTAAATCATGGGAATGGCCACTATCATTAACTATATTGTCAACAGTGTTGTAGCTCCAACATAATGCCCTTATAATGCCAATGACTTCAATTCACACGTTGACAGACAAACAAAACACTTGCCTTCATTTCCGTACCCCCTTTGTGGAGACACCCCGTACCCTACTCTGGCCACAATGAAGTAAGCAGTACGAAAAGGAATTATTTATTCAGAGACGCCTTTAAAGGCACTTTAAAATATTAGGCTACGGTATAAACCATTTTGGAAACAACTGAGTAATAGTGTATATGAATGAATTTTAAATTATATTTTCAGTTTCAAGTTATTTACTACTATAAATGATTATTTTATGTGCCAGGTATCTACCGATGTTTGAAGTTGGTGCCTACCTAGCCTATCTAATGAGCCTTATCTTGTCTTAGTTGATTTGTTTTTATACTGTTTTTTTTTAAAGTTATTCCTTTTTCTATTGCTCTCTTTTCTGTTTATATGTAAATTGTGTGTCCATGGAACTTTATCTATCTATCTATCTTCTGCTAAATGAAATAGAGATACTGCTCCGTTACATTTGTTAGCCCGTTCGTAATGGAACCGGCATTGATTCCCGCTCTTCTTCCCATTATCACCATGACAAATTCCGATCCGACAATTTATAGTATGGGTTTTGCGATTGTTTCTGACGTGACTTCCACATTTGGGCAAATGGAATAATTAGTTTCAATTCCATTTTCATAGTAATTACATTTTAATAGGATTACTATGGAAACTTCTGGAATTATTATATGGTAAAGTTGAACTTTCATATGATTTATTAGTTTAACCCTACACAGCCGACAGGCGTCTCTTAAATATAATTTTGCACTGTTGTCCTTGTAAAATAAAAAATCCCACCAAAAACATGTTCATGTAAAAATGTTGTCAAGACGAGTCTACATAGCTTACCCTGTGAAAAAGTTATCAGATCTCGCATAAAGCCAAGCTCTAAAGACTACACGCTCTAAACCTACAAGCTCTACACTACACCTTAATCAAAATCTATGAAAAAGTGGTCAGATCTCATGTAGAGCCAAGATTCTTGATCTATGCGCCCTTACTTTACCAGGCCTAACTTCATATAATCTACATTTTAGTCAAAACGTGTGGCTTGGCCGTTTTATTTCACACACGATGAACGAATGCCTATGAAATCTTCGTAACGGTTCCAAGTTTTATGATATTTTTGTTGTTTGTGTACTAGTACCGGCATACACACCAAATTTCAGCTTTCTAGGATGTCAAGAAACGGAAATTTCATACAAACTTCCTAAGTTAAAGGGTTTGGGGATGAAAGTGCCAAGTTTTATGATTTTTTCGTTGTCTTTGTAGTAATATTAGCGTACATACCAAATTTCAGCGTTCTAGGGCTTCAGGACGTACCTTAAGAATTTTGATGATCAGTGAGTCAGTGAGTGAATCAGTGACGAAATCGGGGTTTTCTAGACATTAATAAAATCTAAAGTATAATAGCTACGACATTCAAACTTTGTATGTTTAATGATTATACTGGTGTCATTATATCTTAATTTTTTTAATTATTTAGCATCATCCAAACCAAAGTTATGAGAGTTCAAAAAAATGACGAAACGTTTCGAGAAAAGGTAGGTAGTGCCCTTGCGCTCCACTTGGCTCGTCTTGGCGGGGGCACTACCGTGCCCCCAGATATTGATTATGACCTTGATGCGTGTGACGTATTGGATTGACGGATTAACCAACACGTTATAGTGATTGCGAGCGTTGCTATCGGTTGATACATTGAACCATCTCACTCTGTCAATATTGGAAATGTGCTAGGTGTACACACTTTAATAAGAGCTAAGAGAAGACCGAACGTGACTGATGCCCTTGCAAGAGTTATTCTTGCGTTAAATCTCAATACGCCAAAGGCATGGAATGGTTCCGCAGATAAATTACGTATACAAAATGATAAGGTTTCCTTATAACAAAGATTACATGAATCCTGGTCCCTTGGGGCAAGCAGTAATAATAATGGAGAACATGTACAGACGAAAGTCTCTCGAGGTTTCTTTGAACAGATATTAAATTATCATGTTTCTTGGCGCAATACAGCTTTAGTTTTGGTTCAAGGAGATACATATAACTAACAAGTGTTGTAGTGACATATTGTTATCTGGTAGTTGATTTATCAGCTACTTATATTTGATCTCATAATGGGAAATGCCACACAATCACTGAAAATCGTAGTGATTTAGGTGGAACATACTACTGTGTCATGTTGATTAATCAATTTCTTCTCAATCAGGAAATATATGTAAATAAAGTCAGAAATGAAATCTAAAGGAAAAATAATTTATAGTCAACTACAACAAGACAGTAAAAAAATTTTATTGAAAGAGCTAGTAACCGGCTTATTTGAATGTATGCACTGATCATCATGGAAGTATACACGTTGCCAATATGACAGACCAAATACATATAGGTATATCCGGAAAAAAGTCTTGAGTTCTAGCTAGTTCGCATATAAATTTGCAGCATAGCAAACTACTTTCTACATTAATTACAAACACAAATACATCAACCCACTGAGAACCTGTAATCTGAATTCAACACTTCAGTTGACTTAACCGGAGCCGTGGATTCAGACAGTTGACTCAGTCAAAGTTGAAGTTTGCATGCGAGAGAATGAACTAAAGGTGTTTACATTAAGCGCAGGAATCTTTCTTGATTTCTCAAAGTTTTTTGCATAATTCCTGTATAAACCAACATCATTTTATTATTTAATAACTCATTCCTTCTGTGTACTTCAACCTGTATTAACTACGACTTAACGGTAGTGTTAATGCTTTCAGACCACATGATAATCACTCGCTTGGCTTAACAAACATCATCCATCGACAACAGCTGTCATCTTTAGTTCTACGCACCTTCCGAAGAACGAAGCTCTGAAAATGAAATGCAAAAAAAATTAATGAAATTTATAAAACCATTAACACTGGCTGGGGCCATCTTGATTTAACTTGAGTCTTTAGTATGAGATGCACAAAGACGTTATTGGACGGTTCCATAACTAGAAAGATGAGTTTCATTTGTAATTGAATAGCTTCTATGAATTGTGCATGAAGTTTAATAGGCTGTTCTTGCATTGACTTATTGGAGTAAACAATCATGTTAACGAATAGGACATTATTATGTTCTGTTGTGTTCATTGCCTTTGACTATTTAGACTCGAACGCCTTTATAGAACTTCTACCAATTAATATAAAGACTTCATTAAATTTCTGTAACATCGAAGGGGCACAATGTTTCCCCTTGAAACACTAAAGGTTTCCAAATTCCTCTTCGAAATTGTTGGAGTTTAAGCAACTTCCCGTTGTATTGTTATACAGATTATCTCGAAAATAGCTTCGTCCAAGTTTTATTTATCACTTCCGTGGCCTCATTTTTGGTGTCTATTGATTTTTGTTTCAAAAACATAATAACGTGCTGCTTTACTGATTAGAAATACATAGTTCTTTTTTATTAGAAAAAACCACTACTGCGGATTCTTGGTTGCCTATTCACACAATTTTTCCTTTTATCTATTTCATAAAATTCTGTTGCCGCTAAATATAAATAGCTAGCTAGTTTATTTTTCCCTGACAAAAAAGTAATACTTGGAACCCAAAAATAAAGCTGTATATCCATTTTTAACTACCTACTGACAGTGTGTGTACCAGTTTTGTGTGGAAGCGACGCGACGGGGTGAGGTGAGCTATTGTCGAGTTTCCATGCTGTTGCACGAAAGGTCCCTAATTCCCGTAGAACCAGCCGTCTGGAACAAACGGTTGGGTAATTGGGACACCCTATATCGTGTGTACAAAATAGTGCACATAAGCATTCGTGTTTAGATGTTTGGCGTTGGAAACAACTGTATATAAGAGTAGAACATTGTGCAAGTACAAATTCACAAAATTGCTACTTAATAGTGTTTATCATGAATTTTTCAAACTCAAATTCAAATCATTTATTTATAAACAAGCAAATTGGCCACCGGTAGCAATTAGAAGGGTACGTAGTTACGTAACTGTTGGTAAAAACATCGAGACGTTACCTGATCTAAAAACCCCGACCTATCTAAGCTGATCTAGTGTCCAAATAGTTATACCCTGCATTCAGCAATTTCACGAAAGACGAATACGTACGTATACATGTGACTGAAACGTTTCTAAACAGTTGGGTCGATTTTCATGAGTTTTTTGTGCTATTGGGGATGGTTTGGGGTCTTTGAATGATTTGGGTACATAATTGGACCCGGCGGGTTGCTCCACAATTGGTTTTTGATTTTTTTGGCGGGACGACGTATACCAAGCCTAGTATATTGCTTGTATAAATTGTTATTGATGATGATGGCTCAGCCTAAAGGACTGGAAAATTCGTGTCAGATAACTGGTGTTTTTACTTCGCTGAATTGTGTTTTAATTTGACTGATGGATACATCGATGGACTGATGTATTTGGACTAGCAAAAATTTACTAGCAAACCAAACGTATGTCTCTCGTCTTATCTGCATCGTAATGGCATAGATATTTAATACTTACAGTAGTAATTATAACCTCTGTGCATGACAACTTAGACGTTGATTTTTGTCAGTCAGTTGATCAGACACTCGGTGATGACTTTTCTTTTATGTAAAGTGTAAAATATATTTAAATATGCATAAGTAGGTACTGATTCGAAATTCTATATAAAAGTCAAATTCCTTTAAAAAACATTAAACTTCATCTCTAATCTCTTTACGGATACATCAAAATGACCAAAGTCACTACTAAACTTTCCTGAAACGAAAATTACTGTAAAAAGTTTTGATGTTGCTTTTAGTACGATGATAAATTAGTATTTCACAGTTCCTTGGATAAACAAGTTAATTGATTCAATTTGCTAAGTTTCGTGCTCGACGGAAGCCAGTTTTCATTATGTTCATTAGTGATGTTTTTTAAAATGTAATTCGTAGTAGGTACCTATAGCTATACTGTTGTGTAGTATTAAGAACATGAAGAGGATTTTGTTATTATAATGGTTCTGAACGTTATGATAATTATTTACAGCGTGATATTCTTCAAAAGGGTGTGAAGAGGTTCTTGCCGGGTTGGCCACGAGCTCCTGGTACTGCAAACGTGCATAGACTGCGGTGACTGCTACTATCATAAACCATCATTACCAAAATTCAATGATCGTTTGGTGACTTCAAATCACTGACACCAGTACCTGCAGTCGACACCACATTGTCACTAATTGCGGGAAGCACACCAAAATAAAATAATATTAAAATATAACCTGGCTAACCATAGACAATCGCGGTTCTCGTGAAAATTACGATGATGTGTAAATAGCGAGAAAAGTTTAATTTAACAAATTAATCGTACGAGTTGAGTTTATTTGCGAGCACAGGAATTTGGCGCGCGCCAAAGCCGATATTAACGTTCCACTATTTAATGAGCTTCGCTATCCGTTTCGTAGTTGTGCAATTACAAATTGTGACTGAGTTTCCAAATTTCCACGTTATTAATTAAACAAATCTAGTCAGATTTAACTCTCAAACTAGACACAAAAAGTTGTAAGCGATTATTAAAAATGTTTAAATGATTTTTCTGTTCTTCATTTAACGTATTCACTTTTCGGGTTTTGCTGTGATCGACTGGTGAAGACATTAAAGGTTTTAATGAAAAACATATAGTTAAGGAAATTGTAAAAAAACGTCGAGGGGAATAAAGTAATTCACAGACTAATTAACAATGCGTTGCTCACCTATGAAGGAATGAAAAAGGACGACCGTGGAAAGGAAAGTGAAAAAGGGGTAGGAACTATATTTGCATAACAAAATGTTTGGATTAAAGGCAAAACGTTGAATTCTGATAATGAAGATAGTAACTATAAAGATATAGTAAGAAGTGGATAGCATAAATAACAAGGAAAGCCATAAACATAGATAGATCTAGACACACTAGAAATAAAATTCACTTCCAATATTGTTGTTCTTTGGACGCCCTCGGGAAACCTTGAATATAATTTACGTAAATGTAATCTGAACTGGCTGTATTTAATGAATCCTACTAATATTATATAAAGTTGAAAGTTTTTTGTTAGGCTTATACGCAAAAACCGTTTCATAGATTCTGCTTGAAAAGTACAGGTGTTATTATTAACTGGATTATTATTATGATTGCTTTTTATGCCGGAAAACGTTGAAAACAGCGGATTGTCACTGGTAAACTAAATAAGCAAAAAAAGATTGCGAATTAATGTGTTTTTTTTTTAGAAATTTACTAAATTTTATTGGAAATCTTGTGCCAAGTGTAGGGTGTTATTTGTCGTACATAAGAGAAAACCAAGATTTGTTGTAGTGATAGATATATTTCCAAAACCAAGAATATTACATGCTTTACATCAGAATTTTTACAAAAAGTGACGATTATTTTCACTTATAAAAACCAACATAACAGACATTTTATCCAAAAAAGTTTCAACACCAAGTCCACCATACTTGTTGAAATGGAATTTAGGTGTTTTATGACCATTACACCTATAGATCACTAAAGATACCTACTCATGTGGTCCTCAGGTTTATTGATCCCCATTTGCGGGCACTTCATTCGGCACTCCACGTTAGTGGATTACGTTCAAATTCTTAGCACATACCACACAATCCGGAAATTTCACATTCGTGGCATGGTTTTTTTTGGTATTTTGAAGTGGAATAGAATAAATGTCTTTGAGTACATTTAAGATGGAATATAGTAATGTGAAACAAACAGTCAGCCGAATGTATCTCAGCAGTAATAGAAAATTTTATTCAAATGCAGTTAACTTCAAATATTATCTAATAACAATATGTAAATATAATTATATCTATCTCTATGTCAAAATAAAGTTAAAATAAAATACACATTGTAGTCACAATAATAAACGCTCAGTCAAAGTGGACAGTCCGATTTACCTAGGGGGCAACTCGGACACTAAAAGTGTTCAAGGAATCACTATCATTCTGATTGATAGTAAAAATTTTATTCAAAATGCAGTTAACTTCAAATATTATCTAATAATAATATGTAAATATAAATATATCTATCTATATGTCAACATATAGTTAAAATGAAATACACATTGTAGTCACAATAATAAACGCTCAGTCAAAGTGGACAGTCCGATTTACCTAGGGGGCAACTCGGACACTAAAAGTATTCAAGGAGTCACTATCATTCTGATTGATAGTAGAAATTTTATTCAAAATGCAGTTAACTTCAAATATTATCTAATAATAATATGTAAATATAACTATATCTATCTATATGTCAACATAAAGTTAAAATAAAATACACATTGTAGTCACAATAATAAACGCTCAGTCAAAGTGGACAGTCGGATTTACCTAGGGGGCAACTCGGATACAAAAAATTCAAGGAGTCACTATCATTCTGATTGATAGTGGTTTCTTGAAAATTTAACTTTTAAATCAATGCATAATTATATTCCTCTTCTCTTTTGTCTTCTCATAATCGAAATAATTTTCCGTCGACAAACATTCCGGGAATATTTCCAAGAACGCATACATTAAAAACATTAAACGACAAGACTCAGTGAACCCAATTTATTTTATGGTGTGCAAAGTATACTTAAAATAATTAATTCTCTCAGATCTAACTTGGGGATGGTGTGTCTTCCAATTTATTCACTCCCCCAAAGCGAGTTTTTACTTACTGTATGAATCATTTTTGAAAGCTTTTCATGCAGATTTTATTGTATTATACAGGGTGTTTGGTAGAGGATTGAACATGGGATAATGGCAGAAAGGTGAGATGGTCTGCTACATGCTGAGCGAAAGAAATTTGACCTAGGGCCCATAGTTTTTTTTAAATGATTTTTTTTAAATTTTCACCAAACTTTCTTCCTTCGTGAATTTGAAGTACTATAACTTTTTTTTTTATTGAATCAATCGTCCAGCTTATTTTTTATTCTTATCTTAACTGAATGTAGCTTACTTTTAAATTGATATTTGATGGTTAGAGTTACCAGGAAAAAAAATATAAGCCCCCAAACATCAAAAAGGCGAAAAGTCCACGCCGAGCGTTCAACTTTGGACTGCAGTTTAAAAAAAACTAAAAGTGGTACAGCAGTTCTAATCATAGTAAAACAGCTCTAGTTCATGCCCTTTCGAATAGTATGTAATTTGTATAGTTTATTTTTTTCTAAGTAGTCTTTCTCGTACTTTCTACATGAAATTGACCATTTCTGACAAAAATACTTTAATGAAAATAAATCAAAAAAATGTTACGAAACATGGAGCGGGATGGTTACGGTTCATCATTAACAGAATCCGTCACTCTTCATAGGTGGGCAATGCATCCAAGACCTTGTAGTGGTGAAGAGTGGTAGATCGTAGCCACTACTATGAACTAGTAGTAGCTCGTAAATGGGCAGGCTCGACCGGGGCAGTACCTCGTATGTCCCCCGTGTTTTGTAGGATGAGTGAGAGAGCCGGAAGCCTGATACACCTCCTGTATCCTGCTCCCTTATTAACTTTCCTTCCCCGGTCTTTCCTTTTTCATTCCGTCATAGGTGGGCAACGCATCCAAGATTTTGTAGTCGGTGATTGCTTACCATAAGGTGCTTGTTTGTCCTCCTCGTGTCAAAAAAAAAGTTGTGCATGTCTATGGGCAGCGGTGATTGCTTACCATCAGGTGATCCTCTAGGTCGTCGTGGATGCCTATAGGCAGCGGTGATTGCTTACCATCAGGTGACTTGCTAGCTAGTTTGTCCTCTTCGTGTCATAAAAAAATCGTAGATGTCAATAGGCAGCGGTGATTGCTTACCACATACCACTCTTCACCACTACAAGGTCTTGGATGCATTGCCCACCTATGAAGAGTGAAAAAAGAAGAACGGATGCTGATATTGATTAAGAGAAACGTTAACGTTTCTACCTGCCTTGTGTAACCATCCCGCTCTAGGTTTCGTAACATTATTTTGATTTATTTTCTTTATAGGATTTTTGTCAATTTCATGTAGAATGTACGAAAAAGACTACTTAGAAAAAAAAAACTCTGTAAATTGAATACCATTCCAAAGGGCATGAACTAGAGCTGTTATCCTAGAATTAGAACTGCAGTACCACTTTTCGTTTTTTTTTTACAGCAGTCCAAAGTTGAACGCTCGGCGTGTACTTTTCGTCTTTTTGATGTTTGAGGACTCATATCATTTTTTGTGGTAACTCTATCCGACAAATATCAATTTAAAAGTAAGATACATACAGTTAAGATAAGAATAAAAAAATAAGCTGGCCGATTGATCCAATAAAAAAAAGTTATAGTACTTCAAATTTACGAAGGAAGAAAGTTTGGTGAAAATTTAAAAAAAATCATTAAAAAAAAACTATGGGCCCTAGGTCAATTTTTTTTCGCTCAGCATGTAGCAGACCATCTCACCTTTCTGCCATTATCCCATGTTCAATCCTCTACCAAACACCCTGTATACTTTAAGGAAACACATTTGTATATTTTCAGTTATCTTTAAGCCCGATAGCATCAACATATAACAAGTGTCAACAGTATCATCTAGATAATGGCCTAGTTTATCTTCATCATCATTAAGTATATCTTTTTTTATTGCAATTGGTTGTTCATTTGCCTTAGCTCACGAATTTCCACAGTAGGTAACCTGCCATTAACTTTTTGAATCTTTTTAAGAAAGAAAAAAAATGTTTATTTGGCAGAAAGGCAGTTTAACGTAATAACATTAAATTCGTAAACCTATTTCAACATTCTCAAATGTTTTTCAAAAGCTATAATATTAAAATAGACCAATTTATATCCAACGTTATAGGATTTAGCAATCCCTACCTGAAGATTTAATTCTACATGATGAAAACTAGAGATCCACCAAGATACCGCAATGGGCCAATCAATTTGCCCTCACCCTGTCCGTCCATCAATCGCCAGGGCAATAACCCAGGTGTTACTTGCCCTTATTTATAACTCAATCTTGGGCAATTGGAAGGGTCGCCGACGGATCAACGTTAAATCGTATCTGAGACACTGAACGGGGACAATAAAACGGTTGGAATTGCGAAATTGCAATTTCCTGATATAAGAAGTTCCATTTAAGAAGAGGATTTAGTGAAGACGATAAATACACTTTTGAGATTTTTATAATCATATTTTGATAAGTAAATAAAACAATTATAATTAAACGAAGAACAGCAGAATAATCAACAGACATAAATGAATATGATCAAAAAACTTGATTGAGAGCATAGAAGAGTACTCTTCTGAAACATTTGTATGACAATCGAGAAAAATATATCGATTAAATTATTTGTACAAAATGGATTATAAACTTTTCTACTTGGATTTAGATATATAAATCGAATATGCTTTATTTCACAACAAAACAATAAACAAAATAGACTAGCATAATATCCATACTAATGTATTTTCAATAAAATTAAAATGTCCTTAATCTCTTCAAGGCTATCGGTGTAAAGATTTTTTTAAATATGCGGATAAAGATCTTGCAAGACCGAAAAAGGGTCGGAGAGACCCCCCAAATTACCGACTGCTAATCTATTTTTCTGACTGTAAACAAAAAAGGGCTAGAAAGACAAAAAGCTGTGGCAATAAATTCTTGGAGACTGTATATAGGTCACGAACGTAGATATCAATCTCTCAATAAAGGTAGAGTTGATTGATGATGAACGTAATACAATATGCGATGACATAAATGTGTATTCGCAGGGAACCGAGATTTTCTTTGAACGTTGTAGTAATCCATGCAATAAATCTCAACAGGGGAGCTATTTCACGTACTGAAAATTCAACGAAATAAAGATTTACAGAGCCAATTGCGACTCATGTGTTGTAAGATATGAGGATATTAAATCAATGGGCAAAAATATTTTGTGGAAATGATGATAGCCAAGGTGTGGTTTATTAACCAGTAGTTTGCTGGTCGATGTACCACTAAATTGGAACTTTTGGATATATTTATGTACAATTCTTATTATCGCTTGCTCAGCTGTGAAGGCAAACACTTCTTGTTCGTGAAGGAAAACATAGTAAAGAAAAATGACCAGGAAATTACATTTCGAAAGCTTCTGTCCTAACCTGAGATAGGTCTGGTTTCTCCTCTGGGTTGTAGAGTCCTGATGGGAGTCACTCGATGACATGATGACTCGAAACATCAGTATCTTCGTTTGACCCTCGGGACTGAGACAGCGGACCCGCCAATCCTCTGAGTTAGGAAACTGGATCACGCTAGAAGAGAGAAGAAAAAGAAAAAGATTTTAATCTTTTATATTACACTTCAAGCTCTGTGTAATAAAGAAAAGCGAGATAGAAAGCAGGAGGCATACACAAATCTGCATGCATATTTATAAGTTGAGGAACAAAGCAATCAGTATACTAACAGCGCTTCTATTTTTCCATTTTATTAAACGTTAACTATAGTAAAGTTGAGTCTATGCCTGCATTTATGAGCCTTTGACTGAATGGTTAGTCACCAACATTTTTTTATCATCATTTTGTAGTTTTTTTAATATACCTAGGTATAAATCACACCGATTGAGCTAGCCCTAAAGTATATTCGAGACTTGTGTTATGAGATACTAACTCAACGATACTCGTACTATATTTTATAACAAATACATAGATACCCATATTAAACATCCAAGACCAAGGCCAATCAGAAAAAGTTTGTTTTTCATCATGACCCGACCGGGATTCGAACCCGGGAACCTCCTGGGTGGGTTCAGTGCGGTAACCATTACGGCACAGAAGATATATAAATGATACTATTCTTACTTCCTTATCCTTACTCCTTACTAATATTATAAATGAGAAAGTGAGTTTGTTTGTTTGTTATTACTTCACGGCTTGACTAAGCAGCCGATCATTATGAAAATTTGCATACATATTGTTAGGGGTACAGAGCCCAACAAAGGCTACTTTTTATCCGGTGAAGGTATGTCGTTCCAATGGGAAAATAATTTGACTACTATAGAGGGCGCTGTATCGGCCAACAGATGGCGCCACAAGTCGCGCTATGGGTTGTTTTGTTATCAAACGAGATCTATGTCATAGAATTAACGCGAGCGAAGTTAAGTAAAGGGAAAAGCTAGTACTTTATAATTCTAACTAAGAGTATCGAGACAGCACACGTAATCCTGCAGTCAATCAATTAACAATTCTAGAAATGAGAATCGGTGGATTATTCAATCACATAATGGAAAATCCAGGTTCGCTAGAAAACTTGTGTTTTCAATTACGAAATAGGTTTTTTTTAAATGAATATATTATGAATATAAAAAATGCAAACAAATATGAGTGTTTGATTACTTTGTATCTAATAATGTAAGAAATTTATTCAAGATCTGTCAGTTTATTTGACGAAAATGACAAACTGGCGCAGATTCATAGCTTGCGCAATAGACAACGTACCTAATACATTTTCTACGCAAGTGATTTATCGAATATTTCAACAAAATTTTATGTCATTAGACATCTAATATTATAAAGAGATAATTTTGTGAAGTTATAGTAAATATCTGGGTCTACTGAAGCAATTTTGAATTTTTTTTAATCAATAGAAAGCCAAATTAAAATTTCTTTTACCATATTTGAGTCCATATTTTAACCGAAAAAGACCACGGGCAACAGCAAGTTTCATAAAATTGAATCATGATAATAAAATTGAAAAAGTATTTGACAAATGCCGTTATTGGCTTACATGGAAAGGAATATTTTAATATGGCAATGTTACGCCATCTGTGTAACGTACCGAACTATCGACGATAGATATCATCTCATTGTGTAAAGAATATGACATGATGCACTATTTATTACCTATTTTTGGGTGTTTTTGTAAATTAGCCTTGAACTGTTAATTCGCCTTCGCAACAAACATGGTGTAGACTTATCACTGGTAATATTTTAAGAATACAATTTATATTCCACTTTATTACCTATTTTTGGGTCTTTTTGTAAATTAGCCTTAAACTGTTAATTCGTCATCGCAACAAACATGGTGTAGACTTATCACTGGTAATATTTTAAGAATACAATTTATATTCCACTTTATTACCTATTTTTGGGTGTTTTTGTAGATTAGCCTTAAACTGTTAATTCGTCATCGCAACAAACATGGTGTAGATTTATCACTGGTAATATTTTAAGAATACAATTTAAATTCAACTTTATTACCTGTTTTTGGGTGTTTTTGTAAATTAGCCTTAAACAGTTAATTCGTCATCGCAACAAACATGGTGTAGACTTATCACTGGTAATATTTTAAGAATACAATTTATATTCCACTTTATTACCTATTTTTGGGTGTTTTTGTAAATTAGCCTTAAACAGTTAATTCGTCATCGCAACAAACATGGTGTAGACTTATCACTGGTAATATTTTAAGAAAACAATTTATATTCCACTAGCGAAACCCGCGCAACTTCGCTTGCGTGTATTTATTTATGCACAGTAGCGCCATCTATATCAGACTTTTGATCAAATCCTAAGGGAATCACGTACTTTTCGGGATAAAAAGTACCCTATGTGTTAATCCACGGTATCAGCTATCTACGTACCAAATATCATAAACATTGGCCCGGTCATTTGAGCATGAAGAAGTAACAGACATACACATAATTTTCGCCTTTATAATATTAGTAGGATTAGTAGGTCTGTATCGGTATCCCCTGTGATGTGACTCTAAACAATCGTCTGATTTGACAATATAAATCGATATGTAATAAACATTAAATCGATTACAAATCATTTATTGGAATAAATCACAATCAACATAATGTTACCACAATAAGGTATGCAAGCTAATTCAAACACAATCGTCGCTTGCTGCTGTTGCTTGACACATCGCTAAAAAGTTGTTGGTGCCCTTAGTATAACCGTCAAATTAGTACCTATCTTAAAAAGAAAACTGGCTACACTTTTGCTGACCGAGACGCGTAAAATGTGTCCCTGGATGCGTAAAGTTCCCCAATTAAATGACCCTTGTCGATTACGTGACTGGATTTTGTGAATCCACGTCAATTGTCTTATAAAAGTTTTGTTAAGATGTGTCATCATCAATTATTGTTCTTTACTAGGATTTTTTTATTATTAAAAAGGGGCTTTGTGATTCAATTGTCTATTTTCTAGCTTGTTTTGCTTTGATTATTAGAAGCATGTTATGTGCTGCTGCACAGTCTTGAATTTGCTAATTTCCTGCAATAATTTTTCGACATTAAATCAATCTTAAAAAAAAAAATGTCGAACCATCTATATTAATTTATTATTTTGAATGCACTGTCTTGTCAAATGCACGTAAAAGTTTAGTTTTTCACCATACTTTTGTTTGCTTGTGCATGAAAATAAATTGGAAAGGAAAAATATGGACACTTCTTTTGTTATTTTTAATAAAAAATAAAATAAAACGGCCAGCAAAGTCTTCGA
Source organism: Endotricha flammealis (assembly GCA_905163395.2). Lineage (NCBI taxonomy): Eukaryota > Metazoa > Arthropoda > Insecta > Lepidoptera > Pyralidae > Endotricha > Endotricha flammealis. The sequence goes on along the minus strand of LR990870.1, from coordinate 4,231,499 downwards.
GGGCGTGCAAACTTTTTGTTTTTTAATTATAAAAAAAAAACAAAAAATATTTAACGACCTTACACAGGTAACAAAACACGGGGTTCCGAGTATGAAGAATTCCGTTCTTTTTACATCTCAAAAAGCTTTATTAAGGTGGCAATTAGAGGGTGGGGGCTCGGTAAGGTTTCCGTAAACCATGCTACCGAATTAACTGTGCGAAATAAGGAGCAGTTTACTTTTCCTTTTTAAATAAATGCCATGTCCTTTAGAAAGTAATTAAATATTTCAAGTTGAATATAGATTATTATTTTTCTCCCTACCAAATTACAGCTTTCTAGTCTTAAGCGTCGCTAGACAGACAAACGGACATGGCGAAACTATGTATAAAGGTTCCTTGTTAGTTTACTACGGAACCCTAAAAATTCCATGAGAGCAGTGATAATTAACAGCCTATTATCCGACAGGTATCACGTTCAAATCAGGTGAACATTAATTTTGTAGTTAATCAATGAGTTTTCACCTCAACATAATTTATTCTTTTGCTGAAATGTAATCCCTGAGTGAAGGCAATAAATTTTACAAAAAACGTTATAAATTCAACTGGAGATTTATTGTATTTAAAGAAGAATCTACTCTGTTTGAACAAGTCTATTTCCTCGAATTTCGCATACCATTAGGAATGATATTAATACAATAGCTAAAAAAGTAATTACTATTTTTTATATGTAGGGTAATTTATGAATCGCGTATTTTTCGGGATAAAAGTACCCTATGTGTTAATCCAAGGTATCAACCTACCTACATACTAAATGTCATGAAAATTGGTGTAGCCATATGAGCGTGTAGAAGTAACAAACATACACATAACTTTCGCCTTTGTAATGTTAGTAGGTTTACTACTATCGATATAAATTGGTTGTATGTATGTATAATTGCTAGGTTTTTGTTGTCTTAAAGTGCAGTTGTTCATTCGGCTATTATTGTTTAAAATTTCATTTAAACTGGTAGGTTACTGATATAAGATTCTGCAGCCAAATCTACGATCGCAACACTTTTAAAGTCTTATATTAAGGCCAATATTTCTTTAGTAAATGTAATCATATTGTACCAATGAGATACCTATCGATTTAGCGAACAGCTTTACGAGAGAGACTGAATGAAATTGAATTCTACTAAACCGAGAAAGAGGCACGGAGCTTTAAAGGTTTTAAATCAAGTGGATTATTGAAAAAGGTTCTTACTGTCTGGCCGGGAGGCTATCTTTTCTTATCCCTTAGCTTCAGGGTCTCCGGCGGTCAAAAGTAATCGTTAATTGAACATACTGTCGAACGTTAATTTGTGTAGAATGCAATAAAATTTAAAACCTGCTGACTTGCGAGACTTCTTCCTTTCTTTTTCACATTCATAGGTGTGCAACGCATCCATGATATTGAAGTTATGGATAGCGGTTGCTTACAATTAGATGATCGCATTCAAGATCTAGTCGTGGAGGTCCATTGGCAGCGATAATTACTTATCATCAGATGAGTCGCTAGCTCCTTTGTCCTCTTCTATCATAAAAATTGTCTGTGTTTCTCTATTATTGCCACATCACAAACACAAACTGATGTTTCACTGGAAGGTATTTCATTTCATGTTGCATGCGTCAAACACAACGCTTGAAGCAACACGAATGCAGTAAAAGTTTAAACGTAAAATGAAATGAAGGGAAAATATCTGGGGGTAACCATGAAAGTGTCCAACCGAAACAACGAATCACGTAGTCCTGTCAACAAAGACATTACTAGTTAGAATAAAGTTCAAAACTGGTTTGAATTCATCGAAACGTCAGCCCGTATTTTCGGAATTACGTTTCATAGAGTCTGAGCTTAGATGACAAACATCCAATTTCTGAAACGAATTTTTAAAGTTGATGTCACTTTAAATTATAGCTGCCAAAGTAAAGAAGAAACAAAGAGATAGCTTGAGATTTATTGTAGAATTAAAATGCGATTCAGACACTGGCTGAAGGCTATATCGTTACGAGCGTTAATCTCCACTCACAGTTATTTCCAGTGATGTGATTGGTCAGTTCACACTGTTAACAGTCTGCTCCGACCAGCATTGGTTCATTCGAAACGCATCGTCTCCGTTTGTCTAAACATCGTGGATTAATTTGCACCTCATTGTCAAAACAAATGAAGGTAAAGTTCTACGGCTTTTAACATTCGATTCAAATTCAGCGATTTAATTAAGAACTTTAAATTGAATAGTCTCTTTGAATAAGTCCGCGTAAAGTCCAATTTATAGTCTTTAATCAAATGTCCCACACGGAACAAATGTCAATTTGCATCATGCGCTCGCTCGCTTTCAACCGCGAATTATTCGATTCTGTTTAAAATCGAATCTATGACGTATTTCATTTAGGTGTATATTGAAAACTAGTGAGTGACGGTTCCGCATAGATGAAAATTTATAAAAAAAAGCGAAGTAGAATTCTCCAAAAATCGTTCAATCCGAAAATCAAGATTCTGATTTTTGTAACTATGAATGGTGAAAAGTGTATATAAACATATCTCTTTTGAGCACAATGACTACTACTGGTAAACGAAATGGCGAAAGGAAAAGCAGCCACGGACTTTTTTGTCACTTAAATTTTTTTTTTAAATATTTTTTTTACAAAATACAATATAAAACTAAATACATACATTTTGTTTTGTTAATAAAGTAAGTAGCATTAAAAAAATTTGGGCATTTTCCCTTGTTGATTAACTACAATTTGATTAACATTACTGATTTTAATTAACTTCAAAGACTTTCAATGGGGTAAAACAGAAGTCTCGTTGTTAATTGAAGACTTCACTAATTGACTTAACAACTCGGCCTATAGCACGTAATATTTTTTGTAACAAGAAATAAGGTTTCTTTTATAGGAATAATTATTTATTTTAGTCTATGTGCCTATGAAGAACTGGTAATTTATGAAATTGAACTCCATAGAAATGAATCATTTTTTTTTCTATTGCCAAACAAAGGTGACTTCTTCTTTTGCGATCAGAGACCTATCTAGGTATACATAGACCTAGAGACCGACTGTTGTCGATAGGTAACAGTCGTCAGTGACCGTTAGGTGACTTAGAAACACCAGCTGCCGCAGTTGGTACTATTTGCGGGAAGCACACGAAAAGGGGAACAAGAATCAGAGACCTATTTAAGAAACGTAACACCTCGACAATACTGCCATAAATAAGCCTAATTTCAAACATTTTTGCTTTTTAAATTGCCGTGCCGGTTTCGTTGCCGTTCCGGAAAAACGCCATACGGTTAAAATACCGTTACCTGCCATATTGAAAGCGTAACAATATTTATATTTCATTAGCCGAAAGAGGGTTTGCTACATACAATACTCGTTTCTGTATTTGCGTCGACTGCCAGGGGAAACATAACAAGTTGGTTCAGTGGATTCAAAACAGTACCGGCATATTATTTTTTTTATCCGGTTATCTACAGCGGACAAATTCTGTAAAAGCTAACATTATGTTGTATTATTAGCTCTCTTTATAGCAGTTAATTTAGAAGGACAATCTCATTCTGACGTGCCTACATCAGAAACATAACAAAAAAGCAGTTTTTTTTTTCCAGTTAGAGAAATGCATTAGGTTAGAGAAAATGTCTCGAGAAACGGTCTGGCCTCGTCTGTGGGGCTTTCTTCTCTTAAAACCAATTGAAGAAAATACCGTCGAAAAATCTGACTGTAACTTTTCCACCATAACCTGTACCTGGGCTACAGTGAACGAACAGATAGAACTTGAGGTCTCTTTATCTGTGAGTAACACTTCCGTAACCAAAAGCTGAAGACCTTTATATTAGGTCTTCAGCTCAGCATCAGGCAGAATAAGCGACAATACCTATTTAATGTAAAACACTGACGGACATGGCAATACTTTTTTTTATACCACAAAGGTGGCAAAGACCTGATGGTAAGCATCACCGTAGCCTATAGACGCATACACCGGGGGTATCACTCACGCGTCATACTACAAGTATGTTCACTACGGAACCCTAAAAATTAAAAAGTTCTGATTCTAATATCTCCTCAAATTTGTACATTATAACTTTAAAAAGTTTTATTTAAATAACCTGGTAAGCACCTCTTCAAAAAGATTTTTTATGGCATTATTTTTATGGTGCTACTAGGGTTGAGTTTTCCAGTTGCTGGCGGCATTATGATGTTGTTTTTCGTGAAATAATAAACTTTTCTGGGGGTATGTTTTTGACTGGGAATAAAATAAATGTTCATCAACAAAATATTAAAGTGATAGCGTTCGTAAAAGCTATTTCACACAAAAGATCAAATATTAGTAGCGATTAGTTGGGGAATAAAATGAGATTTTTTTATTTTTTTACTTTTAGGGTTCCGTCAAAAGGAAAGAACGGAACCCTTATAACATCACTTTGTTGTCCGTCTGTCTGTCTGTCTGTCAAGCCCGGACTTGATCAAGAAGCTTATCAAGCTAAAATTCATATCAAATACTCAGGTCTACTCTCCCTAGGAGCTGTAAAAAAAACAAACTTCTAAGCCAATGTAATCAAAAGATAGACCCACAAGGCAATCAAAATATACAGAGTACTTCCCGTAAACTCAAAATCTTGAAATTTGGTACAAAGCAACGTCTTATAGTACAGATATAGGAAAAATTGCGAAAAGCATAAAATTTTGGTTACATTGTGGCGTCGACCGACTCGCCACTTGGACAGTACTCTTTGCTGGCTGAATTGTGGAGCTACAACTCGACGCGTAACGTGGTTGTCGCTGTCCTGCACGGCCGGATAGCGTGGTCTCGCTCTGTGCGTCGAGAGTCGAAATACAGCGATGGTTCGCGCACCACACGGCGCGCGCCGATTTACGAATTCTCTTCCTCGTCTGACTTCGCTAGGCGAGCTTACTGAATTTCCGAATAATGTTTTTATATTTGCTTAGCTGATTAATCTTTGTAACAATTCAAGTTGTAAATATATAATCATTCAGTGTCATCGTGTTGTGCCTTCATTCCCTTCTGAGTTACAAACATACTACATTCTACGGACAGGCTTTTCCATTAGGAGCATACTTTTAAACTACTAATTGGTAGGGTGTTAGCGCTACCGGCACCCTGCCACATTGGTGACCCCGAAGACCCACCTGATCGGTGGAGGACACTTGAAAATTGTGAGTTGCAAGTGATATTTTTCAATATTGAGAAGGCATTTATGAAATTTTCCGATGACGCATTGTTTTTTGTTTTAACGTTTGACGTTTGAAGCGATTTTTACTGTTGGACCAAGCGATTATTTTTATTGAGTAGCAAACAATTTTGAGTTGGCCAGATGACAGACCCGGACAATTTTCGCGATGCTATGGCAGAAGATGGCAATCTCGCTCGGACAGAAGTGCAACGCGTTGGTGTACGCGTTACTCCATTTTGGCCTGATGAGCCAGCCTTATGGTTTGCACAATTAGAGAATCAATTTGTTTTATCCCGAATTACGACCGATGAGACGAAATTTAGTTATTTGGTTTCTAATTTGGACTTGGCGCAGGCAAGAGAGGTTAAGGATATTATCACAAATCCACCTGCCACAGATAAATACGGTAAACTGAAAACCGAGCTGATACGCCGTCTCTCAGCTTCTCAAGAAAAACGTGTAAAGCAGCTGATCATACACGAAGAGCTTGGCGATCGCAGACCGTCCCAGTTTCTACGCCACCTGGAAGGCATTGCTGGACCTGCAGTGCCGAAGGATTTTTTGAAGACGTTGTGGTGTAGTAGACTTCCAGCGAACATACAGACTGTTATCGCATCTCAACATGATCTTTCCTTAGAGAAGTTGGCAGATCTGGCAGACAAGGTGTATGAAATAGCTCCGTGTACTCCTCAAGCCGCTTCAGCATCAGGGCCCTTATACTCCACTCCACCTGATTCCGCGCCATCGTATGGAGACCTAGTGGCAGAGATTAATCAACTCAAAAATCAAGTGGCATCTCTAACCACTAAAATGAACCAGGTTGGACGCTCACAGTCGCGTGGTCGGTATAACCGTTCTCGTAGCAACTCAAGGCCAAGACAACCACCAGCCAATCATCCACACTGCTTCTATCATTTTACGTATGGAAGCAAGGCGAGGAAGTGCAAGCAGCCATGCAGTTTCCATTCGGAAAACACTCAGGGCGGTCGGAAGTAGCGGCCAACGACTGCCCCTCATCAACAGGCCGTCTCTTTGTCACTGACCGTGTCAGTAAAATGCAGTTCCTAGTGGATACTGGGTCAGATTTATGTGTTTTCCCGCGGTCAGCAGTTAGGACGCCCTGCACTAAGACTAGATTTGATCTCGTGGCAGCAAATGGGACCACTATTTCCACCTACGGACCGATACGGCTTCAGCTAGATTTAGGATTGAGACGTAGCTACCCATGGGCTTTCACTATAGCAGACGTTACCAGACCTATTATCGGCGTGGACTTCCTCAGCTATCACAATCTGCTGGTTGACTGCAGAAGCCAACGGGTAATAGACAATACTACCACTTTGACTGTCTCTGCTATCGGGTATCAGGATTCAGAGGGTATCGATTCGGTGAAGGCTGTAGCTGGTGAAACAGAATTCCACGACATATTGCGCGAGTTTCCGGAAATAACGAGACCTGCAGGTGTTCTGTCTCCTCCAAAGCACAATACACTTCACCACATTCGGACAACGCCAGGCCCACCGGTTTCTTGCAAGCCTCGACGGCTTGATCCGACTCGTCTGAAAGTGGCCAAAAAGGAGTTTGAAGACCTGATTGCCAGTGGTGTCGCAAGGCCCTCAGAAAGTCCGTGGTCGTCAGCCTTGCATCTAGTAAAGAAGACGGATAATGGATGGAGACCCTGTGGTGATTACAGGGCACTTAATTCACGAACAGTTCCTGACCGCTATCCTGTGCGCCACATACACGATTTCTCGCACCAGCTTTCAGGATGCACGATATTCTCCACCATTGATCTGGTTAAAGCCTACCACCAGATTGCTTTGAACCCAGATGACATTCCCAAGACCGCCATCACAACACCATTTGGACTTTTCGAGTTTCCGTATATGAGCTTCGGTCTCAGAAATGCAGCGCAGACCTTCCAGCGTTTTATTGACGAAGTCCTCCTGGGATTAGACTTTTGTTATGGATACATCGACGATATCCTTGTTTTCTCATCGTCTGTGGAAGAGCACAGGATCCATCTACGGCACCTGTTTGAACGCCTCAAACAATATGGAATAGTCTTAAACACAAGTAAGTGTAAACTAGGAAGAGCAGAAGTAACATTTTTAGGCTACCAGGTTTCAGCAACTGGTACAAAACCTTTAGATACCAAGGTAAAGGCAATCCGGGAGTATGCTCAACCGAAGACCGTCAAAGAGTTAAGACGTTTTTTAGGCATGCTCAATTTTTACCGTCGCTTCATTCCTAACGCTGCCTCGCTTCAATCCCCTTTGCACGCTGCTTTATCTGGACCTAAGGTTAAAGGTGCTCATCCCGTAGACATGACCCCTGAGATGCTCCAAGCTTTTACTGACTGCAAAACTGCCTTATCCCATGCAACCCTTCTTGCACATCCTGATCCTTCCGTTGAACTAGCCATTGTGACTGATGCTTCCGATTGTGCAATTGGTGCTGTTTTACAGCAACGCAAAGACTCTGACTGGCAACCTTTAGCTTTTTATTCGCACAAATTGAATTCAGCTCAAGCCAAATACAGCCCATATGACCGCGAGCTACTAGCTGTTTATGAAGCGATCAGATACTTCCGTCACATGGTCGAAGCCAGACCTTTTGCAATTTTTACTGACCACAAACCGCTAACATTTGCTTTTGCGACAAATAGAGACAAATGTTCACCTAGACAGTTTCGCTACTTAGACTTCATTGCTCAATTTTCGACGGACTTGAGGTACATTCCAGGGAAGCAAAACGTTGTTGCTGATGCATTATCTCGCATCGAAGAGATCACTTCAGCCATCGACTACGCCATCCTCGCTAAATCACAACAGCACGACGCAGAACTGAACGACCTTCTCCTCCGTGGTTCCTCACTGCAACTCAAGAAGATGAGAATAGCGAACTACGACTTACCTGTATATTGCGACGTCTCAGTTCAACCACCTCGTCCATATGTCACTCCAGCTCTGCGAAGACAAGTCTATGATATGCTGCATAACTTACATCATCCTGGAAGTTCCGCTACAGTGCGGCTGGTCACACAACGTTTTGTTTGGCCAGGGATTCGCAAGGATTGTAGAGAGTGGGCTAGGCAATGCTTAAATTGCCAGAAATCTAAAATTACCCGTCATACCGTTTCTCCCCTCTCCTCATTCCCATCCCCTTCCTCGAGATTCTCCCATATCCACCTCGATCTCGTAGGACCCCTTAATCCTTCTTCTGATTACAGGTATTGCCTTACGGTCATCGACCGTTTCACTCGGTGGCCTGAGGCTATTCCTCTCAAGGACATCACGGCGGAGGCCTGCGCTTCTGCCCTGGTTTCTGGCTGGATTGCCAGATTCGGCTGCCCTACCCAGGTGACTACAGACCGTGGTCGTCAGTTCGAGAGCCAGCTCTTCAAGGCCCTCACTGCGCTGATCGGTGCGCGCCATTTCCGCACCACCGCATATCATCCTGCTGCCAATGGACTCGTCGAGCGCATGCACCGCCAACTCAAGGCGGCTATCATGTGCCATGCTACACCTTCGTGGACCGAGGTACTTCCACTCGTGCTGCTAGGCATGCGCAGCGCCTGGAAGGACGATCTGCGTTCATCTGCTGCTGAACTCGTGTACGGTGAGCCTCTTCGGTTACCTGGACAATTCTTATGTCCCAACGACGACTTTTCTGCCGCCGACATCTCCGAGTACGCAACGCGCCTGCGAAGCTACATGTCCAAGCTGACGCCGAGACCAACTTCGTGGCACAGCAATTCACCATTCTACCTGCCGCGTGACTTGCATACTTCTTCTCACGTTTTTCTTCGTCAAGATCACGTGCGCCGTCCGCTTGAAGCACCTTATGCTGGCCCCTTCAAAGTACTGGAGAGAAAGCCTAAGTACTTCATACTAGATGTCAGAGGAAACAGAATCAGCGTGACGGTCGACAGACTGAAACCAGCTTACATCACGAAAATACCTGATGTACCTTCACGCGAAGATGCTCCAACTACCACTACCACTCCTGCAGCTGTTAACGTTCCAGCAACCAATGCCACTCCTGCAACCACTACCGTTCCTGCTACTAGTGAACCAGAGAAGCGGACGCGAAGTGGTAGAAGGGTCAGAATACCATATCGACCGTAGTAACGGTCTGAGCGGGGGAGTACTGTGGCGTCGACCGACTCGCCACTTGGACAGTACTCTTTGCTGGCTGAATTGTGGAGCTACAACTCGACGCGTAACGTGGTTGTCGCTGTCCTGCACGGCCGGATAGCGTGGTCTCGCTCTGTGCGTCGAGAGTCGAAATACAGCGATGGTTCGCGCACCACACGGCGCGCGCCGATTTACGAATTCTCTTCCTCGTCTGACTTCGCTAGGCGAGCTTACTGAATTTCCGAATAATGTTTTTATATTTGCTTAGCTGATTAATCTTTGTAACAATTCAAGTTGTAAATATATAATCATTCAGTGTCATCGTGTTGTGCCTTCATTCCCTTCTGAGTTACAAACATACTACATTCTACGGACAGGCTTTTCCATTAGGAGCATACTTTTAAACTACTAATTGGTAGGGTGTTAGCGCTACCGGCACCCTGCCACATAAAATAAATAATATAATAAAATATTTAAAAAAAAAACAAACTTACGTTTGTATGGAACCCTCAGTGCGCGAGTCCGACTCGCACTTGGCCGGTTATTTTTGGAAAATACGTGTTTAAAAGTTATATAGTTATAAGAGACTTTCGAATCGTCACTTTTTTCCCCCCTACCACCAGTTCAGACAGCAGATTTGTGATTAGGGATTTCCATTAATATAACTTGCTTATTCCATTTGTAGAATTTTCTCACGCCTGTGTAGATTAAAAAGAGCGATAGTCGTCTTTTTTATTTTTCTCGTCTCTGTAACGTGTACAATTTTTTTTATTTTATTCTTAATATTTTCCTATCTTAAATAGAGCTCTTTTCTGTACACTTCCTTTTATTGCATCCTTTACAATGGTAAATATGAAAGCTGTCGCAATTCTGCTTTGATAGGGAGCATGAGCCAGCCAATGCTCCTCGGTCACGAAAACTTCTAAACCTTTTTACGATTCCTCAAAGAGCTAACTTTTAGTTCTCGCCGCAACCAGAATTTCTCATATTTTGTAGCACGAAACTGTAAGAATGTTTTCGTGATTTTCGAATTTTTTAAACGAAGAAAAACATCTTCGTTATAATAAAAGTAAATAAGAAATCGTGTTGGACGTTCGTACTTTGCGAACAAGTGTTTTTGTTTTCGCCAAATTCAAAACGTTTCTGAAGTTTTAAGTCGTTTTGTTTTCATGATTACTCTTCACCATTAGCCTTTTCAGGAGTTCTTTCAACAACAGAATTAAGTTCTATAACTCCTACTTAGCTTTACTTTCAAAACTATAACATTGATGACTTTTGTAGTAATACTATTAACTACAATTGAGTTAGGTACTAGATGGACGGGCACTTCGTCCTACTTCGTCTTTTCTTTTTCTTTCTAACTTTGTGATAATTTCACTTGACTTCAGCCAACTTTGCGAGAGTGTAGAGTTTGCATAAAAAATAATGTAAAAGTACCATAGTTGTAATATAACGAGAAAATCTTCAACATCTTAGAACAGCTTTCTTTTTATATTTATTTACCAAAAATATATTTAAACAAAAATATATTTTTTTTACAACAAAACCCAGTAATTCGGTTTGTCCAGAAACTTAGTGTCAAATTATTATAATGACATATGAAAATCTTAACACCAAAACAGCGCTCATCCAACGAGAAACTTCATTCTCCGTTTACAACCTTAGGTTTCATGTAAAGTTTAAAGAGCAATATGAAATAAGTTTCAAGATAGGATTTCAAAGTTATAGCATCGAAATCCCGCGTTGGATTAGAAACAAAAGTGGTTGAGCTATTTGATCGTGCTCGCGGACGTCGGCCAAACCAATCATAGTACATCTGATTGGATTGCTATAGGACGATTGAACGCAATACAATGATGCATGTGTACAGTTTCAGATATAGAATGTTCGTTTTAACATTGCAATGGAACTGTCATCAGCTAGTGCAATATTTATGTACGTAGGAAAATTGCATACGTTTTAAAAAGCGTAAAGAACTTTAGAATATCGTTTGATGCACTCCCTTTTATGCAAAATTGAACTGTGGGTCGGAGTCAACTCTGTTTTATTTTGAAAACTCCGGAATTTTCCTTTGTACTGTGTTACGGCCAGTTTCTGGAACACATTATTAAAGTTAATGACACATTAAATTATGGCTGTCACTGTCATACTAATGAAAAAAAAGAGATATCAGGAGGATTCGAGATCGCCGCCTTGTCAACGAAGGTCGTCAAGATGGCGACCTCGGATCCTCACCGTACCACGTTGCCTTTTTAACTCCCAACGCAAAAAGAGGGGTATTATTAGTTTGACGTGTGTATCTGTGTATTTGTGTATCTGTCTGTGGCATCGTAGCAACTAAACGGATGGTCCGATTTTGATGCTTTTTTTTTGTTTGAAAGGTGACCTGTGCGGGAGTGTTCTTAGCTATGATTCATGAAAATTTGTTCAGCCGTTTGAAGATCACCAGCTCTTTTCTATTTGATGAAGGAAAATGAGCAACTTTCACCGATTTGAAATTTGGTATACTGTTATTGTCATGATATTGAAAGAATATGGTAAACTTGATCTGATGCTGCAGCATCATCTGGAACCTGCAGTATACTCAACTCCTCGTCAAATTACAGCAGATGTATCATGTTTGGGTTCATTGGAATGGTCTCATTTAATAGTTCATTTTTACGTATAATTCACTAGCTGGGCTCGCGGCTTCGCTCGTCATACTTAATATTTGTTGCTATAGCGCTGTATTTTTATCCCCGACCCAAAAAGAGGGGTGTTATAAGTGTATCTGTGTACTTTGGTGCTAGATGGTAACCAGGATCTGATGATGGTGCTGGAAGGTGGCCATAGAAACTCAGTAATTAAACGACATAACCCCATCGAGTTTGGGCTCGTTTGAGCCGTCTTGATGAGTACATTGGTGCTAGATGGTAACCAGGGTCTGATGATGGAGCTGGAAGGTGGCCATAGGAACTCGGTAATTAAACGGCATAACCCCATCGAGTGTGGGCTCGATTTACTTTTTAGAGGTTTTGAGCCGGGGGTTTTTTAAATTTTTAATTAAAGTTTATTTAAAGTGTACTTTTTGGTTAAAAAGTGTTCATTTAAAATACTCGACATTGGCGAAATTGTCTATGTGTCGTTGAGACATTAACGCCATTAATTAAAGAAGAATAAGAAGAGAATAAGATTATATCAGGAGAATAATTACCGTTCTATTTTGTTAGTAACAAAAAATCTTTTATTTCACATGTGTGCTATAATTATTCAATTGTTGTTTTGTTTTTTTAAATACGTATAAAAGCTTTTATAATAACTTAACATTATTGATAACATCTTATAATATTTTATATCGTATAGCGCCGACTTATGTGATGAGGGTAAATTTTAACTCCTGATAAAGTGGTATGAAATTGGAATGAAATTATATATGAAATATGGTCAGAAACGAAACAATAAAATTGTTTAAAAGCTTGTATGCTAACTTGTTATAAAATGTTGCAGCAATGTGATCCCATTTTCTGACTTGTTGGCAATTCTAGAAATGAAATTGAAATGTCAAACCATGTGCAAAACCAATCAGAAGATCCATTGAAATAGGACGGTTGACGAACTAAAATCCTATTTTAAAACAATTGGAACATTTATAATTTGATGCAATCTATGATGTATTTGCATTATGCATTATAATTTGTATTGTCGCAATTTTAATATTATTACCGGTCGCATTGGAAACGTTTGGGGGAGGCATGGGCTGTGGTGATGATGAGATGATTAGTCTTATTAACCAACCTTAAAATTTTTTATTTGAAAAATTGCTTAAAATTGCACTCCTGCATGCAGGCTGAATAGTACTAAATACTATCACCAATGTACCATAAAGATTTTTATATACTAACGTGCAAATAAATCATGATTAGACGACCTCCGTCGCGTATGGTTACCACGCCGGACAGCCACCCAGGAGGTCCCGGGTTCGAATCCCGGTTGGGTCATGATGAAAAACTAACTTTTTCTGATTGGTCTTGGATGTTTATCTTAACATGTGTTTGTTATAAAATATAGTATCGTTTAGTATCACATAACCCAAGTTTCGAACTTACTTTGGGGCTAGCTTAAACTGTGATTTGTCCCTATATATTTATTTGATTTACTTGACCGATTTTATATGTGTCATATTTTATATTATACGAAATGGTAGTAGTTTAAAGAGTCGAATAATATAAAAAATATAATACTAGCTCTTACTCGCGGTTTGTGACTGTTCTCTATTACTATAATTTACGATGAATAAAAATATTTTATTTACTTAATAATTAATAAAAGCTGTGATAAATTAAAGTCGGAGGTCATTTTGATAAAGGTGACAGGAGGCAGGCGTCTATATAATCTGTGGCAGAGGGTACAAGAAATTACATATGTATAAAGAATTTGAGGTCATAAATTACCCTCCTTGTTCTGGCCTCGCATATCCGAGGAAAACACATTTTTTATCGCATGGTGCTAGGGGCATGAATAGAAAGCGATCAGGGCTGTCAACTACAAAAAAAGAAGCAGCGAACGGTTTAAGAAGCAGATTCCTATCCACGTTTACGGTGTATTTTCATTTTAAATTATATCTATGGTTAAAGAATATTTAATTTTATTTCTCAAAACAATTACAAATTCTTTTACTGAGAAACTTGCATGCAATCACATTATGCTTTGCACACATAATGACAACTTTAGGGCGCACTTAAATAATGTTATATGTGATTGTCAAAAAAGGCGGTAACCGATTAAATTGCTTTGTTTTCACAATTTATAGAGTAGATCATATTTATAATGTGCTTTCTACAATTATAATTATTTAATGTTAAAGATGTACATTACAAGAGAAGCCTGAGAAGGGCCAGAATCAAAAAAAAATATCTGAACAAATCTTTATCATAAAAAATATTTGTTTGTAATTCGTTTAACATATTTTCACTTACACTTACACAGTATAACATAAAATTGTGACGTCATTGCAAAAGCTGCTGATACGCCCACGCAGTGCCGTCTATTATCGTTAGATTACAGTCAACAAACATCGAAATAAAATGAAGCTTTTATATAAAAGAAATGAGCAAAGTTTTCCACCTTTAAACTCTATTTACAAAAAGTAAAATTGTTACATTTTTAAAAGTTTTATTTTTATTTTGAAGTTTTAAATGAAATGAAATGAAATGTTTATTTGCTAAAATTATACATGGTGTTTGTTTGTGTTTGCCAAGTGTAGTACAATATGGCAGCAGTATAATTTGCCTTAATAAAAATGTAGGTATGCAAAATATTCAAAATTAAATTGGAAAAATACAATGGACTCTTGATAAATATTTATTACAATGTCAAGCACAATAATAAAATAAAAAAACTAATGTCAGCTAAAAATTCAAAATTAAAATAATAGAAATTAGCATCAGAACACACATTGATTACATTAAGATGTCGGAAGTGTCGGAACAGATTGTAATTAATATTAAAACTTATAACTTAAAAATTCAGTGACGCAGTGACAGTTAACATTTATGGAATAGGCTAGCTCGAACGGGGAAGTATCGCCCTCTGCATCGGCTTAAATAGATCTGCAAGTCCAATTCCTTTCTCTTCTCCTTTTCCATGTACCTACTCTCCCTATTTCCTTCCTTATAGCAGGCAACAGGACCCCTCTGGTATTACTGATGTCCGTCCATAGACAGCCGTAATCATTTTCCATCAGCTAGTCCGCTTGCGTGATTTCCTGCGTGAGATAAAAAAATTGTTTTTATTAAAAATATTAATGCTTGCCAACCCTAACGCCAAAGCACGGTGTCGCTTGGCACTGCGACGCGCCCTAGCGACAAATTTAATAAATCACCCACATGAATCACAGCTTCATCCCAACTTCTATACTTTCCAAACATTATCCATATTTAATCATTTCACATTTAGTTATACTTTCTATATTTTTTACACAAAACGTAAATAATGTTAACATTTTGAATTCAGTCCATCCACTTTTACTATTTTATAATCTTTACATAATTTTTCTTTAATGTCATACAGCAGACAAACAAGCAAGCGGGCCACCTGATGGAAAGCGGTCACTGCCGCCTATGAACATCAGTAACACCAGGGGCGCTACCAATGCGTTGTCCACCAAGGGAGTTGGATGAAAGGAAGGAGGAAGGGAAGGGAAAGAAGACGGGGGAAAGAGGGGTTAGGGAAAGAGCTGGGCTTCCGGATCTCTCACTCACCGAACGAAACGCATTGCTGCTTCACGTCGATATTCTGTGAGAGAGTGGTACTTCCCCGGTCGAGCAAGCCCATTTCATAATAATTTCTCTACCACCAACCACCACCACCACAATGAAGTCTATATATAATAAAATAAAGTCGCTTTCGCTGTCTGTATGTCCCTAGTATGCTTTTAAATTATTTATTTATTGTTAATAGTTAATTTTATATTAATAAATTATATAATATATGTATGTTAGGCTGTAAGGTATTTATAATATGAGCCCGTGTGAACTTTGTTGTACCTGTTGCTCGAAATAAAGATTTATTATTATTATTATTTAAATCTTTAAAAGTACGCAACGGATTTTCATGCGGTTTCTTTTTAAAAGATAGAGTGATTCAAGAAGAAGATTTATATGTGTTATACATACAAAAAAATATCATGATAAAGCGGGGTACACGCAAACAAAGTTGCACGGGTGTCGTTAGTGTTTAATATATTAAAGTTTAATATATTACGCATGAATAGTTTAATAATTAAACTATTCATGCATAACATCAATAAAATGTCTCTCGTAATTTCTCGTTCAGAAACAACCAGTTTTATTTTTAACGTTTACAATAACGTTGTAACTGTTACAGGTTCATATAAGTATCTGTAATGTTTCAAGTTTGAAATAAATTCAACGGACGGAAGCCTTTGATTTTTAAACCCACCCAAATTGGCCGGAGGTGGTGTTTAACTTGCGCGATCGAAGTTTTGATACGCGTATCAACACTATCGGACACATCAGAAAATTCTTGTGGATCCAAATGAACTTAGCTCCATTTCGCTTCCAGTAATATCCGGTTTAAACCTAAATTTCCTGGAACAATTCCACAATTGAATTCCATCCAGCAAACCCACATAACTCCTGGGAAATTCTGACGGTCTGTTTACCTGAAACGGGAACTTTACTTGGGTTTATTTTTTTATATTGCACGATCTCTGTTCGTGGTCGGCGAAACACTTATTTAATTTTATCTTTGGTTACCTTTGGGATTGTACTTGGTTCGAGTCTACTTTATAAGATAAATAAATTAAAATGTAAGGTGTGCAACACTTAACTTGATTACGGGAAATGCGATTCGGAAAATGGGAGTTGTTTTCCTCACCGTATGCATTAGCTTGTAATCTAACAAGAATTCTCGATGAACCCAGACGTCTGTTACGATAAGAGTTGCAACTTTGTGGGCACTAAATCTCCTTTGTTGAAACTAAAACATCGTCATCTCCCTCTACATCCACAGATAAAAGAAACTAATAGAGAGAGATAGGCAAAGTGGGCGTGCTATAAAACGTGTCATTTGAAAACTGACACTTTGACTTCGCGTCTCTGTTAACGTGTCAGTTCAAAACTGTCAATTTCACTACGCGTCTCTATTTTGTTCAATGAACAAAAAACTATTGTAGTTTAAATAGTATAAATTCAAAAAAAGAATTCGAAATGCGATAGTTTTGAACATAATACAAATGTCGATAAAGTAATTAGAAGACAAAACAGAAGGGGGGAGGGAGGGGGTGTAAGCAAACTAGAATAATTATACGCTCGCGGCACCGCTGATTACCATCGAGATTGACTTTGTAACACAATTTCTCGTTACATCCAGATTTTCACTAAAGCTATCAGGGTTGCCCATGAATCCGACGATGTAGAAGTGACGAGAGAAGTATCATTAGTATAAGAGCGGTTTCAAACTAGCGTTATTATACGCGCGTTTAAGGTCGTTTCGGCATACACCCTTACACGCGCGCTACATTACGCGCTTCAAAAAACCGGACGCGCGTATACGGGCATATTTCGGCGTGTTCACGTACTGGTTTAGTGGTGTCGTGTCAATATTAACATCGACTCGCTTCGCTTCCAATAACGAGCTTATACGCGCGTACAAAACGCTAGTCTGAAACCGCTCTTATATATGCAGCATACATATAAATCAATGGTATGCAGTACTCTGCACTCAGAAAAGCAAAACACTATCGTTGAGTTAGCCGTCATCCCATAACATAACTTACTTTGAGGCTAGCTCAATCTGTGTGACTTGTCCCTATATATTTATTTTATTTACAATGCTCGTTGGAATGTGAGCATTAATAACAAAATAGTTGATAAACCGTCAATGGATTGTAAACGAAAAAAAATATAAAAAAACTCTAAGTTTAGAAATATAATGTCAAATAATTTATTTGCATTATGAATTTGCATTTGTGTCAAATATCATAACGCCGTTTTACAAAATGAAATATTAATACCTTTCCATCAAATTGACGACAACGAATTTATATAGAAATCATTGATTGAATATGGGGAATATTAGAATCGATGGTATGTTGCCAACGACATGCAGGTGGTCACAGCTGACATATTATAATGTCGTTCAGATTACTTAATCGTTACTTCGTAAGGTTGGCCACACGGAGTTGTAGGCGTTAAAGTAGCCTTATTTTACCATGCTAACGATGGTAACATAAAGAAATATTTTTAAGTTACACTAAAAATGTAGCTATTCTGAAATTGATCTCAATACCCATGGGCACTAAAACGTATTTAACCACTCAGCTTAAATAAAACCATGTTAAAAAGTAATAACATTAAGCTTTGCATAAATTAAAAAAATATTGCGGCGGAGCCGGGCTTTGCCGGAAACCAAAGAGATTTTTGTGGTATGTAAAATGTAAGCTTTGTTTAATGAAGTATTTTGTATATTAATCTATAAAAGTACACAAAGTCGTACTTGATAGCTCAACGCTCAGCACAAATCTTTGCCCAGAACCTAGAGGTTCTAAATCTCTACTTCAAAGAATTGGGCTATTTTCATAATTTAGACTAACTACTAATTTTAAAATTTACATGGAAATTGGATAAATTGGCATTTCGCGATCTAAGATGTGGGCGTCAGCCAATAAAAAAAATTGCTTTTGTTATAAAAAATATAAAAAAATATGTATTTAATTTTTCTATTTGTGTCAGCCCTGACCGCAACCGATCGATTGGTACCTTAGGGACGATCGCCTTACTGCAATTATTGCGTTGTATCTAATGGCATTTTACGGCTTTTAAGGCAATATAAGGCGCCGACCCCACTGCGCGCGGTCTGTCCGAGTTCTGCGTTTCGCGTTCACTGTAAACTGTAACCTATGTAGTGGCTTAGTATCTTTCACACCAAAAGCAGTCGGACCGCGACGGTCACAGTACGATGGACGGCAGAACTCGGAACTCTAACCGCTTGACCGCGCGCAGTGATCACGAATCACACTGAAAAACGTGAAAATTTGTACGATTCGTATGAAATATATTTAAAGTAGTAGTATCTATCTGCTGTGTAGGTATAACATTCAGGAATTTCTGGGTATCTATCTGTAAACAAAAAAATATAGCACAAAAATGGTACACACAGAAGTCAAACCTTTTCATACAAATAAGTTTTCGAATCGAACATTTTATCCTTCTTCCAGTTCTGAAGGCAGATTTGTAGAACTGGCAGAAAAATTAACACGCGCTCTTTTAAAAATGGTACTAATAAAATTTACAATTGGAATTAAAAAAAAAAAACGAAAGAGAAAAGGGAATACCTGAAGGAATTAGTCGCTGGTCGTGCGTCTATAGTTTTTGGTAAACAACACGTTACGTCAATTCAAAAAAATTCAAGTGCTGGTCGAAAACGGACATGAGAGATTCGTAACCCCAACTACTTTATCGTTTTCTTTTTTCTCTCTATTCCTTTGAGCTATAACAAGATAGGTTAGTTAAACCGTAACAACTATGAAAATAAAAATCATAATTCCCTAACTCCAATAAAATATGAGCGAATACCCTTGGATAAACTTGGATTGCTTGATGCAAACGGGCATCATTCAACGATAAAAAGGCGTTTACTTCCCCAGTCGATCCAGCTCAACTCATAATGGCTTTATCACTTGGAAAGTACTCGGGAATGTCAATAATCCACTAAAAAAGTTTAGGCACAGACACGAAAAAGATGTCTAGATTTTTATTGCTGTACTTGACCGAATGAATGCCTACAGTTTCCGAGGTCACAGGTCAACATACCCATAAGTACTGACACGAATTATTTTCTTCATAACGACTGGAGCAATCATGTTTTTATGGAGTTCCCGCGAAGTTTTGCCGCCGAATATATTAAGTGTATGTTCTTTCTCGTTCGTTACCGGTTTCTGGGAATTAAGTTTTGAATTCTTTTGAATGATTGTGTTATACTGTCAGTTTACAATAGGGACTCACAGCAGCGGGAATGTGTGGTGGGCATCCACCCCTTTATTTTTCTTTTTTTATACCCCAAAGGTGGCAAACAAGCATACGGCCGGCCTGAAAATAAGCCGTCACCGTAGCCTATAGACGCTTGCAATACCGGGAGTATCCAACCCTCCCAAGCCCCCCAAGTGGAACTCTGGAGACCTTACTCACTGTAGGAACACAACATTGCCGAGACCAATGCTATTTGGCTACGATCTTCTGTAAGGTGGAGGTCCTTCCAAAGACGGGCTGCTCCGATTTGAGCGGATTATACGCTCTGCCCACCTCTCTCTAAATTTAAGAGCCGAGCTCTTGAGCCTCCCTCTTGTGACCTCAGCTCCTTCACCATGGAATTCATGAACTGTTCGTTTTCCTTCCTGGGTTTGGTTCAGCGAATGATCTATTATTTAAATATAGTGAAATTCAATTAGAAAAATATCAAGGTTTACGAATCATTGAATAAACACAACCTTATTAATTTTACTAACTAATTATCTATCTATTATTAGTTAGGCAAGTCACGTCAAAAGGGGCAGCTTTCCCCACTCTCCCCCCTTAAATACGCCCATTGTTATTACTGCGGATTTCCTCTCGACAAAATGATAATTAATTAGAGTAATCATTATTTTTTTTTATTAATTAAGGCAATTATTAGAATAGCCCATTTGGGATATATTATTATTTTGTAAAAATATTTTGCACAGAGTCGACGAAAGTCTGGAAAAACAGATTGTGGTTGGGAACACCGAAAGCAAAAGATCGCGCGATCACGATCCTCAGACATGAGGGACCGACTCCAGAGAGTTAAAATATTAAGACTGAAGAAGTGACTAATAGAGAGTTTCTAAAATTTTTATTTTACATTTAGTCTGAGAGTATTTGTCATTTGTTACTAGGCTATCTCTTTTTTTTTTCCTTAGTTTGACAGAGACAGCTATAATTAAATGGGAAAATTTATCTCAGAAACTGACAGTGATTGTCAGAAAACCTTGCTAATATTGTTCTTTTTTTCTGATCCAAATACTCCGAATACTGTTTTACATTACGTGTGTGCTTAGTTAGACGTTCAACGAAGCCACCGAACTCATGTAGTGTATGTAAGCAAAATTTAAATTGTGATAGTTTAAAATATTCAAATGTAGGATAAAGTCGGGAACGCAAAGTTAGGTGGAGTTTCAGAATATCAAAATCTTATTTAAGATAGAGATTTACCCAAGAATCTTTAGACCACAACTAGGTATTTGTTCGTATATACTATCTTTATAATATAGAATTCGTTTCATAAGGCACCTGTTTGAGTGTCGGCGATTAGCGAATAAAAAATTGAAATCATACTTAGATAGATATCATTATATTTGCAATATACAACAAAGGTATGCATTATACACGGATAACCTTACAGACTGCCTGTCAAAAGTGCTGTCAAAAATCGACCATGGTTGCAACCAAAAGAAACTAGTCTGAATAACCCCTAACTTCAAACCAACTGCGGGTCAACCCCTAACTTCAAACCAACTGCGGGTCTTTCTCATAACAAAAACAGTGACGCTCAAAGTCAAGCGCTTTATCGCTCGTTGTGTATTTTACATAAGGAGGATGATTGAGATTGAGACTAGACTTTGACTATTTTTATTACGAGAAAAGACCCGCAGGTGTATATATTTTTCGCTAATCGCTAGCAGTTTGACCGCTGCTTATGTTGTATTCGAGTTAAGCATACCCCAAGGTTGAAAATTCCATTAGCGACCCAAATGTTACGTTCCGACTCGACGTATGCCAAACATTCAGGTACTACTCCCATCTCTTTTACTTACTTAACATGACACAAGACAGCAATAGTTTGTTAAATAAAGCTTTAAATGCAAAGTTTGAATCAAAGGAAACTTTAAACATAACTTTTTATTTAATTATGCACAACATTAACATTATGATTCACTTAGACACATGCATTGGAATGAATGAGATTATGAATACAATATTACATAATAATGTATACTAAAAAAAAATTTAGGTTTGGACATGAAAATCCACGTCTGGTGAGATTGATGATTGAGCCATTTATTTAGCGGTATTTATGGGCCTAGTCAGATGGTCTCATAAATACCGCCGTTGGTATTAGAAATACTCATCGGTTGCCACCCTAAGTTAGTGCACTTAGTGCCCTAGCCTAGTGTAGGTATTCAAGATCTGAATTGACCATCATAAATCCAAAAGAAAGTGTGCGACAGTTCAACGACATATTGAGGACGTCATAAAAGCTCTAACTTATTCTATTCCCTGCCTCCTCTTCCTTAAGTAAAACATAATGATAAACAATTACTGTCTTATAACGAGTATATAAGTAATTAAACAATGTTTTGTCACTTTCACACTTCATTTAATTCTCATCAAGAAAGACAGAGTCACAACAGTGAATAACTTAAATGCTCGTTATACTACGTTTATTTGTAACACTGTTAGAAAAATTCGTTGTGAGTTCCAAGACAGGCTGGGTTTTCTCCCCCGGGATGTCAATAAGCTTCATTACTTATTGTCGATTTGAAATCGCCGTCGTTGATCATGGGTCTACAGAAGACACAAGGGCAACGGTGGCAATGTGTGGTGGGCTTGTCCCGATAATAATTAGAAATTAACCTAAAATATTCATGTTACCATATAAAGTGTGTACCAACCCTTAATAGGTCAGAGGCTAACATTTTTGTAACGCTCAAGGTTTTCGGGCGCTTTACCCCAAATTTTAATATTGTTACCCGTGAGATAATTGAAAACCTTCACTTATTACCGACCCTGGCAATATATAAAGTTACACATTAAAATATTTAGCATGTATTTATGACCTCGACATAAATCATTTAGCCCGACCCAACTTTTGATATTTTAATTACCGAAAGGGATCTACTTTAACTTTGTATTACGCAATTCATAAACATCCAACAATGTACAGATTTAAATCATTTTTACATAGTATACCTAAAGTAGGGCCAAAATAGATAAAATAGATCACATTTGACATTTCATCAAAATTCATCAACTTTATTTAGCGGCAGGCACACAAAAATTTACAAGCATTTTTCAACGTCAGAACTGCAAAATCCTAAAAAAAATCCTAACATTTTAAATGAGAAAGTGAGTTTGTTTGTTATTCCTTACCGGCTTGACTAAGCAGCCGATCATTATGAAAATGTGCATACCTAACTGTTAGGGGTACGGAGCCCAACATAGGCTACTTTTTATCCCGTGAAAGTATGTAGTTCCAATGGGAAAATAATTTTTATACTATAGAGGGCGCTGTATCGGCCAACAGATGGCGCCACAAGTCGCGCTATGGGTTGTTTTGTTGTCAAACGAGATCTATGTCATAAAATTAACCGCGAGCGAAGCCGCAGGGAAAAGCTATTAGCTAATATTTTGCAATTCTTACTGTAATAATGAACAAAAATGTCATTGACACTATATACATTTTGGTTAACAGTACCTGGACCTGGACGTAATATGAAAATAACTATAAATAATTTATGATTTTCCTCACATACTCCCGGTATTTTCCAAGATGAGTCAGCATCTCAATCAATCGGGCTAAGGGCATCCATTGAGGAGCAAGGCTGATGAGTCAGTGTGTTTACGGTTTCATTCATTCCGGTTGTAGGTGTATTTTCATGTGAACGTATATTTCAGGCGAAACATATTTAGTTAATCTAAGGCGATTATCACACGGCACCGCGCATCGTCGCGGAGGGCGGTCGCGTTAAAGCGAGAAAGCGCCGCTCGACCGCGCGGTCGGGCGGTGTCCGTGTGTTACATCAACGGATTTAATGGAAGACAATACGGACATGAGGTCCGCTTCACCGCGCACCGCGCCGCAGAGGGCGAAGCCACAACACACGGCGTATTTTGAACGCGCAAAGGACGGGCGTTTCTTGCTACATTGGGCTTTTTGTATGTTAGTCCTCACAATGAAATGCTTGCTATGCCGCGATGGATAATCCCTTCACACAAGTGTACGTAAGACAAGTGTTAAAGTTGAAACGACGCGTCAACGTAACGCTAACGTGATAATACTTCAAACAAAAGTAACTATAAATCGATCACTAATACTAGATATCTTCCATTTCCTAATTTTGATTTTCTTCTTCTTTTTGTGTGTTTCCCGCAATTAGTGTCAGCTGCGGGTAGCTGGTGTTAATGTTTTCAACACCTAACGGTCACTGACTTGACGACAATTACCTAAAGACAACAGTCAAAACCGACAAGACAACTAAACGTTCCCGAAAAAAACCAACAGATTTTATTTATACACAGACAGTTTAAATTATATTTATTTGTATATTTGAATTTTAAAGAAAAGACGAGTAACTTTAATTGCTTTCTGTAATTTGAACTTGGCAAAAGGGTGTCGAATTTAAAAGCTATTAATAACATCTAGGTACTTTTATTATTCATCGCCAATATTATGCGAGAGGGTAGTACTTTCGGCTTTCCCAGGTTGAGCCAGCCCAATTCATAATGGCTCTGGGGGCTATTTATAATTAGCTAAAGTCCGTTAATGAATTGGCGGATTATCTGGCATTTGCTGGTGAAACTTATTATCAGATAATTATTTTAATGTACGTTCCAAATGTAAAATCTGTTTCACAATAAACAAATTGTACGATGATTAGTAGTAATATGTAAATAAAAGACTGAAATTAGGCATTTTATAGGTTGTACACATTTGTACCCGCCGATGTGTCTCCTGTGTAGCCAGGATCAACAACGGCGACCTCAGATTGACAATAAGCGATGAAGCTTATTGACGTCCACGGGGGAGAAACTACAGCTGTCTTGGAAGACATGAAAGAGAGCAATTTGAAGCAAAAGGCATCCTTCGAGAGATGGCAAATTTATTTATTTATTTAACTTTATTGACCACAATACATAAGTACTGATACAATAGGCGGACTTAATGCTAAATTGCATTATCTACCAGTCAACCATTGGGAAGTGCAGAGATTCACGAATGCGGTTTACTTGTTACTACTAATAACATTACTCAAAATTAATACATAAGTAATACAATAGACATACATACATATATATATGTCTATTGTATTAATATCTCTTTCTTAATTAGGAATATCTTTTCTTATAATGGACGCCTATGAATGAACGTCATACGAAGAACACCCCCTCCAAGGTTCAGGCGTCATATATTCAGGATAAAGAGTTTGATATGTATCGATTTTTAGAGTGTAAATCGAGAACAAGATTGAGCGAGTAACACTTGTATTTACAATACTTTTTCATAGATTTCCAAAAAAATTTACAACTTGTATGATAACTTTTCAGTTTATATCTCTTCAACCTGTCGTGTGCTTATCGAATGTAAATACACGATACATCTACACGACCTTAGAGAAATTTCACTATTCACACAGCACGATGCACACATACAATAGATCATCACATCATCTACAATGTATGGTTAAGGAATTGGTCGCTGTTTGTGCGTCGACAGCACGTAGTCGAAGCTCGAACAGCGACGAATTCTATCAAACGTGTTATTTACCAAAAACTGTCGACGCACGAACGACGAGTTTTTATGTGACATTTTATATGAGAGAGCAAACGCACCGTTTTGAACACGACAGTCACATTGATCCCGTTGCATCCGAGGTGTTATCTCCTTAAATAGGTAATGCAACGGCAGCGACCTTTAATCCTACAGAGGAATCGGAAACACGTGACCATAAAGATACCATTGTATCATCTCATAATAGACTGTCCTCCATATTCCAGCTGTTTATTCTCCAGAACGGAAGATCATTATAGAAAACATCCGCTCATAGTTTAATGCTACACCAACGCGTGTTTTCAGTTAAGCAAAACAAAATTAAAAAAAAACCTGCATATTGTTCTCTAGTATATTTATAGTTCTAGTCTCGACATCTAGTCTGCTCCGCATACCTCTTAAACTACATTGAATAATACGCTTTATTTAAAACGCAGACGGTTTGGTTTTCAATGTTTTATAGTGAATAATAAAATCTGGTGCTCCGTCGTTGGATTAGTCTGAACCAATAAACGTTTTCAGTCCAATGGCATGACGAGGCGAAGGTGGAATAATAAACAATTGTGACATGAAGATTTAACATTCTTTAACATCATTCTTTTGGTATTTAACTCTGAAATTCGTAGAAATATACATGCGTCTGGGAGCTACTAAGCGTTATCGTCATTTTGACCCATAATCATCCCAGTATCCCTGAATGCAGATCACCTTTCAATCGGAGGGGATTAGAGAGTACTCTGCCACGCTGATCCAATGCGGATTAGCGGAGGTGAGCGTTTTCAAGCCGCAAGAAGGCTATCGACATTAACTTGGGTGTTCGGTTTCAAGTACGACACACAGCGATGCTATCGAGCTCCTTTATCTATAGCAAATGTTATAATGGTGCTTATTCGGTTGTACATTTAACTCGACTAAACTAATTTTGACAGGACTAGAAGTGTTTCTATCCTTGTTACTAATTGTAAGGAAGGACAACAACACCTTTGGTCCTGTCAAAATTAGTTTAGTCGAGTTAAATGTACAACCGAATTAATTAATAAGAATTAATTTATAAGAATTGGAGGAATCTTTTACCTACTTAACTTAAACATTTGACAAAGATGATGACTTACTTACTGTCGCCAAATGTCAGGTCTTCACAACCTAGAAAGTTGGCTTATTCTGATCTCGTAGCAAGCAGAGAGAATTATCAGGCATTTAGAAGGTTTTGCATTATATAATCAAAATAGTAAATAACAGCATTAGGTCCCAATAGTAATGTAACAATAGACCGTGGTGCTCGGCAATCAAGCCTCACTTGATTTGCCATCTCTCTATAATGCCTTTTGCTTCAAATTGCTGTCTCTCACCTTCCTACTCCGACTATCTTCTTTCTGATTAAATTCGTTGTGAATTCCAAGACAGCTGTAGTTTTCTCCCCCGTCACGTCAATAAGCTTCATCGCTTGTCAATTTGAGGTCGCCTTTGTTGATCCTGGCTACAACAGGAGATACATCGGTGGGAATGTGTGGAGGGCTTGTCCCGAACCTAGAAAGCTGGATAAGCGTGTTTCAAAATACATTAATACATATTACCATAATTTAATGGAAGTACAACATGGTGAGCAAACCACCATTGATGTACAACAGATGGTATGATAAAAATATCTTTGAATATGTTTTACAGCTTTTTTGTTGTTTGCTGTTCCGGTCGCACTGCTTTGCAAAAGCCTCCCCTTTACGCTTCAAAATCCCTGTCGTTTGCCAGTTCCCCCCAATATCCGCAACTGTTATAAAATTATTGTTCTGTAAGTAATTCAAAAAACTAAATGGTAAATCTCGATTTACTTTTTTTGTGTACGTGAGGATTTTCAAACATAACATAACTGTACATGCCTGATGGTCATTTCAAGTGCTTTAGAATACAATAGGCACTCTCGAACACGTTGGCGGTTAGCCAAATGGTACGTAAAAAAATATTTAAACAATTGTACAGCTGTACACAATAACCTCAAGAGAGGTCATATCTCACTATTTTAATGAGATACCACGTCCCACGTCACGGTGACGTCACGTGACACGCATATGGATATTAACTAGTAATTAGTTTTGGAAAATTGCCCAACATTTAACGAACAATAGTGACAATTTTTGGCGGCGAAACAAGTGCAGACCTTATGTAATGATTGATTTTAGAATTCCTAGGTTTAGAATCCCGGAGACCTTTTTCAGCTAGAAATGTCAGATTACACCTAGGGCAGTCTTAGATTTAGTCGCAAATCTTAGGATTTTTACGTATGGATTTCATTATGATTTTCTTCAACCAATGATTTTACGAAGACTTTACCAATGATTGGACCGACCATGCAGTTCAACTCCTTCCATCTTGTTGACATCCCTGATCTCCCAACTCCCATTCTCTCTCCATACCTTATAGCAGACAACGCATTGGCAGCAGTCCTGGTGTTGCTGATGTTCAAGTTCATAGGCAGCAGTGGCCATGTTTCATCAGGCGACCCGTTTGCTTGTTTTTCTTTAAAAATACTTTTTTCATGTCTGGTAACCACTTACTAAATTGTGGAAGTCTGATAATGTCTTCGTAAATTCTTTCAATATGACACACGTCACGCGTAGTTATCAATTGGGTAGAATATAATATTATTGTCCAGTGACATTTTTGTCTTGTTCGTACGTCACTACTCCACAACCTCCGGTCCGTTGGTTCATTCATAAAACGGAGCGCGCGTTGGAACGAATTCAATAAACAAATTCTTGTTACTTTCCTTATGCTATTTATGGACGGCTGTACATTCCATCGGAATTAATAAGCTAACGGAAAATTTGTAATATTCAATAGGTATTAGTCACATATTAAATATAGGAATCCACTTCGGTAGTCTAGAAGTCGATTTTCCATGTTCTCCTCTATTTTATAGGGGGTTGAGGAACACAAACATGTGAAAAATATTAAATAATCTTTAATTAGTTAGCTCATTGCAAACAATGTTCACTACATTGTTTGGACCCATTATGACGTTGGAGATCAGACGCAGCAAATAGACAACATTGAACACCGCATTGTAATTAACTGGCACATAAATATGTACCTACATAAAGCATTAAAATGCTTGACTGAGTGGTAGTCCTTTCAATAAAGGTAGTATTGAAACCTCACCCATCTCTTTCTGAGCTATTTTCTCCCCTGGGACGTCAATAAGCTTCATTGCTTATTGTCAATCTGAGGTCGCCGTAATTGATCCTGGCGATACAGGAGACAGCGGCGGGATTGTGTGGTGGGCTTGTCCTGATTGTTGTAGTTAGGCATTGCCTGTCTTGGTATTTCTGCTGTTCTTATGCCGCGTAAACACTTTATTTTTCTTAGTCCGTCTTATTTGTCTACCGCATGACATTAAAAACATGGACTATTACATTAAAACTACCCAAATGCATCATCATCATACCAACCCATAATCATCCCACTACAGGGTTATAGATCTCCCTTCAATCAAAGGGTATTAGATCATACTCTACCAAGCTGCTCCAATGCGGATTAGCAGAGGCACACACAAATGTATCCCACTGTTACATTTTTCTTCTCGCGAAATGTTGATGTCGGTTTCTCCGCGTTCATCCGTGATAAACCCACTTTTAGTTTGCTATTATATTTTTGCAATAAAACAAGTGCACTAAATAATTCAGTTGGTCAGACGTTACGCGGCATCCGCCTTGGCACGGCGGATTCGTGAGCTGTAAAAATGTTATACCGGCCACCTGTTCTGTCAATTTTAATGTCTATGTAAATATCCCTAGCTGTGTTTAGATTTACGCTTTGTTATTTATTTGAAAAGAGTTTTTATAGTAATATAAAAGTTGTTTGTTAAATTGTTTATAATCTACAACCACTATTATTTTATTTTTTTGTTTTACTAGTAAGTCAGGACAATGCATTACTGCATGTATGTCGGGCGTATTTCAGGCTCTCCTCTCCTAATGACACTTAAGGAGAATACCGACTAAAAACCTGACTGACTACTACCTTTCCCGCCATATAAGTGGCAGGATTTCAATACTTCCTACTCCGACTATCTTCTTTCTAATTAAATTCGTTGTAAGTTCCAAGACAGCTGTAGTTTTCTTCCCCGGGACGTCAATAAGCTTCATTGCTTATTGTCTATCTGAGGTCGCCGTTGTTGATCCTGGCTACACAGGAGACACAGTAGTGGTGGGAATGTGTGGTGGGCTTGTCCCGAAGTGGCAAGAGCGCGGGAACTGACGACACTTTTTACTATTATTTTGTTTTACTGCTCGAATTTAATTTAACTACTTTATCCGACGAGATTTAGATATTCACTTTGCCCGATTGATTAGTATTTTAAGTTAAAAAAATGGAGAACAACATTTTTTTTTGGATTGATGATGGCATTAATTTTTCACGCCTGTCCCATCATGTGGGGTATCGTTAAATAGGTCTCTTACAAATATTGAGGGTGTCGATAGATATTTTTTATATATTTATGTGTATGGAAGAATTTCCATACATAATAAAACATATCTCTTACTTCGACTTATTGCTTTTAGAAATTAAGCCTTGTTGTGATTACTTTAGTTTTTAAGTTATTTATTTCCTTGGTATTGAATTTATTTTTGTCTGTTTATTGCAAATATAGCATATTCTATTTGTCTACTGTGTTATGAGCGTACATAGCAAGTTTGCATTCTTTGTACAGATTCCTACAGTAATAGTCGAAATTGTTTAGGCTATAAATAACATCCAAACTAATACGATAGGTTTTTTAGAGCATAAACATTTGCTCAGTAATATTGTGCGCATAAACCGTTCTATATGACCCCTTAATTATTTTTTTCTTGCGCAGTTCACTGCAATAAGTTATATTGCAGCAATATTACATCATCAATAGAGATTATGATTGTTTTTATAGTTGTTACTATCCAACCAACCATTTTTATTTTGAAAGAATTTTTCAAAAAAAAAATTAACATCTCAGCCCTAGATAGGATTCGAAACTATATCCTCTCGAAATTCCTACTCGTGTTCCGCATACTCCGGATTTCGAGTGGCCATGGGTTCGAATCCATCCAGTGGGGCAATTCACGTAACAAGAATTGATTCTATTTCGATTCAACGACACTCGTTGTCTCACTCATATACAAAATATGAATTGAACGGGACAGCGAGTGTCGTTGAATCGAAGTAAAATCGGTTCTTGTTACGTGAATTGCCCCCCTGGGGCGGGAAAGTATTTTTTTCTTTTAAAAACATTTTGAATTTACAAATTAATTTCTATCTAGCGGTAACTGCTGTATTTTCTGAGATATATCTTGCAAATGAAGTAAAAAAAGATGGTTATTTTCATGTGTATTCAAATTTCAAATAAATCCATCGAGTCGTTTTTGCGTGATTGAGTAAAAAACAAATAAACAACCAAACTTTCACACATCTGTGTTATAATAGTTAGTTAAGCATAGGGCATCTAAACTATCCAGCAATGTAATTAAAAACTATGAATTTATATTAATAATTTAATAATAAAAAGTTAGTTAATATTTTTTTTCTCTTGTTTCAGATGGCGGTTTGACAACAATCAGAAACATGTCCGCGTTATGATATCAATAAATAAGCCATGCGTTTAATAATTTGTACTAAGTGTATATAAAATTAAATGTTTTTGTATCAGAATATTACGCTTAATAGGTAGTTTATTAAAAGCGCTTGTAAATAAAGGTTTTATATAAAAAGATATAATAACAAAAAAGTATAAGTGGAATTGTCATAAAATGGTTATATAAATATAATATAAAACAGTGTTAAGTGAAAAAAAATTGCCAAAATGTCGACGCGTACGGGGCAGCGGGGCACGTCAGTGGCGACTAGTCAGAGGAAACACAGATCGAGGTCTTCAAATAGGTATGGGGACTTGGAGAAGAAGCCGAAGAAAAAGGACATGAGGACTTCTGGCACTACCAGTCTGGTGTCCATTCCTAACAGCATCAAACTTACGATGCTTAACAGTGGCCTCATATCTTTCGGTGAATTATTTTTTTATTATATTGTACTAATTACCTATCTCTAAAAAGAGGCGCGCTCTTGACGGTGTAGCTGCCTCCGTTTCCCTGTCTCTTGTGCCAGCTCCTTCACCTCTCTCTATGTCACAACGCCCGCCTTTTCCTTCACTTGATACATGTCATACCTTCTAAGTACCTTATAAGATGTCCCACTAGTTTTCCCCTTCTTATAATAATTTGTTTTCATAAATGGAAATAAGTATTTTTCTCTCTCTTGTGCCGGCTCCACCTCTCTATAAGACACAACGCACGCCTTTTCCTTCACTTGATCCATGTCATACCTTCTAAGTGTCTTATAAGATGTCCCACTAGTTTTCCCCTTCTTATAATAATTTGTTTTCATAAATGGAAATAAGTATTTTTCTCTCTCTTGTGCCGGCTCCACCTCTCTATAAAACACAACGCACGCCTTTTCCTTCACTTGATCCATGTCAGCCCTTCTAAGTGTCTTATAAGATATCCCACTAGTTTTCCCCTTCTTATAATAATTTGTTTTCATAAATGGAAATAAGTATTTTTCTCTCTCTTGTGCCGGCTCCACCTCTCTATAAGACACAACGCACGCCTTTTCCTTCACTTGATCCATGTCATTCCTTCTAAGTGTCTTATAAGATGTCTCACTAGTTTTCCCTTCTTATAATAATTTGTTTTCATAAATGGAAATAATAGTTTTTCTCTTTCTTGTGCCGGCTCCACCTCTCTATAAGACACAACGCCCGCCTTTTCCTTCACTTGATCCATGTCATTCCTTCTAAGTGTCTTATAAGATGTCCCACTAGTTTTCCCTTTCTTATAATAATTTGTTTTCATAAATGGAAATAATTGTTTTTCTCTCTCTTGTGCCGGCTCCACCTCTCTATAAGAGACATCGCCCGCCTTTTCCTCACTTGATCCATGTCATTCTAAGTATTATAAGATGTCCCACTAGTTTCCCCCTTCATATAATATGTTAAAAATAGAAATAAGTTTAAGGCTTTCACATGCACTTTTTTAGTCAAGTGTACAAATAAAAACGTCTTGTTTGAATTATCTAGGTAAGAACTCCTCTATAAGGAAGACACACCAAAATATAAGTGTGTAAACACCTAAAAAAAAGTAACTTTGTGTCGAAGAAGCGAATAATGCCATAAAGCAAACGTTGTAAGCTGAAATGTGTCTTGAAAATTCCTAGTCAGAATATGGTTTCTGTACACAATCTACAAATTCATGTACTTACTGCAAAATTGAACTGTTATAAGCGAAAAATGAGCTATTTCACGGAAATAAATTACCAAAACTGTAACTTTAAATGCAAATTAATGATCATAAACATTACATCAGCTGTATTGTATGTATATAGTAATTTTTTTATGTAAAAATATCCATGTAAAAATATGCAAATTATACCACCTAAAAATAAAAATAAAAGTAAATAGTAAGCAGTTGAGTGTTGCCATGTAAAAAACATCTCGTTCCGTTAGTTCAGCATTTTGTATTCAATTTAAATATTAAACAATTGCCCGGGACACGGCACGACGACGCCGCAAGCGCTCCAAAAGTACTAGTCATATCAGCTGAATATAATATCTCTGGAATAAGATCATTCTGTTCAACACAATACCAATTTTATACCATAAATTTTTAGATTATTGGAGAAAGGAGTGGCAGTTTTCATTATTTTTATTAGCCTTAAGCTTGTTTTGCTTGCTGAAATTCTAAATAGACATTTAAATAAATACATACACAGACTGTGTACTTATATCTGTGGTGTACACTCCCGTCGATATTGTGACCGAGGCGACGCCAGCGTTAGAATGTGTGAGGCGACGTAAGTGCTACCACCTACACTCTCGCTCGCGTTAGCTCTGCTTCAGACACATACATACAGTCGTACAGTAGTAAGTGGTACAATGGTACAATACACCGGTGGGTGTATCGACAGCTACTGACATTTTTTTATAAAAATGTCCCAGTTGCCCTCCGTGACATTAGGAGGGGCAACTCCTCTGGTGAAATGGAGGGCAAATGCGTTTTTTTTTTTTTATCCAATTGCGTGCGGAGTTCCAGAGGCTACTGAGATACATCGCAATCCACGCCACGAGAGATGATACCTAATTGATTGCTGATTTAACTTGCGCAGTAGACGATTTCCTGTAAAATGGCATAAAAATCTACTGCGCAGGGCGAATCGCGTGATACGCCAGGTCTCATCTCTCGTGGCGTGAATTGTACCAATACTATCATACGAAAAAAGCCCCAAAACATTTAAAATTGCTGTACGATATCACGAATAGATAAAACAAATAGAATTTGTAATGGCTATACATCAAATTCAATTGGTACACGAATGTTTAAAAATAGTTTTACGGTTCTGTATTTCTATGCGTCCATTACCCGAGTACGGTTCCATTTCAATAAAAGAAACATACACATGGTTCTTAAACTGACACCAGTTTAATGAGTCAAATCTATAGATAGCACCATCATAAAATGTAATAACTTCTGGGAAAATATTACTAGGTTTATTTGATGAATATGTTTACAAAGACACAATATTGTTACACACGCACTCACTCATTCACGAACACTAGCATTTCGTACAAGTCACCTTTTCATTTTATTTTTATATTTTTATTCTTCTCTTCATAGCTAAAAAGAAAGCCTTAAAACTCCAAAAACAGGGGATGAGCTGTTAGCTGTAACACAGGGTTTAACCTGCCACAGCTACATACATATAGTTGTTAAGATATAGCTTGGCCAAACGTTTATATTATGATTTTTTGGAGAAACTAAACTGAATATGTTTGTTTGTGAAATAAATAAATAAATTTATTATTATTATTGTAATAGGCTATTTATTTGTATTTGGAATGGTAGAGCTAATCTCCGAAACGGCTAAACCGACTATATTTGTAAGTAACATCAGTTCAAATAGTGAATTCCCATGGGAACGAGAAGGATGTATGATAAGATTGATTAAATAATATA
Organism: Endotricha flammealis; assembly: GCA_905163395.2. Lineage (NCBI taxonomy): Eukaryota > Metazoa > Arthropoda > Insecta > Lepidoptera > Pyralidae > Endotricha > Endotricha flammealis. The sequence continues at coordinate 4,197,079 of LR990870.1, read as the reverse complement.
GCGTAAAAAGTGTTTACCAATAATATAAAGTTTTTTTATTTAACGTGAAGAGGTGAGTTGGGCTTATTCATCGTTGATCAAATAACAAGCTACTTAACGTCAAAATGATGATTGATTACGTGGATTTATCCGAAAAGATAATTTTTCCGTTAAACCTTCCTTGTTAAAATCACAATAAGTTATGATTTATCACCTAGAGACAGGCGGAAAATAATAAATGAAAAATAAGTCATCTTAGAATGACGTGGAAGTAAAAGTCTTTATACATAAATGGATTAACGATTCAAAATTCAATAGATATTCCATTAATTTATTCACAAAAACAAAAATATTTTAATATTGGATAAATTTTATTTTGATTTTCAATTTAATATTTAAATATAAAATATATATATATATATAGGGACAATTCATACAGATTGAGCTAGCCCCGTTCGAAACTTGTGTTATGGGATACTAACTCAACGATATTATATTTTATAACAAATACATATATAGATAAACATCCAAGACCCGAGGCCAATCAGAAAAAGTTTGTTTTTCATCATGACCCGACCGGGGATCGAACCCGGGACCTCCTGGGTGGCGGTCTGGCGTGGTAACCATTACGCCACGGAGGTCGTCAAATATTTAAATAAGTCGTAAATTTTCCAATATGTAGGGTAGGTATCTTTTTTATTTTTTATGTAATCATTAAAAGTGTTACATATACTAAAAATTAAATTAAAACATTTTGTTATCTTGAGATAAATAAATTATTTATTATTATAAAACTGTTACAAAAAATATGAGATAAACATCACTCATTCATTCTACATTCTTCGTACACAAAAAATACTCGTGTTCTTGAGTTCACGGCACGAAAATAGTCTGAAAAGGCTGTTGGCCGCGTCTAGGTCAAGAGAAATGACGTGAGCCGCATACGTGTATTGTTCGGTGTAAACTAAACTATTCCTAACAATTACTAGGATGAATAACGTAGTATTCCTTTATCGTTTCAATGTTTTATATTAAAACAACAATATATTCTAAATCGAATCGAAGGCGATTAGAGCGTACTCTGCCACGCTGCTCCAATGCGGATTCGCATGAGGCCGGTGTGTTCAAGCCGTCCGACGGTCACCGACTTGACTAACGACTGTCATCTATGCATCTATCGACAAACAGCCAAGACGACGGCTTACGACCGTGAAGCCCGAGATAAAGAAACCCGACGTCGCTTAACTTGCGTGTTCATATTAGAAAGCGACACACAGCGACGCCATCGAGCTCCTCGTAACATTTACGAAAGTTTAGTATTATTAGCAAGCTTGGTTAGAGGTTGGGCCAGATCATTAGTTAGAGTATATTATGGCGTCTGCGCTTCATCAATCATTTTCGTAAGATAAATGACTTACAAGGAAAAACTGTCTCACATACGAGGCCACTAGATAACTTAATTGAATGTCCCTGATTTCTGTGCCTCGGTAAACGTGATATTACTGTGTGTACACTTCATTAATAAAGTCGAGTAATATTATTACCTTGCGTACACTAGTTATTCGCTCCAGACATGGATGCCATTTAGAAAATAAATCATCATCAAATATTTTTATTTAAATATTGTAAAGGATAGGGGAGAAAAGTGGAAACAGAGAGCTCAAAGTAAAATAAAATATAATAAAATAGAAAAAATATATATAACTAAAGGCGAAACAGGAGCGAAGACAATATAACAATATGACAGTATCGAAAGAAATAAAAGTAAAAAAGTATAAAACATAATATTGCTATCAAAAGAGTATTTGTTTATGCTTCCAGCCTGATGGCTAGTTCGTAACAATGGGTATTACAAGCTCTTTCGAATCGTCACATTTTTTTCTACCACCAGATCACCACCACCACCGCACGCCCGTCACCCGAGCGCCGTCATCCCATCCGAAACAAACAGCCTTAGGGTTCCTTGTAGTTTACTACGGAGCCCTAAAAACGATGGATAAATGTGTAAAATGAAGCTTGGACGAAAGACTATCTTTTCTAATCTCGCAACTAATTAGGAGATTAGAAAAGATAGTCCTTACGAACAAAAAGTTACAAGAAATTAATCCAAATTAATTTCTTATTCCCCATCAAATTCCTGAAACGTTCCGAAATCAAACGCAATTCATTGTTTGCGTATCAAAAGACTTCCAGAAATATTTTCTTTATCCAAGATGTTTATTTTCGAACAATTGTCATTTTTGCCCGTCGAAAGGGGAGGATTTCGGCCATTTAATCTGTCTAGCGAGGGATGAGCCACCCCTTTCAGGGCTGAAGGTAAACAGGGACCCTCAGAAGGTCTTAGCCGGGGTCAAGTTATTAAATTTAACGAAATTTGGGGGTAATCGGAATTGAAATGGGCACTTTACCTCTAGGTCAAGGATTCATATCAAATTCTCAGATAATCTTGGCGAACTTGTTATTGTATAAAATTTGTACTCCTTGAATGTGGGACGAGACACTTACAAATATGGTCCCCTCTCAACAAGCCTTCTGGAACCTCACCAGAGCCCTTAAGGCAGATACAGTGGCTGCCACCCCCCCGTTAGTACAGTCAGATCCCTCCCTCCCCCTCGCCTTCGAGGACGAGGAAAAAGCTGAATGCTTAGCATCCAGTCTTGAGGCACAATGTGCACCTAGCACACTCCCCGTTGATCCAGATCACCTACTCGAGGTCGATACTGAGGTTTTCAACAATCTCGCGAGCCCTCTCACAGATGCCGACCCGCCGATAGAGCCGGTAACCCCCGATGAGGTAGAGTCCCTTATCAGAGATTTACATAATAGGAAGGCCCCGGGGCCTGACGGGATTTCTAATAGAGTCGTCAAGCTCTTTCCCGCGCACCTTATTCTCCTTCTGACCGCCATTTTCAATGCGGCATTAAAAAACAGTATTTTCCCCAAATCTTGGAAGGAAGCCACCGTCATTGGCATTCCAAAACCCGGCAAGCCCAAGGATCAGCCCTCGAGCTATCGCCCAATCAGTCTCCTTAGTTCGATAGGAAAGATCTATGAGCGCATTATTCTCGCTCGTCTCAAAGATTTTTCCCTTGCTAATAATCTTTTACCTGACGCACAGTTTGGTTTTAGAGCCAAACACTCTTGTGTCCAACAAGTGCATCGCATAGTCGAACACGTGTTGGACCGGAGAGCGAACAGATCCCGCCCGCACAAAACGGGCGCTCTCTTTTTCGACGTGGCAAAGGCGTTCGACAAAGTATGGCACAACGGGCTTATTTATAAGCTCTACAAACTTAATGTGCCAAACCGTCTCGTGCTCATCATACGAGACTACTTGTCGAATCGCTCCTTCCGCTATAGGGTGGATGGGGCACTATCCCCCCCTCACACCATTAGAGCCGGAGTACCACAAGGATCCGTGCTCTCCCCCCTCCTATACACGCTTTACACAAGCGACTTCCCTCAATTTAGACCCAGTCCACTTGTGACTCATACTGCCCTTTTCGCAGATGATACAGCCATCTATTGTTCGGCTTCTAGTACACCCGCCATAGTAAAGTCCCTCCAAGCCGCCGCCAACTCCCTTGGCGACTGGTTTAGGAAATGGCGCATAGAAGTTAATCCAGATAAAAGCGCCGCTATCCTCTTCTCCAGAGGTACTACGCCAAATCCCTCCACTAAAGTCAAGATGTTCGGACAACCGATCCCTTGGGAAAAGAAAGTCCGTTATTTAGGTGTCACACTCGATAGGGGACTCACCTTCGAACATCATATAAAGATTGTCCGCGACCGCGCTGCTTTCGCGCTAGGCCGCTTACATTGTCTGCTTAATGGGCGCAGTAAGCTCTCTCTTAGAAATAAGGTGAGAGTTTACACAACGTGCATTAGGCCGATAATGACATACGCAAGTCCAGTTTTCGCTCACGCCGCGCCCTCTCATATCCACAGGCTGCAAACCATTCAGAATAGGTTTTTGCGCAAAGCCATCGGTGGGCTTTGGTTCGTTAGGAACAAAAACCTCCACATTGACTTAGGTGTGCCGACCATCTCGCACCACCTAAAGCAATGCTCTGTCAAATACTTCGACTCGCTCAATCATCACCCAAATCCGTTGGTGAAAGCCGCAGGGGATTATTCCGCTCCGGCTGGCACCAGCAGGTCCAAACGTCGTCCGCGGCACGTCCTCAACGACCCGGACGACTCCATTACAGTCGCCATCGAGGCGTATAAACAATTAGATTCCGCGACACAAACTAGACACACACGTCCGTCATATCGGCCCCGCCGGCGGGGCCGCGCGTCGCGCCACCTTCCTGTAGGGACTCGGTTTTCGCGGTACCGGCACGTGCCCGGCCGCTTCTCTCCAATCCGTTCGCCTTCCCCCAGTGTCGCCATAGGCCGAGGTTCGAGCCCCCCTCTGGGGCGCCCCTAGGCAGACACTGTAAAATTTTTGGCGGTGAGAGCCCTACGCTCCCGCAACAGTCCGGTGTCTCAGAAGAGGGTGTTAGTACACCCAAACTGAAATTTTCATTTAATAAAAATAAAAAAAAAAAAAAAAAAAAAAAAAAAAAAAAAAAAAAAGAACAAAGGCAGGCATTTTGACAACAAAGCCTAAAACTATTGAGACGTGAAATAGAGTAGATTGTTCTAGGGATTATTCGGATAATGAAAAATATCAATTTCATATTGCAAAATGTATAGTCCTTTTAAACCCATATTCTATGAAACAGAGAAAAATAGAGAGGCACAAGCTATCTGTTTTTCTCCTCTAACTCAGTATACCTATGTAATTTGTAATTAAAATTGAAATTGAAATGTATTTCTGCAACTCACAGTTAGAACAGCGACTCTAGTTACTGCAACATTTAAGTTTTGTGTAAGAAGTAACTATAAAGCAATCTGAAGTTTTGTAAAGAAAAATATGTAATACAGAAATATTAAGAGTAACTTCACGTCCCTCGCCCCCTAATGTGCATGTTACGCGCGTATTTTTGCTACGTACGTACTCAAATCTAATAAAAAAAATCGAATACAAGCGTTCCCGCTACGAGTTATTTTGATGCCGTCTTTTATCGTAAATTATTGATGATCCTTGAAATGCACGCTTTAACATTGACATTAAGACGCTATGCCGTAAAATAATTGAAACGAAAGGGGCGGGGCCTAGCCAAAAGTTGCGCGAGTGCCGCCGCGGCGGCGCTGCACTCGCGCGCGTGCCGGCCGGACCGCCGTTTTCCCGCGAAGTTTTGAAAATACTTTCGTCGGAAATACGTTTCGCTGTTCACTTGTTATTGTTTGTTTAGTAGCTATTTAAGTTTATCTTAACTAATATAGTAAATGAATACCTGTGTCTATTTATTTTAATATTAGTTATGAAATACAAGACAGTCGATATTTGGTCTATAACTAAATATATTGATAAATAAGCAAAATAATTACTTACATAAGTACATATTAAATTTTAAATAGTTTTACAGACAAACAAAATACTTTTTGCAATCGAATAAAACATTACACACACTGCGTTTTACTTTATAGTCTAAGAGCTAATGTCATTGTAAGGAATATTTTAGTAAAATGATAAAACAATGGGATTACATACTAAAGCTGTTATAATAAGGAATGTTCATCGTTTCATTCAAATACTTATTCAAAGTTATGTTATGAAAATTTTCTGTGGCTTCTTCTGAAGACTGTGCATATGCAGTACCACACTTCTACAGGCTGAGCCAATTTTGAAATATACGAAAATGTTGTCTAGAATATAATTAATTAATAATAAATTCTAATTAGATGCAAATCACGTACTTTTTAAATCGTTTTAATTATAAAAGAACTAATAATAAAGCATTAGAGAAATTTTAAAAGTTATAGTTTTAAAATTTCTCTAAGGCAATAATCTTCTCATTATTACAACCCGCATTTGTCTCATTTGTGTCAACATTTTTATTTTCTTTACCTTTACGAATGACATAACTTGGCTCACGTAGCCAGGGCTATAGCACTAAACAAAATGCATTTTTGGAAAGAAGACAAAAATACTGGAAAAATATACATTAATAAAAAATCTGATTGGTTCTTTCAAGCACAGGGGCAAATGCATATTAGTAAATTTCCAAAATGTTTATTAGCTGTGTGGTATGGGGAAAATAAACTAAAAACAGAAATACTCCAGATGATCAGTTTTGGAAGACGAAAATGGAACCAAAATTATTATCTTTTTATTATGATTGCTTGCTACCAGAGCTTGTAGATCCTCGGCATACAAGAAATATGGCAATTCGTGAGCCAAGTTATGTCATTCGTAAAGGTAAAGAAAATAAAAATGTTGACACAAATGAGACAAATGCGGGTTGTAATAATGAGAAGATTATTGCCTTAGAGAAATTTTAAAACTATAACTTTTAAAATTTCTCTAATGCTTTATTATTAGTTCTTTTATAATTAAAACGATTTAAAAATCAATCCCAATCTTGAACGGTGCTATGGGGCACTTAATTTCTACAAGCATATTATGCGTTAAAACTATTCCATCAGGCGTGGCCCCTAAAAACGGATATTGTTCGTCTATAAACAAACCACATTGCTTAATGTCTATATTCATTTTTTGCTTTTTTTTAACCGACTTCAAAAAACGAGGAGGTTCTATGTTTCATTGTTTTTTTTTGGAGGTCCGCCGATTACTCCTTCAATTTTGGACCGATTTTCATAATTCTTTTTTTAAAATAATATGTAATTTAAATATTGATTTTTTAAACTATATTTCCAAAATATTTTTATATAGTAGGTAAAAAATACGTAAATGTGGATAAAGTTACTAAGTAAAAAAAATAGTTTCTAGACAACAAAAAGATGGAAAACGAAACAGCATTTTAAATTTCGACCAACCATTTTCGAACAAATGAAATTCGGGCAAACAAGTTTCGGAGTAAAGATACGTCTCCTAGTTATTGCATATATTACAAAATACTTCAATATATAAATAGCTTCATTATAAAGTTTTGATTTAATCTCAGTTTATTTTTGACTAATATTAAGTTAAGAACAAAAATGTAATGTAGCTTCCTACCTATAAAGCTAATATTATACCTATTTTCTATTAAGTTTATTCTATTAAGTAAAATAAAATATTGTAATAAAATAAAATAATCAGTTAGATGTCCAATAGGCAGAATATAAACAAAGTGTCGCCCCTGCGTAGTAATGTCATATTCTATGACTCGGTTGGGGGCGGGGCCAGGGAGGGGCGCGCCCCGCACGGCCGAACGCGGCGCCAAAATTTGAAGGCGCTGTCATTTCTATACGTAGTAATATTATTTCGATGGGTTGCGCGCGAGATCTCGACGAACGTAGATCCGTCCCAGACAAGAGTAAGCGGCCGACTGAGCCCGCCCCACCCGTGCGACGCATATATCAATCCCTCTTGCGAGAGACAGAGATGGGACACCGTGAACACGGCGAATTTTTAACGTCGTAAGCGCCAAAACACATTTAGGCTTATTTAAAATTCATTAATTGAGTTTTTAAAAATTTGTCTTTACAGTCTCTAGAAAACATTAATGTCTTTCTTTATATGAAGTTTAAAATTTCTACTATTTACCGTTTAGAAGTTACAAGAGTTCTGAAGAAAAAACAGAGGTTACTTCGGATTTTTTTTCTATCGAGGAAATGTGACACAATCGTGTTTTGGCTCTTTCCAAAATTTCGATTATATGATGAATTAATACATATCCAAAAATCTAGGTCTAAATTTTAGTAGTTTAGAAGATATTTGGTTTCTAAGGACCCTTCTTTTTTTCACATATCCCCTTAAAAGGATTTAAAATAAATTATGCAGTTTCTTTTTACCCGACAACCGAAGTGGGTTATTGTAGAGTATGTATGTATAGATTTCGGGTTCCAAATGTTCCAATTTCATCATCATCTCAGCCTCAAGGAGTCCACTTGGACATAGTCCTCCCCAAACCGCTTCCAGTATGACCGGCTATCAATGTACTTTACGTAGGTCGTCTGACCACCATCATGTGTGCGGCCGTCCTACGCTGCGATTTCCCGTACGTGGTCGCCATTCCTGAAACTTCCTGCCACAGCGACTATCGGTTACGCGCGCTGTTTCTTTAAGGGCTCATATTATTATTATACTCGACGACTCATCAGATTTTTATAATATACGTCATTAGGTTCATCTTAACGTTATTAACATAAATTTTGATTTAGAGAATGGTTTTGAAAAACATCTATTTCGATAACATACAAATGTCGTAACATAGAGTGGAACCTATCTATATGGAGCTTCATTATTTTTGAATCTTTTTAAGATAAAAAAGCAACCGTAGCTACCAGGAAATCATAAAATGTTTATCAGTTGCCCCGAAGCCAGGATGTGACGTACTATCTCGATATAAAATCTTCAGTCGATGCTCGACAGAGACACTTCTACCAGAGTGCCACTTTTTAACGAAAGACCTTATCTATGCCAACAAAGGGGTTTCTGGTTTCAAAAAAGGAACTGTTCAGGTGTTTTTATTTTTATTTGTGGACAGTACTAAAAAAATATAGTCAGAAAAATCGGCATCCCTACTTATTTTTTTTATTATTTATCAATCTCAAGTGTATGTACACAGTTCACATAGCGCCATCTAGTTTCAAGTGTGGTTTTGTTTTGTGTACTAGACACGGGATAGAATTTCTCTTATTGTACTTTTTTGTAGATTCATAGAAATACAAGATGCTAACTCAAGACTAATTATTGCTGTTTACAAAGATCAAACCAGTCGGTATTCTTTTGCATCGGTAATGTCACTACTTACAAAGCCATATAACTATTAAAATGATCAATTTATGCGTATATTACCTTCATCGTTCAGTGAAATTCACTCTATAAAAAGCCTAATATGAACGATAAATCTCATTTATAATCTTATTTAACCGGACTTATATCGGTTTATAACATAATTGAATACAGTATCGATATTATTTATAGCGTTTAAACAACACTACAATAATTAATTCAATTTTGTATCACTGAATTATCCCTGAAAAACAGAGGTAGGGTGAAACAGAGGGAGAGAACCAAAGCGAAACTTGAATTAACTTTTTAAATGCTCGAGAGGAGCTCGATGGCGTCGCTGTGTGTCGCACTCTAATATGAACTCGCAAGTTAAGCGACGTCGACCCTAGCCAGCGTTTGGATTGGTTTCGTTTTCTCGAGCTTCTCCGTGCTTCGGAGGGCACGTAAGCCGTGGGTGCCGGCTGTTATCGATGGAGGACAGTCGTTAAGCCAAGTCGGTGGCCTTAGGGTGGTTTGAAAACACCGGCCTCTGCCAATCCGCATTGGAGCAGCGTGGCAGAGTACGCTCTAATCACCTTCGATTGAAAGGAGACCCGTATCCCAGCAGTAGTGGGATGATTATAGGTTGATATGATGATTTTTTATTTATTTATTAATTGAATCATTATTTCCGTGGACATTCCAAACTCATAAAATTTTTGTTTTCCCACAGCAATCATTATTCTCGCGGGAATTCCAAACAATTCGTTGATGCCAGGCAGGGGTAGGGTGTAAATCTGTGGGCATCAGCTGTTTGTATTTTGTTTGTAACGAATAATCTACTGGACCGATTCAAAAATTCTTTCACCATTGAGAAGTTCATTACCCCCGAGTAACATAGGCTATATTATATATATATTTTTAATTGTGTTCCTTACAAAATTAACCCGCGCGAAGCCGTGCTGTCCGCTAGTATTTTCTAATTAAACTTTTACCGTAAAACACCTACATATAATCTAAAATACCGGTTTTTTATGTCACCCCAAAACATTTTGAGTAACAACGTACAAAGAGCCGGTGTTATACTAATTGCGGGTTCACTGACTACCGGAACCTACCGGTCGGCGCGCCTTCCGCCGGGAAACGTTTTTGTGCTAAACTCAAACTTATGGTGCTGTGAATATGAAATTATTTCCAACTGATTCTCTTTTGTTATAATATGTAAAACAAAAGGTTTATACTTTTTTAAACGCAGAATTTTGTATGTCATCCTAATGATCTAACAAAAATCCTTGTAAAATCTATCAAATAATCGGTGAAAAGAAAAACTTGTTATATGGCTACAGTTGAGTTTAAAAGTGTCACTTCTTCTCAACAGGCCATTCACGTCTGAAGTGCTAGTAAGATAAAAATATTCATGTGATTGATTTCTTGTAAATCTACTTGCAAAATAAATGATTTTATTTATTTCTTTATTGTAGAAAGTATTCATGTAGAATCTTTCAAACGTAGAATAGGCGAAATGTATAATCTCTCAAATGTAGCATTATTATCAAACGTGGAATCTACCAAATGCGAGATCTGTAGCTGTGTCGTAGGCGCTGGAAAGGGTATCGTATAAATTATTGTCGACCATAGTTTAACAATCTTCTATAACTCTTCTTACTTACTTAAATCATCTGTGGTTTGAATACATTATGCTGAAACACACCGATACCAATAAATAAACAGAATGCAAAGCCGACTACTCCTTAAAAATCCCTGTGGCCGTAAAAGCGTTGTAATAAAGTACAAATGTAAAGAAAATGGACCGATCTTCGTTATTATGTCGGGATCCACGGCCGAATGAATAATGCAGATTCCCACAAACACCCGGCACGGAATGCTAAGCTGAAGGTCGCCGGTGTAATGATAAATAATCTCAAATTGAGCGACTCATCTGCATTAGGCCCCGATGTTTTGTTGTTTTATTTATCCATATGCATTTCTGTTTATAGATTTTGGTTAGTATAAAATTTTAAATAATTACCGACTTTTAATAAATCCAAAGCAACAATAGTTACAACAATAGTTTCTTTGGTTCCTTTGAAACAACACAAAACTGAAAGTCCTGTAAAATGTCCTCTATTTTAATTGTCATTTCGATAATTAAAATAATTTATTGTTGTATGTGCCAGTTAGATAATAGGTTTAAAAGTCGGTTGCAGAGCATTGAACAAAGTAATAGGCTGTTAGGAAATATAATGTTAATATTAGAAGTAGGAAAACGAGCATGCGTGTTACCTGATGTTAAGTGATTAACACCAAATCAAAACAAAAATACTTTATTCTGTAGGTCTCGCGGGCACTTAGACACGTCACTTACAATGGTTAAATAAATAATCTAATAACATAAGTTTATTGGTAAAATACATAATTAAATAACATGAATTTCAATAAAATTAATTAAAACTAAACTAACGATAAAAATTAAAAACTAAACTAACAATAAACTAAAACTATCATTACTAAATATTAAAACATCATTTCAGAAACAAAGCAAAATGACCACTGGGAAAAGAAATGGCCAAAGAAACCCAGTTACGGCCTTTTTTGTCATTAATTTTTTTTTTCAATGTTTTTATTACATATTTAAATATATAAAGAAAATAAAAAAAAACATTTACACAATAAACAAAATACGCAGAATGCCATCAATAAAAGTGGTTTGTAAAATAAGGAAAAAAGAAAACAAAGAAAACCCTCCATGGAGTACAGAGACACCAGGAGATTCCCCATCTACTTTTAGTTCGTCATCGAAAACTAACACTCCACGTTCGAACTAGCCCATTTCATAAAGGCTCTACCACTTTGCATACATCATTATTATCATCTCAGCCACAAGAAGCCGACTGCTGGACATAGGCCTCCCCCAAATATTTCCAGTTTCTTCACATACACTTGTTCAACAAATTTTGCATTCGTTATAAATATTTCCATCATAATGAAATAAGGATACTTGATACAATAGTTCACCACAGTTGGTCAGAACTCTGCGTTTCCTTATAAAAAGTAACATTAAGTATAAGTTAAAAGTGTTAAAAGTAAGGACAAACAGCACAGCTCTTTACCTAATTAGATTTGAGCGCATCCAATTTACTGTCGGTCGCGTTGCAACTGCGGCGAACAAAGAAAACTTTTTCAATTAAACAACTAAATAGAGTTAAATGCAAATAGCGCCGGTAATAAGACCTTCACAATTTCTATGTCGACAGTTATTGTTTATGACGTATTTGTCGCACAATTACCATATAAAATTCAATGTAACTCCATATCCTTAATATCTATGCATATTTTAGGCGCCGACCCCACTGTGCGCGGTCTATCGTTCAGAGTTTCGAGTTCTGCCGTCCATCGTACTTTGATCGTTGCGGTCTGACTTTTGGTGTGTAAGATTCTAAGGCTACCAAATAGGTTACAGTGAACGCGGAACGCAGAACACGGACAGACCGCGTGCAGTGGGGTCGTCCCCTAACCCCTGGGTTCTTCTTTTTGTGTGCTTCCCCCAGTGTCAACTGCGGGTAGCTGGTGTCAGTCTTTTGAAGTCACCTAACGGTCACTGCCTTGATGACTGTTACCTATAGATAACAGTCAGGACTTGCAGTTGTAACCGCAGCCTTTCACGATACATTAGTATGGTGCAATACCTCTAGATTTGTACGGTGGCGCTCTTTAAATCCGGTTTAGTGCAAGTTTATCTGTGAAGATTTTATATCTGGATCTAAAGATGTCTTCTAACAACGTTTTTATCTGGCAACATTTAGAAAGAGCCATTTAAAATTAATAGAATATGCTACGACAATAAATATTGGCAGTTTCTCAGCGCAAACCATAAGCAGCCAGTTTCCGAAACGAATTATAAAGTTGACACATTAAATTATAGCTGTCTTTGTCAAACCAAAGGAGAAGAAAAGAGACAACTTGAAACCTAATATGGAATTAAATGTCTTTCAGAACTTGGCTTTTAGTCGTGGTGACATTGCGGCCGCGATGCTGGTTTTCGCAAAACGTCGAAGCGATTATACTATCCCAACAGTTTAAATCGTTAAAACCGAGAAATCCAAGAAATTACAATTAACTTTCAGGTTACTTTGAATGGCTGTTAGGAACATTGCCGACTTGGAAATGACTCGTGAACTCAAAGAATCGTTTACAACTCCTGAAACCCTTAATGTCCGCTTGAATATTGAATTTAAAACGAAAAAGTTTGTTTTTCAAGTCCCAATTCTACCGGTTTTCACGAGGTCACAGACGGTGTTCCTTGTCGAACAACCGTTAAGGAATGACTTGTGGGAATACAGTGGTGTAATTTGAAAATTAAAGAAAAATATTTGCTATTATCGGCACGGAGAAAGTTAACGATACATAGGAGAAAACGGAAGTCTAAACTGAGTTTGGGCCATCGTTTAGTTAGTTCGTGTAGTTAGCAACCATAAACTATCACGTCTAGTGAGAAACTTATGGTACGAAGAACAGAGAGAAAGTATTTTGTAAGTTTGTGTGTCGGGACAAGCCCACCACACATTCCCACCGATGTGTCTCCTGTGTAGCCAGGATCAACAACGGTGACCTCAGATTGACAATAAGCGATGAAGCTTATTGACGTCCCGGGGGAGAAAACTGCACCTGTCTTGGAACTCACAACGAATTTAATCAGAAAGAAGATAGTCGGAGTAAGAAGTATTGAAAGGTAAATTCGCGAATGGTCGCAATTAACTTGCTATGTTTTTGCAAATTGTTGTCGCACAGACCTAGTAGCAATTTCTTGCAGCATTATAAGTCAGATATGAACACGGCCTTGCAATCACTGAATCTGATTTCCTACATACAATTTACTATAGGCCTACTAACGAAACAGAAATGGGAAAGTAAATAAAAATATAATAAACAATTGAAAGATCTTGCGTCTGTTGTTTCTCCAGAGTGTGTTTAAGGAAATATAACTTCCAACCTTCTGAATTTATTGTTTAACTTTCTCTTCAGTTTGATAACTATCTCGATTGCATTAATAATGTGAAAAGTTTTTATTACGAGTGTACTAAAGTTGTTTTTGGAACGGATGTTGCTTTGACTTCGTTTCCTTTCTGAGATACAAAAATATGTCTCTCATTTCTTCAACGTACCTGATATACCCAACGGATAGAATTGTCACATAGCATTGAGTTTGAATTTTATTACATTAGTTGAATCTTTGCACATAGTACAAACAAGTTATTTTCGGAGTTCGGCATTTTCGCAATTTGTCATTTTCGGAAATTGCCTATTTGACTTTTTACGAAGTTGTCGTCGCAGCCTGAGGGCCTTAATGAATGAATGAGAGATCCGGAAGCCCAATCCTTTACCTTTTCCTTATACCTTCTCTTTTTTTTTATTGGGAATCGGCATGTGACGGCAGCGCCTGCCAGATAGGCCGCATTCAGATCACTGGGGTCCAGGAATAGGAGCGACGAGATATCCATTATGGTGTCTCGTCGCTTTTACGACGATGACGACCTCAGTGGCGTAATGGTTACCACGCCAGACTGCCACCCAGGAGGTCCCGGTTTCGAATCCCGAAAAACGAACTTTTTCTGATTGGCCTCGGGTCTTGGATCTATAATGTATTTGTTATAAAATATTGTACCTATTGTTGAGTTAGCATCCCATAACACAAGTTTCGAACTTACTTTGGGGCTAGCTCAATCTGTGTGATTTGTCCCTAAATATTTATTCGCTATGCCTAAAAGGTGCCTCTTCACGCTCCGCTCGAAGGAACTCATGTCGTATACTTCCTATTCCCTTCCTAAATAGCAGGCAGCGCATTGGTAGCGCCTCAGATATTGATGTAACCACTTTCCATTAGGTGACTTGCTTGTTTGCCTTCTGTATAACATATAAAAAAACAATTTAATTTTGTGACGCAAACAAGTGAAATACAAATAATACTTGTTAGAAGGCACTCGAGTTTCTTGCGGCTTCGTAATTAGAGCCAATAGAATGTAGCAACATTTGTGTTTACATAATATTTGCAACATCTGTACAGAAGTTGAATAAAGAAAACTTTTGCTGAAGAAATGTAAATGGTATTTTATAGAAAATCTTTCCTAACGACACCTATTTGCATCATTATACGTATATTGAGTGCTGTTTTTAACTTTTTAATGATATGTAATATTACTAAGGGCTTTCTTAGAAATAAGGTTTCTAATACAACAATAATATCTTCCGTCCTAAGAAGCGATGCCGTATGGCGAACGTACGGCGACCTTGCGTATGTACCTTGTGTACAATAAAGTTTGATTTGCTATGAACGAAAATTTTGGCGCAGTCACCGCGCCGAAATTTTCGCGTCGTCAAAACGCGCCTTTAGCCGCTGATCGTAGAGACTTGAAACCTAGAGGGCGTGTTCTTTGCATGAAGATAAGACTTTTTTTTTTTTTTTTAAAGCCCACATATTATTCATAAGATTCTAATTCTAAAATAAGTATAAAACAGTTCAGTTGTGAGAGGAAAATGCTATGAGAAGCATTTTGAAAGTGTGATCACATCTACCTGTATTATGTATTTGATCCCAAAAGCCCAGTGCTCGTTAGCCGTCTGTATTATACGACACAGAAATTCCACCTCCCTTTTTGCGTACATCTTCAAAATATGTCTAAAATTTACATAATTTGTGTCGTGTCGTCGTAAAATTAGTTCACTTTACACGTGAATTTCAATTGCTTGCTGTCCCTACTGAAGCGCACGTAAGCAATATTATGAATTTGTAATATACATTCACGAGCAATACACAGGGCAATAACCAACAACAAAATAAAGGAGTTATTGTATATTATATTCGTTATTCGTCACTTAATAATTTCGTCACGGAAAAATTATGTTCGTCTTCAAATTATTCATATAACACTATTTTATGCAGTAAAGTCACATATATTTTTTTCATATTGTTTTATGCAGAGAATAATGATATAAAATTTTAAGTGATCTGTTTTCTTTGCATATTGATTTCTTTTGTCTGTGTATTGTGATTTTTTTTTCTGTCTAAAATGTTTTTGGAGTGGTAGAGCAATTATTATGAAATGGGCTTGCTCGACCGTGGAAGTACCACCCTCTCACAGAATATCGACGTGAAGCAGCATGCGTTTCGTTCGGTGAGTGAGAAATCCGGAAGCCCAACTCCTTCCCTATCCCCTCTTTCACCCCTCCTTCTTTCCCTTCCCTTCCTACTTCCTTTCCTCCAACCCCCTTGATGGACAATGCATTAGTAGCGCCCCTGGTGTTACTGATGTCCATGGGCGGCGGTGACCGCTTTCCATCAGGTGGCCCGCTTGCTTGTTTGTCTACTGTATGACATAAAAAAAAATTTAGAATAAAGACTTGACATGATTTTTTTTTCTGAATGAAATGAACGATAAAATCTTTTGTTCACCTATAAACACTTATTTATTAATACATAATAGATTGAAACACAGTGGTGACTAGTGAAACAGTTTCGTTTCTGATAATTTACCGTAACAGCCATGTCTTCGCCTGTTTGTAACCTGAGCAATATAAAAAAGCATAATATAATATTCGGTTACAGAAATATGACGACTTCTGTGTGACATACATGGCATTAGGTCCACTGGGAATATAATTTTGAGAACTTGGTAAGTCAATCAGTATTCAACACGTTTCGTTTCCACAGGCTTTGGAGCTGTGTTCAAAATAACCTGTTGTCTTTTACAACACTTAAAAAAAAGACAAGTTAGTAAGTTAGTTTTTATTATGGTGATTTACAGCAGTTTCTGTAACACATACAATTTTAATTCCACATTCTCAAGCTATCTCCTTTTTCATCTCTCAGGAAACTTTGTGCCAAGTGTAGTAGAACAGAATATTACAAACATTATATATAATAAACGTTGTTCTTCATTATCTCATCGCGTTCAATTCATGATGGTCATCATTTATATCTGAGAGAAAAATATTGTTAACCCTTACCCGAAATTTTTACTTTTTTATAATTTGAATCTATATTCTTTTGCGTTTTTTCACATTAGAAGCGAAAAACATAGGGATAGGAACATTTATTTTAAACAATGTGTTGTTTTGTACAGTTAAAATATTTTTGTAAGCGAATCTACTGCTGATACTCTACACGAATATGAAAAAACATAATAAACTTACATTTCAATTTCATATTTTTGACGAAGATCATAACCCGCTTGTGGCACACAATACATTTTATGTTAGAGAACGGACACGGTCACTGCAGCTCCAAAGAAAATCGCAGAAAAATTAGAAAAATTCTTCGATCACATGGTAAATTGTCATCCTACTATATATATATATATTTCCAACTTCCTTCCTATCCTACTAATATCCTACTATCCTTACTAATATTATAAATGAGAAAGTGAGTTTGTTTGTTTGTTTGTTATTCCTTCACGGCTTGACTAAGCAGCCCATCATTAAGCCCAACATAGGCAAATTTTTATCCCGTGAAAGTATGTCGATCCAATGGGAAAATATTTTTTCTACTATAAAAGGCACTGTATCGGCCCACAGATGGCGCTACAAGTCGCGCTATGGGTTGTTTTGTTGTCAAACGAGATCTATGTCATAAAATTAACGCGAACGAAACCTAGTAATATTATAAAGGCAAAAGTTTGTGAGTATGGATGTTTGTTTTCTTTCACGCAAAAACTACTGAACGGATTTTAATGAAATTTAGTACACGGGTAGACTATAACCTGGAATAACACATAGGGGCATGGACCTAGAAAAAAAGGCGGACGGAATCTTGCTAAGAAAGAATTGAAGCACCCTAATGGCGGCGGCGTAACTATTGTGTGAGTGTGAAATGGCTGACCGGCACGCACACATTCACACCATAGTATGCCGGCCGGTTCGTAAGTATACGCAAGATGGCTTACTATGGATGCTTCACTTTTTAGATTCAGTGAAGGTGTCCGACGACATAGGGTACTTTTTATCCCGAATTTCCCGCGGGAACAGAAATAATAAGGCCGCTGTGTATAAATAAATTCACGCAAACGAAGTTGCGCGGGTTTCACTAGTTTCCCATAAAAACACAACATAGGTCCAGATTCCATTTATTAACTGACACTACGGACAGCAGATTCGCGTCAAGTCGTCAAACAATTTCATAAAAATGGCCAGCGACCTTTAACAAACTCTTTGCTCATAAATACACGAATATTGTCGAGGTCCATTCTGCGCACTGATAGAGTGTTATTCAAAAATTTCTCAAATCTTTGTAAGTAAAAAAAAAAATACAGGAATCTGTTTACGGCTTTTAAAATAGAACCGACGAATTATTTACGCCTCTTACGATTTTCTATTCAAATATTGTAACTGACTAAATCAACACCTTGTATAGATATACAAATACAGTCCATTGCTGTCATAGATCTGGTTTAAGGGATATGTGAAAAAAAGAAGGGTCCTTAAAAACCAAATATCTTTATAACTACTAAAATTTTTAAAATTACTAAGCCTCTGTTTTTTTTCAGAACTCTTGTAACTTCTAAACGGTAAATAATAGAAATTTTAAACTTCATATAAAGAAAAACATTAATGTTTTGTAGATATTGTAAAAACAAATATAAAAAAACTCAATTAATGAATTTTAAATAAGCCTAATTGTGTTTTGGCGCTTACGGTGTTAAAAATTCGCCGGGTTCACGGTGTCCCATCTGTCTCTCGAAACAGGGATTGATAAATGCGTCGCACGGGCGGGGCGGCGCGCGGGCTCAGTCGGCCGCAATTATTTTACGACGTAGACCCTTAAGATCATTTATTTCTCATAAGAATCATACATTTAATAATTTGATAGATTTGATTTACATTCGTTTAAAACCGCTGTTAAAGTACGCAATGTTTTCCGCATTACCCATGTACAATAAACGAATTTTCTCTTATTAAAAAAAAATCTATGCCTATATTTTCAAACAAACACTTGTTGCTACGCGTGGACACGCATGCGCGTTTTCCATTTTAAAGGCACATTGTGGACTGTTCTCATTTTTATTAGGGGACTCCGAGAGGATCGGGTTATTACTACATAGTTGTAATTGAAATTATGACCCCTTGGGCCTGCTCAGATTGTGGGGAACCCATTCCGAACGAGATTTCAGAGGACCATTAAATTAAAGCTATGTACACATTTATCATATAAGGGTGAAACCAGACAAATAATATAACTTATGATCGTCACACATCGTATTTCTATTGCTATTCAGCGAGGCAAAGTTGCAAGCATTTTGGGTTGCAGGTTTCTTGCAAACAACTTAAAAAATTATTGTGTACGCAAAATGCTTGCAACTTTTCCTCGCACCGGCACCACAGAGATCTACTTTAGGTTTGTTTGCAAGAAACTCCTATTTTGACTTAAAGTCTACTTTTCAGCTTTATTTATTTTCATAAAATAAAAAGGAAGAAAGAAAGATGTCTATTTGGTAAAAGGATCATTATAACAAACACACATTTTTTAATTATTTTAATTTTGGCATTGGCCTATTTCTATCCGCCTGAACAGATACAATGATACAAAAAAATAATACAAATATCCTCAATTCTACAGTTTATACAGTAGTTAAATTGAAACATGAAAAATTATACAATTTTTATAAAGAAAACAAAAAGAACAACCCTGCCAGCAGGAAAGTCAGCCAACCCTCCAGCCATAGAACACAGTGACAAAAAACAAAAATACAGTGCTACAATGGTATTTATGAACGTGGCCGAAATTGGAAACTACAACTCCCGTTCATATTGTATGTCACTTTCGACAGTTCGCCTTTGGCAAAATGTATGAAAATATGCCACAGCAACGCCCTCCTACAAACGTCACTCACGTTCTTATACATCCTTGTACATCTAAAATCTAAACAATATTGACTGACACAGTGATTTTAACTCTGACAGATGGTATAAAACACTCAAAATAAGTGTCACAGGAATAACTTTTATTCTGTAGCAGAAATAATGTATGAGCCAACATCAAATACTATAGACGAGTAATACGCACAGCTCTTGACGTTTCTCATACAATGACTTGGCAACCTCCGTTCACCTCATGCCGCTAGGGGCGCTATAACATTTTGCATACAAAACGCACAGTTCACCTCATGCCGCTAGGGGCGCTATAACATTTTGCATACAAAAGTTTTGAAATCGTTCACCTCATGCCGCCCTCATGCCGTAGGGGCGCTAGTGTCGCGTCTTGCCCGAATTCTTCCGAAGCTGTGCGTATTACTCGTCTATAATATTTGTCAACATACACAGATCGCTCTTATTTTGAGTGTATTAAATCTGTTTTGACATCTGTCAGAGGTAAAAAAAAAAAAAAATTTGATTACTCCACATCTTGTATAAGATATAATAACTTACTGTGAACGGTCAGTAAAGTGGAGTCACGGATTACTAGATACAGATGTACAAGGATTGTTAATGAACGTGAGTGACGTTTGTAGGAGTTACTGTGGCATATTTTCATACATTTTGTCGAAGGCGAACTGTCCAAAAGTGACATACAATATGAACGGGAGTTGTAGTTCCAATTTCGGCCACGTTCCTAAAGACCTTTGTAGCAATGTAGTCGTGAGTGCTGGTTTTTAATTGGCATAATTTTTGGTATTTGAGACAAATAAAGTAGAATAAAAGTTCTACAAAAAAGGTTTCCAGTCAGCAAAATGCGTTTTTTAAAATTATTAACTATGAAAGCTATCTCTTTCTTTCTTTATCTAGTGACATTACTGGCGCGCCGTCGTCCATAAATTTCTATTTCCCGGATGACCTACAAATATTATTGCACATGACCTAGTTCTTTTCCCATGATACTGGAAATGCAAGTAATATTTCTATGCAATAACAAACAAACGTAGGCTGTATTTAAAACTTTATTTCTAGGTGCAAAAGTACAGTTATGTGTAATATACTTTTCACCTCACAAGCTCGGAAAGAATCTGTTTGTCATTCGAAATCTGAGCGCAAAAGTGCGTGGTGCGCGTGCGTAGCGTGGAAAGAATTTTTAAAATTCGAACCTTTCTATTCTTCATGCCAGTGTGCAAACCTTATTTTTAAAATAATCGAACTGGCCAGCACGACACCGCATAAAAAAAATAAACACTTATTTAATATATTATTTGCGTTTTTCTTGCATCAAGCATTTTCCTCGCTGTAGTGAGATGAAAAGTTGTGTGTTTCGCTCGGCAGCAAAGTTATTCTGCGTCTCGTACCTTTGAAACCCTCGCTACGCTCAGGATTCTATATTTTAATGGAAATCCTAGAATCCTTCGCTAGCTCGGGTTTCAATATACTAGGGGTGTTCAATAAAAAGTGATAATGAGTATGACGCAATTATCTTTTATTAAATGTTATTTTATTTTTTAACGTAGTCACCTTTCAGGTTTATACACTTTGTATATCTTTTTTCTAAACCTAAAATTCCCTTTCTAAAAAAATCTTCTTCCTGATCCCTTAAAAAATCGTGTACGGCAGCGACTACTGCGTCATCATCTTCAAATTTCTGGCCCCTGAGATGTTCCTTTAACCGCGGAAATAGGTAGAAATCACTAGGAGCAAGGTCCGGTGAATATGGAGGATGTTCCATCAATTCGAAGCCGGACTCTTGAATGGCAGCCATCGCAACTCTGGACTTGTGCGCGGGGGCGTTATCTTGGTGAAACGAAACAACTTTAGCGAGTTTGCCACGCCGTTTCTTGCGTATTTCCTCACGCAACCTTGTTATTTGTTCTGCATACAAAGTTCCCGTAATAGTGGCTCCATGATTAAGGTATTCGATCATTACTACCCCTTGGCTGTCCTAGAAAATAGAGCCCATGATCTTACCGGCAGATGGAATCGCCTTAAATTTCTTCGGAGTTGGAGATGACGGTCTTTTCCAAGTCATGGACTGTTTTTTTGTTTCTGGGTCATAATGGTGAAGCCATGTTTCGTCCATAGTTATGAATCGAGCCAAAAATCGCTCAGGATCTTGTTGTAACAAATCCAAACAGCTTTGTGAAATTCTCAATCTCGTTTGTTTCTGCGCGTCAGAAAGCATTCTGGGCACCCAACGCGCTGACACTTTTTTCATACCCAAGTGGTCGTGTATAATATTATGGACACTTCCTATCGAAATCTTCACTTCTTCTGCTATAAAACAAATAGTAACACGACGATCCGCCAAGACAATGTTTTCAACTTTTTTAATCATTTGTTCAGTCACTACCGATGTAGGGCGTCCCGTGCGTGGGTCGTCGTTAGTGGAAGTTCTTCCTCGCTTGAACTCAGCACACCAACGCGCAACCGTAGAATATGGAGGAGCATGAACCCCTAATGTTGCTCTCAAGTCTTGATTTACCTGCTCCGTAGTAAAATTTTTCAAGCAGAGATATTTTATTACCGCACGAACTTCAATTTTATCCATTTTTAAGAACACGTTCCGACAGGAAGCAAACAAATGACTTCTATTTCTAAAAAACAAAAGAGAATTCATTGCTTTTTTTATTATAATCATATCTAATGACTGGGCTATGCATGCCAGTATTTATTTATTTTCTTTCCAAGGAGAATGTATCGCATTCTCATTATTTATTGAACACCCCTCGTAAGTACTCGCGCCAAAAAACAACTTTGCAGCCTTGCATAACAAATAACTATTTCACTTCTCATGCTCAGAAAATGCTTATTTGCGCAGGATATAGGCTGCACAAAATCGAATTTTGTGCACAAGGGCAAAAACGTATCTACTCATAAATGTATCTATATTAAGGCAAAGGAAATGAGCCATACAGCCAAACACAATAAAAAGTTCAGAGATAGAATTTGTTATTTTATAATATTTACTTTAATTTATTTGCCTTACGTGTTTTTATTTAATTAATCTAAGAAAAAACATTATTACAAAATTAATTTAATAGTAGGCTGTATAGGTCTGCAGCCCAAGCCTAATTTAAATGTCGTAAAATAAAAATAAAAAAGCGGCGGGAAACAGGTAAGTATTGTTTTTTCGTGCGTTTATTTATTTATTTCCTCGCAATCGAAGTGAAAAGCAGAGTTTATATCTCGTCCACAAAACCATTTTTATCCTCGACATTACTATCTGCTAAAAGTCTCGGATAGAAATGATTCGTTTTGTGCACTTGTTGTATAATCTACTATTATAGTTTACTATTGTTTGCTTATAAAATTCTGTGATTGGTATTTAAAATTAAATAAATAAATATTCTTGGACGAATCACGCAACGCCATCTAGTCCCAAACTAAGCAACTAAGCTATGGGTAACTAGATTGCTGATTAATACATTTATAATATTTTTTTTATAAATACTTATTATACATAGAAAGCACCCAGACCAAGGCAAACAGACATGTTCATGCACACAAGTGTTTGCCTTACGCAGAATTCGAAGCCGCATCCCTCGAGATAAATGACCATTGTTAGCCACTCGACCACCGGGCCTGTCGATTAAAACACATTTTTGTGTGTTGATGTTTTTACACTAAAGTTCCTAGTTATCGGTGTAAAAAAGTTGATAAATCTAAAACAACTAAATAAATATTAACCAATTATGTTTCATTTTCATTGGGTCATATAAAATGAGTGAGGAATAAGGGGGAAAGTGTGAGTGAGGCGTGCACATGACGAAAATCTGCGTGGACGAAGTCGCCGGCAAAGCTAGTCTGAAAAGATCTCAGGTTAACAGAAACACAATATAGAAAAAACCAGTAAGTCGACCCGAAAGTACCTACAACTGCACAAAAAAATATTGGAGATCGTCAAATCGTTTCTATTTAACTATATTGCGAGTAATATAACCCCGAAGGGAGTACAAGCTGTTAAATAGCTCAATATCGTAACTTGTCCACATTTGTCAGGGCATCCTGGTGTATGTGAAGTCACAATTTACATAGAAACTGGGTGTTTATCTAAGGGAGGCTTTACTGGCACTCTTCAAGAGAGCGTATGGCGTAAGCTACAAGATTCTAGCGGTTGCATTGTCGTGATACATGGAGATAGTGGTAAAGTGAGTACCGACTGTTTTAATAGATTGTGATCCGATAATTTCAATAGCCATTTTGTGAAATTGATGTGTGATGTGTTAACTTTACGGCTCAAAAAGTCTAATGGGGATAATGGAACAAAAATTCCCACAATCTCCATTTATCTCGCGTACTTTTAAGAAGGTTCTTATCGAATTCATATTCCATAAACATAATTTCGACGAATGATTCGAGTGTAGTCAACTATTTTAACAACATATTAATTTGTTTGTGGGTATGGTCACTCGCCCTGCCGACATTTCTCTCAGAATTCATTCATTTTATTTCATGGCTTTGCGCTACGCAGCGAGTATTTTATACGTACTCGATGGCCTCACGTGATAGGCAGCTAGCAGGTAATCTCTCCTGACTTGTCCCACAAATAAAGGGTGATAACAAAGGGGGTGAAAGGCGCCACAGGGACGCGCCGGTCGCCGGAAAAAAATACGCGGATCAAATTTCAAGGGTACAAATAATGAAAATAATCTGTATCGAAAGAAACTGTAGACCCTCCGTCATTTATTACATTCAGAAAAGTTATTCATCCATTTGCATTATAATGAAATATTATCGGTTTTACAACACAATTTTGCTTTTTAGGGTTACCCCAATGTGACATTTTGTCCTAATTTATTGCTTTGACAATAAAATGTTTTTGATTTGTATTGTTTTCGAATTCATTTGTTTAATGTGACGTTTTGTTCTTCTTTTGTTTTGACAATAGAATGTTTTAATTAATTTATATTAATGTGTTATGTTTTTTGTTTCATGTACACGTTTGCTTCTATCATCGCAGGTGAGTATTATGAAAAGGGAAGAAAATCATAAAGTTATAGAAGAAATAAAAATGATGACCTCAATAATGTGAATATAAGTGATCGTACGTTAGGGGATTAGATAGAATGCACTTAATTTTATATCGTAAGATAGTATGACTATCTCCCTCACTCTGTACTGTATAATTATTAGTAACACTATAACGCATGATGTTTTTTTATTTAAAAAAAATCTATTAAAGTCCGTCGTCCAAAATCTTTTTCTCATTTATGTATCATCTCTTCTTGGGAAATTACGATATTTTTATTCGCACTTGATTGTCATTTTTCGAACGAAACTAAATTCCTTTTACAAAATCCACCAAATTCTTCAGGTGTTAGCAATGATGCCGGAATTAATAACATAGTGCCTAGTATGAGTTTTTTGGTCACTTTCGAACGTGTTAACGTTTACAAGCCGACCAAATTGTAAAACAGTTTCATATTGTGAATTTACCAGACGCGTGTTACATATTCAAATTAGCCGCATAATTTTGATATGTAACACGCGTCTTATAAATTCGCAACATGAGAGTTCTTCTCTATTTGGTCGGTTTGTTTACGTCGACATGAACTAACGTGAACAAAAAAACTCGTACTAAGCACTTAGAATTTAAAACAGTAACATTGATTTATTTTGAAAATGCCTTAACAACTAGTTTCGCGGACCGATTAGGTGCAAGTTCACAATCAAGACCGAATAATATCATAGTCTCTCGCGTAGACTCGATTGGTACGAAAAAGGACTTTGGACGTCGCCCTAATTTAGCACTTCTATTTGTTCCTGTAGTGCTAGGAAGTAGGTGTTTTAGTGACGTTCTTCATACATGCCTTTATGGTCCCTGTGGGTCATTAAATGGGTGCTAATGGGTATAAACAGGCATAAAGTGCACGTATCTCTTTCAGCACGGACGTTTGGAAAACTATATTTTAACTGCTCTTAAAAACACGTAGGTAAAACTATGTTTCTAGATTTTAAAATAGTTTTTTTATACACTCAACTTTTTAAGGTTATGTAAAATTTAGTTTCGTTCTTTTTCTTAATGTAATATCATAAGCTTTCTCAGAAATCAAAAATATTAATTTAAAAAAAAAAACAAAGAATACTATTTTACTATGCACTTACATTATTTGAGGCGACTATAGAAAAAATTGTTTAAAGGGTTATCTTTGCCCATCCCGCCCCACATCATAATATATGAAAAATTTTCTCTATATCACAGTGGAGTATTTTTGTTGTACCTACTTAGTTATGTACTATAATATGCATTGCAACTGTATTTTCAGGTCAATTGAGCGTCATAATCCCAAAAATATACATTTTTATGACAACAAATTTTCTTTCGAAATAGAAAATCTTCTGTGTTTTTTTTTATTACTATTAATCTAAGTTAAACTTAATCTTGTACAATATTAACAAAATGTGAATTTTAATAAGAGCATTCTCTAAAACATCTCTGATGGAAAAGCAGCCGCAGCAGTAATTACGGGGATATTTAGCGTAGAAACACTAGGAACTGCTGACCTGCCAGTGCAGTAGTACTTTACTTAAGTGTAGTGTACACATACGCAACGGTTCGGAAGACGCCGCCGATTATCGCAACGGTGTTTACAGCAGTCTCACGTAGTATAGGCACCTGACTACGTCGACTAAAGGCGGCCTTAGTTTAGTCAGTAACAGAAGTAGATTAACACTTTAGTACCATTACAAACCAAGATGGTCATCATCATCTCAGCTACAAGAAGACCAGCGATGGACTTATTCCGCCCCAAACGTCTCCAGCATGACCGGTTGGCAACGACCTGTATCCAGTCCAGTTTCCTTAGGTCGTCCGACCACCTTTTGGGAGGTTGTTATACATTGCGCTTTCCGGTACGCGGTCGCCATCAGAACCCTGCCAAGTTGGAGCTTTTCGCATAAAGACAGTTTCTGTCAAAATGGTTTGGATCGTTGTAATGACACAGTACTAAAGTGTTAATCTACATCTATTGCTGACCGTACTTACTTATTTCGCCTCGATCAAAATGTAATAAAAAAAAAAAACAACTGTGATATATAATAATTTTAAGAGATAAAATAGGGTATCTGTCGCTTGAAATAAAACTGGAAATTTCCTTCTTACAAAGTTATATTGTGAAAACGGCTTTAGGTACAGACTTTATGATGATGAGCCGTGGAGCGGGAATTAATGACGAATTTTATTATTTCAGACCGAGTGACGTTTAAACCAGAGAGTAAGTTTATGGTTTTGTGAAGAGAATATCTGTGTTTAGTAGATCATTTTGGCGTATTCTGGATTTATTTTATACTAAACGACGTATTTTTTAAAGCCTGTATTATCCCACAAAAGAACTATACTTTTACCTCTCTATTATTTTCAACCGTAGCATAGGGTGAACGATATAGAAGATATTTTTTTATAATTTGTCTATTTAAAACCCACTCTTGGGCAAAAGTGTTTTTCCCCTCAAAATATCCCTTACCCAAACTTTGCCCTTTGAGCATCACATGGAAAAGTGATAAAAAATATTTATTAAATGTTTTTTGGCTACTACGAGTAAAAAGTAACACAGTTAGTGGGTCTTTAGTCGATTGGGCCCGCTAAAATTGATCTCGCGGGATCAATTGACAAATTCAATATTTTTATTGAGCAGTGTCGATGAAACACGAAACTGTATTCTTATGAAAGATTTTCTTAACAAAGTCATCAAATAGCATATTAATGGAGTTGTTAATGAAAATTATTTTAGGTCCATTAGTTAAAAAGTCCATTAAAGTCCAGAATATGTCAAAAGGCTTACCACGCTAGAATAGAACTAATGCTTCATCAGTTGCCTTCGTATACATCAAAAGAATATTATTCTTTGTATGATGAAGATTTCTCAATTTTGAAAAAAAGAAAAAAAAATGTTAGCGTCCGAAAATAGTATCTAAAACCGTCTGTGCGAGTCGGACTTGTACAAAAGGGTTCCATACTCGTCTATAAATTATAATTTGAAAACATTAAATTTTATACTTTCTTTCATTTTTACCATTACAATCTGAGAGAAGACGAAGACGAACGAACACATATAATATTAATACAGCATACATAGACTTAGTTCTAATAGTAACATTTCGGTATGGAACCCCAAAAATAAGAACGAAATAATTTAAAATAATATTGCACATCAATGAGCAAATAAATTTTAGATTGTATTCTCATATTACGATAGCAGAACACAAACAAATACATTTAGTTTTTAAATCTCGAAGGCAATATGCAAACGCAGCCATAATAAAAGCTACGGCTTGATAAAATTGTGAACTAACAAAAATGATTTTATTTTTCGTTGTAGCAGTGTCTATTAAGTAGCCGTATCATGGTCAATACAGATCGAAATCCATGATTTTGGTCCAAATTGATTGAGCAACGTGTTGGACAATCCATCAATACAATCCATGGCTCATGATCATTGATCACGATCATGGATCTCGATCTGTATTGACTATGTGATGACTGCTATAAATTTAACCGTAGAACAGCTTTAGATAATTAACTTGGCCCTTTTAATAAATTAAAAATAGATGTGTTTAGTAGCTCTGTAGGCAACTCGCAATAATCCTATGTAGCTAAACATAGGTACCTACATAATGAAGTATCGCTATGTATACATATTTACGATACATTTTATGCATCCTAGATAACAAAAAATACCAAGAAAAAAACAAATTTATTACAGATTTTTATATTAATTCATAAAAAGAGAAAATATGCCATAGAAAATGTCTGTCTTTACAACGAACGGAAAATGAAATATTCCGAGTAAAGTTGATTTCAATGATTTTAGAAGCAAAATAATAAAAAGCTTTTTGCTTATGTGTTAGTCTGTTTTTAGATCTAACCAGGCTTGTAGTAAGTCTTTAAATAGACTAAATAATAGCAATTAGTTAACATTTAGTAATTAAACCGAGTGTTAAGAAGTTTATTTAAAACTCTGAAAATAGTTAAGTATACTTTGTAACTTAAAGTGGAAGAATAAACTGCATAATAGTGGTCTCATTAAAGTTTTATTATACTTATGTAGCTACTGGTTTGTTCCACAATGTTCTACATCCGTACTATTTCAAAATTGTTTTTTAGTCAAAGTCAAATTCATTACTTTTTTCTTTAAATTCAAATTGGCCAAATTATTTACCCGGTGAATTACGATTGTGTTGAGTCAAATATTATTTTATTTTCTATAGCCAAAAACACGCTATGAAAACCCGAACCGTTAGGCGCAAAGCACACTGAATTGGCGTCAGGCACGGGCACTGGCATGGCTCAGATATGGCAAGGACATGGCTGGCGCGAATCGGTCGCAGGCAGTTATTTTATTTTGTATAATCCCTTCTCTAGAAGACATATTATGGCCACACATGTTCGCAGTTCGCAGACAGAGAGCACGTATGGCATAATATGTCTAGTAGAGAAGGGATTATAAAAAAATAAAATAACTGCCAGCCACGTCCGAGCCATGCCAGTGCCCGACGGGATGCCAGATCAGTGTGCTTTGCGCCTTAGGCCTTGCAGAATGCAATAGTGATTTCTCTCCTATGATCCACACAAAGTCTTTTCATCTTCATAACGATATTTCCAAGTGAAATGCTAAGACCACGGTATCTACTCCATACTATGTATCACCAACCAGGTGACCGAAGAAAGTGTTGGAGACATACCATAGCTCCTAAATAGAAGATCCAGGTGAACATAGTGGAATAAATAAACCATGACGGCTAAACTTTTACTCGTAATAAAAGCATGAATAATAAATTAGGGTTTAGATTATTTATTTATCTTTTGTCACTTTCGCACTTTATTTAAATTGTCCTCAAGAATAACAGTGTGAATACACTGTATAACTATGATACATGAATACAACGTTTATTAAAAAGGGGGTTAGAACTCAAGGATATCTGTAGAAGTTACAGCAAAAAATTTAATAGTTGTAAACGAAAATATACACAGAATAATGTATTAGTTAGCTGAAGGTATCATTTAGTTTTTTTTCTTGATTATGTGCTAATTTATTAGTTTTAGTTGACACTAGAGTAGAAAACTATCATTATTTTGTCGTCAAAAATTTTGTTTTTGTATTCATTTTAATTTCATGGCACAGTCATGAAAATGTCTGTAATGTTAAATGCTAGATATAACCATAGAATAAGTAACCCGAATATAACAACAATCAGCGACCAATCTTTTTAAATAAAATTGCCGAAATCGGGGTTCGATCGGCTCTATTTTTGTCAATTATTATGGAACTGAGCGGGATAGCGGTTGAAATGACACGAGATTTGAACGATTATCGTTACGAGAACAGAGACGCTGATGCTTTCTCTCGCTCATACAAAACGAGAATTGAGTAATAACGAAATTGCTGCAATTAATCATTCAGGTTTGTGATTTGATTAAAATAAAAAGGACACCATAAACTTCACTTATTCTCACTATCAAGCCAAGTACAGCCAATGTCCTAGGTTATTATAAAACACTAAGGTAAGTTTGATGTCCAACTCGCAGTCGAGCAGCGTGGCAGAGAAACGCCTTCAATTAAAGGGAGATCAATATCCTGGACGTGTCAGCGGTTAAGGTTTGAATGTGTCATCTATCGACTACAGCATGGATGCACAGAGACAACCCATTAAATTATTGACTGGAGTCTTACTTGCTTGACTTGACAGTCCATTTACGAGCCACTATACCACTACCGAATGTAGTGAACCTAGTAAATTCGCAATATTTAATTTAGTCTCAAAGTAGTCACATTCATACGTGGGTTTACATTCCTTAATGCCCTTTTGCGCTTCCATGAAACAATCTTATGTTTGTGTAATCACACCGGTTTAAAAGCCACACTACGAATATAAATTGGCTCGTGACCTCATAATAATTGGGTCACTGAATTCCAAATAGTACTCGCGGATGCTCGTGTCTAGCTATGAATCTTTGTAGAAAACTCTCTAGATACGTTATCCATGCTAATAAAATGCTTTTATGTATCATTACCTATTTACCAAGTGCTAGAGCATTTATGAAATAGGAAAGTACCACCCTCTTAAGAATACCGGCGTGATGAGCAATGCGTTCATCGATTCCTTAATTCCACTATTCTTCCTTTTAAAGGTTGTACGAGCACCGTACATTTTATTTTGTAATTATTGAATACATTTTGCAGAGTCGCCTGCGTGCGCACTTTATAATTACTTTAAATCGTTCATTAAGTCTAAGAGTCATTCGTTTAAGAGAGGTAGGGCACAGCGGATAATCCGCTCAAATCGGAGCAGCCCGTCTGGGGAAGGACCTCCACCTTACAGAAAATCGTAGCCAAATAGCATTGGTCTCGGCCATGTTGTGTTCCTACGGTGAGTAAGGTCTCCAGAGCTCCACTTGGGGGGGGGTTTGGGAGGGTTGGCAACGCATGAGTGATACCCCCGATATTGCTTACGTCTATAGGCTACGGTGGCGGCTTACCATCAGGCCGACCGTATGCTTGTTTGCCACCTGTGTGGTATACAAAAAATTAAGTTTAGTCCAATAAAAACAGTCACTCTAACAACACCTCCGTTTTTATACACAACATACAGGCAACTGCTGGAATACTACATTTTTGGCAGTTGTCCCGACAAAGGTCAACAACTGTTCGGGTACCCTGGTGTCTCTGTGGTCCATGAGTAGTACAGTCATGGAAAGAGGTGACCAAGGTAGAGAGCTAACAACAAAGATTTTGTCGCTAATAATGGTGCTAATTCTGTTCTACATTTAACTAGACAAAACTAATTTTGACATGACTAGAAGTGTTGCTATCCTTGTCACTAAATTGTAGACCAAGGAAGGACAAAAACACCTTTGGTCCTGTCAAAATTAGTTTAGTCTAGTTAAATGTACAACAGAATTAGCACTAGCGCCATTGTTAGCCCGCTCACCAAGCTCGACTAAGAAAAAATCTTTGTGTTTTGTTTATTATCTTTACCGGTTTAGTTTAATTTGATTTAAAGCCGAAACCGGAAAAAGGATCGGTTTTATTTCTAAAATCACTTCGGGGACTGGTATAAGGGACTCATTTAATATTCAGGAAGGATACTTTACCTGACCTTTGAATAAAGATAATTAAAAAATTTATAAATAGAAACTTGATGTAAAGTTGTTAACCGAAAGGTATTATTTACAGCCTGTTCCATAATGAAGCTAACATATATTTTTAATACTGACTGACTGACTGACTGACTGACTGACTGACTGACTGACTGACTGACTGACTGACTGACTGACTGACTGACTGACTGAGAATCAACGCACAGCCTAAACCGCTCATCGTAAAAATCTGAAACTTGGCAGGTGGGACCTATTATATGACGTAGGCGTCCGATAAGAAAGGATTTTTCGAAATTCGAACTCTAAGGGGGTGAAAAAGGGGGGTAAAGTTACTATAGGACAACTTGATTCCTTGGTCCAATCTACTTCAAATTTTGCATAAAAATTATTTAAGAGAATTGATGGAAGATGTGATTCTTATTTTATTGAAATTCTTGAAAAATATGTATATTGTGGGTAATTTTCTTCGATTTGATATCAATACTCATACTCCATATTGCTTTTGCTTCAATTCCATTTCATTTTGACACATCCGTGAAGTGAAGTGTGTCATCTGTCATGTAATATTTTTATAAATTGTGAATATTCAAACAAAATGATTTCATAATGTCGTCGTACTATTTATTTGTGTTCTCGGAAAAACAGCTAAAATTCTAACTATGTATAAAGCGGACTGAATCATATTCATCGATAATAAACAGTAAGTAATTAAATATTAAATTTATAATATTTGACAGGGTTCAAGTTAAATTGGTCAATGGTTAAATGGCATATTGATATTGTCTCTTTCTCACTTATAGGAAATCTCATTACGTGGACTCGCTCTAATATTTCGTAGTGTTGTTGTAGGGATGGTTGTAGGCTGAGGTTGTAGGTATTGAAATACCCATATACTTATACTTTTTTTTACGGAAGTGGTTGGAAAAGAAGCTCAGGAATATGGATCATTTGATATTAGGTGATTACCAACGACTATGGAGCACATAGATTCTAGGGTTCCTGACCCATTGCCGACCTATAACAGGAAAAGACAGGATATATAGCGAGAAATAGTATAAGGAAGGAGTTAGATTTTTTTTATACCACAAAGGTGGCAAACAACAATTTCGGATATTTCACTCTCCGAACGAAACGCATTGCTGCTTCACATCAATATTCTGCCTAAGGGTGGTACTTCACCGGTCGGTCTAGCCTATTTCATAAACGCCCACTACAAAGATTGTAATGAGAAGTATTTCAATAGAAAAATAATCATGTATACATATGAAAATGTTTTGTCTTGACCGTAGAGACCTGAAGTTTGGGTGTGTGATGTAGGCAACCGATAAGAAAGAATTTTTTGAAATTCCCACGGGAAAGCGGGATAAACGCAAACGAAGTTGCGCGGGTTTCTCTAGTTATATATATAAATTTTCATAATGATCGGCTGCTTAGTCAAGCCGTGAAGGAATAACAAACAAACAAGCTAACAAACAAACTCACTTTCTCATTTATAATATTAGTAGGTACTAGCTTTTTTCCCGCGACTTCGTCCGCGTGAAGTTCCGGACCCGTTCCCGTGAGAACCACATTGAATTTCGGGAAAAGCCTATGTCACTCCCTGATAATGTAGCTTTCTACTAGTGAAAGAATTTTTGAAATCGGTCCAGTTGTTTCGGAGCCTATTCAATGCAAACAAACAAACAATCAAATCTTTCCTTTTTTTATAATATTAGTATAGAGTATAGATGATTATTATTATGTAAAGTCCGCGCGTCCAAATTTAGCAATACTTAGAAAGGGTGAGTCAAAAGTTAACGTTTATTGCTATTCGTTATTGTTTAGAAGAGTGTCATCTATCATTTCATACCTAGTTAGAAACTTATATTGAACTGGATATGTCCCCACACTAACAAAGTGTCGGACATCTCTGCATACTTTGGCAGTTAACAGACTGGAAAAAGGAAATGTTAGGTCTAATAGACACGTTAAAGTTTTCCTTTGGATTTGTTTTATTCAATCTGCTGGCAACGTGAAAAAAGGACAATGATATTTTCATGTTTGTAATAATTGTATAGACAAGCGACATCGTTTTCGTGTATCCCGCTTTCTCGTGAGAATTTCGAGAAATCCTTTCTCATCGGATGCCTACGTCATACAAAGATTACACCCTCCAAGTTTCAAGTCCTAACGATCAGCGGTTTACACTGTGCATTTATCTGTCAGTCAGTCAAATTTATTCTATATATATTATTTATACTCAGGACAAATTTATTGATGTTTAAGATATACAATGTTTTGTGTCTTTCACACTTCATTTAATTCCCATCAAGAAAGACAGTGACACAACAGTGAATAACTTAAACACTCGTTGTACTACGTTTATTTGTAACACAGTTAATGTACAGATTACGTACCTATGCTTATAATGTAGATGTAGAGTAATCTCTAAGGTTGTTCTACAAATGTTGTTAACTGTCGTTCCCTTTTGGGATGATTGATGTGTTACAAACGACATTACCACTTAGCAACGTGTTCTGCATAGTTAATAACGTAATTCGTGAAAGAAAATAATATTATCTTCGAAACTAGTGTGTAACTATGGTAGCGTGTATATCGATAAAAAATATTATATTCCTCGATGTTTTTGTTAATTTTGATTTAAAAAAAAATTATATTAGATATTGTTCATCTGAAAGTATATGTAACGGTTGTAAAATGTGAATAAAACAATGAATTAATAAAAATGTTATAACTAGTAAATCAATATTTAAAATAATAATCTCAGCCTTTCTCGTCCCACTGCTGGCTGAAAGCCTTCTGGTACAGTAATTTTGGATATATGTAGATTTATGTTATTATGTATTATACTTATTAGGCAAACTAATGACAGCATAGCCGTTAACTAAACTAGAAAAATATGTTACACACGAGCGAGAGAACGAAAGAGTCTATTTTTTTATGTTTGACTGGTCGTCGATTGATCACTGTTTCACCTGATGGTAAGCAGTAACGAAGTCTCATTACGAGATGACAAGTTCGACTTTAACTAGTCATTTTAATACTTTCCATTTTCTATTCCATCTAATATCTTTCTGGTTAAATTCGGTGTGAGTTCCAAGACAGTTTTAGTTTCTCCCCCGGCATTTAGCCGTTTAGAATCGTCAATAAGCTTCATTGCTTATTGCCAATCTGAGATGACAGTTGAGCGGCTTTACAGTAGGCACAGAGCGGTGGAAACGTGTGTTAGTCTTGTTCTGATTTATAATTGTCTACGTAAAAAAAATATGTTAAAATATCGATATTATTTGGTTATCGATGAGTAGGTTCAACTCTTATATCTTATTACGTTATTATTATATATACTTCGCAACTTGTTCTTTGTATAACAACTTTGCCCTATTATAACTGGCCTCGGAGGAGGTAAACGTGAGCGAATACTAAACAAATACAATGGATTTCATCTTCATTTCACCTTACAAAAGTTGAACAACTACTATAATGTTTTCAGTTTCCTCTGTGTGACCAGTATCGGATATGTATTTTTTTTCGAAATACATCTCAACTTCTTTTTAACATAAATCAGACTGTAGCACATTTTTTCGTTGATTTTTAACCTTATCTCTATTTCCAGATTTTTCCTCCTCCCTGAATGCTGAGGATCGTGAATCCGACGTAACTTAGTCACCGTTTCTATCCATCTGTTCCGATCTTGTGCCAGATGGAGAGCTGTGCTTATCGGCATCTCCAGACTTTCTGCTACCTGGTCCTCCCATCGTCTAGGGCTACGTCCTCTCGGTCTTCCACCATAAGTTTTTCAAAGTTGTAGACTTAGATTAAAACAACAGGCTACCTAGGTGGAGAAGCACTTTATCAAGTATATCAAACATCGTCACTTTATAATGAATATAGTCCACAAGCTTACAAAGCGTTTTTGCAATCTAAGATCCGATACGACGGGTTCCAATTAGCATGGTAAACCAAAGGCCGCCAAAGGGAGGCAACGAAGTGGACTTCAGGTTAAATTAATAAAGCCTTTGATCATCTATACTGATATAACTATATTATTTGTTCCCTAGCTGACCCGAGCAACTACGTTTGCGTAGCGTTTGTATGGGAAAATAAAATTGTCGTTTTTAGTATTTTCCTCGCAATTTTTACATATTTTCTTACCGTTTATAGGCTGGTTCACACATATCAGTGAAGTTACAGTTTCCGATACAGTACCGGCACAGTGCAAAATATTCTTTCATACATTCTCTATGAACGTATCCCCACTTGTTGTTGTTGTGTCAGTGACGACACAGTGCAGGGGATGGAGGGGGTACCAGCCTTAACCTTCCCTGAACTTATTAATATTTCAAGATCAAAATTAGCCCAATCGAGCCATTCTCGAGTTTCTAGAACATGCGTGGTTGTTTCGTATGCGACACACATATAATACCGTCGAGCTTTAACGATGTAATTAAGATTATTGATATCAATCGGTTCGGATATATCTTATTTCCGAATATTTTATTCAATTTTATAGATACTAGAACAGGAGTACCTACAGTCCAATCGCTATCTCACTCATACAAAATAGGAATTGAACGGGACAGCGCGTGTTCGAATCGAGATTGTATTCTGTTTTTGTTCCGAGAATAGGAGGCAAATATTATTTGTATTTTGTCCACACTGATATTTTTTACTACACAACGTAGGTAATAGCCGACATAGAAATGTAAATATAATATCACCATATTTCAGAAAAACGTTTTAACTCTTAAATATTTATAAGGGATTACATGTTTTTTGATAGGTTAAATATAGGTAAGATTATGAGGAAAATTTTCTTGTATGGTTTGAACATATGTGGAAGAAGCCATGTGAAAAAACGAGTATGTAAATAGACGTTATATGAAAATTGGATACCGAAGTTGGTAGTAGTTTATGTATAGCTTATATACAGGGTTATTTTTGGACCCCCCGCCAAATTTTTTTAGGTGATTCTATAGCAGCAGTACAATGAATTTATGAAATAAAAATAGATTATTTTATTGACTTATTTTTTTCAAAATTTTACGAACACAAATTAAAATTATGGTCACCCGCGCGTACGGCCGTCTCGCAGCATAGCACTATGCGCATGCGCATGCGTAGCTGATATCATCCTTTCAACCAATGACAATGCGCCGTCGTTGACTGGCGCGAGGGTGACCGACCGTTCCTAGAAAATTAAGACTTAAAAAAGTGGATGTGGATTTTAAATTTTTGTTTCACCAAATATTTTTTTATTACTTTCCTTAAATCATATCTATTTTTGGCGGGGGGTCGAAGAGTAACCCTGTATTTCATATTTAATATAGAATAATAATATGTAAAACAACAACAGAACGTGCTTGTGTGAGGCATACTATCCGAATAAATGATTTCATTTCATATAAGAGATGTGAAACGAAGGTCATTGGGCGAAATCTGTCTTTACTCTTCATAAACTTCATTGTCCACGCTTCAGTAGACTTAGTTTTGCTTCGCTTTCACTCTAGAAGCGGTCGGCAATCTTTTGGCAGGCAAGGGCCGCATAGTGACAAAACGAGACAAAGGCGGGTGTTGATGAACTAGTCTAGTAGATTAGAGTTGGTAGCTATTAAAACTTAGATTTGCTTCTTAAAAATTTAGTTTTGCTTCGATATACTCATGTGAACGGTAAATTAGCGCGCTTACTTATTCGTTTACATTTAATAACATGGTAAATTACCTCTGCCAAAGACAGTTTTACTCAGGAAAAAGCAACCTCAAAGTTACACGAAGGAACGTAATTATCACGTGGGTAAATTATGAATCCAACACGATACTTTCACATACGTACGCAGAGATAATTACCAAAGACATTTAATTAACATAGACTCGTAGACTCAATTTCACAGCTTACGACACTGTTGTTAACACCAAACAACAAGTCTTATGAGGATCAAAAGTGTCGTCTCGCATATCATTTTTTTTTATGAATACGCTAGTTAAGCAACGTCGATACCAACCAGTAACTGATGGGTTTAAAAAGTTCATTACTTCGGAGACCACGTCTAGTCAAGTAAATCGATTATTAAGCCAGCCAGCAACTTGTGGACCTAAGAACAGCTAGCTAAACCCCACACATATTGCGAGAAGCACACGTAAACATGAAAAAATCAACGAAACTGATTTGGATTACAAAGAAAAATACAACAACTCTACAATAATTCTATTGTTAAATAACCGTTTAGATATCAAGTAATGGCCTTCTTAAGTATATTAGAACAACTTCTACTTCCAAACTTTCATTGCTAGATTACTTGAAATATATCACAAAAATTGAGTAAAAACAATAAACATAATTATCTTTCTAGAAAAAGGAAAAATCTGAAAAACTCTTGTACTTTTTTTCATCATCCCACTTAGGAGTCAATAATCACTTTAATAAAAGGTATTTTAGAATGCTCCGCTATGCTACCCTACCCTCTGCTGTGAAGTTTCTGAAAATTTTTAAGGCACCTGGCAGTCACTACACTTGACGAATAGTGGTTCACTGCTTAGACATTTTATTTTATCTACGACGTTGAACTTAGATAACTAATTCAATATCAAGTAATTTCGTTACGTTGAATAATAATATTAAATTTTAGCAAGTCAAGCGCTCTATTGACCTTTAGTTTAAGTCAATCAAATCGGAATCTCAACGAATAAAATGTGAAATGGCTCTCTTGAGCTCTTCAAATATTTAACTATTTTAAAAGTCATTCAACTAAGACATTAAGCGGACTTTATTGCTCCGTTATGGGATTCTTACAATTTTACCTGATCAATCCCGTTACTTTGGTGATTTTTGGTATAAAACCTATTTTACCTCTTTCCCTGAAATTTCTTTAACAACTTTCCGTAGCACAGAGACTTTATTGTAAGAAATTAAGTGTTAATTGTCTTCAAAATTAAATTGTATTTGAGATATAGGAAAATGGACCGTTTCTACCTGCAAGGATTTTAAAGAGCTCGCTTTTCAGTAGAAATTAATTTACTTATTTAAAAAAAACGTTTTTAACATTTGCCATAAAGATTTTCATCAGAAAGGTTAAAATTACAAAAATACCCAAAATAATTTTAAGCTGTTACCAGTCTACACACCAGTTAAATATCTTTGATAATTACAATAAAAATTTACCGTGGCTTTCGCGAAAAGCGACTGGCATTATAGTGGAGCGTTGGAAATTGTTGCTTAACGAAATTTTATTCCGACTTAAATGTGCATGATAATCTAAATAAGTTTAATTATAAATCGCACAGTGGATACCTAACTCACGTCTCATGCATGGACAGCAAAACCTAGATGAAATTTCTAGACTACTCCCAAATCTGCGTACTAATTCTTTCGAAATAACTTAGAGAAAATCGAGTCTGAAGGCGTCTGTCCATCGTGAACCAAGGTAGTTAATTAAGTTCAGCTCAATAACATGATGGTTGCGTCAATTTTGACAGATGATAGAGATATAGTTAGATAGAGGTGCGCGATTTGTGCGTGGATGTACATTATATAATGAAAATCTCTGAACTATGTGCTAAGCTAAACTGTGTGAAAATTGACAAGCCCGGTGGTCGAGTAGCTAGCAATGGTCACTTACTTTATCCCAAGGGCCGCGGGTTCGAATCCTGCGCAAGGCAAACATTTGTGTGCATGAACATGTCTGTTTGTCTTGGTCTGGATATTTGCTATGTATAATAAGTATATATTCCGAAAAAAAATATATAAGTATATTTATCAGCAATCTAGTACCCGTAGTACAAGCTTAGTTGCTTAGTTTGGGACTAGATGGCATTGTGTGGTTCGTCCAAGAATATTTATTTTTAAAATATCGACACCCACCAGCTTCGAAGCCTGCCGAACAAAGCAGCTGTAATTGCTCGATACCCGCATTGAACAAAGTACTATCTCAAAGCCAAAGCACTTACTGCCATATTCGACGCGGGCACATTCGGGTTTCGGATGCGGGTTGCGATTATACACAATTTATTAATGAGAAAGAGGATATCATTTATTCGTATGTTTTTTATACTAAAGACAAACAAGCATACGGCTCGACTGATGCCAAGAAGTCACCGTCGCCTATGGACGCTTGCAACATCGGTATCAGTCACGCGTTGCCGCGTATATGATTTAGCTCCCATCTTACTAGGGAAACAGAAACAGCAGGAGTCATAAAACTAAAATACGTCTCATAAAGGCAGCGATTCAACAGTGCCGTATACAATAAATATTATTGTGCATTGATGGCTAAATCGATAGTAGGTATTGGTAGAAAGCCAAATAATTATATTACCTTGATATTGGACATACTACAATCGTTTATCGCGTATGTAAAACGTAATATTGACAGTTGCAGAGACCACTTAGTAAATTCACGGAAAATGTAATACAGTATAGTGAGAAATCACACCACGTAAATATGTATTAGCAATATGTGTCTAAAGAGTACAAGAAATATTAGCATTTATAACAAAATTGTTATTTAAAAGTAAAGTTACAAATATTATATCTCTCTGTAGTGTTTCGAGCATGCATCGAGTATGTGATAATAATATTTGTGTCATCTTGCTATCAGAAAACCCACTATCGCTAAATATTCCGTAATAAAAAGTACAATTTCAATATATTTATCGTTGTATATAGTCTATGACCACATGTAATGCTACGGAATGCAATTTATGGGAGCGAACGAGGTTTGGGACAGAAATCGAATTAGTTTACGAATATTAAAGCAGGGTATGGAAAACTCCATTTTGATTACACGTCATAATTAAATCGATAATGTGATATTGCGATTTAAAGCGGACTGATGGACAGACTGAGCTTTGTAATAAGTCAATCAGTGAGATAATTAGTCAATCGAGTCTGGCTTAGAGATTATGGCAAACGACATTATCAAATTTAACGTTTCTTCATCCAAAACTGACGTTGAGGTTGGAAAACGAGCAAGCGGGTCACCCCGCCACCCATAGAGCACAGAGACACCGGAGGAGTCAGTAAAATTAGAGATACAATAAAATTCGTCTATGTGAGTTGTGATTCGCCTGATGTTAAGCATCACCGGAGCCCATAGAATAGACGCTTACAATACCGGGGGTATCACTCACGCGTTGCCAAGTCTCCCAACCCGCCCAAGAGAAGCTCAGGAGACCTAACGCAACATGGCCGAGACCAATGCTATTCGGCTACGATCTTTTGTAAAGTGGAGGTTCTTTTCCAGACGACGGCTGATCCGATTTGAGCGGATAATCCGCTGTGTCCTACCTCACTTAAAATATTAAAACCAAGTACTTAAATTAGTGCTTAAATTGGTCGAATGCCAAATAATGGTCGTCTACATTTACAATGATTTCACAATACACCGAAATACATTTGGGAATGCATGGTTCGATTTGGTAAATCCGAATATTTGTGATGGAACAGAATCTGGATCGTATCTGCCAATAATAATATTGACGTCCTAAAATGCAATACCAATTTATACTTTGACGATTTTATGTGTTTTTGTTGCGACACTTTTGGTGATAGGATATTATTATTTATTCTCATAGTCGTCAGACCCGGTGAGCCAGCCGCGTGTGGGCAGTCCGTTTCCGCTAAAATATAATATTTGTGTTAAAGAATAAGAAGGTTTATTTTAGGCCATGGTCTTCCTTATAGACTTCATCGGTAGCCTACAACGTCACGCCATACGCCTTATCACATTGCAGTACCTATAATAATAATAAAATTTATTTAGGACTTCTACAATTTGGTCTACTCAGGGTTAGTAACAGTATAGCCACAGTATTACCATCTATCTAGTATCGCAATGAATATATCTACTTACATTGGGACAAGCCCACCACACATTTCCACCGACGTGTCTCCTGTGTAGCCAGGATCAACAACGGCGATCTCAGATTGACAATAAGCGATGAAGCTTATTGACGTCCCGGGGGACAAAGCTATTGCTGTTTCCAAGACACAACTCACAACGAATTTCATCAGAAAGGAGATAGTCGGAGTAGGAAGTATTGAAAGGACGTGAGAGACAGCAATTTGAAGCAAAAGGTATTATACCCTAAGAGAAGGCAAATCATGTAAGGCTCGATTGCCGAGCCCACGGTCTATTGTTACATTACTATTGGACCTAATGCTATGAGCTGTTGTTTACTATTTTGATACCTACTTACATAGAATAACAGAGGAAAACTCGAAGGGCGGGCCGGGATCGCGTTTCCTTTATCTTCTTTAGATAGAGCGCGTCATATAAACACTAGGCCATCTAACTAGGCTCGTGGACGCCGCTGTTGATGTTTGAAGGATTCTTTAGCCACCACCCTAAGTTGGTGCACTGCCCTTGAGCCGACTGTCCAATTCAAGCCTCTAGTGACTAATGTAGTCAAATGAGTCTTAAATTGAATATTATAACTTTTCCAAAATAAATTATGCGACAGTTTTACGTCATATGCAGGATGACTATCTGCTATATTATGTAAAAAACCTCATAAAAAAGTAATAAACTCTCCAATATGAACATTGTATGCATAATAGCTCTTTCTTTGTTCACAATGCAGCCGCAGGCCATAAACAATAATAAAAGCAGCAATAGTGGAGCATTTAGAACAAAGACAACAAACTCCATAATCGTAAAGTTAAGATAAATCCTTAGTTAGTACAAGCCTACAATGTGATTATTGCAATGAAAAATATACATTGCCATTGTAGAATAACATTAGTTTTGTGCCGCCGAGACAACGATTCAGTGGAAAGTTTTTACAATCTTTAACTATTTATCACACCCATAATGACGGTTTTTAGTGACCAGTTACATCAATATTTATAGTACGCGCCAAAAATTTTTTTTTTTTTTGCATGGACTTTTCAGCTTCGGTTGTGCTGACTGACAGACACCCTATACTGAGACACCGGACTGTTGCGTAGGGCTCTCACCGCCAAAATTTGGGCTCATTTGTCGTTATGCACCGAGTATACGTATGAGCAAATACTATAAAAGACTAATACGCACAGCTCTTGACGTTTCTCATACAATGACTTGGCAACCTCCGTTCACCTCATGCCGCTAGGGGCACTATAACATTTTGCATACGTTAAAAAAGTTTTGAAATCGTTCACCTCATGCCGCCCTCATGCCGTAGGGGCGCTAGTGTCGCGTCTTGCCGGAATTCTTCCGAAGCTGTGCGTATTAACTCGGTAGAGTTTCTA
Organism: Endotricha flammealis; assembly: GCA_905163395.2. Lineage (NCBI taxonomy): Eukaryota > Metazoa > Arthropoda > Insecta > Lepidoptera > Pyralidae > Endotricha > Endotricha flammealis. Next base: position 4,154,101 of record LR990870.1, on the reverse strand, counting down.
TAGTATTTGGTATGAGTTTCGAACTTCGTTTGACGTCTTTTCTTTTTTTTTTCTTTTTTATACTAGTAGGGTGGCCTGATGGTAAGCATCACCGTAGCCTATAGACGCTTGCAATACCGGGAGCATCACTCACGCGTTGCTAACCCTCACAACCCCTTCCAAGTGGAGTTCTGGAGACGGAGACCTACGCGCGAGTCAGCCGTGTTGGCGACTAGTATAGTTTCATTTTTAATATAGTTTACATTTCAGTTGAATTTTTAAAGAACTGTTATTTATTTTGCTTGTTGTGTGAATAAATAAAAATAACTTTTAACGTAGGTAATTAATTTTATATTGTACAAAAATTAACAATAGAGGTTTTCATTATAAACAGTTGGAAATACATTATATTAATTAGTGCACCCATCGTAAAATTATTACAGCTTTGTTTGCAACGCTAATTGCTTTACAGTGTACCGAAATTCGTGTTAACCACAATAAAAGCAATATTGGAAACTAATTGGCAATAATGACCTACAATACAATTTAATAGCTTAAAGAGTTTGCTTTGATTGGAATACGGGGTTAGCTAACCACATTCCCACGGCAATCTCCTTTATGACTTTGATTAACAACTATTACATCCCACACCAAGACTCTAGATAGTGGTTTTTGCATTCACGCCACTCGAAGCCATTATTTAAGTTTCCGCTCTTTTACGCGATAATCGTGTATGTCTGAAAACGACTCCTCTAATCACCATACAAGGTGATTTTTTAGTCACCAGCCATATTAAAGAGGGTGCAGAGTGTCCATAATAACGATCAACTTTTATTATGGGGACCCATGTCAAATCGCGAAAACAAAATCAGCTGATTCTTACATTTTGATCGAATAGGTATGAACATTTTGTATGAAACAGCTGATTTTTTTTACGCGATTTGACATGTGCCCTCCTAGTAAAAGTTGATTATTATCATGGACACTCTGACCTCTTTCAATATGGCTGGTGACTAAAAAATCGCCTTGTTTATAAGATTCTTTATCCTGAATGATTTAGTGACTGACTGAGAATCAACGCACAGTCCAAACCGCTGATTGCAGAGACCTAAAACTTGGAGGGTGTGTTCTTTGTTTGACGTAGGCAATAAGAAAGGATTTATCGAAATTCCCACGGGAAAGTGAGATACACACTAACGAAGTTGCGTGGGTTTTGCTAGCAGTATATAAAACCTTTTCATAAAAATGTCTTATTAACAAGAGATATTACAAACTTATTATTTATTTAAATCAAAAGATAACAATGTAAGTCCCCGTAGTAAGGCACCCAAATATTTTTAGAAACAATATTCTTATAGCCTATTTCACCCGGAGATGGTGCAGCTTTCCAATGGTGAAAGTTTTTTTCAAATCATTCCAATAGTTTCGGAGCCTGTTCAATTCAAATAGTCAAATATTTTCTCTTTACTATATTAATAGATCACAGATAACCCCCGGATAGGCAGACAGCCGTGTCTTAGTAATAAAGTTCTGTCATAGAGAAAAGGATAAACCCAAAAAGGCCATATTTCGTTCGGTAAGAACCGACATTAAAAACGAAAAAAATGGTTTAATGTGAGTTTTCATGAAATATAAAGATACATCGTATTCTCCGATAAACTGTCGATACCTCTCGATTACTCAAAAAGTCATAAACAGATTTTATAGAAGGACCAGATAAGGATTGGAAAACATTTTACCGTTTACGGCCCTCGATTGTACAGCGAGGGTTGCCACCTGTCCAGGTTTCTTTAACGTAGTTTGAAGAGCGTTTGGGTGAAACATTATACATTGTATTTCGGATTTTGTAATCTAATTATGACGACCTCCGTGGCGTAATGGTTCACACGCCAGACCGCCACCCAGGAGGTTCCGGGTTCGATCCCCGGAAGGGTCATGATGAAAAACGAACTTTTTCTGATTGGCCTCGGGTCTTGGATGTTTATCTATATATGTATTTGTTATAAAATATAATATCGTTGAGTTAGTAATCCCATAACACAAGTCTCGAACTTACTTTGGGGCTAGCTCAATCTTTATGAATTGTCCCTATGTATATATATTTTTTAATGCTAATGAATCGACTCGTATATTTGTATATTTTCTTTACACAGTATAAAATGAAGTCACACTGTCTGTCTGTTTGTTCCTATGTATGCTTAGATATATTTTTTTGCCTTTTAAACTACGCAACGAACTTTGATTCTGTTTTTTAATAGAAAGAGTGATTCAAGTCAAGAGGAAGGTTCCCGAAAAATTCCCACGGGAAAACGGGATACACGCTAGCGAAGTTGCACGGGTTACGCTAGAATAATGTATAATTACCTGTTTTATCTATATTGTTGTGTTGTATATGAGCTCGATGTCCTCGTCGTGTCAGTGTCAATGATCACGCATTGCTTCCTTAAGCAACGACAACTCTAGTCAATATTTGGATGGGTTTAAAAATCTATCGGTCCTGATTGTTTTCGATAGATAACAGTCGACAAATCAGTGACGTTACCTTAAGGCTTAGGTATTAGTACGCTTTGTTGCAGTGTGACATGCAGAACGTAATTCTAGTGATTTGAAACCGGTACACTGCGGTCCGCTGGATGAATCTTAACCATTCGTCCAGCAACTTCAATCGTAATTCTAGTGAATTACATTTAAAGCTTTTACAATAATCGGAGTTTAACATTCATCTAGTTTTAAAGCTAGTTTTGTGCAACCCTAACTTCAATTCGCGTATTTTATTGGTCGCATCGGTTTCATATTACGTGACTGGCTTCAATTCGGGTGAAATCGAAGTGCATTAATCAAATTAATTGGTAGAATGTGATTTAATTTATATTTTAAAATTTATGATTTCATTACCAAACCATCACACGATAACAAGCCAGTTTAAGAGAGGTAGGGCACAGCGGATAATCCGCTCAAATCGGAGCAGCCCGTCTGGGGAAGGACCTCCACCTTACAGAAGATATTTACTTCAAAAATATTTGTCCTCAAATCTCAGTTGCGCGCAAACAAAATAGTGCGATTATATCATAGATTTAGTATATACTAGCGTACCTATAGATCGGCTTTGGTTGATTAAGGCGAAACCAAAAACAAAATACACTAATGTGCGTGGAATGTACATGTGTGCAAGCAAGATATATAATTTTGTGGATTTTCCTTTTAGTTTGAGTTACATCCAGGCACTGCACAGGTAACCATATTTAATCACGTCTAATTAACACCAAAACTACACTTAAAAATCATAAATTTTGTAAATATAAGTGGGATTTGTTTCAACATGACTGACGTTAGGCCGATACAAGCCCATAGCGTGTATAGGAAAAATGGTCTCGTCTATCTATCTCGCTCTAACAAACGCGTATGCTATGATCTATCTCTTTTGCATTGCCAATCTTCTTACGCTAGTAAGTTATAATAAATCTATGGATTATATGTACAAAATACTAACACATTTGGACAATGTATGCGTCTCTATTCAGAAGGGCTACGTACTCGATGATTCTACACTATATTCCATCCCAATATACTCGGCACAGGTTTTCTAGTGAAATTCATATTCATATTCATTTATTGCTACTATAACATTATAGTAGCACTAGTAGTAGTGGACACATGTCCATAGATATTAAAATTAATTTTATAAAGAATCATTATAGGTGTCGGATGCTGTCGGGCACCGCAATTTCGGATGGAGAGGATTTTGGAGAGACGATTGTGTTTGAATTAGCTTGTCATAGCATTTTGGTAACATAATTTTGTGTGTTTTATCGCGATTATGTGATTTTTGATCGATTCATGTCAATTTCATATCTATTTATAGTAGTGTAGAATAGAATGCGGTTTTTTTGGCATCGTTTATAGGGACATACACGAGGTTAGGATGGACGAGTGTAAGGTTCATAATAAAAATATCCCTTTGACATTTATCGATTGTTAATCAGACTATTGTTTGAAGCTTTTGTGTCAAGTATAGTGGAATGTATTATAGCTATGACAGCTCATTTGCTTTCCCAGTACATATCGTGATTTTTCCCGTGGGAATTGTACAAATTATACCAAAATCTTTGTTTTCGAGAACAATTCCATTCTAGCACAAATACCTATATTTTGTATTATTATTTTACAAAATCTTTTCGTGACAATACCCTCATCTCTCAAACTAAACTTTCCATATCAACTACCTCGGACTTCTTATGAGAAAAGTATCAAATTGTCAATAACATTAGTGACAGACAAGGTACCAAAATGTATAGTAATGTATCAGCTTGAGCGACTATCGTCGTCCCCACAGATCTAGATATACCATAGATAACGCAAGTATCACGTGCGTACTGACTTTTTACCACCCACTGTGACGTTACAGCCGAAATTTAGTGATGGGAAATCCAAACCGATTCAACGACACCGCCGCCAACGATTTAAATGGAGTAATTTAATTTGCCTCGGGTGATAACTTATTCTATGGTACAAGTTTACGCGGCCGTCCGAACGCAACAACTGTAACAAACGGCGGCCAACCACGACGCTTGGTCGGTGTTCGGACACGCGAAGTAGACTGCGTCTATGGTATATCTATATCTGTGGTCGTCCCCGATTTTCTAGTTTCATTCAATGAAACTGTATCACGCAGGTGTGATGTGGGTCCACTTTATACGCCCAGCTTTTGCACCTCCAATGAACAAGGTTTACAAAAGAACCATGATATATAAGTTTCTTACAAATGTAACTAAGCATCTATCTAACTTTTTGTTGAAATTCATTCTACTTTCGTTCGTAATGGAATGTACTGAATCAATGTTCTTTTATGATTTACTAGCTGTTGCCTGCGGTTTTCAAAAACAACCCTTTGGTGTTATAAACTAGTTATTATATTGCATTTTTTTACAACGATGCACATTATTAGCATAAAAATCCATGTTCTCATAAAAATAATCTCATTTGTTGATTGTGCTTGTTGTTTCTATGGAAAAGATTGGCAAACGAGCATGCCGAACTTTAAAAAGGTGGAAAAGAAGAAATAATGAGAAAAGGAAAGGAAAAAAGTAAAATTCGGTACGCTGCATCACCGTGCCGAATAAATTATTTTCTTTTTTTCACAGACACAAGACAATTAACTTGGTATTTCGTAAAAAGAACATTGTTATAATGTGTACATGTTCGATTATTTCTCGTTACACACTCTCCTGCAATATAAAAGTAATAAGAAGTGATTCCCAAAGAGAAGTTAGACAATTATCTCTGTGAGAACTGGATACAATAACTCAATACTCGATACACGTATCTGGTCATGATTGCAATATCAAATCGTAAAACTATCGTTTTATATTGCCGGCAATATGGGTTTATTTATAAAATTTATGATTTACTAGTAATAAATACTCTCTGTTTGTTTTTCATTGTTGAAAAGAACAATTGTATTTTCCTGGATAAAATCTTATCTCTTACTGTAAATTTCACTTTGTATAGACTGTTTGTCTGATAATAAATGTATTTTTATTTTTTAGTTAATGATCTACAATTTTGTCAAATGTCAAACAATTTAATCGAGCTTTTAAAAAAAATTTTTTTTTTTGACAATTCATACAAATTAAGTTCGAAACTTGTGTTAGATTCGAGATCGCCCCGCCTTGTCAACGAAGGTCGTCAAGATGGCGACCTCGGATCCTCACCGTACCACGTTGCTTTTTTAAAGTGTACTTTTTTGATAAAAAGTGTTCATTTAAATACTCGACATTGGCGAAATTGTCAATGTGTCGTCAAGACACGACAGAAACGCCATTAATTAAGAAAAGAAGAAGAACTTGTGTTATGGGATACTAACTCAACGATATTATATTTAATAACAAATACATATAAAGATAAACATCCAAGACCCAGAGATCGAACCTGGGACCTCCTGGGTGGCGGTCTGGCGTGGTAACCATAAACATAACGCCACGGAGGTCGTCAAGTTCTTTAAAATTAAATATAGATTTCGTAAAAGTCAAACATCGAGCAGTTGCTTAGTTTGGAAGTTAGAGAGAAAAGACATAGAAAAAAAAACTATTTTGTCTTTTGTCTTTGATGAAAAACAGGGGGGGGCAATTTCAAGTAACAAAAACCGATTCCACAATTCCTATTTTGTATGAGTGAGACGGCGCGATTGAATTTGTATCGAAATAGAATCGGTTTTTGTTACGAGACTCAGGCTTTCGGTGTACATAAGGATCATTCAGGTTTGCCGCGTAAATCTGTCATACAGACGAGCGTCACTTGGTACACGGCAGCGCAACCGTCGACGGCTACAGTTGTATGTGTGATGTGCAGCTTGTCTGAAATAGCCCTAAATAGATACGGTACCATCAGCTGTCGAAATGTCTCCATCTCTAAAACTCTGTATTTTCATAAAATAAAATATTTATTGGTTGGTACCTACAATTTCTGTAGAAACATATCAAGTGTTTTCTTGATTATATCATAATAAAATGAACGCAACATCGAGTGACATCAGAATAGGTATGTTATCGGGCCTGTCGAAATGACTGTGCGCCTCATTACAAGGGTCGCTCCCCATTCGACACATCCGCTCTCGGTACGTACTGATATATCGTAAACGATAAAAACCCGTTTGCGATACGAAACGGGCGTGTACTTGACATGGCCATAAAGATTTCGCTTTGGAAACCGTGGTAACAACCTTTTTATTGTTAGGTCTTGTTTTAGTGCTTCGACAATGACAACTATTATAAAAGGTTCTAAATACTTTAGCGAATTTTTTGCCCCTAACCAAGAAAAAAATACTTGTGTTCATGATTTTTTTTTTTTAATTTTGTTTATAGTTTCGTTTCGATATAATTTGATTGTAAATAAAATCGGTTGGAAGCCTATTTATGTATTTACGATCAATCTTGACCCCGTAGCCACTGGGTTCTACAAGGGTCTACAGTGCTACGAGGCTACGCGTCTACGCTTTACGGCAGGTCTCCTCAAACTTTTGGCTTCACGAACCACTGTTAAAATTTAAAATTAAAAAATACATAAAAATGTTAATCCAAATGACAGCGAACCCCTTGGCTATCCTACAAAAAACGAAGTTCAATGTCTGTCGTAGAGGTCAAGTTTTGTGTTAAATCTTTCTTCTGAATTCTTTTGGTCACTTCAGTAAGTACGTACTTACAAGTTTCTCATCGCGGCAGTTTTGTGATGTTCATTCAATTAGTTCGCCATTGACTTTACCTTATGTTACGTACGTGTATTTTCATAATAATAATATGTTTATAAGATGTAAAAACACCGCCATATTTAGTTAAAATAAAACCATTTGCTCAAATGGCACAATTTGTACTCACAAAAAACAACTGCAACATTATTAGAAAAACAGCAATACAGACAAAATAGTTTACTCGAAATTCTCGTGATCAAGCGTCTAAAACGTCAAAATTAAATGTAAGAAATAACTTTAACTCGGTTATCTGCACTCTAAAATCACGATTACATAAGTAATATTAAGAAAACCAATACGTACCCGATTCCCGTAGTAAATATGATGACATTTACGAAGAAAAGTTGATATTAAATTTAATATTTATAAAGTTATTAGCATATGCTACATTATGGAACAGCTGGCATAGAAAATTAACTTTACCTTACGAGAGATTACAATATAAACAGTTTAAGAAAATCAAAAGCAATGAGATTTTTGAAATCCAATTGATATTTTCAGAGGTGATTCGCAAAAAAATGGTAAAATCAGAAGGTGCCAGCCATCTCGCTCGCGCTCGCGACTTGACGAATAACTCGTGAGCAAATAAACTTTACAGCTTGCTAAATTATTGTGTTAGTTTAGAATTAATATTATTTTAATAGCCGTAGTATTTTAGATAACATTGTGAATCGCCCTAACACACAATTGACTATGAACTAACTGAGCGAGCAATGAAGCAACTGCTGTCAGTGTCAACTTGCCACACTTGCCATTTCCGACGCAAATACCCATATCGGCGAATTAGGATTCCTGAATGACCGGGGATTTGCTTCGCAAAACAGTATCGCGAGCATGGTACAACAATATACTGCGCCTGGTATACCCTTCCTGTGTCTATGGCCCAAGAGGCCCAAGAATACGTCACGATCAGTGTGACAATTCAACCAATGTTCAACCTTATTTTAACCTCAAACCGCACCACCAACGATGACGTAATCTTGGGCCTATCACGTGACCTAGCTGTTACGGGAAGAGAATACCTTGTTTTTATGCTCGCGCGTCTACTCGCTCAGTCTGTATACGTCTAATTGGCTACATAGATTGACACATTCTAACGAAGTTTAAAGCTGTCTAACAACTACAAACTCTACTCACATAGTAATGATTCTTTTGAATTCCGCAGCGGACGAGAACGGGTCGATATCGGAGACGATACCGGACCGGCCCGTTGAAATCAAGAACTTCGCGAAACTCTGCGAGCAACGGAGGAAATTTCCAGTACTGTACAAACTTGAGTTTCAGGTGGGTTTCTACTTATTTTTGTGAAAAATAATAAAACTACCACTAGAGGACTTGTCTGTTGCAAGGCGGCATTGCATAACTGCACACCGAAACGTTACGCAAGTTGAAATAGTATTTTATTTCAATGTCTAACAATGTCTTACGTGTTTTTTTTACGGTTTGGCAATCTGAATTCAGACGAAAATTCTATTGTTCCATCTTCAAGTTATACTCGTTTATCGTTGGTGCAGAATTAGGGATTTGAGTTTCAAACCAAATTGTACTTTTTTTCTTCTTGGACGTCATTGAGCTTCACTGTTTATTGTCATTATGTGGTTATTCCTGTATTTGCAGGAGACACAGACTGTGTGGTTTGCTAGTCTTATAAAGCGAGACTACTCAATATGCGGTGCGTAACCATGGTCAGATATGGAGAATCAATGTACCATTCCGCATCTGACGACAGTCGCGTCTATGTCTTTGTATAATCTAGTACATAGTTTTTTCTGTAATATGCAGCAGCCTTTTTTTAACGGACATTTCTGTCTTATGCTCCTACATCGGGCAGTTGGGTATCCAAAGATCAACAGTTCAAAAACATAGCTCTCAAATATTGGTGTATCAGGAGTCTGGCTAATTATAATATCATGCTTGTAATCTCCAATGGGATAAGGAAACTCCAAAACTCTCTAGTTTGATTCTAGTCTAAAGATATAGTTCTCAATTAATATAATTTATTGTATGCATAGATTTACCTAAGTAACTTGTCAACAGAGAACACATTATTTTTTGAACGAATTGCATTCGCCTCTTACTTGGCTTTTTTGTTAACCCAAAACACTATTATGTTAGAACAAAACATTTTCAAGCAAGAAACAGAATCTTTATGAAACAATAAAAATGGTACAATACAAAACCTAACTAGATGAGATTTTTTTAAGCTGAGCTTGTAATTAACAGCCGTTTTAGAATGGAGTTGACACATATAAGAGTATCCGTTGTTTTATTTCACGGTGTTTGGTACTCGGCCAACAGTCACCATTACGCAGCACTAATAACTCATTGTAATGGGTTCCCGAACTTATTTACCAACGCGACAGTTTCACTACTCTTTATTTGGAACAAAATATATGGAATGATTTTTCAATTCAAATTCAAAATATTTTTATTCAAATTGGCCTAATATAAGCTCTTTCGAATCGTCACAATTTTTTCCTACCACCAGTGCAGATTTGTGCTAAGAAGAAAATGGCAAGAAACTTAGCACTTGCTCTTTTAAAATGGTATTATGTAATACTGTTTTGGTTAGCAAACGAACTTGCGGATCTAAGAGCTCACCGCCTCCGATAGAGTGTTGCTGCTCGATAGTCAACTATAGATAGTGTTTAGGTAGACAACCGATAATTTGAGAAATCATATTAATATCGAAAGTTATCAAAATACTATCGATAGTCAGCCAAGACTACTACTGCGGGAAGAAATGAGAATATGAAGAGAAAAGAGAACGAGGGGTCGAATTGAAGATCGCCGAACGAAACGCATTGCATCTATTCTATTCTAAATGCTCTACCACTTTAAAAAATCTGGTCTAGTCTTTAATAGTATTTTTAAACTCATCATGGTGCATGAAACAATCAAAATTGCTTACTATCAAAGATACTCTGTTCGTGGCAAACATCCAAATCTTTTCAGCCTTTTTTGTGTGATTAAGAACAATGTATAAAACATTTATACTATCAGAATTAACTTAAGACTGAACAAAGTTTTCAATTTAGAGTTTTTTCTTTGCTCAATTTCACTTCTCACCCGCTCCATAATTGCATTAGACCAGAAAAGAACTAACATTTCTCACTAGGAACACGAGATTAAAAACTAGCTAGAAACAAAACAGCGGGATAGCATCCCCCATTCTCCCCCTACCCCACACAACCCCTTTATTCAATTAACCCTTGATATAACTCCACCGCGATACTGTTCACTACGACCAATGAAATAAAAATAGTTAAACTCACACTGATCGACTATTGTTGTGTAGAAATCATTCATTTTAACGTGTTATAAAGAGTTTAGACTACGTCTCGATGGATGAAAAAGATTGGACGTTTTGCATAATGACGATAGCTATGTAGTTTTAAAACCTGGGTTGATACATAAAGATGCAATTCTTCTTTTTAAGTCTTTCTGTTTTCTCGGTCGTTTGGGTTTCATGTGCTCTGCCGGGCACGAACGGGCCTCGAGCATTTGCTCCTTGTCTCTTCCATTCTTGCCTATTCCGAAGCCGAGCCGGCTTCAAATTTGCCCCATAGAAGTATGGGACAGCAGATACCACACGACTTCATCTTCTGAAGAATTCTATAAAAAAAATATTCTTAATAAGTAGTTCTTTGACAACTTTTTTTTTCCTTTCTAAACAAATGTAACAAAATTATTGCGTAATATCGTTTAAAAAGGTAATTAAACTAGAAACAATGCAGATACTTGTTTGGCTAATTATTATGCCGACAGTACTCGGGCATTAATGCCGTTTCAGCTCATACCACTTGAATGCAAATCTAATTAGGTTGTTTAATTCAACGGGACTTAACTACAATATAATTACATTCTAAATGTACTAAGCAATCTATAAGACCCTTGAGAAATAGCTCAATACATCAGCAATTTATTTATCTACAGGGTTACTTTTGGACCCCCCGCCAAAAATAGACATGATTTAGGGAAAGTAATAAAAAAATATTTGGTGAAAAAAAAAAGTTTTAAAATCCACATTTTACAGTCACTTTTTTAAATCTTTCATAAATTCATTGTACTGTTGCTATAGAATCACATAAAAAAAATTGGCGGGGTGTCCAAAAGTGTATAAGTACTAATATTACAAAATAGATTTGTATGTTTGTTTGGAACGAATTAATTTAAAAACCACTGGACCGATTTCCAAAAATTATTTTACCATTGGGAAGGTACATTATCCCCGGGTAATATAGGCTATATTATATACTAGTGAAAACCGTGCAACTTCGTTTGCGTGTATTTATTTATGCACAGTAGTAGCGCCATCTCCATCAGACTTTTGATGAAATCCTACGGGAATCGCGTACTTTTTGGGATAAAAAGTATATGTTAATCCAAGGTATCAGCTACCTACATACCAAATATTATAAATATTGGCTCAGCCATTTGAGCGTGAAGAAGTAATAAACATAAACATAACTTTCGCCTTTATAATATTAGTTGGACATTTGTTTATTAATAACTAATATTTAGTTGGATATTTTTTAAATTAGGAATCCTTAGTAAAACACGTGCGAAGCCGGGGTGGTCCGATAGTTATTAATATGCGAAAAAGGTCATGATGGGTAATTGCCCTGATGGGTATTGCCCTGATGGGTTATCTTTGCCCATGAGCAAAAAATACATAAAATTCTGCACTTTTTTTAAAAGAGATGTACAACTTTTAAAAGTTCGTAGTTCATGCCGATATACAACTCTCAAATCGTAAAATCTTACACGAAAAACAAACTTATCTAGAAATATAATCCTTGCAGTAGACGTAGGTATTTCATAAATTATACGTATAGCCGCATCTACATATATTTGTTCTTTGAGAGTTATACAAGTAAAGTAATCTTTGAAACAAACAAAATAATCAAAATCGGATTATCCGTTCGCGAGCAACGATCCACAGATAGACAGGCAAAGATAACACAAGTCATACCATATACTTATAACCACATAAACACTTCTTTTGTTATGTCGAGATCTCAAAACTAATTTTAAAATTATTTTTTTCCATACAATGTATTTTGCAGCCTGTATGCTGAAGCTATTTCTTGGTTATATTTTTTGTTTAGTCAGTAATCTAGGATCATAAATAAAGTGGGTCAAGCCAAACTGACACGGCCTACTTATGTGGAAACCTTGTACGACTCAGCGGGATCACCGAGTTATTTTTCGTAACTAGCTGTTGTCAGCGGTTTGGGCGCTTTAATTTGCTGCTGTAAATAGCTATACATATTTAAGAGCTGTGTGTTTGGCACCACAATGATATTCTTTCTAAAGTATTATTATATTGTTTATTGTGTTTTGTTTTTGTTATTGTTGTATTGTGTATGTATTATTACTAGAATAGGCCTAAAGATTTTCGATTCTAAAAATAACCAGCTGTAAAGTCGCTGTTTCCGTTCCCATGACATTAGTGACGACGTTAAGGCTTCGACATTGGTCGTGGTTGGTGGTTTTGAAACGCGTCATCATTGAATGCTTATTCATATCCTCTGAGATTACAAGCGTGACATTATTATATTGTATGCTTCAGCGTCCACGTAATCTTACTTTTACGTTCCGGGAATTTCACAAGCAAAATAAAGGATATAATGCACGTTGAAGTGATAAAAATAATGTCTTCATATCGCTCTCTCTACAGTCGGTCCCTCATATCTGAGGATCGTGGTCAGCTTCAGGGTTACATCTGGAATCTCATCTTCATATCGCAATAGTTTACAAAATGCCCGTTTGCCAACATCTTTGCACGAATAAAAATATAACTATGTTATTATTTTTAGAGATTAATGACTGTTTTTTTTTTCTCATATTCAACCATGGTGTTGAGAGTGAGATCAATGCTTTTATGAAATTTTTAGGTAGTAATTGAGCTAATGTTTTTGTTTATTTTACAGACGGCTGTCAAAGTAGAAACACATTCATGTCGGCACGCAACAAAGAAGACCAATTTACACAAAAATCAAAATCAAAAAGTTATACCTTGTAAGTATTACTTTTATTATTAAATTATCTTATAAATACGCAACAACTTCGCAGTAAATCAGATGCAGTATTTGAGAGTTGTAAAGAGCAATGTATGTGAAAATCTTGAGGAAAAAGAATATTTTTTAAAGCCGTCTCTGTTTGACGATTTGATATCTAGACAATATGAGAATAGGAAATAAGAGTAGAGTCAAAAGTTGCAACAAAAAAAAAAATTAAACAAATTTTCTTACTAAGGAATCGTTTTCGAGATATACGCAAAAACCACAAAAACGAGACCTTTCTCGGTGCCTAGGGCTTATCTCCGTCTTTTTTTATTTATGTCCTTTTTATGTCCTAATTAGTCCAAAAAAAGTCCGTGCCCCCGCTAAGACGAGCCTTTATTATTTTTATTACCTTTCCTGAACTTATTTATATACATACAGTAAAACTATATTTTTATTCTGCATGTCTACATAAAATTATGTTTTTTCTTTAATTTTTTAAGCACTAATAATATAAATAAATTATTATTTTCTTTTTAATTATTCTGTAAATAATCTTCATAAAATAATATAAAAATATAAATTAAAAATGATTTGGTAAAATATATTCACGCCAAAATACATAGTTTCAAAAGTCAATGTTAGGTATTCTGAAGTTTTGGCTAATATTTATCCAGATCCTGAATACATTTTACCGAGAGGCTTTACGGCGTCAACAATTTGTCCTGGCACAAGGTTCAAAGCTAATTGCTGTTTGTACGAAAACTCTTCTCATAACATGATATACGAAGCATAAAGGAGATATATAGATAGTAGATGCCCGAGAAATAGAATTAGGTGCTTCAGAAGGCTTGTAGCATGAAGACATGATTTGCTTTGCCACGTAAATGAATTAATCTATACTAAATTATAAAGAGGTAAAGTTTGTGAGTTTGGTCTCAATGGATCTACAGAACCGATTTTGAAAATTATTTTACAAATTAAAAGCCACCTTTTTTTGAAGTGTCAGGTACAGCTAAATGTCTATTAGTTAATGAACTGGTTTATAAGATTATAAAATAACTAATTATTATTTTAGTAATATTGTTATCGGTTCAAAGAATTTGCTCATAAGACACAATGTCACTTACAGAATACGTACAAATTACAATAAATTAAAATTGTATCGAGAGATATGGTTCGTACAATATGGTAACAATAAAAATGGCAAGCCTAGATACTATCGCGTAAATACGTACATACAAGTGTAAGTTTGAATCTTTGTTTGAATTTTTTTATATCACTAAGGTGGCAAACAGGCATACGGCCCGCCTGATGGTAAGCAGTCACTGTAGCATATTCTGAGGCCTGCAACACCGGGGGCATCGCGCGCGTTGTGGACCCAGTAAAAATGTTTTAATGTCCCTCGCCCCATATTATTGTAGTCTAAAGAAAAGACGTCGGCGGGGATCTTATTTGCGACTATCATTTTATTGAAACAGCTCTTGCTGAAGAAATCACAATATAAAGAGGTATCTTTAGCTAATTAGGTGTTTGTACAATCTTAACTTAGGACAAACTACAACTTTCGAGTTCCACAAGAGCGGAGCGCGAACAATCGGCAACTGTTGGAGTTTGTTGCGAACACCGTGAATAATGCTTAAACAAGTGCTATAACACTTTACATTCCTGTCTGCAAATCGTCTCGAAGCAAAATGGGGTCTCGGTGATATATTCTTCTTATGTTTGTAACAATAAACATTACATATTTTATAATACAAGTACAAGTTAATACCCGTAGAATTCAGTTCTTTCTACATTATTATCTAGGGAATTTTATTTTGTAGTGGACAAAAAGAGACATACAATACACGCAACTTTTTACTAAGGCTTTCAGTATTTTATTAACCCCTGACGCAAAAAGAGGGGTGTTATAAATTTGACGTGTGTATTTGTGTATCTGTGGATTTGTCTGTGGCATCGTAGCAACCAAACGGATGATCCGATTTTATTGCTGTTTTTTTTAGCGATTCTTGATTTTGACTGCATGTAGTCGAAAAGTGACTAAATTACCGATCGTCGTTTTTTTAATGGATGCTGGTAATGAGTCCGTCTATCGACTAAAACACCGGGCTATTCACGTCGGAAGTGCTAGTAGAATGAAAAATATTTCCTGTAAATCTACTTGCAAAGTATTTTTTTTTATTGCCGAAGCGGCTCATTACTTATAAGTACAGTCAAGAGTAGGTCGACCTTTACATATCTGACTTTATACCAAGTTCTATGTTATAAGAGCCAAAATGGTACTGCAAGTGGAAAGCTCCACGTTCTCCTGACTGTACGACTACGAGACGCAAAACCTCGTCCGCGAGGTCGATAAGACCTTCGTGTATTTCAAAGATTTTTTTGTAGTTTTGTGCTAATCACGACTCTCAAACTGGATTGATCGTGTAATAGTTACTTTACAAAACACCTACGTTATTAAATCTATATGTCTGCTGGATTATATAAGAGTAACGTTTCATAAGTTAAGATGTTGGATTGTCATTGCGATATGCTTAACTTCGTTTTAGAAAACTCGTTATGTATCAGGCTACATATAGATCAATGTGAATCAGTTTAAAATAAATTATAGAAATGAAAATAAATTGTACATATTGTATTTTTTTATTATGTATTTTTTTTTCTACATTTAGTATTAGTAAAATAAATTTGGTTTACAATAACCTGCGAATCTCAGTACACACCTCTTTGGTAACAAGTTGCTTAACTACTGTTTTTAACGTAGCGCACGCTTCGTTGGCTACTTTGCCTACATTCGCTCGGTTTGTTCAAAAACTCCCCCAATTTGTTTACTCCAAACAAATAATAACAATGTCAAAGTAGCTTTTGTTAACAACTGAAGATTTTACGATTGTTTTAAAAGGCTTACTGATATCTAAATCATTAAAATGGCTCTTTACATGACGTGACTTATTTGGAGTAATTGGCAAACATTGAACCATATATGGACAATATATTTGACAAAGTATTTGCCTATTTGATACACAAATAAGTGTGTATAATACACTTGTCAGTCGACGCACAGAAATAAATTTTGTGTAAAGTTGAAGGCCTATCAGTCTAGTCCAATGGACTTCTTGTGGCTAAGATAATGATGATCCGGCGGATTAGCCTAACTAGAACTTATCAATTACCTTAGCACTTTATTTATATCACAGTTTGTTTAGTATACTATACATGAACCCATATCCTTATCCTTACTAATATTATAAATCAGAAACTGAGTTTGTTTGTTTGTTATTCCTTCACGGCTTGACTAAGCATCCGATCATTATGAAAATTTGCATACATCTTGTCAGGGGTACAGAGCCCAACATAGGCTACTTTTTATCCCGTGAAAGTATGTCGTTCCAATGGAAAAATAATTTTTCTACCATAGAGGGCGCGCGTATCGGCCAACAGATGGCGCCACAAGTCGCGCTATGGGTTGTTTTGTTGTCAAACGGGATCTATACAGTCATAAAATTAACGCGAGCGAAGCCGCGGGGAAAAGCTAGTCTACAATAAAAATGTAAATAATAAAAAAGGATTTACGCAGTTATATTATTACAAAGGGGAATCACCAAATATAGCGAAGGTTTTTACTGAATAATGCCAATATAAGTAACTGACGCGAAAACAGCGTAATTTCCAATATTTGATATGAAAACGTCGGCACGGATGTCAACCGGACATGCTACTGAAAACAATGAAATATTTACATAAAACGTTAACGATAAAATAATGTTCTTTTAATATTATTTATTGTGTTAATATTTTATACCGAACGGCTGTAAACGTTTCACTTGTCGGTGATTTTCAAACGTGTAAAAAGTTTCTTTGGAATTTGCAGTGTTGTTGTTTAACACTAGTGGTTTGTTGAATCATTGTGGTGAAATAATTGGCCAGACAAGATACTGCGTTACCGTCTAGCTGTTACCAGGGTGCACCGCGGGGAGGCTTCTTTCGTGCACCCCCAATAGACTTCGGCCCTAGTTTGCCGTTGTCGGGATAGCCTGGCCAAGTGGGGCTTCATTGATCCATCCCACATCAACTGCGAATGGGGAGCCCCAGTCCAAGATATGGCACACTTAATAGCTTTCCTAATGTGAACTGAGTGTACTCGGGAGGACCTTCTCGTGGCTACCGACAAGGGTGTTGCCGTTGGCAGATACTGGGGCCGTACCACGACCTTTAATAAATCCTTAAACGATTGTGTAAACGAGACGTCGCCTTACATCATGTATTGCGCTGTCTCCCTTACTCAGCCGTTCTTGTTTTGTTTTAAGCGGTAGAGGTACTTGTTAAATTTAATCTAATTGTGAGTTGACTCGAAAAAAAGAAGACTAGTGATTTTTTTGTACACAAAACTGCGATGCCACTATGATGTGGCATAGACCGAGAGCCTACACTCTTGTGAAGTTGAGTGAAGTTAAGTTAGGCATGAAGATAGAAGACCAAGAAAAGGTGAAAATGAAGTAGAACGAAGAACATATCCAGACTCTCATTTTCGTCCTACTTCCCGAGAGTGTAGAGCTAGATGTACGACGACAGTTTTGTGTACGAGCCCCCAAACAACTAAAATAAAGACATAAAAATCTACGAGATCGCGCCACGATTTTCAAAAACACTTTATAAACAAAATCAAATGACCACCGATAAAGAAAAATGAGTTAGAAAACGCTACTTAAATTAAAATCGTGCTGAGATATCTTTATTATAATTTTACTTTTTCAATTGAAACTTGTACTTGGCTGTTTAACTTTTATATTGTTCGCACAGTAAATATTGGTTTCCAAATTTTTGTCATTTCGAAAATCTTCTCAAAAATAAGTTGTGAAGATTTGATTACATCACGTAGTCTCCCTTTTAAAACATCAGATAGAGTTTTTATAAATATATCACACAGTTTTCAGTATTAAACAGTAAAACACGAACTACATGTGTGTAAATAAACATTTCATTCATATGTCTTATTGAACATGAAAGTAAATAATAATATTTAAAATTAAAATATATTCGTTCATTTTGCAAGTGGATTTTCAACAATTTCCAGAAAATTATTTCGATATTCGAAATTATCGAAATCGACAATATTTTTTTACCCTGCTAGCATTTCAACGCGAATAGCCCAGTGAAAAGTGCCGCAAAAATCTCATACAATACTTGGCATTTTTATTAAAAGCCATTTTGACTAAATATATTTAGAACTATCGATGCAAAATAAGTAATGCTTAAAACATGGTGGCAGCGGCAGTGGGTAGTGGGCAGGTTGCAGGATGTATGCGGAATATGTGCGCTATCTGATGACAGCCATCAGCCGTGTCGCTACCGACCCGGGCCGCGTTTTTATGTGATGTTGTTCATACAAATATATGGAATGCAGTTGCTGCCGCGCCTCTCCAGAGCAGCTCCCGCAGCCATTAAGTTTTAAGCTTAAGAGTGAAGAGGAGCATATTATAATGACAATATAAATGGGCTTTCAATATCGCCATAATGACGCGGCGCGTCGAGGGGTAGACACGGCGCACACGGCGGCGGCACCGTGCCGTGGCGCCACCGTGCACGTCTACAAGCTTCCATAGTGATCCATACAACACTGACGACCGTGCCTATACACGGCGAATTAACCGTAGATTTTCACGGCGAAAAACCGTGTGTGTACAAGAGGCCTAAAGCTGTACCTAGGTCTCAGCTATTGCCGCGTTGCCGTTTGATAATAAAGAAAATGTTTTGTGTATAAAGCTAGCAACGTCCATGGACGACCATGAATGGCTATGCTGTAACCGCACAACCCCGTTGTTTCAGTTCCCGTGAAAATATTATAAAACTAGCTTTTCCCCGCGGCTTCGCTCGTGTTAATTTTATGACATAGATCTCGTTTGACAACAAAACAACCCATAGCGCGATTTGTGGCACCATCTGTTGGCCGATACAGCGCCCTCTATAGTAGAAAAATTATTTTCCCATTGGAACGACATACTTTCACGGGATAAAAAGTTGCCTATAAATATAAATAAATATAAAGGGACAATTCATACAGATTGAGCTAGCCCCAAAGTAAGTTCGAAACTTGTGTTATGGGATACTAACTCAACGATATTATATTTTATAACAAATACATATATAGATAAACATCCAAGACCCGAGGCCAATCAGAAAAAGTTCGTTTTTCATCATGACCCGACCGGGGATCGAACCCGGGACCTCCTGGGTGGCGGTCTGGCGTGGTAACCATTACGCCACGGAGGTCGTCGTTGGGCTCTGTACCCCTAACAATATCTATGCAAATTTAAATAATGATCGGCTGCTTAGTCAAGCCACGTCAAGCCATGAAGGAATAACAAACAAACTCACTTTCTCATTTATAATATCCTTACTAATATTATAAATGAGAAAGTTTTGAGTTTTTGTTTCGTCGTGTGTTTTGAACATCGAATTCTTGAATTTTAAAAACCATGTGAAAATCCCTTTTGGTTTTTTTCAGGAAGCACACGAGGTGGATAACTTTATTTTGTTGTATGTATTGTGATTTCAAACGAGTTTTTTTTTCAGATGACTACAATAGAGTGGTGCTAGAAACCGTAGACCGAGAGCCAGACTCCGATTATATTAATGCTTCCTATATAGATGTGAGTATTTTAATTTGCAATAACATTTTAGTATTGACACTTATAGATAAGTACTTTAATAACTTAATATGTTAACTTTAAAATGTTATTGTGTAACTAGCTGATTTAACTAATGAAGCAGAAGCTAGTTTTATATTTTTCATTTTTTTTTTATTGGACCCAAACAAATGATTCCGAACACCTCATTTTTTCTAAAAAAACAAAGTAAGCCTAACGCCGTAGAAGTAATTTGATCCAAAAATATTATCTCGCCAAAAACGATTTGCAATGAGCACAAAATGTACTTACTTTCAATGAGAAGGGTCAGGTGTAAGGAGCCCTTGTGCGACAATTCAGGGGACTTTACAAAAGGACCCCAATTATAAGCAAACGAGGTCAATTCTTTGCCTCTTGCCTAGTAAGTGTCGGATAGAGTACCGGCTAATTTTAGAGCTATTGTGATGCTGGTTTACGGTGATACTGGCATGGCTGCATGAACACATTTTTTTTAGGTGAAATAAGTTAGCAAACTATCTAAACTTTATTTATTTTACACTTGTCTTTTTTGGTGTTTAAATAAGGCATACTCGCTATGTTTTTCAGAAGAAAAACATACTCAGAGTTATTGAATTAAATTGGACATTTTGGTATCATTATATTTTGGAATCAGTGCGGTAATGATTTTATTAGAAGTAGGTATTATTGTTTTACAAAAGCCAAAGGAGGCTCTTTTGTCGATTGAGCCCGCTAAAATGGAGTCCGCGGGCTCAATTGACAAGGACAAGTCAAATAATACTTACATATGTAATGGGGTATCGACATCAAAAACTTGAACAGCGCACTTATTCTTACTTGTTTTAACAATTAGTACGTCGTGGTATGTCTGACTTCATTTAAAATGTTAATCATTTTGTTCACAGAGTGTTTTAAAACCAAACGCATACATCGTAACGCAGGGGCCAACCGAGGACACCGTGGTATGCTTCTGGCGGATGATATGGCAGGAGAGGGCTGCGGCCATTGTCATGCTCACGAAGACCTTCGATTTCATAAAGGTGGGTTTCAGTTTAAGGATACACCGAAAAAAATGGCTTTCTCGTGTAAGGGTGTTTACATAGGAAGGCAGGTTTCCCGCGGCGAACAAGTCAGCGCGAGTGTTAACTTGCATAAAGTACTGAAAACCTGTTTTGTTAGAAGTGATCGAAATAACATGTACAGACAGCTGCAGAACGATCCCCGCAAACCCCAAACGAAGAATTAAGTTTTCTCATGTAATTCTCAACGTATTCTAAGGAAAATTAAAATAAATTTACATTTTGATTACTTACGTCTAGTATTCGATGTAATTTCGTTGAAATCTGATTAGAGTTACCAAAAAAATCCAAATTTTTGCTTTGTTTTGGGGATGAAAATGATACCAGCGCTGACCGGCGCGCGGCGCCAGAAACATGCCTCTCTATGTAAGCACCCTAACTTAGTAATAATATAAAAATAGGGACTACATATTTTGCTGTCTTTTGACTTAGGTAATGGTTTAGATTTTCTTGAAAGTAATAAGTACAACATTCCATAAAAGCTTCTTGATAAAAAAATATAGTAAGTTAATTTTGTTTTCTCAAGTTCACGGCTCAACGCTTGTAAGTTACTTAATGGAGTTTGCTTTAAAAGATAGATTCCGTCAAAGTGGTTTTTTAGGTTTAATAATTAATTTTATTACGAAAGAAGAAAAAATGACTTGGCACGTGTAATACGTCGCTCGATTGCGAGCTATTGCCATCTCTATTTTCATCGTATTAGAATTATTTGCATCACTTTCGCTCGCTCGCTTAAAATATCATGATCGATTTCTCTCTCATGATATTCCCAGGGCCCAATATACTCAAGGTGGTTGAATTTGTTGTATTTTTGTTTTCACACGAATAAAGAATATTTTATACTAATATGGCACTTAAGTGAAGAGAGAACTTTGATTAATGAAATAGAAAAACACTAGGAGAACGGAAACTGGTAGAATATCTTATAAGACACGACGACTTTATCAGAAACATCTTAGAAGGAAAGATAGAAGGTGTAAGATGGGGGGGAAGGGCTTACATGGGTCATGCAAAGGAAAAGGTAGGCGTCGTGCCTTATAGAGGTGCAAGAACTCGCATAAGACAGGGGAAAATGAAGGCAGCTAGAACGACAAACGCAGCTCTTTTTAAAAGAAAAGATAATACACTGGGCGTCAAAAATAAGTAGTACAGTTTTAAAATTGCAATATCTCCTACACTACAGAAGCTAGACCTTTGAAATGAAAAAAAGTTAAAAGACAATTTCATTTCATTTAATAAAAACTTTATCCATAATAACGTCTTTTAAAGATTGATTTTTATTTCAAAACTCTAACTTCTATAGTTTAAGAGTAATTGCAATTTTAAAACTGTACTACTTATTCTTGACGCCCATTGTAATGTAGATAGATAATGCTTCATTTGCAAACATACGCAAAATTTTCAGTGGGTTAAATCCATCGGGCACACCGTCCTTCCTTTGAAATAGAGGCGCATTCAAGTCCATTGGGTTTATAATAATAATAATAATAATAATAATAATCTTTATTTTCTCTCACAAAAACAGATAAAGCTAAAGAAATACATTGTAGGTAGGTGGATAATTATGATTTGTGAGAGACTGATGCCTAAACCAGGTAAAACCTGTATTTCAGGACATCAGGTCTCCCATCATGGTACAATTTCTTAGAATATAGTGACACAATATTATATTACGAGAGAAGCAAAATGATTTTATCCAAATGTTGGTATTTTACACATGTAATCGCTCACTATTTTGTTTGCGCACGCAGTAATTGACAACTGAGATTTGAGGACAAATATTTTTGAAGAAAATGACAATTTGTCTGTATTTGTTACCTCACCGCTAACTTACAGACTAGCGTATTTGCAATAAGGCGGCCTTATTGCTGACAGTAATATACGGACATGGATTACTTAAAAGTGGCGTAAGAAATGATATAGATAATATCAATTTTTACGATGTTAAACATCGCTCAATCACGGCTATATCGTGTTAGTCGCGGTACAATATGCAACGTCAGGTTACTCCCCGCGGAACTGCTAACGTAATGATGAATACACGATTCTGGGTGTAATAACTCGAAATATTTCATAGTCATATTCACTTGGATACAAACAATAAACCTTTTATAACGAGATATGAAATTCACTGACTGATCCCTAACTCAAAATACGGACTGACACGTTTCGTTCAATTCTAACTAATTTTGAACGGCAACGCGTAAGTGAAACCCCTGGTATTCCAAGCGTCAATAGGCTACGGTGATGCTTACCTTTAGGTGGGCCGTATGCTTGTTTTCCAACTTTGTGGCATAAAAAAACTATCAACAAATCACTCAGTAGATACCAATATTGCTAACAATTCCAGAACCATTGACAAATAGAGAAAGGTAGGCTTGATATTAATCCAGAGTACATATAATGGGATTTAATGGTCGTTGTAGCATAAAATATGTATCGCAAATTTGCAAAAACCAAATGAAGTAGATACCTATCTAACAAAATTATTATCATACCTTTACAACAGAGACTGTTTTTTTTAATAATAGATTTGAGTGCGTTTGACCACAATCTTGCTTGATGTTAAGCAGAGATAGGGTGGTTACGCAAACTCAAAAAATGCGTATTCACTCTTGCCTTGAAAATCCCTAAATTGTACGAATCGGGAAACTGACGCAGGGAGGGAGTTTCATACCTTAGCGGTTTGCATTATTTAATTTTTGTAGATTCATCACTATTTATTTGTCATAATGTCCGGTGGTCGAGTGGCAATGGCTATTTTACACATTTTTTAAATTAACCATGTAATAGTTTGTCTTATAACTAAAAGATGTAAATGAATAAATTCTTCAGTATATCATAAAAGTGTCATGTTTAAATAAAACCATTTTCATGACAAATTATTCAGTATTTGACCAAATTTCTCGGCGAGATGAAGTGAGAAATGGACACGAACTTGCTGCATAACGGTGATGGCGGGAAAATCGCCGCTAATGGAAGGACTCGCTCTAGTTATGTTTTTGACATTGCTAAAATAATTTTAAAATTTATGAAAGTACTTGCACAGCAGCGACATCCCTTTTTTATACCACTAAGGTGGCAAACAAGCTTACGGCCCGCCTGATGGTAAGCGGTCACCGTCGCCTATGGACGCTTGCAACACCGGAAGTATCACTCGCACGTTGCCGACCCTAAAATCACCTATATTTTATTACTAGCTGCTGCCCGCGGTGTTACCTGCGTTTAATTTTATTCACAGCAGCGCCATCTATATCCGATTTTTAACCAAATCCTACGGGAATCGCGCACTTTTCGGGATAAAAATCCCATCCATGTGTTAATCCAAGGTATTAGCTACCTACGTACCAACTATCATAAAAATTGGCCCAGCCATTTGAGCGCGAAGAAGTAAATATTAGGAGGATTTACAAATAAATAATCAAATAAACGCTCATACAATAGACAAACAAAAATATTCATGCACACAAGTGTTTGCTTTAACCAGGACTTAAACCCACGGCCCTTGGAATAGAGTAGACATTGCTAGCTGCTCGACCATCGGGTCTGTCATTTTTATAGATACTCTACGATTGGAGATGTCAAAAGCTTTTATCTATAAAGTTGTTAATTTTATGTTACAAACATTTCAATTTTATTTATTTCTACAGAAATATAGGATTTTACGTTGTATTTTTGTGTAGTCGAACTTTGAATATTTAAAGCTCTGAACGGCGAGAATTTCGTAGCAATGTGGCCAACTTAAGCGCTACGGGAGCAAAGTTTAAACCTCGGATAAATCCTGAACAAAATCGTATGTGAAATGCTTTTAAGCATTCTGCTTGTAGGCACTTTGTAATAAGATCGTAAACAACTTGGTATTTACAGTTTAAAATTGTTTATTTCTCAAAAACAATATTTTGTGTAAGTAAATCTTTGTTACACGATAGTATATTATAAAACTATTAAAAAATATGATGAAGTCTTTTTTCGCCTTAGCAAACCCTAATGGGTTTGCTAAGGCGAAACAGTAACAGCCAGTTTCTGAAACGCATTAAGTTGATGTCACATTAAATTGAAAAAATAATCCACCAAATTGTACATTTCAATCGTGAAATAAATAATAAATAAACTAAATTAAAACATAGCTATCACTGTCATACTAAAGAAGAAAAACAGAGATAGTTTGAGAGTTAATGTGGAATTTCTTTTCTTTCGCCATTTCTCTTACCGGTGATCATTTTGCTATGTTTTCGAAATGGTGGTAATTTATATAGTAGCTTATTTACTTAATACAGAATAATAATAGGTATGTAACACTCTTATTGTAAATGACGTGTATAAGTGCCCGCGAGAGCCCACAGAATAAAGTATTTTAAAAGGTTTTTTTACTTTGACTTTAAATAACAATTCATATACATTTCAGAACCTGGCTGTAAGAGCATTTAAGTAAATGACTTTTTGTTTCGGACTTTAAATTATCCATAGAGGGGTTAGTAACACTATGTTAACTACAAGATGTTATAACGGCCATTGATCGGTCACACATAATACATAGCCTAGATTGTCGAGTGAAACCTAACTGTGAATTCAATACAATGTCACACGATAATTACTCGTAGGATAGGACGCAACGTGAGCTAAAGCTCTGAGCAGCATGTATTCAATACAACAATATTGATTAATAGACCGTCTGATGATTATCTGATAACTAATCAAGATGCTGCATAGAATTACGCTTTGCAACACACATACAAAACACGGCCCTTGGGATGAAGAAGTCATTGCTAGCCACTCTACCACTTGTCACAGATCTCAATTAATATTTTTTGGACACAAAATATTTATGTATATGTAGGTGGTTACACACGTAGGTATAATGTAGAGTCAGTATTAATGTCCCGAACCTAATGACATCGGACGCAGTCGGCTGTCGAGAACTAGCGCGATCGACACTTATAATAATGTACGTTCATTATAATTGCGCAATAAATATATAAACAGTTAATATGTGTTTTATGTGGACACCCATCCTAAATATATATGTATAACCTTCTAGCCGTGTTCGGCTACAGTGACTGCTTCGGACCCATGCTTGGAGACAATAATAATGTAAATAGGATAAACTCTCAGTAGTGGGACATTTAAGAGGGTTTTTTTTTTAATTTGTCTACTTCTAGGTGAATAATGAATTTTTTGTTAATTCAGCACGTGATTCGGCATAAAATTAGAAAGAAAATGAAGTGTCCCATCACTAGGTATGTCCCACGAATAGACATTTACCCTACCTTTTTATAAGTGAGAAAAAATGCATTGCTGCATGTCCCGCCGCTTGGGTCTGTCAGGCTCTCCGTCTATCGAGCATACCGATAAAAAAGAGAAGGTCAAACTGACTAAAAACTTGACTGTTTACCAACCCTTACCACAGCGTGTGGCAGGGCTGCGGAAAGTATTTCATTACGACTTCCGCTGCTTAGGTACCTTAAATATATCGAAAGGTATTTATATTTCATTAAACTTGTAAATTAATTATATGATACTGTGTATTTTACCAAACTACGGATTGACCCTAACTAAGAAAACGAAACTTTGAATCAAGCACGCGAAACAAAGGTTAGGTGCCTCGGGGGATTTACGAAATTACGACAAAAGATACCTAATACAAGTTGATTTTGACTCTTGTTACGTATACTTAATGACATCATTACGTGATAGCATTTATGAGAAAGTTATAGTGAAGTGAAGTTAGGCACGAAGTGAGAAAACAAAAAACCATAGACGAAGTGGGACGAATAGGCCGTCCACACTCTCATTTTCGCGAGACTGTAGGAATTCGTCGCTGTTCGTGCGTCGACAGTTTTTGGTAAACAATACGTTTCATATAATTCGTCGCTGTTCGAACAACGACCAATTTGACTGTAGACAACTACACGAATGTTGAGGTTGAGACGGCATAACAATTTAATTTTTATTACTCACCATAAAAATAGACAACTAAATATACACAGATATTGTTGTTACACTTATGAATACTATGGTAGATTGGCACCTGAACTAGGATAATTCTTGCATCTCAGGTTGTCAACCCTCCACCCCACAGAATGGTCTTACATCTAGTAAATATATTTTAATATAAAATATTGTTTGAGTCAATGATCTAGAATCTAGATTTATCCAAAAGGAATATGTGAAATCAAATTATCAATACTTTAGACGTTAACACGTCGATTTAAAAACAAACATATAAGTATACATTTCAATCGAATAAACAAAATTTTCTCGTTATAAAGTGTCTTTCAAAACGGAAAACTCATCGCTGTATGATCAAAAGCGACTCCGGAACACATCTGAAACATTTCAAATAGGCACTAAATTGTGTATCAAAGAAACAGGAATTTTAACATAGCCATAGCTTCCGTTTTAATTTAAGCAGTTTACGGTTGAATGTTCGTTAAACATCTATAATTAATTACTTACTGAATAATTATGGGAAAGTATTTCTTTGTATAAAAATTTTATTAGCCATTTACGGTATAGTCCACTACTGGGAAACGGCTCTCCGTTCCTATTTACAAAGTTTTGACGTGCAGAAGTATTTTATGTAAAACTAGTAAAATACACGCAACTTCGTTTGCGTATATCTCGCTTTCCCGTGGGAATTTTGAAAAATCCTTTCTTAGTACACCTCTAGACGTCGTAAGAAATCTACATTCCAAATTTGGAATCTGTAGACCCAGCGGTTTGGGCTGTGGTTGATTTATAGTTTAGTCAGTCAGGACTTTGAATTTTATATATTTAGATATACCTACTTGTAATTTTTTTACAATAATAAGTGATAAATCCATAAATATTTTTTTTGTAAATAAATTAACACAAAATTATTGTTGTACAGTCAAGAGCAGGTCGACCTTTACATATTGGACTTTGTACCCTTCTTAAGTTCTGTGTCATAAGAGCCAAACTGTACCTACACTACAGTAATCAAAACCTTGGGAATAACATTAAAATTAATGTAATTATTTTACTCAATATAATTATTTATCTTATTTAAAACTTAATGTAACACGAAATAAATGTGCTCTAGAAGCCATTAGTTTTAATGCATTAATTCTAACGCAAACCTTCAGTTTCCAAACTTGTAAACACAATGTGTATCGCAATATTGCTCATTATCGTTGTAACTTTATTTTAGAATATAAATTATACACGATATAGTAAAGTTTCATGGAGTCCTTAGTCTTGTTAAACTAAATGAACACATTGAAGTTAACAACAATAATTTACACGAAATTAGATGCTTAGAAGCTGTTAAGCTGCTTATTTATCCATAAAATAAAATAACATAATTTCTATGACTTCATCGTTCGTTTAAATTTTATGAATAAACTCCGAAACCCTCGATTCAATTGAAAAAAGGGTATTTTTATGTAAAGTCAACGCTAATCTTACGAGGGACCATGCTCCACCTTTAACGTTCATCGTTTACTGAAGCGAGGAGAGAAAATTTGGAAAATATTTTCTGCTCTATTTGTTGATCGAGGCGAGGCGATTTTCCTTACATAAGTCAGTGTTTCAACCGCTTGCGAATAAGCGATTGAGATACCAAGTATTTTCATGCTTTGAATCACTTTCACAAAATTATGTGGCCAGCAACATTAAATGTTGATGAAAATATTTTTGAACGAAAATTTCCCATGTGGATTCTTTCAAAAATATTTTCAAAATAAAAATGGTAAAATTAAAACAATAAAAAATAATGTTATTAATCTCTGACTGCTCACACTGGCCAGCAAGAACTCTTTTTTTTTTCGTTTTGGCAATCAGACTTCAGACGAAGATTCTAGCTATCTTCAAGTTTTGCTTGTGTACGTAATTCAAAGCAACGTTTTCATGCTATCTTGACTCAATATACAATCTCTGAGTCCAGACCCCGAAGAAAGATGACAGCAAAATTTCAGCAGAAAAGGCGAATTTTGAAGTCAACACGTTAATGTACTTTTAATAGTTCCTGATCACAAACTTCAATCACTACTTTAACCAATGTTTGCTTCACATTACACTATCAATACTATGAATCAAACGCTGAAACACAGAAATTAAATTTCTAATTCCAAGAGCCCAAGTGTACGCTATCGTAGTTGGCGCCAAAATCCAGCAAGAAATCTAACTGTAACCAAATACTATAGAAGACTAATACGCACAGCTCTTGACGTTTCTCATACAATGACTTGGCAACCTCCGTTCACCTCATGCCGCTAGGGGCGCTATAACATTTTGCATACAAAACGCACAAAAGTTTTGAAATCGTTCACCTCATGCCGCCCTCATGCCGTAGGGGCGCTAGTGTCGCGTCTTGCCCGAATTCTTCCGAAGCTGTGCGTATTAGACTTCTATAGTATTTGCTGTAACTGAAGCTGTCAAATTAAAAAAGGAATCTATATCGTATAATCGTTCGCTCCTCCTTTAAAAATAAGCGTCGGTCGAACACAGCCTTACATGGTTGCATGTTGCTAACTCAAATAAAAACAAATGAACTAGAAAATTCTAAAAAATAATCGAACATTGTTGTTGAAAATTGTAGATAGAATTTTTTTAATACAAGGGCTCTTGTACACGCTAAGAAAAGTCGCCGTGACTGCTGCAGACAGGACAGATTCATCGTGTAAACGCCAAGAATCTTGTCGGACCTAGACAAGAAAACTTGTCATGTCTGCTGCAGTCAAGACAAATATGAACGTGTAAACGATAAGATTGTTTTCGGGCAGTCGTTCGTAGGGTGTGATAGACTAGACACGTCTGTTATTCATTATCTACCTGATTGACCTGAGCTACCCTGCCCCCACCGCATCGCAGCAAAACCTCGCGCGTCGTGTCAAGCGCAGACTAGATTATTTTCTTATTCATCGCCGGCGCAGTGTACACAGGTCGTGTTTAGAAACGACACGAATTCTTGCGTAGGCCCGTAGACTTTTCTTAGCGTGTACAAGAGGTCTCAATGTGCTAGCTGAAAATCAGTGATTTGCTTTCCGAGTAAATAATGTATGAGCAGTTGTTACCTCTTTGTATCACTGCGGCACATATTTCCACTACTACAACACTGCCAACTTAAACTGTTTATAGCTGTGTGTCTTGGAGATACAAATAAATAATTTATTTATGTATTTGACCATATTATTATTGTAATTGAAATAGGAATAGGAATTTGAAATGACTTTTCGCATCTAACAACATGGACAATTTGGAATAAACACTGCGGTGACTTGTATTCTGACAGATGACTGATAAATCCCCGTCTGACAGCCGAAGCAGTACTAAAGCGGACAGGGGAGAAACATGGTTCAAGTTAGGATGGTCGAAACCCCTTTGGTATTTTCTTCGAATTATTCAAACAAAGATTACTTAATAAGATTTTTTTAATAATATAAGTTCTATTTATTATTTTAAAAATCTCCATTTTGCGTGAAGCCTTTACACCATACTACGCATTTTATATTCTTGGAAGCAACTATTTTTTTTCCTATTGAGGAAACTACTAAATAATCGTGTTTTCAGTCTTATGCCGTTTAGAGTATATTCGTAAATATCTTAAAGAAGAAGCTTTAGTTTAAAAGACTGCCAGTTACTAAAATGCAGTTTTACCGATAATGACACATTAAATTACAGCTGTCACTATCAAACTAAAGAAGAAGAAAAGAGATAGCTTGAGACTTAATGTGAAATTAAAATGGCAATGCGTTTCATAAACTGACTGTCGTCGTCGTTATTCTCATATATTCATTCTAACATAAATTTCATCTTTTTAGGTGATGTGCGTACAATATTGGCCACCGAACAAGGAAAAGGACGAGACATACGGTGACATCAGCGTAGGGATCGTCCAAGAGGAAGAACTCGCGAATTTCCACATACGCACGTTCAGGCTTTACAAGAGCGAAAAGAATGTAAGTATACTAATCATCATGATATCAACCCATAATCATCCCACTGCTGGGATACGGGTCTCCCTTCAATCGAAGGGAACTAGAGCGTACTCTGCCACGCTGCTCCAATGCGGATTAGCAGAGGTCGGTGTTTCAAGCCGCCCGTAGGTCACCGACTTGACTTAACGACTGTCATCTACCGGTAAAAGCCGGGACCGACGGCTAAACGTGCCCTTCGAAGCACGGAGAAGCTCGAGATAACGAAACCCATCCAAACGCTGGCTAGGGTCGACGTCGCTTGACTTGCGTGACGCACACAGCGACGCCATCGAGCTCCTCCACTCCACAGTAATAGATTTATATAAAGGTCTCAAAGTACTAAAATTACATTGATTTCGCAACGAGTACAAATGGTAAATAAATAATTTACCTTCACAGGTGGTTGTGGAAGAAAGATTTATTCTCCAGTTCCATTACACACAATGGCATTCACACAGCTGTCCATTCAGTAACGCACTCCTGGAGTTCCGGAGACGAGTTCGAGCTGTCGTGGGAAGGAGGCTGGCCACCAATCCTGCTGCTGGACCAATGGTAGTGCACTGCAAGTGAGTATATATGAAATAAAATATATAAGGACAAAATCACATAGATTGAGCTAGCCCCAAAGTAAGTTCGAGATTTGTGTTATGGGATACTAACTCAACGATACTATATTTTATAACAAATACACATATAGATAAACATCTAAGACCCAGGCGAATCAAAAAAGTTCGTTTTTCATCATGACTCGACCGGGATTCGAACCTGCTGGGTGGCGGACCGCCTTGGTAACCATTACACCATGGAGGTAGTTATTGACAACAATACGTAGAGTAGTAATACAATTGGCGGACTTAATACTAATTGCATTCTCTACCAGTCAACCATTGGCATTGGGATTGGGTGTGCAGAAATTCACGATTGCGGTTTAAAGTTTATCTAGTAGCAAAATTCATTTTCACGACTATATTAATGTTCCCAGTTAATATTCCAGTACACATTTCCGAACTTTGATTGGACTTGGACCAAAATCTCCAAACATAAAATATAAATCGATATGAAATAAATTATGAATCAATTACTACGTTACAATAACAATGATTATGTTACCACAAAAAGGCATATCAAGAGTATTTCAAACACAATCGTCAAAGTCTTGTGCCAAATGTATATTGGAACAAAGAAAATATATTTTTTCAAGATTTATAGTCAGAAATGGTGCTCGTTATATACACGTCGTGTCATATACACTAGACTGAACTGTATCTAATTTGATACTTTGATCCAATAGCCTATAGCCTACGCAAGCCCCACAATGTTCGTCGAGGCTTTTAGCAATTAAGCCCTTGGTTGTAACCTCGCAAGGCAATAATTGCGAAGTCCATTATCGTGAGACATCGACGTCACCGACGGTCATTTGTTTTGTTGACTGATTTTCCCTATTCAATAGTTTTACTCAAGTATTTTCTTAGCAAAATGTCACTTATCGAGTGCCTGTTCACTATTTGCTAAATTGACAGATTTCTGTTAATTTTTGATGATGATTATCCGAAAAAAAAACAGGCTCCGGCGCCAAAAATTGTATTAAGTCCAGATTTTAGAGGATATTAATAAATACTATTTTAAATTATCACTATATCTCTGTCGGGTGGCTAACATTTTTTTGCTCATAAAGGTTTGTAGGCGTTCATATTAACATTATTAGTTAATTACAGATGTCTTAATTAACAAATAGCCTATTCGGAACTAGATAAGCAAGTCGGACTAATAATAATTTTCATGTTGTAGGACTTTAAAGCAATAAAAGAACTTCTATGTAAACTATAGGTAATTTACAACAATCCTACACCCTCATGATAAACAAAGACGA
Organism: Endotricha flammealis; assembly: GCA_905163395.2. Classification (NCBI taxonomy): domain Eukaryota; kingdom Metazoa; phylum Arthropoda; class Insecta; order Lepidoptera; family Pyralidae; genus Endotricha; species Endotricha flammealis. Next base: position 4,121,337 of record LR990870.1, on the reverse strand, counting down.
GCCCAAAATTTAACTAATGTCTGTTTTGTCACTTCAAGAATTCAAGAATTCTGCTCTAGAATGACAAGTGACAAAGGTTTTAACAAAAGCTTGGCTAAACTTTTTTTTTAAATTTCGTATTTAAGAAGTTCGTTATAGAATGAAGAAGATAATTATTTAGGAAAAACAAATTCCTAATGTCCTGGTGGTTTTCAGTGACGGCGGCGGACGTTCTGGAGTATACTTAGCCATTGACGCAAACCTCGAATTAGCTGAAGAGGAGGACTGCTTCGATGTTTTCGGCTATTTGAAGAAATTGAGGCAGTCTAGAAAAGGCCTTATAGAAAATGAGGTAAGATATCATTTGATATGTAATTATCCACCACCTCCACCACCAAAACCTTTACCAATAATCGGACAAAGCCTATAAATGAAAACATGATCAGAAATCAAAATTCAATAAAAATATTTTTTGGAATTACCCTCCTAATAATTTCCAGTATCAAAACTTCTCTTGTAAAATCAAATCAAATCTTTACAGTTATTTAGACATTAGGGAAATATCGAATCGATAAAATATTACATAACCTGTACCTGCACTGAACAAAACACTTAACAGAATTTCTCTGGGGATAATTTTCCCTAAACGGTAATCGAAACCGCGACAAGGTCCTAATAGAAACTGCAACTATTATTACAAGCCTCGTTGGTTCCTCCTATAAATTGTATTGGTACAGCTGTCGATATGTCTGTTTCCTGTTAGATAACAGTCACATTAGTTTAACGATAATGATATCGGGGTAAGCCTTATAGTTTCGAACTGTATATATGCAGATATACGTGTAGAAAACGTATGCTTTGGTATTAGAGATACAAGTAAAATAATTTGTATAACATAAGATGTAGTAATTAATAAAAATAAAAATTATTCAAAAAGTAAAAAATCTGTAGAATATTTTGTCGAAATTTGTAACACCTTTTTCATACACTTTTATACTTTTGCACCAGCGACTACAAAAAGCTTAGTGAAATCAGTTAAGTTTTTACCGAGTCTTAGATTTGATTTTACAGGTTCTTGTTAAGTTCCGTTATCTTTAAGATTAAAGGCTCCACACCCAGGCGCCCAGGCGCGTTATTATCGGTCGATAATATCGCATGCCTTATTGCGATAATGCGTCCCGATTCCTTGCACACAGCTGCGTTTTTATCGTCCGATATTTCTTACGTAGAGATCGTCAGCGCCCGCACTATACGTTATTATAGCGCAGGTGTGTGTACGATCGTTTTAAATCCTGCTACAAAACATTCTAGAACTCCTATCGGAATATCGCAGGCCGGAGAAACGCAACGTCCTACTTCCATTGCGGCGTTATTACTTCAGCAGCTGCAGCAATGTGTAACTCCATGGCCTTATGTCCAATAGCAATAACGCATGCGATATTATCGACCGATAATGACGTGCCTGCATGGTAGCCTTAATTGTCTTGTCGAAATGTCCGATGTTGTACGTATCCAATAGCATTACAAAAACTTTACTCATTGAGCAGAGGAAATTATTGAATATAGACATCATCAGATAGATCCTAACATCTGATGTGTGCGATATAATCTGATAAGCATTATTTCATTTAATAGTACGAAGTCAAAGTAACTGTATGACATAAACATAATGCATTCAAAGTGACATACCTCTCAATAATCCGGGATATGTCGTCCACTTTTAAACGAATAAGGACAAAGCAAATAAAAAGAAAGGAAGAAATTGTATTTAAATTAATTTATTCACAGGAACAATACAAATTCGTATACGACGCACTAGAGGAGCACGTTGTGTGTGGAGTGTCCTGGTTTCCAGTATCGGAACTATCGCAAAGACTGAAACAGAAATCTCAGAGGGACCCAGTATCAAAGCTCAACGAATACCAAAAAGAGTATCAACAGATCTGCAAACAGACACCCAGGTTCACGATAGGGGACTGCGCGGGAGGGCACAGAGGAGATAACAGGGAGAAGAATAGAGATGTACTTGTTGTGCCACGTATGTATTAGACTTTTTTTTTTCTAAATTTAATAGTCGAAATGGCATCAATGCGTATATCAAATTGTATGAAAAAATGGATCTCCAATGTCCTTAGCCACATGGATGACTCTGTCCTTTGATCGTTTAGCAATCGATAGAGTCATTAAATATTAGTCATTAAATTAGTTACCACCAGATGGCTTGAAAACACAGACATTTGTACTAGATTGACTTATTATAATATATTTATTATAATGAAATATAGTTTTTTTTAAATAATTATGTTTATGACACTTTAAACTAGATCTCTTATGGTCCTGTTTTTTGATATTATTTTCTCTCTTTCAGCTGACAATTTTCGACCGTACTTAACATCTTTCCAAGGGAATAGTTTCACTGATTACATTAATGCTGTGTTCGTTGATGTAAGTATAATATTAAATAGTCACATAAGCATGGCAAGCACAATATAGCTCTGTACTAAGCAAACGACGATCACGAGACCACGGCTTTTGGGAAATACAGTGTTTTTAGACACTTTTTTTAATAAAAATAATATTTATTTGCAAAAAAAGTGTAACAATAATACTGATAATGTCCGATCTCTAAAGTAGATTTAACAAAATTTGTATCATTAGTATCTAGTTTGTTTAACTGGATATCAGATGGTGATTAATAAATCTAATCTATAAGATAAATAATAATACTCATAACTTTTAGGGATACACTAAGCCCCGAGAGTACATTGTCACAGAATGGCCACTAGTAAGAACTCAAGGAGAATTCTGGTCACTAGTTTATGATTATGAGTGCGCTGCTGTTGTTGTACTCTGTGTCCCGCCAAAGAATTCTGTAAGTACCTTTTCTATAGTTCCTAAGACAGATTTAGTTTGCTTATCTGTTAGAAAATAGAAAATCATACACAACTGTCCCTTAGTTTTGTTCAACTATTAACTTCAACCTGCCCCCCTACCCTATTACTATAACTAAAACAGTTTCGATCTCATCTCAAACTCACGCACTGATGCTAATTCTGTTGTACATTTAACTAGACTAAACTAATTTTGACAGTACTAGAAGTGTTGCTATCCTTGTCACTAATTGTATACCAACGAAGGACAACAACACCTTTGGTCCTGTCAAAATTAGTTTAGTCTAGTTAAATGTACAACAGAATTAGCATGGGATATCACTTGATATTGGCATGAGATTATAAATATCCATTTTCACCAACAATTATATTCTTAGATTTTAAAAGTCTCCTAACAGCTATTTCTATGTCCAAATCCTTGTTTTTGGTACGTGTATGGTATCACATATAAAATTTGTTGGCAGCCGTTAATAAGGGGATTTTAAATTTACAGCTTTATTTTTAAGAAGGTAATATAGTTATTGTCTTTCAGCAACAATTCCCTCCATTCTGGCCGGAAAGTCGACGTTCACAGAAGTACGGACCGGTTTTCACGATAGACCACGTGTCACACAATCATTACACGAACATCAAGACTTGGATCTTCAGAATCAACAAGAAGGTAAATAAAAAATGCATGCTGTCCTTTTTCTTCCAAGTAGCGTTATCCCGTTTTCTCATCAAAAGTAATGTTTCCTAGATATTTATTTTAAAAAGCAATTTATTTCTCGATACCCTTGGCTTGTGATAGGAGAAACTAAATCAAACTTCTTTTAAATCTACAACTTTTATACTGAAAATTCCTTTAAACCGAAGAACTTTATTGGCTTTACACAGAATATTATAAAGTAAAATTTGTACGAAGCTCTAGTTTATTAAAATAGTAGTCGGATTCTAATGTTGTTATTTTGCAATTTAAACTTAGTTAACTTTGGAGCAAAACCACATAAGATAGATAGATAGAATTATATTAGGCTTATTTACAATACACTACATAAATACAATACACAAATTCACTTGAAACTGTATTTTTATTGCTCAAAGAAATCTTTTGAAAGCAGCAAGCATAGCATTTTCAAATTTTTTTACGAAGGACACATCGTATCGCAATAATTGTCAGCTGATGGCAATGTTTTTAAGATCGTCTGACCGTCACTGACTAGACACAACGTCTTTGCTTGACTTATCAATAACTGTTGGAACGTCCCCTCCAAAACACGCAGGAGCTCTCCACTTTTATACCCATCCAAAGATGAGGTATTAATTTAATTTAAATTTGAGGGTTCAATTTAACACCCGCATAGTCTTCGGTCTCCTCCGGAAATGATAGTGGTGATAAATTAAACAAGTTTCATTTTACCTCAGATTGTGTCACTGACCGAGCTGATGGCGGGAGTGAAAGCTCCACCGAAGACAGTGCAGCTTTTCCAGTTGACGTGCTGGCCTATGGGACACAAGGTGCCGTCCTCCACCAACTCCCTGGTAGAGTTGATGAACATGGTAGAACGGTGGCGGCAGCGGACTGATTATGGACCTGTCTGCGTTGTTTCACCGTAAGATAATTTTTCAATCATACATATCCATACTATTTCATAAACTTCGAAAGGAGAAATACGTCCATGTTATGATCATGGTATGTAGATAGATATAACGGCTTGACAGCTAGTTGCTCTAGATATATCGTGTTATTGCTGGCAAACTGTTTATGCCATCTATATACCACAGCAAAGTAAACATTTGCCTTTCCAAGTCGTGCCGGTTTAATCCGAGCCGAGCTAATATGAAGCCATCTAACTTTTGACAATTACGGCCACTACTGTTACGTTTTGCTGCAAAATATTTGATGTCCGTCTTTTGCGACAGGGACGGCCGTAGTCGCTCCGGCGTGTACTGTGCCGCGAACGCTTGCATCGAGCAGGTCATCAAACATGGAGAAGTAGACGTGTTTCAAGCGGTCAAGACTGTACGGCGGCATCGCCCACAACTCGTCGAGAATATGGTGAGTGTGTGACCTACATTTCCAACAGGTTTAGAAATCCTATGTTGAGTTAAACTAGGATCAGTGTCTTTTGCTACTACTTTTCTGATTTGTACTCTCACTCAACAGACCGAATACAAGTACTGCTACGACCTTGTGCTCCATTACGTCCTGCACTATTTAAATAAAGACATGAACGAAAAGAAGTGAGAGTGCGAACTTAAAGACGAGCTCTGGTTCATCGAGTTCGGTCGAGGAGCGGCGCTGCCCACCACACCGGAGGAGACGAGTCCGGCGCCTGCGCGCCAGCAGCGACCCCGACCTCGCCGCGGGCTGTCGCTGGATCGGCTGCTGCCCGCCGCGAGGCCGCCGCTGCCGCACGCAGGCGCCGCCACCGTGGAGGCACCGCCGCGCCGCCCGCGCCGCGACCGCCCACCGCTTCGCCGCTCCATCCGTCTCGAGGACGACGACGCCGCCGCCGCCGCCGAGGAGCGCCGCCGCGTATTCGTGCACGGCCCCCGCGCGCCCTCCTTCGACGAGGGCGATGCCAGCGACCACGACGAATGCGAGTGCGGACGCTCCTCGCTCGAACGCTCTGGCCCCTCCGCCGAGACGCCCGAAGACGACGAGTACGACGAACCGGAGTTCGCCATTTCCCCTCCCGCCGCCCAGCCGACGCCGGAGTTGCGACCGCCTGGTGCAATCTCCTCTGATCGCGCCGATCGCCATGAGGGGTCCTTCGTGCCTCGCGGCCCGGCCCGAGCTCACTCTCAGGGTGTTTTCGAGCGCCGCCTACCTAGGATTTACAAGTTCGGATTGATGGACAAATCCAAACGGGCGAGCTCGAGTGCCCTCTACGAGAGACCGGATCGCTCGCCGACCGAGGCGTTTTACAACGCTACTGGATCAACTCGGCTTAGTTCTCAAGAGCTTTTTGAAAAATTTTGTTCAGAAGAGTTCACGTCTCTATATGGACGCGACGATTACCGTCGGCGACGGCCTCCGCACTCTAAATCGACTGGCAGTAGCGGGTCGGATGTGAGGCACGAGCGCGCCTGTTGTCGCCGAGCGCCTTGCGGCTCACAGCCCGCACTGAGCCGCCGACACATTTGTCAAGTACCGCGATCAGACCGTTCTACAGATTCAGAGGAAGCATCACCTCGACGTTCGGCTCCTTATCCATTACCACTCGACGGTGAGGCAAATCACCCAGACGATTGCTCACGTTCAGCCCCACTACTCAGTCCAGATCGATTCGAAGCAAGGTTTACATTTGATATATCTGAACGGAGCGAAGTGACGTCCAACCGCGACGAAACGCCTTCTGATGCGACAGAAACACGTAACCTTACTCTCTATGAAGAACCGCATTCTGACCGCACAAGTCTCTGTGAGTTATATGACGCTGCATTTTCATCGCATAGACCATCCTTTAGACGTGATGGATCACGACGACGTGGTGGGCAATTCGACCTGAGCGCTCTCGATTTCCGTGCCATTGATGATGAGAGTCCCCGCAGCAGTCGTCGCACATCCCAACGTAGTGTCGATGACACTTTGCGTCAGAACTCGGAATCTAAAAGTTGGGCTTCAGATTCAGTATTTACAACACCAGAAAGACGAATTCATGAAATGTCGTCACCGTCGTCAATAGACTCTAGACGCTCAATCGCTATAGCTTGCGAATCACCCCGGGCTGAATCAACACCGGCTGATTCTACTCTTGCCGATACAACTGTAATGGAAGAGGAAGTACCGAGCGTCATTGAACGCTCAGAGTACGTATTGGCTCTGAAACTGGGACGTATAGATCTTGATGATGACGATGCATTATCGGAGAGAGCAGCTTCGACGCCCCTAGATGGAGCCAGGTTGTCCAGCCGTCCATCGATGCACAAGTTAGAGCCAATCGAGCCGGAGCGCTTGTGCGGCGGAGGCGGGCGGAGTGGTGCAAGCGACGGCGACGCAACTAGCATACGGTCAGTGGTGACGAGCGGCATGGTGGTGGCGCGGCGGCGTCGCGGCGCTAGCGAGCCTCCGCGACGCTCGGCGCGCTGCTTCCCGCTCTGACTGCGGACGGCGGCGCCGGCCCCCCCGCCGCGCCGCAGCCGCCGCCGCGCCCCCCCTCTCGTGCCTTCTCGCCGCCGCGGCAGCCGTTGCCGCGCGCGCGTGCCGCCATCACCGCGCGCTGCCACCGCGACGTCTGACTCTTCGCACTCTCCCGTTCGATAGCGAACACTTTCGTATCGTACTCAGGGTTAGTACCGGGCTCCGTGTAGGTATAGCTTAGCGAGCCCCCCTTTCCCCTAGTAACGTCTGAACTACCCGCGTGTTAACGAACCTTAGCCTTTGCTGTTCACCTTACCGTAACTGCCAAATTTTCTAAATGAATCGTATAAATTTACTATTTCGACTTATAATTGAGATATAATTGTAATGTAGAGCCGTCTATTCGGCATTAGGTAGGCAGTGCCTAGGATTACTACGTGCGTAGAGCGTAGATTCTAAATTTCGTAGATAGAAATCGATCACGGGCTTCGCCGCAGGCGCCCCGGACGCAGTCCACGACTGACACAGGGTCATCGTTTAGCTATTAAATATATTTAGTCGCACACTGACGTTTGCTTAGGTGGGTTTAATTCCTATCACAGACTTCAGTGTAAGACGTGAACCATCGCAGCATATAACATGCGATGTAATAAGCCTTATGTTGTAGACCTATCCAGTAGCGGGCAATAAATTTTACATTGCAATAGAGTGAAATTAAAAAAATTGCTTCATAACATGGCAGCTAGAGTGCTGCTGGCTGGCTCTATGTGAACACTCAGTGTACAATTTAATTATGAATAAATGCAGTATTCTGTTTTATATTGCATTCGATATTGCCCGTTGCGGAATCGGTGTGGGTACGGAGGCGTTAGCGTAACCAAATAGTTAGTATAAAAACAAATTTAGTTTTGGGAGTTTTGTGATTTCGACGTCGTGTAAATGCGATAAGCACTTATTTTCTTGTGCGGAGATCCAAGTCCCTTTTTGCAGACTGAACGTGTAATGTGATGTGAAATTATTCCTATTTCTTCCAAAAACATGATTATGGCTTATGTTAATGTTTTCGTGATTTGAAATCAATTAGCAAAGATTCTGTCGGCGATTTTCTATTCCTGAATTAACAACAGATTTTATTTTGGGCTGTTCCTTACTAATGCTATGGCTATGACAATTCAACTCCTTCTATACTTAGACGACAAAAAGCCGAAAAAAATTAATAGCGCGATTCAGAATTCTATAAAACAAACTCTCTTTTTATGTGTATTATATTTTAACGCCATCTATTGGTATACCATGATAATATAACAATAATAAAGTAATCATAAAATGAGTAAGGAACCCGTTATTTTTCTGAGAAATTTTCTGCACCCGAAAACCGACGTAATTTCTGCTAACTAGCTTTGGTCTAAGCATTGATGTATAAGTGTTTGTAGTTTATTCCAATATTTTGTAGCTTAACATTTTGACTTTGTAGACCGTCCTCCAAACCATGTTTTTCGTACCAAACGTACTTTCTTGGGATATTTTAATATTTGCATACGCATTCGATTGATGCATCTAATACAATGTATTATTTTACATAAACTATACAACGTGTTATATAATTTAGACGCACCCTTAGAACTCTTCCCGGCATTTCAGAACATCATTTTATTAAATAATAAATAATAATAAATATTCTTGGACGAATCACACAACGCCATCTAGTCTCAAACTAAGCAACTAAGCTTGTACTATGGACCGGGCATCGACGACGCACGAACCGCGCCCAGACCGGGCACAGGGCACATGAGTAAATAAAATCCGTGGTTTTATTTACTCATGTGCTATGGGTACTAGATGCTGATAAATATACTTAAATACTTTTTTTTGTAAATAAATACTTATTATACATAGAAAACACCCAGACCAAGGCAAACAGTCATGTTCATGCACACAAATGTTTGCCTTGCGCAGGATTCGTACCCGCGGCCCTTGGGATAAAGCGACCATTGCTCGACCACCGGGCCTGTCGATTCATTCATTACTATGTGACTGTTTTGTCTGCCTTGTTTCTCTTATCTCTGTAGAACATTATTTAGCATTAATTAAGTGCGCAAACAAAATATTAAAATGTCCCTATAAAGTGCGATTGCTTGCAAAAATGAATAATGGTTACGGTCTGTCTAATAAATGACTATTTATAAATTGTAGCGCGTATGTCGCTGAAAAAAAAATTCGTGTTATTTTTTACGGTGGTACCTAACTAAAAGCCATGTAATGTTAGGTTTGTATTGAAAATGTGCCAATTTTCCATTTCAAAATTCAAAGTATATCTTTAATTAGAAAAAAGCCTGTTTTACCATTTGATGATAAGTTTCCCGTTATACTATCTGTCAGATAAAATAGTTATACATTGAGGTTGTCTGGCTGGAAGATACTGAATGAGGTTGGAATACAGAAGATTGTAAAAGAAAAGCGGCTTATTTCCAGCAGTGAGTCGATGACGACTGACGATGATGTTGATGTTAAATTTTTATCTGACAGATATCCTATCAGCAAGTGGTGAAACAAGCCTTAAAATATATATTTATTACGGGCTCGAAGCTCTTGTTTGGTAGTCGATAAGTGAAAACTTCCAATTAATTTATTTTAATGAATATTAGCAAGTCGGTTATAAATGTGTAATTTTATCCTTCCGTAAATTATGTACCTACTTGTTTTAATAAAAATATTTTTTTATATAAGTATGGGTATAGTGTATTTGTAAATGTAATTAATATTAGTTTATGTGCTTCCGATCTGTCATCTCAAAGAATTTACCCTAAGGTGAATTTAAGGGAACAATATGTGTCCGAGAATGTGCTCCCGTGTGTGGGTGTACCATAAGCTAGTTTAAACTATTTATTTCCGGCTTAATAGGAATTCTAGGACACATTTCCCTGAATTCACTTCAGGGTGGATTCTCAGGGGTGTCAGATCGGAATAAGCTTTATGTAGCAATGTTCGCTGCATTTGCGTTGAGGCATTGTATTTTTGTAGTAAGTGCGAATGAAATCATGCGTCCGCTCACTGAGATTTTATAGTGCGTCCGGTAGTTATCATATACAATGATGTCATATAATAAAGTGTAAATTGGTTTCCATAATTGTCAAATAGCAGCTATAAAAACTCACATTCGACACGTGGACTAACAGAACAGCATTAGATTCCTGTAGCAAGCAAATTGTGATGCTCGTAAGTCGAGCTTCACTTGATTTGTCATCTGAAGAAAGTCGTGAAGTTGAGTTGTCAGTGACGGGTCTGTGTAGTGGGCTTGACCCAAAATGACACGTGAAAATGGGATTGAAAACATAATTAGATTTGATTATTCAGAGCAAAAAAGAACCAGTATACATCAGAGGATCAATTTTCTTAAAAAAATTGTCAAAATCAAATGACGATCTTGTTAATTATTGTTGTTGTTATATAGAAATAAAAATAAGTTGTGCTTAAAATCTTATTTATCCAAAATTTTACAGAATTACTGTCAAATTTTTGATGGCAGTTGCTGTGCGCACAGTAGTACGTACATTTTTTTTAATTCTTTTACAAATTCGAATGATCACTTACAATTTATAACACGTCGGGTTAATACAAAACGGGAAACGAGAGAGAAAGCGTATGGATACTTAAAACTGTTTTTATTATGAGAATTGACCCACTTCTTGTTTTTTAACGTTACTCAAACTGATTAATAAGCAGTGCATAAACCCATCTACACTTTTATCATAACATCATTGCATGTGTACTTTCAGTACGGCCTTCCTGCTTTCCCGAAATCAATTTTCATTGAACATATTTTTGAATGGTAAAGAAATTATACAATCTCTTTTTATCCATCGTGTTTCACATAAAATTACGTCTTAACGAATATTAACGCACAACCTAAAGCCAGACCTAATCTTTAAATATATGATATAATAGCATAAAAATGTTCCCTTCACTTGACTGCAAAAATTTTTGATAGTAAATATATTATTGTGCTTTTTAAGGCGGTATATTCTTTAATTTTATATAACGGTGAATCCAGGCTATATAACGCCACATGTTTTGTAACAGTTATATAACAACAGCATTTTATATAACAACGTTAAACGTGTGGACGTGTTATATAATATTCTTTATACAAAGTCTGGAGGCACCCTTAATTACACTGATCTTTAGTACAGTCGCATACGCAAGTGAAATCTATGTTAGAAAAAATAAAAATTAAATAATACGCACTTTTTATTAGCTTTTTTTTTTCAAAATCCATAAGTATTTAGCTGGTATTGCAATCTAAATATATGTATTTGATGATACAAATTTGCATAAATCGGTCGTCCAACCTCTACGAGATAATGAAAAAAATCTTTTTAATCTATATTTCTAAAATAATAAATAGAATTATGTATCTTATAACAAATACTTGTGTCAGCGACTGTTCTACGTATTTAAAAGACATAAATAAGTTTGAATACAATGCAAATTACCATAGAAGTTATGCCGATGATGTTTTATAAAAAATATCTTTTCATGAACAAGAACATCAGAAACTTTATAACACACATGTACCTAAATAAATCTATATATATAAAAATGAAACCCGTTTTCCGTTGTCACGACATAAAATGAAAACGGCTTGACCGATTTGGCTGATTTTTTTTTGTAGTTTTCTAATACTCTGTACAAGGTTCTTACGGAAAAAAATATTAAGAAAATCTCTCAGAAAGATTGAAAAAAAAACCAAACAGTCCCCGGGCGAAGACGGGCCGGGCAGCTAGTCAATTAATATTTTATACTGTTAAAAATGTACATACATACAGTGCCAAAAATAATTAATTTCTATACATGTACAAAAAAATTTTTTTTTCCGATTTTATCATAAAAATTCGTTACTCTGCATCCTCAAGTCTCACTAGATTTGAGGAGCTGTTTTTTTAAGAATAAACTAGAAAGTACATTATGTTGTAACATTAGTTTCAGACTCATAAGCTAAGCTACATTTGCACTCAAGTATGATAAATCACTTATGGCAGAACTAAGCAAAAGTAACTTAGTTTGTCTTAGCTTATGAAATGAAATGAAATCGTTTATTTCAGAAATTAGACCTTCACAGGCACTTTTTCTTGTCATTTACAACTTGTTCAAATAAAGAAAATAAACTACCACCATTTCGGACACAAGCAAAATGGCCACCGGTAAAAGGAAAGGGCGAGAGAAAATCGGTTACGGCCTTAGTTAACAATCTATGCCTGCCATAATAATTAGGGAATTTTACAAAACAACCAAAAAATAAATACATAAGATCACTCGTTGTAACTTCTATGTGATTCGCATTGTTATAATATTACCTACGTTATCTTTGTGTTTGTTTAAGTAGATATCTAGTTATTGTATTGTAAATGCTTTATTGTAAATTAAAATTTCATGTGGACCATTATTCGATGTTTTTTTAGTAATAGTATATAATATAAACACACAAACAAATGAATTTTCTTTATAACTAATAAAATTTATTGTTATATAAATATTTCGCCGCACCGACCATCTGTATGTAAATAATGAAAATAGTAAAAAAAAAGAATTGTGTAGTCGGAAGTACCATAGTTATACCAAAATTATGAAAGTATTGTATACCGTATTAATTATACATATTAATATATAACTTGATTATTATAGAAGGGAAAATTGTAACGTACTATTATAATTAAATAGAAACATTGTGATTTCAATTTTCAAACTTCCAAAGTATGTAAAATAACATATTAAGATATTGTTGTCATGAATGTTATTTAAAAAGTAATTTTAAAATTTATACATGGAACTTAATGGAAAATATATTTATTTGTTGTATAAATCATTTGTTTTATTGGCAACCCTAAAAGCGAATGAGGATCTAAGTGCTCCGTGCATCCATACCGCAGTTACTTTTTGTACATCGAGGTTTCCAATTGTTAGTGGGCAACATTTGATAATAAAAAACAAAAAGAAACTAACAAAAATTTAAGAATGTTACCGTAATGTTACCGTGTTCCATTGTGTTGCTCCAGAAAAGGTAACTGAGGTGGATGCACGGTTATGGACGAACGGCACTTGTTTCAGCTTCGGGGACAGCCAGAATGATGTCGACTAGTGCTAAATGCTAGCTCTACACTCTCGCGAAGTTGATCGAAGTAAAGCGAAGAAAAGTTACGGCGAAGCAGGACGAAGAAACCCGGACACTTTTTCGCTTAACTTTGCGAGAATGTAGAGCTAGCATTAAAGAAATCAGTTGAAAATTATAGCGAGTACTGTGTGGAAGGAAGCGCTTTTTTGACGACCTCCGTGGTGTAATGATTACCATGCCAAACCGTCACCCAGGAGGTCCCGGGTTCGAATCCCGGTCGGGTCATGATGAAAAACGAACTTTTTCTGACTGGCTTCGGGTCTTGGATGTTTATCTATAAATGTTGTTATAAAATATAGTATCGTTGAGTTAGTATCCCATAACACAAGTTTCGAACTTACTTTGGGACTAGCTCAATCTGTGTGATTTGTCCCTATAAATTTATTATTTTATCTCTGGCAGTACCTGTATACCTCTCATAAAATAATTAACCATACAGTAATATGCGTCTGTTTAGATTTAATAAGCACAAAATTGTAGCAGCTTTAATAAAATAATTAATATTGTCGAATTTGTAAAACCCCATTTCCCAGATTGCGATGTAAAGACGCGCATATTGTGGTTTTAATTATAATTAAGTGTAACGCGACGTGGCGTAGTGTTCCCAAGTAATTTCTGTCGCAGAACGTAATTTCCCTTTTCTATCTCTGACATAGTTTAAGTTTAAACAGTGACGAAACTCCACAGTAGCATTGAAGCGAGCATACTTCCGTTCCACTATGTTTAGTACTAGCGCCCCGCCCCGGCTTCGGATTTTTTTAAGGATAACTAATTTTTTTGGAAATAAAGCTAGCTCTTGCACGCGGCTTCGCTCGCGGTTAATTTTATGATAAAGATCACGTATAGCGCGACTTGTGGCGCCATCTGTTGGCCGGCAATTGGAATTGCAGCGCCATCTATAGCAGAAAAAGTATTTTCTCATTGGAATGACATAATTTCACGGGATAAAAAGTAGCCTATGTTGGGCTCTGTGCCCCTGACAATATGTATACAAATTTTCATAATGATCGGATGATTAGTTAAGCCGTGAAGGAATAACAAACAAACAAACTCACTTTCTTATTTATAATATTAGTTAGGATGTCACTCGGGGATAGTGTAGCTTCCCGACAGAGAAATAATTTTTGAAATCGGTCTAATAGTTTTTGAGTTTATTCGTTACAAACACACACATACACAACAATACCATCTTTCCTCTTTATAATATTAGTGTAGAATAGCAGTGCTCCGTCCCATATTCGCATGGATTTTACTAAGGAACCCTAATATTTTTTTTAAATATAATAATAGCCTAAGACCCGAGGATAGATAGATAGAATATACTTTATTTGCAATACACATCCAACAGCACAAATAAATATTACATTAAAATCTTATATACTAGTGTAGGTATTAGCAACAAGGCGGCCTTATTGCTAAAAGCAATCTTTTAGCTTAGCTTACCAACGGTAAAAAAAAAATTTTAACCGATATGGTACTTTTTGAGTTCATCCGTTACAATTAGTTAACAATAGTAGAAAAATACCATTTTCCACTTTATTATTTTCTTTTATTCAAACGCGGCCGCGGCCTATCTATATATAATAATAATGTAGTGGGGTGGTGTCGGTGTCGTACAATAACAACTCCCGTGTTAGTGTGGACGGCTCTTTATTTGACTAAAACGGCGAGGCGTAATATACAATACATAATATATAACTTATTAACAATAATGGACTTTTGGTATGGTAAGGCGCTAGACCGTGTCCCACGGGCGTGGAATCGCGTTCCGAGTTTTCAAATAGATTTCCCCTCTAGTGGCTAGGTTTAGTCCCAATATATAGCCCGGAATCTAAACCCAGTACACTAGAGAGCAGTCTACTTGAAAACCCTAAGAAGATACCAAATCTTTTTTTTTTTTTTTTGGATGGACTAATCAGTTCGGGTGTACTGACACCCTTTACTGAGACACCGGACTGTAAGACACCAAATCAAAAATAGTTCGCACTTATTACTGCAGCCAAAAACGAAACCATAGCGCGATTCACGTTGGGTACAACGCCATCTGTTGATTCCTTTTGGTAGCATTTTGTGATGTTACAATAATAATAAATAAATATATAGGGACAATTCTTACAGATTAAGCTAGCCCCAAAGTAAGTTCGAAACTTGTGTTATGGGATACTAACTCAACGATATTATATTTTTATAACAAATACATATATAGATAAACATCCAAGACCCGAGGCCAATCAGAAAAAGTTCGTTTTTCATCATGACCCGACCGGGGATCGAACCCGGGACCTCCTGGGTGGCGGTCTGGCGTGGTAATCATTACGCCAAGGAGGTCGTGTATATGGTTCATAAATCACTCTTGGATAAAGTCGGAATATCGAGCACACAACCTATTTGGAATTACTCTACTATTCACGATTCTACTATGTTAATGGAGGTTCACCCACGATTATTAGGGACATTTGAGGAAAAGTATCGGGACAAGCCCACCACACATTCCCACCACTGTGTCTCCTGTGTAGCCAGGATCAACAACGGCGACCTCAGATAGACAATAAGCAATGAAGCTTATTGACGTCCCGGGGAATAAACTACAGCTGTCTTGGAACTCACAACGAATTTAATCAGAAAGAAGATAGTCGGAGTAGGAAGTATTGAAAGGACTTCCCTCCTTAACAACTACGTGAGAAACAGCAATTTGAAGCAAAAGGCATTATACCCTAGAGAGATGGCAAATCAAGTGAGGCTCGATTGCCGAGCACCACGGTCTATTGTTACGCTACTATTGGGACCTAATGCTATGAGCTGTTGTTTACTATTTTGATTCCAATAATATGTATTGCAAAACCTTCTAAATGCCTGATAATTCTCTCTGCTTGCTACGAGATCAGAATAATAAACTACGCCCGAAGTGACATGTAAAGAATCCAACATGATTACGCGTTCGTCATGCCAAAGATCACACTCCCACAGAACGTGATGAGCTGTTTGTTCTACTCTGGTATTCGCGGTAGAACATTCACCGAAAGGAGAAGGTACAACCTTGAAATAGAATAACTTGGCCTTAAAGTTTCCGTGTCCCGTTAGAAATTGAGCTACTTGATGGTCGACCTCTAGCCAGGTTTTCTTTAATCTGTCTCTCACCGAGGGAAAGAACAGATACAGATGGCGGCCTTTTACGGAAGTCTCCCACCTTTCCTGCCATTCCGATAGAAGATTCTGTAATACGTCATCTAACGGGTTGAATAGTCTATTTATTTTGTCACGATCACGTGTCTTAAGGAACGCGGGGGTCATTTCTTTTGATCTATAGTACATCGACGCGCGACGCTGTATCTCCAAATCGACGGGTATTACGCCAGCCAGCACAGGGAGTGCCTCCGTGCTGACAGTTCTGTAAGACTTACACAAAAATATCAAGGCAAGACGCTGACTTTGCAATAATTTTCTTCGCGCGGCCCCAATTGTTACACGATCCGCGAAAACCGCTGAACCATATGTTATACAACCCAGGTATGTCGCAGTATAAACCATTTTTAGCGTTCTAAAAGTTAAACCCCAGGTTGCGGCAGATACTCGAGTTAAGGCATAAAAATTCTTTTTGGCTTTTTCTCCTACTTGCTTCATATGTTCAATGAAATTAAAGTTTTTGTCTAAAAGTAAACCTAAGTAGCAGACTGTGATTTTATTTGAAACTGAAACTCCATTAAAGCGAAAGCGCGGAGGGACTTGTAAATTTCCCTTAAGCATAAGTTGATACGTTTTATGAGGTGCAAATTCTAGACGGTTACGATTTCCCCATTCGGAGATAATATCAAGACTCGTTTCAGCTAATTTTTCTAAAGATGCCCGCGAACTAGCATTTATTAATAAAAGACCGTCATCAGCATAACCCGTCAAGGAGCATCCATCCGGTAAGGGGAGGCTGAAAAAGTCGTCAAAGCCGAGATTCCACAGGTAGGGCCCCAATACTGAGCCTTGTGGGCAGCCTAAAGTGAGCACCTTTGACGCAGCATAGTGTCCGAGTTTTAATTTAGATATACCATTTTCAAAGTACGTCAGAATAAGAGAGTAAATATTACTATAACATCCTCTGGTCTTAAGTTTAAGTAATAACATTGGCCACCAAGCATTATCAAAAGCACCCGAGATATCTAAAAACACGCCTATCACATATTTACTTTCAGAATGCTCAACTGCTTTACGGACGGTAAGAGCTGCATCGACGGTAGATTTCCCGACGGTGAAACCAAACTGTTTTTCGTGAAATTTAGGGCCACCTGGTAGCAAACGCGGAACTATGAGACGCTCGAGAACCTTACCCAATGATGGTAGAAGGGTAATAGGACGATAGGATTTAGGATCGTCAGGCTGTTTATCACCGCCTTTAGGTATTAATCTAATGAAGCCTTGTCGCCAGACGGCAGGAAAATAACCTTCGTCAATGCAACGATTGTAAACCATTAAGATGGAATCAGCGGCTACTTTGCATGCTTCTTTAATCATCCTATTACTTATTTTATCGTCACCAGAAGCCTTATTAGTTGGCAAAGCCTTAACTACCGATAGAAACTCGTCTAGTGACGGAAGATCGGATTTTGGAGTTAGAGGGCATTGCGTGGCCGAATCTCGAACGTCACGATGATACTCGCTATCACTACTTATGTTATCGTCCGGTATCAAAACGTTTAATAAGGCATCAGCAGTCTCCTCCACACCAAGAGTATGCGTGTTATTGAGTTTGATATTAGTTACATAGGCTTGGTCAATGCGCCTATTTGCCTTAAACTCGTGATATAGTGGAGACCACGGACCCTCTTCATTTAGTTTATCTACAACGCGTCGTAAAAGGTTACCTTTGGATTTTTGAACAGCGGCCCGATAGTGAGATCTTGCAATACGTAATTCTGTTAAAGCCGTTTGATAAATTTCTCCCTCCATTTTTCGTTTCTTTAATTTAGCAGTCTTACGTCGAGCACCACGAAAAGCCCTACGCAACCGCGACAAGGAATCGTTCCACCAGTCGCAACGTCGTCGACTTTCCACCGCTTTACGGCCAAGTGTGACGTCAGCGCAATATGTGAAGGTGTCCGACAGAAGTTCCGCACTTTCCGCGACCGTCAACTGAGCGCGAATGAAATCCTTGACATGAGCAGAAAACATGGATCTAAAAAATTCCCAGTTTGCGTTTCTGGTTTTATATTGAAAGTTGATTTGTTGGAATGTGTGTAAATCATTTACAACCGGAGAGAACTCACAAACAATTAGACGGTGATCACTGCAAGAAGCATCTGGAAGTACGCGCCAATTAAGTATATGGACGTCTGCACTAGAAAGTGTGACGTCAATAGTAGACTCGCCCATCGGGCCACTAAAAGTAGGTGGTGCTTCAGGGGTGTTATGAATAATAAGGTTCATCTCTGCAATGAAATCCTCGACAGAAGTTCGTCTATCGACGTCTGTCGATCTAAGTTTGCCGTACCATAAAGGAGACGAAGCATTAACATCCGCTCCAACAATTACTTTGCATCCTACGAGCGCTTGCAACACGGTACGCAAATGGTGTATATGGGGACCGACAGGGTCGGAGTATTGAAAATAACAGCTCACAACAAAAACTTTAAAACGAGGAGACGTTACTTCGGCGACCGCACAGTGAGTGGACATCAGGTTTGTAATAGCGGTTACGGTTAAATCGCTCTTTGGCACATAGATACCGGCGCGTGCTTTATTATTGATCTGTACAAATTTACTATTTAAATGAGCCCGCTGGTATTGCTCTTGGACGAGAACGAGATCAAGCTTATAATCCGCAACAAGCTTATCTAACTCAGATGTCGCGATCCTATCGTTATGGAGATTTAATTGTGAAATTACAACTTTATCCATACGTGGTGTTTAAAATTAGGTATTCTAACTTAGCCGCGTACGTAGGGCAAATCTCAGACCCGGTCTGATGGTCGGCCGCTTTCTTTAGACGGCGGCACGTTGCGCATGTTGGCTTAAAGTCTTTTTCGGATTTTTTAGTACACTCGCGCGAGTCGTGTGTTCCGGCACAGTGTGAACAAGTAGGCTTGTCTTCAGTACAATATTTATGCACGTGGCCATATTGCTGGCATTTTAAGCAACGAACTACTTCAATATCGTCGATGAATCTACAAGTTGCAAAATCTATGAAAATTTTATCCTTGGTTGAAATTAAATGTTTCCGAAGTTCCGCGGATAACTCGATACCTATCCACTTTCTGCCATAAGCTGCTGAACGACGACGCACTATTTTGACTTCCTTCGTGAAGTCCGACGCACTAATGTTCATCTCATCTTTAATATTTTGATTATACAAAGCCGATAAAAATTTGGTGTCGTCCATATTGCCGGGAATGTCTTTTATAATGATACGCGGTCGGCGCCCTTTCGGTTTTTCTAGCTTTAGACCGGCCGATTTAATTCCTTGAACGGATTGCAATTTTTTTATTTGGGCTTCATTAGAGACGCGCAGTACTACTCCGGATTTGGTTGTTTTTTTAACACCGACAATTTGGAAGCCATCGTCGGACGGTTTGATGGCTTTCATAAGGCATAGGTGGACGTGTTTGCACCGGTTTCATCTGCTTAGGCAGTCGCAATTTTAGACGGTCGGCATAAGACGCATTATTATTATTGTTATTTACGCTTTGTACTGGCTCGGACGTCGTAATTGAGGATTTAACGGCTAAAAGATCGCGCTCAGCAATTGCCAGCTTTGTTTCGGCGGTAGAAGATTTTATTGCTAAAAGTGACACAATAGCCGTTACCTTCTGAGTCATATCCATTATTGCCGACTTGTTTGCGATATTAATTCGTGACGACTGTTCCTGCACGATTTCGTTAATGCGCGAAAGATACTCCGAAGCCTGCTGGACACATTCAACATAGTCGGAGGGCGCGCCCTGCGACACATTAGCGCTCAGTTCTACTGCCGTGTCGTCGCTAGTTGACCGTTGCAACCTTTTCTCACATGGTGATAAATTGGTTGGAGTTATATCTCCTAAAGTGCGCTTATTGTTTGCAGGTAACGGCGAATTTATAGGCGATAAAAACTGTCGCAATGGTTCGAAGGGATTTCCTCCACCGGGATCATGCGCATTTGACGACATATTACCCTAAATACATTACGCTTATAGTAAAAGAAACCTACGAACGTACCTTTGATGAGGTAAACAAACCTCTTTTATTATTTACGTACGAAGAAATCGGCGGCCGGCGCGCGGCGGCGTCCGCGCAGCGCAGCGCGGGTCAGCTGTTAAAAGTCACTATTTCACTACCCGCCCGTATTCGTAAACCGACACGAAATATTAATTGCTTTATTAAACGATATTTACGCACAAAACAATGATAAAAATTATTTATTCACTGCTAGAAAACGCAGACAAATGAAATGTAACCACTCACTGCACTAAAAATTCAATTAAATAAATTAAAATCGAAATTATAGCACGGAGCTCAATTCGAACCGACCTCACGTCACGGGGCGTGGGGAGGAAAAGTATCGTCAACACCCCACGTGGGATACCATTACCATACTTGGTGTAAAGTATTCCCATATACATACATATATTTGGCCATATTTATTTTGACAGGCCCGGAGGTCGAGTGGCTAGCAATGGTCACTTTATCCCAAGGGCCGCGGGTTCGAATCCTGCGCAAGGCAAACATTTGTGTGCATGAACATGTCTGTTTGCCTTTGTCTGGGTGTTTTCTATGTATAGTAAGTATTTGTTTACAAAAAAAAAGTATTTAAGTATATTTATCAGCAATTTAGGACCCATAGAACAAGCTTAGTTGCTTAGTTTGGGACTAGATGGCGTTGTGTGATTCGTCCAAGAATATTTATTTTATTTATTTATATTAAAAAGGCATTTTATTTATTTATATTAAAAAGGCAATTTTTCACTCTAACAGCCAGTTGAAAAAAATATTTTGAAAAATAATTTCAGAATAACAAGCTATCTCTTTTATTCTTGTTTAGTTCGACAGTGACAGCCATAATAAGTCATTAATTTTAAAATGTTTTCGTGCGACTTGATTAAAGTTTTGGTTTAAATGCCAAATTCACAGGATCCCAAAATCCCGATAAGTACCAGCCACCTACCTAACAAATATCGAACTGTCCAAGAATTTATATAAACGCTGTCAATTTCTCTGACAGATAGGCTAGACGATTACTTGGCATTTAAGTGGCCACTTTTGCGGTGCGGCCTGTGTGGCCACCGTTATTCCGTCTATATAAGTTTGTTTTCATGGAATTTACCTTGTAAACTAACTATATTGCCAAAATTTGGTCTCACAGTTTATAAAACAATTAAAAATCGATTGTCGTTATGCACTGAGTAATATGACGTATGAGTTTCGAACTTCGACTTGCTGCGCGACTCATCCGTTGGCGACTAGTATAGAGAGAAAAACCTCTAGATGAACGTTCAGGAATATTTATTTTTAAACACATTCTAAATCCAACCAGTTACTAACTAACAATGACGTCATCGTAAAACCCATCCAAGAACATGAAAAACGTTTTTGCAACGCCCGACACTTTCAATAGCTTAGTTATTTAGATTCGACAGAGCCATTACGCCTTTTGAATTTATAATGATTTTACACTAAATACCTATTACTTAATTTAGATTTATTAACTATTACTTAGTTTAGAATTTTATTCGTGCCTTGACAATACTGCTTTGTACCTCCTCGGCCTATAATTTTATAAAAGCCTCCTTTGGTCTTTTAAAAAGAAATTTAAAACAAAAAAATCGTTTTTATACAAATTCGACAAAAATAACAATAAATAATAAATCCAATGCTCATAGTAAACTAACAATAAAAATTAAAACTAAACTAACAATAAAAACTAAAACTAAGCATTAAAAAGACATGGTCCCTGTGGCAGTGCCCAAAATGCTAGCAGCGTTAGCTGGCTGAACGGCGATAGATATCCGTTGAGCGAAGTAACTGCCAGCCTTTGGGTCACCAGTGGTTTGTCGCAGCCTTTTTGCGATGTCCCTAAAAAAGGACAACGCACTGGAACCCCAGGGGCCTAATGTTTCTACACCAAAAGCCACGAAATCGTAGGAGCCAGTCAGCTGCTGATATTTTGTGGCTTTTAGTTTCTCGCCGCCGCTCCCGTAATCCTACTCGTACCGTGAAGATGTGATGGGGCAAGTGTGTCAACGCATGTCGCGTCCCACACTAACGCCCGTCCCATTACTCCACGGTACGAACGAGGGACATTCCGTCTGGCCTCTTACCATGCCGTTCGGCTCAAGAATGGCAGGCACGTTGACAGTGACGAGAGACCGACGAATTATGTTGTTGATAGAAGCGTGACGCGACAGGCGGCCGGCGCTTCTGGTACAAGAAAGCCCGTGGTGTCTCAATGCGTTCACCATTGTGCCACAAGGACATCTATGTGGAATACAAACCTGGGCACCAAGACGAAGACCTATCGCGACTCGGAGGGTCTCGGGGTCAAGGAGGGTGTGCCAATGTGGGCATTGGCACATGGGTAGTCATGCAACCAGTGACCGGCCTCCTTCCTTGACACAGCTCTGAGTCGTGCTTGGTCGGCGTCAGTGCTGTTACTCAAAAGTAACAAATTTTTAATTTCTTCACAACAAATCTTATCCCAGCTCCGTTGTGAATTTGGGTTTTCCGGTAAGTTTTTGGTTGGGTAGGCCATTTTCCAGGCGTCACTGGCCTCTACTAAGCACGCATCAATATTTTGTTTACACGCTCATAGTAATATTTTAATCAAATGAAAGAGACCCAGGAAAGTTTCATGTTTACTAAATATTGCCTGAAAGGATTTACACGATTTTGCATTTATCAATAGTATTCACATTGTTCATACGAGAGTGAATTTTTTTAAAAGAAAATTGGAATAGTGTGAGGCCTTTGCCCTACTGTGGGACACAAATGGTTGGTAAATCAAAAAAGAAATGTTTTTTGGTAAACAACATTTTTTTATAGAATTTGTCGCGTTTCGTGCGTGGACTACGTAGTACGTACTGTCGACGCACGAAACTCGATCTATTTTAAAAAAAACATATTGTTCCTAACCTAACCTACCTTTATCGTATTGTACCAAATAATTTTCATAACGTTTAGAATTATTAGCATTAAAAAAAACTACATAGTAGCTTAAGTAGTTGACTGTTCATAGAACGACTCTTTTTATTCATTCTGCATCTCAATTTCGATTCAAAATTGGTCCAAGAAATATGAGTAAGTAAACCCATCTGTGCATTTGAAAAATAAATATGTAGGTGCTACAATCAATCTTGAAGCAGGATTTGCGCGTCGACGGAGCATTTACTCTTCGTATTTTTATTTGTCGAGAAATATATTTTTCACAACTTTCAGAATATCGTTGCCATTTGTCTTGTCTTTGTCTGTTACTTTTTTAATAAATGTATACCTCTAATTTGTTTTAATACCTAATAATACCTATCTATAATAATGAAGCGATAAAGTACTTTGGCCGCAGTTATATAATATACTAGCTTTTTTGCCCGCGACTTCGTCAGCGTGAAGTTCCGGACCCGTTCCCGCGGGAACCACATTGAATTTCGGGAAAAGCTATAGCCTATGTCACTCCCGATAATGTAGCTTTCTACTGGTGAAAGAATTTTTGAAATCGGTCCAGTAGTTTTGGAGCCTATTCAATGCAAACAAACAAAGAAACAAACAATCAAAATCTTTCCTCTTTATAATATTAGTATAGATAACTGAGGCCAAAGTACTATACTTATATCTGGAACCTAAAAGTCAGATTTAAAAAAATATTAAGTTTTTTTTATACCACTAAGATGGCAAACAAGCATACGACCCGCTGATTGTAAGCAGTCACCGTAGCTTATGGACGCTTGCATGGGGGTATCACTCGCGCATTGTCGACCCTTTAAAAAGTGAAGACTCACCGTAGGAACACAACATGGCCGAGACCGAGAGCTACGATCTTCTGTATGGTAGAGGTCCTTCCCCAGGCGAGCTGCTCCGATTTGAGCGGATTATCCGTTATGCCAAACCCCTCTTTAAAGTGTGTATATGTAGGTATAATTTAGAAAAAGCTTTTTATTTTTACAATAAGAAATTGAGTCGCAACTATCTGAATTGTGATACTCGTCTCACGTGAATTGGATACAGTAAGCTGAGAACAAAGCTCTGTAGAATTCATTTTAATGCCTTTGTTGAACAACCTTTTGTCACTGTTAAAGAGAGATGCTTATTCTATTTTAGTTTTTGTACTCCACGTCTTCACATCGTATGAGCACAATCCTCCATATTGTCTCGGAGTAGTAGAGCATTTATGAAATAGGTTAGCTCAACCGGGACAGTGTAACCCTCTTACAGAATATCGGTGTGAAGTAGTAATAAATTTGATTTCCTTTCCATACGTTTTCTACTTATTCTTCTTTCCTCTTCTTTTCTTTTGGTTCCTCTTCCTTTCTCTCTCTAACTTTCTACTGTACTGATGATTTTTGCGGAGTCTCTCAAGGCGTCAAGAAATGTAAATTTAACGATGGAGAAGAAGTAGACGTAAAAACTTGTGAAATAAAATACAGAATTTTTGACCTCGGTATGGAAGTCTGAACATTAAAACAATACCTTCGGACACCAGATAACAAACGAGCCATGCGGGCCCGTGCTTAAATACCGCCACCTCCACCCATAAATCTAGTGGCATTTGTTTTTTTTTTTGTTGATAAAAAGTTTGCTTTCCTAATGACGTCTACCGCTACGTTCGAGATCGTTCGGCAAAAAAATTGATAAAATTATGTGAAAATTAACTTTAAATTTCCATTTCGATTTGAAACAAAACTGTAACATTTTATTTTATTCTCTCCTATTTTTATTTTTTTCTTTCATTCGACTGAATGGCTTCCATTTGCATTATTTCCACAAGAATCATAATTTTCACAAGATTAAGAAATTAAACATTTGATTAATATATTTTCAGACAAACCAAGGATTAAGTAAACTTGTTTGTGTGTAAATGTAGTGCGAAAATGATCAAACCAGATTTAACCTTTGTTTTACTTCTTTTAATAATAGCACTTTTAAGGGTTCCGTAGTGAACTGACAAGGAACAGTTTCCGCCCGCCACTTATACTTTTATGACGCCATAGTCCGTCCATCCGCGATCTAGCGCGAAAAGTCTTAATAAGTACGAGAAACCGGTAATTTACAAGCAAACAAAGCATAGTAAATACAGAACACACTGTTCTTGGATTCGGAATTGCCCTGTCTGTCTTTTTTCTCTCTCAAATTTAAGAGCCGCGTTCTTGTCGGTGTCCACTTCCTTCCACTTCCACTGTCCACTAGCTTCCAGTGACGGCTACTTCACACCTCTAAGACACTCACACTTGCCTTTTACTTCACTAGATCCATGTAACACTTGATCCATGTATGCTCTTATCGTCCTTTTTTATTAATATGTTCAAAAGATTGTATTCATTGACCCAAATATTATACAAAACATTGAGTTAACCAACAGATATTTTTTTATTATATTTATTTATTTATTTATTTTTTATTTTATTTATTTATTTACTTGAATCATCAACATCACATATATGTATTATCTTAATATTAAACATCTTGTATTATTATTAATTGACTCTTATATATATGACAATTATAGATGATCACACATTATTGTTATGATGCATAGTTAATGCATATCGTTAATTTAATTTATATTTTGCTCTAACCGATTACGTGATATTAATACCATTATTACAAAGCAACAATTATTATCATCAATACATTGAAATTAAACATTGAAAATTATAGTTCCAGCATTTTATTTCTAAGTGAACGCTCTGAATCATGAAACACATCAAGATGCGGGAGTTTCCCGCATGCCTCGTTATAAGTGCGACACATTCTCGCTATAGGCGAATTCACTCCGACGTTGGTTCGGCTGAACGATACATGCAGCAATTTTGATAGCGGGTACCTAGGATAATTATGGGGCACAGAAAGTGAAACTTGAGCCAATAGATCTGCGCAATCCACCCTACCATTTAAAAGTTTATGCAAGAAAAGTATGTCAGATTTACTGCGTCGCTTCTGTAAAGATATCAGTTTAAAGTGTGCTAGTCTTTGTTCATAAGGACACCTGTAAGATATTCCTGGTTCATAAAATGCTAAATGTCTTGTGAATGCACGTTGAATAGATTCAATACGTTGAGATGATACACTGTAAAAAGGATTCCAAGCTATGCTTGCGTATTCGAGGTGACTTCTAACTAACAAGTTATATAAGGTTACCTTTGTTTTGGTTAATCGGAAGTTCCTGACATTACGTTTCAGAAAACCCAGCATTCGCGCAGATTTCCTAACCACAGAATCGACGTGATTATTGAAGCTAAGCTTAGCATCCAATATAACACCCAAGTCCCGAATCTCGCTCACCTCTCGTATTGATATATTGTTTACTGTATATGTGAAATCCACGGGCAATCTCTTTCTACCAAACTTTATGTGATAACATTTTCCGATGTTTAACATCATGTGATTTTCATTACACCATTCCCAGATTCTCCTTAGGTCAGCGTTTATAAGTGCACAATTACTAGGAGAAGCTGTCATATATATTTTTAGGTCATCTGCAAATAGTGCAACCTTGCAATGATGTATCACAGAAGATATATCGTTGATAAAGATTGAGAAGAGAATTGGTCCCAGAATGGAGCCTTGAGGGATTCCTGACGTAGCATAGTACGTATGGGACTTATACCCACAAGTCACAACAATCTGTGATCTATAGGCCAAGTAAGACTTGAACCAGTTTAGTAAACTTCCACATATACCACATGCTTCCAATTTCCTCAAGAGTATCAAATGATCAACCTTATCGAATGCACTCCTGAAGTCTGTATATACCGCATGTACTTCATATCCCATGTCTATTTCTTTGCTGATATCAGAGACAAAGGTGGCCAGATTAGTTTGTACCGACCTACCAGTCACAAAGCCGTGCTGGTGACGCGAGATAGAACCACGTACATGTCGTGAAATTACAGGTGCAACAAGGGACTCAAATAACTTAGAGAAGCAAGATAACAGTGCTATTGGGCGATAGTTTTCGACACTGCTGACATCACCTTTCTTGTAAACTGGAACTATTCTAGCCTTCTTCCACTCGTCGGGGAACTCCCCGTCCTTTAAAGATTGCCGAAATATTAATAGTAATGGCAAGGTCAGTGCACGCGCGCAACGCTTGACTAGGACTGGAGGAATACCATCAGGACCAATCGATTTGTGTATATTAATTTTATTAATTTGTTTAAGAATATCTTTCTCGGAAATATTTACATGGTTAATTATGGAGTCGCTATCAAATATATTGTTGTTGTTTTTTTTATTTGAACTCGAAGAATAAACAGATGCAAAGTGGGTAGCAAAAAGATTAGCGATGTCGGGTCCGGTATTTGCACTCGAATTTTCACTATGCATTCTGCTAGGCATTGTAGATTCATTTCGTCTTTTGTCTTTAATGTATCGCCAAAAAACCCGCGGATTGCTACCGATATCCTTTTCTATAGCGTGCTTGTAATTATTTAAACATTCATTGATAAGTTTATGACAGCGTTCACGGCTTATTTTAAATTCTATTTCGTCACGCGGGTTACCATACCGTTTAAACTTTTGATGAAGTCTACGTTTCTCTTTAAGCATTTTAATTAGTCCATTAGAGAACCACGATGGGTAAGTAGATTTTTTCACTCTACGTTTTGGAACATATTTCGAGATAATATTATTTAGTTCATCATAAAATGCTGCAACCATTTCATTAATATTCTTACATAAAAATTTATCGTGCCATGCAACATTATTTAGGTCGTGTTGAATACCAAAAAAATCCGCTTTAAAGTAGTTATAGTTGACATTAATATTTTGCTTAAGATAACTTATGTTTATAAAACTCATTGTTAAAACAATAGTAGGGTGATAGGGATCTAATTTTGATAAATTATCATTTGGACTAGTTACATTTACTGAATTTAAATTACAGAATACTAGGTCTAATATTTTCCCATCACTATTGTGAACAGTGTTAAATTGATTAAGATTATTTAATGACATAAAATCAATCAATTCATGGCCCAGAGCATTATGATAGTTTGAAGGAACAACGCCCGGTGAATCATTGTGAGGGGACCACACTATAGAACTCATGTTAAAATCTCCTAAGATAACTACGTCATCTACACTTTCCATTACGAGATTACAACTATTGACAAATTTTTTCATAGTTTCCAATTTGGTTGCAGGAGGTAAATAAACTGCACATATCGCAATTTTTTTAATGGTATTATTTGTTTTAAATTCTATTGTAACCCACAGATCCTCACATTCACTTTCCCAATGTAGCATACGATTAGATATTATACTGTCATTAACCGCTATCATAATCCCTCCTCCATCCAATTTCGAACTAGTGTAAGTATTACGGTCACGACGGTATACAACATATCGAGAATCAATAAACTCTCTGTCATAGATATTCTCATTTAACCAAGTCTCTGTGAAAACTATAATACTGTAATTATTTTGTAAAATATTATTATAAACATCAGCAGTTTTTGTTCTTATGCCTCTTACGTTTTGATAATAAACATCTAATGAATCGAATTTTAAGTTATTAATCAGAGTATTATCCCAAAAAACAAACGTAAAAGGAAAGTTTAACTCATTAACTTCAGACTATCAGTGTTACGGATGTGTATTGCCGAACTCTTGTCGTCCTTCCTCACGTAAATCCTACCATCACGTATCCACACGAATCTGTAACTCAGTTCCTTAGCCTTCTTACGTGCGGCAGCGTGTAAAATCTTATTAGATGGGGTTAAGTGTTCTGATACGAAGACAGGAGCAGATCTTCCCGCTAAACCCAATATGCCAGAGTTGAGTTTGTCCGAATGCTTTTTGTTTTTATTAAATTTTGTTACGGCTGCAAGAAGCTCGTCGCGCTGGCGGACATTTCGTAGTTTGACAATTATAGCACGAGGTTTATCATTGTCTTTATTAAATTTTGCTATACGAGTAGTATGCTGGATATCATTATCAGTTAGTGAGCAACCCACTGTTTTAGCCAGATTAACCAACGTTTCAGGCAAATTCTCGGATTTGTTTTCTGGAATCCCATTAATTTCAATGTTGCATTCACGCAAAAATTGTTCGGTATGGCACAGCCTGTTACTGAGGTCTTTAGTGGTTGCTTGTAATGCTTGATTATCCAGTTGTAGCTTCCTGATTACTTGATCTTTTTCTTCCAATAAATTTTTAAGATCTTCATAATTTTGATTCAAAAAATTCATAGATTCCTGGTAACTTATCATCTCCTTTTTTATATCCTTCAATTCTTCCGTAACTTGTTGTTTAATAGCCAGGCCTATTTCTTGTCTCAAAATGTCTCGAAGCTTTCCCTCAGTAATATAATTCTCCGATTCGGGAAGCGATATCTCACTATTCGAACGACTCACTGCGCCCACTGCCTTAGCCATACTTTGACCAGCCACCGGAGCGTTTTGATGACTATGTGCAATCGGCTTTTGTTGGACAAGAGATGTTGAAGAAGCATGGCGTGGGCGTACATTTATATTATTTTGGCCCTTCTCATCAGAGTCTGTTTTCCCGCAGATAATATTCGACAACGATGTGCTAATATTGTCCTTCGGCGATTTTTTGTAACATTTAATGCATTTCCAGGCATTTTTATGTCGCGGTTCCATAATTCTATATCTGTTGAAGGACACGTTTGCGCATTCAATGTCATATTTCAGTGTACACTCACAGCATGTGAGGTATTGTTTTGCTGGCAAGTCATTACAGCAGCCCGCACATTTATGTGTTGAAAGCAAAGGCATCGTAATAATAACAAAATGTCTATAATAATCACTGAACTATCGCACTGCACTAGCACACAGCCACCGTCATTCCGTCTCGTACTTCGTGGCCGAAGGGTAATAAGCGCCGTGAAATACGCGGTACTTACGCGTTCTCCACAAACTCACAGTTCAACTCAATAGGTTATTACTCGAATGTTTATTTATTGTTAATTTAGACTGTTTATTTTTTATTTTTAGTTATTATTTTTGTGATTAACTTATTATCTACTCAATAACACACACTTTAATCAAAATTCTATGTAAATGAAGTTTAAACTAATTTA
Source organism: Endotricha flammealis (assembly GCA_905163395.2). Classification (NCBI taxonomy): domain Eukaryota; kingdom Metazoa; phylum Arthropoda; class Insecta; order Lepidoptera; family Pyralidae; genus Endotricha; species Endotricha flammealis. Next base: position 4,091,020 of record LR990870.1, on the reverse strand, counting down.
TTATATTTTATTTAAGAGCAGATGTAATAACATGCACTACACTGGTTGCGTTTTTTGACTTTTTTATATTGGTGTAGATAAAAGATACAAAGGAAAGGGACCTTATAAAGACGGCAAATGGCACTTGGGGGCACGTATCTCGTTTTAGGTCATGACAGGTCATGATTACCCTTAAGGCGGTAATTTTTTGCAGCCCTTTCCTCTCAGTGACGACGATTGAAAGAATAAAATAAATATTGTAAGTTTTTTTTTTAAACATTTAAGATCAAAATAAATATTACGTTTTCAAACTGTGTTACGTCGCCGGGGAGGCCGGTCGACGTAAGCAAGATAGGGTAAAGAGTAGAGAGTGAGAAGAAAAACAAGAGACACAGAATACTAGGTTTATTCGTAGACTCAGGGTGTGGGCTATGAGAATTCACTTGCAATTCCTTGGGGGACACTTAGCTATGGGCTTCTTCGGGTGTTCCGACGACGGGCGTAGAGATCGGGAAGGGTAGATCCTCCCGGGAAGGCTGGCTCAGCAGTCAGCGGCAGGGCGCGGTAGGGGCGCACGACTGCCTCTCACGCAGCGTAGAGTTGCGCAGCAAGTAGACTCCCGAAGGTGCCACGTAGAAGTGATGCAGGGGAAGAGTAGACTCTCCCGTAGGTGCCACGTAGGAATGGTGCAGAGGAAGAGTAGGTTCTCCCGTAGGTGTGTGGAGACTAGGTTGTATCCCTAGGGTAGTTGTCCTGGAATTTGAGAGACAGGGCGGTGTTAGGTCCCGCCTTCCAGGAACCCTGTGAGCCGTCGCCGACAATCTTCTCGCTGGCTGGACGAGCTAAGGTCCAGTCTATAATTGTCTTAGGCGGCCACACAGAATTACAATGAAGGTAGGCTCGATCACGTATGTCGGAGGGACAAACGCGATCTCACAAAATAAGCAATACTTGTTATTTTAAATTAGACTATGAAAGATACACTAGCAAGATAGAATTTACACAAAGACAGATTAAAACAAAAGAGAATCCTATTAGAAGTTATTCAGTGCAAACTCACCCAATCGGACAGCGAAATTACACTCACACGTATAAATTCTCGGTACTCACTACTTAATGTAATTCACGACACAGCAACAACAGAATGTGACGAGCAGTTCGGGCCACACCAATTTATAGACTACGTTCTTTCTCGAAACTTCCTAGCGGCAGACTACGACCGTTGACCGCGGGAGCCAATCAATACTGATTTAATCAAATATTGTAACGCCCCCTCCGCACAATCGCCAAATATGGACCTCGAGCGATGCACCGGCATGTCGAGGCATTGATTAGCCATAATGATCTTAATGCCTCAAGAAATACGGTCGAGAATTCTATGCAGTCACTCCCGAAATCCGTTAGCGTTTATTTATTAATTTTTTATAAGTTTTTAGTATTCTAATATAATTGATATAATTGATATATTACGTGTGAATCTAGTTCACAACGTAACAACTGGTGGTTTCTAAATGTCGAGGGCGTCGTCGTGCGTGGGGTTTTCATACAAATTGTAAAGTTACGTTTTGATATTCATACTAATATTATAAATTTTAATGTGTAAGTGTGTTTGTTTGATTGTTTGTTTGTCCTCCCTTCACGTCGAAAGTAATGAACGGATTGATATGTTTTTTTTATTGGGGATAGTTTAAAGTCTGTAGAGCTAGGCACATAGGCTACTTATTTCCCACGGGATAAAGAGATTGCCCTGGAAAAAATTATTGAAATTGAGATTTTTAAAAATCATATTATATCGTCACTGTAAAGTTGTAAAAACTGTTAGATTGAAAACTGTCGAAATATTGTAAACATACTGCTTAAAATTTAACCCAGTTTTTTTTTATATAATAATATGATCTATTGAAGCTCTTGAAATGGTGTCAATCAGTCAATTTCAAAAGAGTCCTTCCGCGATTGACACCATGGTTGCAATCCTTCGTGGTGTCAGTCGCTGAATTACCCTAAATATATACTTACCATACAAACATCAAACGTAAATAGAAAATTTATAAGAAACTTTATTAAAACGTAGAACATATTCCAGTAACATAATGTTTATCCATCTTTGTGAGTGCATTTACGTTACTGCACTACAAAATGCACTCTAGCACAGCAATTTCCTTTGAATTTAGACTAACATGTTTATGTAGGATTACTAAGAACCATTTCATGGAAACTGTTTTCTGTCACTATTCTACTGGATATGAGGCGAAAATTTGAAAATAGTTTTAAAAGATATCACAGAATATCGACGTGAAGCAGCAATGCGTTTCATTCGGTGAGTGAGAGATCCGGAAGCCCAACTCCTTCCCTATCCCCTCTTTCCCCCTCCTTCTTTCCCTTCCCTTCCTCCTTCCTTTCCTACAACTTCCTTGGTGGACTACGCATTAGTAGCGCCCCTGGTGTTACTGATTGTCCATAGGCGACTGTGACCGCTTTCCATCAGGTGGCCTGCTTGTTTGTCTACTGTATGACATTTCTTTTTCTTTTTTTTTTTCTTTTTCAAAAAAAAATCGCAAGTATCCGTCCAAAAATTCTCGAGGTTATACGTGTACACACACAGAGGCAACTTAATTTAAATAATAAGTTATAGCTCTTCTAAACGATGGTCCTTCGCGCGCTATTGTATGATGGGCTATTAATGGGCCATGGCATGTGTAGAGAAAACAATAATGGAGCTTGGTGACTTAGGCACGCACAGGCCGCAGTAGATGACGTGCGATGACTTGACGATGGCGTGGAATGGGCATCCTGGCATGTGATGGCAATGCGATGGGCCATCATGTAGAGGGGCCATGAAGATTTCGCAACTTCGTTTGCGTGTATCCCGTTTTCCCGTGGGAATTACGGAAAATCCTTGTATGTATTAAAACCTTCCTCCCTAAAAACCTCATCAAAATCCAATGCATAGTTTTAAAGATCTAATCATATATAGGGACAAACAGCGGGAAGCGACTATGTTTTATACTATGTAGTTTAAAGTAACCCATTATTCTTATAGACAAACTCATAAAAATCAACCAGTATCCCTATCGCGGTGTCAGGAGCTAGTTTAAACGGTCCCGTATGTCTCCCGCTCGACTCGTCCTAAACAAACAAAATGTGGGTTAAAATCATAGTGGCCCGATAAGCAAAATAAATGAGTTAATTTATTTTTTTATTACATTGACACGATACAATGCAACTCTACTATGACCTCTTTGAATTTGATAATGCCATCTAGACTAGAAAGGCGTTCTGAACGCCTGATCTGAATGTATGAATGAATTCACTTTACTTCACTTCGGTCAACTCTGCGTGAGTGTAGACTGTAGAGCTAACGAGCTAATATAACAAAATATCATTAAAAGTTAAATAGCAGAATCTTACTAGAATTCAACTTTTGTTTTTTATCAACCATTTGTGTCCTACTGCAGGGCAAAGGCGTCCCTCCCCCCAACTTCTCCAATTTTCTCTCAATAGGGCCTTTTCCAATCCTCCATATAAGTGTCGAGCTCATCCCGCCATCGCCTTTTTTTTTAGTAAATATTTAATGTTAAGTAAACATGTATAATGACCAAAGAAAGTGTTTGTAAAGGCCTAGTCTCAATTTTTTTTACACTTACAAATCTTTTTGCATTTATGAATGAAAACGACAAAATATGGACAAGTCTGATTTTCAGCCAGTATTGTTTCAATCAGCCTATCAGCTCCTGCCAGATTACACTCTGTATAAAAAAATCGTAATACATAAAACCTAAAACAGCCAGTATCTTTTATTCGACATGGCTTTTAAATTTAGAATTTTATGTACACCGCAAGTCGTGGCAGAGTTGCCAGTGATAAAATTCTCCACAGAGGGGATTACACGGGGTGTAATCTGGTTATTATGACGTCATCGTCGCCTCTGCTACACTTTATTAAGAAAACTGCCCGCTCGTTACGATGAAGTCGCGGTGTAAGAACATCATTTTATGTCTCAATTAAACTTAATATTTCGTGTAAAATTCAAATGAAAATAATACTAAAACGGCTGGTGTTCAAAATTGATTGTCATACTCACGGCCGTTTCCGAAACGCATTTTGATTTTAATTACATTTAGTGTCAAGCTATCTCTTTTTTTCTCCTTTAGTTTGACAGTGACAACTATAAATTAATATGTCATTAACTTTAAAAAAGCGTTTCAGAAGCTGGCTGGCTGTCTGATACCAACAAACAGGGTAAAATCAAAAAACATTAATTTCCTGTCAATATCAAAGTGACTGCCGTAATTTAATGAGTCATTAACTTAAACATATTTTTGTGCAACACCGTTACACATTTTGTTCTGTTTATTGAATTCCCCCAATTGTTTGCAACAATCATTCGAAATCACAGGTCGTTTATATTGAAATTCGACTATTCTAATGTAATGAAATAGTGCAATGGGATTCATTCCGTTTAACGAAGCATTGGATTGGTCCAACTGCCAACTATATTGTTCGATTTATACTAGTCGCCAACACGGCCGACTCGCGCAGACGTAAAACGAAGTTCGAAACTCATACTCAATTGGTTTTCAATTGTTTTGTAAGCTGTGAGCCCAAATTTTGGCGCGTACAACATCTTGTTGCATTTGATATGGTTATAAATATTGATTTTTTCAAAATTTTTGGTCTATTTTGCAACTTTTTTTTATTAACATATTTATTTTTCTATTATTTTTATTTTTTATTTCAAAGGAACAGTAGTCACATTATCGAATGGAGCCTTCTATGAAACTTTAAAGCAGGTATTTAAAGTATTTTAAATTTAAAAGATTTTATTAAGCTAGAAATTTTAGTACAATCTTATCGTAAACAGGAACGGAAAAGTTTTAAGTATTTTCTGTGAAAACGGTCCAACATACTTTGTTAGGAATTTATGTTATTATTTATTTATTCTAGCTTCGAGATAACTGTTCTTATAAAATAAAACTGGGATGGTACTAACTACTAAGTAAATTGGATTTACGAAGTAGCCGGATCGACTTTGTGCAGTACAATTAATTTAGGATTTTTTCTTCCCGAGTTTAAATATTATTAAATCTTCGTCTTCTGTGTCGCTACACTCTTGTCTTGACAGACTGGTCGTACTTGTCGTTTGTGGGTTGGCTTGGCAGTACGCTTCACTATTCCCTTTCGTCGCAGAATGTCCCTTTCGCAAAATGTCCCCTAGTCGCAAAAAGTTCTTTTCGCAATATGTCCCTGCAATGTCCCTATAAACTGCAACTTTTCTGGTCCTCTCATAGACTGGGCAGCTTTTCTTTGGACGGTCCCAGTCCAGCGCTTTTATAATTAGTGACGTTTTTATCGAGTTTTAAATTTTGAACATTGCCTGCATTCAAATTTAAACTTTGTGAAATAGGTCAATGTAAAAAAAAACTTGCAGCCAGTTGCAGATAAATATTATGTAAATACATTAAACACATAACCACTAGTCTGTACTCTACAATCTGTAGTGCTTACTTAAACCACATAAACTACAGAGACGGACTGAGTCTGTCTCTGACCCAGAGATTACTATGCTGACCCGGACTCTGGGGGTCAATCCGAAAATGTCGCATCCCTTACAATACAGTATTACCATAGTATTACTTAGTAGCCCGCATTTACATTTCTCGTGGAACACACGTAAGTATTGCAATATAGCTTACAAGTTACACATCAAATAAATTCCTGCAATTTATTCTTGCAATTACTGACGCGACTTTATGGCAGAGGTGTTTAAGTATACATGAAAACTAGGCTAGGCCGCGACTATTGGCTTAGCGACAAGCTAGGGCGGCGCGCGGCGGCGGCGTGAGGTCTACAAGCTCGCTACAAGCCTATCGGAGGCGACTGTCTTTCAGATTGTACGGGTTCCTCTTTCGTAAAACGCTCTCGCTGCCGGTGAGGCTGGCACCTCGTAGCATCATTCAACGTTTTATTACATTTGTTTTTATCGCCCGCCGCTCTACGCCTGCTCTACGCTGCCGCTCACAACAGAATGTTCGTTGCCTGACCGTTATGTATATTACTATCGTGAAAATAATGACTATCAATGTAGTTTATAGTGGGTGATGCGAATAAAGAAATTATACAATATATGTAAGATCCAACCAGCTCGGTATGCTGAGAACACACTGAATCGATCAGAAGCAAATACGTTTATACATGCAATTAAATTACTTGCACGAGACATCGCGAGAGCTGTCGTTCAATTTATCGAGTGAATATTTCACGTCGATGTTCTGTAAAGACTGCTTCGATCGAGTCAGTCCATTTACAAGCCACTATCAGTTCATAGTAATAGACTCTACGATTCAAATAAATCTTATGCAACCTACAAAGAGACTTTAATTTCTATACTGGGTGAAACAAAACGATCGACATAGCCGAAATTTCTAAAGAGGTCTATACATCTACTTTATGCCGGTGAAAGAATTTTTTTCATTATAATTTGTTTATGTTAATTGTAAATGAATAAATAATTTTCGCCATTTTTTTCTAAGTCTTAAAGGTTCGGAGTCATTTAATAACAAGTATTTGTTGTGGTTTTTTTAGAGAAAAGTCACACAGATTATGCTAGTCCCAAAGTAAGTTCGTAACTTGTGTTATGGGATACTACCTCAACGATACTATATTTTAGAATGAATATAGATAAACAGCCAAAACCCAGGCCCGTCAGAAAAAGTTCGTTTTTCATCATGACCCGACCGGTATTCGAACCCGGGACCTCCTTGGTGGCGGTCTGGCATGGTAACCATTACGCCACAGAGGTCGTCAAATGTACGTTTAGTATCATCTAGCTATATTCTAATCTGTCGTAGTACCCGCGTCGAGGTTCCATTTTCGCGAGACTTCGGAACAAACTTGCGAATCCCACGGAGTTGACGGAGAAAATTCAATTTATACCTGAAAACTGACTTAAATGGGAACGTAATAACGAGACAAAAATAAAATTCCTTTTCAGCCATTGCGACTGTCGAAACATTTTTTGTATACATTTACAGAAATGTATTTATTATATTTTTGTGAATAGTATATTTTGTGCTTCATTCATTAGTTACAATAGATTCCATTACTAAGTTTCTCATAGATATTTTCAAATATTATATTTATCAACGATTTTCGTTGTGGTAGAGTTTTTACGAAATAGACAACAGATGAAAGAAGTAATCAGGGGTGGATAACAGAAAGATTTTTATGCCAATAAGTTATGAAACTTTGTAATTACATGGCAGTAGGTAGTATTGATAAATAAAAAATCCAGTAAATCTTTTCATGCAGTACCTATTCAGAAAACTTGAATCACATCTACTATACTGACTATCTTAATTTTCATTTGTAAACCGTACAAAGGAAACGAAATATTTCATGATTTTTTTTCCATATAAAAATTGTTAAACGTCAAAAAGATCCTCAATTTTCGTAGAATTAAAAGGCCACAAAAACCGTCAGTTATTAAGAAAAGCCTTTACTAAATGCCTAATTATGTGCCTTTCTATAGTCAAGTTATTGTATATCACAAATTCCTTGAACGTTGTCGGCTTATTTCAATTAAATTATAAAAGGAGCCTTGGAGACGATCAAAGGCGTCTCGTGTGGGCGGCTTCGAGATGGGATTATAAAAATGATAAGCGGATTCGCCATCAGTAATAGCAAATATATTTATGACATGATGGAAAATAACTTACTTTGAAAATACGATCGAAAAATAACATTGAAATGATCACTATGTTACTATAAACAGGGAAATAACACGAAATAGTTCCAATTCCTTGAAAGTGGTCAAACTAGAGATCATTTGCCACAAATTAGCCCCCATCAATCATCGTCGGTCGGGTCATGATGAAAAACGAACTTTTTCTGATTGGCCTCGGGTCTTGGATGTTTATCTATATTATGTATTTGTTATAAAAATATAATATCGTTGAGTTAGTATCCCATAACACAAGTTTCGAACTTACTTTGGGGCTAGCTCAATCTGTATGAATTGTCCCTATTTATTTATTTATTTATTTATTTATCAATAGGAGCGAAATCGAAGGTGAGTGGTTACCGAGATATTGATATTTTAATGTTTTCCTACTTCTACTTGCCATAGACAAATTAACTTTACTAAAATATTTTTGGGCCATAACTGACACATTTCTGGATGCTGATGAACTAGCAACCATTTTCCTAATAATAATAATATCCCACGAATAATAAGGTCTTAAGTGACAAGTGTTAAAAATGCCGATGAAACTAAATTCAGAGACCAAATAATATACAAAGTAAGTAATAACGAGTATTTTATGTGCACAATAAGCTGTATAATATTTACACGTATGTTCTTTCATCGATGTAATGAGGTGTAAAGAATGCACGTGACTCTAACCTAGTACCTACCTATAAGACAAGCGATTCAACACGAAGGTCGTAGAATGTTAACCTTTTCTTGAGAGAAAAAAACTTAGAACAGCTCCGTAACTGTTGCAAAGTCGTTGTAAGTCACCGTCCTATTCATATTAATTGCTACAACGAAAACTAAACTTCGACGCTGAAGAATTTATCGAGTCCTTGGGGAAGGGTGAAATGTTTTCATTGCGACGTTATGCAATTAATATTTATAAAGAACTAGCTTCTATCCGTGGTTTTACTGCTGTCCTATAAACATTTTTGAAAAGCACGACATCTAGAGCAAACCGATATACAAGCCTCTATTCAATCTTTTCTAAAAAATAGGAAAATAACTAATAATTCAGAAGAAAATTTACATTATCCTAATAACTAGCATTAGTACCTTACTCCGGCTCTATACTACTCGGGAAGTTGATCGAGGCGAAGTAAGTAAGGGTTATATCACAAAGATTAGCCATAAAGTAAATTCGTCATGGAATAAAAACCTATGAAAAATGTCGAATTTTCTTTGGCTGGTGTGCCGAGATACAAGCTCATGCTTAGTTCAGCCACCAGTCTCTCATAATCTTAGATTTTAATCACCCACTTTGTTATAATAGTTATATTGTACACTTAAGATTTTTGAGAGAAATAAATAAATCATTCATTCATTCATTTTTAATGTACAGTCAACAAAGGAATTGACTGAACCCCCCCCCCCCCCCTCAACATATGATTAAAGATTTCTAAATATTGCGTGAAAGGATTTACTTGAAAATTTATTTATCAATATTATTTTAGTAGTAATAGTTTTAAATTTTCAAGTATCCCTCCCTCATCCCTCACGCAATATTTAAAAATCTTTAATCAATCATATGTACAGGGGGGGGGGGGGGGGGCAGTCAATCCTTTGTTGGCTGTACCTATGCAGTATACAATAATACGAAATTACTTTGTGACGAATATACAACAAACTGATTATGAGATGATTTTATGTAACAACTAGCTTTCCACATCTCGTTAGTTAAGCCGTGAAGGAATAACAAACAAACTCACTTTCTCATTTATAATATTTTGTAACAATACACTCTAGAATTTGTCAATCATGTGGAAAACTCATCTATTCGCATGCATACACGGGGTGAATGTTGCCGCGTCACGACAACGCAGGGACAATTTGTTACACCACCAACCTAAATAAATCAAGATTCCCGACCTGTCCTATACTGAATAAAACCTTTCTAGACAATATTCGTTTTCGATGCATTTGCGTGTTTGCTTAAATAAATGGATAAAACGAAACCTTTTTATTCACTTTAGTTTCATTTTAAACTAAGCTTTGCGAATGCGACAGCCAGAGGGTTTTTTGGCGCAGTCTTCAATTTTGACAGCGGTGTCAAAACACAGATACGGAGTGCTTAGTACGAGTTTTTTGGTCACATTCGGACGTGTTAACGTTTACAAGCCGACCAAAATGTAAAACTGTTTCATATTGTGAATTTATCAGACGCGTGTTACGTATCCAAATTAGCCGGGTTACTCACTTCGAAACGTGAGCAAGTAAGCCGCATAATTTTGATATGTAACACGCGTCTTATAAATTTGCAACATGAGAGTTCTTCTCTATTTGGTCGGATTGTTTACGTCGACATGATCGAATGTGAACAAAAAAACTCGTACTAAGCACTCTGTGCTATTATGGTATTTATGAACGTGGCCGAAATTGAAACTACATAATATGATTATGACATACAATATTATTGTATGTCCCCCCCCGTTCATATTGTATGTCACTTTTCGACAGTTCAAAATATGCCACAGTAACGCCCTCGACCACGTTCAAAAATACCATTGTATCTACATGGCTACCTACTCGATGTACCATTATCCGTGTTTTGCATGTGTTTTGACACATAGTAGCGCCAACTGGTAGCGAAAATTTGAGTTAGTTTTTACAAAAAAAATATTATTGATGGGATCATTGTAATGACACGGTACTAAAGTTTAACTACTTCTGTTGCTGACCGTCCCTTACATAGATTCATTAAATAAAATATAAACTACACAGTAAGTACCATTTAATTTCGATATAATAATATATATTGTTCAGCAAATCCGTACAAATGGACGAATCTCCCACATTTATTATCCCGAGTCTCGAACCGAAACGCTTGTCTTCGATCCCCATTCGACTCAGATTTCCAAAGAGGGATCATGGGAGAAATCAGGTGTCCGCCATTTTGTTCTCAATATAAAATGATGTACCTACAAAAATCATTTCAAATCAGCCCAATGAATGATGACTGTTTTCAAGTTTAACGACAGGTTTAATTATCTAACAGCCAGTTCCACAGAAATAAACTTTTGACGGTAATTACTAATGACACATAATCGCAAGTAATCTCTTTTTTCTTTCTTTTACAAAAAGTTTTTAGTGTTTGATGGTCTATTTATCGAGAATGGCTTTATATACTAACTCATAACATCACGCTACGCAAACTAAGTGGTTTAACTAACAAAAACATTTCTTTTTACTTGTTCAAACGTTTGTTTTTAATCAAAGTTTATAAATCAAAACCCGTAAAAATTCAATACAGAAACCGAAGATTCCACTATAAATCATACTTTCCAATTACACTAAAATCTGAGAGCGCATTCGTCTAAATGTATATCCACTTGTCCTTGTAAATGTATGGAGCACTTTGTACCAGTATGTAATGTGATCGCTTCGCGTGGGACGCCCTCATCAATCTTCAAAGTTCACGTGAAGGGTACGTCGGGTATCATGGACTGACGTGGAAACCAATCCAGGGGTCTACTCTGTAACTTATTTTTTCTAAATGTTAACTGTAATTAATGGTGTTTTAGTTCAGAATTGTAACCTTTACTGCCAGTTTTTGAAAAGCATTTTTAAAGGTATAACTGTCACTGTCAAACTAAAAGAAGAAAGAAAGAGATAGCTTGAGACTTCATCATCATCATCAGCCATCTACCAACTGCTGGATTTAGGTCATTTCATTCCTAATGCTTTACAATAAAAGCGATCCTCTGCCTTCCGCATCCATCCGCCTCCAGCCGCTTTTTGGGCTGCTCCGATTTGAGCGAACTAATCCGCTCAAATCGGAGCAGCCCGGTATTGCAAGCGTCTATAGGCTACGCGCGTACAGTGACGGCTTACCGTATGCTTGTTTGCTACCTTTGTAGTATTCAAAAAATGTTACAATTTGTTCAGTAACACCGGTGTGGAGTACCATTAGATATTTTACGGCCTGTACCACACACTCGCGGATCGCGGATTACATCAAACTTTTATGGTTTGTTTGTGTACATTGTACGTTGTCGTTGTCTTGTGTAGTTGTGTCTCATGTGCTGTATTGAATAAATGTTTTTATTTTTTTTCTATATGTCTTACGGCACAAGCAACCAGGTCGCCAGATGAAAAGTGGATACTGCCGCCCAGGAACTATCTATGCTAGAGGTCCTAATGCTTTGCCTGCTGAAGAAAATGTGAGACAATACAATATATATACTATGTTACCACAATAAGGTATATGACAAGCTAATTTATATACAATAATTTATATACAATCGTTGAATTTCACTGGAAACCTTGCACCAGGTATATTAAATATACATGCAAAATTTTCTTTGATATAAAAAGTTTAATACTTCAACAAAACAAAGTGTTGTATCGCTAAAAGATAAGATTCCCATCCAAATTTGGCCGGACCGCAAAACCCCCAATCCTGCGATATTGTAAAAACCCCACTAGAACAAAAGGAAAGGCCCAAAGGCTTACAATCTTTTACCGACGCAATAAATTACATATAAAAACGAATGTCCCGATTCCTCGATCTACTGAAAGCCCTTAATGCTTGTAGGGATACTTACACGGAAATGGTTTTAGACCTTTCTGAATCCGATGTTAATTAATTTTGGAGACTTGTACAGAAACAAGAATAGTATCCAATAATATTTACCATTGTCGCTTGCTACCAGCACCACACGCTTTTAACGTTTGGAGCCATACGTTTGAGACTGAATCACTAAGGAAATGTTCTCCATTAACCAAAGTACGCACCGCCTCTAGTGCGCGAAAAAGCGATGAAAATCTGGCTCGATCGAGCGAAGAAATTTTTTGCCGAATTCGAAGCTGTATCAAGTTAATACTCATTTCTTAACGCTTTTCCATACAAAATTGACAATTTCTATTAAAAAAATGGATCTTGGATTAACTCATAATTTTTTTTTGATAAAAACGCCACGAATTTGTCTTCTAGACAAATGTCTGCAAGTTGTTTTTGTATATTGTGTCTTATTGTTTTGATTTGCAAATAAAGCATATCTTCTATGTATCTATCTATAAGACCGTGGCGCTCGAAAAGTACAACACATTATTGGAACCAATACCTATACCAATATTTGGTTGAATAGTAGACATATTGTATACAAAGTGTGATCCACACGTTGGCGTAGAGCATCCAACATTCTACATTGTTGCCAATATGACCAATATTTACTCGCGGCGTTCTTTTATTAAGATAAACGTATTATTTATGATGCCGAGTAAACTGTTTATTTATGGTATATTGGCTTCACTTTGTAAGCATAAATTGGTATTCTAATTTAAGTTCAAGTGGAACTTTGTTGCTAGCATATTGTCGAGGATAGTGCAAATCCACGTAACTAGCACTGGATAATACCACGTATCTGAAAAATGTAGCCAAATTCTAATTTCGTTTTGTATTGTTGTAGAGATTGATTTCATTATTTTAACTCCTAAATTTCTATTGTTAATATTGCACGGAATTCAAATAAATATCTTTATGCAAAAAATTTACCAAAATCCATGGAAATAAAAAGATCTAGAATATAGATACGCGCACCCTACATGTAGTACATTCGCGGATTTGCAATAACCCCGACGATATGTTTCCTACCTTCACCATATATAATAATATGTGTCCTTTTTTTCCCCCAGTGTTGCGGCACGCCTAGTCGTGAGCGTGCCGCCAACCATGCCGTATCCCAACAGGCCCCGCTGTTGGGCTACGGCCTCTTCGGACGACCGCCAGGGAGGCAGCGGTTGTATTATAGTTCCCGCAACCCCCACCCATCTAGGCGGATAAGGTGGCAGTCAGTCAGGTTTTTAGTCGGTATAACCCAAGTGGTTATTAAAGGGGGAACCCAAGATACCCGGCCGCTTACCGGGGGGCATGCAGTAATGCATTTTCCAGACTTAAAACAAAAAAAAGGTCCTTCTACTTTCAAACAAAGTGTTTTATCACTTGCATTTTATGTTAGAACTCAAAATAGAGTGAGTAAATTTTAGAGTAAATTAATTAAACATTTTTTCGTCCGCGTGAAGTTCCGGACCCGTTCCCGTTGGAACCACATTGAATTTCGGAAAAAGCTTATAGCCTATGTCACTCCTTGATAATGTAGCTTTCTACTGGTGAAAGAATTTTTGAAATCGGTCCAGTAGTTTCGAAGTCTATTCAATGCAAACAAACAATCAAATCTTTCCTCTTTATAATATTAGTATAGATACAGTACACTTTGACTAGAGAAAGTGCCTATGAATAAGTCTCTAAATAAACGATTTGGTTCTTAGATTCTTTTGAACTCCACTTAACATAAGGTAAAGTTTACATAGGATTTTTATTGTAATAGCTATTATCCTTATCGTAACCTCGGATTTGCACTACACTCGAAGTTGATCGAGGCGAAGTTAGAAGCGAAAGAAAAATATAGACAAAGTCGAAGTGCCCTCTACGAACTCTTAAATTCACGAGTAGCGTAGAACCGAAGTTAAACTTTATCAGTAGTGAACCTACCTCCGCTATCCTATCATAGCACAGATTACTAGGTGATAGTTCAATCAATTACTCCACTTGTCCCGCTACTAAGAACAACAGGGCCAGGCGCGAATTCGCCAATCCCGAGGCTCTGTAAGTAACGGCCATAAGCTAGATTTAAATTTCACATCGGAATCCCAGCTTCGTAAACTGGTGATTCCACATTTTTTGAGTTAGGTAGTTCTTGTTTTCATCATTATTTTTATCCACTGTAAGTCGTGATATCAATGTCCAATTATGTAATGCATGCCATATTTACCTTTAATTAGTTAGACATCTAGGTTGATATACTGAAATAGAAGACGTTTGTGTCGGATGCTCTTAACTGTTGGTGAATTTAAATAAATAAATAGTTACTAGCCAGAGGTCATGCATTCTATCCCCAAAAAGGGCAAACATTTATATAGTGAACATATAGAAGTCCTTTCAATACTTCCTACTCCGACTATCTTCTTTCTGATTAAATTCGTTGTGAGTTCCAAGACAGATTGACAGAAGACGTCAATAAGCTTCATTGCTTATTGTCTATCTGAGGTCGCCGTTGTTAATCCTGGCTACACAGGAGTCACAGTGGTGGGAATCTGTGATGGGCTTGTCCCTATATAGTGAACATTTGTGTATATCTTGACTCTAGGTGTAAAAGTATCCATCGTCATTTCTTGTTAATAAGAGAAAGAAGTAAACCATAATAATTATTACTCTGTTAACTATTTCGACGTTAAAAATATCGTAATTAACCAAAAAGGAAATATATTATGTAAATAGCTATTTGGAAATGGATTGCCCGCCGGCCAGGGATATATTATAATATGTCGCACACGACATTCCCAAGTGTAATTTTACGTTTATTGAATTTATACTTAAATAATAATAAAGTAACTTGAATTTATTATGTACCTACATAAATAACAAAATGGTTAAACAATGGTTCAATTTTGTAAAATGGTAGAGTACTCATAAAATGAAGTGACGTGAAACTATTCGAGGATTATTCCTTCGCTCACCTCTCGGTTTCACAAGGCTAGTTGTTTTACTTCTAGTGGTGCATAAACGTAATTTTCTTCCTGTTCTCTGTGACCTGAATCCAGCGGCTTTCTTCAGGTCGTCTGACCACCTTGTAGGCGGGCGTTTCACACAAGGATTTGGACATAGAGAAATCTGTAAGAAACCTTTGAAATTTTTGTAATTGTTTGTGTAAACGGGTGAAATTTAGAGTAGGTACTTTATAAAGGCAGGGGTACGAAATTTTTCGGATCTCACAGACGAAGTTGTTACTAATTTACGTCTAACGGTAAAAGACGGTCTTAAAATCCTTTATAAGATCCTTCTTATCTGAGGAGCGGCGCGTGCAACTTACTGAGTCGCTGGTATTATCCAAGCTCAACTACGCCGATGTTGTTTATGGTCCTCGGTTACTCGGAAGCACGGAGTGACTCATACAGCGCGTTCAAAACGCTTGTGCACGTTTCTGTCTTACAATACCGGTCACGTGACTCCTTTCATTAATGCGCACTCCATTCTAAAGATGAAGTCTAGACGGAAACTGCACCTGGCATATTTATTATTTGGAGTAATAAAATACAAAGACCGGACTTATTTACTAAACTCAACTGGGTGGCAGAGAAAAGACAATGTGAAAGAAGGCAGTGTTCACAACAACTTTTGGTGCAAAAACACAGGTACGCATCGTACTAAGGTACTTTTCGTTACGCAGCCTCAAAGTTATGGAATAATATCCCTCCACCTATACGATCGATCAGTTCACTTGCCAAAAATACCGCTTAAAGCACTATCTTTTTAAACGCACAAAAGGATTTAGGCAGCTACAATATTGACGTATTACATATTTAATCACCACATTTATATTATAATCTAATTTTATGTACAATCGTATATATTTAAATACGCTCAATCTATAGGTATCATATGGCACATACAAATATAATTATATTTTTTAACATTTTTTATTTTTCTATATTTTTTTTTTCATTATTAATTTAGGAATAAAGGAATTGCAACGGCGTCGAAGTGTCAAATTAAGGAAAGGGGGTCAAATGAAAATCAGCGCCATATAGGTTTTTCGTAGCTATCTGGCATCATGCTGAATTTTACCCCTTTTCCGTGCGGCTGTGAGGCACATAAAGGCTTTTTTCATTGGCTAGGTACAACTGGCTAGGTATATTTTGTTTTAATGTGTAACTGTTTTGTGTGAATTTTTCTGTCTGTTTGTATGTGTACAATGCTGTTGTCTTGTGTCTCATGTGCTGTACAGAATAAATGTATTTTCTTTCTTTTCTTTCTTTCTACTAGTTTTGCAATAAAGATTAGAATTACAAAACTACTTACGAAACGATGTGACGTGAGTTCTCGTTTTACCAAGAGAAACCTCTATCACAAATGCCGGGAACTAAGTGTCTTGCATTATGGGCTGTTGACAGAGCGGAGTGCTGTCTCAACGTAGTCGGGTTTCTGTAAAACGCCCTCAAAATACCAAAGCTTTATAGATGTTTTCGTATTATTATTTCTATTTCAATTTATACCTCCTTGCACTATAAGTTCGTCATCACAACACCATTTTTCTCACCTATTTTACTTCTTTGCGAGTAAAGGTACAATTCCAAGAAGGACCGCAAACTGCACCCGTATTCTTTAGTCACTGTCACTTTCAAAGAGATACGTAAAAACTTATGTCAACTCGCATGTCGCTTGCAGCGTGCACCTGCAGTCTGCCGCGTGCGGTCCGTCTTGCAATGTACCTTTTCCCGTTTTTGTTCTTTTCTTTTTCATTTCTAAAGGTCGGTAACAGCTCAGGGACTCTCCTGGTGCTTCATGGGCGGTAAGTGCCATCAGTTGACCCGCATACATGTTTGCCTACTTCTTTCTATCATTTCAATCTGAATCAATCTCAAGACAGAGTATAACAGACTACGTATACAAACTAAAGGTCTTTTGATCATTTGAACCTCCAAGTAAAACAAACCCAAGAACATATAGGCAATCAAAGACATATTCATTGATTCGGAAAAGCTTTGTCCGTCTTCTGGGCTAAGCTTCAGGAAACATTAATTTATATGATGGCCACATTTGTACTCTGTACAGTTAGCAACAGGACATTTTAGTACATTCAACAAAGGAATTGACTGAGTATGTGACCAAATAGTCAATAATACTAAATATTCATAATATTCTGTTTAATAATAAACGTAATATTCTGTAATTTACAAAAAAAAGAAACTAAGCTTCCGTCGTTGGCTCTATCCTGAATTTAAATATGGTGGATAAGTTCATACATTAAAGAGAGTTATTATGATAAAACTTCACCTCGCATCCAGAATACTGTATGTCTCACAACTCCATAAATAAGCCATTTTGTTATTTACATAATCTCGTCCTTTGATGTTGACAAACACGAAATCTATTCATTCATCTTGTACATCACAAGTATTTATAAAGATATTTTTTCATCAAGTAAGTAACATAAAAAATAAAAAAAATATTCGTGTATGACCACAGCGCCATCAAAGGCTTGGACTGTGTGTACTTAATTAGTACAGTCATCAAATCAAATGGCTGACCAGGGCTATAAATATGATTAAAGGGCTATAAAAATTTACACGTGAAAAAGCCGGCCGGCCGATCGGCCCAACGTGTAAGTCAACAATTCGGCGACCAGTTCTGGGTCTCCACTCCAGTAGGTACCAATTTGCCCCAGCAGCGCTCGTCTGCGTATAGGGATATTATATAGATAGGCGAACAGACCTTGCGAACAGTCATGTTCATATAGATTAAAAAATATTTGCAATTTCACTAGTAACTGAAGCACCATGTCAGTTTATGAATTAAGTAGGTACCTACCTATCAATAATCCATACTAATATTATAAGTGGGAAAGTGTGTGTGTCTGTTTGTTTGTCCGTCTTTCAAGGCAAAACGGAGCGACGAATTGACGTGATTTTTTATGTGGAGATAGCTGAAGGGATGGAGAGTGACATAGGCTACTTTTGTCTCTCTCTACTTCCCTAAAATGGGGGGTGGAAGTTTGTATGTAACATTCCGCAATTTTCAAGGTAGAAAGATAAAGATTGGTATGCCTAACAAAAATGATGCACGATTTTTCACGCAAAAGCTAGTATTATATAAAAAAATAACTAGTTTTTTTCCTGTTAGGTCATCCATCTTCCTTGATAGAAACACTATCACAGAACGTGAATATGAAATGAAATAGGATATCAGGAAAACCTTTTAAATCTCTGCGATGAAAGTGACAGATATATTAAATATTAAAGAGGGGAAAAGGACAACGCATATAAGTTGATGGAATACGAATAACATATTTGTATATTTGGTTTTGATTTCTGAATGAAAACTTTTTTTAAATATTGGCATAAAAATATTTGAAATAAATAAATATATAGGGATAAATCACACAGATTGAGTAAGTTCGACATCCTCATTTTTACATAGTATAAAAATAAAGTCACTTCTGCTGTCTGTTCGCTTACATCTTTGAAACTACTCAACTGATTTTAATACAGTTTTCAGTAATAGAGTGATTCAAGAGGAAGTTTCAACTATAATTTACACAAGGATTTTCCGAAATTCCCACGGGAAAGCAGGATACACGCAAAAAGATGCACAGTTTTCGTTAATTTGTAATTTTGTCTTCTACAATCGAATACAATAATCAAGAACAAGTAAATGTTTAATCCCAAGGCTTCCCGTGGCCCCTCCCCACGCAATCAGGGTCCACCGCACATCGGACCCTTCTCACGTGTCCGCTGATCATGAATTATCAACACGTCAACATAACTCTAGTATATCCTGATTAGGGGTCAGTTTTTGCTATTTGCTACCACGATACTTATTTATTATCAATAGTTATATAAACTCATTCATGTTATTCTCGTTTCCATGGGAATTTTCAAAAAATCCTTCGTGCTTACTTATTATTGGCTGGATCGACCATCACACATTTTTCAGAAGAAGTTTGCGACAGTTACGTCATATCGAGGACGAAAGAAATACTCATAGTACATAGAATTAAAACATTATTTTTATTTTAGGTTAATTCATTAACGCATGTTATGTTAGTGTTATAAAGTAGTTTGTTCTATATTACCTACTTTACTTTTATGTATAAATTGTAACTGACTAGAGAAAATGCTTGTGAAGGCATAGTATATATTTGAGTTAGATTTTTAGATATTTATACAGTTCAATTTTATTTGTATATAGCTTCAGGACAAGTAAGAAACCAATACTACCAAATTGGAGACAAAATTTGCCCGAGGACATTTCCATGAAGGCTGTCTGTCTTTGCATGTAGGCCAGGCTAATTAAGGTCACATATCGGTGCTGGTCGACTTTCGAGAGCGCCTGTCTATCATGGAAAGTTTGCGCGTGTTTCTCTAGAAGTAAATTAAGTTTGACCGTGGTACATGAAATTAGACAACGGCTTGTTATAGCTCATTAGTTCGAGAATTCAAAGATTTTTGAAGTGAAAACTTCTTTAGCGGCGCTTGGCACTTTTTTTAGATAAAAAATGTTAAACTTGCATCAGATCCGTAGCCTGATCGAAAAAGCGTAAGATTCCCTAACCATTCCAAATTCATTAACATATTCAAAAATGCACAACGTTTCACTTCTACCGGCACTCCGAGAGTGCAACCCGACCTTTTTTTGTTTAAAATGTTCATAGCCATCAGGCTTACTAAAGGAGAAGAAAAAGTTTGATACTTAAATGTGGAATTTCAATGCGTCTCAGAAACTGGCTGTCAGAATCCTACTGGTGGAATGTTAGCGACTATGGCTGGCCAAGCATTGATTAAACATTATATTTTATATGTCAATTTTTAAAATGTATTCTCCTTCTTATTTACTTTCTGTTTCTGTTGATGGCTTAGGTCGATCGCTGTGTGAATTCTAAAGTTAATTTTGAATTATATGACCCTGTAAGAATGTGTTGTATACAAAAAAATACAAAAACATACCGACCATTCACCCCAACCTTTTACCCAAAATTTTATTTCAAACCAAAAGCGTACATAGTGGTTTATTTGTATTGTGCATGTAGTGCTTTGATCGCTCATATAGAGTAGATACAATCTGCTGAAACTTCAATCAAGCGTCGGCTGCCGAAGTGATACAATTTTCACAAAAACCTTTAAATTGATGGAAAACCTTTTTTTTTTACAGCAATTTACTTTTAAAATGGTTATCACTACAATACATAGTTTACAGACAACGGTATTAAATGCTTTCAATGCTTCCATTTAATTTCTTTCTTATTATATTAGTTGTGAGCTTCAAGACAGCTGTAGTTTCTCCCCTGCGACGTCAATAAGCTTTATTGCTTATTGTCAATCTGAGGTCGCCGTTGTTGATCCTGGCTATATAGGAAACAACGGTGAGAATGTGTGGAGGGCTTATCCCGTCTGCAGTACTAGATACTGCCCGCAGTGTTATCCACGTTTAATTTTATGCACAGCAGCACCATCTTTATCAGACTTATGACCAAATCCTACGGGAATCGCGTACTTTTCGGGATTTATAGTACCCCATGTGTAAATCCAAGTTATCAGCTACCAACATACCAAAATATCATAAAAATTGGCCCAGGCATTATAGCGTGAAGAAGTCACAAACATACACACAACCTTTCGCCTTAAAATATTAGTAAGATAACATCTGAACTACCTACGTGTAGGTATAATAATAATAATTACTATTATAATTAATTCAAAAATTCAAAATTCAAAACTTTTATTCAGAGAATAGGTTTTCACAAACACGTTCTCTTGTCAGAGTATACAGTAATAAATGATTTGTATAAATTAATCTACTCTATAAACTACTACCATATATAATTATAATAGTATAATATAATTATTATTATTATTTATTTCTGAATTAACATTTAACATTTTTTAACATTTTACAGTGAGTTGTTAGTAGCAGTAGAAGTAGGGCTAGGGTTAACTGTGTTCTTACTATTATTTTAAGTTTCAAAGATTTTCCAAAACATTTTCATTTATGTTTGCAATAATTTTCACACTAGACTCGGAGTCTGTATTGTGAAAGTCATACATCTACCATTTACTAAATTTACATTAGCGCATTGACAAAAGCAAAATAAACTTAACTAAAACAACGGTTGAGATTACTTGTATATGAATGATATGTCATAAGTTGAATATCGAAACTATGATCCGTAGTCTGCAGAATCTATTGTAATTCATACAGTGCCTGCAAGGACATATTCCGAGCTAGTTCCCAGTATAAATGAGTTAAGGTACATACTCTTGGTACACAGTATATGACCGAGTGCGGCGGACGACAGGCGCCGCCCGCTCCGCAGCTGTTTGCGGGCCGTACGTAGGGTTGCCTCCTTCAATTTTTTTTATTTAATTTTTTTATAATCAATTTGTGTGCGTTTGACCACAATCCTGTCTGGTATACGCAATCTCAAAAAATGCCTGTTCACTCTTGCCTTGAAAATCCCTAAATTGTATGAATCGGGAAACATTGGCGCGGTTGTTGAAACTATTATTTTTTGATGTATTTTTTTTAATATCCTGTCCGTACGTACTATTACTGAGAAAAATACTCATATAAAGCAATAGAATCGGACTTGAACATCGGTCTTTTTTCAATATAAAGGTGCTTACTTACAACGCGCTCTTAAATATGGCTTAGTTCAGCAACTGTTTGGCGGAAGTTACTGTTAGTCACGGATAACGATTGTACTTTTTTCTAGACGAATTACAGAATGCCATCTAGCCCTAAACTAAGCATGTACCTACTATGTATACATTAGTCACTTGACCACCAGTCCTGTCAGTATTTTAACAACAAACAGGTGACACCATGTCCTCTCTGAAAAGCACATCGGAGCCCATCCAAAATAATAACTAACTGACGCCATTTACACACATTAATCCTCCCAAAAATTGTATAATTATTGTTCATTGCATAATGTTTTATCATTTGTGAACATCAACACGTGACTGTGAAGACATTGGCAGCAAGATCACTGACTATCAAGAACAAAATCGTACAGAAACTTTTTAATGGTGTAAAATTCAGATATCTTTGTTATTTTTAACGAAGCAATTTCAAAGAGAGACAACCCTAGCACGTGTCAACGTTACTCCAATGTCCCTTTGATCAATGCACGGAAGGCAGCGTCGGCAGCCAACCACCGCTAAACGTTCTATCACCAAATACACGGAACAAATTTTACACTGAAAACATTTAAAAAATTATTTTTACAAATGTTATTATTTCATTTATTTATCATCATAGATTCTACGTCTACAGTTACAAACACGCTAAGATTATAAAGGGGTAAAGTTTGTGAGGTTGTACGGTTAACTTCTGTTTCTAATGACAGATTTTGAAAATTATTTTATATTAGAAACCCACGTTATTTGTGTTATATCATAGGCTATATAAACCAGGAAAAACTCACGCGGGCAAGATGGCAAGTAGCTAGCATTTATTTATTTATTTATTTAAACTTTATTGACCACAATATAAGGGTACAAAAGGCGGACTTAACGCTAACAGCATTATCTACCAGTCAACCTTTGGGTAGTGCAGATATACATGAATGCGGTTATAAAATAAATTACATACAATAAATAATAGATATAATAAGGGTTTGTCATAATAACATATATATACTGATAATTACATATCTATATATATAAAAGAGAAAATCACTGACTGATTCATCACGAAATCTCCGAAACCACAAGTGCCAGAAGTCTCAAATTTTGCATGGGGGTTCCTTTTGGGGCGTAGGTGCTCACTAAGAAACGATTTTTGGAAATTCATCCCCTAAGGGGGTAAAATAGGGGTGCAAAGTTAGTATGAAACTTTGCCGTTTTTGAAGTTATTCGAATGAAATTCAGCATGAAGGTTCTTTACTGAAAAGCATGAAGCACGAGTAATTTTTTTTTTTAAATTCATCCCTTAGGGGATTAAACGGGGGTGCAAAGATAGTATGAAACTTTGCCGTTTTTTAAAGTTATTCGAATGAAATTCAGCATGAAGGTTCTTTATTGAAAGGCATGAAACACAAGTAAAATATTTTTCTCAAAAAACATCCCTTAGGGGGTTAAACGGGGGTGCAAAGTTAGTATGAAACATTGCCGTTTTTGAAGTTATTCGAATGAAATTCAGCATGAAGGTTCTATATTAAAAGGCATGAAACACGAGTAAAATATTTTTCTCAAAAATCATCCCTTAGGGGGTTAAACGGGGGCGCAAATTTCGTATGAAATTTTGCCGTTTTTGAAGTTATTTAAATGAAATTCAGCATTAAGGTTCTTTATTGAAAGGCATGAAACACGAGTAAAATATTTTTCTCAAAAATTATCCCTTAAGGGGTTAAACGGGGGCGCAAATTTCGTATGAAATTTTGCCGTTTTTGAAGTTATTTAAATGAAATTCAGCATTAAGGCGCCATAGGTCCAGCGACCCAAGCGCGAAGTCGACTCCGCCGCCCCGGGCCGCGCCTCGCGTCACGTTGCGACAACCGAGCGTCTTTTCTTATCATTGCGCACATAGTGTAAAAATATGCAGTACCGAAACTTTAAGTTTTCTAATTTGTAATAAAATAATAATTGCCTACAATTATTTTTTAATAAATATGAATGAATATAAAATGAAGATTATGAACAACTTTTATTAGGAACCAAATATGAAAAATGAAATAGACATGGTTTTCAGATGGTTTCGGGATGATTTTCAGATAATTTTCAGATTATTTTTGGATGGTTTTCAGATGGTTTTTGGATGGTTTTGTGATGGTTTTCTGATGTCTTTGGGATGGTATTTCAATAGTTTTCGGATGGTTTTTCAATGGCTTTGTGATGGTCTCAAGATGGTTTTGGGATTATTTTCGAATGTTTTTGGTATGAAACTATCTGAAAATTGTAACTAAATAATGCGATTGTTTACTTATGATTTTAGTTATGGTTACTTATTTAGGTCTAACAGGAAATAATGATTGAAAAATCATTATTTCCTGTTGGACCTACTGCTACGCACAACTAATTTTGGCACAACTAAAAGTATTCCTATTGGCACAACTATGGCACAACCAGATAATTGTCATTAAATAGTTCCCTTTGGTACCACCATTCATTAAGGAAGTACATTCGTGTGCAACACTGTATAAGAGGCATGTTATGGGGTGACTCAGGAATGGTTTTGGGGTGAGTTAGGAATGGTTTTGGGGTGAGTTAGGAATGGTTTTGGGGTGAGTTCGGAATGATTTTGGGGTGAGTTCGGAATGGTTTTGGGGTGAGTTTGGAATAGTTTTGGGGTGAGTTTGGAATGCTTCTGGGGTGAGTTTGGAATGCTTCTGGGGTGAGTTTGGAAAAGTTTTGGGGTGAGTTTGGGATAGTTTTGGAGTGAGTTCGGAATGCTTTCGCACCAAATGGCACTGATATAGTCGTCACATAGTGCAATCTTCCCACCTTTATCCTTACATATTATAAAACAAAGTCCTCCCGTGCGTCTGTCTGTCTGTCTGTTCGCGATAAACTCAAAAACTACCCAACGGATTTTCTTGCGGTTTTTACCAACGGATAGCCTGGTTCATGAGGAAGGTTTATGTATAAAATTTGTCAATATTTTGTGTAAATTGGCTGAAATATAAAGATTATTGTTGGGAGTGTCGGAAAAAATCGACCCGCTTGGGAGCTGTCGACGAAAACGCTGTCTAAACCCTTTGAGATATAACAATACAAAAATTAAAGGACATTCCTCTTATTTAGGTCTCCAAAAAAGTCAGCGATAGTATATATTTATCGTTTACGGATAACTTACTATAAAATAAAAATCGATTTCGAGTAATAATGCGGAAATTGGAAACCGATTTTGACGTATACAGTATTAATCCTTATCCTGTTAACTACGTTAGTTACCTTAAGCATTTCATGTACATTATTATAATCTTTACACCATATAATTTAAATAGATACTTTAGAAGTTATAGGAAAAAAATTACGCGCTTGCCGAAATTAATTCAAGTTCTTTCTATTCTATGCTAGATGGCGCTATTCAAAAGATACATCGCGCCGCTGTGGTTACGTTTTCATCAAATATCACGCGAAAATTAAAGCACTTTAAATCTATTACGCTAGGTGTCGCTGTTTAAAAATCAAAACTAATATATAAAGCTGAAGAATTTGTTTGTTTGTTTATTTGAACACGCTAATCTCAGGAACTACTGGTTCGAATTGAAAAATTATTTTTGTGTTGGATAGTCCATTTATCAAGGAAGGCTTTAGGCTATATAACATTACGCTGCGACCAATAGAAGCGAAGCATCAGTGAGAAATATTGCAAAAACGAGGAAAATTATTAGGGCTTCCGTTGCGTGCGCTGCATAAACGGTTCAAGTTACCCAAAAAATATGTATGGCGCTCAACCTAGAAAGCTGGAATTTTGTATAGAGGTTCTTTTGACAAGAATAAAGATGGGGTTTTATAGAATTCCCACGGGAAAGGGAGTAATAGGACTATAAGTGTATTATCGCAGGCGCACAACCTAAAAAGCTGGAATTTTATATAGAGACTAGCTTCCGCCCGCGGCTTCGCCCGCGTGGCCTAGTAACAATTAGCATATCTTTCTTCAGAAACAAATTCCGGTCCGGGATGGCCTGGTACGGTACGGTTCCATCCGGTCCGATCAGGTCCGGTCAATCCGGTCCGGTCCGGTTCGGTCCGGTCCGGTCCGGTCGGTCCGGACCTTATAAGGACCCTGCATGCCAAATTTGGAATCTCTAGACTCAGCGGTTTGGGCTGTGCGTCCCCTCGCAACTTCGTATGCGTATATCTCGCTTTCCCGTGGGAATTTTGAAAAATCCTTTCTTAGTACGCGTCTAGACGTCGTAAGAAACCTACAGTCCAAATTTGGAATCTCTAGACCCATTAGTTTGGGCTGTGCGTTGATATATAGTTAAGTCAGTCAGTCAGTCAGGACTTTGAATTTTATCTATGAAAAAAAATCCGGTCCGGTCCGGTTCGATCCGGTCCGGTCCGGTTCGATCCTGTCCGGCACGGCCCGGTACGGTGCGGTTCCTTCCAGACCGATCAGGTCTGATCCGTTCCGGTCCGGTCCGGTCCGGTCGGTCTGGACCTTATAAGGACCCTACATGTCAAATTTGGCATCTCCTAGACCCAGCGGTTTGGGCTGTGCGTCCCCTCGCAACTTCGTATGCATATATCTTTTCCCGTGGGAATTTTGAAAAATCCTTTCTTAGTACATCCCTAGACGTCGTAAGGAACCTACTTGTCAAATTTGGAATCTCTAGACCCAGCGGTTTGGGCTGTGCGTTGATATACCCTCGCAACTTCGTTTGCGTATATCTCGGTTTCCCGTAGGAATTTTGAAAAATCCTTTCTTAGTACACCCCTAGACGTCGTAAGGAACCTACAGTCCAAATTTGGAATCTCTAGACCCACCGGTTTGGGCTGTGCGTTGATATATAGTTAAGTCAGTCAGGACTTTGAATTTTATACAGGGTGCCCTGAGGGCGACCGACACTCCCGAAATTTCTTAAGAGGTTTATACATCTGCTTTATGCTGGTGAAAGATCTTTTGTCTAAGTATGATAGTTTCGGAGTAATTGACTAACAAACATTAGTTGTAAAACTGTGTGATTTCATCCCTAAAATCAGCTGTGAACGCAGCAACGGGGATGTATTAAGGTCGTTTTTTTTAAATCGGTCATTGACCTGACCACGATTATTTTTAACCATAAGTAAACATAACCATAACATTGATTTCATAACTTTTTAATCTTAGATGTTGGTAGCGTAGCCTAATAACGACCTTTAAGGCTTTTCATTCCTTTATGCCGTAGTGATTGGAATAAAACATGTGTTTTTTGTTAATTGTACCGCCAGCAACTCATACTATCATTCCTTAGTGATAACGTATTTATTATTTTATTTGTTTTAGTAGGTACTCCTTAATAGCCTTTCTGACACTAAAAAAAGGTATGTACGTCTTGAATTTCGAACTCGATTCGAATTTTTTTTGTTACGAAGAAATGCTTTTTTTCTACAATTGTCACGGTAATCATAGTGTTGTCAACAGTGACGTGTAGCAAAAAAACTAAATGTCGTTACAAGCGCGAGATTATTTAAACTTAATAATGCCACAGAATACTACAGAAGGTTGGCTTCAAACAACCGTCCAGAATAGGTATACGCATACACAGAACGGCGATGTGTGCGTGAGCTCTCACCGACGAGGTCTCGTACGCTCCGACCGCGGTAAGAACTGGTTTGAACCGGCTCAGTTTCCGTATTAACGCCAGGGACGTCGGCCGCTCGCGCGCCGCGCCGCACGTTCTGTGAAGTGTACAATGCCAAGTTCGTGTAGTGTTTGTATGGCCAATTCAAAAAAGGACAAGGACATTTCTTTTTTTCGTACCCTAAAAATGATGTGAAGTAAGTAGGTACCTACGATTTACGAAAATTTATTATTTTTGAATATTGTTGTAAGTACCTAACTACCTACTACCTTACTATCACAGCTACTACCTATTTTTAATAAGTAGTATTGTATACTTACCTAAATTACATAGATTGTTTAAACAATGTTAATAATGTTTATTACAAATGTTTGTATTATAAACCAGAAATAATAAGGAATTAAAACGAAACAATAAAATAAAATATTTTCGGGTCACTCATTTTTAGACAGGCCCGGTAGTCGAGTGGCTAGCAATGGTCACTTTATCCCAAGGGCCGCGGGTTCAAATCCTGCGCAAGGCAAACATTTGTGTGCATGAACATGTCTGTTTGCCTTGATCTGGGTGATTTCTATGTATAATTTATTTATAAAAAAGTATTTAAGTATATGTATTTAGTTTCAGCAATTTAGTTTGGGACTAGCTGGCGTTGTGTGATTCGTCCAAGAATATTTATTTATTGACATTTCATAATGCTGATCGTTTAATTGATAGCATTATGAAACATATTTTATTAAGCACTGGCGCGTTCCGTCTTCGCACGGGTACTTAACAAAATTTAAAATTTTAACACAAACACACTCCATTCACAAACAATCAATCAAAATCTTTCCTCTTTATAATAGTAGTATAGATAAGTACAGATTTCATTTGTTAAAAAAAAAATGATAAAGTTTTTAATTATAATAATTTTTATATTCCTTTATGTTTAAAAAAAAAGAATATTTTGAATAGAATAGAATAGAATAGAATTATTTTTATTGTATATAACTGAGATTACAGAGGGCTAGTTGACATTGCATAGTGGAGGTACATCAGTTTCACCCATGCCGGGCATACAATAACAAAAAATCACACAAAATTTACAGAATACAAAATAGACAACAACAAAATACCAAATACATTATCAATAAAATTAAATTCCAAAAAACTCATTTAAATCATAAAACACATTTTCTATTAACCACATTTTCAATTTACTCTTAAATTTATTATTAGGTAGGTCTTTTAACCAGTCAGGCAGATGGTTGTAGATGCGGATAGCACTGCAATATGTACTTTTCCTATAAATCATCGAATTTACTTTTGGCATGTACAGATTGTCGCGACGTCTCATGGCAGTAGTTCGAGTACGACAGTCGGAGATTTTTTTAAAGCAAGATTCATTGCCTTTTACAAATGAACATGTTTCTAGTATGTATATGCCAGTTAAAGTAAGAAATATTTTTTCTTTGAAAATTGGACGCAGCGAATCATCCTTATAAAGGTTGTACATTATTCTCAGGCATCTCTTTTGAAGCACAAAGGTATTTCCAACATTTACTGAGTTACCCCAAAAAATTACACCATAAGTCAATAATGGGTACACATTGCCATAATAGACACTACGGGTCACTTCTGTCGTCGAGACATCAGCTAGTACCGATAAGGCATAACAATAACTCGAGATTTTATTATTTATTTTGTCGATATGGGCTTTCCAGTTCATATGCATGTCAAGGGTTACTCCAAGAAATTCTGATTCATTAGTTTCATCAATTTGGGTGTTATCAATTTTTATATTTAAATTCAATTTAATACTATTATATTTACGCAATTGCATAATTTTAGTTTTTGTAGCGTTAATATTAAGATTTAGGCTCGACAGTTTATTTACAAGTTCTTTCAAAGTTCTACATATTTCCGATTCGAATTCTTTTCCCATTAATCCATTATCTACAAATAATAAGGTAGCATCGTCAGCAAATAAAACACAAGGGTGTTTTGTAAATTTAGGCAAGTCATTTATGTATATAAGGAATAGTAGCGGTCCCAATATACTGCCTTGTGGAATACCTATTTTTGTTTCTAGTAGGGTGGATTTAATTTCTTCTAATGTTCTCGTGTCTCTATTGAGATGTTGGGTGACAGTATATTGTAGTCTATTATTTAGATATGATTCCAACAATTTAAGTGCACTTCCCCTGATTCCAATGCTTTCCAATTGTTTTAAGAGAATTGAGTGAACTACGCTGTCGAAGGCTTTTGACATGTCTAAAAACAATGCCACACATCTTTTTTTATTATTTATTGCGTCCCATACATCATTTAGAAATTGATATATAGCCATAGTTGTAGATCGACCTTGGCGGAAACCAAACTGATTTGAACTGAGAATATTGTTTTTATTTAAAAAAATTAATAGTCTAGAGTAAATTACAGTTTCAAATATTTTAGATATGCTAGGAAGGATCGTGATCGGCCGGTAGTTGTTTGGATCATCTTGTGCGCCTTTTTTGAACATTGGTTTAATAACACCTATTTTTAGAGCGTCTGGGAAAACCCCCGTTTCTATCATTAGGTTTAACAAATACAGAAGAGGTTCCAATAGATACACTGAGCAAGCTTTCATGATTTGTGTGGAAATACCATCCACGCCACAGCTCTTTTTGTTCTTAATTTTTTTCATGATTGCTATAAGTTCTTGTTTGTCTACTGGTTTCAGATATATACTATTACAGACTTGATTAAAATTGGGCTTATAGTAATATGAGTTTACACTTTTATTAATATTTAGTGTCGCGAAATGTTTATTCAGGTAATTTACTATATCTTCCTGGTCTTTAATAATATTTTGGTCATTTTTTATAGTATTTACGGTTTGTTTGAATTCATTTGTTTCCGCTGTGTGTAATTTTATCAAACCCCAGGTAGCTTTGGTTTTATTTGTAGAATTTTTTATATAGTTTAAGTTTGCTTGACGTTTAGAATTACGAATTGCCAGTTTTAAAGTTTTTTTATATTTTTTGTAATGAGTTTTATTTGCTTTTTTACGTTGGAGTAGAGTGTTTAATTTTCTTTTGTAACGACATGATTTACCAATTCCCTTTGTAAGCCAGTTGGGTTTTTTTCTGTAAGAGACCCTAGTACATTCTACTGGGATGCATAGATCATGGACCATTTTCAGCAATTCCAAAAATGTATTGTATGCTGTGTTGACATCAGTGGTCTCATAGACATCAGTGAAATTGATCTGCGACATGTATTTTACAAAAACGTCGAGGTAAATGTCCGTTTTTCTTTTATTTTCAAACCAGTATTTCCTAATATCAATATTTATAGATTTAAATTTTATTAATTGTGCAGTATGGTCAGATAGGCCATTGTCTAATACCGTTGAGTGGTACTTGGCAATGTTTGTTATAATGTTATCAATACAAGTGCTAGAATGATCAGTTATGCGAGTTGGTTCCTTGATAGTAAATTTCAGATTATATCTTTTTAGAGATTCAGCAAACTGTTTAGTATGTTTGGTCTCTTCCAAAATATTTATATTAAAATCGCCAACTAGAATAAGTTTCCTAGAAAGATTACGACATTTTCGCGTAAGTTTGCTTAGCATTTCATCCAATCTATCAAAGAATGTATCTAATTTAGTTTTCGGAGGTCTATAAATCGTTACAATGTTTAGCTTTAATTCAGGTATGGTAATTCCGCAGCATTCAATTGTTTTTTTAATAGATATATCATTGAGCCAATCTAATCTGTTATATTGAATACATTTTTTCACAAAAATACATGGAATGAAGAATGGTTCTACATTGTAAATTTCATTATTAAATAAAACATTTTATTATAAACGTTGTTTTTATTTTTATATTGAATTTAATACCGTGCCAAAGGTGTCAACCCTATGAGAATAGGTATAAATTTTTCATTTAGTCGGGAGTCAACCCTCTGTATTACTCTGTGATAATGCTGTACGTAGAGTCCGAGTACAACGCAAGGGCAGCTTTGCGGTTGTACCGAGAGCGTTTTCCTCCGCCGCATCCGGTAAATCCTCGCGTAGTTACCAACGCCCTTTACCGGGTACAGGAGAATCGTCCGATCGTTCCACGGACATCGATGGATGACCATCGTGGTGGCGGGTCTAGACGTGTGCCTGTGCGGCTTGAGGAGAACATTTTAAGGTTCTTTGACCAGAACCCCCGAGCAAGTTCTCGACAGGCCGGGCGCCGTTTCGGCGTTGGCCACATGTTGGTTTTGGACGTTTTAAAACTAAACAGGCGCCATCCATACCACATCCAAAAAGTGCAGGCAATGCTGCCGAGGGATTTGGCGGTGCGAGCAGCATACTGCCGTTGGCTGGACGACGGCATCCGCGAGAATCCTCGTTTCGTGCAGCAAATCATTTGGAGCGACGAGGCGACATTTACGCGGAATGGTTTATGGAACCGTCGAAACGAGCACGTTTGGGCGGAGGAAAATCCCCGCATTTTCCGACAGACAGCGCACCAACAGAGGTGGTCGATTAACGTGTGGGCCGCGATTCATGGCGACACCATAATTGGACCAATTTTTTTACCACCCACTTTGAATCGACATGGATACCATGAGCTACTTAGAAACGTGGTGTCGCCATACCTGGACCAATTACCGTCAGAGGAACGACGTGCTGCGTGGTTTCAACAGGATGGGGCTCCAGCTCATTCGGTTGTGGAAGTGCGCGAAGCTTTAAACGAACTATTCGGCCAACAATGGATCGGGCGATACGGGCCGAACAGATGGCCGCCGCGCTCACCAGACCTCACGCCTCTCGACTTTTTTTTGTGGGGCACTCTCAAAGACCGAGTGTACCGGGATGAATACGAAACGCGAGAGCAAATGGTGCACAGAATTGAACAGGCGTTTGCTGAACTCCGCCAGCAAAATGTGGAGACACAGTTGCTTGCGCGTGTGCACCGTCATACCAAGCAGCGTATCCGACTGTGTCGCATAAGACGC
This sequence comes from Endotricha flammealis, assembly GCA_905163395.2. Lineage (NCBI taxonomy): Eukaryota > Metazoa > Arthropoda > Insecta > Lepidoptera > Pyralidae > Endotricha > Endotricha flammealis. The sequence goes on along the minus strand of LR990870.1, from coordinate 4,058,521 downwards.
GGCGGACACATTGAGCATCGGCTGTAAGGGGGTGAGCGCTAGGTACCTACGGCCTAATAAAAACTATTCGTAATTACTTATTCTTTTTAGCGAAGAGAGTACCTATGTTAAAACAAATACGCCAATAATCAGACTTACCGAATCCAGCCCTGAATTAATTGAATGAACGGATGAATGAATGAAAAGTTTATTTGCCTTTGGTACATGGTAATTGTCACGGTTACCATAGTGATACAAAAATATCCTATTGTCAATAGGTACATGCTAGAAGTAAATTGTGAAAGTTTCTATTATTTATTAAATGGTATTGGTGTTTTAAGTGATGTTTAGTGTTTTAAATGTTGTTTAGTGGTTTTGAGTGTTGTGTCGCATGAGTCGCATGAGAGAGATGCGCTCAGATACATCGAGCATCGTGTTTTGTAGGTAAGTTCCTGGCGTACCTACTTCATGTTTGCTAGATTTTTTAAATGATAATCAGAACTACTATTAATAGGTAGGTATGTGTGTATCGTGGGCTAGGCAAGGGCTAAGCTAGGTACCTACAGCCTGTCCGTAGCGTAGTAGTACCCGTCCGTGTAGTTATCTTATCAAATGCACTGTTGTTCTGGAATTAGGGTTATCGGCACGTAGGAAATTTTCAAATCTGTGCCTTTTTTTTAAATAAACTATTTTTAAATGAAACCTATCTAAAACGCATGTCTGTAAGGTACATATCATCAAACTTTCGGCTGTGTTCGTCGCCTTTTTCCTCCCTGTATATATAGATAGATGAAGAAAAAAAAAACGGTCCGGTCCGGTTCGATCCGGTCCGGTACGGCCCGGTACGGTGCGGTTCTTTCCAGACCGATCAGGTCTGATCGGTTCCGGTCCGGTCCGGTCCGTTCCGGTCCGGTCCGGTCCGGTCGGTCTGGACCTTATAAGGATCCTACATGTCAAATTTGGCATCTCTAGACCCAGCGGTTTGGGCTGTGCGTCCCCTCGCAAATTCGTATGCGTATATCTTGCTTTCCTGTGGGATTTTTGAAAAATCCTTTTTTAGTACATCCCTAGACGTCGTAAGGAACCTACATGCCAAATTTGGAATCTCTAGACCCAGCGGTTTGGGCTGTGCGTTGATATACCCTCGCAACTTCGTTTGCGTATATCTCGGTTTCCCGTAGGAATTTTGAAAAATCCTTTCTTAGTACACCCCTAGACGTCGTAAGGAACCTACAGTCCAAATTTGGAATCTCTAGACCCACCGGTTTGGGCTGTGCGTTGATATATAGTTAAGTCAGTCAGGACTTTGAATTTTATATATATAGATAGATGAAGAAAAAAAAAACGGTCCGGTCCGGTTCGATCCGGTCCGGTACGGCCCGGTACGGTGCGGTTCTTTCCAGACCGATCAGGTCTGATCCGTTTCGGTCCGGTCCGGTCCGTTCCGGTCCGGTCCGGTCCGGTCGGTCTGGACCTTATAAGGACCCTACATGTCAAATTTGGCATCTCTAGACCCAGCGGTTTGGGCTGTGCGTCCCCTCGCAACTTCGTATGCATATATCTTTTCCCGTGGGAATTTTGAAAAATCCTTTCTTAGTACATCCCTAGACGTCGTAAGGAACCTACTTGTCAAATTTGGAATCTCTAGACCCAGCGGTTTGGGCTGTGCGTTGATATACCCTCGCAACTTCGTTTGCGTATATCTCGGTTTCCCGTAGGAATTTTGAAAAATCCTTTCTTGGTACACCCCTAGACGTCGTAAGGAACCTACAGTCCAAATTTGAAATCTCTAGGCCCATTGGTTTGGGCTGTGCGTTGATGTATAGTTAAGTCAGTCAGTCAGGACTTTGAATTTTATCTATGAAAAAAAAAAATCCGGTCCGGTCCGGTTCGATCCGGTCCGGCACGGCCCGGTACGGTGCGGTTCCTTCCAGACCGATCAGGTCTGATCCGTTCCGGTCCGGTCCTGTCCGTTCCGGTCCGGTCCGGTCCGGTCGGTCTGGACCTTATAAGGATCCTACATGCCAAATTTGGAATCTCTAGACCCAGCGGTTTGGGCTGTGCGTTGATATACCCTCGCAACTTCGTTTGCGTATATCTCGGTTTCCCGTAGGAATTTTGAAAAATCCTTTCTTAGTACACCCCTAGACGTCGTAAGGAACCTACAGTCCAAATTTGGAATCTCTAGACCCACCGGTTTGGGCTGTGCGTTGATATATAGTTAAGTCAGTCAGGACTTTGAATTTTATATATATAGAGGAAGAAAAAAAAAACGGTCCGGTCCGGTTCGATCCGGTCCGGTACGGCCCGGTACGGTGCGGTTCCTTCCAGGCCGATCAGGTCTGATCCGTTCCGGTCCGGTCCGGTCCGTTCTGGTCCGGTCCGGTCCGGTCGGTCTGGACCTTATAAGGATCCTACATGTCAAATTTGGCATCTCTAGACACAGCGGTTTGGGCTGTGCGTCCCCTCGCAACTTCGTATGCGTATATCTTGCTTTCCCGTGGGATTTTTGAAAAATCCTTTTTTAGTACATCCCTAGACGTCGTAAGGAACCTACATGCCAAATTTGGAATCTCTAGACCCAGCGGTTTGGGCTGTGCGTTGATATACCCTCGCAACTTCGTTTGCGTATATCTCGGTTTCCCGTAGGAATTTTGAAAAATCCTTTCTTAGTACACCCCTAGACGTCGTAAGGAACCTACAGTCCAAATTTGGAATCTCTAGACCCACCGGTTTGGGCTGTGCGTTGATATATAGTTAAGTCAGTCAGGACTTTGAATTTTATATATATAGATAGATAGATGAAGAAAAAAAAAACGGTCCGGTCCGGTTCGATCCGGTCCGGTACGGCCCGGTACGGTGCGGTTCTTTCCAGACCGATCAGGTCTGATCCGTTCCGGTCCGGTCCGGTCCGTTCCGGTCCGGTCCGGTCGGTCTGGACCTTATAAGGATCCTACATGTCAAATTTGGCATCTCTAGACCCAGCGGTTTGGGCTGTGCGTCCCCTCGCAACTTCGTATGCGTATATCTTGCTTTCCTGTGGGATTTTTGAAAAATCCTTTTTTAGTACATCCCTAGACGTCGTAAGGAACCTACATGCCAAATTTGGAATCTCTAGACCCAGCGGTTTGGGCTGTGCGTTGATATACCCTCGCAACTTCGTTTGCGTATATCTCGGTTTCCCGTAGGAATTTTGAAAAATCCTTTCTTAGTACACCCCTAGACGTCGTAAGGAACCTACAGTCCAAATTTGGAATCTCTAGACCCACCGGTTTGGGCTGTGCGTTGATATATAGTTAAGTCAGTCAGGACTTTGAATTTTATATATATAGATTCCCTAAAAGATGTTGATAAAGAGAAAGACGGCAATTTATAGAATTCCCACGGAAAAGGGGGTAATAGGACTGTAAGAGTATTATCGCAGGCGCTCAATCTAGAAAGCTAGAAAGCTGGAATTTTGTTTATGGGTTCCCTTTGTGATGCTGACAAGAATAAAGACGGCAATTTATAGAATTCCCACGGGAAAGGCAGTATCTACGCGGGCGAAGCCGCGAGTACAGCTAGTACTAAACATAAAGGTACATATCATGTAAGAATACAATACATACTTACTAATATTTAGTTACTATAGATACAGAATACAATATAATATAATATACTACTATGACGACAATTACTGAATTGTGGACAAAAGACTAGCCTTAACTTTTTTTTTGAAGTTAAATTTGTTGGAGATTGACCTCATGGCGACAGGCAATTTCTTCCAGAGCCGAGTGGCCTGGAGTGTAAAAGAGTCAGACACAAAGCATGTGCGATGACGGGGAGTAGCGAGTGCGAGGGAATTATGAGATCTAAGTTGACGCTCATGAGTGTTACAGATGTAATTAAATTTGCTTTTTAAGTACTCGGGACTAAGGGGATTTTTAAGAATGGTATGAAGAGTACAGAGCATCCTTTGCCGTCTTCGCAAACGAATGGGGAGCCATTTGAGTTGAGAACGGAAGGAAGATATATGATCGTATTTACGAAGACAGAAAATGAATCGGATGGAATTATTGACGAGACGCTCTAATTTGTCAAGCTGCGCTTCACTTACATCAGAATAGCAGACATCAGCATAATCAATGAGTGGGAGAATGAGAGAATTTACGAGAGTGACCTTAGTAGGGATCGGCAGAAAATTCCTAAACCTATTAAGAAACCGCAAAGTAGACGTAACTCCGCGGCTGACTTCGGCAATTTGTGTGGTCCAGCTTAGAGTAGTGTCAACATGTAAACCGAGGTTTTTAACCGAATGGGCAAAAGGTATAACCGAGCCCTCAAATACAACAGGTGCCGCGGTATCAAAGTCAATCTTTTCGATTTGTTGTTTACTGCCGACGACGATAGCTTGACATTTAGCTGGGTTGACAGATATTCCAAATTGGGCTGACCAATTACCGATGCACGCAAGGTCTCTATTCAATTCAGCGATAGCAAAATTAATATTGTCAGCCGACGTTTGGACGTAAATCTGAAGATCGTCAGCGTACAAATGGTAAGAACAGCATAGCGAAGAGGACAGAGAATTTATAAAAAGGGAAAATAATAACGGCGACAAGATTCCACCCTGCGGTACGCCAGAAGTCAGGTCTTTCCAGTCCGACAAATGGCGCCCAATACGCACGGCCTGTCGCCGACCACGCAGGTATGATGAAACCCAATCCAAAGCGCCAGATGAAAAGTTAGACTGTTTTAAGATAGCAAGGAGGATATCGTGGTCAACCATATTTGCACATTTTTTTGTGGTAGAGCATTTCCGTTTCCCTGTGTTTCATGGGTGATGGTGATCACTTGACATCAGGTGAACCGCATGCTCGTTTGCCAACCTCTTACATTTTAAAAAAAGTATCACAGTACAGAGTCGTGAAGCTGCGATGCGTTTTGTTTTCGGTGCCTAAGAGGTCGACCACGGGTCAGGGACTTCCCGTCACATTGCATGATCACTTATAATTAGGTGATCCGCATGCTCGTTTGCAAACTTCAATAAAAAAGCACAGATTGCCAATAACTCTTCGAGTGGTTAGACAGACACTACGCTAATTTACAACAAGCTGGTTAATGAAATATGTGACGTATCATCTTCACACATTTGTTTATCCCGAATCGGGATTGAACTTCAGCGGATGTAACGTCACCATTTTTTGCAATCAGACTTATTTTATGTGTACTTATGTAATTTGTATAAATTGTATATTTTATTGGGCTTACTCATTCCTTAATTTCTTGTGCTTCCCCCAATAAAGCGTTTGCTGGTGACATCTATCGAGAATTGTGGGTAACGTAAGTACCTACAGAAAAACTCAAAACTGCATCTAAAAATTGCCTGAGATCGTCGTTGTTTAACTTGCAAGACGATATATATTTTTATTTTTTTTTATATATTATAAATCCAATAACAACATAATTGCGTCTGGAATACATTTCGAAATTATTAACTAAAAAAATTGCATAACATTAATAATGGCAATAATAATAACCTAAATAAGCTCTAAGAGAGGTAGGGCACAGCGGATAATCCGCTCAAATCGGAGCAGCCCGTCTGGGGAAGGACCTCCAACTTACAGAAGATCGTAGCCAAATAGCATTGGTCTCGGCCATGTTGTGTTCCTACGGTGAGTAAGGTCTCCAGAGCTCCACTTGGGGGGGTTGGGAGGGTTGGCAACGCGTGAGTGATACCCCCGGTATTGCTTACGTCTATAGGCTACGGTGACGGCTTACCATCAGGCCGACCGTATGCTTGTTTGCCACCTGTGTGGTATAAAAATATAAAAAAAAACTAAATAAGCAATAAAATTTCATAATTTAATAATAATTCACAATTCTGGGTCATTTAAATAATCATCAACTGAATAATAGGATTTTGATACAAGCAGATTTTTTAATTTTAATTTGAGTACATTTTCATTGTAAATTACCTTAAATGCCTTGGGTAATTAAAAAGCTTTATTGATTGCTTTCTTGTGCAGTGATCTACTACTCTCAATTTTGAGAAAAAATGTGCCTTTAAATCTTTCCGTCTAGTTTTTTTCTCTAACCGCTCTTTCTTCTTTTGTTTCAATTTGATCAAGACATTTAACTAGTTTACATAAAGTTACCAGAATGTATAAATTTAACGTACATAACGCCACGCACGCCATGGATGCAGGCCGCTGCCTTCAGGTCGCATTGGAGGTGTTTGGGGGAGCCTATGTCCAGCAGTGGACTTCTTGTGGCTGAGATGATGATGATGACACAACGCCATCGTGATCCCCAATCTAAGATAGCCGATTGAGTTGTATGGATGATTATTATCGTTTTATAAGATAAACTAGAGAAACCCGCGCAACTTCGTTTGCGTTTATCCCGCTTTCCCGTGGGAATTCCAAAAAATGCTTTCTTATTCCACCCACCCATGTTTCAGGTCTCTACGGTCAAGACAAAACATTTTCATATGTATAGATGATTATTTTTCTGTTTAAACTTCTCATTACACTCTTTTGGAGTGAGCGTTTATGAAATAGGCTGGCCCGATCGGTGATGTGCCACCCTTTTACAGAATATTGACGTGAAGCAGCAATGCGTTTCGTTCGCTGAGTGAAATATCCGAAATTCTAACTCCTTACTTATACTATTTCTCGCTATACATATCCTGTTTTTTCCTGTTATAGGTCGGCAACGGGTTTGGGACCCTAGAATCTATATGCTCCATACATAGTCGACTCGATGGTAATTACCTAACATCAAATGATCTATATTCCTGAGCTTGTTTTCCAACAACTTCCGTAAAAAAATGTATATACTGGTATTTCATTATCTACAACCATCCCTACAACAACACTACGAAAAAATAGAGCGAGTCGACGTAATGAGATTTCCTATAAGTGAGAAAGAGACAATAACAATATGCCTTTCAACCATTGACCAATTTAACTTGAACCCTGTCAAATATCATACAATTAAATATTTAATTACTTACTGTTATTATCGATGAATATGATTCTGTCCGCTCTATAGCTAGAATTTTAGCTGTTTTCCGAGATCACGAACAGAATAGATAACGACGACATTATGAAATCATTTTGTTTGAATATTCGGAATATTCACAAATTATAAAAATATTACATGACAGATGACACACTTCACTTCACGGATGTGTCAAAATGAAATGTAATTGAAATCAAAAGCACTAAGGAGTATGAGTATTGATATCAACTTGAAGAAAATTACCCACAAAATACATTTTTTTCAAGAATTTCAATTTAATAAGAATCACATCTTCCATCAATTCTCTTAAACAATTTTTATGCAAAATTTGAAATAGATTGGACCAAGGAATCAAGTTGTCCCATAGTAACTTTACCCCCCTTTTTTACCCCCTTATAGTTCGAATTTCGAAAAATCCTTTCTTATCGGACGCCTACGTCTTATAATAGTTCCACCTGCCAAGTTTCAGATTTTTACGATGAGCGGTTTAGGCTGTGCGTTGATTCTCAGTCAGTCAGTCAGTCAGTCAGTCAGTCAGTCAGTCAGGACAAAGCATTTTATATATATAGATATTGTGTTATTAAAAAAGTTTTCTTATTTTATCATCAATATCTTAAGACATATAAAAGTTTATGCTTGTTTTGTTAATATTAAAACAGTAGGGGGAAAGTTCCTTACAGTTTATTAACTTACCTGAACATCGTGTCCATCTTTGTTGACGCGAGAATTGCTACTTTTCTTTTAAATTCTGAATTATACGTGAAATTCTAGGAAAATGTCAAAATACACATCGAAAACTATTGAATTGCAGCTGTATAAAAATGGAGTTCGATTTATTTCTTCAGGGCCTATATAAAATGTGCGAAATAAATACAAAAATTAAAATTATAGTGCTCTGTTGGGAAAAATATGTATATTTTTTACTACATTTTTTGCGCTGTCTATTAGTCGCAACGATAGCCGCGCCGCGCCGCGCCGCTGCTGCTACCGACCCGCGCCGCTTTTAGTGTGATATCATTCAAACAAATATATAGGAATAGACCCTCCAGCGCCTCTCACGGACTAACAGCAGTTGGCTGCAGCGATTCAACAAAATAGAAACTCTAAAATGTCCATCCTACTAAAAGTAACCTGTCTACTCGGGCCCTTACTTACAGACCAATGACAGATAGGCGGAATGACGGATAGCAGTTTTCGTAGCAGGGTTCCATTGGCACCCTTCGTATACGGAACCCAAAAGAACTAACTAGTGTTTCAAGCGCCGACCATCCATTTTCACCCCATCGAGCCTTGTCTAATAATGCTCTCATGTCGGCAAACATAAAGTTTACCTACTCCATCATCCAAGTGGTAGCGGACTCGCACAAACATACGGATTACTTACACGAAAAAACTTTTAGTCCTACATTTTTATATAGTGGATCGTATTTCTTTACTAAGTTTTTACTTTTGATTACCTGTTTCTGTTTATGGTCTTGAGACTGTTAATATTACATGATATAAGTTACATGTAATATAAAAAGAAGTAAGTTATTAAGTTAGGTAGTTTGACATCATAAATAGACACTATTAGTAATGACAAGCCGTTGGCTCAGTTGGTAGAGACGCGACCGAGAGGGTGCTGGTTGCGGGTTAGATTTTCGCACAGCACAAACGTGCTTCGCTCGCGCTTAATTTTATGACATAGATCTCGTTTGACAATAAAACAACCCATAGCGCATAGGCTTGTGGCGCCATCTATTGGCCGATAGCCGATCCCATACAGCGCCCTCTATATTAGAAAAAATATTTTCCCATTGGAACGACATACTTTCACGGGATAAAAAGTAGCCTATGTTGAGCTCTGTAGGTACCCCTGACAATATGTGTATAAAAATTTTCATAATGATCGGCTGATTAGTCAAGCCGTGAAGGAATAACAAACAAACAAACAAACTCACTTTCTCATTTATAATATTAGTATGAAGTATGATAAATAAACATATAGGGACAAATCACACAGATTGAGCTAGCCCTAAAATAAGTTCGTGACTGGTGGTATATGATACACTTAACATCCAAGATCCAGGCCAATCAGAAAAAGTTCATTTTTCATCATGACCCGACCGGGATTCAAGCCCGCGGGACGTCCTGGGTGGCGGTGCAGCATGGTAACTATTACGCCACGGAGGTGGTCGAATATTGTTAACATCATCATCATCATTAGTCTACATTTGTCCACTGCTGAACATAGGCCTCCCCAACTGTCGCATTGTTAACACAATTATGGTTAATGTATGTCAAATATCCCGAATAAGCTACGCCATGTAAAGTGCCACCATTAAAGTATACAACCAAATATTTTTGTGAAGTTGTGAAACTAGATTTTGTAAAAGGAAATAGAGACAGTATTAACTTCATTTATTTGAATTCACATAGGGTGGCCAGTTTACGGGAAAAATCAAAGGTTAAAACTAGAAGCATAAGTCAAACGAAATTGCTCGTCGACGTATTTAATCTATTATAATCAAAATAATAAGTATTAGCTGATAAAATAGTTTACATGATTTTGATTGTCGATAATCAGTTGATTTGCCATCTCCAAAAAATAAGATTAATAGCCGACGAACTTATGAAGTAAATTTTTTTGACGAAAACGTACATAATGTCATAGAATATGGAAGAAATGCGTAGCCAATACGGAACCCTACATTGTGGTTTATTTTCAGGATTCGATAGACTACAAGATCGACTTTCTTAATATAATAAATATTTATTTAAATAAATAAATATATAGGGACAATTCATACAGATTGAGCTAGCCCCAAAGTAAGTTCGAAACTTGTGTTATGGGATACTAACTCAATGATATTATATTTTATAACAAATACAAATATAGATAAACATTCAAGACCCGAGGCCAATCAGAAAAAGTTCTTTTTTCATCATGACCCGACCGCGGATCAAACCCGGGACCTCCTGGGTGGCGCTCTGGAGTGGTAACGCCACGGAGGTCGTCAATCAATACATTATAAAATATAGTATATAGTTAAATAAATAAAATAAAACTTTCATAAAATAAAGTTTTTTGTAAGTTATAGTACTACGTATAGATAAATAATAAAAAAAAGATGTATTCTGAAAGTTTATTTCGTGAATATATACATTAAGGTATGTGAATATTTTTGAATAATTATTAAACTTTGGTCAAATAAAATGTTTTACATAGACTCTTTTATATATTTTTTTTAAATTCATGGTAAAACCCTTGCGAATCTGAGACGGGGCGCATATTTTTGCTTTGATGGAATATCTGAAAAAACTTTTAAATTGTATCCACCCTACAGATGTTGTGGACATGTTCTGAATGTAAAACGTGAGACCGGTCCGACGCCGGACGAATGTTGGCCGACAGACTGAGAAATATACACAATTGTAAACGTTATTTTAACTAAAACTATGTTAAACAGATGGTTCGAATTTAACATGCCAGTCCATTTGATTACATTTATCAAAAGAGTTTTTTTTTTAGTTTTTTTTATTGGACTGCCAACAAGTCTTATGTCAACAAGTCTGGTACAGACGGCGAGCACGAGTTGAATGCTCGGTTCGTGCGCGTAGTGTGCAACCAAATACTATAGACGAGTAATACGCACAGCTTCGGAAGAATTCGGGCAAGACGCTACACTAGCGCCCCTACGGCATGAGGGCGGCATGAGGTGAACGATTTCAAAACTTTTGTATGCAAAATGTTATAGCGCCCCTAGCGGCATGAGGTGAACGGAGGTTGCCAAGTCATTGTATGAGAAACGTCAAGAGCTGTGCGTATTACTCGTCTATAGTATTTGGTGCAACTGTGCACGGTTCGTGCGCGCAAGGCGTCCACACCACACTATGGGAATTCTGTTAATTACATGTTACGTCACATCAGTCTGTACCCGGCATTACATTGAAAGATCAGGTAGAAAATGTGTGGCATGTGAAAAAATCATGTGTTTTAGACCAGTGCAGACTAAATTACAGACTGTCATGGCAGGCAAGAAAGAAAAGGCTCTTATGAAATAGTTATTGTAACTCTGTTTTTCCGAAACATGAAAAAATATACTAAGTTTAAGCTAAAATTGAGAATATGTTTATCATTTTGTTTGTTTACTTTTTATTCAACGTCTAGGGTTACAAATAGTAGATATTTTTAATGATAGAGAAATTGAGTTTTCGCTTTTGCATTTAAATATTTTTATCAGCTAACTCTTTCAGCGAATTTCAACGATTTTTTTTTAATAAAAATATTATTTTACAGAATTCCGTTTAAAACGTGAAATACCGTTGAGAGTAATGGCATTTTACCGGCGGCGTCCACGCAACGATGCACATTGTGATGCGATTTGATGACTTTGCTGCGATTTTTATTGGCAGTTAGATATTTTTTATTACTGAATATATATTTTTTTAATCCCATGAATATGGAAACGAGATTGCACGAGACCACGGGCGTTTTTATTTAATTGCAAATCGTATAATCAGTAAGTTAAATAGCACATCATCATCTCTGCCAAATGAAGTCCACTGCTGTATATAGGACTCTCCAAAACGCTTCCAAAATGACCGGCAGCGGCCTACACAGATCTGTGGCTCCGTTAAAATTGCACTCGCGAGCCCCAATGACACCTTTAGGGAGTATCAAACCGTTTTACATCAAAGACATGTGCATTAAAAACAAGACAAAAGAGCCTTGGAGGGACTTGGAGGACAACATATTGTTTCACAAGAGGTTTAAAACGAGCCATTTTACTCATATTATAACGCTCCAGAGACTACGGTTCAGCGCACACCTGACGTCGCGTAGAAACTGTATAAATAAACAATTTCAACTAAACCTTTATTTCAAATAAAACTTGCACGGGACCATGTGTCGTGGAAGTCCTTCGGGGAGACATTATCACTGGGTTTCGAAAAATTGTCTGATTTTTCTTCTGCTTCTGCTTTTACTATCGCAGCATCCGCACCAACGCAACGCGAAATTGTCCGAGGCGATAGAAAACAAAGTAAAGTTAAGGGAAGTGCGTGTGGTAAGCGGTGTTGAAGGCACAATTATGATGACATTATATAAAATATATTGTATCATTGTTTGTTTATCCCAATAAATAAAAAAAGAAGTGCTCTAAACACTATCGTATTCGGTCATAAACTGAGCACCATAAATTAATTGGTAATGGTCCTCGCTATCGACAGGACTTGGACAACAGTCTATGGCTAAATAGCTTATTCGTTCGAATGCTGAAAGGTATTTGTACTGTACTAAAAAAAACTACGCTTCAACCCAATCCATCAGGTGTGCTTTGGACCCATAGCTACTTTAAGTATTTCGACAGTAGTGTAGTGTAATATGCCTAATTACTAATATTTCTAATAAAAACAGTGACAGCCGAGTTTTGAAAATGTGTTTAGTTTAATTTTTACATAATCCATCATTTTCTTTTCTTCGGTCTCTCTATCGCCTACAACTTTTTCTATTTACTACGTGAAAATTTAAAAATCCGCAAAAAAAGTACTAGGAAATCATGAATACGTAGCGCTATTACACATTATCTGCTCATTAGCAAATAAAGGTGAGATTATGAACTGTAGTATTATGTGCCGCGAACAATGGGCCCTCAGCTCAATGACAGCTGTTCAGACTCTTTGTCGCTCGTCTTTGTATCTAGACCTCTTTTTGGAGTACTCGTGATAATGTCTGTAAGTTCTGTACTCTGAAATCCAGCTTGCTTATTTTTTTTTTGCATTTTATAAGATGTATCTACTAGCTTTTCGCCGCGGTTTTGCTCGCGGTTAATTTTATGATAAAGATCTCGTTTGACAGCTAAACAACCCATAGCGCGACTTGTGGCGCCATCTGTTGACCGGCAATTGCGAATTGCAGCGCCATAGTTGAAAAAATATTTTCTCATTGGATTGACATACTTTCACGGGATAAAAATCCTGTGTTGGGCTCTGTACCCCTAACAATATATGTATACAAATTTTCATAATGATCGACTGAGTCAAGCCGTGAAGGAATAACAAACAAACAAACTAACTCACTTTTTTATTTTTTTAAGAGAGGTAGGGCACAGCGGATAATCCGCTCAAATCGGAGCAGCCCGTCTGGGGAAGGACCTCCACCTTACAGAAGACCGTAGCCAAATAGCATTGGTCTCGGCCATGGTGTGTTCCTACGGTGAGTAAGGTCTCCAGAGCTCCACTTGGGGGGGGTTGGCAACGCGTGAGTGATACCCCCGGTATTGCAAACGTCTATAGGCTACGGTGACGGCTTACCATCAGGCCGACCGTATGCTTGTTTGCCACCTGTGTGGTATAAAAAATAAAATAAAAATAATATTGCTAAGCTATAATTATTGTAGGTACGGTCATCAACAATAGATTAACAGTTTACTACCATTTCATTACAAAGATGAAACAACTAACAGTAGCTGTCTATATTCGCAAAAGCATCAGCCTGGTTAGCAATGCCATCCGCTACTGTCACGATCAAAGCTAACTGATATTATTCCCACTTTACATGTAGGGGAGGCTCCCCAAAAAAATTGTTTTATCAAGATTTTGTTTTACCACTGTTAGCATAGTTTAATATGTATAAACACGCAAAATTACAGCTTTCTAGTGTTAATTGTCGCTAGACCGCAGACGGACGGAGAGACGGACATGGCGAATCTACAACGGTTCCGTGTTTACAACGGAACCCTAAAAAGGAGATAACTTGAGACTTAACGTAGAATTATAACTAAAATTCGTTTTAGAAACTGTCTGTTTACTTTTTATAAGTATTTAAACCACTTTATTCAATAATTTAACTCCACAATTATAAACACAACAGTTAACACAGTTAATGTGTCGAAAAGGACATAATTACATCACAATTTCACAAACTACAATTGGACTTAATTGCTTGTAATATAAGATCTAAATTGACAGAAAGAACCATGTAATATAATATCCTGGAATCCGAATATTCTGTGCTTATTTGGAGTGATTGCATTGTTCACGTTGGGAAAACAAAGCACGTTGAAAGTCTTTTAATTTGCCGACTTTTTGGACAAATCTTTTTCGAAAATATTTTTTATGCATCAAAGTTGGCAAATAAGCATACGGCCGGCCTGATGGTAAGCATCACCGAACCCTTTAGACGCTTGCAATACCGGGGGTATCACTCATGCGTTGCCAACCCTCCCAACCACCCCAAGTGGAACTAAGACCTTACTCACCGTAGGAACACAACATGGCCGAGACCAATGCTATTTGGCTACGATCTTCTGTAAGGTGGAGGTCCTTCCCCAGGCGGGCTAATCCGATTTGAACGGATTATCCGCTGTGCCCTACCTCTTTTAGGTTAAAGGTGTTTATTAATAATAATAAATTCTACACAATTCGCACAGCGCCACCTAGTCTCAAAGTAGCCTAGCTTACTTTAACCTGTATGTATTATGGATACCCGACAACAGATATATTATTTTAAATACATACTTATAAAAACATAGAAAACAGACAGACTCGAAAACAAACACAAATTCTTTCACATAAATGTTTGCCCCGAACGGGAATCAAACGCGCACCCTCTGGTACGAAGGATCAACCAACGCGCCGTGCCGCCACCGAGCTGTCTAATTAGTAGATTCATAATGGATTCATATTATTATTTTACTTCTTTTTTACAAAGTATAAAATATAAATACCTATATATATATAAGGACAATTCAATTCATACAGATTGAGCTAGCCCCAAAGTAAGTTCGAAACTTGTGTTATGGGATACTAACTCAACGATATTATATTTTATAACAAATGCATATATAGATAAACATCTAAGACCCGAGGCCAATCAGAAAAAGTTCGTTTTTCATCATGACCCGACCGGGGATCGAACCCGGGACCTCCTGGGTGGCGGTCTGGCGTGGTAACCATTACGCCATGAGTGTCCCTATGTATGATTAAATCTTTAAAGCTACGCAATTTTATTAGATAGAGTGATTCATTCAATGGGTAGGTTTTTATGTATAATTCATTCCAAAATTCCCACGGGAAGGCACGCAAACGTTGTGCGTGTTTCGCTAGTAGAAAGTTATACACGGCGCTACTCCACCGCGTGCGGCCCTTATCAACGCTTAGTGCATATTCCTCGTACTGCCCACGCATTATCGGACCACTTTTGTTTTGTCTAATCTTTCTGTCAAATTTTTTGTATTTCTTTGTGTAGAGTTAAGTTAGATTTTAAGTTAGTCTGTAACAAGCTCTCATAGAGAAAATACACTTTTAATATAAAAAAATTGTGTTTTTAAAAAGCTCCCTCGACGCCGTCGAAACCTAAGTAGATAGTAAAACAAAATTTAGAGAACCGTATTTGTAAATATCTGTTGGGCTACCTCTACAAATCCACAAGATGTGTTCAATATATTACAAGATACATAAAAATAAATCAATTGCCGGCACAAGATTCGAGCAACTTAAACCCGATCAAAGTTAACTCCAAACAAAATATACTTTGAGCGAATTCGGTGCTCGAACCAAAAATTTCACGATTCGTATCGTACGTGATCCCATTACGTAATATCTGGTATTGAATTAAACGATACTCACATAAAACGGAACGGTTTAGCCGTTGACAAACTTACTTTTGCGCCAAACAAAATTAATAGAAATAATTTTAAGAGTTGTGGAACCTAGCCGATACTATAAACTGGAGGGCTACTACGAAAAGTAAATCCGATACTTCAATCGAAGTATCGGAAGAATTTTAAACGTGAAATACAAGGTATTTCATGGTTATATTCAGCGAACTACTAAAATAACCATAAAGTACAAGGTATTTCATGCATACAATTTCAAGGAATTACTAAAATAACCTTGTATTTCATGGTTAAAATTCTTCGGATACTTCGGTCGAAGTATCGGATTTACGTTTCGAAGTAGCCTTCCAGGTTATGAGTCGTAAATAGGTTGGCTCAACCGGGGCAGTACCACCCTCTCACACACCTTCTCCAACATGAAATAGCGGTAATATGCCGCTGTGTTTCATACGTTAGTTAAGTACGTTTCGATAAGTGAGAGAGCGGGAAGCCCTCCTGCTTCCTACTTTTTCTCTTTCCTTCTCCCATCCTTTCTTGGATGTCCATGGCCAGCGGTGACTTTGTAATTGAATATGATTCCCCCAAACTGTATTTGTATGTAATCATGAATAATTTACTATGGTAATTAACTATGTTATTTTTTGAAGATCTTTGTCGCATCTGATAAATATTGGGGTTAAAGGCGCAGTATGACTGACTGACTGACTTTCTGTCCATTTTTTTTTCCTTGCACAACATCTTCTCTTTGTTTAGCAGTGATTTATTAAAAGCTGTGATATGGTCGTTTACATAAAAGTTACCCCCGCAGAGAAACCTAATTTAGTCAGGTTTAGTCGTTTACTCTTTCGTGCTAATGCCACAAATTCTTCCTTTCTATAGCGATTGTTGGACGCTATCACAATAGGTTTTTCATTGGGGACACGAGATACGCACGAGAGACGCATACCCAATGCGTACTTTAATTAATTTCACTCTTCTCAATGGTAACATCGCACAGTTTTCCGACGTTTTGAGCGATCTCATAGAGATTTTTCTTTGACGGAATTCCTCTAATCTCCACGTTGTTTGCTCTTCTCCACGTTGTTGATTGGTCTCTGTCTTGAAGCTTGCGATTAAGTCTTGTAATTTTGTTCTGAAGAGCAGGAACTTCGTCCGCCATCTTTTCCGCCCTCCCAACTCTTTCGAATATTATTATTGTATACTATACGTTTCTAAAGGAACCCGCACCTTCTGTCTGATATCGAAGCTGGGGTCACTGCCATCGCACCACCACACCAGGCTGTTCTATATGGTAAAATTACAATATCAAATTCTATTTAACTCATGTTTTTCCATTATCTGTACGAATCCCTCTAAGATAAATACGAAAGTATACAGAATTACAAAATAATACAGATGATTAAACCACATCCATCTACAAAATAATATTCCATTGTATCGTAACTACATTGTTGTGAAAATGTTATTTTGATTTCCACAATAACATTTCATATGACTGAAACGATGGGCCCTCAATCTTCTATGTACGGATTGAGGACCCAACGTTTCAGGCCGTATCTTGATAATTTGACTTTCACAAATTCTGATTCTTTCACAATTTTTTTGTTCACTAAATCCAAAGCATTATTTTCTCGAAGAGTTTTTTTTATGTTATACGACAGACAAACAGGCAAGCGGGCCACCTGATGGACATCAGCAACACCAGGGGCACTACCACTGCGTTGCCCACCTCTGACAAGACCTCAATTCTAATGTACCTCTTAAACAGTCCCATGTCATAGTCCGCAGGAAAGTCAGAGGCTGGGAGGTCATTCAAAATCCGTATAGTGTGAGCGAGAAACGTTTTGACAAAGTCACCACGCAGCTCCAATGCAAATTGGCCAGTATTTTCAAGCCACCAGAAGGCCACCGACTGTCATCTATCAACAACCGAAGCCAACAGTTTAACGTGCCCTCCGGAGCACAAAGAGGCTCGAGGTAACGAAACCCATCCAAACACTGGCAAGAGTCGACGTTGCTTAATTTGCATATTCGTTTTACAATTTATCTGTAAGATAGGTTATGTGGAACTTAACAAGAAACAATAAAGCGATGCCTTAGTACCAGAAACTACTTTCTAAACCGTCGATAGAATTCATCATCATCATCATCTCAGCCGCAAGAAGTCCACTGATGGACATAGGCCTCCCCCAAACGCCTCCAATACGACCTACTGGCAGCGGCCAATCCGAAAGAATTATTTCGAATAAAATCTGTCAACATTTGAAACAAATTAATAAGCACATAATATTTGTACAGTACTCGGTATTCCCAACATTCTTACAGAATTGCGGTACCATATATGAAATTGCCAGACTGTGTTACAATGCAAATCTCGTGAAAACATTCCAGCGGAGTCCATTTGAATTTCAATGAAAAGTTTTGACATGGCTTCTTTCATACTTTCCAAATAAAGTGGAATTTATATAGATACCAACATAAATGTATATTTTTACGTTTAATTTTATATGGCCATACATAAAGGTGCTCCCTGACTAACGAGTATTCTCTTTCGTAAGTTACAATACTGGGGAATTATACGCCTGTTAAGCAAACCCTAGCCTGTGTTTGAATTGGTTCCGTTATCTCGAACATCTCCGTGCTTTGGACGTGAAGATGTCGATTCCGGTTGTTACCGATGAATGACAGTTGTTAAGCCAAGTTAAACAACGGTTTGAAAACACTGGTCTTTGCCAATCCGCATTGGAGCAGCGTGGCAGAGTACGCTAATCTCCCCATCGATTGAAGGGCGACCCGTATCCCTGCAGTGGGATAATAAAATTGTGGTACTATGATGATAAAAATCTACATTATTTAACATTCTTCTTGGGCCTTGCGTATTTCTATAAGTTACAAAATGCTGACAAGAGAATTAATTCTGAGCTATGTGGATAGAGCTCGTTAGTAACTAATGACGTCAATCAGCTAATGGCCGGTTTTCAGTAGCTGAAAGAGCATAAAATCTTTTAATCCATTATCTTAATTCGCGACTGAAACGGAAAATTCTGGAAATTTTAATATTTTAACTAGTTGAATGTCTATTTTTGTTTTGTAGTTCGGTTTCCCTGACATTATGCTGAGAAGCCATTTGGATTTTGATCAGCTACAGAGAAGCCTGACTCCCAAACGAACGTTTTCTCATGTAATTCTCAATGTATTTAAACGAAAGTTTATCCTAACTAATATTATAAATGAGAAAGTGAGTTTGTTTGTTTGTTATTCCTTCACGGCTTGACTAATCAGCCGATCATTACGAAAATTTGTATACATATTGTCAGGGGTATAGAGCCCAACATAGGCTATCATAGCTTTTTATCCCGTGAAAGCATGTCATTCCAATGGGAAAATATTTTTTTTACTATAGAGGGCGCTGTACGGGATGGACTATCGGCCAACAGATGGCGCCACAAGTTGCGCTATGGGTTGTTTTGTTTTGTTGTCAAACAAATCTGTGGCATAAAATTAAGCGCGAGCGAAGCCGCTGGGAAAAGCTAGTAATGTATATTTTGATTACATTACGTCTAGTATTCGATTCGATGTGTCATGATCGGTTACTTATTCTTACTTCGCTTGGGGGTCAGGTTTTTCTGCACCTGGTAGGTGCATATTATGTCCATATTCACATAAAATAAATGTTAATGTTGTTTAACTTAGAATTTATATTATTTGTATGTATTTATTATTATTGTTTTGCTTCCCACATTTCATCCGTATAAGTGACATATTGGTTCATGGTTCATAACAGGCTGTTTTTATCGATAGCCAAACCCTAAACTAATAGTTATAGCAATAAAATATTCAATGGGCGAATTTGATAAAAACTAATACCGCGTCCACATCCGTTAGTTTAAAAAATAACGTAGTATAATCTATTTTTTTTTACAAAAAAGAATGACGAAATTTTTTACTGCGTTTGATGCAATGATCCATCACACTCTGTCAATACCGAAAAATGCGAGTAAAATACAATACTCAGTCCATCGAATACGTATACTATAATCAGTCAGTACAGTCAAGTCCACGTCGAGTTTTACACTTGATATGATATAGAACTTAAGAACGGTACAAAGTCCAATATATAAAGGTCGACCTGCTCTTGATTGTACACGTTTGAGAAAAAAAAATTGATGACAAAAACGCCTTAACTGGGTTTCTTTCGCCATTTCTTTTACCAGTGGCCATTTTGCTTTTCTTTTCGAAATGGTGTTACTTTATAGATTACTAGCGAAACCCGCGCCACTTCGTTCGCGTGCATCCCGCTTTCCCGTGGGAATTTTAGAATGTATAATACTAAAACCTTCCCCTTGAATCACTCTATCTATTAAAAAAACCGCATCAAATTCCGTTGCGTAGTTTTTAAGAGTTAAGCATACATAGGGGCACACAGACGCACAGACAGACAACAAAAACGACTTCATTTTATGCTATGTAAAGAAGTAGATTTATATAAATCAATAAATGACGACCTCCGTGGCATGAATGGTTACCACGCCAGACCGATCAGAATCCGATCCTCGGTCGGGTCATGATGAAAAACGAACTTTTTCTGATTGGCCTCGGGTCTTGGACGTTTATCTATATATGTATTTGTTATAAAATATAATATCGTTGAGTTAGTATCCCATAACACAAATTTCGAACTTACTTTGGGGCTAGCTCAATCTGTATGAATTGTCCCTATTTATTATATTATTTGTACCTACACTTCGACAACAAAATGTGCCTGTAAGGGCCTACTTTCTTAATGAAGATTTTCATATATTTTTTTTCAGTAGTAAACTATCCTAATATTATAAAGATCCAAGATTTGTATTTATTTTTTTACGAATAATCTCAAAACTACTAGACCGATTTCAAAAATTCTTTCACCGTTGGGAAGGTACATTGACCCCAAGTAACATGGGCTATATTATATATTTTAAAAAAATTGAATTCTCAGTAAAACCAGTGTTTAAAGCTACTAATCATGTTTCAGATCTGCCATAGTTCAGACACATTCGTTATTAAGTATCCATAAGTAGTGTTTAGTCAATCAACTAATGGCCTCTTTACAGTGCCTTAAAGAGCTGTAAAATTTTACTTCCTGTTACAGTTTGATGGTCCACTATAAATATCACTAAGTATGCTTTTAACGACACGTTGTCTGTATATGATTGACCGCATATCTATACATTTAAACGCTTTGCCCTGAATAACTGACAGCCGATCGTAGTAACCTGAAACTTGGAGGGTGTTCTTTGTATGGCGAAGCGACGTACGCATCCGATAATAAGGGCTTCTTCTTTGTCTTCTAACTTCACTATACTTTGGTCATCTTCGCGAGAGTGTAGAGAGCTAGTATTAAACTAGATTTATTGTTATACGAACGGTTCGCACGGAAGATTGATCATCCGTAATCGTATTCTACTATACGCCATAGTTGTTTTCTCAATCGTTATAAATGCTAAAATATCAAGCTGGCAAGCTCAATCTATACAATAGCTCCGAATGACGTATCCTCCGTAGTCCGTACGCGTCAATCCACTAAATTCATCCTATTTTATATTATAAACATATCGAAGAAGAATCGAAGCAACCTATTTAACAAATTTACAACATAAGTTTTTACTGAAAAACTAAACTTTTTTGTAAAAACCAGTAAAAACTATCTCAACAAACATACCCAGTGGTTTTAGGTATAAATAAAATAAAACACACGTTTTATGTAATAACTACAAATGTTATATCTGTATCTCTATATAGATATAGTCTTTTATATATGGAATTGCCATTTCCACGAGTTACGAGTGCTATGCATAAAAATTTTATGGCTAAAACAGAGTAGTACTTCAATGTTATACGCCATCTTGTATGTTTATGATAAAAAATATGCTTCTAGACATATTTATGTGAAAGTTTAACCTTCACGCTTTGTAATAAATTTTATGATAGACCCGATGGTCGAGTCTTTCTCAAGGGTCTAGGATTCGAATCCCGCACAATACATTTTATAACATTTTCATCAGCTACTAAAGTAACCCGCGAAACTTCGTTTGCGTTGCTTTCCTGTAGGAATTTTGGAAAATCTTTGTATGTAATATAAATTCAAACCTTCCTCTTTAATCACTCTATTTATTGCTAAAACTGCATTAAAATCCGTCGAGTAGTTTAGAAGATCTAAAAGATCTAAACAAACAGACAACGGTAGCGACTTCATTTACTATATAAAAGATCTAGCACCCATACAACAGCTTTGCTTAGGTTGGGATCAGTTATCTGTTAACTAATGAATTTCAAATGATCAATTAAATATCAAAGAAGCAATTTTAACATTTAATGAAATTAAACAACAATTATATTTTATTTCAAACATTTCCGGACAAAATGAAGTTTACCAAAACGGTCCCCTGAAGATGCCATAACATTCATTTACGTCCCAAACAATTCGAAACTATGCTCCCCAAATACAGTTTCACTTAAAGTTCATCTCTCGGCGTTTCTGTGAAAAAAACACTTTTTAACTCGTCCCAAAAGTCCATTCTTTTTTGTTCAGGGACGTCGATCATTTTTATTTTTCGCCCCAGATTCAGCCCCTTTATAACTGGTTCCCGGAGAGGCGTCCATTTCAGATTCCCTAACAAGTTGTCATTGCGAGCTGGAGTCGGATTTCTGAAATTCAAATATCAGTTTGTTAACTTTTTGGTTGTTTTTTTTTTTTCGAATCTATTGAGCCGATTTGTGTCTTCTAGAGGATGGTCGCGGTGTACCGTTATTTATAAGAATACTCTTAAGAATTGATAAATGAAAACAGATTTCTTGGTTCAAAGGCCGTTGAATATGATGATTTAAACATAATTATGTCAAAGAAATTTACTATTATTTAGTAAACGAATCAGACTGAACGTTACCTATCTAAGAAGTGTATCAAGAAGTTAAGGACGTAACAAAATCATAAAATTGCATTGTCTAGACATAATATTATTTTTAAAAGAACGCATAATGATTGACATTTCTATAAAAACAGAATGTAACTAAAATCCCTGCTATCTTATTATATATATATCTTAGCTAGTTATCTTCAGCCGCTACGATTTTGTTATAGCCCTTCAGGGATTACAATACCAAACAAACTTTTAGCTGCATAAGGCAAATCGTTTTCAGTTTATTTTGGTCACCGAAAGAAATACGGCACCTTTTGGGAGCTATTATTTAATTCTGGCCCACGAGTGGACCACAAAAGGACTAACCAAAAGGACGAATTTTAAATTCACTGTACAGCTTGTCATTTGGTTAATGAACCGGAAAATTATACAAAAGACTTGACTGTTTAAAATTATATAAAGTTAAATTTAATTCCGTCCTTAATGTTAGGGAATTGGGTGCCTTACCCACATTTAGCGAAATTCGCCAATAATCTTGCAATTTTCTTAATGAAGTGCCTTTCATTCGACACCCCAGCGCTATTGTAAACGTCGTTTACTGATTTACATTTGAATAGGTAGCAGATTTCGTCACCAGACGTGGCCCCGTACCAATCCAAATTCGGCACCGAAGAATTCCACGCGATATTGAACGCACCCTTGAATGGGAACCTGTACAAGTACACACTGCTACACGACACCGCGGCTTGAAGGCGCGCTTGCCTCAGGAGTGGGTAAATCACTTGATCAGAAACGTACTTCGCATATCGTCTCAGACTTCCCTCTCCGATTGTCCCATTAACGAAATAAAATTCCATTATTCTTTTCTTTATCTGCCTATACCTTTTCGAGTCGTATTCGTCTTTTGTTCCCTCAAACGGTAATAAATATTGGAAGTTATAATTTAAATATTTCAGAAGTTTTTTGTTCTCAGCAAACCCTCGTAATTTGTGGAGGGATTCCAAATTGGTGTATCCTATCATTACTTGGACATTATTATTTGTGAATTTCCTTTGGTACACATCTAAAGGCGACTTATTCATAAATGCGTTCTTTGAAGTCTCCACGGTGGGGCCAAAAGTATTGATTAATCTTTGATTATCTCTGACTTCGGTGCTATCGAACAGATCCTGTGAAGCTGTTAATAAAACAGGGGCAGAAACGTGTCTGAGAATTTCATAAAGTCTTGTTCTATTTAACTTTTCAAAAGGTCCGTGTAGATTCCAATACAATTTGTTTGCTACGTCAAAATTGTAATTTCGGTAGTCAGCGGGGGAAAGCGCTGAACCACTTTGAATAATGACTCTTGAAAATAAATCTTCTGCAGCAGTTGATAGTATCAGTGACGAGACAACGACAGCTGCCCTGTTTATTCCTAAAACAGTTACTCGATTAGGATCACCATTGAAATATGCTATTTTGTTTTTTATAAATTTAAGAGCCATTATCACATCTTTTGCGCCCATGTTTCCTTCAGCGAAATCGTCTTCAGTGTTCAAAAAACCAAATATAGAAGTTCTGTAAGAAACTGTGACTATGACTATATCCTCGTCTAAAAGAAAATCTGGTTCGTATTTGCCATATTGGTTTTCTATCCATACTACTACAGGCATTTGTAAAGATTGGTCTCTCAAAATGGGCATGTACACCGCAAGATACAGACAATTTTCAATTTCATTGCATGTCCTTACTTTGATCGTAGCAAAATCATAGGTTGTATTACTCAAGTGGTAATATTTTGGTAACTGTAAAAATTATTATATCATATTAAACTCAGACTTAAAAAGATACACTGTACAGGGATTTTTTCAAGTCAATGAACATAAAAAAGGTAGTACAATAATTGAAATATTTTTTTACGTATATACATAGTTAGATTTAGAAAAACTAATTGATCACTAGTATAAAAGAAAGGTGAAATTTCATTTGACTCAACGTTGGCACAATCCAAATAAAATTATGTAATTGAATACGTTTGCAGAAAAAAGATCCGCCAGAGCCCACCTGTTCTGAATGATTAATGAACAGGGAATTTATTCAAGTTTCATACAAATTACATTATGATATGTCTCGGCACATATGTATTTCGGCGTATTACATTAACTTTATAGAAAATATATAAATCCATATTATAATATGTTTTAATCCATATTAATTAACTAAAATATGGATTAAAACAAATAAATCTTGATGTGGTAACATTCCAAATTTTCTTGAACGGACGTGGAATATAAATCGGATTTGAAAAACAAGAAAAGCTATTTAAAATCACTATCCGAAAAAATTATAGCAAAATCTAGCTATTTAAATTATTAGCCTAAACGAATCTCACTGCAGGTCCTACCCCTATTTTATGAATCCGTGTCCAGAGTCCTCTCAATAAAAACGGAATCATAAGAAATTTTAGGATATAAAAATTTAAAAATATTTTTCAAAACCGAACAAAAACTTTTAAATTCCATTTCTTATGTTACTTTAAAAGCCTGTATATTGGTAAATAGTAAATACCGACAAATACAACAAAGTTTAATAGACCAAGGGAAAGTAAAAGTTACGTTCTAACAAGAAGATAAGTGGCTGACGAAGAGTATTGAGATCAAAAGTCCCCATCAACAAAAGTTCTTAAATCGGGAGAAGATAAATTTAAAACCATTTGTAATTAGATAAATATTTTACTAACCTTAAACCTTAAGGCACCAACTGGAGGTAAAGCATAAGGAATATCCCAAAATGCAACGTAAGGTTTGTTTTCAAAAATTGTATACAATTTTCTACCAATTATTGTAATATTTTCAAATTTTATTGACACATCATTCGCACTATCACAATAGAAATTAATTAGAAATATTAAGATTTGAATCACATACATTATTAATGTTACATTTTATATTAATTCTGAAATATGTTATAACATTTCTATGATAAAACAGTAATTGATTTATATCATGAATAGCTACACGTCAGTACAATTTTGAAATCCATGAAAATGTTTTCATAATATTCGCGTCTATAACGAATTTAATAACAATTTATAGTCATTCAGTGTTCAATTTAATACAAATTGTATAGGAAAATTTGATTAATCTTTTTTGGATATACTCAGATAAATAATAATTTACATCAAAATAATATTATGTCGTTCAAAATTCGAAACAAATCCTACGTTTTATTTTATTGTATATTCTACAAAATCTGTGTTCTAAGTTTTCTTCTTAGCGTCATCCCCATGCATAACTCATTAAGATTTATGGAGTTTACCTAAACCTAAGGGATTGGCAAAGATGCTGACCTTCACAACGTAGAACAAACAAACTACACCTATCTTAGGTTAGGTCCAACGTCTATATGTTTTTCTTCACCACCGAGCAAATTATAGTATGTACTTGAATTTATTCGGTGCCATATCCATAGGGATTTCACGGCCCTTCTACAAACCAAGTGAAATGACCAATCAAAATCGGCTACTGATGACTGATAAAATAATAAGTATCAATATGAAGCCAGAATCAAGGCGAATCGTAATATCTGTAACGATGTGTAAGCTATGTGTTTTATTGCAGGCAGATTAATTCTGATAGACGATAATAATCCATATGTTTCAGTTACTGCCGGCTATTCGAATAACAAACACCCAAAATTATTATGCGTAATGTACACTTGCAATATTATTGCTATTTTAACGATGGCGGCTTTTATTGCCGGCAGGGAAGTGGTGGAAACAACCCACGGGATGGTAAAGGGGAAAGCTTTGAAGACGTTGATCGAAAACGTGGAATATACCGGATTTATGGGTATACCTTACGCCGAGCCGCCGGTTAACGATATGAGGTTCTTGGTGAGTATTTTATTTACATAACACCTGTAATCCCGAAGGGATAGACAAAGTCAACACGTGACTTGAAACGTTAGGCTACAGAATACAAAATGTATTTCTTGTATACATGATTACTCAATATTCAATTTATTCAATTGAAGAAATTCTCAGTAAAAGTTTTTGTTCAATTCAATTAGTATCTTCAGTACAAGACGTACATTGAACTAGGATATTTTATTTCAGTAATGTTCTTTATTATGGATTTTTTGATATAAATTTACTTAAAAATATTTTATACAAATATCATTTTTTTCCAGTCACCGCAACCCTTAAAACCATGGGATGATGTACTACTTGCTAACAAAGAGAAACCAGCGTGTATCCAGCACAATTTAAACATAAAGAAAAATCAACCCTTTGGTGTATATGGAGAAGAAGACTGCCTGTACCTTGATATATTCACTCCAAACAGCGATGAAAGCAAACACGCCGTTATCGTGTTTCTACACAACATCAACTTTTTGAATTCATATAATAAAACAAGAGATTATGCACCGGATTTTTTTATTGAAGAAGGTGTTGTAATTGTTACAATAAGTCACAGGCTCTCTGTATTAGGATTCCTATCTTTGGAAGATAAAGGTGCACCAGGGAATGCTGGATTAAGAGACATTGTTCAGGGTTTAGACTGGATTAAGAAAAATATTGAAAATTTCGGTGGACACCCTGACAAAATTACCTTAATGGGAGCACAGGGAGGTGCATCACTTGTCGATTTGCTGATACATTCGGAAGCAAGACAATTATTCAATGCAGCCATATTACAAAGTGGTTCAGCATTGTCTTCGTCATGTCTACAACAAGGCGCTCGTCAAAGAGCATTTCAAATGGGTGAAATACTTAAATTTAGTACAAGCAGTTCGACTAGTCTGCTGAATTTTTTAAGAGACCAATCTCCCTCGGAACTCTTAAATAGAGAATCGCATGCTAGTCCTGATGAATACTATCGTGAAAACCAAAGAAGTGTTATAGCTTTCGGTCCTATAGTGGAAAACCAATCCGATGGTTTAATAACAGAGTATCCTGAAGACTCAACAAACGAAATAAATATACCAATTATGATTGGATTTAATTCTCGTGAAGGCATTGAATCTGCTTTGCAATATCTCATTGAACCTCGATACATTAGTTTTGTGGAAAAGGATTTCCATTTTTTGATGCCAATGCGTCTCAAATTCAGTCTTAATCCATTAGAAAAAGATTATTATGATGCCACAAATGACATCAGGAAATTTTATTTCAAGGATGAAATTATTAGAATTAAAAATATTCCGGACTATATTACATATGCAGGTGATATACTAGTTGCATACAATGTGGATTATACTACAAAGCTATACGGTAATAAATTACAGAATAAGGTGTACTACTATCATTTCGATTACTCCAGTGAGCTAAATGAAAATAAAAACAACATATTGAAGATGTCTACAGCTAAAGAAGGTACTTGGGGAGCTGCGACTGGTGACGAACTGTGCTATTTATTTAAATGTCCTGACTTGATATCGTCATATTTGAAGTACAATGACGCCTCATCTGATGAATGGGCTATTCAAAAGAAAATGGTTAGAATGTGGGCGAATTTCGCAAAATATCAGTAAGTACAAGTTTAAAAAAAAATACTTATGGCCGTTTTCAACAACGCCTTCTATCGTTGCTGAAAACGGGCATTGTTGTTGCAAATACATACAATTTAACAATTTCTTTATCATCTTTACTACAAAAATTGTTACCTTGATATTATCAGTCGATATAGACTACCGTAACTTTGTAACATACCCAAGGATTCACTACGGTTCGGATCTTAATAATCTACTTATTTAGAATATTTAAACGCGTTCTTGATGTTTCATATTTTATTATACAGGAACCCAACACCAGATGACGATGAAATAATTGGAGATTTAAAATGGCATCCATACAATCTCGAAACAAAACATTACTTGCACATAACAAAAAAAATGGAAGTAAAATCTGATTTATACAAACGTAGGTTTCAATTTTGGGATCAGTTTATAGAGAAATGGGAACAGAGGGCGGGCCGAGGTGCTGAATCGAGGGTTAATAATGAAACTGTTTCGCACGAAGAGTTATAAATTGTTTTGTTTTATTTACCTTTTGTTGTTTGCCTTCCGAATCACTGATTTTTGCTTCACAGCTTTCAGAACGGAGAACAATTCAAATTCAATAGAACAATTCAAATTCGATATCTATTCGAAGAAATTCTTGAATCAAATATTCAAATAATTACATTGTGTTGTCACAGTGTAAATATTTGACTGTTTGGATAATTTTTTATTCATTTTATTACTTTGTTTTGTTTTTTTTTTTGTGTTACTATTATTTATAAATATTTTTCTAAATAAAAGATTTCAAACCGAGTTCGCTCCTGTAGATTTGACGAGAATAAAGTTATAAGATGATATGGAATGTATTTCCAGTAGACCCCAATTTCAGATCCCATTTTTCAGATATTCAAGTCATTTTCTTTATTTGCGAATATGGGTAAGTAATACATAGGTGGTTAATAAAAATGTGTACAGGTAGCCAAGCCATATTCAACCTATTGACATGCAAATTTTAACAATTAGTTAATTATTAAAATAAATTTAAAAAATAATCAAACAACAATTAACACTACAATATAAATTTGATATACATTTGTCTTCCGTGTTTGATACAATAATAGGCCTTTTTCAGCAACATATCCAGTTGTGTCTGTTTAGAAACATTTAGGCCCTCACTGTTGATAATGCTGTTAGGGAGTTTATTATGTATTGTGGGAGCCATACAGAAGAAACTATAAGGCAAGCATAATAATTTTTTTTGATGAGATTCTTGTTGTATCTCAATGATTCTACAGGAGACTATACGTAAAAAAGATTGATTTCCATAATATCCAGAGTGCCATGGCAAGTATAGTCAAGCAATGAAAAAGGTTAGCGTGATTTAAGTTTTCTAAATTTTGTGTAGTTTCATAACGATGCTCGGGTTATTAGCATAAAAGTCTACGTACTTAGTTTTCTACCGTGTTTACCTCTTTCATTGGTTAACTGTGCACACACTGCTATCTATAAATTTCAAAGTCTTGACTGACTGATTGATTTAACTATATATCAACGCACAGCCCAAACCGCTGGGTCTAGAGATTCCACATTTGGGTCCACGTCTAGGGGTGTACTAACACGATTTTTCTAAATTCCCACGGGTAAGCGAGATATGTTGCGAGGTTTACTAGCACCATATAATAATTTTCAACAAATGACAGTCTCTAATATAATTTACACACACACAATAAATCTCTAATATGCTTTGAGTAAATTCATATAGAGTTTCCTTAGCAAGCCTGCTTAACCATCCAATAAGAAAGAATTATCGGAAAATTCCCGTGTGAAATACAGTATTGCGCGAATACCGACACTGCGGGATGTCGTATAATATGAAATAACAAACAAGACTCTTTGTTTTGGTTTAAAAAATATTAATTTCTTCATAAACAATATGATTTTAGTGTGATAAGAGTCTGCATACAGTTCAGTTAATTATTGTACATGTTTTTTTTTATATGGAAGGGGTTGGTAAACGGGCATGGGCGGGTTACCTCATAGTAATGTTAAGTGATAGCCCATGGAGTACAGAGGCTTTTACAGACCAAGAAGAAATGCAAGGGAAGGTGTTGGACTTCTCGGTCTTTCACTTGGACCGTCTGGCTTGCCTTACTATTGAACCCTAGGCACGATATTGCCCACACGATACCTTATTTTCGATTTCTGCGCATCCAAAGTCATCGCTCAAGTTACGTGCTTATACCATTCTAAACGCATTGCTTCACACGGATAAATCTGTGAGACAGAAGGTAGTACTTCCTAGATCGAGCGAGCCCATTATATAAATGCCTACCTCACCAAGTCCTATAATTACACATGTAAATATTTATTTACTTATTAAAAAAACGCCTGTTCTTTCTTGGGTCTTGGGACATTATTTACTATCAAAAAGTCAATATGGGCATGACGAGTTATTCTTATAATCTTTTTAAAAAATCTGTCGGTCAATCAACTAAACTAATACTCCGACTAATACTCTATTAAACTAATCTAATAAATTTAACGCCAAGAAAAAGGACACGTACTTGTTCCAAGTTAGTAACTACATTTAAAATACCATAAATCAAACAGTAATGGATATTCCGAAGCAATTATCATCGATACCACAGATAAAGTAAGAGCTGACACATATATACAGATTAACGGCGATTATTTATCTATAAGGACACGTAATGTTTGGATTGAACAAATTTATTGATAGTTACAAGTTCATACAACTGAATGGTGCTAGAATGACAGCTCTTGCTGTATTATTGTTATGTGTTATAACTATAGTGAAAGGAGATGTGATCGTAGAAACTAATTCAGGAAAAGTGGACGGTGTTGAAGTGAAATCGATAATTAAAAATGAAAAGTTTTATTCATTTATGGGCATTCCTTATGCGGAGCCACCGCTTGGTAAACTACGATTTATGGTAAGATTTATTTAAATATTTATTTTACCCGACTTAATATTATAAAGGCGAAAATTTGTAAGCATGTTTGTTACTTCTTCACGCTCTAATGGCTGGGCCAATTTTAATGATATTCAGTATGTAGGTAGCCGATACATCAGATTAACATAGGGTTTTTATCCCGAAAAGTAAGATTCCCGTAGGATTTGGTCAAAAGTCTGATAGTCAATAGCGATATAAAGTAGATGGCGCTGCTGTGCATAAATATTTATAAAAGTCGATGAATAACTCTACATTTATTTTCAGGCCCCGCAACCTCACAAAGGGTGGAACGATGTTTTGAAAGCAAAAAAAGAGAAAAAACCTTGTGCACAACAGTTCATATCGATTAGAAATAAAGAGGGTTACGGGTATAGTGGCACAGAGGATTGTCTCTATCTTAGCGTATACACACCAAAACTACCCGAAAAACAACCTCTTGAACTCCCAGTCATAGTTTTTCTTTACAGTGAACAGGCCAGAATATCGCACAACGCGTCCAAAGAATATGGCCCGGATTTCTTCATGAAAGAGGACGTAGTCTTAGTCCACCTTCAACATCGACTTGGATTTTTGGGTTTCTTAGCTTTCGAAGATACCTCATTACCGGGAAATAACGGATTGAGAGATATAATCTTAGCTCTTAATTGGATTAAGGAAAACATAAAAAAATTTGGTGGAAATCCTAATAAAATAACTCTCATGGGAAGCGAAAGCGGTGCAGCTTTAGTGGACATATTACTACATTCTCCAAAAGCTAAAGGATTATTTAACGCTGCCATCTTACAAGGCGAAACTTCATGGAATTCAGCATATTTTAATGGGAATGCTCGAAAACGCGTCAACGCAATATCCGATCACCTCCAAATTTCTGCAACATCAAGCTCTTTCCTCCTGAAGCAATTGGCTGATATTACTTCTGAACCAATAACGGAAGGTGAAGATTATGCCATACACGCAGATGAAGCAAGATCACTTCAAATCGGTGTCATACCGTTTGGACCGGTAGTTGAACCTGAACACCCTGACGCTGTCGTCACTAAATTACCAGAAGTTGGTCCAATTGACATAGATATTCCAATCTTAATCGGCCGTAATTCTAGAGAAGGTATTGAACATAGTCATCGTTATTTGGCTAAACCACAGTTCCTGACTTTTGCTGACAGAGATTTCCTTGTTATGATACCCGTAAGACTTAAATTCCACTTCGAACTGAATACGAAACTGTATTTTGAAGTTGTTGAGGAAATTAAGAAATTTTATTTTGAAGACGGATATATAAGGATTGGTGGAGTTGGTGAATTTATTACGTATATGGGTGATATTATGTCATTTTATCCATTAGATTACGTTGTTAGGAAATATGCTAATGAATCAAAGGCACCGGTTTATTACTACACATTTGACTACAGCGGAGAATTTAACTTGAGAAAGCAACTTGCATTGGATGGCGCTGTTAGTATGGATGGCACGTGGGGAGCCACTTTAGCTGATGATCTCTGTTACTTATTCGTATGTAAGCCCATTAAAAAAGCTTATACTGAAGCAATGAAAGTAGAAGACTCTGAGGACATGAAAGTTTTAAATAACATGGTACGAATGTGGACGAACTTTGCCAAGACAGGGTGAGTATATTTATTTACTACAATTTTTATAACAGATGTAGCAAGTACCTGATGTTAAATTGCATGTAGATAGAGTACAGAAGCTTCTAAGCGAGGTTTCAGATTCTCCTACTCATCGAAGAATCTGAAGAGATCGTTAATTCATTCATATTCTTTTATTTTATCGATTGACTTTATTTGAAGATCAATAAAATTGATGCAAATAACTTAGATATTCACCTGCATGTCATATTTTCTAGCCATACGTCACTAGATGTTTCCAATCCCATGGAAAGTTCTAAAAATGGCAAAATGTTCTACCACTACTATTTGCTGCCTGACCAATTTAAAAAATCAAGTAGATTTTGATATTTCAATCTGTGAGTTTTAGGATGAACCTTTTGCTATTATATAATTATCTAATAATATTTTCAGTAATCCTACTCCACCTGGTGAGGACTTCACATGGGAGCCTGCTACTAAAGAAGATAGAGACACATTGCTCATCAATGAAGACCTACAGATGGTGAAGAAAATCCATGAGGAAACGGTCACATTCTGGGACAACTTCTTTGAAAAATACAAAAACATGGCTGTAGATGGAGTAGTGAAAGGCAAAAGGGACGAATTATAGACATCGAATATTTTTTTCTTATATAAATGACAACTTAATATTTATAAGATGTAAAAAT
Organism: Endotricha flammealis; assembly: GCA_905163395.2. Lineage (NCBI taxonomy): Eukaryota > Metazoa > Arthropoda > Insecta > Lepidoptera > Pyralidae > Endotricha > Endotricha flammealis. Next base: position 4,025,289 of record LR990870.1, on the reverse strand, counting down.
AAAATATTCCATTCAGAAACTCCAGCAAAATTACTTTCTAAAGACTACTTTAAGGTTATCTCAGAATTTACTATAAAATGCAAAATAAATGCAGTAAAAAAATTATACGCTTGTTTTCTTTTTAACCCTATTTAAAACATCGAATAAAAAAGTTACGTATCTCCAGCTCGTTAGTAGAAATGGAGACGTGAACCCTGTTTCGATTTTAACTTAACCAGTCATCCTTCTAATCTGAAGTAGTAACAAGGAAACTACGAAATTCAGAAAATGTCGAATGAGTCTTCGTTACTAATATAAATAATAGTAGTAGTTAAATGAGAGAGTAGAAAGTATCAAAATTATTTGATACTTTCTACTTCTTTTCGAAACTGATTACATTATTTAATTCAAAAAAATTATTCATTGGTACTACATAACTAAATAAAATGAAATTAATCAAAACTAAACTACCTAACAATTAAAATTAAAATTAGAAACTAAATAAAAACTAAACTAACAATAAAAACTAACATTAATAATTAAAAAGGCATGATCCCTGTGGCAGGATGCCCAAAATGCTAGCAGCGTTGCCTCGCTGAATGGCGATAGAGATCCGTTGAGCGAAGTAACTGCCAGCGTTTGGGTCACCAGTGATTTGTCGCAGTCTTTATGCGATATTATTACATTATTAGAAGCATATCGACAATATCGGGTTCACTGCAAGATCTCCGTCCTACTCATAATTCACTTGTATGGGCCTGTGCTCAACATCAACGTCCTCTTTCTTTTTTACCGAAGATGTTTCATAGTTGAGGGTATCCAGTAATAGTTTAGAGTATCCACATATTAATATTTAAAGATAAAAGTCCAGGCTGACTGATGAACGCCCGGCCCAAACGATCGGATCTAGAAAGCTGAATATTTGTACAAAGAATTGCTTGGAGGAAAAGATCACACACGTCTTACGAAAATACAGTGTCTTGAACAAAGTGTTTAATAAAATTAGATAGTAATTAGTAATACGTTACTTCCGCCTTAATCCTTTAAAGATTATCAACTCAAAATTCCCAGTTGAAATATAGGTAATAATTACAGGTATTATGAATTATTATATTTATAGATAACGATAAATTTATAAGTACACGTCGGTGTGTCTTTCTTATCTTTGCTTCAGTAGTAACATATTTGTGAAAAGTGTTATGTTTTTTCTACGTAACCTAAAATTTTACGATGTCTAACATTATAATTCTTTATTTATTTTCCATATTAATTATTTTAGTACAATCTTCTACTAGTAAAGTTGAAGTTAACTTAGAACAAGGAGTTCTGTCAGGAAAAGTTAAAACAACATTGCTAAAAAAGCAAAGTTATTATTCTTTCCAAGGTGTACCATATGCAGCAGCACCTATCGGTGACTTGAGGTTTAAGGTAACAACACTTTTACGAAAATGAACAAATTTATGTCGTCCTTTATATCTTGAATTGTCTAACTGAAAAATATATTACTTGTAATATTATTATTGTATTGTTTAATAAAATTTTAAATAATACTAGCGTATTTGTTTTGAATTGAGTGAAAACGATAAAATCAAATGCTAGTAACTTTCTGTGCAAATAATTGGACTATAATTTTCATTAAGGCTTGCTTAATTGCTTAATTTGTAACATAAAAAAGAATATTCGTGATCATTCTACTAATATTATAAAGGCGGGTAGACTATAACCTGGATTAACACATAGGATACTTTTTATCCAGAAATTCCCACGGGAACGCGAGTAATAAGACCTCTGTGTTTAAATAAATACACGCAAACATAGTTGCACGGGTTTCACTAGTGTTATATAAATTTCAGCCACCTACAAAACACGAGGGATGGGAAGGAGTATATGAGGCTCACAAAAACAAACCTACGTGCTTACAATACAGCACTCGAATGCGATTGGGTGATCCAGCAGGGATATCGGGTTCCGAAGACTGCCTTCATCTCAACATATTTACTTCAGACTTCCAAGGATCGAAAGCAGTCGTAGTTTTTGATTACAATGATAATCTTAGCACAGGTTTTAATGGGACTGATGTTTATTCCCCTGAATTTTTCATAGAAGAAGACGTAGTTGTGGTATACATTAATCATCGCCTCGGACTTATGGGATACCTTACAACTGAAGATGATGTTATACCAGGCAACAATGGATTAAGAGATTTTATTTTTGCCTTGAAATGGATAAAAGACAATATTGAACATTTTGGTGGTGATCCTAAACGGGTCACGCTAATGGGCAGCAGAGGTGGAGCTGTTATTGCTAATACATTACTCTATGTCAAAGAAGCTAAAGATCTTTTTTCTGGCATCATAATGCAGAGTGGTAGTGCAATGGAATCCTTATTTTTCCATTCAAATCCAAAGAGAGCAGCTTTTAAACTTGCAGAATTAGTTAATATTACAGCTGATGACAGCGCAACTTTACTGGCGGAATTCCAAAAAATTGACGTTAATAAATTACTTGAAAAGGAATCGGGCGTTATGCAAACAGAGCCAATAGAAAGCTACCAAATGACCATATTTCCATTTGCTGTTACAATCGAACCTGAAATTCCTGGCGCTTTGATAACATCTTTCCCGGAAAACAGTAAGATTATTAATGATGTTCCCGTTCTAATAGGATTCAACTCAAGGGAAGGTATAGATTTAGCAATGAATTACTTGGTGAACCCTAGAATTGTAACATCAGAGACAGATCCCTTCTTAGTGAATTTCCCAATTAGGTCAGGCTTTCGTTTTGATACTGAACGCACTGTGTTTGAAGAGGCTGTTAACGAGATGAAAGAATTTTACTTAAAAGACGGGTATTTACATTATACAAACATACTAGAATATGCGGTGTACGTCGGTGATACATTACAGAATTATGCTGGAAATTACGCGGCGAGGAAACTTGCGAATGTATTGGAATCTTCAGTATTTTATTATCATTTTGATGTTTATGGTACGTTAAGTGAGAACAGTGTTTTTATAACTAGATATGCCATGGTCACCCTTCCAAGTACGGGGGCAACCTTAACTGATGAAATATGCTACCTTCATCTGTGTTCCCGAATTAGGAGATCTTATTCGTCAATCATCAAACTTCTAACTGAGCAACCTGAAATTAAAGTTTTAAAGAAAATGGTCAGGATGTGGACTAATTTTGCGAAGACCGGGTAGGTGTTTTTTTTTATCTTGGTATACGTTTTTATCGAAGAAGTAAATTTTAATATAACTAAGTTCCATTTATATAGTGGTTGAAATATTTTAAAAATGTTTGTATATTAAATCAAACAAAGTGAGACGTAGGTACAAACGCATTTTAAACTTAACTACTTAATTATGCATTAACTTATGTCTTTTTATATTTTTTATATTTCCCTAAACAGATAATATCAGTATGAGATTAAACCCATTTAATGTGTCATTTAAAACGTTTTTTGTGCAATTCAATTCCCTGATAGTTGATGAAACTATTAATGTGGAAAATTAATTAGTGTTCTTTTGAAAGTAGCACCAATATTATAATATGTCTTTGTACCTTGATTAGTTTTTATTTTAAAGTAAGCTCATTAATATTTTCAGAAATCCGACACCGTCAAAGGACGACGCAGTACTCAAAGGTTTGATATGGAAGCCAATAGCCAAAGGCGGTGACGCTGACTATCTTCATATTGGCAAAAAGAAGTTTGAGATGAAAATTAATCCGCTCGGCGAACGAGAAAGTTTTTGGGATAAATTCCTGGCTAAATACTCCGAAATGGCCGTGGACGGAGTTGTCACATCGACGGAACCACGAGTAGAATTATGATTAACTTAACTTTAATATATAAATACTTATATATATTTACGATTAAAGAATTTTATTTTTCAAAGAATTATACAGTTCACTTATGTAGAAACACAACACAACTTTGTTACTTATAGTTTTTGCCAGCAAGCATAGTTTTTGCACAAATAACCTAAATTCAATAAATATCAATTTATTTTCGTTTATTTTACTTAAAACTAGCGTACGTCCATCCGCGGCAAGCCATCTTTTCGTGTTCAAGTAACTATGTGATAAAAGTATCATTATTCACCCATAATCACTATAGGGATGATTTCCATTAAATCGAATCGGGATTAGAGCGTACTCTGCCACGCTGCTCCAACGCGGATTGGAAGCCAGTGTTTTAAGCAGCCTGCTGAAGGTCACTTAGCTTCACGGCGGTCATCGTTCGACAACAGCAGATAAAAGTACAAATATGTTTTTTTTTCGTACATAAAGCTATATGAGAAAAAGAAAATCCGTAATCCAAGTTATATATCTTAAATCCAATAATCGGATTAATAATATTTCCGAAAATGTTTTTCTATTTCGGCCAGTCAGGTTGCGCTGAGCGTTGATTCCGAGCATATTGTTGTACAGAACAAAAATGTACCCATATCGATAATCGATAAGGCCCACAACACACTGGCAACACGTAGCTAATACCCCTGGGATATTTTATAACCTAAAACACAATCTCGTCACGTTTCAATTCATTTATGAAAGCAACGCGAAATTGTTTTTTCTAAATTTTTTTTCAACGTTTCTTGAGATAAAAGAAATTGTAAATTGACTTACTTATTAACGATTTCTGAAACGCAATTTTTAAATTAAATTACATTAAATTATAGCTATCACTGTCGAACTACAGAAGAAAAAAAGAGATGGCTTGAGAGTCATGCAATTAAAATTAAAATTAATTTCAGAATCTGGTTGTAAGACAAAAAGTTCAACGACTATTGGGCTGATTTTGTTAAATAAATAAAAATAGTTTAGTTCTCTTTCGACCTCTTTCAGTGTGGCCAAAGTGTGAAAGTGTGAGCACTCTGGGAGACGCCTAGACAGGCACAGTTAAATAAACCTCCGGCTTCCTCATATCGACGAAGACAACTACTACAAGCGACTTAACTACAAGCAAACAAAAAAATATAAGTACTATAAAAGTAATAAACAGTGCACTAATTTTGTTCAAGATACAGCCAGAAAAGGGCAACTTATTAATCTTGACAGTCGGCCAAAATTTAATGTGTTATTACTTTAAAAATGATTTTGTGAAATTCGCCGTATAGGTATGTGGTTTTAACCTTTAATATACAGTAAAGAGACATCTATAGTCGAATGTGCTAACTAAATATTGTTCATCATGTAAGGTTCATTCATTCGCACAGAATAGAATGCACAAGTTACAGCTACTCGACCAGAGATGGCGCTAATATAATTGTCTTGATTTAGTTCTTTTTCTGGATAACAGATGGCCACCCATTTTAATATTCGACGGACGGACGGGACGGAGAGTGTACCTACTCGATGTTTGATGGCAATGATATTTTCGGTAGGTCCCATTTGTTCTATGGAACATGTCGTAATAGAACAATTTGAGAAAATATTATCCCTATTTGTACTATAGAACTACATACTAGCTTTTGCTCCTGTTTTTGTTTATGAACGCACAGAACTAAATGGGATCTCTTTTCCCAAATTCTTCCATGATGATATATTTAAGTCGTATATAAATGTAGCAAATCATTCTTGAGTGGCCAGTTTACATATCAACTTCAAGAAGTTTATATACCTACCTACTTAGTTTGTTCTATGGAACAATTGAGACAAAAAGTACAAACTGTTCTACAGTACAAATAGGGACAATATTTTCTAAAATTGTTCTATTACGTCATGTTCCATGGAACAAATGGGACCTACCCGATATTTTTTATAATATCAGGTTTTTTTTTTAGTAGCCGTTTGTTTCCCACTGCAGGGCAAAGCCTCCCCCAACTTCTCCAAATTTCTCTTAATTGGGCCTTTTCCGCCAGTCCTTCAAGTAGGTAGGTAAGCGTCGAGTTCATCCCGCCATCGCATTTTTGGTCTTCCGCGACGACGTTTATCGGATTGGGGCGTCCAGTGGGTTGTGATGTGCGCCCATCTATTTGATGACATTCTTTCCACTAGGTTATTAGGTATTATAATAAAATGTTTCCAATGTTCGAAAATTTTGCTATTATTGTAGTTAATTGGTTCAATATTGATAAATTGACTGATAGTGTAAAATAATATTAACTAGGAAATAGAAACGAACGATATTTATGTATGACTATTATTTTGTTATAACATATCGACTTTTTATTCTGCTCTAATAGGTAACTAATAGCAGAATAATCTATATGTATTAATTTCTTGAAGGTTGATAATATTTCTTTGTTCTTCACATGCAAGGCTCAAATTTTACAAACTACTTATACTATCCCATCGAGTACGTAATACATACTCGATGTCCTATCCAAACGAATTTAAAAAATAATCCCTAAAAACAGCGACGAATTTACACATTTTTTACCATAATTTATTCTAAAGGTAATTGCAAGTCATGGACAAAAAGAGCCAAAGAGCGGAAAAAGATTGATGCCTTCAAGATGTGGTGCTGGCGTAGGATGCTTCGAACACCCTGGACAGCAAAGCGCACGAACATGTCAAATATCAATCCTGGCTCACACTTCGAGTGAAAGAGAGGCTCTCGACAGTCTGCTATCGGATCGGATGATCCTCGTTTACTTAGGTCATATTGCTCGACGACAGTCCGACAATCTGGACAAGTTATTGGTTGTAGGCAAAATAGAGGGGAAAAGACCACGCGAATGATCACCTAGTCGATGGTCTGATCAAGTAACCGCCGTTACCAGAATAACAATAATTTTATGATTTTTATTTAAAGTTGTTAGGCAACTAGCCATTCATATTTCTGAAATTGATTTTTAGAAAGAAAAATTTCACCTCCTCCCCCCAGGTGGGATTCGAACCCACGACCCTTGATATCCGGCCGAGTGCTCTAACCATAATTATTGTCTGCGAGAGATTTGAGGACTGAATTAAGAAAGATCATGAAAGACGCAACGGACACCTTTCAGGGACATGACCTTCACAAATGAAGTGAACGAAGATAAAGAAAAAGTAATGTAAACATAACAGAAAAATAAATAAGTGAAATATGAATTGAATGACAAAAAAGGTCGAAAAACTGAATTTCTTTTGCTTTTCCCAGTGGTAATATTGCTTTGTTTCCAAAATGGTGATAGCTAGCTTAATTTAATAATAATATTCATATAAGTAAGTAATATGCACAACCTAAATACCCTAGGTACTCTCTGTATAAAGATTTTCTGATGATCCAGCTAAGCAAAAAAAAAAACAAATATAATGTAACAGCTGACTGCGACACTTGACTAGGATCATATAGGATGTTGTAAAAGTGACTAACGACATATTGAGTTAATAATTACGCTTGACGATGGACACCTGTTACTGCTTTCACAAGATTCTATCTAACCCAGTTCTGTTAAAAATTACCTGAACAGTGGCTAATGACCTGAGCCACCACCCTCGCTATTACACCGTCAGCCTATAATAATATCAATTTGTTATGGACCATAGGCCTCTGACATGACACGTTGTTGCGGCGCAGTTGATGAAATATGGTGGAGAAGAAAACAAAGTTTTTTATAATTGTATGAAATTCAGAAGTTAATTTAACCTAGACCTAGACCTATCGTACGTACCCTATGTAATAATAATGAAGGGGAGGTTTTTGTCCAGCAAAACAGCATAACTATTTTTTTAAAAAGAGTGATTCAAATTGTTTTTTATTTCAAAATTCATAGAGGCGCGCCGAACCATAGATTTCTTTTTTCTTTTTTCTTTCGTTTGGCAATCGGACTTCAGACGAAGATTCCATTGTGTCATCTTCAAGTCATGCTTGTGTACGTAATTCAAAGCAACGTATTCATGCTATCTCGACTCAGTATACTCTCTGAGCCAAGACGCCCCGAAGAAAGATGATAGTCAGATAGAAATTTCTTCAGTGAAGGCGGATTTTGTAGTCAACACGATAATGCACTTTTATGGCGGAAACACACTACCGTGTCGGGGCCTGTCGTGTCGCGCCAGAAGCATATCGTGTTCATACATTTTATATGGTTAGGAGCACATTTGTAGGGCGTGTCGTGTCGTGACTCGCTCTGTCGTGGCGCGGACTGCTGGCCGCCGATTGCGCCACGGTGGTGGGGGTTATGACGCGACACGACACGCCCTGCAAATGTGTTTCTATACCCGCGCGTGGTTCGTGGCGCGTACAAGTGGACGCTTTTTTTTTTAATTTGTTTTTGCAGCGTTATAATGAGTTACTAGGTAATAGATTCCTGATAAATATACTTAAATACTTTTTTTTGTAAATAAATACCATTATACAGCGCTGGTCAATTCTCATAATTAATTTCTTACTTACAGTATTATTCGTATTTACTCGGCTAATCACACGACTTGTTCAAAGATAATCGAAAAAACATCACTATTACATAGGCGCCACGTCACACCTACATCCCTAGAAACGTCATTCTTTTTTTTCGTGTGTATTCGGCAATACACGCAATAATATATTTTATTCAATTTTATTAGTTTTTTCTATTATTAAGACATTATTAAGTCTTTATATAGGTGGAAGAAGAGGAGATAAAAAGAAAATGTGTAAAAATCGAGTAATGGAGGAATTCGACGAAAACAAGACTCACGCGCCGTCGTCGCCGCTACGAGGATGGTTACCTTAGGTTGATATAAATCCAATATCTATATAATTTCAAAGCAAAATGGTGAGTTGTTTTAAAGTTGAACTCTCAAAAAGAGTAAAAATAATAAAATCTCTTAATAATTTAGATTTCCAAACAATTCGGCCGGCGACCTGGTAAGAAAAAAAATGGCCGCTCCTTTTTGCAATTAATTTTTTTATAATTTGTCGTAATGTTCCTATAAATTTGTGATGAACAAATTTTTCTATGGGATTGTTGCCTTTAGAAAAAGTAAAGATCGTTATCCTTTTTCCAAGATGTGATGCATTGCAAATTCATTTGCATAATATTATTATAAATTTAATAATGTCAAATCAAGGCATTGTGTGTGGCTCAGTGGTACCGACCGTTCCATGCATTAAATGGAATACATTCATTTCAAATATCAGTGATCTTAGTATGTAAACCACATTCAGCTAAACAATTGTTTGATGTTTGACCAAAAACAATTTGGTCTAGCTAGATGAATAATAAGAATACATTAATAATATACTTCACAATTATTGTGTTAAGTACTAACACATTTGGAAGTTATTTTATTTAACCTTGGTAAATGGCCGTTGCTGGATCAACAAGAATACATATAAGTAACCAATATAGTTTGGAAGACCCTTTCCATATATATATATTTTAAATACAGAAAAACAAAGACTGGCCGCTCCTTTATGTAACACATGGGATTTCTTGCAGTGACTTTGTGATCTTTACAGCTGCTTTACAGTTTACAAAATTTATAAGAGGTATTTGGCACAAATTTAAAGTTGGAAAAGAAGAAATTATTTATTAATTTGTGTACCTGCCATGAGGATTTTTTATTATGCCAACCATTATATTATTATCCGAGATTAAGGAACTGCGAATGATTTGCGGGATCATTTCTTTCCGAATTATATCCTAGATATAAAGGATGTGTCTAGTTTGTGGGACTAGTTCCGTTCTTATTTATCATGGATTTTGGGACATTAGCGTCTGACACATTGGGGTCAGATCATGTTTCCTGTTCATAAAAATCTTGGATTTAGGGATTGCGTATAGCACAATTGGGGCTATTTCTTCCCGGTTTTTTATCTGGATTTATTATCCAAAAATTGCAGCCATCCACAGACAGGAGGCACTTGGCTCCGTGTGGTTTTGTTTGTGCTGAATGCCTCTTTCCTGACACAAATATTATATTAGCATTTATTAACAATAATGTTTAGCGATGGTTGGTTATATTTTCTTTTCTCGGACCATTACCTTCGTGAAAATCCTTTTTCCAAGCAAGCAATGGAAAACAAAGTTGGCCTTGGTCATATGATTTTGTGAAGAATATAGTTTCAGAATTAATATAATTTATTTCAGAAAATAATGGATTGATTTCCAGAATACGAGTTGTCCTTATGAGACCATACATCATATATCAACCCATAATCATCCCACTGCAGGGATACGGGTTTCCCTTAAACCGAAGGAACCATTTCTTTCACAAAATTAAATTATTTTTCTAGCAATGCATTAATGACAATGGTGAACAATGTTTACCTGGTTATGTGAATGGTTTCTTAAAAGAACCAAAATTGTTAAAAACAATAATATTAATTTATTCCAGACCATAATGCATTAAACACAATGGCATATGTTAACCAAGGAAAGTGATGGTTATAGTTGGAGATTTATTTTAAAAATATACATAAAAATATATTATTATGTTTTTACATGCCTTTAGTGGAGGGTTTTTGAGACAGTTACCTACTGTTCTGTCTTTTATGCATTATTTATGAAAATTGTGCCTGAAATAATTTACTCTTACTGCTAAAACATAACGTTTTTTCTTTTTTCAGAATTATAAAATCATAAAACGATTATTCTTTTTCACAACGGGAAAAATGCCAACTAAAGCTCTCTTTGGCAATATCTAAAACTCCCGTCTTACGCATTATATACCTACAAGGTATTATTTCAGCTTGTTTGAACAAGACAAGACTTCGATCAGTCGATCGAGACGAGACTTCATATTTTTCAATGGCTTTTTAGCAATTTAATAATTTAGTACTGGCAATACTAAAGAATTTTTTATTTTATCTTTCATTGGACAACAGTATTATTAAGCCAAAAACTGTATTGTATTCAGATAGTTGTTGCCAAAGAAGAAGAAGTCGAAACAAAACGTCACGAAATTGACAGTGACATTAGTGACAGTGAAAGATTTTAGTTTTTTGAATAAATAAAATAAAATTATTAATCCTTTCTTTCAGTGTAAACAAAGTTTATAGGAGCCATAATGTGTAAATACACAGTAAATATATCGCATTGTTGTGTAATTATGCAGAAAAAAGGGCTCAGTTTATAAAACAATGGAAAACCGATTGTCGTTGTGCACTGAGTACCTAATAAGTATGATGAGCGAGCTTCGAACTTCGTTTTCTTTTTTATGACTACGCGAGCCAGCTGTGTTGGCGACCAGTATACTTAATTGTTTTACATACGCTTCTTGCACTTAACGGTCTTAGCCTGAAAGACTACCTAGTACCTACGCCAAAAGCGTAACGTACGTTTGTACAGCACAACCAGAAAGTCGGCAATGAAATTACAATGAATCTGTCCTTTTTATTAGGTACTTAACCAAACCTGCAAGATACAGTTTCAAACAAGTTTGTATGAATTATTTCCTACTTGGTAGAAAAATACATTTAGTTATGACATCTTGTCATAAAGTGTTTTTTTTTTTTTCTGTAGAATAATTTACCTTTTATATTGTGTGAGAAAACACATACTATGCAAGTAATTCTGTTAAGGAAGTGGCAATTGATTGTTGCCCTTGTTTAAGTAAAAAATATGACCATTTTTATGAAAGATTTTACATATGTAAAATTCCTATAAGTAGTTACAATTACTATGAATCTTTTGTAACATAGGGTGACCTATGTGTACTTTGATCATTTTCTGATGATGAGCGTCAGTGTATATTCAAGACAGGTTGATGGATACGGGTGTTAAAACCTTTTGTGTAATAATTTACAAAGCATTTGCTGTGGTTTTATATATACACTAGTAGTTGTGAATTGGGGTTTCTGGATCAGAGAAGATCCAGAAACCACCAATTCACACTCAACTGTTACTATTAATAAAATAATGATTGATTCAGATACTTCGTGATACGACAGTTTAATAGATGTGATCATATTTCCGGCAAATCAACTAGTTGTTTATCAATTCAAATTACCAAGATCCAGAAAACACCAATTCACACTGTTAGTATAATATAATGATTATGAATGATACATCGATTCATCACAGAGAGATGCTTAACCAGAAATGGTGATGCAATGCACCCAATGAGCCACGGCTCTTATTTCATTAATCCGCTTGTCGCGCAGTCTTTAACCTTGACACTGAATTACGAGTACATAATTATAATGTGATATTATTTTTACCTGCCGTCATTTGTCCTGGAATTATAGGACTCCTAATTTGGAACCTTCATAACGTATGTGTGTGTGTGTGTGTGTGTGTGTGTTGTGTGCTTGCGAATGTTATTTATTTTTATTAAAGTTAACCTATAATTAGTATATGAGTGTTTCTGGTCTATTTAAATAAAACAAAATATTACTAACAATGCATTTTTATTTAAATTATCATTTATTGACAGTTACGTACAATCTAGCATAATGTTACTTAATTTATAAACCACCAACAAGTAATAACAATAGGTACATATCGTATACACATAGCTTAATTAAGTCACTTTATTTATAAATAATTAGTTCACACTATATGATTTTGTTTGCATATTAATTTTAATCTTATCTATTATGTCCATAATGTCATTATAGATGTCATCGAACAAAATGCTTTGTGTTACATGCTGTACACAAACCTCAGCTTGACAGTTACATACGGTGCTATCATTAGCCTTTTTAAAATCCTCGGCATCGTAAACCTCGATTCTTATAATTTTGCTTGCCGTAGGCATAGGCTTCTTAATATAAGCGTAGATTGTTTGCTCTTGGTCAGACTTCGCTCTTTTCCGGAAGCCGAGACCAAGGATTCTCCTCCCATCTTTACGAGCAGGCCTTGGTTCTGATGGTATGAAGTTGAAGATTTCTTCAGTCTCCTGTTAGCATAAAAATATGAGTAATGAATGAAAGAATAGTAGTAACATTTGGAAAATTATTATTTGTATAACCTGATGGTATTTATTCTGAGTCAGACTATTGAATCAGCCCATGATCAGTGCCATGATCGTCCTTGATGAACCTAGCACTCATATCAAAGGAATTCTAATTCGAACCAGCATAACGTAAGTGCATGAAAAACGTTATTAATTATTTATTTATTGAAATGAACATTAGAATTGAAAACTAAGAATTAGATTAAATCACAACAGTTTTATTGTGTTAAAATTTGAATTATAAAAACTAGAAATAAATAGTAAGGTTAGAATGTGTAGGTACTTACCGACATTTTTTTTTTTTCAAGAAGTCGTCCTATACAGTGTTAATAACGTACTGATTTTAAAAAAATAATAATTTCCCTTTTTATATATTTTTTCATTATTGTAAATAGAGTTCAAATTAGTATAATTAAATATATATATATATATATATATTTTACGCTTAGCTTAGCAACACCATATACGGAACGCAATTGTATCTGTTTACTATATTCATATAAGGCAGGCGATACATGGGCGGTTCTCTGTAGGAACGTGCTCATAATATTATTTAAAAAAAAAAATCGCTGAAATTAAGAGTACAGTCATAAATATGTATATAAATTTGTGCGGGGTACAAGAGTAAACAATTTTAAATAGTTAGTTTATATTGTAGTGTTAGTTTATACATAATAACCTTTTTTTATAAATATTATTTGTGATGTTTACATATTATATGGCAGGCGAACCGTACAAGTGCCAACGCCCTAAGGTTTTTAATTTTTTATGTCATACAGTAGGCAAACAAGCAATCGGTGCACCAAACTACTTACCATGATAAGATCGGCTTTTCACTACGGGATATAATATAATGTATAATATATCTTCTCGAGATATAAATTGATATCGCTCATCATAGTTTCTAATTGAACCTTTAACGCTAAGATATAATATATTATATCCGAAACTATAAATTTATATCGGATGCGTGATATAATATAATATTACGTGATATTACCGAGATATAAATTCATATCGTTCTCCATGGTTTCTAAATATGAATTTTTGAAACTCGACTATTTATAAGATACATTACATCAAAAACTATAAATATATATTATATCTCGAAGTGGAACACCACATTTAATGATACATACAATTCCTGATTAAGCATTTTTAGCTATATGCGTCCTTTTTCCTTTCCTTATATGCACATTGATCACGTGGGATTTGAGTCTATTTAAGAGCTAACCTGGGATTCCTGGATCACATTCTTCTTCCTTGCGCCACTACGGTAGTTCCAAAGATAAACTTTTGTGTGTCGTGAAAACATCGCAACTTTTCCAACATGTAAGTAATTTTAATTATTAATAATTTATCATTCATTAGTAATTTTTTCAGTTAATAATTAATTTCCCCAATTAATATAATACATTATTCAACCACTCACTCTCTTAATCCATTTGACTATTCATTCATTCAAATAATTTATCATTCATTAGTACTTATTTTCAGTTAATAATTAATATAATACATTATTCAACTACTCACTCTTTTAATTCATTTGACTATTCATTCATTCAAATAATTTATCATTCATTAGTACTTATTTTCAGTAAATAATTAATTTCCTCAATTAATATAATACATTATTCAACCACTCACTCGTTTAATCCATTTGACTATTCATTCATTCAAATAATTTATCATTCATTAGTACTTATTTTTCAGTTAATTAGTAATTTCATCATTAATATAATACATTATTCAACCACTCACTCTTTTAATTCATTTGACTATTCATTCATTCAAATAATTTATCATTCATTAGTAATTATTTTCAGTTAATAATTAATTTCCTCAATTAATATAATACATTATTCAACCACTCACTCTTTTAATCCATTTGACTATTCATTCATTCAAATAATTTATCATTCATTAGTACTTATTTTCAGTTAATAATTAATATCTCAATTAATATAATACATTATTTAGCCTCTCAGTCCTTTAATCCATTTGACTATTCATTCATTCAAATAATTTATCATTCATTAGTACTTATTTTCAGTAAATAATTAATTTCCCCCCAATTAATATAATACATTATTCAACCACTCACTCTTTTAATCCATTTGACTATTCATTCATTCAAATAATTTATCATTCATTAGTACTTATTTTCAGTTAATAATTAATTTCTCAATTAATATAATACATTATTCAACCACTCACTCTTTTAATCCATTTGACTATTCATTCATTCAAATAATTTATCATTCATTCATTAGTACTTATTTTCAGTTAATAATTAATTTCTCAATTAATATAATACATTATTTAGCCTCTCAGTCCTTTAATCCATTTGACTATTCATTCATTCAAATAATTTATCATTAATTAGTACTTATTTCAGTAAATAATTAATTTCCCCCAATTAATATAATACATTATTCAACCACTCACTCTTTTAATCCATTTGACTATTCATTCATTCAAATAATTTATCATTCATTAGTACATATTTTCAGTTAATAATTAATTTCCCCCCCAATTAATATAATACATTATTCAACCACTCACTCTTTTAATCCATTTGACTATTCATTCATTCAAATAATTTATCATTCATTAGTACTTATTTTCAGTTAATAATTAATTTCCCCAATTAATATAATACATTATTCAACCACTCACTCTTTTAATCCATTTGACTATTCATTCATTCAAATAATTTATCATTCATTAGTACTTACTTTAGTTAATAATTAATTTCTCAATTTATATAATGCATTATTCAGCCTCTCAGTCTTTTAATCCATTTGACTTTTCATTCATTCAAATAATTTATCATTCAATGTACTTTAATTCGTTTCTCAAAAAAACAAAAAAAACAATAATTCAAGCATTTAGTTAATTAATTTTCTTACATACTGACTGGTGACTTTTGACTTAAAATTAATGATCGCAAATTGGTATTCCTTTCAGGTCCAAGCACACGGCTGATCATTTATTCCCCTCGGAAGACGTATTTGCCAAAACAGGCTCGTATTACGTTGACTTAAAAGTTTATAAAACGGACGAGATAGAGCGTATCACGCCGGTTAACAGATGGCGTCAATCGATCGTTACGATCAAAAATAGGACAAATGAGGATGCTGAATCCTGGCGTTTTTTGCAAGCCTACGTAGCTGCTACCAGAGCAGAATTTAAAAAAGCTCCGCCTACTTTTATTAGCTCATATTATTAATAAACTAGCTAGTTGTAATGTCGCATGATATGTATGTCTTATGTAAACAACGTAATTAATCGTTAATAAATAAAAAATAAAAAAAAATAAAAATGAAATAAAATAAGAAAAGAAATATGTCTATGATATCTTCCATGTATCTTTCTTTATTATATAACTTGAATATAGGCACTAATTTTAAGGCGTGTAATCACATTATTATGTTTCTCATTATAATCTCTTTCTTAATTATCTAAACATTGTACCTATTCAAATAAATCTTTATTAAATATAAATGCATTTATGTATTTTTTTTCAGTTATACCTCCAGCTGCCAACGCACTATCAAGTTCCATTCATGAATGTGATCAATGTAACAAAACTCATAAATATGATCAATGCATCCATACTCGTACGTAACCATATAATAAAGTATATCCATTGTAATAAATGTGAAATTGAAATTCCTGAACATGAATACAGACATCATGAAAGAACCAATATTCATAAATCTAATTGTGTAATAAAGTCTAAGTATGAGAATGTTGATATAATTGCTACGGCATTTAAAAATAGGATTATGACATATCGTTTAAACCCAGCATCAGAAGACGAGTATTTAATTCCAGAATCGTTTTTGGATGATAAACGAGATGATATTTGGAAAATAGTTAAAATATCACTTCAGAGAAATATGTGTATTAAATTGAACTTTGAGCTTTTTGCTTATTTCGTATTATCTAAATCGAATGAGCAACATCTGAAGTCTTTTAATACCAAATATGCTATTATAAGCAATATTACTGATTTTGATAATTGTTTTATTAATTTAATTGAAACATGTAAAAATAAACTTTCTGAATTTGAGCATTGTGAATCTGGATGGTCATTTGTTTCTATGAGTCACTTAGAAATTAATATAAATAAATATTCACCTATGCATGGTGGTACTTACATCGAATTACCACCCGTTGTTAAAAATACTAAGAGTTGTTTAAATATACGTAATAATGATCAATATTGTTTCTTATGGAGTATTACCGCAGCTCTATTTCCTGCCAAAAATAATGTATGTAGAACAAGTTCATATCCACATTATAGTTCAGTATTAAACGTGCAAGGGATGGCATTTCCACCCGCACCCCAAGATATAAAAACGTTTGAGAGGAATAACGAACATATAAGTGTTAACATATATGGTATTGATAAAAATAATAAAGTGACTGGCCCTCTTTATATATCAAATTCTAAAAGAGATAATCATGTAAATTTATTGTATTTCGAAAAAAATGATAAAGGCCACTACTGTTTGATAAAAGATCTTTTACGTTTAGTACGAAGACAAGTCACAAGTCATAAAGGTCGGATGTATTTATGTGAAACTTGTCTTCAATTTTTTTCTAGTGAAATAAAATATAATAAACATATGTGCTCAAAACTTTTGACGTTACTCCCAGATAAAAATAGTACATTACAGTTTAAAAATTATGAGAGGAAGCAAAAGATCAATTTTGTTATCTATGCCGATTTTGAAAGTATATTATTAAATTTAGAAGATACCAATGTCGGTAAATGTACAGTGAATACTAAACTACATGAGCCATCGTGTTTTGCATATTATGTTTGTTGTTCACATGATAAAAGTTTAAACAAATTTAAAACATATAGAGGACCGGACAATGTCGAAATATTTGTAAAAAGCATAATTGAAGAAGCAAAGTTAATCAATGATATACGAATCAATAAAAGGCCCATGATTCCATTGAATGAAGACCAGTTCGAGAGCTATCATAATGCAACTACATGTCACATCTGCAATAATTTATTATTTGATGACAAAGTTTGCGATCATGATCATATTACGGGCCAGTATAGAGGTGCCGCACATTCACGCTGTAATTTAATTTATCAGGTCTGTCCATTCATACCAATAATATTTCATAACTTATGTGGTTATGATTCTCATTTATTCATTTCGGAATTATCGAAATATGATGGTGAAATAAAAATTATTCCAAAATCAAAAGAAAAATATTTAACAATTACAAAATTTATTGGAGCAAAAAAGAAATACAACCCGGTGCAGATTAAATTCATAGATTCCTTTCAATTTCTTAATTCAAGTCTAGATACTTTAAGTAATAGTTTAACCAAAAAAGATTTTGTACATTTATGCTCACATTTTCCAGATAAAATTCAATTAGAATTAGTAAAGCAAAAAGGTGTATATCCGTATGAATATATCAGTTCGTGGGAAAAATATGAAGAAACAAAACTTCCTGCGAAAGAAAATTTTTATAATAGTTTGCAGTTATGTAATATAACTGATATACAGTACAAACATGCTCAGACTGTTTGGGAACATTTTAATATTGAAACTCTTGGAGAATATACTGATTTGTATTTAAAATGTGACGTATTATTACTGTGTGACATATTTGAAAATTTCAGAAAAATTTGTTTGCATCATTATTATCTTGATCCCGCATATTACGTAACTTCACCTGGTTTAAGTTGGGATGCTATGCTTCTTTACACTGGTGTCAAGTTAGAGTTAATCAATAATTTAGAAATTTACCAGATGTTAGAAAAAGGAATACGTGGAGGACTAGCACAGTGCTCTCATAGACACGCTAAAGCTAACAACATCTACTTGCCTCATTTTGATGATACACAACCCTCAACATATTTGGTATACCTTGACTGCAATAATCTTTATGGTTATGCCATGACAAAGAAATTACCAATCTCAGATTTTAAATTTTTAAGTAAAACAGACATTGAAAATTTTGAATTGTTTGATGTATCTGATGACAGCGAGCATGGTTATATTTTAGAGGTTGATATGTTATATCCAGAAGATTTACATAATTTACATAGTGACTTGCCTTTTGCCCCTGAGAAATTTGTACCAATTGGGGGTAAAACACCAAAATTAATAGCAAACTTGTATGATAAATATAATTACATTATTCACTATGCTCATTTAAAAGAATGTATTAGAAATGGTTTAGTTTTAAAAAAGATTCATCGAATTATTCAATTTAAGCAAGATGATTTTCTGAAACCTTATATAGACTTTAATACAAAATTACGACAAACTGCAACTACATCATTCGAGAAAGATTTTTTTAAACTTTTAAATAACTCGATATTCGGTAAAACCATAGAAAACAAGCGTAAACAAGTTAACGTCAAATTAGTAACAAAATGGAATGATAATTCAAACTCTACCAATAAAATAGTTGGCGCAGAAAAGTTAATTTCAAAACCAAATTTGAAAAGTGTTTCAGTATTTACCGAAAATTTTGTAGCTATCCAACTAAGCCTTGAAAAACTTATTTTAGATAGGCCTATATATATTGGCTTTAGCGTTCTAGAATACTCTAAACAACATATTTATAATTTTCATTACACATCTATTAAGAACCAGTACGGTGAAAAGGCAAAATTATGTTATACTGATACAGATAGTTTATTATATTTAATAGAAACCAAAAACTTTTACAAGGATATGCATAATAATATATCTAAATATGATACTAGTAATTTTGAAAGCAATAACCCTTACAGTCTGCCTATTGCTAATGAGAAGATACCTGGATTATTTAAGGATGAATTAGGTGGTGATATTATCGCTGAGTTTATAGGTCTAAGAGCGAAACTATACTGCATCAAATCCTCGAAGCTACAAATAAACAAGGCTAAAGGTGTATCAAAATCTGTTACAAAGACATTAAAAGCATCAAATTATAAAGAAACATTATTTAATAATGTAACTTTGAAACGTAAAATGAGCAGGATAAAATCTATGAAACATGTACTTTTCTCACAAGAACTAAATAAAATAGTATTAAATAGGATAGATGATAAGAGACAAGTTCTATCTAATCAAATAGACACTGTACCTTGGGGTCATTGCAATACCCTATGTTAAAATACTATATGAAATTGTTAATATATATCATATACCTATATAGCATATAATAATAATAATAATTGTATTGGTAATTGCTTCTATTTTCATTGTCTGTATTGTTTAAATTAGTGTATTGTATCTTTTCTTAATTATGATTAAATGTATTTTTTACTATCATATTTTTTTTTAATTATCCTGAAAAATTACATACAGAGCAGAAAGAAATAACTTATTGATAAAAACTTACTAATTTTTGATATACTTATATATCTGTTTGCTCTTTGACATAAAATTAATATAAACATAATATAATACTACAGTTAATATCGAGGTATTATCAATGGATAACTATTAGTATACTATGTGTACCTAGTAGTATACATATTTATAATGTTATGGAATATCACATATTTAAAAATGGTATATATTGATTACCAATATCTGATTATTCAACAGTCTCACTATGCAGTTCGTCAAGCAAGCTCAAACTTTAGATGTTAAAAATATAAAATCAGAAAATGATACAAATATAGTAAGACATAGCAAACTCTTGCCTCATACTATTCGATGTATAATATGTGGCCCATCTAATTGTGGGAAAACAAACCTTATACTTAATTTGTTAATACATGAAAATGGTTTAAAGTTTAAGAATATCTATTTATACTCAAAGACAACTTTCCAGTCTAAGTATCGCTTTTTAAGCCAGATCATGAAGAACATTTCAGGAGCTGAGATGTTTACTTTTAATAATAGTGAAGAAGTTATCCATCCGAATGAAGCATTTAAAAATTCAGTTATAATATTTGACGATGTAGCCTGCGAAAATCAAATTAACATTAGAAATTATTTTGCTATGGGTAGACATAGGTTAATAGATTGTTTTTATTTGTCTCAAACGTATTCAAAAATACCTAAACATCTATTACGGGACAATGTTAATCTCCTTATTGTTTTTAAACAAGATGACACTAATTTAAAACATATATATAATGAACATGTCAATACAGATATGGATTGGCATAAATTCAAACATCTTTGCTCCAGTATTTCGCGAAATCATTACAATTTCTTATTGATAAATAAAGATTGTTTATTAAATAATGGTAGATATAGACAAGGTTTTGATACGTTCGTTCACTTTTAAATTTAAGCACTTTATATTACCGCATTTGTCATAAATACTTCATTTGCTATTCATTCCTCGAAAACAACACTCGTAATTCATGTCCGATAAGATGGATGTAGATTTAAAAAAACAGCTAATAAAGTCAGTTGACAATATAAAAAACAAAATAAAAATAATGCAGAATGAAGAAGATGAAGCCAATCTAAAGTTTAAGAAAGTATTTAAAAGTATTACTGACCCACTTGAGACTCTGATTAAAACAAACGAAAAACAATCGAATACAGAGAATACAGAGAATACAGGCATAAACATTGACAGTGACAGTTCTAATAACATGGAAATGAATGACACGATCAGCAAATTCATTTCCCAAAATGTAAATATGAATGATATGAATGAAGAGCTAAATTCTTCCGTAAGCTATGACGATTTTAAAAACTCGGTGAAAAAGGATTCCGACGACGACCCAGAATATTATGATTTCGTTGACGACGACAACGAGTCCACAAAACAAAAAAACGACACGCTTATTTCTCTTAACAAAGAAGATATGATGGATATAATATCCGACGACATAAATGTACCATTTGGAATACGCAGTGAAAATAAGAAACTTATGATGGGAAACTCATTAGTATCATTCTCGCTCCAAAAAAACTGTTCAAACAGTCAAAACAAAAAAACTTACGTCATCACTATAAAAGACACAAAATATGAATTAACCCCCGGCTTAAAGGAGCTTTTAATACGCAATAAACCCAATCTTAGCTTAGTAACTAATGAAGATAAATTAAAATACAAAGATATGCTTGAAAATACCAATGCACACAAACGTGACTATAATCCCGATGGGCAGTTAAAAGGTGATAAAGGTCTAAAATACTGCCAAATAATTAAACCACTATTTTTAGAACTAAATAATAAGTCATCAGCAAATTCATGTCAAACAAAAATTGGAGGCTTTTTACCTAACTTTAAAGACTATAAAACTAACACAGATTACGTCTACTGGGATGATCCTAATGAGTTGATTGAAAGGCTTAAATTATTAGTTGCATCAAAAAATGCAGGTAATAGCAATCATGACAATGAAATTGTATCAATCATTGAAGAATTACAAGAAGCAGGTATTATAAAAGAATAAAAATGGCTGTTTAAGGTTAGTATTAAAAATCATTCTCAGATAGGAGGGTCGTTAAAAAAAAATAATAATACAAAGCAATAACTAGAATATTTTTTGACATTATTGAGCATAATTATTATGAATACTAAAAATTACACCCATAAAACTTTGTCTGATTGTGTAAACGAAATCGTGTATATCAATAACGTGATCAAAACTTTACAAGACCAAATAAAAGTAATTGAAAAATCAATTAATATTATTAAAATTGCAGGAATACTAAATAAACATTATGAGCAAAGTAGATGTCGTAAATGAAATTCATAAAAATGCTAGGTTTAATTTCCCGAGAAGGCATGTTATTCTCAAAGACATAGATGACCTATGGCAAGCAGATCTGATGGATATGCAGTCATTATCAAAAGTAAATGCTGGTTATAAATATATATTTGTAATTATTGATGGTTTTTCGAAATATGCTTGGGTATATTCATTGAAACAAAAGAACAAAGAGCAGGTATCTAATGCATTTGAACATTTGTTAAAAAAAGGACGTGTGCCAAAAAATCTGCAAACTGATTTTGGAACAGAGTTTTATAATGATAAATTTAAAAACATTATGGAAAAATTTAATATCAATCATTTTTCTACATACTCAACAAAAAAAGCTTCAATTGTTGAGAGATTAATAAGAACTATAAAAAGTAAACTGTATAAAGCGTTTAGTTTAAAAGGAAACTATAAATGGATTGATGGTACGCTTACTGATAAGGTATACGAGTATAATCATACTATGCATCGAACTGTAGGACAACAACCTGCATCAATCAACCAAAAAAATAAAATAACCATATTACAAAAATATAACAAAATGTATGAGTCTCAGAAAATACCCAAATGTAAAAGATATAAAGTTGGAGATTATGTTAGAATTAGTAAACATAAGGGATGTTTTGAAAAGGGCTATACTTCTAATTGGTCTACAGAAATATTCCGTATAACTAAAATACAGGATACCAATCCTACAACTTATTTATTAGAAGATGCTCGATCTAGACCAATTTTAGGAGCATTTTATGCCCAAGAAATTCAAAAAACGAAACATCCCGATGTATACCTAGTTGAAAAAGTTATTAAAAGAAGGGGAAGCAAAGTATATGTTAAATGGTTAGGATTACCATCAAGTGAAAATAGCTGGATAGATAAGACGAATATTCTCTAATTGTTAAATAACTAAAATGTGAATATAAATATATTTAAAAAAACTGATTTAATATTAAATTAACAATTGTTGTGTAAGTATTTAAATGTGATGTTTCTGTGAATATTATTCATTCGCGTTGTGTATGTTTTATAAGAAACACTACTTACCAATACCACGATTTACAATGACGAAAAAACAAATTATCGTGAAAAATGCAAATAAAGAAAAAATATTTATTAATAACACAAATAAGAAAAAGAAAATAGCATCAGGCGCTGGTTTTAAAAAAGCGTTTAAATCTATAGTATCACATGCTAAACAACACGTGCGCAAACTGAAACCTAAATGTAAAACAATGCTGGCAGAATTGGCATTAGCAGCAGCTAAAGAATTAGCATCAGATATACCTATCAAGATACCAAGAGTTATACCTGTACCTAAAACTGGTGGCTTTTTGCATTTGATCCCCATATTTGCGGGTTTATCTGCGGCTGGTGGATTAGCTGGCGGCGTTGCGGGTATAAAGAAAGCTATAAACTTATACAAAACTGCAAGGAAAAATATATCCGGATTGAAAAGAGATGGCAAACAATTTGAGAAATTTTGCGTTGGAAATGGACTACATCTCAAGCCGTACAAAGATGGTTTAGGAATATATGTTACAAAACAAAAAAACTAAATATTCGGCTACCCAGAAGAGCTTTAACTAATATCGATTTAATAAAATATTCCAAAAACATTCCTTACTTTCGTGGAGTATATATGAGAAATGAATTACCAAAGAAGCCTTTAAAAATAGAATGCGGAGTAATTAATCTAGACCATTCTAAAAATTCTGGTACTCATTGGGTAGCCTATGCAAAAATTAACGACTATATCGAATACTTCGACAGCTATGGGAATCTGAAACCACCAAAAGAATTCGTAGACTATGTGGAACATTATGGTATTAAGTACAACTATGAAAATTTCCAAAAAAATCATTTATTTAATTGCGGCCATTTATGCTTAAGATTCCTAGAATCTTTTTGGGCCAGACATAGACATAGCATTTAAAATATATTAACATCAATATATTTTTACCAGTCAGTCATTATATCTCGTAATGACTTACACAGTTATTTATCCTCAATTAAATAAAAGGGTAATAAAATTATAATGTTAATTTTTAATAAAATCTTGAGCAAGAAAATAAAATCTACCAGTTCACGTTTAGTAACCAGAGAAGGAAGACGATCACATTCGAAAGTTTTCAAAACAATATCTAAGGACAACAAAAAATTTCTTCGTGCACTAGGATTTAAAATATTGAAAAATGCTGCAAATAACAGATATACCAAAATATGATAATTCGATCGAAAGCTATGAAATTCATAGCTATAACCCTTATAACAATAGTTTCAAGGATAATGATGAGATAAGAATACCCATTCATCAGCAAGATGTATATGTACTTCCGTCAGCTAGTTCCATTTATTTAGAAGGATATGCAAGTATAAACAGTAAAGATTCAACAGGAAAAATAACTGAGAAAGAAGTAAATTTTATTAATAACGCAATATCTTTTTTATTTCAAGATATTAGATATGAATTGAATGGAGTTGAAATAGATCGTATAAAAAATCCTGGAATCACAACATCAATAAAATCTTACATCTCGATGAATGAGGGAGAAAGCAAAGTGGGTGCAGTTTGGGGTTGGAATGCAAATGGAACGAAGCAAAAAGGTCATTTCAGTGTTATTTTTCCATTAAATAAATTACTAGGATTTGCAGAAGATTATGATAAAATTATGATTAATTGTCGACATGAGCTTATATTACATAGAAGCAGCTCTGTTGCTAATTGTGCTATTGCAGAAAAAACGGATGATATCTCAATAGCCATTCAAAAGATTCAATGGCGTGTACCTCATATAAGAGTTTCAGATCGTGATAGATTATCGCTCTTTAAACACCTGGAAAAAGATCGCTCTATACAATTAGCTTTTAGAAATTGGGATTTATATGAATACCCATTATTACCTAAAACCACGAAACATTCATGGTCAGTTAAGACTGCGTCTCAATTAGAAAAACCAAGATATGTTATACTTGGATTGCAAACTAACAGAAAAATGAATACTGCTAAAAGCTCGTCAGCATTTGATCATTGCAAAGTCACTGACGTCAAATTGTTTTTAAATTCTCAATACTTTCCGTATGATTCACTGAATCTGAAATTTGATGAGGGAAAATACAGTATATTATACGAGATGTATGCCAATTTCCGTCATTCTTACTACGGATCTAGCATAGAACCTTTATTAGATCTGCAAACATTTAAAGAAAAAGCTCCGCTTTTTGTCATTGACTGTTCAAGACAAAATGATTCATTAAAAACAGGACCAGTTGATGTACGTTTGGAAATTGAATCGTCTGAAGAGATACCAGATAATACAACTGCTTACTGCCTCATCATCAACGATCGTCTTTTTGAATACAAACCTTTGAGCAATATTGTCAGAAAATTATCATGAATGTAATTGTGGATCTTCAAGGTTTCAGAACTGAGAGCAATAAATTCATACTAAAAGAAATTGCAATCAAATCTGTTAACCATGCATTTGTATTGATGTTGAAGCCACCATATCCGTATTATGATCTGACCAAAAAAGAACGCTCGCAAGTAGCTTGGATCGAAAAAAACAGAGGTATATTATGGAACGAGGGATTCATACCATACTATAATTTAAATATATTATTATTATATAACTACTTTGAAAATAAAAATATATTTGTGAAAGGTTCAGAAAAAGTACAATGGGTAAAAGAACTTGTGGAACATAATAATGTTTATAATTTAGAAGAATTAAATTGTCCTAATTTAGGGTCACTTCATGAATGCAAATATGCAATGTCATCAGATATCCAAAGTTGTATTTATCATAGTAAAGTATGTGCTTATAAGAATGTATGCTGTCTATATAAGTGGTTTTTAGAATACAATAAAACTAAAATTATGAATTATATGGCTTGTTTTATTAGCTACCAGATCACTCATGTTCCTACCGTCAACCTAGGTAGTTAAGGTAGTCCTATTTCCTAGAATTGATACAGCTCTGTACTATATAGAATGTCTTCGGAAATTGCGATCTCGTGAAAGTATCATTACAGTGACAAGATTGCATAGTCTACATTGTTGTAAAAAAATATAAACCATGAAGGAGTAATTTAAGAGCTATTCGAACGCCATCGAAAATTTATTGTAGGTAATTTGAATTGATAAACAACTAGTTGATTTACCGGAAATATGATCACATCTATTAAACTGTCGTATCACGAAGTATCTGAATCAATCATTATATTATTAATAGTAACAGTTGAGTGTGAATTGGTGGTTTCTGGATCTTCTCTGATCCAGAAACCCCAATTCACAACTACTTACACTTATTATAAACCTATTCTATTATGTAATATATATATTTATTATTGAAAAATGGTTGAATTTATACATAGTTGATACTAAAACTATCATATTCTCTATGTCAACATGGTTTATCCAGTAATTATGTAGGTACTGTGAATAAACAAAAATAGAATGTAATTAACATTAAAACTATAGTTAATAATAATAATAATATGATGTATTCATGATTGGAATTATCCTGACCAAAGTCTTAAGTCTATAAAACTTTTAATGATTGAACAATATTAAAATTGCTCAATTCTGATGTTTTCAGATTGCATAATATTTATGTATGTACTTTGAATTTATGTTTCAGAACTAAGCTATCATGAGCTATGTACAGATCGCAAAACAAATGAAATTGAATTTCAATTTTCTTAAAACTACAAAAAATCGTTTATTCAAACGATAAATTATTTAACTTATGGTATTTAGTGGTTTAAGTAAACAAATGACTTTCCAGTATTTGACTCAATTATATTAACAGCAATACCTTAGTATGGTATGAGATCTTATCATGTATAAGCGTTGTCACTCAACAAAGCACTTCAACCCTTATGTTGCTGATGGTATGAGATAATGTCATTAAAGCTTGTTGCAAGTTTAACAGTTGGTTTAAAAAAAAAAAAATAATAATAATGGACAGTATAACAGAAAATAGTGCTTTTTTAAGTTTGTACTTTTATAATTCATGTTTTTTGATTCAATATTACAGTAAGAAATTACTGAACCTGTCCAGAAAAGGAAGGACAATGGTTATTGAAATTTCCATTTCATATAACTAAAACTAGACTTTCGAATCCTGCATTGAATTGCTTTAAACATTGGGGGGGGGTGGAGTGTAGTGACATGTTATGCAGAATTGAAAATCATCCAGTTGCACTGATTGGTTTTTTAAATTTAAAACAAATAGGTTAAAATAATATTTAAAGATAAATACCTAAGCAAGAGATTTTCTGTACGGTAAAAATCTGTAGTACTTTGCGATAACTTGTCCTTTTACCTTAAATTCACTATTAACTCTCACATCTAGTGTGTTAATTCTTATCAAATCTTGTCCACTTTTCTAAGAGATAAGCTATGGGCATGACTTAAGTATAGCGATTAGATATATTTTACATTGTGTTTGCATGTTGTTTAATCGAGATCTTAATGTGTCTGTAATATCGGTAGGTCAACACTATAGATTTTACCTATCTAATCATCAATATTAGTATGGTTTAAGAAATTTATTTCTCATGAGAACTTAAATGACAATATGTTCACTTACTGAGAAACTAAATAATTCACTATTATCACCGAACCAATATTAGTCAAATGTTTTTTCTGAAACTGTGACCGAAATGGACATTTATTCAAAACTATTTGGAGTTTGTATTTTTATGACGACCCTTTCTGGGATAGGCAAAAATACAAAGATAATATTATATTTTCTGTTTACTACAGAATCATCTTCAGAACTGGTGTGCTGACCATATAGGTATTTGGTGTTCTGGTTATAATATTAAGGACAAAATGGGCAAAAATCCAGATGCTCTAAACATCTACTGTAAGTAAGAAATTAATTATGAGAATTGACCAGCGCTGTATAATTGATGATTAAACGAACTTACCTGTACGTGAAGTTCTATCATAATTATACTAGCTGGTCAATTCTCATAATTAGGTCCCTCCCAAGTACCCCTCCCGTAAGTGTATGGGATACACAAATCTGTATTTAGCCCACATTGTCCGAGTCGGGCGTAGACAGAATAGTATTCTCTGTCTACGGAGTCAGGAGTACTTTAAACAAAATGACGTTTCTAGGGATGTAGGTGTGACGTGGCGCCTATGTAATAGTGATGTTTTTTCGATTATCTTTGAACAAGTCGTGTGATTACCGAGTAAATACGAATAATACTGTAAGTAAGAAATTAATTATGAGAATTGACCAGCTAGTATAATTATGATAGAACTTCACGTACAGGTAAGTTCGTTTAATCATCAATTATACATTAAAGAAAACACCCAGACAAAGGCAAACACTGCGAGCTTCTGTTCAGAAATGAAAGAAATAAAGGTCTGGCGTTTATTTCGTTCATTTCTGAACAGAATCGCGCCCCGACACGACACGTAAGTGTGCACACCCACCGTCACGACAGAGCGCGACACGACAGGCCCCGACACGGTAGTGTGTTTCCGCCATTAATTCCTGGAGGGCTACTACGAAACGTTAATCCGATATTTCGGCCGAAGTATCGGAAGAATTTTAACCGTGAAATACAATAGTATTTCATGGTTATTTTAGTAATTCCTTGAATTCTATCCATGAAATACCTTGTACTTTATGGTTATTTTAGTAGGTCATTGAATTATAATCATGAAATAACTTGTATTTCACGGTTAAAATTCTTCCGATACTTCGACCGAAGTATCGGATTTACGTTTCGTAGTAGCCCTCCTGGTTTCGATCATGTTTCTGGTCATATTATAAATTCCAATCACTATGCACTTTAACCAATGTTTGCTTCACATTACACTATCAATAATAAGAATCAAAGTTTGAAACACACAGAAATTAATTTTTTTGTCGAACCCACAACCAAACACCCAAGTGGACGCTTACGTAGTTGGCGCCAAAATCCGAACCATAGATTACTAAATAGTGCGGGATGCAGAGGTTTTAATCCTCTGCTTCGCAACCTCTTTGGAAGAGGTGTACACTACACGTCAACAATCCAAATCTTCAGCCTTCCTCATCTTACCATCTTACCAATTAAGTACAATCATAATTTATACATTTGACATTCTACTATTATTACTTACATTAATCAATAAATTATTCATTTAAACTACATCTACGAATAGCTACATAATATAAATCATTTACATATTTTATTATACTAGCGAAACCCGCGCAACATCCCGCCTTCCCGTGGGAATTTTGGAATGCATTAAAGTACTTATAAACCTTCCTCATGAATCACTATCTCTATGAAAAAACCTCATCAATCCGTTGCGTAGTTTTAAAGATCTAAGCATACATAGAGACAGAAGTGGGACAGACAGACAGGGAAGCGACTTAATTTAAAGATTTGTTTAGGTGTTAATTGTTTCCTATGTTCCGACACAATGATGGTAGATAGATAGATAGATAGAATATACTTTATTTGCAATACACATCCAACAGCACAAAGAAATATTACATTAAAATCTTACATACTAGTGTATTAGCAACAAGGCGGCCTTAATTGCTAAAAGCAATCTTTTCAAGGCAACCTTTGGGTAACGAATTAAAGAAAGAAACGGGCAGGGCAAGCAAAACAAGAATCTGATTAACAAAATTTGCAACGTAATAAGTACATAAATCAATAAAACTGAACTAATTTTGAATAATAATACTTACTTAAGAATACACGAATCATACATACATACATACATATATATCTCATATATAATATAAATATAACTTATATACATACATACATACATACACACATATACATATGTATATATCATAAACATACGATAAATAAATTAAGTAATGTCGTAGTAGGTCCTAAAGAAAAGGAAGAAAACATTCGCTTATGGTGAAAGGAAATGGTCTTTTACAAGTTTTTTAAAAATTAAAATAGATTTAGAAGTTCTGATAGCTACAGGTAGATTATTCCACAGTCTGATGGCCTGGATAGTAAAAGATAGGTCAAGGAATTTAGAAGAGTGGACAGGAATTAGAAGAGTGAGGGTTTCTGAGGAACGAAGAGATAAAGCATGAGAAGAAGATGTGAAAATAAAGTTTTCTTTGAGATAGGAAGGAGCTTGAGGACTATAAAGAATAGTATATAGGAAGGTCAGAATATGTAAATCCCTACGTTGACGGATAGGCAGCCATTTCAGTTGAGTTCGGTATTCAGGTTCGGTAGGTATTGTTTTATGCAATAAATATATATATATATAGGGACAATTCATACAGATTGAGCTAGCCCCAAAGTAAGTTCGAAACTTGTGATATGGGATACTAACTCAACGATATTATATTTTATAACAAATACATATATAGATAAACATCCAAGACCCGAGGCCAATCAGAAAAAGTTCATTTTTCATCATGACCCGACCGGGGATCGAACCCAGGACCTCCTGGGTGGCGGTCTGGCGTGGTAACCATAACGCCACGGAGGTCGTCAATATATACCTACTAATAAATCATTTATGTGAACTTTCAAGACACATACAGGTTGTTGTAGTCGTAGCCGCACATCTGCAAAGAGGCAGCAGCATGCAGCAGCTCAATGTATTATTTACTCAGAGTTGGCATAGAATAAGTAATATCCTTGTTGAGTTGGTGAGCAAATCACAGATTTTCAGACACCTTTACGATGCTCCGTGCGCGGTCTCCATTCCAACTATAATCTTCGACAGCGGTCATTGGCTCTGCTTATGACATCGCTATTTTCTGACGAGACCGTCATCATATTTGAAATCAGCAGAAAAAATGACACAATGCAATACATATACAGCGCATTACATGTATACCTATAAGTAAGTTGTATTGTACATCTTATTTTTAGGATAAACATTACAAAGCAGCTCGTGGTCACTGGCCTCTGCCCAAAGAGTAACCTCTGCCACCACTCACAATATGTATAGGCGTGACATCCGAAGGTGACAACATTAAAATCAGAAAAAATGGAACAAAGAGACCATTGAATTTATCAATTTATAATGCATTTAATGCAATAGTTTATTTAGCATAAATTAACATGTATGAATTTATGTAAATAAACAAAACAATAAATAAAAAAGTTAAGTGTCTCCAGTGTCAGTACCTCTAATGCCACTCGACTACCGGACTCTGAAGGACGTGTTTGTAAAACCGTAGGTCGTTGACCGATAACAACAATCAAAGAATAATTTTATAATACACGTAATAATGTTAATTAGCTTTAATATTACCATAATAAGTAAATAAACTTTTATAAATGACGACTGCTTTTGAGTGCCAGTAAGTTAGCAGAGAGTTAACAGAGGTAGGTATACATGGGAATAATGTCACGTGCTCGAGGAGGTCGCGCACCTTAAGGTGATCCGTTTCGGTCAGCGCGGGAAATTCAAATTTTTTGGGGTTTTTTACAAATTGCATCTCAATCATTGATAGAATTTTCGTAAAAATTGATTTGACGACAACAAATACAATATATCTATCTACTGACTAAATAACAAATAAATTATAAATATTAGCTCTTCCTATTATGAATGTCCACGATGCATCTTTTTCCCTATAAACGTGCATTATGCACATTCATGATGAGAAGAGCCAATATTTATAATTTATATGATAATATTCAGTAGATATTTTATATTTGTTGTCGTAAAATCAATTTTCACGAAAATTCTATCAATGATTGAGATGCAATTTGTGAAAAACCCCCAAAAAATTTAACTTCCCGCGCGGACCGAAACGGATCACCTTAATACTGGCAGGTAGGAATTTTTTTCTTTCAACAAAAAAAGGTTAATTATAAAACTATAAATAACCAACAACGGTTTAGTTTTATTGGTTTTATCAACTTTTTTGGTTTTTGATTTGAATATTTTCGCATTATTATTTTATTCGCTTGCACGGATAATAAAATTGATTCAACGCTTTGAAAGAAAGACCTGTTTTATTTTTGAAAAAACACAAAGGCCTTATGAAATTGACTATGTAGAAAAAAAAATGCATAACAATAAAGTGAGTGGTTTTTAATATAAATATTGACAATACTTTTTAAGGGTGACATTGGTAATGTTTTTTTTTTAATTTTCAATTGGAGCAAGGATATCCGTGTATTTTTGGAAATGCGGAAATTCTCTGTACACAACGCAGACGAGTTAATTTGTTTTTTTTGCCGTAAGTAGTTAGCATTGAAAACTAGATTTTGCATACCAAAATAATATTTTTAATTAAATTCATATTTTACACATGTTACGTTCAAGTATAATTTTAGTATTTGATTTTATTGATACCTGTCCGCCTGGTTGATCAGTAAAGGCGAAATTGCAGTATTTTTTTTTATTTTCAACGAGCTCGGGAGCAATTTTTGGAACTAAATGTATTTTTTTGTAATTAAAACAAAATTATTTTCTAATGACATGGCTTCGATATCGAGGGGTCGTGGGTTCGAATCCCACCTGGGGGAGGAGGTGAAATATTTCTTTCAAAAAATCAATTTCAAAAATATGAATGGCTAGTTGCCTAACAACTATAAATAAAAATCATAAATATGTCCTAGTTTCCTAGTACGTTGATCAAAAAAGACATGCAACATTTAGAAACGATTTTTGCAGATATATCGAGTTCCTAAGAGTAGTAGAGACGTATATATACGTATAAGTTCGGACGTTTAAAACTGGACGCGATGTGAACACAATACATAATGAATGACAAAAAATTTTTAACATTCTGTAGAAAGTATACACAAGCGGAAGCTCCTTCTAAGTGCGAACACTACATGCACTAAATCAGTATTAAGACAAGTATATGAAAAGAGCTATAACCGCTTGTCAACTAGAGTTACGCAGCACGGCTCACTAACAATTAGTAGTTAACTAATCGCAACGCCGTTTTCCTGATTCCCACTGCAATTAATAACGTAACTTGGAATAAAATACCGATATTATCTTACGTTCCTTACTGCAGCACTAATACGTAACACTATTATGTGTATTGTAACAACATATTACTATCATCCGTAACAGAATTATGTTACAGGAAATTACAGTATTATATTTTATTTAAAAAAAATGAAATGTATTGTTATATGACAAAAAAGGCCGTTACTGATTTTCTTTCGCCATTTTAGTTTTATTTTAGTTTAGTGAGTAGTACTTTAGTTTATGGAGTAGATTAATTACAGAAATAATTTATTACTGTAATGTAATCATAGACGAGAATCAGTGTTGCCAGATTTAGAGGTTTTCCCTAAAACCTAGGGGTTTTTTGAGGTCGTTGAGGTTTTTTAGAGGTTCCGATGTTATTAAATCTATCTAGGGGATTTTCTGAAGGTTTTCACAATTTTTAAAAACTTGATGTAACACCAATTTAGTTGACCAAAGGAAATGAATGGGATATCAAAACTTGGTAACTGGCAACAAATTCAGTTTTTTTTTTCGCGAATTCCTGTGTGGCTTGCTTACTGCTAACTTCGTTAGTTGAGTTGAAGTATTCGTTAGTTGGGTTTTTTTTCTTTTTGGGTCAAATCACAGAAATTTTGTCTTTAAATATAAGTTTTCTTTACACAAATTTCACAATTCACTTTTCACATTTTCAATTTCACAAAAAACGTCAGAGGATTTTCTTGATCATAGTTGGGATTCTAGGGGTTTTTTCAACTTAACTAGAGGGAAAGGTGAAAAAAAATCTGGCAACACTGACGAGAATAAGTGTTTGCGAGGACCTACTCTCTGAAAATGTTTTGAAATGATAAAGATTTTTTAAAGTCTTCTATCGAAGCTGCCATCGTACGGACTGCCCGAGGGACTGCGCAAATGGGTAGCCAGCTTTCTGTCCAACAGAAGCATAAGTGTCAGCGTTGACGGCAGCAGCTCGGACAGAATGGACATTAATGCTGGCGTGCCACAAGGCTCCGTTCTGTCCCCGACCCTCTTTCTGCTTGCATATCAATGATAATTGTAGTTGATAATAATTATTCGGGGTTTGTTCCGAGGAATTGTTTGAGTGATGCCCCCGGTGTTGCAAGCGTCCATAGGCTACGGTGATCGCTTACCATCAGGCGGGCCGTAAGCTTGTTTGTCACCTTAGTAGTATAAAAAAGTCAGGAAAATGCATTGCGGGAAATGATAATGCATAACGTAACATGTATTTTATTTATTATCTGCTTTACGTTACGTTAAGTTTATAATAATATCTGTTTAGAATAATTTCCTGCACAGAGCATTGTGCTCTGTGGCATAATGGCCATTACTCGGAGGAAGAAAAGAAAATCGACTGAGTGCGAGTCGGTTTTGTGCAAATAAGTAACTTGATAATTCCAAGCGCACAACAAAGGTAGGTAACTACAGCAGCGTTAAAGTCTCTCCACGGTGTGAATACTTCGTTAAAATGTAACGTGTTACAGATTCCTGCAAAAAAATTCGCGTGGAAATTTCGTAGTGCGCCAAATAGGGACGATTTGACCACTCCCGAATTTGTAAAATAAACTGACAGTATGAATTTGACGTTATTTTATTGGCAAATAACCTACAGTGCTACAATGATATTTATGAACGTGAGTGACGTTTGTAGGAGGCGTTACTGTGGCATATTTTCATACATTTTGTTAAAGGCGAACTGTCGAAAAGTGACATAAGTACAATATGAACGGGAGTTGTTGTTCCAATTTCGGCCATGTTCATATATACCATTGTATCACTGTATTCGGGATTTTATAGCTAGTGGTGGATCCGGCACTCAAGCCAGTTACATTTTTGCCTTGAAAACTAATTGCGGTAGTTTTTTTTGTATTTATTGTTCTTTTTTCGAACGCACGATGAGTCGAACGTTTTTTTCTCGTCGTTGATTTTTTTCAAAGTAGCATGTAATTTTTTTGTCATGTATGTAATGAAATCATATAAGTTAAAAACGTCTAAAAACTTGACTTGCGTAACGACGCAAGTCAAGTTTTTAGACGTTTTTAACTTATATGATCCGCAAAAATGACCTTTTGCATGTCATTTTTGCGGATGGACCTGACATTCACGAGTAATTTGTTATGGAAATTATACTTACATGAATAACTTGAACAAAAAAACTATTTTAATAAAAAAATATGACCAACTTCGAACGATCATAAAACTCCACCAATAACCGCTAAAAGTCTCGGATAGAAATGATTCGTTTTGTGCACTTGTTGTAAAATCTACTATCCTATGCTACCTAATAAGTTTAGTATAAAAAAGACTAGTTTGTTTGTGTCCTATTATTTATTAATTAAATTGGAAACTACCCTAATGTTATTATATCAAATTAAAGAATTTCTTTCACATATAATGTAAGTTACATTATATGTGAAAGAAATACTTTTTCTTTTTCAATTAATTAAATTGGAAACTACCCTAATGTTATTATATCAAATTAAAGAATTTCTTTCACATATAATGTAACTTACATTATATGTGAAAGAAATTCTTTAATTTGATATAATAACATTAGGGTAGTTTCCAATTTAATTAATAAATAATAGGACACAAACAAACTAGTCTTTTTTATACTAAACTTATTAGGTAGCATAGGATAGTAGATTTTACAACAAGTGCACAAAACGAATCATTTCTATCCGAGACTTTTAGCGGTTATTGGTGAAGTTTTATGATCGTTCGAAGTTGGTCATATTTTTTTATTAAAATAGTTTTTTTGTTCAAGTTATTCATGTAAGTATAATTTCCATAACAAATTACTCGTGAATGTCAGGTCCATCCGCAAAAATGACATGCAAAAGGTCATTTTTGCGGATGGACTTGACATAATATATCTAAACGCAGGTCAAAATCACGGCCAAGTGAAGGTATGTTATTTAATAAAATTGTATCGATGCAGACGAGGTTGCAGAGGTTTTTTTTTAGTTGATGGTAAGTTTTTTTTATATACCATTAAGACGACAAACAAGCACAATACCCGCCTGATGGTAAGCAGTCACCGTAGCCTATAGACGCTACGCTAGCAATACCGGGGGTATCTGTAGAAAGTGGAGTTCTGGAGATCTTACTCACCGTAGGAACACAACATGGCCGAGACCAATGCTATTTGGCTACGATCTTCTGTAAGGTAAGTGCTTCGATAGATGGACTGATAAACAGTCAAAAACAACTGCACGAGAGAGTTAGAATGTGCTAATAGACAATTGAATAAGGTTCTACCTACATGATCCAATTTGGTACGGTACCGGACGGCTACGCCGCGCCGGCGTCCGCGTCCATGGTGCGGCAAAACAAGTGCTAAGTTTCTTGCCAGTTTCTTCTTAGCACAAATCGAAAAAATTGTGACGATTCGAAAGAGCTTATATTAGGCCTATTTGAATAAAAATATTTTGAATTTGAATTTGCATGACCATATTCGATCGTCTATAAAATACTTTTAAAGTCTAGATAGATGGACTATACTTTGAGCAGTCTGTGAATTTTCTTCTACGACTAAAACAGTATTTACAGCATGAGCAGTCTGTGTATCGTTGTCAAAATAATATTGATGGTTTTTATCCGTGCCATTTCTAAAACTGTCAGATTTGATAGTGGCAGAAAAACTATGTTTTGCTTTCCCATTGTTATGTCATATTATGAATATTGTCGGAGCCATGGCCTTTTTGCATTTTACAGCAGCGTACACTTCCTTATTACATTATTAAATATGTTATACTAGTGAAACCCGCGCAACGTCGTTTGTGTGAATTTATTTATAGACAGCAGTCCTATTATTCCGGTTCCCGTAGGAATTTCGGGATAAAAAGTACCCAGTGCGATTCCAGGTTTATAGTCTACCCGTGTACCAAATTTCATTAAAATCCGTTCAGTAGTTTTTGCGTGAAAGAGCAACAAACATCCATACATACATACATCCTCACAAACATTCGCCTTTATAATATTAGTAGGGTTTATAATATTAGTAGGGTTTATAATATTAGTAGGGTTTATAATATTAGTAGGGTTTATAATATTAGTAGGGTTTATAATATTAGTAGGGTTTATAATATTAGTAGGGTTTATAATATTAGTAGGTTAGGATAGGATTTAGCCATAGAGTTATATTTAGTTATGCCAATCCGCATTGGAGCCCCTAGGCAGACTAACCTCTAATCCCCTTCGATTGAAGGAAGACCAGTAGGATGATTATAGGTTGATAATGATGATGTATTGAAACTGCAAATCGAATATAAATAAATATAAAGGGACAATTCACACAGATTGAGCTAGCCCCAAAGTAAGTCCGAAACTTGTTATGGGATACTAACTCAACGATACTATATTTTATAACAAATACATATACAGATAAACATCCAAGACCCGACGCCAATTAGAAAAAGTTCGTTTTTCATCATGACCCGACCGGGATTCGAACCCGGAACCTCCTGGGTGGCGGTCTGGCATGGTAAGCATTACGCCATGGAGGTCGTCTAACAACAACAATGACTGCTTAAAACTTACGGCACTGACTGCTTTAAGCTACCCGTCTGTGGATGCTCTTTGCATTATCTTTTTGTACAAACAAACAGACAAAAAAATTACATAATTTAAATATATATAGATTCTGTCTTTGACTTTGGCCTCATGATAATTATGTTGATTTGGAATGAATTGCAATTATAACTAGTATTATGATGACCGTGGCATTACTAATTCTAGTTCTAGACTAGACTTTGACCGACAAATATTTATCCTTAAATTGTAAATTAATATGTTAACTAGGTACGTTATACTTACATGTAGCCGGATGTCAGTGACCAATCTTACCTACTGGCGTTTTTTTCAGACTCGTCCATTTTTGTAAACACTTTTTGTTACGTACCACACTCACATAATAGTAAGAATTGTTTAACATGGCAAATCAAGCAGGTTTAGACATAGGGTTACAGATGTACAATAAATAAAGTGTACTCTTTTTCACGTAAAAGTCTATATTCTATTCTTACTTTAGAAGTCTATATTCTATTTTCTTTACTTACTTTAAAAAATAAATGAGCAAGTACTAAGTTTCTTACCAGTTCTTCTTAGTACAAATATGACGTCTGAACTGGTGGTAGAATATGAAAAGAGTAAAAGACGATTCGAAAAAGCTTGTTGTGGCCTATGAAAATAAAATAAAAAACTGAATTCAAAAAAAATAATAGAGTACACTATCTGTTACAATTAAACGTAGTATAAGTTATTCACTGTTGTGTCAGCCTTTCTTGATGAGAATTAAATGAACATTCCAGATCAATTCATCCACTTCACAAGACAACTACAATCATGGCCCGGCATATTATCCGGCAGGCATTGATGACGATGCCATAGACATCATGATCTCATCAATTTCAAGTAACACACTTAAACAATACATACCTAGTAATCTTCATCGAGGAAGGAATAACAAGGAAAATAATTAAACAGTCAAACGAAGTTCGACTGTAATTATTCGACTTGTTATTCCTTCCGAAGATGAAGAGTCCCACCCTACCCATAGACCCTATTTTGTAAAATCAAGAGTTTTTTTGGCTTTGAACTTAATGACCACAGATTATAGAGACGGACGGAGCCTAGCGTAGAGGGTGCATTCCTTTTTACCTTTAAACTTATTTGTGATGCCAGCGAGTCATAAATCCGGGCTGCATATAAGACAAAACATTGTATAACTTATACTACGTTTATTTGTAACGCAGTATATGTATAGAAGCGAAAGAGCTGGCACAAGATGGTGCAAAATGCAAGCTGCTACACCGAAAAGAGCTCGGCCCTTCAACTTACGAAGAGAATTGAGTACACTAATAAAAGACTAATATACTCTTATATACACAACTAGCAGACCCCGGCTTCACACGGGTTTTGCTAAAGATCCCAATTTTTTTGTTTTATATATAAAAAGTCTTAATTTATTAATGAACTTCCTTTTAACACATGACCATATAGGTTACATATGATCGTTTAAGCAAGAAAATTATGGTCTAGTATTCAGTAAAAAAG
Source organism: Endotricha flammealis (assembly GCA_905163395.2). Classification (NCBI taxonomy): domain Eukaryota; kingdom Metazoa; phylum Arthropoda; class Insecta; order Lepidoptera; family Pyralidae; genus Endotricha; species Endotricha flammealis. The sequence goes on along the minus strand of LR990870.1, from coordinate 3,985,786 downwards.
TTAAAAGTATTTAGAAAACTACATAAATTCATCCATATTCAACCATTTTGATATGTAAGTCACGTTGACGCGCCCTTCGCACCGCACACCTAAACCTTTTTTTTCTACTGACGGATGGCTGCATGTCACCGAGTATTTCTAAATTTAATGCCTTTTTTTTTACTGAATACTAGACCATTATTTCCTTGCTTAAACGATCATATGTTACCAATATAGTCATGTGTTAAAATGAAGTTCATTAATAAATTGGGACCTCATATATTGAAATATCCAAATATCCGGTCCAGTAGCTTTAGAATTTATTCGTTACATACAAATCCTTCCTCTTTATAACATTAAAACAGATGTTTGTAATGTGACAATATGTATGTGCTAATCATAATTGCACAATACAATACAATATACCCATAATAAACCTACTTTATTTGCTCAAATGTGGGTAGGGGAGAGGGGGGCAAGACGGAGCTACCAAACCAACACTTACAAAAAACTAAACGCTTTAGATTTGTTTTGTTTTCGCTAATAGATAGCTAATTTGTATCTCTCTTTAGATTGACAGTGACCGGCGACTAGACTGCATAAGTTATGTAGATCTTTTACAAATAATCAAATGTGCATGTGCAACCTTTACCAATATAATTAATGCATGCAAATATTCAATTTTTAAAAACATAATTTATTAATGAATTGTGTATATACATAATATTTTATTATGAATTAAAATTATGTTATTAATCATGCAAAAACTTTAATGTAACCCAGATACAAATTCATGATAACACCGTCACTTACTGAGAAATACACCATTATTTGTAATTGTAACCATTTCTGGAGTTCTGCCCCAAATCGGCTTTTCGATAGTTCCTTAATGGAATCTGGTGCCTATACCATTTAAAGATCTTTACGCAATCGAGTACGAGTTATCATGAAACCGCTTCGTCCGAGGGACGGTTTAAAAAACCAACCTATTTTGATTTCTACTATTTCGAGGGTATACCTACATCCTTTGTTTCTAGAAAGTTTTCTAGTATGTTACGGCAAGGAAAAGGAAGAATATTGAGTTCAGATAAGTATCTTTGACTTGATATATCTGGTGCTTTATTGCAAATTGCTCTTATACATCGTTTTTAGGGTTCCGTAGTAAACTACAAGGAACCCTTATAGTTTCGCCAAGTCCGTCTGTCCGTCTGTCCGTCCGCGGTCTAGCGCCTAGACGCTTGATGCTAGAAAGCAGTAATTTGGTTTGTATACTCATATTAACAATGCTAACAAAGTGGTAGAACAAAATTTTGAAAAATATATATTTTTTTTGGGTGCCTTTTTTGCATCAACCCCATGTTGTGATGTATCGTTAGATAGGTATCTTAAAAACATTGAGGATATGGGTAGATCATTTTCCGATACAGTGATCCGTTTGCGAATTATTTACATTTAACGTGTCAATTTTCGTTTTGCACGGTGGTCCCCGCTCCTCTATATCCAAAAGTCTTGTGTTTATAAATTTAAAAAAAAATCATGGTAGTAGTCCACATAGTGAACCTACAAGGAAAACTATAACGGTTAAGTAGGCACTACTAGTTACCGAGTAATAGCCGACGAACTTATGAAGTAAAATTTCTTTGACGAAAACGTACAAATGTCATAGAATTCGCATTGTACTCATCTGCAAGCAAGAAATGCGTAGCCAATACGGAACCCGTGGCCATGGCCCGTACATTGTGCGTGGCCTGACACGTACGTGCCCGGTTTTTTATAGTTTCCCTATGTCGCGTCGGTCTGTCTATCCGTCTATACGCAGTCTAGCGCCTAGACGCTTAATGCTAGAAAGCTGTAATGTGATGTATACACAATACACATATTAACAATGGAAACAGTGCTGGAACAAAATTTTGAAACAAAAAAATTTGCGTGCTTCGCCTACATGTAAAGTGAAAATATTTTATTTTTAACATTGAGGGTGTGGAAAGATCATTTTTCGATACAATGATCCGTTTCGGAATTATTTACATTTATCGTGTCAATTTTCGTTTTGCACGGTGCAGCGGTGGTCCCCCCCCCCCCCCCACTTCCTCCTCGTAATTTATCTAAGACCGTCTCATAATTACCGCAATTTAACAAGTATGTGCACTAGAACGTTAAGATCTTCATGCAGCTGTTACATAGTCGATTTACAAGAATCTTGATTATCTATATTAGCTAAATAAATCAACAATTTAAATACAATTCAAACCATGAACTAATGAACTAAATATTTAATTTAATCATTAAATATCAATTAAGAGCATTTTAATTAACCACTATAATATTGTTCTTTTTATTTGTATAACCAATTAACGGCAAAACGTGAGCGCAATCACATTGCTGTTTTTCCCATAGGAATCTCGTAAAGTACCTTTTATAGAGGTATCTCTAAATCAGAGCCAATTTTACTTATTTTGCGGTGCACGCGTGTCTTGTGACGTTTTTTGTTAACAAGTAGTCAAGAAAATGCATCTGCATTATCCGCGTCAGCTCATTGCCAATGAGATTGTTTGTCACTATTTTAGTATTAAAAAATCGGGCATGTACGTGTCGGGCCACGCACAATGCAGGATTCCGTATTGGCTACGCATTTCTTGCTTGCAGATGAGTGCAATGCCCACATAATGCCATATTCTATGACATTTGTACGTTTTCGTCAAAGAAATTTTACTTCATAAGTTCGTCGGCCATTACTCGGTAACTAGTAGAGCCTACATAATACCGTTATAGTTTTCCTTGTAGGTATCGGAAATTTATCTTCCCACACCCTCAATATTTTTAAGAGACCTATCTAACGATATCCCACAACATGGGGTCGGCGCGAAAAAAAAATTTTATTGCCACATTACAATAGTTTTTTTTTTTTATTATTTTATTCTACCACTTTGTTAGCATTGTTAATATGCGTATACATACCAAATTACAGCTTTCTAGAATTAAGCGTCTATCTATATTATATCAAAATAGATTTCAAGATAGTAAAACAAACAAAAGAAACATTATTTCTTGCCTATAAATGACATGTGATTTTTATTATAATTTATAATCCTCCACGTGAGCATATTTATCATGATTGAAAGGATATGATATATAATAATGTGTTATCTGTTATTATTATACACCAATATTAGTCTAATGACCTTCATTCTTATATCCTATACGAGAGAAACCCGCGCAACTTCTTTTGTATAAATAAATAAATACATATAACATACGGCACTAACTGCGGGCCCAACAAGAATACTTAGGTCCTTAAAAGAATAAAATAAATAAATATATGGGGACAAAACACATAGATTGAGCTAGCTTCAAAGTAAGTTCGAAACTTGTGTTATGTATGGGATACTAACTCATCGATACTATATTTTATGACAAATACATAATTATATAAGTAGATAAACATCCAAGACCCGAGGCCGAGGCCATTCAGAAAGTTCGTTTTTCATCATGACCCGACCGGGATTCGAAACCGGAACCTCCTGTTTGTCATTCGAAATCTGAGCGTAAAAGTGCATTTTGTGCCCTAGCGTGGAATAGTAGATTTTACAACAAGTGCACAAAACGAATCATTTCTATCCGAGACTTTTAGCACGGCGAGGGCTGATAGTAATGTCGAGGATAGAAATGGTTTTGTGGACGAATTATAAACTCTGCTTTTCACTTCGATTGCGAGGAAATAAATAAATTAACGCACGAAAAACAAGACCTGTTTCCCCATTCCCGCCGCTTTTTTTTTTAAATCTTACGACATTGAAATTAGGCTTGGGCTGCAGACCTATACAGCCTACTATTAAATTAATTTTGTAATAAAATAATTTTCTTAAATTAATTAAATAACCTACCGTACTTTAATTTAAATTTTAATATCTTTTATGACTTAAAAAACACATAAGGCAAATAAATTAAAGTAAATAATAAAATAACAAATTCTATCTCTGAACTTTTTGTTGTGTTTGGCTGTATGGCTTATTTCCTTTGCCTTAATATAGATACATTTATGAGTAAATACGTTTTTGCGCTTGTGCAGCCTATATCCTGCGCAAATAAGCATTTTCTGAGCATGAGAAGTGAAAAGAATTTTTAAAATTTGAACCTTTCTATTCTATAATTTTTTATACCGCCAGTCCTCTGAAAATGAATTAATACTTATTTCATGCCAGTGCCACAGAATAGATAATAGTACTACGTACAGAAGATTCACTCCGCAAAATCAATTAAAGAAATAGGGACTCTCGCTACGATACAATAAGAAGCAATTCAGCTCGCACAGCGCACACAACCTACAGTTATAATCACCTAGAAGTTGCCTCTCTTTCTATCGCGTATTTCTTACCTCTTCTGACGACGTTAGGGTTGTCTTCTTTTAGAGAAGAATTTAATCTGAATATTAAATTACCAGTTAGGTATGTGCCTATTTCATTCACCTACTTTAGTTACAGTTTATTTACGTGATGATTAATACTCAACAAAATAACTTACTTTTATTATCCGTACGGAGTTTAAAAAAAATTATATCCGATTCCGCCTTTGATTTATTTAAACAACCTTGCACACAACAGCAGTACCTAGTTTTCGTATAGTTTGTCATTTTTTATTTACTCGACACGCGCTGCGGCCGAGTCCGCGCGATGCGTCTAGCTAGCGGCACGAGCGAGAGCCGAGTGGTGGTAGCCTTGAGATTAACCGGCCGGGCCGGTCCCAAGGTCAATCGTACCTAAACTGCGGAGTGGGACCCCCCTGCCAGTGCGCCAACTTATTTTTAGAATAATCGAACTGGCCAGCACGACACCGCATGAAAAAAAACACTTATTTCGGCCATTCTTCGATTAGCTAGATTTTGTGCGTCCGGGCTTGTATATTCGTATTATTATCAAATTCAAAAAGGGAAATATTTTTATATGTTAGTTAGCGTCCATGTCTAGCTGGTAACAAAAACATAGGCCCCGATTACATAGTTATCTGGCTAAATTAATTTCACAAACCTCTGTTCTCTAAGCACCGTGCCCTGTCCGCACCCCAAAATGTGGTTAAAACTTGCTTGTAACTTTTATGATGTACGGATTTTATTTTTTCCATTCAACATTTTAATGAGTATTAGGCAACGGGTATCACATGAAAAAATATCCACTCAATAAAATCAGTCTGTAAATAATTATCATTGAGTAACCGCATGTCCGAACTAAAGTTATAATTGCCGTGACGTTTTCTTTTCGAGGGTGCACATTCCTAATTACGATATTTAGCACATAACTACTTGTACACGTCTCAAGCCCTCAGTTTCTGCCGCGGTCTTGCAGCAGGTGCAGGTCTTTTACGTTAGTGTTATAGTCAATGAAGCACGTTAGTATATAATTACCGTATCCTTCGTTCAAAACTTTTCTAATTACCGTGTACTTAATTTTATACTAGATTGGTTAAGGTAGACTCTAATTGCTTATATAAATAGAGACAGTGCTTTGGTCTCAGTACAGTGTTGTAATGCAGTATTTCAATACTGTGTAGGTTTTCGAAAATTTTATGAAAAATCGGCGTTTTCTAATTACCGTATACCAATTACCATGTATTTCTAACTACCGTTGTATGAAATTATTAAACTTTTGCTGTGCCGATTTAGTTCCAAACTCCTTCCATTTCCTCAGTTACTCCAGCTACTTTCATGTCATTTCTCACGCCATCACTCCATCTCTTTTTTGGCCTACCCCTGCCCTTCCATCCATCCACATTCATTCTTGGCACCCTCTGGGTCACATGACTGTCCAGACTGTCCACCCTGCGCATCATATGGCCAAACCATCTCAGTCTCTGACCTCTCTTATCGGTTACAGGCGCCACCTTTAAACTCCCCCTTATGTGTACATTCCTGACTTTGTCCCTTCTCGTCACTCCACACATCCATCCACCTCAGCATCCTCCAGCAACATAACCCGAAGGAATAAGTATGGACTGAGCGTTGAACCCTGGTGCACACCTACATCAACAGAAAAGCATTCTGTTGTACTGACGCGGGACCCGGTCGTAGGCCTTTTCGAGGTCCACGAATACCATATGTAGGTTTTTGTGTGCTCTTTTGTACTTTGTTGTGCCTCCATTATTTTCTCCCACAGCTTTAATGTGTGTGACATCAAGTTAATCCCCCCGTAGCTATTGCACTCCTGGACATCCCCCTTTCTTTTAAAAATAGGTACCAAGGAACTGTCTTACCATTCCTCTAGGATGACATCCTGAACCAACAATTCATTAAGAAACAAAGTGAGCCACTTGCATCCATAATCCCCTAGAACCTTCCAGACTTCTATTGGTATTGTGTCCGGGCCAACTGCTTTTCCATTCTTCATTTTCCTCAAGGCGTTCTTTACCTCTAATTCATCTACCTTAGCTATCATGCCTATATCTATGTCATTAAGTTTTCTTTTCCATCAAAATCATTCTCAACATTAAGTAATTTTTCAAAATATCCCTTCCATCGGTCTCTAATGTCACTATCTTTTACCAATGTTTTACCGCATTCGTCTTTCACACATTTTACGTGACAAATGTCTTTCGATCTTTGATTGCGCTGTTTAGCCATTCTGTATAGTTTTTTCTGACCTAGTTCATTATCTAATTCATTATATACTTTTTCTTCTACCCCGGATTTGGAACTCGCAACCACCACCTTTGCCCGTCTCCTCGCCTCGTTATACCTCTCCCTCAATTCAGTTTTCCTATGATCATGTCACGTAACTCTGCCATTCCTTTTTGATTTTTAATGCTTTTTGGACACTTTCGTTCCACCACCACGTTTCCTTTTCAATTTTCGCCCACCTCTTGTTTCCCCAAGGACTTCTTTTGCAGCAGTTCTTATTGCCTTATCCATTTCCTTCCAATTAGCATCAACATTCATACCTCTTATCGTGTAGTTGTGTCTATACATGTTATATATGTCATTTTTATTATTATTTTAAATAGACATAATGATCTTTTCTAATTACCATTACATTAAGTAATAGATTTATCTAATTACCGTACCCATGAAATGTTTAAGTCTCATTAACTCGGAAACCGCTTTTAATAAACGAATGCCATTTTAATTGTTACATTCGCATGTTTCATGAGTTACATATTTCAATCCTTTTAAAACAAACTAGAGAAAAATAAAAAACGGTACGGTAATTAGGCGAAGAACGCCTAATGTCGAGAATGACCGATTTAATATATTATTTGCGTTTTTCTTGCACCTAGCATTTTCCTCGCTGTAGTGAGGTGAAAAGTGTTGTGTGTTTCGCTCGGCAGCAAAGTTATTCTGCGTCTCGTACCATAAGTACCCGCGGCAAAAAACAATTTTGCAGCCTTGCATAACAAATAACTATTTTTGTTACTTATTTTTTCTATTATAACACAAAGAAACAAATAAGGCATTTTTTATCATAATTATACGTACTTGCTATGAACTCTGATCTTGTCATAATAAGTAGCGTACGTTATAATTTCCTTAATAATAGGACATGTCATAAAAAGGCAAGTTTTTCATACAACTTCGTCATTGCGAAAATCGCGGAAAATTTCTGGTAAGTATGCCTTTTGACTAACATAAATGTTAGGGACTGGCTGGTTCTCAACATTTTTCTATTAGTAATAAGTTGTCTTTCATTGTCTGTCGCTGTAACATATGAGGCTATGCTGCCGTATAGGGTTGCCAGGTCGCCAAACCTAATAGCCGGACAGACCAGCCAGCTTGGCCGGACATTTGGGTAAAAAGGCCGGACATTATTGAGGATTTTGTGTCTCAGTAATAATAGGTACGAAGACAAAATATATGTAAAATCAATAAATTTTGTTAAATTCTAATGAATATAAATAAAATCGAATTCTATATCAATCTAAGTACCTACTTCATTATTTATTAATCAGTCAAATAAAGTCATCAGTCAAAATTAAATTCTATTTAAACATTTTAAATTCGCTTCGGCTCTCGCTGAAACCAGGGAGAGGTTTGAGAAATGTAAAAAGCCTAACAAAAGCCGGACAAGCCAGACACCGTTTATTTTGACCGGACACGCAATAAAAAAGCCTAACTACGACGCCTGGCAGGCAACCCTACTTCTGTAGCACATGAAAAGTTCACAACATTCTTTTATTACGACCTAAGTTTTGTCGTATATGTAGAGAGAAATAAATAAATATAATATACTTACCTACCTAAAATAAATGAGTTGAATATACCTTCGTCTCCATATTACCAGAGGTCATCAAGGCTGTAATTTTTATTTTTTTTCTTAATATTGTGTGACGAAAGAATTTACTTATTCGATTTTTTTTATTAAGGTCTATCAATGATTATTTACACTGATTAAGTACATCCATTAAAAAAAGAACAATAGTTTTAATGCCTAGTAACGATATCTTGTTGGTAATAGGTTGCGCTAGTCGAGTTTTTCTCTTCTCTTCTTCTTTCTCAGCGAAATAGCATGCAAATTAGCCACGCCCACCGAGTTCGAGTCTTCGACTAGTGCACTCAAAGGTAGACACCACTTGCGCGATAATACAGGAAAATATTTAAGATGTAAAACTGTCAAAACAAACTGCAACTTTAGATTAGATTGGACAAGATATAAAGAATACATATATTTATCAATAGAATCCATATTCATATTGTAAACATGTAATTACAAAGTTTCTTAACAATGCGACATTATTAGCAAAATCTTTATTCTTAGTTCTCTCACCTCTCGCATTGGTTGACTTTACTAACAGCAGGCTAATTCTTGGAACGGTTAGCATTTGCCCAACAGTTAGGGATAGCTTAGGCTAACAAAATAGCCTAATTCCATTGACTTAAATGTATTCAGACAGACGATGATGGTCATTTAGCATCATAATAAATGAATGGAGGGCGTGCAATGTCGCGACCACCGCGACCAACAAAGTGCTATATTTAACCACTATAATATTAGTTATAATAAGCACAGTAAACATTATCTTTGATTCCATCAACTCAAATCGTTTTAATGCTTTTCAGTCATTGAGTGGAGTGCACGTGAATCTGGTTTTTTGTTAACGAAATAAATATAAAAAATCTCAATATTCGTACAATATTCAAAAAATGTGAAATTATAAATGAATTCGTGTTTTAGAGAAAAGTCGTAATTTTTAACCTACGAATCGTGTAATCCTGAAAAACCCAAGTTACTAATGTGTAAAAAGTGTAAGAATATAAAGCAAACGACGTCAATATTGAAGTGAAATGTGAAATGGACCTAGTGAAACACTGATTCACTGGATTCCATACAGTGAATTTTCAAAACAATTGAAACGCGACACTGCATCAGTTCACAGGGCAATATCTAATTGTTAATCGACCATTTTACATGTATTATACACAGTCTAACACAGTAGAAATGCCGTCGTCGGCCGGTACGTACGCAGTGTCTAGTGACGTCCATATAATTGATATCGATAACACACAAGTCGATGTGCCTGTGATAAATACGGACATACCAATTATACACGTGAAAATTGAAAAGAACAAACCTGTCGATATGAACGGAAACGGTGAGTTAACTTTTTTGTTTTACATTTTGGACATGCAATGTTAGTCTGCTGCATACTTAGCTTTTTTGGATAACTTTAGTGTAATGTTTATTTCATGAAAACACTAGTTCTCATTAATACGGGAATTAATGATTAAACTGGTCATTTTTTAATTTTTTTTTTAATGTCACCCGAAAATCAGTTCTACCTACATCTTGCTGAAAACTCTGTGATTTTCTCGTCGAGTCAATTAATATTTATTTATTCATACACAAGCAAGTTTACAGTTAATAGATATACCTAATCCCCAAATAATGCACTGAGCTGCTGCCTCTTTGTATCACTGCGGCACACACTAAATTTCTACTTCAATTTCGTTATTGTCAACTTTTTGTTTACTTATGTCTGTCAGTGCTATGAATAAATGATTTACTTATATTATACTATTAGTTCTTGACGTACCTAAATCTAATTTGTCTGGTAAATATGAAATTGTATCCCAATTTGATAAGTATGATGGACGTTTTTTTATGTCATTTGGAATAAAAACAAGCTAACGGGTTACTCCGGTGCTTATGTCCCGCACCGCTTAACAGTGAGAATTTCAGAAAATCTTGTTTCCTGTCTACACTAATATTATAAAGAGGAAAGACTTGTATTTTTGTGTGTGTGTTGTGTGTGTGTATGTTTGTAAGAATAAACTCATAAACTACTGGACCGATTTCAAAAATTCTTTCACCGTCGGGAAGCTCCGATATCCCCAAGTGACATAGGCTATATTTTATTTTCAAAAAAATTTGGAATCCCTATTAAAACCAGGGGGTGCCAGTATTAAGCCCACCATTCACACGCAGATTGGTCCGGCGGGCCTGTCGAACCCTACATGCCATACTTCGAGTGGAGGGTTCGTGGAGGGTTCGTGCAATGTATGGGCAACGCCAGATTGGTCCGCGGTCGAGTCCGGGTTGCGAGTCGGGTCCGGGTTCGTGTAGTGAATGGTGGGCTTACATATATAAAAATTCCAATCACTGTATCTATTGAATTAAAATCGTTGGTAGTTTAAAAGACGTAAGCGAACAAACTGCGGAAGCGGCTTCATTACACTATGTAAAGATTACAGAAAAAAGTTTCACATAATGATAAAATGGGTTTAAAGAGAGGTACGGCGGATAATCTGCTCAAATCGGAGCAACCCGTCGCTCGTCTGGAGAAGAACCTCCACCTTACAGAAGATCGTAGGCAAATAGCATTGCTCTCGGCCATGTTGTGTTCCTACGGCGAGTAAGATCTCCAGAGCTCCACTTGCGAGGGATTGCTGGGAGGTTTGGCAACGCGCGAATGATCCCCCGGTATAGCAAGCGTCTATACTAGTCTATAGGCTAACGGTGATGCTTACCATCAGGCGGGCCGTATGCTTGTTTGCCACCTTTGTGTCATAAAAAAGGGTAATTTTATGAAATAACAAAAACAGTCCCCCAATACATGATAATGATGTTACGGTTAGTTAATAAATAAGTACATTTTATGTACCTCATTTTATACATTTAGAATAATTATTTACGCTCATAAATATACATATAATTATCTTAATAATATACATTCCACGTTCTTATTGACGGTACCAACTGCGGGCCCAGAACGGTGCGCGGTTGTATTATAAAACAAAGTCCTGTACCGCGTCTGTCTGTTCGACTTCTGCTGTCGAACAAACTATTCTCGTAACAAAAATATGTACAATGTCATGAGCGAGACAGTGCATGAGTTAGAGATGAGATTGAAACTGTTTTTCTTACGAGAATAGCTGATTTTAACCTTCCACGACGGTTTTCTCCAAATGTTACTTTCCGTATCCATCTTCTTCAGGCCGCTTTGTTGAGGTCGTCCATCCAGAAGAAGTCTTCGAATTTGATATTATATTTATGATATTATATTTATATTTATTTACATTTAGATATTATATTATATTTCCTGCAAAAGTATTTCCTGTAAATTTACTTGCAAAATAAATGTTTTTCTTCCTTTGTTTAAGAAGTGTTGGAATGTTTCATGCGGTTCTACAATCTCGCAAAGTTCACCAAAGTGTAGTGTTAGGCACGAAACTAGAAGATAGGAAAAGTAATCAAAGAAGAATAAAGAGCCTATCCACACTCTCCTCAAATTCAAATTCAAATAATTTATTTGCAAGATAAAGGTATACATTGACATACATCCTTTCGCTCAACTTCGCAAATGTAGATAGTCTGTATTCTGTGTCTGTCTGCTTACTCCACAGATTACTAAATAGTTACTACGTCTTACGTTGTATTACTCCGGTACTATGCTATTTGCGAAGCGAAGTTGGCATTACTATGCGAATACGATAATCTAAAGCCTCTGTCTTCTGACTTCGTCTAACTTCGCCTCGTTCAACTTCGCGAGTAGTATACGCTGAAGTTACATTAACTCATGTTAACAACTTTACTCACAGGAAATCAATTATTATCTGATTTAATAATTTACGCTGCTAAGTAAATTGATATAATTACTGCTAGTTAGAACTTGTAGTTGGAACTAATGGCTGCGAAACCTTGATATAGAAAAATATATCATAATTATGTCATGTAACATTTTCCTATATCCTTATCCTTATTTACATTTATAAATGCGAAAGTTTGTAAGGATGTACCTATGGATGTCTGTTACTCTTTCACGCAGCACCACATTGATAGATTTGTTTAAAACTTGGTAGGTAGGTACATGGGTAGTTTGTAACAGGGAGGGCTAACTACGATACGAAGAATTTTAACCGTGAAATAAAAGTTATTTCATGATTATAATTCAATGAACTACTAAAATTACCATAAAGTACAAGGTATTTCATGGATATAATTCAAGGAATTAATAAAATTACCATAAAGTACAAGGTATTTCATGGATATAATTCAAGGAATTACTAAAATAACCATGAAATACAAGGTATTTCATGGTTATTTAAAATTCTTCCGTTACTTCGGCCGAAGTATCGGATTTACGTTTTGTACTCCTGTATTAACGGTTACTTTTTATGCGCGAAATCATTCCTGGAACGGGAACAATGGGGTTAAACCGCGAGCATATTAGCTAGTCTTAAATGATATTGTTAAAAATATTTTTTATAATTAATAACTTGTGTAAATCTTAATGTCAGAGGTAAACTGCGCATTTGACTAATTATGGAAAACTTTGATGTATAAGTGTAAAAATACATCAGACGCAGTTTTTTACTTGTTTACAAAATGTTTTTATCGCAGCTAAAAAACTAGTAGTAATTTGCACCTACCTTTAAATTCTGGTCATCACTTAATTTTTCAAATGTTATTTTAAAAATACACACAAAATAAATATCTTTATAGTTTGTGCGATTCCTAAACTCCTTTTTTTACGTCACGGACATAACGGCAAGGACGCGCGCGCCGGCGTTGTCCAGGGTGGACCACGTGGAAGCATCCCGACAACCACCCGGATTTCTAAACAGAACTCCTAACACAGGTATCTTCATACTTAAAAGGAGTTCCCAGCCACAAGTAATTGAAACAATGTGAAAGATATACGGAATAACGATTTTTCATGTTTTTTTTTTTCATATAAATCTCAAAACAATATGCAAGTGCTAATGACATGGAAAAAAAATGAAATCTTTCATTCAAAGAGTAGGCCTTCACAGGCATACTCAAGTCATAAACATATTTTTTTATTGTTATTCAATATGTTTTAAATCTTTACATACATTGATCTATAATATATATATGTTTACATAGTATAAAACTATGTCGCTTCCGCTTTCTGTTCGCTTAGATATTTTAAAATACTCGAAAGTATTATATTTAATGTCGTTTTTAGCAATAGATAGAGTGAGACATTTTCAACTACCGACAAAAGGGGAACAAAAATTTGAGCCTGAAACTTTTATGCAAAACTAGCTGCTGCCCGCGGCTTCGCCCGCAAGGCCTACTAACAATTAGCATATTTTTCTTCAGTAACAAATGGTCCGGTCCGGTTCGGTCCGGTCCAGCCGGTCGGCCTGTACTTATAAGGAACCTACATGCCAATTAGCATATTTTTCTTCAGAAACAAATTCTGGTCCGGTCCGGTTCGGTCCGGTACAGCCGGTCGGTCTGGTCCTTATAAGGAACCTACATGCCAATTACCATATTTTTCTTTAGAAACAAATTCCGGTCCGGCACGGCCCGGTACGGTGCGGTTCCTTCCTTCCGGTCCGATCAAGTCCGATCCGTTCCGGTCCGGTCCAGTCCGGTCGGTCCAGTTGATCCGGTGCCGGTCCTTATAAGGAACCTACATGCCAAATTTGGTATCTTTAGACTTCCCTCGCAACTTCGTTTGCGTATATCTCGGTTTCCTGTGGGAATTTTGAAAAACCCTTTCTTAGTACACCCCTAGACGACGTAAGGAACCTACAGTCCAAATTTGGAATCTCTAGACCCACCGGTTTGGGCTTTGCGTTGATATATACTTAAGTCAGTCAGTCAGGACTTTGAATCTATAAATATAAAAGGAGAAGCTGACTGACTGACTAACTGACTGACTGACATATCAACGCAGGGCCTAAACTATAAGGAATTTTGCACAGGGGTTCCTTTTATAAGGTAGGGGAGCACTAAGAAAGGATTTTTCAAAATTCCCACGGGAAAGCGAGATATACGCAAACGAAGTCTATTTCCTGATCAATTAAAATTGGCTAAAATAGTCCCGGTCTACAAAAAGGGTTCAAAGACAGATCCTAAAATGTATAGACCCATTTCACTATTGCCAATACTCTCAAAAAATTTTGAGAAGATCTTAAAAGCAAGACTTGTTAGGCATCTTAATCTAAATGGGGTGCTAAACATGAGACAATATGGGTATCAAACACGTGTGGGAACTATTGATGCAATCGATACACTACTCAACGATGTCTATAGTCAACTTTATAAAAATAGGAAGACAGCTGGTGTTTTACTGGACTTGAGTTCTGCCTTTGACACGGTGAGTCATGAACTGTTACTAGAAAAATTGCGGTATTACGGAGTGTCGGGAGCGGCCTTACAACTTTTTCACTCATATCTGCAGAATAGGAAGTATTACGTAGAAATTGATGCTCTGGATGATGATAATTGTAAAAGAGGATATAAGTCCAAACTAGTTGCTTTAAAAGTAGGTATACCTCAGGGCTCCATCTTGGGGCCAATTCTCTTTACCTTATTGATTCCATGGGTGATGCTAACCGCGAGTCCTTGCAATTAGTCCTGTTTGCGGATGACACAAACGCAGTAGTATCTGCTGAAAACTTGGAAGAACTTGAAAGAAACGTTAACCAGGCACTCCAACAGTTTAATGACTGGTTTACTGCTAACGGCCTTGTAATCAACGCCACAAAAACCAACGTAATGCTATTTAGAACTAATACCAAGATGCGTAATAGTTTAAATGTTGCACTAAATGGCAAAAAACTAAGTCTGGTAGAATCTGTAAAGTTTCTAGGAGTACATATAGATAGTCTTCTGAATTGGAAAGACGAGATAAAACACATTGAAAGCAAGATTGGCTCCGCATGCTACGTTCTTCGAAGTCTACGCGACGAGATAAGTCTCTGCCATCTTAATGGTATCCAAAATGGTATATTATTCCCTCATAGAATCGAAACTACGTTATAGCATATTATTCTGGGGTAGAATCTACAGTTATAATATACAGAAAGCGTTTATTTTACAAAAAAGGGCAATAAGAATCATGACGCGTATTAAGCAAAGGGACTCATGTAGGGAGTACTTTATAAATGAAGTTTAGAAAGAATGAAGGATTATCCTTAAGGCAAACTAGGCACGTGCCTAGGGGCGCGAGGTAACAAAGGGGCGCGCGGGCGCGTAGAATTTTTAAACGAATAAAAAAATTACATAAAACTTGATGGATTTCCACCTGTTGGGAAACTCGATTGAGGCCTTCGAGCATGGTGCTAAGTCCTCCAGCGACTATCCGCCATGATCACGATGTCGTCGGCAAATCGAAGGTGAGTGCTATACTTGACGTTGATGCCGAATCCTTTCCAGTCCAAAAGCTTAAAGGCATCTTCCAGAGCGGTCGTGAACAGTTTCAGAGACATGATATCTCCCTGTCTCACGCCTCTGTGTAATGAGATTGCCATCGTGTTCTGTACCTGTACTCGAACTGACATGGTGGGATTTTTGTATAAGCACGTCAACGCTTCGATATAACTTGCGAGCGAGACGATTCGTGTTGACCCTTGAGAACAGGTTGTAGACGTGGCTCAGAAGCGAGATAGGTCTATAGTTCTTCAAGATGGTTTTATCGCCCTTTTTAAAGAACAGAACCACCACGCTTCTGTTCCACGCCTCAGGCGTTTTGCCCTCGAATAACACGGAATTAAAGAGCTTCTGCAGGATTTAAGTACCGGTGTACCACCCGCTGTCAGAAGCTCTGCAGTGATTCCGTCCTCGCCCGCCGCCTTGTTGTTCTAAAGCTGTCTAAGAGCCATCCTAATCTCGTACAAACTGATGTCCGGGATGTCTTTGGTGTAATGTTGGGTTAGCGTGGCTCTTGGGTCTCGCAGTTCTGCTGCTGACGGGTTTGGTGACTTAGGCATCATAAAGCTGCCCGTCGAATCTCGACTTCCTTGAACACCTCTGCCGTCGTTTACGCCATGCTACCATCCTTCGTCTTAAGCTTAGTCAACCGGCTCTGCCCAATAATGTCTCTTGCGAACACTTTCGAACCTTTATTTCGCTCAATCGACTCCTTGATGCATTTAGCATTGAAGGAGCGAATATCGTATCGCAAGGACTTTGATATGGGGTCTAAAAATGAACATGGACAAGACGAAAATCATGTCGAATGTCCATGTCACACCCGCCCCGGTCTCAGTTGGAAGCTCGATCCTCGAAGTTGCTAACGAGTACCTTGGACAAACCATCCAATTAGGTAGGTCTAACTTCGAGAAAGAGGTCAATCGACGAATCCGACTCGGGCAGCTTTCGGGAAATTACGGCATATCTTCTCGTCCAAAATTTCTTAATGCTTGAAACGAAGAACCTTCGAGCAATGTGTGTTGTCAGTGATGACGTATGGATCCGAGACGTGGTCGTACACTATAGGCCTCATAAGAAGGCTAACGGTCACTCAGCGAACCATGGAATGAGCTATGCTTGTGGTTTCTCTACGAGATCGAATCAAAAATGAGGAGATCCGTAGCAGAACCAAAGTAACCGACATAGCCAAACGCATCAGCAAGCTGAAGTGGCAGTGGGCTGGGCACATAGCGCGCAGAACCGATGTCCGATGGGGCAAAGGGGTTCTGGAATGGCGACCACGTACCGGAAAGCGCAGCGTAGGACGGCCGCCTACGGTGGTCAGACGACCTAAGGCAAGTCGCAGGAAGCAGGCCAGCAGGTCGCACTGGAAACGTTTGGGGGAGGCCTATGTCCAGCAGTGGACAAATTGTGGCTGAGATGATGCTGATGAGATGGATTTCCATGTTCGTTACTATTATCTTGGAGTGATAGAAACAGCCTCGTCTTTAATATAAAGTGACAAGTTTGACAGACCCGGTGATCGAGTGGCTAACAATGGTCACTTTATCTTGAGGGCCGCGGGTTCGAATCCTGCGCAAGGCAAAGATTTGTGTGCATGAACATGTCTGTTTGTCTTGGTCTGGGTGATTCCAAGTATAATGAGTATTCATTTACAAAAAAAAGTTGTTATATGTATTTATCAGCAATCTAGTACCCATAACAGCTTAGTTGCTTTGTTTGGGACTTGATGGCGTTTTGTGATTCGTCCAAGAATTTTTATTTTATTTATGTAGTGTAGGTATATAAAACTTCCAGCTATGCAATGAGACAGATAAAATACAATCATCTATGTTTACTTACTATTACCCGTGGTATTTAGTAAAAAATTTGTAATATGGCCGCTAGGGGCGGTGCTTGCCTAGGGCGCTCTCGATATTTAATCCGCCTCTGTCTACATCGTCTTATAATTAAATTGAGATTTAATAACATAATGTTAAATTAAATATTATTTCTAGTGGACTCCTCAAAATCGCGAGCAAAACGGGGAGCTACGAAAGTATTTATTTATTCACATCTAATTTTAGATAGAGACCGTAACAAAATAATGTTACAATTTTTTTTATGTGTACAGATTCTAAGTTATAGTTGAAAATACATATTTTCATACAAATTGTTCAATGTTCCGATAATTTTGCCGGTGTGTGTCTCCGTAAATATCATATCATAATATATTTTGAATACTTAACATATATGTGTTTGTTGTACAAGTGGATGTCATTGAATAACAAGTGCAGGATGAACAAACGCAGATGTTTCAAAGCCTCAATAAAATTATCCATGCTTTGCTTGTCATTACGAAAACATAACGTTATCTACCTATTTTATTATTGTATATAGGTCAAAGGGGTAACTAGGGTAGAAAACTAAGAACAAAGATTTTTATACTAATCATTTATGAAGCTTTGTATGAGGTCGCCCGCCGTTGTTGATCCTGGCTATACAGGAGGCGGTGGGGACGTGTGGTGGGCTTGTCCCGATTGATCGATTGATTTGATTTTTTTAAATCGAGTAAACCTTGTAATATTTAGAAAACTTGAATAATATTTACGGTATCGATTAATTCTTTCATTATTTGACTAATATTAAAAGAAAACTATTCAAGGGGAGTAGGTAATCTTCGATAGCAAAGTAATGTAATTTTTGTAAGAAATGTCAAATATATATTTTTTTTGCCCATACTTTTTTATATTTTGTTAGTTTAAATGATAAATATTTATTTCCAAAAAGCAATGTGCATGTCCACGACTTCCACTACACTTCGATTTCAATGCTCTTCGTGAAATAGAATATCTAACTAGGTATAATGTCAATTTAGTATAATAAGTTACATACATTCATCATACACAATAAGTTCCTTACACACAGAACTTCTAACGTGTAGAACTTGAGACTTATAATTCAATTTGCAATCGCGGATTTTATGTGAGAGGAGGACAAATGAGCCAGCGGTTCACCTGATGGTATATCAACATTATCAACTGCTCATAAACCGCTCGCGAACAGTCCAAAAATGTCCCGCAAATTAATGTTGTCCATAAAATTGTTCGCGCGCATCGTCCAGACCCGCCTTTTGTGAATTTATACTATACTTAATGTAAATGACATAATTCTTTTGTCTAACAAATGACTTGACATGGATAAAACAATTAGTTATTGTTCATTTATCTTTTTTTTTTCAATATTCACATAACACTACCTGGTTCATAAGTAAGGGTTTAGACCTACTTGTGTTATGTAATGGGTACCAGAAAATGGTAATATATTATTACTAGCTTTTGCCTGCGGTTTCGCTTGCGTTAAATTCGGGGTAACACGGTTCCTGCTTCCTAACTTAAAAACTGCGAGAAGTCCCATATAAAATTTCACTCCCTCTTTTAATGGGTTGGGGGCAGATTTCCAAAAAAAATATGCACGAATGTTATGTTAGTCACAAATAGTCCGCATACCAATTTTTAGCTTTCTGCCTTGAAAATTGCGGAGTGCTCCATACAAACTTCCACCCCCATTTTAGGGAAGTGGGGGGGTTAGAAAGAGACAAAAGTTGCCTTTGTCACTCTCCATCCCTTCAACTATCGCCACAAAAAATCACGTCAATTCGTCGCTCCGTTTTGCCGTGAAAGACGGACAAACAAACAGACACACTTTCCCATTTATAACATTAGTAAGGATAAGGATAATACGTGAATGAAAACACCCAGACTTGAGACAAACACAACTGCCATCACATAGGTAAATACCTACATATTTGTCCCTTGTGTCAGAAATCCAACAAAATCCACTGAGCCACCACCCCACACCGGGCTCTCAACAAAAATTCTACACCAATGACACTCCGCCCTGTACCCAAAGTAAGCTAAGCCTAACCGCTTGTGTTATGGGTACAAGACAACGTACCTATATATAATTATAGGCTAGTTGCCGTAAAAATGTAATTAGTCCGTCTTTTAAATTACTCGAAAATAAGGGCAACTCATTTTTTCATTTGTAAATTAGACTTAGATTTGAAAAATGACAAAGATATAGCCCATTAAAGTTACAAAATTTTTATGCCTTGTATCTTTGTTATTTTTTGTTTAATCAAAAAAAGAAAAAATACGTGTCCAATATTTTTATAAACTTAATCTAAAATACGGACTAAATATAATATAATTATTTTGACCCTGGAAACAACCCTATTATTATAGATGGAAAACACTCAGACTCGAGACAACACAAATGCCATCACATAATTAATATTTGATTCGTGCGTCATTAACCACTATCAAGCCAACTGAGCCACTTCGCCGGGCTTTCAACAAAAATTCAACACCATTCACAAGGCGCCATCTGGACCCAAAGTAAGCTAGGCTTACCCTGCTTGTGTAAAAGATACCAGAAAACAGATAAATAAAACATAGAAAACACTCAAATGCCATCACATCATAAATGTTTGCCCCGTTGGGATCTAGCCCGCGCCTTCTGATGCCGAAGGTTATTTACAGCCGGTGGCGCGTTGGTAGTACTTAACCCTTAACTGTAAATAATAAGGGTGACAAATCTACATCGAGCTATGCTGCGCTGTACTGCGCTGAGCTGTGCTGTGTTTCTTAAGCTACGTTTTTTTAACAAGTTTTGACAGCGCTGTCAAAATTGACATCAAGCTGTGCTGCGCTTTGTGCTTAGCTCAGTATTAAAAGTAATCAGCAGCTCGTGTAGTCGTTTATCTCGTAAAAAATGACTTTATTTTCAAAAAAACGTAAACATTACGACATAGTTGAATCCGATGAAGATGAAAGTGAAGAAGAAGTTTTGACAGACAGTTGTATTGTGACAGTAGACCTAGCACAGCTCGACACAGCGCAGAATGGCACAGCTCCATTAAAAACATAGCACATTTCGGCACAGCGCGGCTCAGCTAGCGCGCCTCGCTCGAGACTGTTGCGTTTTTAAACAGAGCGTAGCCTCACACAGCGCAGCACAGCATGGTTTGTTTGTATCCTCATTAAAATATTAGACGAGCGAGTTGACCAAACATAGCACAGCGCGACATAGCACGATGTAGATTTGTCATCCTAACTGTGGCGTGGTACTGGTAATGAAAGCAGTAAACAAGACAATACGACCTGTCCCATACAGTGCCACAAACTTATCTGTACCGGTGGCCAAAACTAGAACTAATGAATACGCCTTGAATACCTTGACAATTAATTACGTTCAATAGCTTCAATACTAACGCTCCAGCCATCTGCACAGATAAGTTTGTGACACAGTACGTATATAAACTCGACATTACATTATCAGCCACTACCCCAGCCACTCCCACTCTCCCTGGCTTTACAGGAAATGTAGTGGGCAAACGCCGTCCGTCGGTGACGGCCCAGCAAACACCAGTTCAAAACACTAGTCTAGTCAGTCAGTAAATATGAGCCCGCCGGCCTTACAACACGGCAGCGTATACGCCGACACCGGTATATCGATAAATAGTGATGTACTTATAAATATAGAACCTTACATCGATAGTGATATTGTGTACACTGAGTCTACTGATAATGGTAATTATTACAGGTCTACTTAGGTCTAATGAGAAATGTCCTCATGGTAATAATGAGCACCTGGTAATAAATAAGTACTAATAAGTGTACGGTAATATTCTTGAATTATATTACACTAGTGAAACCCGCGCAACTTCGTTTGCGTGTATTTATTTATGCACAGCAGCGCCATCTATATCAGATTTTTTATGAAATCCTGCGGGAATCATGTACTTTTCGGATTAAAAAATACCACTATGTGTTTATCCAAGATATCAGCTACCTACATACCAAATACCATAAATATTGGCCCAGCAGTTTGAGCGTAAAGAAATAACAAACATACACATAACTTTCGCCTTTACAATATTAGTAGGATATAAGTAGATACCGATTTATTATAATTGTAATTTCACATTAACTCTCAAGCTATCTCTTATTTTTCTTCATTAGCTTGTTTGGATGTCAACTGCATCCAGAATATAATGTGTCATTGACTTTAAAAATGATTTTGAGAAATCCAACGTTATATTTCCTAAATAATTCTGTTGTGATCTGAATACGTGTAGCTTGATCTTGATTAAAATTTAAGTTATTTTTCAGAGTTTTTTGTTTTTTTGTCGTAGGTTTTTTAATTCAAGTTTAAATCTAGTTTTAAGATTTGTTTGCCTTGCTATCAGGTTTTTACAAAATTATTTATTCAAATTGACCTTTAAACAAGAATACAAATAGTATCCATAATTCTATTTGCATTGTCTACAAATACTGCGCATCTTAGTTTTACAGCCTCTGAGTTCATCTTATAATCTAATCCTTTTGCCACTGTACTTGGGGACAGAACTGCATTATGAATTTTTCAAATCAAATCAATATACAAATAGGCCTATTACAAGAATCGTCTTTTCTTATCCTACCATGACTCTATTTCACACAGATTTAACTAGCTCAATCTGTGTGAATAATAGAGTATTGTAAAGACAGGTTTAATAAAAATAATAAATATATAGGGACAGTTCACGTAGAGCTAGCTCAAAACTGTCTTTACAATACTAGCGGATAAGTTTAGTTTACGAAGGGGCTAAATGTTTTGAATTCACGTTTCCTTTCCGAAACAATAGTCTGTCGTTGAATTACGTATATTGTTTAAATTTTCAAATGCATTCAAGCGTGCATCGCGCATATGTGAGTTTACACAATATACAATACACTCAATAATTACAAGGTTATTTTTAATATGCTATTTTAAGAGCATGTTTCACTTGACTTTTTTATAATTTTTATCTTACAATAGCGGCCTTAGCGGTTTTTGCAAGGATCACATTTTTTTTTAAATATATTTAATCTAGCCTATGTTAATGTTACTCGGGGTCAGTGTAGCTTCTCAACGGTAAAAGATTTTTTATAATTGCTTCAGTACTTTTGTAGCCTTCAATGAAAACAAACAGCCAAATAAAATAAAATAAATCGTACTTTGAAACTTTACAATTTTGTTAGCGTACAATCTGACTTCATATAAGTTTATTATTTCGGATGTTCAATTACGTCCAAAATCCATTTGTGAAATACACTGAATAATAAGGTTAAGATATTAATGTGCCATTACTCCATTAATTTTAAAATGTATTTTTGCACCCAGCTATCATCATCTCAGCCACAAGAAGCCCACCGCTGGACACAGGCCTCCCGCGAACGTTTCCATTCTTATGTATAATTCTATAATAAGTAAATAGATCGTAATACTAGTTAAATGACCAACCAAGCCGTAAGTCAAGGTAATCAACGGACGCAGATTATATAACGTATACCTACATAGCACGTCATGTTTTTTATTTACTTTACGTACTTACATACATAAAAGGTAGTTGGTTACTGCCGTGAACATCAGTAACACCAGATAATGCATTACACATTACAAGCTACAAGGAAGGTGGGTATAAAAAAAAAGTACACAATTTGCACTGCGCCACGGTCCCAAAATAAGCTAAGCTATGTGTACCAGACAACGGATATCATTCATGTAAAGGTTTATATAAAAAAATAAGTAATCGAATCTACTACATAACATTAAAAATAAACTAGACTAGCATAAAAAAATAAGTAAATAAATAAATATATAGGTAAAATTCATACAGATTGAGCTAGCCCCAAAGTAAGTTCGAAACTTGTGTTATGGGATACTAACTCAACGATATTATGTTTTATAACAAATACATATTATTATATAGATAAAAACCCAAGACCCGAGGCCAATCAGAAAAAGTTCGTTTTTCATCATGACCCGACCGGGGATCGAACCCGGGACCTCCTGGGTGGCGGTCTGGCGTGGTAACTATTACGCCACGGAGGTCGTCAGTAAATACTTATATTACATTAAAAACACACAGACACGAGAACAAACAAAAAAGTCATCAATAATTGCCCCGATCGGGAATCGAACCGGCGCCCTCTGGTCTCAAAGTCACAATTACTACCAACTCACCACTGGAGAAAAGGTATCTAGCAAGAGAGAATGTCGGTTACCTCCAGTAATGAGTAAATCCTAGTAACATGTACTGCAATCACCAGGATTAGAACGAAAAATCTAAGTTGTTAATTAATCCATTGCTTTGTAGAAAAATGGAGCATAGGAATTTCATTGGAATGGAATTATTTGTCCATTCCATACTATATAAGTATACATATGGAGTTTCCCATTCCATTACAAATTATTCCAATATCTTTATTATAACCTACAATGCAGTTAATTTTAAAGACATTGTTGTAATAATCATCAATTGTATCGAAATCGATTCGAAAGAGCGTGTAATAGTAGACCTATTTGAAAAAATATTTAATTTAAGTATACTTTATATTTAAGTATAGCTATAAAGGTGAATATTGAAAATTTAAAAGTTAATGACAAAATGAAACTGGCTGTTTGCCCGCGGTTTTTCTCACGAATACTCATCATCAAATTTTAATGACATGATCCGACAAGGGTCAGAACCACAAATTAATGTCGCTCAGGTAGGAGGGGCAAATAGGAAATTTCTTTCAATACTCCGTCTATCTTTTCTTTCTGATCAAGCCTCGATTCTATTTCGATTCAAACTCAATCGCTATCTCACTGATACAAAATAGTAATTGAACGGGACAGCGAGTGTGTTTGAATCGAAATATGTAGAATCAGTTTTTGTTACGAGAATCAGCCCCTGGGTGACGTCAAATTTTTGTCCACGAAACCCAATAAATGACAAGGTACAATTTAGTGAGTCCTCTAGTGAGCCTTAAAAATACTACCTAGTAACTTTTGCAAGTTGTATTTTTATCATAAAATAAACAGAACTATCCATAATATTTCTGACTTGATCATTGATAAAAAACAGAAAGATCTAAATTAGAATTATACTGTCTGGCTATAGATAAAGTTACTTTCTAACATCAATTTTAATTTAAGTATTTCCTAGTATTTTTTTAATTCCCTGAAAATATTTTTACAATTTTATTTTTATTCTTTATTTCCAAAAACAATTTAAGTAATATATTCTTTTATATTTACAGCACGACTTAGCCACGTAGGGCTTATTTTATTTGTTTAGCTACTCGACGCTAGATGGCACTACTTGTACATTTTTATGCTTGTTCGTTGGTAGGATGCGTGTACTTTATTTATGTCGATGGGTGCATGCGTAATCACAATATTTGGACATGATTTATTTTTAGACAATCGATTATGGGAGAAGAAAGTCCGTTACTTAGATGAGATTCCGGATGGATTCCAGATAGTGGACACACCTTCCGCTTCCGGACTACTGTCCAATTCTCTTACTGACATTGTCTTCTATATTATAATCTCAAAGTAAATATGTTTGCGTGAGCCAACTCAAATAACAAAATATAGTAATCTAATAATTTGTTAGCTTTTTTTATGCAACAGTCAGTTGTTGTCAAAATGAACTTGAGACGAAGAAGAAAAGGAACTGTATTTCATAGATTTCATGATGCATCCTTTCTCTATGGTATTCTGTGTGTTCACTGTCAGCTGTCAGTGTCACTCAGAGACAGAGACAAGAGACTACAGAGCTTAGAGAATTCATCCTTTCTCTATGCTACAGAGTTTATACAACTCTTTGGTTGGTACATACATCATAATTATCATAAATAGTACATTTTGTCAGTGTTGCCAGATTTTGAGGTTTTCCCTAAAACCTAGGGGTTTTTTGAGGTCGAAGAGGTTTTTTCTGTTGTGGATGTTTAGAGTGTTGGAATAGAAACACAACTTCACATAACAATCATGTATTTCTTTACACTTCACTATTAATACAATTTAATCACCCCATTACTAAATAATTATCATTATTAAATAAGATTTACATTTTAAACATGATTAGTCTTTACAAATACATATTTTTCTAAAATCTAGTAAATATAAGTTTTCTATTAAGATGTCATAAACCGACTGAATCTAAATCAACATCATGTCTGTCTAATTTCAAAGTGCTCCAATTTTAAATCTTTCTTCATATCAAACTTTTTATAACCGGCCAGTTACAATACATTACCAATACAATTCCTTATTTAAATAAAACCTACAACATTTTCGAGGTTCCGATGTTACTAAATTTATTTCTAAGGGGATTTTCTGAAGGTTTTCACAATTTTTACAAACTTGATTTATTTTTAATATTAAAAAATAACACCAATTTAGTTGACCAAAAGAAATGAATGGGATGTCAAAACTTGATAACTGGCAACAAATTCAGTTTTTTTTTCGCGAATTCCTGTCCTTGGCTTGCTTGCTGCTAACTTCGTTAGATGAAGTATTTGAGATTTTGAATTAATTTGAACGAAGCTTATAAATGTTTTTTTTCTTTTTGGGTCAAATCACAGAAAAATTTTCATAAATATAAGTTTTCTTTACACAAATTTTGTTGTAGAATGTCGATGTTGGAATAAAGACAAATTTTCATATTTGTTAATATAATATATTCATGACATTATCATGATTTAAATACTTCCAAAAAGCCTCCAAATACAAATTATAACCCCATCCTCAAAATATAATAACAGTACTAATTCTCAGAGTCTGAGAATGTAATGAACATTTTTCTCAAATGTTCCCCTATTTATACAGCTTTTCAAATATTCTAATATTCTACTAATATTCTAATGTCATCTCTAAATTTTGAAAGCATCAAATAACCAGCCAGTGTTCTGTCAATTTTAAAATGTCACAATTCCAAAAACCTAAACCTCTAACATCCCCTCTGAATTGTGTATTAATATCTTCAAACAAACAAAATCTTAAAACCCATACTATTACCTACGTCATAGCTAGATATATATGTCGGATGGCCTAACGGTTATTCTTTGTGCAATTCAACATCACAAGGGCGTATCGAGGGTAATCGTGGTATGAGAGAAACAACAGTTTTAGTTCTACTTCAAATAACTTTATTAAACTACCAGCACTTCACAATGACCACTGAGGGAAAAGAAGTGCCGCAAGAAAAACCCCAGTCTAGGTCTTTTTATTCTTTTGTAATTAAATTATAATCATCATTAAACTATAAGCAATAATTTAAACAATAGATTAAGCCAATAGAACAGCGTTATGACAACGTGTGCATCGCGCCAGAGCCGGGGAGAGAATGCCCCTTCCCTTTGCGTTCCACGCCTTTTATACTGTGGCTAGTGCGTCACCGCTCCGCCCGGTGCAACTGATGACTCACGGCGCACGTGCTGTTTTGACGTTGCGCCGCCAGCTGCCAATGATTCATCGGTCGGTGTTGTTCTCCACCACCCGTGCCGTCACGGCCATTCTGACATGCGCACGTCCTCGTGCGTCTTTACAGGATATTATCTGAAACACTACTAATTTTTTCTTTGAATTTTTTTTTTAACGGTCGACCATCCTGACTCTAACTCTCTACCAAGTCTAGTCTCTAATAATAATATCCTTAGATCTTAGAATATGATCCTTCAGAGTCAGATACCCTGGACCGATCAATCCCTTCAAACATCATTGGTCCGGCTGAGCCCTTCAATAATTACAATCTATCTTACTTCCTCTTTTTTTTTTTTTTACATTGATCATTCTCTTAACATGTATATCAACTCTTTTTTTTTTACTGTGAAATATAGCATTTGCTACAACACTAATTTGGTCCTATAACTAATGAGTCTACCGACATACTCCGCACATGACAGTGCTCGGAACTAATACTATTGGCAGTTAGGGTCCTAGATATCTGTATCAATAGTCGGGTGGTTGGTTCCATGAACACGTTTATTAACATCACGTGCCGTCACGCCATCATCACTATAACTTTCAATCAGATTAAGACTACAGGACGACGCACGACTACAAGATCTGGATGCAATAGCAGAAAGGTGGCGGAAATATTGTGAGAACCTTCGAAAACCCAGACGATCATGAACCACCACATATGCCTAACTACAGAATTCTAGCTGCTAGCAAAGTGTTATTGCACATTATCAATAACAGGATACGTCACTTTCAGGACTGGCAAATACCGCAGGAACAGGCTGGCTTTGTTAAAGGCAAAGGCGTGAACAAATCTTGAACATTCGCCAGATGATCGAAAAGACCTACGAGCTTAACACTCCCTTAATCTTGTGTTTTATAGACTATAGCAAAGCCTTCGACTGTGTCAACTGGGCTGACCTGTGGTCAATATTGAATGAGTTTGGAGTACCAAAACACCTGAGTGCTAAAGACCGATGTCGATGGAGGGACATCGTGAAAAAAATTTGTCACTTCACAAGGGGGCTCACGACCCTCAGTAATGAGGACCACGACGCGAGGAGGAGGACTTATCTATTACTCCCGTTAATATGTCTCACTCAACTCATACCTATAATTTTCTAAAACTATAGTAACTCTAAAAAGCCCCTTATATTTACGATCTACCTTGGTTTGATTCGTTATAAGAACAAAGCTCCAACGGAGAAATGTTAGCGTACCATAGTCTTGCCTCTATTGTACCGAACAGCAACTACTACTACACAACTACAACTAGAGAGTTAATTTAATTTTTTGATAATAGACGCGAATTACCCATAATACTAAAAATAGGGTCTATTGGAGTGAACTCAGTGACTCTACATCGAGTAGTGTTGAAAGTTAATTGGATGTCGCCTAATTGTCCCTGCCGTGAATGACTACTTTGAATAACTCTACTTCGAACGACTCTACCTCTAATGGCTCTACCTGTAATGATCTACCTTAAATGGCTTTACCTTAAATAGCTCTACCAATTTTGAGCAAGAAGAAGAAGCTTTAATTCCTGAACAAGTTAACTTAATATTGTTAATTACAACGGGAATTCCCTCATCCAAAATATCACGTCCTAATACAACATCCTCGTTACGATATTCATCTAACATCCTGTACATAGGTTTATTTTTTATTTTTAGAACCACTTGTTCATGAAACCATTTACCCTTAAGTAAGTCTCAATTACTGCGCTAAATGAGGCTGTATTCTGAACCAGAGTGAGATTTACAAGGAAACTGAATATCACTTATCTTTGACACACAGAGGCGGATTAAATGTCGATAGCGCCCTAGGCAAGCACCTCATGGGCGCCCTTAGCGGCCATGTTACAAATTTTAACTAAATAGCACTGGTAATAATAAACATAGGTGACTGTAGTTAGCATTACTACATACATGTGTTGTATGGTAGAGGTTTTTATTTGTCTCATTGCATATTTGGAAGTCTACACTTGTCACTTTATATTAAAGAACAACAACAGCCTCCGTTTCTATCACTAAAAGATAATATTAGTAGAGAGAATTGTTTCCAAGAGAGGCCAGGACCGACCTTACTATCGACGTGAGCCGTGAATGAAATATGTGATGAGAGTGAAAAAAAAAGTAACAGGGACAGAGAGAACGAACATGGAAATCCATCCAATTTTATGTATTCAATCACAGAGGATGACTACAAATATAACGCATATTTCGCAAAACTCGGGCCTAGATTCATAAGTGGAAGTGACTGGGATGCAAAGCACACACATTGGAGCTCTAGGCTTATCACTCAAAGAGGAAGACAACTACTCAAATCCATACAAAACCTCCAACTGGAGTACATTACCACTCGCGAACCAACATACTGGCCCACAGATCGTAATAAGGTTCCTGATTTGCTCGATTTCTTCATCACGAGCAATATTAGTAGTAACTATACCAACAGTCGAACTATGAACAGACCTATCGTCGGAATATACTCCAGTTATATTGAGATAATTCAAAAGTGGTACTGACTAACCTCGGAAAAATTATTCAACAGGTACACTAATTGGAAACTATATCAAGATATGGTATCGTCAATGGTCAACCTCAGAAAGACTATAAAAAAAAACACTTACGAGATCGAGCAAGCCGTCGAAAACCTTAACAGGATCATTTACACAGCAGCTACTGAGGATATAAGGACGAACAGAAGGCGTTCCCCAAGATCAAACGAATACCCAAAAATAATTAAAGATAAAAGGCAGCACGTCGACATTTGAGGAAAGAATAGCATAAACCCGGCTACTCTAGGGATAAAGTAGTTTTCAATCAATGCTCTAAAGAATTGAATGATCTCATCAGAACATCAAACGACACACGACAAACCTGGCTCCTTCCCTTGATACCAACTACTCACTGTGGAAAGCCACGCGAAAACTGAAAAGGCCAATAACTCAGGTACCACCGATCAGGAAACCAACGGGTGTATGGGTCGGATGCCAAAAAGCCACAGTCTTCGCTGAGTATTTAAGTGTTTAAGCCTTTCCCAGGATCATACTCTCAGCAGGATGAGATAAACGGTTATCTTCAAAACCCACTACAGCTGTGTCCACCACTAAAATACTCCAGCCCTAGGGGAATAAAAGAAGAAATAAAACAAGCACAAGAAGAAAAATCCTCGACTTGGTCGACAGCACGCTTCTAAGAAACCGAGTGTTGTGGCTTTAAAGAACATCTTTAATGCCTGCCTACAACTTTCACAATTCCCAGGGCAACAGAAAATAGCGCAAGTAGTGATGATACTAAAGCCTGGCAAACCACCACAGGGTAAGTCGTCTCATATAGACCTGAGAAGATTCTGCTCAAAAAGATGAAACAACATCTTGACGGTATAATACCTGACCATCAATTTGGTTTTCGTGAAAAACACGGCACCATAAGAACAGCTTTATCAGTTTGCCTTAAGGATAATCCGCCACTGTTGACACATCTCGCTCAGCTTGAGATCATAGACTCGAGGCATGCATGCCTCGGTTGCACTGCAACTCGGGGCGCGTCGCCACTATACTGCTGCACCGCCACCGCTTGGTGCGCGTCGCTGCTCAGCTTTCGCTATTCGTCACACACCGTCGAGTATCGGACGGTCGTACACCTGAAATGACACATTTTAAAATCCCTACACGTTGAGGTTAAGTACCCACCATACGATACTCTTTGTCGCTGAATTCCTCTACTCGTAGTCCGCTAAACTACGCTACTCGTAGTCGACGACAGCAAAATCTCCGTCGTACATTGAACTCACTTTCTTAACTCGGAAATAACTCCATCCAATTTACATGTCACATCTACCTAATCTGTTAAACTCTCAATACCACGACATGTATCCCGCTTCTGATGTCGGATAGCCTAACGGTTATTCTTTGTGCAATTCAACATCACAAGGGCGTATCGAGGGTAATCGTGGTATGAGAGAAACAACAGTTTTAGTTCTACTTCAAATAACTTTATTAAACTACCAGCACTTCACAATGACCACTGAGGGAAAAGAAGTGCCGCAAGAAAAACCCCAGTCTAGGTCTTTTTATTCTTTTGTAATTAAATTATAATCATCATTAAACTATTAAACTATAAGCAATAATTTAAACAATAGATTAAGCCAATAGAACAGCGTTATGACAACGTGTGCATCGCGCCAGAGCCGGGGAGAGAATGCCCCTTCCCTTTGCATTCCACGCCTTTTATACTGTGGCTAGTGCGTCACCGCTCCGCCCGGTGCAACTGATGACTCACGGCGCACGTGCTGTTTTGATGTTGCGCCGCCAGCTGCCAATGATTCATCGGTCGGTGTTGTTCTCCACCACCCGTGCCGTCATATATATATTGCAAATCCACCCAATTATAAATTACTAATTAACAATCAACAATCAAATTAAAAAAAATATCTTCTTCAAATTTCCTAATTCCTTCTTCAATTCCTCTTCTACTTCCACTTCTTGTGCCTCTACTTCCACTCCTTGTAGTTCCACTCCTTGTACTTCCACTGGACCATCAACTTCTTCCAATTATTGCAAATTCTCCACTTCATTGTCCGAAAACTCTCCTCCTCTAAATATCTTCACAATTTCTAACCAACTCATTATTATAAATCCTCAATCCTCATTACTATCCTCAATAATCCTCAAGACCTTCATGTCTTATCTTCCATCTCACTATTTGCTCCATCGTCCAGTGAAAAACAACTACCATCAAAAACTCATCTCTCTGCACGTTACTCCAATGCACGTTACTCCAACTTCCTCTATCGATACGCATCATTTCTAAAACAATTTCTCTTTTCCCCTCTTGATGTGTATCGATTTAAAATTTCGTTTTCTCCTCCATTTTATAATTTCCTTTTTCCATTACTCCAGTATTCTATTCCAACATCAGAAGGCCCATAACCTGTTGTAAAATGTCGATGTTGGAATAAAGACAAATTTTCATATTTGTTAATATAATATATTCATGCATGACATTATCATGATTTAAATACTTCCAAAAAGCCTCCAAATACAAATTATAACCCCATCCTCAAAATATAATAACAGTACTAATTCTCAGAGTCTGAGAATGTAATGAACATTTTTCTCAAATGTTCCCCTATTTATACAGCCTTTCAAATATTCTAATATTCTACTAATATTCTAATGTCATCTCTAAATTTTGAAAGCATCAAATAACCAGCCAGTGTTCTGTCAATTTTAAAATGTCACAATTCCAAAAACCTAAACCTCTAACAAATTTCACAATTCACTTTTCACAATTCAATTTTCAATTTTACAAAAAACGTCAGAGAATTTTCTTGATCATAGTTGGGATTCTAGGGGTGTTTTCAATCTAACTAGAGGGAAAGGTGAAACAAATCTGGCAACACTGCATTTTGTTTAGTTTGTATTTTATGTGTCATGTGTCACGCATGTGTCACACTCGAATATTCGAGCGATACTTGAGCGATACGATCATTGTAGCAATTTTATTAGGTATTTATTTATTTTCTCTCTAGTCTAGTAGTAATCAAGCAGTAGGTGAGGTCATACATACATGTAATAAAATTAATGTCACATTATTTCTTTACTTTATTGATAGCTGTAATTATTTCTTTACTTTCAACTTTTGTTACTACCAATTTCGTGTAAGAAAAAATCAAAAACTAATATTTACATTCCATTGTGCTAACGAAAGTTAAATATTTTCTTTAGTGTCGTGCGTGATACCAGAAGAAATTAAATTCGCCATCCTTATAGACCTAAAACAATAAATTGAAACAACTTTACAATGACCCTGGGTAAGTTACAACTTTCACTATTTACGAACGAAATCAAAATTATAGATAATTTTATTTATCTCCTGACTTTCCTAACTAGAAATCTAATGTCTTTGGTCCACTAGAAAAATAAATATTGTGCCAAATTATTATCCTTGTTAATTATAAATATGTTGAATTAATTAATAAAACCGGTTTAGCTATCGTTTTTACGTTCTATTAAAGATTTTGATCAAAGTTCATTTCACAATAACCTTGTCAAACAAAAGTAATAAACATGGTAGTTTTTTTTAGCATACTAGCATACTAATGAGTGTTTTATAGTAGTCAAACATGGTACCTAGTTGAAATTATTTAACTAAATATTGCAAACAGTTTGTAGTCTGAATACCTACTGTAGTAGATTGATTTGATAAAGTATTTTTATCCTTGTCTTGTAACTATAGATAACTTTACCATTTGCCCCTCTTGCCATGTAACAGGAATATTTTGTATGCAAGTTTCTAATAATTACAAAAAATTACATAGGGATCAATTTAAACTTTCCTATCTGCATCTGCGTAAAAGTGTGGCATACACTAGGGGAGACTTTTACCAAACGGGACGCTGATGCAAAGTAGAGGCAAAGAAATATTATAAATAAATAAATAATCACAGATTGAGCTAGCCCCAAAGTAAGTTCGAAACTTGTGTTATGTGATACTAACTCAACAATATTATATTTTATAACAAATACATAGATAATAAACATCCAAGACCTGAGGACAATCAGAAAAAGTTCGTTTTTCATCAAGACCCGACCGGGATTCGAACCCGGGACCTCCTGGGTGGCGGTCTGGCGTGGCAACCATTACGCCATGTAGGTCGTCAATATTATGTACATAATTTTGAAGAGTCAGCAATAAAGGCTATATAATCTAATATTATATCTAATATCTGCATCTGGACACTGCATCCCTGCTATGTTGCTAATCCTGTACTTTATACAGTCAAAAGTGATTTTTGATTATCTATGTATAATTTATATCTATTATTTGTGATAATAAAATACTTATCTAAATGTTATTGTGTAACATAGTCAATATTCTGACATTGACCTAAAGCTACTATAGAAAAATTGTATTGTTCCTAATTTTTTTTTGTTGTTTTAAATTAAATATAAATAAATAAATATTCATGGACGAATCACACAACACCATCTAGTCCCAAACTAAGCAACTAAGCTTGTACTATTGGTACTAGATTGCTGATAAATATACTTTCTTTATTATAAATAAATACATAAACATTGAAAACATCCAGACCAAGGCAAACAGACATGTTCATGCACACAAATGTTTGCCTTGCGCAGGATTCGAACCCGCGGCCCTTGGGATAAAGTGACCACTGCTAGCCACTCAACCACCTGAACTGTCAATTGTACAAAATTATTTAGATATACATTAACATCAATTATTAAACATAATGTATTTGAGAAATTAGGCCTTCACATGCACTTTTTCTTATCATTTACAACTTGTATACATAATTAAAAGAAAATAAACTAAGTACATTATAAACTACCACCATTTCGGAAATGGCCAGCGGAAAGGATGTGACAAATTATAATGTTAATGTCTTATATTATCGTGACCTATTCAGACCTAAGCATAAGACCAGCGGGCCTAACATGCTTACACTTGAGATAGTTTCTCGCACGCGACAAACTTTCTCCGCTAATAGTAATGCCTGTTTTGTCTACTGTAGACATAACCAAGATACGCTATTAGCAGAGCAGAGCGAGAAAATTTTGTCGCGTTTCTCATGTTAGCCCGGCAGGTGTTTAGACAGATTAAACACCCTCCCGTCAGCAAAAAGGTCATTCAAACAAACAGCCTATTAAAGCAACTCCTCGTAGTAATTGCTTCATGGCCCTGCTCTATCCACAGCGGCAGCGAATACTGTTCAACTTTGAATAGGCCTTTATGATGTAAAAGTAAATTTAAAATGTGTTATGACTTTGCCTCCTAGGGGGCAAGGGCGATAAAAATCACTTTAATGCACCAAGGAATTTACTTATCAATGTAGATATTAAACAGCACAAAGTAGCCTTATCACTAACAACCTTTGGTTAAAGGAGTTATGCTTATAATGAGTTGCACAAAAAAAAATTACGCAATGATGTAAAGAAATTTAGTAATCTTTAAAATGTTCAACTGTGAATAGATAAATAAATGGTGACCTAATTTATATTTTTAAAATAATATCAAAGAAATAAGTACACATTCATACACAGTTCACTAAACTTTAGACAGAGTTATCATAAACTTTGTACAATAAATTATGAATCAATGTCCACACAGAGCCAGCAACAATCTAATGACACTGATTAATTTATTGATTATGTTATCAAACATCTTTATTCTTTTCAATCGTAGGTCTTGGCTATCGTCACTATTTCATGTCATTCTGCTCCGTTTGAGCCAACCCATTTACAAATTTTTACATTATAATAACAAAAAAATAAATTATTCATAATGTTTTTAGTTAACTACTAACCTATTATATAACTATTTTTAAATGAAGATACTATCAGTCAGTGAGTCAGTGCATACCAAACTTATACAGAGAGTGATGACCCTATTTGAAGATCCTCTATTATTCAAAAGAAATGTCGTCGTACAAAATTATGAATACTTCATTCCAATAGAGTAAATAAATATTGACGAATTACACAACGCCATCTAGTACCAAATGAAGCTATGCTTGTACAGTCAGGTGCACGTCAAGCTTTACACTTGCAGTACCATTTTGGCTCTTATGACATAGAACGTAAGAAAATGGTACCTACAAAGTCCAATATGTTAAGGTCAACCTGCTCTTGACTGTACTATGGGTACTAGATTGCTGATTAATATACATTTTTCATCCAAACCAAGGCAAACAGACATGTTTGCCATGCACAGGATAGAATAATTTCAAAATAAATAACATCATATTAAATCGGTATAAAATTATTTTATGTCTCATCCCCAGGATGAATAGAGCATTGTCTTCATCTTAAAAATATCTATTCATTTGAATAAGTCATGCATGACCCTCTATTCTGTTATTTGTTGCATGTAAATAAAATTATATATAACAATAATATTTGATCATGTTTTATTGTTTGTTACAGGAACTATAAATATCAAACCAAAAGCGGTCAACTTTTCTGAAGTAAGTATTAAATTTTCAATTACTTTAGCTTAGTTTTGACTTAACACATTTCAGTAATAATAACAATAATAGGCTACTCTTAACTTCTTATTTATGAGGTACACTCATAAATAATATACCAGATCAGTGCATGGATGTAACCAGGTATAGTTAGAGGGAAACCTGGCTATGTCCATGTACCAGTCTACAATATTAACTTCAACACCCGCTCCTGGTATACCTACACTGAACATGAATTAGTAATATGTCAGGAAGATGTCAGGATAGGTTTAGGAGACAATACTTTATAGTCCATCTCGTAAGTTTCATCATGCGTTATTTAGGTCTTTTTTAAAAGGTGGCGAACGAGCATACGACGGCCTTATGTTAAGCCGTCACCGTAGCCTATAGACGCTTGCAATACCGGGGGTATAACTCACGCGTTGCCAACCCTCCCAACCCCCCCAAGTGGAGTTCTGGAGACCTTACTCACCGTATGAACGCAACTTGGGCGAGACCAATGCTATTTGGCTACGATCTTGTGTAAGGTGGAGGTCCTTCCCCAGACGGGCTGCTCCGATTTGAGCGGTTATCCGCTGATTGTTGATTGTTGCACAAGAGAGGTATCCCTTGTGCAACAATCAGCTCAATGTACACCGAAGGCATTAATATTTTCTTAATCAACTTTAATTTATTATTAGGTTGTCCAAAGATCCCGCGACGCTTTCAACACAGGCCTCACTCGCCCAATAGAATGGCGTCGGCAACAGCTCAAGAATCTTATGCGGATGTACGAGGAGAACCAGGAACAAATGGTAGACGCTCTACGTCAAGACCTTCGCAGGAGCAAGATGGAAGCCGTCCTCCTGGAAGTGGACTACTTGAAGAACGACCTGAGTGACACTCTGCATCACTTGGACGAGTGGACTAAGCCAGAGCATGTAAGTTTAATGCCATGATAGGTTCCTGATATATTTGAGTTATAGTCCGTTCACAGATATTTTACCTATGACAGATGTAAAAACAGGTTTAAAACACTGAAAATAAGTGTCACCGGAATAATTCTGTAGCAGAAATAATGTGTGAGCGTACATAGACGGACTGCTCGAGCAGTAATCCATTGATCAACATATGCGAACCGCTCTTGCAGTCATAGTCGACAAAACAACTAGAGGTAAAATAACTGTGAACGGACTGTACCTGTTAAATAACTTGTATAATGTATACCTATTACCCATAAACTTATTATCTAAAGCGCGTATGCTAGGTCTGTGATGTTACCAGCTATGTTTCGACAAGGCTCGACTCTTGTCGAAATGTCGCGTCGACTGTAAAAGTAAATAATAGTTTTATGTATACAAGTATCAATAAAATTTATAATATAGTAGATATCTATGTATAAGTAATATTTTTATAATTTAATGTTTGAAAAATTGATAACGGCACAACGAATTGTGATTACATAAACAACTTTATCAATGAAAGTTATTTTTAATGTGATATTGATATGTTAATGACTGTTTGCGTGCGCGGCATCGCTCATGTTGATGATATCGTTTTCCCCTTACTTAACATTAATTTCTATCAGTCAAATACTTTCTTTTCCTAAATAAGAATTAACCTACTTTAATCCAGATTATTGTTAATCGGATTATCAGTTACACGGATTAACAATAATCTGGACGTAAAAACGGCTTTAATTTTTAATTTAGCCGTTTTTACGTGAATCTAACATACAGTCATATAACTATTGTAATCTGTGCCCATACTTTCACATTTATAATATTAATAGGATCATAACAAAATCTTATGTTTATTTTTATCTCTACCATATATTAACCTACCTGCACATATGCTGAACTGTGTCCTTGACTTACTATACATGCAGATTTTTGCTTTCACTTTCTAACATAAGTTGATAATTAAAATCTGTAAAGTTCACAGTTCCTTGAGTTCTTTAAAGGTTTTTGGATTGTGTATTTATATATTCAGTAACAGCCTAGCCACTCTTATACTAATAATAGTAGATTTTACAACAAGTGCACAAAACGAATCATTTCTATCCGAGACTTTTAGCAGCCCGAGCCGAAGGCGAGGGCTGATAGTAATGTCGAGGATAGAAATGGTTTTGTGGACGAGTTATAAACTCTGCTTTTCACTTCGATTGCGAGGAAATAAATAAATAAACGCAAGAAAAACAAGACCCTGTTTCCCATTTCCCGCCGCTTTTTTTTTTTAAATCTTACGACTTTGAAATTAGGCTTGGGCTGCAGACCTATACAGCCTACTATTAAATTAATTTTGTAATAAAATAATTTTCTTAAATTAATTAAATAACCTACCGTACTTTAATTTAAATTTTAATATCATTTATGATGACTTAAAAACACATAAGGCAAATAAATTAAAGTAAATATTATAAAATAACAAATTCTATCTCTGAACTTTTTGTTGTGTTTGGCTGTATGAGCCTGTATGGCTTATTTCCTTTGTCTTAATATAGATACATTTATGAGTTTACTTTTCTGCCCTTGTGCACAAAATTCGATTTTGTGCAGCCTATATCCTGCGCAAATAAGCACTTTCTGAGCATGAGAAGTGAAAAATAATTATTAGATCATCTACAAATTGGACTTGCTTGACAAGGACTAGCAGACCAGACCAGAAATGCGTTTCACTTAGTGAGTAAAAAATCTGTAAGGAGTAATAGTCCCTATACATTACAATACAATACAAATCTTTCTTTAAAAGCTGGCAACGCCTCAGCGATTCCCCTAGTATTTCTGTTGTCCATAGATTGCTGATTATTTACCATCAGGTGACAGTCAATACCATCTCGTTTGCCAACCTTTTCCTTTTTTTACAGCCGCCAAAGGGAATGGTGAATATTCTCGATGAAGTTGTCATCTACAATGATCCCTATGGTGTAGTGCTTATAATTGGAACTTGGAATTATCCCCTGCAACTGCTTTTACTGCCGATGGCTGCCGCCATAGCTGCTGGCAACACTGTGATATTAAAACCTAGCGAATTGACAGTTGCCTGTGCCAAGTTTATGGTTGATACTGTGCCAAAGTATTTGGATAATGTAAGTACCTACTTTATGAATACTATTTATTTAAATAATACATTGTTCATCGAATGAAGAAAGTAAGCCGAATCCATACTAGACGATCCAACGCGATCCATTTGCGCGCGGCATGATTTCGATCCAATGGAGCGTTTGATGTGGACTTACCTCGCGCTATCCAAGCGTATACGACAGACAATGTGATCCGCGATCCATGGCCCAGGCTAGCGGATTGAGGATCGCCGGTCCAATTTGGATGGCTTGGTGTCGATCCGGCTAATTTTATTTATTTTGGACCGCTCAATTCGAACTTAGAGCCACAGCACACACACGGCGTATTTTAAAGGCGCAGATGACGCGCGTATCATCCAAGGTCGAGTGGCAATCATTTCATCGTGAGGTCTAACATACAAATAGCTCAATGTAGCATGAAATGCGCGTCCTCTTCGTGTTTATAATACGCCGTGTGCTGTGGCTCTTAGTTTCAACCTCGTCGTCGCTATCATTGTTCTATAGATTTCAGAAATATTCCTATCATTATAAATTCAAAGGATTCAATTGCAACAATGGCCATATTACGCAAGACTGAATTCTAAAAACCACTATTACGCATCCGCATCCTTACTCCAATATTTGCAATACAAAGTTATCTATCGTGTTTTATTACCGCCTCTTATGTAGGTAATTATAACAAGGTTATACGAGGTTCAAATAATAGATTTTTATAGATTCTTCCTCTGGCCTTTGAACATGCATGTAACGGTGTACTCATACTAGAGTCGAAGCGTCAGTCTTGAACCAGACAGCAAATTCACCCTAATAACTACGACGTAATGCACATATTTCTTCTAATATAAATAAATTAAAAGTAAAAAAATATATTTAAAAACAAGCTTTTATTTAATTGCGCTAAAAAGAATAAAATAAACTTTTCTTTTAAAATTTTAACTATCAACTTATAACGTCATTACACAATTTATATGACATAAAAGCTTGTCGCGAGATTTAATTACTAACATTTACTCGTAGTACGAATAAATGTTAGTTCGATAATTATGTTTTCCTAAACAGGTAAATCTCGCGACAAGCTTTTATGTCATATAAATTGTGTAATGACGTTATAAGTTGATAGTTAAAATTTTAAAAGAAAAGTTTATTTTATTCTTTTTAGCGCAATTAAATAAAAGCTTGTTTTTAAATATATTTTTTTACTTTTAATTTATTTTTTACTTTTTAGTTATCACTGGACAGGTTTCGCAGTGCCATCTATTGTCGAGGGGCGGTACTTGTCTAATGAATTTATTTGTTACTAGCGAAACCCGCGCAATTTCGTTTGCGTGTATCCCGCTTTCCCGTGGGAATTTTTAAATTTTTCTCTCCGTAAGAACCATCCTCGTACTTCAAGGAATATTCTAAAAAAAAAATCAGCCAAATCGGTCAAGCCGTTTTCATGTTATGTCGTGACAACGGAAAACGGGTTTCATTTTTATATATATAGATAGATAACTAGCACCAGTAATTTGAATACCTATATAATTTCCTGATTTTACTACAGTCACCCTGCGACAAACTAAACGGGTTTATGTACCCATCAAAAATAAAATACCGACCAAGGGCAAGTAGAACTCGCGCATGAGGGTTCCTTCCCATAATCATACTAGTCATCATCATCATCATCATATCAACCCATAATCATCCCACTGCTGGTCTCAGGTCTCCCTTCAATCGAAGGTGATTAGAGCGTACTCTGCCACGCTGCTCCAATGCGGATTGGCAGAGGTCGGTGTTTTCAAACCGCCCTAAGGCCACCGACTTGGCTTAACGACTGTCATCTATCGACAACAGCCGGGACCGACGGCTTAACGTGCCCTCCGAAGCACGAAGAAGCTCGAGATAACGAAACCCATCCAAACGCTGGCTAGGGTCACCGTCGCTTAACTTGTGTGTTCATATTAGTCATACTATCATACTAATATTATAAATGAGAAAGTGAGTTTGTTTGTTTGTTATTCCTTCACGGCTTGACTAATCAGTTGATCATTATGAAAATTTGTATATGTCAGGGGTACAGAGCCCAACATAGGCTACCTTTTTACCCGTGAAAGTATGTCAATCCAAAGGGAAAATATTTTTTCTACTATAAAGGGCGCTGTATGGGATGCTATCGGCCAACAGATGGCGCCACAAGTCGCGCTATGGGTTGTTTTGTTGTCAAACGAGATCTATGTCATAAAATTAACGCGAGCGAAGCCGCGAGGAAAAGCTAGTAATAGATAAAATACATTTTAATTCATAACCGGTATAAAAGAGCCATGTACCAATGTAAAATGTACCAAGGGTAGGGTCACATTATATTGGTTGTTTAAAGAAGAAGAAGTAACTACAAATTTACGATTTTCAGATTTATTCCTGTACTTGTACTACATCATCTTGCTTCTTGCCAAATTTCATGATTCTAGGACAACCGGAAGTACCCTATAGGTTTTTGGTCGGAACTGTTTTATACGAAAAACGGAACACAAAAGGCTGTATCGTAATTTTGTTATCATAATATTGTATTGTCATCTGATCTACAGTTTTAAGCAAAATTTCAGCTCAATCGGTCTACGGGAAGTGGTTCAAATTTTCGTTCCAAGATTCCACCCTTACATACATACATACATTCATACATACATACAGGTCAAGTTAAATAAAAGCTTTTAACAAGTTAAATAAAAGCTTTTAAAAAAGGCGCGCGCATTCGATTTGAATTCTCGCGTCTGAGCGCGACCAACGCTAGAGCTCTAATTGGTGCGCGCGAAGTAATGTTCCTTATGTTGCGAAGATAAGTGTGAATTTGCAATGTTAAGATGAATCGATCCTAATTAAATGTAGTTATGCAAAAAGGACTCCCGAGATAACGTATTTTTAGCGTCATATTAGCATATTACAAAATTATTACTGTCCTATGTGAGGCATAAAATAAATTTACATAAATTATTTCCCCCGATTTTGCAAGCGTTTATTTCCCCTGATTTTGCAAGCGTTTATTTCCCTTGATTTTGCAAGCGTCCACAGGCTACGGTGACCACTTACCATCAGGTGGGCCGTAAGCTTGTTTGCTACGGTTGTGATATAAAAAAGCAGCCTAAGAAGACAATCGGCTAGTCTCTGAAACGCATTTTAATTCCACATTAAGTCTCTAGCTATCTCTTTTTTCTACTTTAGTGTGACAGTGACAGTTATAATGTGTCATTATAACTTTTAAAAATGCGCTTCGGACACTGGCTGCTTATTCTTCTTCTTTTCGAGTCATTGACAACTCGCAGATCAAATTCGATTTGTCAAATACCTGGTAACGGCAACATCCTTATCGGTTGCCATGAGAAGACCTTCCCGAGTACTCAGTTGGGCACATTGGACAAGCTAAGTTAAATGTGCCATATCTTGGACTGGGGCTCCACAAGTAAGATGGATCAAAGCAGATATTTATAGTAAGTTCTCTTTCAGGAAGCAGTAATAATCGTTGAGGGCGGTCCCGAAGAAACTTCGCAGTTGCTCAAGGAAAGATTCGACTACATCTTCTACACAGGTGGCACTAATATCGGCAAGATCATCTACGAAGCGGCCACTAAGCATCTTACACCTGTCACATTGGAGTTGGGTGGAAAAAGGTAGGTTAAATAATCCCTTTTCTTTTGAAATTATTTATTAGCTAAGGGCACGGCAGTGCTCCCGCCAAGTCGAGCAAAAAGCGGCACGGCCATCCTTTTCTCGTTATTTTTACAGTATTAAACTACCTACTACGGTAGCACAGGTTCGTGTTATTGTAACAAGTGTAATAGGTAGCAGATACGTAAACAAAAGTAATCCAAGGCTAACTACTATTTTTATCGTGTTAATGTCGTGGGCGGATAGTTGAATTGGGCATATCATAAATATTCTTAGAATTTACGAAACCAAGACCACTAAACAGACTATTTTCTTTCCAACTTTATGTCCATGTAAGCAAAAGTTTAAATCAAAGTACCTAATTAGGTACTTTTAACTCTTATAATAGAACTAATACTTATAAAACAAATAACATTTAAGAAAAATATATTGAGTGTTTTTTCTTGTCATATATTTTTTTTGATACAACAAACTCAAACTAATTGTCAGAATACGAATCCTAACTTTAACAATGAAATATATAAATAATAAATAATTTTAAGTTGGCATTTCACGAAATTCGTAATGCATAATCGGCCTACGACATATTACATTGTAGTAGTAATTACTGGAAATTAACATTACTGTTTTCGTTGAAAATACTTTAAATGGTAATGAATGAGAGTCAAGGGCGCCGTCTCTACTTTTAGTTTCTATTGTAAAGTGACTAATTTTGTAATTCTATGTATTATACAATCAACTTTTCATGATGTACCTAAGTAATTATTAAACTAGAATTTGATTTAAGACAGAAAATTACTAGTAACAATTTACTGAGCCACCTATGTATGATAGTTCGAATACACGAAAAATATATGACCGCGCACATGAAAGGAATAGAGAGAAAATCGAAAGTGATTTGTTTTATTCTGTGCACATTGACGTCACTTACACGCGTCTTTTAAAATCCTAACTTCCTAACTAATATTATAAATGAGAAAGTGAGTTTGTTTGTTTGTTTGTTATTCCTTCACGGCTTAACTAATCATCCGATCATTATGAAAATTTGTATACATATTGTCAGGGGTACAGAGCCCAACATAGGCTACTTTTTATCCCGTGAAAGTATGTCTATCCAATGGGAAAATATTTTTTCTACTATAGAGGGCGCTTTATCGGTCAACAGATGGCGCCACAAGTCGCGCTATGGGTTGTTTTGTTGCCAAACGAGATCTCTATGTCATAAAATTAACGCGAGCGAAG
This sequence comes from Endotricha flammealis, assembly GCA_905163395.2. Taxonomy (NCBI): domain Eukaryota; kingdom Metazoa; phylum Arthropoda; class Insecta; order Lepidoptera; family Pyralidae; genus Endotricha; species Endotricha flammealis. The sequence continues at coordinate 3,941,959 of LR990870.1, read as the reverse complement.
CCGTGGGCAAAAGCTAGTGTTAGTTATATTTTTTAATCAACCAGCATTTCGACAAGAAATTCCGGAAAAAACTGTCAAAATTGGTTTTTTTTTTGCCATACATATAAAAAAGGATTGGAATAGAGAGTCCAGTCTATTCCATTCACAATCAAATAACGATAAGATGAAATGTTAATACTTTTGTTTACAAAATTCCTATATCCCTGTATTAAATGCTAGCAAACACTGATGTCTATGATATTCCACTAAATCTTGTTAAGAAATCATATAAACTTGATATAATCTATTGAGTACCAGATGATAATATTAAAATATATTTTTTCCCTAGCCCGGTATACATAGACAACACAGTAGATTTAGTAGTGACAGCGAAACGTATACTGTGGGGTAAATGTATAAATGCCGGCCAGACGTGCATTGCACCAGACTACATACTGTGCTCCAAGGAAGTCCAGGACAAATTCGTGGAAGTCTCAAAGAAGATCCTGAAGGAGTGGTACGGCGATGATATGCAGAAGTCCCCGGATCTATGCAGGATTATTAATAGCAGGCATCTCAGGTAATATTTTAACTAATTAAAACTAAAAGTATAAAACTGGCATTGCAATCCGTTTCAACTCTGAGAAGGCATTCTTTCTCAGAGTTGAAACGGATTGAAAAGAGAAAAGCAGTCACTTCGCAGTATTCGAAAGAAAACGATATTTTGTAAATTGTTAACCCAGGCTGTTAGTGTACTACAAACAAATACAGACAATTAGTTTACTATGTTTATTCCATTCTTGATTTCATTTTTGATTATTTAAGTATAATTTACTTGTTCTCACATTTTCTATACAAGCAAATGTTCATCAAATGTTTGTTAAATGCGGGGACTAAACCCCTAGGTTTGGTCTACCTTTTGCCACCAAACGAATCAAAGTTCAGATTGCCCAAAATTTCATATAGGCCTATTACAAACTTTCCAATCGTCAATTTTTTTTCCGTCGTTTATCTTAAAAAGTTCACCGAATGGACTGGCTAATGGACCTCTTAACACTCATTTCATAAATTTTTTTTATGTTTCCAGCCGTCTCCAGGCTTTGATAGAAGCAAGCAAAGGTAAAGTAGTGGTTGGTGGTAAATTCAACGCTCAGGAGAGATTTATTGAGCCCACCATACTGGCCAATGTGACCGGAACAGACAAGATAATGGAGGACGAAATATTCGGCCCCATCCTACCTATCGTGCCTGTCGCTAACGCATATGAAGCTATCAAATTTATTAATGCAAGGTAACGCTGTTTTTTTTTTATTTAAAACATATTTCTATAAAATAATACTCAATTTATTTTATTACAATTGACAGATAGGCTCAAAATTTTAGTACACACCTATACAGGAATCTTTCCTAACATTCAGATAACATTAGAAAAGATGTTACAAAACTTTTAGAGCATAATAAAACTTAGGTTACATACCACACCAATGCCCGTATTCATCAACCAACATGGAGAGCTAATTCGAGCAAACTTTAATGAGTTTGTTAAACTTTATTCAAACAAACTCACACAAACAAGTTTGTTTCAGTTAGGTATTCCCTAACTCGAACAAATCTGTATGAGTTAGGGAATACCTACGCTAGGGCTGGTTGGCGAAAATAGGTGTAACAGTCATACTTATCACTCAACCAAGTCAAATGTGAAACACAATAAATACCTTCTTTTTCTTGTCAGTTTGTGTGTGTGCTTGGGAGATATGATTGTGTTGTGTGTACTTGGAAAATATATAAGGACCTAATTTATTAATGAACTTCCTTTTAACACATGACTAAATAGGTTACATATGATCGTTTAAGCAAGGAAATTATGGTTTAGTATTCAGTAAAAAACGGCATTAAATTTTGAAATACTCGGTAAAATGCGCCTCTCTTTAGTAGAAAAAAAAGGTGCGGTGCGAAGGGCGCGTCAACGCGTCTCACATATCAAAATGGTTGAAAATGGATGAATTTATGTAGTAAGCAAATTTTTCTAACTACTTACAATACAATCAATTTTTTGTTTACTGAATACTAGCCATTATTTCCTTGCTTAAACGATCATATGCAACCTATATAGTTATGTGCTAAAAGGAAGTTCATTAATAAATTAGGACCTTATATTAGGAAATATTTTTCATGTGCATTAAATTTTCTAATGGAATTCCGCGTTCAAATGTGGCTTTAAAGATAGAGCACATTACGTGCTTGTACACATAACTGTAAATCATAACGCAAGAGTGTCTTGCGAGTTCATAGATTTTTTTAAGATACTATTTTGCATTGCAGTTTGTGTACGAGTCCTATAGGCTGGACCCGCCGCAACACATCTAATGGCGTTTTTAATGTTTATATGAAGTCTGACACTGAATTCGGCGATCGCATTCGATTTAAACGAATTCGACTTCAAGAAATCACTGAATACAACGGCAACGTTTCAAATAGTCAGCCGTGTTCAGTCATCGTAAACGGTCTGCTAACCGAAAATCCATTTACACACGTGTCACATATCTTTGATCGAATAACCTTGTATGTAACCGAAATCTGTCGAAAATACCTCAAATAAATGAGCTATAATAAAATGTATCTCTATATAAGAAGATGAAGAATATTGCTATAAGATGAGTTGCAGCGCGACCCGCCATAATGTGCGCTATCTATTAATGTGGTTTGTCAGTTACATATTGTCGGCCAAAAAGGAGTTTCTGTCACCAATCTAAAATTTTAATTAATTTGAATGTATTTACATCTAATTTCATTTACGTTATTTTTACTTACATCCGTATTTTAGACCTTCAAAATGTAAAAGGGCTGAGCACACCTCCGCCCTTAAACAGATATCTCTTATTTAGCCGACTTTACATCAGTGAAATTGTTTCTTGTTATACCATTTTGTGATTGGTTGGTTTTTAAATTCATTTTTAATGGAATACATATAGCACACATTCAATGATTAGCGTGTCTATTGGTTGTAATAATAACAGTCAGTCTAATCTCATGAGCCATGTCCACACAGACCGAGCACGGCTCGACTTTTGAATGCTCGGTGCATGTGGACGTGCCTCTCGGACTGGCTCTGGTGCACGTTGCTTCGGCCAAGAGCCGCGTGACCGAGAGTCAATCATTGTCACACACCGAGCAGTGCTCGGTCTGTGTGCACACGGCTATCTTGCTCATACAAAACGAGCGATATAGCGCTTGAGATGAAGACTAGATTTTAACTGTTTTTGTTGCGAGAATAGACACGTAGATCTCATTTTTTACATCAAGGGTATATGTAACGTAACTTCAACTGGTTTCCTAATTGTGATCATGTCCATAGACAATTTACGCGCGAGTAAAAGTTCTGGCGACTAACACGCTCGCCTGCTTTTGAATGAATTGATTTATATTTCTAAATCGCGTAATTGACTGCGACTCGACTCGCGCGTGTTACCAAACTAATAGATCGAGAATCGATATTAGTCGTTGTGAAAGAATCCAGATCCAATAAATCCCGACTAAAGTATTTTTTTTTTATAAATGAGTACTGCGTTGCTGTTGGTCAGCGTAATCATTGCTGTTAGTTGCGTTGCGATTGCGAGCGTCGCTATTGGTTGTTACGATGGCCCATCTCACTCTGTCAATATCGGAAATGAGAGACATACTCAGTACTCGTTTGTTTAAAAAAAACAGTCGCCTTTTTTGCGATTCGCAATTATAAAAAATCGATAATCTGATTTATTCTACCATCAGTTACATGAAACGCCTGGTCTGGTAACATTGAGTATAATAGACCTTCATACGTCCGTAACCCACCAGTCAGATACTTCTCATTTGGTAAACTTCCCAAATTTAAAAACCTGTTTGTCATGTCCGATACTGGGGTAACAATTGAACATACATAAAATCAGAAAACGTGAACATTTTTAACCCTGTTTGACCTTGAACTTGACAACAATTTACACTTGACCCTTGAAAATTTAATTGTATGACTATTATTATTTTGAAACTAAAAAATAAGTATCTTTCACTAGAATTTCGTGTAATAGGTAATATACTTCATCTTTATTTAATGTTAAAAGAATGTTTTTTTGAATATTTTATACAACTGTGTCTGTTCATTTGAATTTTAAATTTATATTATTACACTTAACCAATACAGAAAGAAAACATACCTACTCAACTTCTTCATCGATTTTTTAATGAAAACATTTCGTAGAAAGTGTTAAAAATATATAGAATATTTACTTTAATACTTTTACTTTTAGAAATATTCACTCACTTTGACTTTAAAAAAATACATGTATGCATACCTGAACCTTTCTGTATACGTATCTGATATAGTACTTACAAAACGACAGAATCATTTGTTTTTTAAATTTTATACATAAATAAGTTCAAGGTCATACAAGGTCATCAATCACCCACCAGCACATAACATTTCAGGGAGCATCCATTAGTACTATACGTGTTCAGCAATCAATCCAGTATACAAAAGCTGTTCACCGAGCAGACACGCTCGGGCAGTATCAGTGTGAACGACACGATCATGTTCTACTCTGGTAAGATGTCGACAATGTCGGCTGACTATTTGCAAAAACATTTTTACTTGTAAACCTACTAGCGGCTTCGCCCGCGTGGGCTTTTTCCCTGGGAATAAGATGTTTTTTCGGGATAAAAAGTAGCCTATGGCACTCTCCAGATCTTAACCTGTCCCCAAAAACCTGTCCCGAAAATTTAGTCAATCGGTTCGTTTTTCTTTTGACATGAAAGAAGGACAAACAAACAAACACACTTTCGCATTTGTAATGTTATGTATGAATTAAGTTTATTAACAAAAGTATTACTGATGTTTATACATATTTCTTTATGCTGCTAAAGATTGTTATGATTTACGTGGAGTAACTGCCGTCTGGCCTCCCACAACATAAACCCACAAACATTACAGAACTAAACTTTTCTTCGGTTGCAATCTTTAAAACATGCAGGTTTCCATAAAATGTTTATCTGCACTGCCATGAAAATTAGAATTTATATTTATTAACGTGTTCAGAGATAAATAATATTAAAAACTACAGTACTAACAGTACTTTACTACAGTACTAAACAATACTTCTCGTTGTATGTTATCATTTGAATACGAGAAAAAATCCTCTCCAGATACTATGTAGTCAGACAATTTTGGAATCAGTTTTTGCTAATCATTTGCTGATTAGTCCTTCTATTTATTATTTTTTTATGTTACATTTTGTAATTAATTGGCAATCATATGAAATTAGATTTTACCAGTGGTCATTTTGCTTTTGTTTCCGAAATGGAAGTAGTTTATAGACAACTACACAAATCATTTATGTATACTTTGTCAAGAGAAAGTGTTTGTGAAGACATTGCTCTTCGGTCAGATAATTGTATTTGAATAGAAGTTTTTAATCCTATAATGAGATAAAATATTAAAAATGTTTTTGCAATAAGTCTATATTTGGAAATGGTGAATAAAATGGGTTGGTTGTGGCGCTGTTTTGAACACAAAACATAACATTTATGCACACAGAACAACAGAATATCACACACTTTGCTATTGTAGGTATAAGTACTTGATCTTCAACCTGTTATGAGTGAATTATCGGAATATGTAGGTGTTATATCTCTTACGATTCGACTTAGTGTGTGTGTTCGTATCATTGAAACATTTTGTGTGTGCGTGTGTGTCTTCGTCTATTATATGCATCGTGGAGGTGAAGGTTACATAATTGGTGATGGTTTAGCAAATTATTATTGTGTTTATTTATAATTTTATGGCATATTATGTGACGTGTTAAATGGTATACCAACACTACAAAATATCTGAATTTTGTCCTATTTAAAAAATATATAAAATTTGATTTTTTGTATTATTTTTTAATACTTAAAATTGCTATTTATTTTAAAATATATTAATATTGTATTTATTATACTATGTTGCGTTTTATAGTAAACCTTATTTATTTACACACATATTATATTATCTTTATACACAGTAATCTAGCAGAGTTTATTTCAAACAACATTGGAGTTAATTGGCGTTATACAAGATTTTTATTGTTATGACGTTTATCTATAAATAAACTAATATGCCTGCTTTAGCATAGAATAATAGCATGAAATATAAACTGTCTCCTTGACTCTCAAATGTTTGTTTTCATGTCAAATGAAAGTCAAATTCTATGATGTAACAGCCCCTTTACCACTTATAGCAATAAAAAAACGAACGACTGCAAGGTGGCGCAATACATAATGTAAGGCGACATCTCACTTACTCAATTGTTTATAAATTGTTGTAAGACAACGTGGTTAATGCTTTGTTAGTTTACGTGACGACATAAAGAGCACATCGATTAAAAATCAACCATGTCCTTACCAGATAAAACAATCCATTTATTACAAAAATAATGTATATGACTCCTTTATGGAGGTGATTATGTTGGTCACGCACGATCTCTGATGTGTAGGTAAATAAAGGGAGGGGGTGGGGGGGGGGTAGTTCACTTTAGGTGTTTCCCGCACCAGGTCTCAATGACAAGCGAACATCGAATTGGATCTGTAGTGTAAATACGCTCAGTTGCAATAAAATGTATATGGACTGCTGCTAGTAACCTTTTCCAAATTTCTTTCTATTTATTTTTAAGCCATCTTTTTCTTTGTAACGAATGAAAATGTTTTCTTTCTTACTATGAGATCCGGCTCGTGGTTACTTAGATACTTCAATATTTTGCTAAACCGTACAGAAAAGTGCACTTTCAAACTTTATACAAAGTCATATAAATGTTCAAATAAGTGAAACTATTGTAATTTAGTCTACTTAAGAACGAACGTATACATTTTATTGCAGCTTGTCTTATTATAAGCGATAGCCTTCTAACACAAGCAAACCTTGCCTAATAACTGTAAAGTACGGTAGCCCGGTGGTGGTCTCACACGCCTGTCCGCTTGTAGAGAGAAGCCGCTCGTGCTGTACGTGTTCTCGAACGACAAGGGCACGGTGAAAAACATCGTGGACAACACCAGCAGCGGTGGGATGTGTGTTAACGACACCGTCATGCACATGGGAGGTCTGTATACGACACACTGGGATGTGATGTAGGGGAGCAGAAGGGGGGGGGGGGGGGTGTAGAAAAGGTTAACAGTAACAGTTCAAATCAAATAAATCTAATGCAACAGTAATTTACACGCTTGCCAAATCTCGGCAAGAATCTGTTTCTGCACACAAGCTTGCAAGAAGACGACAGCACTAATGGGTCTTCTACACCTAACGAGTACAATGGCGAGACAGTGCCCTCGGCCGAGTGCTCGGACATTTTGACGAGTGTCTCGGCCGATCAGAGGGGCGAGATAGTTACTAGAACTACGATTTGTTTACTATGCCGAATACCCACCTTCTCGGCCTAGTATCGTTTTACTGTCTCGCCGCTGTACTCGTTATAGGTGTAGAAGACCCTATAAGGGACGATCTCCACGAGCGAGAAAATCGTATCTAACAATGTAAATTAAGTGGCACGACGTGTCTTAGAACGTGTCTCCACACAGCAAGGTCATCGCGGCGGTTTTCATTTGGACTCGTCTCGATTCTCTCGCTCGTGAAGAATGGTCTCTTAACAAACAAAACTGCTCAAAGATACCTTTGTAAATATACCATTACTAAAATTACTAATCGCTTTACTAAAGCGTTGTAAATAGAGCTCGCATCTTGCATAATTATTATAAATAACACCGCCTTTTTAGTATCTTTTTAATATAAACAAAATAGTAGGTACTTAGAGGGTTATACGCCAGTTACCAACATACATATTTCGACTTTCGATAAGTTATATGAGACTGACAACCGGTTTTTAAAACGCAATTTTAAAGTTAATGACACATTTAATTACAGCTGTCACTGTCACACTAAAGAAGAAAAGAGAGATAGCATGAGACTTAATGAGGAATTAAAATTAGAATGCGTTTCACATGTCGGATCGACGTTTGACGTGGTTTTCGAATGAGTCGCCAAAAAAACGGCTGCTTGTGTATAGCCCCATAAGTTTGATTTTCTCCCACGTAACTAAACTTACCGTAGTTCCATTAATTTGCATGTACAAACTCTTCAGTTTTAAATCATAATAAATAATATTTCATTAAACATTCCAGTTGAGACACTGCCTTTTGGAGGTGTTGGTAACAGTGGCATCGGAGCATACCACGGTAAAGCGTCGTTTGACACATTCACACACAAGAAGAGTTGCCTGATCAAGAATTTCGCAGCCATCGGCGAAAAATTGGCATCGTAAGTAACAAAAATCCAAAAAAGAATATCTGGACAAGCCCACCACATATTCCCACCGCTGTGTCTCCTGTACCTATAGCCAGCCAACAACGGCGACCTCAAGATTGACAATAAGCAATGTAGCTTATTGACGTCTACATCTTATTTTTTTTTTATACCACAAAGGTGGCAAACAAGCATACGGCCCGCCTGATGGTAAGCATCACCGTAGCCTACAGACGCTTGCAATAAAATAACGGGGGGTATCACTCACGCGTTGCCAGCCCTCCCAACCCCCCCAAGTGGAGCTCTGGAGACCTTACTCACCGTAGGAACACAACTGGCCGAGACCAATGCTGTTTGGCTACGATCTTCTGTATGGTGGAGGTCCTTCCCCAGCTGGACTGCTCTGATTTGAGCGGATTATCCGCTGTGCTGTTGTACATTAAAATTAAAATGTTTCCAGTGGCCGTTACCCGCCTTACACGGATGGCAAACTGAAGTTCATTTCTGGTCTCATGAAGAAGAAGCACGGCCCATCCCTTAAATTCTTGCCTTACTTGTTGACCTTCGCGCTGGGCGCCGGCCTATCCTACGGGATCTTCGCATGGCAAAAGGTAAAGAAATGAAATGGAATAAAAATATGGAGTATTATGTAAGAGTAAATACAGTTTGGATAGGTTAAACCATAAAATATGTCAAATATAAACATACCAGTTTTAATATTAAATTGTTTCTTCTTAATCGAGATATTACGTTATAGTTGAAATGGAACAAAATCAGTATTAAATAATTTCACAATATCTTTCATGTCAATAGAAAACTACGACTTTGTCATTTTGTGATTTTATAATCCAACTCAATAAAATGAATACATCTCATCTTCAAATCAGAGCCAACTTAATTTTATAGATGGCAAATGAAAGGTACAAAGAATCAAAACAAATGTTCAAAAAATATTTGTAATGAAGAATAAAATTTATTTCGTGATATTTATTTATTATTCAATATGTCAAGTATTCATTTAATAATTTGCACATAATGCAATTGTTTGTAAGTTTAAATGCCTTTGTGAAGAACACAATTACATTACCATTCTTGCATTAATCATGTAGATTAATAGTATGTAGGTTACGTTAACCGATTACTGTAAATTAAGTTGAACTGTAACATTTTGCATATAAAATGTGGAACTTAAATTTTGTTTCATTGCAAAAACCATTCATCTCGGACAGAAAGAGACAAAACAAAGATATTTTATATACCTATTTAGTACAAAGCCATAGATAGAAGACACTGAGAGAAGAGTAAGGGCTGTTATTCATGATAAAATTTGATGGAGAATTTCGCATTTGCACTATCAGTTTTTATACGCTATTATGACAAGCGCAGTGTAGGAGGTCCGCCCGAAATGTGGTCGGACAATCTAAAAGAAAGTCGCAGGAAGACACTGGATGCAGACCGCTTCCCGAAACCGACCGAAACGTTTGTCTCTGATTCTTCTGATTTTTCTTCTTGCCGCTGATAATGGTATAACAAAATATAGTCCATATATTATTTTACAACAGTCTTTGCAATGCAAGAGTTGATACTATTTCGTTTAATTTTTGTACATGGAGTTATGAAAGGAAGACTGTTCTTGGGTATGCATAAATTTCCATTGGCAAGGCGTAAAAATGGAGGATGCTTTTATAAAAGATAATTGATTACAATTCTTTAATCGTAAACTCGACGAAAACACGAAAGAGGCGCGTTTGATGCTACGGCTACGTACGCACAACGCAGTGCGTGACATTAGTCGACTCTTTCACTCGAAGCTCGGTCTCACAGCCAGCGACGCGGCGACAACGGCCGCGCTAACCTTGGAAACCAGTCCCATATAAATTTATAAAGACACGCGCTGCGCGCTCGTCGCGCTGTGGGCAGTCAGACATACATAGCCATGCTACTAGCAGACCAAATATTAATGACATTTGCAGACTAGAAGCTAATCTAATTTCATTTTGTTCCCTTAACTTGATGAATTTTTCATGCACCACTGCAAAATAAAATTAGTTCTTGGTCTGAAACCAGCTTATCGTCCGCACCCCATGTATATAGGAAATATTTGGTCCTTCAAAAGTTTTTTTAATAATCAAACGCCTCTGCTTTCAGATGGCTTCAGAGGACTTGTAAGTGCCGATAACTGGAACGCCACACGCCACGAGCGACGCATTGCTTTATTAGAACCCCTTCACATATGGCGTAGACGTCCGATGAACGTATACGCTGCGCAGACGCCGCAATAATGATACGCACGCCTAGCATTGTCTTTGCATATAACGATGTCGAGACGCGGCGTCTGCGCTGCATATACGTTTATCGAACGCCTACGTTGCGCCTACGCCATGTGTGAAGGAGCTCCATGGATTGTGATAATTTTTATACGTTAAGGCGGAACTCTACGGACACGCTACGTACGTTGACTTACGGTGATTTGCTCAAAACCATTTTTAAAGTTACACGTTATTTTATGACCTTCACTGTAAAATTAAAGAAGAAAAGTGATAGCTTGAGACTTACACTTGGCTAAATTCAAAGTCTAACAAAAGAGATGGTGCAATACTATGAAATGGAAGTTGTAAGTGCATCTCGCTTATTCGTATGGCACCACCATTAGACTCTGAATTTAGCCAAGTGTAAGGGCCGTTTTAATGTGGATTAAAATGAGTTTCAGAAACTACCTGTTAGTGTCGTACACGTATAGAGATGATATCGCCACGAGAGATGATACCTGATTGCTGATTTGCGCAGTAAACGATTTCTTGTAAAATAGTATAGAAATCGTCTACTCGACTAGGTCGCGAATCACGAATACGCCAGCCATGAGAAACGCGACAAAATTTTCTCTGCGTATCTCGGTTATGTCTACAGTAGACAAACAGGCATTGCTATTGGCGAAGAAGCTTTGTTGCGTGCGAGAAACTATCTCGAGTGTAAGCATGTTAGGCTGGCAGGTCTCATCTATCGTGGCGCGTGTTGTACCTATTATAAATATTATTACTCTTTGTATAGCTTACGAAATAAATTATATCATAAGTCAGCGTGCGTAGCCTGTCATTATTAGCAATGGAATGAAGCCTTTAGTTGTTAAGTTACCATCATTTAAATGCACAATTAATTGCATTTATTTTTGCACTATTTTAAACATAATTGCAATATTTATTAATTAAGAATTACATAATATTATTTAGAACAGTCAACCAACTACGAGAGGTGACCAGGAATTCAAAACAAAGATTTTTTATGCTAATAACGTCGTTATCATCATCCCAGCCACAAGAAGTCCACTGCTGGGCATAACTCCCACAAACGCCTCGAAAGTATCGTTCGTTATGAGGCTTTGTAATTATATTCATACTTCCACACTAATATTATAAATGTGAAAGTGTGTTTGTTTGTTTGTCCTCCCTTCACGTCGAAAGTAATGAACGGATTGATATGATTTTTTTATTGGGGATAGTTTAAGGTCTGGAGAGTGACATTGGCAACTTTTTATTCCGGAAAAACATCTAATTCCCACGGGAAAAAATAAAGTTTATATCTTTTTGTTCTTCTTTCATGTCGAAAGGAACCTAAGTACCGACATGATTTTTTTTAACAGAGATGATTTAAGGTCAGGATGGTGACATAGGCTACTTTTTATCCCGGAAAAAACATCTTATTCTCACGGGGGAAAAAAGTGTAACATTATTTTTTCATAATTTTTTAACGGGGATAATTTAAGGTCTGGAGCGTGACATAAAGCTACTTTTTTCCCACGAGATAAAGAGATTCCCATGGGAAAATTTAATGACACTTTCCCTTGACCACGCGGGCGGAGCCTCGGGTAACAGCTAGTATTACTATATAAATACGGTGAATAAATAAAAATTCTAATCCTTTCACGCAATTAAAAAAAAACTTGTATCATATTATGACCCTGCTCATCTTTCTCATTGGCTGACTGATCTTATAAATTATACTATCTTGTTACGATATTTAATATCAATATAAAGGACAGAGTCCTTTTCTAAATATAAAGAATAGCATTTTTATTAATTCAGACGAAATAAATATATAATCAATATTTTTATACGTAATTTTACATTTATGACAATTTCTTATTTATATAATATATTCTACATTATACTTGGAACAAAAGCTCTAAACAATAATCTGTTTTAAAATATTAATTGATATAAAATAAAAATGAATCGATTACAAATCACTTTATTCGATAAAGCACATACATTATGTTACTACAATAAGGTATGACAAGATTCAAATACAATCGTTGAATTCCACTGGAAATCTTTTGTCAAGTATATTGGAATTAATTATATAGGTAATTAAATTATTTGCCTTCACTGGATCTCGTAAATTATATTTGCACAAGTCTTGCAGAATAAATATGATCTTAAGATATGAACGTTACAAGAACTTTCATACATGATTTTAAAAGAAAGAAAATAATTCCACCCGTCGACACTCATATTTGAAGAATATAGTTGGTTGGTACTGCTTTTACTATTTTTTAAACTAGATAAAGAGATGGCTTGTGAATTTTAGAAGAATCAGTAAGTTGCTTTAGGAGGAAATAGGAAGAAAAGAGAGGAGAACTTGCTCGTACTGGGAGCTACAACCCGGTTATCTAAAGAATAGTCCTCAGTGGAATGTGTCGCCTCTCCCGATTCGGCTCAAACCAAAGGGTACGCCCTGTCGCGTCAGTACGGTTGGCATCTATGTTACCTATTCTTAATAATCCTTTTTTGCACACCCTACCCATGCGTCGCAGTGACGCGATGACGCCAAGCCCATTATTTCAGTAAACGGGTTATAGACGAGTAGTGAAAATAGGCATTACTCTTTTAACTTCCTATAAAAATGCTATGTGTGTATGTATTTGCCGCAATTATTTGTGATTAAATAAATAAGACTGTCCACTTATTATAAAATTAATAAAAAATCTTTATATTATATTCAAAATATTTTTCTTTAAGAAGTTTGTAAACTATGGTTGAAGGCTACCATAATGGGATCAATTTTAAGGTGTTAATAAATTATTTCAAAAATTGAAGAGTTTTTCATTTCCGACTTTGTCGCAGAATGTGTCTATCGCAAAATGTATAATTTGTGCAAAATGTTCTATGAAAATCGAATAAGAAGTAAAATATTCGTGGCAGAATCTTAGTAGAAAGGACATTTTGCGAAAGGAACATTCGGCATCGAAATGCATTTTGGACGCAAGCACGAACTTTGTATTCATAAAGCATTGATCAAATTGTCACGAACTTTCGTAAGGTAGGAGATGGTGGATGATAGTTTAATCTCAAAAAATAAAAACTCGTAAGTGAAATCGCAAGACGCGGTCACTATTTCCTATTATTCATGTTACTCTGGTAGAAACCTGCAGTATCTATCAGTGAAATGATTATGCTACTCGACGACAGATGGCGTTATCAGACGAAACTTCGAATGTGACGTGACACGTGAAAATTGACATCAATCATAAGCAAACCTCAGATTCAAACTCAAACAAAACCAAAATAAAGAAAAGCTACGGGGAAAAGGTTATTATTATCAAGGAAAAATATTCATTTCTTATATATTTTATCTACATGAGAGTATATTCTTCGACGTCAGCGCCTCCATCGGCATGATGAGTCATATAGTAATGAGTTTGTTTAATTTGGTTTGACACGCACGAGCCCGACTCACCGTGACTAACACGATATGCAGGTAAATAGATCCGCAATGACCAATTCACCACGAGACACCACAAGTCTAATCAGATTTTCGTTTTTTGGATTTAGTGATTTTGTTTCTGGCCGCCGTTTGCAATTTCTCACGGAAGAACCCCGGCTTACAAAGTAACTATTAAGTAATCTGTGCCCTTGGCCAGAACTCTGACGCGGAACTATTGCATTATACAATATTGTAAGTTTATCTATCCATTTATCTATGAACTATAGCATTGTAGTTGTACCCTTGTTGTACAATCATGCAGAACTGGCAGGGCAGGAACAATCGTGCAATCTGTCGCGAGTTCGCGAGAAACTTTATAAACATAGTACAGTGCTACAATGGTATTTATGAACGCGGCCGAAATTGGAACTACAACTCCCGTTCATATTGTATGTCAGTTTTCGACAGTTCGCCTTTGACAAAATGTATGAAAATATGCCACAGTAGAGAGGGAACGCACGAGCAACTTTGTCTCCCGGCAATTTATTTGTCTATGTCGCCGTCTCTTTGCCGCAATTTGAAAGGTGCGCGCACGAGAGCGACAGCGACACAACTTTTTCTCAGTGTTGCCAACATTTTGCGCTTTTTGTACGTTTCAAATAAACAATTTTTAACCCTTGCTTTCGCTTATTTTATTTGTATTTATGTTTTTAGACGTTTCTAGCCCTTATTTTTGCAAAATTTACTCTAATAAAAAATTTTTGCTCTTTTTAGCTCGTCAGACTGCCCTTTTTCAAAAACCAAGGTGGCAACACTGCTTTTTCTATAAAATTTTACGTTATAAGTTGGCAACCCTGGAAATTTATTTTGTCGCCGTGCGGGCTCCCGCGGACAAAAAAGTCTCCCGGGTGTTGCGTCGCTACGTGCGCGCACTTTCATACTAACCCATAGACTTGATGTAAGAGACAAAATAGTCGTAATGACAAAGTTGCTCGTGCGTTCCCTTACTAAGGGTACGCGCGCATTGCGGTCCGGTGAGTTGCTGTTGCTGTTGTAGAACCAGAGTTTTGAAATTTGGCGCGCGCACTACTGCTAAATAATCGCAAGTTTTTCCATTTGTAGGCTGGCGAAACTCAGTACTGCAAAAATTTTAAATAGACTTTAAGCTATTTTTAATGGCGACATGTTTTGTCTCTTACTTCCTGTCTAACCTTCCTTGTCTCGTGCTGCTGTTAGTTAATAATGGTGGCGGGCAGTCTTAGTATTTGTAATCAACGCGTAGTTTTAGTTAATTTTACTGGTCACGTACGTATTTATTGTTCTCGGTGACTTCCTATATCATTAAGTGCATGCCGGTTTAGTATTATTTACGTGCATAACAGCAAAATGTATTACAAACATCGAAATAATATTACTACGTATAGAAATGACAGCGCCTTCAAATTTTGGCGCCGTGTTCGGCCGTGAGGGGCGCGCCCCTCCCTGGCCCCGCCCCCAACCGAGTCATAGAATATGACATTACTACGCAGGGGCGACACTTTGTTTATATTCTGCCTATTGGACATCCAACTGATTATTTTATTTTATTACAATATTTTATTTTACATAATAGATAAAAATAGAAAATAGGAATAATATTAGCTTTATAGGTAGGAAGCTACATTACATTTTTGTTCTTAACTTAATATTAGTCAAAAATAAACTGAGATTAAATAAAAACTAACTTTATAGTGAAGCTATTTATATATTGTAGTATTTTGTAATATATGCAATAACCAGGAGACGGTCGCCTGCCAGACAAGAGGAGTTGTGTTGAATTTCAAGAATGGTAACGTACCTTTACTCCGAAACTTGTTTGCCCGAATTTCATTTGTTCGAAAATAGTTGGTCGAAATTTAAAATGCTGTTTCGTTTTCCATCTTTTTGTTTTCTAGAAACTTATTTTTTTACTTATTTAGTAACGTTATCCACATTTACGTATTTTACCTAGTATATAAAAATATTTTGGAAATATAGTTTAAAAAATCAATATTTAAATTACATATTATTTTTAAAAAAGAATGATTAAAATCGGTCCAAAATTGAAGGAGTAATCGGCGGACCTCCAAAAAAAAACATAGAACCTCCTCCTTTTTTGAAGTCGGTTAAAAAAAAAGCTACAAAAAATTCAGAAATACCTAAATTATATTATAAAATTGACTGACGCTTAGTACCTACGTATCCCATCTGTACGATTAATTTTTGATAATCTATGATTTTCACATAGAAATGGCGGATGCAATTATGATGCATTAGAAAATAATGAAAAAAAAATGTTTTGGTTGGTTTTACTTAATTTTTTGTATACTTAGCGATGATTAGTTACGCCGCTATCTTTCTTCCTTACTGTTGAACGGTTTTTACAAGTTTTTATTGAACATGACGGCATTTTCCAATATTTTTTTTGACATAAATCCGAGGACCAATCACGATGAGCGTCGGCAAGTTTCTAAACGAGTTGATGTCTATTGGCCTCAACGTATGGGGACAAAAATTTTGTTCGCGGTGTCCGTTCTATACGTAGTAAGTAATATTATTTCGATTATTACAAAACATGTGAAATGTGTGGACTAAAATCTGGTAGGAAATCTAACGAAAGCGGGTATTCATGGCTCAATTCCCACTAGATGAGGTAAGTAATTAGAAAGAAATTCTGGTAAGAGACAAAACATGTCGCCATTTAAAATCGCTTAAAGTCCATATAATTTTTTTGCAGTACTGAGTTTCGCCAGCCTGCTACTGACTGCCGTGCAATGCGGTTTTCCCGCCGCAGTGCGCGAAGCTAGGTACAAGTAGTACAAGGATGCAAATGCAAAATAACCGTGCGGCGCGCAACCGCAAAAATTCTGAAGCAAGTCAAAGATGCCGCATGCGGCTAAACAACCGTAGTGCGCGCGCGCACCTCCACTGTAGTTCATACATCACAAAATATTGCGGCAGCCAACCGCACCGGTAGCTACCGCAGTGCGAGCAAGCCCTAACGCCCTCCTACAAACGTCACTCACGTTCATAAATACTATTGTAGCACTCTAGCACTGTACATACATTATAATTTTAAGAGTTTTACATCAAAATTCTGGACGACAGAGCTGTCGGCAAGATATTCCTACGCACTAATACTTTGACCTTAGATAAAGACTGACAATTCATTTTCAATCGATCGATTTAAAATTTTTGAACTACTTGGCTGTTTGAGTTCTACACCGTTGCTCTACTGATTAACATTTTTATAAAGAAACAACAAAAAATGTCTGTGGTGCTTGTGATGAGCAAAGACGATTAAAAAGTGTCGATAAGCCAATAATTCCGCAGAAATTAGCCAGAATCTTCAGGTATCTACAAAATATACTAAATAACACCGTCGCATGTGAGGGTACTATGTGGTGGTGCTGTTCTTCTTCCGCTAGTTCAGGTGCTTATTCACATTTGAGGGCTTGTCTGACTACTCCCTACCCATAATCCTATACGGCGGCCATATTTCTATGTCATGAAAGGCGTTGACGCTCGACACCATCGTAATAATTTGCGTTGTATTGTTTCACAGGACCGATGGCTGCTATTCGCAAAAAATTAGTAATCGTCGGTGACGGTGCGTGCGGTAAAACATGTCTTCTGATTGTGTTCAGTAAAGATCAGTTTCCGGAAGTGTACGTGCCGACAGTGTTTGAGAACTACGTCGCCGACATCGAGGTGGACGGCAAACAGGTGGAGCTCGCGCTGTGGGACACGGCCGGGCAGGAGGACTACGACCGGCTGAGGCCGCTGTCCTACCCCGATACGGACGTGATCCTGATGTGCTTCTCGGTGGACTCGCCCGACTCGCTCGAGAACATCCCGGAGAAGTGGACGCCCGAAGTTAAGCACTTCTGCCCCAATGTGCCCATTATCCTGGTGGGCAACAAGAAGGACCTGCGCAACGACCCGCCCACCATCAGCGAGCTGCGTAAGATGAAACAGGAGCCGGTGAAGCCGCAAGAGGGCCGCGCCATGGCCGAAAAGATCAACGCCTTCGCCTACCTCGAGTGCTCCGCCAAGAGTAAGGAAGGCGTACGCGAGGTGTTTGAAACAGCTACGCGCGCCGCGCTACAGGTCAAAAAGAAGAAGAAGACCAGGTGTTCTCTGTTGTAATTGTGCCGTTGTTGGGAGAACTCTGATTTCTGAATTGTTCGCAATACTGCCTGTAAACTTTATATTTGAACGACTGGGACTGCAGCAGTCGCGGCGTCGGCCAGTGCTTCCTTCACACGTCAGCTGAGGCGATGTCGCGGCCCGCGTTGCACGCACACATCCACTCAGTATTCGTGTGGCTACACTTTTGCAACTGGTACTTGTATATTTTATAGATTATCTATAAAAGTAAGCGTAAATGCCTTAAACAAATGTAGTCGGGGGAGATTGGGCCTCGTCCTGGACGAGCCTACAGGAATTTCGTGCTATCGTTATATAATCAAGTAGCATTTCTTTATCTATAGGTGTATTCCTCGACCGGTGTCCTCACCGAGAGTCCTCGTTAAGTTCGATATTTTGTATTTTAATTTTTCAATAAAATAGTGATGTATAAAATTGTGTAGGATGTTTATTTGACTAAGGAGCGTGAGCCCCGACTCTCCGCAAGTGCCTGTCCGTGACCCCTGGTCCCTCGGGACAGGTTGCACCTCGAGGTTCTGTAGGGCAGTTTTTATTATAATCTATTGTTTGTGTGAAATTTTAACTTCCCATTGCATGCTAATATAATTTATTAGTAATAAAGGAACCCCATGTTTTAATAATTCTTTTCTAGACTCTTTTTGACTTTTATAAATTTAATACAGCATTTATGCATCAAGGTGTTATGGATGGGCAAATATTTAAGTTAAAGAAACGATCATCTATGTTATGTTTATTAGTATTGTAAGTACAAAATTATCTTCAAATATACATTAACATAAATATTATTAGATTTCCTTTTATAATTTAAGATATTTTGGATCTATTCCAATTACAAATTTATTAACTAATCATTGACAGTTTCACTTTAGGAATTCCTTGACATTTTTAGTAACTGTAGTGGGTTGAATCGCCTGCGCGGGGCAAACATGAGCTGCCGCTGGTCGTAGGGCGCGGCGGTGCGGTAGGGCACCGCCAGCGGCCGCGCTGGCGGCAGCGCACGCTCCGTCCCCCGCAGCTCGGGCACCCAGTCCGCGTATACGAGCGCGTTCACGGCCGCCAGCGCGGTGCCGGGCGTAAGCACGTACAGCTTCCCCTTCTGGTAGTCGACGCCACGAACCAATCCTAGATACCATACAAACACGACATTATCAGTTTTAATCAGCACTTTATTGCTGCAATTTATTGATAAATAAACACTTCATTTGAATGACCTAATCAATTTATTGAGGAATTTGACTCAGAAATCATAATTGCGGCATTATAAGGAATTGTCTGCAAATGACAAATCGGGCTTGCATATTCGTTGCTCTGTCTGTACACTACATGTGTATAAAATCAGTTGTTGACGAGAGCTTACGTCATGACTCGAAGTGTAGATGAGTCATTGGAAATCGTTTATTTTCTCAGAGTGATGAAGGGTCATATTTTTATCTATCTACTGTGAACTTGATAGATTTCTATAATCATTAATGGGAAAAACATTACTATTATACATTGCGCGCATATCCAGATACATAGGTATTTCTAGACTCAAGGATGCGGCTGTTATTCTAAGAACTACTTATTTGGAGAGCTATATCACTGTAATTATTTAACACAAAGCAGTAGTATGTAGTAAAAAGTATTTTAATTATAACCTTTACAAGCAAACAATAAGTGGGACATCGTTATGACTAAGTCATTTGTGGCTGCAATCCAAGACTATATTTTCTAATATAATGAATGAAAGGCAATTCATTCAGTTGTGTCTTGTTGTGACTGTGGTATCGTAGGATTATAATAACATGATGTACGATCAGCAGCAAAAGTAGATTTAACATTAGCCAACCACCTTGTTGCATAGGCTCTTGTAAATCTATAACTTGTTTGGATCATTAAATAAAGTGACATGGTTCTAAATCCTAAAATGTTAATCTGCTTTTACTTGCTGACCGTACCATTCACCTAACTTTTTTTTACGGAAATTCTAAGAAAACCTTGACTGAGAAGGCGATGACTATAAGAACTGGTTATAACTAGGAATGTCTGGTTGAAGGAAGGCAAAGTTTTAAACCAACATTGAAATAAGGCTATCAGGACAAGCCCACCACATTCCCACCACTGTCTCCTGTATAGCCAGGATCAACAACGGCGACCTCAGATTGACAATAATCTTATTGACGTCCCGGGGTAGAAACTACGGCTGTCTTAGAACTGGCATTGAATTTAATCAGAAATAAGGCGAATAAAAAACCTTCGATTATTGTTTGGCACCTTTTTATGTCATAGCAGACGAGCAAGCTGGTCATCTGACGAAAGTGGGTACCGCCGCGGCCGCTAGGTACTTGCCTACCATCAGTGATTATTGTTTGGCACTTTATGTCATAGCAGACGAGCAAGCTGGTCATCTGACGAAAAGTGGGTACCGCCGCGGCCGCTACTTACCATCAGATGTCATATGGCAGACAAGCAAGCTGGTCATCTGACGAAAGTGGGTACCGCCGCGGCCGCTAGGTACTTGCCTACCATCAGTGATTATTGTTTGGCACCTTTTTATGTCATAGCAGACGAGCAAGCTGGTCATCTGACGAAAAGTGGATACAGCCGTTACCGTCAGTGACACCAATACAATGCCCGCTTCATGGAAGGTGGTAATAAGGAGAAAAGACGCCTTTATTATAATAAACAGATAATTACCGTGACCAAAGCACAGCAGCGGTTTATCAGCAAGAGTAAACACCCTCGGCCCGTTATCTTGCAATTGACATAGTGCTACTATTTTTCCGTTGATCACTTTCAGAGACACATCTCTGCCCACTTTTACGTTCATTCCAATATATACGTTGGCTATGTCCACCCTAAAAATAAAAATAAACAAGTCAACATAGAACTAAGACAGGATGCCCGTGGTCCACCCAGGTGTACTAAGCAGGTGGACCACGACCCATACGAGGTCAAACAATATGCCCTCGACTCGAAGTCTACTGGAAGTCCGGTGATGATCTTTAATAGACTTTCTTCAATCATAGTTATAATCTCAAGTCGCCTTTTAAACAAAAAGAAATGTAACAAAATCACATCAACAGTTTGGGAGATACGATGCACGGACATACTTTTTGAGTCGAGTTAAAAATGTGTGCTGCCGTAAAGAAACATTGTGATACAAGGAATCGTCATTGACAATGGAAGTTGCAATAGAAACAAGGTGTAAACAGTTTCAGATTTCACTTGTTATAGGTAATTATTGATATGATAGCACCAGTAATATCGGAGAGAGTAGACAGTTCAAAGCGCAGACATATAGCTCCACTTATTACGTTTAGGCATGGCTAAAAATTGTCCTACAAAATTCTGAATAACAAACCCGCATTTCTTTTGTGTTTACGATTAAATTACGTGCATATTTATACAAGCATAGGGTGAGCCTACGTACTTTTGTAATTTTCTATCTAACGATAGTATGATTGATTAGATAATATAACTCACTCCCAAAGTATTCTAAACTACTCCCTAAGTATACGTTCTATTGATAACCACAAGTCCAGGGGTACATAAATTGAGGAAGAAATTTTTATTAAAAAAGCTAATATTTTTTTTCAATAGTGTTCCAAGTTAAGTCAGAATTCGACATGGAAAGCAAGTATGAAAGTAGGCTTCCAGGATGTCATACTTTCAAAGTTAGGATAAAATAATCCTGCTATCTCTCGATACCCGGAATATTAATCAATATTCCAGAGTGAAAACCCGAACCTATAATGCAAAACGCAAAGCAACAGTCTTTAGCAATGCCTTTCAGAAAAGGTTAATAATAATTGGCGATGACGAATATGTTTTACAATCGAATGATTCACGTTCTGGGATGCTTTATCTTATTCATTTACTAACAACATAATTATGATAATACCAACGCGATACAATTATTGACAGTGGCCTATAAGCCCACATTCTATTTTAATTACAACTAGTTATTCTCCGAGACTTCGCTTGCCTTTTGCAAGCCGAATAGCGTGATGTTGAACGACCTTCCTCAAGAAATTGGCTTTCAAATGGATTTATTTTCCAAGTCAAGAGTAGTTTTAGATATAAAACAAAAACTAATTTTCGATCTTCATAACAGACTTTCCTATGACTATGTGTTTGCTCTTTCACACAAAAACATCTCGACGGATTTGTTAGATATTTGGTATAACATAAAAAATAGTTTTTTTTTATCCCCCCCTACCTATTCTATATTTTTGGTGATTGAACAAGTAAAACCTGGCGTTCACTAGTTAAATATTAAGATGGCAAACAATCAGCTTTAACGCATTGGTAATAAGGATGAAATTGACCTGTCTTGACCTCGATGGAATGTAACTTGTATACAGAAATCGCCAAATGTTCTATTTATCATGAGATGGTACGAGAATAATCATTTATTTGCTTTTACGTTGCACCAAGCGCCATTTCGACGCGCGCCGAGAATTCATATACAGAAATTCGAATTGGTCGCTGTTCATGCGTTGACAGTACGTAGCGCACGAACAGCGACGAATTCACTATCTCACGAAGAGCGTTCCGCTATGAATGTTGTTCACATGCACAGAATTCGTCGCTGTTCAGTGCATGTGAACAACATTCATAGCCGAACGCTCTTCGCGAAATGGAATATTTGTAATCTGTATGTATTATGCATTAGTAAAATGTACGGATATTGGCGAATACCACAGATAAAAAGTCGGTTTAGCGAGTTTGTTGAGTCTGTTTATTTTGGGAGAATGATTGTTCTGTTCATATTATAACTAGATGTACGATGTACCCACGACTCCGTCCGCCTGGGCTTTTCAAGACCGCCCCTCTTGTTTTTCCTGTATAGTATAGTCGAGAGTATAGTTAAGGGTAACCCGATGGTGCATTTGTCAGTGGCCCTACCTTCGCCACCAGAGGGCGCGGGTACGATTCACACTTGGGGCAAACATTTATGTGACGGAAATTCATGATTGTGTCAAACAAACTCACTTTCTCATTTATAATATTAGTTAAGATAATTATATTTATTGTCTGGGTACCCATAACACAACCAGATTAAGCCTTAATTTATAAATCTATGTGATTTTTCTACTATTGATAGTTGAAAAATTACTTTTTAATCATGGTCTTTAAGGCTAGATAAAAACATTTAGACCTAAACATAACTCACTCGTATGGCGTGATTCCCAATAGCGTAGTCTCTTTACGGGTGCGGGCCGCAAGAAGTTTGCCGAAGTGAGCCAAATAATTCAAATACCGCTCGTCTCTCGGTGCTAATGAAAAGTCTCGTTTCACAGAGCTCTCTATAGGATGGCACACGTAAAACGAGTAATCTATCTCCGCAGCATTTGAAATATTTCTAAACGCAGAATCATGTTGGAATTTCTCATCATACATGGTCTGTACTGTAGTAGGATTGAGGTAATACTCAAATCTTTTCTTGGCTGTTTTTGAATCTATTTGTAGTATAAATGTAGGTTTAACATTTAGTATGGTCAGGGTAATGAACTTTAGACCCATAGCGTTGCACATGCCCATAGTGTTGATAATCCACGGTAATTTCTTATATTGTTCAGAACTGTGACAGTGTGTCATTAGTTCGGTCACGGCTGTAGTGTAACGTCTTGGGTTGTCCATTGTGTTTATCATACCTAAATACAACATCCTGAAACAATAATTTATATTAGAGATATTTTTTAATGATAATTTACTGAAAAGAAAAAATACTTCATTTTAATAATCGTAATATTTTAATAATAGACAGCTCAGTGGCACGTTGTTGAACCCTACTCTTGTCACCAGAGGGCGCGAGGTCGATTCCCCCTCGAGGCAAATATTTATGGCATTTGTCTTGAGTCTGGGTGCTTTTTACATATCAATTCTGACTGTTGTTTAGACGTTTTGAAAGCATGCATTTATGTAAATTTTATTAATTGTTTAGTACTACAGCATAAGCTATAACGCTTTATTCTGCAACACCATAGTCTTAAACCTTTTTACCTTTACGCTTGGCTAAATTCAGAGTGTAACAAAAGAGATGGTGCAATACGAATAAGCGAGGCACTTACAACTTCTCTCTTAGTATAGCACCACCTCTTTTGTTAGACTCTGAATTTAGCCAAGCGTGAAATCCGTTTATGGACTAGATGAATTAATTTAAATCTTAAATTGTATATTTATTCGATTACTAGCTTTTGCCCGCGGCTTCGCTCACGTTAAATTCGGGGTAACACGGTTCCCCTTCGCAGGTATTTTTCGTTGGTAACAAAGAGTATGTGTACCGATTTTTAGCTTCCTTTCCTTGAAAACTGCGAAAAGCCCCATATAAAATTTCACCCCCCCTTTATAGGGGTTGGGGGCAGATTTTCAACCAAAATTATGCATGATTTTTTGTTAGCTACAAATAGTCTGCATACCAATTTTTAGCTTTCTACCTTGAAAATTGCAGAATGCTCCATACAAACTTCCACCCCCCTTTTAGAGAGAGACAAAAAGTAGCCTATGTCACTCTCCATTCCTTCAACTATCTCCACTTAAAAAATCACGTCAATTCGTAGCTCCGTTTTGCCGTGAAAGACGGACAAACAAACAGACGCACACACTTTCCCATTTATAATATTAGTATGGAAGTATGGATATACTTGTCCGGTTTCCTTAGATGCGTGAAATTAGGACCCAGTAAAGGTTCTTTAATGACAGTTGCGGAAATGCTGCCTGCCACTGTGAACTCAGCCTGGCCGGGGTCCAGGTCAATGACCAGCACAGGCCCTTGTGACAGCAGCCCGTTTATGCAGTAACGCAGGAAGGTAGACTTGCCTACACCTTTGCCGCCGCATACAATTCCTCTGCTTCGTTCATCTGTAAATAATTTAAAGAAGAATTTTATAAATAGTTCAGTAACAAATAAACACAAATTGCTAAGGTTTTTATGTAATACACTAACTAGTTCTTGAGGTCGATTTTGCTCGGCTTCTAAAATAAAAATTACGCTATAAAATACAAAAAGGATTAAAAAGGTAATTCCTGAGATTGGATTTCCCAGGTAGGATGATGCCCACTATTCTGATAAGAATAACCAGTTATACCCGCATTTTTTGCCCTTTCATGACTTTGAATTGTCAGGATCCATGTGTGTGTGCAATATGTAAAGATATTTATACTTACTTAATCCATATTTCACTGCTTGCTTCCAACTAGGATTTTCTTCAAAACATTTTCTGGGCTTATTTAAATATAAGGAGCAGCCTAGTGCCTCCGAAACAACTCTTAAACTATTATCAATATTTCTATTTATTTTACAAAATAAATCTGTTGCTGTGAAGTTATCTTCGACAAAATCAATCTGTCTACTTTTTAACGGTGACAAAGTTATAATACCATCATAATCTCCTATTGTTGTAACAATCTCCTCAGCTTCATGTACTTGTAAACCGATAGTAGTTAATTTACTAAAAAGTCCGTAATAAGCATTCTGATGTTCAACTGTTCTCAAACAATGTGCATAATTATAATTTGGAGCATATATTTTACAAGTCTGATCCCTAAGATTATATCCAAATATTTCAACTTGTCCTCCTAAAGTTCTAACATTTACTTTACCATGTATATACAATTCTGCAGGATGTTTTAACACTAGTATATAAACATCTTTAACATTATATACTTTTATTGGATT
Organism: Endotricha flammealis; assembly: GCA_905163395.2. Taxonomy (NCBI): domain Eukaryota; kingdom Metazoa; phylum Arthropoda; class Insecta; order Lepidoptera; family Pyralidae; genus Endotricha; species Endotricha flammealis. The sequence goes on along the minus strand of LR990870.1, from coordinate 3,916,130 downwards.
CACAAATTCATCTATAATTTCTATAGATGACTCTCTTTCTGATTCTTCTTGAGGTATTTCACTCTCATCATTGTCAATAGATAGGTCATGATTTTCTTTATCATCATAATGGTCAGCAAAGTTAAGTTCTTTATCGGATGTAAAAACTATGTCATCAACACTCATATCTTCAGTAGAAAACATATTGGACTCATTTGTGGAATGCAAAACAGATTGAATGTCTGTTGGCATATTTTTTGATGTGGAATGTTTGTAGGAACCTAATATATCATTGAAACTTTCGCTTTGCATTTCTGTTGCCGTTATGGAAACAAATGGTGAGGATATGTTCGAATCAACAGATACTCTATCAATAACATCATCAGTCAGCGAATTACTCAAACTAACAATATCATTATTTGAACCATCACTCATTTCATAATTACTAGAATCATCTTTTATACTATTTGGCGCTTTTTCTTTCTCAGTATTCAATTTTCTTTTCTTTTTGTTATCTTTCTTACCCAATTGCTCAAGTATCTTTCCAGCCAGAGCTCCATCAGCATCAAAAGATTGTGAATCGGAGTCCAACTCCGTAGCAGTTTCTAATAAACTACTTATTAGTGAAATATTGTCTACTATATCCGATTGACTATCGTTAGAAACGTCTGACAAGGATTCTAGAAAGTCTTTACACTCAGAAACAGACGCTATACTATCTATGCTATTTATAGTATTATCCGTTTGTCCAATGTCATTAGATTTAGTACTATCGTCACCAAACTCAGCTACGGCTTCCTCAATATCATAATCGGACAATTCTTGGGTCAAATTGTCTTCATTAGTAGAATTAGTAATGTTCAAGTCCGAAAAACCGCTGACCGAACTCGAGTCGTCAAAACCTTTACGTGATTCCGTGTATAGCTTTTCGCTATTCCTTATGAGTTTATTATCGCTCTGCCTGTACCCCTCGAGCATCTGCTTGAGTTGTTTCTTCACATTTTCGTCTGTTTTGCTTTCTTTTCTAGTCTCTTTTTTGGAAACATGCGCTCTCTCAAAGAAATCCATTTCTGAGCGTATTTAAAATTTTATAACTATACAAAGAAAGTCAATTATAAAGAATAAAACAAAACGATTAGTTTTTACTTAATTTATGAGTATCTTTTGTATAGAATAAGCACTTAATTTGTTGAATAAAATAATTGATACAAACAACCTGTATCCAGTATTCTCTCTGAACAAAAATTTCATCGCATGACATTTGACAGTGACAGATGCCGGCAGCTCAGCAGCTGGCAATACTGGCAATCAAGCTGGCAACTGGCAAGTATGTTGTAAAATAAAGGTTTCTTTCCATCACAAACTAAATAGAGATTAGAGATTACTCATCTTTCCATTGAAAAAAGGTTTAAAGGTCACGTGTTTTAGTTTTTCGTAAAAATCTTGTAAATGTTAGACCATATGAAAAAATGATCTGGTACTTAAATAATCTAGATAAAATACTCTACAAAAAGATTCTATACATTTTTAGCTGGGATCAACATAGAGGGAAGGAAATGGACAATGAAAAACAAACTTATAATATCATTTAAATATAGACCGATCCGATCGGTCCGATCGGTTCGGTCCTTAATAAGGAAACTACATGTGAAATTTTGAATTTCTAGACCCAGCGGTTTGGGCTGTGCGTCGATATACCCTCGCAACTTCGTTTGCGTATATCTCGCTTTCCCTTGGGAATTTTGAAAAATCCTTTCTTAGTACACTCCTAGACGTCGTAAGGAACCTACATTCCAAATTAGGACTCTCTAGACCCATTAACGAAAAACTAAAACACGGGACCTTTAAACCCTTAAACCTTTCTATGTCTTATTTTTCTCTCTGTTTAAACCCCCCCCTCCGTCCGTCGCTCCACCCCCACCCATCAGTACTTTTAGTATATTGTTTAAAACACCATTTCCTACAAATATGCCAAAATTAGCTACTACACGAATTTTCTCTCCTGAGATTCCTTCGTTTGGTGGACTACGAAGTTAGAAGAAAGAAAAATGAATTGGACGTAGAACGAAGCGTCCACTCTTGTTTCCACTCAACTTCGCGAGTGTAAAGCAAAGAGTAAAGTAATATTAGGGAGAGTGTAAAAGTCAGCATCACTTGCTTTAACTTGTAACTCCCGGATCCATGATGTAATAGGTAGATTAATTATAGCTTCAAATCAGACTTCTGTATCCTACTGAAGATCCCACTTCATAGAATAAAATAAAACATTCCTACTTTAACCAAATGGATTCCAACATGGAGAGGCAAAGAAAATGAAACCTGTTGTTAATATTTTTAGATTTTTATTTATATATAACCACTCCTGACTTTTCCGAGATAAATACATTCCATGATTGTATCAACATTCAATACAGTCCATACGAATGATAACTACTAAAATACGGCTAACGGAAACATTGATCACTGGGAAAACTGTTTGCGTTAGGCGATCGCTTAAATATTGTACAGCGGGTTTGGACGTGGTATTGTGCATGCAACTGGTGATTTAGACGATTTATCCTAAATGCTCGGGGCACAATATCACATCAAAGCCGATCGTGTTTGGAGACTAAGTCTAAGACCTAGGCGTTTACTTTGCCTGGGCGAAAGTGGCGATGAAGTCGGTGACGATCTTCTTCAGTTGGGTGTCGGATTCGGGTGAAATCTGTCCGTCCTTGGCGATGGCGGCGAGCAGGCCCTGGTGGCTGGTCTTGATGTGCTGGGAGAAGTCCTTCTCGAAAGCGGTGATCTTGCTGGGGTCCAGTTTGTCGAGATGGCCACGGACACCGCAGTAGATGATGGCGACCTGTTGATTGATTACATAAATTATTTGTCAGACAAAACATCTATAGGTACTAATATAATCTTGTATAGACAGGGAAATCTTGGAACAATGGGCAGATTAGAATTTCTTTTTGCATTTGATGGCCTAAATCTTGGAAGTTAAGGCTAATTCAACATCATGCTTAGTCGAAAGCGGGCAAAGCCAACAGCTAGGAGAATTATATTAACAGAATTCTAAATGAACGTTCTTTATGATAATTGCGTGAAAATATACAAACCTGCTCCTCAATAGCCATGGGCACATATTGTCCCTGTTTCAGCAACTCAGTGAGTCGCATACCACGGTTCAACAGCTGCTGGGTGGCAGCGTCCAAGTCGGAACCGAACTGCGCGAAGGCGGCGACCTCACGGTACTGCGCCAACTCCAGTTTCATGGAACCGGCCACCTATACGACAATGATTTACTATCAAATTACGAAGAAATCTCATGACAAAATAAGATCAGATTTGTAAAGGGCACACTGATTATTACGTGCATGAAAGAATATTTTGAATAGGGTTACACTTGTTACTGTAATTAAAATATTCATTAGTTTTTCTTGTCTGCCAAATTTGTTTTAAGTTCGCAAGATGAACTATAGTTTTTATTTAAATATGTGGTGAACTTTTCTTTTTAGTACAATCTGCTATCTGATGGTAGGAAGATAACTCTAAAAAGTTAGAAAGAATAAAAAAAACGTACATACCTGCTTCATGGCCTTGGTCTGAGCAGCGGATCCTACACGGGATACAGACAGACCGACGTTGATGGCTGGCCGGATACCCTTGTAGAACAACTCAGTCTCCAAGAAGATTTGGCCGTCAGTGATGGAGATCACGTTGGTGGGAATGTAAGCAGACACGTCACCAGCCTGGGTCTCGATTACGGGCAGAGCGGTCAATGAACCACCGCCCATTTTGTCGGACCTGCAAAATTGATTAAAAAGATTTTTTTAAGTAAACTCTTGTAGTAATCATAAACGTAGATAAAAATATAATTATCATTGCACTATATTTCAATTTTGTGTTGTAATAATTGAACAAATTTCTAAATCAAAATTTTAAATTGTATAGTATTTTCCCCTTTTTTTTTGTAACCTTTCTTTTTTCTGCTTGTGTCCACCTATAATTGGGTTGCATGTACAATAATGTATTAATTTTAAATGAAATCCATGTAACCTGTTGGTGAACCTGTAATAATAAATAAAAGTAAATGTTTAGTTTGTTTATCAGTCAGATACTCACATCTTGGCCGCACGCTCGAGCAGACGAGAGTGGAGGTAGAACACGTCACCGGGGTACGCCTCACGACCGGGAGGACGACGCAGCAGCAGAGACATCTGAGGGACACAATCAAATTATATTTTATTTTATATTTATTACATAATATATACAATTTCTTTTTGAGGTTTATTGTATTACATATCTGGTTGGTTTTAAAATCGCGCTGACTGAACGCTAACTATCGGCGCGCTGACAGAAAAATGTATGAACCTTTCGCGTTGATAACTACGCGGTATTCAAAAACGCTTTCGTAAATTTTCGGCTGTCAGCGCCGACGGTCCGCATGCTGTCAGCGCCACTCTAAAACCAGCCAGAAAAGTTGGCAGTTACCTGACGGTAGGCAACAGCCTGCTTGGACAGATCGTCGTAGATGATGAGGGCGTGCTTGCCGTTGTCACGGAAGAACTCTCCCATGGCGCAACCGGAGTATGGCGCCAGGTACTGCAGGGGCGCGGCGTCGGACGCGGTGGCGGACACGATGATTGTGTAGCCGATGGCACCTGAAAGAAAAGTATTTGTTGAAGAAATAAAATAACTCTATTTGTTAATGTAAAATACCTTGAGTAACAGATACAATTTTTTTATTTTCGTGCATTAAAATGCACCAAATAAATTATGCAGTAGTAAAGGGAACTTCTTTTGTTTATATGGTTATTGTCATGGTATTTAACTAATATGTTTACACATTAATTGAAAATAATATTACATAATCTGGTTGCAAAAAAAGAACTTATGTAATCAGTTCATATTTCAATCATTTTTGCATTATCTCACTTCTCTATTTAATCAGTATAAAATGTTTTCATTTACATTCAACAAAAGCATTTTAAACTTAATGACACTAGCTATCCCTTTTTTCTTCCTTAATTAGACAGTAACAACATGAAAAATATGATGTTTTTGCACAATTCACAATTAATTTGCCTATTTTTACCCTTTCCACTTACCAGCGTCAGTCAGCCTTTTCACGATCTGGGCGACGGTGGATCTCTTCTGCCCGATGGCGACGTAGATGCAGTACAGCTTCTTCTTCTCGTCCTCGCCCTTGTTGAAACGCTGCTGGTTGATGATGGTGTCGATGGCCAGGGCGGTCTTGCCGGTCTGACGGTCACCAATGATCAACTCACGCTGACCACGACCAATTGGTACCAGGGAGTCCACAGCCTTGATACCTGGTGTACAAGAAAATATATATTTCAAAATATTGATAGAAAACATTGACGTGATTATTAAATAATTGCGACACATCAAATACTTGGTATAAAGATAATCATGTGAATAGAAACTGTCGAAAATTTTCTTACCGCATACTCGTTTTCAATCATAGCAAATTAAACTTTATTGACTAGTCAGTCGGCAACATACAAATTCTTAAAAATGCTCGACTATATGCATACACCCATAATGTAATAATATTTTTGTACTGTGTATTATGCAGTTAACTTACCAGTCTGCATAGGCTCACGTACAGACACACGGGGGATGATACCCGGGGCCTTGATGCCGACTCGCATGCGGCTCTTGGAGTCCAGAGGTCCCTTGCCGTCAATGGCGTTACCCAGAGCATCAACTACACGGCCGAGCAGACCGTCGCCTACGGGCACATCCACGATAGCACCGGTACGCTTCACGATGTCGCCTTCCTTGATCAGCTTGTCGTTACCGAATACTACAACACCAACATTGTCGGGTTCCAAATTCAAGGCCATACCCTACAATGAGAAATGATGATATAAGAGAATTTTTTAGTGGATTACAAACTAGATTTAATAATTTTTAACCTATTCATTTTGTTAGTTTTTTATAATTTGTTATCTGTTTATGTGTGATTAAAATAAAATAAAGAACAAAAATTGGTGTTAAATTTCTAGTTCTAGTAGTAGTAGATCTAGTTTGCTTACATTAAATGTTTTACAAAAAAGAACATTTAAATGATTAAGGAAGCAGCAACCTAGTTTAGGTTTCCTACATAAATATTCTATTAATTTATTGAGATATAAGGAGACAATAATTACAATAATATTATCAAATAAAGATTATAAAATAAGATATAAGATTATGACTTCAACGTAAAACATAGTTATAAGCTTCAAAAGAAAAATTTTTCAAGAAAACATTATTTCTAATTTTAAGCTATATATATTCACATAATGGATATTTCTTTTTCTAAAATAAAAATATAACAAACCTTAAGGCCAGAGGAGAATTCCACCATCTCCTCGGCCTGGATGTTCTTCAGGCCATACACACGGGCGATACCGTCACCGATGCTCAGCACACGACCAGTCTCTTCTAAATCGGCCTGTACAATACATATTTAATTTTTTTAAGTTCAATTACATTCATGCATTAATTACTTGAAGATTTTCTTCTGGAATTTTTTGCTTTTTATTATCATTTTGAAAATAAAATGTGTAATTACAAATTAGCTTTCATGGATCAAGTGAAGGAAAATGCAGGTGTCATAAAGAGATAAAAGAGCTGGCACTAAACAGAGGAAAATGGAGACTGCATCAATAAAAGCGCAGCTCTTGCTTTCCATACCCAATTTTTGCCAAAGGTTTTGATAAATAAATAAATATATAGGGACAATTCATACAGATTGAGCTAGCCCCAAAGTAAGTTCGAAACTTGTGTTATGGGATACTAACTCAACAATATTATATTTTATAACAAATACATTTATAGATAAACATCCAAGACCCGACGCCAATCAGAAAAAGTTTTTCATCATGACCCGACGGGGGGTCTAACCCGGGACCTCCTGGGTAGCGGTCTGGAGTGGTAACCATTACGCCACGGAGGTCGTCAAACTATGTCATCTAATTAAGATAATCTCACAAATGCCGAATAAATTATATTCTTTCTTTGATCCAAGAGTTTATATTATAAGTACTAGGTTTTTAAAGTAGTAAGGTTCAAACAAAAAATATTTACTAAATTGCAACAGAAATAAAAATTTGTTTCTGTAAATTAAATCAGTAATGTAAGGAAATAAAATATGAACATAATATTTTTTCTTTTTCTTTATATTGTGTCACTCTTATCTAATATAGGTTTCTAACCTTGCTATACTTTTGGTATCATTATCAAAATTTATTAGAAAATCATTACAAAAAAAAACAAACTAATTTTGTACAGAATGTCATAAAAAGTCCTACCCCTAATGTGACTCTCTGACCATTCTATCTATTCGATTATTTACAGTCAAAAATCAAGTACATGTAAATTCCTACAATTTTTTTTGATATTTTTATTGACCTTTTAAATAGTTTACTAATTGATGTTTATAGGAATTTATTGCTTAATAATAAAATTTCTGGGTACTAATAAACCCTGAACATGACATAAATAGGTTAGGAAAGATAGGTTTATGTAACATGACATACTGACCTTGGGTGCGGCACCGAGGATTCTCTCCTCAAGGATCTGGGAGATTTCGGCAGCCCTCTGTGTAGTGGACACATGGAGCTTGCGGGACCCGATCGCGACCGCGGGCGCCGCCACCTTCGATACCTGGTCCCGGACATAACCAATTAGAAAACACCCGTATATTCGCACTATTCACCACGGATACACTATTGACACGTCTGTTAGATCTAATTGTTTTTTACAAACATAAAACTAATCAGGTTATATGATCACCCACTGTTACATAACACTTGACGGGACCGAACTCCAAAATATGTTTTTTATGTAATAACTATAAAAATATAATTCTTCACAGAGTAAAATCACTTACATTAGGAATTACAACTCATCACCAGTTCCATTAACATGAAATTATGCATAGATGACTTTTTGATCCATTGAATGTGATCGCCGGGTATTTAGATTAAACATTTTTGGACAAATATAGGCATCAAGAATAAAGAAAACTATATTAATACCTGTGTTGCGGCATTAGGCAGGCGCCTGGCCACAGAGGAGGCCAAACGAGCGGAGATCAGCGACATTTTTCACACAATCTTTAATTTTATGGCAGACACAAAAAGCCCAAGTGGTTCTCCGCTCGTACTCGTTGCGGTAGAACCGGAAGTGACAGAATCGATATCTACATTTTTTGTTGTCTATGGTACAATAGCGCAAATAATTTTAGTTCAGAAATGCACTAAGTCATTTTAAACCTATTTTCTTTTTTAATAATTTATAACTTTTAATTATTTGTCTATCACAAAGTTATTATTAAAAGTAATTCATTAAAAAAAATTGGCAACATAGAAGACATACAACAACGTCCCAAATAACCTACATAAATGAAAATTAAGTTTACAATCGAGCTAGCCTTAAAAAAAAGACAAGATTACCTTTAGGCCATTTCAAAACGTGACATTGCCAGAGACAACTTTTAACACCGGAAGTAATAGCCATATATATATGTATACGACAACATACTCTTTACTATAATAGTAAATTATCTTGTAAATGAATGTTAATTTTTAGTTTTTTTTATCAAATTATTGTTTTTCACATAAATTTTCCCAGTAGTAACGCTATATTTACAATTTTTATTTAATTTAGAAAGTTCTTTACAATGGAAACGGATAGCAGCTGTTTTATGTCAAACGTCAATGGTTTGATGTCAAAAATGTCAAAATCATTTGTCAAACGAAGCTTGTTATTCATTCATTCATAAATTGTGATTTGTGTCAAAATCTTTGATGATAAACCAGTGCTAAGAATATGAATTGATAATACCTATCTAATATTCAATAAGAATAATCAATGTATCTAAACATTAAGTGTGATGGCTATTTTTGAAAAACCATCTCAAACAAAATCCATAGTTGATGACACTGAAAAACTTATTTGCGTTGTTGAAAATGCACAAAACATTAACAAACATACAGTAAGTACCCCTTGAAATGTATTTTTTTACGTTGACCATTTTATGAGTTTACCCACTCAGTTGGTGATATCTTTTATTTCGATGTTGTGTAATTTGCTGATATTATTTATAATCGGGTATTTACCTAGAATTATCGTTCAACCATAGGTTCCATATTCTTTCAGTTCGTTATATCGATAACAATAATGCCCTATGATTTACTTTGTCACTATATGATAACAGTTTCCCTGAAAAAATGTTTAATATTTAAACTTTTGTTGTTAGATATTTTCTTATAAAAATATTATATATCAAACAACAAACCTTGGTTTCCTGACCTTAGCATGATTAAATTCATTAATACCTTTGCCTACATATACACTACTAATATTGGTCAGGGAGTTGACTTCAAGCTACAAAATAATTCACAAGTCGTATATTTTTAGTTTTTTATGCCTTAATCCCATTCCGATAAGTATTACAAATAATTTTGTTTATGAGAACCTTTGCAATACTATAATATCCCTCTATAAAGCAAGAAAGCTAGGGTATGGTGATGCTTACCATCAGGCAAGCCGTATGCTTGTTTGCCACCTTTGTGGTATAAAAAAAAAAGAAAATAAGAAATCTCAAGCAAGAAAGGAAGGGATAACATTTTTTATTATAGAAGAGATAGATCTCTCTAAGATTAAAGAAGAGATAGGCTCAGAAGCACAGCATGTTTGTGTCTCACATTATACATCTTTTTGTCCAGGAATACATCTTACGAGTGCAAAGAGGGCCTAACAAAGAAAATAAGTGGAATGTGTCCCACCGCTATCGGGACTTCGCAGCGCTCAACACCAGCCTGCAGCACGCCAACATTGATCTCCCGTTACCACCAAAGAAACTTATTGGGAACATGCAACCATCATTTATTGCTGAGAGACAGATTGCATTACAGGTTAAAAAAAAAATCCTAATGTTATAAATAGATAGATAGATAGTTAGAGTACGCTTTATTTGCAAAACACAAACAAAAAATAGATCTTAACTATGATAATACAAGTGAAACCTGCGCAACTTTGTTTAATTGTATATTGCTTTCCTTTGGGAATTTCGAAAGATCTTTTTGTAAAAAAAAGGATTTCTATGTCATACAAAGAACATACTCTCCAAGTGAAGTCCTTAGGTCTCTATAAAATAAAAATAAAAATAATTTATTTCGAGCAAAAATTTGCTCATATCATTTTAGTATAGTAACAATTTTTCTTACTATCTATATTAGTATTATTAGTACTCTATGATCAGCAGTTAAGGCTGTACACATTGATCGGTCAGTCAGAGCATTTTATATATATAGATTGGATATGTTGGTCAGTCATTCAGGACAAAGAATTTTATATTTATAGATTGATATGAATCCCAACTCACTGATATTATAACCTTTAGACCATTGTGGTTATTAAATTTAAATTGAATTCAACTTAACATTCAGATAATTTGTAAGTTATGCAGTGTAAAGTTGAAACCAAATTACAAGTCTTTTAATTTGACAAAGACCCTTCCCGTCATATATGACTAATATTATACTATCAATTTTATTGTGGTTTGAAATTACAGCGACATAAAATATTATGTACTATTAGACTATAGTCCGGCAATCTCGTGCGCGACCGTCCCGCGGGGTGACAGACGGTGGCGGGGACGAGGTAGCGTAGCCGAGACTGCCGTATTTGACGCGCGATGCACGCGTTTCCCTTCCCCGCTACACCACCCGCTACCCGCTGACATCTTAGGTACCTCGTCCCCGCCACCGTCTGTCACCCCGCGGGACGGTCGCGCACGAGATTGCCGGACTATAAGTATATGTTTATCTTGGCAAATGATTGGCTGACTCAAAGCCCTATGAAACATATTTGTTTATCCAGATTCATGATAAAAACGTATGTTCACTACATATTTGCATATTTACATCATATTGCATCGTACACTGAAAAATAAATAAATAAAAATCATTTGCATGTAGATTTACAAGAACATTTGCACGTCAATATATGCTTATCCTACTGGCACTTCAGACGTGAATGGTTTGTTGAGAAGAAGTGCCGCAAGAAACTCAGCTGTTATTAACCGTTTTTTTGCAAAATTAATTAAAAACAATTTTGAACACATTAGTAGTTTAATTAAATTATTTAATTACTAGCAGTTACCCGCGGCTTCGTCCGCGTAAAAATTGCCTATGTTGGCCTCTGTACCCCTGACAATATGTATACAAATTTTCTTAATGAGCAGCTGCTTAGTCAAGCCGTGAAGGAATAACAAACAAACATCACTTTCTCATTTATAATGTTATGAATGATTGTTTCAGAACTACATTAATGAGGTCCTAAGACACGACATCCTGTCTCTGTCGCTACCAGTGAGAAGTTTCTTGGATCCAAATAATTATTCATTAAGTATTGCAGGTAATTTTTTGGTACAATAATATACATAGATTAAGAGAAATTAGCAAGTAAACATTAGCGATAGACGCCATTGCGACTGTAAGATGTGTAAGACTTGATTTTATACAAAATAAATATTCATTGGAAGAATCACAACGCCATCTAGTCCCAAAGTAAGCAAAGCTTGTACTATGGGTACTAGATCGCTGATATTATATAGATAAATACTTTGTTTTGTAAATAAATACTTAATATACATAGAAAAAAGCCAAACCAAGACGAAAGAAATACATGTTCATGCACACACGTTTGTCTCGAGAGGGATTTGAATCCACAGATTTTGGTTTAAAATAGCCATTGCTAGCCACTGAACCACCAGGCGTGTCAAAAAGAAAACTTTCACAGAATTCTTTTCATTAGATCTCAATATTCATATAACAATATTGAAATATCGGGTTTCTTTTAAAAGCAAGTTCGATTGGATGAAATATAATATTTGGTTGTGCTCCGTTGATGTTTTAGAGCAAGCTCTACAGACTGTGTCGATAGCGTTGCGAGGCGACGGCCGCTACGAGCTCAAGGCGCCCCTCAATGACATCGGGTGGAGGATACGCAAACATTACTTTTTAGTGAGTAAACAATATGATAATAATGCGTTTACTTGCTAATTCAGATGTTACTTGTTGTGGGGACAATGGGGTTATTGTCATGATTTTTTCATTACCAGATTAGATAAGGTCCTTTTCGAAAAATAGACGTCAGATGCTGATCCCTCCAGCCATACCTTTTTTTATTTGGCCAAACAAGTTAGCTCCACCGCACCTGATGTTGAACAATAGTGGTGTCCTAGTGAGACCCATCGCCACCGCGGACAGGGAGCGCAGTCACTGATCTATTCTTTCAGGATATGGGACTTGACGTCATCAATAACGCGATAGAGATAATGAATATTCTAAATACAAAGAAAATAGTAACTTTGCCTGTATTCGAAATTATCCGATTTAATATTTCGGATTTTCATTTCGTTTGTCGATAGTTAAGGCTCCTTGTTTATTCGAATTTTAGATGCCTCCACCATTACAGTACATCTTACAACATCTGATCCACTTTTGTTGTTGACGGTACTTTCGGGCAATGATTGTAGGGTAATTAGTTCATTAACTTTACTGTAGACTAAATACTTTTTAAATGTATTGTCAACAAAAAATCCTTATCGGCAGACTGATAACATTATTTTAGCTCCAATTTACTTAAAAAGTATTATCGGTATGTTTGCTAATTCATAATTTGTTGCCAACTTAATAAATTTCCGTAAAGTAAAGCAATAATGTTTCATTCGAGTACCATTTTTGAAAGCTACTAAGTTGCTTACCATTTCTTCTTACAAATCTGCCGTCTGAACTGGGCGGTAGTATAAAAAAGACGATTCGATAGCTTGTAATATTTGGATAAAAATATTTTGTAGTTTTCCATTTTCAATTGAGAAAGAAAGAAAAATTGATAACTTTTTTCTCGCATATAAGATGCCGTTTAATGCATCAATGAATCGCGCTCGTATCCTTATGTTTAATAGCATGTACGCCTTATGAATTGGGCTTTCAAAGTCAAAAATACTTTTGCAAATCCCATTTAGAGAAATCCGTTCTAGAGATTACCGCTTTCAATCAAACCATTCAGTTGGACTGCTTTTTCCTATGATGGTGGGAAAGTAATCATTTGTACATAACTTTTCAGGTGAACGACTTGGAGCATCGAACAAACCGTATACTGTCGTGGCAGAACTACGGTCCTGATAGGTATTTAAGTGACAAAGAGTTACAGACTGCATTTAAGAGCTTACAGAATATATCTGTGAGTATTAAGTAAATCATTACACCTTAAATTGCGTATTAATAAAATAAACAAACTAATAATCCACAAAAAAATAGCTAAATGACAAAAAAGCCCGTATGTAACCGGGTTTCTTTCGCCGTTTCTTTTACCGGTGGCCATTTTGCTTGTGTCCGAAATGGTGGTAGTTTATAACGTAGTTTATTTTCTTTATATATAAATATACAAGTTGTAAATGACAAGAAAAAGTGCATGTGAAGGTCTAATTTCTGAAATTAACGATTTCACTTCATTTCATTTCAATCAAACGATACAAAAATTAATGTAATTGCTGTACTGATTTTGATGGTACGTTACACTACACAGACTGCTTATGTTATAAAGAGTAACCTAGACTTCTATTTAAAATTTTCTAATTTCTTACAAGATGAGAGGATTTATGCTATCAAAGAATTATCAAGGTAGCACAATCGTGACATTTGTTTTTTGTTTCAGCATCCATACATAGATCAAATATTAGCTATACACAATCTAGAAACTGGTGCATATGTTGTAAGAAGGATACATGAGACGGGCACTATAAGGGACATGTTATATGGCACCGATTACAACAAGAATTATCTAACTAAATATGCCAATCCTAAAGTGAGAAAACCATTCACATGCGGCCAGATTGCGCACTACGGATACCAAATATTGCAAGCGTTAATATTTTTAAACGAAAAAGGATTACCACATGGTATGTTTTTTTTTTTGTAAAAAAAACTTGCTGTATTATGATTGTAATCGTAATCACAGAAACTAATTGATAGGCAATGTGGGCGTAGTTCCTCTGGTCATAACATTGACACATCTGTACGTACATATATGTGCGAAATAAAACGTCTCATTTGACTTTGCGTCTCTGTACTTATATTTAAAAATATACTGCCAATCAAAGGATTCGGTTTTTTGAGGCGTGGTTCTTTGACGTTTGACTTACAGACATTACATAGTTCGCATACATTTTGTAGCGAACCACGTTTTTATTAGTGGAGTAGAATTTCCCGTTTCAATGTTCTGTGATTGTAATTAATAGTAAAGAAATCTCTCGCCTTTTGGAAGTCGAGACAAATATTTATTTCATTCCGCTGCGACCGACAAATTGACATTGTAATTTAAAATTTTTAATAGTCTTAATAATATCTGAGGGTGTATTTTCTTTAAAAAAAAATTGTTATCTCGTGTTAATCTCAAGCGCTGTCTCATTCATACAAAATAAGAAGAATTAGTCGCTGTTCGTGCGTCGACAGTACGTAGTCGACGAATTCAATAAGAAGCGCAATAAATAGAATATTTATCTTATCGTTCAAAAGGCGTTTTTGTGCGCTTTGAGACGAGATTGAGACTGTTGTTGTATTTATTAAAACCTTACCCAGGTCACATTCACCCTGGCAACATAGCGATAGAGGATCAACGTGTTTTACTACTCGACGTAGAGAATTCATTGTTGGGCAGCGCGAGTCTCCATCGACCGAAACTACTGCAGCTGAGGCGCGCTTCGGCCGAATCTGTCGACTTATACTGTTTCGGCCTTACCCTGTATGAGATGGCCTTTGCCGAGCCGCTTGTTGAATATTACAAAGACTACTACCCATATGGAATTTGGGATGATTTGGGTAAAGTATTTTTGCATGTCATAAAAAATAGTTTTATGATTTTTATCTTGTCGAAGATTTTGCTCTTTTTTTCACCATTGGGAATCTACACCATCCGTGGGTGACATGTTAAAAAAACAGTGCTCTTTTAAAAAGCCGTGCGAATGCGGAACGGGGCATTAGTTAATTTATATATTGATTTTTCAGAGAGCGTCCTCCGTATGTGCCTGTCGCACGCGTCTGTGAAGCGCGGGCGCATGTCGTTGTCGCAGTTGCTGCATCAGCCGCTGTTCACGCCGCCGCCCAGCAACGGGCTCGGCGCCGACGACCGCGCGCACCTCAAGTTCCCGCTCACCCTTAAAGATGAGCTCAAGGCAGCGCAGGCTGCCATCGAAGCCAGGCTTGCCGGTGACCAGAAAATGGTACAATACTGACGGATCCTATACTTCTTATTCAGTCTATTTTATTTCTGTTTAAATTCGTTGTGAGTTCCAAGACAGCTATAGTTTCTTCCCCGGGACGTCAATAAGCGTCATTGCTTATTGTCAATCTGAGGTCGCCGTTGTTGATCCTGGTTATAAGCAGTTTTGCATGACGTAGAGATTAGATTAGAAAGTTTTTTTGGAATTAAATTTGGGCTTCCGTTAATTGTGAATAAGATTTTACAGCCTAATATTAATCGTATATTAATACTATTTGTTCTGATGATATTTTGAAATTGTTTCGTCATTCTGTTAACAGGTGAGAACATCTAAAAGGGAGGTCCGGATTCAGGAGATCCTGAGCTCAGAGGAGGAAATGAAGAAACAGAGAAGAAAGGCGGTAAGTAGAGATATTTAATGGTTTCGTTAATATAAACATCAAGGTCCGATACAAACTGTTTATTGAAATGTCACTGTCATGTAGATTCAAAATTTTTATTTACAGAATAGGTACGATATACGTAATAATGCATGACGAGAATAAATGATTTTATAATTTGAAAGAAAAGCAAAATGACCACTGGTAAAAGAAATGGCGAAAGAAAACCAGTTACGGCCTATTTTGTCGTTGAATAATTCGTACGTTTATTTATCATGCTAATATTATAAATGAGAAAGTGAGTTTTTTATTCGTCCACGGCTTGACTAAGCAGCCGTCAGGGGTACAGAGCCCAACATAAGTAAATTTTTACGCCACGTGTAACGGCTAGTATAAAATATAAAACTAGGTACATAATGTATATAGTTCAAGAACAAGTGTGAAGTGTTAAATTGTGTTGTGGCAGAAGAAGCGGTCGAGCGTGTGGAAGTCGTCGTCGTCTCTGGCGGACACGGTGCGCTCTTGCAGCGCCAGCACCGGCTCGTCGCCCACGCCGCCCGCCACGCTGGCCGACCTTCAAGGTATAAGAAACACAACCCCACTCTGCAAATCCTCTTTCTAAAATATTAACTATACTATTATAACTAAATAAAAATGCTATACTGATCTATTTTATCAATAATAACTCTTTCTCTGTCTTTTGTATCGAAGTTATTCTGTATGGAGATAGTTTGCAAGCCCAGCTTGCCCATAGGAAATAAATTAATGATATAAGACCCATGTCTCAGTGTAGGAGTTTATGAAGAAACAGATTAATTGCTAATTCAACATTAAGTCTCACACGATCTTTTTTCTTATTCTTCTGACAGACAACCATAATTCACCATTAAACTAATAATTGTTTTTTATTTACAGCAGCAGATATAAGCGCTAACGGGTCATGCACTCCTGCGCCGAGTCAACCGGACGGTCGATCAGCATTACTGAGCGCCATTTGCTCCTTCGACAAGACACGACTCGCGCGCGTCGACTCGCAATGACCGGACCCCACTTGAAGATTAAAGGTCTTTAATACTTCATTACGCGGCTATATAGTCACTTACATATGTATAATCTATAGCTTGCAGAGATAATAATTAAAAACAATGAAAAATGTTTAACCGTAATGGTGGGTGCAGACTGCTGAAACCACGCTGTAACGTAGCATGTAATGTAACACACAATGAAATAATTTCCCTTACATACGGTGACTTTTCAAGGGGTTGGCATTTTTTGAGGAGGGACTAAGAATCAGGGCTGCTACTACGAAACGTAAATCCGATACTTCGGCGGAAGTATCGGAAGAATTTTAAACGTCGAATACAAGGTATTTCATGGTTATAATTCAACGAACTACTAAAATAATCATAAAGTACAAGGTATTTCATGCATACAATTCAAGGAATTAATAAAATAACCATGCTAAAACCTTGTAATTCATAGTTAAAATTCTTCCGATACTTCGGCCGAAGTATCGGGTTTACGTTTCGTAGTAGCCCTCCTGGAGCTTAATCGATTGACGTAAAAATAATTTTTTTTTTAAATATTATTTTGCGTATTTTAGGAACGCAAGCCCGGCTTTTCGGCTTTATTGGAAGGGCCGCCACAGTTTTCAAGTAAATGTTTTCCAAGAATTACTACGAATAAACATAATAACGATAAAGTCATATTTTATTTTATTCTATAGACCTTATTTTTAAAAAATAGCAACTCCTTGAAAAGTCACTGTATAACGCTCTGTTCGTGTGCGTAGTGTGCACGGTTCGTGCGCACAAGGCGTCTACACTTTGGGAATTTTGTTACATTACATTTTACGTCACAGCAGTCTATACCCAGCATTATACAACTTGACGACGAATGCGGGACGGATCAAGATATATGAACGCGTTTGGTGTGAAGTCGTTTATGTAAATTGATGAAATACAGATTCGCATCGCACTCGATCCGCGTACGTCCGCTGTGTGTCTCCACTAAGGCCTATAAATCGGTTTATATAATTATAATATTTGTAGGTCTATAAAAATGGTCCTAAATAATGTTTCGGAGTGTCACTCTGAATTTCAACAGTCTAAATTTCGAAAACCAGTATCGAAACTCTTTACTTCGACAGAACACATATTTCAATTAGTTCGAATTAAAATCAGAGTGACACCCATTGTTTCGTATAAATTAAAAATGTATAAATGTTTATACTAGTATTGTAATGTTGCTTGTGATTATGTTTGCGTAATTAATTCAGTCATGTCGCCTCTTCAGGTGAAAAAACACTAAAAGGGAGTTATCTCTATAAATAATTATGTTTGTGGCAGTAAAAAAATCTTTATTGTTACTACTTCAAGTTATTATAAATGCGAAAGTATCTCTTCGTCTGTTGTGGTGGAGTGAACGGTAGAGTAAGAGAAGGTATCAGTGAGCATTTCTGCTAAAATCTCAGGGGCCGTTTTTTAAATAAATTAAAAACTCCATAATGCACCAGGTAGAGCACAGCGGATAATCCGCTCAAATCGGAGCAGCCCGTCTGGGGAAGGACCTCCACCTTACAGAAGATAGTAGCCAAATAGCATTGGTCTCGGCCATGTTGTGTTCCTAAGGTGAGTAAGGTCTCCAGAGCTCCACTTGGGGGGGTTGGGAGGGTTGGATACCCCCGGTATTGCAAGCGTCTATAGGCTACGGTGACGGCTTACCATCAGGTCGACCGTATGCTTGTTTGCCACCTGTTGTATAAAAAATAAAAAATAAAACCAAGACAATAACAAAGAAATTAAGTACAGTATTGCATAGCAATTTCTTCTAGGCAACCTGAGAGAAAGGAATTTAGTGGTAGAAGTAGGTAGGTGGCGCAGTAGTCCCAAAATAGAACTATTAAAATAAATAAATACATATAAACAAGAAAAAAAAATAAAGATAATAATAAAATAAATGAAAATACATACATTATATAAGAAAAGTAAAATTACGGCCCCAGATCTCTCGGCTCGAACACATTCTGAGTGGATCTAATTGCATGTACAGATTATTCTATTTCACAAAGAGCCGTCATAAGGCCGATATACACATTTTTTTAGTGTGCATGACCGATTTGACAAGCGTTAACGGCCAGGCGCACTAAAAGTGCATGTGAATGTTACAACATTCATCGCTCTTCGTGAAAAAGAAGAAATATCTGTATTTTACGTCAAATTGCTTAAAACTGACACTGTTCGTCTAATTGGGTTTAAGTACAAAGATTTACAATAAATATATTTGGAAAATAAGCTCAATTTACAGGATAATTTGTAATTTAATAATTTATTACTTGAATGTCAGATGTAGTTGGCCAAATTCTTAGAATAACAATTATTAATTAATTACCATATAGATCAGAATTTAATAATTTCAAAATAATTGTGTATCATTAAATCAGAATCCTGTTTTGTCACTGTCATTCTTGAAGAGAATGCGAATCGTGACAAGTTTTAGTTAAACCATGGCTTATAGGTTCCTATTATTTAAAAATATATATTTACAATCTATGGATAACAAAATCATGGTGCGAATATTGGTGGTGCAAAATTGATTTATTCATTTTTATAAATTTATTATTATTATTTATATTCAGCGACTCTATTCCCGAGTATTTTTTTTAATTCTTAAAAAAATTTGAATGGCTTTATATTTTTTCCAGTTTTAGATTTTTAACTTAATTCTTCAGAGAAAAGTAACGGCCCGAGTAGGCGAGGGACTTCAGTTCGGTTTATACTACAGATTTTCTATTTCACGAAGAGCATTTGATTATGAATGTCGTAACGTTCACATACACTTTATTGTAATGTGCGTAACCTCGGAAACGCTCGTAAAATCGCTCACGCACACATAAACAATGTGCATGTATTACAACATTCATTGCCAAATGCTCTTGAAACATTTGTATACAGCGTATAATATATGTAACAGTCAGTGACAGATTGTACGCTGTACTGTCCGCACCACGAGATATGAGACGATTGATTGCGGATTTGACATGCCCAGTAGACGATTTCTACTCAAATGGTATAGAAATCGTCTACGTCTCATCTCTCTGATAGATCTCGCAGATTGTACTTTTAAACCTTTGTGTATTCATTGCATTTGTTGCAACGTTTCATTTTGACCGGGGACAAAAGTAGTTTGTATGCGCTGACTTTAATTAACATTAAGGCCAGTTTCAGAAACACACTTTAATGTTAACTGAACAAATAGTCTCAAGCGATCTCTTTTTCTCTTCTTTAGTTTGACATGACAGCTATATATTAATGTCATTAAATTTAAAAATGCGTTTCAGAAACTGGCGGTATATAAATTAAGATAGCATTATTTTTTTCTTAGGGCGGTTTGTACGGACTCTATTAAATTTGACACTGTTTTTGTGTTAGAATTGCACCAAATATTGATGTTATAATTTGAAAATTGATTATTGTAGGTTTAATATTTCAGTATTCTATCAATGAAATTAAGTATCGGGTCCATTTAGATTTAATATTAATTTATTTGTGTTTTTAACACTATTGTTTTACATACAACGGTAGACTATGTCGTACTCGTAAGCGCAGGATGTTTGATAGAGACACTCCTCGTGGAAACGCGCTCTTAGGCCGGCCTCATACAATGTAGCCGCCCAATAGTGCGTTCGATATCCCGAATCGGAATTCCGTTCCGAGTGTATGAGGCCGGCCTCAGTGAATGGCAGAAATACATTTTAAGGTTAATGACACTTTAAATCTTGTTTAAATTAAAATGATGTATGTCCAGAAATTGATTAAAATGCTACATAGCAGTTATTCTAAAGCATATTTAGAAACAATATCTTCAAGTCTTTATAATCTCGTTGTAAGATGTAAATAGAATTTAGTACAAGATCTTGGATTGGTAATGATAAGTTTAAATCATTAGAGCAGAAAAACGTAACGTAACGGTTGCTACACACCTAAGCAGTCTGGAATGTCGATTCGGCAGTATTTGTCGCAGAAAAAAGACGAAGTAACGACATGTTCGGCTTCGTCGCTCCAGTGCATATTATGTCCGACAAAACCGATTGGCTTTTTTCCAGAACATTATATTTGTATAGCAACCCTTACTTAATACTAATTTAGCATTTATAGTTGTACTTTCCGTTTAAATTCAGAGGAAATGAGAAAAGCAAGAAATAAAATGTCAAATTTCATAGTATAGTATATGTCAAATGTGGATTTGACACTAACGACATATTTTTTCTATGGAAAGTATGGAATTTGATATTGTTTCTGAAGTTGTCAGCTTTTCTCATTCGCTCAGAGTTAAAACCGATAGTAATTTAAGTTGAAAGTGATAAAACGACTGGTCAGTCATTGTTTACGTTTAAATTGGTTTGTTGAAATTATTTTTCATATATTAATAATATCTATTATAGTAGCTTTAATGTCTAATATAAGTTATGTTTTATAGAAAAATATAAAAATTGCAGTGATTATGATATTTTATTGTTAACTATCGCATAGGAACAAATAGAAACACAATTATAACGATTTTATTTATTTATTTTAAACTTACATTCTAGTTAATCAAATTAAACAATATTTGTAATATGAGTTGTATTTATTTATTGTAAATTTTATCTCGACATAATAGAATCATAACTCAATTTCCAAGTCATAAGGTTAAAACTTAGTTTGACCTTCGTCGAAAGATGCGAAACAATTTTGTTACCATCGAAACTAAACTATATGTAGCAGAATTATTACAGGAACTTATTAAAATATAAATAAACCAACTGAGAAAGAAATATCTCACTCTGTACTCTGTGAAATAACCCTGAGGTTATATTACAATATAATTACTTCAAAGCGAAACATTCAAATACAATTCTACATCATATTTATACCTAAAATACTCATTACACTAATATTATATACCATTTCAAATAATCACTCCTCCGTACAGACAAAACAAATATTTTTTTATAATTATCACAAAAAGAAAAATACACAAAGTATAAACAGTAGTTTGACTAGAACCATTAAGGTTTCTAGAGATACTGTCATAAGAAATAGTTGTCAAAATTCTATTTCATCCACTAGAACCCTTGAAAATCAATTTTCCCAAACATTGCTTACGATTAAGTCTTAAAATCAAGCTAGAACTAGAAACTTCTTAAAAAGGTACGATGAACCCTTTGATAATTTGCTTAGTAGAACAATTTAATTACATAACACAAAATAGTACCATAAAAATCCTTGAAGGTTCTGAGTGTATAAAATAGGACATTCTAGTACCGTTAGAACCCTTGAGGGTTCACAGCAAGGGTTCTAATAAAACTGCTCCGTATGCGTACAAGACTCCTGTCATTACTAATGCGTGAAACACAGACGATGGGAGCGGGGCGGGCAATTTATATAAACTCGCGCCCAACTCATGAAATGGTCTCTATGTGCTCGTGAAGTTGTTGGACTTGTCCAAAATTAAATCATTATTTTCATAATAATTATAATCATCACTGAAATTTATCCAGATGGTCATTAAATAATAAGAATAATTTTCCACTCTGCTATTGACCGCGCGTGTGTTTTGTGTTGAAATAAGCAATATTCTTTGAAATCCTTGCTACTGTAAAGAAGTCGTCGCTACAAATTTAATATAGTCGCTACTCGCTTAGTGAAAAATCATTCAATTAATAAAATTATGTCTTTATGAGATAAAATTGTCTCGTCGTTTAGTCGAGCTCGATGATGTCATCAATATCATCGATATCGAAGTCCTTCAGAGTCATCAATCCTGTAAAAAAAAAAAATGTTAAAATACAAAATGATATTTTTATTTCTAAATAGCATATCCTCCAGTCTAGTCTGTTTAAATCTAGTTTGCTACTTGGTTGGTCCTTGGTTCATTCTTGGTTTGGCAAAAAACGACTTTAAATTTTGAGCTAAGGTTGAATTTGCTATTGTTTCAAATTGATGTGTGGACGCATTTCAACTGTGCTACTATGAATTGCTCCATAAGGGGCTCCAAGGAGCCGATGACCTTGAGGATTCGACTTCAAAGTAACGTTACTTCACCCCTTCACCCCGCTTTAATATTACGTTAAATGCCAAAAACTTGACATCTATTGATCATTTTGTAGTACTAAGTTTTGATAAAAACCTTGCCTTTTTCACCACTAGAGGGCTGGCAATGATGCGGCGCGGCGCGGTAATATTAACGACATCTAGTTGAGAAACCAATTATTAAAATATTTGAACACTTTCCATAGACCTCTAGAATTAAACAATATCAGTTGACACTTTTAAAATGTCATGTGAATTATAATAGAACTAAATATATATTATTAAAAACAAATCTTAACATTGCAAATGAAATTTTGCAGACGATGTATGTTATGTCGTATTTAGTTGGTTACACAAAATTATTTAACAAAACCCGTTTTTTTGCTCTAGTTGTACCATACTATCTCAGGAACTATAAGCCCTATCAAAATATGGATTAGACAGAAAAATTGGGTATTTTTCTCTGATTCACATTCAATGAAAAAGGTCATTTTGCTACAACTCGTGTTGTACCGGTTTTCACACGACACTCATTTTTTTGAAATATTGATCGGCTGGATTTTACTATCGATACAGTACCAAAATTGGAATTTTCAACAAAAAAAAACTGTACGTCTGCGTGTTATACCGTATCACGCAAAAACCACTGAATTTGACGAATGAATTTTGATGAAATTTTACACGGAGATATCGAGTCAACATTTAGAGTGCTTTTTATCCCAGAAATGCGTAAATTACGTAATTGACGGAAAATTGCTTGTGACTTGGTGGAAATACACTCAAATTCAAAAACCAAGCTACAAATAAGTAGATAATATTATTGCCTATGTATTAATGTAAATTTTACACGAATCGATGTATAATACCCAAGTTGAATCGCATTCTTTCTTTGAGTACTAGGTTCCTTAAATATTTTATTACTCCATAAATATTCAGTAATTTCAAATTTCGAGCTACTTAAATGTAGTACAATGATTATAGCACAACATATATATTTTTTTGGTGGTTATTCGTTATGGTAGCTATAGTCCGGCAATTTCGTGCGCGACCGTCCCGCGGGGTGACAGACGGTGGCGGGGACGAGGTAGCGTAGCCGAGACTGCCGTATTTGACGCGCGATGCACGCGTTTCCCTTCCCCGCTACACCACCCGCTACCCGCTGACATCTTAGGTACCTTGTCCCCGCCACCGTCTGTCACCCCGCGGGACGGTCGCGCACGAGATTGCCGGACTATAGGAGTAGAGACAACTTGAAAAACAGCTAAGTTTTAGCAAAATTTGTTGGTACGGCCTTAAAAAATCACACTGTGTGTTTGCAGCTTTGTATGCGGAATTTTTGGAATAAGTAAAAACCTCGCCACAAGATATGCGACCTGATTGATTGCTGATTTGACTTGCGCAGTAGACGATTTCGGTTTAAAGAATTTATTTCTCCTATGACATTATAATAAGTCTTACATTTCTATTAGTAAAATGGTATAGAAATCGTTTATTGCACAAGTCAAACCACGTGATACGTCAGGTCTCATCTCTCGTGGCGCGGATTGTATGTGCCATGGTACAATAAATATACTGGTAATTTGTTCCCGTGTCTATCCAAGAGGCCCAAGACTACGTCATGATCAGTGTGACATATTCAACCTTATTTTAACCGCACCACAGCCGATGACGTAATCTTGGGCCAATCACGTGACCTAGCTGTCACGGGAAGGGAATACCTTGTTTTGTTATACAATGGTATGTGGTTGTAAAGCAATCGTTTCGTGTTAACGTGTGACGTAAAGGTGCTATATAGAACTTACCGCCTTTTTTCCTCTTAGGCGCGCTGGTTTCAACAGCAGCGGGAGCGCGTTTTTTGGGCTCACTCTTCTTCTGAGGCGGGGTTTTTGTTGACGTGGTCGTCTTGTCAGTCACCCGAGATAATTTTGAAGTACTGACAAAGAAAAAAAATATAGCATATTTCATTCTCTTTTCAAAGGAATTATTAAAAAAGAATTTTCACTGGATCTAGTCAATGATCAAAGTTTATTTTGTTCGGGGGGCACGGTAGTGCCCCCGCCAAGACGAGCCAAGCGGAGCGCAAGGGCACTACCTACCTTTTCTCGAAACTTTTCGTCGTTTTTTCTCATAACTTTGGTTTGGATGATGCTAAATAGTTAAAAATTTTAAAGGTTTTGCTACCGTTACGAAGATTTCATAGGTATTCGTTCATCGTGTGTAAAATAAAACAGCCAAGCCACACGTTTTGGCTAAAATGTAGAGTATGTGAAGTTAGGCCTGGTAAAGTAAGGGCGCATAGATCAAGAATCTTGGCTCTACATGAGATCTGACCACTTTTTCATAGATTTTGATTAAGGTAGACTCGTCTTGGCAACATTTTTACATGAAAATGTTTTTGGTGGGATTTATTTGTCAGTTTTATATAAAAAATAAGGGTATAATACCCTTATTTTTACAATAATTGTTTTGTAGTGAAATCGGTAGTCCATATTAACTATTCGCTATGCAATTTCGCTACATAAATAAAGTACTTAATTGTGTAGTCAATGTTCCGATTTATGTCGTTGTAAGAAATAATGAAGAGTGTAAAATAAATGGTACCTGACTGTGCTCGTTGTGGGAGTGGACTTCGCAGGCCCAGCGCCTATTTTCTTCAGCTTTATCCCAGCATTGTTCGAGTCCGTCAAATCCACCATATCCATTACTACCCCAGACCACTTTGTATTTTCGACGCTTGGGGTCTTATTGGTTTCCTGAATCGCAATATACTTCCTATTGTTGGAAGAGGCTTTGCCGGGCGGGGCTTCGGAGGCGGGCGCGGGCGCCGCCTGGATGTGCACGACGTCGCGCAGGATGGAGAGCGGGTCGTGCGGGCGCGGCGACGGCGAGCGCGACGACGAGCTCGACGACGAGGGCGAGCGCGCGCGCGTCGCGGGCGCCGGTGCGGGAGCGCTCACTATCTCCGCTTTGCGGTTCTTGCCCAAACGAATTATGGAACCCTTGCCGACGGTTGCGGCTGCGGCGTCCGAAGCTGGCTGGCTCAGCTTCACCGGGCTCGGCTTGGCCTGCATCAACTCGAGCTGATCGTCGGTAGAGCCGTTGAGTACCTCGAGTTGTCCGTTCTTGCCGATGCGTATAATATCGTTCGGTCTTAGTAGCAATTTCTTGGAGCCCAAGGGTGCCGACGAAGTTGACTTAGTCGTGATAAGTGTGGTCGGTTTAGAGACGGTTAGCGCGGGCGGTTTAGAAACGATCGGCGGGGTGGGCTTTGGTGTGATTGGCGCGGCGGGTTTAGACGTGACCGGTGTGACGTGTCTAAGCACGATCGGTGCGGCGGGTTTAGGCGCGATGAGTTTAGACACGGTCGGTGCGACGGGTTTAGGCGCGATGAGTTTAGACACGGTCGGTGCGGCGGGTTTAGGCGCGATGAGTTTAGACACGGTCGGTGCGACGGGTTTAGGCGCGATGAGTTTAGACACGGTCGGTGCGGCGGGTTTAGGCGCGATGAGTTTAGACACGGTCGGTGCGGCGGGTTTAGGCGCGATGAGTCTAGGCATGGTCGGTGCGGCGGGATTAGGCGCGATGAGTTTAGGCATGATCGGTGCGGCGGGATTAGGCGCGATGAGTTTAGGCATGGTCGGTGCGGCGGGTTTAGGCGCAATCGGCGCAGCGGGTTTTGGCGCGCTCGCCGAGGCGGGCGCAATCGGCGCATAGGTCGGCGTCGGGAGGATAGACTCGCCGGCGTCGGGAAGGATGGAGGCCGCGTTTGCTGTTCTAAGCGCGGCGGCCTTCGACGGAATCATGATGTAGCGCACATCGGGGCCACAGGGCAGCCCCTGGGCGTTCGCGAGCACCGACTTCCCCTTCGTCAGAATAATACTAGACGGGTCAACGGTGGTGACGGCTTTGATGGACGCTCCCTTCGGGACGTCCATAGGGCCAATGCGGATCAGCTTTCCGGGGACGGCGGTGGGCTTGCTGACCGCCACAGGCGGCGCGGCGTCCTCGTCGTCGCTGTCGAGGCAGATGGTGACGTCGGCGGAGGGCGGCGCGGGCGCGGCCGCCCTGGTGAGCAGCACGGGGCGGGCGGGGCCGCGCGGCCGCAGCGGCGCCAGGGCGTGCGCGGGCGGCGCGCCCACGTCGGGCACGAGCCGCACGTCGTCGTCGTCGGGCAAGATGCACTCGTCGCCGTCCAGCGCAGGCCCCGGCGACGCCACCGGCATTCTCACGTTTGTCCTAAATCTGGAAACAACTCACTGCTTAGAACTGACTCGCGAACGAGCATAAAGTCGATTCATGAGCTACTCACAGTCCCACGGGCACCACGTCGGGTTTCGTCTGCGCCGGTGGAGCCAACGGCGGCGGCGTGTCGCGGGCTTGGAGTAGGTTCTGCGGGCCGGTACTATTCGAACTTCTGCCGACTTCGATACTCGATTTAGTCTTAGATTTGGGGCCCGGTCTTTGATCTTTCGATTTTGAACTGGCAATTACAATCGTGTGCTCCGTTTGCTTGCCAGGCGTAGCATTGGCAAGCGGCAGTTGCGCGGCCAATGTATCATTCGTTTTGTAAAGTTTTTTTAAGATGTCTATGCCTAAAACCTGTAAAAACATTAAATTTTTAAAATAGTAAAGGCAATATTTGGTATGCGCGAATCAGTACCGCAGTGCATACCTTGACGGCGATGTCGTAGATGGGTCCGCTGGCGATGGGCTTGCCGCTGCCCTCCAGCTCCTTCAGCGCCTTGTAGGTGCTGTAGCGCGCGGCCAGCGTCGCCGCGTCCTCGTCCAGCATCGGGTTGCCCGCCAGGTACGTGTGCGCGACGATCTTTATGAAGTTCGCGTTCTGTAGTAACGACGGGTGCAAAGGAATCGGCTCTTTCGTCGGCTCCGCCGTTACTGGCTCATCATCATCGCTCAACGTAATACTATTGTCTTCTAATTGTTTCTCTTGCACAGGCAATTTCGTTGTCTCTTGCACAGGCAATTTCGTTGTCTCTTGCACAGGCAGTTTCGTTGGCTTACTCTTCTTATTCTTTTTAGGAAGATATGATTTTATTTCTTTGTTCTGTACTTTATTAGTTGGTTTTTCTGTTTGCATTTCCTTCGGAACATCTGGTATGATTTCCGTTTCAGATGCACTTTCGGTATCACTCCGGTCCAGGTGTATATCGCCATCATTGTTCGCGCTCTCGTCGATCACCTTCTGCGCGGCGATGGCGGCTCGCCTCTTCGCTCTCACGTCATATTCACTGACTTGTGGCTCAGCCGATGTGGACGGTATCTCTTCATAAGCATAACCTTTCTTACATTTCGGTCCGGGTCTGTTCTTTTTGGGTATTATTTTTTTACTCGTCTCTAGAACTACGGGCTCAGGTAATGTTGGAAGTATTGAATTTTCAGCGTCATTTTCAGTCTCATTCGGTGATAATGTTGTAGTTTTCTTCGCTGATTCACAAACGATATCAGTGAGCGCCGGTAATGTTATATCTTGACCTTGAAGAAGTACATTCGCTATGCTGGCGGTCAACTCGTCACAATTTGCGAACCCTTTCTCCTGTCCTGCTGCCACCGTACGCCGCACATTTGTTACTAAGGAAATCATAGAATGTTCTCCAGTATCTTGAAAGTTGTGTTTGATTAGAATATCTGCAATCCTTTTTATCATTGACTGCTCAGTTACTGGATCTAACGCGTACTCATCCGGTGTTTCGGATTCACATTTAACTGGTATGTAGCTTTTGGTACCTAAAAACAGAAAAGTAATATCTTATTTACAAAATGTATGTATAAAACTAATAGGTTTAGTGTATACCAACATAACTATTTTCAGGCGTTATTGTCGACGCTATGTGGGGTACATACATTTAATGTATCCGTAAATCCATAATGAAAGCATTACTTACGAGACCCCAAATGAGATACGAGATATTTTTGCACACCAGATAACACGATAGTGCATTTTGTTCATTGCTGAAAAAGTAAAAAAGGTCGCACCTTGCTTCTTTCCTCTCTTCTTTGGTTCTGGTGGTTTGAAATCGGAGTCCTGTACGTTTTCCTCGCCTTTGCTCGTCCCAGGGTCGGAAGTCACGTTTGTTACTTTGGCAACGTGAGCGTAGGGGCGTTTGGTCGTCTTCTGTTCTATTTCGTTTTGCATTTCTGTAAATGAGATCCATACTAATATTATAGTCGAAAGTGACGAACAGATAGATAATATATGTTAGTAGAGATATAAGTGACGTACGCCTGTGCTCGTGCTGCTGCTGGTGCTGGAACTGGAACCAGGCGGCCTGGCGCTCGTGCTCGGGCAGCGCGGGCTCGGTGCCGCGCAGCAGCGAGTCGTGCTCGTGCACGGCGTAGAGCGCGCGCAGCTCCTTGGCCACGCGCAGCAGCGCCACGTCGTGCACGCCCAGCGCCATGCCGCTGGCCACGCCGCTGCCCTCCTCGTCGAAGCGGTACAGCTCCGTCAGCTCCGCCATGTTGTAGTGCCGGTCGATCTGCTGCTCGTCCACCACGCGGCACGCCACCGCCTGCTTCGTCACCGAGCGCTCGTAGATCTTCTGCTCCATCGTGCCCTGCAGACCATAACAACAATTGCATTTATTATCCCTCTATGCCGCCTCGAACACTTACACGCATTACTGTCATACGTACCAGTGCGACAAGTCGGTAAATGTAGCAATCCTTCTTCTGTCCGAAGCGATATACACGGAATATGCTCTGTATGTCGTGCGCAGGATTCCACGACGTGTCCAGGATGATGACGCGGTTGGCCGCCGTCATGTTCAGCCCGAGTGAGCCGGCGCGGGTCGAGATCAGGAATAATCTGTATAACATTGTATAATATTTAATATGGTTTAGGATATAATGTATTAAATATGAGTGCATTGATACCGTGTAAGAGAATATGATAAATCACTGAAATTAAATTGTTTTTTCAGACACTTTCTGTAGTCATCCCATTAATATTATAAGGGCGAAAGTTTGTCACTTCCGTCACGCTCAAATGGCTGGGCCAATTTTAATAATATTTGTTTTTTTTATGTAGGTACCTGATACATTGGATTAATACATAGCGTACTTTTTATCCCGAAAAGTACGCGATATTGTAGGATTTTGTCTAGTCTCATAGCAATGGCGCTTTACAAAGTAGATAAAAGCTGTGCATAAATAAACGCAAACGAAGTTGGGCGGGTTTCTATAGTAAAAGTATTATTATAAATATTCCTTACTTAGTCTTCTCGTTGTTTTCTGCGTTGAACTCTCGGCACCATTTCTGCCTTACTTCCGCCGGTACGGACCCGTCGAGCCGGTAGTACTCTTGCCCGAGAGACCACTTCTTGATCTTCCTCAGAAAGAACTCCAATGCGTCCATCGTAAATAATGACGTGGAAAATATCAGACTGCCAACAAAGGTTTTTACTTGGTATAAAAAAATACAGTCCAATTGGGAAACTCCTTCTTTTTTGGAAGTCAGTTAATTAGTGGATATTATTTTAGATAATAGAGTTAATATTAATAGTTGCCGTCGTTATAAAATGAATATTAAATTACAGAGAAGGTAATATACATCTGTTGCCTGCGAAAATCAAGGCGAATTACCATAAAATAGAATGACACAAATTCATTCGAGACTTGAAATTTTAAAGATATATTGAAAAGAGAAAATATGGCGTATTATCAATTATTTGTTAATTAATTTCTTACATACCACGTAAAGCGTAGTAGAGTTAGGTTTTGGTTCAAATATTGACTATCACTAGTAAACAAACTGAGACTATTATAGAAATTTTATGAGAATATTGAATATGATCTAATTAAATGTGTTCTTATTTTGCTTAATTTGATGTACATACTTGACTTCATTGATTTGTATTGGTGCAATAAAGAGCTTTGAATTGTATCATAAATGACATACACTTTATCCTTCAGCTTGATACACTCGTCAAGTATGCGGAAGACCACGACGAACTTGTTCGAAGAGAACAGCGAGTCCAGCATAGCTCCCCCCTCCAGGTACTGCAGCCACCAGACCTCATCGTCTGCCGGCTTCAGCTCGGGAGCGGTCGCCGCCGCCAGCTCTTCAGACGCTAGGTCGTCTTCTAACTTTTCCACTGTAAAACGATATTTTTCATGACATCGATGTTACGTAATTATAATTATGTAAGTTTAATATTTATATGTAAAAAAAAACGATATTTTTTTCATTAATTCTTCCTACTTAACCATAGTTTTTCATACCATACCATAATTTCTTGGGAAGCTATAATATCAAATGATAAAAATCCAATTTTCAAAATATATTTATCTATCTAAAATCTAATTTCGATTCCACACGCTCTCTGGATTATTTCCCATTCTTTATGAGCGAGTTGGTTTCTTGAGGTCGAAACGTGATTTTGATAATGTCAGTTAAGAATAGACCCGTTGGACTCGACAAAAGTTAACAATGTTTATTTTTTATTATTTTCACACACAGTAAATGCACTTTCAAACGTCTAAAATATAACAAAAATATCTTTGTAACCTTTAACTTTAGAAGCGTTCTGGTCCCGTAAGCGCATCTGGAAGTTATGCAGCACTTGAGGATGCGACCAGATCTTCTGTAGTACGTGGAAGTCCTTCAATATACTCTGCTTGTTCTTCCCATAATTCGATAGGTAGTGTTTGTACAAGTCCCATTGGCATTTTGTTAATGATATGAACACTGTGTACTCGTGTTTCTTAGGTAAATATGGGTATAGGACAGACACTTCTTGGCGTTGTAAGCAGCCCTCTAGGACTTTATGTAAAATGTGAGTTCTGGCTTTCATCAATTTTATATCTTCCTGACTCGAGTCCCTATGTTGGCCGTTCATTATTGGGTTTTCGAATCTGTAAACATAATTATGTAATGAGATGGGAAAAAAATAAAACCGTAAAACTAAACATAACACAGAATGGAATCCACTTCCAGAGAATGTTATTACAGCACCATAAATGCTTCAAAAAACGTCTCGACAAAATCTCCAGACATCAAGATGCACACGCATCAGCTTTGTAAGCTGCCTAGTGTGTTGAAAAATATAATATAATAATACATTCGGGTCCAAAAAAAAGAAATGTTTTCCCCTCCTCCAAATCTATATGGGGCGCATATAAGCATAATGATGAATGCTTATATGCACCCCATATAGATTTAAGACTTACCCCTTTACTACTAAACGTTGTGTAATGAGTATATAGTTATACAATGAAGTATGAAAGTGACAAAACATTGTTTAACTAGACACGCATTATACAAAGTTTATTAGTAAGGGGGTTAAGCTTGAAGAGACCCGCTATTCTTAATGGATTAGGAACCGAGATAACGCTAGGAAGAAAATTAATATAGATAAAGTTCTTACCTGTTAGAATATTCAGAATAAGTCCCAAGTAAATTAGGTTTCACGAAATTCACCATACAATAATACTCTCTCAGATTATTCTGCATTGGTGTACCGGTCAGTATTATTCTGCGTTTTGTCACAACCCTGCTCATGGCCACCGCTAACACCGAACAATCGTTCTTAAGCAAGTGGCCCTCGTCACATACAATTATATCTGGTCCTGGGTCAAGTAACGCCGTCCTTATCTTATTAATAATAGTAGGACGAACATCATCTAAGAGCGGATCGAGGGTCGTCAGACTCCGAAATAGTTCGTATCCAATAATGAAGATGCCCCCACCGTTGTACCAGTCTTCAAGTTGGTATGCTCTCTCGTATGTTTTCTTTAGTTTCGACAGTTCGAATACCTAGTAAAGGAAAAAAAATATTTTTTATAACTGTTGAAGTCGGACAGGACATTGTGTTTTGCGCATTAGGCTTTCAATAAAGACGTGCTCATGTCAGGATCAAATCTTTTTCATCTACAGAACACTGTAAATAGAGTAACAGGTACAACAACTATGTACAGTCACCTCCATAAATATGTAATCACTTTAGTACCTTATGTCACTATAACATTGTTGACATGTTCACTTTATATGTTTTAAGCTAAGAGCATAAAACCAGACCGGAGGCGACACTCATAGGCGTACCCCTCTGTCAAGGGTACGAGAGCGGCGGTCATACCCGTTATATGAAACTAGTTGCCGAGATGCGATTGTGTGCGTGTAGTTTAAGATTGTGTGCGATAATAATGTTGTGTGCGTTTATAGCGACGTGATAGAAAATGTATGTGTGTTACCTCACCCCCCGCTAAAAGAGGCAGAATTTTTTGCGTAGGAATTGTTGCGCGTGTCGTCTCCGGTCTGGTATAATGCTCTAAGGTTTTAAGTAATTGAAATGATATACGAAAGTGACAAGGTACGAAAGTGATTACATATTTATGGAGGTGACCGTGTTTATACTTATGTATAATCCTTCTTGTATTAGGTTTTGGTTCACAACAATAGCAATAAAATAATTAAATTAAATATTCCCAATTGAGCAAAATCCGGTTGCACGTAGGATTAAATAAAAATTAAAATAGCGATACCCACCTGCAGTCGTTTTTTCAACTTCCGAGGCTTGAAACACAATACATTATGAATATGAATATCCTTACTAATATTATAAATGAGAAAGTGAGTTTGTTTGTTTGTTATTCCTTCACTTTACGGCTTGACTTTATGAATCCTTACTAATATTATAAATGAGAAAGTGAGTTTGTTTGTTATTCCTTCACGGCTTGACTAAGCAGCCGATCATCATGAAAATTTGCATACATATTGTTAGGGGTACAGAGCCCGACATGGGCTACTTTTTATCCCGTGAAAGTATGTCGTTCCAATGGGAAAATAATGTTTCTACTATAGAGGGCGCTGTATCGGCCAACAGATGGCGCCACAAGTCGCGCTATGGATTGTTTTGTTGTCAAACGAGATCTATGTCATAAATTTAACGCGAGAGAAGCCGCGGGGAAAAGCTAGTAATTTAATAAAGTGATACAAGCATTCACGATTAAAATAATACAATAAGATCTACATTACAATTGTACTACCTTAAACATGTATAAGGATTAAAATAATGTGAATAAACCTTGATCTCATTGGTGACAGGGCCGATCCACTTGTGTATCTCGTCCACCCAGTTGAGCACAGTGGACAGCGGGCAGCAGACCAGCACTCGTCTCATGCCCACGCCGGGGTGTGTCAGCACCTACACAATTCACATTTCAGAAAGAAAGAAAGGGTTTTTTCGTTGTCTTAATATATCAGCATTGATAATATAAAAAATATGCATAAGACAATTTTTTTAATCTTCACAGCATTGGTTATATGGCTTTAAAAAAGTATCGGTAAATTATAACGGGTACTAGAGTCGCAAAACGTTGCTAAAACGAAAACATGAAGTACACTATACTTGTCCTTGTTTTTATTTGGAATTTTATTTTCAACTGCATAAAAAATATGACTAATATTCTTGAATGACAAAACGCCATCTAGTCATAATCTAGTACTAACAAATCAAATTTAGATTGCTGATAAATATACATACATACATACTTTTATAAATACTATTTTTTTTTGAAATAAATACTTATTATACATAGAAAACATCCAGACCAAGGCAAACAGACATGATCATGCACACAAATGTTTGCCTTGCGGAGGATTCGAACCAGCAGCGGCCCTCGGGATAAAGCGACCATTGCTAGCCACTCGACCATCAGGCCTGTCAAGTAATGGATATGTCATGTGGTGTTTACCGTGTGCAGCAGCGCGAGCACCTGCAGCGTCTTCCCCAAGCCCATGCAGTGCGCGAGGATGCAGCCGCCGCCGCCGTGGCCGGCCGCCAGCTGCGAAAGGCTCTCGAAGCACGCGTCCCACATGAACTTCACGCCCTCGTACTGCCGGCACACAGACAACATTACACAACCACTCCAATATTTGCTGTTATAAATAAATAATAATACTTTTTTGACATTTAAAAACTGTAAACCAGTTACATCCGTTAGTATGTTTGGGTCAGGTACTACCTCTCCATAAAGAATCTTCCCGAAATCTCACCTAGTGTTATCATTATACCGGGTTATTTAATTCTGCCATAGGTTAAGAAAGTATGGTACTACTTGTGAAGAGGCTAGTTCCCGAAATAGATTCATGCGGGTCCTGTGCTTCAGGTAACATGTGGTAGGTATTGCTTACAAATTCGTAGCTCCGCCCACACTTAGCTGGACAGGGGGGGGGGGGGGGGGGCATAAACTAGGTTTTAATCTTTAGTGTGTGAAAGCCGGCTGAATTTATGGAGGCGTGCCGCAAGAGTGAAACAAATAAGGCCGCCGTGGCTTTGGTGTGTAGACAGCATAATAACTAACTTACCTGATGGGCTTTCATAATTTTCGTGAAGAACGGGTGAACTGCGACGACGGGGTGCCCTCTTAAGAAGTCGTATTCGAGGCACAGCTCGTCGTTTATGACTAGAACGTTCACTCCCTCCTCGCAACCGAGCATCTCCCTCTAGTAAAGACAAGTAAATTTTGTGAGGTAAAGAACACTTGGGTGAAGATCTATAAATGTGTTTCTCGGTTTAACTTGGGAAGATATAATATGATGTATTTATATAAATGTAAGACAGCTCACCAGTCTACTCTGCTTAATGCTCAACCTTCTTTTCCTTTCAAATTCCTCCATATTGGCTATCACAGTACTTCTTGCAAGCAATTTCTTATCTATAACCTGAAATTAAATACATTTTATATTGAAAATTTGTAAATTGATTTTGAAATATATTTTTTAAAGTAATAAGCAAAGTTTGAACAAAAGCGTTCGAAACGTAATCGTTCAAAATTCTGTTGCAATTTCTCATAAATAATTTACTATAAAATTATTACTTTTCTAATATTCCGTCTTCCTTTAGTGAGAGAGACAGCGGATCTCTTTCCAATGGTCTGACCATCAGAAGACTCTCCGAACAATTCCTTTGACAATACGCTGTAAGAAAACAAAATAACATGGTAGTGTGCAAAAGAGATAACATATGAAAAAGAATGAGTGTTATCTTCCCATTTCTCTTTACAGATACAGAACCCAATCACTGCCGCCCCCAAAAATAACATCATATCAACATGCCGCCATACGTTTTTATTAGCACGCCCATCGGCGTTCTCGGCACAAAAAGAGATCTGTGTTCACCGGTTTCAGCATGAAGATTGAGATTACGCTTGTGTGCTGTTCCTAATAAAACTTTGAAGTCGACCCGCCCAAGGGGGTCTTCAAATATTACTTTTAAAAAATCACCCGCCCTTTGGTCGTCTACATTGTAGTCATGTAATCAAGTTATATTTATACGATACCATTCGAGTTTTATGTTAAAAAATGGCGCGAGACTTTATAAGTGTCTTGTTTATTTTTTTATGAATAATAAATGGGTTATTTTAGGTAGTTACAGATGTTTCATGCAAGCTCACTTTTTGACTCCGTATTTGAGACGTATTAACAGTTTATTATACAATCATAGCATGATTTACGGTAAAATTTTGTCATTTGTAGATTTTATTCTATCTCACCTTAGCTGCCGTTGCCTCTCCAAGAATTTCCTGGTCATCTTGATTGATCGACGGCGACCACTTTTCTTTTTAGTTCGCGACTCTGCTCCTTCTCGCCGCTCTATAAACTCACTCACAATCTTCGCCCGTTTTGCATCATCCACACTAGAAATACACAATATGGTTAACAAAAAAATATACCACTAGCTGTGTCTGATGCTTCGCCCGGGTCAATTCACATACAAACATGATAAAACTAGTTTTCAGTACTTAATCTAGATTTTATCATCTATACATCACAACTGATGGATCAGCACAGCCTAAACCTCTGTTCGTAGAAAGTTGAAAATTGAAGGTGTGTTTTTTTGTATGACGTGGGCAATAGGCATTCGATAGGAAATATTTTACCGAATTTCCCGCGGGATTCGCTTGTTTATTTATATCTGTATGGATTCTTACCTAGTAGAGTCTTGTTTCTTCACCATTCTCTTGAGTAGCTTCTCTTTGGTGTTCACCCACTGTTTCTCCTCTTCTGATGAGGAATCATCTTCTGCCTTTGTTCGAGTTCGATCGGTATCATGTTTTGTTGTAATTTTCTGAAAGAATTATAAACATTAATTCATCAAAAACTTATGATTTCCTTTCAAGAATTTACAATTTTATCATGTTTCTAAATTTTTCACACAAATGATAATTTCATGTTCGTTCTTAAGTCGATTTAGGGCGGATTCGACCAAACACAAAGTTACACGAGTGTTACTATTCCGGGAATAATTTTACTCCTTGAATTTACCCTTAGTTATCATCGTTGACGTTTTTCCAATGTACTCGAGGAGTACGTTAAACTCGGTATTGTTATTCTGCGGAGTAAAAAGAATGATGAATGAATGTATAAACCGACAAAAAATCATTGTATTTGTTTCATCTAGCTTGCCTTGGAATGCCGCAACAATTCAATTTTGTAGGATAATACAGCGAAATTTCAAATGTTGACAGCTTATTTTCACAAGTGACATCTCTGCTCTGACAATTGTTATTCTCATATTAAACCTTTAGTCCGCCAAAATTGCCCGTGTAAATATTTACTCGCGTATAGTTATCTTATTCTTTGGTTAGTAGTTGGTAGAATGCAAAATCTGCTTACTCTTAGATTAAGCAGTAGTTACACTCGAGTAAAGACTTACTCAAGTTTGGTCGAATCCAGCCTTAGTAGTCTAGATTTGAATGAACACAAAAATTGATGCTATAAAAAAACAGAATCTTACCTGTTTACTTCTCGTACGGTGTTTTATTTCTGGTAATTCTTTATTCTCGTCAAGCACTATCGGCGCGTGTAACAATGTCAGTTCTTTGTTCATCATTTTCTCAGCTGTCAGCATTAATTCGCCATCATGTTTCGGCTCTTCTTTAACTTTACACTTTGACTTTGGGCCAGGTCTTCTTTTGGGTCCGTCTTTGGTTTGTTCATCATTTTGTGTATTATCCGCCAGGTGCGCTGTCTCTGTATCGCTTTCGTTGTCGTCCATCAAAGAATTCTTTGCTAAATTATTTTCGGATGATTGAACAGGCATCTATAAATGTATTAATTAATGGATAAAAATCAGAAGTAGTGATTACACATACCGTTGTTTCCTATACAAAATTAACGTGGTAACTAGTTTGGCAATTAAATGTCGTCTCTGGAGAAAATAAGATTATTCCAAAATATAATTATTGGTACAAGATTTGATTGACTCAAAACGTAGCATAAACTCGAAAGGTAAGGTGTTATTACAGTTTCTATAACCACCTACCGGTATCATAATCAGGTCAGCTCTAAGTCACGATAATATGAATTGTAAAGGCGTGTACGCACGACCGAACACGAACATGGTGAACATCGAACACGAACACTTTATTCGCACGTGCGTACCACTAACGAACATCAAACAATTTGTTCGTCAAAAGTGTTCGTGTCGATCCAATTTGGTTGTTCTGTGTGGACGATATTCTCAGCACGACCGAGCAGAACATTGTTAACACGAACATCGAACCAAAAGAGTAAGGCTTGGTAGCCTCTTTTGTTCGACACTATGTTCGTGTTCGGTCATGAGTGGTTGAGCGCGAACACAAGTAGAACTATGTTTGTAGGTGTTCATGTTCGCTTTGCTAATTTACGTCCACACAGGCGAACCACATGTTCCGTGTTCGTGTTCGATGTTCACCATGTTCGTGTTCGGTCGTGCCTACACGCCTTAAACAGATTCAATACGCGTAGAAATTTTCAGCTCATCCGGTTGAGATACTTTAAAATTTAAAAACATACTAAATATTGCAAGTTAATAAAAAGCATATAAACAACAACTGTGTTGATTGGAATTCATTAAAAAATGATAATAGAAAAACACGTATTTTGCTTACGGGTGGCGGTAGTTCCACATCGTTATCTTCTGTTTCGTCTTCAGATGCCGTCAACTCTTGGTAGTGGTCAGAGCCCGGACTTCCAGGTCTAGAACCGGTATCAGACTTCTGTTCTTTCTTATCGTCATTTGTATGCTCAGTTTTCGACTTTACTTTTGATTTAACTTTCGTATCCTTAGTATTTAGTCTATTTAATGACTGCAAATTTATTAACCTGCAAAATTAATTTAAATTTAAAGTAACAATTTGTATTACAATAATATCACCATAATTTCACTTTCAATTTACTTACTTATCGACTTCTTCATCCTCTTTTCTAATGCCATTAATATCTTGATAACGAAAATACATCTCAACAAATGATTCAGGCAATTTATCTAAAACTATTTGGCAGTGCAATATTTTGTTATCATTACTACCAATAGGATAACATTTCCAACCATGTCTCTCGACATATGGTTCTATTTGTTTATCCGGAAGAATGCTGTCTTCATTACTTTTTAGGTGTCCCTCTTTTTCTAAATTATTTACCTTAACCTCAGAAATAATTTTGGAAAACTTTTTTTCTTTTTTCTTATATGGTCTTTTCGGTTTATCGTCAGTATCGAACATAGGAATGGTGGGTTCACATTCTAAATATTCTGGTTCATCTGCTAAAGTCGATGGAAGTTGTTCAGTATCTTCGTTATTAATAGTCGGGGAAGGACTACTTGGTAATATTTTTTTATAAACATTTTTCATGTATTCTTGATAATTGGAAATAGCATCTTGATCTCCAGTACTAAAGCCAGTGAAAGCTTCATGAGGACTATCCTTCCGTTGTATGATATCTTTATTAATATTTTCGCAAATTTGTTCTGTGGAGTCTACATTATTACATTGTATCTCCTTGTCAATATCCACTTCAGACACAGTTTTTTTTGCTTCCAGATCTTGCCCGTCATTCTTGCCAGATTTCGATCTCAAAGATCGAGAATCAGTGTCAGAATCAGATGATTCTACTTTTTTTTCTTCCTGCCTTATTCGATCACGCATTTTCTTCGTTAATACAGCGACTTCATTGTTTGTCGTTAATTTATTTTTTGTATTCGATGCACCTTTGTTGTTCGGTTTTGTTTCAACCTTTTTAGGTTTTTTCTTTCTCTTATCCGTTTTCTTTTTAGTTGTCGTGGTGTCCTTACTGTTATCCTCATCTGAACTACTTTCCATAAGAGTATTTTTTGCTTGTAAAGGTTTCGATGAATGAGGTACTAACAAACTCATACTCATGTCGTTTTCGTCATAAAAATCAGGTTCGAATTGTCTACGCACTCTTAAAGCACTTTGGCTATAGATTTCCTCAGAGGCACCTAGCATCGGATTGTTTATGTTTACAAAAGTTTCAAAAGCTTCCTCATCATAACTAGCGCTATCCTGTCTATGTATAGTCATGGGCCTTTCAGTAGGGCATTGATCCTCTACTTTAGTAGTTACATTTTCTATTGTCATAGTTAGTTCACCAAAATTTTGTTCTGATTCTGTTTTGATTATTGTTGGGTCTAGACCCAAATTATCAGTGAAGTCTTCCAAAGGTTCACTTTTAATATGAACCATAGCTGGCATATGACAAGATGCAACATCAGTGGGTTCGTTAGGAAGATTTTTTACAGCATTGTCAGAAAAAGTGGTAACAAGACCGGATGTTAATTCTCCCATTTGCACTTGTGTTACCCAATTACTATCTTCTTGTGTGCCTTGAAAATTGTCTTCATAATCGAATTCAGATTCAAAATTATTATCAGAATCATTAGCATCATCAAAATCGTATTCAACATGTGCTGTATCTACAATATTTAGAAATGCTTCCTCTGACATTGTATTTACTGAATTT
Source organism: Endotricha flammealis (assembly GCA_905163395.2). Lineage (NCBI taxonomy): Eukaryota > Metazoa > Arthropoda > Insecta > Lepidoptera > Pyralidae > Endotricha > Endotricha flammealis. Next base: position 3,875,652 of record LR990870.1, on the reverse strand, counting down.
ATTGTCATATTTTCGGGTTCCGCTAAACCTTTATTTACATGATGTGTAATTTTTTCAATGCACATATTGATCAATTTCTTTACCTTTGGAGGTTTCGGTAAACCTGCATTTACGCGATGTGTAATTATTTCAATGCACATATTGATCAATTTCTTTACCTTTGGAGGTTTCGGTAAACCTGCATTTACGCGATGTGTAATTATTTCAATGCACATGTTCCTCAATGTTTTTACATTTGGTATAGTAGAATGTTCTTCTACTGTATTTAAATTTATAATAAAATCTGAGATTCTGGATCCATATAAAAGTTTTACAATTCTTTTATATGCTACACTTTTCAATGACATAGGTACAGTCATTTCATGAAGCGTTATATTTTGATTACATTGTTTATTTTGAATTAATTCAACACAAAGTGAGAATAATGTCTTCATTCCATTCTTTCTGTTATTTTTATTAGCGGATAGTGCCATTTCTAATTCCCCTTGAAATGTTTGTAAAGTTGACGTATCATCAAAGTTATCAGAGAGATCAGGCGTTTCATCAGGGAGATCTGGTTCTCCATCAAGGAGATTTAATATTTCATCATGGGGATCTGGTATTCTATCAGAAAGATCTGGTACTTCATCAAGGGCTGGTATTTTATCATTCGTAAGTTCCAAGAGTCTTTTATATGACAAAGTTCTCAAAGAGATGGGATTTTTAAGTGTATTTTCTTTATTATGTACCTTTTGTACAATTGAATAATTCAATGTATTTAGACACAGTTGAAATAGTGTGTCTGGTCCATTAGTTTTCCAATTATCATGTTCAGTAATTTCTTTTGTATTGACTATAGAACTTTTTATGTGTAAATGTTTTTGAAGGAATGTAGTACATAAAAAAGATAATGTATTTGGTGATGATGTCTTCTCAGAATTGATACACTTCAAGTGAGTCATATTATTATTTACATTAGGACTACTTGATTCGTTATCTGGACTCATCAGCTGTTCATCACTTTCTGAACAATTTATTCCCTCAGGAAAGCTATCAGATCTGACCACAAAGTAATTACATACATAATTCTTATTTGCAGAAAACCACTTTGTGTTTACAAAAGGTGCGCAGACAGACACCACTTTCTGTCGGTTATATTCACGAAAAAAATCGTGTACAATTTTGGAAAATATATTACAATCAGGTGGTTTTTTATTTCGGCTGTCCTGGGCTAAAAAAGACTGCGTAGGTTTAACTTTTTTTAAAATTACCGAGTCATTTATCCAAACAGAATGCTTTCCTTTAATATTTAGTCTCTTGTCATCTGCAGGCTTTTTTGCAATTTTTATCGAAAGTTCTTTGTTTAAAAAAACTGTTTTAGGATTAAATTTAGGAACCTCATTCTTATTTGCCGGAGGTGGTTTACTCGGCGTTTCTTCTATAATTTCACAATCACTGTCACTTTCTGCTTTAGCTGTTGAGGATAATGTTTTCACTTCTTCTCTATATTTGTCTAATTTATTATTTTTAAGAAATTGATCATATTGCTTAGCTAAATCTTCTTCCATTTGCATCAGATTATGTTTGGCTAGTTTAAATAATAAAAAGGACTTTCTTACACAATAATCCATTTTAAAAGTGTCTGTTACGTTGCTAGTATTAATTTTCTTTTTCATAAAATCTTCCGATTTTTGTGTCATTAAAGTTCCTAGTTCTGCAGTTGTTTTCACAATACCATTCAAAAACTCGCAAGCTTTTTCTGATTGAGTTAATGTCAATGCAACATTTTCTTTCATTGGAATATCATAAACTGCAGAAGTTTGCACTGAACAAGTTTTTTTTATTATTTCCGATGTTTGCGTACACATCTCGACAATTTTCTTAATGTCCTTTGCATCCCTTGAAGGAATATCAATAGAAACCGCTGGTTCATCAGAAGATACTTTTTTAATTTTTATGTCAGTTCCATGAATTTTTTTAGCAATAAAGCTTTCAAATTCGTGTGTTGTTCCCCAACCTGGTTTTTCAGGTTCAACAGTAACAGTGACTTCGCTTGCTTGAATCACAGATGTCTGTAAACAACCTTCAATATCATCTAATGAAGCGTTTTCTGTAGGAGGAATAGTCGTAACTCCTATATTTTCTTCTATATTACTTTTTTTACATTTCTTCTTTGGGCTACTGTTTTCTTTTTTATTACCTCTTTTTCTTCTCTGTCTTTTAACATCTTCTTCAATCTCACCATCAGAATTATATGAACTGTCAGAGCTTTCTTGTCTACCATGCTTTTTACCTGGAATATATTCTTCGTCATCTGAGTAATATCGATTCCCCTTCTTGGTTCGTGGTTCATCATCTGATAATTCCACATTTGCAAATGGGTCCTCATCAGACTCTTCATCATAATGTAAATTTTGTTTTATTCTTCTACGTATTGGTCTTTTAGATGAATCTTCTACTAGTAAAGAGCCCACATCATCATTTTGGTCTTCAGGTTTATCTTTATCTTCTTCAGTAGCAACAGTCACAATATTGTCTATGTTATATTCAAAATCAGACATAATAGGCATTTTGGAATTTCTTTTACTTGGTGTGATCTCTGTCCCACTGATAATTTTCTCTGTATTCTCAGTAGAAGTTTCAACATTTTCTTGTGCGGTATTGTCATCCTTTACTTCAAGGCTCTTTTTTAAATTGCTCAAACAGATATCATCTGCATCATCTTCATCAATATGAGATTCAACATTAGTGGACATTGAAGTGTCATTTTTTTCAGATTCGACACTTGTGCTACTTGGCTTTTCAGATTGCTCTTCTGTTTTACTGCTGTCTGGTTGAGCATCATGACTTTTTCGAGGCCTACCTCTTTTTCCACGAGTCTTTTTTACTGGAAAGGAATTTACACTCATGTTTTCCAAAGACATATCTTCTAAATCTGAGATTATATTTAATGTTCGCCTACCTCTTGTCTTACGTAGTTTCATTAAAGGCATTGATTCTTCCAATAATGCTGTATTTTCACTATTTGAGTTTTCTAGTATTGGCTGTTCCTCCACAGAATTACTTTCTAAATTAGGCAATGTTGAATTTGATATATGATTATCAACTATATTTATAGAGTCATTATTTAAATCTTTAGTGTTTCCCTTTGAGTTGCGACCCCTTTTTGTCAGACTACTGGTTGCATTGTTGCTCAGAGTATCGATCCATGTGTCAGTTGTTTTATCCTCACAAGCGTCAAGCTTGTTTACTGTGCTAGTCTCCAAAATCTCCATATTCTTTTTTTTCCTACTTCTTCTTTTTAGTGTTAAAGGTTCTTCAAGTTTGCTTTCAACATTTGATTGAGACACTAAATGAACACTGGATACAGCTTCATTTTCACTTCTACTACATGTGTTCTCTTCATTGTTAACTTCTGAATAATCTGTACTAGTACCAATTTTAGAATCTTGTATATTGTTTTTTTTCCTACCTCTTCTCTTTGGTTGTTTAGGAGTGCTCGAATTTGTAGTGTTTTGATTACACTCTAATAACTGATCATCACTACTCTCTTTCTCATATCCATGTATTAAGTTCATCCTATCTTCTATACTTATGTATTCTTGTGAGACTTTCTTTTTTCTTCCGCTTCGTTTTAACTGCACAGGTGGTACAATATGATCATTGTGGCTTGATTGAGCCTCTGTTGTTGTTGACAATTGAACATTATCAACATCATGACTTTGTTCATTGTCTGTGTTTATCTTAATGATAGAAGTCTGATCTTCTACTTCCATGGGAACAGTTTCAGTGTATTCATTGGTAGTTTCAATACATACCTCCTCCTGTATATTTTCATCGGTTTCCGATATATTATAAATGATCTGACTGTCAGACTGCTGTACATTTGCAGTGTTTTCCAAGTCAATGTTTAAGTCTGGTTCGTTTGTATTTACTTGTATTTGACTGTTAGTTGAAGCTCCATCTGTACCACTTTCCACGACTATGACGTTCGGCTCAGAGCATGTAGTTGGAAGCGTTATAACTTCGTGTTCTTCATACATAGATTTAGCTTGAAACTTTTCAAATACATCCTCTGTTATACAGAGGTTGATTGCATCAAGATCAATTATTTCTTCCGACATGTTGACGAATTATTCTTACCTTAGTGAACCATGGCGTTGTGCACATCATAAAATGAAACGGGTACAACGATACGAAATGGCTTAATTTATCGTATTTTCACAAAATAACATGAAAATAAATTAACATTTGTTGTATTTTCGTTCATTGAATGTACCTACAGCAAAAGCATAAATCCAAGGAAGATTATCAATGTTGCCAATTTATTAAGTGAAAATTCCCTAAACCTCTTCTGTACGCCAAAAAAATTCTATCTATTATATTATCTATCTATATAGATGCAGTTTTCTGATTTATATGATACTCCGTTCAAAGTTCAAACTAGTAAACTATCGAAGTATATTGCTACTTGTTTTGTACATGAATCTATGATCCCGCGTGCTGGTACACATGGTAATTTAAATAATCATTTCAATTAAACAAAGTATTTTTAAATATTCATTTATCTTTGAGAATTAGAGAATAAATACCAATCTTGTCTTTAATAAGTAAAATACCGTTTTGAAAAGCAGCAAGATTATGATTTTCCCATTAAATGTGGAAAATCATTTTTTATGACAACACTTAAGTGTGCTGTCAGGTATACAGATAATAAAAAGTGCAAGGCGGAACCGGAAGATTGTGTTGTGTTGTCGATTGTCTACAATCACTCGACAATTGACCTTTTTACTTTTCATTTCAAAATAAATTTTACATTTTCTACATGTCCTTAAGGTTAGAAATACTATTTTATTGTGTTGAAATCTTTAAATTTATGATATTTGATTTTATAAACTCAATAAAATTCTACGTCAATACAATAATAGTTTTGAACGACACTTAATACGTCACGTCACTACGTCAGTTCGTTCGATGAAAAAAAGTAAAAAGTGTCAAGATGTCGATTTGTTGACGAACAGCTTACGATAAAATAAAATAATGTTTAATTTTGCTGCTTTCTTCTGTGATTGCGGGTCCTTTTAACACAAACGCTTTAGCAAATACAATTATTAAGCATATATATTGAGAACATTAGCCAATGTTTAATTATCACAATGTATTTTCCAATTGGATGGCCCAAAGTCCTGAAAAATCTGGGTGCTGATAATCAAATTATTAAGCAAATCGTGTCTAATAGAGACAAAATACTGTTTGCATCACTAAGCGATGATTGTTTATCTGTATGGTATTGTAAGGTAAGTTTTTTGTATTGTTCTATTCACTGCCACAAACATTACATTTCAGATCTTTATGAATGATAAAGTTTGATGGGATAAACTGATTAAATTATATTTGAACAAAGAATGTAAAGTAGTAGAAAGTAATGTCTTAAACATAACAAGTACATTAAAAAAAACAGAGTTTCAGGTTGGACAATATTAATTATTCACGGAACCAGAAATGAAAATAAGTAATCTTTTTCATTTTGTTTATTTTCTGTGTTTATAAATTCAAAATTATTTATTATTTCAGATGGGTTTCTTACAAGGGTTGGGAGCTCTTCTGTTAAGTTTATTGTAAACCTGTAGTAGGAGAGTCTCCTCTTCACTGTAGTAATTTTTAAATAACTCCATTGTGAAAGTAAAAGTAATTTTGAAATTACACATCTTTATATATAAAATTCAAAGTCCTGACTGACTGATTTAACTATATATCAACGCACAGCCCAAACCGCTGGGTCTAGAAAATCCAAATTTAGAATGTAGGTACCTTACGACGTCTAGGGGTGAACCAAGAAAAGATTTTTTTAAATTCCCACGGGAAAGCGAGATATATGCAAAAGAAGTTGTGAGGGTTTACTTTTACTAGTTATAAATAAATGATAATAAGTTTAAGTAATTCATTCTTTATTATGCATAACTAATTTTTATATGTAAATTCTAAAACATAACACCTTAATTTTTTATTTGCTTATGATTTTTATGAGTGAAATCATAGATTATGGTGTGTAATATGGAAAGTCATGTATATTATTGTTTTAAGTCACTTCCAATTGATATAATTTTGGTTACACTCTTACAGCCAAAATTAACAATCTCATATATTTACATATAAAAAAATGACACTTTAGTCAAAAAATGTATTTAATTTTTAAACTTAGGATGCAAAAAGTCTATCCGGATCGATTAATTAATTTTGGTCTTTAGGTTATTTGACTTATACCATTGATGGTAAAATATGTAGAAGACGAGAGTTAAATATAAATACTTTGTCCTTTTTTTTAGCCAACCGTGCCAATTGTTTATCATAAAAGGAGTGCAGATTCTCTCCAAAGGTTGGGTGTGAATGTTGGGGTCGAATGGAAACCAGACTCTTCTATGATATGCATATCGGTTGGTAGTTTGAATTTGATTTATTTGTACTATAGTTAAGAGAGGTAGGGCATAGCGGATAATCTGCTCAAATCGGAGCAGCCCGTCTGGGGATGGACCTCCACCTTTCAGAAGATCGTAGCTAAATAGCATTGGTCTCGGCCATGTTGTGTTCCTATGGTGAGTAAGGTCTCCGGAGCACCTCCACTTGGGGGGGTTGGGAAGGTTGGCAACGCGTGAGTGATACCCCGGGTATTGTTAGCATGCCAAATTTGTGGCTTTAAAAAAATTGTTTGTGTGATATAAAACATGGCTTTGTATTACAAATATTTCAATTTGTTTTTTAAGTGTGGAATGTATATTTATATGAAGCTGTTCAGTTTCTTGTATCACATTGAACATAGTTAAACGTTCTGGTTATTTCCTACATTTTATGTTGTAACAAAAGCTGTTGTTATACTACCTGTTATTTACAAGTTTTTAAGTTGCCCAACTTTTTAGTATTAACTAAAAAGTCAAATTGACAAACAATTTTAATAATATCACAGGACAGGATGTATCTTATCTGTTATATGTTACAGACATCCGAGGGGCACCTAATATTGTACAATGTGGAAGGACTCAGCGAACAGACAGCTTATCAGCAGTACGACCCCCCTACTGCAAGCCTACGCCGTGATTCAGCTGAGCTCTTTGTTAAAGAAGTTATACCATCGCTTAAAATTATATTGGTTTGTAACATAATTAACGATATGTGTTTTTATTAGTGACTAGACTCTGATTTAACTAAGCTTTTTCTAATTAAATAATATATCAATATCATCAGGTCATGGTCAAATCAAATCTCTTCCATTTTCAAGGTTCCATACCCAGGGCGACAACAAATATTTAATTTTTTGCTTAATGGTATGCAACCTCTTGTTCGCGAGTCCGACTCGCACTTGGCTGGTATTTTTGAATATGGTTTAAGACATTTATTTCTCTAAACAATACAACTGCATTGTGTGAATAACTATTTACATACAATGAGAAACAATAGATTTATTAGTTATGTTAGTCAAGCGTTAGCACAGAACACTGCATGTTATGGAAAACATTAGATTATTTTTTCAGATAGTTAACCAACACATACACACACAATATATAATTTTATGTACCTATATGAAATCAATAACAATTTACTATAATTTATGAATAATAAATAATGATTTACTCAAATGTCTTTAAATGTTTGCAGCTTAAAGAAGTGCTTGTATGGGATGGTCAAATCACACGGATGTGTTGTATATCTGGCACGGAGATACTTGTTTGCACGACGCGGGCCCACTTGCTGCGATATCGATGGGACGGTACACAGAATCGCGACTACTGCTTAGACCTTGGCCGGATACCATTCTCTATCAACCAGCAAGTTTCTAAAGGTGAACATTAGTTTCTTTTATTAATTTGTAAAGCCTAGAAAATATTGCTTTAGTAGTAATAAGGCCGCCTATATGCTAATGCTCTAGTCTGTGAGTTATCCGTGTATAATGTTACTTTGTTGTGTATTGCAAAAAAAGCAAATCTATCTATCTAATTTACATGTGCATTGCAATTTGGACTAATAACAAGCTTGTACAATATTTGGTATAAACAGAAAATGTTGAAGGACTGCCACTGTGAAGCCACTGGATGCAGGTTGTTTCCAACTGAAAGGCCTATATCCAACCGTGGACTTCTTGTGGCTGAGATGACGATGATAAACTGACAAAACTATTTCTTATATTACAGCTGAACCCATTTTGGAGGACAACACCCATGTGAATGATATAGAATATTCGCCATTAGTATGCGGTTTCGGTATCACGCTCAACGACGGACGGGCGGCGTATCTCACCGCACCTAATCTCAAATTCGATCCAAATGTATGTATTTCTTGCAAGTATGCGTGTAGAATTAAGTTTATTACCATATCATGCCATTGCTGATGCGATTATGTATGGAAGATTGTTGATGTTGTCGGCATGTTTATTTACAAAGCTAGATAAAAAATAATTAGTCGGCATTATTCTCTTTCTTTTATTAATACGGTCTTTTTTTTTTACTTTACCCGTAAAGTGCCACTAGACGATCTAATTTGGTACGATATCGCACCGCCGAACCGTGCAGGACCGCACCATATTCGGTCGCGTAGGGCCGCACATTATTATTATTACTGGTTTCTCTACAATCAGTGGTCGGTGGTGTGGCGTGATGACCGGATGTTCGACACCGCACGTTTCGGTGGTGCGGGCCGGACCAAATTCGATCGTCTACCAGCACTTTTATGGTCGTTTCAAACTGCTCACATAATACAAATCAAACCCTATCTATCGTTACCATTATATTTTTAGTACAGATTTTAAATATTTAGTGAATATTTTTTATTATTTGTTAGATTTTACTGGACACTGATCTGAGGGTAAGAAGTAATGAGAATACGAAATGTGACTAATTTGATTGGCTTGAACACATAAGTATATGTGAAATGTAAACACTTACGAAGCTAGCCTGTTGTTTTTTGGTGATGTGGCTAAAAGTTGATTGCTAGTGGCAAATAAAATAAAAACTTCGTTGTTAATTTTCTCTTCTAAATTTAAGAGCGCCGCTCTTGTCAGTGCAGCATTTTCACCTCTCTGTAAGATGCCAGCCTTTTCCTTCACATGAGCCATGTAAGTTCATCCACTTCACGGCCTTCCTCTGCTACCTTCTATATTTCCTTCTGATATGTTTTTGAGAAAGTCGTCGTGTCAAGATGTCCTATTTAAGAATCAATTAAATTTCATTGTACTGCACCCACGATACCTTCCGCGTAGACATTCGGTAAGCGCAAAATAATGCGTAATATTCTAATTAACAATTTTTTTTGTTTGTAAACTGATTGGAGTGTAACTATTTTTGAGACAACCATATTTATATTAATACAGTATTAAAACGGCCTTTACACTTGACTAAATTCAGGGTCTAACAAAAGAGATGGTGCCATACGAATAAGCGAGAAGCACTTACAACTTCTCACTGCTTAGTATTGCACCATCTCGTTTGTTAGACTCTGAATTTAGCCAAGTGTAAAGGCCGTTTTTGACTAACGCACAAATAGAAAATATTTTTTTAATGTAGGTATAGATTATAAATATTAAAGTGTTATTTTTTTTATATTTCAGGCAGTTCAAGGCATATGGGCGCAGGGCATCGACGATGCGACTTGTGCGAGAGTTAATCATAAGTTTAGACTTATCGCTATTGGTAGAAAGAAGTGAGTATTGTTAGATATTTTTTATTTATTTATACTGAGTCATTTTTTTTAAAGCGTACGTGAACAGCCAACTTCTATTAGAGACTAGCGAAACCAGTGTAACTTAGTTTATCCTGCTTTCATGTGGAAATTACGGAAAATCCTTTCTTATCGGATGCCAAAGAATACACCATCCAAGATTCAGGTCTCTTTGATTCGTCAGTTATTCAAGACCAAACATTTTATATGTAAAGTTAGCAAAAAATACTGTAAGAACTTGCGATCAATTTTGATAAAAACGAAAACTGCTTAGTAACAATTATATACATGCGTTTCTCTAGTTTATATTACTCTTCATTTTTTCTTTCATTTGTTTCTACTACGTGATTAATTCATATTTTTTTTGCAGTTCTCAAGTGGACGTTTTCACGATAGACGAAGCAACGGGTGGTCTAGAACTCTCTCACACAATGGTACTCAGTTCTAAAGATTTTCCCGGTGATCCTGGTCCTGTGAAGTGTATGAGGTTAGTATAATCATCATCATCATATCAACCCATTATCATCCCACTGTAGGGATACAGGTATCCCTTCTTCAATTGAAGGGGATTATAAAAAATATAAAGTAGGTTTGTATTATTAATATCTTTATTAGAATTATGTTTATATCTTAGAATTTTTAGCGCCTTTTTTTGGATACCGTTATGTAGTTGACAGTATTACAAAGTGCGGCTCGTATCGCGTGTTCGTGTGTACGTTCTTCTAACTATACGTTCGTAAAAAGAGGACAAATTGGTTGTAAATGATTTCCTGTGGGAACAAAATGTTTTTATGGGATAAAAAGGAAACCATGTCACTTTCCTGGCCTTAAACTATCCTTGTGAAAAATCATCTCAGTCCTTTTTGCTTTCGACGCGCAGAACGACAAACAATAAAAAAATACGTTTGTAAATTGTAAAGTATGGATTAACCTTTCATAACCTATCTATCTATCTAAAATAGGCCGTGTGCTGTGGCTCTATGACTCACATTATTCTGGTCCAGATGGACGGCGGACGGGCGCGCGGTGGCGGTGAGCTGGGCTCGCGGCGGCGTGTCCGTCTGGAGCACGTTCGGCGCGCTGCTCGTGTGCTCGCTCGGCTGGGACCACGGCCTGCGCCCGAACACCATGCACCCGCTCGTCATCGCCAGCCTGGTATTTTTATGTTTTGGTTGCCTCCATAGATTTAGTATATACTAGCGTATGGATCGGCAATGGTTTCATTAAGGCGAGACAAAAACAAAATACACTAGTGTGCGTGTAATGTACATGTGTGCAAGCAAGATATATAATTTTGTGGATTTTCCTTTTTGTTTGACATTACATCCAGGCACTGCACAGGTAACCATATTTAATCACTTCTAATTAACACCAAAACTACACTTATAAACCATAAATTGTGTAAAAATAAGTGGGATTTGTTTTTAACACGACTGACGTCAGGCCGATACAGACCGATAGCATGTATAAAAAGAATGGTGTCGCCTATCTTTCTCACTCTAACAAACGTGTATGCTATGATCTATCTCTTTTGTATTGCCAATCTAACGCTAGTATATAATAAATCTATGGTAGTCTCATATAGCTAGGTTCATGGGTTGTCTGTATAGACAACCCATGAAACCCATATCGTATTGATGGCATAGAGAGAGTATTCTCTCTATGCCATCAATACGATATACAAGTGGTACTCCTTTTTTTTATATAATTAAACTATTTTACTCTGAAAAACAAAAACTTTTTAAAAATAGTTTGACATTTAACAATAGTTAATACTGGTTTTTCTTTTTTAATATCATTTCGTGTCAAGGAATGCGAAGATTTTTTAAATTGTTCTAAGGGAGATTTGCAATGTATTTTAGTGACTGAGTGAGTGTTTTTTTAAATATAGGAATGGGCTACAGAAGGTTATCAGCTATGGATGGTGAAGGTAGAAGATGACACCACCTCGAACATTATTCAACTTGACTTCGTTAAGAGTCCACTTAGTGTTAATCCTTGTATGGTAAGTTTTATTAGTCATATTATGTTGTATATTGCGGTGCAAAAGCCTCTCTTTCCATACATTCCTATTCAGGGATTTCACCGTACAAAATTAAAAAGAAAAGTAAAAAAAACAATAATAACAACGAATATTAATATTATTATGAACGAGATTGAAAATATACGTTACATTAATTTCAGAGCAAAAAAATTAGAGCAGATTCAAAATTTAAATTAAAAAATTATTATAAAATTAATTAAACATTTATTTTAAAATTCCTAATTTGTATGAGTGAGACAGCTATTGAGATTGACACGAGATTTGAACTATTTTTGTTACGAGAATCGAGCCATGTTGTTTCACCAAAAAATCCTTGGTCTTCAGTTCTAATCGTCGAGTAGTGCATGCGAACACTCCGTACATACGGCAGACCGATATCTATAAAAACTATATTGTTTTTATATCCTTGAGATTTTAATTATTATTATATGTATAAACACGGTTAAGAGTTCCAATATAAATTATTTCAGAGCAACCAAAAACATCTATATTTACAAGCAGACGATAAACTTTATGTAAATTTGGAGGATAATCTCACAAAACGGACTAAGATCTCAATAATTGATGCGACGGCGGACGCTTACCAAGGGGATAACGGACAGGAGCCTAACTTAGAGTACGATAGCAGCGCTAAATATAGAGAATTTGTTGATGACAATGAATGCAGGAAGCAATGGATAGTGCTGCCGCTGCCCGCCACGTATATAGCCACCAACTGGCCTTTGAGGGTAAGTAGTTTAAAACTACTTTTAGCTAAGTTTTAAAAGTATCAAAACAGATTTCTTGACAAAAACAACTTTCATTGCTTAATGTTAATCACAATTTTTTGTTTAGTGAAGGGAGGGGAGGTGGGGCGATATGGGGAACCCACAAGTAGTAGCCACACTTTAAGCTGGTTTTAGAGTCGCACTGATCGCACGCTAACCGTCGCCGCTGATTGCCAAGAATGTATAAACTTCCAGCGTTTTTGAATAACGCGTAGTTATCAGCGCGGATGGTTCATACATTTTGTTGTCAGCGCAACTCTAAAAGCAGTTTTATATGACAATTTGTTTATCGTGGCAGTACACGGCGATCGACTACGAAGGCGCGAACGTGTGCGTGGCGGGTCGGGCCGGGCTCGCGCACTACAACTGCGCCTCTCGCCGCTGGAAGCTGTTCGGCAACGAGGCTCAGGAGAAGGACTTCGTCGTCACCGGCGGCATGCTTTGGTGGCGGGAGTATATCGTTGTTGGTGCGTATATTTTTGCTTTTAACACTTTTTTTAACACAAATAGATTAGTATTTGAGTATCCTTTCAAGTCTAACTGTTTTTTCGCTGAAATATACAGTTGGTGACAGTTTTCTGGATATTTTAAATGATATCTTTACTTATAAATACGAAAGCTTCTAAGTACGGATGTTTGTCACTCTTTCACGCAAAAATGGCTAGTTAGATTTGTTGGAAATTACGGGACACAAGAATGCCATCAGTGTCGACTAGTGTCGTTATCAAGTTATTCATATTTACTTATCAGACAGAACTATATATAATTGTGAGAACGCATATTGAAATTTTTAGCAAACAAAAATTTTAAACACTAATAACGAAAATTTCGAAGAATAATTACTTTATGATATTTCTTCCACAGGATGTTACAGTATATTAGATCAACATGACGAGATCCGTTTCTACCCGCGCGAGGCGAAGCTCGACAACAAGTTCGCGAAGATCGTTCGCGTGCAATCACAAGTGTTCGTGCTCGATATATTGGACGACCAACTCGTGGTGTTCGGCGCTGATGCACTTGTCACGATATATGAGCTGTCGTGTACAGACAATGGTATGTCACCCACCACGACCTGCAGCTCTATCCTCGTAACAAAAACTGTTACAATAATGAGATTTTTTAAGAGAGGTAGGGCACAGCGGATAAACCGCTCAAATCGGAGCAGCCCGTCTGGGGAAGACCACCACCAAATCGTAGCCAAATAGCATTGGTCTCGGCCATGTTGTGTTCCTACGGTGAGTAAGGTCTCCAGAGCTCCACCACCTCCAGGGGTTGGGAGGGTTGGCAACGCGTGAGTGATACCCCGGTATTGCAAGATAAGATAAGGTAGGCTACGGTGATGCTTACCATCAGGCCGGCCGTATGCTTGTTTGCTACCTTAATGGTATAAAAAAAAGATTGTAACTGTTGATTGACATGAGTCAATCTCAAGTGCTGCTGTCTCACTCATAGAAAGTGGGAATTGATTTTTGTGTATTTCATATAATAATTTTATCCCCGACACGGCTGATTTTTGTCACCGTGACAAAACTTTTGTCACTGTCACGTCGCGATCTAGCATGCCCAGGTGACTTGCCATCGTCATAAAAAAGTTTTGTCACGATGAAGAAAAACAGAAGGGGAAAGCTTCCGAATCGCTCATTCGATAGAACGAAACTCGTAGTTTTATTTTATCTATACTTACAGGATATTATAGAATCATGTCAAATATTTCAGTGGCGGCCAACATCGACATGCGTTGCGTCCAAGCGGTGGACATATCAGCGTTGTCGCATCCAGCGTGCGTGGTGTCGACGGCGCTGTGTCGACTGCGTGACGCACATGTGACGCACGCGCGAGCCTCACTCAGTCAAGACGTGCAACGCACGCCTGATTCACTGGTAAGTTTATAGACTCTGATGTCAGAACCACATTCTTACTAATCCTTACTAACATTATAAATGAGAAAGTGAGTTTATTGTTTGTTTGTTATTCCTTCACGGCTTGACTAAGCAGCCGATCATTATGAAAATTTGCATACATATTGTTAGGGGTATAGAGCCCAACATAGGCTACTTTTTATCCCGTGAAAGTATGTCGTTCCTATGGGAAAATCATTTCTCTACTATAGAGGGCGCTGTATCGGCCAACCAGATGGCGCCACAAGTCGCGCTATGGGTTGTTTTGGCAAATGTTTCCAGAAAATTGTCTGGCATTTTGTCTACTTAATAATGATGAAAAGAATAACACATTTTTTTTTTCCAAAATACTTAACATTTAAAAAAAAAATTGCACTTTTCAAAGTCCCTGCTTCTTGTTCCTTTTGTTGTCATTATCCATGAAGATAATGACGTTATACGGCTTAATAATCTATATATATAAAAGAAAGTCGTGTTTGTTACAACACTTATAACTCGAGAACGGCTGGACCGATTGCCACGGTTTTTGATTTGTTAGATTTGTTTCCGTCCCGAATAGCAGAATACATCTTAAAAACAATGAGGGTAGGGGTAGGGGTAGGGTAGGGGTAGGGTAGGGGTAGGGTAGGGGTAGGGTAGGGGTAGGGTAGGGGTAGGGTAGGGTAGGGGTAGGGTAGGGGTAGGGTAGGGGTCGGGGTAGGGGTAGGGTAGGGTAGTGCCTCTAAGGCAGAACAAAGTTTGCCGGGTCAGCTAGTAATTTATAAATAAACACGAGATATTAATCAATGAGCAATTTGGTTTTATAAAGAATAGATCAACTACATTTGCAGGATTTAAACTAGTTAATGAAGTCATCAGTAGTTTAGATGAGAACAAAATCACATTTGGCATATTCTTCGACATGACAAAGGCCTTTGATTTTGTCTCACATGACTTGTTATTAGACAAATTAGAAAGATATGGAATACGAGGGCCAGCAATAAACTGGCTATCGTCATACTTAAAAAATAGATTGCAGTGCGTTGAGATACATGCTCTAAATTCTAAAAATGAGGTTCATATCTACAGATCCACCTATAAAATAAACCAATTTGGCGTACCTCAGGGCAGCGTTTTGGGCCCCTTATTATTTATATTATATATTAATGACTTACCAAATATTACAACTACCGGCTTTCCTATCTTCGGCTCATAGTACACAAAATTTAGTTAGTAAAATTTTGGCTTCTTGTCCTAACGGTTCTGAAATTTCTTTCGCTGGCGAAGCCGAAAATTCTTGGAGACAAGCTTGCCCAAATACTGATTACCCAGAAAATCGTTTATCGCAAAAGCTGTGGGACGAGCCGCTTTGCAAGTTAGTACGGAACAGTCTTCTGAATACGTCAACTGACTCAGCAGAGCGAGCTCGTCTCTTAGCTGCAGGCGAGTGGGAATCGGGCCTTTGGCTGCAAGCTCTTCCATCGGCGAACATCGGCACGCTGCTAGATAGTTCCACTTTCAGGATCGCCACGGCCCTTCGCCTGGGCGCACCCTGCATTGCACCACACCAATGTGGATGTGGCCATGTCGTCAATTATCTTGGTCGTCACGGTTTATCGTGTTGCAGGAGCGCCGGGCGCTTTTCAAGGCACGCGGAGTTAAACGATGTTATCCGTCGGTCCTTTGCTACTGCTGGTTCTCCGGCAGTTCTGGAACCCAATGGCCTGTCGAGAGATGACGGAAAAAGACCTGACGGAATGACGCTCGTGCCCTGGAAGATGGGTCGGTGTTTGGTATGGGACGCTACTTGCGTTGATACTTTTGCTCCGTCGCATCTTCCAGGAACAGCAACCAAAGCTGGCTCCGCTGCCGCGACCGCTGAGAGCGCCAAGCGGCGCAAATATGCCGGTTTGAGCAGTGACCTCATTTTTGCGCCGTTTGGTGTTGAAACTCTCGGGCCTTGGGGACCAGGTGCTCACTATCTCTTTAAGGAGATTTCTGAGCGCTTGGTCAATGCGTCCTATGATCGGAAGGCTGGCCTGTATTTCGCGCAAAGAATTAGCCTCGCAATACAGCGGGGTAACTCTGCCAGCCTTCTGGGAACGCTCCCGTTTTCGAGGGATCTGGGTCAAGTTTTTTATTTGTAAATAGTAGTTGAGTTTTATTTCTTTTAAAGTGTTAATTTGTTTCTATATATGTTATTAATAAAAATTACTCAATATTACAAAATTTCCTTGTACCTTATTTGCTGATGACATTTCAATAATTCTTTCTTTTCCAAATAACAATGTTAAAAATAAATCAATTAATAATATATTAAATGACATAAATAATACAATACAATCGGTAACAATATGGCTTAATAATAATAATTTAAATGTAAATATGTCCAAAACAAAAGTAATAAAATTTTCCAAAAACTACAATCAGGACAATCACAATTATAAGATAAGGTATGACAACAAATTGATTACAATCTCTCAACAAACTGAATTTTTAGGACTGATTCTTGATGAGCATTGTAATTGGAAAGCACATATTGAGAAAGTTTGCAATAAATTAAACCGTTATGTATATGTCTTATATAAATTAAGGAAAACGTCCAACCGGACAACGGTTCTGATGGCCTACCATGGTTATATCACTTCTACTTTAACATATGGATTGCTGCTATGGGGTAATTCAACAAACATCCAGCGGGCATTTATCGCACAAAAAAAATGTATCCGAGCGATATATGTGGAATCAAACCATGGGAGTCCTGTAAGCCACTGTTCAGGCAATTGGGATTACTCACTTTGCCTATACATCTTCGAATCAGCATATTTTGTAAAAAGTAATCCGATACTATTTAAACGAGCACGTGACATTTATCCCAGATGCACGAGAAATCCAGACAGAATAGTCTTATCCACGGCCCCAAAGACTACACTTTTTAAGAAAAATAGTTATGCAATGTGTGGTAAAGTTTACAATGGTATTCCGACGGATATTCAATCGTTACCGCTAAGACAGTTCTCTTATAGATTGAAAAAGTGGCTGCTTGAAAAAAAAATTTATTCTGTCGCTGAATTTCTTGCTTACAATAACTCATCAATTGGTTTTTGCTGACATAATAATGTATTTATTTTGTAATTGATATCCTTTTTTTATTGAATAATTAATTGTATAGTTAAATATATTATTATTACTTACTTAAATATATTTGCATGCCTGACTTGTAAGGCAAATGTATTGGAACTATTTGGAATTATGTAACAACTACTGTAACCTACATTAAGCGAATAAATGAATTGAATTGAATAGATTATGATCTTTTTAATTCTTTATCTACGTTAGTCGTTTTGCGAAGTGATGATTGACATGTTAGCTTTATGATTCAAAATGTCTCAATGGGGGGATAGTGGGGTAAATGAACGGGACGAAAAATAATATATTTATTTATTTCAGGTCATTAACGCAAGCGGTAAACTTATGATGGTTCAAAGAGAGGAGTACGACGTAGACGAAGACAACAATCCCGTAAGTAGTAAATATAAAATAAAAATTCCTGGTAAAATCACCAACATTCTTATCTTCAACTAAGAAAAAAATATAGTTTTTGCATTGTTTTTTTTTTATTTGCGTTTTAAATGGATTGGCCGAAAAGTAAGTACCCGTAAAGTAAGTATTTAAAAAAAAAACATGTTCTAAAAGAGAAATTGTTTTACGGAAAGTGCACGTCACAATAATTCCTCTTTATTTCTCCTGAGGAGGAGATTCGATAATAAGCTATAAAATGTAAACAAAATGCATCATTATCCGGTCCTCGCTGTGACGTTACGATAGGGTTTTTACATTTAATATTTTTTCTCGGTATATACTGATTGATTAAAACATTTTGAACCAATTTTTCTCGAACTCCATAGGGGCTAATCTATAAATATTTTTATTTTGTCATCTTTCTTTTGTCGTGTTTTCATTGAAATTGAAAAATGAAAATGAAAAATATTTTTAGTAAGTAATTTTTTTCTATTCGTTGTACAATCAGCCAATGAACGAGTTGAGCAGGGCCTTAACTATGATTCAAGTTTTCTTAATAATAAATCAAATATAATTGACTGTGCCAACCATTTAACACCACTAAACGAGGCAACATTGTTAACATTATACAATAGCACAATACATCCACTAGAGTTCACTGACCCAATTATAATATTAAATTTACACCTCGTTATAGTGTAATTAATTCATACAGTAATAATTAGTTAATTGGTGGTTATTATTCATTTTACCAACAACGGTCACGATTCAGTGGATACAGCGACACACGTAATATGTATTCATATAATGGTGACCTATTTCTTTAACAGAGTGCGCGATTCAAAGGAGGGTAATGGGTTACTTTTAAATTTAAGATCTGAGCTCTTGTCGGTATAGCAGCCTTAATTTTTTTCGTGTCTTGTACCATCTTTTAGCTCTATAAGACACGTGTTTATCAGTCTACAGATATGTGTGTGACTGTCTGGGTTAAAGCTTAATATCTAGTCTGGTTTAGTAGGACTTTTTCCGGGCGACGGTTAGGGGAAACCGCCGCCCATTGGAACTAAAGTCCCCGAGTGGAGCAGCGTGCCTATTCGCGCACGCTGCTGTAGAGCCGTGACCAAATGGGATGGGTCCACGGACACCCGCCGGTGGGGTTGACCCCGCTACGTCAAAGCGGAGAAGGTGGCAGACAGTCAGGTTTTTAGTCGGTACCCTCATTGGCTAGAGAGGCGAGCCCGACAGACCCCCGTCGCTTCCTCAAGTGGCGGGACATGCAGTAATGCGTTTTCCTGACTTTAAACAAAAAAAAAATGGTTTAGTAGGACTTTAGTATCATTTCAAAAGCAGTTATTGCTATTGCCGATAACAGCTGCTGTCACTTGTTGGTATATTTAGATAGATTGGTATTAACCTAATTATGTATGATGGAAAACTCATTTATTACAATTGTATAAAGAGGCTGATGTAAATCGGCCAATTTTTACGTATCATTTCCTATATTGGCGGTTGCAACATACTTAATGCGTGCGGTAGTTGTTAGTAAGTCATTAGTACATCATATGAATTCATTTACACATTATTAGTAATATCGGGAACGTTATTAACAAATTGGTCTGTTTAATAGTTAATTTAATATTGAATTTTGCCTCATTATTCATTAATCCAAAAAAGTTGAGATCTTTACTTAAAATACATGCAAAACCGGTACGGGCTGCTATTTTATATATGGCTGATGGATGTTTAGTGTGTTACACGCACAGTAGAAACAAATAATTACAAAAATCTCTAAATAAAATAAAAAAATCTAAAAAATATATGACATTGCCTACATAGGTGTTAAGAAAACGCAAAATTACTCGATAAATAAGTATATTTATCTATAACATATACAATCAGGTACACTTCGTTGCTTTGGATACCATAATTTATATAGACCTAGGTGTATTTTTGCACGGATAAATCATAAAGTGAAATAGTGCAAGAACACACTAGCGCCACTAGTAACTATTGTTACCTAATATAAGGAATTTATTAATGCTTAGCCTTGATTGTTAACCCGTGCTCTACCGGGAATGGTCCGGCTTCCCATCGATGATCAATGTGTCCTTTCGACCCATATCTAGTACCCGAGATTGATACCCAAGGAGCTGGCGCTGGGAGGTATGATGGAAAAAAGTCGTATGCCGGTAGAGGCGCTAATAGAGGCGCCTTTTCAAACAGAGGCTCCAGAATAGGTCCATGGACAATCGGTTGGGGGACGATTGGTCCGTGATATACTGGGGCGACTGGGGCTATGGGTCCAATTGGCGCTATCGGGACGGAAGCAACTGGGGCGATTGGCGCGATAGTTTCATGTATCACTGGTGCGATGTAGGGCTTAGTGATCACTGGTGGCACTGGTTTTAACACGGGTAGTGCTACTGAGTGTATACTCGGACCGGTCCTTTTGACGACTGCGTTGAATCCTCTTATGGGGTCAGCGGTGTATTCTACGATGCGTATGTTGCCGTCGGGTTCGACGAGCGAGTACGCACCGATCACGACGTCCCCGTGACGCGCCTCCCACTGGCCCTTGTTGTCCCCGGTCACGGGGTCGTTGACTGCGTAGTTGAATTTGTAGCTTGGGTCCGACTGGAAATGTTATTTATAATATTGACAATCGTAATAGTTGAAGAAATATTTATTTAAATAGCGAATATATTTTTCAAAATTAAATGTATAATGATTAATTGTATCATTTGTGTTTGTACAGACAGGTGCACGTCATAGAACTTAAGAATGGTACAAAGTTCAATATGTAAAAGTCGACCTGCTCTTGACTGTACAAAAATTTGTGTCAAGATTCATTGACACAATTTTTTTTTAACACAAAGTTGATAATTTTGAAAAAATATTTCGTTATTTGTAGAAATTATACTATCTACTGATAGTAATTTTTATTTCATCAATAGTAATAAGAAAATGATATAATCATTAATTACTTACAATTTTATCAATAGTTGTGATGGGAACATATGACAGGGCCGCTGGAGGATTCGCCTTCACTGCAGCGAATGCCAAAAGGCAATATACCTAAAATAAACGAAAAAAAACAATGTTAGATACACATTATTTTGACTACTACGTCAGTCACAAAGATCTAAAACACTGACAGTAAC
Organism: Endotricha flammealis; assembly: GCA_905163395.2. Lineage (NCBI taxonomy): Eukaryota > Metazoa > Arthropoda > Insecta > Lepidoptera > Pyralidae > Endotricha > Endotricha flammealis. The sequence goes on along the minus strand of LR990870.1, from coordinate 3,854,594 downwards.
TGTCTATATTAAATTTTTTTTTGACATGCTACGCAGTAAATTTTTCTAAAAAGCGACTCGTTATTAGCATGTCACTTTTTATACTATCAATAAAAAGCCAGACTCGGTAACATGTCAAATCTTAAAATTTCAATGTGAGTTGCGTTTCTCGCTTCTCACTCAATGATCTTGAGATGCCCAAGGGTATGGCTCACTGCATAGTCAAGAAAGCAAGTTAATTCAACGGTAGACAATTCCTTAAATTGTTTTTTTATGTCTTAGATAGACATCTCAAAAATCTGTTAAGTGATAAGAGTTGTCATGTTGATTGAATTCATATAAAATAATTATTATTACTGCAAAATATGTGTTCATATTGCTAGCAAAGGTACTCCAGTGAGCAAACGAAGTGTACTGCATTCAAAAAATTGTCGACTTACATATTTATACTAGTATAATTATTCGACCGAGCTCTGCTCCGGTTTTGTTCCAACCAATTCTTCTCTCTCCCCTAATTCGAACTGGTTATACAAAATACTAGTTACATGTTTCAATTACACAGTTAACGCGGGCTTATTATGACATTTATTATGGTATGTATGATTGTATGTATTTATTTATAGACCAGTGGCTCGGTGGCGAAAGGCGCAGGATCGATCCCTGCACAGAATAATCGTGAATAAAACATTTCAAGTTATTCAATTCTGAATATTCGTGTTAGTATACTAGACGCCACTAAAACTGACTCGCGCCGTCGTTTAACGAAGTTGGAAACTGACATTTATTACTTAGTGCACAACGAAATCTATTTTCAATTTTTTATATGCTGTGAGTTGACAGGTTGGCTGGCCCGGTGGTCGAGTGGCTAGCAATGGTCACTTTATCTCGGGGGCCGCGGTTTCGAATCCTGCGCAAGGCAAACATTTGTGTGCATGAACATGTCTGTTTGCCTTAGTCTGGATGTTTTCTATGTATAATAAGTATTTATTTACAAAAAAAAATTATTTGTATATATTTATCAGCAATCTGAACCCATAGTACAAGTTTAGTTGCTTAGTTGGGACTAGATGGCGTTGTGTAATTCGTCGAAGATTATTTATTTACTACCGTTGTTGGCGCGTACTATAACAGTGTTTGCTAAATGAATGAGAGTTCCGGAAGCCCAACTTCTCTATAGGTACAGTCAACAAATGTGCAACAGGTGAGCAGGGTAGAGAACTAAGAACAAAGATTTTTACGCTAATAATGTATATTTATTTATAGTACAACTAGTAAAATACTCGCAACTTCGTTAGCGCATATCTCGCTTTCCCGTGGGAATTTTGAAAAATCCTTTCTTAGTACACCCCTAGACGTCGCGTCGTAAGGAACCTACATTCCAAATTTGGAATCTCTAGACCCAGCAGTTTGGGCTGTGCGTTGATACTCGTATTTAGTTAAATCAGTCAGGACTTTGAATTTTATAATACTACTAGAGAAACCCGCGCAACTTCCTTTGCGTTTATCCCGCTTTCCCGTGGGAATTTCAAAAAATCCTTTCTTATCGGTTGCCTACATCACACACTCAAATTTCAGGTCTCTACGGTCAAGACAAAACATTTTCATATGTATACATGATTATTTTTCTATTTAAATACTTCTCATTACAATCTTTGGAGTGGGCGTTTATGAAATAGGCTAGCCCGACCGGTGAAACTCTTACAGAATATTGACGTGAAGCAGCAATGCGTTTCGTTCGGAGAGTGAAATATCCGAAATTCTTTTTTTGCCACCTTTGTTGTATAAAAAAAATCTAACTCCTTCCTTATACTATTTATCGCTATATATCCTGTCTTTTCCTGTTATAGGTCGGCAACGGGTCAGGGACCCTAGAATCTATGTTCTCCATAGTCGACGGTAATCACCTAATATCAAATGATCCATATTCCTGAGCTTGTTTTACAACCACTTCCGTTAAAAAAATGTATAAGTATATGGGTATTTCAATACCTACAACCTCAGCCTACAACCATCCCTACAACAACACTACGAAATATTAGAGCGAGTCGACGTAATGAGATTTTCTATACGTGAGAAAGAGACAAAATCAATATGCCATTTAACCATTGACCAATATAACTTGAACCCTGTCAAATATTATAAATTTAATATTTAATTACTTACTGTTTATTATCGATGAATATGATTCCGCTTTATACATAGTTAGAATTTTAGCTGTTTTCCGAGATCACAAACAGAATAAATAGTACGACGACATTATGAAATCATTTTGTTAGAATATTCACAATTTATAAAAATATTACATGACAGATGACACACTTCACTTCACGGATGTGTCAAAATGAAATGTAATTGAATCAAAAGCACTAAGGAGTATGAGTATTGATATCAAATTGAAGAAAATTACCCACAAAATACATATTTTTCAAGAATTTCAATAAAATAAGAATCACGTCTTCCATCAATTCTCATAAACAATTTTTATGCAAAATTTGAAGTAGATTGAACCAAGGAATCAAGTTGTCCCATAGTAACTTTACCCCCCTTTTTCACCCCCTTAGAGTTCGAATTTCAAAAAATCCTTTCTTATCGGACGCCTACGTCATATAATAGGTCCACCTGCCAAGTTTCAGATTTTTACGATGAGCGGTTTAGGCTGTGCGTTGATTCTCAGTCAGTCAGTCAGTCAGTCAGGACAAAGCATTTTATATATATAGATTGATAAATTAAAATTCGATTAAATCCCTTCACGTAATATTTGAAAACTTGAATCATATTCTCCTACTCACCTCTTTCATTGGCTGATTTCCCTCATATTCTCTTTCTTTTATTGTTACTTTTCTAGTTTGTTCTGAGGTTTACAGAACTTACAGAGTGGAACTACACTTCCGGACACTTGAATCGAGCCACCCAGCAGTTTCAACTTTGATTGCTGGTAACTTAACAAAAGTATATGATCAACGAAAAAGTTTTTATGCAATTTGGAAGCTGGTACACTTTACATTAATAAGGTATACTTAATTCCAAATTTAAATTTCAATAACTTGATAAAATTACAATTTTAAGTGAAACTTGTCCTGTATAACCTTTCTCAAAGACAAGACTCGGGTTGAATTTTTGAAAAAAAAAAAAAGGAATTATTGAAAAAAAAAATTATTCAGTAACTTGTATTGCCTCCGAGAGCGTTTATGATTGCAGTCATGCGATTTGGCATGGAGTTAATCAACGTCATTATGAAGAGTTGTGGAATGTTCTCCCATTCCTCCTCGATGGCAACTCTCAGCTCTTCCAAAGTTTGTGGTGCTGGTTGGTGAGCTCGAACACGCCTCTTTAATTCGTCCCATTGACGTTCGATGGGATTCATATCAGGGCTCCTTGCTGGCCATTCCTTTGTCGTGATTCCAACATCATGAAGGTATGCCCTGACGAGTCCTGCAGTGTGCGCTCTTGCATTATCATGCATAAAGATGAAGCCTTGGCCTACAAATCCAGCATATGGCATCACATGAGTCTCTAGGCAATGGTTAATGTATCGACGGACATTTAGTGTTGGTAGACGTGGTCCTGTCACAGCCTCTGGCCCAGTTTTACCATCGGCAGATATTCCTCCCTAGACTATCCACGAGCTCCCGCCATAACTCACTCTCTCTTCAATACAACACTGAACAAAGCGCTCTCCCCGCCTTCGGTAGACCTTCCTCCTTCCATCATTACCATAAAGCATAATCTTAGTCTCATCAGTAAAGAGTACCTTGCTCCATTGGCGTTGAGTCCAATGCAAATGTTCGCGTGCAAACTGTAAGCGCGCCATTCGGTGAGCTCTTGTCAGTTTCGGCCCGTTGGCTGGCTTATGTGGGCTCAGACCACGTTCTTTAAGTCTTTGTCTAATTGTTCGCGCGGAAACAGCCACTCCATGAAAGTCTCGAAGCTGTTCTTGGATCTGTACAGAGGTGAGGTGACGATTTCGTAAACTGGTTGTCGCGATAAATCGATCCTGTCTTTCTGAAGTTACCCGAAATCGCGGTCTTCCTGGACGGCACACGTATCCACCAGTGTCGAGGTATCGATGGTATACCCTTTGCACAGCAGAACGGCTTAAAGCAAGCTGTGATGCTACATCGCGCTGACTTCGGCCCGACTGTAGAAGCGCCACAGCTTGCGCGGCTAGACGAGGCGGTGTATCCATAATTTTAACGTTTAAATGGCTCAAATTAAAAAAACAAAAAATTTACGATGTCTTAATTTCAAAACAATTACGGTAAATTCAAAATTATGGAGTTAAATAAAAAAATTATGTTAATTTAGATCAACTTTTCTTTTCAAAAGAATGCACTAATTTGGATTTTGTTTCGTTTTTCCATTTGATAAATTCAAAATTGGAACAACAGCACTTCAAAATCATTATGAATATACCAGCATCAAAATTGCATAAAAACTTTTTGATTAACTTAAGAATATTTTTATGTTCTATGTCATTACACATAAAAATGTAGGGTGGCTCGATTCATGTGTCCGGAAGTGTATATGTTTGTTCTAAGCATCGCATTTGCAAAATTAAAAAGTCAAATATTGAAAGTGGGGAACGGATTTAAACAATAATTAATAAATGATATTAGTTCGTATACTTTTGGCTATGATCACGGAAGATGCACGCGATCAAGCTTTTGTGTGTTACTTGGTAACATAGACTTTAAATAATGTGCATATGTTTTGATATCGTATAAATATTGTAAAATCAATTCGATATGTGTGATACAAAGCGTCACTAATAAGACAAATCGCCAGTTTATAATCCAAAACATTCCATCGACTATTGAAAAATTGTGCCTAGAAAGTTATGCCAAATTAATGTTGTGCGTAATGCTGCGGCCACACTGTCGCGCTAGAACGCTGTCGCGGTGTTGAATAGAGTGAGAAGTAAAGATGATCGGTGTCCTTGTCTACCGTGCTTGTTTGCCATACGTGAGAAAGGGACGGGGCGTCGTTTGTTTCGTTTGCCGATGATGGTGCGATGTGCATCGCGCTGTACAGCGTGCTAATGTGGCCGCAGCATAACTATTATCAGGATAAGTAAAAGTGTGCCATGATAAATTATGACATAAAAATTTACGCATAAAAATAAGAATCCGTATCAAACAAGTCTACCCTTATAACGGGGCCCTTATGGAGGTCATTTATATGGCCTTTATGCCTATGCACACATTGCGTATATTGCGAAGGTTTTATCGCGACAATACTTTCCCTTTCGGTGCGTGGCCATATTGCGCGTTGTAAATACTACGAGATAGATGCCAAACTATGGGGCTGAAGTTTGGCCACTCATAAGATGTCCATCGTGCTTAAACTCTTTGATGTGAGCTAGTTTACCGATAGTGAAACAATGTGCTCACGAAGTACCTATTTGTTTGGTTACATTACGTACATTGCGATAATGTGAACCTTCATAACATCGCGTTATATGCGCCCTAGGTATTGTGCCGTGGCTGTATTCAGACTCTTGTGTCTCAGCTGAGATAGCCAGATATAATAACAGAGGAGTGACCCATTGCCGACGTTAGTCAGGTTAAAATAAAAAATTGCCTATGGATTTTGATGCGATGCTTCCACTCTTATTTTTCCACGAAAGACTTATAGTTATGTTTTTTTAATACCCATGGGAACGGGAATGAAAGTTATTAGTAACACATATATGTAATATACATACACCTACTAGAGTTTATTTATTTATTTTTATTGTAACCAATTCTTAAGTAAGGTGAGTAAGGTCTCCAGAGCTCCACTTGGGGGGTTTGGGAGGGTTGGCAACGCGTGAGTGATACCCCCGGTATTCAAACGTCTATAGGCTACGGTGACGGCTTACCATCAGGTCGACCGTAGGCTTGTGTTGTATAAAAAATTCTCATTTTTTTACTATAATTTTTTGGCATCTCCAAGATATTGTTATTTTCTGTATGACCTTTGTTCATTCGTTTAAAAATTTATGCTAAGAATATAATAAATTAAGCATCTTTAATTGGTAAAAATTATATTATTATTTTTACCAAATATTTGATGTCTGTCAGTGAGTTTGCAAAATTAATTCTATCTTATGTTTTTTTCTTGCTATCTTTAGCATAAGCTATCATCTTTTTCTTGCTTAATTAGATAATTATTGAATAATTTTGTGTCTCTGTGTATAAAAAGTCAGCGGTATAAATATGGTATCACTTGTAAAGTAGGTACCTTATTACCACAAGATTATATTAAGATGAAGTGACAAGGTACTAAAGTAACAAAATATTTATGATGATAACTGTACTGGAATAAATAAATAAAAAAATCTTAATAATATTTTTATTTTTGTAAACATATGTTTAATAGACCTAAAAGACTAGTACTTTTATGATTTGGCAAATGAAAGTAGTGGATTATACTCTACATTAAAACCGCATAAGGGTCTGTACCACTTAACGTGTAAGTATCGATTAGCTTAGTTGTCAGATAAAAACTGTCTATTTGATGTTAGCTTATTTAAAATTGTTAAACAGACCCAACTATACCATTTCTTATGGATTTTCTTAAGGTTAATCGATTTCTTTTAATTCTCGTTTTCGCAATTTGAAATTCGAACCATTTTACTTATAAATACAATGGCAACGGTATAAATGTATACAGCCATAAACAAAACATACTGCTCTCTCTTTCTTTGAATTGAATATGAAAAATGTTACAGTTTCATATTTTGACTATATGGTGTATAAAATCACCTTACTTGTATAATAATTTATGTTTAGTGTTTCTTTTTAATCACTAGGGTTGAGCCATACGGCAAAGGTATTGGACCAGTTGCCCATCTGTGTACTTTTCCATTAATTACTTTTTTACTATATATAGTTGCGTGACGGCCCAACGGGTGGAGGGGATCTGCTATTGGCACCCAACCACCGAACGAATGCGTGAAAGGATCCCAAGGTAGACTCCACTGTCCTAGCGCGGGAGCTTTTGGCAACCCTAGAGCAATAGGTGCAGCTCCAAAGCCGTAATTCACTGGTGCTATAATTGGGGCAATAGGACCTATAGGAGTTAGTGGTATCTTTTGGATGAGAGGTATTTTAGGTAAAAGTGGTTGTGGGTGGAGATTAGGTACAGCTTTTTTGACGACTGCATTGAATCCGTGGGCACCTGCTGTGTAGTCCACAACGCGTACTCCGCCGTCTGGTTCCATTAAGGAATAGGATCCTTTAACATTGTTACCACTCCTGACTTCCCATTGCGCTTTCTTGTCTTTTGTTAGCGGATCGTTTACCGCGTAGTTGAATGCGTAGCGTGACGTGTCCTGTAAAATAGATGATTATTTATTAGTTATCAGCAATTTAGTACCCATAGTACAAGCTTAGTTGCTTAGTTTGGGACTACATGGCGTTGTGTGATTCGTCCAAGAATATTTATTTATTTTTACATTTTAAGCATAGGTAATGTTCGCCAGACGGTAGGAGCGTATAGGGTCGATAACATATAAACTTTATGTTCAGGCTAAATTACATATACTTACATATAGCGGAACTCCAGAACTTGTAATAACATGTGCCGTAATAGTCAGTAGGCAAACAGTCTGAAAAAAAAATACAATGCAATATTAGAATTCGCATTAAGGATACTTTTATTAAATAGTATATTAATGAAATTATGTTAGTTGCATTGCTAGTGGGCTGTCATGTATGAAAAATATATTATTGTGTCATAAACATGTATAAAAGAAAGCACATACGCAATCGTTCATTACGTTTTAGTGTCACGCGAATATGTGTAGTACAAACACACATAGACTTTATGATCAGTATACATGCTAACACCAAACAGTAGTTAACAGTACTAATTATTCTCTGCACTTTCCCATAATAAAAATTATCGACCAAGGATTAACTAAAATCTGTTTTGTCAGTGTCATTCTTGAGACGAATTAAATAATGTTCGAAAATGACAGAACACGTTTTTGTTAAACCTATGCTGATCTTGGACTATGTCTCCTGTTTAGCCAGGATTTAATTTAGCCCGAATTTATTTTAAATGTGACCAAACATTGACAATGAGCGATGAAAAGTATTGTTAATGGAATTCATTCTTAGTGCGGTTCACAAAAAATGATTTATAAATTGGTCTATAAAAATGTTAAATCGCTTTGCCATCACAAAAATTTCGTCATTATAGATTTTGACTTTTAACTCTATTAAGATTTTAAAACCAAAATATGATTCTTGAAATGTGGCTATTTAACATTTTAAGAATCATATTGCTTGTGCATTTTTAAGAAATATAATATATGCCCTCCAGTATACGTAGCCAATCTATAGCGAGTTTGGCCAATACTTATCTTGAGTCGCCTAACCAGCGAAGCAAGTAAATAGAACAATATCCTCACTTTATTTGGACCCTTAGTAATGGGAGCTCATATTATATTATTGTGAATACGGATAAATTGGACGTCGGCTAAAATTAGCAAGCATTTGATGAAAATATTTACACTGTCACTTTGATCTGCCACAAATTTTTGAGAAAACGACTGAATCTTGCTCTAAAAGTAGACTTGTTCAAAATTATGTTATCGAGAAATAACAATAACATTAAAAAAATAATAATAATAGATTACCATAAGCAAAGAATTCATGATGGTTTTGGCAGGCTGTCGCAATAAGTAATGTTTAATGTCGGTTCAAAATCGGCTTTTATATGGATCGATAATGTCTATTAGTAGACCAACATAACTCGTTTGAGGTTCGACAGGTTCCGAGTGCTTGGAAGAACACGCATGTGACTTCCGTAACCAGGCATGTCAACAAATATGGTTACTGTACCATATGTGTTTTGTAGCGTGCCATAAGAATTTTTGGCATTCTATCTCTTGATTACATGCAGTTGTTTATGTCCATGTAACGTAAATATTTATAGTAATACTCTGTACTGTCAATAATAGACAGGACTGAAGAGCGGCTGATGTTACAATGTTGTGTACTTGTTTCTGGTCATTAGTATTCGCGTTATTTTTCAGGATTAATAAAACAACAAAAATTTACCATATAATGGCTAATGCTATATTCGTTGTGCTACATTAGCTTACAAATATTTACATTTATAAATATTAAATATCTTACAAATAACGTATCTTAACTTATCGAAAACTCATCAAGACAACAAGGCATGGCATTAATGGATAGCGGCTTTTAAGGTATTCACGTTGACTGGCACTTTACTAATGTTTATAATCAAGACCTAAATCGTATGGGCCACCCCACGAAGGTAGAATAGGCCCTAAAGAACCCTTAAGTCCACCTCCGTAGCCAAGGGAAGATAAACCCAGAGAAGGGTAACCTAACGACCCAGAATATAACGGTGCTGATACAACCGGACCCGATTTGTATATTGACCCAGAAAGATCTGGTCCATAGGACGATATAATAGGTCCAGGCCCTGCGAATATCGGTCCAGATTTATATACAGGTCCCGACAAAATCGAACCTAATGATGGCAATAAAGGTGCAGATTTGACAGGACTTAAATATGGCGCTGATAGAAGTGGAGCAGATTTAATGTACGGAGCGGGTGAAATAGCTGGTAATAGCGGGGCTGCTTTGATGATGGGCGCTGGTAAAATTGGAGCAGGGGCTATTATGGGCGGTACTGGAGCAATGGTTTTGATTACTGATGCCGTAGATACCCCATAATTACCACCGTGACCTGTGACCAGTGGCCCTGTTAGGAGCGGAGCATCGGCGAGTCCACCATATTTAGCTATAGGTCCTACTGAGATTGGAGCGATGGGACCACCACTCAGTACTGGAATCGGTGCTTTGTATATAGGCGCGACTGGACCAGTAGGATGTAGGTTCGGACCTATCTTCTTCACGACAGCATTGAAACCTGACTTATCATCTGCCCAGTACTCGACGATTCGGAGGCTACCGTCAGGCTCGACTAATGAATACGCTCCTAAAAAATATAAAAACGTTTTATTATATCTTGTGTACTGGTGCACTTTATATTTATTGTTTTGAGCATATTACCTTTAACCACATCTCCGTCGCGTTTCTCCCACTGTGCCTTGTTGTCTCCTGTGTGTGGGTCTTTTACAGAGTACTCAAATGCATACCTAGGATACGCCTGCAACAACAACATTAAATTATTTATTAATTTTGATTGAAATCTGCCTATTGGATCGCACTCAACTCACGTAATAATCCACCGACGCATGGCCCGGCGCGTACACTAATCCTAGAGATCCGTCGGGATCGGCGTATACTGATATAGCAAGAAGACACGTTATCTGCAAAATGAAAATTTCACTTAGATTTCCACAAATTATCCCAAGGGCATTTTAATGAAGACACTGACCGCTAAGAACTTCATTTTGACAACGCACCGGACTAGTTGGTGCCAAAAAAATTACTGCAAGATTATGAGCAATCAAAGGTAATTTATAGGTGATTGCGACTCGGGCCTTCATATCCTGCGACTTGCCGGATGTAGGCCGTTTCGAGTGCGCGGCCATCGCTGCCACACAATCGCCAAGGGTTGCATCAGGCTTCCTCGTTTTCATACAGCCTTGTCATGTGAAAACGCGCGCAGCTGATATGCACATGATAAATGATAAATTAAATATCAATAAAACTGCTGAAGTAATTGAAGAGAAACTTTCAATGAAATAATTGGAATATCACGCATCGTACCTCTTGTAATATCCAATCCACCAATATAACGTTGTTGACATCGAACTTGAAATATTTTAATACGCTCTACAATAAATATTTATTAGCCCGCTAGCGGCGAAACGTAATTCTACGAGTTGTCGTAGAAAATAATATAATGTCAACATAAGGTTATCTATACAGTAAAAGTCTTCTTAATATCTATTCCGTGGTTTTGGAGATTATGCGGGACAAAAAGAAAGACAGATCGTTTTGAAGATTATGCGTACAAAGAGAAAAACTGTGTCTAAAATATTGATTCTTTGATATATATATAACATTCATAATATGCACTAAGTAATAAACAAATTGTATAGATAATCATCACAAAATAGTTTAACAAGTAACATAATGCCAAGAAAGGGTCGTGGTCGTATAGCGTGTCTACCTTGATGCAATATGAACGATTAATGCGTCGATTTGCTCCAGTTGCTTGTACGATATACTCTGTTCGCGTGCGGTCAGTCTGCATAACCCGACCGACAATGTTGGTCAATGAAATTACAAACAATTAGTTGTATAACGCCCGCAGGACTTGGATAATCCTAATGAACTTGATACTTGAAAAAGTCGATGATTAAATGGACACAAGACACAGTTTACAAATTTAACACTTCGAAGACTGCCTTATTATTGCTATGATAGATAGAATATGCCCTTTCGGCCGCTATGGCAACTGTGTTTCGCAACCAGTTGTGAAAAAGGAATTTTTATTCTTTCTCGGCAACTAGTTGCGACAGAAGAAGCCTTATTTGCAATATAAAATGAGATAGCAACCAGTAAAAATTGCAGTCGGCAATAAGGCCGTCTTGTTGCATATAGTGTATATTGCCGTCGTCGGTACAAGAAAGGAATAAGGAGATGGGCTTCTGGATCTCTCACTTCTCTATTTCATAAATGCTCTACCACTCCAAAAGTATAAACATTTGCGTGCATAAACATACTGTTTCACATCACCTATATTGTTGAGTGTATAATCAAGGTTTACTTGATTGAGACTAAAACTAAAAATATATTCGTATGATTTTTTTTAAATTTTATATTTTAACTAGCGAAACCCGCGCAACTTCATTTGCGTATATCTCGCTTTCCCGTGGGAATTTTAAAAAATCCTTTCTTAGTGCTCCCCTGCGTTATAAAAGGAACCCCTGTGCAAAATTTAAAGTTTCTAACCCTTATAGTTTAGGCCCTGCGTTGATAGTCAGTCAGTCAGTCAGCTTCTTCTTTTATATATATAGATAATAAAAACTTATTTCTCTTCATCAGGCATATAGCTGTCTCCCAGCAACGGTGCTAGCATCGTGCGTGGAGAGTGTATGGTCGTCTGGTAGTAGCTCACCATCCCAAACGCAACTTTCGCGAGCTCTCTGGCTATGGTGCGGAGCGCTTGGTGCAAGAGTATGGTTGCCTTTGTTGCCTCGCGACGCAACACGACACCCAGATACGTCGCGACACACGTTTATGGCCAAACGGATTATGTTGCCGTTCCATCTAAATATTTATCCGCTGAGTGAGTATTCATTTCTTTACAACAGGCATGTCAAACATACCCACTACACTACTGCCTGGGGCTCTATGGAAACTTAAAAAATTCTTAATAAGGCTGTTATCCCTCAAAACGGGACGGGATTTAATCAATAAATAAAAATTTAAATACGAGTTATATTTTGATCCTAGTTTTTTTCCTTATATTGTTGGATAGCAAAGTTCTTTTACGCTCAGGTTGTCTGAAAGAGATAGCGATAAGGCCGCCTATTGCCTTCTCTTTTCATTTTTGTCTTATGTAATTTATTGGTGCAATGAAGAGTTTGTATTTTCCACAGCTATATTGTTCGACGATGCAATTCTTCTGGGCGCGGAAAATGACACCACACTATACGCATCTGATTCCAATTCAGTGTTTTCATTGCCGTTCTGTGTTGTAAATAGAACTGTGAGTATACAATATAAAATAATATTTCTTGGGCTAGATGTGTTCGTACAGACTTAAAAAGGGGAAAGCATGGACCTTGAACAGGAAGACCTAAAAGAGATTTCATTATAATTTTGCAAATTTTTCGCGTAATAAATCCTTACTAATATTATAAATGAGAAAGTGAGTTTGTTTGTTAGTTTGTTATTCCTTCACCGCTTGACTAAGCAGCCGATTATTATGAAAATTTGCATACATATTGTTAGGGATACAGAGCCCAACATAGGCTACTTTTTATCCCGTGAAAGTATGTCGTTCCAATGGGAAAATAATTTTTCTAGTAAAATACCCGTTGTCTGGTACCCATAACAAAGACAGGTAAAGCCTTGCTTACGTTGAAATATATATATAGTCCTAATTTATTAATGAACTTCCTTTTAAGACATGACTATATAGGTTACATATGATCGTTTAAGCAAGGAAATAATCAGTAAAAAAAAATAGAGTGTATTGTAAGAAAAATTTGCTTACTACATAAATTCATCCATATTCAACCATTTTGATATGTGAGACGCGTTGACGCGCCGTTCGCACCGCACCCCTAAACCTTTTTTTTCTACAAACTTGTTTACAGAGCCAAGTATACCTCCACCAAATCTTACGCCAACTTCTCCGTCGCAATCTGGGCTACCACGCGTGGGAGATCGCGCGATCTTGCTCCGAGCTCCCGTACTTCCCGCACTCATTGGAATTGTTACTGCACGAAGTGCTGGAAGAAGAAGCCACCAGTAAGGAGCCTATACCTGATGCTCAGCTACCCAGCATCATAGAATTTGTTCACGAGTTCCCCGTTTATCTGCAGGTATGGTAAAAAATAAAACTACTTTTTAGTAACACCTTAATAGACACTACAATGATATTATATTCATATTATGAACTGACAGACCGGTAAGATCTTGCTGTAACATACATTTCAATATTACATTTACACTTTTTATTACAAAAGACTATACTAGTGGACAGGATGAAATATAACTTTCTCATTTGTTACAATAAAAATATCGGAAAATTTATAATTATTTTATTTATAACTAGCAGCCAGCCCAGGGTTCGCACGCGTTTCAGTAAGACTCCTTATATTACTTTTGGAAATTTAATATAGCCTATGTTACCCGGGGATACCGTAGCTTCTCAACAGTGAAAGCTATGTAGCATCTAATTTATAATTAAACGTGTTTTTTTCCTTTTCAGACAGTAGTACAGTGTGCGAGAAAGACGGAGATAGCGTTATGGGCGTATCTGTTCTCGGCAGCCGGCAAACCCAAAGAGCTTTTCCAAGAATGCTTACAACGTAAGATGCTGGACACCGCTGCATCTTATCTCATTATTTTACAGGTTTGAAAAACATTTTTCAGAACCGTAAATAATATTATTGACTATATTTATTTATAGTACATATTTAGTATTTTCCTTAACGTGTAACTAGACTTAACTAGTATGGGTTTGAAGTTTCTTAATTTGCATATTGCCTATTCGGGAATAAAACATTGTAAATCCAAATTGAAATTACATCCATCGTAATATTTTCACGTAATTAATTAACAAATGCTTAAATCTCAAACATCCATGCTTTTATACCAATACTTCCTACTCCGACTATCTTCTTTCTGATTAAATTCGTTGTGAGTTCCAAGACAGGTGTAGTTTTCTCCCCCGGGACGTCAATAAGCTTCATCGCTTATTGTCAATCTGAGGTCGCCGTTGTTGATCCTGGCAACACAGGAGACACATCGGTGGGAATGTGTGGTGGGCTTGTTCCGATCCATAATTTCATATTTATAATATAAGTATTTTTTTTTTATACGAACTCATTGACTCAAGGCTGCCATCTACTTAAAATTCTACCTTAAAGTTATATGCTAAATAATTTAAACTTTTATTGCAGCATCGGCAGGTAGTTTTTTTTAATTCTTTGAGAATTATCTGTTGTTAATGTTATATTTTATATCATTTACGTTAATATTACGTTTACACAGCTCAACTTATGCCATTGTCAATTTTAACATTTCATTCACGAATTTGGACGTTCACGTTGCACGAACTTGGCCTAAAAGTTTTGGAGATCAGTAACATACGATTTATGTAGATTATTATTCTTAATTTTATTCAAAATGACTTCATCAAACCCCATAATTATACCTAAGTATTGTTTAGAATCTGGAGAGTTCTGCTGTGAGCCGTCAATTGGCGACGCAACTACTAGACACGGCTTTGCAGCAAGCGCGCTGGGACCTCGCGCGAGACCTCGTGCGCTTCTTGAGGGCAATAGGTAAAACCATCTCCTAATCTATTATCAAAACCATATAAAACAGTATATTGGGTTTCCGTATATTAAAGGGGAAAAAACGTTAAAGGTTTACTTTGTTGGAGTTTAGGGTTCCGTAGTAAACTACAAGGAACCCTTATAGTTTCGCCATGTCCGTCTGTCCGTCCTCGGTCTAGACGCTTGATGCTAGAAAGCTGTAATTTGATATGTATACTCATATTAACAATGCTAACAAAGTGGTAGAATAAAATTTTGAAAAATATTTTTAATTTTTTTTTGCACCGATAGTATAGATATTTATCGTTAGATAGGTCTCTTAAAAACATTGAGGGTGTGGGAAGATCATTTTCCGGTACAATGATCCGTTTGCGAATTATTACATTTATCGTGTCAATTTTCGTTTTGCACGGTGGTCCCCCTACAAGGAAAACTATAACGGTTAAGTAGGTTTAGTAGGTTACCGAGTAATAGCCGACGAACCTATGAAGTAAAATTTCTTTGACGAAAACGTACAAATGTCATAGAAAATGGCATTGTACTGCAAGCAAGAAATGCATAGCCAATACGGAACCCTACATTGTGCGTGGCCAGACACGTACTTGCCCGGTTTTTTAATTTTACAAACTTTCTCATTATCATTAAATTATCTGTAATTATAATTATTTTCTTAAAATTTTAATTATTATAAATACAGTTGGTATAACATATTTTGCACCAAATAATTGTAATATATCACAATAAATCCGGCTCAAAGGACCAATGTTTTTGAAATCAAGTCATATAGAAAATAAAAAGTCATAGTCTACATTTCAAGGCATGTGTTAACTTAAATTTTTTATTATATTTAGACCCAAACGACGTAGATTCACCACGGAATTCAGTGAATGTGCAAGCGAAGTATGGACAAATAACACAGTCGCAAGTCGTCAGTCCGAACGCTGAGGACCTGTCCGTTATACTTAGCAGTATGCAGGTTAGTAATGACTATTTGCATCAAAACAATAATAGTATTATTCGCTCTGCATAAAATGTGATACAAGCTACTTTAAATAAAATCTATTAGATCGAGACTATCAAGCCACTAGCTGAATGGTTGAACAACTAGTTGTGCATATCAGTTGGCCCATGAGGAAAACGGGACATAAACCGAAGTTAGGGTACCAGTACGCTATGCTAATCGATCGACATCTTTGTTTCTCAATCGATCGCAATCAATCACCTAAAACGATACTCCTGCTTGATGTGTGGTTAACAATGAACGTCAATGATTGGTGTTGTATGCAGTTGTCTGGTGGTCGCGGGCGCTCGTTCAGCACGACGGCGGCGCCGCGCGAGCCGTCGCCGCCCTTGCCCGCCGCGCCCGCGCCGCCGCCGCCCGCGCCGCCCGCCCGCGCTACGGCCGCCGTCAAGCGCAAGAAGAGCGTGCCTGCCAGAGCGGACAGGGACTCGTACAATGGCACAGCGGAAGAATTCTTCATCGACATGATGATCCAAAGGCACGCTAGGGTCCTATTATCAAGTGGTCGACTACTAGCATTGGGTAGATTAGCCGCAGCATTGGATCTGCATTTAGTTGCCTGGTTGGCGGGAGAAAGAGAGCGGGCAGCGAGAGTGGACAACGCTGTACTCTGCCTCAAGCGGCTGCATGAGGACTTTAGCTGGCCATATCCAGCGCTTCAAGCGGAACAGGCGCAGGATGCCATCGCTAAGGGATCGATATCAACAAGTTAGTATTCGTTTTATTATTTGTGCAATTAGAGAATAATGTTCATAATGAATTGGCAACTCGTCCGTTTTATTAGGTACCTACAGTCCCACCTTGGAGTCGGACAGCCTGTGCGGCGACAGCGGCTACATGAGCCTGCCGCTGCGCGCCGCGCCGCCGCCCGCGCCGCTGTCGCCGGGCCCCGCGCGCTCGTTCGACGGCGGCAGCGTGGCGTCGGCGGGCGCGCAGGCCTGGGGCGGCGACGCCGACCCCGGCGAAGAGCGGCGCTACGCGGCGCTGATGGAGCGCCTGCACCAGGCGGAGGCGCAGCGCGGCGCGCACACGCAGCACGTGCAGCTGCGCTACTGCCTGCAGCTCATGACGGAGGCCAGCTGCGTCGAGTGGGCGCTGCTGCTGGCGGTGCTGCTGCGCGACGCGCTCGCCGTGCTGCGCACCACCAACATCGCGCGCACGCACGACGTCAGCCTCGACGCCGTGCGCCGCCTGCGCCGCGCGCTCACCGACCTGGCCGCCTGGGCCGACGCCGAGTGCCAGGGCTACCGGCCCTTCATGCTCGCCATTCAGAACCAGGTGCCCTTCCTCACCTCCATCATCAACACGAGGGAGAGGCGCATCTCCATGGTCAGGACGAGAGTGCGGACGCCGAGCACGGGCTCGCTGACGCAGGAACCCAAGTCGAAGAACCCTACGCCTCTGGAGACGAAGCTACCAGCACCGCAGAAGGCGCAGGAAGTTTCCAAACAATCGGTAAGGAAAGATTCTCCTAACGCCCCACCCGAACCCATAAAGTTGGCCAGTGGGCCCCCTCCCGTGCCCCCAAAAGATGAAGTGTCCACCGGTTGTGCCATAACTTAAGACTTTTTATAAACAAAAATATTAGATTTACACGTAGATTTCGACTTTTAGGGCGTGTTCAAATTTGTGTTACAACAACAACACATTCGCCGTGCTCGGTGAAATGACCAGGTTCTATGTGTCGGAAGCGGGCATAACTTACTCATTTGTACTAAACAACTAATGCCTGACACTACAATAAGAGGAAATTATAATATTAAAAAAAATTTACACACATTTGAACACACCCTAAATCTAGTATAACAAAATTAAAGAACTTTATGTTTGATCGCGCCAATTTCTGAAAATTTATTATTGGATTTCAAAAGTTTTACATTTAATAGCCAGATTCTTGAGTACGGTTATAGATAGAGTATTGTCCCTCAGAATCACAATCTAAAACGGGAAAAGTAAGTAATTATGAATAATGCTAAATGTCTTGTGAATTATCTTATGAAAATTGTTTTTGAAACAATGTCACATAACTCATCTTGTGAATCTATAGATGTAAAAGCATGTATATAAAGGCCGGCTTAGGTAATATATAACATGATAAGGTAAACAATAATTTGAAATAATGAGGTTGTAGAGTAATCATAATCATAAAATACATTTGTACTAAAATACTAATATTTATAAGGCATCTGGCACACTAGGCGACCGTCACGACCTAATTAACAAAATAAACCAAATTAATGTCGCGCATTTAAACGATCACATGAACGACCATGTCTGTTCTTGTAACAATAACAGTCAGAATCTAGTATCAATCTCATACGCTATGCTCATTTTGTGTTTAGAGCAAAATAGCGTTTGACATTGAGACTAGATTTTGATTGTTTTTATTAAGAGAACCTGCAGATTCGGTCACTGATAGTCGTATGAATAGACGACTTCCAGTGGCCGAATCTGCAGGTTCCAGGATCCCATCCCTATTGTAATGATCCATGGAGATAGTAGGAATGTGAATACTATTTTAATAGATTATGATTCCATTATCTCCATTAGTCATTTCAAGTGATGTATGATGTGTTAACTTTATGGCTCAAAATGTCTAATGGGAATAATGGACTATACTCATTGTCGTCGTGGTTGTTTAGTGTGTGAGGTGCCGAAATGTGAAAGTTTGGACGTTCGAGGAAATATAATGCCCGCGGGATAGTATACATGTATGGCAGAAACCACAAGAGAAAAGCCACGGGCACAGCTAGAGTTAAATTAAATAATTAAGCAAGTTTATTTACAGAGTTGCAGAAATACATTCTAATGTTAACGTAAAATTTTTAACGGCATCGTTAAATTAAGAGTGAAAATAGAGATTCTGGCAAAATGTGTCATTAAGTTTATAATGTATTTGTGCAACTCGCTTAATGTTGTTATTTGTAGATGGTCGAAATTATTTGTGATTTAATGTTTTGTCTTTGTTTCTAAGTTTTAATCATGGTCGTAGTGTTTTTTACCTGATTACAACGCTAAGAAAAGCAATGTGTTTTTAGGAAGTATTAATTATGTATTTAATATTTAACTTTGTGATTAGATTTATTAAATAATGAAAGTAATTTTACGGCCTCTTTCACCACTTGAAAAATAAACAAAATATTGACTTCAAACATACAGTGGCAAAACCACGAATTGCAAATTGGAAGCGGTAAAAAGTTTCAGTTAGCTAACTAAATTAATACAAAACTGTGTATTTATAAAATTGCCGCATAAAGCCTCTGATACACTAGGGAACGAAATGACACAGAGTGCTGCAACATGGCGCGAAATTTTTTGTGACGCGGCACTCATTTCAGTACTACTAAGGCCCAAACCAGACGGTGAACCACAAATGTGACGAAACTGCAACTTCTAGTTACTTTAGAGTTGCATTTGAGTTTCTGTCATAGACTCCTTTGACGGACCACATATGACAATAAGTATTTATTTACAGAAAAAAAATATTTAAGTAAATTTATCAGCAATCTAGTACCCATAATACAAGCTTAGTTGCTTAGTTTGGGACTAGATGGCGTTGTGTGATTCGTCCAAGAATATTTATTTATTTTATCGGCGTTTTGCCATTGTTTTTTTGATGTTTTCATCACGTTTTAGTACAATTTAGGTTGCGTCATTGTGGAAAACGATTGAAACTGGTTTCAAACTAACAATTTTAAAAGGGTTTCTTGCAGTTAGGTTTCACCGTCTGTTCTGGGCCTAAAATGTACGACAACATTGTCCCCAGAGACTCTCGTTGTTGATGAGCGTCATGTTGCGGACATGTTGACTAATTTGCCCCTATTGAATACAATAAATTATTACCAAGTCGTGAAACAGGCCCTTAAATAGTAAAAAAATAATAAAATCTCGATTGTATTTTTTTTTTCAATAAACTAATTGAACTAATTTAATTGAATTTATGAAATTTGGTGCTGAATGTAATATAAAATAATTTATTTATAAAATCAAGATGATATTATTATTTTTAATATTTTTCCGATTTCTATTCTCTAGTCTTAGGCTCATACTACACGGGCGGTTCTCCCGCCGTGGTAATCTGTTTCTGAACCGCACTAGACACTGCGCGGTTTCCCATCGCGGTTCACAGGCGGGAGAAATACGACCGCCACATGCAGCGTCAAACCGCCGCTGATAATCGCCGCTTTAAACTACACGGGCGGTATCCCGCTATTACGTCATTCTATGCGGGACCTCGGCGCTCGCTCGTCGTTCGTTTGCGTGGCTAGTGTTGCGTGAAAAAAAAGATTTGATGGTCTGCGGCAGCTTTGTCGAGCGGTTTCCCGCGGCGGGAGAACCGCCCGTGTAGTAAGAGCCTTATAGCGAGCCTCACAAAGAACGTGCGCGTTGGGAGCGGCGGTATTCAGTTTTAGTACTGAATACGTGTATAAAAAGATTTGTAACGAGTTGTTTTGTTTTTTAACTAAGTGTACGTGTGTGTAGATTGCGTTCTATATCAATCTTCGTCCAGAAATATGAACCTGCGACCGACTCGTTCCCGTTCTCTGTGCGTTTCACGCATAAATGATAATGTTTAAAAAATCTGTAAAGAATTATGAATTGTGCAGCTGTGGTTTAATATTAACCAATAATTTATGGACATATTGAGAAAAATATTAAGCTCTTGTAACGCAAATATTCTTATTACAAATTTATATAGTGCGGTATAAAATAATTGAAAAAATAATACAAAACTTTTTACATATGGTAACATCGGTTGATATGCTCCAATGTTGCCAACACCCTCATCAACTCACAATCAAATTTATTATGAGTTTGTCATTAACTATTTGTGACTCACTTTCAAAATGTAGGTATAATTTAATAATTTGATTTTTTCTTCATTTTATCTGTTAATATTAGACAGTAATATTAATTTCATTAGTTTTAGAATTTGCTCATCTTTTAACGGTAGAAAAGCCGATAAATCGTTTAATTTGCTCAAGTTATAATCTCATTGTATTTCCTAATTTGCAACAAGTGCGAAACTAAGCACCCTGTTGAAATGCGTCCGCTACGGTTATCGTGCGCTTCGAGTGCATATTGTACAATAACGTGAGAGTGACGTAACAGCAGGCCTAGTTTGTACACCAGTTCCCTTTAAATTAAACTAAAGGCAATTAAACATATTTTCCCATTCAATAAAATTCCCATTAATAAATTACCCGCCATCTTGGTGCCAAGTAATCAGTTTTAATAGATGATTTATTTATTCTTAACCGTTTAGTACAAAATAGATTATTGTGACATTATTAAATTTAAGAGTGAATTCCCAAAGAATGGGAATCAATAAATTTGTTGTTTCATCCAATTCAAACTACGGATAATATTCTTCATAACTACGGACTTATGACCAACCAAAATTGTTTGAACTATAATAAAAGACATTACACAGTATTCAAAATACATTGTGTAGGTACCTATCTTTCATTTTCTGTTATTTGTCATTTATGTGGTTCAATAGTTAGGTAAACTTAATTTATTTTTTCAAGTTAAGATACGACACAGTCTAGAAAATTTGTCTGTTCTGTTGTGGTGGTGATGAAATCTTAAGAATTTGGTATTTTAATAATCGTAAATTATAAAAAAAATAATTTAGTAAATTATACTTTAGTTGACATCTAATAAGCGCACTTCGGCTGTATAGGAACATCAAAAAAAATGTATACTTGTCCCATTATAATAAGGTCAATATTTCAATGGATATAACCGATTTCAGAGCATCGCAGATCGTTTTTCTCTGCTCCATGATCGGTCTTCGGCTATTGAAATATATCCACAATATTTTTAAAATTCTCTGTCGTTCGCTAATGTGCGTTAGCATAATTTTGAAGACAAAAATTTCAGCAACAGAGGTGATAGTTATGTTAAGAAAGTTTTTAGTGCATTCCAACAATATTTGTACATTTTCAATAATTTTCAACATTCCAATTGTTAGTTTGTCATCTCCACTAATTGTTGTAGTTTTACATTCGATTTTGTACTAACATTAATATTTATAAATGTTCAGAAAACAAGGATCATTATGGATTATGTATACATGTATGCTCAAAATGATACATGGATGAATATGTTCGGAGCACTTATCATTTTGTTTTTAATTAAATATTAATTAAATTAAATATTCGTAGTGGCAACACTCTGATAATTTTGTGATGGCAACATTATTGTCATGTATGATTCGTGTGTACTGCTCAAACTATACAATCTGTGTAAATTTTACAAAGAAAAGTGAAATTCATTTTGTTTAAAGTTTACAGATTATGTAGTTATTGAACAGTCCTTTATGTAACATAGTGTATAAGGAGTACTGTAACTAAAAAATCTAATAATATACAGTAATTTGGTCAATTATAGTTGTGAATGTTACTTTTAAAACGTCTTTCAATGTCCAAATGTCATAAAACGCAGGTGCTAATAATAATTAAGCATAAAACTTGAAGCTAAAACCTTTTTTAATCATGATGTAGAATAGACTTTGCTTAACCATATTCAGTAAAGGTGTTGTTAATATTGTAGTGAAGTATTTCACATAAAATACTATAAAAAACTTAATTTGCCAGGGGGTTTAAATTCTAGGCCAGAACGTGTAGCTAAGTGGCAAACGTATCTTAGCAAATCTATAACGTCTAAATTCTTCTGAAATTTTCAATAGAAATCCACTTGGCTAAAGTGTCCCTTCACATTGGCGTTGGATTGACTATGATTTCGCAGTTCGCAGCGTTGTCTGCAATCATGTGCAAAACAATGTAGCGATGTGTCTAAAAATTCAAGTCACTTGCTTTTCCGTGGCTGCATCAATGCCAATTCATCGCCGACGCCAGACTAACGCCAGTGTAAAAGGGCTCTTAAGGGGCAGACCACACTGTAAGAACAATATTAACTGCATGTTTGCATACATCAAACTTTTAATAATTAATTTAATGTATCTTTTTTCAACCTATATTTGTAGACGTTATCCAGTTCGAGTCATCATTTTATAAAATTTTGTAAATAGTCAATTGATTGATGTTATTGATCCGACATGTGAATAAAATGATATGAATTTTCATTATGTTTTTTTAGTACGTGTTCGACCAAGCAATTTCTATTCCTTATCCTCTTTTATGATTAGAAAATGTGTCAACAGATACTCCTTCAAAAAGCAGCATATGGATCACGTTGGGTTCTCCTTTCTGAGAAAACAGTACAAAACAGAAAACAGGATCTCCTCTGTTCTCGGCACGGATTTATATATAAAACTAAAACAGGATACAACCTCTGTGATACAACACTCAGTATATCTACTTGAATGAACCTGGCGCTGTTTCTTCTCTTTCTAACTTGGTACGTTAGTTATAGAAATCGACGTCAGAAAACTCCCCGTTTTCCTTTCTAACTTTTTGGAGTATATAGGAGAAAAAATGGAAAAACAAATACAAAGAGAAGTGCTAATATATAATTTATATGATGATTATACCTACATAATTATGTGCAAATTGTGCAATGAAAGATTGGATTGCAATTTGTTAAACTTAAGAAAATTTGAATTTCGTGAGCCGAACGAGAGCATCCACCTTTTACAATGGTCTGTGGACTGTTTTTCAGACCATAGAATAATATTAATCCAAGGAGTTAGGCTGTCAAACATATCGTTGTTCAAAACTCAAAACACAATCAAATCAAATCAAAATAATATTTTGCCGAATTTTTACAATAGCAACATTGGTTTAATAATCGGTGTCGTGTACGAGTGCAACACTAACCGAACTGTCCATGAGCTGAGCTGTCAAGACGTTTTACTTTTGGGAGAATGTAGAAACAATTGATTTTACACGTTTTATATTGTTGTTTTTCTGAGATTATTTACTTTGTTTATGAGGATTTCATATATAGCCGTCTAACTGTCGTGATGGCAGCCACGGCTGAAAGCGAGATGTCCGTGGTCGACTTGAAGGCGGAGATCGAGAGGCTCGGCCGCGAGCTCGACCAGGCCAGCAGCGAGAAGATCCAGTCGGCGCAGCTGGGGCTGGTGCTGCTCAAGGAGAAGAGCGAGCTGCAGCAGCGCTACGATGACCTGGAGAGCAGCTACGAGAACACTCGGCACGAGCTAATAATCACACAAGAGGTTAGTGCCCTACATTCTATGTCATTATTTTCACTCTTCATGCATTAATGGCTACAAAAAACGTGCAGAAGCTGAAATTTAAATCGTCATATCATCATTTTGTATTCGTAATGTGCACTACTTTCAAAAATCATCAGTGGAAAGATGTTTGTGCTTATTATAACCTACATGGCTAGACCGTATTTTTCGACTCTTAATTTAATGTATAATTCATACTAATGCATTTGGCTAATGTTTAAAGAAATCTTCTGAGGTGATACATTATATCTAGCCACTGTTATGGCCGAGTACTTTTAAATTGACATAATTCAGTAATTGTATTTTCTTCATAAACAGAGTTTTATGACTAAAAATATTACAAAAAATATTTATTAAACCATAACATAAGTTGAACTCTTGTTATTTAAAAATTAAAAGGAAAAATGCGTATCTATTCACTTATAATTCCAATAAGAAATCACTTTTAGTTATATTTTATTCTAAAATCAAATTTTTATTAAAATATTTTAAGTAGATATGTGAAATTTCTACAGAATATATATCTACCCAACGCGACTCTCTGACCCTAAAATTTCCATAGATTCCATTTCCCAACATACATATTTAAATATGTATGTTGGGAAATGATATGGAATCTGGAATTATGGAATTTCTACTTAATTTTATACATGAAATTTTCATGTTTAAAATTAAGTAGAAATTTTCATGATACTATCATTATGTCACTTGCGACTATCAGTTCCACTTGAGAATTGTAAGTGCAGCTTTCACCACCTTATGATCATAGTAATGGCTCTTAATGACGTTTATCTACAATTGTAATCTGAGTATCTAATAAAAAAAATGAACAATTTATTGTGGGTCTAATTTGAGACATTCTATCTAATTTGAGACACCATAAATATTTAATTGATTATTATGGATATTCAGCATAATTATATTAACATGCAACCATACCAGTGTAGAATAATGTTGCCTGTGCAAAAAACAAAAATAATTATCACCTGTAATGTAAAATTATAGATTCAAGGCATCTGTGAGGGAGGATAACCGAGCGTTACAGTGCGCAACTTATCATGATACAATACCAAATTACATTGAATTGTGGAAAATGCTTGTGAATCAGTGAGGCAGTGTTGTAACATAATGCTCAAAATTAATGTTCCATTACAGGCGAAAAAGCACCTTAATGAAACACCATCTTGAAACTTTATACTTTATTTTAGTCAGGGCAAGTGTATTTTCATGAGTAAGACCCTATATTTTTCATTGTGTGCTGATAGGTCAGTCAATTATTCAGTCATTCCTTTCCAATAATGTAACTTTAAAGCAATAATGTGTCATTTATCATTCTTTTCTTTGTCTCTAGGCCCTTATGAAATTAGACTCAACACAAAAAGTGACCACAAGAAGTGGGATAGAACAGGAAAATGAACTTCTCAATGAATCTGCAGCTATGGAAAGCTCGCTCACACTACAGATACTTGAGCTGGAGAGTGAAACAAAACAGGTAAGAATATATATTTTAAACTATAATATATGCAGCCAGTTTCTGAAACACACACTTAAAGTTAATGACTCATTAAATTATAGCTGTGTTCTAAATATTTGTGCTAACGGCAAACCAAGAGGGTGGTTCGCCGCTATTATCCACTATTTCATTTTCATATGTAACCTCTTGTGATTGTATGCAATTAACCAACACAAAATTTCATATACTAACGCGCGTTTAGCTTTAGTGCATATAATATTAAATTCCAACCAGTAGTCAATGAGATTAGTGCGCTCAACCAAACAAACTCTACAGTCTACAGATTTATAATATTAGTATAGACAGCATTATGTTGAGCCTCAATGTGTTTTTAACTTGGAGAGAAACGCCCGTCAGACTCGGCGACTTATGCAGCAATGTATGTAATACATAAATACCATAACTACCATGACACGGCAATAACGTTAACCATGGGAAAAAATTTACAAAACACAATAATTTCATTTTAAAGAAATTCGATCATTAACAGCGTGTGAATTAATAAACCCATCTCTGTAATGTCTATTGTTTGATATGAAAGTTTAAATAGCTATAAAATTCTTCTATATATATTATTTTGATTCATGCCAGAAAAACATACATGTATGAATGACTTCACATGAGACGCGGTAACTATGAGTCGGGCGCATTTTTATTGTCTTGACGCGTCTCCTTGTACCGTGTCTTCGGGGTGTTTTAAGGTAGAATTTTATGTTAAGTAAAAGCGTGGCACACACTACGCAGGATTAGCTTTTTTCGCAAGCAAAGAAGGTATACCATACCAGATGAGTTACGGAGAAGGCCCTCACGACAGCAGTATGACTAGTAAATGTGGTGTGTCGTGTCGCGTAAGATTAATATCAGAATTAAATGTAACGTATGTTATCACAACGTTACATATACATATGTAATTCTTACCATACTAAATGTACGAAACCGATATGCTTGCTTATGCTGCGACACGATATACCACACCTTAACTGATATAATTCTGGCCATGGTTATAGTCAAGTACAAGCCTAAGAGTGTACAATAATGGTATGTAAATTAACGAAATTAGTTTTGACTTTTCTTTGCTGGAGATTTGGAAAACGAAGAAATACTTTTACTCAGAAATGTCAGAAGCAAGACATTACAGACTTTGGGTTGTGGAAATTATGTTTTCTTTTATAACATGAGATGGGACATGATAATCTGTTATTTCGGATTGATAATCTCGCAGGTCTAGTGAGGAATAGTAGTAGTTATTAAGCCTTAAGGCGTCAATGAGTTGCGAATTCGATTCTCATAGAAATATATATTTCTAAAGTCGACATAGCATTCATTTCTTTAACTTTGTCTAATGTGTGGGATTACTCATTTATACACGCATGGAAACGAATATGTATGGAATATATTAAATTACCGATAAAATACATTTATTTTAAAGTTGCTTTCCTTTTTGTTATTCGCATAAACGACTCGATATAGGCGTCGCCTCGTTATCTTATGAAACGTTCAGTTTCCCCAGACGTTGGTGACGAATTGTGCCTACGCGCATCGAACTAATGAAACGGGAGCAATTGATGTGAATCATCATTGGACCCTCGAACAGTGGCGCGATACATCGTCTCCCGAACACTATAAACAGGCAGGATTTATAGGCTGTTAATAAAAAGAAATTATAATTAATATTGACGCCACTCGACGCGCTAATCGTGATTAATCATAGAAACCTATTTCAGTTATAATCGCGTACGAAAACCGCCCTTATCGCTACTGACGCAACGCGCCGAATGGCGTAAGCGCAGCCGGGAACCCATAACACTGTTCCAGAAATAAATTTTTATTTGCCCGGCCTTGATTCACAAGTTTCACGTATTACTCAATGGTGTGTAGTTTTTGAAGAATGCAGAAGTTTGCAGTGCACTAACGTGTTTCATATTGTTAACATCTCGTGCCAAGTCTCGTGTGCCGTGTATATGTGTGCGTGTGTAAAGTAATCATGGAAGAAGGTGAAGAGGTAATTGTGAAATTTCATGTTTTTCCTATCGTCCTTTTTCGTTTCCAAGCGTGTATTGTGTTCCAAGTTTTATATTTCATGCAATGTTTACATAGATAATGGAACAATGTTGACATTATTATGTTTGGCAGCCCGCCATCGAAACAACGCGGTCTTGTTTAAATACCCATTTATAGGCTTTCCGAGAATTTTCAAAGAAAATGTGAGGGTAGTTAAAGGTTTGATTACAAAGCACAACAAAATATATTTATAATTCGTTTTGTTGTGTATTAAAAACAAATCATATTCTATTTAACGGTTTACGCTGTGCGCTGATCTGTCAGTCTGTCAATTATTCACGACAAAGCGATATTTTGATATGTATTCTATATTTTGTTTTTAATTTATCATTATAATAAAAATTAACTATTCTACTGAAAATATTTTGTCGCAAAAAATATTTTTTCTCCGCTTTGGCGCCATGCCTCGAATCGGCAGTTCACAACACCGGTTCATGAATTATTTCTCACTCGTACATAACAGAATATTTATCACACATACAATATTTAGGTCTCAATTAAATTGTTAACATACATTTTTTTAATCAATATTTCAGAAACTAACCGAGAGTAATAGCGTAGCGTGAATAACTTTCGTGGTATGACAAATGAAGTAAGAATTTCTGATATCCTGTTGATATGTCCTGTGATTAGCGCGTTCAAACAAACTCTTGATCTTAACATAACATAAATTAAAAGTAAAAAAATAATATTTAAAAACAAGCTTTTATTTAATTGCGCTAAAAAGAATAAAATAAACATTTTTATTTTAAAATTTTAACTATCAACTTATAACGTCATTACACAATTTATATGACATAAAAGCTTGTCGCGAGATTTAATTACTAACATTTACTAGTAGTACGAATAAATGTTAGTTCGATAATTATGTTTTCCTAAACAGGTAAATCTCGCGACAAGCTTTTATGTCATATAAATTGTGTAATGACGTTATAAGTTGATAGTTAAAATTTTAAAATAAAAATGTTTATTTTATTCTTTTTAGCGCAATTAAATAAAAGCTTGTTTTTAAATATTATTTTTTTACTTTTAATTTATTTTTTACTTTTTAGTTATCACTGGACAGGTTTCGCAGTGCCATCTATTGCTGTGCATCATATCCCACTGCTGGTCTCAGGTCTCCCTTCAATCGAAGGTGATTAGAGCGTACCTACTCTGCCACGCTGCTCCAATGCGGATTGGCAGAGGTCGGTGTTTTCAAACCGCCCTAAGGCCACCGACTTGGCTTAATGACTGTCATCTATCGACAACAGCCGGGACCGACGACTTAACGTGCCCTCCGAAGCACGAAGAAGCTCGAGATAACGAAACCCATCTAAACGCTGGCTAGGGTCGCCATCGCTTAACTTGTGTTTTCATATTAGAGTGTGACACACAGCGACGCCATCGAGCTCCTCATACTAGTCATACTATCATACTAATATTATAAATGAGAAAGTGAGTTTGTTTGTTTGTTATTCCTTCACGGCTTGACTAATCAGTTGATCATTATGAAAATTTGTATATGTCAGGGGTACAGAGCCCAACATAGGCTACCTTTTTACCCGTGAATCCGTATGTCAATCCAAAGGGAAAATATTTTTTCTACTATAAAATGCTATCGGCCAACAGATGGCGCCACAAGTCGCGCTATGGGTTGTTTTGTTGTCAAACGAGATCTATGTCATAAAATTAACGCAAGCGAAGTCGCGAGGAAAAGCTAGTAATAGAAAAAATACATTTTAATTCATAACCGGTATAAAAAGAGCCATGTACCAATGTAAAATGTACCAAGTGTAGGATCACATTATATTGGTTGTTTAAAGAAGAAGAAGTAACTACAAATTTACGATTTTCAGATTTATTCCTGTACTTGTACTACATCATCTTGCTTCTTGCCAAATTTCATGATTCTAGAACAACCGGAAGTACCCTATAGGTTTTTGGTCGGAACTGTTTTGTACGAAAAACGGAACACAAACGGCTGTATCGTAATTTTGTTATCATAATATTGTATTGTCATCTGATCTACAGTTTTAAGCAAAATTTCAGCTCAATCGGTCCTCGGGAAGTGGTTCAAATTATCGTTCCAAGATTCCACCCTTACATACATACATACATTCATACATACAGGTCAAGTTAAATAAAAGCTTTTAATAAAATGAAGTCGCTTCCACTGCCTGTTCGCTTAGTTTTCTTTAACTTCTCAACTAATTTTAATGCCGTTTACAGCAATAGACAGTGATTTAAGAGAATGTTTTAAATGTATAAAACAAACAAGGATTTTGTTATATACACACAGAAAAGCGGGATATATGACAAGGTTGACGTATTATATCACGGACAAGGTATATAATTTCGGAAAGTTCGGAACAAATTGTAATAACTTATAATAGAAATGTGTTTTGTAACTCCACGACGATACCACAAACTTAATCGTTTTTACGTTTGACAAAACCGCATAGTAACAGCACTTTTTCCACGCAAGTGGTTACATTAAACAGTAAAATTGTCGCGAGTGCCGCTAACTGCATGCACCACTGAGTAAAACTTAATTTCTGATAGTGTTATCAGCTTGGTTGCTTACTATGTCAAGTAATTTAAATTATCTAAATGGAGAACCAAGTTAGCCGTGCTTGTATGAATAACTGATGATTCTAATATATTAAAACAGTAGCTAAAATAAACGCTATCCATATACTAATATTATTAATTCGAACTTTTGTAAAGATGTAGGTATGGGCATTTGTTACTCTATGTTTAGTACACGGGTAGTTTATAACTTTGATTAAAACATAGGATTAGATTAGATAGTTTTTTTTTACCCCATAGGTATATCAGTCCGGTAACGAGAACAATGGGATTTCGCGGGTAAAAGCACGGGCATATTAGCTAGTATACAAGCCTAGTATGCTGATATATTGAAACAGTAGCTAAATTTATAAACGGTATGTCATAATTAATAAGTTAATTGTATAAAAAATTTGCTGACCCAGCGAACTTTGTTCCGCCTTAGAGGCACTACCCTACCTCTACCCTACCCTACCCTACCCTTAAACCGTCCCTGGACTTCCACGAATATTTCAAGACTATTAGCCAAATCGGTCCAGCCGTTCTCGAGTTTTAGGGAGACTAACTAACAGCAATTCATTTTTAAATATAAGATAGATTAGCCACGAAATCACTTTGTTCCCCAGCTGTGCAACGATACGCAGATGAACGGTGCGAGGATAATGTCCTTTTCTTACAAAACACATCAGTCACTTGTTTTGCTCGTACGTAAAATTCCCTCCTCTAAGCCATTTCCTGCAGCGTTTCCTTCATAAGCTGCGTTGAGCGCGGCTACCAAATAGCGTTTCTTGTGGTTTTTAACAAACACATCCGTTGCTACTCATTTACGTTCGGAACAAACGAGAATCCGTAGCCTAACAGTACTTTCACTAACAAGGATGTAAGTTAACAAGATTCACCGTTAATTGCATCATTATATTTGATAGTCTCTACCAAAATAATGGAGGAACTCGATGGCGTCGCTGTGTGTCGCATTTTTAAACGAACACGCAAGTTAGGCTACGTCGACCCAAGCCTGTGTTTGGTTGCCAATAAAATGACACGACTCGTAGAAGGTACAATAACCATTTATGGACAAATCAATCAACTGTCAGCAGACATGTCTACAGACAAGGAGTTTCTTGAGTGGCCAGTCACACATAAGAATCTCCTTGCAAATATCTCAATGGTCAACACAGAACAGTCGTTCAGTCAAGTTGGTGGCCTTCAGGCGGCTCGGAAACACTGACCTCAGCCAATCCAGCAGCCTGGCAAATAGAACGTACTCTGATCTTTCAATCCCTTTCGATTGAAGAGAGACCCGTATCCCTGCAGTGGGATGATATGATGATAATGACCAAATTATCGCTTGAACCATAGGTACATTTATTTCTCAAAGAACTACTGCATATTACATCTTTAGCTATTGTAAACTGCAAATGCGCGGTTCACCTGGTAGGAGGCATATTTATGTAGGTCAATTTCGTTATCACTAACTACAACGAACATAACGCCAGAATGAATCGTTTAGCGTTTTGTTCGCTCACCGAGATCGTTGCGCAAAAACCTTGACATTGCACTTGCATTAAATCACCGTACCGTGTCTTTTCCGTAAATTAATAATGTTGATGTGAAGTTCATAACAAAAATTTAATAAATTATTATTAAATTTTTGTTCGAAACTTCGAAATTTTGGCGCTTACTATTAAGTAAGCGCCAAAATTCGGGGTCACAGTTTATAAAACAATTGAAAATCGACTGTCGTTAACTCGACGTGGTTATGCATTTAGTAATAAGTATGAGTTTCGAATTTCGCCTTACGTGTGCGCGAGTCAGCTGTGTTGGCGACTAGTATAATTAAATATTTTGTTAGAATTATATTAATTTATTTCCACAATTGAACACAATGCAGCTGCAATAAAATGCATACACGTGCGTAACTTGTTTTCTTTCGCCATATCTTTTAGAAAGAGCTTAATTAATAACTTATAGAGTAGATTATCTAATTACACAAATAATTTGCTGTAATAAACTCATTGAAGAGAGAAAGTGTATGTAAAGACCGACTCTCTAAATAATTTGAATCGTTGAAACGTTTCTACTCATCTTCTTGTAGCAAGTTCTTTTGATACAAAAAAAAAATACAGGAATTTATTTATTTATTTATTTAAACTTTATTGACCACAATATAAGGGTACAAAAGGCGGACTTAACGCTAACAGCATTATCTACCAGTCAACCTTTGGGTAGTGCAGATATACATGAATGCGGTTATAAAATAAATTACATACAATAAATAATAGATATAATAAGGGTTTGTCATAATAACATATATATACTGATAATTACATATACTAAACAACAATAATATTGCAGTTGTCCTTGTTTAAAGTGTGAACTTTTATTTTTATCATAAAACGTTTTAAAAATACCTGAGAAAAATAAATACGACAGTAAAATTCTGTCTTACCTTTTCACGCTTCAAACTCCGACCGAAATAAATTAGAATTAGATGTTTGGTATTTTCTTTTCTAACAAAAAGCTTTACATACTGGTATACGAATACGCATTAAGACAGGGTATATAATATACGGTAGTTTTTACTCCATTAGTGTAATCTTCCCGTTAACTAAGTACAAAAAAAATATACATTATTGTCTGTAGACTTGAAAAAGTGCCTGAGAATGTCAAGTCAGAATTGAATGCGGAAATTCCGTGAAATGTAGTCCCGTAGAGTAATTTCCATCTGTTTATGCATAGGGGCGACTCACTTGACCTCCCTTGACATCGTGGAGTGCTCCGAGGACCCTTCACAAATACGCACGGTCAGCAAGTGGATAAACACTTTAGAACCATGTCAAATTGTTGCGCGTACTCTTGTCTGATTAACGCAAAGGGCGCGTTTAGACGACGCGAAAATGCGCCCCAAAGGCTTGCGTCCACGCACAAGCGCATCGGATCAAACGGATTTTTTTTTACAACGCGACCGCAGTATCTGCAGTGATCGGATTTGCCGATGCTCGCTCGCTCCGCGTCGCCCGTCCACTGGTCGGCATGCCGTATGACGTCATCGGCAGCATCGGCATTGCCGATGGGGAGATTTGTGTGATCCCTAGGATGCGGACCTGTAGACTCTTTTTTATGGCGTTTTGTATAAAGAAACTACGTACCATTCGATCCGATGTTTCTGATACGTACGATGCGGACCTGTGGACGCAAAGTATGCTATCGTAAAACTTCATTTGGGTTTATAAACTGGCTATTAATTAACGCACTAGACACGCGTGAATTAATTTATGAATATCGTAAAGGGAGGTTATTTGGAGTTACTTTATTATTATATACATATTTATTACTAATGGACGCTAATGATATTACCTGCGAAACATAAATTCTATAACCGTACGGTAAAAAAATTACGTTGTTCAGGAGTTATCGGAAAAAGTAGAAACAGGGACCAAAGACATTTTTAATATTATATTTACCTAAGTGAGGTTTCTTTGTCGCATTTCGAGTAGCAATTTCAGAATATTATCTAAAACATATACTTAAGCTTAATCAGTAAATATTTAACCTAAAACTATTCTTAACCCTCATTATGTAAATTGTTCGTACATACACTGACCACGGAAACCCTTGCTTAATGGCGATTCGACACGCACTCACAAATTCATTTTTTATCTATACTCTATACTAATATTATAAAGAGGTAAAGTTTGTGTATTTGTTAAATTGTAAGGGGTAATCTCGGGATCTACTGAACCGATTTTAAAAATTCTTTCACCAATAGAAAGCCACATTATAGCTGAGTGTCATAGGTTATATAAAAAACCAAAAAATAAAAAGGCTTTTATGTGGTAGTCGGTTTTGCAAAGTAAATCGGAGAAAAAACGGTCGAATGAAAGCGTTTCTTACGAACGCCTGTACTAAAAAAGGATTATTAACATTATGCCCAACGAAGTGGGCATGGGTCAGCTAGTAATAAATATATAGGGACAATTCATACAGGTTGAGCTAGCCCCAAAGTAAGTTCGAAACTTGTGTTATGGGATACTAATTCAACGATATTATATTTTATAACAAATACATATATAGATAAACATCCAAGACCCGAGGCCAATCAGAAAAAGTTAGTTTTTCATCATGACCCGACCGGGGATCGAACCCGGGACCTTCTGGGTGGCGGTCAGGCGTGGTAACCATTACGCCACGGAGGTCGTAAATCACTAACCCACTAGCCGCGGTATATATTATCTATATTAATCTATACTAATATTATAAAAAGGAAAGATTTGATTGTTTGTTTGAATTGAATAGGCTCCGAAACTAATGGACCGATTTCAAAAATTCTTTCACCAGTAGAAAGCTACATTATCAGGGAGTGACATAGGCTATAGCTTTTCCCCGAAATTCAATGTAGTTCACACGGGAACGGGTCCGGAACTTCACGCGGACGAAGTTGCGGGCAAAAAAGCTAGGACATAATAAACTTCCTCCATGAAGCACTCTATCTATTAAAAAAAGTTTGAAAGATCTAAGCATACAATACATAGGGACAGACAGCGGGAAGCGACTTTGTTTTATACTACCCAGTGATAGTAATATTATAAGTGAGAAAGTTTGTAGAGATGTGTGTTATACGCAAAAATGGCTAAATGGATTTGTTCGGTACACGGGTAGCTTATTAGAAAAACGGGATTGCGCGGACACCCGTCCTAATTTTGAATAATATTAATTAGATCTTGTCTACATTTGCGCATTTTTTTCGCGGTCTTAAGGGTCGTAACTTAATGTTTAATGGCCTACAAACTTTCTCAAAAATTGGGCTTTAAAATGCTTTTTTTTTTTCAATGTTTTAAAACTTACTATTAGGGTCAAATATCAATTAATATGGGTCTGAATAGTATAAACCCTGATTAAGGGAATATCCTTTTCTGAACTTCTGACATTTATATAAAATTTCATAATTTCCCGAACGTTATCATAACATTAATAGGAATCCATCGAAACGTTTATAAAATAATAACTATCAACATTCATAAACAGAAAGTAATTTTCAGAACAGCGTAAATAATACCGACTAATGGTTTATGGGAAGGCCGCACCCTGTCGTGCGCAAATGATGACCTGCCGGGCTAATCTACTGAGTGTTTGAACAGCCCCACTGGCTGGAACGATGACCCTTCCAAATCGTTTGTTCAGAGGCCTTGACATGTATTTTCTCTAGTCATCATTGAAAGACCTGTTTATTTACAAAAAAATAATGTTACATTTTACAATTTTACGTAATATATTGTTTACTAGTGAGTGACACCCGCGCAATTCCATTTGCGTGTATCGCGCTTTCCCGCGATAATTTTGGAATGTATTAAACATTCCTCTTGAATTACTCTATCGATTAAAAAAACCGCATAAAAATCGTTGCATAGTTTTAAAAATCTAAGCACACATAGGGCCAGACCGACAGCTGAAGCGACTTCATTTTATATTATGTAATGATTGGGAACTAACTAAAAAGGTCTCGGTATATGCCGCGCTAACCTTAGCCTCGCGGCAATTTTCGCTATCGCCATACGGCGACGACGCGGCATGTAGGTACCTTGTGGACTAGTCAATAAAGATTAATTTACTATGAACGTAAATTATCGCGTAGTCATCGCTCTGCCACCGTACGGCGATCTTACGGTGGCTGCGCGGCAATTTTCGCGTCGTCTAAATGCACCCTTAGGATATGCACCTTGTTAAATTAAGATTAAAACGTGTTTCTGTAACTGGCCGTTAGTCAAATAAGCTGATATATTTTGACATTCTGTATTTTTATTTCCAGCTTCGTCACGAGCTAGAGCGCGTGGTGAGCGAACGGGACAGATTGATGCACGAGAGCAATGAACTGGGAGCAGACAAAGTGACACGTGAATCAGAAAGAGCGGCGTTACGAGCCGAGCTGCGGGAGACGAGACAGCGCGAACAGAGACTGCTCGTCGACATCGGAGATCTTGAAGACGAGAACATCTCACTCCAGAAGCAAGTTTCCGCATTGAGATCCTCGCAGGTAAGTCCTCCTTTTAGGACACACCTTCCTTTTTTACACTAGATAAAAGTATATATGCGTCCTTTTTTCCCCACTGCCGTTATTATATGAGTCATTTCAGGTAATTTCAAATTAACTGAAATTATGTTGGTGTCCGCAAATTCTCCGGAGGTCGTGTAATAAAAAAATTCAATGTAGTGTAATTCGCGTAGGATGTAAGATCATGTCTGACAAATTAATTTCATTTAAACTGTGTTTTTTTTTCGTTGGCTGGATGTTCGTCGATAGGATGAAAATGCTACAAAAAATTACTATTTGTCTTTTTATTGAACGGTCGTACAGTAACAAATTTCTTTTATTTATTTGAAAATGTAAGATAGAATTTGCTAAATTGTAGTTTTTTCTGTTAGATGGCAGGCTTTCTATGATTTTTCTAAGATGATGATATTTACTGTAGTCTGACCATTTTGCCATATTATATAACAGGTCGAGTTCGAAGGTCTAAAGCATGAGGTCAGACAGCTCAGAGAAGAAGCTGAAACAGCGCGTGCGTCCGCCGACGAGACCGCAGCACTGCGCCGCATCGCCGAGCGACAGCTGGCCGAAGCGCTTGAAGCGCTGCAGGCCGAAAGGGAGGCCAAGTTTGCCGCCAAGAAGGAACTTGACGCTCACCTCAGCAGGGAGGCAGCGTACAACATCACAAACCTGGCGTATAGTATACGAGGTATGTTAAGTTTTACGACAGAGTGGTTCAAACGACATGTGAAAAAACAATATGTCTAAACTTTAAACAGTAAGTGTCGAGAGGAATTTATGACAGTTACTACTTATTGTACTGGTGCGTGCGTACAAATAGTGTAGTAGTAGTATAATGCGGCATTGAAAAATGTTGGGTACTAAAATAGTGATGTATGACCAGGGATGCCGGACGACGGCACGGAGGACGAGGGCGAGGGCGGCGCGGCGTCGGCCGACCTGGCCTCGGCCATGGGCGACCATCACGCCGACCTCTTCTCCGAGGTGCACCTGCACGAGATCTCGCGCCTGGAGAAGCAGCTCGAGCAGGCTGTCAATGAGAATGTATGTTGCTTTTTATTTATTTTAACAGAGGAGTAGGGAGTAAAGATGTTTTGACAAGTTTGTTTCGTGGACTCGTGTTCCAGAGCCAGCTGTCGGCGTCGATGCGGTCGGCGCAGGCGACGGCGGAGAGCGAGAGCGCGGCGGCGACGCTGCTGCGCGCCGGGCTGACGCGCGCTGCGTCGCGGCTGACGGCGCTCAACGCGCTGCACGGCGAGTGCGCGCCGCTGGAGGAGGAGGAGGCGGGCGCGGGCTCGGTGCCGGCGCGCGCCGCCAAGTGGCTCACCTGGTGGCGCGTGTCGGGCGGCGAGCTGGAGGCGCTGGCGGCGGCGCTGGCCGAGCTGGCGGAGGGCGCGCCGGAGGCGGGCGCGGGCCCCGCGGCGGTGGCGCGCCAGCAGCTGGCGCAGCTCAGCGACCGCGTGGCCGAGGCGGACGTGCGCGCGGCGGCGCTGCAGGCGGACGCGGAGCTGCTGCGCGCGCTGGCGGGCGGCGCGGGCCGGGCGCTGGCGGCGGCGGCGCCGGCGCTGAGCAGCGCGGCCGAGACGCTCGCGCAGATCTACCACCACGTGTGCGCCATCAACGGCACGGAGCCGGCGCGGCTGCTGCTGGAGCACGCGGGCGAGCCCATGAGCAGCGGCGGGCGCGTGGAGGAGGCGGCGCTGGCGCTGGCGGCCGGCGAGCTGGAGGGGCTGCGCGCGGCGGGCGGCGTGGCGCGCTCGGCCGACACGCTGCTCGACCAGCTCACGCACCTGCGCACCGCGCTCGACGCCGCGCTCGGCGCCGGAGCGCGCAGACGCCTCGCGCCGCAGCACGGTCAGTACCCTGCCATACACACCACCCACCACCCACCTCTGCCCTCTACTTCACACTCACCCTTATCCCTTCGCTTCCTAGGACTCCCGAAGCTGAAAAATCCATGTATCTGCACCGCTAAGAAAACTAAAGAGCTGACCAATGCCAGGATTAAAATCATCGAAAACGAAAATAAACTCCAAAATTTTATTAACAAACTGAAACCCGTTGACGCCTCCACCGCAAATCCATGCACAGACACAGACATTTGCAACGGAAAAACCGTTAAAGAAATAACAAATTACTTCGAAAACATGTCTAAAGTTAACTCTCTCAATGTAGACAACTATAGCAAAAATAACGTATGGAGTAGCAAATTACACTGCTACAGGAAAAAGAACCATGTTACATCATTTTCTAGTACAAATATCGCTTACGCAAATAGAAAATATAATGGAAATTGGAAAAAAGGCGTTTTTCGGAAAAATGATATCTTCATTAATAATATCTGGAAAGATGCTCTATTTCATAGTTGGGATGTTTCTCATGGAAGTTTAATACCGAAGAATGAAAATCTGTATAATAAGATGAGGGACTCTCTAAAGTCGAGCCTCATTTCCTGTGTTTTAATTCTACAGTACATATTGTGATTGCTTTGTGTCACGTAAGGGAACAGTCCTTTTTCCGTATTTTGTAGATACATAGTTATTGTAGTTAGTACATAGCGTAATAATTTAGGATATAGGTAATTGATCTAAGTTTAATAATTGGTATTTCATATAGATCAGATTAATCAAATAAATTGGTAGAATTGTTAAATAATAATCGTAACTTGTAAAAATTACAGTAATGGAATCAGAAGAACGTGGCGCGGAGATGGCAGAGCTACAAGAACAAGTGATCAAACTGAAATCCTTGTTGTCCACAAAGCGAGAGCAGATCGCGACCTTACGCACGGTTCTCAAGTCCAACAAGAACACTGCCGAGGTGGCGCTGGCTAACCTCAAGTCCAAGTACGAGACGGAGAAGACCATAGTCACGGAGACCATGCTCAAGCTCAGGAACGAGCTCAGGCTGCTCAAGGAAGACGCCGCTACCTTCTCCAGTGAGTTTTGTTTGCAATTATCTATTAATTTGTGGGATCGAAGTAAATGTAACTGATCCATAATTGTGTCCTAATAGGTCTGCGCGCGATGTTCGCGGCGCGCTGCGAGGAGTACGTGACGCAGGTGGACGAGCTGACGCAGGCGCTGGCCGGCGCCGAGGAGGAGAAGAAGACGCTGAACCAGCTGCTGCGGCTGGCCGTGCAGCAGAAGCTGGCGCTGACGCAGCGGCTGGAGGAGCTGGAGGTGGACCGCGAGATGCGCACGCGGCGGGTGCCCAAGGCGCCGGGCCCGGCCAGGCCCCGGCCCCGGGACTTCTAGCGGCTCGTGTGGGCGCTCAAGGCCGCCGCCGCCGCCCTGAGGGCGCTGCTGCACGCGCCGCGCCGCCCGCCGCCCGCGCACCTAAGAATTTACGGCGCCGCACTGCCGCCGCCGCGAGACTGACGCCACACCCTTTCTACTTTTATAACACGACCCGATTTACTGTTAGTTAACCTCTAGCTCCTGTCGTCGGCTCTCTCGTTCAAGAGTCTTATTAACGCAACTAATATTTTTCGCCGTTCGCTCGTTTTACCCCCGATCGAATATTTTGATATGAAATTTCCTCGAGTGAGTATCGCGCGACCCGGCGTGGGGTCGATGTCGGCCGAGTATTTTTGTAACGGGATCGGAGTATTTTATTATCGCAGATGAATTTATCGGTTGTTGACGATGTCGCAGACGCGGGCTGCGCCCCGCGAAGAGCAGATTCGATATCAAATTATTTATATCGTCCGCGGTCCGACGGAGACCGCGGCGAGACCGTGCAGCGTTATTTTTTATTATATACATATTTATCGCTAGAATCGAACGATTCGATATTATAGTATAATCGTTTAAGAATTTTTCCTCTACTCGATACGAATGTTCAGTACGTCCAAAAATTTCTAAAATTATTCATCGATGTCCATCCATTGCGTGCGCAAAAAAGACTATGTAATCTGTTCTCTAGTCGATACGTTCGTTGTGTTGTTGCGGCCCTCCGCCGAATACTTTCGTCCATCTTGTTCTAGTTATATTCGTAGTGTTTCCGTGTGTTTTGTTGTCTGCCGTCCTGTGGCGTCGCCACGCGCGTCCATTCTTGTCCACCGCTGGCCGCCCGCTCGTGTTACGCGCGCTTGTTACGTTTGCTCCCTGTTTCGAGTCGACACCTTATTATTGGAAGTGAACTTCGTCCCTGAGTTGCTCAACGATGTTGCTCACGCGGGACGGCCAGCGTTCTATTAGTAAGGCGAAATTTACAAAGAGATTATTGAGTGTTACGATGTTTGTTTCCGTTGTCGGATGTGATATTGGCAGCGCCGCCGGCGCCGCTCGTTATCTCTCTAGTGTTTCACTGGACTTAGGCTAGTTCGACCGTTCCATGTAGTGGGCACTCGCCCGGTAGGTATTTTTACTGGTTTAGGTGTAATCCTAGATAGTACGTTAGCCTCAGGTATCTTCGTAGGTTATCTATCTGACGGGAGCGCGGCTCCCAGTAGTGAAATTGTTTTGCAATATTAATCTTCGTAGCGTAATTGATTTGCATAGCTCAAAGTGTGCGGCGCGACGGGCCGAAGCCGCGCCGCGAGGACCATAGCCTTGCATTTATTGTTTTTAGATGGTAATTATATTATTAACTAGCTTTTAACGTAGAGCACTCTCGGTGTACTTAAATTATGGACTTACCGATAAATAGCTTTATCTTTTTCTAAGTATTATTTATCTCTCGTAGCTTAGCAGCAGACATCGTTTATGTATTGTTTGTCTAGTCACCGGGCGCGCGCCGCGTCCGTCGCGCGTCCGAGCCTCGGACGCGGCACGCGCCGTCCGCGCCAACATAATAATTATTGAAGGTTGTAACAGTATTTTTTATTGTTATCGTCTACTTAACGACGTCTGTATTCCCTTTTGACATTGTTGTTTACTTTATTTGTGACTGTTTTTTGACATCATGAAATTTTTTCACTTAATATTATTTTGATTTGTTATTTGTTAAAGCAATCCCTGACTATTGCTTGGCGCGACTCCGCGCCTTGTTCCGTACGCAGCATGCCGTCGCTCGGTGTCTGCTGCCCTCGCCGGTGGTGGTGTAGAGCGATTAACCAAATGTTTACAGTCGTATAACACTTTAGATCATTTATTTTTGCATAGGCATAGATATTTTTTATTTTAGTAAAGTATGTATTGACTTTAGTATACGTTATTATTATTTAAAGAGCAGAAAGTTTTATTATATGCCCTCAAACTTTATATTGTAATGATTTAGTGCCGGAGAACGCGAAGCATGTATGTTCCCAAGTGAGCTAGCTCGCCCGTAGCTGAATGACACCTCGAGGTGCACTTGGTTGTCTTCTCGTTTTATTTGACAAGATGGCCGCAGTCTGTTTCGTTGTTTGTAATCACCAGATTACATGTCTTTGCATAATAGAATCTCAGCAGGCGGAACTGGCAGGTTCCGACGTCGCGAAGCGCGAGCCGCGCCGGGAACATATCATGAAAGAGAGCGGATTTATTTTGAAACTCTAGGCACATCTTGTTGTCGCAATGACTGATATGAATCATGTATGAGAATAATAAATGATTATATTTAATTTACCGTGTTTTAATGTGTCATTAACTTAAAAAATACGTTTCTGAAACTTGCTGATAAAAAAGCAGCTGAAATTACTATGCGCATAGGTGTCCCAAGATTCGGTTCAAATAACTGGAACCAAAAGAGCTGAGGAAGGAAGGAAGATATAAAGTTCAGCTAGAAGTCAAATAAAAACACCGAAGTATGAATTGATGATACATTTATTCACCAAGAGTGCCTTATATATTAGGATTAGGTGCAAATTAAATGTGGAGGCATCGGTACATGAT
The DNA here is from genome assembly GCA_905163395.2 of Endotricha flammealis. Lineage (NCBI taxonomy): Eukaryota > Metazoa > Arthropoda > Insecta > Lepidoptera > Pyralidae > Endotricha > Endotricha flammealis. The sequence goes on along the minus strand of LR990870.1, from coordinate 3,812,488 downwards.
AGCCTGAGAATACTTCATGGTACAAAGTTGAAGACTATACTTAAAATATAAATGCGTATTTGCAGTTACCATTATAAACTATGTTTTGTGACCAAATTAAGCGAACAGTGAGTCCGTTGTCCTCTGAATCGGCGACGTAATCTGAGCCATGAACCGCTCACGGGACCGAAATCTATACAGTATACTAGCTTTTTTGCCCGCGACTTCGTCCGCGTGAAGTTCCGGACCCGTTCCCGTAGGAACCACATTGAATTTCGGGAAAGCTATAGCCTATGTCACTCCCTGATAATGTAGCTTTCTACTGGTGAAAGAATTTTTGAAATCGGTCCAGTAGTTTCGGAGCCTATTCAATGCAAACCAACAAACAAATCTTTCCTCTTTATATATATATATATAGTATAGAAAATGGAAGTTTATCTGTCCCTATGTATGATTAGATCTTAAAAACTACGCAACGGTTTTTGATGGAGTTTTTGTAATAGTTAGAGTGGTTCAAGAGGAAGTTTTATTATAATACATACGGGATTTACACAAACGAAATTGCGCGGGTTTCGCTAGTAAATAAATCAATGTGAAATGCAATAAAGACGCGGCAAGCATTTTCAATGTAGCAGTAAAACAAGCAGAAGTAAAGACATCGAACTAGTGTGAATAAAGGCAATTATTTTACATATAGGTAAGTAGGTTCAATTTATAATGTATATTCTATTCAATTTGTTGATCTACTACTGTTCTGAACTAGTCGGGGTCGGGACTCGTAGTGTCGTAGGCCACTAATGATAATTGCCAGCTGCTGATTTTTTTATTGTTTGTTCATTTTGATAATACGCGACAACCTCTGTCAGATGTGTGAATCCCTCTGGACTCTGAAGGGCTCACTGTTACTCATTGAGATCACAATCTAAGGTATGAGTTTTAAAATTACCGTAAAGTTACCTTGGCAAATTCCTTGAGTACTCTGTCATACATTTAGGGCGCGTTTAGACGTCGCGAAAATTTGCCGCGGGGCCGCCGCACGATTTCCGCATCATCAAACCGCGCCCTTAGACAGTAAATTGTAAAAGCTAATCAATTTTAATATATACGCCATTCCGGTCTCTATAATCACGAACTCTGGCAGCTAACATCTAATATAAATTATTATGAAACGATACCCATATCTAACAGTTAACTGTGTAAAAATACATAATTTCTTTGACAAATATAATAATTAAAATTTACGACATCGCGGGGTCACTTTTTTATTTACACGTAAACCCCAGCGGATACTTTTTATTATAGCCATTATGTGATACAAAATTTTCGTATGTTTGGCTGTTACAATTACAGAACAATGGTAAGACCGACTGTGTCTACAATAAGTTCAATTCAGAACTAAGTACTTTAGAGGGCTGTAACTGGTTTTCTTTCGCCATTTCTTTTACCAGTTGTCTTTCTGCTTGTTTCCGAAATGGTAGTAGCTTATAGAGTAGATTAATTATGTATGTACTCTGAGAGAAAGTGTCTTTGAAGACGTACTCTGAAATTTTTAATCTTTATGGTTGTTTTATCTACAATAAAGTACCGGGTTCGGAATTCAAATTCTAATAAACGATAAATATAATAATTTATGGACAATTTGTCTCTATTCGGAATGCGATGTTTGCTGAATATTTACCGCCGAGCAAATTACAGATAGGTAGGTACAGTTACAACCATAGATTTAGTATATAATAGCGTACCTATAGATCGGCTTTGTCTGATTGAGGCGAGACCAAAAACAAAATACACTAGTGTGAGTGGAATGTACATGTGTGCAAGCAAGATATATAATTTTGTGGATTTTCCTTTTAGTTTGAGTTACATATTTAATCACGTCGAATTAACACCAAAACTACACTTAAAAACCATAAATTTTGTAAATATAAGTGGGTTTTGTTTAAACATGACTGACGTTAAGGCGATACAAGCCCATAGCGTGTATAGGAAAAAAGGTCTCGTCTATCTATCTCGCTCTAACAAACGCGTATGCTATTGTAGGGACACAGGGTTTGTTGTTATATTGAGTGGCCCACTCTGACGCAATTCGAAGGGAAGCTGCGCGAGTCAGTCGCCCCCGCGCCGCTTAACCGTAAACGCGTTCCTTGATTATTATTAATAAGTTAAGAACTAATGTATTTCCGTATGAAGAATTTAATAAAGAGTAAAGTTACTCGAGAGTTAATTATTTAAAACCCTATTAGCTCAGTGGTTAAAGTGGTGACCCCGACGTGATTTGAACACGCAACCGAGTAAAGTTACTCGAGAGTTAATTATTTAAAACCCTATTAGCTCAGTGGTTAAACTATGATCTATCTTTTTTGCATTGCCAATCTTCTTACGCTAGTAAGTTATAACAAATCTATGGTTACAACACTATTTAATAAGTTACGTTTTTTTATTAAAATTGTGATTAGAATATTTTGTGATTAACCCATGGAGATTCAGTAAAAATAATAAGAAATACTACACTAATATTATTGACTATAACATTGTATCACAGTCTGTAAACAAAATGGGCAACGCTGCCCGCTACCTCGTATTGACTTACGCACACTGACAGGGAAAATTATTTTAAATAATGTCGGGTACAGACTGTAACGTATCATGTTATGTAACACGCAATTAAAGATTTTCCTGTACAAATAATGCTGTGTTCGTGCGCGTAGTGTGCACGGTTCGTGTGCACAAGACGTCCACACTATGGGAATTTTGTTACATCACATGTTACGTCACAGCAGTCTGTACCCGGCGTTAGATAAAAATATTTTCTTCTTTTAAAACTATTCAATGCCAAAAGTTCAAGTTCAAGTCATCATTGGCTTTCCCATAGATTTTTTCGTCTGTTGGGATTGAGCTCTTTTTTATTAAATAAGTATAGATAATCCGAAGTAAATAATATACCTTATTCTTATGAAGTATGAAATTGCATTGACAAAATATCTGCCGTCCACACATGTGCGCTTGCCTTATAATTTCAACAAAAATACTATCCAATTACAAAAGAACAACAATTTAAACAGTCCGATTTCAAGCCTCTAATATGTAATTATTTTTTTTGTTAATTTACGTATTTTTTACTAATCTGTACAAAAAGGAAGAGTTTTCTAGAATCGAGACCCACATAGATTTACATTTTTGTAGAGAAATTTTCATGAAAAATACAATTAAATTATATTTTTAATAAAAATTTATCTACTAAAACAAGCTAGATTTTTCAGGCAAGATTGTTTATTAATTAAATAAAAAAGTTGACTCCGTTATTCATCAATCAATACTTTAGTTAGTACCACATAACAAATTTATTCGTGTCTTGCTAACCCTGCTCGTTTCTTTCTTTCCCTAAAATTCGTTACCCTAAGCTTGCGTTGAAAAGATTGCTTTTAGCAATAGGGCGGCTTTTTGCTAATTAATATGTAAGTTATAATGTCATTTTTATTTTCTCAATTTGTTGTACAGTCAGGAGCACGTTGCGCTTTTACACTTTCAGTACAATTTTGGCTCTTATGACATAGAACTTAAGAATGGTACAAAGTCCAATATGTAAAGGTCGACCTGCTCTTAACTGTACGTGTATTGCAAAAAAAGCATATTCTATCTATCAGTGGCGAGGGGTCCTAATAACACGATTCCTGTCGGCTTCCCTTTTAAAAATAGTGAATTATCTAACAGCATCGACTCTGCTAATAACATGATTTCGCTTCATACATAATAATACCCAAACGCCTATACAATAATAAATAGCAATATCACACGTCGCCAAACGCCTATACAATAATAAATAGCAATATTGTGATATTGCTATTTATTCGTCGCTTAGCCTGTGCGTCGAAAGCCGGTAATTCCCGAGTTGTAGCTGCATACAGTTTTAGGAGCTGCTGTCTTTTTCTTACGCGTACATTTTGTTCCTAGCGCGGTCTCTTTCTCACGCCGATCATATGAACATATTAAGCCGGTAGTCGCCGAGTTACGACAAGGATGGCATGTATCAGATTACGTTAGTGCGACAAAGATAAACAGAGGTATTAACCTGAGAAGTAAAAAATATAGTTAATTATGTGTTTAGTGCTTGAACAATAAAACAACTATAATTTTGTCGCGTTGTAATTGTCAAAATTATGACATTTTTTCAATTCACTTTCGCCTGTGCTTTCGCTCGTACTGTTGTTAGTTTTTTTTATATGTTTGTTGTTAATTTAGTAAATTTGAATAGATTAGAGTGACTTCGTGGTTAAATGTTGGACAGGGCTCGGTGTGAATTGTGTTATAGTTATAGAATTTATCGGTTTCAGTTGTAAGTAGTTAATTGTTTATTTTGGTTTAGTCTGTTTTGTTTACATTCGTAATGGCTGCAATTTTAGACGTGGGTTGTTGTCTCACAAACTTTTGATTAGATAATAATTTTCAAACATACAGTTTTGAATATAAAAAACATATTATACAGCGCGCCCGTGCTTTTCCTTCTATGAAAATAGATTATAAACGGAAAGATGGCTTTACTAAACATTTTCATTGTAATTTGTACGAAAAGTATTCGTGGCTCACAGGTAGGTAGTTGTAAACTTAAAACACTGTTTTGGTTTTCCATATTATACCTATCAGTGCTTTTATGTATGGTAATGGTAATATGGTATTCGGAATTCTCCATCCCTGTGGTAAGATAACACTGTATATATTTTTTTTGCTCCGGCTTCCCCTGAGTAAAATTTCACCCTTCGCCACTGCTATCTATAAATATCCAGAGTTTGGACTTAAAATGTTTAAATTGTGCAGGTCTCTTTTGTGATGTAGACTATTAATAAAGCCGGTTATTACAAAATTCCCATGGGAACCGAAACAAAGATACATCAACATAGTTTACAATAATTCTAAAATCATTTAAAAACTAGAAAATACGTAATTTACAATGCAACAAGTATATTATTAATAATTAAAATTACGTCAAATTTATGGTACGTTCTTAAATTTAATGTTTTACAAAGTTTTACGTAGAATTTAATTCAATGTTTTAGGTACAAAATTAATTATAGGCAGTGTACATTAAGCGTAAAACACACTATGAGCGAGTTGTACAATAGCATTTTAAAGTTAAGGACCAATTAAATTATAGCAATCACTGTCAAACTAAATAGACAGACTTAACATTAAAATATGTTTCTGCAATTGGCTGTATGACGGGTGTTTCAATGTGTCATTAACTTTAAAATGTTTCACTGAGTGTTGAACGGATGTGCGCGTCTTATACATCCCCCTTACTAATAAACGTAGTATAACAAGTATATAGTTATTCACTGTTGTGTCATTGTCTTTCTTGATGAGAATTAAATGAAGTGTGAAAGTGACAAAACATTGTATAACTATACACGCATTACACGTTTATTAGTAAAGGGGTAATTAATACTACTATACTTATAACACATAGGCTCGCATTTACAATTTTCTGATATGTTACCAATAAGTAACGTGTTTGTCAGTTTTTGTTTTAACGACTTGTCTTTGGCTGCGTTTAGAACTGCCATAAATTGTACGCAACTACGTTCGCAAGAAGTTGCGACGTAGTTGTCGCGCAAGAGATCAATAACATGTCTATACATATTTGCATCTCACGACAGTTTTCGGAGATAATCGGTTCAATTCCGTAAATTCCTTGCATTGCAATTAACTCACGCGAGTTCTTCAAGAACTTGCAGGTCAAACACGACCCAAGTAGCAAACCTATATAATTTTACACAATTTAGACAGAGGCTATAGGAATAGTCTTACCAAAAAATTGTAAAACGGGCGATTAATAACTTTATATTTCGCATTGTGCTTATAAGTCATATAATAGCGTACGTTTACGTTAAAACTTACGTAATTGGAAGTTATTGTGGCGTTCGTCATTAAAATAGTTGCATATAGATAGGCCTACAGACAGCCACTTCCTGAAACGCATTTTAATTTTAATTCCACATTAAGTATCGCGCTGTCTCTTTTTTCTTCTTTAGTTCGAGAGCGACAGCTATAATTCAATCTGTCATTAACTTTAAAAAGCGTTTTAGAAACTGAAAGAAAATGTAATGGCTCATTTTCATTATAGATTCGCTCGATATACAGCATTCGGGAACTCTCCGCAAGCGAGATGACAAGCAATAAAACTCACAAGTATAACTTAGTTATTACATCGATTGTGGCGTGCGAAAATATATCTTTGTCAACGGAAAACTCGAGAAACTATTCGAGCTCTACGGTATGCGTTAAAATCTCTCGAACACCGAATGGGCGACCCAAAAACCACCTTACGTTGTTGTACGTCCAGACAATACGTCCTACCTCCTAGTTACCTAATCCCTAATCCATTCATTGGCGAGATCCGCTACCTATGATAGGTTTGGATTTTTATATGGAGCGACTGCCAGACCGGCAGACAAGTCTGACTGAGTCGGACAAGTCAAGGTATCCTTGGTATCAAGGTAAACCTTGACTGATAATTATTTTTACGTTTACAAATGTAATATAAAGTTGTGTACGTATTTGGAACTACATGTTTACCAGGTCCATAATATCCGGTTTAGGTGGTACGGTGCTAGGTCTAAAATACCGGCAGAGTTCGTCATAGAGGCGTATACGTCGGTTGCGTTCCGCCCACTCTTGGGACGGGGGTTCAGGCTCGGCGTCGAGCCCGACGTCCCACGTGTCTGGTTCGGGCACCGCTACGTCCTCCCAGGCCTCTGTCGCGGCACCAACTTGTTCTGGTAGAGTCTCTTCTGCACCTAGAACCTGTTTAGATAATTATTGTTAATGTTATATTCATTATTTATTAAATTTTCATAATAGAACACTATGGACAAAGAAGTATTAATTTTTAATGAAAAAAAATCTGTACCGAACAAATAAAAATTCCAAAAATTAAGTAAGTATCCCCGTTCCAAAAAAATCTAGAGTTGCATATTTCCTATTTTTCCATATTTCACATTTTGTTGGGAACGCTGAGAGACCGCCGGGAGAACGGGAAAATTTGATCAACGTCTCCAAACGAAGGGTGATCCAATTTGCCGCGCCCTCATCGCGGTCCGGCGGCGAGGGATATGTTGGTCTTGTATCATTGTCAATTTTGGAAGCTCAACCCTTTGTCATCTTCCTATATTAAAAACGAGAACATTTGTTTTTCAAAAAAAAAATATGGTCTCAAGAATCGAAGTGATTAGTCTAATAATAAGATGAGGATAATGACCGCGTGCAGCGCATGCGCGAGGTCGGCCATCTTGGGCGCGTTGGCTCTGCGCCTGGCGAGCGCGCGCACGCCGCGCGGCGACAGCGGCCGCGACGCCATCGCGCCGGCGTCGCCCCCCGCCGCGGCGTCTTCGAACAAGACGGTCGCGAGCTTCTGGAAGCGCGCCACTTGTTCGGGCTCCTCGTGGTCGAGCGCCTCGGACAGGTCTTGGCGCAGGAAGCGCAGCGCGGCGGCGGCCTGGGCGGGGCGGGCGGCCAGCGCGCGGAAGGCGGCCTCGCGCAGCCGCAGCCGCACGCCGCGCCACACGCGCGAGGGTGACGCGCGCCGCAGCCGCAAGGACCACAGGTCGTCCAGACGCAGCCGCGGGCTGCTCTGCTTGCCCGGGTTGCCGCCGAACAGGTAGTGGATCTGAGAATGCCATTCATAAAAGGTGAATTAGTCCTTACCACCACCACTTTGTCCCTTCTAATCCTCCTTATAAGCAGGACTATACATTGCATGTCACCTTTCTGACGGGGTCGTAGACCAGCTGGTGCGCGAAGCGGGGCCGCGGCTCGTCGGGCGCGACGCTGTCGTTGCGGTACACGCACGTCCAGGTCATGCGGCGCAGGGACAACACCCATAGCGTGTTGTACACACGCTTGTCTTTCTCTTTGCTCATACCCTGTAATAAGCACTCAGATTATACCCTCTAATAAAAATATTATCATTATTATTGCCTACATTTTAATATCAGTTATATATTCTGGATTATTCCTTGGCTGTAGATCGCTTCTGTATTTTATTTTACTATCCCTATTTTCTTCTAATCTATCCTCAACATTTTGGTCCGGCTAGTTCGTAAAATGAAAAAATAGCAATTCAATCAATTTTACTTTACGTAATTAACATTGAATTTCGTTTTTTTAAAGCTATTTATATAACGAATTGTTTTAGTAGTAAGTAGTGGATAGTGGTGGTATACTGACGGAGAGCACGAACATCTCGTCGGTGTCGGGGTCGAGCGTGGCGCGCTGCGTGAAGCCGGCCGCGGGCGGCGCCGTGGCGGCCGCGCGGCACACCAGCCCGCAGCGCCCCGAGCCCGCCTCCCACCACCACAGGTCCAGCAGGTGCTCCTTGTTGCGCTGCCCCGCGAACATGTACAGCCGACGCTGCACCTGGCGCATGACGCACGGACATTAACCACCTACTTATACTATGTTACCGGCCAATCCCGATAACAACATACGGCCCGTTTATAAAACGATGTAATTACAATTCTTTTAACGGGTGTAGATCAAATAGTTGCTACCATAAATATTGAAAAATTATGACGATAAAAAAAACATAGTAAACATTGTGTAAAAAAGATTAAATATTATTTTTTTGTATTCTATTATTCTTAAGATTTTAGAGGACACTATTTTATTTTAGATTACGGTTGGTAACACTACTACCATCTCAGTAAGTACTCACTGGATGAAAGAGCATGGAGTGCGAGACGCGCGGCTGCGGCGCGTGCGCATCATGAGCGTCGGCTAGCAGCTGCTGCCACGTGTTCGTGTCGATGTAGTACGCGTACAGCCCCGAGTATTGCGGGCTCACCACCTCCTCGCTGTAATGTACATACAATAACAACATAATATTTAATAATCTATCTATAGATATAGTCAAAAAAGGCATTAAAGGTCGCTGTATACGTAACGTGTTTTTTCCCGGACGAGACGGGACGGGCAGTTAAGAGCGCGCACACGGGCGTTAGCTACTTGATTCGAAAACTGAACTTTTCGAAGCTCTTAAAATCTATTAAAAAAAAAAAAAATAAAGCAAGGGCTAAAAGGCTGGTGGTACCTATAATTAATATAATGGTTATAAATTATAATATATGACAAGTTCTACTAAGGAGGTCGATTATTGCGAAATCGTAAAAAAAATTGCTGTTTCATATGTTTCAGTCCGTATGATGAAGGAGGACGAAGAGGAAGAAACACAAGAGCCCGTACTTTTTCATCTTCTTCAAAATGAAAACCATCCTGGTGATGGAATTGAATCCCAATCCCAACCAAAGAATCATTTCTCTTTATAACCCATTTGTTCATCTTTTCGTTTTTTTGAGATTGTGGGTGAACCGTTAGTCTCACAAACTTCGCTATGAGGTCTAATAAAAGCTAGTTAAATCTACTACAAAGTATTTTCAGTGACGGTTCTTCGTAGGTTACGTGGTTTTTTCCAATATTTCGCGAAGTACGTAAAACTTGAAAATTTCAATGTTTGGTAAAATTAGGTCATATATGAAGAGTCACAGCTTGGCTCCTATGGTATCAATAGAGCTGCGATTGGTCTCACATTGTAGGTAATGTATGTAATTTAATACATATAGGTGTAGAAAACATTGTGAAAAATGCATAGTTTTAGTCCTAGAGCAAAAATTTCTAAAATTTCGCAATTTTTTCAGAAACTGCTACCTGCTGATGCTTTTAATTATGGCTTTTTTTCTGCAATGGAGTAACCTTAAGCAATTATTTTTCCTTTTTTGGATAGAAAACAATTGTAGATCTTACTCAAATGAAGTATTTACGAAATTAGCAAGGCCTTTATAAATATTTTAATTGAATTGTTTTGTTGAAAATTTCACAAAATCAAAATTTGTTTTCTAAAATTTTTGCTTTTATTTCCGTATGGATAAAAAATAACACGATTTTGTACTGTGCATTACAGACCAATATCATAACTCTCCAAATATGGCAAAAAAAAAATCGAATTACAAGGTTTTTTTAAATTAAATTTTGAATGAATGATTGAGGTAATTATTCAAAAATATTTTATATTTTAAAATTTCTTGAAAATGGTTCACTTTTGCATTACACTATTTGTGTCAATAATGTTGTAAATAATCTCCCCCATCACTCCATATGACATTCCGGTCTAATTTCTAATATACATTGAGTCTGTATACATTGAGTCTTTTGCCTATATTACCCATTATACCTTCATTTTGTTTATTTGAGATTGTAAGTAAACTATTAGGTCTCACAGACTTCGTTTTGAGTTCAAATAAAAGCTAAATAAATGTACTACAGAATATTTAGTGACCTTTCTTCATAGGGCAAATAGTTTTGCGAATATTTTGCGAAATACGTAAGTAAAACCTAAAAATTGCAGTTTTCGAGATTAATGGGTCACATTCGAAGTTCTATAGCTTGGCTTCTATGAGGTCAATACAGCTGCAATTACACCAGCAATACAGCGGAAATTGGGTTCAAATTGTAGGTAATTTAATACAGTCTATAAGTCTAGAAAACATCATTCGCAAAAAACGCATAGTTTTGGCTTTGGAGAGCAAATAACGAAAAAAGTCCCAAAATTACGAAGTTTTTCTCGGTTTTCTCAATTTCCAGAAGTTTTTCGAAGTTGCAAATTGGAATTCACACTACTACTCTTACAGACCCATACAACTTTCCAAAAATGGAGAACTACATCACGTTTTGTTAATTAAATATCTAATTCTACTAAGCTATTCGGCTTGTAACCCCCTTTCTGTAACATCCTGTTTAATTACTAATTATGTTTCAGTGATAAGCAACTGTGTCTATTTGCGGTATGGACTGGGCCCGAATTTCGTCTGAAGACTGCCAGAATTAAAAGAGATGACGAATTTTGGTCATCAAAGATGGAATCGAAATTGGTGAAATTTTACAAGAAATGTATTTTACCAGAATTGGTAGATAGATGGTAGAGTCTATGTATGCCAATTAGAAACACATGTTTCTAATACAAATAATTATATGTACCTATATCTATTATGAGTACTTTATTGTTATACTTCTCCATAATCCATAGGTATTAATACACGAGTAAAGATACATTATTTGTATTTATTTCCAAACGAGACATGAAGAATGCCGAAAAAAAAATTCAATTACATAATAACAATACTTATGTTCTACATAGAAATAGATCTGTAGCTAAAATCACATGAACTTCGAGTCTACTATTATATTAAATAGTGAAGTCTGATCATAAAAGTATCAAAATCATTTGTCTTCGCCGGTGCACGCTCATGTTCGTGGCTCAGTAGTTTCGTAAAATAACACGCTTCGATTTTGAGTTGCGTTGATTTGGGTGCGCGCTCTTAAATATAGTTCCATACAAAATGTATATGAATATGCATATGTCGCGGATACACGGACGGGACGGGAACGTGGCCGTGTCGAACAAAGTCACGTCCCCGTCCAGTCCGAGGTATTATCCCGTTGCGTATACAGCGACCTTAACTTTCTTTCACCATTTCTTTTACCAGTGGTCATTTTGGTTTTGTTTCCGAAATGATGGTTGTTTAAAGAGTAGAATTAATAATACAAATCAATATTATTTATACACTTTGACAAGAGAGAGTGCCTGTGAGAGCTCTCTGAATCTCATTTCATTTCATAGGTACAAAAGGGTGCGTCGAAACATTTGTAAGCACATATGACTTCCAAACGACTGCATCAAATGGGATATTTTTGTATTAGTTTTTTCCACTACATTTAAATGCGTAAAATGTAATAAATTTTGTCTTTCTGCATTTGCTATTTATACAAAAACAATATCGAACATAAGATTTAATAATATTTCAATTAAAAAAAAATGTACATTAGTTAGAGTATAGTTACTAACGTGTTAGCGGGCAAGACCCGCCCCCCGAAGACGTAGATGGTGTGCGTGTCGGGGTCGATGCACATCTGGTGGTCGAAGACGAGCCTCGGCCCGCCCGCCGCCGCCGTGTCGCCGCACACCAGCGTCCACAGGCCCGACGCTACGTCGTACATGTACAGGTCGCTCTGCGATAGGAACACCAAGTGAGCTGGCGGCGCAGCAATGTATTGTGCACGCTCGTGATGCCGGCGCATATACGCTTAAGGGGCTCCAAGGAGCCGATGACCTTGAGGATTTGACCTCTAAGTAACGTTACTTCACCCCTTCACCCCGCTTTAATATTACGTAAAATGCCAAAAACTTGACATCTATTGATCATTTTGTAGAACTAAGTTTTGATAAGAACCTTGCCTTTTTCACCACTAGAGGGCTGGCAATGACGCGCGGCGCGGTAATATTAACGACATCTAGTTGAGAAACCAATTATTAAAATATTTGAACACTTTCCATAGACCTCTAGAACTAAACAATATCAGTTGACACTTTTAAAATGATATATGAATTATGATAGAACTAAATATATATTATTAAAAACAAATCTTAACATTGCAAATGAAATTTTGCAGGCGATGTATGTTATGTCGTATTTGGTTGGTTACACAAAATTATTTAACAAAACCCGTTTTTTTGCTCTAGTTGTACCATACTATCTCAGGAACTATAAGCCCTATCAAAATATGGATTAGACAGAAAAATTGGGTATTTTTCTCTGATTCACATTCAATGAAAAAGGTCATTTTGCTATAACTCGTGTTGTTCCGGTTTTCACAGATTTTTTTGAAATATTGATCGGCTGGATTTTACTATCGATACAGTACCAAGTCATTTTCAACAAAAAAAACTGTACGTCTGCGTGTTATACCGTATCACGCAAAAACCACTGAATTTAAAGAATGAATTTTGATGAAATTTTACACGGAGATCTCGAGTCAACATTTAGAGTTGTGCTTTTTATCCCAGAAATGCGTAAAACTAGAAAAACCAAACTCCACGCAGGCGAAGCCGCAGGCGAAGCCGCAGGCACCCACTAGTATGGTATGAAAGGCACTATTAGTCAAATAAATGACGTAATCTATATCATAATTTTATTTGCGACATACAATACATAGTTACATTTCGCCACATCTCTTATTGTTTACGGTGGCTTTATGGTAGATTCAAGAAATCATTAGTAAATAAAAAATGTGCGGTGTCCAGTTTCAAACTTTTATTATTTGATTTTATACTTTTTTTTATTCATATGATTAATTTCATGACTCTTTCTTTTTTTAAATAATGTTTTAAAAAAAGAGAACGATAAATATGATTTACTAATGAATGTGTAAATATCAGATTCCTATTTTAAATTTTGAGGGCATTCTATTACATATTTTTATAATAGTTTTATATTGTTCGTAATTGTTAGGTAAAAAGTAAATCATAAAATTATATTTGACGGCACGGGTGGTGGAGAACAACACCGACCGATGAATCATTGGCAGCTGGCGGCGCAACGTCAAAACAGCACGTGCGCCGTGAGTCATCGGTTGCACCGGGCGGAGCGGTGACGCACTAGCCACAGTATAAAAGGCGTGGAACGCAAATGGAAGGGGCATTCTCTCCCTGGCTCTGGCGCGATGCACACGCTGTCATAACGCTGTTCTATTTAGCTTAACCTATTGTTTAAATTATTGCTTATTGTTTAATAGTTTAATGATGATTATAATTTAAATTGCAAAAGAATAAAAAGACCTAGACTGGGGTTTTTCTTGCGGCACTTCTTTTCCCTCAGTGGTCATTGTGAAGTGCTGGTAGTTTAATAAAGTTATTTAAAGTAGAACTAAAACTGTTGTTTCTCTCATACCACGATTACCCTCGATACGCCCTTGTGATGTTGAATTGCACAAAGAATAACCGTTAGGCCATCCGACATCAGAAGCGGGATACATGTCGTGGTATTGAGAGTTTAACAGATTAGGTAGATGTGACATGTAAATTGGATGGAGTTATTTCCGAGTTAAGAAAGTGAGTTCAATGTACGACGGAGATTTTGCTGTCGTCGACTACGAGTAGCGTAGTTTAGCGGACTACGAGTAGAGGAATTCAGCGACAAAGAGTATCGTATGGTGGGTACTTAACCTCAACGTGTAGGGATTTTAAAATGTGTCATTTCAGGTGTACGACCGTCCGATACTCGACGGTGTGTGACGAATAGCGGAAGCTGAGCAGCGACGCGCACCAAGCGGTGGCGGTGCAGCAGTGTAGTGGCGACGCGCCCCGAGTTGCAGTGCAACCGAGGCAGCGACATGCCTCGACTCTATGATCTCAAGCTGAGCGAGATGTGTCAACAGTGGCGGATTATCCATAAGGCAAACTGATGGAGCTGTTCTTATGGTGCCGTGTTTTTCACGAAAACCAAATTGATGGTCAGGTATTATACCGTCAAGATGTTGTTTCATCTTTTTGAGCAGAATCTTCTCAAACAGTTTTTCAGTAATAGGTCTATATGAGACGACTTATCCTGTGGTGGTTTGCCAGGCTTTAGTATCATCACTACTTGCGCTATTTTCTATTGCCCTGGGAATTGTGAAAGTTGTAGGCAGGCATTAAAGATGTTCTTTAAAGCCACAACACTCGGTTTCTTAGAAGCGTGCTGTCGACCAAGTTGAGGATTTTTCTTCTTGTGCTTGTTTTATTTCTTCTTTTTTTCCCTAGTGCTGGAGTATTTTAGTGGTGGACACAGCTGTAGTGGGTTTTGAAGATAACCGTTTATCTCATCCTGCTGAGAGTATGATCCTGGGAAAGGCTTAAACACTTAAATACTCAGCGAAGACTGTGGCTTTTTGGCATCCGACCCATACACCCGTTGGTTTCCAGATCGGTGGGACCTGAGTTATTGGCCTTTCTCAGTTTTCGCGTGGCTTTCCACAGTGAGTAGTTGGTATCAAGAGAAGGAGCCAGATTTGTCGTGTGTCGTTTGATGTTCTGATGAGATCATTCAATTCTTTATAGCATTGATTAGAAACTGATTTATCCCTAGAGTAGCCGGGTTTATGCTATTCAATTATTTTTGGGTATTCGTTTGATCTTGGGGAACGCCTTCTGCTCGTCCTTATAGCCTCAGTAGCTGCTGTGTAAATGATCCTGTTAAGGTTTTCGACGGCTTGCTCGATCTCGTAAGTGTTTTTTTTATAGTCTTTCTGAAGTTGACCATTGACGATACCATATCTTGATATAGTTTTCAATTAGTGTACCTGTTGAATAATTTTTCCGAGGTTGGTCAGTACCACTTTTGAATTATCTCAATATGGCTGGAGTGTGTTCCGGCGATAGGTCTGTTCAGTACGTGGTTCGACTGTTGGTATAGTTGCTACTAGTGTTGCTCGTGATGAAGAAATCGAGCAAATCAGGAACCTTACGATTACGATCTGTGGGCCAGTATGTTGGTTCGTGAGTGGTACTGTACTCCAGTTGGAGGTTTTGTATGGATTTGAGTAGTTGTCTTCCTCTTTGAGTGATAAGCCTAGAGCTCCAATGTGTGTGCTTTGCATTCCAGTCACTTCCACTTATGAATCTAGGCCCGAGTTTTGCGAAATATGCGTTATATTTGTAGTCATCCTCTGTGATTGAATACATAAAATTAGATGGATTCCCATGTTCGTTCTGTCTGTCCCTGTTGCTTTTTTTATACTCTCATCACATATTTCATTCACGGCTCACGTCGATAGTTAGTTCGGTCCTGGCCTCTCTTGGAAACAATTCTCTCTACTAATATTATCTTGGAGTGATAGAAACGGAGGCTGTTGTTGTTCTTTAATATAAAGTGACAAGTGTAGACTTCCAAATATGTAATGAGACAAATAAAAACCTCTACCATACAACACGTGTATGTAGTAATGCTAACTACAGTCACCCATGTTTACCAGTGCTATTTAGTTAAAATTTGTAACATGGCCGCTAAGGGCGCCCATGAGGTGCTTGCCTAGGGCGCAATCGACATTTAATCCGCCTCTGTGTGTCAAAGATAAGTGATATTCAGTTTCTTTGTATATCTCACTCTGGTTCAGAATACAGCCTCATTGAGCGCAGTAATTGAGACGTACTTAAGGCTATATAAATTCATGAACAAGTGGTTCTAAAAGTTAAAAAAAAAAAAAAAACCTATATACAGGATGTTAGATGAATATCGTAACGAGGATGTTCTATTAGGTCGTGATATGTTGGATGAGGGAATTTCCGTTGTAATTAACAATATTAAGTTAACTTGTTCAGGAATTAAAGCTTCTTCTTCTTGCTCAAAATTGGTAGAGCTATTCAAGGTAAAGCCATTTAAGGTAGATCATTACAGGTAGAGCCATTAGAGGTAGAGTCGTTCGAAGTAGAGTTATTCAAAGTAGTCATTCATGGCAGGGACAATTAGGCGACATCCAATTGACTTTCAACACTACTCGATGTAGAGTCACTGAGTTTACTCCAATAGAACCTATTTTTAGTATTATGGGTAATTCGCGTGTATTATCAAAAAATTATATTAACTCTCTAGACACCGATAGATTAGCTCGTGATCAGTCAGGTCAAATGCCTCTACTAATATTCGGCAATTATTCCAAACTCTTGCTGTTCGGTACAATAGAGGCAAGGCTATGGTACGCTAACATTTCTCCGTTTGTTCTTATAACGAATCAAACCAAGGTAGATCGTAAATATAAGGGGCTTTTTAGAGTTACTACAATTTTAGAAAATTATAGGTATGAGTTGAGTGAGACATATTAACGGGAGTAATGGATAAGTCCTCCTCCTCGCGTCGTGGTCCTCATTACTAGGGGTCGTGAGCCCCCTTGTGAAAGTGAAAATTTTTGTTTCACGATGTCCCTCCATCGACATCGGTCTTTTCAGGTGTTTTGGTACTCCAAGTTCATTCAATATTGACCACAGGTCAGCCCAGTTGACACAGTCGAAGGCTTTGCTATAGTCTATAAAACACAAGATTAAAGGAGTGTTAAGCTCGTAGGTCTTTTCGATCATCTGGCGAATGTTCAAGATTTGTTCACGCCTTTGCCTTTAACAAAGCCAGCCTGTTCCTGCGGTATTTGCCAGTCCTGAAAGTGACGTATCCTGTTATTGATAATGTGCAATAACACTTTGCTAGCAGCTAGAATTCTGTAGTTGTCACATTTATACGTAGAACCTTTTTTTTTGTGTAATGGCAGAATTATTGATTTTGTCCAATCGTCGGGCCATTCACCGGTACGCCAGATGCTGTCACATATTTTTTTGTATAGCGCTAGCTCCTGTCGTTCCCGTCGCTTTTAAGATCTCGGCTGTTAGTTGATCTGACAGCTATTGCAGCATTGATTTCAGACAGCAGAATAGGAGGTTCTTGGGTTATGTTCTCCCATGTAATTGGCATTTGTGGTGGTTCATGATCGTCTGGGTTTTCGAAGGTTCTCACAATATTTCCGCCACCTTTCTGCTATTGCATCCAGATCTTGTAGTCGTGCGTCGTCCTGTAGTCTTAATCTGATTGAAAGTTATAGTGATGATGGCGTGACGGCACGTGATGTTAATAAACGTGTTCATGAAACCAACTACCCGACTATTGATACTGATATCTAGGACCCTAACTGCCAATAGTAATAGTCCCGAGCACTGTCATGTGCGGAGTATGTCGGTAGACTCATTAGTTATAGGACCAAATTAGTGTTGTAGCAAATGCTATATTTCATAGTAAAAAAAAAAAAAGAGTTGATTTACATGTTGCAAAAAAAAAAGAGAAAGAAAGTAAGAGTAAAAAAAAGAGTGAAGTAAAAAAAAAAAAAGAATGATCAATATAAAAAAAAAAAAAAAAAAGAGGAAGTAAGATAGATTGTAATCATTGAAGGGCTCAGCCGGACCAATGATGTTTGAAGGGTTATTGATCGGTCCAGGGTATCTGACTCTGAAGGATCATATTCTAAGATCTAAGGATATTATTATTAGAGACTAGACTTGGTAGAGAGTTAGAGTCAGGATGGTCGACCGTTAAAAAAAAAATTCAAAGAAAAAATTAGTATTGTTTCAGATAATATCCTGTAAAGACGCACGAGGACGTGCGCATGTCAGAATGGCCGTGACGGCACGGGTGGTGGAGAACAACACCGACCGATGAATCATTGGCAGCTGGCGGCGCAACGTCAAAACAGCACGTGCGCCGTGAGTCATCGGTTGCACCGGGCGGAGCGGTGACGCACTAGCCACAGTATAAAAGGCGTGGAACGCAAATGGAAGGGGCATTCTCTCCCTGGCTCTGGCGCGATGCACACGCTGTCATAACGCTGTTCTATTTAGCTTAACCTATTGTTTAAATTATTGCTTATTGTTTAATAGTTTAATGATGATTATAATTTAAATTACAAAAGAATAAAAAGACCTAGACTGGGGTTTTTCTTGCGGCACTTCTTTTCCCTCAGTGGTCATTGTGAAGTGCTGGTAGTTTAATAAAGTTATTTAAAGTAGAACTAAAACTGTTGTTTCTCTCATACCACGATTACCCTCGATACGCCCTTGTGATGTTGAATTGCACAAAGAATAACCGTTAGGCCATCCGACATATTGTTAAAAAAAGTATAAAAATCAAAAAGTATGAGCACCAACCTAAGGATCGAACCAGGAGACACGGGACTAAAACTAGCGATTTGTTGAATCTACCACAAATCCATGTAACCAATAGGAGAAGTGGCGAAATTTATGTATTGTATGTGGCGCTGTAATGAGCCACAATCATTATCGTGGATAAAATAATATACGTCATAATATATAATTCAACGTATTTGGTTTGACGACCTCCGTGGCGTAATGGTTACCACGCCAGACCGCCACCCAGGAGGTCCCGGGTTCGATCCCCGGTCGGGTCATGATGAAAAACGAACTTTTTCTGATTGGCCTCGGGTCTTGGATGTTTATCTATACATGTATTTGTTATAAAACATAATATCGTTGAGTTAGTATCCCATAACACAAGTTTCGAACTTACTTTGGGGCTAGCTCAATCTGTATGAATCTGTATGACGAAAATATCCAAATATAAAAAATATCAACTAAAAAAAATACAATAAATGCATGAAAGTTATTTATCTTTTTAAAAATAAAATAAAATATTTATTTTATAAAGATAAATAACTTTCATGCATTTATTGTATTTTTTTAGTTGATATTTTTTATATTTGGATATTTTCGTCATAATAATAAAAAATCGAGAGCATGCATGGTGCAGCGAAAATTTGGCACACGTCCATCCATCCGAAAGCGTGGGAGCGCACTGATTAACTTGTGTCCAGTCACCCGCTATCCAGAAATTACGTAATTGACGGAAAATTGCTTGTGACTTGGTGGAAATACACTCAAATTAAAAAACCAAGCTACAAATAAGTAGATAATATTATTGCCTATGTATTAATGTAAATTTTACACGAATCGATGCATAAATACCCAAGTTGAATCGCATTCTTTCTTTGATTACTAGGTTCCTTAAATATTTTATTACTCCATAAATATTCAGTAATTTCAAATTTCGAGCAGCATAAATGTAGTACAATGATTATAGCACAACATATATTTTTTTGGTGGTTATTCGTTATGGTAGCTAGGAGTAGAGACAACTTGAAAAACAGCAAAATTTTAGCGAAATTTGTTGGTACGGCCTTAAGCCTCAGATACATTATGCCGGGTAGACTGCTGTAACGTATTACCTAATGTAACATCCATTGAAAGAAATTGCCATCCACACTGTTGCAACGTAACTGGACTGGACGCCTTGCACGCACGAACCGTGCACATTACGCGCACGAACAGAGCATTACAATATGTATGCACCGCGATTCAAATTTGTCGGTTTGTACAGATTCTAAATTTTAGTGTACATTATTGGCACTGCACGCACTCATATATTCAAGCAAGCGAATATTGGCGGCACACTCACGCTCATGTTGGCGGGCACGCGCTGCACGTTGTCGAGGTAGCGGCCGAGCGTGTACAGCCGCCGGCGCTCGGGCTCGAACACCATCTTGTGGCAGGAGCGCGGCTTGGGCCCGCCCGCGCGGCCGCTGTGCGCGCACAGCAGCTCCCAGCGCTGGGAGCCCGTGTGGTAGGCCCACAGGTCGTCCAGGTCCTCCACGCCGTTCCAGCCGCCGAACAGGTACAGGGTACCTGCAGATGTTCTACCTCTCAGAAACATACAACTTGGAAAGACTTCAAGAATTTATGAAACCATGGAATGGAAAATTGACAAATACATTTCGTCTCATACATTCATTATTTATCTGACAAATAGATTAATTGAAACTGAATTGTTACATACCGGTAGCCGAGTCTACTACAAGCTGATGACCGCCGCGCGGACCCGGCTTGCAGCCGCACACGCCGGGCTCACAATCCGACGCGCCGTCAGCTGATGCCGACTCCTGTCAATGAAACCGAACAGATTAATTTGTTCATTTTCATTCTAAGAGGCTTTTTAATGACGCCACACTTACAAAGGAGGGATAGAGTATGTGCTGTATTTTTATTCTTACAAATCTTCATTTTTACATAGAGTGAGATTCAACTCTTTTTTATCATTAAATTGACTCAAAAGTCGACCCGCAAAACATTAATTCCTCTTTAAAAATTAAATAATTAGTTAATTATTACAAGTGTGTTCTTTTATAAAAAATAGAATGATTAAAAGACAAAATTTAAGCTTCGAATATAATTACTAGATGGGGCCTCGGATCGCGGTCAGCGCACAGCAGCAGCAACTCATGCGGCGCGCGCGACTGCGGCGAACCGACGTCGCCGCAACACAGCCGCTCTTCCACCTGTTCGGAGCACGCCGATAGCTGCCGCCACGACGGTGTGTACGGCTGCCAGGATAGATACCAGTCTAGTTCGCCCTCTGTACCAAAACACATAACAAATGTAAGACATAATCGATAATCGGGAAGCAGATGCGTCCGTTTTCCGGCATATAACATGTTATAAATGTGACAGTCTGTGTAGTCTGTTACCTTATGTTTACTTTCTAACGGCTAACAAATTTGGTATAGATGTGGTATGGAGATAATTAGAGACTCGAGAAAGGAGTTAGGATAGATTTTATCCTGGAAATCATAGGAAAAAGGGATGAAAGTGGGGTGGAAGTTTGTATGCAGTATTTAACTTTTTGTTTGGACTTGAAACTTGGTTGCAATACCTGAAGAGATGAGAGGGAAAAGCGGAGACGGTAGAAGGGACTTATAGTATAAGTAAGGATTTATGTACTCACCATTTACAGCCTCTTCAAATATTTGTTCAGAGAGTTTGTAATCTCCATTCTCTACAAGAGCATTCCAAAGTCGCGACTGTAGCGGTCCTTCGAGCTGTACGCCACTTTCGCGTGAAAGCGCTTCGAATGCGTCCTTGTACCGCCTGCGTCGTAAATGCTTCAGTAAGATACGCACGGATTCCTCTTCCTTGCGCTGTATTACATGAAATTGTATAAGATCACACGACAATTAAACTATGTTCTTACAGATTTTTTTTCTTGTACGGTATACAATAGATAGAGAGATTTTAAAAAAAATACAGAGTTCATATTAACAATGTTAAATTTTATATGAATCTACTAGTTGTGCTTGCGACTATGTTCCCTTATATTTATGGTATAGGCAAAATTTTGTTTCTTTATTTTATATAATTTATAAAATAAATAATTTTTTATTTTTATATAAGTTCAAAATGTTTATTTTGCTGATTAAATGTACATTAGGGACTTATAATATCCAACATACCAAATTGAGAGTGTCCAAGGCATTATTAACAAATTCTTCTTGTATTTGTCCTTTGAGCTCCACAAACCAAATGGTGTAATTGTATGCCGGACCCCAAGACTGCATGGGTACGATTTTCAAGTATCTTATAGGTAAGTATAAACCTTCCGTTGTTCTATGTCGAAGCCTGAATGTTTCTGGTGAACTGTCCTTTTTTAAACCCCTGCAAGTTATAAGATTATATTAGAACTCCTAGAGACCTATTCTGAACACTTACGGACCATCTCCACGAGCGAGAGAATAGGGACGATAATAACGTCGTGCCTCCTATTTCTATATATTGTCTTAGAACGTGTCGCCACACGGAAATTTCATTTAGACTCGTCGCGATTCTCTCGCTCGTAGAGATGGTCCGTAAGTCGAGAGATTCAGTTTCACCAGTCCCAAATAGCTTATTTGCCATATAAATACTGATAGTTCTAGTATGAGTTTTATGTTTCTGAATCGGCAGATAGCCTGTTCGAGACTTTTAACTGAACAAAGATTAGGTTGCTAACATTTCTGATGTTAGGAATTTGGTATGACTTTTTCTACACTAATATTATAACGACGAAAGATTTGTATTTTTGTAATAAAAGAACTCAAAATGGGATAATCAAAAACTCTTTCATCAATACAATGTGTAGCATTTATCCCTAAGTAACAAAGGTTATTTAAGTTATCCACAAAGTACAGATGCAAACAACGTTTGTTATAAAATAGTATTATTGACTTCCCTTCTTCACACTCCTACATTTAGGTTTATAATATATAAAAGGGATTTAAAAAATACACTTTTAGTAGGTTAGTATGACAGATTTTTATGGCGATACTTGTCACACAGTTGAACTTTGAAGTAATAACAGCAAAACAAACAAAACTGTTATTGTATACATTGTTTCTATAAAACTTTTTATAAATTACAATGTGATATTTTATGTGTGTGCAATTTATAACATAATAATTGCACAATGATTGTACTGTTCTTTCTTATATGTGATATCACAAATATAGTGATTGTTACAATTTTTTGAGCCGTTAAACATCAAAGTGCTCACTCTAGATTTTTCTTCATATGTCCCCCAACCCCATATACATACAAATCTCTTGAATTTATTACACATACCACCTCGTTACTTTATAACCATCACCCTCCAGTGTAATGTATATATTTACCTTACCATCAGATTACCTGTTTGTCTTAGCATATTGCAAAAAAAAATTACATACCCTGATAAAAGTAAGGACAAGTTGTGTTCCTCTACTCCACCGAAAATATCAAACTTTTTAAGATCACTGACATGGGCTTTTATGTACTTTCCGAATTTTATTGTCTCAACAATAGCCAATGAATTTAACTTCAGCATAATATAGTGAGGCGCGGTTGTACTGTCTGTAAACCATCTCGAGAGCTGATCTTGCGGGCTGTTCACCATTATATTCCTGAAATTATTATAATAACTTCTTTATCAGATTCAGTGCAATAAGCCATGGGAGGAATTATGAAAATTTTAATGCGTTCACTTATATATTTATCTATGGACTACCAACAAGACATACACCCCTGCTCCTAACGCAACTCTCATACAAATTCTTATATCTGTTACTTTAAAAGTTTAGCGTGGTCTTAATTATGGCCAATGCATTCATAGTGAACTTACAATTTTATACTTATCAATCTAGTAGAAAAAATAAGTTAGATAATACAGTTGTCTGTACAGTTTACGTATTTGGTGCTAGAATATTTGCAAATAACCTACAGTGAATCTCTGACCAATATTTCTTTTTTTTAGTCTAGGTATATTAATGTTCTACAACGGTGTAATATAAATTCTCAGTATAAATTGAATACTTTTTGAGAATGTCTAAATGTAAGTAAACACCACGAGAACAGCTTACGTTCTCTGCGCTATTTTTACATAATTCCAAAGATTACGCAAAGATAATAGTGGCTATACGCGACTCTCTGACCCTTTAATGCCCTCAGTACGATGTCTAAAATAAATAAAACCTATTATTTTGCTAAAAGACCGGGATTTTTAGGAGATTGACAAAAATAGTATGTACTCACTCGGGAATATAGTTTACGGAATAACTTGAGTAACTATGTATTGTATAATTTAATTTAACTGTTTCGTGTTTTTCTTCCATTTTGAAGTAATGATTTAAGTCTTGTTATTTACTTCAGTATCTATTTTTTTCCACAAAAGAAACAAACAGAACAAAAAGCCCACAAACTTTCAGTAATAAACAAAGTACTCTGTGCACAAACTGACCGACTGTCAGTCAGAGTCAGACAGAGAGAGACAGCTGGTGAGGTGCATTGCATCAAATCAAATACTATAGAAGACCAAAGACTTAGAGAACCAAAGAGTATATAAAATTTATAGTATAATTTTAGTATATAAAATTTTAATCACTACGCTAGAAGACATAATACCCACAGCTCTTGACGTTTCTCATACAATGACTTGGCAACCTCCGTTCACCTCATGCCGCTAGGGGCGCTATAACATTTTGCATACAAAACGCACAGTTCACCTCATGCCGCTAGGGGCGCTATTTAACATTTTGCATACAAAAGTTTTGAAATCGTTCACCTCATGCCGCCCTCATGCCGTAGGGGCGCTAGTGTCGCGTCTTGGGTATTACTCGTCCATAGTATTTGATTGCATTGCATGCCTAAACCAAATACCTACTATAGAAGAGTAATACCCACAGCTCTTGACGTTTCTAATACAATGACTTCATGCATATGAAACTCAGAATAAGGAACAAAATCAAATTCTTTATTTAATTTAACGCCATCTAGTTAGGGGGTTAAGAACTCACCTACAACAACAAAGTTACTCTTAATTTCGAATATTATAAGATAAATACTTTTGAACGGTTTTAACGACAATATAAGCATTAAAACTGATGAATTTTATGGAGAATAAGGCAAAAATAATATTTACTCTATTTAAAAAGGCACTAACTTAGATTGTCAAGAAGAACTATTTGAGTGTTACCATTATCAAAACAAGGGTTATTTTTGGCACTTTTTAGTATATTTCGTACAAGAATGAAATTTATTGATATATCTAAATGTAATTTTTTTCAAAATGAGAACTGAAATATCTATTAAGTTGTAGTATTATATTTCAAATCACTGAAAATTGAGATTTAAAAAATAATTTATTGTCGTTAAAACTAATTGTATTGTGTATAGTGGTAACACAGAAAATACAATAATAAATAATAGCCTAGTGACTTTATTTTGTGACGACGATGTGATAATAAATTGCAGAATAAGACGTGATATGAATTGCAAAATGTAAAATTTATGTGTTAAATAAATTGAAAATAATAAAATTGAATTTTTATTTGATCAATCTAATACATCGTATGTATATATATTATATTATAGGTGTAATAGGATGTTGATATAGATACGTTGGTAGGTACGGTACGTATGTTATGAATGTTGTTTAACCTGCTGACTAGATGGCGCTACTAGTTCGATCAGCTCTCATGAGCTGAGTTTCTTATCTATTTCAGTTTAACAATATTAATCTATGAATGACTTGGCAACCTCCGTTCACCTCATGCCGCTAGGGGCGCTATAACATTTTGCATACAAAAGTTTTGAAATCGTTCACCTCATGCCGCCCTCATGCCGTAGGGGCGCTAGTGTCGCGTCTTGCCGAATTCTTCCGAAGCTGTGGGTATTACTCTATTACTCGTCTATAGTATTTGCCTAAACCAAAGAGTAAAGTAATTGCCTAAACTCAGATTATGGAACAAAATCAAATTCTTTATTTAATTTAACGCCATCTAGTTATGGGGTTAAGAACTCACCTTCAACAACAAAGTTATTCTTAATTTCGAAAATTATAATTAAATGCCTATAAATTTGAAAAATACTTTTGAACAGTTTAAACGACAATATAAATAAATAAATAAATATATAAATATATTAGGACAATTTATACAGATTGAGCTAGCCCCAAAGTAAGTTCGAAACTTGTGTTATGGGATACTAACGCAACGATATTATATTTTATAACAAATACATATATAGATAAACATCCAAGACCCGAGGCCAATCAGAAAAAGTTCGTTTTTCATCATGACCCGACCGGGGATCGAACCCGGGACCTCCTGGGTGGCGGTCTGGCGTGGTAACCATTACGCCACGGAGGTCGTATAATATAAGCATTAAAACTGATGAATTTTATGAAGAATAAGCCAAAAATAATATTTACTCTATTTAAAAAGGCACTAAGGCACTAACGTAGACTGTCTAGAGTCTAGAACTCCTTGAGTGTTACCATTATCAAAACAGGGGTTATTTTTAGCACTTTTTAAAATATTTCGTACAAGAATGAAATTTAATATTGATGAGAATTTTTAATATTATTGATATATCTAAACTAAATGTAAATTATTCAAAATGAGAACTGAAATATCTATTAAGTTGTAGTATTATATTTGAAATCACTGAAAATTGGGATTTTAAAAATAATTTATTGTATTAAATATATTACCTATATTATTAATCCTCCTTTGTATGTAGACATCCTGTAGAAATTTATAATATTGTGTGTGAGCCTAGCGGCTCTTATTTTGATTTAATTTGTGTACTTACATCGAGCCTAGTGACTATATTAGCCTAGTGACTTTGTTTTGTGACGACGATGTGATAATAAATTGCAGACTAAGACGTGATAATGAATTGCGAAATGTAAAATTTATGTGTTAAATAAATTGAAAATAATAAAATTGAATTTTTATTTGATCAATCTAATACATCATATTAGTAGATAGGTAGATATATGTATATATGTTATATTATAGGTGTAATAAGATGTTGATATAGATACGTAGGTAGGTAGGTACGGTACGTATAGATAGTTCCGAATGTTGTTTAACCTGCTGACTAGATGGCGTTATTAATTCGATCAGCTCTCATGAGCTGAGTTTCTCATCTATTTCAGTTTATACAATATTTAATCTATGGTGAGGGGAAGGAAGATCATGGAGGTAATACGGTAATACACATACACACGGAGTGCACATACTACATTGTATACATTATCTTTCAATAATTTTAGTAATACTAGTACCGTGCTTTTTACGAAACGCAAAATGTGACATATATTTTTCTCTGTTTAACAAAGGGTGATCTCTCGTATGACAAAAGGAGATGACTGACTAACCATTTTTGTGAAAACTGTCACGACTGTGGTACCTAATTAATTAAGTGAAATAATCAAGTTCAAACTGTCAGTTTGCTGTCAGTTCAGCTCTAACACCAGCTTGTGAATCTTGTGATTGGTCAGCTCCAAATACAATATCTTTGGTCGGCTCATAGAAGCCATATTTGTGACAATAGTTTGGGTACCGTGACCATTTTTTTGTAGGTACTCCTCGTTTTCTTTAATCTTTGGTGATGATGGATGACAGGATGACAGATGGGGTTTGGGAAGACAGGATTTTTTTGTTTCGTTTGGCAATCGGACTTCATCAATACTATGAATCAACCGTTGAAACACACAGAAATTCATTTTTTTATCACGAGCAAAGTGGATGTTATTGTAGTTGGAGCCAAAAATGCCAAAATCCCAGTTTTTTTTATTTTATTACTACCAACCATGTACCAACCAAATCTATAAAGATGACGTCAAGGAGGTTATAATATATAGATATAAAGTCCTTGAGATACGTACGCCTGTGCGTACGCCACAGATATAGGTGTAACTGGATAACTGGATACTTCAACACTCAGAATACCCTACTTGAAGTAAAGTAATATGACCGGAGTAAGCTTGAAGCCGCTCTTTCACTTTCTAAATTAGGTACCTACCAAGTTAAAAAGAAATAGAGAGAAGAGAAAGAAGTAAGAATGAAGCTTCGTTTTACACAGTGCTACCTGGCCCGTAGACAGAATAGTTTTCTTTGTCTACCACTGCCCCATAAAATATATTTTTTGTCTGTCTACGCGCACACCTTCGTATTTACTAAATGGATTATAATGCTGTTAGTAAAATATAGGCTTTATTTAATTTAAATCAGAAAAAAGTTACCTATCTTCATTTACATATAGGAAACCTCATTACGTCGTCGTCGTCTCGCTCTACTTTTTTTGTAGTATTGTAGACGTACTGAAATTCCGATATTAACAAAATTATGGTTGGAAAACGGACATATGGATCATTTGATGTTAGGTAAGTAATTACCGTCGGCTATGGAGCACAGAGATTCTAGGGTACCTGACCCGTTGCCAGCCTATAACAGGAAAAAAAGTGAGAAATAGTAGGTATAATTGTAGGTAGGAAGGAGTTAGAATCACAGACTTCCAATATATAGGAGACTTCCAATATATATCCAATATATCCTCCTATATATTGGAAGTCTGTGGTTAGAATTTCGGATATTTTACTCACTGAACGAAACGCATTGTTTCTTCCCCGGTCGGAAGCCTAGGTATTTCATAAACGCTCTTCCACTACAAAGATTGTATTGAGAAGCATTTAAATAGAAAAATAATATTCTTCAATGTCTTGACCGTAGAGACCTGAAATTTGGGTGTGTTCACGTTATGTGTGGTGAATGACTTAGGCAACCGATAAGATAGATTAATTCCCACGAGAAAGAGGGGTACACGCAAACGAAGCTGCGCGTTGTACAGGTTTCTCTAGTAATAAAATAAAAGAAATAAATTATAGTCATATACCTTATAAATATAAAAATTATAGATACGTGTATCTGCCCGTTTGTTGTTTCGCAAAGCACAACGAAGCCTCCTTATTAAGTAAATTTTTAGGCACAATTTATATAGACAACGATTACGAGATTATTGAGAACGGTATTTTTGTAGGCGTATTTTTTTTGGCATTTGCAACGAACGAATATGAAGTTGAATGACATTAGATAGGTACTTAAACTTAAGATTATTCAATCTTTGCTTATCAGTAACCACGACTATAAAAATAAGGCAACATGTAAATTAATGAGCAGTGAGTGACTAATTATTGATGCAGACGCATTAATAAGTATCATTGACTAACACTAGTATTGCATTAATTATCTCCCGATTCCAAAATGAATACTTTTTGGAATTATTTTGTAATATTATCTTTTGTCTACGTTATTACGCACGCATTACCAAGTTCCAAGGAGTGTACCAATATTGCTGACTTATCTCAAGACAATTTAGACACACCAGCAGCTTTTGACAGAGAATTTGGGAAAAAAGTTGTTCCTAATTTGACCGGTAAAGGAAAAGGAGATGCTGGTAAAATAATGATCATTGGAGGTTCAGAAGAATATACAGGCGCGCCATATTTTTCTGCCATGTCAGCTTTAAGGGTAAACAAGAAGTTACATTATTAATATTATAGTTATATTACTGTAACTGATTTCTAGTACTTATTACTTGTGACACAGTCCTTATTTTTACAGGTTGGAGCAGATGTGGTATATGTCATTACAACAGAAAGTGCTGCACCTGTAGTCAAATCTTATAGTCCCGATTTAGTTGTTTTCCCATATCTAAATTCTAGTCATATATCTAACATTAATAGAGCATTAAAGAAAATGGATGTAGTTGTTATTGGGCCGGGTCTAGGACGCAGGGACGAAACTTTGCAGTTATTTTACAGCATCATAAAAATTTGTTCTGATTTAGGTAAACCATTAGTTATCGATGCCGATGGATTATATGCAATATCAAAAAATGTTGATATTTTGAAAAGTTACCCCAGCCCTGGTGTTATTCTAACACCTAACCACCGAGAAGCTGATATTTTGAAGCAGGCTGTTAATAAAGATGACAACTGGTATCGTTATTGGGGCAATAACGTGGGTGTACTTGTCAAAGGTCAACCAGATAAATTCCATTCTTCTGAATCGTCTTTCGACTGGTCTTCATCAAGCGGAGGATCTCCTCGAAGAGTTGGTGGGCAAGGAGACATGTTAACTGGTTTCTTGGGTACAATGTATAACTGGTCTCTGAAGGCTAAACTATGTGAAAACAAGGATTCTGTGCATGTGGCCCAGAGCGTAGCAACTTACGCAGCTGCGAAATATGTAAGACAATGTAATAGTAGAGCATATGTAAAACATGGAAGAAGTTTAATCGCATCAGATATGTTGAATGAAATTCTTGTGTTTGTGTGAGGCATTGTCGTAGACAGGCATGTTCTTATACAGCTATTCATAACGTTAACTTCTTTTTTTATATTTATATTTTTCCAATTCACGAAATAATTATCCTGTAGTATATTTTTTCATTTTCTATTTTATTGCCATAAAAATAACTTTAAATATTATTAATATATTTATCTACCTTCTTACTTAATTATATCGCAGCTGTGTTATCAATACTTTAATGCATAAAATATTTATAAAGTTTGCATTAATATTTGTTTCATGAAATCGTTTATTCAAAGAGTAGGCCTTCACAGTTCACACTTTCTCTAGTAAAAGTGTACTTAGGTACATACTATTTAGTAATCTGTGCTGTTCATATATATATAATATTTGCATAATTTGACCTACTCTAAAAGCTACCAGCATTTGGGAAACAAAAGCAAACTTATTGCATTTTTTGTTTTATAACAAAACCATCATTAAGATATTTTGTAAAATATAAAATAGGACATCCAAGTTAGCAAACCATTATAAAAAGAGAAAACCAGTCCCCGAAGATGGCCAAGAAGAAAGATTCTAGAGTCGAGAGCCAGCCTGTTCGTAAGAGGGCGCGCGAATGGGATCCACATATGCGTTGTGCTTAGAATCTCAGAGCATTGACTTACATAATATGTTATCACTTTCAATTAAATATATTTTTTTCGAAGGTTATCATTACTTTATAATACCTAAATATTTTGTTGAATTTGCTTAAAGTGTTTTATTTTAAAATACATTATCATCGACTACCATAAATAAGTAGTTTAAATACGTCATTTTAACAGTTCCTGTTCCTGCCGCATGTCGCATTCTTTCTGTAAGAAAGCAATTTTCCTCTCTATCCTATTCTAACTTACTAGGTAGCGGTAGTAAGAAAACGATAGAGGGAAAGATTTCAAGGTCAATTTTTTTAACTGCAAGTAGGTATTGTAGGTAAACTGAGTGTCGTATCCAGTTTTACATGTATATCCGTGGTATGTCTTTACTGTTGGGAAGTATCATACTTTACTTCCCAATAGTAAAAGGTGGATGGTGGAATGTAAAGTAATACTTGTCCGAAAGTATTACTACGTTAGTACTATTATGAATTCTGTGGCATTACATAATACTTTCTTTACTCTTTGATCCCTGGCCATGGATGGAGGCCGCACCGCACCTGTGGCTGCACAGTGTCCGTCAGAATGGCGGACTTATGAATTCCAAATAATTGATAAATAAACTGTATTCATGTTAATGTACGTTTTTGTACTAAAATATCTTAAAATGTAAGTACTTTTAGATTGAGTGATTCAAGTAGAAAAAATGTTGCCTAGGATCCATTGAGGGATTATGGGCATTTTTACAGTGATTGGTCAATGGTCACTCAGTGAGCTGCCAGGTTGGCGGGTGAAGTAATGCTTCAGTCATGGTCATGAAGTTCATGTCGACGGCTCTTGTCAGTTGCCACGAATGAAAGTATTATTTGTACTCGGAAGTGCCTATCCAGTACACGTTGGCCGAGTGCGCTCGGCGAGTGCGTTCGACCAGCGTGTACACATACTAGGCCGTTTTGTGTGTATTTGACGTTTGCGGCCAACACTCACCGACGACCCGAATAGTATCGGTTTTCCGTGCACAAATCAAATAAATTTGACACAATCGGTTTTCCGTGCACAAATCAAATAAATTTGACACAAGCCAGCCGCAAACAGCGATCACACGTTGGCCGAGTGTACGTTACGCGTCAGAGTAGACTGTAGTGTCGCGGCGCTTAATTGTTTTAACAATTACCGCACCAACATGGCGTCATGGAGTAATGAGGAAATATTTAGATTCATCGCTTATTATCACAATGAATCCGTTATATGGTCAGGCCCTGTGGTCAAGTGGCTCGAAATGGTCACTTTATCCCAAAAGGGCCTCGGGTTTGAATCCTGCGCAAGGCAAACATTAAAATTTTGTGTGCATGAACATGTCTGTTTGCCTTGGTCTAGGTGTTTTCTCTGTAGTAGGTATTTATTTACAAAAAAAAATATCTAAGTATATTTATCAGCAATCTACAAGCCATAGTACAAGCTTAGTTGCTTAGTTTGGGATTAAAATAGATGGCGTTGTGTGATTCGTAAAAAAATAAATAAAAATTGAAAGCGCTGTACTAGTATATTGCAGCCTCCGCTAGGAGTAGTAGTGTTCTGTGATTGCAGCGGCCGCGATCGCCCTAACGTCCATCTATCTTTCATTAGCGCCGCCAACGCAGAATGAAATAAAATACGCCAACAACGTGTGAACAACACCACGAAAATGTGCAGAGCGCACTCGCCGAGCGCGCTCGGCATGAGTATCATCTCTATTTAGTTTGTGCGCTCGGCCAACGTGTCCAGCCTGGAGCCAGGAGCCTATATATTTTTTTAAATTTTTACTGCTCTCTGTGCTGTGCGAAAGCTTTTCTTTTTCTTGTATTCGTCTTCTTGTAGACAGGGTACAATGTGTACAAACATGACCCAATTTTATGTGATAGGTATCTGACTGGTATTATAATAAAACCAATTAGTATTCACACAAGTAGTTTATTAAATGCAAAAACACAGTTAAGAGACAGGAATATATATTTAATTATTAACGTAAAACTCTGACAAACTTCTTTATAATAACTTATTTTTAATCGACAATTTGTATTTTAATATAGTAGTTAATCAATTGGGAAAAGTAATTATACGTAATTTTAAACCACAAGAAATAATGTTAGCGTGAATAACACTTCACTAACATTATTTCTGGCTACCACCTGCGGTTAACAAATACAAAGCCACTTGGAGGTGTTCTCTCGACGACAGCCCGTAGCAAAGTAAACTTAGTGAAGAAGTCTCCCGATGGTTCGCCGGAGTTCGCCCCTCCATTACTCTGCCGACAGCGCCGCGCCGCCGTTATGTTCCCGCGCAACAACTTTTGACGTTTTTCCTTGCCGCGCAGGAAGCGGAAGTCAAATGCGACAACATCCGGCCGTCCTGCTTACGCGTTCGTCCTCGAACAGCGTTCTGGTCTATTGTGAGAGCTGAAAACATGAGAAGAGACACAGTTAGGTTTTAATTATATAAACGCATATGTATATGGACCGATTTTACATGTAATCGTGAATAAGGTGTTCGTACATCATTTCAGCATGTTATTGTCTGCTAACATAATCCTAGTGTATGTGGTTTAAACTAGATGATGTTCATTCAGGATCAATCTAGTCGTGTATCACCACTACACTACAACAGCGTTCACATGGATGCCTGTTGATTCGGACCGAACACCCTATAAACATTTACCATATGTTTTTATAACAATAGACCATTTTAATATTTAGGAATTATTATATAAATTTTGTATAGAATTATTGTGACAAGAAAATAACTGAACAAGAAATACCTCATTGCAGCTGTCGACAACATCTGGTACGTCAGCAACGTGGATCCAGGGCTTCATGTTCTCCACGCATGCAATACCATCGTACCTCTTAGCAGACCTTTCAGCGCCCCTCATGTCCGCCACTTTGTATCTGTCGTGTCCCAAGATGTCTGTAACTTGAAAGGGTCCCTTGTACAGTGGCATCAGTTTTGTGCTTTGACCATCATTTGAATGGCTCGGGATTTTAAGCACCACTAAGTCCCCGATCTTGTAATTCGGAGCTTCTTTCCTTTTAGAATCAAATAATGCTTTTTGTCGTTCAGCGTTACATTTAATGTTTGCGTCGACCTTATTCCTCAACGCAGTGACATCGGTAGTCTCGTCATTATTATCGTCAGCGATAGCATCACTATCCATTCGAATTCTGAATCCGAAAAAGACCTCACTCGGCACAGCAGACGTAGTTTTATTAATAGTGCTGTTAATTCCCTGTTGTATGCTAACTATATGTTGGTCCCATTTATTATTATCTGTATCGGCACTCATGCTACGTAAGGCCTCCAAAATCGTCTGATTATAACGCTCTACCTGGCCATTTGAACGTGGTACAGCCGTGGCTATGATATGAGCTCTAGGGTATTTCTTTGAAAATGTGCAAATCGCTGTTCCAGTTAAAAAGAACTTATTACATTACATATTTTTTTAACTTTTGGCCAGTATGGAGATGGACCAGTATCTGTTCTAACAGGAGCAGTTATCAGATTAATGTTAAATTCAATACAATCTGATATGAATTCAATCTTGTGTCGAAATTCACATTACCATTCGTGTCCCTCTCCCCAGATTTTAACACAAAATATTTTATTTCTCGACTTGTACTAAGAAGAACGTAATATAAGCAATAAATTCCATAAATAGAATGTTGTTATTAGTTTATAATACAATATAAATACTTAAAAGACTATTTTACAATGTTAAAAAAGTGAATCAACAAATGTTCCGGCGCTACACCCTCATTACCGTTCGAGAGTATTGTCGCCTTAATATCTTTGCTCCTAGTTGGCCTTGTGCGTTCGCCTTTACTGTGCGGGACAGTTCAGTCGTCGCTCGTCCGTTGCACGGAGGACACGTAGCGAGCGAGTATTTTTTCTACGGAAATATCGGTATTTAGTGCTCCGAACGGTTTTTGTTTCGTCAAAGTTCTCCATACAGTTTTTGTATTTAATGGTAAGTAGACGTGTGATATTTAATCATTTAAGGTCTTATGATCTTCATAAAAGGGCTTATTTTAAGTATTTACCTGTTTCAAAATGGTAAATGACATGAAAATTGTTCAAAATGAATAAAACTATGAATTTCTAATTACCATTTTTCTAATTACCAGTTTTTACCATTCCGAATATGAAGTGCAACGAGTACGGCATCGGGTGACTAGTCGCGGAGGGTAGCGGGATCCGAGGCACGGTTCACCGCTGGCCGACCGCAGGTAGTAGGGGACTCCTATACAGCCTATTGCGTGGACCTCTTGCTGACAACAGATCCAGACAGGTACTCGGTGACAATTTCTTCGCCATTGGGGCGCTCTGATCACCGTCTGGTGAAATCGGTATCAGCCTATTACCCGCCCGTTCCCAGGCGGCGGTTATGGCGATACAGGTCAGCAGACTGGGATGAGATGCGGTCTTTCTATGCATCTTTCCCTTGGCAGTCTGTCTGCTTCTCTTCTAGTGACCCCAGCGTCTGTGAAGATGCCGTTACTGATGTGCTTCGTCAAGGGATGGAATACTTCATTTCCTTCTCTAACGTGCCATCTACTGGTAAAGCTCGCCCATGGTTTGGGCCTGAGTGCAGCCGTGACGAGGCGCATAAGCATCAGGCATACCTGGACTGGGTTGCAGCTCGACAGCACAAGGCGTCTGATGTTCGCGAAAAGAAGAAGGCCTTTAACAAGGCTGCCAAGTCCTGCAAGATGGTTTTACAGAAGGCTCGATTTGATCATATTGGCCGAATAGGGAACAAATTGGCTTCTTTCCCAGCGGGAAGTAAAGCGCTTTGGAATCTAGCCAAGGCGGTCGAATCGAACTTCTGCCGCCCCCCTCTCCACTGCAGAAACCTGACGGATCACTTACTCACACCGCTGAAGAGAAAGCAAACCTGTTGGCGTCTCTGTTCGCGGAGTCTTCACGTCTTGATGCTGATAGCGCGATACCTCCAGTTTACCTGGCAGCACGGTGGTAATGCCGGAAATCCGGTTGCGCCAGGCTGAGGTTCGCAAAACGCTGCGCAATCTTGACGTGAACAAGGCCAGTGATCGAGACGGTATCCGCTATTGTACAGAGGACATATGCACCCGAGTTGACACCTGTATTGACCCGCCTCTTTAGGCTCTGTCTAAAGTCTGGGAAAGAACCGAGTTCCTGGAAGCTTGCTAACGTGCCCAAAAAGGGCAGCCGTGCCGACCCTCCCAACTACAGGCCCATTTCGATCACGTCCATACTCTGTAAGAATATGGAACGTGTTTTTGAACCGCAGGCTCCTAGCGTACCTAGAATCGAATGACCTCCTCAGTGACCGACAATATGGCTTTCGCCAGAATAGGTCCACTGGGGATCTTCTAGTGTACGCCACCCACGTCTGGAATGAGGCTATTGAGGAATTCGGAGAAGCCCGCGGTTGGAAGCTTGCGGTTTCCCTCGATATTTCCAAAGCATTTGACGGTATGGCACGGTAGTCTTATTAGCAAGCGTCCTTTTTACGGCCTGACCTCTAATTTCTGTGCGTGGATTTCTGACTTTTTGGGGGATTGATCTATTCGGGTGGTCATTGATGGCTGCTCGTCTAAACGAAAGGCTTTTAATGCCGGTGTCCCTCAAGGATCGATTATTTAAAGCATTTGTTTTTTGTTGTTTGTGAAATCACATGCAGTGTTTCATAAAGTTCAAACTATGATTGTTATAGTGTTTATGAAAGAAATTAATAACTAAGTATATATTTTTTATATTTAAATGTTTAAGAAACTAACATTGGGTCAGTTTGGTAAAGAAAATAATTATAGTCTTAACATGTTAGAAACTTTTAAATTGTGTTATTATGTCGAGTTGTCGTTGATTGACAGCTAAGTGCGAAAGTGTGAAGTTAATAAACGTTGATTTTTAATTATTTCTTTTATTTTTCTCTGTTATCTACTCACCATTTCAAATTCTTCTCTTTACCGTTTGTGAACCTCTTTACCATTTGTGTAAATTACTCATTACCGTTTGCATAAAAAAAGAATGGCTCATATCTTTAATACTAAAAGACTTTTCTGGATCCGGTTCAAAAAAATGTATATAACTCATACCAAACAACGCGACTAACACTCTAAAGAACCGTTCTTCGAACAAAATTTATCAATCTCTTTTATTAGGCTAATGTGCGCATCCTCAAAGAATTACCCATCTAATGTTTTTATCTTGGCAATATTTGGTGAACAATTTAGACGTAAAGGCAGTGCCAGCATCACAAATTAAACGCTTTGGATTTCCGAATACATTAAATATTTTATTTAATTCGTTAATAACAACTTTACTTTTGGTGTTTTTAACAGCAGCAATAAAAACGAACTTCGTAAATGAATCAACTATCACTAATAAGTAACTATTCTGTCTTGTAGTTTTAACAAATGGACCAAGGTGATCCAGTGTGTGGAATG
The DNA here is from genome assembly GCA_905163395.2 of Endotricha flammealis. NCBI lineage: Eukaryota > Metazoa > Arthropoda > Insecta > Lepidoptera > Pyralidae > Endotricha > Endotricha flammealis. Next base: position 3,775,563 of record LR990870.1, on the reverse strand, counting down.
GCTTAGCGAATTTCGGGATTAGATATAATTTACCTGGCTTTTTGCCGTGAATATTTTTATGATATATACAATTTAAACAGTTTTTTATATATTTTGAGACAGTTTTCTTTAATCGCGGAAACCAGTATTTGGATTTAATTCTTTCCATTGTTTTATCTATCGCGAAATGGCCTACATCGTCGTGATTAGTGCGAATCACATACCATATACATTTTTTTGGTACTAACCAACGTCTACCAAATTGAGTTCTACGATACACTTTGTTTCCTAATAGTTCGTATTCATTAAATATTTGTTTGTTCGTTTCGGCCTCACCTGACTGTAATATGTCGCGAATGCTACAGATACTACCAATCGCCTTCAGTAATTGTATTTACAGTTTCTATTTGATCAGATTCGTTATTTATATTACTAATAGGATTCCTACTTAATGCGTCAACGTGTTGCATCTGTGACCCAGCCCGATGAACTATTTCAAATGTAAAATCCTGTGTATATAATATCCATCTACTTATTCGAGGAATTATCTCTTTCTTACTTAATGCGTGTCTGACCGCATTGCAATCAGTAGTTATTTTAAAATTAGTACCTAATAAATAATGTCAAAATTTTTTGTAAACCGGACACAATTGCTAGGAGTTCTAATTCAAAAGAGTGGTATTTTTTTTCGTCATTACTCGTTTGACGGCTGTAAAAATGTACAGGCTTTTCACCACTATCTGTTAGCTGAGTCAAAATACATCCTATCCCGTCACGACTAGCGTCAGTGTATAAATTTATAGGTAATTTTGGATTAAAGACCTTAAGTACCGCATTGTTTATTAATGCATCTTTTACTACTGCTACCGCTTGATCTTGTTGAGGGCCCCATTGCCAGATTGTATCTTTTTTTAGTAAGTTAGTTAACGGTTTGCAGAGAATAGCACAGTTTTTATTAAATTTTCGGAAATAATTTATAAGTCCCAAAAATTGTCTCAATTGATGAACTGTTTTTGGTATTGGATATTTTGAAATCGCATCAAGTTTGCGCAAACTTGGACAAACACCCTGTTCAGATATATTATACCCTAAAAATGGTATTTCGTCTTTAAAAAAAGAACATTTTTCTAAATTAATAGTTAAACCATGTTTCACAAAAATATCCAAGACCATTTCTAAGCAAGCTATATTTTCCTCAAGAGTTTCAGTTGCAATTATTATATCGTCCATATAACAAATGACTTTGCCAAAACGTAGATTACCCAAAACTGTATTCATTAATCGTTGGAAAACTGCTGGCCCGTTACATACTCCGAAAGGCATTCTTAAGTACTCATAATGCCCCTCACTAGTTATGAATGCAGTTTTGTGTATATCCTCATCTTTAACAATAACTTGGTGGTATCCACTTTTAAGGTCTAGGGAGGTATAGAATTTACATCCCTGCAGTCTGTCAATGAGGTCCTCTATCATGGGCATTGGATATTTTTCTTTAATTGTAATTTTATTTAACTGCCTATACTCGACACACAGCCTTTTAGTTCCAGAGGCTTTATTAACTAATAGAGCTGGGCTAGCATATGAGGAACTACTATTTCGAATAATTCCATTTGATAAAAGATCGTCTATGATATCTCTCGTAATCGCTTTTTCCGATTCAGACATCCTATACGGTCGGAGGCAAATAGGTTTATTAGATGTTAGGTGTATTTCTAATTGAACGCACGAAGTTTTACCTAAACTAGATAATTCTTGTGAAAAAGATCGAGGGTATTTTGATAAAATTTTGTTCAATGTAGTTTCGTATTCGGCCGGTACGTTATTGTTAATATTTATATTGCAAACATTATTTTTTTCTATAGATTTAAAAGTTAGCGTGTCTCCTACACGAATATACATTATGTGTTTGTCTTCAGTGAAATTCCTACCGATCAAAATATCACAGCCCGATAAAGAATGTATAACGTATAGTGTAATAATTAATTCCACAGAGTCAACCTTGAGGTTAATTGCAACAGCTTCGGTCACTTGAGCAGATAGCTCATTAGTAAAACCAACTAAATTGATTGGATTATTCAAACGGAAAGGTCGCAATTGTAACTGTTGCACTAATGCAGATGTAATTAAAGAGCAGTCACTGCCTATGTCAAAAAATGCACTACTTTCCTTGTTATTTATTAAAACCGGTTTGTAAAACTTTTGTTTTATTTTTGAATCGCAAGTTTTTAGTTTTGACCTGCAAGCTGCCTCTAAATGTCCTAATTTATTGCAGGAGGAACATCTGACATTGTCTTTGACAGAACAGTTGTTTCTCCTGTGACCTACTTCTCCGCATCGGTAACAACTATTTGGTGCATTAGTATTATTTACGGAATGTTCTATTTTATTATCAATTTTATTTGACGTATTGTAGTGCCCGGATTGTAATGGACGAGAAACTTGCCTCGGCGGCAACGAGTTTTTAGAAAGGACATCAGTTTCCGCAAGTGAATTGGTTTTTCCGTGTAAAAAGGATGCTAAATCATCACAATATCTAAAGTTGCCAGCTTCGGCGGCTACACTTATGTTTTTATCGCCTATTGATCCTACAATAATAGAGATTATATCTTGGTCACGAAAACCTAACTGTAAACGATCTTTTTGTGTAAAGAAAAATTCATATAATGATTGATTTGTTGAAGGTTTTGAATCAATTAATTCCTTAAGTGATCGGAACATATTCCGTTTAACCTGAAAGGTATCGGACAAAGTATCGCGCCATTGCCTCCACTTCCACGTGGTCCACCTAGTCTCATTTTTCTGTAAAGCGTCTAACCATGTTTTCGCGGTATTACGCAACTTTTGAAGCGCCTGATATTTAATCATATTGTCGGACCATCCAAAAGCACGAGAGTTAGCCTCAACAACATTAATCCACATATCTATACTGTCTACGAGTGGGTCGAATTCGGGAATCACTGACGATAAAACAACATTCTGACTCACGGTTTGCGAATTCTTACGGCGTCGCTTCCGGCGCCTGCGGTCGCCATCGCTACTGCTACTGCTACTCGAGCTGGAGACCGTCGTACTCGAACTCGTCGACGGCTCCCTTCTCGACCTCCGTTTGCGGCTTCGCGGCATGTTGTGAGCGTAGCACGATATCCCACTTCTGATATTATAATAAAACCAATTAGTATTCACACAAGTAGTTTATTAAATGCAAAAACACAGTTAAGAGACAGGAATATATATTTAATTATTAACGTAAAACTCTGACAAACTTCTTTATAATAACTTATTTTTAATCGACAATTTGTATTTTAATATAGTAGTTAATCAATTGGGAAAAGTAATTATACGTAATTTTAAACCACAAGAAATAATGTTAGCGTGAATAACACTTCACTAACATTATTTCTGGCTACCACCTGCGGTTAACAAATACAAAGCCACTTGGAGGTGTTCTCTCGACGACAGCCCGTAGCAAAGTAAACTTAGTGAAGAAGTCTCCCGATGGTTCGCCGGAGTTCGCCCCTCCATTACTCTGCCGACAGCGCCGCGCCGCCGTTATGTTCCCGCGCAACAACTTTTGACGTTTTTCCTTGCCGCGCAGGAAGCGGAAGTCAAATGCGACAACACTGGGTTTTAAAAGATTGTCTGACCCGCCATTTTCACTACTATACTTATTTATTATGGGAGTGATACTATGTATATGCAGATATTTATAAAATATTGAGTTTATAAGGATATCGTGATATGTAGGTAGTTAGAATAAATTCAAAAAAATAATACGACAACACAGCTGCGTTTAGCATTTATTAAATTTAAAAAAATGGTTTTATGACAAAGTTTAATAGAAATGGATTTCGTGAATTGGAAAAACATTTAGTTAGTGGTACCTACTAAAAAAAGTACCTTGGTATTTTTTTTTTATAAGTGTAGGTACGTAATGAATATTCCCCGAACTTGCCTGACTACGTAATCATATAATGCTTCAATTATATAAATACATGTAATCCAATATATCTGATGCGATTAAACTTCTTCCATGTTTCTCATACGCTCTAAAATTACATTGTCTTATGAATACCGCTGATGCGTAAGTTGCTACGCTCTGAGCCACATAAACGGAATCCTTGTTTTCACATAGTTTAGCCTTCAGAGACCAGTTGTACATTGTACCCAGGACGCCAGCTAGCATGTCTCCTTGCCCACTAACTCTTCGAGGAGATCCTCCGCTTGATGAAGACCAGTCAAAAGACGGTACAGCAGAATGGAATTTATCTGGTTGACCTTTGACAAGTACACCCACGTTATTGCCCCAATAACGATACCAGTTGACATTATTTACAGCCTGCTTCAAAATATCGGCTTCACGGCGGTTAGGTGTTAGAATAACACCAGCGCTTGTGTAATTTTTCAAAATATTCACATTTTTTGAAAGTGCATATAATCCATCTGCATCGATGACTAATGGTTTACCTAAATCAGAACAAATTCTTATAATGCTGTAAAATAACTGCAAAGTTTCGTTGCTGCGTCCTAAACCCGGCCCAATAACAACTACATCCATTTTCTTTAATGCTCTATTAATGTTAGATATATGACTAGAATTTAGATATGGGAAAACAACTAAATCGGGACTGTAAGATTTGACTACAGGTGCAGCACTCTCTGTTGTGATGACATACACCACATCTGCTCCAGCCTGTAAAGAAAGAATATTGAAAGTGTTATGAGGAAGCACAATAAGTGCGATCACAAAATGCAATATAAGTAAGTAAGTAGGTACTTAAAATAAAAAACAACTTATTTTTTACCTTCAAAGCCGACATGGCCGAAAAATATGGCGCTCCTGAATATTCTTCTGAACCTGCAATGATCATTATTTTACCAGCATCTCCTTTTTCTTTACCGGACAAATCAGGGATAACTTTTTTCGTAAATTCTCTGTAAAAAGCTGCTGGTGTATCTACATTATCTTGAGATAAATCAACAATATTGGTACACTCCTTGGAACTTGGTATAGCGTACGTAATAACGTATACATAAGAGAATATTACAAAATAATTCCAAAAGCGATTCATTTTGAAATCGCAATATTATTAATGAATGATAATACAATGTCTCAAAAACACTTAGTAAATGTCTGCATCAATTATAGATCACTCACTGTTCATTATTTTCACGTCGGGTGGCTTTTATATTCGATATTGGTTTCTGATTAGCAAAGGTCGAATAATTGTATGCATAAAACTATCTAAAGATAGGTATGTTTTCCCAATATGTGTTGGTATTCCCAATCAACATGGTATTCCCAATTCAACAGCCCAGTGCAGTAGGTAGTGGTGCGTTGGTTGGTCGGTGAGGTGACCCCACCTTCGGTGGTGAGCGCGGGGTCACTCACATACTCGTATGTTTATATCTACAAAAATTAATACCTATTTAAGATTATTTTTATACTTACTTAGCTGTTTTTATTCTGGAAATATTTTTTCTTAAAGAAAAATTCACATGGCCCACCCAGGTGGGACAAATTTCTTTCTAAAATATTTTCTAAATTAATATTTATGAAACACTTGACCGTTATTTGAAGCATAAGTATATATTATATACGTAATGAGATAGGCCTATCTGTTTTCCGCACATCTTTCCTCTCTTTCTACCCTAGTAGCCCCTCTCGCTCGCACACTACTCCCTCTACTCCGCCAGGGCGGCCATACGGGAGGTGGCAGCTGCTCTCATCATTGGCGTCCTGTTTTCCGCTGCGCACGGTCGTGCCCAGGATTTGGTGAAATAATTATTATACTTTTTTTTTGCATTTTATTTAATTATTGCTTTTCCACGCGGCTTCGCTCGCGGTTAATTTTATGAAATAATCTCGTTTGACAACAAAACCCACGGCGCGACTTGTGGCGCCATCTGTTGGCCGATACAACTATACTATAGTAGAAAAAATATTTTATGGAATGACATACTTTCACGGGATAAAAAGTAGCCTATGTTGGGCTCTGTACCCGTGACAATATACATATATACAAATTTTCATAATGATCGGATGATTAGTTAAGCCGTGAAGGAATAACAAACAAACAAACGCACTTTCTCATTTATAATATTAGTTAGGATTTCTTTTTTTATCTTTCCTGTTTCAATAATTAGATTAAACGGTGTTACCGTTTGATACTTTTACGTACGTAGGCTTTTAGTACCTACCTACATATTTTTTCAGCTTTTAATTACATGTTTTAATAATAATTTGTGTGATTTTCTTTTTTCAGCACGTATTAACCCCGAACTTTCAAAAATTTTTCAACACGTGACCCCGCGCTCACCACCGAAGGTGGGGTCACCTCACTCACCAACCAACCACGCACCACTACTGGCACTGGGCTGTTGGCATGATTACTGTTAAGTACTGTAAAATTATACTAAAAGCTTTTCTCATGTATTTTGAAAACATTGCAAAGTGATCAATATAGTTAGTTAGCATCAACTACCGCTACTCAAAGCCACAGTCATGGCTTTATGACGTCTATGACGTTCATTTCTGTAATAGTGCAACATTAATGTTTAACTACTTTTATTTATTACTAGTTTTCTCTATTATAAAAATCATATAGGTACTTACTTCTCCGTGTTATGTACATATGTAATTTAATTTATCAGTAACCAATTCCAAATTGTTTATTGGGAATACCAACACTTTAACTTTAGATAAACTTATGCATACAATTATTCGAGCTTTCTTTGCTTATCAATACCCAATAACGACTATAAAAGCCAGCCGACGTGAAAATTAATGAACAGTGAGTGATCAATTATTGATGCAGACATTTACCAAGTGTTTTTAACACATTGTTAATATTGCAATTTCAAAATGAATCGCTTTTGGAATTATTTTGTAATATTCTCTTATGTGTACGTTATTACGTACGCTATACCAAGTTCCAAGGAGTGTACCAATATTGTTGATTTATCTCAAGACAATGTAGATACACCAGCAGCTTTTTACAGAGAATTTACGAAAAAAGTTATTCCTGATTTGTCCGGTAAAGAAAAAGGAGATGCTGGTAAAATAATGATCATTGGAGGTTCAGAAGAATATTCAGGAGCGCCATATTTTTCGGCCATGTCGGCTTTGAAGGTAAAAAATAAGTTGTTTTTTATTTTAAGTACCTACTTACTTACTTATATTGCACTTTGTGATCGCACTTATTGTGCTTCCTCATAACACTTTCAATATGCTTTCTTTACAGGCTGGAGCAGATGTGGTGTATGTCATCACAACAGAGAGTGCTGCACCTGTAGTCAAATCTTACAGTCCCGATTTAGTTGTTTTCCCATATCTAAATTCTAGTCTTATAACTAACATTAATAGGGCATTAAAGAAAATGGATGTAGTTGTTATTGGGCCGGGTTTAGGACGCAGCAACGAAACTTTGCAGTTATTTTACAGCATTATAAGAATTTGTTCTGATTTAGGTAAACCATTAGTTATCGATGCAGATGGATTATATGCACTTTCAAAAAATGTGAATATTTTGAAAAATTACACAAGCGCTGGTGTTATTCTAACACCTAACCGCCGTGAAGCCGATATTTTGAAGCAGGCTGTAAATAATGTCAACTGGTATCGTTATTGGGGCAATAACGTGGGTGTACTTGTCAAAGGTCAACCAGATAAATTCCATTCTGCTGTACCGTCTTTTGACTGGTCTTCATCAAGCGGAGGATCTCCTCGAAGAGTTAGTGGGCAAGGAGACATGCTAGCTGGCGTCCTGGGTACAATGTACAACTGGTCTCTGAAGGCTAAACTATGTGAAAACAAGGATTCCGTTTATGTGGCTCAGAGCGTAGCAACTTACGCATCAGCGGTATTCATAAGACAATGTAATTTTAGAGCGTATGAGAAACATGGAAGAAGTTTAATCGCATCAGATATATTGGATTACATGTATTTATATAACTGAAGCATTAAATGACTAGGTATGTAGTCAAGCAAGTTCAGCGGATATTCATTACGTTAATGTTACTCTTATTTTCAAAAATATATAACTGTTAATGTTATTCTAATTCACCAAATCCATGTCTATTTTATTAATGTCATATTTAAAAATTATTTTATTTTATTTAATAAACGATAAAACGCAGTTGTGTTGTCGTATTGATTTATTTAGAACTAGGTAGATTATTATAATCTGCCTTGATATCCTTTAAAATTAAACTCCTGTTTTAATTCATAAAATCTCCTTTATTTCATCAAATCATTTGTATAAAAACCCAGTCAGATAATATTTTTAAATTGTGTTAAGTAGTACAAGTAATTAAATTTTTGGTGCCTTTCAATTTAAGTAGGTACATGAGTATATAAAAAACGGAACATAAACGCCTGTTATCTTTTGAATGTAATGACTAGTCAAAGTTAATTTTTTTTCCTAGCTCTACTCTCTCGAAAACGAGAATGTGAAAAGAAAAGTACGAAAAAGCTTATTTTTTAGTATAAGAGTACATACCTACGTATATTCCATTGTACTATACTTGGCACAAGGTATGCAAAGAAATTCTATGATAGTGTTTGAATTATGTTCTTTTTTGCATGAAAGTAATTTGTGCTTGAATCGTGTTTTCTATTTTAATCAGACGATTGTCTAGTCTATACCTGTTGTGTCAAGTAGTACCGTTTATTCCCAGTTGCCCCCGCGAGATCTGCTACCGGTGGCAGATGGGAATAAAATTTCCAAGTGAAGCAAGGACTTTCCATTTGCCACCGGTGGCAACAGGGAATTTTATTCCCATCTGCCACCGGTGGCGCGGCGGGGGCAACTGGGAATAAACGAGTAGTATTTATATTGGAATGAATTAAACCTTTTTACATATATCCATTTTGGCCTATGTGCACTATTGCAAAATCAAATCAAAATATACTTTATTCTGTAGGCCCTCGCGGGCAGTTAGACGCGTCACTTACAATGAGTTTTAAATAAATAAGCTACTCTATACTCAGACCAAATAAGAAGTCTATAACACCATTTCGGAAAAAAAGCAAAATGACCACTGGGGAAAGAAATGGCGAAAGAAACCCAGTTACGGCCTTTTTTGTCATTCCATTTATTTATTTTTTTCTTTTTCTTTTTTAAAATACATACAGACCATATATTTGCCTACTTATTGGCCCACTGACCCACAAAAAATTCCGGACCTGATTGATTTTTTTATCTACAAAAATATTTACACCTCTTGCCTGAGAATAAAAGAAGGGTTCGATATGAACTCAGATCACTCACCAATTACTCTAACCCTAAGCGAAAATCCTCTACATTTAGAGAGCATTCCAGCCTTAGGTAACAAAAAAACTGACTGGGCGAGTTTTCATATAAACTTAGAAAACAGAATTAATCTTAATGTACCGCTTCGTACTGCAGACCAATTAGATTCAGAAGTTGAAAAATTCACAGTCGATATTCAACAGTCAGCATGGCATAATACGCCAGATATCCAGTGGAAAACACAAGGAAATAGATATCCTAAAGATATTATGGATCTAATAGGCCAAAAAAGGAAACAAAGAAGAAAATGGCACCAAACTCGGTCTCCACTCGAAAAACAACTCCTCAATAATTTAACTAAAAAGCTGAGAAAATCCATCCACTCCTACAAGGATGAATGTCTCAAAACACATTTGGAAAAGCTTACGAATGACCGCAGTACTAACTACTCTCTTTGGAAAGCTACCAAAAAATTGAAAAGACCAGTTCTGCACATACCTCCCGTAAGAGAAGAAAATGGAAAGTGGGCAATAAGTAATGAACAAAAAGCAAAAAGGTTTGCACAACATTTGGAAGCAATATTCCAACCTAACGAAGGTGTCGATGATTTAATGTGCCAAGATCCTGTGCAAGAAGAATCAGAAATAAAGTTTGTAACACCAAAAGAAGTTGCGAACGAAATAAAGAAAAACATCGATCCCAGAAAAGCACCAGGCTATGACCTCATAACGGGAGAAATCTTGCAACATCTTCCCCGTAAAGCCTTGGTCGAACTAACGAACCTTATTAATGCAGCGTTCAGGTTTCAGATAGTTCCTGCTATATGGAAAGTAGCGGAAGTAATTATGATTGCAAAACCGGGCAAACCACCTCACGAAACTACGTCATATAGGCCAATCTCGTTATTGCCAGTGATGTCTAAATTATTTGAAAAACTCTTGCTTAAAAGACTAAAGCCAATACTGGATGAAAAGGATTTAATACCACAGCATCAATTTGGCTTTAGGGAGAAACATTCAACTATAGACCAAGTGCATAGGATCACAAATGTAATAGAAAAAGCATTAGAGGACAAGAAAGTATGCGCTACCGTATTCCTGGATGTAGCACAAGCTTTTGATAAAGTTTGGCACAAAGGTCTATTATATAAACTTAGGACAATGTTACCGCAACAATTTACTGCAATACTGGAATCATATATCTCTAACAGAATATTTAGGATCAGACAAGAGGAGGCTTATTCTGACCTAAAGGAAATAAAAGCTGGAGTGCCACAGGGAAGTGTATTAGGTCCGGTCCTGTACTTATTATATACTTGTGATATTCCAGAACTAGAAAATAATATCATTGCAACCTTTGCCGATGATACTGCTATAATGGCAACCGGAAACTCACATGCAGAATCAGTAGAGAAAGTACAAGTTGCCATAACAAAAGTACATAATTGGACTAAAAAATGGCGAATTAAACTAAATGAGTCAAAATCAGTTCATATTGACTTCACGAACAAAAATCAGCACTACCATCCAGTGTTCCTAAATAACAAGCCAATCCCGTATTCTAATACAGCTAAGTACCTAGGCATGACTCTAGACGCTAAACTGCGCTGGAAAGCTCATGTCAAGAAAAAACGAGAAGAGTTAGAATTACGTTATAAAAACATGTATTGGCTGCTTGGGAGAAATTCTTACCTATCAATACATAATAAATTGCTTCTGTATAAACAAGTGCTCATGCCTGTGTGGACCTATGGCATACAGTTATGGGGCTGTACCAAACAGAGCAATAGACAGATTATTCAGCGTTTTCCGAATAAAGTACTCAGAGGCATCGCAAATGCACCCTGGTACTTCACAAATTATTGCCTCCATCGGGATCTTAAAGTGGAGTTTGTGGACAATGTTATACAAAAGTATGCAGAAGCTCATGATAATAGACTTCATCATCATGTGAATCTCGAAGCCGTCCAACTGCTCGATTCAACAGATTTAGTGAGAAGACTGAAAAGAATAAAACCTTTTGAGTTAGTGTAGTGATAAGTGAAATGAATAATATTAGTGTATTAACTTAAAACACAAGAACAGAGTGTTTCGCCTTAACAGACACTAAGAAAAGTCAATGGACATTATTCTTAGACTAAAACATTTTAGAAGTTTACGTTAAATTTAAATTACTTATTAGCCCATAATCTAGATTGTAATATTTAAGTGTGCAAATTATGCTTCTATAAAAAAAAAAAAATAATAAAAATAAAAATACAGACAATAAAAAAAAGCAATAAAAAAAGAGTAATAATAATAAAGACAATAAACAAAATACGCGGAATGCCATCAATAAAAGTGGTTTGTAAACTAAGGAATTGGGAGGATAAAAGGTGGAGCACCCAGAAATGCACAATACATTTTATTTAGGTATATTGTGATGCAGAGAGACCGGTCGTACTGCAAACGATGATACAACAACTAGATCATGAAAGCAGGGTTATCATGAATCCAACGAAGACCAAGGTAATGACAAACGCTACAAAAATAAATCTAGGACAAATAATATCAATTAAAGACCAATACCCCAAAGAAATTGACAGAAGAATAAGTAACACTTGGAAGCGGTACTGGTCTCTAAAAGAAATAGTCAAAAATCAAACAGTACCTACCAATATCAATGAAAAGCAAATTGTACAACGTATGCATCCTCCCGTGCCTTACTTATGGGTGTCAAACTTGGCCAGCTACAAGCAAAAACATCCAAAAGCTTTCAGTCTGCCAACGTAGCATGGAAAGAAGTATGCTAAACATAAGGCTACGGGATTCGGGACTGGTAGACATACTCAAAAATAAGGAAAAGAACAAAGGTGAGAGACGTATTACAAACAATAAAGAAAACGGAAATGGAACTGAACTGGACATATAATGAGGACGGATAAAGGAAAATGGACAAAGGATGTAATCAAGAAGCTTAAATATTACTAGCTTCTTGGATGTAATGGAATAAGAATGGAATGGTACCCCCGAAACGGGAAAAGACAACAAGGACGTCAAATCAAAAGATGGGAGGACGATTTACCAAAATCGTCCTCCCATCACATGATGGAGAAGGTTTGCTCGAGACAGAGTTAAGTGGAAGAAATTGGGGGAGGCCTATGTCAAAGGACAACTGACCAACAAAACGGTTGCTGATATAATCAAATACTATAGAAGACTAATACCCACAGCTTCGGAAGAATTCGGGCAAGACGCGACACTAGCGCCCCTACGGCATGAGGGCGGCATGAGGTGAACGATTTCAAAACTTTTGTGCGTTTTGTATGCAAAATGTTATAGCGCCCCTAGCGGCATGAGGTGAACGAAGGTTTTTTGTATGCAAAATGTTACAGCGCCCCTAGCGGCATGAGGTGAACGGAGGTTGCCAAGTCATTGTATGAGAAACGTCAAGAGCTGAGGGTATTAGTCTTCTATAGTATTTGATATAATAAGATTATTTTAAGCGTAGAAGAGAAGAATCAGTTTTTTTTTTAATAAGTAGTTCCTGAGCTAAAAATGTAAATGGTCAGCGAATAAAGGCTGTTTTAATTTTAATTTAAAATATTGTGATGCGGTCCATGCGATTTGCGTAGCCTGCGTTACTACCAAAAATATTTTAGGTTTTTCTCTAGAGTTTTTCTACACAGATGGCAGCGGCACAGGGCAGCGGAAACTTCGAGATAGCCAAAATGTTCGTTGACAATCTGTCTGCTCGTTTGACAGCTATTTGACATTCTATCTATCATTCTACGATATTATATAGTCTGTGGTTGAAAATTTATCTCGAATATCTTTCAGATAATTTTTTTCTTTATTTTCTTACCAATAATTCCACCACCTTCGAATATTTATCTAAGCATAATTTCCTTTTAATTTTGTTATTGTAACGTTAACATTCGATGTAATGTAGTGCGAATTTGAAAACATGGAAGATGAAATAGAGGAATGCATTAAGAAAAAAATACACTGGCCTCAGTTGCCTGCTACAGTGAAAAAGGTAAACATAACATAGCACCTTTGTAATGAAAGGCGTTAATTAATGGTGCACAAAATATAGTTTAAAAGGAGAGCAGATCTGAAGTTTTAAATTTAACATTACAGCTGCTAGGTGACTCTGCGAAGGAATATGAGCGATATGTCTTTGAGTTCAGCATCAAAAACCAGCTTCGTTATCGTGGAAGTCTTGGTACGCATTTTAATAATCTATTACCTTACCTATACACTGACTTTAAATATATTTTGTTATTTTTTATTACTTTTGTTTGATAGTAGAATTTGTTTTGTAGTGAGGACGATTCGTAAAGATGAAAGGAAATATTATGAGACACTTGTACATAGTAGCATACAGAGGCTCATGCTGTATCCATATCACTTAGCTGATATGATAGTCAAAGGTAAGCTGTAGAATAGAAAGATTAACGGCTGATTGTTTGATCAGTAGTTAAGTATACTAATGGTTAAAATTCGTAGCAATTTTTAACAAATAGTTTTTTCAACGAATTTTAACCATTAGTAAACTTAACTACTGATCAAACAATCAGCCCTTAATTGTTTAATAAATTATACATGATTCACACTGCGTTACCCGGTCCCAAAGTCAGGCTTATACGGGACAGATATATTATTAAAAATATATACCTATAATACATAGAAAACTCTCAGACTGGAGAACAAACACATAGACCCGTGGATAGACCTGTGGTTCCGAACCTGGGGGTAAACCTGCTTTTTTGTGGGGGTAATGAAGAACCTAGGTAATAATTAAGATATAATGGTGCTAATTCTGTTGTACAATTATATTATTGTTGTTGTATTAGTTTAGTCTAGTTAAATGTACAACAGAATTAGCACCAATATCTAATAAAATTATAGATCGCCACGCAGCATTTTTTCTAGCTGCTATTGCAGGAAAATTGTCAGACTGATGTCCAATTTGTGATTAATAAAGATATTTGTATTTGCTAGTATTGTTTGTAGTTAATGATAACATTGTAAGGTCGGGGTAAAATCGGTTTTCCTAGTAGGTCATAGGGGTAACAATATTGAAAAGGTTAGGAACCACTGACCTAGACCATCACATAAATATTCAAACACATTTTACTCCCATATAGCTAGCTATCTCTTTCTTTCTTAATTACGCAATGACAGTATGACATTTAATGTGTCGTTAGTTAATGCTTTTGTGCAACCGATTGTAATTTATATGTAAAATATGTTAATGATGTTTCAATTGCAACGTTATGAGATCATCATATTAATTAACTGTTATAAAATATATGCTATTGATCTGCAATTGTTCTAAACTAATTATTATATTTATTCAGGCCGACAGCAACTGACACTCGCTATAGATACTGTTAGAAATTGCGCTGATCATAAATATCTGTATCCAGCTATCATTTTAAACTGTTATATATCCATTATTATGTAGGGGTATCATGGACTGATCTAAAAACTCTCTTGTTTACTATTAATCTTTTTCTAGGTTTAAGGATAACCCCATTTATTTATTATGTGGAAGTTGTGGCATTGCTTATTGAAATGGAGAAAAGTTATGATACCATGCCCAATTTCACTGCGGCGGACTGTGAGTATCCATTTATTATTATTTTAATGATCACTTTTGTTATATGGAGCACAAACAGGCAAGCGGGCCACCTGATGGAAAGTGGTCAGCGCCGCCTATGGACATCAGCAACACCGGCGCTACCAATGCGCGTCCCACCTCTGACGAGACCTCTAATGTACCTCTTAAATAGTCATGTCATATCCGAAACACAGAGACTTGGGAGCCCATTCTATATTTATTAATGTTATGGATTTATTTATTCTTTTTTTCATAGGTCTACGGCTGCTAGGTATAGGCCGTAATGAATATCTAGAACTAGTGGCGAAGTCTCGGTCGCTAGGGCGGCGGGGACGATCTAAGGCCATTCGCCAACTACTACCCCGGGTACCTCTGAATGTGCCAATGCAACCCTGGTGGAGGGTTGAACTGGGATATGTTCTTGAGGAAGATGTTAAGGTATTCTTTATTATAGAAAGAAGTGATTGTGTTTCGTTTGATTATAAATACAAATCTTTAAATGATTTAGGAATTTCATCCACTAAGCGACCAAGACTAAAACCGGGTTTCTTTCGCCATTTCTTTTACCGGTGGACATTTTGCTTGTGCCAGAAATGGTGGTAGTTTATAACGTAGTTTATTTTCTTTATACACATGTATGTTACAGCCAAAGTAATAAATCGGGATATATACTATCCAGCAGTGGCGAAGGGTGAAATTTTACTTAGGGGAAGCCGGAGCAAAAAAAAATATACAGTGTTATCTTCCACAGGGATGGAGAATTCCGAATACCATATTACCATTACCATACATAAAAGCACTGATAGGTATAATATGGAAAACCAAAACAGTGTTTTAAGTTTACAACTACCTACCTGTGAGTGGCTGTGAGCCACGAATACTTTTCGTACAAATTACAATGAAAATGTTTAGTAAAGCCATCTTTCCGTTTATAATCTATTTTCATAGAAGGAAAAGCACGGGCGCGCTGTATAATTTTTATTTTCAAAACTGTGTTTGAAAATTATTATCTAATAAAAAGTCTGTGAGACAACAACCCACGTCTAAAATTGCAGCCATTACGAATGTAAACAAAACAGACTAAACCAAAATAAACAATTAACTACTTACAACTGAAACCGATAAATTCTATAACTATAACACAATTCACACCGAGCCCTGTCCAACATTTAACCACGAAGTCACTCTAATCTATTCAAATTTACTAAATTAACAACAAACAAATAAAAAAAAACTAACAACAGTACGAGCGAAAGCACAGGTGAAAGTGAATTGAAAAAATGTCATAATTTTGACAATTGCAACGCGACAAAATTATAGTTGTTTTATTATTCAAGCACTAAACACATAATTAACCATATTTTTTACTTCTCAGGTCAGGTTAATACCTCTGTTTATCTTTGTCGCACTAACGTAATCTGATACATGCCATCCTTGTCGTAACTCGGCGACTACCGGCTTAATATGTTCATATGATCGGCGTGAGAAAGAGACCGCGCTAGGAACTAAATGTACGCGTAAGAAAGAGACAGCCGCTCCTAAAACTGTATGCAGCTACAACTCGGGAATTACCGGCTTTCGACGCACAGGCTAAGCGACGAATAAATAGCAATATCACAATATTGCTATTTATTATTGTATAGGCGTTTGGCGACGTGTGATATAGCTATTTATTATTGTATAGGCGTTTGGGTATCATTATTATGTATGAAGCGAAATCATGTTATTAGCAGAGTCGATGCTGTTAGATAATTCACTATTTTGAAAAGGGAAGCCGACAGGAATCGTGTTATTAGGACCCCTCGCCACTGCTATCCAGCCATTATTTATAATGTCTACTCAATTTAGACAAAGTGATAAATGACACAGAATTAATCAAATTAACTAGCAATTATACATAATATCTTCGACGATTTGGTTAAAGTAATAAAACAAGTAATTTAATCACTTTGTCCGGACATTGGTGGGTTTGGTGAGGGTTATCTTGTGATCACCGCGAATTTTTCTTACGATTCCGCGTTTTTTACTTTGGCTAACTATGACCCGGAGTTATGGTTAATGTCCGGACAAAGTGATTAATTTATCACATTGTCTAGACAATTGGTAATTATATATAATGACCAGTCATTATGTATAATAGCAATTTAATCACTTTGGCTGTAACATATATACAAGTTGTAAATGACAAGAAAAAGTAATTCTGAACTAATTTAGGTTTAAAGAACTTTATTCTCATAAGACATACATGTCACTAATTTGAGAACTAAAACTAATTACAGATATCTATATATATAAAAGAGAAAATCACTGACTGATTCATCACGAAATCTCCGAAACCACAAGTGCCAGGAGTCTCAAATTTTGCAAGGGGGTTCCTTTTGGGGCGTAGGTGCTCACTAAGAAAGGATTTTTGGAAATTCATCCCCTAAGGGGGTAAAACGGGGGTGCAAAGTTAGTATGAAACTTTGCCGTTTTTGAAGTTATTCAAATGAAATTCAGCATGAAGGTTCTTTACTGAAAAACATGAAGCATGAGTAAATTTTTTTTTTTAAATTCATCTCTTAGGGGGTTAAACGGGGGTGCAAAGTTAGTATGAAACATTGCCGTTTTTTAAGTTATTCGAATGAAATTGAGCATGAAGGTTCTATACTAAAAAGCATGAAACATGAGTAAAATATTTTTTTCAAAATTCACCCCTTAGGAGGTTAAACGGGGGTGCAAAGATAGTATGAAACTTTGCCGTTTTTGAAGTTATTCGAATGAAATTCAGTATGAATGTTCTTTATTGAAAGGCATGAAACACGAGTAAAATATTTTTCTCAAAAATCATCCCTTAGGGTGTTAAACGGGGGTGCAAAGTTAGTATGAAACTTTGCCGTTTTTGAAGTTATTCGAATGAAATTCAGCATTAAGGTTCTTTACTGAAAAACATGAAACATAAGTAAAATATTTTTTTCAAAATTCACCCCTTAGGAGGTTAAACGGGGGTGCAAAGATAGTATGAAACTTTGCCGTTTTTGAAGTTATTCGAATGAAATTCAGCATGAAGGTTCTTTATTGAAAGGCATGAAACACGAGTAAAATATTTTTCTCAAAAATCATCCCTTAGGGGGTTAAACGGGGGTGCAAAGTTAGTATGAAACTTTGCCGTTTTGAAGTTATTCGAATGAAATTAAGCATGAAGGTTCTTTAGGCGATACGAAGTTCGCCGGGTCAGCTATATTTTATATATTAGTCGTGGCAATCTAAACAAAGGAGCCACCTAGTAAATCTAGACTTATAAATCGCTTCATGCTCAGGTGCGTAACAAAGTATAATTTCTGAAATAAATGATTACATTTCAAAAGCCATTTTCGTAGTGACTTAGCTAAAGATGATGATTTCGTAGTGACTTAGATATAGATTTTAATTAAAATTGTTTGCAATCCTTCTTTGAGCATTTCATGCACCAAAACTAAACAACCAAGACTTTTTCGTATCGACCAAGTTAAAGAAATATTTTTGAATTAAAATTGATTGCCTTGCGGCCGCGCCCGCTATCTGTCCGTAGTCTTGAAGTAACAGTACATAATAGTCATAGACGCTTAGTGTGTGAGGACCCTTATTATACTAGCTGAAGATTTAAATTTGTTTTTTTTTAACTAACTATATCTAGGTCTACAAAATGAAAAAGTATTCATTTGCATCTACTATTTTTGAACTAAATACTTTTTAATAGAAAAGGCATGTTTTTTCTTTTGTGATTAAACTCAGGTTTTTGTTTTTATGGCGTTAATAAGCAAATAAAATCGCTTTTACATGTTTTGTCCTTTACTAGCCTTTGAGTGAGAGCGAGAAGGCGCTAATTGACTTGCTAATTGATCGTGGCTCGCAGACTGCTGGTACATTAGACTACAATCTTGTCAAGACATTATACAGGTATGAGTATTATTTTATAGTACTAGCCATGGTATAACAAAAAAGATGTTCCCTTCCCGTGACAGCTAGGTCACGTGATTGGCCCAAGATTACGTCATTGGCTGTGGTGCGGTTATAATAAGGTTTACTGATCGGTTCACTGATCATGACGTAGTCTTGGGCCTCTTGGGCCATAGAACACGGGAAGGGAATACCAGGCGCAGTACCATGCAACTAGCAACAGATGTAAATTATAGCTAAGTTCACATGACCATACAGCACCAGCGCGAATTCGCGCGGTGTCGCGGTCGGGACCGGGATAGATCGAAATCATATAGTTTATTTAGGGAATATGATCAGTGACTGCGCTCCCTGTCCGCGGCGCCGATGGGTCTCATTTCTGGACTCCACTACTGCTCAACATCAGATGGGTGGAGTCAACTTGTTTGGCTAAATAAATAAATAATAAATAAATAAAATAAAATCATTTATTTTGCAAGTAGATTTACAAGAAATACTTTTACACGTCAATATTTTTTTTTTAAAATATTAAAAATAGGCATTGTAAATATACAACAAAATTAAATTAATAAAAAAAGTTTCGTCGTCTAAATTAGTGTAAACCCCGTAGCGTTAATTATGTTAGTAAAAATAAATATAGTATTTATTGTTGTTACATAGGTACTATGTCAAATCAATTGTTGCGTAAAAATGTAGATAGTTCCACTTTTCCGGTTCCATAATATTTAGGATGCTACAAAAAACATTTTGTTAATGTTGTTAGTAACACAGTAACCTATAGAATTTTTATAAGATTGATACTAAGTTTTGTCTCATTTTTTATCTTGCATTTTTATTATAAATCAATTTTTGTTATCACCGAGTTTAAATACTTCTTTTATATATTTGATAATTGGGGTAAACCTAGAATAATATTAAAACATAGAATGTAATTGGTTTTTCCACGAGCAATTGACTTTAAATAGAATTAAGTTATGTAAACATTTTGATGTTTATAGTTAACTAATAATTATTTAAACTTGTTTTTGATAAACCCTTTGTTACACAATACTGTAAGTGTCTGTAATCACCAGCTTTCTAGTAAGCGTCTCTGAGCTAAGCAGCGGACAGAAAGTTATGCCGAAAGCGAAACTATAAGGGTTTCTAGTAAACAGTTTAATATGGAACTAAAAAGTGTTGTGATTTGTTGTACTGTGTGAAGGAATATAGGCTGACAACTAAAGTGAATACCTGGAATTTTAATAACGCTTCGAACGTTCGAAGCGTTTATATAATCAGGACAAGCCCACCACACATTCCCACCGATGTGTCTTTGTAGCCAGTATCAACAACGGCGATCTCAGATTGACAATTAGCGATGAAGCTTATTGACTTCCCAGGGGAGAGAAACTACAGCTGTCTTTGAACTCACAACGAATTTAATCAGACAGAAGATAGTCGCAGTAGGAAGTATTGAAAGAACTCCGCTCCTTAACAACTACGTGAGAGACAGCAATTTGAAGCAAAAGGCATTATACCTTAGAGAAATGGCAAATCAAGTGAGGCTCGATTGCCGAGCACCACGATCTACGATCTATTGTTACATTATTATTGGGACCTAATGGGTCAATGATAAGCCTGATTGTTATTACTATACGTTCTACAATATGACGGAAGACGTTAGACGCATTGTATTAAATTCGTATTGTTGAGGGAACATACCAAAATAAAGCAGTGTTTGAAAAATAATTTTTATAGGTAGTTTGAAAAAAAGGTCATTGTACTTATAGTAGTTTGTATTTTTTTTTAAATAGGTTTGCATGTTTATTTTTTACAGACGCGGACTAATATACTTGGATGTGCCTATCACCTCAGCTGATAAGGTGTCAGTGCCGCCCTTAAAGGGTTTTGTGATGAACCGCATCGCTGGGGATTACTTTGAAACGCTTCTATACAAAGTGTTTGTGTCTATCGATGAACACACAAGTATTGCTGAGTTGGCTTCCGTTTTGCAGGTTAGTCTATTGGATTATATTTTACTACACAAAAAGAATGAAGATACGACATAAACCAAAACGCAGTAGTTAAGTCTTTTTTAAATCATGCACATCCAAAGATCATACTTTGTTTTATCAAAGTAAACGGTACAGTCAGCCAATTTTATCAAAGTAGACGGTACAGTCAGCCAATGAAAGAGATGAGCAGGGCCATAAATATGATTCAAGTCTAAATATTGCGTAAAGTATACGATTGAATGCCATTGACAAACTGGAATAGTTGACTGTACATAAAACAATTTTGAAAGAGTAATGTAACGTGAACCAGTTGGAGTGCGAGCTGGTGAAGCAGGCGGTGTCGCTGTACTGCCGGTTGGGCTTCGCGCACAACCTGCGCCCGCCGCCCGTGACGCGCCTGCACGCAAACTGGGCGTCTGCGCGTACGCAGCACACGCATCCACCGTGAGTCTACTTCCGCACTATCCATTCTAATATCCCACTAATATTATAAAGGCGAAACTTTGTGACATGTTTGTTACTTCTTCACGCTCGAATGGCTGGGCTAATTTTTACCTTGGATTAACACATAGGGGTACTTTTTAACCCGAAAAGTACGCGATTCGCTTAGGGTTTGGTCAAAAGTCAGATAGATAGCGCTGCTGTGCATAACATTAAACGTGGGTAACACCGCGGACAGTAGCTAGTATATTAAAAATGCGTGGCGGATATGAAAAATAATACAAAAAAATATATCTATAGGTACAGACAAATCACACCGCTTACCTTCGATCCGACCGTAGACGAGGACGCATTGCAGATGGAGCCAGTGCTCATAAAGCAGGAGCCCTCTACGTCTAAACAGGTTAGCACTACTATATTTATTTCAATAAAGATATTAAAGTATGCGCCAACAACGCGACTCACAGCTTATGGAACAATTGAAAATCGATTTCGTTATGCAGTAAGTATAATAAGTGTCAGTTTCGAATTTCGGTAAACATCAGCACGAGTCAGATTTGGTGGGGACTGGTATAACTGTTTATCTATCATTATATAGTATGAAATAACTAAGACATAAAACAATGTCAAACAAGCCATCATCATATTATTATTGTAAGCATTGTAATGAAAAAACATTGTCTTCTAGAAATTCTGCCAAATTTTTTTTTTCAGTCTTTAACCTTTTTATATTTGCATAAGGTTTACTTTACTTTCAGTACGCATTTTTAAAGGTATTGGCTTGAGACTTAATATAAAATTTAGTGCGTTTCGGAAACTGGCTGTAAATATTATTACTATATTTGTGCATTTCAGGGTTACCAAGAACCTCTCGAGACCAGCGGTGGGGGCGGACGGAGAGTAGCAATTCTATTCGACTCTACACTGGCGGCATATCTAATGATGGGAAATCTTTCGCCGGTAAGTTATTTATTACATTGCACCTTGTTTTTTTTTATGATTTTCCTGAATGTATTTTAATGTAAATGTTTATTTATTTGTAGGACCTCAAAAGTCATGCAGTAACATTATTTGAAGTTGGCAAATTGTGTGATGAGAGTTTGGATAGTTTACTTATGGAATTAGACAAGGTAACATTGTTATTACTTTATTATTTTTAAAATGTTTTTTTTTTTGTATAATTATTTATATGTATACCAGGTGGTAGGAGATCCGGAGATAGAAGGCGAAGCTCGTCGTTACCTAGCAGCGGCGGCGTGCTTGCGTGTAGCGCTGCGTACGTTGCGCACAGCGCTTCGACCGCTGGACTTGTTGCGCTGTGAAGCGCTGCATGCGCTTGGCGCTCAAGCGCGAACACGCCTTCTTACGTCCAAGTATAGGTCAGTAACTGCCAGTTTTTTATGTCCGTTAGGAGTAATATTTTTTTTTATAGAATTGTTTCTAATCTCTGAAATTATTTTAATATCTTGATTATTCTGAAGCCTTCCTTTTCATTGGAATCAGAAAATTCCACCCGCTTGCCATTTTCTTTTTCTCTTTAATCGGTCGCCAACTAGACGTTACAAAGAGAATACATTTTTAACATTTTCTAAAGTTTGATTTTGATTTATTAAAATGGCATGGACATTTAGAAAAACAAATGATAAATTTGAACGGGTCGATGTAATCGGTCCTTCGACCCGGATCTGGCTAGCAAGAAATATTTTAGTAACTCGTGTCTCACAGGCTGGCGATCTCGACGGCGCCCCTGTGCCGCGCGGCGCGCGCCGGCGCCCTGGCGGCCCCGCTGGCGTTCGTGGGCCCCGCGCCGCCCGAGGCCGCCTCGCCCTGGATGCGGCTCTACCTGTACCACGTGGCGGGCTACGGGCCGCCCTCGCTGCTGCTCACCAAGGGCACGCAGCTGCGCGGGGTGCCGCGCCCGCTGCTGGGCTATGCGCGCCTGTGCGTGCTGTGGTGGGGCGCGGAGGCGGCGGCCGAGGGCATCGGCGCCAGCGCGCTGCCGGCGGCGGCGGCGCTGCAGGCCGCCAACAGCGCGCTGCGCCGAGCGCCCGTGCTGCTGCAGGCGGTAGGAGTGCGACAACCGGCGCAGCTCAAACACATCATGTTCCCGCCAGAAGGCGACAAACACTGCGCTGGTAAGTGGTAAATCTATATCTTTGATTGTCTTATTAAAATTAGACCGTTATAAAATCAAAATAAAAACGATGCCTAATGACTTAGTACGTTTTATAACATAAATGGGTGAATAAATCGTATAACACTTACACATCACTGGACAAGTGAGAAGGTCAAAATATTCGTTATGGGGTTTTAATATACCTCTACTGTCTTTTCAATAGACAGAGCTGGAGTTTAGAGCCTTCTTTCCGTATACCTATATGTAGCTATTTAATTACAATACAAAAATATTACAAATTTTCATCTTTACACATGCAGAATCCCAAAGTCTGTGGAGCCGGCACGCAGGTTTACGTAGACTTTCGAAGAGACTGCGACTATCGCGAACCGTGGGCTACGTGACGTTGGCTGATATCGGTGTGCCGGACCTAGGATGTGCTAGGCCACCGACCACAGTGCAACTAGGTATAAAAATGTTTTTATTTAATTTATGATTTGTACGTTTTTTTTTATATATAGGGACAAATCACACAGATTCATTGACTTGTGTTATGGGATACTAACTCAACAATACTATATTTTATAACAAATACCTATATAACATCCAAGACCCGAGGCCAATCAGAAAAAAATTGTTTTTCATCATGACCCGACCGGGATTCGAACCCCGGACCTCGTGGGTGGCGGTCTGGCGTGGTAACCATTACGCCACGGAGGTCGTCATCATTTATTTGACAATTAGTCTTGGAGCGTTTGTAAAATCTTACAGAATGTCGTAGGTCAAGAAGCACAACCCATTTCCTGTCTCTTCTCCCTTCCTTGTAGCATGTTCCTGGTGTTTCCTGGTGCTACTGATGTTCATGCGGAGGCAGTAACCACTTTCCATTAGGTTCCGCTTGTTTATTTGCCTGCTTTAACTAAGTAGTAACTGTTGTAAATGTGACCGTCTTATAACAACATAATTTTCAACTACTCCAAAGTGCAATAATTTAATATTTCAGTTCCAATTAGAAAGAAAAAGGAAATCTGCGGTATGGCTAAACCAGTCAGCGAGATATCTTTATCATCTACCGACTCGGCAGATAAAAGCACGGATTACACCAAAACCATAACACATAGGCTACAGTCGCCAATAGAGTCGCATTTCGCAGTCACACCCACGATTGACAGCAAGAACAGTTCCCCAGAAAATGGATTTACTAGTGTCGAATGTGGTGAATTATTATGTGAGGAGTTGGACAACTTGGCTATCGATGACAGAAAGACGACACACCAAAGCAAAGAGTCTTTAGGAAGCGACGATATACAACCCATAAATTCCACATCAAACAGCATCGAAGATTTGAAAGAGAAAATCGATAAAAAACAACTAAACACTAGTTTGAGCAAAGAATCGATAACATTATCCGATGATTTAGTACCGATTCATTCGTCGTCAATCAGCATCGAGAATTTGGTTGGTAGTAAGAAGGGAAGTGACACGACTAGTGAGAAATCGATGAATCAGTTGAACGATTTGTTGAGTCCCGCTGAAGAATCGATATCGATGTTTACACAATTGTCCGATAAGCTTACAGAGATGACTGCTGAAGGGGACAGCGGTGTTGACACTGCCCATAACTTTTCTGATGAGGAAACTTGTAAACCTGAGGTAATTTTATTATTTATTTAACTCGTTTCTTGAAATAAAATTATTATAATCATTTTTTGAAGTGAAAACTTCTTTAGCGGCGCTTGGCACTTTTTCTAGATGGTTTAAAAATGTTAAACTCGCGTCAGATCCGTAGCCTGATCGAAAAAGCGTAAGATTTCATAACCATTCCAAAATATTTAAAAATGCACAACGTTGATGTTTAAGTTTTCACTTCTGCCGGCACTCCCGGAGTATCCGTCCTTTTTTCCTGTTTATAAAAATGGCATTATTTGTCTCGACCAGTGGCGGCTGGTGGGTCATGGCACTGGTGGTGCACTTTATCAGCTCACTGAGTACAATTCGAAATTGCAATAAAATAACATTTTGTCTTTACAAAGCCCAAAACAAAATAATGTATTGAGACGCTCACATCCACACAGCCATTTCTTTCTGTTATACATTTCACTTTTAAAACTTCGCGTAAATGATTTATTTTTCGATTTACACTCTTGTTTCAAGTTAAGAATGGCCTGGGCGGTCCAGCTGATTTTAAATCGATCTTTTGTTGAAAAGTTTTATTATTGCTTTTAATAAAGTCAATGTTAAAGTTAATGCTCATTTTAACAGCTATTTAGTCACACAACTGTCCCACACACAAAACAATAAGTTAGTTTATTATAATTTATAATTCTATCACAAATCACAATGTAAACAATAACAAAAACAAACGCGCGACGCGGTCGCCCGTCCGCTGTCGGTTTTTCGTTCGCCGGCTCTCGTCAAACTCCGGCTCTCGTCAAACTCCGGCTCATGCGTGCGGCGCACGCGAGCTGTCTAATTTTGCCATACATTTTCTATTGCACTATCTCTGTCTCACGCGCCAGGCGTTTTAGCTCGTATTTCATAGACGTTGTATGAGTATTCGCCGTGCGCGTGGCCCAGCGCACGGCCTAGCGCACGGCGAATTGTCTTTACAAGCGAAAATAAGACTTAATACTTTAGCCAAGAGTTGAAATTGTTTTGTAACAATTTCGTTAATATTGAACATTTTTTTTTTCTGAACCTATTAAAATCTGGTAGTTCAGTGCACGAGCGCACTTAAGGTACAGCCGCCCCTGGTCTCGACGGTGTTTAATATAGTCTATTGTTTTTTCTTCTTGCCTCACCAACCACTCATTACACTTGAATTTATGCCTGGTTTACATAATTCCAGTCCAGTTATTGTAATTTGTTTTATTTCCAGAAATGGACAATACTAGATCTTCAATTTGGCATACCATTATTCGACGAGGAACTATGCGAGAAAATTTGTAAATGCGTCGTCGACAGGATATCCAAGCCCGAAATGTAAGGATTCGTTTATTTAACATGAAATTATCTATTTTAATTAAGTAAATACTTATAATATTTATTATTTTACAGATTAGAAAAAGTAAAAGAAGATAATGATTTCATCCGTTCTGACGTACTTAAATTCGTTTCTCAGTGTCAGGTAAGTCCTTTAATTTGTCTCTGGTAACTTATCCTAAGTCCCGATTTCACACTGATCAGATAAGTTCCAGATAGCCTATCTGCTAGAATTTTAGACTTATTTGTTTTTGCTTAATAAAAATATATAATCTAAACATAGTTTCGACAATCTGACCATTGTTATTTTTTTATATGCTAAAAGGACTAAACAGGGAATATTTTATTTTGTATTTTTGAATGAATATAACAACTGAAAAATTACAGGTATTGACAG
Organism: Endotricha flammealis; assembly: GCA_905163395.2. Taxonomy (NCBI): domain Eukaryota; kingdom Metazoa; phylum Arthropoda; class Insecta; order Lepidoptera; family Pyralidae; genus Endotricha; species Endotricha flammealis. The sequence continues at coordinate 3,748,878 of LR990870.1, read as the reverse complement.
AGTTTCTTTCGGCATCTTTTTCGATAATGGTCATTCCCAAATGCTGGTAGACAATAACATCTGAATATATAGTTGTAGGTACAATAAATATTTGATTTTTTTAGTACTATCCTGGCGAAGACATGGGTATAGTGAAACGCGGTACATTAGTACCACTTCCAAGAAAAAATCTCGTATTTGAAAATGGTAGGATCAGTGAGTGGAGTGGGAAATGATGAAATAGTGCCATCTTGCTCGCACATGCCATATCCACCCATCGAAGCTGCCTTCAGAGAGTGACAGTTATATTTGTGATTAGTTTGAGCTTTACTAGACGTTTGTAGTGAGGTAATAAGTATGTAGAGATTATTATGAGTAATGTGTCCAATCATTTTGTACAATAACAGGAAAGTAAAAAATTTACAAAAATAATATATTTACATTACATACTTAGAATTATTATCATAAAATATGTTTAGTCTATGTCGTTGAGTTGTATTGTAAAGAATGTACAAAATGATTAGATGTATACAAATATTTTATGAATGATGAAATAATAAGTTCCCACAAACTAGACATACTGCTTGCGCCCCATATATTTTCTATAATGCTTATTTACATTATATTACGGGATACGTATATAAAATTATTTGTGGCAAGTGGGTTTTTGTTTAAATATTCCTACCTTCTGAATGCGATTGTCCATGTTATTCAAGAAGTTATTTAAATTACAAAACAAAAAGTGTAATTATTTAATCTAAAAACGCGCTTGCTACTATTTTTATATACGTATTAATATAGACTATTAGAAATGTATAATTGTATTATTAAGACCGCGCGACGTCGAGCCGACCGCATGGTGACAGTCCGCGTTGACAGCAAAATGTATGAACCGTCCGCGCTGATAACTACGCGTTAATTCTAAAACGCTTCCTAGAAGTCCATACATTTTCAGCTGTCAGCGACGACTGTCAGCGTGCTGTCAGCGCAACTCTAAAACCAGCCGTATAAAAAATATTATATGAACCTTATTTCAATTACGAGTCCACTGTGGTGGCACTGGGAAACATCATAATAATCGTGATGTCATTGAATGTGTTAATTCTTAAATACTAGAAAGAAAATTACTTGTATAAATTTCCAAGATTTCAAAGCATTTGAATTATTATTTAGTAGGTACTATTCGCCATAAAACCACTAACCACAAACTGATTTTTTGATTATGAATCATTATAAATTTAATCAGTTTCGTGCAAATTAAGGCAAATTTTTATTGAATATCACACGATATTAACTTATAGTTTTTATTATGTTTAACATTGTAGTATTATTTTTAGGTTTAAATTCGTTATACACTATCTATCTGGGTTAAAAATTAGGAATAAGCATTCTAATTACCTGTCCAACTTAAAGCTTTTATTTATAGCCAAATCTAGAAGTTGTTGGAGCAACCAAAACTTTAAATATCATGCTGCCAGAGAGTGTTGAACCAGCATAAATATTTTGGGCTAAAGCTTTCATATATTTTTTTACACTATTAAGTAGCTGTGCTACATTATATTTATTTTTATTTTTATACCACACAACAAACATACGGCAAACAAGCATACGGTCGGCCTGATGGTAAGCCGTCACCGTAGCCTATAGACGTAAGCAATACCGGGGGTACCACTCACGCGTTGCCACTTCGACTATAGACTATAAATCTATAGGCAATGTATTGTCGTTCCAATAGTCATTATAATTTTTATTATTATTTAATAATCGGCTTTTGTTATTGTGAATCTTGACTGTAGTTAAGAGGGCCTAAATGTTGTAATGTTATTGTATTGTTTAAATGTATATTTGAATAATTTTGGTAATCGTTATTCAAAGAAATTGTGGCAATAAGGCTTCAGTGCGCCGCGGATTTTGAGGGCGGATATCCGCAAAAAATAAAATGTATTACTAACACAATAAAGGAACTGAAAAGTCTCACTAGTTCCTTTAGAATATTTAAAGGGACTAATGGGAACAAAGGAACCGATACAGTGTGTCTATTGGTTGCATGTCGCAAATTCATCCGCGGCGGATTTGGTTGTCCGCTTTCGAAATCCGCGTAGTATTGAACCTTGCCTACGTTTTTATTTTTTATACTATTTGTTGACTAATATTTTTAATTATAAACATCCGCTTCACTTTAGTGCTTCTCCAGCGTCAGCGTTTGTCAAACTTAGCCGTATCGCCGTATCGCTCCGACTCTGTGTTGTAACTTACGACACAACACGACACACGAGTCGAGTGTTTCTAATTTTATGTGTAACGCGTTAGAAGCACGGGACGAGCCGGGTTGGTCTTCAACGGTGCGTCGATCATTTTTGCAAATTTGTCTACAGGTGAGACACTATCAGAACTGTATTTTTTGTCACAGGTGCGACAATGTATCAGTGGTGTATTTCTAGCTTTAGATTCGGCGTTTGCGCTGCCTATGCGTTACAGGGGCACTAATGTGAATGGACTATGAATATTCTTAATGTTAAATAATTCGATTTCAGTATTCGATGTCAATATTTCCTTATTATAAATCAGAGATTTTATTTCATGTTACATTCAGGCTCGCGTTCACAATATCCTATTAAGTTACAGAAAGCTTGAAAATTCATACAAAAAGTTATCTGACAGGACTTTAATAGGAACTGATCAGGATATTGTGAAAATGGCCTATAGATTAGTTAATTAATAGGCATTGAGTGAATAATATATCGATTTGGATGGCTGGAATGAAATATTTATTTTAGGTCATGTTTTCCAAAAACGGTCCAATACACATTGAATTAATTTTTATATGTTTCTTTAAATAAAAATTATTTATTAACCATATTGTGAGTACATAATACAGACGAGAATAATCTCAACTGTCTAATTTGCTTCCACACTCTATTTGTGTCGCCCCCTGATTTTCTTCAGGTCTTCTATTGCCCCCTGAAGATTTCAAATACAAGAGGACGTTATTGCTCACGTTGAGAACCACTTTCTAAATAATTCAATTTTGAAAGCATATTTTCGTCATATTTAAAATGTTTGATTTCCTTTGGTAATTAAAGTTTCTTTTTTGTATTTCAATATAAGTCTCAAGTTATCTCTTCTTTCTTCTTTAGTTTGACTGGTGCTAATTCTGTTGTACATACATTGACTAAACTAATTTTGACAGGACCAAAGGTGTTGTTGTCCTTCCTTAGTTTACAATTAGTGACAAGGATAGCAACACTTCTAGTCCTGTCAAAATAAGTTTAGTTAAATGTACAACAGAATTAGTACCAGTGACTGATAAATTTGAATGCGTCCTCAACTTTAATGCGTTTCAGAAACTTTCTGATAGTATAAAACTCGAAGTTGATTGTGGATTGTACGTGTTTCTGTAAAACATGGTCTAACTGTAATAACATATCGCACACATTTTTAATTTCAATAAGTATCTTGTGTTTGTGTACTATTCCATATTAAAATATTTTAAGTTTTACGAAACAATATTGAATATTGTGAACATAATTATTATGCCTATATCATGATGTTATATAGGAAGGTGTAGATGGGTTAAGGGCCACCACGCCTTTGTCACATTTATGTAACCCCCTATGAAATATGAACATTATCGGTTAAATTTTTCTCTTGCGTTCCATTTGCGGACAGCTTATGACTCTTTACCTATTTTTATTATTTTTATTAAAACATCATTGTGCTTACATATGTTTTTGGCGAACCTAATTCAAAATTAACTCCCATTGTATGCTAAGAAGCTGTTTTCAAAGTCACTTGGTGTATTCCGTCCCGGAACTATACTGTACCTTGTCATTCCTTATTGTATTACATACGTTTTTTTATTTACTAGGAAAATAAATCTGTTTCAAAATATATCATTGTTTTGTTTATAAAGGGTGATCCATTTCGAGGTTCCTAACTTATTTTTTTTTTAAATACACAAAATGTAACAATATCTTAATTCTTTTTTATTTAATCGAATATTTAGTGTTATTTATTATGGGAAATGATGTCCTGCAAATGTCCGCCTCTGGACCTTAAGCAGCAGTTGATTCTATCGAGGTAAATTTCGATGACTTTTTCGCAAGTTTCGGGGGTTATCTCCGCAATAACTTGGCGGATGTTCATTTTTAGGTGTTCCAACGTAGCAGGTGTGTTGGTATAGACACGACTATTAACAAAACCCCATAAAAATCCATCGGCGTTAAATCGCATGATCTTGGCGGTCTGTTTACGTCACCATAACGTGAAATAATGCGACCTATGAACTTTTCACGCAAAACGTGGCACGTGCTGTATGGCAAGTTTCGCCCCACATTTGCAGGACATCATTTCCCCTAATAAATGAATAACATTAAATATTCGATTACTAAGATGTTGTTACATTTTGTGTATTTTTTGAAATATATAAGTTAGGAACCTCGAAATGGATCACCCGATATTTTATTCCGCCGCCATGAGTATACAGGTGTGCAGTCACCGGCATATCAAGCTACCTCTAAAACAGTAAAAGCCCCTTTTGCGTTTACACCGTAGGCGTTCGATGAGCTTAAGCGCTACAAAAAAAAAGAAACCTATCTTCTTGTGCATGCGTAGTGCAGATGCCACTACAATGTATTCGAGGTATTTGAGACCTCTGTGTTTGAGACTACCAAAAATGAAAATTACTCAAATACAGTACAGTTCCAACTACAACTTGACTTCTACGCTAGTTTAAAAAATCTATGACTTCAACCGACAGACTAGACAACCATGCCATGACACCATACATTCGAATAAAAAAAAATATCAAACTAAAATTTAGGTAGGTATATACCACGTATAAACCTCGTTTACATTCAGGGAAGTGGGCAAGGCAATGGGCAGATTGGGCAGGGCATGTGTGTAAACACATCCATGGTGTAAACACGATACGATACTGCTCATGCCACTGCCATTGCCACTCGCGCTACCCGGCGCTCCTTAAAAAAGCGGTATTTTGTGCGGCAGTCAAACTCGGGTGAAATCGGCATCTATGGAAGGTGCTGCCACTGCAGTGCCGGGCGGATGAACTCAAATTCCAACTATAGCTTTACACAGTATACCATACCTTTAGTTGGAATTTTATTTTTTGAATATATTTCTTTGTATGCGGCTAAGCCCACCAAAGAAGTCCCCAATTCGCAGCAAATTTTGAGTATTTAAGTATCCAATTTGTATTTTATTTACATTTTAAGTAAATAAATAACTAATAAAATAAATAATGTCATGCTATCGAATGGTCCGCCAGATGTTAAGCATGTTAAGTGATGTTGCTTCCATTTTGTCCACCCCTTTTTAAAAAATTTTAGTTCATCTACCAGGCACCAAATGTCGCTGTTGCCCATGAAAATTTACGGTAATTACGGTGGGCTCCCCCTAAATGATAAAGTTTAATGGAATAATGGTTGCCAAAGTGTAAATGTCAAGTTGAAAAAAAAAAATATTGACACTTGACACTTCACTGACATTTTGTTGCGCGAGTGAGTTTGTCGCATTTGGTTGGTTTGGTTTGGTTTTAGAAAATTGCGGCAATATACTTTTAACGTAACAATTAATTTATTTGCCTGCGCGGTGTATACACAAAATTCTATCGAAAGTCATTTACTTTTAATTATTAGCAATGGAAGTGGATCAGTTCGCTGGAGAATGGACATACGCCGGCGAGGGCTCGCGGCTACCTCTTATTGACGAATCGTCTGCTCTTGCAACACAACCACCAAAAGACAGGTACGTTATAATAAATCCTTTGTTATAAATTCTCATCATCTTCTTAAGACTTCTGCGCAGTTATATGTGCTTCCATATGTGGATATCCATAAATGGTTAACGCCACCGGCCTAGTTATAAAAAGTTAATCGTCAACCACCCACCCACACGACTCACGATGTATTTCTATTGTTGATTTATGTAAAAATAAGCCGTTTTGGCAATATTATTAATATTGGAATGTGGTCATTGACCTTACGCCTTTAATATCTCCTCTAAAATGAAATTAATTTGATCTAAAAAAAAGTTTTCATTATTATTAGTGATAATTGCATTTGATTATTGTTGATTACTGCTCAAACACAGACTGCGTTGTTTGGATTTATTGGTAACAAATTGATAAGAGAAGATAATATTATAGTTCATCATAACTCTATGATGTTTGTAAGTTGTATTGAAACCATGTTATTTACGCCAAATAGTATTTAATAAAGTAACAAATAGTGTCCAATCCCAAATTGCAGTACCTGATGGTCTACAATTTTATGCATTGTTTAGAATATGGCTGTTATATTAATCTTACAGTTCATCATGAACAGTTGCAATAAACATTATAATTATTATTAGAATGTGCAGATTAAACAACCGATACAGTAACTTTCTTTTACATATTATTATCCCCAGCCTTGCATATTTATTTCTGTTGTTGAAATGCTAGGAATGCCTGTATCTGCTTGATACTGCAAGCATGTCATCACTTATGCGAGAACATGTAAATGGTCCTTTGTATCAAAATAGTTTTATATTAAGATTTATAGACTGTATGTTTTCCGAATAAAATAAAATGTTCTGATAACAACAATGCAAGCTGTTCTTCCAATTTACAGACATGTAAAAAGCCTTTATGCTTGGACATAATTTTGGGAATATATTAGTTTTTTAAATATTGTGTCCATTAGATTGATTTCAGTGTTAGACCAAGTGGAGATGCGTGTGGAGCGATTGCGGCGCGATACCGTACGCATTGTAGAAGAACGTGACTCTCTGCTCTCCACACTAGATAGCATCAAGCACTCCGAGCTGCTGAGTGATGTCACTGAATGTAAGGATAGACTAACGTAAATATTTTCTATTATAAATAAATAAATATTTTTGAGAAAACCACACAATGCTATCTAGTCCTAAATTAAGCAAAGCACTATACAGCTGATAAATACATAAATATTTTTTGTAAATAAATAGTGAAGCATACAGACATGTTCAGGCAAAGGTCTTGGTCTGGATGTTTTCTATGTATAAGTATTTATTTTAAAAAAAACTATTTATGTATATATCATCAACAATTTAGTGAGACAGTTTGAGACTAGATGTGTGACTTGTCCAAGTATACATAAATATATATTTTTTTGTTTTTTTGTTAAAGTGATAAGAAGTATGCCTAACGAGAACTACTTTGAAGTAATGTGATTTATGTGTAGGTGATAAAGACGACATTATGCGGTATGCGGAGCGTATATTGGCGCGCGCCATGACTGTAGAGGTTGCCGTGAGAACCGATAGGGACCCACAGCAAGAGGAGGCTCTGCATCAGGTAAAATTCTTGCATTATAATAAAGTAGAGTAGATTATTTACACAAATAATTTATTACTCTTTGACAAGATAAAGTGCCTGCGTAGCTCTCTATATAAATGTTTTTTAAATGTTTTTATCTAACTAGCGAAACTTGCTCAACAGCATTTGTGTGTATGCTAGTTTAAAAAAATGGGAATTTCGGAAAATCCTTGTATGTATCTATATATTATATAAAATTCAAAGTCCTGATTGATTTAACTATATATCAACGCACAGCTCAAACCGCTGGCTGGAGATTCCAAACTTGGAATGTAGATTCCTTACGACGACGTCTAGGGGTGTACTAAGAAAGGATTTTTCAAAATTCCCGCGGGAAAGCGAGATATACGCAAACGAAGTTGCTAGGGTTTTACTATTTACATATAAACCTTCTTGAATCACTTTGTAGCTGAAAAATGCATTAAAATTCGTTGAGTAGTTTAAAAATATATTTTTTGTATTGGTGTCGATGTTTCTTTTCTTTTTAATCTACAGTTTATGGATTATCTGGTACAAAAGCAACCATAAAATCTTCACATAGTATAAAATGAAGTCGCTTTCGCTGTCTGTCTGTGTGTCTTTGTGTATACTGAGGTCTTTAAAAATATGCAACGGATTTTGATGCGGTTTTTTTAGTACCTATGAGTTATTCAAGAGGAAGATTTTTAAGTATAATACATTTAAAAAATCCCGCGGGAAAGCGTGATACACGCAAACGAAGTTGCGCGGGTTTCGCTAGTAGTTAATAAAATCTTAATGAATTAGAAGATGGGATAACAGTAGGCTGAAGATCTAAAGTAATCTAAACTTTTTAAAATATTCCAGGTCAACCTATACATAGACCAACTAGTAGTCTCCGTGCAAGACGACGCAGTGATCGCTCACACGCGTTGCCAAACCTACATGAACGCCTGCACGTCTCAGCCAGATCCCTCTAGCGGTACCGACAAGAACTTCGAAACTGCTATACTTGGGTGTACCCTTGATGACCAGAAGAGGGTGAAGAAAAGGCTCCAGGGCCTATTGGATTACTTTGCGAAACTGAACGTTACCACATGCTCGTGAGTCGAGGACTTACTCAATAATCAGCTTTTCATACGCTGACAGAACTGTTATTACCTTGCATGGACCAAGTGGTGTTTGAATTAAGTTTTATGTGTTAATTCCAGTGATTTGCTGTCCAGATTAATTTAGGACTGTAATATGTAACTCGAATTTTTTAATTTATATTTTAAATAATTGAATTTTGTTTTGCTGTAAGTAATATCTAGTTTGGCGTCAAAATGATAACAACTCGATTTAACCCACGACTAGAAAATAATATTAAATTATAAACTAGAAAAGCCGTTAAACATGTGAAAAAGAGCGCAAAAGTGCCTTAGAATTAGATTTCCGTATAAAACCAAGGATTTATATTACCCAATATTATTTTATATTTCATATCTATTCATTTAAAATGTAGCACAAAGTTGAATATAAACATTAGAGTTATTCGTCATCTTGCTGGAAAAAAAGTCACGATCGCCGGCTTGTCAACATTCAACTTACAATTTTTTTCCATCGTCAACTCTTTAGCTAAAAATCCTTTTTAAAACTTCAACAATTTTATGTCAGGTCTATAAAATAAAACAAATGTTATAAATAATAAATATTCTTGGTCGAATCACATGGGCTACATTTTGTACGTACTGCGAAATGTCGAAAACGTAATTGGTAAAATTTAATGGTGCATCGTGCGTGATGACGAATAACTGAAAAAAAAATTATATCTGAATTTCTGGCTAGTGAAGCGGGATCCCTAGATCTTATGGACATATCTAGGTAATACATAGTTACCATTATAACAGCTGAACTGTTATCTTAATTATGTATAATTTCGGTAATTTGAAGGTTATAATATTACTTTTTAATTACTCCTCTTTGGTCCGTGCAGTGGTTACATGCTTTGGCAAATGTGATAAGTATACTTAGAATAATAAATTTCTTGTGATTCCATAAGTATAGTTTGCACATACATTGCGTTACGTCTGTAAACTCCTGGGGTGTTGGCAGAGTGTAAAGATTGTCACATGCAATTTAAGCGGGTCGGCATTGATTCAGCAGTATAACGTTCCCAAACAATTACTATACGTTCGGCTTTATTAACCTTACTAATAAACGTTGCATACTTAAAATGTGCATAGAAACAAATGTTTTGTTTCTTCGCACGTCATATAATTCTCTCGATAAATGTACAAAACAATGAACAACTGTTTACTCTTTATATAACATTTATTAGTAAGGGTACAGATATAAATGCAGAATAGCCGATCGCGTTTTATCTCGAAGTTAATTTACATAACCTGCTTATGTGGTAGATAGAATTTTGTGTAGGTGATAGGTAACTCGTACGCCTTTAACAAATGTGCTATGTTGGATCTATTAATGCCAGATCAATATGGGATTACATTTTAGCATTCTGCTTAGGAAAATTTCGATGGTGTGGTGTTTTATTTAATTCGTGTTATACTGACTCAAAGGTATATAAAACCTCTATTTCATTATGTACAGTCAGCCAATGAAATCTTTTCTCTCTTCTTATCAACAGCTTGTTAAAGTTAAAGGCACATTAAATTATAGCTGTCACTGTTGAACTAAACAAGAAGAAAGAAATAGCTTGAGACTGTCCAATAATAATGTGTACAGTGCAACAATGATATTTATGAACGTGAGTGACGTTTGTCAAAGGCGAACTGTCGAAAAGTGACATACAATATGAACGGGAGTTGTAGTTGCAATTTCGGCCACGTTCATAAATAGCTTTGTAGCACTGTATCAGAAACTAGCTGTAAATTAGCTGACAGTACGTCGTAATGTTTAAAAAATATAGTCCATTTGCACTTCTGAACGCCATCTACTCTAGGTAAATCTTTAAAACTTAATCGGTTTTTACATAGTATTCTATGTCGCAATGTGAAACTCGCGTTAAGATTCTACTTAAAAGCGAGAACCTACAAAAAAGAACTACTTACAATAAATAAACTAGTTAGTAACTGGTATTGTCCATGGGCCTAACAAAAATCTCTAGTCGTGGCCCTCTTTCAAATCGGTTTTGATATTACTTAAGTTTTTTAAATGGTTAAAATAGTTTTGCATTTATTTGTCTTGTCAAATTAAGGTTCGATATTTTGTGTATACTATCGTTTTTGTACATGTCAATGAGTGTTTGATTACATGCATGATTTTAGGAAAAAATAATTTGGCGGTAATAATTTTAAGTAACGGGTACATACTTCAGTTTGAACTAAATGTATAAAAAATCGAGCGAATTGCTTTAACGGGCCACCGACAGCCATCGGTGATCATCGACTAAAAATTCACGATTTTTCATACTTTTAGTTCAAACTCAACGCACACATGTGGCCGGTGGCACTCGCTTCAGTAGTGTCGATGACTCGCAACTTGTGGTTGTGGTCGGTGGCGCGTTTGCGCCGAGCCATAGTGCATGCGCAAATGGTAGTTATCATATGGCAGGAGAACATAGTTGGTGACCTCGCAGTTATCAAAATATACTATCGCTGTCACTTTTACTTCTACCATTTTTTATTGTCTATGATACTTGTTATTACCGCCACTTTAAGAAATCCTTGTTTAGAAAACCTACCTACTTATATAATTGCAAGTAAATTGTAGACCGACTCTTTGAAAAGTGTCTATAATCATCACAGTCTTATAGACGAACTAATTACAAAGTACAAAATGTAAAATATAGTTTTTATTTTAGCCTTTTTTTAACTTTTTTAAATTAAAAATGAACATGAGAAGTTTAAATTTCAGTTCTCAAATATAGATAGAAATTGTAAACTCTTATTTATGAAAATAAGAAATAAATTAGTTGCTAAACAAATATCGACTTTTATTTTTGTAACCAAATGTTACATAAAGGGGATTCGCGCTCCTTCCTTTATCCAGACCGTACTATACACCTTATTAATTTCAACATTATGCTGCGGTGATAGGGTTCAAAAACTATGAAAAAACTTTACCGGATTAAGGGTTAAAGCGCAGGTCACACTGAGAATAAAGCGAAGCAAAACCATACCTACCTAAACTTCAAATCTTTACGAACTTACACGAACAAGAAAACGTACGCTTCCAGTGATGTCTACATGTCTACGCTAAGAAAAAAAAGTACAGTTTACAAGAAAATAATTTATTAATTTCCATGGAAAGGGAATAAAGTAAATATTTACATAACTTATGTATGTACTTGTTATGATATTTTCACATGCTTAATTAGATAATGACTAAATATTTAATAGAAAATTGGTTAAAATATGTTAGCGGACATGATCGGAAGAATAAGATAGGTAGGTATTTAATGTAAAATACATAGGTAGCTACTTAAATAATAATATTACCGGCATTAAACTCTTGCGAAATTGAGCGAAAACGACAGTGTGGACGGTCACTACAACTTCGTCTTCACTTTTCTTTTGTCTAACTTCGTGCCTAAAGTCACTTTACTTCGGTCAACTTCACGATAGTGTAGTTTACGCTAAAACATTAAAATTTTATTGTTGATTTACTTCTAAAATGTTTTCGATACATTGTCGATTACAATAGATAGAATTCCTATGAAATATAGAAGTAAGTATTTATAAGAAATTTCAAAACATTTTTCTTGAATTTCAGAATTGTATAGGTATATAAACTAAATAGTATAAAATAAAATGTAATTAAGCATTAGTTAATATAAAAGAAATAAAGATGTTAAAACTAAGTTTCATTGCACTTCGCAAGTTTTTACACGTGTAGCTAAGAGATACATTATGTACACGATTGGGGTATCTACTTATCACTAAACTTAACATTAAGAAAATAATTGCCTTTTGCGAAATTTTTATTAAGAAACCGCAGGCACTGGGAGCGAAGCAAAGCGTTATTATGTTCGTTTCACTTCGCTCCGCATTTTTTCATCATCTAAACCGAATAAAGTCATCTTATAGGAGCATTTTTCTGCCCTGCTGCTTATTCCAGCCAGTATGAAACACACTTAAAATCTCATAAACGCATTTTAATTTGTTTTTCAGTGACAGTTATAATTAAATGTGTCATTTAAGTAAGTTTAAAAATGCATTTCAGAAACTGGCTGTAAGCGCAGAAGGTATTGTCAATCGATTTTGAACATTTGATACTTTTTATATTGTCTCAAGTCCAGTCCAGTTAAATAGAGTTTATTAGAGTTTATATTTCAAATAAAACAAACAGTGAGCGTCGGCCTACTGAAGATATTTTGGCTAAACCACAGTAAACATTGCAATTTTAATAAATTGGGAAAATATAGGTATAATTAACAAATTTCCAGTACAGACGACACGGCGATCACAGTATCCTGCACGCGTTTTTGAGCACATTCTTCTTCTTTCCGCCGGGTCGGTGCTTCGCCGGTCGCAGGAGAATTGTACCGTTGCTATTTTGATTTGTAAATGTACCTGAAGTTAAGAAATTATGAATTTAATTTGAGAAAGTGAAGATTATGTGTCTAGTTAAAAAGACAATATCACATTACATATCACAGAAGAAGAACTTCATGTTAAATTTTATTTTTAGTCAGATTATGTCTCCTCCTATGGGAATTAGAAGCTGAGCCATTTTACGTACTGCTGCCCTTGAGTGAGACATGACATATACTTAAGTCAATGACTGCTACCATAGTTTTTCATCTTATTAGTAAACAACGACCAGCTAACAAAATAAAACTTGTTTTAGTCATTTTCCCACTTTTCATAATGATAGTTATAAAATAGGTTTTCATTATTTATTTATAATTAACGCCTTCGCTAATCATCATTACCTATGACAGGGGATATACAAGGTAGTCCATTATCCGCGGCGTCTTCGCGGCGCATGTCGGCTAGGCAGCGAGCGGCCAGCGCCCTAAACACAGCACCAACATTCACATCTTCCTTCACAGACGCCCGCATCAGCCGACAACCTAGTGCACGGGCTACTAACTCTGCTTCATCTCTGAAAATATTACTTATAGTTAGGTACCTATTTGTCTCGTCATTTTATTCTATTGAAGATCATTCGAATCGTCTTTTTCCAACCCAGACGTAGGTAAGATTTGTACTAAAAGAGAAGATTTTTGCAAAGGAAATGTGTAGATACTACTTAAAGCTTTCTGTAGTCACACTCACAAGGCCCATGGCCTAATTAAACTATAGGTAAGTACTTAATTATCAGGTATTAATTAAACTAAAACCTAAAATTAATGATTAAATACTTACGGCCCGACGACGCACTGGTCCATCAAATCTATTTTATTTTGAACTATTATTGTCGGAATCTCCCCACACTCATTTTCTACCTGAAATTAATAATTTTATTGTTAATTACAACATTATGTGCAAAAAGTTAATTAATTTTTATTCTAAATATACAATTACCTATATTTTAATGATAATTTTAAATGAAATTAATGGTGTTAAGTAATAAATCTGAACTATTGTTTATGATTTAATAACATTTTAATTTAAATTGCAGTCTGGACGCCCGTCGCGTCCTTTCATGAAATCAATATTGTCGACCACAGCTTCCACCTCCGACGTTGTCGACAGTGTCCGTGACAGCAATATTCCTCGCCCATTTATAGAACAATTTATCCCAAGAACATAACCATCACTTATCCCTATGTATATGTATTTAGAAGTGCCTTTACATGGTCTAAGAAGATTCTTTACTTCTTCATCTCCATAGTAAAGTAAGGTCACTTTCTTTCCTGTACTGTTCACATATGACGCTTGCATTACAGTACCGTTTGAAGGTAATTGATTATTGCAATTATTTTTCTGTATTTCATGAGGCTGTAGATTTTCATAGTTTACTATAGCACAGTCATCTCTCTGCCTCTGATTCGGTGGCCAGAAATACACGGCGTAAAACTTCCCTTGTAGTTGATTTAAATCGAAGTTGTTTCCAGTTTTGTAGTAGTCGATGCAATGCTCCACGCTCCCTGATTGTTTGGCGTTTGTTCCACACAATAGAACGAAAAAAATTAATGCAATCGTGCGCTTTCTTTGATGCATTTTTGCGAAATGCTTATCAGTTCTTAAGAGGAATTTACTGTCCGAACTTTGGCTATAGATATACGAATGTAAACAACATTTTGTGAACGATATGAGAGATACGATGGCGCGGTTTTGGATGCGATTGCGAGTCCGAGTTGGCTTCGGGCGTGTCGATGTAGCCGATGATGTCGCGACCTCATGTTATCTACGGAATGATGCGGTTTTCTTATCGGACGGAAATAACAAATATTTCTCGAAATAAATGGTATAATTTTTAAAATTAGGTAATTTAATAAAACTTAATTATGAAAATGTAAGTTTACGTTGACAAGTAGATACAGTTAAGTAAGATGACTTTTTTACTGCTATGTGAGCCAAAGTCGCACTGCAAGTGACGCTTTACTTCCACATATAGGAAGGTACTAATGTCACTTTAAAATGTATGTATTAACGAACGAACACCATTAATGTTTTTTTTAAGTTAATTAGTTATAAATATACGCAAATACAAACCTTTAGTTTCCACGAATGCAAAGCAAGAAACGAATCCCTGTCCGTGGTGGAAAAGGCTAGAACGCATGCGTGTGCGCCGCGATAATACGCCTTTGTGATTGCGTCGAACTCCTCCTGCCCCGCAGTGTCCCACAGCATCAGCCGGACCTCCTCTCCGTCGATCCTGGAATAATCAAGATACATTGAGCCAACACGATTACTTTATTCTAATTTTTACAGAATTTGTTTTTTTTAATGATGTCATACAGCGAGAGTAGTAGATAACGTATTTTTTAAATATCTACTAGAACACGGGCCTCCTTCAATTGAAGTTGTCGATTGAAGGTGAAAAAAATTAAAATAAAAAAAAACAAGAATTTTGTTAAAAAATAAAACAAGCAAATAGATCAGGAAATCAGGAATAGTCAGGATTAAAACCCATTCTGACTACTTTCTATCGGTTCCAATGCGAAGAAAAATAGTTCAATATACTCATAATATACTAGTAAAAAAAAAAGTAGTAAAGCATGTCCCAGTAGTGGAATAGTATACGTAATGGTTGATCGTTACAGCAAAAATATACTTACTCAATCTGCCGCTCCAAGAAGTCAACGCCGATGGTCTTCTTGTAGTCGCGCGTGAAGGTGCCGCGGCAGTATCTCTGGATCATGCTGGACTTGCCGACTCCGCCGTCGCCCACGATCACCACCTTCAGCGCCACCTCCAGCTCCTCCTCGCGCATCCTCGCACCATCCGCGCCCGACGCCCGCACATTAGCGCGTTATCACCTAGTCCTGAAAATCAAGAAAAAATTACATTTAACACAATTTACATAGCGCCATCTACTAGCTTCTGCTTCGGTTACTCTAGTCCTGAAAATCAAGGAAAAATTACATTTTACACAATTTAAATAGCGCCATCTACTAGCTTCTGCTTCGGTTACTCTGCAACTAGATCGCGGGTTTCATTTCATTTCTGTATAATTTCAATTTAAAATTAATCCCTACCCCTCACTCCTGGAAAATCGCCTTTCTAATAATATGAGACACTAGAATGAATGAGGTGAATGAATGAAAAAAAAAATAGTTTGACCACCGTTTTGAGAATTAAAAAAATACAAAAATTATGGCGGTTGATACGCGCGAACCGCTAGTTTAACAGCCAGCCAAATAAGGGCTCCTTGTAGTTTACTACGGAACCACAATTTTTATTAAAAAAAACAAACCGACTTCAAAAATGAATTTAAATAATATATAATTTCATGTGCTAGGTACCTACTGTTCTAATTGAAGTCGGTGCCACGAGTGACCACCCGTACTCGTCGTACACAGCCTTCCATTCATGCATGTGGCCTAGGTAATATTTGGTTTGGTTGGCACCGACTTCAATTAGAACAGTAGGTACCTAGCACATGAAATTATATATTATTTAAATTCATTTTTGAAGTCGGTTTGTTTTTTTTTATAAAAATTGTTTATTTAACACTTTTTAGTGCATTTTATACAGCGGTTTTTTAGAAGTCTGATAGAAACAGTAAACCCTGGTATGTCTGTATAAGTACTGTCTGTTTGTTTGTCTGTAGCTCACTTTTTAGCAGTCCTTTTCGAATACTATGTCGAGCCTCGCTCGCTTCGCTCGCTCGGCTGTTGATAAATAATCACAAATCTAACCTAACCTAACCAAAAGTTCCCATATGAAAATTTGACAGATTCGATATACCGGCAGATCTCGATCGGCCGGATTGACCGATCTGCATACGAGACGACATATTTATAAGGTATTTGTATTAACATTGATACGAATTGTGATTATGTGTAACATTATAACTTGAGAAGGCCTACTCTCTGAATAAGCGATTTCACTTTCGTAATACACTATACTGCAGTTCATGGTGTGAAGCAACTTCTTCCTCTTCGGTGCTAACAGCTGGTGCTTTAGTGTCAACTTTATGGTACAGTGAGCCTCCTAATATCGTCACTCAAGAGTCACTTGTTTACACGTGTTCCCATCATGATAATCAACGGTCTAATATATACCTACAATATTTAAAGAATTATCCTCTAACTCCTATCCGTTTAGGAGTTGTACCTTTCATTATCACCTCACTAACATGGAATGATGACTCCAGACTTAAATACATGAATAGCTAACGAAAACATAAGTAACGCGTTGTACGTGCCTACCAAATTTAAGGAGTGCCCTCGATTTACCTCGGATCCCATCATCGATCCTGATTTAGTGACAAGTTATGATGAAAAAAAAAACATACGGTCTAATCTAATACATACCTACAATACTTAAAGAATCATCCTCTAACTCCTATCCGTTTAGGAGTTGTACCTTCCATCATCACCTCACCAACATGGGATGATGACTTCCAGACGTAAAAACATGAATAGCTTACGAAAACATAAGTAACGCGTTGTACGTGCCTATAAAATCTGAGGGTTGCCCTCGATTTGCCTGGGATCCCATCATCAGATCCTGACTTGGTGACAATGGGACCAACTTGGGAGTATGCACTTTCGAATAAAAAAAGAATTTTGAAAATCGGTCAAGAATTGACGGAGTAATCGGCGGACATACAAAAAAATAAAAAAATATATACAATGAAACATAGAACCTCCTCCTTTTTTGAAGTCGGTTAATAAAAAAATTAAAATTTAAAAGGAATTTAAATTAAAAATACGTTTCAGAAATTCGGTTGTGTATGTGTACCAGACAACGGATATTAACGGAAAACTGCTTAAAATCTACAAAGAAATCTAATACTTATGTCTTATGTATTATTTTATAAACATAATTATGCGATAACAATATGACATTTTTATTAACTTTCACATTCCTGTGTGCAATGTATGGGGGCGTTGGGTGAAATCATACCTGTTTTACTGACACATGCGGTAATAATTAAGATTTATATTATGTATTAGTAATCAAATGAACGACATTAAATTTACTGGATTAATAAATATGACATTTAATTTACATATAGATTTAGAAAAGGTTTTTATTAAGTAACACGAGTATTTTATTAAGTGCCTATTAACTGATGCCAGCGGTTTTTCACGTAGTAGTAGTTCCCGTTCCCGGAATAAAATAATAATCCTAATAAAATTCCTAATCCATCCAAAAACGATTCCTAGACCACACAAACTAACTCTGATTGAGGTCGACCATGGCCCATTGAATTTTTGAATTTCTTATTATAAATCGTTTAGGTGGACCACGGGCAAGAAAAAATGCCCGTGGTTCACCCAGGTGTACCACGCACGACCCATACGGGATAAGGGATAAAAAGTTACAAAATACCCGTGTACCAAACAAGCTATCCAGCAGCCGTTACATATTAGAACCTATCTGTTTCCGAATATCTCTCCTTAATATGGATTTTCCTTTAAATTGTCCCTGTGTGAAATGGTGTATTGTCCTAAACAGTTTTATTTTAAACCAGACTGTAGATCTTGCTGCAAAGTGAAGTCTAATTAAATAAACCATTTTTGGATGATTGAATAACAAATCGTCTAGTGGGTCTCATTATTTCATAACTCATGTGTGGGTTTCATAATGTCATAGTTCATAGACCACTTCCTATGTAATTCAGTATCTTTTCTTTGAAATTCATTCATCCATTTTTTGTGATTGAGTAACAAACTAAGCTTTCACATTTTACCTATAATATTAGTAGGATGTGTGAAAGTCGTTAACAATACTAAAGCCGATTGTTAGCTATTATGGCCTTATTATGGCAGTCAATAAGTAACAATGACATTGAGAGATTTTTCTTAAATAATCGACCAAGAATTAACTGCAGTGTCTTTGGCACAACATCTTAGTAAGTAAGTAGTAATAGTAAAGTCAATTTCCGCAGTCTAACTCAGTCAGTTTTTGAAACGTATTTTAATTTTAATTTCACATTAAGTCTTAAGGTCGCTGTATACCTACCTAACGTGTTTTTTCCCGGACGGAACGGGTAGTTAAATATAGTTCCATACAAAATGTATGGGAATATGCATATGTCATGGATACACGGACGGGACGGGAACGTGGCCGTGTCGAACAAAAGTCACGATCCGTCCCGTCCGAGGTATTTAACCCGTTGCGTATACAAAGACCTTTAATCTATCCATTCTTCTTACTTTATTTTGACAGTGACATTCATAATAATAATGTGTCATTAAATAAAAAAATGGTTTTGAGCAATTCACAGTCTATCTGTTTATTCTCACGACGGAATTTGATGTTATTTTCACTGCCAATTAGATACTTTTTTCACGGTTGGATTACTCTGTCGTCCAAAGTACAAACCATATTTTTGTGCTAATCGTGTTTTCGTGAAAAGCACAACACACATCACATTCCCACCGCTGTGTATCCTGTAAGGCCAGAAATAAAGACGACCACGACCTAAACAATTTTTAGACATAACTTGTCGCAGCCTATAAAAATTATGCTTGTTTAAAAAAAATACATTTCACTTTATTTTAGTCATTTCGATCGAATCGAAACTATAAATAGTATTTTTAACTACCTAATTAGTTTTTATTTCTTTAACGATTACATTAGAATTTTAAGCGTGAATATTTCGTTTAATTTATTATCGTGTTTATTCTGTTAGAATATAATTTCTGAGCGTTAGTTTAAGTTATGGGATTTCATTATTTAGGATTTAACATTCAAATGAGGATGTAGAGGTGATAGTCAACATTAGAAATAATTATTAATCTACTGTTAAATACAAAGAAAGGTTGAATTTTATGACATTATGTGTATGTAGTATGTAATTTCCAAAACCATTGCAGAACTATGAGTGAGATTAAAAAAAACTTTACTACATAAATAGAGTGTGAATTATTCCTGATTTGGATTCTTAAATAGGTTAAATAATAGGTAATGATATTTATGCATAGATGTGCTCGCATCACAATCCACAGGAGGCCCCAATCCTCTAAACGTCGATCGTCACCGAAGACTAAAAAGGCGATGGCATTTATTTGGATGATTGGCCGGAAAAGGCCAAATGGAGAGAAAATTGGAAACATTGGGGGAGACTTTGCCTCCAGTGGGACACAAATAGCTGCAAAAAAAAGTATGCACATGTGTATGAAAGAAAAGTATATAGGAGTACCTATATAAAACCTATAAAATCTGAGATAACTATTTCGCATCGAGTACGTTGCCCTTACTCGATGCTATTTATAAATATAAACAAAACCTCATCTGTGATTTCAAAAACACGTCGGAAATATGAAATACCTCACTCAGACTTCAAAATAATTCCAACATAATTTTACTTTCGTATCATTTCTCCGGCCGCTGTCCCCGCGCGCATTCCTCGTCGTCATGCCGACGACGCCGTCGCCCGCTGATGAGGTATTCCGATAATCACCGCGATACTTTAGATATCTTTCGAATATTATCTATACGGTCAGTCATTTGTGTACGTAGAAAGTGAATTTTTGCTTGTGTGTTCATTAGAAAACGTTTTGATTTAACTCAGTGTCTATCCTAGCACCAACCATGGTCGTAGAATGAAAAACCTAATTACCTAAAAAAATATTGAGATAGATGATGGTGAAGTGATGAAGGCGAATTTTTGCTAATCGCTTTAGAGTTCCTCATTAATTTTGAGTAGGTGAATAATTAAAACTAAAACAGTATCAGTAAAATACGAGAGTGCAGAGTGAAGACATCACTTCGCCTTACTTCACCTTTCCTTTGCTTTCTAACTTCAACTCGGCCAAGCTAGCAGTATAAAGCCGATATTCGTTGTTGGCGACTTCTCTATAAGCAAATGATCCGTTTTCGTATTTTAATTAATTAGTCATAACTAAGCATCGATGATCAAATACGTCTCTTATCTCTTTTCGTAAGTATATGGGACAATAACTTTTTAATAATTACAGTTTATGTGTGTCGTATTACCGATAAGTGATCTAATTATGCGAGCGCGCAAAAAGCAGAGCGGCGTGCGACTCTTGATGCGTGATCATTGCACAGAATAATAGAAATTTAAGACTACAAACTGACAAACTGTGCGATCTAATGGCTTTAGTTAAATATGGATTTTTTCATTTGTGAAAAATTCATATGCACATCCGCATCGAAGAAGATAGTAACTGCTAAAGCAGAGTTACTACCTTGTTCGACGTGGGTGTCGATTATGTTGATCAAATATATATTATAGTTTATGACTTGTGAATAGGCTTTCACAAGTCCATATTTATTTATTTATGGATCATATATGATCAAATCACACGGTCAAATACACAAAACGTAGAAACCGTAGAAATTGGTTATTTTAGTCACCCGAGAGCGCAAGAGCACCAAAGAGCTCAAGGCTCAAACATAATATTTGCATGAGTCTAAAGCAGTCACTGTAACAAATACGATTAAAGAGGATAAGTACATACTTAAATTATAAATACAAATACATATTATAATAGTATAATTACTAATTACCTTACCTACAATTAATTGTGAACATTTTATTTGCACCTCAACAACCTTATACAAATCTATACAAAGTAAGTTCCTTTTAGCGAAGATGTCGCAAATTCGTTATATTGGTCGTTGGTTAAACGAGTTTCAAGTTTTATGGGTGCATTCACGTTACATTAAGTACTTAGCATATGACGAATGATATAACAATGTTCGCATTTACAACAAAGCATCCATTTTTTTTTTATCATTAAAATATATATGTAATAATATATGAGGTCTGTCTGAGTGATTGACTGAACAATACCCTATCAAAACCCTTGGACCTAAAGAGTTGAAGTTTTGCACAGTGGTACCCTTTACGATGTACAGTCAGCGGCATAAATGTATTCGATTTAGTTCCTTGTAGCTTTTGTATAAGTTTCATTTTAATTACTGAAGACGGAAGCCGGAGACCATGCCGCGGGCTGGCGAATTCTAATGGACAATTCATAAAATTGGGCACAACTCATTATAGTCTAGTCTTATCCTCATTAATAATAAGTCCGGCACGTCCAGTTGTACCACCTTGAAAAAACTTAAGATACGGGGCTGATTAGAATCGTAGTGGAACTTGAACGGTGTACTTGCTGTCATCAAAATTGCAATAAGGTCATAGAATAAGTAATAACCCCAGGTAGAATGAACACTCTACGCCCAGCACCGGACCGAGTTATCACACCCCGGGAGCCCCTCGAGGAGCCCTCAGTCGCAAAGGTGTGCGTTTAGTGAACGAATGTGTGTACGTGTGCGCATACGTGCGCGCGTGTACAGACGACATTGGCCTATGTAGTAGAAATAGGTAATTATTTCACGCGCGTTGTATGGAGTGTCCGGGCTGTGACAAGGTTTATGAAACGGTTAATAAACACGAAATAGTCATCAGAAATGTGTGCTTGGATAGAGAAAGTAAACGGCATTAGTTTCAAAATGGCACTAAATGCTTAGCGACAAAAAAGATTTGCCAATAAAATTGGGATATCGTAAATTTCTTAAAATTAATTATAATTTATTACAATATATTGACAGAATATATTACATTATGTTGACAGAATATAATTTAGGCATATATTTAAATACAAGTAATTCTATACCGTCGTAAATACTTAGATTTAAAAAATTAAATCAAATTTATGTATACTAATTTTGAATTTTAAAACGATGTCTTATTCAAATAAGTACTTAGCTGATTTATTTAATTAAATTACATTGAATAATTTGCAAAAACGGGAACTTATACTAACATTAAAACTTCGATCAAAACTAAACTAATATTAAAAATTAAAAAGGCACCCAAAATGCCAACAGCGTTACCTCGCTGAATGGGGGGTCCATATTGCCTCACCTAAAGTTCCTTACTCGAACCCGAAATTTTTCTTCCTACTGACTTGTAATCCGGATGATCACTCTTCCTAAAGTTTTCAATCATAAAATTTGTAGGTAGTACAACCGACGACGATGTCCACAACAGTCATGTTTCCAAATGGCACTTGCAATAGAAAATAAAATAACTGATTATCTTGATTTAATAAAGTTGTATATGCGTGAAATATTATTAAAGGTAAATTGAACTGACAAATGTTAATGACGCTGTTTGATCTCATGCTCGCATCCACGCTTGTTACAAATAATTAACTATAATATTATATTCTAGCGAAACTTTCCTACTTCTTAGACCATTATTGTGATTAACAGCCGCGGGCTACTAACGACTTTCCATCATTTTATATGTAGTACCGAAAGTGTGCCGAGAAACAAAATTGTTTATGCATTGTTGCGTGAATAGCATCATTGAAAATTAAATTACACACCCAAGTTTCCATGTATGTGTGTACACGAATTTGAGTCTTATATTATATTTATGTAAAGAATAGCTTGGCAAATGGCAAAAGTCAGGGTGTATGATTCGTATTGTCGTGTATGATTCTACTGACCTATGTCAGAGGAAAGTGAAATCAAGCTTATTCAAATGAAAGGGCAAATAAGTGCAAATTCTGTGAGCGTTGTATGAGTTTTTCACCTCACGTTCGAATACGAGCACTTTGGAATTTTGTTTGGAAAAGATAAGGAGCCATCTAGTGGTCATTCGGTTGTGTACCATGTTAAAACTTAGTCAAAGTTGTTGGTAAAAAGCATAGCGCGTGGGTAGCTTCCGCTTTTTTTTCAGCAGTAATTAACGTCATCAGTCCAAACGAAACCCTACATTACTTCTTCTTTTATTTTGTAAATAGATGCTTCTTATTGTTTTCAGCAACCCCTCCCAGCGGTAGAATAACCTCACTGGAACAAATTATATGACATTTGTATAACATAAGATTATTCCTACGCTAATAGGACGCGTTGGTAAAAACAGGCATAAAACTTTACTTTAAATATACCTACGCTCTATATTAGCACTACACACTTAATATTAGATCCCGGATTGCAATTATATTAATTAGGTTGTCAATATCTTACGTAGACTCTCAATCTCGACCTCGATCAACAGATCATTGATATAAAAAATCTAAATAACCTGTTACACAGTCAATCTAGTGCAAAATCACAGATCACGTTCAGGGATTTCGAATTTTCGATAGACCAGGATTAATATTTGCTTGACACAAATGTTTGTCTGGTACGGAATTTTAAGCCCAAAAATGTTGCCATATGCTTATCTAAAGAGCTGTTGAATTGAAACGTATAGATGCTAACCGTATATGGGTGATTCTTGGAAATGCGATTATTCGGTTGATTCCACTGGCTAGTTTTTTTTTTCAAAATATAATGAAACCTGGTACTACACGTAAAAATAGGCTAAACCTGAAGTATAAATTTCGAATAGGCACTCATTTTGAACCTATAAATTCCAAGATATTAGACATTAAAAAAATCATGACCAGGGGAATCAATTAATAGTTACAGGGGAATCAAAAATCAATAACTCTGTACTTTTTTTAAAGAAATTGTAAGTTTTTACATATCAAAAATTACAAAATTAATTCTCAGTTATACATATCTAAATAAAATTAACAAATGTGAACATGTATTCTTCAATTTTCAGATATTATTATCTACTTTTGTAAACAATCGTCTGACATAGGTACATAAATATCTAATAATCTATTGGTGTCGTAATCACATTCGTGTTCCTTGAGAGCACCCCATTTGTACAACATTATTGTCATATTCCTGCAATAAAAAAAGGAATATTAGGAAAATTGCGAAATTTTAGAAATGTTTTACAAAAATAAAGTTTAAAAAAATGTTACTTAATCCAGCTTAAGAACAACAAGGCGCCAGGCGAGGACGGAATCACAGCAGAGCTTCTGATAACGGGTGGTACACCGGTGCTTAAAGTCCTGCAGAAGCTCTTCAATTCCGTGTTGGTCGAGGGCAAAACGCTTGAGGCGTGGAACAGAAGCGTGGTGGTTCTGTTCTTTATAAAGGGCGATAAAACCATCTTAAAGAATTATACCACATCCATACGCTGCGGCAGATTGTACAGAAGACCGAAGAGTACAATCTGCTATTATGCTTAGCGTTTGTGGACTATGAGAAAGCCTTCGATTCGATCGAGACATGGGCCGTGCTACAGTCTCTCCAGCGATGCCGCATAGACTGCAGGTATATCGAACCTTTGACGTACTTATACAAAAACGCCATCATGTCAGTCCAAGTACAGGAACAGAACACGAAAGCAATCTCATTACACAGAGGCGTGAGACAGGGAGATGTCATATCTCTGAAACTGTTCACGACCGCTCTGGAAGATGCCTTCAACTTTTGGACGAGAAAGGATGCGGCATCAACGTCAACGGCGAGTATATCACTCACCTTCGATTTGCCGATGACATCGTGGTCGCTGGAGGACCTCAGCACCATGCTCGAAGGCCTCAATTGAGTTTCCCAACAGGTGGGTCAAAAAATGATCATGGTCAAGACGAAAATCATGTCGAATATCCATGTCGCACCCGCCCCGGTCTCAGTTTGGAGCTCGATCCTCGAAGTTGTTGACGAGTACGTATACCTTGGACACACCATCCAATTAGGTAGGTCCATCTTCGAGAAAGAGGTCAATCGACGAATCCGACTTGGCTGGGCAGCTTTCGGGAAATTACGGCATATCTTCTCGTCCAAAATTCCTCAGTGCTTGAAACGAAGAACCTTCGAGCAATGTGTGTTGCCAGTGATGACCTATGGATCGTAAACGTGGTCGCTCACTATGAGCCTCATAAGAAGGCTATGGGTCACTCAGCGAGCCATGGAAAGAGCTATGCTCGGGGAGATCGAATCAGAAATGAGGAGATCCGTAGCAGAACCAAAATAACTGACATAGCCACTGACATAGCCAAACACTGAAGTGACAGTGGGTAGATCACATAGCGCGCAGAACTGAACGCCGATGGGGCAAAAGGGTTCTGGAATGGCGACCACGTACCGGCAAGCGCAGCGTAGGACACCCGCCTACAAGGTGGTCAGACGACCTAAGGAAAGTCGCAGGAAGCCGCTGGATGCATTCCGCTGCCAGCAGGTCGCACTGGAGACGTTTGGGGAGGCCTAGTTGACTTCTTGTGGCTGAGATGATGATGATGAAATAATTTTTCAGTCAAAAACTTTATCACATTTTGATTTCACTGACCTTAGAAACAGAGTAATCAATGTCAGGGAATCAAAAAATGTAGCAAAATTATCGATTGTCGCTAAATGACTGTATCTAGTACAATGACCTTTACACCCTAGGTAGTCATTAGAGTGGCGATAGTGCATAATTTTTTTTAGTCGTCTAATAAAATTACTTGATGGTAAAATTGAGGTCAAAGTAATCAACAATGTACCAAACCAAACCCAGTGGAATCAGATACTTACCTTTATATTTCTGGAATGCAGCAAGCAGCCGCGCATCTCTTCCCTCGACACTCAAAACATGACTGACGGTTAACGCTCGGGGGGTACACATTGCTTCCAAATTGTGTCACTAAGGACGTACGTACATTTTAGTGATGTACCAGTGGAATCACTGCTAAGGCCCGGACAACATTTAAAAAATTCATATAATTAAATGTACTATAAATACGTGGTTCATCTATTTTATTTATTAATTCTTATCAATTTGGGATCTAATATAAAATATTGAAATATCTATGAACTGAATGGAAAAAATGATACGGATGATATTGTGTACAAATTTGGAGTACGGACACGCCAGTGGAATCAATTTTTAACACTTCAGATATTTTTTTTACTCACTTTGTTTTATATTTTTCTTAATTATCGTAGTGACTCAGTTAGATTACAGTTTAAATTTTAATAAAAAAAATACTTCATACGCTTATTTCAATTATACGTACACTTTTTACTTCCGGACAACGAAAATCCAGGTTTTCAAGAAACACCCATATGATACCTCCTAACAAACATAATTATCACTAACATGAATACCGGAATCAAGATCATCAAAACCAAAATCAACATATCAAGTTTAAATACATTTTTGATATCAAATTACATTGATTATAGACTGCAAGGTATCAAGCCGTTTCCACTGCATGTAAGTCGATATATCGTTGCGGTCGAATCAAATTCGATTGAAATAACTGATACAGTTACTGGGTATTGGGTTCAGTCTGTTATACATTCTGTTTATAATATAAATGGTGTCTTTAACGCCCACTGGTGCGGAAGCGAATAACAGTCGTCGAACAAAACTATGGAGAAATGAGTTCATTATTCTAACTTACAGTTAATATGTTTTTTTTCGTTTTGTAATCATACGTTGAATTTATAAATCGGAAAGGCTTTTTGCGTAACAGTTATTGTTATTATGTTATTAAGGCACTGTATATAGCACTTTTAGATTGGACTTAGCTCTTAAACAAAAAAATATTGCGAAATAAAAATTGCATATTTTGGAAAATTACTTTTATTGTGACGCAGCCACCATATAAAGAAGGTAGTAATATCAATGAATGGAAAGTGAAAAGGGATAAGGAACTACTAGTATTTGGATGCTTGAAAATAATACAGTTTAACCTAGATTAACAGGTACATTAGAGGTATCGTCAGAGGTGGGCAACGCATTGGCAGTGCTCCGGGTGTTGCTGATGTCCATAGGCGGCGGTGACCACTTTCCAACAGGTGGCCCGCTTGACTGTTTGTCTGCCACGCATATGATATTGTATGTACCCAATTGTTATCCCACTGTAGAGATACGAGGCTCCATTCAATCGAAGGGGATAAGAGCGTGTTCTAAGACGCATGTAATGTAGTCTATCTATAGTAATAGAGGAAAGATTTGATTGTTTGCATTGAATAAGCTGCGAAACTACTGCACCGATTTGAATTCTTACACCGCTGGGAAGCTACGGTATTCCCGGGGTGACATAGGCTATATTAAATTTTTATGGATAATGAAATTCGATGAAACGTACTTAAAACTTTATATGAAATTAAAATGATTAGACTAGATGTATGTAAAGCTTGTATTATATTTTTTTGAAAGAATATGTAAATTTTTGTAATAACATAACTGGTTATAGTGCTATTGGTACAGGTAGGCACCGACACCGATACGCCAGTAGACGACCAATATTTACATTAAACATGACATGTATATGAGGATTGAACTAAATTCTTGTCTTTTTTCCGTTTTTAATTATCTTTATTGTTCGCTATATGGAATGCGATTATGTTTCGAAACAATATTAAATTACTGATAAGTAGTTATAAAAAAATACATGTATACTAATATCATGAAGAGGAATAAAATTTACTACACTATCCGCGGGGGACATAGACTTGGGAATGTCGCGGCGTCCAGCCTCCTTCGACTAATGACTGACAGACTGACAGACATAATTATGATGACAGGGATGACACATACAGACAGATGACTATCGATCAACATACGGGACGGACCTGAACCCTGAAACTGGAAGACGACCAGGACTGACCCGCAGACCTACGACAGACTCGCAGGCCGACAACTGCGACCGAATAATTACATTTTTTTTAAAGGCATCTTTACAAAAACCCGTGCAAAGTTGGGACGGGAGGGAAAAAATCACCAAAACTTGTAAATTGGTTCTCATCGTGCATTCCTGTGATTTGGCGTCACACTTGTGGGTCGACGCCCATTACTGCCCTATGCCACAATTTTTTTTATCGATTTCAGTACAATTTCGACAAGTAACGACATTTACATTTTGTAGTAATATTGAATAAATATATCTTCTTAGTTCCATGATTGTCATTTCAGCCACTTATAAGATCACTGATACGTATGCGTCCCCAATGTTTGCACGTTTTTTTTTTTATACCACAAAGTTGGCAAACAAGCGTACGGCCCGCCTGATGGTAAGCATCACCGCCGACGGGGCTGATACCGGGGGTATCACTCACGCGTTGCCAACCCTCCCAACCCCGTAGGAACACAACATGGCCGAGACCAATGCTATTTGGCTATGATCTTCTGTAAGGTGGAGGTCCTTCCCCAGACGGGCTGCTCCAATTTGAGCGGATAATCCGCTATGCCCTACCTCTCTCAAAACGTATTCCAATAAGTAATTTATTTGACCATTTTATAAAATCATAAGTACCAGAACAGTTACTATTTTCGGAGAGCCCTGAGAAACTTAACTCAGTTAGAATTCTGACCTGACTATAGAAGACTTTATTAAAAAAGATATGTTGCCAGTGTTGCTACGCACATTTAACATGGTAAATGATTTACATTACAATATTTTTAGTTGTAAAAGAAAGTTTCAATGTTCATCAACGTTAGAAGAGCGAAGCGTGTAAAATATTTTAATAAGTTTGCATTAGAACACGCCATTTGTTTTTTGAGTAGCATTTTCCTGATCTTTGAACCCATTTTGCAATATCTTTATAATGTGTCCCTAATTCCCAATCACCTGCACAGAAAAATTAAATACTACTACTGATATTACACAATTTTATGCTAAGAACGTGAGAGATAATGGATGTGGTTATGCGTTGCTACGAAGAAGAAGAGTCTCTACTATTTCGAATGAGTACATAAATAAGTATTTAAAACCAACGCAATTTATGTAAAATTTTATAAATTATACATTTAAAAAGCAGATTTAAAAGTATATTTCGAAATTGTTAATCTCTGAGATTTAACGAATTCGTCTCTATCAAAATGACACATTAATTATAACTTTTATAGCAATAAATAATGGTGTCATGTCCAAAAACAATTTTGAAAGTCGTGCATTCTTTATGCTAATCAGTTAGTGATGTATTTGGTCTAATTGAATTTAATAACAGCGGCGAGGTATAATAATTAATGTATGATATAACAATGGGAAAAACAGTAAATTGTCTTTTCATCGTAATACGAACATTGTTGCGTGTGGGCAATTTAAACTTTAATTTACACCCGAGTACAGGTTTCCACGGCGCCAGACGCTCTTCATAATATACATAATTATTTCAATGCAAACGACAAAGTACTTTTTGTTTTGTTTGGAACGAAACGCATTTGTGTTTTGTAAGTACACTCGGGAGCAATGAATGCGGGTCACTTAAAGAAACCTATAAATCTCGGAAACTAAGAATGCTAGCTTAAAAATCATATTGTGTTTTTGTTCTATTACTACCATTAAAGGGGTATTATATTGTCTATTAAACATTGTTTATTTTATTAAGTTAGCATTCTTAGTTTCCGTTTAGATTTATAGGTTTCTTTAAGTGACCCGCATTCATTGCTCTCGAGTGTACTTTCTACTTACAATATTCTTGTGTTTAAGGCCAGGTTTCCTAGAGTTTTACTTTGTATGAAAACGACAGATGATATTTTTGTGTTTTATCGGATTTCGCTTGGATCTCATACAATCGACACAAAAACTTAAACGACAAACCTACTAAAATATTAATAATGTTAATAGTACATTCATTGTGATTTTCTCTAAATAAATAACTAAAATGAAATAGGTATGTAATACTGAAACAAAATCTAGACGTTGATGTTAACTTTGCTAATAAATAACTATCCTTTAATTCCTTTTATTATGATCTACATTAATTCAAAAATTAATATTAACAATCGCAATTATCGTTTAGTTTACAAAAAGTAGTGTCGGGCACTTTCGAAATAATAAACATGTTAATAAAACAAGCAATCCACTAAAAAAAATCTGTAAATAAATATTAATAGACAACATTGGTCATTACGATTAATTAACATGAAATTAATTATGACTATTCATATCATTGACAAATCAAATGTAATCAATAAATCTAATTTAATGAATCAATTGCTATGAAAGTTGTTACTGTGTATGTATAGCCAAGACTTGTTTTTGTCATAATTAATATTTTGATATTATCAGTGAATATGATTGAGTTCGTCTCGTGACTCTAGTGCTTAGTACGAGATTTTACCCCTCATCTTCGAATACGAGCACGTTAAAATTTTGTGTGGGAAACATCGCCTAGTTTTTCACCTCATGCACCTTCGAATACGAGCACGTTAAAATTTGGTATGGGAAAGATAAACCGCCGCCGAGTGACCACTGACCACCAGACTAGGCGTTAATTCTAACGCGCTCGTATTCGAGCGTGAGGTAAAAAAACTCGTACTAACCACTCTGACCTACAAAATGTAATCAAAGTAATTAATATTTAATAACATTAGACAATATTAAATTAATTACATTTCATAAATATAATACAAGAACTAAAAAATATTCGTTACTTAAATTAAAATCAATAAAATAGTTGATCTACTCAATAATTTAAAGTGGCCATTTTATGAATTGCCCGAATTCTATGAAGGCAACGGCATCTGTGTAACACATTAAAGGGGCGGAGAATCTTGCGATGGTAGTTTCGATAAATTAATAGCGGTAGCGAAATACTTCAAAGTGGTTTTAAGTAATAAAGGAGGAGTTTTTCTTTAACAACTTTTTATGTCAATAAGTGTGAAAAGTTTATTGTATATTGCATGTTAAAGCTTTTGCAAATTAATTTTTTTTTCTTGGATGAATCTCACAACGTCATCCAATCCCAAACTAATTGAACACAAATACGGAACCCTAAATTATGCGTGGCATGAGCGGCACGACGCGAAATTGCCCAGTTTTTAAAATAAGCTATATTTTTATATGAGGAATCCTGACGACATTCCTTTTATCAAATGCTCACTACAAATCAACTATCTACTTACATGTAACTTCACATTTCCACAAGACTACTTAATACAAGTGTTTACTTGAGGTATTTTACTACATTATCGTATTTCTCAATAATTTATCAGTACCATTATTCAGTCTTAAAAAGCCTGCGAATGTAGACTGGGGAATAGAACCTGTTCTGTACCATCAATCTTAAGTAATTGCATACTCCACGATGTAGATCGAGCGAGCCAAATCCGCCGTGAAATAACTTAGTTATAGCTCTTTGGTTATTACTTTGATATCTGCTAGGTATGTATTTGTAAATTTTTGAAACTACAGATTTAATTATTTTATTTTAATTATTTTATTATTAATTCATTAAACGTGACCCATTATTGTCAGATCAAGGGTCCAGATGAGAAGGGTATCCATGTCCACGGAACCATATCCAAGTACAGGTGGTAGATTTCGAATTTAAACGAAATAAAAACAAATACGAAACGTACATCTTAATCTTATTTTAGATAGTGTTTTATACAATCTGCACATCTTTGATAAAATAGAATTTAGCCCGAGATTGGTTTTGAACATTTGACTTCCCTCTAGGGAGACGCGAAGGAGCATTTAGCTAAACAGTGCCAGTGTACATCTTAAATTTAAAGTACTCGTAGTGCGGATTTTGTTTTCTAAATTTTATTTTATCTATTGTTATCTGGATAGTCTAGGATGTCATCGAAACGGGCTATCAAAATGTTACCTATATTGTTTTTTTTTTCTAATACGGAATCTGCCACCGGACTTACTAAGGCCACACTTTTTTCAATTTCTTCAATGTGAACGTTCAATGTTTACGGAATAGGAAATAATATGCGGAATAGGAAAGATGTGTTTAATAAAAAAAACATACGGTAAATCTTCCTTATATGGATTCATCGGAATGGCAACAAGATATTTGAATTGAATGAAGATTGATTATAACGTGAGTACACGACAAAAACTATTAGGAAATCGGTATCGTATGCAAGAACCAACGACAATGAGCAGTCGTTGCTAAGCTAAGTACTCGGAACACTATGTTTGCATAACCGTAGTTAAGACAAGACGATGGGAGTCGGATGTATTCAATCGATCTTTGTCATTCATTACTAAGCTACAAAGCAGAAATTACAATGTAGTTGATTAAACATCAAAATGTTCTTCACTTATTTATTTAAGGTTCTTCAACATTGGATACACTACACATATACAAATATTTTAGCACCAATAAAAACAGATCAAATGTTCCAACAATGAAAGAAGAACACATCATGCGTAATTATCTAGCTTATATAATCTTTTTTTACATAAAACCTGAGGTATCTAGTGTGAATTTACATTATATTTGCAGTTTTCATGAATCAAAGTTAGCCAAGAGAGATTTCCTATAAAGGTACATTGACATGCTTATGTCTATTGTGTTATTTTTAGATAGTGTATTATACAATCTGCACGTCCTTGATAAAATAGAATTTAGCCCGAGATTGGTTTTGAACATTTGACTTCCCTCTAGGGAGACGCGAAGGAGCATTTAGCTTAACAGTGCCCAGAAGTTTGCTGCAATTGAATTGACCATTCATCAACTTATAAAAGAATATTAGATCGAGTACTTTGCGTCTGTTTACTAGTGTTTCAATGGTAGTGTACAGGTATGAATTAATTAAGGTTTTTTATGTCTGCAGGGAAATAAGAAAGCTGGTCAGCTGGTGGAAAGTGATTACTGTTGCCCATGAAAATTAACAACAGAGGACTACCAATGCGTAGAGATGGAAAAGGAGTAAATCTTCGGATCAGACGGATCTCTCACACACCGAACTAAACGGTCCATGGATATTCTTCATACTCGTTCTGTGAGTTAGCACATTTCAAAATAACAATATCAGTATTGTTCCGTTGTCCTACACGTTATTATAATAAAATATGACACTTCTATTAAATAATGACAATAAACACCAGAATTTAATATTTGCTTCCATTTACTGGAATTAATGACTCTTTTCTTCTAACAGTTTCAGAGATTGCAATACATCTACCACGGTACCATGCATATAACTTCGGTCCAATACGACCGGTTGCGGTCAAGTGTCTAAATGACCGCTACTCCTTTAGAAAGCCAATATACTCATTTTCCATATAATACAGCCGAGTTTACGACGTCCAAACAACGGTCAAGTGAAACTTATTTATTAGTTAGTGACATTCGTATTGAAAAGACTTTTTGGTGAATTTAATAGGTTACATCATATTTTTTAAGACAGAAGAGAATAAAGTTGGTAAGCATTCACCGCTGCCCATGGATATCAACGACTACGAGAACCTTGGAGGCGTTGCCAACCTAAGAAGGAAAGAAAAAGGACAGGGAAAACAGATCAAGTCGGTGAACGAAAAGGGCAAGTAGGTAGCAGGGTTTGGTCCTCTTACTCGTCTTACACGAAACACAGCGGTATATCACCGCAAATTTACGGCGATATTCTTTTTTTTATATCACACAGTTGACCTAGCCCCAAAGTAAGTTCGAAACTTGTGTTATGTATGACTAATTCAACGATACTATATTTAATACATATATAGATAAACATCCAAGACCCGAGGCCAATCAGAAAATGTTCGTTTTTCATTATGATCCGACCAGGATTCGAACCCGGGACCCCCTGAGTGGCGATCTGGCGTGGTAACCATTACGCCACGGAGGTCGTCAAGAATATCACCGCTAATTTACGGCGATATTCTGTGAGAATGGTACTGCCCCGGACGAGCTAGCTTGAAAATTCCGCCAATCTGCATTGGAGCAGCGTGCCAGACTTCGTTCTAATCCCTTTCGCCTAAAGGGAGACTCGTATCTCTGCAGTGGGACGATTATACGTTGATATGATGAATGATGTGTTTGTAAAGGTCGCAGGTATCCGTTGATATTTTACGGGAATTATTATTCCCATGGGAACGAGAAGAATCTATTGAACAATGGCATAGAAAGGGATAGAATCTGATTCGCGTACAGTAACTGCATAATTTTAGCGTCACTGCATAATGGAATCACAACAATTATGAATTATTGTGCGATCGAGTGACGGAGACGGGAACATAGTTGCACTCCGTTACAGTCAGGTTGAATGACCATTGAGCGCTGTGTCCGCTCACCGCCTAATAACGTCCTTGCTTCAATTTCATTATAATCCAAGTATGTTGACACACTCAAAATCTTGCCCACTGTGCCCGACTAAGTGTACCTACTCGGGAGGAGCTCCTTAATTCAATCGTTGCCATTGGTACAATGCGATTAAAACTGTGAGTGACATTGACTCGAAAAGAAGAAGATCCAATACGTATAGCTGTGGATATTATCCTGAACCACTTATGTTTTTCTTATGTCATACAGCAAAGGAACAAGCAAGTGATGGAAAGTGGTTACCATTGTAGTAATACCAAAGACTCTACCAATACGTTGCGTGGGGTGCTGCTGAAGAGGAAAAGGAGTTGGGTTTCTAGAAGTCTCATTCACAGAACGAAACGTATGCTGTTTCACGACGATATTCTGTGAGAGGGTGATAAATATCTACTTTCCCCGCTCGTGGTGGCCCATTTGATAAATGTTTTACCAGTTCAAAAGAAACATGTTGATTATGTATGACAATTTTACGTATAGAATTATTATCACACTGTTGGAACACGGACGTCTCTTTTCTGAATAATTTGCTTAGGATATAGTAATCCTTACTAATATTATAAATGAGAAAGTGAGTTTGTTTCCTTCACGGCTTTACTAAGCAGCTGATCATTATGAAAATTTGCATACATATTGTTAGGGGCAGGCTACTTTTTATGCCGTGAAAGTATGTCGTTCCAATGGGAAAATAATTTTTCTACTATAGAGGGCGCTGTATCGGCCAATAGATGGCGCCACAAGTCACGCTATGGGTTGTTTTGTTGTCAAATGAGATCTATGTCATAAAATTAACGCGAGCGAAGCCGCGGGGAAAAACTAGTTGATTTTATAATTGGCATATTAGTTAGAAACGTTGTTGTTGTGTTTCGCGTGAAATGCGAAAAAAAATGTGAAAGTAAACATATTTATAACAAGATAATTTTTAAAGTTAGTTTGAAGCTAGTATTTTTTTTATCGCCATAGTTATCGAGCATATAGTTTTATTGAGTAATAAATTGACGACGATAAATTCACACAAGTAATAAAAAGCTAAAACTTTCCCGCTTTTGTACTTCATTTATTCAATTTACGACTATCTAAATAATAAAAAACCAGGCAAGTATGTGTCGGGCAAGTACGTGTCGGGTTCCGTATTGGCTACGCATTTCTTGCTTGCAGATGAGTACAATGCCATATTCTATGACATTTGTACGTTGTCGTCAAAGAAATTTTACTTCATAAGTTAGTCGGCTATTACTCGGTAACTACATAGTAGTGCCTACTTAACCGTTACAGTTTTTCTTGTAGGTTCACTATATGGACTACTACCATGATTTTTTTTAAATTTCTAAACTTAAGACTTTCGGAGATAGAGGGAAACGAAAACCGTGCAAAACGAAAATTGACACGTTAAATGTAAATAATTCGCAAACGGATCATTGTATCGGAAAATTATCTTTCCACACCCTCGATGTTTTTAAGAGACCTATCTAACGACATTCCACAAGATGGGGTCGGTGCGAAAAAAAAAATCATTCCCACCTTACCTGCACCGCAAAATTTTTTTTTTTCTAAATGTTGTTCTACCACTCTGTTAGCATTGTTAATATGAGTATAAGTACATACCAATTTACAGCTTTCTAGCATCAAGCGTCTAGGCGCTAGACCGCGGAACTATAAGGGTTCCTTGTAGTTTACTACGGAACCCTAATAA
Source organism: Endotricha flammealis (assembly GCA_905163395.2). NCBI lineage: Eukaryota > Metazoa > Arthropoda > Insecta > Lepidoptera > Pyralidae > Endotricha > Endotricha flammealis. The sequence goes on along the minus strand of LR990870.1, from coordinate 3,712,505 downwards.
AAATTAAAATACATATATAGTGTTATTAGAAAATAGACCGTCGTCGTCGTCCAAATATATTTTTAGCATCAATCGTATCTTATTGAGACAATACAAATAATTCGCATTTGATTACTGCTTTCAAAATGTTGTGGTCTGCGGACCAGACAATTATAGTCTTAGAACACGCGATTAGTACGAGAAATGCAGTTTGAATGACTGACTATACAGTCTAAACATGATAATATTAAAACGAAAGTTGCTTTATATAATTGTTCAGTTAAATATTAAAGTTTTAGCTTGTAATGCGCTACCTGTTCCCACAATATCATCATCAGAGCATACACTAATGGTTTAATCATTATTATAAACTGCAATCTTTTGATGAATACAATACAATACATAATAACGATGGAAAACTAACACGCATTATAAAACTGGAAATGTTGTTTCCTTCTTCCGATAGGAAGACATAATAAAGTCATCAACAAAACGGCCTCTAAACTTGGCTAAATTCAGAGTCTAACAAAAGAGATGGTGCCATACGAATAAGCGAGAAGCACTTACAACTTCTCACTGCTTTCAATACTTCCTACTCCGACTATCTTCTTTCTGATTAAATTCGTTGTGAGTTCCAAGACAGCTGTAGTTTATTCCCCGGGACGTCAATAAGCTTCATTGCTTATTGTCTATCTGAGGTCGCCGTTGTTGATCCTGGCTACACAGGAGACACAGTGGTGGGAATGTGTGGTGGGCTTGTCCCGAGACTCTGAATTTAGCCAAGTGTAAAGGCCATTTTAAATCTGCCTGCTACGTTACTTTGCGACGAAATCGCGATTTTAATTACAATCCTGTATAATTTCAATTTATAATTATCAGCATATCGTAATTCGTTCTCTTGAATTTTTACTTACTTACTAATTTGTTAGGTTTCCTTTAGTTTAGAGGGAGAGAGAGAGAGAATATACTTAATTTGCAATATACATCTTTAAATAATACAATATTCGGAAAGCTTATAGACTAGTATATGTTCAACAAGGCGGCCTTATTACTAAAAACAATCTTTTCAAAGCAGTATTTAGTTTAATTTAATATTTAGTTAAAACTATGGTCTCTTAAGGGTACCTAAAAGTAACAATGTAATACCGATCGCTCAGGATTAAAAGGCTTACCATTTCTTTATTTAATATTTGACAGTTCAATTACAGATTCATTAGTGATGTGCTGATTATTAAAGAAATGGAAAACCTATAGTTTTAAGAGTAGGCTAGCTAAACCTTGTCCAGAACGGGCGAAAACGGTGCGAGTTTCGTCGCGTTTTACTATCCATTGAGGAGTTGCAATAATTTCAAAGTGAGATCTTACATACAAAGAGCTCAATGTAGCACGTAACTCGGCGCCAACATGGTATATGGTCTCAATGTGGAATTTATTGTATGTGGTGTCGTGTCGCGACAGAAGGATATCGATTTCACACATTTAGTATGTCTAGAATTATTTTAGTAACCCATGATTGTGTAGAGTACGAAACCATATACTATTTAGTACTTTATAGAACTATGTAGTATGAAATTATAAAAATGTATTTGCACTTGAGTAAACCCAGAGTTGCTGTTCTATAAACTACAAACGTGCCAACGGATATAGTAACAATATTTAGTACTGAAATACAATGAAACATAAATACTACTTCCTACTACATAATATGTATCCATACTATTATATACTTACTAATATTATAAATGGGAAAGTGTGTGTGTCTGCTTTGTTGGTCCGTCTTTCACGGCAAAACGGAGCGACGAATTGACGTGATTTTTTTAGGTGAAGATAGTTGAAGGGATGCAGAGTGACATAGTTTCTGTCTCTTTCTAAACCCCCACTTCCCTAAAAGGGGGGTGGAAGTTTGTATGGAGCATTCCGCAATTTTCAAGGTAGAAAGCTAACAATTGGTATGCGGACTATTTGTGCATCATTTTTTTTTGGAAATCTGCCCCTAACCCCTTGAAAGAGGGGGTGAAATATCATATGGGACTTTTCGCAGTTTTTAAGGTAGGAAGCAAAGGGAACCGTGTTTAACCCCGAATTTAACGCAGGCGAAGCCGCGGGCAAAAGCTAGTTGTATTTTAGAGGCGAAAGTTTGTGTTTTTTTTGTTATCTCTTCACGCTCAAATGACTGGGCCAATTATTATGATATTTGGTATGTAGGTAGCTGATACCTTGGATTAACACATAGGGTACTTTTTATCCCGAAAAGTACGCGTCCCGAAAATTCCCGTAGGATTTGGTCAAAAATCTGATATAGTAGGCGATACTTCGGGCAGCAGCTAGTAATATACATATTAGTTTTATTTTATCTTATTTTTTTATATTAGTTTTAGAATTTTCGTGTTACAGTTATTATTAAGTCCTCAAACTTTCACTAACGGACGGTAATCAAGTATTTAGAATTTACAAAGGGATAATAATATTACATAATCACTTGTTAAACACAAAAACCTTTTACTATAATGAATTACGTGTAACGTAATATATTTCAAACAAGACAATGCAGTGACCTACAGTCTAACTAAAACTTCCGCAACATTGTTTCCTTTTATTGTGATTCAAAGTGATGATTGTTCGGTTTTATTTGGCCTTGTTTTGTCTTTGACAGAAACATTATAATTACGATCTAAATTTGGTAAAACTTAATCATTACACTTCGAATATGAGGTTCCTAACGAACAAATGTTATAGAATTTAAATTATCAATATTGAACGTTCTTTGCCATGGCCAAGGCAAAGAACGTTCAATATTGTCTTGGCCATCGTGTTTTCAGAGCCAAATAAAGCAAACACGTTCATGAATGGCGCGTCCTTGGGGTGAGTGCCCTCGCTACGAGGCAGGTAAACAACATTGTATGGATAAGACTGGCTCCTCACCTAATTCTGTCAATCCTGTAAGGATTGACAGAATTAGGTGAGGAGCCAGTCTTATTTACTCTGATACGAAAACCATAGTAAAACTACGAATTATTAAAATGTATGTATGTTAACAAAATAACATCTGTTTATTATGAACTAGTGAAACCCGCACAACTTCGTTTGCGTAAATTTATTTATACACAGCGGTCTTATTATTCCCGTTCCCGTGGGAATTTCGGGATAAAAAGTGCCCTATATCTACTCGTGTACCAAATTTCATTGAAATCCGTTCAGTAGTTTTTGCGTGAAAGAGCAACAAACATCCATACTCACAAACTTAACTTATAATATTAGTAGGATAGGATGTTACATTTTCTTGATTTTTTTATTATTTTTTTATACCACACAGGTGGCAAACAAGCATACGGTCGGCCTGATGGTAAGCCGTCACCGTAGCCTATAGACGTAAGCAATACCGGGGGTATCACTCACGCGTTGCCAACCCTCCCAACCCCCCCAAGTGGAGCTCTGGAGACCTTACTCACCGTAGAAACACAACATGGCCGAGACCATTGCTATTTGGCTACGATCTTCTGTAAGGTGGAGGTCCTTCCCCAGACGGGCTGCTCCAATTTGAGCGGATTATCCGCTGTGCCCTACCTCTCGTCAATGATTCTTGACTTGATACTAACTCCAATCAAGGAGTAAGTACCACTGTTGTGAAGCCTCCTCATTTTCGTCAGCTTAAAACACATTTTTGTGGTTATTTAAAATATTCTTCTATTCCGTTTGTGTCTGTTTGAGTAATTACAGAATATGTTCACCAATTTTGAGGATTTTTGTTATTTGCAAACGCATTTGTAACTTGTTTTATTATTATTTTAAAAATAGTAATAGAAACTTTACATAAAAGTACGCGCTAAAATCTGGGCTCACAGTTCATAAAACAATTGAAAATCGATTGTCCTTATGCACCAAGGAATATGTTTGTATGAGTTTTTAACTTCATTTTATGACTGCGTGAACCAGCCGCGTTGGCGACCATACATATCACACCATCTCCATGAAAAAATCATGTCAATCAGAACGTTTCTTTCCTTGTGAAAGAAGGACAAACAAACATACACATGCTAAAATGTTTAAAAAACTTAATAGTTCAAGTGCGCAAGCGTCGGTCAGGCAACAGGTGCAAGGCGCATCTGCCGAGCCCTTCACAACTTTGTGCGTCTCTTTATAACATTTTATGTAAAACATACTTGCTCGGTTTGATCGATACTGTAGTTCTTGCTCACAGTTCTTGTTAGGTGAATTTTAATCACTTATTGTTTAGCCGCTTTATAATGTGTCAAAGTCAAAACGTTTATTTATAGACTAAGCCTTCACAGGCACTTTTTTAGTCATATTAACATTAAATAATACAATCAGATTATTAATAGCTCTCACTGTTAAACTAAAAAAGAAAATATTTAGATAGTTTGAGATTTAATGTGGAATTAAAACGGTTTTAAGAAACTTGCTATAATTAAGTATACCATAAAATACATTGTACTACCAAAATTTCGGAAACAAGGCAAAATGATATTCCTACTAAATATTAATTAATAAATACGAAAGTTTGCAATGTTGAGTAATAAACTTTTTATTACTGAAAATACAGCAGTTCAGTAAAATCAATTAACAATGAGTGTTATAAAAACATCTACACAAGCGAAACCACGGGCACAGTTTGTTACTGGTTTTAACTTTGGACCCAAGGCCGAGAGTCAGGTCTATAAATAAATAAATATATAGGGACAATTCATACAGATTGAGCTAGCCCCAAAGTAAGTTCGAAACTTGTGTTAAGGGATACTAACTCAACTTCAACGATGCTATATTTTATAACAATTACATATATAGATAAACATCCAAGACCCGAGGCCAATAAGAAAAAGTTCGTTTTTCATCATGACCCGACCGGGGATCGAACCCGGGACCTCCTGGGTGTCGGTCTGGCGTGTTAACCATTACGCTACGGAGGTCCTATTTCTGTTAACAATTAAAAAATTAAACATAACCTTGATGGACCGAAAAGGCCGTAATCCCAATATTGATCGACGTTGTTGACCTTGTATGTCATGTTATGCGTTTACGGCCTAAAGAACTGCCCACTGTACCGTGCAAACCAAGACTTATTTAACTGAATCTAAATCTTAATTTTATCGATATTACTATTCTGTCACTAATGTATTTATTAATATGATTTTGTGACATTGAAAATTGCCTTACATTATGATTTTATTGTAACTGTGAAAACATAACTGTATTTGCATGCCCAATGGGTTGTATTAATCTCGCAAAAAAAAAGATTTTATTTATTCATTTATTATTATTTATATCGTATCCTGCATTTTCATATTTTATTTATATAACGTTACATTAGAATAATACAATTGTAAATTTATCAGCGCTAACACAATTAAAATATACATATAAATTCAAACAAACTATATTTTTTTATAAACAAGTCCTTACTGTGTTACGGTCATGGCATGTATGGTTCAGTTTCAGTAGGCTGAGTCCTTAAATGTGTTTTTTTTTACCGTTACAAATAAAAACCAATGTGAGTCAATGAAACTATAATAAATATATAGGGACAAATCACACAGGTTGAGCTAGCCCCAAAGTAAGTTCGAAACTTGTGTTATTTGATACTAACTCAACGATACTATATTTTATAACAAATACATAAATAGATAAACATCCAAGACCCGAGGCCAATTAGAAAAAGTTCGTTTTTCATCATGACCCGACCGGGACTCGAACCCGGGACCTCTGCGTGGCGGTCCGGCCGGCACACACAATATGGTGTTATGTAATGATCTATTTTTCACTATATCAGCACGTTGTTTCAAAAACAGTTGAATTAATTTGTGTTGCAAAATACGTTACAGTTAACATTGTGATTTGTGTTGTACACCGTTATTTTTATGATGCAAATGTGCAAACAAGCATAATTTTATTATGATGAATTCAGCTATTCAAAGGGGGAACGCTGCCAGTATCTCCGGAACCTTGCCTAAAGGGACTCCTTTTAATAATATATTTTAATTATTATATTATATTTTTTAAGGTTTTAGTTTTAGGTTCATTTTAATTTGTTTGTAATAATATGTTTAATTTAGTTTTAGTTTTAGAAGTAAATAATAAACAATATTGCATTTAAAATGGAAAAAAAAAACGTTTTAAATGCAAATGAACATGTCTCGGCATCACGTAGACTCGCAGACTGAATAGATTTAGAAACTTTATGGTAATTAATATTATGTATAGTTATGAAAAATATTTATAAATTATGTTCATTTAATATGGTTTAAAAATTTGATTTATGGGAACTGCGATGTCAATAGTAAGCTGCTGTTAATGTTTTCAGGCGATCTGGCGACCATTTCCACGTTTGAATTTTAAAACATTTTTTTAAGAGGTAGAGCCTAAAGAGCTGTGCTACTATATATAAATAAATATTCTTGGACGAATCACACAACGTCATCTAGTCCCAAACTAAGCAACTAAGCTTGTACTATGGGTACTAGATTGCTGATAAATATATTTAACTTTTTTTTTGTAACTAAATACTTATTATACCTATATAGAAAACACCCAGACCAAGGCAAACAGATATGTATATGCACATAAATGTTTAATGTGCAGGAATCGAACACGCGGCCCTCGTGATAAAGTGACCATTGCCAGCCACTCGACCACCAGGGCTGTCTATGAACTGGTAGTGGCTGGCTTAACCGGAGAACTACAACCCTCTCACAGAATATCGGCGTGAGGTAGCGGTGATATGCCGCAGTGTTTCATACGACTCCTAGATACTACAAAACGTAAATTGTATTTTGGTCCGAAGTATAGGAAGAATTTTAAACGTAAAATACAAGGTATTTCATAGTTATAATTCAACGAACTACTAAAATAACCATAAAGTACAAAGTATTTCATGCATACAATTCAAGGAATCACTAAAATAACCATGAAAAAACCTAGTATTCAGGATACTACGTGGGAAAGAATACAATTCTGCTTTCTTAGAGCATATAAAAATATTTGTGTCGGATAAATATGTGTGGAAGAGACGCCGACCACGGCTGCTGGCAGTGCCGCGCGGGAGGACCAACCTCTTGACCGAGACGCCACTGACGCGCGCACTCAGGGCTCTCAACCTAATGGTCAGTGACATCGACCTATTCTGTTGCACTGTGAGTGAATTCACTAGGACAGCATTATTTGTCCTAAGTTATAGATTATAGTTATTTGTTAAGTTAATTTTAGTTTAATATTGGTTTATTAATAGCTACACTATCGCATTAGGTGATAACCTGTAAAGATAGATTGTAAGTGGAAATAAATAAATAGTATTTCATAGTTAAAATTCTTCCGATACTTCGGCTGAAGTATCAGATTTACATTTCGTAGTAGCCCTCCTAATTCCTTTCCCTTCCTTCATGTGTGGGCAACGCATCCATCCAGCCAGAGATGATTACTTACCATCAGGTGACCCCGATAGCACGTTTGCTTACTTCTCTCATAAAAAAAATCGTAATGCGCTACTTTTTACTCAAACCGTTTAAAATATTAAAATATTCTTCCTCACGCCACATGTTTCCGCATACGTAACTTTCTTTATAACTTCATAAGCTTTGGACTTGATTATCCGATCTGTGAAGAAATTACGCAACAATTCTTATAAATAATTTATATAAAAACTTATATGAGAAGTTATAGTTGTAGGGATTTTTGTTAATTTAACAAATTGGCTTTTGAATATTTTTGTAATATATATCCGTGTCATTGACGTTATTGATTACGTCTGGGACATAAAATTAGTATTAATAATCTTGACAGGGATAAAATTACAATGGAAATGTGATAGTGGTTGATAAATTGACTGAATCAATCAATTGGAAGTAGAAATTTTGTGGACAACACGAAAAAAATCGCATTTTTTTTATCATGTCTAATAATCACTTTAGTTGGCGCGTTGATGTCTTGTGTATGCCTCACAAAATATACTTAAGTTTTTTTAGTTTGATAATGCCTGATACAATTATGCATCGCAATAAAAGGGTGACTGGTGTTAATTTTAAAAATGTTTTTGAGCAATTCACTGTAATTGTACTTAAATTTTATTTAAGAATAAATTTTTTTTTTTGAAAATTTTAGGAACGGGCACAAATTTAGACTTCATTAAAAAAAAACTAGTTTAATTAAAAAGTTTTATTACATTACATTACATGAACTAAAGAAGACAAAAAGGGATAGCGTAAGACTTAATGTTGAATTAAAATACCTTATGGACACAACATTACCTGTTGGACCAACTATTATCCACAACTAATAACTGGTACGTAAATCAATGAATTAATAAATAGTAACGGAAATAAACAATGTTATTTCCAACTAATGTGAATGTAATACAATAGATTAGTCATGATTCTCATACGCTTATTCATAAATGTGAATAATTATTTAATGTTTATGGTTTTTCTACATAAATCCATTCAATTACATCAAATTAATTACTACAGTGATTAATCATTTGTATTATCGCTTATGCTTAAATTCCCTTTAGGCTTAAATTTCCTTCAATTAAAATATATCTCTGAAATCCTATTGTTCTGTGGAGAGATTGACACAATTTCCCAGAGAAGAAGACGCTAGAATACAAACATAAGCAGGTGGGAACATAGACATCGAAATGACTCACGGAATAGAACTATGTAGTTCTTGTCGTGACTTTATACACATTATAAAATATTGGTTTTCTAAAAATGTTGTTTTAGATGTCGTGTGTATTTTGTGTGTGAAGCGTTTAACTTTTTGCACTAGTTTTGTGTGGTCTTCCGTACGACCGTGTCTCTTAAAATAATAGCTAACGTATTAATTTAGAACTGTAATATTCATCCATTCTTTTTTTATAGACATTCGGGACTTCGCACTCGAGTCTCCCTTCAAGACTTTACATTTTCGAAAGGCATTAGCGTTCTCTGCCACGCAGCTGCTGCAGATTGGCGGTAGCTTCGCTCAACGACTGTCTCCGAAGGACAAAGAAGCTCTAGATAACAAATGCCATCCAACCACTGACTAGGGTCGACGTTGCTCAACTTGTTCGTTTGTGTACGACACAACGACGCCATCAAACCAAAGATTACTAAATCGAGCTCCTTAGCTCCCACACATAAATGCGCATCGCAATGTAATGGATGGTGTTTGTATGGGAACGAGTGATAGGCTCGGGTTATGAGTGAATACTGTTTATTCATAATTGATACATAACTTATTTATAATTATAATATTATTATTTTTTCGAATGGTTACCACGCCAGACCGCCACCCAGGAGGTCCCGGGTTCGATCCCTGGTCGGGTCATGATGAAAAACGAACTTTTTCTAATTGGCCTCGGGTCTTGGATGTTTATCTATATATGTATTTGTTATAAAAAAATATAATATCGTTGAGTTAGTAACCAATAACACAAGTTTCGAACTTACTTTGGGGCTAGCTCAATCTGTATGAATTTTCCCTATATATTTATTTATTTATTTATTATACTACTTACACTATATACACTACAGCAGATATATCTCTTTTAGTATCGAAAAGCGTTGCGCGAGTTCGCAAATATTTGCGATGTGATGCAAATTCGCAGTTATATATCAGTTAGTCAGTGTCTAGGGAGCTCTTAAATATAGGTATTCTTGTTAGTTCTATGATTGTCCTATTCCGATTTCGGACGTCTACGTCGGAGATGGTCGCCGCGCCGCGGAGCGTGAACCGTGACGCGCGTGATGCCGTCGACCCACTGGGAGACGCCGAATTTATTACATTACACACCAAATAACATTCATCTAACACTTTTACAATACTGTATTCAGCCACTGTATCACTGCTGTATTGAATTTTGCAAACCATTTACAGTTCACAATAGTTTGAGTCAATTTTAAAATATGAATGGCTATGTAGTTGCCTAACAACTATATATAAAAATCATAAATAGTTTTAGTTTTAAACATTGACAGTCAGATTCTGAAATGTTTTTGAATTATTTTAGTATTAAGAACACATTAAAGGTGAACGCACACTTATCCGAGCCGAACGCTTCGAACGAATCGAAGTCAATGAGGTCTCGCACTATCCGCACCAGAAGAATCGACCGCGCCGAAAGAATCGACTGAAAACAATGACGAAGTTGTACTCGCGCGTTGCTTTGTCGTACGCAACTGATAAAATGCGAGTATCGGTCGAGTCGATTGCATAAGCCGCGTCGAATCTGATGACGTCATCCGAATTCAACTAGGATTTCTGGGGTTCGTCCAGATTCGGACGATTCGACGCGGGGAAGTGTGCGAGGTTTCATGAGATTTCATATACGAAATTCTAAATTTCGTTTCGTTCGAGTCGTTCGACGCGTTCGGCTCGGATAAGTAGATGTACTTTCACCTTAAATATCACGTTGTTATTTAATTAAGAACTAAACTGTCCTGTAATTAAGAATATTATATGAGGACAGTTTAGTTTATTTTGTATTTTTTATGAACTATCTAAATAAATCATTGTTTTCATTTCTTGTTTTCAGATTCACTACAAAAGTTCCAGTATATACATGATTTTATAAAAGATGAACTTTCAGGAAAAAAATTATAACAATATATTTTTTTATATTACTTTGTGAAATTGTAAGTACGAATGTGTATTGAATATTGACATAGTCTATTGGAAAAACAATATTTAAGTTTATTAAAAAATAAAATTTAAAAATTACAATGCCTCCAAAGTTCAGTTTTTACAATGTTACATTTTTAATAGCCTGTTCGAGTTCAGTTACAAGTATAAAATTTATGGCGCCGCTTAGAAAAACGTGTTCATTAAAAACATTCACCTCGCAGTGGAAACTGCCACGCCTCTCTCAGAACTAATTTGTAGGTAGTTAGTTAACTATAAAATATATATAGTAGACATATGGACTGATTTTTATGGAAGTGGAACGAGGAGTTTTGCATGGTTTTTCGTCATCATTAACTTGGGGACTCATACCATATGTCTCCTTTCAATCGAAGCATAACTCACTCTATCACGATTCTCAATTGTGGGTTTTCACGTCATTTCATAGTTAGTGCCTATTATACCTGACCTAACTATCGTTTACTGAACTGACTATCGTTTAGCGACAATAGTTGGGTAGGAATCTTAACAGGTTACGTTAAGCCGCTCCAAAGCAAGAAACACGATTTTTACATCACCAAATACATAGTTATTGAACGACACAAATATAAAAAAAAGCGATGATCAGTTATTTTCTCATATTTTCCAAAAACATACAACGAAACATAAATTTTACCAGAATCTTATTAAAAATCTACAACAATGGGCATGGTATTTTTAAGAACCCAAACATCAGTAATAATCTCTTAAATTTTCTAAAAGTACCTACCTGTACCTACTTGTATGAAATGGGAAAGATTTACGATTTTCACCTCATTCAATCGATGTCGCGAAGAATGAGTCTGCGTCGTGAAAAGAGTCGCGACTGAGACGTATGTGTATTGAGTTAATAAGTGAGAAAGTATCGATTCTGGCGTAATTACCTCTTTATGTCGCTAGAACCGGTTGTGTGTCGGAACTGGTTGGGGAGGAAACGCGCAGCTGCCACGTGACGAGGACGTCCTTCGACCAGATTCCAGATAGAACTATTTACCGTCAACATTTACACATGCAAACGTTGTTAATATAATGTAATTTGCAACTACGTATATTAACTATCGCGTTATTTTGTTCGACTAACAGTAGGATGGATAGAATATGGTTTACTTGCAATTTCCAATAGTAGGACACAATATAAATAAATAGCTTAAAGGCTAGTGTAATCGCAACAAGGCGGCCTTATTGCTAAAATCAAGCTTTTCATGACAGGACATAGTGAAAATTTTATATCATTGTGTGTTGCAACGTTCCTTTGGGATTAGGTTGACAGGAAGAAATTGCATAGCGACAAGGCCGCCTATTGCGTTCTCTTTTTATTGTTACTTTGTTTTTTATTTATTGTAATTTATTGGGGCAAAAAAGAGTTTGTATTGTACCAAAACGACCAGTAATGTATAAGGAATATTTGTATTTTACATTATAAAACCACTCGTTCGTAGGTTTACCCGCGCAATCCTGTCGTTCCAGTACTTTCATGTGTTTTCCGCCTCTGGGATAAATATAATCCTATCTAAACTATTAATCTGCACCTGAAATTATCTTACTATAAAATTTAAGTGATTCAGACAATATTACTTTAACATACAGACAAAATGTTCATAGAACAAAATGTGAATCTCTTCTATCTAGTTTTAAATTGTATGTTGTATAGCATCTAAATATATCACATTTTCCAAGAATACTGACAAGCTAGTTTTGTGAAAATTCCGTTTTTGCTTACTTCACAATACCTGTAATAGTATAAACCTGTCTTCGGAGAGCAGATAAATTTCTTGCTAAGATCTAACTGTCTTAACTATGCACGTGTCTTATCTCAGAATGAATGCTATTGTTAATTAATTTTCAGTCAGTTTCTGAAACACAAAATGTGTTATAATATTCTAATTCCGAAATCTTTAACTATCTCATTTTTCTTCTGTGACAAGTGTTGTAATAAAATAAAACATATGCTTTTGAGAAATTCACTGTATACCACTCGTACCTACTTTTACATATAAAAGAGTAAAGCCAAATTAGAATTGTTTATCGAGTTTCTACAAGCTGCAGGGAACAGAATTTTTAAAAGTTATAATATTTAGTTGTAGACAAACAGTTACTTATCGACTTGCGGAATTTATATCTATTGTTTAGAGTCGAGTTTTTAATGACTTTAAGTATTTTATTGAGGCTTCTTCTCACGATAGAAACACAGATTATTAAGATTGAAATGTTTTCTTAAAAAGATAAAATGCTTCATTAGATGAAACCGTATTAACATCCGGATTATGAACAGTGAAAGTTACAGACCTGCTGACTTCCATCAATTAAATCAAAATTCGGTTTCGTTATGTCGTTATGCAATCTAATGACATTAGATATGGAGCGAGTGTTTCTTCAAAACTGTATATTCATAGTTTCAAATGATTCTAAATAATTTTTAGAATAATATGAGTTCGGTTAGAATCTGAATCTGAGTGGTGAAGCCTAGCTACTGCTGTGAACTGGTAGTGGCTCAAAATAATGTAAGTATCATCATAAAAACTTGTATTTTTAAATAGGTACCCGTTTAATAATCTTTTCAGCTAATTTACGCATTTTTTTAAATTAATGGCATATTAAATTATAGCTGTAACTGTCAAACTAAAGTAGAAAGAGATAGCTTGAGACTTAACGTGGAATTTAAAATAAAATTCGCAGATTTCGTGCCTCACACGACTATCGAGCACATTGGAAATGAATCTACGGAATTCGAAAAAATATTGTTGCTGAGCGACGTTAAAGTCGGGATAAAGAAAATGTTACAAAATAAAACTACAACGTTTTTGATTTTTTTCAAAAAGGTTAGGCTACAGGGCAAACCCTTAACCCGATCATCTTTGTTTTAGGCTCACATTATAGCTGACTAAATTGTCCAGAGGAGTTTTTCTCAATTTTTTTATATCATTCTTCGTTTCCAAAATAACGAGCGCCAAAATCAAAAATTCGGTAAGAAAATGATTTTTAATTTCACAATTTCGGCTATAACTTTTTTCGTTTTTTACTTTCTCAAATAATTCTTTTTGCACCTTAGCTCTTGTGAATACGCGTCTTTTGAGCCTTTTTGGAATATCATTATTTATTATCTTCACAACTCTCCGAGATATAAGGGGATCGCACTTTTTCGTGAAATCGGCGCCTACACTGGAGCGAACGAAAAGACATTTCCAATGTCAAAATGCGTTTCAGAAACTAGTTAGTGGATATCCGTCGCCTACATAAACAAACATAATCTTCTATTTTGTCATTACTGTATTTTTTAAAACACCTGTAGCATCATGTAATTTACGAAGTACTAATGCATTATGATCATTACATTTCATAAGAAAATGATATGTTCCTATCATTAATAGTATGAAGATGAAACATAATGTAAATCGTAAATAAAAATGATGAACTCAAATATACATTAAGCCTTGCGAACTACCATTACCACCAGGTAGATAGTCCTACCGCCCATTATGAATTCCACACGCCGACGATCGCGCAAAAACATCTCGGGAACCGACTGGCAAACATTGAGATGTTATTTGTATTCGAAACGCGATAAGATATCCAGCGTCGGTCATATTTTAAAAGGACGTATCTATAATTTGGTATCGAAAAACAATCAAGTATTTCTATTCTAATATCATACTTGACACAAAAGTTCCAGTAAATAATTTGATTTCAAACATAAATCGATTTGAAATAAACATGAATCAATTACAAATCTCTTTATTGAGACATAGAATACAGTATTATGTTACCAGAAAAAAGTATGACAAGTTAATTCAAACACAATCGTTGAATTTCACTGGTAATCTTGTGTCAGGTATTTTGGAACGGAGTCGGTATCACATTCGGTTGGATATAACTGGCCGCGCATTTACAGAGATTTTGTCAAAAAACAGAAAAAAGGTATGTCAATATTTAAATTAGCGCAAAGATCATTACTGAAATAGATAAGACGATTGGTAAAAAGTAAGTCAGTATGTATTTTTTTTTTAAACTGAGGAGTTGACTCTACTTTTCCTTAGAATTTTGAATTTCAAACGAATTTGATTAGAAGTTTTGTAATAATCAATTCGGTTTACAACTCTGTAATGATACAGTACATTTCTTATAAGAAAAGGCGTTATAACGCCTTACTTGATTTTCCGGCTTTAGAAGGCATCATTAGTTGCAAAATGTAAGTAAGTACTATCTATCGATAGGCCTAGTAATAAAGTATTGATGGTCAAGAATATGACCACATGAGTGAGTATTTTATAGAAGTATAAAGTAGCCAACAGGGTGGACTATAAATATGTATATACATTGTAAACTGTTAGGTAGTTGTTTTATAGGTTTCATAAAATGCTGTGTAATCGTATATTCCTCATCTTCATTGTATTGGATAATATTTATGAAATTACATTTTATCGCTTTAAAGTTTTATAGGCTTTGATGATAGCAATTACTCTCCGGACTTTTCCCTCTATTCTTAACCGCAAAAGCTTGCGAACTTACAGTAGGTTGCCGGTGTAGAAGTCCAATTGATGATGTGGGCATTCCAAGATAAGTTTAATGAAATCTAAACACTAATGAACCACCGCGATCACTTCACATAAACTCACACGAAGAGAGCTTTTACTGATATCGTCGTGTGAAAATCACGGTATTACGGACGTGTGATTGCGTACGGACGCTCCGGACCCTCGATAGCAACTGCGGAGGTGTCTGAGGAGCGCCCCGGCGCAGGCGCAGGCTTCCAGCTGAGTTCATCGAACGAGTTGCGTGTAGCGTCGCAGACCACATGAGAAAAAATTCATCAAACCTTCAAAGGACTCTATTGTTTAATGGGCTGACACCTACTTAGGGAAATAAAAATGTCCCTACTGTTTATTGTGTACATAAAGGGGGAAAATACCTACTATTTTAAACTGGTTTTGAAGTAAATTTAGAAAATATGCGATGACGATTTTACATGGTACCTACATGTTGTCTTTGATTTCTAAAGAAACTCTCGGTGGAAATATTATTAATAAATATTGAAACATTTGAGTTATTCTATGTGATTATTATATTTTATTAGCTTCATAATATCGTTTTTAAACATTTAATATGTCTAATGGCTCAGACAGACCTCAAAAAAGGAGGTCTCTTTTCTTTAAAATATGTGTAAGTATAGAGATAAACAAAAACCGATTCTATTTCGATTCAAATTCAATCGCTGTCTCACTCATGCAAAATAGGATATGAACGGGACAGCGAGTGTGTTTGACTCGAAATAGAATCGGTTTTTGTTACGAGAATCAGCCCCCAGGTACCACTAGGGCACTAAGTTGTAATTTAGATGCCGCAATAATTTAGCTGTTAATGTTACTTTATTGTGTTAGTTTTTCATTATTTACAAGTGAATACTTTAATACACATTAGCAGACATCAGCTAATCATGTTTTGGTTTTATTCTTTACTCTATACACATATTTTAAAGAAAAGAGAACTTCTTTTTTGAAGACATTTACGTCATATCATTAAAATCGAAGATTTCTAAATCTAAATCCATTTTTTCTGTTACAATAAAATTACTACACCTTCTATGTTTCAGCCGAATATACTACATAAACATAACACAAAATATCAATAAATCTGTGAAGGATTTTATTTTCACAGAATGGGCTGTATATGCACCGCTTCCTTTGCTTGTCAAACCAGAATAAAAAAGGCTGTCATGCACAACACAATACATCAATAATGTCACAAATAAATTGTCTATCTCACTCACTCATCTCATCTGTCTGTCATTCACTTCTATCCTACGGATGCGAATCGTGACTTTCATTTTCGCTGAATCTAAGTAAATTTCTGTTTGTTTCTCTCAGGAAATTAATATTTTACGATCTTCAACAATGCCCAAGGTTTCAGGTAAATCTTTTTACTTTTCGCATTAATAGATTGAAAAACTGTATTTAAAAATTGAGGTTAGGACGATGTTTTAAAATGTCAAGATTATAATATATAACATTTTAATATTGTTATTTTATATTAATATTGGATTAATCTTGTCTTATTTTACAAAACATAATTTATACCAATAGGTATAATAAAGTTTAAAAACATTTGCTGTGTCACCTGTCTATATTGATGTATCATGCTGGAATGTAAACACCTGCCCCACATACCGGCATTCGTGTTTTTGCAAGCTACAAACCATTTTTGTATTTGCTATTTGTTCCACATTTGAAATCTGCATAAACATTGCTTTTTGTTTTATTTTATTCCTCTACATGTAACAGGCTAAGGCCAAAGATCATACTGCCTAGTTTTTAAATCTATGACATGATATTCGATGTCCTTGAACTTTTAATTCACACAGTTAAGGTGAAATGGGGCAAAGAGTTGTATCCCGGTGTGGAAGTGAACACAGACGATGACCCGGTGGTATTTAAGGCACAGATATTTGCTCTTACTGGAGTCCAACCAGAAAGACAGAAGGTGGTTTGCAAAGGTGTCACATTGAGAGATGACTCGTGGGCCAACTTCAAGCTTTCTAATGTAAGCCATATTTTAAACAATTCCATATAATCTCTATTTATGACTACACAGCACCAGCACTGTATATCCGTGGCGCGCGGCAAGAAGTTGATATGTCTAAAATGTCAATTTTTCAGGGCGGCTATTTTAAACTTTGACTTTCTCGGGCAAATCGATTTGTTTGTTAAACTTATAACTTACATTTGTTCTAAGGTAAACTTTATGCGATCTTTCAAATAGCGCTAAGTACTTTTCATAATTCGGCTTAGTTTTTACAATAATCGACTTATCAATATGCGTAAAAATGACTTATCAAGTTGCTCACCCACTTATCAATATATTCACCAACGACCTATCGAGTTGTTCTTATATGACCCATACTAAATAAAATTAAAAAATAATAAGATTTATCATAAATTAAACTTTTGACAAGCTTTTATTGTAAGCGATATACATTGTAACAGGATAGGACAGGTAAAACTAAATAAAAGTGACGATTTTACGAAAAACTTTATTAAAAAATATATACCTACTGTAGGTATAGATTTTTTATATACTTTACATACGATGTAAAGTAACGAAGAGCAAACCTTTGAACGTGGCAATGTGTAGGTTAGGTATAAACTATTGGTACATGTTTCAATCAATTCAAAGGCTTTAATTACAATCAATTGCTAAGGAAGTTTACCCTTCGGCCAGCAGAAAGGCTTATTATAAAATTGAAGATTATCTAAATGATAAAAATAGCTGGAATGATAGACTCAGCACAGACACTAAACAGAAGCCTACCTACTGCTAGGTACTTAATATATTGCGCATATATTATTATTGTATTTACACTTTCTACCTTTTTTTTCTCTCTTCATTTATAGTGTTATTAATCTTTAATTATTGTATAATTTTGTTTCCTCATCAGAAATTACAGAAATTTAGTGTTAATTTTATATTTTCTGTCATTGTAATTTGTATCTTATTAATACCATTTTAAAAGAGCAAGTGCTAAGTTTTTTGCCAGTTTCTTCTTAGCAAAAATCTGCCGTCTGAACTGGTGGTAGGAAAAAGTTGTGACGATTCGAAAGAGCGAATATTAGGCCTATTTGAATAAAAATATTTTGAATTTCAATTTGGCCGTTTAACTCCCTTAGGAAATGACTGAAATTAAAAGTATTTGAATTGATTGAAACATGTACCAATAGTTTATTTTATACCTACCTACGTACGTATATTGATGTACATATACTAGTATAAAACATTCTATATTGTTGGCAACTGAGAATATCTTTATTTCTATACTAAATTATTGTAAGTTTATTTACTGTACCTTCTCTCAAGTCAAGCCAGACCGAAGATTGACGCGACTTTTTTTTGTAGATAGTGGAGAGTTATAATGAGGTATTTTTTACTCGAGTGAAACCAAGGGCAAAAGCTAGTATAAAAATAATATTATTTGCTTGTTTGTATTATCATTTAGGTTTGGCGGTGCTGGACTCATTAAAAGAATTCGGTATAAATTAATGCAACATTGAGGAATATCGTGAGATCGACTAACGTAGGTAATAGCTAACTAGAACTTATTCTACCTAAATAATAACAAGCGACAACAAAGAATAGTCTCACATCTCATATTCAAAACCTAAATTTAGATTCGTTTAACTGCACATCTAAACATAGCTATACGCTATTTAAAAGAACTGCCAATTTATAACTACATAAATAAAGATATCAAATTACGTTCGTTTGTTAATGTAGAGTATAACCGAATAACTCATTTTATCAATTTGCAGTGGGGAAGGAATTACAATTCTCAATCGAACAAATGGACATATCACATTACGTACTTCGTTTCGATTCCAGATAAAACGATATGTCAAACAGTTTTTAGGATTTATAACTTGTTATATAGTTTTGTCAAGAAATAAACGCTTATCATCGAGTTATTCACATACTATCAAATGGCATTCTTCTTCATTAAGTCAACAAATCTAGTTGTCAATTTTTTACTAGGTGAACAATAGGTGTAGGAAGCGTTTGAACGAATAAAAAAAAAAAAATGTATGTCGAGTTATCAACTTCTTCCTGCGCACCACGGATATAACACATTGTTATATCAAGATGCCATTATGTTCCATTCCACTACACTTGAAACGATCATAAATCAGTTAAAATATACACAACAATGTTACCACAATAAGGCACAACAAATTCAAATCAATTTAAATACCATCTTTTATTTTCACTGGAAATGTGCCATGTATATTGGAGCAGAATATAGCTATGTTACACTTTTTGTATGGGCTTTGTTCTGCAATCCATACTGTGCATTTGTCCACATTTTTATAAGGCATGCATAGTAACAGAGACTAATATAATTTTACAAGTTTTTATTTAACTTTCAACTTGCTTAAGTCAACAAAACAATAATTGATTTCAGAATGCCATTGTCTTAGTGATGGGCAGCAAGGAGGAGGATGTCCCAACCGCACCTGTCGAGAAGACAAAGTTTGTTGAAGACATGAATGAATCAGAACTTGCGACAGCGGTAAGTATTAATTAATTTATAAAATATTACGACATCTGTGCGTCACTTGCAATGAGGGACATGGAGTAGTTTGTCCAAACTTCCCTATGAGGCTGACATAGTCACGCATGGCTAAAAGCTTCAAAGACAAAAAGAGAAAAAAAAATAGTGCCATCTCAGCTTGGCACGGGTTTTCGTAAGGATCCCTTTTAAAAAATATATAATACAATATAGCGTATGTCACCCGCGGAGTGTAGGTTCCCAACGGTGAAAGATTTTTTCAAATTGGTCTAGTAGTTTTTGAGTTTATTCGTTACAAACAAAAATACAAATCTTTTCTCTGTAATTAATATAAACATAAATATATAGGGACAATTCATACAGATTGAGCTAGCCCCAAAGTAAGTTCGAAACTTGTGTTATGGGATACTAACTCAACGATATTATATTTTATAACAAATACATTATATAAACATCCAAGACCCGAGGCCAATCAGAAAAAGTTCGTTTTTCATCATGACCCGACCGGGGATCGAACCCGGGACCTCCTGGGCGGCGGTCTGGCGTGGTAACCATTACGTCACGGAGGTCGTCAAATAATTCAAATAATTGTAATATACATTCCCAAATTTTATATTCGCCTCTATTGAAGCGTAGATGGAGATTGTAGGAGTGATTTTTTAAAGATTGGAGACAGGTTTCACAAGTTCCTGATAAATTTCTACCTAATGATAAATTTTGTAGCGAAAGTACTCTCAATTCTGGGTTAAGTTTTTCTAACATAATATAGCCTATCTATATCATATCAACCCATAATCATCCCACTGCTGATATACGGGTCTCCCTTCAATCGAAGGTGATTAGAGCATACTCTGCCAGGCTGGTCCATATGATTGGTAATTAAATGTGACTGATCAGAAAGTGTGTTTAAAGGACTACTTTTCCCCCCTATAACACAAGTTAGTAATTTTCATTATGAATAATTAATTACAGATGGACATGCCAGAAGGAATGATCAACTTAGGGAACACTTGTTATTTGAATGCAACAGTCCAATGTCTGAAAACTGTGCCTGAGTTGACGACTGCCTTGCTCAATTACGATAAAAGTAAGTCATGATCATAAAGCACAATATTATAGGTGTAATATGTAAAAAGAGTAAGTGCTAAGTTTCTTGTCAGTTTCTTTTTAGCACAAATCTGCCGTCTGAATTGGTGGTAAGAAAAAATTGTGACGATTCGAAAGAGCTTATATTAGGCCTATTTGAATAAAAATATTTTGAATTTCAATTTTAAATTTATCATGTAAGTAATTTTTATAATGACTTAAAATTTTGATGTCACACTGTAGAGAATCAATAGACTTATTTATCCATCCACAAAAAACACTTACAAAATTAACTAATAATGATATTATTACTGGACTGTTACGGGGATAATGTATGTTTATATTGCGTCCTTCAATAAACGAACCTACTCGAAAGCTGTCTGGGTAACTTTACATCTGCGATCTGCCTACTCTGTTGCCCTCTCTACCAAAAACAAAAAATTTATGTAGTATTTGAACTAAAGAAACTATATAAAGTTGTATTTGTAACAAATCAATCTTATTTGAAAGAAAAGAAGGAAAAAAAGACAATATTTTTATTTATATAATTATTACTAACAGTAATCCTTACAAGGCAACCTTCATTTTTAGGTTCGGGTGGAGGTACAGCGGGTGACCTAACATCAGCTCTAAGCACCACAATGACAGCGTTAGATGGCGGGGGCGCTGGCGCATGTGCTGGAGCGGTGGCTCGTTTACTGCGCGCGCTGCACAATGCGGTTCCGAGGTTTGGCGAGCGCAGCGCCAGCGGCGGCCTCGCGCAGCAAGATGCGTCCGAGTGCTGGACGGAGATCGTGCGCGCATTGCAGCAAAGGTTGCCTGCTGCTCCTAGCGCGCCAACGGACAAGTGAGATTGTCAAATTAATGTTTGGATTCTAATCAACACGTAATGTAGCAGAACGTTTTATTCTTATCATTTTCTACAATGCAACCAAAACACAAAATCGGTTAATATTGTTCAAATAAAAATAAACAAAATCCTGGTAATATAATTAAAAAATTACTGACAACACTGTTCTGAATACAAACAAAAATTATCAGTCATGAATTTAAAAGAATGGATATATATTTCTAGGGTTTCATTCGCCAATTCTTTTACCAGTGGCCATTTTACTTTTGTTTCAGATATGGTGGTAATTTAGAGTAGCTTTACAAATGAATATTATTTGTTCTACTTCGACAAGAGAAGTGCCTGTGAGAGTGCCTAGTCTCTGAATAAATGCTTTTGTCTAATCTCATCTTAATTTTCTTTCAGATCTTCAATAATTGAGCAGTACTTCGGCGGCACCCTGGACGTGGAGCTGGTCTGCTCGGAGGCTGACGAGCCGCCGACGCGCAGCAAGGAGTCCTTCCTGCAGCTCTCCTGCTTCATCTCGCAGGATGTCAAGTATCTGCAATCTGGATTGAGAACTGTTAGTTCATTATAATTTATTTGTATGAAAGTTTGATTACCTACTTTGTATTATCGATTTTCTTATTTTCTTTAAGAGTCTATTCTGTTAAAATTCATGTTTTTTTTTTTTAGAAAATGTCAGAACAAATCACAAAAATGTCGCAAACATTGGGAAGAGATGCGGTTTACACTAAAACTGTAAGTTTTAATTAAAATACCTCAATTCTTTAAAAGAAAAAAAAAATTCCCGATCCTTGGGTGGACGTGAAATTTTTCTTTCAAACATTTTTCAAAATAAAAATGGTTAGTTGAACGAAAACAACTATAAAAACAATCAAAAATGGTATTTAGATGTTGTTTAAAAACAACTAAACAATCAAAAATGGTATTTAGATGTTGTTTAAAAACAACTAAACAATCAAAAATGGTATTTAGATGTTGTTTAAAAACAACTAAACAATCAAAAATGGTATTTAGATGTTGTTTAAAAACAACTAAACAATCAAAAATGGTATTTAGATGTTGTTTAAAAACAACTAAACAATCAAAAATGGTATTTAGATGTTGTTTAAAAACAACTAAACAATCAAAAATGGTATTTAGATGTTGTTTAAAAACAACTAAACAATCAAAAATGGTATTTAGATGTTGTTTAAAAACAACTAAACAATCAAAAATGGTATTTAGATGTTGTTTAAAAACAACTAAACAATCAAAAATGGTATTTAGATGTTGTTTAAAAACAACTAAAGAATCAAAAATGGTATTTAGATGTTGTTTAAAAACAACTAAACAATCAAAAATGGTATTTAGATGTTGTTTAAAAACAACTAAACAATCAAAAATGGTATTTAGATGTTGTTTAAAAACAACTAAACAATCAAAAATGGTATTTAGATGTTGTTTAAAAACAACTAAACAATCAAAAATGGTATTTAGATGTTGTTTAAAAACAACTAAACAATCAAAAATGGTATTTAGATGTTGTTTAAAAACAACTAAACAATCAAAAATGGTATTTAGATGCTGTTTAAAAAGTTTAAATTCTATTGATGTAATAACAAATAGATATTCACAAGTAGATACAGGACGTAGCCTGAAATCCAATAAGTTACTTCCGTAGTAAGCGACTCATGCAGTGAGCAATTAAATATTCTTAATTCTTATTTCTCCTTAATTCTATTCGGATCTTGGATGTTTATCTATATATGTATTTGTTATAAAATATAATATCGTTGAGTTAGTATCCCATAACACAAGTTTCGAACTTACTTTGGGGCTAGCTCAATCTGTTTGAATTGTCCCTATATATTTATTTTATTTATTTATTTATTTCTCGAACTATTTAATATTGGCAATGCGGGTTTAGGTATCAATCTGCATTTAAAATAACTTTTTAATTTTACAGAGTAAAATTAGCCGACTGCCCGCGTACTTGACAGTGCAGTTCGTACGGTTCTACTTCAAGGAGAAGGAGTCCATCAACGCCAAGATCCTGAAAGACGTGAAGTTCCCTCTCGAGCTGGACGTGTACGAGCTGTGCTCGCCCGAGCTGCAGGAGCGACTGGCGCCCATGAGAGCTAAGTTCAAGGTGAGAAGGACACTTATGGTAAACACAAGATGGCTCGGCAGACTGATATTTATGTAGGACTTACTTAAGGTCCTAAGTCCCCTAGACGGGGCAGAGGGCGTCCACAGTGCGTCGCCAACTCGATCGGACAAACATTTATGTTTAACAAAAGAGTCAAATGTTGTGAGATTTGTTCAAATGAGATTCAAAACTTTTTTTCATAGAATAGGTTTTTACAAACACGGTCTCTTGTTAGAGAGTACACACAGTAATAAATATAAACTACATGGCAAAATGATCACTGGTAAAAGAAATGGCGAAAGAAAATCAGTTACGGCCAAAAATATACGAAATATTTTTAAATGTAAAAAAAATATATTTCAAAAATATTTTGTACATTTTTTTTACATTAAATATAAAACTAGGTATTAGCTGTAACATAAAATAAAATTTTGCATGCATGATAATTGGATGTAATCTACATCAAAGGTTCTCTTTCAGGAATTAGAGGAAGCCTCCGTAGAATCATCACTGAGCGCAAGCAAAAAGAACCACGGCGACAGCAAAAAGGAGCACAAGCCGAAGAAGATCGTGCCGTATTGGTTCGATAACGGTAAGATTTTATTAATGGTGTTATATAGTGTTTTGATAATTTGTATTTGTTCTTGAAATGAAATCGTTTAATTTCAGGCACTTTTTCTTGCCATTTACAACTTGTATATATAAAGAAAATAAACTTCGTTCTAAACTACCGCCATTTCGGAAAGCAAAATGGCCGCCGGTAAAAAAAATGGCGAAAGAATACCGGTTACGGCGTTTTTTAGTCATTTAGCAATTAGTTACGATGTATAAGTAACATTAAAATTTATAAGAAGAATACGCGGAATGTTATACACAATGGTGTGGAATGAACAAGTCTTAAATCTGGATAAGTCTTGATAATATACCTGTTGTCTGGTATTCATAACACAAGTAGGTTAAACCTAGTTAACTTTGAGACCAGGTGCTGTTTATTTATTTACTAGCTGACCTGGCAAACTTTATTTCGCCTTAGAGGCACTACCCTACCCTAACGGGATGAAAAGTATCCTATGTCCTCCTGGTTCTAAGCTACCTCTCCACCAATTTTCTTGAGTTATAAATGGTGTAACTAACAAGACTTTTATATAGCTATATAGATTTATCGATATTATCAATCTTATTATCATAGACTCATAGTACAACCGTTGTGTCGTGCAGTAATATTTGTTTCAAAACTTGGTGTGTGCAAACGTAACGTGTGGTGCTTGGCAATCGAACTTCACTTTTCACGCCATATCTCTATTCTATAATGCCTCACATAGTAAATAAATAAATAAATAGGGACAATTCATTCAGATTGAGCTAGCCCCAAAGTAAGTTCGAAACTTGTGTTATGGGATACTAACTCAACGATATTATATTTTATAACAAATACATATATAGATAAACATCCAAGACCCGAGGCCGATCAGAAAAAGTTCGTTTTTCATCATGACCCGACCATTACGCCACGGAGGTCGCCGATAGTTCCTAAGAAGGAAAGTCTTTTCAATAGCTTGTACTCCGTCTAGTTTGTTAGTTGTGGGACGTGATTGTGAATGAATGTGTGCAGACGCGGGCAGCAACAACAGCGGCTACTACACGCTGCAGGCGGTGCTGACTCACCGCGGGCGCTCGTCGACGTCGGGGCACTACGTGGCGTGGGTGCGGCGCGGCGCGGGCTGGCTGCGCGCCGACGACGAGGCCGTCACGCCCGTGCCCGAGGAGGAGGTGCTCAAGCTCAGCGGCGGAGGCGACTGGCACTGCGCCTACCTGCTGCTGTACGGGCCCAAGGTGCTGGAGCTGCCGGAGCAGGAGCCCATGGTGACCGACGTGGCGGAGGAGCCCGCCGGCAACCCGCCCACCGCGCTCGCGTAAACACCGTAAGGCTGACCCATGGTACAATAACATACTGCGCCTGGTATCCTTCCCGTGTCTATGGCCCAAAAGGCCCAAGAGTACGTCACGATCAGTGTGACATATTCAACCTATATATAGCCTGTTCACAGTTGTTATTTTCCTCCGACACATGTAAAAACAGGTTTAAACACTCAAAATAAGAGCGGTTCGTGTATGTTGATCAATGTAACTGCTCGAACAGTCCATCTATGTCTGCTCACGCATTATTCTGGGACTGTGACACTTATTTTGAGTGTTTTAACCCGTCGCGCGCGTACGAAGCGCGTGCTACGAACAAATGCGTTCTACGGTTAGATCACTTCGCGCGCAGGGCATTCAACCTGTTTAATACATCTGTCAGATGTGAAATAACTGTGAGCGGATGGTAATTATAACCGCACCACTGCCGATGCGATGACGTAATCTTGGGCCAATCACGTGACCTAGCTATCAAGGGAAGAGAATACCTTTTTTGTTATACCATGGCTGACCCGCTCGATCGCTTAACGCCGTTGTGATGAACAAAGGCAGAACTTATCATAGAAAAAGGCTGATTTCCACACACATATTCGCTTTCTATGACTTGTAACTTTTGGTATTTGGCAATAGTTGCCGTTATAAAAGGGATATGATGCAGATATAAGGTTAAATTTAAAAAAAAATATAAAGTTGAGTGAAACGTTAAGAGTTTTACATCTAAGGCTCCGTTTACATTTGTTCACAAGCAGTTTATTTCAACCAGCTGCGAGTGAGAATGCAAAACTGAAGCCGTAGTCTGTGAGAATGAAAAATTAATCTTACGTTTCGTTCAAGCTTTGATATTTTAGTAATGACGGACGTCTTAAATGTTCTTAACTCGGAAATACTTAGTGTGTTATCTACAAAATACAAAATATTTTTATTCATATAGGCCTATTATTAGGTTAATACTGCTGATTTTGCAAGCGTTCATTGGCTACGGTACAACCATTATGCTTGTTTGTCAAAATATAGATACAACCCTTCTCTCATATCCATTTAAATATAAACATCCCTGCCCCCCTACCATGAAGACTTATAGCTATCCAAAAACGAGTGAGTCAGCGAGATGGCGATAAATGATGTAAGGCAGCATCTTGCTTACACAACCGTTTATAAATTATTATAAAACTTCGTGTTGGGGAGTTACCACGTTTACCTATTGGCGGCAATTTGACGAACTTACAATGTTAGATATTTTACAGAATATAAATTTTGTTTTTGTTCACTTTTTACGACAAATACATAGTTCTGAAACCCGCTGCGCTTGTTGTGTTACTGTTAAGAGATGTAATTAATTGTTAATTATTTAATGTACCTTAATGCACAATCAGCGAGTTGCACGATACCATTATTAAGTTAGTGATAACATATTATGGCTGTCACTGTCACACTAAATAAAACGTTTTGTGGAACTTTATGTGGAATTAAGATTATAATGCGTTACTGCAACTGGCTTTAAGTGATCCGCTTAAAACAAAACAAGAACGGCTGAGTAAGTGACAGCGCAATACATGATGTAAGGCGACGTCTCGTTTACACAATCGTTTAAGGATAGTTATAAAAGTCGTGGTACGGCCCCTGACGGCGTGTATTAGACGCGAGTACAAAACCAAAGAGCACACAAAATATGAGCCAGTGTGAACTGAACTGCTAACTGTTGCAACTCGCTGACATAATCGTTGTTAATATTTTTTGCACAAATTTTAAAGCTGTCAATTTCAATGAATGTGTGAATATTTTATTTATGTACAGTCACCTCCATAATAATACCTTGTCACTATAACATTGTTGACATGTTCACTCAAATGTCTTATGTAATTGAAATGATATACGAAAGTGACAAGGTACTAAGGTGATTACATATTTATGGAGGTGACTGTACTCGAATATTATCTACGTAAGATCATTGATATTAATTTCTAGCTCACTGTTTACAATTATGGCGAACAATTAATCGTGTGATAGATTGATTTCTATATTGTAATACGAGGTATGTAGGTGTTTCGCATATGATACGCCCTGGCTTTGGGACCACATTGCGGACTGATTGGTTTGAAAAATGAAGTAGTCAGAATTCGTTGATGTCCTGCAAGTCGCAGAATTAGCTTAATCCGTAAATATAGGACTATCTGCAAGCCTATTTGTGGTTTGGCCTGTAACTTGCATAATTAAAATTTTGATCAACTAAAATTTTTGTAAAATTTTGAAGAAACTGATGACTTTGCAAAAATTTATCCAGAATTTCTTATTTTTGTTTACGGTGGTTACGGTTTTTAATTAAAATTATTGATCTTACGTATTTTATACGTTGCAATAAGTAGTACATATGTTACATGCATGTTACAGTAACTCTGTGCAAGCAAGCGGTACGCGGGGTCTAGTAAATCGTATATTTATAGTAAATTGGCATTTTAAATGCTTATGTTGATTGCTTATGGCGTTAATTTTAACATTTCTCAGTAAATTTCTAAGTTCTCTATACAATGTATTGAATTTTATAAGACTAATTATACTAAACAATGATCGATAAATAAATTTGAATATAAAGGTTATATGATTTTTTATTTTATATCTACAGGTCTATTCTCGTAACAAAATCAATCTAATCTCAATTTCACACACTATATATGAGTGAAACAGCCGCTTGAGATTGACATGAAATTGTAACTGTTTTTTGTATGTACGAGAATAAAGGGGCTCTGTAATCAACCTTATTTTACTCTTTGACTACTCTATGACTCCATTAGATTGCTCATTAAAGTTAAATATCTGCTCTACTCTATGGTAATTTAAAAATATTTTCAATGACAAGCGCACGTATCAAAGAGTTAAATAATAATAATAAAAATGTGCTTAATCTGTTTATTTAGTCATATCACTAAATTTATTTCCTTAATTTGTTTGTATGCGTACAAGATCTTTATAACTATATGCTTACAATTTCGGAAGTGTAAAGGAATCGTCAATTTCTTATGCGGTTTTACTTTGGGACAAATAATTTATAATTATTATTTGTTAAAGATCATTCCATTTTCATATAACTTTGGTAATGCAGTGTCTTTAGTATTAAGTTTACTGCTTGGTGATTATTTTTTTCTTATTCATTCTATGCTTATGCTAGCTCCACTCTCGCGAAAGTGAAGTTAGGCACGAAGTGAGAAGACAAAGGGAAACTAAGAACAAAGTTGAACGAGGAGGTCTTCCAAATTCTCGATTTCGCTCAACTTCGCGAGAATGTTAAGCTAGCATATGGCAATGGCTCCCAATTTTTTATTTTATTTCTTTACAATTTAAAAACACATATCGACATGGTTAAACAATTCTTGGGGCCGTTCTGCCCAGTCCATAAGCGTCATAATGATTATACTATATGTGTCCAAACCGACTCTCATCAGATCTTGTCTCTTCAAATTTAAAGTAATGGTTTGCTGACAGTTTGTCTCATAACTTCATTACTTAACGTCAGGGTTAGGCAGCGCTTTGTTGATCCAAGTTCGATGTATTTACCTGCTCACCCTGCCCATGTACTGCGGGAAGCCGGGACGCGGGGTGCTGAAAGCTGTTGTGCTCACTTACGTGGTGGCAGGTAAGTGTACAATGCTTATCGTTTTACTTTACTGGGCACAGGATTTCCGGTAAGTGTGAAAATATGCTTATACAGTATACCTATGCGGTCCGCCCGTACTTGGCACATGATTTCCATATTTAAATATATATTTAACTAGTTTGTCATGTCTTATTTTGGTAACAATGATGCGTGACTTATTGCAATAATGTTATTCGATTCATGTTTATTTTATATCGATTTGTATTTTTAAATCAGACGATGACTTTTGTGCCAAGTAAAACGGATGGAAACATAAGTAGTATATTTACTTATCTTTTTTCTGAATGCTCTTATCATTAGGACCTATTACAAACATGGGATTAAACGCAC
This sequence comes from Endotricha flammealis, assembly GCA_905163395.2. Lineage (NCBI taxonomy): Eukaryota > Metazoa > Arthropoda > Insecta > Lepidoptera > Pyralidae > Endotricha > Endotricha flammealis. The sequence continues at coordinate 3,682,861 of LR990870.1, read as the reverse complement.
AAGAGGTCGTGAGAGTGTTCGCATGCAGTACCCAATTGTCTTACAATCTCTCGAGGACTAAATATGGAATCATAGTTACACCACTCAAGAAGTCATTGTCGGGGTTAGGCGGAGATATCGATCAGATGAAGGACACTATCCGGTAAAATGCTTAATAAGTATGATCCTCGTGTCTATTTCCACACTGATATTATAAAGGGGTAGGTATGTTTTTTTTTTTTAACTATGTTGCGCAAATTGATTGCGTTATAACTAGTGAAGCGCTTACGGTATACGCTTCACCAGCAACATAGGTTTTTACGTAGGCGAGGTGTTAACCCGCCGCACAACCCCCGAAATGCTGGAGGACCACACCCGTCGTTGGTCAGCGAGTCCATCGGACTCAGCCGGTTAGTGTAGCTAGGCTGTACTACCGACCATTCCCCTATCCGCCACCTTGGGGACGCTCCCCTACGCTGTGAGGGCCAGCGCGGGGGGTAGGTTAGGTTAGGTTAGGTTTGTGTGTAAGTTTGCAATGAATAAACTCAAAAATTACTATTTAAAACTAATACTATTTCAAAAATTCTTTTACCGTCGGAAAGGTACATTACTCCCGGGTAACATAGGCCATATTATATAAAAAATAGGTATCCGTAGTAAAACTCATGCGTCTTCTAATTCGTGCCTAACTTCGCTCCAAAGTCAACTTCGCGTGGGTTGCTACCATTTTGGAAAATAAAAAGGCTACCGGAAAATGAAACGGCCTGTTTAAACCCATACATCCATTGTACAGCGATTTGGTCATTTACTGTAATGTTGTGCAATTAAATAAATACAAATTGTAACGACGTTCATCTATCTCACTATTAATACGTTTCAGATCTATTAAAAAAGTAATAGATCCTATAGCAAATGAGATCGAAGGAACCAATGAAGAAGTATCAAGTCGGAAGCAAAATGATTACGTAGATGACTTGCTTGGCGACATACACCGTTCTGTAGATATTGATAAGAAATATAGGTACCTATTACAACTTTATCAGCGTCAATAATATTGTATCTCCATTGTAGTTACAATACACAGTAGCATGGTGGTGTGTTGGTAGTAACCCTGCATTCGGTAACAGAGGGCACGGGTTTGATCCCCGCACGGGACAAACATTTTTTTGCTAGCCCCAAATTAAGTTCGAGTCTTGTGTTATGGGATACTAACTCAACGATACTACATTTTATAACAAATACATAGGTATATAGATAAACATCCAAGAACCAGGCCAATCAGAAAAAGTTCATTTTTCATCATGACCCGACCGGGATTCGAACCCGGGACCTCTTGGGTGGCGGTCTGGCAGGGTAGGTATCCATTAGGCCACGGAGGTCGTCATTATGTAGAAATTTAATAAGGTACTTAAGTTATAAAAAAACTGTACTTAGTCAGCCTCTAATTTCATTTAAATACCTACAGCCTTCATGGAAAAGTAGATGAAAAGGACATCTATATAAATAAATATGAGAAAAAGTTGGAAATCCGTTGTGAAAATCAATTTTCTCGAGCTGTAGCCATCTGTATGAATATGTTCAATCTGTCCTACGATACTTGTTGTGGTGTTTTCCCATGTCACAAGGCGTTCTGTGAGCCTATGAAACTCCACCGCATATGTCATATTAAACATTTCTTGGAGAAAAACGTATGTGATAGTGGCAAACAGGTAATTTTTCATATTTATTTGCTATCTAAGATATTAAAAGTGGACTCTACTCAGCAGAAACATGACTGTATAGAATGAAAAAGGAGACGAGAATAGTGTAACTAACAACAAAGATTTACATGCTAACTAGCTGTTACCCGCGGCTCTTCCTGCGTGGTCAAGGGAAAATGACAATATTTTTTTCCCATGGGAATCTCTTTATTCCGTGGGGGAAAAGTAGCCTTAAGTCACTCTACAGACCTTAAATTATCCCCGTTAAAAAAATATGAAAAAATAATGTTATACTTTTTTTCCCGTGGGAATGAGATGTCTTTCCGGGATAAAACGTAGCCTATGTCACTCTCCAGACCTTAAACTATACCCAATAAAAAAAAACAATCCGTTCATTACTTTCGACGTGAAACCAAACAAACAAACTTTCACATTTATAATATTAGTATGGATAACATCTCGTTAAGAAACTTATGTTATTTTTTTATAGTAGTTACAGTTCAACAAACCATTCTTATTTAAAAACATTATTGAAAGTTTTTTTTTTTAGTTTAGGCCACTTTAGGTCGTTATGAATTTTATAAGCGTTTTTCAGATGGATCCAGGATTAGGTGAAGGTTATGCGTGTCTTAGAGAGTGCAAGAAAAGATTAACAAATACAAGTGATATTAAATTGCATTGTAAAATATTACAAGAACCTACATTATCAGACACTCAGGTGATCACTTAGTTTCCTTTGCTTTTGCCTACATGCTACCTACCCACTCTTAAAATAACGGTTGGAGTGACAGAACAGAAACACAATTTAATTAATTTCAATCCCGCATAATTTCAATTTCAAATTAATAATAAATAAGTACCAATTCGTAGGTACTCATGAAACCTTATACTTTACTATTTGGTTAGCGTACAATCCGATTTCATTTACTTTAATATTTAATTAGACTATAGTCGGCTATATGAAAAACGTAATCCAATGCCGATCGAACGGAATTATTTTCTAGAGTAAGGCCAATATTGATAACTAGCTGCTCCACCCGCGGCTCCGCCGTGGTCAAGGGAAAATGACAATAATTTTTCCCATGGGAATCTCTTTATCCCGTGGGGAAAAAACGTAGCCTTATGTCACTCTGCCAGACCTTAAATTATCTCCGTAAATAATTATGAAAAAAAAATGTTATAATTTATTTTCCGTGGGAATGAGATGTTTTTCCGGGATAAAAAGTAGCCTATGTCACTCACACACACACTCCAGACCTTATTGGGGATAGCCCAATAAAAAAATCATATTAATCCGTTCATTGGGAGGACAAACAAACAAACACACTTTCACATTTATAATATTAGTATGGAAGTATGGATAACCTAACATCAATTTCAATTAAAGGACGCAAAAAAAACTGGAGATTATATTTTACAAGACCTCGAAGAGAAAACTATAATAATGAGAATAGCTAACGTAATGCTTAACATATGTGTGACTCTGCTATTCTTGAGAATCTTTCTTGCTGCCGTGACCTACCACGACATGTATTTGATGGCCATTGAGCACGACAATGTGTATGTCACGTCTTACTTCAAGGAGATAGATGAAAGGCGGAGAGTGAGGCACAAGCACTATTTGTTACCTCTAAAGAAGGTATTTCTACCTTTATGTTCAGTCTAGTAATCTAAGTTTGAAGTAATACTTTTGACGATGTATGAAGCAGATGGGAGATCGTGGTTGCGCGATCAGAGTCATGTTGCTGACTTCTTGCAAGAATAAGTTTATTTACCAAAATTATATAATAGTTAGGCTTATTTTGTATATAGATGCACTTTATATAATTTAAAACGCCGTTTTTGTTACCCTGGATTCCACACTAGGATACCGTGTGTCGTGAAAGAGGCTTCTTAATATTTCTTCTTACTTCTCATTCTTCTTCTTAATTCTAGACTTGAGCTGATAGACACGAACGCCGTCCGTATTGCAATATCCATATTCGATCATGTAGCGCACGGTGCGCCGTACATTATTTTTATTACAGGTTCGGTCGGTTCGACCGCTGTGTTTCTCTACATCAGTGGTGCGGTGCGGTGGTGTGGTGTTTTGTCCGGACTTCCGGACCGTTCGACCCCACACGGTTCAGTGGTGCGGCCCGGACCAAATTCTATCGTCTATCAGCACTCAAAATATAAAACTCTTATCACCATTGAACGCCTTTCGGCACAGGATCAAGCTCACCTACAAACATACTGCTAATACCACCATATTCTAGATGGAGAGAAACAAGTATGTGGATGTACGTTCCCTATCGTATGTCCCGAGAGAGAGTAACCTCCTCGTGACACATATTCTCAAAGTGATGTTGGAGGTTGTGACAGCAACTACTTTCGTTATGTTGGACAGATTGTTCTATGAGGCTCTGGATGTTGTCAGAAGACATTCTGAGATGGAAACCATTCAGGAGGGAATGCATGATTTGCAAATGGAGGTTAGAAGTACTTAAGGTCATAGTACAATACTCTTCAATGCACTAGACAACCGTTAAGCTGTCGGTCTCGACTGTTAGTGACCGTTAGGTGATCTGAAAACACTGACACCGCCTACCCTCAGTTGACACTGATTGAAGAAAGACTTAATTTAAAATTACGTCAGAGTTTAATGATTTCTTGAAGAAAACTTGATATGAAATTTTATTAAGTATGTTTTCTTACTATCCTCAGGTAGAAGGTACAGGAAGTTTGGCTAAAATAGTTGGTAAAGTGATCGATGGCTTTTCCAAGGGTAGCACTGATACACTTCCTGTCAGCAATAAGCTCTGCCTACCCCACCCGCATCTTATGCCTTCAGTATTTTTCTTCAAGATCTACGGCGGTTACCTCTGGATACTAATTCTTTTATACTTGAATCCCTACACATTGCGGTTGAAAAGGTATTTATTTCAATATCTACTAATACTAAGTTAATAAACATTTGATGTCATGATCATATTATGAATTTTATGTAAAACTAATATGTCCGAGAATCTCTTCGCGGATTTCAAACGTCATCATCATCATCCCACTGCAGGGATACGGGTCTCCATTCAATCGAAGTAATTAGAGCATATCCTGCCACGCATGTCGTCGACCTCAGATTGACAATTAACTAATGAAACTTATTGACGCCCGTGGGAGAAATTACAGCTGTCTTAGAACTCACATCGAATTTAATCAGAAAGAAATAAGTCGGAGTAGGAAGTATTAAAAGGACCGGGGAAGAGTACCCAAAGCTCGGCGTCTTTTTCAGACTCTGCCAGCCCCAGTATACATATTGCTAATTTTCAGATTAATCTGCAGTTATTTCTATCCACATCGCGAGAAACAACGTATATTACACTTGTACAATGACATACTGAAGAAACGTATGAAGATGCAGAAAACTTTGCATAAGTAAGGCACTACTCGATTGAATCACGCAGGCGGTACCTACCAACTGGCAGGTGTCATTAGATTTCTGAATAACCATAACAGTAGGAATATCTACCACTCTTAGAACCTAAGCCACTACTATGAACTGGTAGTGGCTCGTAAATGGACTGTATCGACCGGCGCAGTACCATCATCTCACAGAATATCGAAGTGAAATAGCGATGATATGCCGCTGTGTCGTACGTACGATGAGTGGGAAAGTCGGAAGCATAATGCACCCCCGATTCCTACTCCCTTTTTTCTTTCTTTCCCCCATCCATACTTTCTTATTTCTTCATAGGAGGGCTAACCTTCCTTCATGTATTCATGATTTTATTTTTTGTATGCCACAAAGTTGGCAAACAAGCATACGGCCTGCATGATGGTAAGCATCACCGTAGCCTATAGACGCTTGCAATACCGGGGTATCACTCACGCGTTGCCAACCCTCTTGTAATCGTGCTTTTAACTTACAGAAAGGCTGTCCAAGCAGTTCGTGCACACTATTTATCTGGAGAAAACTTGTTGAGCATGAGAATAAAGTTTCCAAGAATACTCGGTTGGCTTAAGTTTCTGCCCGCTGCCCGCATGGCGTGCCTAATTTGTGGAGAGACAGAGCCTAGGATAAATCAACCACGTAGGCTTTCGAAAGGTTTTTTTAAAAAAAAGAAATTAAAAATGTATTAGCAACAGATTTAAAAAAAAAAAGAAAGTAGCTAATTAATTTTTTTTGAATTTTTGATTGGTTCTCTCTCTTATTATATTTTCTTATGATTCTGAAGAAGCCAAGGCAATTAGTAGATATCTCAAGTAGTAAAGCATCAAAAACTTAGGTTTGTAAGTCTCTTCAGTTGTTTTGTTACACAGGTTTGTCACACTAATTTCAAGAAGTATTTGTTGAAAAAAAAAAATCTTAACTCTATTCTCAATTTCAATTCTAATAATGAGACAAGTACATACCAACTTTACAACTTTATCAAGACTTGGATAGAATTGAGCTATCGCTAAGATACGACTTAAAAACGCTGAACAAATCTAGGCAAAAATGACGGCTACTCAAAAATATTATTTTCCCGTAAGTATATAGTTATATTATTGTCTGATGACCATTTCAAGAAAAATTTTCTTTTTAGAATCTACATCACAGTCGTGGTACTCATGCGCAGTTCCTAAGTGTCCCTTCGTCTATTGCCTGGAGTGCTGGAGTGAGGTAGGCGCACGGTGCCTTGCTTGTGACCCTGGTCTCATAGAATACAGTGATATGGACTCGCTGTCAGAAGACGAACATTTAAGATATTGAGCAAACTCGACTCCCCAATCTCAATTAAGTGATGAAACGAAGATTTTTTATGATTCTGTACCTCAATAGGAAAACGGAACAATTACTTATAAGATCACTTTGTTGCCAGTTTATCAATCTCCCATTTTGTGTACTGGGTGTACCACGACTTATAACATTTTATTAACGATTGAGTAAATGAGACGTGGCCTTACATCCCCCTTTCATCATGTATTTCCTACGCAATCTCGCTTATTAACTCACAAATTTTTGAATTGTTATAATCATGGTAGGGCTGCTCTTTGTTAGGTACTACGAAAGTAGGTAGGTACTACGTACAGAGGAAAGTAATAAAACTTTTATGAAAATATATATTATTTTATAATTCTATCTATTCTAAAACAATCCGTATTCTAATTGTTCACCGACAGTGAGATTACTGACGAACTGAATATTATCTGCCACTTCGTTACAGAGTAGCGCCAATCCAGAGACTACATTGGATTCTTGTGGATCGTAGTTATACACCAACTGAAAAAAAATACTGATAGATCATATGGTACAATAATATACTTTTACTATCGAAAAATATAACCTACCTTAAAAAATCCATATCTGTAATTATCAAGAAAAGGAAACGATAAAATATAACCTACCTTAAAAAATCCATATCTGTAATTATCAAGAAAAGGAAACGATAAAGATTCTAGAATAATACCTATATGAAACGAATAATACCTATATGAAACTATGTGTAGTAGGCTAATTTTAGAAAATTTGGAAGTATTTACTTGAATGTAGTTTTTAAGAAACAAAATTTCTGAATGCGATGGTAGAGGGTACCAAGCTAAATCAAGGAATAATATTTTAATCGTCTCGTCAATCAGCAGTGAACGTCTTGTGGCGGATAATGATGATGCGGGTGAAGTCGCGGGTTACCGCTTGCTTAGTATATATTATATAGAGACAACGTAATTGACATTGCGTACCGATAAGAATTCGTCATAGGTGATCCACCCGTCGTTGTCTGTGTCCGCTATGTTGAATTTCTCCTTGCGAATCTCCATAGCGCTTTCATCACCCAAGCTCTCCAGCACTGCGCAACTAAATTATAAACCAATTACTATCTCAAAGTTTACTAAGGATGACTAAGATGAGAGATCAATAAGTACTTCTACCCTCTTATAATAGGGTGTTTAATGATGATAAAGATCTCTTCATATCGATCTCTCAATTATCGCCTGTGTGTGGATACTGCTGGTTATAGCATCGTGTTCAATGACATATGATAGCTTCTGCTAAAGTAAAGACGAAGTACGAAGAGCTCGTCCGAACACTCGTTATCGCTCAGCTTCGCGAGAGTGTAGAGCCTGCAGTAGACTTATCTAGATACCATGTAAAGTATGAAGTAAGCCAAACCAATGAAATAATTATTTGAAAAACAACGAAAATAGTAGAGTTATAATGTATGTGTCATTCACAATAAGATTATTAAAATTGAAAGTAGTTGCCTACATATAAGTAGTAGGTACCTATGTTTAAAGCAGACTACTTGGACTTTGGAACAAGTAGAGTGACATAGGTCATGTTATTTCGTCTTTTACGTCAAAACAGGTAACAATTCAACGTGTTTCTTGACACGTAAGTAGTACCTATCTACCTATAGGAGGTACTTACATTCATTCCCAGTTGCCACCACCACCGGCGGCAAATAGGAAGTCCTTGCCCCCATTTCAGTTTCGCTGTACATTGCTTGCTCCATCGCAGGATGATAAAATAATAGGATTAGGCAAGTTTTTTTGAAGGGTTTTCGGATGCTTTTAACTACGGTGTTAATCCAAACAAATCTATCAAGCCGTTTATTCGTGAAAGTAACAAACATCGACACATACAAACTTTTGTGTTTGTAATATTAGCAAGGATACATACAAATCATCAAAACCAAGCATCCCATTCGACTGATTGTCAAATAGCAGGAACAGGCTGTGCAGGTTGGCAATGGTGACCTCGTTCCATCCCGGGAACCGCTCCACAACCTTCTGCATGCTCCATCGACGATCTTTATCTTTCATTTCCTAAATAACTAATTTTATTAGGTACCTACCTATTCATCTTACGACGTGTAATGAATGCGGTCGTTCAAGAATAAGTACCTATTTATAGTACCTAAGTTCCTATTTTTTTTTTTGTTGAATGGACTTATCAGTTTGTGTGTACTGACACCCTTTACTGAGACACCGGACTGTCCTAAGTACCTACCTACTCATTGGCTGTTACCCGCGTGATCCAGAGGATTTTGCCATTGAATACTTTATTTATTCCCGTGGGAATAGAGATGTTTTTCCGGGATAAAACTCCAGACCTTAACCTAGGTATCCAAAAAAACTTAAAACACATTTTCGCATGTATTAATTAAGTACCTATGGATAGTGTAGACGGGCTGATGCGCTCCTCTGAGAAGTACGCACAGAGAAGACCAGAATACATACAATAGAAACACAGAGTGTACCTACCTACTTTCTGTGGTGTATTTAGATGTTGTACAATATTAGTAGGTAGGTATGTATGTAAAATATTTTCCTATTTATTATTATCATATTGCCTTTCATTACTGATAATGATAACTCATTTATATTCCACAGACAAGTCTTGCGTGAGTATTGGAATAAAATCAGAAATCCGTATAATAAATTGATTAGTATTTTATTTCGCTGAATAAGTTTTATCTTTGAAGATATGAATAAATCTTACTTGATTGAATTGACGTTGCTCCGCCAATCGCTTATAGAAGTTGTCCACGAATTTGTCGTAATCAGTCAGGGGAGTTCTCTGAACATCGGACACTTTTGCTCGGGGGTCCCCTGCATGAAATAATTTGGTTCGTAGACGATGCTGAGTGTAGCTTATACAATAGTATCCTGCTAGTGTAATAAATTCTACACAGCGCCGCCATTTGGTCCCGAAGTAAACTAGGCTTAACCTACTTGTGCTATGGGTAATCCAGTATACCAGATAACGGATGTATTATACATATAAAAATTTACTTATAATACCTACATAGAAAACACTCAAACTCGAGAACAAACAAATGCCCCGAACGGGAATTGAACCCGTGTTCTTAGGTGCCGAAGTTAGGACCATACCAACACACCACCTGGCTGTCATGTGTTAGCAGAGGGGCAGTAAAGTTCACTTCGATTAGTGCGGTGCAGGTGATTGGTAATTGAGGGTGAATCACCCTCAGTATCAAAAATTCTACTACTTACCAATCTTTTGCATCGTAGAAAATTGAGGGTGAAGCATCCTCAGTTACTAATCACCTTTTTTTTGTTTAAAGTCAGGAAAATGCATTACTGCATGTCCCGCCACTTGGGGGAAGCGACGGGGGTCTGTCGGGCTCGCCTCTCTAGCCAATGATACCGACTAAAAACCTGACTGCTTGCCACCTTCTCCGCCTTCACGTGGCGGGGTCGCGGGCACTGGTGATACTTCCGCAACTAAGTTACTAATCACCTGCACTCGCATAACTCGCACTAATCAAAGTGAATACAGGCCATAGTGAAAGTGATTTACCGGTAGCAGTAAAGTCTTCTTGCCGATAAAAACAAATAGGTTTCCGTTTCACGGGATATTCAAAAAATCTCCCTAATCCAGAGAATATACTACTGACTTGATGCCCCATATTTAATTATTTCTATTTTTAGTTTTTTTCACATTCGTATATTTACATGTCAACCTGTGTTTACACAACAGCATTTGACAATGTCAATGTCAAATATTATGTACAATAAACAATAGCAAAGAGTCATATAGTCTCTTCAGTCAGATCACTTCAGTCATAAACCAAGCAAAAAGTTACGAACATTTACAAACGAAACGCAAAGGAGAGACGACAGAAACGCGTCCACGCTTGGGACGGGGCAATGTGACCAAGTCCTAAATAGGCACTTCCGACCCGTTTCTATGTTGTTGTTTTAGGCAGATGTAGGTACATCTGCTAAGAAACAGATATTATGATAAGGATTCCTAAAAATGAGAACATAAGGGAAGGGACCAAATAAAACACCATTTTCTATCAATCACTTGATTAATTTTCCATACAAAAGTCTATTAAAATTTTCAAAAAATTCATGACATTATATAGCGTCATACACAATTGATAAGATTATAAGAATCAAAGTAATTATTACCGAAAGGTTAAAAATAGTGTAAACGAAATATGGTTGGCAGTAAATTAATCTAAATTAAAATATAGGAACATTTATAAAATTTCAGTCTTTTTCAACAATATTACAGAAGAATAACGTAAGATATATAGATATAAAAGAAAAAGACCGTTGTCCACTTCATCGACTTGTGTCGCGAAACAAGCATTTGGATAACTCAAGATAGCCCGATGTATACGCACAGGAAAGTTCAGTGAAACAATATCCGGACGCTTATGCACTATACCTTATCCTACGTTGAAACTAAGATTGTTAGTAGACAACAGACTTCTAATTCGGTGATCTGACCACCGTCTTCTAATTTTCAGTCTTAAAGTACTATAAAGCAGCGCTAGAAGAAAGCCGAGAAAAATACTCCTTCGCCCTCTCGGCCCAGAAACTCGACTGCGGCAAGTCTTTACGTCTTATGTTAAAGTTACACGGGCGACGGACATGTTTCTCAGCATTCGGGCGCGTGCTTTTACATGAGGTAGTTAACGGTTTGAACACTAATAACCACCGCTCGAGGCGAGCACGGACAATCAAAACGCGCCATCATGCTCGGCCACCGAGGGGCGTGTACAAAAATACTACTTATCTCAGTTACATATGATATTGATTTCATTCATCCCCCATTGGCGGTGTTTGTCGCTGGTGGTGCGGAGTCCGCGCGGCGGGCCACGGAGCCGCCGCGCCCGCGCCAAGGGGAGATCAACGAAACTTACCCTAAATCTAACACAACACAAGCGCCTAGATAACGTTATAAAAATAGCACAAACATGGCTTAATACAATTTCCTAAAATCTCATAATTGTATTAATATTATGCAGTTCCGCGTTACGTCTCAAGTCGCACCGGGTATACGTTCCGTTCCACGCGTTTGTGTACAAAACGGCTGCTGAAAGTTCGCCCGATCCAAAATCGTGTGCTGCCGAATATTATTTTATATTAAAAACTTGTAAAAAAAAAACTATCCTCACTTATCAAATGTTAAGTTCTCAATTTTATTGTACCTATCACAAAACCTCAATTTTACTGCTAGCAGCTAGCAGCTCTCACAAAGTTCACATACATTGTTAGTTCGATCAAATCTCTCGATTTTGTGGTTGCATCAAAGGAGGTGCCCAGTGAAAGCCGTCCCAATTCCCACCTTTACAAAGCGGTCGTCCGTCTCGCCTTTATTATACACTACACCAATGCATTTGTCAAATTCTTAGGTACCAGATTTCAATATAAAAATACTTTTGATATAACCACAAGACCGAAACGCAACAAAATAAAAAAATAAACATAACCAATCATATCAAATAAAACGTGAGTTTAAAATTAAGTAATGTTTCAGCAGCTTTCAGCCATGTCCACGAACAGTGCCCGTCGGCGACCTCGGGTCTTCGTCTCTACGTCCTACAGACACTGGGTGAAACGTTATACTCTACAATATCGTATCCTATCGTAATGCGAACAAAGTGACTTATAGTATAGTCCAAGATATCGGTAACATGTTATTACTATCGCTTCGCAAGTTTAACGAAGCGGTAGGATCGGGTAAGGAATATCATACAAGGATAGTCAATTGAACATTATTTGGGACCATTCTACTTTTTTATACTAATATTTACTCGTAGACCTGGCCAAATTCTTCGAACGCAGCCAGCTGGTACATAATCAGCATAGTCGACGGAGTTTGCTTTGCAAATCCAATTGATCCGAGCCATCGACAGCCTTAGCTATACCGTTACGAGCCATTTCATTAAAAATGAGATTCGTTGTTAGCAGAAAGTGCTTTGCAGAATTTGACATAAGAAACTACATTTGAAAATTAATTGATGCATTTCATGCAAAATAATTATTTTAAAAATAAACGTAATACTTTAATAATGGCACTGAACAAAAAGTGAAAGTTAACTCTATTTATTACTTGAAATCAAAATAATTTAACAGCGGAATTTGACAACACACCGTACGGACATAAAGTGTAGCGCATTCGCAAACGGAGCCTATACAAAATGCGCATATTATTTACTTTTTAATTTATCTATTAATCACTTACTTAAGAAAATTGCGAGCTGTACAATGGATAAAGTTCATGAAATATAATTGCAAATTTGGAAAACGACAACAGTGCTCATAGCCCCCGATGCTATCACATCGTCAGCTACGCAGACGCCACTCGCTCGTCCGTCTCTTAAACTCACGTTGTTCTTCAAACAACACTTTTCTTCTAAATTAAGTTCAGACTCTAGAGCCAGTCAATAATATCTATGCGTTTAATCAGTTCCTTCGTTACATCTAGTCTCATGACACTAGATAATTTTGTTTGAAGTGGCAGGTGCTACGGTGACATACCACTAAACGTAATATAACTCAACTTATACTAGTTTTATCCTAAGTACAAATGTGAAAAACGTTAGTCTAAACTAAACGAACAACTACTTACAGATCAAACATTATGCTTTAGTTATTAGTGGGAGAACATTAGACATGGATACACAGAATATACATGGCTATAAATTACAACTAGAAAACTTGTTCACTGTATGTTTTGATAAGCTTAATTATCTAATTACGTAATGAACAGAATCAAGATCAATAACAACAGCAACGCGACATACGTATGTACATGTACATTTAAAAGCCCGATCTTATGGATCATTAATATTTCGGCTATCGTTAATAATCATGCTTCTGTGTAGTTATATTGAAAATTGTTGGCTTATGCTGAATGAATGGAATTTTAATTTGTTCGAAAAATTTTACTGCTATCGTACATACGCCCAGGAACTCTCTTGCAAGCTGCGTACAAGCAACACTAGAACAACCATTACAAGACTATAAAATCTCCCGAAATGTGCGCACGGGCACAGCGCCTAACTAGACACGCGCGCCGCCACTCCGCCGACACGACAGGCATGCAAAGAAACTTAGGACCTAAATGAACACAATGACACTGCTGTGTCTGAACACTTGGTGGTTACTTGCATACTCTCCCTCGAATAAACTCGACACATCGATACATGAAAATAGTTTACGTTCTCTGTCCTTTTATAGAATTTCAGAAACAAATTTCACTACAATATTTTAACTAATACATTTTTTGTATACGATCACGCGATAACATTAATTAACTAATTAAAATTATTAATATGTAGAAGAATATCTCTAAATTACCTACTGTCATCCCCCGGGACATGTCGGATATTACGGTCTCGTCTCATTTGCTACTGCAACATGCATTTGACTGTCATAGAACGTTACGATAGAGAATATTTCGATTTCATTCGTTATGTATACTTCATCTCAACCAGACCATTTAATTCTCTCGATATAAATTTAACAAAATAAAAATAATAATTTTCTCAAATTGAAAATAAAAAAAATATCACTTCATATTTGCTCAAACAAACAAATATTATAAAAACTATTCGACAAAAATTTCATAGACCGTGATCTATGCGCCGAAATGAATAATACCTAATTTTGGTTAGAAGTCGCCTGACGGACGCCAGCCTCCGCGACCCGCCTCCGCCGCCGCAATCGACATCTTCAAGACAGTCTTCTAAAGTCAGTCTCAAAGTTTTATTGCATTAATTTCTTTGTCATTCACACTACTCAGTACACTCCCCAAAGGCCGATTCGCGCAAGACTCACACTTAAAAATCTCGAGCCGAAACACTCAAACCAATAGTATTGTTGCCAATTACAGCGAAAATGCGCCAACAACGCTCAATAAAAGTACGCACCTAAATTAATAATGCATAATAACTTACTACCACTGCATTAACCAAGTTAAAACGCAAAATGTAACATTTTGGAAAAAACACTTTTCAAGTTTTTTTTTTAGTTATACCATCTTTTACATCACGTGGTGATATTTATAATTATACATTTAATGGAAATTGTAAGAGAGATAGGACCGGAATTTTCTCAATACTTATAATATCTGTAATTATAGTTCTAGAATTTGGTGTTATAGTATGTATATAATAGATTATGATAATGTACTGTAAGCTACCGATTAAGTTATTGCTACTTTAAATAGAGGCGTAAACACTGCTAAATTGTTTGGTCCTTAAAGACTAGTCGAATGCGGAAACAAAAATCATGTATGGTAACATAACTATGTTTATGGAGAGCCCGATTTGACTTCTTGTGCTAATGGAACTCTCCGGCCAAGCTATGCTCGATATGGTTTTTAATAGATTAATAATATAAAATTGGCACATTGTCAAAGAAATCACAACTTAAAAAAAGAAACAAAATAATTTTCAACAGACCTTAGGCCCACATAGTTTGCCTTAACGCGTTTAATACACTTTGATGTACTGTTTGCCGTGTGAGGAGATGTCGCGAGCTGTGTCTGGCAGCGTCTCGAATAGCACGACTAGGTATCCCTCGGGGGTGAGCGCCACGTCGCTCGGCCGGTCCTTGTCGTCCAGTCCCGGACTCTTTAGATCCACGGCCCACAAAAGGCGTAGCTCAGATGTAAATACCAGGACACGATGATTTTTAGAATCTGCTACGATGATACGGCCGTCATCGTCAGTCACTATTCCTGATGGGCGATTCAGTTCCCCAATTCCTGAACCTTCACGACCAACGCAATGCAATACTTTAGACAGACTTGGATCTACCATTAGCAAACGATGGTTCTCAAAATCCGACACAATAATATTACCCGAAATTGTAAAACAAACCCCTCGTGGAGTGGTCGGGCCTTTCAACATTTTTGCTGGATTAGCTCCCTCGAAAACATATTTCGTAATGTAACTGCCATCACTGGTGAACAGTTGAATACGATGGTTGCGTGTATCAGTTACGATAATATTTCCCAAAGTATTGACGGCCACATCCCAAGGGTACTGGAACTGGCCGCACTCTTTACCGAATGATCCAAATTTCAGGATGAAATTGCCAGATGATGTAAATATCTGAACGCGATGATTATCTTTGTCGATAACTATTATGCGGCCGTACGTGTCTGTCGTTATGCCGGCCGGTAAATCAAATTCACCTGGACCAGTACCCTTACAACCAAACATAGTTCTAAATTCCCCTCTATTACTAAATATTTGAATACGATTGTTCCTTCTATCTGCGACGATTATATTTCCTTCTCTATCTACACATAAACCCCAAGGTCTTGAGACTTGACCCTCATCTTGACCCTCGCGCCCGAAAGAAAACATGGGAACTCCGGAAACTGGACTTCTAGTAGGCCTCACAGTCACCGACATCCAATAACCTGGTATAGCTTGTCCGATGCCACGTGCGGGATTCGATTCCACCGCTGTGCTCGATGATGTTGTGCTCTGTTCGTAGTAGTTAGTCGATCTTGTGTGGCTATTAGTGTAGTCTGGTAGTGATCTTAAACTACTTGTGATCGACATGTTGTATGTTAAAGGCGGATATGATTGAGCTGACTGCAAAGCCAACAAAGATTGGCGCGATGGTAACGATGCCGCAGAAATTGAACTATGGGCCGAGCCTATTGGGACTGGTTGAACATCACACTGTCTTTTTAACTGATCTACTAAATCATAATTTGGAGGAACAAACATAATTTTTTCCTCTGTCACATACATATTTTTGAACATACACGAAAAATAATCTACTTGAGCCCTTCCTTTTTCTTTGGCCATGAACAAATCGATTCCTTCAGAGTCCATGCTGCGCACCAGAGTTTCGTTGGTGTGCGCTAAGCCAGCAAGTATACCGCGAAGGGTGTTCATATGATCAGACAATTCATTCATCTTCGCCTGACGCAACTTCTCCACTTTATCTAATAAATACTTCTCTCTGTCTTCAATAGCTTGTGCGTAGCAACGCATCGCTTTACGTATTTTCATATTAGCTTCTGCAGTTTCTTTTTCATAAGCTTTTGACAGAGCTACTGCACGATCGATGGCAGTTTTAATTGCCTTTGTACCAGTTTTTGTGTCTTCTATTGCTCTGAAAACACCGACGCGACACATATCTAGCGCGCCTTTTATGGGTGTATACGAGTGATCTTTATGAACCCATAAGGTACATTCCTGGCAGATAAAAACAATGCACCCTTCGCAATAGAATCTGACCTGATCACCATGAAGTTCACAGTACATAACTTCTTTTTCGTTAGTTACAGAGTTCGGTCTCACACCTATTGGCGATATCTGGTGTATAGGGAGAAGTGTATGTTCTCTCAGTTGACAATCAGAGGTGACTTTATGACAACATTCATGGCAAAAAAGGTCATTACATTCGAGACAGCGGGTGGTTGGAGTGCGCTCTTCACAGCGGAAGCAAGTAATGGATACGGAGGAGGAAGTGCCGGGCGAGCCGCTCGAATTGTCCTCCTTAGAATGATGTTGGTTGTTATTGTTAGAACTTGAGCTATACTCACGACTGTTAGAGCCTATGGGGTTTTGCAGGGAGCTACCAGATGGCAACGCCCATATGTCGTACGGGATTGACGGCGCCGACGTTGTGGGCGGCGCGGTCTGAGAGGGTGTTTTCATGTTTCCGAAGATGTTGCAAAAGAATTGTGTCATGGCGAGCGGGTCCTCCTGCTCATTGGAGCTGTGACTCGAGGAGGCGCTCGTAGCCGCCGTCGACGTCGACGGTAGAGTCGATGCCAACTGTGCTAAGTTGGCAAATGACGTCATCGTGTGTTGCACACGTCACGACATCAGATCTGAAACAATTAAGATACAAGATTAATGGATTTTGAAGTTTTTATTTTAATTATTTTTTCTTTTTTTATCATTAATCATCAAAATGAAAATTATTTACATATTATAATCACGATGTGCACGCGTGTCATTGGATTAGTCTAGATTAGTTCCAATACTGTTTTATGTATGAGCATGTTGACTGTAATCTGTATTGTGTGCCTAAATAAATTAATCGTTTACTTATTCATCGAAAGATGTATGCCTTGCTATTTATTATTTTAACATTGTTGTACAGTCAAGAGCAGGTCGACCTTTACATATTGGACTTTATACCATTCTTAAGTTCTATGTCATAAGAGCCAATATTGTACTGCAAGTGTAAAGCTCGACGTGCACCTGACTGTACATGTATTACCAAAGGGACGATTTTAAATTTGTCACCTATAATTTCAAATTTTGCGGAACTAATTCTAGCTTATTTTTTAATATTTTATTTAAGAATATTTTGCACAGAAATAAAACGAAAACCTAGACCGAGACCGAAGCAAAAAGTTTTGTAGTAAAATATTGTACAATAAATAAACGTAAAAAAAGGGTAAGAACTTATTTTGAAAAGCGTCGTCGTAGTACGTCGTCGTCGGCCTAAAAGACTAGCTTTGAAAGCCATACGGCACTGCACTCTTAAAACAATAATATTTTTATTTATATAGAATTAAATCACCAAGAAATGCAGAAAATATCCACGCTATAGCATACGAGTAGAAATATTAAAATTTTGAATCCCACCCTGAAGAAAATTCAAATCCATATCAAAACTTTTGAATAACAAACTTTTTTTTTATTTGCGAACTATTTAGTCATTATAATAAATTATGTACATTTTATTATCATTCTAAATAAAGCATATCAACATATTTTTTTATATTTATAGTAGGTAATTACAACTACGTTTCTTTCTACTGAATAAGTAGGTAGTAAAAGATACCACAATGTTATTTTTAACTTTCAACTAATTGTAATAATGGTATATTATTTACCAAATATTATTTTACTTTTAAGATAAATTTTCATATTCTTATCTTTATTGAATCATTTAAAATTCTATTTTATTTAAATGCTCAAAATTTTAAAGAGCTGAAAATATAATTTTATGAATATTATTTTGCTCACTAGTATAGGTTTAATATTGCTATTTTAAAAAATAGAAATATTAATTAATTTAAGAACAAAAATTCTAAACCTTACTAAATAATTTTACATTGTTATTTAATAAAAATACAAGAGATCAATTTAAAATAAATGTACAAACTTACATGTAAACAAACAGCCGAGGACCGTGTTAACAATTTAGTAGTTACATTTGTTTGTTTATCTCCACACAGTCCCACGACACACACTGAGCGTCAAATCAACATTAAACTCAAAAATAATTAAAAAATCAAAAGCAAGCGTGATGCGTTTCCGCACCAGCCAGAGGAACTGGTGGTTGCACGCGCTGGCGACTCAACTTTTTCATTATAGAGCAGTTTGCGAAAAAAATCTATCCCAAAATCTTTTGTGCGCTCCCTACCACTACCCCTCGCCAGTGTAGGTAGGTACCGGCTATAGAGAGGGACGCAACGATAGAAAGTTGTAAGGGTGCGACAGAGAGATTCAATATCTAACATTCCAAATTTTTCCATAATGTAGATAAGGTTTGCTATGATTAGGGTTGACAGTTAAAAATTGTTATAATTTATTTTTTTGATAAGTTATGTTGTTTACAAAATTATGTAATTAAATATCATGAGCAACTTATAATATAATTAGACAGCAAATTGTAAACAAGTATAATTTATAAACATGAAAGCAAAGGGCTTCTATTTAAATATGTTGTTTACATAATTAATTATTCGCTAACTCAAGGTGAGCTTGTAGAATATACACTAAAATCCTTGGATTGAAGGGAGGTCCCCAGTAGTGGGATGATAGCGATATTGGGTTGATCAATGTTGTTTCTTATTATTTTGGTCAATGGATTGGACAGCAGTAAATGTAAAGCATGAACTAACGAGACATAAGTGTTGATAGCACACAAGGTAATTTATAAATACAACACAAAAAGGTATTTCGTGACAACTAAATTATTCATAAATAACACGATACCATATTTTATTATTCTACGCTTATTTTAGAAGAGTTATAAATTTACATATCATTTCCTTCCTCAGTAATCTAAAATATGTTGATATTTTTTTCACTTTTTTATAATACATTATTATAAAGATCATAAGAAAATTGAATATACAAATAAAATTTACGTTTTCAAAAAAAAAAATATCATGAAAAACTATTTTCAATTAAAACGAACTATGAATGAACTACATGAATATGTATCATCATATCAAGATTATGTTTGTCAACCCTAACTACACAGTAGAAATTACTACTGAGTGGCATAATTCCACAGTTCACGGACGGATGTGTAAAAGAGATGCGATATGAATATTACGAGTGCACGAACGAGACAAAAGTAGTGTTTCCATTTATCGAGATTCCGTATTTCGGGTGGCGATGCCACATGCGGCGGCGTTCATGACCTTGGGAGGCGAATGCGCGTGAGGCAGGTCCGGAGCCCGGAGCCCTACGCCGCCATCTTGGTGGCGCGCCCCCGCCCTCCGCGGACTTTGGAGGGTGCCAAAAATCGATGCCTATCCCTTGCCCTTATATTATACGAGGGCCAAATATACATATAGGTATACACGTATTTTGGTAGCTCCTTCGAGAAATTTCATTTTAATCAAAATCGGGTCCGTTTTTGCTACCCCGTTTCACCTCTCACTAACGCCTTAAAATCAATATTATGAGTGTTGTTATTAGGGATGTCTTAATTACTAAATAACAGTTCAAAGAAATCACATGATATGTATATATTTTAAATATTTTTGAAGAGATCACACGATTACGATATACAGGTACAGGATGTGCAAATGATCAATGTATGCAGAGACGTTTACCAAAAAGTGGTAAACATTACATGAAGAAATACCATTATTTTTAAACAAATTGATAAGAAATTAAAAACTTTTGCAAAACATCATGGGCTCTGGTAACTTTGGGGCCTGTGTTTCATTATTTGAGAAGAAAACTGTCAAAATCATACAATTCAATTTATCTAACAGACGGCTAATTCCAACTTATCAAAAACCTGAGAATCTTGTGGCTGAGATGTTGATGAGAGTCCGAAAGACCAGAGAATCCGAAGCCAAGCATATTTTTTTTTATATCGTTTTTATTAACCGATTGGATCTATGAATTCTATGATTAGGATATGTCACGTCTATTTTTACAAAAAAATAAAACCGGCTCTTCCCGAATCTTACTAATCAATACTCCCGAAGTCGATCAAGGCGAAGTCAGACAAATTTAGAAGACAAAGTGCCCACTGTAAACTCGTATTCGTCTAACGTCGGTTAATTTCGCGAGCATCGCAGTACATGGGTTAAAAATAATAACTATAGTAAAATAAACAAATTATATACAATATTTTCTCATTACAAAGGCATAATTCAAAAATAATGAAATATAAGAACGCAACAAGCGGCTTTCTTACAGTGAAACATTATATTTAGCCTGTGCACCTACGTTCGTTCACCCCAAGCAGGTAATATTGCATTGTGCATTTTCAGAGAAAAAGTGCAAGAGGCGAGGTTTTTATATGAGCAGCCAGCAGATAAACAATAGGTTTGCGCAGGTCGGCATGTATCGACACTATCCGCACCCTGCATTCATCCCTTCGAATGTCTACGAGGAGGCACTCTTTCTCAAACCACCTATACTAATGCTAATATTACAGCATCTATTTCAATATAAAGCTACAGTTTTGAATGCGCCAATATAATCTCAGGAACTTTCGAAAATTAATAATTTATTAAGTAAATTAATATCTTTCAGTGTTATGTTAGTTAGTCTATAATAAAATACAATAAATTAAAAATTGATCAATCCAGTATATCTCTCATATTTGAGGCCAAGACTCGCATGTATTTCTTTAGTTTTAGTTAACTGTTTATGTGGGAGAAAAATAAAGATTGTTTATTATTATTATTGAGCCAGCGAAGTAGTAGTAGTGATCTGGAATAAAGCGTGAAAAGTAAGGATAAAACCTTGAGATGTTTAATATGCAGATCATTTTGAGATTCAGGGAAGGATTAGCGAAGTTTTTGTTTCGAAAATCATCCCGTTAACGGAAATAACGTGATTGCACAGATAAAATGTCACACACATATTGTTAAAACGATTGTATAAACAGAGGCTAAATGAACTAAAACAATGTGTAATTTCAATAAAAATATAAAATTTAACGCGGAAACAAATATGAGAACGTCGAGCATAATAAAGAATACTTTTTAAAAGCTGTCACATCTTCACCTCGACTTGTCTTACTCCATTTATGAGCGAACTGTTTGAGTATCTCTGACCTTTCAAAAACCGCTGAGCTCAAATAAATATCTTTACCTGTGTTAATTACCTTTATGAGGTTCTATATCCTAACAGTTAATTTCAATATTCAGAAAGTGTTCCAGGGTAATTCTCTGCAAAATTTTCACAGAACAAAACAGAACCGGCCGTTTTCCCGGAGCGGATAAATAAAATTACCGGGGATATTTTTTATTTCATTATTATAAACTATCCTATAGTCTAAAATTAACTCGCTTACGTGCGTGAACACTTAAAAGTTGTATTTTGTTTATGTGCTTTAAAGAATATAAAAATGTTTTTTTTTAGTTTGGAGTGGTAGAGCATTTATGAAATAGGCTAGCACGCATCTAACAAAATATCGGCATAAAGCAGAAATGTGTTTCATTCGGTTGAGATCCCGAATCCCAAATACGTTCCCTTCTTTTCCTTATCCGTTCTCTGCCTATATACTTCCTTGTAGGCAATGCATTGGTACACAGAACACAGATATCTGTGCATTGGTAGCACCTCTGGCATTACTGATATTTATAGGCCCTCCATCCACTTGGATCCATTGCTTGTACCCTCAATAGAGCCTAGGCGACGTTTTTTTCCACTTGAAATTCCAATGGATCCTAAGCAGGTTAACCATTTTCCATCAGGTGGCTTGCTTGTTTGCGGTAAAACACAAAAGAAAGTTATGCCATTCTTTTCGCAATGTGTTTCATCCATTTTGATTTTGTAGTCTTTTGTGACGATCTCCACCTTTGTTTTCTATACCAGTGACATCATAAAAAATTACAAAACAATCAATTTCACCGGAAACCGGCTTTGGGAAAGAAAGACTTTAGACCAAATCCTGGCCCTTTTGGGTACAAATATTATCACAAAGAGCTTCTAGCTATGAATGTTGTAAGGCCGTGCACATACACATTTTTAGTGTGCGTGAGCGATTTTACGAGCGTTTCCGAGGTTACGCACACTACAATAATATGCATGTGAACGTTACGACATTCATAGTCAAATGCTCTTCGTGAAATAGAAAATCTGTAACAAAGCTTCGACCATTTACAATAGCATGGTAAATTTCAAAACTATTGTTATCTAGAACTATTACTTGTGTATTGTTATGTTACAGTTATAAAAACTTATCTAGTTAACTAATGGCCATTCTTATCACGTTGTCTATTTTATTGTAAATTGGTATCGTTAACTAATTTAATTTTCATATATTATTAGCAATTTGTATTAGTGAAAAAATATGTGAATTACTCAGATTACAAAACAAAGGATAATAACCTAATAATATGACTGTCACTGTCAAATTTAAAAAGAAAAAAGTGTTTGGGACTTAAAATTGAAATGTGGAATTAAAATTCGCTTCAAAATCTGGATGATAAAGATTTATAATTAAAGTGACATTTAAATAAATTATTCGTTGCTGACCGTTTGAAACAAATGACTATCTAGCAAAAGAAATAAAATTTATTATCACCAATAACACAAAACTCGATCGAAAATGTTATTGTTTGGGGACGTAACGTACCACACACACCTATTTGGATAGATATATAGATCATACGAGGGGACAAAATAGGAGTGCGCGCGCATGCCAAGAGAACGCTATGGGAAGTCATAGAAATAGCCCTCTTGTAGCCCTCTGTACACTAATACAATTTTGATTAGATTACCGGCATCCTTTTGTACGAAGTACGAACGCATAATTAATTACCACAATCAGCCAATGAAACAGGTAACTACGACAGGACGTAATGGATTTACTTAGTATAGGTATAATAAGTATAGGAATCAGAAGACAAGTCTAAAAATAATATACTTAGTAGTAATTTTAAAAGTAGTAAATTTTGAAATAAAAACAATATTATTTGTAGTTGTTTTATGTTTTCATTCCTAATCTTATTTGGCATGGATAAATAAACTTGAGACATATTTTTTTTGTTCTGTTTTTAATCTTGCGTTTGATGTTATTTGTTTGATAAAGGTCGGTCACGCACACGAGTATTTTTTGCTGAGTTAGACATTGAAATACTCATATTCGTCTACAAATATAATTCATTTATATTTATTACAAAACTAAATTTAAAATTTTCAATACCAAAATGTCAAAGCTGCAAAAATACTCTAAATTTTTCTTTGTCTGTCAGAAACGCCAAATTCAGCACAAACGTCCATAATACGGAATTGGCAAAAATTCAAGCGAGGCCTGGATGGACGTCATTAACACTTGTAATGCCAATGGCCAGGCCTCCTACTACAGTATTTAGTGAAAGGAATAGCAGATTATTAGCTACGTAGATACTATAAGTATGTACCGCGTCAAAATATGGTATGGTGGACTGACAGTTTATAAAACAATTGAAAATCGATTGTCGTTAATCGTTTGAGTTGATAAGTATGAGTTTCGAACTTTGAATAAGTCTGTGCGTGTTGGCGATTAGTATACAAGAAATAATGAGAGATGTATCAATGAGTTGACAATTTCAGTTGAATAAAGCGTAGGTCACACTAAGAACGATGCAAAACGAAACTTATATTCCATAAAATTCCATTCCATTATCGATTTCCATATCCAAGTATAAACTTGACATAAGATTTCGAATGGAATTCAATGATAGTATTAGAATTAGTTTGTCATTCCTTATTGCTATTACAAATGCTGTGTGCTTTGTTATTGATTCATATTTATTTCATTTCATATCGATTTACATTTTAAATCGGATGATATTTGGAGCTTTTGTGCCAAGCATATTGGAATGGAATATAGTACGTTTCATGAAAATTTTAATGACAGTGTATGTAAACTGAAAATAAGTCTCAGACGAGAGAAAATGTTCCCCAACAGTGACGCACAGACAGACTCCTACATTATGGCGTGCAACTTTTACCTGACGCTCAGTAACTGCTAAAATGCTTCACAATATTGTCCCACAACATGCCCAGCAGCATGACGATCATCACACTATTGTTGATGATCTTCATGTTGCTGGGCATGTTGACCAATTTGTCCTCTAGTGAATATGGGACATGAAAAGTCGCGAAGTGAAAGTACAACATACTTGAATTGAATATTCTGGAATAAAAAGTAAACTGACCTTAATATACCAGAACAAGACCAGAACTATTGTACTCAAGGAGTTTAATCAACGTAAAACAAAAACAATGGTTAGCAGTCTTTTCAGAAATAGGGGCTCGCTGGCGGCGCACTCGACGCAGTGCGTTTCTTTGCACGCAGAAAAGAAAACTCTAGATAAACTGCAAAGTACTGCACAATACATTGTTATAATCATTCTTATTCTTTTCTTGTATCCCGCAATTTAAATTGGCGTCATCAGGACAAGACCATTATACAATCCTACTGCTGCTGCAGTGTGTTCTTGGGTTTTTCATCTATCGATAACAGTTGGAACAGCGACAGCTTAACATGCTCCGACGTACGGATAAGATGAAAAGCTGTTTTTTTAAACCCCATCCTAATACTATCTGGGATCGTTGTTGCTTAACTTGTGTTCCGTTTTGACACGCGCAACGACGTCATTGGACTCTGTCAGCCCTTAAATAAGGTAATGAGTCACTTAAAACAAGGTCATTTATTTTGTATAGAGATATGAATAAGTATTTTCTTTGAAAGCGTGATGATACATTACAAATTCTACTAATATTCTAAACGTGTAAGTTAAGATGGATGAGATGATTGGACGTTTGTTTGTAACCCAAAAACGGTCCAAAGGTTTCGTACAAAGGTAATTTGAAGCACGTAGAATATTTTTTATCCCAGATATCAGCCCGGGAACGGGTACAACGAAATTTCGCGTCTACAACCTCGGACGTCAAGTGGTTTCAATATCTGATGATAGGTATCTGTATATAAAATTCACTCATTTCATTTACAAATTGGACGACCTCCGTGGCGTAATGGTTACCACGCCAGACCGCCACCCAGGAGGTCCCGGGTTCGATCCCCGGTCGGGTCATGATGAAAAACGAACTTTTTCTGATTGGCCTCGGGTCTTGGATGTTTATCTATATATGTATTTGTTATAAAAATATAATATCGTTAAGTTAGTATCCCTTAACACAAGTTTCGAACTTACTTTGGGGCTAGCTCAATCTGTATGAATTTTATTGTCCCTATATATTTATTTAACTATATATATCATCGCACAGCCCAAACCGCTGGGTCTAGAGATTCCAAATTTGGAGTCTAGGTTCCTTACGACGTCTAGGTGTGTACTAAGAAAGGATTTTTCAAAATTCCCACGGGAAAGCGAGATATCCGCAAACGAAGTTGCGAGGGTTTTACTAGTAGTATTTATATTACAGGCGTTTCTGATCACGGAATATTCATTGTTAAACCAATACCACAGATATTATAATACTAAATACTTAACAGTACCAATACTGACCACAGACAGAAATAAATGTATAGAGCTTCTAATGTTGATTTTGACTGTGGGCTACTGACGAAAAGTTTGGCGTACGGTTTATCAAAAAGATCAATGTGACACATCACATCTACCGAAATACAATTTCCTGGATGTGCAGGTTATTCACCTAAGAGCAAGTGATAAAGTGAAAAAAATTATATAAATACACGTTTTTATTTCATTCAGTAAAATCCTTAGGAGACTAGTAGCTCGTGGTATTTATTACGCTAAATTTCTTTTACCAGTGGCCATTTTGCTTTTGTTTCCGAAAAGGCGCTGTCCCACTGCTGCGCACGAAGAGGCTACGCACGTGTGTTAAGGCGCTGTCGTGTGTGCTGTGATACACGTGCGTAGCCTCTTCGTGCGCAGCAGTGGGACAGCGCCTTAAAGCTTTGCTTTGCAAGAGGATGTACGTGATTATGTCCACTGCAACCCACGGACACGTTAACCATCAAGTGACGTCATTGATACACGCGTGGCTTGCTCAACATAGCTCAACGCTTTCAACGCCATGCACGCAGTGAATGCGGTACACAGCTTGTTCCACAAAGCGTGCACATCGCTGCGCACGCTGTGTACGAACACGTGGGCCACGTGGTTCAATGCTCCGACACCAACCAAAAACTATGACAATCAATGCGTAGCCTCTCCGTGCACCGTGGTGGGCCACGCTACAGCTGTACGCAGTCGTGGTTTTATATTCGTGTATAACTTGTACTGCAGTGGAAACGTAGACCCACGTAGTCATCCACGCAGCTGTAATGTGCCACGTGGCCCACGTGTTCGTGCGCAGCGTTCGCAGCAGTGGGACAGCGCCTTAATGGTAGTTTTTATAGTAGTTTTTTTTATACCACAAAGGTGGCAAACAAGCATACGGCCGGCCTGATGGTAAGCCGTCACCGTAGCCTATGGACGCTAGCAATACCGGGGGCATCACTCGTGCGTTGCCAACCCTCCCAACCCCCCCAAGAGGTACACTTCGACAAGAAAAAGTGCCTGTAACTGTAAGGGTCTAAAAAAGTCTCTGAATAATGAATTTATCTTTTTTTACGCGCGAAATCTCGTTTCCATAGCAATTTACAAAAATCTCTCTATAGTGCTTACTTGGATCAGATTAAAAACAAACGTATGTCCTTGTGTAGTGGTTTCGACTGTGCGCATATCAGTCAGCCAGCCCAGCCTCTTTACTACGGAGATATACTGAACAAAATAAATTTTAATGCCTTAACATACGATGCGCAGAATTGTCGTATGCACTCGAGCCCGAACTCTCTCTAAAGTCATTGTCCTAGGTGAACGACGGAAGCCGCAATGAGTTACGTACGTACGATACATTAAAATACCAATTGATCTACGTAGATATATTATTTTTATGGCATACAGCAGGCAAACAAGCAAGCGGTCCACCGGATGGAAATTGGTTATCGCTGCCAATGGAACATCGGTAACACCAGGAGGGGGCCGACCAATGCGTTGTCTGCTTCAAGAAAGGGAATAGACAGAAAAGGGATACGGAAGGAGTTGGGTTTCCGGGATCTCACGCATTGCTACTTCACGCCGACTAATCGAATCTTAAATCTACTCTTTGATATCTTCATAACGGACAACTGGGTATAGCATTTTCGCTCACGTAGGACAATAGACCACAAATAGTTTAATCTAGAAATCTAAACTTTTTATCAAATAGTTTCATTTCATTTTAAGTGTAGAAAGGCTATTCTACATACATATAACGCCGGATAGAATCTATCTTTACTTAACACGTTCTCTGCCAACGCGGTCAGTGCTGACCGACAGCAAATTGGCCAAGCAAAAATCACAATCTGTTCAAATTTTGAAAAAATATTTTTTTGATTAATATTATAAACGCGAATGATGACTCTTTCACGTATAAACTGCTTTGTTTGTTTGTTTGGTACATAAATTGGTAATTTATAACCTGGATTAACACATAGGACATTTTTATCTGGATATCAGTCCGAGATCGATAGCTACGGGATTTCGCGTGTAACACCTATATGCAAAAGAATTCTTGTCTATTCGTTTCATACCACAAAAAAGATACAAGTATGATCTACAGGTTGATGACCGACAGAGTGGTGTCCATGCCTTTTTCGGACCGCTTAATAACCTATTTTCACATTAATACAACACATTGCACATAAAATGCATTGGTATTAACTCCATGAGGGCGATCGTCGTGTTGCGTGCCGCGCATTGATTTTTGAGAGGGTACACTGCATCGTGGCGAGTAATGCGCGTACTATTATTGATTTCTTTATTGGGGAAAAGTTACAAGATACGTAAAGAATAGACCAAAAAATGTAAAGGTATTAGATAATTTATACATACAGTGGATATGGTTATAATCCATTATAACCATATACATATAGAAGCAAGTGGTCCAATTTGTTATCCAATTGAATACCAATAATTACTATCCTCTTTGAGCTAGTCCTTTTGAACAAGGATATATAACTAGACACTTCGTTTCTAAATATTAAACGAATTTTTCAATTATGTAACTAGTGTATGGAAAAATTGGGATATACAGAAATTTCAAATTTATAGAATTGGTCTACTTTGAATATGGTAAAACATGAAGGGATGGGGGGCTACAGTGGGACACTACAGCCATTGGGACAGATGAATATGAGAATGAATGTAATGTAAAAAAAGGAACAGAGGATAGGAGTGTGGAGGAAAAAAGAAAATGAGATGATGAATTTTTTTGCAAGATGGTGTGCCTTGACCTCAGCTCCTTTACATTTAAATACTTCAACTATTATTTTTCCTTTCAGTATACATTCCTTATAAACTTACTTAAAACGTTTTTTTTTTTTTAATACCAATTTTCAAAACTATTCAACAGTTTCTGATATGAACAATTAAGTACAAATAAATATTATTGTATTGCCATGAAGGTTTTTTAATTTTTTATTGTAACACTGGTTTAAAAAATTCTTCTACACAAAATTTAGGATATTATAATTCTTGGTCTGAAATAGTCCGAAATACATGAGCATAACTTTATTTTAATATACATACTCAAAATATATTTGTGTGCTACAGTTACTACAATTAAAATTATATTTCCTTTTTTTTTTCAAAATTGAAATATTGTTTAATAAATAGTCTGTAAACTTTCATTTTATGTACCATAATATTATATTGAACATAAATTCATGGTAAATAAAATAATACATTAGCAATCAAACAAACAGCCAGTTCAATAAATAATGGTTTCCATTTACCTCCATTGTAATGTATTATTATTTGGTGTTAGACATATTATTAGGAGAATCTAACTATATTATTTTACTTTTATTTGTTAATTGTATAACTCACACTGTTTATATCTATAATATAAAAATGAATTGCTAAATGTATTGCTAAGCACAAATCTCGAGAACGGCTGAACCGATTTCGCTAATTCTCTTTTAGAATATTCCTTGAAGTACAAGGATGGTTCTTACGGAGAAAAATAAAAATTCCCACGGGAAAGCGGGATACACGCAAACGAAGTTGCGCGGGTTTCGCTAGTTTTTAATAAAAATCATACTTGAAATATTCAAATTATATTAAGGAAAGATTTTGTTATTTTTCCACTGGTATCAGTGCTTTCTATTTGCAGATGAGTTTTCAGCTTATTCTAAACAGAGCTGACTTTACCATGTAAATTGTTTTTCTTTTTTTGAATGCTGGATTAAGGAAAACAACTTAAAAACAAAAAAAATATATATTTTTTTTCAATATTTAAATTTCAAAAAGTTTGTTTACCTTTTGAAAAATTGAATATTGTTGTTATCCCTCATGAACTTTTATTTTAAATTACATCATATTTTCATGATTTCAAATTCATTTATCTATACAGATGTTTAACTGATATGAAAGAAAAGATGAGAAGATAACAATGTACATCTACAAAAACAATAAGGTATACACAGTGATAATAATTTATACTCATAACTACATAAGCATGGTTCTAAAGGACTTATTAGCCATTATGCCAGTTGTTTTGTTGTTTGTGAAATAATTGGTAGCCTTATGAGTCAGAGCCAATGCACAACTACCAATACGCAGTAGGAGCATACTGCTTTACGCTTGTTATTATTTTCTCGATCCCCACAATGCTCCGGAGATAATATGAACACTTTTATCTGTACACCTACAGCATACTCACCAAAAATAACTCGGGACCCGCTTCTAAAACCACAAAATCACAAGCCGCCCTTACTTATTTCCATTACAGAATATACACTAGATGATAGTCTATTCAAATTACACTGTATTTCTCTTCTCCGTCACCAATTATTATTCAAGAAAATATGAATGCCTGACGATGCAGGTAGATTGCACAAAGATAGCTTTTCTTTTCCAGTAATTATCAATTTCTAATAGTCTCAGAACGATGCCCTCGACTTTATTGCACTAATTTTAAATGCTTTTGATCAATTCACCACAATATTATACGCATTATTCGTCTTTATTTATTTATTTTTTCACAAAATAACACTGAAAACATCAGCGGTGAATGAACGATCAATGAATAAAAAAAAGCTTGGCATAATTTGACATGACATTGTTGGAGATACAATCGATAATTTCCAAATTGGATATTTTTCAAAAACTTACATATTTTTTAAACTAAATTAAATGTACCTAATTCAGGAAATTGAAAATAATAATTTAATATAATTGTTCAATATTCTGTAGTCAATAGGTCCTAATCTGCAGAAAATGGTGGAGCTAAAACCCAAACTTTCAGAGCCGAAAAATAAAGTTACTGCAAGTTCAAGTAAAATAATAATTAGGAACCTATAGTTTTTGACAGCCAAAAATTTTATCAATATTTAACTTTTTGAAGCCTAATATTATAGCCTAATAAAAATAAGATTTTATGTAATATTTTTTACTTTGGGTTACATTTTAAAACTTAAGTTTCTAGAATATGTATCATATATTAAAAAAATATATAAGTATATCGTTGTCGTTGCCAAAATAAAATGAGAAGTACTATATTTTCGCGCCAAAGCTGCAAACTGTCATGACATGACAGAGACAGAGAACTTATAACCACGGCGGTTTCTGAAAGTTCTTTCTTGTATAATTAATATTACCAGTTGTGTGTGTGTGTGCTTGTGTTTTCGAAAAAGTGCAGTTAGTTATAGTTAATAATGTCTACTCCTTCGAAACGTCCGTCCTCGCGGGCTTCTTCAGATGCCGCAACTCCATCTAGAAGAACGCGTTCATCTCAACAACTCGTTGTACCAGAAACTCCTCAACGTTCTACCGGTACACCTTCTAAAGGTACATACAAAGATAAATCAAAGTTCAACTATTAATCACATCTACAAGGTTTGGTACATACAAAGATAAATCAAAGTTCAACTATTAATCACATCTACAAGGTTTTCCGGGTTTTGTAACAATAAACTTGACAGATAGGTTACCTATTAGGGCCTCTTGCAAAAGGGATACGTCTTCGATGCTGTATATTTGTATTAACTGAGTAAAACTTTTAATAAAAGAGTGACAACTTTTTGTCATAAATTTATCCTTAGAGTATAAGGACAACAATGTATGTAAAATATTTTTAATTATACCATTTTTGGTACATAACATAAAAAAAACTATTTAATTATACATTAATTGTCAATACAATAGGTATCGCGTTTCACTGTGAAATTATGCACAAGATAAAGTAAAGTAATATTGTACTAAATAAGTTTTTTGAGACACATAGCTACTTTGTTTTGCACATGATGCTGCATCAACATCTATCCAACATAGTTGCCAAATAAATGTGAACTGCCTATAAATAAATTTAAATATTTTTAGATGGAACACCAGGAACGCCTACTCCGAGAGGTACTCCTCGCACCCCTGGTATCCTGGGTACATCACCAGCTCGTGCCTTGGCATCAAGCCCAATTGGTAAGTTTTAAGTATAGAATAAGAATAAGACTTGATACACTGTCCTCGTGACCACCAATATCATTCAAGATATTTCCTATCCTTCTCAGAAGATAAAGTAAAAATGTCTAATACAGTTTTTACAGTACAGAAAAAATGGAAAAAAATGTGTAAACGTAAAAACAGAAGATTCATACAAAATAACACACCATTAGTAGAAGACGGTAGTGCCATATTTGAGCCTTATTGTGCACTTTGGTATAGAAGCATGAAATTTCTACCATGGATAGAGTGTCTCACAATGATCGTTTTAAGATGTGGAGGGAAGTCAGATTCTTCCTCTGTGAGTGGGGGGAGGGGGACAAAGGGGGTGAATTCCACGTCTTGATGATTATTTTTTTACTGATCCGTTAATGTTACTAGGGCTTGTATGGTGTCGTTTTCATATAAACCGAATACAAGGAATTCATTTTTAACAATAAAAATGTATGGTCCCATACAAAAAAATTAAAAATACTGCCAAAAAGTGAAAAGTGCCGCTACTTTTTTTTTGTTAGCACGTTATTTTTACTTTCAAATCTTAATTATTATGATATTAAAAAATACAGTGATAAAGCTTATTTAATGTAGTTTACAAATATATATAATTGTAGTATACTTGTCATATAAAAACTATTTAAAAAAAAAGAAGAACGTGCAAATTCCAGAAGATGCGCGCGGTGATTCGGTGAGATGTAGGTACGCGTAGCGACAAATTTTCATAATGTACTATAGTCATTTGTTATTAATATTTTATAGCAATGCTACTAGCCATTTTGCGACATAATTTGAATGTAAACAAATGAAAGAAATGCGTTTTTATTGCTTCCACGGAGAAAAACATTTAATAATTTTGACTTAGAGAAGGTTACTAATAAAACATCAGAAATAAAAGTAAAATGACGTTTAACCAGCAGTCACCAGTACAAAAGCAAAGTGCTGTACATTTGAGTGCAGCTTTGTTACATTTGCATCTTCCAGTACACCCTTTTTTAACGCTGCACCTAATTAACTCAGCACATAAAGTTGCTACTTCAAGTAGCGTTGTCCAGACTGGCTGCCATTCGTTCGAATCTTTAATCCAACCCCAGTTAGATGGTTCAGGAATATCTGGAACTTTTGTTAAAGATTGCATCCAAATGTAAGCCTGATAAGAAGCGCGTTTTATATATTGCTAGAGTGCCTTTTTTGTGGGGGGGTATGTTCTCTATGGCTCGGGATTTTTGGGTAAAGAGTTTTTTTTCTGGCTTCATTTATAGTCAGCATTTCACTAATGCGGTCATACATTAAAACCACAAATATAGTTAGTGACAAGTATACTACAATTATATATATTTGTAAACTACATTAAATAAGCTTTATCACTGTATTTTTTAATATCATAATAATTAAGATTTGAAAGTAAAAATAACGTGCTAACAAAAAAAAAAGTAGCGGCACTTTTCACTTTTTGGCAGTATTTTTAATTTTTTTGTATGGGACCATACATTTTTATTGTTAAAAATGAATTCCTTGTATTCGGTTTATATGAAAACGACACCATACAAGCCCTAGTAACATTAACGGATCAGTAAAAAAAATAATCATCAAGACGTGGAATTCACCCCCTTTGCCCCCCTCCCCCCACTCACAGAGAAAGAATCTGACTTCCCTCCACATCTTAAAACGATCACCGTGGGACACTCTATCCATGGTAGAAATTTCATGCTTCTATACCAAAGTGCACAATCATCGCGCTACCGTCTTCTACTACATGTAATTTTTTTGCATTAATCTTATAACACGAATGAATATATGTCACCTCACAACAACCCTTGACAACAGTTACCAATTTGGTAAAACGAAATGCAGGCTAGTACTACATTTATTTTGTAATGTTTTACAGGAACTGACATTGACATGAGCTCTCCACTTAACTATGGTACACCAAGCTCTCTAAGTACTCCACGTTCTTTGATGAGAGGTGCGATGACGCCGGCCCGCCAGAGGGCTGACCTCAGAGGACACCAGATAGCTCCCAATGTGCCTGCTCCTACACCTACCAGACATGTAAGGCTTGTTGATTATTTTGTTTCAAACAATTTTTTTTTAATGTATACTATACAAGATGTATAATATGTTATGTACCACAGGTAAATAAGATACAGATGTTACAAATACATTATTTTAGAGCAAGCTGTGATCAGCCTTAAAGGCATACAAATTTGTTGTTGCATATAAATTATTGTACAGCATACAAGAAGTACTAACTAACCCAGTAGTGCATAACACATCACAATGTGGAAAGCAAGTGTTGCACTTTGTGGAAATTTTTGGGGGAGTCTAAGCAGGCTAGCAGTGTTTGTCTATTTGCCCCAGACTTAATTAACTGATTTTAATTAGGTACTCTCCTAGGCAGTAGCTTTATTTATAACTTTACTTGTGCTGGTTTTCCCCAAATTCCTATTAGAATCGGAACAATAGAGTTGTACATTTAATTTTATTTATTTATATAACTTTATTGACCACAATACACAAAGTACTGATACAATTGGCGGACTTAATGCTAATTGCATTCTCTACCAGTCAACCATTGGGAGTGCAGAAATTCACGATTGCGGCTTAAATTAAACGAATAAGATATTAATAAAACAATAGGTAATAAATACAATAATAAAATACATAAGTAATAAATATAATAACATAATAACATAATAGATACAACTTACATACAAATAATTGATGATTCTTGTATTACTTTTATAAGCAATGTATTGTAAATTAAAAGAATGAAAGTACTTAAATTAAGAGCACTGAAAAAATGAGCACGTACTCTTTTTTTAAAGATGAAAGAATTGTGGGAATCCCTGATAGGGCCAGGCAGCGCATTCCAGAGTCGTGAAGCATGAAGAGTGAAGGAATTAGACATAAATCCAGAATGAAAAAGAGGAGTGAAAAGTTTGAGAGAATCATTAGAGCGAAGTTGTCTGTCATGTGAGTCGCAGAGATATCGAAATTTTTCTTTGAGGTATACTGGAGAATTTGGGTTAAATAATATGGAGAAGAGTGAACATAATATCCTCTGCTGTCTGCGCTGGCGAATAGGTAGCCATCCAAGTTTTGATCTAAATGACGAGATATCTTTACAAGTTCTTATTTTTTCTTGTTCAGGGAGAGACTGGCGGCACAGACGTACCATCCAGTGAACCACAACTAGTAGTATGGGGAACCGACGTGGCTATTACCGAATGCCGTGAGAAGTTTATCAAATTCATACAGCGGTTTGTTGAGTCTACTGCAGTTACTAATGAGCCACTATATGAACAAAAATTGGAAGAGGTAATTTTGGTCAATTCTACAGCAGAGTCTTAGCGTCAATCCGAAACTTATCATAGCAAAATCACCCTTATCTCCACAACGTAATGCACATATTGTTTCTTTAAATAAAAAAGACGCGTGAATTTGTGTTCATTCGAAAGACCAACTCTGATTTTTTTATCTGTGGTGAAGTGGTGATCATCAACAACATCTACTAGTACAACAAAAGATACTCATTATTTAATCATGCACCGTTGTATGTGAATTTCGCTTAGCATGATTTTGACTAGAACAGAACTCCTCACATTCAACTGGAGCTGTTCACAGACACTTGCATTGACAATATAGGTGCGCAGCGGGTCTTGCTTTACGCCTTTTAACTGAGACATGCCATCATGTATTATAATGTTTGCTAGGGATCATCTTTAGATTCAATAATCATGTAAAAAATATTATTTTTTTCAGATTCATATGTTAGAGGAGCCATTCCTAGATGTAGATTGTGAACATGTGAAAGCTTTTGATGATAAACTACACCGCCAGCTGATATGCTATCCTCAAGAAGTAAGTCATAGTAATTCATGGTAAACTTAATGCAATATGCTACTTGAATGTGTGATATTTGATTGGGTATAACTCTTAAACTAAAATATAATATACATATATAAAGGTGACCATCTTTTGGGTGATGCAAAGAAATTGTACATCTTTACGCCACTTGCAATGATCCCGGACATGGAGTACTTTGATGAGTGAACTTCCCTAAAAGCCTCTGAAAAAATAGAGAGAAAAAACCCAAAATATTTCGGGAAAGAGTGAGATAGTAATACAATCATTCAATAGCTAATCGAATTTTATTTTCGCTTTTATTTGTTAGGTATTATTATTTTATTTTTTAATTTATGTTTATTTTAACTTGAGTTGTTATTTTGTATGAATGGTATGGACTAATATATAATAATGTCTTAAAATAAATGGTTGATGAAAAACACAAGTACTTGTCCTTAAACCTTTAATAAATATTCCAGGTGGTGCCAGCATTTGATGCTGCAGTCAATGAATTGTTCTTCGAGAAGTACCCAGCGGCGGTGCTTGAGCATCAAATACAAGTTCGCCCGTACAACGCGCCGCAGAGGCACATGAGAGATCTTAATCCTGAAGGTAAGTTGTGATATAATTGGAAATTCATTTAAGTTGAATACATTAACTGCCGTCGAGGTTTTCATTTAAGTTGAATACATTATAACTGCCGTCAGCATTACAAATAATCAAAATTTATCGAAAAAAGATCTATGTATTTTGAATCTTTGGGAATTTTTTTCGTAACAAAATGATGGTAGATTGAAACATTATCTAACTCTTTAGAAGACGCGAAGTTCTCACATAATAAAGTAATTTTAAAACTGTCATTTAACATATAACGACAGCATACCTCATCCATCCATCCAAAATAAAATAAAATAATTTATAATTATTCTGCAAGTACATTTACATTAAATAATTTTGCACGTCTATGTTTTTTAGCAAACTCACACAACTATCATTAATTATCCCATTTATTTCTAACAGATATCGACCAGTTGGTGACAATATCGGGAATGGTGATCCGTACGTCAAGCATCGTTCCCGAGATGCGGGAAGCTTTCTTCAAATGCGCCGTGTGCGGTGCGGCGGCCACCGCGGAGCTGGAGCGGGGCAGGGTGCCTGAACCCGCTCACTGCTCGCACTGCAACACCGCCCATTGCTTCCAACTCATACACAATAGGTCACA
Source organism: Endotricha flammealis (assembly GCA_905163395.2). Taxonomy (NCBI): domain Eukaryota; kingdom Metazoa; phylum Arthropoda; class Insecta; order Lepidoptera; family Pyralidae; genus Endotricha; species Endotricha flammealis. The sequence goes on along the minus strand of LR990870.1, from coordinate 3,645,705 downwards.
CTTCAGTGATAAACAGTTGGTCAAGCTGCAGGAGTCCCCTGGTATGTTCTTACTTTTCTTTCTGTAATATAGTAGAAGACGGTAGCGCGATGATTGTGCACTTTGGTATAGAAGCATGAAATTTCTACCATGGATAGAGTGTCCCACGGTGATCGTTTTAAGATGTGGAGGGAAGTCAGATTCTTTCTCTGTGAGTGGGGGGAGGGGGGCAAAGGGGGTGAATTCCACGTCTTGATGATTATTTTTTTTACTGATCCGTTAATGTTACTAGGGCTTGTATGGTGTCGTTTTCATATAAACCGAATACAAGGAATTCATTTTTAACAATAAAAATGTATGGTCCCATACAAAAAAATTAAAAATACTGCCAAAAAGTGAAAAGTGCCGCTACTTTTTTTTTGTTAGCACGTTATTTTTACTTTCAAATCTTAATTATTATGATATTAAAAAATACAGTGATAAAGCTTATTTAATGTAGTTTACAAATATATATAATTGTAGTATACTTGTCACTAACTATATTTGTGGTTTTAATGTATGACCGCATTAGTGAAATGCTGACTATAAATGAAGCCAGAAAAAAAACTCTTTACCCAAAAATCCCGAGCCATAGAGAACATACCCCCCCACAAAAAAGGCACTCTAGCAATATATAAAACGCGCTTCTTATCAGGCTTACATTTGGATGCAATCTTTAACAAAAGTTCCAGATATTCCTGAACCATCTAACTGGGGTTGGATTAAAGATTCGAACGAATGGCAGCCAGTCTGGACAACGCTACTTGAAGTAGCAACTTTATGTGCTGAGTTAATTAGGTGCAGCGTTAAAAAAGGGTGTACTGGAAGATGCAAATGTAACAAAGCTGCACTCAAATGTACAGCACTTTGCTTTTGTACTGGTGACTGCTGGTTAAACGTCATTTTACTTTTATTTCTGATGTTTTATTAGTAACCTTCTCTAAGTCAAAATTATTAAATGTTTTTCTCCGTGGAAGCAATAAAAACGCATTTCTTTCATTTGTTTACATTCAAATTATGTCGCAAAATGGCTAGTAGCATTGCTATAAAATATTAATAACAAATGACTATAGTACATTATGAAAATTTGTCGCTACGCGTACCTACATCTCACCGAATCACCGCGCGCATCTTCTGGAATTTGCACGTTCTTCTTTTTTTTTAAATAGTTTTTATATGACAAGTATACTACAATTATATATATTTGTAAACTACATTAAATAAGCTTTATCACTGTATTTTTTAATATCATAATAATTAAGATTTGAAAGTAAAAATAACGTGCTAACAAAAAAAAAGTAGCGGCACTTTTCACTTTTTGGCAGTATTTTTAATTTTTTTGTATGGGACCATACATTTTTATTGTTAAAAATGAATTCCTTGTATTCGGTTTATATGAAAACGACACCATACAAGCCCTAGTAACATTAACGGATCAGTAAAAAAATAATCATCAAGACGTGGAATTCACCCCCTTTGTCCCCCTCCCCCCACTCACAGAGGAAGAATCTGACTTCCCTCCACATCTTAAAACGATCATTGTGAGACACTCTATCCATGGTAGAAATTTCATGCTTCTATACCAAAGTGCACAATAAGGCTCAAATATGGCACTACCGTCTTCTACTACTGTGTCGCGTCGCGTAGTTACGTACGCCTAGTGCGTTTCGACCTTAAGTCGTATAATTTTTTTATTTTTTTTTCAAATAAATTATGACTATTAGTAGAAGACGGTAGTGCCATATTTGAGCCTTATTGTGCACTTTGGTATAGAAGCATGAAATTTCTACCATGGATAGAGTGTCTCACAATGATCGTTTTAAGATGTGGAGGGAAGTCAGATTCTTCCTCTGTGAGTGGGGGGAGGGGGACAAAGGGGGTGAATTCCACGTCTTGATGATTATTTTTTTACTGATCCGTTAATGTTACTAGGGCTTGTATGGTGTCGTTTTCATATAAACCGAATACAAGGAATTCATTTTAACAATAAAAATGTATGGTCCCATACAAAAAAATTAAAAATACTGCCAAAAAGTGAAAAGTGCCGCTACTTTTTTTTTGTTAGCACGTTATTTTTACTTTCAAATCTTAATTATTATGATATTAAAAAATACAGTGATAAAGCTTATTTAATGTAGTTTACAAATATATATAATTGTAGTATACTTGTCATATAAAAACTATTTAAAAAAAAAGAAGAACGTGCAAATTCCAGAAGATGCGCGCGGTGATTCGGTGAGATGTAGGTACGCGTAGCGACAAATTTCATAATGTACTATAGTCATTTGTTATTAATATTTTATAGCAATGCTACTAGCCATTTTGCGACATAATTTGAATGTAAACAAATGAAAGAAATGCGTTTTTATTGCTTCCACGGAGAAAAACATTTAATAATTTTGACTTAGAGAAGGTTACTAATAAAACATCAGAAATAAAAGTAAAATGACGTTTAACCAGCAGTCACCAGTACAAAAGCAAAGTGCTGTACATTTTGAGTGCAGCTTTGTTACATTTGCATCTTCCAGTACACCCTTTTTAACGCTGCACCTAATTAACTCAGCACATAAAGTTGCTACTTCAAGTAGCGTTGTCCAGACTGGCTGCCATTCGTTCGAATCTTTAATCCAACCCCAGTTAGATGGTTCAGGAATATCTGGAACTTTTGTTAAAGATTGCATCCAAATGTAAGCCTGATAAGAAGCGCGTTTATATATTGCTAGAGTGCCTTTTTTGTGGGGGGGTATGTTCTCTATGGCTCGGGATTTTTGGGTAAAGAGTTTTTTTTCTGGCTTCATTTATAGTCAGCATTTCACTAATGCGGTCATACATTAAAACCACAAATATAGTTAGTGACAAGTATACTACAATTATATATATTTGTAAACTACATTAAATAAGCTTTATCACTGTATTTTTTAATATCATAATAATTAAGATTTGAAAGTAAAAATAACGTGCTAACAAAAAAAAGTAGCGGCACTTTTCACTTTTTGGCAGTATTTTTAATTTTTTTGTATGGGACCATACATTTTTATTGTTAAAAATGAATTCCTTGTATTCGGTTTATATGAAAACGACACCATACAAGCCCTAGTAACATTAACGGATCAGTAAAAAAATAATCATCAAGACGTGGAATTCACCCCCTTTGCCCCCCTCCCCCCACTCACAGAGAAAGAATCTGACTTCCCTCCACATCTTAAAACGATCACCGTGGGACACTCTATCCATGGTAGAAATTTCATGCTTCTATACCAAAGTGCACAATCATCGCGCTACCGTCTTCTACTACAGCAGCGAAATTGAAGTTGAAAAATAACTCGCGCGCTGTGCACTCATTGATTTTTTATTGTCCATTATGTGAATTCGCAAAAGTAGCATTGGCAGTGATATTTTATTATTTGACGATCTCCGTGGCGTAATGGTTACCACGCCAGGCCGCCACCCAGGAGGTCCCGGGTTCGATCCCCGGTCGGGTCATGATGAAAACCGAACTTTTTCTGATTGGCCTTTGGATGTTTATCTAAATATGTATTTGTTTATAATATCGTTGAGTTAGTATCCCATAACACAAGTTTCGAACTTACTTTGGTGCTAGGTCAATCTGTATGAATTGTCCCTATTTTTATTATTATTATTTATTATTACTTACGCTATTGTATTAGGCTAACATGTAAGATAGTTTTTGTAAATGTGGAAAATAAATAAAAATTAACATTAATAAAATAAAATATGTAGATAAGAAAACAAATAGGCAACTGCTCAGCATGAACCGTGGGCTCGTCCGTCTTCCGAATATGTGCGAGATTTATCTGTGGATAACTTGACGGTCTAGGCCTCAATTTTTAACGACAATTAAGTGTTTTGCCACTGTCTCATAATAAATATTTCCCCAGATGACATGCCGGCTGGTCGTACTCCAGCCACCGTTAGCGTGATGGCCCACGGTGCCCTAGTAGAAGCCGTAGGCGCAGGAGAACGCGTCGGCGTGACGGGCGTGTTCCGAGCGGCGCCCGCCACCGTGCACCCGCGTAAAGCCACATTACGGGCATTACACAGAACGCATATTGATGCGCTGCACTACAGGAAGGTGCATAGTGACCGCCTGCTAGAGATTGAAGAGGGGTAAGACTACTCATAACAAAATAGAGACACAAATTTTAAGAGTCTTAATAAAGCGAAAAAATCTTTTTTTGTTGGATCCTTTTGAATCAAGACATTACAGATACTTACATCAATCTGTAACATAATACAATTTTATTGTAAACGTTAAATAAAAGTTGTGGTCGTTTATTAGTAGGTACGAAATTACTTACTTATAAATGTAAGCGAATGGACAGATTGACGCGAAAAGCTTTATTCGTAATTATTATTACTGTTGTCGACTATATTGATCAAAATCTTTCAATTTATAATTTGAGACATGGTGTATGTCGATTTAATTTTATGCTATGAGTTGAAACATGTAAATTTTTTTAAAAGCTTATCAAAGCATCTTTTATTTTATAAAAGGTATTTAATACTACATATAAATATTTATTTACAGAAAAGAACACCGTTTCCCACCAGAGCGCGTTGAGCTATTCAAGGCGTTGTCAACTCAACCTGACTGTTACGAACGTCTCGCTCGCGCAATCGCGCCATCTATTTACGAGAATCTTGACATCAAAAAGGGAGCGCTCTTACAACTATTGGGAGGCACTAAGAAGAACTTCAACGCTGCTGGCAGGACACATTTTAGGTAAGAATAAAAACACTTAAAATAATTTTCAATGTTTACTTAATACGAGGATAATGTAAAAAATAATACCGCCCATTTACGAATCCATAGATATCACGAGGTTTATATAGGACATAAGAAAATTATAACGTAGTAGGTAAACTAGGTGAATAGTTTAATTACTACCAACCTACTGTGCGACTTGGCAATTTATGTGAGTTACATGTGATACGTACAGTCAACAAAGGAATTGAGTGACTGATCGGGTGATCAGTCACTCAATTCCTTTGTCCCCCCCCCCCCCCCCCTTTTTTGTTTTTTGTTTATAGTCAGGAAAATGCATTACTGCATGCCCCGCCGCTTGGGGAAGCGGTGGGGGTATGTCGGGCTCCCCCTCTTATACCGACTAAAAACCTGACTGACTGCCACCTCATCCGCCTAGATGGGCGGGGCCACGGGAACTAAGATACTTCCGTGACCCCGCCGGCGGTTGTCCGAAGACCCACTTGTTGGGCTACGGCACGGTTGGCGGCGCGCACAGGACTAGGCGCGCCGCAACACTCGGGGACTTCCGTTCCAATGCCCGGAAGCCCCCGTTAGGGTGGCAGTCGCCGGGCATAGGCCAAACGCCTGCCGCCCGGTCTTTTCCGGCGGAGCGGGGGGGCGGATGGATCCGCTTCCCTCACCCGCTCCGCGGCCTCCTTCTGCGTCATTACTTCGCCGCAAAAGGAGGCCATCGCATCCCCCCCCCCCCCCCCCCCCCCCCCCCCTCCCCGTACATAAATGTACGTAGTACAATATGAATACTATTGATAAAGAAATGTTGAAGTAAATCCCTTCACGCAATATTTAGAAATCTTTAATCATATATACAGGGGGGGGGGGGGGGTCAGTCAATTCCTTTCATACATAATACATAACACTAATTCACATGCACCTTTTTAGGCATAGCAAATTGAGTGGAAAAGAGATTATTAATATTATTACATAACATTTTTTTTCTTTTTAGATCCGAGATAAACATTCTTCTTTGTGGTGATCCTGGTACGAGTAAATCCCAGCTACTCCGCTGGGTGCACGGGCTGGTTCCCCGAGCACAATACACCTCCGGTAGAGGCTCGTCTGCGGTCGGTCTTACTGCTTACGTCACTAAGGATCCTGATACACGACAACTTGTGTTACAAACGTAAGTATAAATATAATTTGCTATACATTTATAACTTCCTACTATGTCCAATTTCTTTCTGATTAGATTCGTTGTGAGTTACAAGACAGCTGTAGTTTCTCCCCTGGGACGTGAATAAGCTTCACTGCTTATTGTCAATCTGAGGTCGCCGTTGTTGATCCTGGCTATACAGGAAACAGCGGTGTTAATGTGTGGTGGGCTTGTCCTGATATACGTGTATAAAATAATGTCATTTTTAACGGACGTTTATATTTTGTTTCTAGGGGAGCTCTTGTGCTGGCTGATAACGGAATATGCTGCATCGACGAGTTTGACAAAATGAATGATTCGACACGAAGCGTTTTGCATGAAGTTAGTATTATTTTTTTATACTTAGGGGCTTCCCCAGCTCCAAATAGTTTATTTGTCAAATATACTATTTTTACATTTTAGTATACATTTGTCATTTCTTAATTAGCAAATAGTCACAGTAATATCTAATATATAATAACTGATGGTTCTGCAGCAATGGGTAGGCAATGGTCACCAGGAACCATATACCGAAAAGGAAAACGAGGTTTGCTTCTTTTAACATCAATGGACTGTATTTATTCTTGATTATAATTAGTACTATTTCTATCTTCATTTAAAACAATTCTATTTCTTTCTTGGTAGTGTAGCTCGGTGTTGTTCACTCTCTGAAGAGCTGTGTTGGACTGTGACAGTACCGAGCTACCCTGACATATTTATAGCCAATATTTGGCGCTCATGCGGACCAATCGGAGACGAGATAATTTTCGTGCAATTTGCGACAATTTCCGACGACATTTCGGGCAAAAAATCACTAAGCACATATCGCTTATTGCGCTCTACATTTTACAATTAGTAACTTATAACTCCATACTCGCGGTTATTCTAACTAACTAACACGCTGTTTCTATATAAGCGATATATAAACAGTAACTACACAAAACTAATATCCGAAATAAACACGTAAATCTTAAATTATACATGCAAAACGTAAAAGTGGATACGAAATTGACCAATAACGTCGTATTCTTAACGTTTACAGCGCTAATGTTATTGATCACACATACTCTATGACGTAACCAACCTTTTACACATCAATTGTTAACTATCCGTACATATTCAAGACAGTAAACACACAAAACAATTGAAGATCATAAGCCAAAATTATTACCAATTTCATTTACTAGCGCCACGGCAAGATTTTACAACTCAGGTGGACAAAATCTAGTAGCGCTGCTTCAGACAAAACTTTGGAACTAAAATCCTATACAATTCAATCGTACACGTAAATAGTGAAAATATCAATGTTACATCTAATTACGTAATCTAATTAGCTTATTCTAATCTAAAACAAAGTTATTTAAACTTAAACTAAATAATCACTTATTCCGATTATCAAAGTGTTCAATAGAACCGTAAAACTAGGGTAAAACATAATTATAACATAATCATAACATAATCAATTTATTTATTTACAAAATCGGCTCGTGTCCGCAACAATAACATTTATACCAACATCAAAACTTTGGTTTCAAGTGACTACCAAAGGACAGTAATGTTATTCTTTTTTTTTTTGGGATTCGGGATCGCTGCCTTGTCAACGAAGGTCGTCAAGATGGCGACCTCGGATCCTCACCGTACCACGTTACCTTTTTAAAGTGTACTTTTTTTGTTAAAAAGTGTTCATTTAATAATATACTTTTTTTTCACTTTATTTGGGTAAACAAACAATGACACAATAAAATCTTACTGATAAATTGTAATATGAACATTATTGTAAATGTGCCGTCAGCACCATTCCATGGGTTACCATTAAAAATTTACTTTTTTTAGGTGATGGAGCAGCAGACACTGTCAATCGCAAAAGCAGGTATCATCTGTCAATTGAATGCGCGTACGTCGATCCTCGCCGCGGCCAACCCCGCCGAGTCGCAGTGGAATAAAAACAAAACCATTGTCGAGAATGTCCAACTACCACACACACTTATGTCCAGGTAAAATCCATTTCTTCCTTGTTTCAATAATATAGTATAGATATAGTTCAAAATACAAGACAAAACATACGATAGATATCCTGTAAATAGCTCCTAGAATAACGGTTGCACAGTTAATTTACATGCACTTATCTTAAGCATGCAAATATACACGTATATTATATGGTTCGGAATAGCAGGGTATCCTAGTACAGGCATATGCCTAAATGGAAGCCTCGGCACCAAGCCGTGGTGCATCTCATGAAATAAAGATAGATTAGATTTTTACTTATTTTTTATCTTTGTACTTTAACGCCTTACAGGTTTGACCTCATATTCTTGGTGTTGGATCCCCAAGACGAAGTGTTTGACCGGCGTCTGGCGTCACATCTCGTGTCGTTGTACTACAAAGACCCGACAGACACCCAGGAAGATCAGGATGTTGTTGTAAGTACATCGATAGTAATAAAATAACATCTTTACTATAATGAAATGAAATCGTTTATTTTAGAAATTAGACCTTCACATGCACTTTTTCTTGTCATTTACAACTTGTATATAAAAAGAAAATAAACTACGTTATAAATTACCACCATTTCGGAAACAAGCAAAATGGCCACCAGTAAAAGAAATGGCGAAAGAAAACTGGTTACGGCCTTTTTTGTCGTTTAGCAATTTTTTCTTCCACTCGTTAGTTACAATGTATAAGTACATTAAAATTTATAAGAAGAATACGCGGAATGTTATACAAAATGGTGTGAAATAATAAATACATACACACTTAAAATGGAAACTAATTCCATTTTTCGTTACCAGTAGCACAGATTACTTAATAGTTACTCCGGTAGATCTACTATCCTTGACCTAAACCTCCTTTATTTTGGACTTGTCCTTTTTTTACAATCAAATCATACTATACTTGCTGTTTTTCACAGAATTTAAAATTTTTATGCTTATGTATCTTATAATAAGCGAACTTGTTCCCCTTCCGCCCGTGGGTTGCACAATGCTGATGTCAAAAGTCCTCAATGAAAACTGTGTCCAACAGTTATAATAATGTTTCTATTTGATTTCAGAATATGGCGCTAATGAGAGATTACATCGCGTTCGCTAAGGAGCACGTGCATCCAACTCTCAGTGAAGCTGCGCAGCAGAGGCTTATCGACGCGTATGTCGATATGAGGTGATTTTTAGTCTATATATAAATATAAAAGAAAGTCGTGTTACACCATTCATAATTCAAGAACGGCTGAAGCGATTTGGCTGAAAATTGGTGGAGAGGTAGCTTAGAACCAGTAGGACATGGACATAGGATACTTTTTATCCCGTTAGGGTAGGGTAGGGTAGTACAGTGCCTCTAAGGCGGAACAAAGATTGCCTGGTCAGCTAGTTAATTATAGATTCAAGATTCAAAACATTTATGGTCTTCATAGACACCTCTCTCGTGATACAGTAACAAATTATTTTTGTTATTAATCTACTCTATAAATAAGCTACTACCATTTCGGAAATAAAAGCGCATAGAATATCGCATTGGCACTGATCTGCATTTTCATTATCTATTTCCATATCCTTTTTTTACTCTTTGGTACGTAAGTAGTACGGAATAAGAAAATGTCAAAGTTCACTTTCTTTCTTTTAAAGTCATGAAACCTAAAGATGTACATTTATTTGCAGTCATTTTTGATATGCCAGAATATCTCGAATAAAAATCTATTTCCCAACACAGAAAAGAACAACATATTTGATTATTCTTTCAGGCGCGTGGGCAGCGGGCGCGGTCAGATATCGGCGTACCCGCGCCAACTTGAGTCACTCATCCGTTTGGCAGAGGCACATGCGAGGATGCGGCTGTCGAACGTTGTCACTCTATTGGATGTTGACGAGGCTGCGAGGTTTGTTATACACGTGTATTAAATATTTAAACTAATTGAGACTTTAAAAAATATTGCATTAGAACAATTAGAAAATAATGGATTGATAAGAGAGTTCTTCTCATTGATTAGATGATGTTTTCTATTATTAGTCTGCAACCTAGCGAATTTATTCTCGTAATAAAGACATTCAAAATATAGTATCCATCTTAAGCGCTATCTCGCACGTTTTGTATCTGTAGCTTTTGAATTTCTTGATTTTTTTTAAATTAATTAATTTCATCGTTAGGTTACATCGCGAAGCATTGAAGCAGTCTGCAACAGACCCAGCCTCGGGTCGTATCGACGTGGGTATCCTAACGACAGGGCTGGGCGCGGCCGCTCGTCGCCGCAGAGCCGACTTGGTGGCAACCCTGAAGGAACTCATAAAGCCTTTCTCCAAACCGCATACCATCACACATTCCAAAATACTGCAAGAGATTAATTCTACGTCGCAACTTGTGAGTTTTAAGGCAAAATTTTATTTTGTTATTATGTGGTTGAAGAAAAACAGAACGTCATCATAAGTATCCAAATGCAGAATAATAATATGTACTACATGACGAGAGAACGTGCCTGTGAAGGCCTACTCTCTAATCAGTTATTCCTTCATGCCTAGGCTATGATCATGTGATTTTGTAAATATATTGCCACAGGTATAGAGAAGAACATAGGCTACCAAAATATCTCATACCAACGGAAAAAAAATGTACCTGTTGTAGATGGTGCTGCTATCGCCACATTCTAATTCATGTGTATGACAGATGGCGTTGTTCAATTTGATCACGCAATGGTTTGGATTTCTCAATTTCTCGGGCAAAATCTAAAATTTAATTTCAGTCTAGCGTGGTTTATTCATTCTAATGGTTAAAATAATATTACAGACTGTATCCCGGGAGCAACTCGACGAAGCACTGCGCGACCTCCAGGACGAAGGAAAAGTGGTTATCGTCAGCCATACACATCTCAGACTTTGTTAAATCACGTTATTATATTTGTATCTGATTTAGCTTTTAAGATCTTTTAAGTTTAAGGTAATGTTAAGTTTTCTTAATAAGTTTTTATTAAAGATTTTCAAATCATGTTTATATTTTATTTTTTTCACTAACTGACCCGCGCAAGATCGTCTAACACTAAAAGAATTTTGATCCGAACTACTAGTTCTAACTTTTTCATATTTCGTTGCATTGCATCTATTTATGGCAAATTTTCTTGGCCCTTTTGTCCCGCATTTGAGGTGCGAGACTTCTGTAATGCAATGCCCTATGCATTGCATTACACTGCATACTGCAACTGGCGCGGGTCATAGTGCAACCCACTCGGGCTACACTGCCATTTTTGCGCAGGCCACACTAAATCCTGCACACAGACATAATTTTCCACGCTAGGATTATTCTCCTAGGGATCCTTACTATAGTGCCCGTGCGAAGCCGAGGCCGGCCGCTAGTAATAAAATATAAAGTAGTTAGGAAAAACAAACAATAGTAATCTCAATAAGTTATTTTTATTTACATTTTAGTCAATTTCGTGTACAAAAAGCCATAACAACAAATAAATTTACATTTGTATAACTTCCTATCACACCGTAATAACACGATAGTGCATTCGAGGCATACAATTGCAATGTTTGTGCAAAGTTTCAAAATTTGTAGCAAGTCCTAGATATTTGAGAAAGAAAAGCAGCGACTGACATGATTTACTAGAGTACAACCCGACCAAATTGAAAAAAAGGCATCATGTTATGAATTTATCAGTAGAGTGTTACATTATTGAATTAGTCGGGTTGCTCACTTTAAAATTTGAGCAAGTAAGCCACATAATTTTGATATGTAACACACGTCTTATAAATTCATAACATGAGTTCTTCTCTAATATGGTCGAGTTGTTTACATCGACAATTTCGAACGCGAACAAAAAACGCGTACTAAGCATTCGACTGTCTTGACTTACATAATATATACGACCGAAGGACGCGAATGATGAAACGATCATCATTGGTTCGCGCGAATTTTGCTCGAACGAATTCGCGATCAAACATATTGAACTCGAATATGTGTCATAACTGACAATCGCGCGACGCTTGGGCGCACGCTTATGAACACGCGATGGTCGCATCGCTTACTCGTGCGATGATCGCGGATTCGCGTTCTATTAGAACGATGCCTTAGGACAATGTCTTAACATGCTCATGTCGAGCGAATCATGCCAGTCCCCGCCTTAATAATGACAATAAAAAAATCATAAGGTATACTAGATATTTGGAATGGATAGCCATCGATGGGTAAATTCTATACTAATTTATAGGAATAATATTATTTGGTATCGTATGTAAATTTTATTGAATTTTCACGTCAAAAAGGAATAATTGTATGTCAAAAGATCGCCAAAGGAGGGAAACATATACTAACAAAACTATTCAACACGTTAAATACAAAGTTTAAATATCCGTAGAATAAAGAATATTCAGAATTACTTTAACAATTAATAATTATTTTATTCAAATCTTCATTATAATATGAGCTTTAACAAATTAATAAATCTATTTCGCAACAACATACCCGTAACCCTGTCAAATCACTGAATACAAAAATTTAATACTATTCAATAATGTTTACATTTTATAAAGGCGTAGAGGTGTTATAAGCGGTCCGAGAATCGCACCTTGAGGCCCACCGTCCGAGTCAAAGCAGAGACTTGCAGAGTTATGTAAATTGACACTAACTGCGATGGCAGAATAACGATATCCTATTGGTAATTGAGAAATATCGGCTCTTTTCCGCCTAAAACTGTTAATTAGACTCAAATTTACACTTTGCCAGTTCGATAATGAAGATATTCAATTCATTATTGCGTTTTATGTGTGCATTGACCTTGCGTTGACATGTGAATTTCGTAACTTATGTAGGTACTACTTTCTTTCATATAACATCATAGCTATTATAGGTACTATATTAATATAGGCACAATATATTGTAATCTTAAGTGCAGGTCCCAGGGACGAAGCGACTTCCGTACTTATACCGCGGTTCATAGTACTCGGAGTTCAAAGTATATGGGTCAGATTTGTTTGTACTCACTCTGAGGGTTCTAAGATCTCCTTCACATTGGCGTTTGTCCAGCGTCAGCTTTGGGTAGACGTATAAATTCCATTCGACTATAATTCGCACAAAAGCTCCAAACAATAGCCAGATTTAAAATGTCGATATGAAAACACACAACATATTGTTACGACATAAAGGTATGACGAGCTAATTCAAACAAAACTGTTGACTTTCACAAAAATAAATGTGTCACGTATATTGGAATCGAATTTACGAAAGTAGTGATGCGTCTCGCCGACGAAGACCAGTGTGAAGGCTGTAAGGATGTTTTTCGACCAGAATATACGATAACGCTAAGCAGTGGGGGAGGTAAAAGATCTACCAATACTGGTGGACTTTTGCCATTACGATTCCAGCTTTACTTTGGTATATAATTTCATACAAACACCGAGTACTGTGGACTTATAAAAGCGAAAAGTAACTGCGCTTCCCATTTGGATTACTGAAAGCTTCTAAACGATATCACAATTTAATTTCCTATGCGAGACGACGTTTTTTATGTGAAAAGTTAATCTACCTAACGTCAGTACGTGCTTTTCAATTCGTGAAACTAAACACGTAATATATTTTTTTCAATTCAAATCAGTTCCTTGTCAGTATAATTTTGTATAAATAACATATGGAACCGTTGATTACACAGTCCTTGTGGCACTGCATGGTGATCTTTAATATGAAATGTGACGATGAGGACATGCAGCGATAGTATCGTCTATAGCATGCTTCAACGTACAATTCAAAAATTCAAACAATAAATTCTTCCTTACAATGGAGACTTAACGATTCTGACTGACCGTAAGATTTGAGGCACTAATTTTACACACACCGAGAAGATGAAAACATGTTCTTTTTGAATATTTTTAACTCATCTCATTATTGAGAAATAAAAGTTCTTGAAACCGAATTTTTGGAAGTGACATTGAACTATTAGAAAATATAAGTCCTGTGTATTTTCACAATAGACTGTATAGCAAAACTTTATAAGTGTAAATTGTATATTATGGCAGTATTTTTTCTATTGTCAAATTCTAATGTAAATTTTAATATTATGGCGAGTAATTGTAATAGGGACGTCTTTGCATGGCCCCGTCATTACGCCAGTGACTGGCATGCAACATAAATTCGATTAATTTTTAAAAAACTTCACAATAACAATCCTACGGTTAATTAACAATACTGACCAGGGTACGGTGTTTAGTACAAGGAACTTTATTACGAGATGCGTTCGACTTTAGGCTGATTTCAGTCATACGTTTGATCCGAGCTGTATAGACGCGCGCGCTGTATTAAATAGTAGCCGCGTTCGTGAAACGAAAGGCGCGATATTAAAACTTGATTCACAGCATTCCGCAGGTCAAGCGGGCGCTTTAAAACGCGCTGGTCAACGGCGGCGTGGCTCAGAATAGAATATAATAGAATAAGCCTTAGTGTATGAGATTTGTGGTGATTGGCTTTTCAGTATTTGAGCGGTTTATAAGTGCGCAGATACCGCCATGTCTAAATTGGCACTTAGACCATACATATCACGTCATACAATGAATTCATTTAAACTCAACTATGTAGTATGTAGTTCCTTAGCGCATTTTTCAAAAAGGGTAACTATAAAAATCAGTGGTTTGCATTTTATGCGAACACATCACTGAGTTTCCGCTGTTTGCATCTCAGTATATTGTTTTTGAAGCTGTTTTATTTAGAAGGTAGACGTTTGTCCTTTTTTTATTGCTTTGTTTTCTGTTAATATGTATTGTGTCCATGGATGTAAATAAAGAAATTTATCTATCTATCTAGTACAATGATGTATATTTCTCTATCTAATAAACTGGGACAAGATTGCAGTAACTTTTGCAGGCCGTATACGTTCTTATTACGCGACGATTTGAACCGCATACACGCAAATTTGCGTGCGCGCGCCTTAACCCTTGTCAGCATGTTAATTAACTAATCAGTCGAATTGTATTATGTAACCTTGCCTAAAATCTCCAAAGCGTAGTAAATTCTCCACATAACAGTAATAAGCCGTGTTGATAATAACAATGTTATTATATTAGAATCCGCTATCAAGAGTTGGCGGCAACTGGTTCAATTTTCGCGTCGGGTTTTATAATATCACCCGTAGCTGTAGCCTTTGCTGTATTGGTGTTTGGTGCTTCGGCCTTTTCCGTGTCACCTTTGGCTGCAGCGTCGGCCTTTGTCGGCTCTTTCTCGTGCGCCTCATCCGCCATCGCACACGTCTCCAAGACGTATTTGTTGAATAGGTCTGGTTTGTCTAGGTATACGTGGTGACCGGCGCCATTGATCACCTGAAATTAAATTTGTATTTTATTTTATCTATTTCACAAAATCCACTGCTTATAGGGACAATCTCCACGTGCGAAAGAATCGCGACGAGTCCGAATGATAATCGCCGTGTGCTAACCTTCTAAGACAATGTAAAGAATTAGGTGGCACGACGATATTATAGTCGCAATTCACTTGGAGATGGTTCCTAATGAGTCAGCATCATTTCAGGATATACTAGCCCACTTAATGGGTATTAAAACATCCATACTATCCATACTAATCCATGCTAATATTATAAATGTGAAAGTCTGTTTGTTTGTTTGTCCTTCACGTCGAAAGTAAGGAACGGATTGATATGAATTTATTGGGGATAGTTTTAAGGTCTGCGGAGTGACATAGGCTACTTTTTATCCAGGAAAAACATCTTATTCCCACGAGAAAAAATAAAGTATATAATTTTTTGTTCTTTTTTCACGTCGAAAGGAACCTCAGTACCGACCGACATGATCTTTTTAACAGAGATGATTTAAGGTCTGGAGAGTGACATAAGGCTACGTTTTTCCCACGGGATAAAGATATTCCCATGGAAAAAAATATTGAAGTTGTCTCTTGACCACGCGGGCGGAGCCGCGCGTAAGAGCTAGTACAAATATAAATCGTATATAGGTAATAAGTACGTGATTTTTTTTAGTTATATCATAAATAGGAATTAGATTTTTAATTTTAGGTTGAGAATACTTTAGGTTTTTTTAATATCCGTGTACATATTTAATTTTTATCATATCATAAATATGATTTATATTTTTTAATTTTAGGTTACGAATACTTTAGGTTTTGTTAATATCCGTGTACTTAATGGCAACCTTGTAAAGTCTCGCGAAAATACATTCGATAAGTGTAATCGTTAACCTTCATATATGATTCATAAATTTATTGATCAATTTGACATCAACGTCGTTTCGCTTACAATGACAATATATTTCTGATTAAATTCGGTATGAATTCAAAGACGAAGTTTTTACCTACAACAAGAGGACATTGAACTCCACTGTATATTGTGCACCACAAAGATCTACGCTAACTTCGTAGGTAATTTCAAAATCAGACAAGCTAACTTCGTATATTTTCAGTTTAACATAAATTACATGTTGTCTGCATTTAAGTATGGAAAAAAAAGAGGGGAAGCAGACGCAGTCCGGACTCTGCCGAGTCTGCATCTGCACACAGTGTGTGGGTTGGGAGGAGGATCTAATGAGTATCAAATTATTAAAGGTGATGGCTGAAAATCAGTGATTTGCTCTCAAATAATGCAACGGAGCTGCTGCCTCTTGGTATCACTGCGGCATACATTCCCACTACCTTGTAAACATTAACTGTTTATTTCTGTCTTTTGTGTGGCCTTGGAGATACAAACAAATGATTTATCTATCTATCAGATACTTCACCTGTATATATCAGCTTACACCTATGATGTGTGGTGGGCACTCTTTACCTGTACGTAAGTATTCGCCTGACGGTGTTCACAGAGGACTTGGCCAGTGCTGTTGTCGACCCAGGAGCGGGATCCGTATAGCACGGTGATTGGCAATGACGGATCCAACTTATCCAGTCTGTGGACCATCGGGTTCTTTGCCCAGCCAAAGCCGTGCATCAGAGTATGGAAGGCGCTCTCACCGCTGAAAAAGGTATTAAAAGGATTACATGTGGTTGGCTAATGATGGTTACTTTATCCTCAAGGTGGCAGGTTCGATTTCAGCAAAAACATTTGTTTTTTGTTTTTGAAATTCAAATTTCTTTATTTCTGCAAAAGTTACATAAAATGATATGTTTTCTGAACGTGTCAAATATTCTCGCAAAAACATCAAACGCCAAATAACTAACACGCAACGCCAATGTGAAATTGAAGAATTCGATAAAAAAAGGAAAGCAAATGCAACTAGCCAGTGTTGTTGAAGAAGCGTGGCAGAGTAGGCTCTAATCCCCTTCATCTGACGGGAGACCCGTATCCCTGCAGTAGGATGATTAAGGGCGATTGCCGGAAGTGTCGTGGAAGTTAAGGCTCCGCTGTACCCATGACACTTCCACTCTGGCAATGAAGGAGCGTCGCGGGGTTTGGTGGGTGCGAGTCCCACGGGTATCATATCGGGTGCATAAGTCATTCCCCGCGTAAAAAAAGATATTGATAAGATGAATGATTAAGACGTAGAGAAAGCCTGTGGGGGTCTAGTTTCTGAATAAGCTATTTGACTTTAATTTTGGCTGAAGGAAAGGTAAAATTTACCTTCCCTTGCCACAATAAGTCATTTTGTTAGGCCGACTCTGGGATAAAATGTGACGTAAAAATTAATATACCGGAGTATTGATTTCTTTAATAATATTAGTCACGCATGCCCGGCGTTCATTTTGTTTTCTCTAACGAGTTTATATGATTGTTATCGAGTTAATGGAGGTCATTAAGGGGTCGACACGTAAATGGAATTAACTTCTATACCTACATAATATTGTAGAGGTAATGTTAAATTGACAACCACTTGTCTATTGAATATAATAAAATTAATGTATTTATTCAAAAACGCTTTAAATATATATATTTATATAAGTATATTTATCAAGTACCAACTAGTATAAATACATGGATTACAGGTACCGGGTTGGAGTGGTAGGGCATTTGTGAAATGTGCTAAGTCGGCCGAGATATCATCCCTTCACAGAATATCGGTGTAAAGCATCAATGCATTTTATTCCCAAACGCTTCCAGTATTGGACAGTAGTCAGGTTGGTCGTATTAAATAGTAGAAATTCGCGAAATATATATCAAATAAAAAAATAAAAATTTTAGCGACGTATGTCTTAATTACCTGGGAGTCTGTGAGTTGCACTGATATATATACTCTGGTATAGTCGTCTCAGCGTCTTTCACATAATTGACATATTTCCTTGATATATCCGGTCGGGTCTTGCTAACCAGCCATTTGCCCGCGGGTCCGGCAGCTCGTACCGCCCACAGAGGGTTAAGTGGTTGGACTACAGTGGCCACAGCACGCACCCATAGAGGCACTTGAAACTTTTCATATATATTGTTAGGTTTCTCTGCGAAGCCCCACGGATCAGCTAGGATGAGATGGCGAACTCTGTGGAAGAACACAATACATTTTTTTTTTTTTTTAATTACCTATCAGAAAAGGAAAAAAAAATCTACAGACGGGATAAATGGCGCAAATATAAGTGTAAATATATAACAAAATATTCTATAAATTTAAGTATGGAGTTCTTTATTTTTTTTCTTTTTTTACACATGTCGCATAGCGCCACCTTGTCCCAAAAAAAGCTAGGCTTAATATGGTTACCAGATAACGGATATAATTTCATATAATATAGAAAACACCCAGACTAGAAACCACAACCATCAGATAAATGTTTGCTCTGTGCGGGGATCGATCCTGCAACCTCTACACCATCGGGCTGTCTTAATGTTTATTATTTTATAAATCGTGAGATCTTTAATCCATTAGTTACAACGTTCAGTTTTGTTTTTAAACCTTATATTGGTAGCATTAAGTCTATTTTAATGTACCAATTCAGCCATTGCCTAATAAAGAAATATTGCAACAATGTCAGATACACGTAGATAGAAAACGGACATAAATTACTCCGAGTAGATGAGTAAAAATAGATATATTGCGCACCAGTGACACTGTTATACCATTAATGGTAGTGAATTGGCTTTATTACTTTGTTCGAATATAGATATGATGATGACGACCTCCGTGACGTAAAGGTCTCGGGTTCGAATCCCGGTCGAGTCATGAAGAAAAACTTTTTCTGATTGGCGTGAGTTACCATGTCGGAGGTTACCCAGGAGGTCCCGGGTTCGAATCCCGGTCGGGTCAAGATGTAAAACTAACTTTTTCTGATTGGCGTGAGTTACCATGTCGGAGGTTACCCAGGAGGTCCCGGGTTCGAATCCCGGTCGGTTCATGATGAAAAACTAACTTTTTCAACTTGGCCTCGGGTCTTGGATGTTTATCTATATTATGTATTTGTTATAAAATATAGTATCGTTGAGTCAGTATCCCATAACATAAGTTTCGACCTTACTTTGGGGCTAACTCAATCTGTGTAAAACAAGACATGTCCTCGTTATGAATAAACTACTTTTTATCAATATATGAAGTAGTGTTTAAATCTAAGTTTTCTTTTACCAGTGGTCATTTTGTTTTTGTTTCCGAAATGGTGGTTTATTGAGTAGATTAATTTATACAAATTTTTATTATTGTATGAACTCTGACAAAAGAAAGTGTTTTTTTATAAACCTATTCTCTGAATAAAAGAAAACCTATTATTTAAATCTTTTGAATCTTACTAGATTTGTTTTAGGACAGCATACTCAATACTTTATATTTGACACCACTGGCAATGGCAGTATTTCTTGCCCATTTGTCACTGGCAACAAATGACACAAATGATTCTTATTTGTCACCAGCGAGAACAAATTATGTCACCATTCGGAACGAAATTGAATTAGTTTGTAATGTATGTATGTATATTTATCATAAAACCGCATTCGTGAATTTCGGCACTTCCCTATGGTTGACTGGTAGAGAATGCAATTTAGCATTAAGTCCGCCTATTGTATCAGTACTTTTGAATTGTGGTCAATAAAGTTAAAAAAAAAAAAAAAAAAAATTTGCGGTAACGAAGCAAGGCAATGAAATAATTTATTTTTATGGAAGGTTTATAAAAGTTTAAACATTCCCACGATATAAAAATCAATGGGTTTGCGCAGGTGTCCGCTCATTACGTATTAGGAAATCAATAGGGATCTATTAGAAATCGATTCCATTGAAAGTGATAAAATTAGATCAGTAGATGGCATACAGCCAATAAGTCTTGTTGAATTTCAGGGTTAAACATCAAAAACTATAATAAAACTAGCTGTGACCACGACTTTGTCCGCGTAGAGTTTCAGCATGGGCAAAATATCCCCCCCCCCCCCTTCCCTTCTCTGCCCTCGACTGAACATTTTGTATTGGAAAATGAATTTGGAAATATTTATTTATTTTTTGGTCACTTTTTCAATATTTTTAATAGTTATTCCGCCACATTGCGAAAGTATATTCCTTGTTTATTAGAGATCCAAGGGTCAGGCACGCAACCTATAAAATTAGTTTTAAATTGTGTTGTAAATGAAAAAATAAAAAATAATTTTTTTACCTTTCTGGATACTTCATCGCATAAGCAGCGGCGATGTACCCGCCAAGACTGTGGCCCAAAAGTATAATCTGGCTGAGGTTCACCTCACGCCGCCACTCTTCGACAGACTCGACCCATTGCGCTTCCACCTTCTCAGCATCCTTGGCGAATTTAGGCCGAGAACTGCGACCGAAGCCTGCACACATATTAATATATCAATTACTAGCTTTTCCCCGCGGCTTCGCTCGCGTTAATTTTATGAGATACATCTCGTTTGACAACAATAACGACTTGTGACGATTGTGGCGCCATCTGTTGGTCGATACAGCGCCCTCTATAGTAGAAAAAATATTTTCCCATTGGAACGACATACTTTCACGGGATAAAAAATAGCCTATGTTGGGCTCTGTACCCCTAACAATATGTATGCAAATTTTCATAATGATCGGCTGCTTAGTCAAGCCGTAAAAGAATAACAAACAAACAAATAAACTCACTTTCTCATTTATAATATTAGTAAGGATTTAAAAATTAAAGAAAAACAATATAATAAAGTTTAATGCTTCCATTATGAACATAAGAATGTTTGTTCTTAGTTTTGTACCCTGGCAACCTCTTTAATATTGTTGGCTGTAGAATCATTGCTAAGTTCGGGACCAGAGAACGTTGTATTATTTCGTTCGAGAATATTTATTTATTTAATGAATGGAAAGTCTATGTCAATGCAAAGGATACATAAATAAATTAAATAAACATAAATTTTCAGTTGTTTTTTTTTTATAGTCTCGCTTTTGTTGAAAGGGCACTGAAGTGATGTTTAGTCAAGCTCGTATTTTTTCTTATGTTCTGCGTCATACGGTCAAAGTCTCATCGCAAATGGTTAACTTATTTGTACACAATTTGTGTTTGACAATGACGAAATTTATTATCATTTTAGGCATGATAATATTTACAAGTCTGGATGACTTGTATCTATGATCGAAGTTTGTATCACCAAAATCATAATAGAGATGTTATAAAGGAAAACCAATTTAACAAGAATATTAGTGTTATTATAATAGATAATTTAGAATTTTAGACTTTATTAAGCTCGCATTTGGCAGTATGTTATTTTAACTATTTTGCAATATGGGATATTGCGAAATTATTTTCAAGAATTATTGACATAGCGATAAATCTCTTGTTTTGTATCGTTTCAAAATGCCATAAAAAATGGTGTAAAATAAAATATTATTGAAAGAAATAATATTTTTCTCAACCAGACCATGATCCCATTTTCACTGATTATGTGTTTAAATCTAACCTAACCTTACCTAGTAAATCAATGGCATAAACAGGTCTGGTGGCAGCGAAGGCGTCAAGATTGGGGCACCAGAGTGCCAGACCAGCGCCCATGCCGTGCAGCATCACCAGTGGGGTCTTCTGGGACTCCTCGTTCAGGGATATTGTCCATATCTTGTCGCTCTGCCCCACTACTGAGCCGATGTCCACGTAGAAACGCTTGTACGCTGTCTTCAGATCTGGTGAAGAAAGTTCAGATGACGTTTTGTGTTTTTACAACATTTAAGTGGCAAACAAGCATACGGCCCGTCTAGTGGTCACGGTAGCCTATAGACGCTTGCAACACGGGTTTGGGCAACGCGTGAGTGATGTCACCGGTATTACAAGCGTCTATATGCTATGGTGATTTTTACCGTCAGGCAGGCCATATGCTTGTTTGCCACCTTTGTGGCATAAAAAAAACGTTATTATTATTATTTTTATTGAAATATTATGTCTATCAGATTAGATTATAAACCGCGGTGTAATAACAAAGCAATCAATACAAAACCAAATATTCCGTCTATTCATAACCATTGTTACATAGGACTTTGTAATGATTCGTCATTATAATTATGTACCATTATGTCTATAGCTTGTACGTATATTTGTCTGTATTTCAATAATAATCGGCCACATGTCGCCGGACAGCAAACCAAGGACACGACAACACGTTTGAGTGATGCTATGTTAGGTAATTGTTACCTACTTTACCTGTATAGGTATATACTATATATAACTAGGGAAACGCCGCGCAGCTTCTTTTGCGTGTATCCGCTTTCCCGTGGGAATTCGGAATGTATTATACATATATAAACCGCAAAATCCGTTGTGTAGTTTTAAAGATCTAAGGTTAGGTACAGACAGACAGCAAGAAGCGACTTCATTGTATAATATGTAAAGATTGACATTTTGTACCGGGTCTCGAGACCTCCGAGTTGAATCGCGAACCAAATGTACTTACGTTTGGTTGTTTAAATTGCGTACATGCGGAGTTTTGTAATTCAGAGGTCGAGAGAGAGACCAGAGAGACCGACAAACCGGCATAGGTAAAATGAGAAACTCAAAATCCTCATTGATCATCGCCAGTCACCGCCAACCAACATAGGTTTCCTTCTTGCAGGTGTAAATTCGGCCTTAAAATGCAGTTATTACGGAAAGTGTATATTTTAACGATAACATTGCAATGGGTTAAATTTGGTAGTTAAGTGTAAAATGGAATAACATAGAGTTATCTATGCGGTATCGCTATTCTTTAACAATTGTTTACTAATCTTTTGTAACTAATTATAGCAGACTTTGTCAAGTTAGATGATTTATGAGTCACCATCATTACTCATTCATTACAAAAAATTATAATCAGTGTAATAAATAAATGTTACTAATAAACACGAAAGTTTCTATGTGTGTATGTTTGTTACTCTTTCACGCGTTTTCTGTGTGAGGATGGTACTTGAGCTAGCTTTTTTCTTAAATGCACAGCTACAAAATAAAAACAGATTTAAAGTAAATGTATGTTTTTGACGTCATCTACAAGTTTCCGTTGCTATGCCACAAGACCGTATTATACCACAAAAGTGTATTCATAGCTTTAGTTCACAGTGACCTTGCAAACAAGATTCGCTATCTAATGATTCACGTTTCGTGTCATGATGACAAGCTGATTTTTTGTTATTACAAATTGTGTTCTAAGTTCATGTACTTAAAATAATCTGTGGCCTATGTGAATTTTCCAGAATTTTATTTACTTTTATTTACCATTTGTATAATGCTTACACTCTCGCGAAGTTGAGCGAATACGAGTGTGGACGGGCCTTTCGGTCTACTCAAAAAAATCAAAAATATTGAATTGAGAAACTAGGCACTTATTGCATTATTTATTTAATCAGACTTCACATTTCCTTTGTAATCTAACTTCGTGCCTAACTTCACTTCGGTCAACTTTACAAGAGTGTAGTGTAGACGAGTGTAGCATAAAAAATAAGATAGAAATTCCGGATTTTCTGGAAGTTCGTGTCCGATTGCACTCATTAACAAATTTTTATTCTATGAGATAAGTCGCTAACTTCTAATTACTTCTAATTACATGGAATCTCTTAGGAATATACTTATTGACACGACACCTTTCAAACATATAGATGGTTTATACTTGGATTATTTAGTTTTTTATCAGACATTTCATAGACAGATACGGTATATAATACCGACGCGATGTGTAAAAAATTTCGTCACAATTTTTGAAATTACACTTCGTCCTTAGATTATCACGCACTTGATAATATCGTAAAATATTTATCAAACAGCTGTAACTTCCCGGACGATAGACCGATGTCATGACGCAAATTGACGCAAATCATATTGTTGTTTGAAAACTTGTATTTTATCAATTATTGTGTGCATGCAATGCTAATATTTCACTATAATTCCGAAAATGATAGTAACTACATACTTATAGCCCGTCTTCGTGTTTTTTTTATACGCTCAAAAAACTAAAATAATTACCTATGTATCCAGGATACAACTTTTGTTTTATTTAAAAAACTTCGTGGCATTATTAACAACATATTTAGATTAAAACTACAGAACATTTCCAGGCAACACGTACAGAATCAAGAAGGTAGCTCTTTTAAGTGGAATGTAACTTGTGTCGACGACTATAAAATAAATCAAGTGCGATTTATATGTAGGCACGATTGGTACGAAAGACGCGGCAAGTGTATTTCATAAAATTAAAAAAAATAAAATTGATGCAAAGTTCTTTTGAATTGCAACAAAAATTCTTTATTTTGAAATTTATTATGGTATGGTATGAATATTTAATTAGATATGGCCTTAAGACATCTGTGCGGAAAAAATATGGTAAAATCCCAAACAATGGGACACATGTAACTAAAAGTAATCGGAAAATCTATATGTACCTAGAAATCCGTAAGCCAGAGACCTAGAGGTTCGTTTCTACAGTGCGGACGTTCTAAATATTAAAGTAAAATAATATTAGGCCGTGTTTACACCTGCAAGATTTTGCAGGCAAGTAGAAGTACGCTCTATTTCACATTGAAGTGAAAACTGTAAGGGTTGAATTGTAGAGAATTTTATTCGATTTTTTGCAACATAATTGCTAAATGACATAGCAAATACGTTCTGGCGCTCCACGCAAGGAAGTCAGCAATATAGACCCCACTACAATCATAATCAGTAACATTGACTCGCTAAGTGGGGCTGCGCGATAAAAATAATATAGCGAATCCACCAATTATTATATGGGTTTTTGCTAACACTACATTACCTATATACCGTTTAATTAATTTTGTAACTATTATTAATGAAAATATACAAGTATAAAAATATTACAGTATTCCTAATACATTTTTTTTAAAATAGCATTGCTGGGTAAGAAGGGGAGGCCTTCCTCACTCCACACGTCCCTGTCTACAGCTCCCTAGGATCGGACCAGTCTCTATTTTTAATTATTAAAAAAAACTTACATGACAATATCTTTTTCTCAACATTTCGTAACATCTCATCTGACTGTCTCGTCCAACTGAACCATCCCCCGGTCCAACTAAAATATAAAAAAAACATACATTAAAAACAAATAATGAAAAAATGCATCACGGTCTAGGTACTATCACAAGAAATGCAAATGAACAACACAGACGGAGCAGTGACAAATAACAAAAATGGCTTATTCAATTTATTCATTCGTCCGACGGTTTATTCCACTATGTTCACCTGGGTGAATAAAGTGGAATTTTTTGTGTGTTCATATCACTTTGGAATCATTTCACCTAGGTGATATCATCCAGGTGAACATAGTGGAATAAACTGTTTTAGGGTGTCGGATGCGCGTGTTCCCATCCACACCGACTTTCTACAACGGATAAATGAAATAAGCAAACAAAAACATATTATTTGTGATTAAAGTGTAAAAAAGAAAAAATAATAACACACACACAAGTCCAAAAAAAGCTTGTTATATTAGCACTAATGTATTTTTATAAAGAAAAATTAATATAAAAATGGTTTTATTAGCATAAAAACAAAGGGAAGACTTCAAACACACAAGCGACATTTTGGAGAACTCGCTCGTCTATTCAGAGTATTTCGGAGTTACAGAAGCAGTGAGACAACTAGTGGAAATCAATAAATCTTACTTCCACACAAACGACACAACACTCCCAATCCATGTCCTGCTAACTATACTGAAATGTGGAATACAAACTATATTGATCATCAATTTTTTATTTATTTATTAAACAATAAATTTTAATGAGATGCCTCTTAGTAACTCCATAAATTGATTGAATACATAATATCTCTTCTTATGTAGTAGTTGTGTGAAATTCTAATGCAAATGTTCACAACAAGGGACATGGATAAGGCGGCCAACCGTCCCGCAATGACTGTTGTAATCCCGCATTGAAATATTGAATACAATTGTCTCCCAATTCGTCTCTTCCACCCCGTATGTCCCGCATCCATCACCGCGTAAAAAAAATGCCATTTGAGTGAAAAATACGATTTAAAATGTCCAAATGTCCCGCATAGCGCTTTTCAAAAGTTGGCCGCCTTAGTCATGAAATAAAAAATAGACACAGAAATGGGGCAGAGTAGAGAGTGCAATAAATCAATCTTTTGTGATTTATGATAGGAAGTATGAAAATTCATATATATCAATTGTTTATAATCCCTGGGCAAACAAAAAGTTTAGAATCCATCTGAAAATCTTTTTGAACCTTTTAAAGATTGCAAAATATTCATAAAATTGAATATGTATATTGAAATCACGGAAGACAAACTTGTCATGTTACTATAGAATTAATTTAAAAATCGAATTAAGTGAAGTAGCTTTGCAGATAACAATTGTACAATATATACTGTATGAGATATTAATATACCTACAATCTACTGGGTATAAAATTTTACCAGTTTTTCATACAGTTTTTACAAAGAGGCTTGATTTGTAAGGATTTGCAACTCCTATGATACTGGCAGTAGAACAGGATTGCCAAGCAATACCATGGGCACTGAAGAAATTAAAATCACACAAAAACGACACAAAAAACCTGTGTGTAAACAGCACAATCAATTATCATTTCATTTCAAAATCAAACTGTTATTACACAAAATATCATAATAAATGAAATCATTTATTATTACATAAATCACTTTGATTTCATATAACAATCATGCAAACACACAACATAGATAGACAAAGACTTGCTTGATAAATCCCATTAGTGTTTAGCTTAAAATCTGTAAAATACCATAAAATATTCAAGTATTGTGTGAATCATGAGGATGACAATTTTATTTGAACTTATAGATAATAGATAAGGCGATTCGGTTTCATAATTATTTCTAATCTGTGTTTAATTTTACTGAACATTAGAATAATTATTTAAAAATAAAAAAATCACTAAATATACTACTGGTAGACTAGGTCAGAGAGTCGCCTTAGGGGCAGGGTAAGAAGAGTTGGAGTATAGGCTTATAGGCACTACGAGACACCAAGAAAAAATAAAAAATTTGAGCTAATTTTTAAGGGGCCGTGATTTCTCCGTATCATAGTGCTCATAAGGCTATACTCCAACCAACTATTATTTTAGATAATTAATTTGAGCAGTTAATAGCAAGTTTAATGATTTGCTGTGTAATTAATGAAGTACGAACTGTGAAATTACCTCAAGATGCCGATAATGATATGATAAATGACTGGAAAAATAAGTTTACTCCAAATGTAACAAGGCAGTAAGTATCTTGGCATAACAAATGTGTGAACCTACAACGAGAAAATTCAAATAAATAATATTATATATAGTGAAAAGCTACCAAAGCGCGGCATGATACAATGTTAAAGCAATTGCGCAATATAAAAGCCGAAAATAAAATGTTATCAAAATTACATACCCAGTCGAAGCACCAGTATCAAAGTTAAGTTCACTACCCATTTGGACACTGCTTTTGTATTCAACAAACACACATTACGTGTAACATACGACTGAAAGAATTTTACCAAAATTTTATTTTATTAATTCGTGTTGCGCTCAGTCTGTGCGTAAACCAATTCTAATTTTTTTGACATCACACACATAACGCAAATGGCAATTCCGGCATCCGGATTCGTCAATAGCCGTCACCTTGACATTGACACTTGACAGGCACGCATAGTGACGGATCCAATATTTTATTCATTCACTCTTTTGTAATAATCGTTCGTTTTAATCAAATCGATTATCATGCTCCTGGTCCATTTCGTTTCATGATAAAATATTATTTATTTAATCTTTATTGCACAAAGAAAAGCACAATTGGCGGACTTAATGCCTAAAGGCATTCTCAAAAATTATATATAATAATTATGATTATTTAGAAGGCTAAAAATAAGTTCTAATATGTCGGTCAAATAATACGTTAACACAATAGTTTGAATTTGATAGAGTCGCGACTTTAGCGTAACCGTGACAACAAACCACAAACATTTTGTCATAAAATTATCATCAAATTTGTCTCCAAAACAAAACAACAGCGTTATTAAGATGCAGATGTCTACGATTCAGCCAGTGTTTAAACTTGAATTAAATCATAAAGTTACGCCTGGAATAGTTACTATAGCAAAGTATGATGGCACTCATCCGTGCCTTACTGCGTGTGCTGGATATGATAAAGTAGAGTAGAATAATTATGTTATAATCACGTTATAATACTAATTTGAATCATAAAGTAACGATACAACTTTTTGTATTTTTTAAGAGGATGGAACTCGTCGGATGGATAGCAATCGATTCCATAATAACTCTCCTCTATTAATGAGAGACAATCAACTTAAAACTTGACTACCACCTTCTGCGCCTAACAGCGGCAGGAGTATCACCAACCAATCATCAGACACCTGATATTCATGTATAAAAGATCATCAAACCTTATTCTTCTGTACCAATACATATAAGTACGTTCAAAAGTTACAATTTTGTTGCAGATAATAATCCACCATCCTCACGGTGGCGTTGTCAGCGGCAGGGCGCAGCGCTCGCAAGCTCATGGTGAAGTCTCAGAATTGAATCTCAGTCAGGCGGTAATCGCATTAGCAGCGGGTCCTTTGAGACCTGACACTGGAAGAGATATGCTACTTATTGGATCTCCTACCCAAATTTTAGGTAAATATCTATCTATGGTATACATTTTATAGTTGTAGAGACAATTTACGTTAGTTTTCAGAAACCTGCAAATGTTAAACAGTACCTACTATTCTTGTACATAATTTATTGGAAATTGCGTCTGTCAATCACATCTGTAACAGTGGAAACAACCTTTCAAGCAAGTGGGGTTACAAAGTCAGAAGTCAAAGAAGTAGAAGTACTTAACCTACTTAACATAATTTGTCTGGGAGAAATTCGTGGTGGGTAAGCCCCTGGTGTTGCTGATGTCTATAGGCGGCGGTGACCACTTTCCTAATCTCTCTTGCCTGTTTGTCTGCCGCGGTATAACATTTAAAAAAAATACCCGCAATTCATAGACATTAACTAGGCTCCATCACTGTTCATAAATAATAGTATTTCTCGTGTTTCTTTATCAGCATACGATGTTCACGACAACACAGATCTCTTCTTCAAAGAAGCCCCAGATGGAGTGAATGTTATCATAGCGGGTGCCTTTGGTAAATATACAGAGACTCTGGCAATTGTTGGTGGTAACAGCTCTGTCCAGGCCTTGAACTGGGAGGGGGTTGAAATGTTCTGGAATGTTGTTGGTGGCAAAGTCAATGCTATGATCACTCTTGACTTTGACAAGGATGGTGAGAGTGAGGTATGAGACATATCATTTACAACCAGTTTCTGAAACGCATTTTTAAAGTTAATGACACATTAAATTATAGCTCGCACTCTTAAACTAAAGAAGCTTGAAAATTATCAGCTAGTTTCTGAAACACATTTGAATTTTAATCCCACGTGAAGTGTGAAACTACTATTCTTCTTTAGTTTGACAGTTGACAGCTATAATTTAATATGTCATTATTTTTAAAGTGCGTTTCAGAAACAGTCCATTATTGTGGAATTAAAATTATAGAAATTTCAGAAACTGTTTGTCCAGTGACGAGAAAAAATAATTTTACACAATTAAACCATTTGTACTTATACGCAAAATTTCAGCTCAATTATTTTAGTTTAACTTTGTGATAGTAAAAGTGTTAGCGCGTCTGATTTGTACCTACTAGGATTATCATTCCATTGCATATTTTATAATTTTAGCTTCTCCTCGGCTGTGACGATTCCTACATCAGGGTATTAAAAAACAATCAGTTCGTCACAGAACTCGCCGAGACAGGACCAGTTGTGTGTCTATCTGCAATCAGTGATGTGCGGTTCGCTTACGGGCTGGCCAACGGAACTATCGGCATTTATGAGGAAGGAATACGATTGTGGAGAGTTAAGGTACTCGGTTTTCTTATAATTTATCTACTTAATTTGTCAGCTAAGCAGTCTTTCAGTCAGTTTCTGAAACGCATTTTTTAAATTAATGACAAACTATAGCTGTCACTGATAAACTTAAAAAAACGGGCAAGTACAGTGCAAAAATGAGATAAGTAACCATTTTTGCACTGTGCGTGTCGGGCCACGCACAATGTAGGGTTCTGTATTGGCTACGCATTTCTTGCTTGCAGATGAGTACAATTCCATATTCTATGACATTTTGTTCGTTTTCGCCAAATAAATTTTATTTCATAAGTTCGTCGGCTATTACCTACTCGGTACTAACTAGTGCCTACTTAACCATTATAGTTTTCCTTGTAGGTTCACTATATGGACTACTACCGTGAATTTATTCGAATTTCTAAACTCAATACTTTCGGAGATAGAGGGGGGGGGGACCACCGTACAAAACGTAAATTGACACGTTAAATGTAAATAATTCGCAAACGGATCATTGTATCGGAAAATGATCTTCCCACACCCTCGATGTTTTTCTCGTGATTAAGAGACCTATCTAACGATATCTATCTATCGGTGCGAAAAAAAAATTCATTACCACTTTACCTGTAGAGGAGACACCCCAAAAATTTTTTTTTTTAAATTTTATTCTACCACTTTGTTAGCATTGTTAATATAAGTATAATACCAAATTACAGCTTTCGAGCATCAAGCGTCTAGGCGCTAGACCGCGGACGGACAGACGGACATGGCGAAACTATAAGGGTTCCTTGTAGTTTACTACGGAACCATAAAAAGAAAGATAGCTTGTGGAATTTAAATTAAAATTCGTTTTAAAAACTGCCCGAGGCTCAATGCCTGTTAAGTATTATAATATCTATGCCAATGCTAATGTACCTAATGATACGGTGTAAAGCCAGTTTTGTTTAAAAAACATAGTACAGTCCGAGCACGCACGTCGAGCTTTAGAGTACAATTTTGACTCTACATAAAACCTAAGAATAATGGTACAAAGTCCTATATGTAAAGGTCGACCTGCTCTTGACTGTACAAAAGCATATCACATCGACCGTTATTCTTTTACGCGACACGATGACATTATAGAATTAATAAGTTTCTAGCTTTGCACTGGCAGAGAGATTTAGACGTAAACCTATATATAATACAAAATTCAGCATGATACAATGTATTTATAATATAACTTATTAAATTTGACTAAACTTACTTTTAAACCCCCAGTCTAAACAAAACACGGTGTCATTACAATGGTCTGGTGAAACCCTGGCCTGCTGCTGGGCGAATGGACGCATAGACTGGCGTGAAAGTAATACAGGACGAGTGCTACGTAGAGTGCAAATGCGGACTAATGCTGCGGCCATGTTGTTAGCAGATTATCGCTCTGTCGGAGCTTCGGATTTAGTCTGCGTATCTGATAAGGGTGAAGGTAATCAAAATCAGCTCCAGCTGTTTTCTTCTGTTCCTCTGGTTTGGCAGAGTATTGTTTTTAGCAATAAGGCCGCCTTGTTGCATTTACACTAGTTTTTAAGATTGTTTTTTTGTACTTTTTCCTGTGTGTAATGCAAATAAAGAGTATTCTATCTATCTATCTATCTTTGGTTACTTTAAATCTATAGCTATTGACTGCATCAATTAAGGGCTTTTTCATTCAGATTAATTTAACTATGATAATAATTTTTCACGGATACCGACATTCTCAAGAGAAAAACGCTGGCAGCCACTAATGGTATGCACTTACACATATTTTCTTTTCTATTTTTAACATAACAATAAGGAATCGCTCAAGAAAAACTAATTTAGTAATTTTAAATATAATAAAAAAATTTGGTCCTTCAAGCCGTATTCAAACAGTTAGAACAACTTGTCACATTTTATCTTTACAGCACAAATTATATCCCGAGGTCGCCAAATCCTCGATTCATAACTCATAACAAATAAGTAAGTAAATATATTTAAAAACTTTATTAATAAGATGCATATATCATTTTTAGTCCTTGGATACCCTCCGCACCAAGAAAATTCAGGATTTAATTCGTCTTCAAAGAAAATGCCGTCAGAAGAAGACCGGTTGGCGATAACGGAGCTATTTAATAAGAAACAAGCTCTCATGGTAGAGCTCCAGCATTACGAAGCTAACGCGGCGAGTGGTGCCACCAGCCCGGAGACCGATAGACCTACCTCTGCAATGCCTACTAACACTCGCTTGCAAGTGGCTGTATCTGCATCACCTGAAGATGTACGTACGGCATACATAATGCGATT
Source organism: Endotricha flammealis (assembly GCA_905163395.2). Lineage (NCBI taxonomy): Eukaryota > Metazoa > Arthropoda > Insecta > Lepidoptera > Pyralidae > Endotricha > Endotricha flammealis. Next base: position 3,613,283 of record LR990870.1, on the reverse strand, counting down.
TGTTACTGTTGTTGATAATATATAAAGATTCCCGAGACGAATTACACAACGCCATCTAGTCCCAAACTAAGAAAAGTTTGTACATAGGGTACCAGAAAGCTGATAGATATATTTACATTTGTCTAAAAATAAGTACCGTAGACATCACGACTGTTGAGACAAAGAAGCCATTGATAGACACTCGACCAGCGCGTCAAATAGGCACCTAGTTACTACTGAGTTTTTTTTTAAATTATATGTAATCTCAAGGGTTGCTTGGAGTTGGCGATATCGACTAACAATGAGACGATAGTGCGCGCAGCTCTAGTGCTTGCCGAGGGTATATTCGAAGCAGGGGAGACCCTAGCTCGGCATCCGGTTCCATCACAACTGCGCTCCATTCTGAATGTGCCGCTCAAACCACCTAGGGATGTCAGTGTTGATGTTCATATAAAGGTATGTAAATAAATAAGTTATTACCTATATCTTCATGAATATGTGCTATCTACCCTGTAAATATGTAAGTAGCTATAATACTTAGTAAAAATAAGAAAACAGTATCAGTGTTGATAAGAGTCAGTCTAGATTTTCATGGTCTAACCATTATCCTTCTTAGTCGCACAGTTGGGTAATTAATAAAAGTAAATAAATAAGTAATAACATCTCTAAAATAAGTATTAGGTACAAAAAATAATAATTTTGTTTGTATTATGATTCTGTCATATATTTTTTTCAAGCAAAGGAAGATAATCTTATTTTCAGTATTAAATTTTATAAGTTCTCAGAGCTTTATAAATTTTAATGTACATTTTAGGCTTTAGTTGGCTACGCAGACAGCGAGCAGTTTCATATATTCGAACTAACTAAACAGTTACCGAGATTTTCAATGTACACATTAGCAGCAAACAACATCCCACGAACAAAACACAGCAGCCATGTTACATTTCGTATCACAGAACGTGTACAAAGAATTTGTATTTGGATAAATCAAAATTTCCTCCTCGAGAATGAGGTGGAGCTTGAAACGGAAGAGACCAAAGAACTCCACATAAGTTTCTTTTGCCTGAGGAACAGGTCCCGATTAGATATGGACTTTGGTGCTGATGGACAAGTCACATTTTGCACATCTGACATCAGACTGGCTGGAGATTTAGTTCAGAGTTTAGCTGTTTATTTAAATCTTTCAGATTTGCAGGTATGTTATAATTTTATACTGTAATTAACCTTCATAAGTATTTTCTCCTAATCATTAAATATAAAATGCTTTACAGCGGCATAAATGCAATTGAAACAACAAAATTTTACACTTAAATAATAATTATTAGTATTCTTATAACAAATTAGTATAAAGTTTATGCAGATCCATCACTGACCGTATAGTTCTACGAAACCAACACACTTTACGGGATTGAAAAAGAACATATTGTTGTGGGGTGGCTCTCTTTGGCTAACTGCCTTCACAACCTCCTGACCAATGACCCCTCCAACTACCGCAGCAGCTCCTGAGACTGTTCCAAACACATCTGTTAATAATGCATCACTGACGAAGCCTGCAGGCAGGTTCAACTCTTTGACAAGCTCATTACGCATTTTCAGCAATATCTCTGTGTCAGCTTTCCTTTTGGCAGGGTCAGGATTCCTGTTGTACTCATCTCTAAACCTTAACAGTATCTTCATGACAAAATATGACGGATCTCCGCGGCGTAATCTCGAACGTAGCTCAGGTTTACTCCAGTCGGCCGACAGTGCGTTCTGAAGGGGCACGTATATAGCCCGCCGCTTCACAGTTATAGTTACTGTCTCGCGGGCACTCTTCTCTGAGTCGTCAGGGCCCCGTTTTGCAGCTTTATGTTGCACGATCTCTTCGGAGTACTCGTGGTCGACGAGATCGGCAAACATGTATCCATACATGCCCCATACATCCCCGCAAAGAAATTTCTTGTTACTGTCGCGGCATACGTTGTTAATACGCTCCAACTGTTCTTGTTTTAGACCTGTCGCGCACACTATGTCGAAAGTAGTGAAGTACTCGTCAGGTAAATCATCCACGGCCTTAGTTTCCGATGTCACGTCCACCATAGGGTTCAACGCACGGGCTCTTTGCAATGATGCTTCAGCTCTGTTTTCACCTATCTTGTCGGGTGGTGCCAGAAACTGGGAATACAAGTCGATTTCTCTCAGTTTCTCGTTGTCGAGCAGACAGACGCTTTTCACTCCGGATAAAATTATATTCTTCGCGGTTTCCGCACCGAGACCACACAGACCGATGATTAACACTTTGGAAGCGCGTAGTCTCTTTTGTGATTCGAGACCCCATAAACGTATTTGACGATCGTATTGCTCCGCTTCTGCCTCCGATAATTCAACTTCATTGTTTTCAACCATTGTCGAGACTTTTTAAATTAAATTTACAAAATTAATACGAACAAACTTTTCCGTTCAACGAAATTTGACACTTCCACACCGCCGCCGGCAAATGAAAATGACGCGCAGCGCAGCCATATTGATTTGACTCGTAGGGATGACCCACAATCGATTCCTTTTTTGATAATCGAGTTTTTAAATTTAAAAAAGTAACTTTATCTATGGCCATGAAATGAATATTCTGTCGATGGCATATTTTTACTCGAGTTTTTTTAGATTGTAGCAGCGGGAATATTAAAACTTGTGAATAGCCAGTATCACAGAATAAAAAATTATGCGAGTTTGCGCAATTTTCTTTATCGTTCGATTTAGAAACATTTTTATTCCAGTCTGTAGCACATTTCCCGGAGGCTGAAAAGAAATTACGTGAAGAAATGGAAAACGCTTCAGAAGTCGGTGATACGCGATCGCGTTTAGCAGCAGAGACTGCAGAACGAGCGCAACTTATTACGGCTCTGTTACCCGCTGCTCAGGACGCAGCGGCGTATGATTTGTAATTATTTTTCTTACATCACCATCAAATTAAAATAACTACCAAAAATTTCAACAAGGAGGAATCCGTTTTATAAAATAACTAGCGAAACCTGCGCAACTTTGTTTGCATGTGTCATTGACTATCAGACTTTTTGACCAAATCCTACGGAAATCACGAATTTTTGATGTTAGGTAGGTATCCATGGTATCAGCTACCTACATACTAAATACCATAAAAATTGGTCCCGCCATTTGAGCGTGAAGAAGTAACAAACATACAAACTTTCGCTTTTATAATATTAATATAAGTATAGTAGGATACATAGGTAACTTATAATTTGATTTTAGGAAGGAAATGCTTAATCGTTATAAAGAGGTCATTATGCTGAACGAAGAATTAATAACCGGGTGTCTTATACGGCGGGCTACACAGGAGCAAGCTGTTACGTCGCTCAAAAATCTTCATACTATTTTACAACAAGCAGCCAGATTGAGAGGTAAATTTGTTCGCGTAAACTAGTATTACCTAATAAAATAATCTTGTGAAGTAGAAAAAATTAGAGGAGCTCGATGGCGTCGCTGTGTGTCGCACTCGCAAGTTAAGCGACGTCGACCCTAGCCAGCGTTTGGATGGGTTTCGTTATCTCGAGCTTTTCTGTGCTTAGGAGGGCACGTTAAGCCGTCGCCGGTCCCGGCTGTTGGCGATGGATGACAGTCGACGACAGTCGTTAAGCCAAGTCGATGCCGCATTGAAGCAGCGTGGAAAATATTTATCATGAAATTCGTCAATATAATTCAAAATATTCACCAAAAGTTTTCTTTCACTCGACATTTTAATCCTTTTTTTAATGTGTGTATTACAGAAACCATTGGAAATTAATAAAACATATTCTAATTTCTCCTCTTCAGTGTAAAAAACTATTAAGAACTCTCTCGGATTTTTGTTTTAAAAACTTGTTAGGCGTATAAAAATTGGAAGTCAGTAATTTTTTTTCTTTTTCAGTTGGCAAATACAGTAAAGCGGTGGTAGCTGCAAGCAGGAAAGCAGTTAGAGAGAACAATATAGAAGCCTTGGTAAAAATTCTACAAGTTGGTGATTCGTGAATGAAACTACTTATACAAAATAATTTAAGCTTTTATTCACTATCAGTACATAACAGATTAATATTATATTAAATATTACACAATTCACTGGAATTTCATATACTTAGAACTTTATTTATCTAAATCATTAATAAATTGTAGTGGTCCCTGCAGAGGAAGCTCTTAGGTATATCTCTTTCTCGTCATATTTGATCAAGTTTTCAAGACACCGCAAACAACTGTTCTTTCAATACTTCTTTTTTTTTCGTCTAATAGCTGTAGTCGTATGGACGTCAATAAGCTTCATTATTTAATGTCAATCTGAGGTCTCCGTTGTTGATCCTGGCTATACAGGAAACACAGGCTTGTCCCGAAACAAGATCAACTCGGTAGAATGAAAATTTTAAATGAATATTATTTTAAACAACTGCGTCTGAATCACACAGTAATTTGTCTAGTAGCATAATGCACATCATCAGCACTGACATTAAGTAATAACCTAGGTTCAGAAGGCTTCGGTTCTAATAGTAATAGACGTATGGCGGCTAATCGTGCACAGATAGCATGCGCTTGCGCTGGAGTAGGCGCGCGTATGTTTATAGCTGATTTGTAGGGGCGCCCGTCTAAGGCCACGATAGCCGCTGCTGTTGTAAGGGCCCGCGATAGGGTCGTCTCGTCAGAGCCTGTTCTTTCCACCTGGAAATATAAACATGTTAATGGTAAAAGGACAATAGCGACTACACCTCCTTGGGTGTGAAATTACTTACTAGCTTTGAGCATAATAACCCGTGGTTTTCAGCATATAACTTTATAGAATAAGACAAAAATCGTTTAAACAATTCACCGAGATTCTACATGAAATTATGTTTTCACTTCTCATGTTCAGAAAATGCTTGTTTGCGCAGGATATAGGCTGCACAAAATCGAATTTTGTGCACAAGTGCAAAAACGTATCTTCTCATAAATGTATCTATATTAAGGCAAAGGAAATAAGCCATACAGCCAAACACAACAAAAAGTTCAGAGATAGAATTTGTTATTTTATAATATTTACTTTAATTTATTTGCCTTATGTGTTTTTTAAGTCATAAAAGATATTAAAATTTAAATTAAAGTACGGTAGGTTATTTAATTAATTTAAGAAAATTATTTTATTACAAAATTAATTTAATAGTAGGCTGTATAGGTCTGAAGCCCAAGCCTAATTTCAATGTCGTAATATTAAAAAAAAAAAAAGCGGCGGGAAAGGGGAAACAGGTCTTGTTTTTCGTGCGTTTATTTATTTATTTCCTCGCAATCGAAGTGAAAAGCAGAGTTTATAACTCGTCCACAAAACCATTTCTATCCTCGACATTACTATCAGCCCTCGCCTTCGGCTTCATTTTGTGCACTTGTTGTAAAATCTACTATTTTAGTATAAATTTCATAAATGTATCTTCGAATATTAATGTTAATGAAAATAAATAGAATATTGTTGGACGAATCCCACAACGCCAAAATGCGTAATACCTCAGCAGCCACAGCTCTCAGCATAAGCCTCTCAGCCGCAGAGCAGTTCCTGATGGCCCTGACGCAGGCGCTGGAGGCGGCCTCGCCGAGGGCCTGCTGCACTTCCTTCAGGCCCGCGCCTTCTGGGCCCGCCAACTCCAGCGCACGCGCACATAGAGCTAAGGCACGGCGGGCGTCGCCTGATACCGCTGCCACTTTCCTACAAATTGTAATAATATAATAAAAATCATAAATTTTTTTCTCAGAGAAACTGTTGTCCATGCTAAACCAGAGTATTATCTTGTCTGTGTTACGGATCATCAGGCTTTTATAATTATATTATAAACACATATTTTAGCATAGGGCACGGACGAGTGGCACTCTTCTAATTTTTATAAACTTAACATAAGTGTTTCCAAACCATGTTTATTACCATCATGTAATAGTTGTAAGTATTTTTAATTTAATTTTGAATACAAAACTTGCCACGAAAACGAGTGTTTATGGCGGTGACTGCTTATCATCAGACGCATCCAATTATCTGTTTTATATTTTAGTAACATAATTATGTTCGCCTTGTTTACTTTTTTTCATCTGAGTTAACGACCATTCTTCACTCCACCAATTCGCTATCTACTAAAAACATTAAATAAATAAATATTTTTGGAAGAATCACACAACGCCATCTAGTTCCAAACTGAGCAACTAAGCTTGTATTATGGGTACTAGATTGCTGATAAATATACTTACTTTTTTTTTCTAAATAAATACGTATTATACACCCAGACCAAGGCAAACAGACATGTTAAGGACTCTGCATACGCAACGGGATAATACCTCGGACGGGACGGGGACGTGACTTTTTGTTCGAAACGGCCACGTTCCCGTCCCGTCCGTGTAAAAACACGTTATGTATACAGCGACCTAAAATTGAACATAGATTTAAATTTTACCTGGCGATTAACTGCACGGCATCAGGCGACACATTTGCACCAGCCAACCTTGTCGCCACAATACGTTGTAGTTGCGTATGCGTGTATGGTGGGAAAGTCAACCTTGTAAGTCCAAGTCGTGATGCAACCCGGGCGCATAACGCTCGTTCAGGTAGGTCCATAGTATTCGCCACAGCCAGTACTGTTAGGAGGGCAGAATTGTGAGCAGCCCACTCCATTATACTGTATAGCACGTCTTGTCGCCTGGTGCATAGTGCATCTAACTGTGGAAAAATAAAATTTAATTTGTAAGAATTTTTATTGAATTCTTTTTACTCTAATATAAGCTGAGAGAAAGATAATGATCTCCAAACATATGAGCTGATTTTCTTGAATCATAGATCAGATTACTTTTTAAAACAAAGAAATAAAACTGTAAAATAATGACGTGTGAAACTGTGACGTACGTGACTGCAATTGTGAGATGACAGTTTTAGCTATATGCTGAGCAAGTTTATTCATTATCCATGTTTTACATAAGTGTATTTGTAAAGCGATTGATAAATTATTTTAGAATTTTTACCTCATCGACCAGTAACACTGTGGGTGTTCTCCGAGGCCCAGGATTGGTGAATCGTTTTTCTAGTAATGAACACGCCTGTTCCCACACAACTGATTTACCTGTGAAACAAATACTGTTAAAATATAGAATTTTTTGTCTGTTTGCATGTATCTAACTAAATACATCATACTAATATTATAAATGAGAAAGTGAGTTTGTTTGTTTGTTATACCGGAGTACAGAGCCCAACATAGGCAAATTTTTACGCGGGCAAAGCCGCGGGTAACAGTCATTAATGAGTATAGACTATTGGTCTCATATTTATTTTTATTATCAGCCCACATTCAACCACGGTGGGTATAAGCCTCCCTTTTCTTACTCGGTCAGTCTCATCTATTAGGGTTCGAAACAACGTTACAGATTTTTGAAGATTACAGTAAATTAATATTAATAATAATAATTTATTCATTTATTCTCACCACAAACAAGTACAATATTTAAATTAAAAATGATTAAAGAAACATGCATAATCATCTATTATGGTATAGCGGAACCCTAATAGATGATTATTGTGTCTTGCTGGTCCTGCCCACTCTATGCTGAAATTCGTTACCCTAAGGTTGCCTTGAAAAGATTGCTTTCAGCATAAAGCGTATTCTATCTATCTATCTATGATTATGCATGTTTTTGTTTTTGTAGTATTATGTATTATTTTGTATAGTTCCCGATGTTTTTTAATTAATTATTGTAATTTTATTCTATTAAGTACTAATTAAATTTTCTTTACTGATAAAAAATATTGCAAAATGATTTATATAACAATATAATTTATTAGTAAAGAAAACTACAAAATATCATCACAAACCAGTCAGCTGTTTATAAATTTGGACATAAGCCTGGCGTGGCTCCGCAATCCTCATTCCATTCACTTCCACCAGCTGGAAATCGGGCAGGTCCACCTCTTCTTTCAGGATCTTTAGCGCTGAACACACCGTTGCAGTTTTACCGGTGCCTGGCACACCGGATATATACATACAACTGGAAATAAAAAATTTAATTTAAGTTAGTCATCATCATCAGCCTTTGTCTACCTACTACTCTCATTTCGCATTAATCAACTGGGAAATTCCGGTAGAAATAAATAAGATTTAAGGCTTGCATCCACAGGTCCGCATAGTACTTATTGGATGCATCGGATTAAACGGTCTGCAGTATTCCTTACTACCTGTAACCTAGCGTAAAAAAAAACTCACTTTCTCATTTATAATATTAGTATGATATAGAAAGTCATACAAGTGCGTCCACTGATCCGCATCGTACGTATCACACGATCGGCAATGCCGGCGCTGCCGATGACGTCATATGGAATGCCGAAAGTGGATCCACGACGGACGATAAGGAGCGAGCGAGCATCGGCAAACCCGATCGCAGCTGATAATTGTCGACGCCATGTAAAAAAGGAACCTTTTGATCCGATGCCTCCGGTCCGTACTCCTTTAAGTGGTTATTTAAAGCGAAAATTGCATTTGTCGTATAATGTCTTGTTTGACTGAAAGCACTTACCCGCTGCTCCCATCTAAGAGTTTGCTCCTCACAAAAGAGAGTATCTCATCCATTTGACTTTCTCTGCCAGGAAGAGATTTATTGTCTTTCATGAAATCTAAAAAAAAATATTATCAAATTAAAATTATGTACAATAATGCGACTAGATAGCACTGTGTAAATTATATACTTGCTACTTATTGCTTATTAACTTTGAGAATCTTGCAATTACTTCTGCAGAATGTAACTTACCATCAATATTGTCTACCGAATGAACTCTAGTACGTAAAGTCGGTGTCAGTTGACTGGTCTGAATCTTCTTGCTAATCTGCCTAGGTGTTCTTCTGGCTACAGATTTCGGAGTTCTTGGAGTGCGAGGAGTTTTAGGAGTCTTCACCACAGGTTTGCAGTTGTCAACATCATCATCAATCTCCATCTTACGGATTGATTTTCTAGGTGTCCTCTTTATTGGGGAGTCATCAAAATGGGTTATTGGTTTTGGAAGTCTACCAGAACGAGTCGGAGTTTTCACAGGAGACAATTCTTCTTCCATATAATTGACCGGATTTTTTTGAACACGTCCAGAACGAGTAGGCGTTCTTTTTACTGGTGAGAGTTCGTCTTCCATATAGTTAATAGGTTTTTTTGTGATTCTACCTGAACCTGTTGCATATGTGTTATCATCAAAAACTAAAACTTTTTTTGGAGTATCGTTATTTGTTTTTGATACAGACTGTTTTCTCTTTGGTGTTGTTGGAACGTGTTGTCTGATGATGAGGGTCGGTAACTCATCATCAGAAGTTTCCTTCAATTCCATTGTCAATAGATCCTCTATATGAGTTTTGGTTAATTTGGAACTTTTTGATGTTTCTACTTTAGTTGATTTAGGCGTACTTTTCTTAGGGGAATCTTTTTCGGACTTATCTGCTAGAATAGCTCTTTTGAGCAGCAATTTTGTACCATCAGTTTTAGAAATACTCCAATTTTTCTCTGAAATTGATACCCTGCTCATGCGTTTAACTAAGCTGCTCGGTGTTTTTGGAGTAACTTTTGGGCTAGCAACACCCTTGCTTGGTGTAAACAGATGTTGCATCGCTTGCCTTTCCTGTTCTAATACTGGTTCAATCTGTACCTTCCTTTTGCTAAGTGCCATAAGTCTGTAACGGCAGATGTAAGTATAAGGCTGTAGCTTCATGTCATTGTCAACGTCATTAGTTAATGATAAAGTGATGTTGCACTTTCTGAAGAATGTTTCTATTGATACATCCGTGTCAAATGGACGATGGTCTTCGATCACCTGGAACATTTTTATATTATGTATTTTTTTTTTTAAATTCACTATGTACCCATAAACCATAAATGTAGTATAACGTTGCAGATATTTTATCTTGTATATAATTTATAAATTTAATTATTTTTCATGTTTTATCTTTTAGTGGACAAGTGTGGGAAAAATTAAGAACAAAAATGATTTACTTATGAAGTAGAAAAGAAGTTTCTCAAGATGTTATGATTTTTGCATGAGTTTGCTGGTCATCATGGTTTACCTACAGCATGGTCTTAGACCAATTTCTGTTTTGGAGTCAGCAGATTATACATAGTTTCAAGACAATTTTTAAAAGAAAAAGCATTAAGTTTTGATTCAATCAATAACATGAAACAAGGAATACATAATGTTAACATACCTCTTTGTCTAGAAAATTTATTGGGTCAATATTATTAAAGCTCCAGGTAGGAAGGTCATTAGGTTTTGAGTACCATTGCACTTTTGCCCTAAAAGGGTCTTTGTTGCTTGACCTATCCTCGTAGAGGGAGAGTATTTTGGCTGCATCACAGCCCTCTTCAGTGTCAGGTTCCGCAGCATCAGCATTTGATATTAACACAAAATCACCGATTTCAGCAGTCAGATTTTTAAACTGAAATTTCCTGAAAAAGAACAAAAAGAAAGATAGTCATCAGAGTTGCATTAGGTGTAGTAGTTACATGACTGCCCATAAAGCGATTCTCTGACTGAAAGGGTGGACGGTTCTCTGACCCTTATTGTAGTCGTCTTTTGTGACATACAGAAAGTAATAAACTAGGTGCACACTATTTTTATCATGTTTATATAGTATGATTTACTAAATTATTAGGTCAGAGTTGCATGCTTAGACGATTGCATTGCATAGTTGATGAACATAATTATTATGTTATTTATGTTATTAGAAAAAAAAATTAAGGGTACTTACTGGTAATGATAAAAATTGTTAGATAAACTTTGAGGATCCGGTATTTCATCACTTAACCAGGTAACAGGTTTACTTTTGGGTAAAGCTTTTCTTGGCATTTTAATTGAATTAATCAAATTATCAAAAAAATGCAGTCAGCAATACAACAATAGGTACAACTTTAAAAATTAAGATAAAACCAACCAAACCAACCTCTTTTGTTTTGGTTTGGTTTTGATTTATACTGGCTGCTGGCTGGCTGCCCTGGCTGGGCTGGCTGTCAATTTTCGCGCGTAAAATATTTCTTTTTGGCAACCCATTTCTTTTTAGCTATTCTATTAAGTCCGTTACAGTTTCTCGATTTATAAATTTGGCTTTATGTGGTCAGTTGTCTTTGTCATGACAAATTACGAAACAAAACGTCAATGTCACTTACTTGTCCACTGTAGGTAGTCCTGGATTTTGGCGCCAACTACAATAGCGTCCACTTGGACTCGTGATTAGAAATTTAATTTATGTGTGTTTCTGCGTTTGATTCATAGTATTGATAGTGTAATGTGAAGCAAACATTGGTTATAGTACATATTGATTGAAGTTTGTGATCAGGAACCTATTAAAAGTGCATTATCGTGTTGACTTCAAAATCCGTATTTTCTGAAGAAATTTTGCTATCATCTTTTTTCGGGGCGTCTTGACTCAGAGACTGTATACTGAGTCAAGAATGTCAGGATATCATGAACGCGCTGCTTTGAATTACTTATAAATTTACTTATGACTTGGCTGTATGGGCTCAAAGCCCTTTGCCTGCCCTAGAGCGAAGAAAAGAAAAAAAAAAAAAAAATGTAGGTAGTCCTGTCTGTCAATTTAATTGTCAAAAGCACGTTCTCCCCACGCTGGATTGCTATTGTTTCAATTTATTTGTAAAATAAAAATATCACTTATAATGAAATTTAAGGAAAAAAAGTCAACTAAACCCACTCTTTCGGATAAAATAGCAGATGCGCTTACTATAAAAGCGAGAGCAGATATCGAAGATGACCAAGTATTCGGTACAAAGCCACAAACACTTTCACGTGTGGATTTTAACTCATCAGAGAGCGAGGATGAGGCTGTTATAAGTGATTTTCGGAAAAGAAGCGTTAATTTGTTAAGTGAAATCAGCAAGAAGTATGAAGGTAAGGTTGTAACCAAAAAAGACTTGGCACAAGACTCCGAAAGTTCTGACAGCGAAGACAATCAGCATACAACAGAAAATGGAAACAAATCCTCAGATTCTGAAGGAAGTGTTAAAAAACCATCACAATTGGATAGTGATGAGGACTCTGAACAGTCAGAGAAAGCTGTAGGTGCATCTAAAGAGGATTCTGACATAGATTCAGATGATGCAGAGAGTGATGATTACAGTATAACAAAATTGCAAAAAGCCTCATCAGATGACAATAGCAATGATGATGATGATGTTGAAGACGATGATGATGAAGGATATGACATCAGTCAAATGTCAGAACCAATGAAAGAAGTATTTGAACATGTTAAAAAGAAGAATGTCAGTGAGGAAGCAAAAAAAGGAACATCTGTTAGAAATCAACTGTTAATTTGGGAAGGGTTGTTAGAAATGAGAATTCATCTCCAGAGATGTGTAAACACAGCTAATCAAATGCCAATGCCTCATACGTTTAACGATTTAAAAAAAAATAAGGACTTTGTTGATGAAGCAAATGCTACTAAAACAAATGTAGCAAATGTTTTAGATAAGTAAGTATTATTACTATACATAATCATTATCATAAGCATTTGTATCCATCCTACTAATACTAAACCCTTTAGAAGTCAAATTAAAAGTATCAATACTTTTTTGAAACTGTTTTTATTTATGTAATAATATAAGAATAATAAAACATGATAACATACAAAAAATGGAAAAAGAAACGTTTTCAGGAAATTACAGGGGTGTACTCAAATGAGTACACTGACAGCCTAAGTATGAAAATTTTCGAATGTGTTTTTAGACACTTCTTACATTGCCAGCGTACTCTGGAATTACAAAGGACACACCGCAGCTGTTTTTTAATTTTTGCAGGATAGTGTCCGATTCCATCTTTAGGCAGGCCTTCAACCACAGACGCAGACTGCCGCGACTTTCTTTGTTCACCTTGGCGTAAATAATATCGTGCGATATGACGGCGGAACATAAGTTGATCCATGGGACTTTCATTACTCATTACGTGTAATCGCCAGGAGTTAGCAATAACCATGTCCAACATATATGTAAATAATACCCACCACCACTTTTTCCCTTTTATAGCAATTCTATACAGCGAGATAGACTGATCGAGTTCATCAACTCCGCCCATGTTCTTGTTATAATTTTGGAACAAACGTGGTATGGCCACGTCTGTCTTCTCCCGCTTTATTGGACACCATCTCTTGACAGTCCCTAGTGGTTCGATGATATCGTAGTTGGTTGCCATTGTGCACACACTATTGTCTTTCCACTTCACCAATAGGATCTCACTTTCCTTGTCAAACCGGTAGTCATAAGAGGCCCGCTATTTCTTTTTCATTTCGTTTTTACTAATCAGTGGACATTTCTTGGTTCTATTTTCTCGTACAGTTCCTGTAGCGCGGTAGCCAAGGTTTTTCAAGTCAACTAATAGATCGAAGCTGGTAAAAAAATTTTCGAAAAACACGTTGTGATTTGCTGGGGTACATTTCAGTTTTTCCAAGTAAAAGTACGCTGAGAAGCTGAAGTGTATGAAGGGGTGCATTTACGCCAGGTTGGTATAAGTTGACGGGTAATACCTTGTCTTCTTCTTTTCGCCGCTAGCGGTTCGTCATCACTGTCATCGCTATCACTATCATCGCTATCACTATCAACGTTACCACCGTCCTCGTTGTTTGTAAATATCTCTATAGTACCAGGCACGTCGTGTGGCATGGATGACGTAGCCATGTCCTCATCGGCCCCTTCCTCTTCATCAGTCAATGCACTTGGATCAGGTGGTATGATAGCCATATCAAATTTTTCATTTTCACTATCACATAAAATTGCATCAATAGCTTCTTCAAGCCCTTTGTAGTCATTTTGAGCTGTAAATTGTCGTTTGCTCATTGTTTAGAACCTGAAGAAAAAAAATACCAATGGATGTTGTCACTGTACTCAACTGAGTACAGTGTGGTTTACGTTACTGTAGTTTTATTGTGATTATAAATATTCGATTATATTATTGATTATTACTTACTATGACACCTCTTTTGTAGGAACGGAAAGTTAAAACAAATGAATAACTAGTATTTATTTCAATATTTCCAATATAGTTCACTTATCTGCACAGTGTTTCCGAGTTACGACTTCAAATGATATTTTTATGGTAAATATCACACTATACTCCAAATTGTTATCTGTGAATTTGAACAGTCTTACTATAGAGTAGAAATAACAAGACAGCGATTGTCAATCGTTTGAAATTTATATTCTACGTTTAGGAATATATGCTGTACTCAATTGAGTACGGTGACTTCTAAAGGGTTAAGGCGAAAGTTATGTGTATGTTTGTTACTTCTTCACCCTCAAATGACTGAGCCAATATTTATGATATTTGGTGTGTAAGTCGCTGATACCTTGGATGATTCCCGTAGGATTTCATCAAAAGTCTGATATAGATACGGTGCATAATTAAGTACACGCTAACGAAGTTGCTCGGGTTACACTAGTAGAGAATAAAAATAATAAAAATTTTGTAATTTTCTAAAATAAATTATTTCATGTTTCAGGTTCTTAAGTTTACAAAATACTTTATTAAAGAAATTCCCTGACACCAAAAATCTGGTGGCCAATCAAACAGATAAACAGTCAGAGGAAAAACAAGACAATGAAGAAATACCAAGTGACACGGACAATGAAGAGATCCCTTCTGACACCGAACCAGAAAGTGACACCGAAGTCAAAGAAAAAGCACCAGAAAAGACAAAACCCTTGGCTAGAAAGAGAAAACTAGATGAGTACGAAAAGGACATAGCAGCATCACATAAATCGTTCAAAACATTCAGAGATACAATGATACAAAAATGGAATGACAAAACAAGAATAGCAACCGCTACTAATATAAAAAATGCACCCACAAACACTATATTACAACAAATAGCATATATATTATCAGATAAAGAGAAGATTATAAAAAGGACACAGCTGAAAAGATCCGAATATGATATTATAGGGTATAGAAAACCTGAAATTCAGGAGGATGAACTAAATCCAACAACTAAAGGCAGGAAAGATGATGATGAATATATTTCAGAAATATTTGATGACAGTGATTTTTATCATCAATTACTAAGGGAATTGATTGAGTGTAAATCAGCGGACATATCAGATCCGGTACAGTTAAGTCGGCAGTGGATAGCGTTGCAGCAAATGAGAAGTAAAATGAAAAGGAAAGTTGATACAAAGGCTACTAAAGGAAGGAAGATAAAGTATGTAGTACATAATAAGTTGGTGAATTTCATGGCACCAGAGAAGTCCAATACATGGACTGATGACAGTACAAACGAATTGTATAGTTCAATATTTGGTAAAATGTTTGAACATAATAATATAGGTCTTAATGCTAATGTAGGTAATTTCAAATTAAAAGATTAAATTATGATATTGTATTATTGTTTAATATAACTGTTGTAAATATATCTGTTTTTTATATTAGTTAAACCCAAATTCATATTGACTGTATAGACTTTCACTTAAGGACATTATATTTACGGGCAACGTAGATGACACAAATTTTGTTTGTCAAATTGTCAATCACACAAAATTTGTGTCGTCTACGTTTCCGGCAAAAAGTCTGTATGGCTACGTAGTACTATTATCTATTCTGTGGTATGGCGCGCAAAAAGTTAATCGCGAACTTTTCACAGACTCAACGCGCATGACGCACAGCTATACTTAAGTATACGTGCAGTGCAGGTGGCAGACAAAATATGCGTCGTCTGCGTTATATACCTACTTATAATAACACATAAAGAGCTATGGAAAGGGCTATGCTCGGAGTTTCTCTGAAGGATCGAATTCGGAACGAAGTGATCCGACAGAGAACCAAAGTCATCGACATAGCTCACCGGATAAGCAAACTGAAGTGGCAGTGGGCCGGCCATATCAGCCGAAGAACCGGCAACCGCTGGGCTAAACGAGTTCTTGAGTGGAGACCGCGGATCGGTAAGCGTAGCGTAGGACGCCCTCAGACTAGGTGGAGCGATGATCTTTGCAAGGTGGCTGGCAAGAGCTGGATGAGAGTGGCCGAGGATCGTGCGCGGTGGCGTGCAGTTGGGGAGGCCTATGTCCAGCAGTGGACAAATGTAGGCTGATGATGATGAATAACACATAGAGAACAAACACCCTGACTCGAGAACAATGCCAACACAAATGTTTGCCCCAAAGTCGAACTGTGTATTGAAGCAAGTATCCTCTGATTTTTATTATAGAGACGCTAATGTTTGTAATTTTCTTCGTAAATAATTGACCTCAAATATCAGTTGTCAATTACTGCACGCGCATCCAAAGTAAAGGTTGAAATTTTAAAATACAATACGATTACCTATATGTGCAAAATACCAACACATTTGGACAAAGCCATTGGACTTGAAGGCGTTTCTCTCTCTATTCAAAAGGGCTGCGTACTCTAGTGCGTTTTCTTTGTTTGCACCTATCTGATGAAACAAAATACGTAATTTGAGACACTAAGCATAAACCACAGATATTATTAAACAAAGTAATAACTTCTCATAGGTACCTATTCCCTAGGAAAAATCCAACGCGGTACAAAATAAGTTTTTTAACGCAAATAAAACAATAATAAATTATATAATTTAACTAGGTATCTACTTACTTATAATCGTTTTTATGGTTTGACCCGAGCGATGACTACGCAATGTCATTTTGTAGGTAATAAAATTAATTTTTGGAGTTAATTGGCACAATATTTCCGGGAGCACGTTATCTTTGTAAGCAATTTAACGGTCTAAGCTGAAACTATATTAATTGGGAAACTGCTAGTTCGCCAGAAATGGCATTTTGAATTTGTACCATCGACGTAGAGTAGACATGGCGTAATACTCTTACCAAATGATCATGGCTTGAGGTGAGGTGAAGTGATGCAAGTGCGCATCACATGCCTGGGTATCTACTCAATTTCAAGAGCTTTTGATTTCCTTATCGACTTACTCAATTTTTATTACTTATATCAATATTATTTTCATGTTGAGACATTTTGTACTATATTTACAAAGTTACCATGCTTACATTAAGTATAACGTAAAAATCTGTGTTTTCCTTTTTAATATTTGGATACCTTTATAATATTTGTTTACTGTAGGTACGACATAGGTACATTATAGCGACGCATTTAAAAAAATGCATTCGCATCATCATTTACATAAATAAATTGCCGCATGCGTGTGTGGGCTCGATCTTATCAAAACCTAAAGATATTCGATACAACGAGCAATTAAAACCTTTCAAAATATAGCACTAATTAATCTCTGTTTGTTATGGAGTCACAAAAATTGTGTATCTCTCGCTAGATAGTTCTGAATTGCCTTGTTTATGTGGTGTTGAGATAACCCAAAGCTGGGCCCAGGTCATTGAAACTGATAACGATGGCGGATATGCCGAGGAAAATACTGAGGAAAAGGAGAATACTATTTAACGATCTGGAAATTGGAAATTGACGATTGTCAAATTCTTGGATATGTAAATGATTAATTTAATGGAGGAATTACATTGATCATGCCGACTTTACATTACATCATGGGATTACTTCAATGAGTACATCGATTGTTAGTTGTTACGGATTTTGTATGCTAGATACCCGTTGTTCTATTTTCCTTGAGCAGCAGGCGCAACCTGTTGTCCTGTGGTTGCTGTTCCGGTGAATTATATTAAAATTGCTTCTTCTACTTGCAGCCTTTTACTTTGAGTATTAATTTCTAAATTGATTTTTAGGAAGGGCTGGTTAACAAAATTAATTACACAAAAATTACGCACTTTGTCCTTTTCGGGAATCGAGAATTTCCAGATAAATTTTACGCGGAAGATTTTATGAAATTATTCAGTGTTGGCACATACACTATTTTTTTGTATATTAATCCTCCATGTGCTTTACGTAAAGTTTGCGCAGATGCTCTGAAGGCTATGTTTCGTTTACTATCCGTACCAAATGAGAATAGGAATGGAAGTGGAAAAATGACTGTCAGTCGTTTCTGAAACACATTTTCAAAGTTACTGACACAATAAACTATAGGTGTCACTGACAATCTAAAGAAAAAATAGGCTTAGACTTAATGAGGAAACTGATATTACACAGGTCATTCTAAAAGTCCTCACCCTTCCAAAATCTTTCATTGTCCGGATTACTTTGTTCATTATTTAAAAAAGTAAGTAGGTAACCTACATTGTTAATTTAAATTCGGAGAGATACTTAAAAATTCAAAGCTTGTCTATGCAATAACAAACAAAGTTATTGTCATCATTGTATTATAATATTTTTATTATGTATTGTTTCACCAACGAATCTACTTCATGTTATTTTGTTCTAAAAAACATTGGGTTGTAAATTCCAATGGCAGAATAGTAAAGAATTGAAATGAAATATGGTCTGCCTATTGTATGAATGGTGTAACGGGCAATAAAACTAAATACTTACTTACATTAATTTAATACTAATATTACGGTTGGTGGGAAAGAACTCTGACCAAAGAAATGTTTGTATTAGTATTAGAAAATACAAGAAGATATAGCGAGAAATAGAAACCTAATGACACAGGCTAAAATGCGACAAAGCAATGAAAAAATATACAAAAAACCGGGAAGGTAATACGTGTCGGGGCACTGACAAATTCACAATGTAGGGTTCCGTATTTGCTATGTTTTGCTTGCTTGCAGATGAGTACAATACCATATTCTATGCCATTATTTTGTAGGTATGTATGTACGTTTTCATCAGGGGCGTAGCTACCGCCGTATTTGCCGTATCAATTATACGGGGCCCCCGGGCCACGGGGGCCCCCAGTGTGTAAGGAAAAAGAATAAAAACTTTCTAATTTATTTTATTTTACAAATGACAAAATTCTATAAAGCAATTCCTTTTTTTCCCGCCTTAAGCGTGCGTTCAAAAGTTGGCAACACTACATCGTTATGGCGGGCTGCGGGACTTCCCCGTTTTACTTACTTCATCTTCAACTCAGCGGGGAATCCCCGGGAATCCTTCATCGATATCGCGATGTAAAGGCAGTAAAGAAAATTTTTTTACTAATCATGAAAACTTTGTACCACTAAATTTAATTTCAAATAAAAAAAATGAACGTGAAGAATGTAAAAGTATAATTAATATTTTAGAGAGTTTTGATTTCTTAGTGCTCGTTACATTTTATTCTTCACTATTTGAAATTATTAATCCTGTTTCTAAAGCTCTACAGCATGAAAATAATGACTTACAGAAATCTAGTATTTTATTAAGTAATCTTTTAAATAGACTGTGCCAATTAAGAAATCAGAATTCATTTAATAGTTTGCTAAATGAATCCAAAGATTTAGCAAAAGAGTGGGGGGTAACAACTGTTTTTAAAAACAGTAGGCGAAAGATAACGAAGCGTTTTTTTGATGAGTTATCACAAGATGAGAGAATTTCCGACCCGGAATCCTATTTCAAAGTCAATGTATACTATTGCTGTTTAGATATATTAATTTCTCAAACTAAAGAAAGATTTCAGAGCCTTTGCAACCTGAGTAGTATATTCGAAATATTACAACCGGAGAAACTCCTATCTTCTTCAAGCGAAGAGATATTAAACGCTTCCGGAAAACTGTCTGCTAAATACAGTAAAGACATCTCACTTAATCTTTGTGACCAATTAAAGGCTTTAAAAACATGCTTAAATTCTGAAATTAAAAAAAAATATTCCATTAAAGAACTCATTGAATTATTGCAGAAACTTTAGAAAAACTAAAATCATCATTAGCCATAAATGATTTAATAAATCAGTTTGCCGAAAAAAAGGCAAGGAGAGTGAATATTTAAAATTCGATTTTTATTTGTAAAATGGGTAAATTATGTGATAAATAAATATTTCTTCTCACAATATTTTTTTTCTTTTGTGAAAAATCTTTACCTCCATATAAGGGCCTCCAAAAAAATTTTTATACGGGGCCCCGACAAGGCACGCTACGCCACTGGTTTTCATCAAAGAAATTTTACTTCATACATAAGTTCGTCGGCTTTTACTCGGTAACTGGTAGAGCCTATTTAAACGTTATATTATTCCTCATAGGTTCATTGTATGGACTACTAGCATGAATTTTTGAAAATTTCTAAACGCAAGACTATCGGAGGGACTACCGTGTACGAAAATTGGCAAGGTTAATGTAAACAATTCGCAAACGGATCATTGTATCGAAAAATGATCTACCCACACCCTTGATGTTTTTAAAATACCTATATAACAAAACACAATATGGGGTCGGCACGAAAAAAAAAATTCGTCCCCATTTTACATGTAGGGTAGGGCACTTAGGTACGTAAGTACTTACCATATTACAGCTATCTAGGCGCTAGACCGCGGACGGCCAGACAGACAGACATGGCGAAACTACATATAAGGGTTCTTTATAGTTTACTACGGAACCCTAAAAATGTAAGAAGTATAAAAAACAAAATTAACCGGAATTAACGCAGTCAATTAATAGAAGTAAAATTCAATTAAGAAAAATAAATTTCTTTTCAAATGTC
Source organism: Endotricha flammealis (assembly GCA_905163395.2). NCBI lineage: Eukaryota > Metazoa > Arthropoda > Insecta > Lepidoptera > Pyralidae > Endotricha > Endotricha flammealis. The sequence continues at coordinate 3,592,816 of LR990870.1, read as the reverse complement.
CTTTGCAGTAATGACAAAAGCCTATTTCCAACTGACTGAGACCTCCGTTTATAAGTAGCAGGATGAAATTCCAAGTAAGTAATCCTCTAATTAAAATTTACAATTCTTGTCAACTAATGAGTCCGTTCTCGAGCCTTTGACATCTCGTCCCCGACGACACGAACGTTGTTATCAAAAAGCTTTTAGTTATATTTTCACTACAGAAAAATATGTTTTTATATTTCCCTGTGGAAATAAGATGTTTTTTCTGGGACATAAAGTAGCCTATGTTGATTGTATCCAGACCAGACATATTATTTCTAAAACTTATTCCCAAAAAAAATCATGTCAATCCGTTCATTACTGATGTAAAAGAAGGACAAACAAACATACATTAACATTTTATATATTTTTAAGGACATGTAAACATTCCAAATTACAACTTTCTAGTACCTGTGTATTATGTGTCTCAAAACCCTCATAGACATGGCGCAACTTTAAGGGTTGTTATGTTTTATATAAAAATACTAGCTTTTCCCCGCGGCTTCGCTCGCGTAAATTTTATGACATAGATCTCGTTTGACAACAAAACAACCCATAGTGCGACTTGTGGCGCCATCTGTTGGCCGAAAAAATATTTTCCCATTGGAATGACATACTTTCACGGGATAAAAAGTAGCCTATGTTGGGCTCTGTACCCCTGACAATATATATACAAATTTTCATAATGATCGGCTGATTAGTTAAGCCGTGAGGGAATAACAAACAAACAAACTCACTTTCTCATTTATAATATTAGTAAAGTAAAGTAAGGAGTAAGGATAAGGATTACATAAGTTTTGTTGAAGAATGTTACATAACGTTAAGTAAAATACATTTTAAAGAACAACAGATATAATTTGATAAAAAAAAACAAAAAAAATCAATGTTTTTTAAGTAATTAACGTTTTATAATGCACCTTATGTGAGCACCTTAACCAATGTTACACCAATTGCTCTATCCAAAACAATTGAAATCATCGATGCGCTGTCGTCGAAATGGCCACAGATGAGATCATAATCAACGCGGTGATGTCGATTATTTACATTGTATTTCGTATCTGTAATAATGATCATATCAGTGGACAAGATACGTCACAATGCACCATTCTCATCATTAGATGTGTTTACGAGCTCTTTAACTGAAGCAATTGACGACACAGGGTGCCGTGGGCCTCGGGACACCGGCTCTTGGTATCACATAGGGAAACAAAGTGATTAACGCATAGGCTGTAGCGATATAAAATAAATAAATAAATATTCTTGGACGAATCACACAACGCCATCAAGTCCCAAACTAAGCAACTAAGCTTGTAATATGGGTACTAGATTGCTGATAAATAAATATACTTATATAAATACTTTTTTTTTAGTAAATAAATAAATACTTATTATACAGAGAAAACATCCAGACCAAGGCAAACAGACATGTTCATGCACACAAATGTTGCCTTGCGAAGGATTCGAACCCGCGGCCCTCGGGATAAAGTGACCATTGCTAGCCACTCGACCACCGGACGTGTCAATAAATAAAGTATATACAATTCAGACAGGACCACTAGTTCCCTCAGACTCGAGGACAACCACAAAATATCATCACAAAAAATGTATGCTACGAACGGTATTCGAATCCGCGCCATCTGGTGCTGCTGAAGGTGAGATCCGCTACTTTTCCATTTATGTTGGTATGTTTTTAATTTTTAACTATTGCATTTTGAATCCATATAATTATTGTCATGTCAGGTATTCTGTCTGTAAGTCTACTTTGTTTTTATGTCATACAGCAGTCAAACAAGTTCTAACTCCTTTCCCTTATCGTTTCTCTCTTCTTCTTCTATTCCCTTCCTTGTGGGTAGCAATAGTAACGCATTAATGAAGCCTCTGGTATTACTGATATTCATAAGCGTGGTAACCATTTTGCTGCATATCGTAGAAACAATAAAAAATACACAAAAATATGTTATACATTATACATGATACATAAACGAATTAGCCGAACTAACTAATCATAGAACAATCTTATTCGCAGATGATATCTCCGTTATTGTTACAACAAACAAACGAGAAAATTTAACACGACATTACAATGATATAAAAGATACCCTGACATCTATTAATCTATGGCTAAATAATAATAATTTACAATTAAATCTTTGCAAAACAAATATAATGAACTATAATAATTTTAAAAACCAAACCATAAACATTGATTATAACGGACAAATTTTGACTTGCTCTACAAATGTAACATTCTTAGGACTAATATTAGATGAAAAGCTGGACTGGAAGGATCATGTGGACAAAGTGTGTAATAAAATAAATAAATTCTCTTATGCTCTAATGAAATTAACGAGAGTAGGAAGCAGAAGTGCCGCCATTGTAGCGTATCATGCATATATAGAATCTGTACTCAGGTATGGTCTTCTGGTCTGGAGAAACAGCACATTTAAAAATAAGGCGTTCATATCTCAAAAACGATGCATAAGAGCAATTTGCAATATAGCACCAGATATATCATGTCGAAGTTACTTCTCTGAACTGAATATTCTTCCTTTTCCTTGCCTTTACATACTAGAAGTAGGAAAATATGTTAAAGAAAATTATCAGAACTTTCGAGAAGCAAGGGATGTATACCCTCGAAATACGAGAAATCAAAATAGGTTGGTTTTTGATATCGTCCCTAGGACGAAGCGGTTTCATGACAACTCGTACGCGATGTGCATAAAGATCTTTAATGGCATACCAGATTCCATTAAGGAACTACCAAAAAGCAGATTTGGGACAGCACTGCGGAAATGGTTACATATATAAAGATTTTATTCAATTAGTGAATTTCTCAATGCGTGACGGTGCTGCCATGAATTTGTATCTGAATTACATTTTTTTTTAAACTTATGCATGATTACTAATATAATTTTAATTCAATTTCATTTATAATAAAATAATACGATTACATTAATTACTCAATTATACATTCATTATTTCAATTATGTTTTTAAAAATTGTATATTTGCATGCCTTATTATTTTGGTAAATGTGATGGAACCTTGCTTATTTTGTAACATCTATACATATACCCACATTTTGAGCAAATAAAGTATTGTATTGTATTGTTTTATTGTATTATCCTCCTATCATGCTTAACCATCTTTACGCAGAATGGGAATCTTCAAAATTGTATTTTTTTTATATCGCATTTTTCTCATTCAATTACGTAATATAAATACATACCTATACTGTATATGCAGATTAAAAATATACCTTTATTACACGCAAGAGTACGTTGATAACAATAAAAATGATAAATCGCTTATAAGCAACCTTTGAACCATACAGTCAGTTAAGAGATAGCGCCTGGGCGGGCGGGCCGCCCATCCTAACTCCACAGAAGCAGTATCGAGATAGCTCGCGAGAAACGCATACGTTTTATTTACACTGCTGTGTCCACAAAACTGGTTTTACAGTTCAACTTTTGTGTCGTGTAGTGAAGTGTATGTTAGTGACATGACATTACAGGAAAGGATTCTGTTAAATAAATTTATGTAAGTATTGTAATGATATTTTGTTATGAAATTGTTAAGAAAGTTTTTACTTTGGTTTATTATTTGATATGTTCGTGTAATTATGGGTAATTTGAAGTTTGTGAAACTTAACGGGTTATTATTAAATTAATTATTGAATGAAATCATTATAGGTAGGTACCATTTATATAAAATAACAAAGCTATATGTTAAAAAAGCTACGTTAGTTACAAAAATAATACGCAAAAATAAAAATAAAAAAATGTTTTGGGTAAAAAATCTTCTAGAATTATTGAAATAAATAATTTTTGTTAAAATGAATTTATTACATTTTAACTAAAAAAATATAAGGTAAGTAACTATAAAAGCGGTGACGGCTTACCATCAGGCCGACCGATTGCTTGTTTGCCACCTTTATGGAGTTTGTGGTATAAATAAAAGCATTGAAAAAAAGCTCTAAATGCTCTATTATACTGAAAACTTAAATCTACTCGCTATGTACACGACCTAACATATACTTATGTAAACAAAAGCAGCCGTACCGTCAAAGTTATCTATTACTTATATTTAATTTTCTTTTCGACCCAATTTTCCAAATAGTACTGAATTTTTATATACTAATTTGGAAATTATAGTAAGTAACCAGATTTGTGTTCGACTCCGTTTATTTTCTCCGCAAGAGGGAAGTTTTAGCTAAATCAACCTTATCATGTGATCATATTAATTTTGGTTTACATTAGTGCAGTTTTTGTAGGGATTTCTATTTACATTTAAAGGAATAATTTTTACATGTCAATTACATGTCAATATTTTTTAGCATACTAGCATTCACGACGTGAATGGCCTATTGAGAAGTCCCGCAAGGTACTAAACTAAGAAACAGGAGTTTTTTTGTTGAAAAAGCTAGGTATATTGTTTTTCACGATTCCAATTTTTTTTAAAATTATACTTGTGGATAGTGTACCTTACCAAATGTGAAAGAATTTTTAAAATTAGAGCCTATTCAATACAAACAAACAATTAAATCTTTCCTCGTTTTAATATTAGTGCTTATAGATTTAAAAAAAATCGTATAAAAATACATAATGATTAAAATATTGATAACACAAAAAAGATTCATAACAAAATGTTCTGTCAGTTCACGATCACATAGCTTGCACTAAAGTAATACATGGACCCACTTAACCAAAAACTGATAGTGGAAGTTATCATACTGACAGCAGGTTAGAGGTGATATTGTTTCATAGCCAAAGGTCGCCGCTTCGATTCCATACTGCGTCTCATCTCATGTTTACATTTTAGAAAAAAAAAATAAGGTTATAATGATAACGGGATTTAAAATAAAAATTAAACTTTTCCTAAAATGTTACGCATTTCGGTCTAGCATTTTCTTTTTAATAATAATGATATTATTTTACAAATAAATTAAAAGTTGCATAATTTATTTATACTTGGAGCTTTTTGCGAAATAAACTTGGGACCGAAGAGAAGGAAGAAATCTGCAAGATCCGTATTTTTGAACGCGATAATCTCTGGAATCTTAAAAGAATTTGCTAATATGAAAAAAAGTTCCGTAATAAAATTTTTGCTTTATACAATTACTCACAATTTACTCACGATGCCTACTGTGGCAAACCGAACTCTTTTTATAAACATCTTTGCATTTTATAATTATCTAGAAGAGTATCTATCTAAGTTATCTATGTTATTTAATATCCAGGCCAGTAAGAATAAAAAAAAAATAATGCAGGTTGACAGGTTTTGGATTAAATGCACTAAAGTGGTGGAAGTAGAGGTCATTTGCAACAAAAACAAATTAGCCCCCATATTTACTCTCTTTCATTTTCCCTACTTTTCACATATGTTGTAAATAATTGAATACCTATATCAACCCTTCCATTAATATTATTATCTTTCAAATTCACACCATCCGTAACAACAAATAGACGTATATTCGTGCGCTCAATGTTTATTTATATTGTGCGGGAATGGTTGGTATCCGCCGCGTCCCTTGGACTTCTGCTCCAGTGAACGCGTATTGTATGCCAAATTGAATTGGGCGAGTCAAGCATATCGTGGTAAATACATTTATTGTGATGACTAAGGTTTGTCTATCAAACTACTTAGATTGAAGAGGAACCTACTGGAGCGGGATTCGAACCCGCGCCCTCTGGTACTAAAGGTAGAGTCGCTACCAACGAGCCACCGCACCCGGCCCGGCCGGCAACATGGTAGTTCCCTCGATATACTAATATTATAAATGTGAAAGTGTGTTTGTTTGTCCCCTTCACGTCGAAAGTAATGAACGGATTGATATGATTTTTTTATTGTCTAAAGCATAGATCGTTTAAAGAAATAAAAAGTGAAAAGTATAATTATTATACAGTAAACGTTTTATTTACGTGCTCGTCAACTCAAAATATCAACATAATTATTTTTAAAATCCATTATGCTTTTAAAAACTGATTGAAAAGGAAATAATGTTAAGAACGTTAATCTAGTTCCCTTACCATAAATCTGCTGAAGTCGACTTAAAACAATTTTATTTCTGTTTAAAAATATATTTAATAGCAATGAACTGAAATTGAAAAATTTTAAGAGCACACTCCATAAATCCGCTGATCGGTTGGCTATCAATACAATGGTTACTTACCAAATTATTTTTAGAAGACTTGCCGCCTTTTTAGTAAGGATTTTTTTTTTGAAACTCTAATATTGTATGTAACTATGTCACCTAAAAATAGTGTAGAAAATTACCCAACGGTGAAATAATTTTCTAAATAGGTCCAGTAGTTTTGGAACTTATTCAATGCAAATAAACAAACAATCAAATCTTCAGAATAATAGTATGGTTGAAAAATTTCACCTCGCAAATTCGTCCCAGGTAGGATTTAAATCCACGTCCTCTCAAATTCCGATCGACGGCTCTTCCAACTGAGCTACCAGGAAGGTTTCCCGGACCAATCACTGTCGTTACTCAAACAAACTCATATTGCAAAATTATATCAAACTCAATTATTCAATATCATACATATCGTAAGTGTTTCGGTTCGACCTATTAATTTCGATTCATGGACGTTAAATATTATGTAACATATGGCGTAACAAATGCTGGATGATATTATTATGTTTCGTAGTAAGTAAGAAATGATATGAGTAGATACAGGAAATACTATAGACGTGCACGTCAACACTTTTTAATCCTTCTAGCACTTCGAACTGAATAGCCTGTTAAGAAGAAGTGCCGCAAGAAACACAAACGATAGCCTTTTTTTAAAGCTATTATAACATAAAAGAGAGGTAGGGCACAGTGGATAATCCGCTCAAATCGGAGTAGCCCGTCTGGGGAAGGACCTCTACCTTACAGAAGATCGTAGCCAAATAGCATTAGTCTCGGCCATGTTGTGTTCCTACGTCTCCAGAGCTCAAAAGTTTTTTTATAAGAAAGAGTGCTACTAGTGCTAGTGCTAAGATATAGGGCTTACCCAATACTTTCCATCAAATTCCGCAACCAACTGCCTCCAGTTGTTTCTTGAGGTCGGTCCATCTAAGCTACGCCCATTTTAGTACCGAGACGAGATATAAAATAAGATTAATTAAATTCCCCTTACGTCACCCCTATTCAAATGAGTGTGTGTTAAACCATAACAGAAAGGAATTGGACGTCAAAATGTTATTACTCTGATATGACTCTGATAATGTTATTATAGACCACTCTAACGTAACGTCCTTTCGGGTTATTTTGTTCGTAAATCCCAAGGATATTGTAAGGAATATAAGATGTAATAAAATATTAGAGGGATTTCTATTATGTTAGTAATATGAATATATTTTTGTTCTGAATTGTGACATTAATGTACTTAACCCGCAACCCGTGTCTTTTTATTCATTCGTCATTTTTGTTAAAAAGTAGGCTCTCTGTGTTTTATTACATTTAGAATATTTCGATTGATCCTATATTCTAAGGATCTTCGTAAAAATACAAATGTATTTACTGAGAATCACAGTAAAACGAATGTGGACAAAAATTGGAATTGGCGCTAATTTCAAATCGAGAATTCGAGACTGATCATATCAAGGTACCGTTAGATCTTCTATCCTTCGCCTGATATTGTTCTAATAATTAATATTCTTGGACGAATCATACAACGCCATCTTAGTCCCAAATTAAGCTTGTACTATAGGTACTAGATTGCTGATAAATAGACTTAAATATTGTTATTTGTCTTATTATAAGTACATAGAAAACATCCAGAACAAGACAGACATGTTCATGCACACAAATGTTTTCCTTACGCATTATTTGAACCTGCGGGCCTTGAGATAAAATTACTATTTAGATTGCTAGCCACTCGACCACCAGGCTTGTTCTAAAACTTCGAAACATGTATATCTACAACACTGTCAATGTTATTACATCTAACATACGCTATACGTAATGTTTTTCTACGCCCGAATGCTGCTAGGTATATTAAAATATTATTGATTATTATACGCGTATAGAATTGCGTAAATAAATATATTCCCAGCAACCTTATTTGCGCCCTCATATCGAATGACAAAATTATTCATCCCTTGGAATTCTGGAACACAGTCAAAAAAAAATCAGTCGACCAAAACATACTAGTTTTATATAGCATAACAATAATATAAAATAGGTATGAATCTTTATTGAAATATTGCTTTCAGAGACTGCCTTCACAGGCAATCAGTACAATCTTTATACTTATTTAAAAAAGAAAAGATTTTTATTTTAGTTTGTAACGAATGAACACAAACCTACTGGACCGATTTCAAAAATTCTTTCACCGTTGGAAAACTTCACTATCCCCGGGTAACTTAATAAATAATAAATAAGTTTTTTATTCAGACCAAGTCCATTCTGTGTTAGTAACAATGAATCTTACACCTAAGTTAGTTCAACATAGTAATATTATATTATGCAGGCCCTAGTCACACGGAGTTCCGTTTGACCAGGACCGGCATGCAGTTTTTTATGACCGGCGAGTCATACCGCCCCGCTATGGATTTCAGGATGGAATTGAAGCTGGCCCGCAGTCGGCATAACAACGAGGCAGCGCGTTTTCGCATAATCGCGTAGAAATCATCCGTGCGTGCCTCCGCAAACATACCCGATGCACTACACCTGCGGGGCAGCCCCATAAGCATCCTGAAACCATTGTTATATTGGACGCGTAGGGCGTCGGCGGCCCGACGAGTATAGCCAGCCCACAGACTAGACGTGTAGAAGACTTGACAGTAGGATTTGAAGAGCGTAATTTTTACTTCCTTACTACAACGCGCAAACCTGCGGGCCAACATATTGCACCGGACCGCCATCGCCCTACGTTCCCTCTCTATATCGCACTGGTCTTTAAGGTCGTCGGTTACATAGTGCCCAAGGTATTTAAATTGATGGACCCTGAGGAGGCTTAATAGGCTATAATTATATATTTAATAAAAATAGAGATCTTTACTAAAACCCGTACATTACTTATTCTATGCCCGTACGAAGCCGGGGCAGGCCTCTTAGTCCTATTACGCACTGTCAACTGGTCACCGGCGACTCGGTCGACCGACAGCGACTGTGATTTTCATAAAGTTCAATAGGTGTTTACGCACTTGGTCGCCGGTCGCTTGCCTATGTTTTGGTCGCTGAGAGACTGAGTCACCGGCGACTAGTCGACAGTGCGTAATGGCTCTTATCTAGCCATGAAAATTCTATGTGAATGTTTACGCATCAATAAAACACATTATTACTTGCATCACATTTTTTGTGAATAAATAAGGAAGTAGGTTTCTCTCCAGCTTTTGACTGGCTTTTTTTCTTTCTTGTCAATCGAACGATACTTATTACAAATTGCTTTTATTTACATCCAGTTTCTGTTAGTAGCTCATATTATCCTATTATCTAAAATTCTTGAAATTCATTTATTATGGGTTACAATAGTACAGTGAAGTATCACTGAAACTGTTGAATTAACAATAATGCTTTTTAGCAATAAGGCCGCCTTGTTGCATTTACACTAGTTTGTAAGATTGTTTTTTTTTTGTACTTTTTCCTGTGTGTAATGCAAATAAAGAGTATTCTATCTATCTATCTATCTATCTAATGCGGGCTGAATGACATTTTGAAGGTTGATGCTAATTTTATATCAATTAGCAACGACTTTGACGAAATAATTACTTAATAAATTGTCTTGACTTATTCTATCAGCCTAATAAAGTCATTCCGAGTGTATTCGGTCTTTCCCACATTATTTACCTTTTTTTTAAAGTTTGTAAAGTCTAATAGAAGTTGAACTAGGTGGTGGTCGTCGTGTTGACTGGCAATGATTGATCCTTGCGTCGCGTCATCTCGTGATTTTGTGTCGCCTGGGTGACTGGTCTGCTGTTTGCCCGCTGGTCCAAAGATGTCACTGATAGATAAAATATAAATATGCTATAATTACAATACACAAACAAAATAATGACATTAGATGGGGAAAACGGATATACTTAAATAATATTGGTAACAAGACGACCTGATTGCTAAAAGCAATATTTCACGTCCACCTTAGGGTAATGAATTTGTGTATGGAGTGGAGAGGGCTAACAAGGTATGAAGCAGCAGAATAAGTCAATTGATGTGGTTTTCTTTAAATGCTTGGGTACAAGAGTATCTCAGAATAAAATGATGAACGCAAAAAAGCCTCTTAATGAGACTATTAACAAAACCACAAATGAAAGGAACGGTTTTTGGAATAACAAGAGAGAAAAAACCTCTAAGAAAGCAACCCTCAAAACGGTACGGTAATGAGTTTAGAGTCGAATGAATTTCGATGATATTAAAATAAATTTATTGTTCAATTCTGACGACCTCTATGGCGTAACGTCCCGGGTCATGTTGAAAAACGAACTTTTTCTGATTGGCTTGGGTCTTGGATGTTTATCGGTAAGTATATGTATTTGTTATTTGGTCATCAATGTGAACGGACGTATTTATAAAGATTTATAAAATTAAATAATCGCGCATAAAATTCGCGGCCTACTTATACATTAGTAATAATTCCGAGTCATGCGAATTTAGTTTTAGTGCATAATGTGTAGTAAAGTAACAAGACAATAACTTATCAAAATGCAAGAAGGTAGTCCCTTCAATAGGAGTGGCCTTATTCGCCGCAGTCCTCCGCCTACACCGAGCCACCAACCAATGAATGCTGGACTTGAAGTTATATCAACATCAGAGGTATCAAATTGGATGAAGACAATCGAGCAGGCCCTGACAGAGGTTTGCAACATATCCTCTGAAGGAAAGTTGAACACTGACCAAAAACTCAGGATCAACAACCTCTGTCGCAAAATCTCTCACGGGACTTCACAAATGGCTGTTCAGTACCAATCTCTTAAGGCTAAAGCTGTCAACGCACATACAACCATTGAAGCCCTCGAAGACAAACTCGATCTATCCCAGCATCTCCATGACCTTAAGGAACAGATTAAAGAATCTGCAAAACCCAGCACAGGATCAGTGTCTTTCGCTGATATGGTGAAGAAAAGCGCTGATAAATTTATTCGCCCAAGTAATGCAAGTGCTGTAGTCATTTACCCTAATGACAAACTTAAATCGAGTGAAGACACTAAAAACCTTGTCCAAAAAATTATAAACCCTGAGCAAATGAAACTGCATGTGAGATGAGTGCGAAAAACAAAGAACGGCGGGGTTATTATTAGCACAGACAGCAAGGAAGACGTGGAGAAGCTAAAGCAAATAGAGCAATTAGCAACCTCCGGCCTTACGGTTGATGAGCCTCATAAACGCAAGCCAAGGATTATAGTTATCGGTGTGCCCACAGAGATGCAGGAGGCAGATGTTCTAAAATGCATTTACCAGCAAAACTTGACAGGACTTGACAAAAACTACAGGATACGTCAATTGAGGCCTTTTAAAAAAATATTAGATTAAGCCATAAATCGGGGAAGAAAGACGCCGAGACCTGCAATTTTGTAATTGAAGTACCTGCACTATATCGAAAAGCCCTGATAACCCAGGAGAGAGTTTTCGTGAACTGGTCATCGTGCCCTGTCAGAGACTTCACACTTGTCACGAGATGTTTTCAATGTCAGCAATATGGACATGCGGCCAGAACATGTCGGGAGACAACCATAACGTGCGGTCACTGTGGAAAACTGGGACATCCGACAAAAGAGTGCACTAAGAAAGCAGAGCCCCCGTGTTGTGCCACCTGCTTGCGCTTTAAAAAGCCTAGCAACCATAAGACCGGTGATCCTGACTGCCCAGCAAAACTAATGCCCGAAAGGAGGTATATTAACTCCATTGATTACGAATCCGCCTAATAGTTTATTTTAGAACTTAATTCTTTCTGTTTTTTATTGTTATTACCTGTTAGACCTTCTAAATTTAAATTACATAAATTGTGTTTATTTAGTATAGCTTCTTTGACATTTTTTATGAATCATGACATACATACAGTATTCGCATCAGCAGATTGTAAACTGTGTCAATATCAATGTAAAATTTTAGAGTGTCAGCGTTTTGTGTAATATACGATATTTATTTTATTTTACCTTTTAATTTAATTGATTTATTAATTTGTGTTTTTTCGCATTAGTTACATTTTTAAAAGTTTTTTTCCTTAGCGAGTTTTTATTGTTTTTGAAATATTTTAGCTTTCTATAGCCTGAAACACAGGGTTTTTACATCCTAGCTCAGGCACCTTAACATTCTATTCCTATTTTAATTATTTACTGCCTAAATTGTTTAAGTTATACAATAAGTGATTTAATAAAGATTTCATTATTATTATTTTTATATGTTATAAAATATAGTATCGTTGAGTTTAATCCCATAACACAAGTTTCGAACTTACTTTGGGGCTAGCTTAACCTGTGTGATTTGTCCCTATAAAAAGGACGGGTTGAACTCCGGGAGTGCCGGCAGAAGTGAAAACTTAAACATGTTACGCTTTTTCAATCAGGCTACGGATCTGACGCGAGTTTAACATTTTTTATACAACTAAAAAAAGTGCCAAGCGCCGCTAGGCGCGCCCTCTTGTCATGTTTTACATATTACTAGCTTTTGCCCGCGGCTTCGCTCGCGTTAAATTCGGGGTAACACGGTTCCCCTTGCTTCCTACCTTGAAAACTGTGAAAAGCCCCATGTCAAATTTCACCCCCTTTTTTAAGGTTTCCAAAAAAAAATTATGCTCGCTTTTTTGTTAGTCACATTAGTCACAAATAGTCCGCATACCAATTTTTAGCTTTCTACCTTGAAAATTACGGAATGTTCCATACAAACTTCCACCCCCCATTTTAGGGAAGTGGGGGGTTAGAAAGAGACAAAAAGTAGCCTATGTCACTCTCCGTCTCTTCAACTATCTCTACTTAAAAAATCACGTCAATTCATCGCTCCGATTTGCGTTAAAGACTGACAAACAAACAGACACACACACTTTCCCATTTATAATATTAGTATGGATTATTGTGTACTCTATAATCTTTTTCTAAACTTCACTCTAGCAATATATTTTTTTAATTATTAGAATCTCTTTAAGCGTAATGTCAAAATCGTTACCTTTGTTCTTTCATCAACCATTTTGTACTCATAAAATATTATAACCTATTTTGTATACATAAAAAATATAAAAAAGTAAAAAAGATAAATTGTATTTGAGTTCTCCAAAGTCAGGTTTTATTCAAATAGTATAGGTAAAAGTATAGGAAAAAATTGTGACGATTCGAAAGAGCTTGTACAGTCAGGTGTAAGTCGAGCTTTACACTTGCAGTACAATTTTGGCTCTAATGACATAGACCCTAAGCATAGTACAAAGTCCGATTGACATGCTCTTGACTGTACTTTCGATACCACCAGTTCAGACGGCAGAATCCACCATAGCATCTCTCAGATCTGGTAGTCGTCTGGAAGACTACATTATAATAATAATAAATCGATATGTACCTACTCGTTTGACCTATATTGTGTTATTGCATCTTGTTGACCCTGCCCACTTCATTCAGAAATTCGTTACCCTAAGGTTGCCTTGAAAAGATTGCTTTTAGCAATAAGGCCGCCTTGTTGCACATATACTAGTCTATAAGCTTTCCGTAAGTTGTATTATTTAAAGATGTATTGTATATTGCAAATAAAGTATATTCTCTCTCTCTCTCTCTTTCGTTTCTACCGATCTTCTGATCAAAAATTTTGTTGATTGTTATCATTTCAATGTGTTTGTGTAGACGCCATTTTGGTTGAAAATGATCGGAATAAGAAAAGCTTCGCAAGCGAGATAACGAGAATTTTGTGATCAATAAAAGTATTGTGTACCGAAATCTATTTTGCTTGTTCTGCACCGTATAGTAGGATAAAATATGAATATTATTACAATATATTATAGTATAGTGCTATAATATTTGAAGTTATTTAATAATGTTTTAATATTTAGATGATGTCCTAAGTAAGTCCATTTTCTTGTTAGTATTTATTTTCTTGTCTTGCTAGCCCTGCCCACTCCATACAGAAATTCGTTGAGGTTGCCCTGAAAAGATTGCTTTTTAGCAATAAGGCCGGCTTCTTGCATATACACTAGTTTCTAAGATTGTTTTTTATGTAGGTAATTTTTCCTGACTGTCTAATGCAAATTAAGAGTACAGTGCTACAATGATATTTATGAACGTGAGTGACAGTTGTGCGAGAGCGTTACTGTGGCATATTTTCATACATTTTGTCAAAGGCGAACTGTCGAAAAGTGACATAACAATATGAACGGGAGTTGTAGTTCCAATTTCGGCCACGTTCATAAATAGCTTTGTAGCACTGTATTCTATCTAACACCACAGAATAAATAATAGTGCCTTGCCTACTACGCTAACAAATAGAGGTTGAATAATATCTCCAGTCATTCGGACTTCTAATGTAGAAGTTTATGTACAAACGCGGACACAGCTGTGTATCCATTGAAGACGCAACTGAGAGAAAATATTACTGTTCGAAAGGGATAGAGATATTTCTGTCAATTTCAATGTAGTTTCAAGTTATCCAAAGTAATGATTCTTAATTCGGTCGTATAATAGGGATGAGGGTTTTGATGAAAACGCCCCTAGTTGGCGCCACTTTGACAAGAGGGTGTCATTTCAGAAAACTCTCAAAAATTCATGAATTGCCGAAGCAACAATTTATTCTATTTAGCCTTTTTAGGGTTCAACAATAAATTTTAAAAACCATGTTTACTAGATTCAAATTAGCAACGGACAACATTAACGAATTTTTTGTTATTTAAGTATTTAATGGCTATAACAAGATTATTGGTTTCTAAAAATTCTTCTGTATAAAAAGTTTTCCACTACCTATACTTAATTTATATCAAACAGTTCGTATATCTTTAACTGTCGTCTGACTTTAAACTCTCCACTAGAAAATTATATGCACTCAACAAGAAAACTCAAACAGAACCATATAACTATGGTTCGATACAATCTTGACTTTTATTCGAACTCTTATTTAAATAAATTCTTCATGGTTATCTCAGACAAAAAACAGAAAAAGTATATTTTCTCATAATTAAAGTCAAAAATCTATATTCTGTCATTTTTCCTGTCTAACTGACACCGGAGCATAATTTAATACAAATTTAATAAAAAATATTGCTCAAAAAAATGCCCGCACGTCTCACGCTTGCTGAAAGAATACGCATTGTTATTCTTAAAGAAATGGGAATGAGAGTTTCCGAAATATCCCGGGAACTAAATGTGCACGTAAGTTTATCAAATTTTACTTCTAGTGTTTTTCCGTGTTCGTCTAAGTAAGTATATGTTTAGATGATTACACACCTGGTTCTGGTTTTTAACAGCACTGATAGTGTTTTTAGAGACGGTCGGTATACACGTGGCTACGACGGCATGAGGAAGGCGGAGATGAAGCCCTACGCGACCGTCCTCGTGAAGCACGAGGACGTGTTACAACGGAGTCTGAAGATGCTGCCATGGTCGCTAGCCACTCACTGCACCCCTTATGACATCTTTGTGTATCTTGTAGTTTCTTTTTTCAATTGAGATTATACCTACTGAGTCATAATGCTTGTTACAGATTTCAATGCAGACAGTGCGTCGTCGCTTAAATGAAGGGGGCCTGCAGCGACACATACCGGCCCGAAAAATATTACTCACCCAAGCGCACAAGGACGACAGAATAGCTGGATCTGAGATGACTGGATCAATAATATAGTCATATTTGTAGACGAAAAGACTTTCAAGTCGGATAAGGATGGTCGGAAAATATTATACAGGCGGAGAAATGAACGCTATGTAAAAGATTTTTCACCCTCCGTTTGAAAAACCCGGGATCATATTAGAGGATGGAAACACGTGAGCTGGCAGCGAGTTCCACGTTCTTGAATTATTCGAAGACAAATTAGCAGATTGGCTGCTTTACCGAATGGGGCGTATTGACTTAAAATATTGTAAAATAATTGAACACAATGTTGCACATAAAATAAAAATAATGTAAATAAAATAATAATGATAAATGATTGTTTTTATTTAGAATATGTTATGATAGTCGTTATAACGGTAACAAAGAAAATATCTGATATATAAATAAATAAATATATAGGGACAAATCACACAGATTGAGCTAGCCCCAAAGTAAGTTCGAAACTTGTGTTATGGAATACTAACTCAACGATACCTATATTTTATAACAAATACATTTAAAGATAGATAAACATCCAAGACCCGAGGCCAATCAGAAAAAGTTCGTTTTTCACCATGACCCGACCGGGATTCGAACCCGGGACCTCCTGGGTGGTAGTCCGGCGTGGTAACCATTACGCCACGGAGGTCGTAAAATATAAAACAATACATACTCTGATTGGACGTGAGTGGACGCCAATCAGAGGACGTATTGCTGATCGCCACCGCGGACACGAGCTAAACGCGTTGGTTTGGCCGAGGCTTAACCGAATTTTCCCGATTCGAAAACCCGACGAAATTAAGTTAAATTACTTAGCCACTGGCTAGGGTTCATAACTGTCAACGTCCAATGCGAGTCTCATTCCTGCAAATATGACAGGAGAAAATGTGTATCATTAAGTATGTTGCCGTTTGTACGTACTTATAAGTTACTTAACTTCGTTTATGCTACAATGAAAATAAGAATACTTAGTTTATACAACATGGGATTAGGAGGAACTGGCGACTCTGGCGAGGGATGATTGGCAGGTTAACAGGGGAAACTTTTTCCAAAACAGTCTTACCTGAATAGCAAAATTAAAAAAAAAACCTTTTGCCATAGACGCACTACGATAGCACTATTGTTATAGTAATTTAGATTTTGTAATATATTTTATTTTTGTTCTCCTTTATAATTTCTCTATTTTTTTATATATTTTTTATGTCATACTGTAGATAAACAAGCAAGCGGGCCACATGATGGATAGAGGTCATCGCCGCCGTAACACCAGGGGCGCTACCAATGCGTTGTCCACCAAGGAAGTTGGAGGTTAGGAAGGAGGAAGGGAAGGGAAAGAAGGAGGGGAAAAAAGGTGTAAGGGAAGGAGTTGGGCTTCCGGATCTCTCACTCACCGAACGAATATGTAATAATGTAATCCATGTCTACATCTTTATAATGGATTTAAATGAGTTTTTATTTTACAAATTCCTTGAGTTTACATAACAGAGACGCTATGAATTAAGAAACGGAATTACTCTACATAAAATAGAAGATTTGCATCTACGAAATGTTTATTCATCAATATCGGCTTTAAAATGAAGCTTTTTCCGGGCTTCGTTACAACAATGAAATTAAGCCCGCATACTTTTATTACACAATGGAGAATCCATCGTCAAAGTGACCTACCCTATAATACGGAGGGTCTATAAAATACGTAAATAGGATCCCAGCCCAGCAAAAATTTGTAGTGTATGTACATATCTGTGGTTCCCGGCATAATACGACGGGATTTGATTACATACAATTTTTTTTTTAAATCTTTATCTCTTTTTTTCTCAATTAAACCTTTTAATTTTTTTTTGTGTAAAACGTTGCTAAATTAATAAATTAAAATAACATTATTTTCACATTGTACTATTACAACATAACATCGGAGGTAATTACAAAGTACTTTAACGATACTTATATTACTAATACATCATCATTATCTCATCTCAGACAAGAAATCTCCAGCATGACCGAATGGCAGTGGCCTGCGTCCAGCGGCTTCCATTATTTGCATCAATATTTTTAATTTTCTGCTATGCACACTTATACGTTTTTGACTGTGCGTTCTTTGGTCAAAATGTACAAATTATAATGATTTGTTTTTAGAGTAATAGAACATTTGAGATGACAGACGGGGGGAGTAAAATGGAGAAGTGGCTAAAGTAAACCAGTTACGACCTTTTTTGTTCAAGCCCTTATAATATTCAAATACAAATACAAATACAAATAACTTTATTCTGCTAAAAATGTGGTGGATACAGATATTTGAAAATGTCTTAAGTTTCACACATTTAACCAGACTCTGGCATGCAAAATATATCAAATTCAATAGGTAGTAGAAAATTATAAAATAAAAAAATTTATTCACATTAAATTATGAAATATTAATGACAAGTATACAGAATTAATATGATTTAAAATAATTAAAATATTCATCAATGGAGTAGAAACAGTTGTGTATTAGCCAGTTTTTCAGCTTCGCTTTATAGGCATTCAAAGACAGAGACTTTATATCCTCGCCGAGTCTGTTATATATCCTAACAGCCATTTGATAGCTATTGTTGCTAAAAACCGATGTGGTCATTGGGAGCATGTTGAGTCTGTTTGGATACCTAAAACTGTACCCCACGTTTTCCTGCCGCTTTGTAAACAGTGTATGGTGGTTCTTAACGAATACACAAGTTTCAAAAATGTATACGCAAGGAACTGTCAAAATTTTTAATTCCACAAACAAAGGTCTGCATGATGTTTGTTGATCAACATTACATATGGCCCTGATGCATTGTTTCTGCGCTTTGAGAACGCGATCTATATGACAGGAGTTTCCCCATAGAAGTACGCCATATCGAAGTGTAGAACCTATATACCCATGATACGCTTGAATGGCGACTTTTTTACTACTGATATTAGTTAATCGCCAAAGTGCATACGAGAACGCATTAATTTTCTTACAGATAGTATCAATTTGAGCATCCCATGTACACTTATTGTCCAATATTATTCCCAAAAACTTAGTTCGCTCAGATTCTTGAATTTTTTCATTCTCATACATTACATTCAAATTAAATTTTTTGCCATTTTTATTCATAAATTGTACGTATGTTGTCTTTGATATGTTAACTTTTAGGTTATTGTCATTTAGCCAGTTTATTATATCAACTATAGTTTTATTTATTTCCGTGTTATAATTTGAAATGTCAATGCATGGTACGATTACAGACACATCGTCGGCAAAAAGTGTGCAATCATAATTAGTGGCATCTGGCAAATCATTGATATACAGCAGAAACAACAATGGCCCCAAAATGCTTCCTTGAGGAACTCCTACTTTGTTTAGTTCCAACGATGATCTGAATGGAACGAGTTCATATTTTGTATTTAATTGGGCGATTTCTACATACTGTGTCCTATTACACAAATAGCCCTTAATCCACTTATGGGCTACACCTCTTATGCCATACATATCACATTTGTGAAGTAGTATATTCTGATCGACCAAATCAAAAGCTGTACTCATATCGAAAAATAAAGTTGTGACCGGCACGCGTTTATCCATTGAAGCTAGTATTTTATTAATTAGATGAAATGTTGCTAGTGTAGTGGATTTGCCTTTTTGAAACCCATTTTGCTGCGGTTTTATTATGCTATATTTAGTAATAAATTGTGTGAGTCGTATATGCATAGCTTTTTCGAAAATTTTCGATAAGATTGGGATCAGTGATATTGGTCGATAGTTATTTACTATGTCTCGAGGTCCTTTTTTATGAAGAGGCTTAACCTTAGACGTTTTTAGTTGGTCTGGAAATGACCCTGTAGTGAATGAAAGATTAATCAAATAGGTTAGTACAGGAGCTATTTCCACTACGCAGGCTTTTATTACTTTTGTATGTATGTCATCGTTTCCACATGAATTGGTAGATTTCAAAGTTCTAATTATTCTTGTCGTTTCATATTCATCAAGAGGCATCAGAAATAAGCTAGCCGGATTAGATTTAACAGTCAAAATATTGGATTTTTTATTAACATTATTATTTGATAAATTCGTAAAATGTCTATTAAAAATATTAGCGATTTCGGTTGGATTATCTATTATGGTATTATTAGTTTGCACTTTAGCAATGGTTAACCGAGTCGAGTAATTGGTAGCTTTATTTCTTATAACTTCCCATGTAGCTTTACACTTATTTGTAGATTTCGTAAGATGCATTGAGTTTGCTAGTTTTTGTGATTGATTTATACATTTTTTCAATAGTTTTGAGTAGGTTCGATATTTTGTTTTATTTGTGAGATTAGAGTTTTTGTAATAATTAGATCGTAAGTGACGTTTGGTAATAGTTGATTTTTTTAGACCTGCAGTGAACCATTTAGTTGGACCTTTTCTTTGTGCTTTTATCATTATGCTTCTTATTGGGAAGCATAGATCGTAAAACAGCTTAAAACTATCATAGAAGTCATTGAATGATCTTTCCAAGTCACTTTCATTATACACCGTACTCCATGACAAGCTACTTAAGCACTCCTTAAATTTAATTATATTTTCAGTACTGTAGTCCCTTTTCTCACAGTACCATGTTATTGGTTCTTGGTTTTTGTTCGCTGTAATAAATTTTATAGACTGCGCTGTATCATGATCAGATAGATACAATGGATGAGTATTGCTCTGCACTATGGAAAAATTACTGATTATGTGATCAATGCAGGCATTTTTACGAGTGGCACTATTTACATGAAAGTTAAAATTATAGCATAACATTATTCTTTTAAGTTCTTTAGTTTCATTTGTATTACGCAACGTGTCAATATTAAGATCACCAGTAATAATGATTTTATGCTGTGTTTTATGTTTCAATCTACTCATTAATTTTTCCAACTTCTCAAAAAACAATGGTAAGTTAGATGAAGAAGGTACTCTATACAAGCAAACTATGATGCACCTTATTGAAGTTACGAGTGTGGCACAACATTCAAATACGTAATCCTCAGCGATGTCATCCACCAGATTACATTCCTGAGTCTGTATGTTTTGTTTGCTTAATATGCAAACACCACCTCTTTTTTGGTTAGTTCTTGAGTATGATGCCACTAGACTATAACCAGCAATATGTAGATTTCCCTCACTGCCTGATTTTATAAAAGTTTCACTGAAACACAATATATCAAAACGTTGACCTTCCTCTGAAAGTATTTTTAAAGTGAGCTCTATTAATTCAGACTTGTTTAAAAGCCCGGCTATATTTTGGTGTAATAGTGCAAATTCATTAACTTCGCTATTCAGATCATCATCGTTCCGATTACAATGCGCGGTATTAAATAATTTAACATTAGAAAGATCTCTGTCGGATCGGCTATCAACATTACCATCAATGCCCCCACTAAATGATTTTTTTTTACTATTAACATTTCCGGTGTTATTGTTTTTCAAGAAAAAAATTATTTTGGGACTTTAGACCTGACGCCGCACGGACTTCACTTTTCGCAAAAAAATCTGTAATTGTTTTTTGTACAGTTTTCTTTTTAAATTTAGATTTCTTATTTAATGAAAAGGCAATAATGTTCTTGTCTTTAGAGAAACATAGATATTTTTTATAGTAATGAATTGTATCAATAATTATATTAATCTTAAAAGTCAATTTAGATATAATGTCTCCGTCAATATAATCAAAGTCGTTTGGATCAATAAATTTACAATTTTCAAAATTTTTGCAATACATAGCTAACATAGTATTTAACTTTTTTTGGCATAAATAATCACTGTTTCTTACTCCCAATACAATAACTGTTTGTTTGGTATGTAATTTTAAATAATGACTCAATTCTACAGATAACTTTGTTGGATTATCATCACAATCTCCAATGTTGATTATAAGTACGTCGTTTTCACTTGCCTTCCAAGTCTCCGACGTTTTAAGTATCTCGTCGCAAGTTGCCCCTGGTTTTGCAATAGATTTGACTTTGTATTTTTCATATGGAGTATTTTCCCTTGCCCTTATAATTGCTGAAGCAAGGCCAACGCATTGTTGTCCTCCATGAATGAATATATGGGGCTGCGGTGGCTGCGGTATGTCTTCCGCCTCTCCTGTCTGTCCCATTGTCTTTTCATTATTGCAAGAATTGTTATGATTTGTATTTTCTTCTTCGGATTTTTGAGTTCTAGATTCTGGTGTTTGGGTGTCACGGATTTTTTTATTACCTGGTTCTCTATCTCCCATTTCAGAAGCCTGATCTTTAGATAGTTGTGCGTTAATGGTGTTGATGCTTTTTCTTTCCTTATTTCTGTTAGGAGTAGATTTACATATAAATTCTAATCTTTTTATTTTTGTTTCGTTGTCAGATAGTTGTTTTTTAATTTTACTGTTTTCCAAAAGTAATGCTTCTATTTCCTTATCAGCTGTTTCAAGTTTCTTTTCCAAATCTGCATTTTTAATTTTTAGTTCTTCTAATTCATCATTATCATGAATTCTTAATTCTGGGCAACTTCTATTTACCGTGTCATTTTGTAATTGGCAACTATCAAAGGACTCTATCTCTGATAAGGAACTGAATGAGTTTTGTACATTTACAATGTATTTCCTTGTTGTTACAGTATTTGTTAACGAATTTTGTTTGGCTATAAGTGGTATCTTTGTATCTTTCGACGACGCTGCTTCCTTTGGTGATTGACCTTTTAGTGGTTTAGGAGTGCTGGAGTTCTTAGTTTGTTTAGTGCGAATGCATGTGCTACATGACCAATTTGTTTTTCTGTCCTTATCCATCAAATTATATAGCTTTTCCGTGTTCGTGCATGCAAGATCA
Organism: Endotricha flammealis; assembly: GCA_905163395.2. Classification (NCBI taxonomy): domain Eukaryota; kingdom Metazoa; phylum Arthropoda; class Insecta; order Lepidoptera; family Pyralidae; genus Endotricha; species Endotricha flammealis. The sequence continues at coordinate 3,570,271 of LR990870.1, read as the reverse complement.
AACGTTAGTTTACATTTCGAGCAGGTGAGGAAATGTTTGCCTTTTATTATTTTATGACATTTGGCGCATATATTTTTTTGAGCCATAATATTATTTTAATTCTTAAAATATTAAACTCAAATCGATAGTGAGTGAGTTGCTACCTTTATAATAACTTAAGAAAAAAAATGTCAGTATCCGAAGCCCAAATGAATGAATGATTTTCTACTCCATCAAAATATCTTTTTGATTAAACATGTTACCTATGCGTTCTCACACAGAATTATAAATAACTTAAGAAAACACTATAAAGTTACAAATAAATATTTATTTAATTTGAGTCATAGACAATTTTTTTTATGATAATAAGTTCTAAGTTTGATCCGGATGGTAATGATAACTAACTATATTTCTTGTTAATTGGTGCTCTGCGAATAGATTATGTTAAATTAATCTTTAATTAAATTTCTTGAAACATCTGTGTCCGTACGATAAGAATGCGGTCATGGGACGAAGTCCCCCGGGTCAAATATCCGAGCACACGTTACGCGGCGGCGTGAACGCGGTGATATAATAGACCCGATGTCCACTAAACTAAAAAGTAGATTAAAATAAAAAATTAAAATCATTTATTGGAAATACTTTTGCACGTAGACACAAATCATTTATCTCATTGACTAGAGAAAGTGTCTCTGAATAGACATAATTTTAAATCTTTGAATTATTATATTGTAAACGATGAATAAGATTTCGTTATTTATTCATTTCATACATCTAAAACTATTCGTGCGTGTCGTCTTCACTCCAAACATCTACGTGTCAGTGAATGCCGAGCCTTATATTATATCTTGCTAAACAAGCACCATATTCTCGCAATTATTAAACCTTTCTATGGAATTGAGATAGAATCGAGACAGATAAATGTATGTAAAAGCTGCACAGCTTTTTTTCATAGTTTTGTAATATTACCTATACTTACCATCGCGAAATAATCAAATTAGATAATTGGCAGTCAATCTTTTTTAGGGTTCCGTAGTAAACTACAAGGAACCCTTGTAGCGTTTATATTTAATAACAAAAGTAGCATTTATTGAAATTTATTATATACAAGTAAAATATACATCAATGAGCAAAGGTTCGCAGTCGTCTTGACAAGAACGCCTCAGACAGGCCGTCCAAAAGTTGCCATGCGCCGCCGTCGGCGCGCGGTCGTCCCGAGAGCGCTTCAGTGTAGCGCTTTTTATCGCTTGCACGCGGGTTTGCGTGCCGCTTTAATGTTACAATTACAGAATGGTTCCTACACTACCCCCCTGCCGAGACCGGTACTTGCTACGGTCGATAGTAGTCAGGAAAACGAACTGTCCGCCCCGACCTCGTGTTCTTCACCGGAGCACAGGGGACGAGTTCTGGAGTTCTACTCTCAGCTTCTTCTCGTGCCATATACGCTGGTTTCAGGCGGTCAATGGAAACAGTTGCATCTCTGTTAGGTAGTGCTACCTTAAACGTCTTATCTCCTCTCTGTAGAACCTTATATGGACCAGTGTAGGGAGGTTCCAGCGGACGACGAACTGCATCCTGACGAAGGAAGACGTATTCTGCTGAGGACAAGTCTTTGGGTAAGTAGAATGTCCCTTGAGTGTGTCTGCTTGCGGGTGTTGGAGCCAGGTTCGTCATATGATGACGAAGACGTGCAGTAAAGCTACTCAGGTCGGTGTTGGAGGAAGGAGATGGCACGATGAACTCACCAGGAAGACGTAGTGGTTCCCCGTAAACCAGGTCTGCTGCAGAAGCTTTGATGTCATCTTTCCAGGCGCTGCGTATACCAAGAAGAACCAGGGGAAGAACTTCTGTCCAGTTGGTGGTGGAGTGACACATGATGGCTGCCTTTAACTGACGATGTAAACGTTCTACCATACCGTTACAGGCAGGATGGTATGCTGTTGTGGGACGGTGTCTCGTACCCAGTATAGATGTCAAAGTGCGGAACAGTTCACACTCGAATTGTCTGCCCCTGTCCGTGGTGATCTTCTCAGGGCACCCGAAGCGCGAAACCCAGCCAGCGATGAATGCGCGGCCGCAGGTCTCAGCTGTGATGTCTGGTAGTGGCATCGCCTCAGGCCAACGAGTGAAGCGATCGATGACCGTGAGGCAGTATCTGTAACCAGAAGAAATGGGTAATGGCCCTACGATGTCCATGTGGACATGGGAGAAGCGTTGGGAAGGAGAAGGAAATGTGGAGGTGGGAGAATGGGTGTGACGATAGATTTTCGTTCTTTGGCAATCAGTGCATTCTTTTGCCCATTGATGGCATTCTTTTCTCATTTTTGGCCATACGAATCTCTCTGCGATCAATCTTACAGTGGCCTTTGTTCCTGGATGACTGAGTCTGTGAATAGCATCAAAAATGTGTTTTCTAAATTTTTCAGTGACATATGGGCGAGGTACTTTTGTAGAAGTGTCACATGTGATTTCTCTATTAGAGTCAGGTATCCTCAATTTCCTTAAAATCAGCGCTGTGTCTTTGCGGTTGATGAGGTCTTGCAGTTCAGGATCTGAGTCTTGAGATTGTGCAAGAGCATCGTAATCTATAGGCGTCGTTGTCACCGCCTCAATCCTTGAGAAAAGCATCGGCGACTATATTCTCTTTTCCAGGTATATATTGAATGTCTGAAGTAAATTGAGAAATATAATCCAAATATCGAAATTGCCTCGGTGAACAGTTTTCTCGATTTCCTACAAAAGCGGAAGTGAGAGGTTTGTGGTCTGTATATACAGTAAAGTGGCGTGCTTCAACCATGTGTCGAAAATGACGAATCGCATCATATATAGCCAACAGCTCGCGATCGTAAGGACTATACTTTTTCTGAGCAGATGTGAGGCGTCGTGAAAAGAAAGCAAGTGGCTTCCAATAATTGTTCACTCTTTGTTGAAGAACGGCTCCAATTGAAGTATCAGACGCGTCGGTGAATATGGCTAATTCGGTATCAGGCTCAGGGTGTGCCAGTAAGGCTGCCTCGGATAAGCTTGACTTACATGCGTTGAATGCCTCTAACATTTCAGGTGTCATCGTAATTGGTTCTGATTTCCTTTTCTTAGGGCCTGCTAGTACGATGTTGAGTGGAGCTTGTATCTTTGCCGCTCCGGGTACAAATCGGCGGTAAAAATTGTACATACCCAAGAATCGTCGCAAATCCTTCACCGTTGCTGGAATTGGGTAGTTCTGTATGGCCTGTACCTTCTCCGATAGGGGCTGTATTCCTTTTGCGGATACCTCATGTCCCAGAAATGTGATCTCCGACTGTCCAAAAGCACATTTGGCAGCGTTGATGAGCATGCCGAAGTCTGACAGGCGTTGAAATAACAGACGAATATGTTCCAGGTGTTGAGATTCTGTTTCTGAGAAAATAAGAATATCGTCTATAAATCCATAACAAAATGGTAAATCTCTCAACATCTCATCAATAAACCGTTGGAAAGACTGTGCAGCGTTTCTTAGTCCAAAGTTCATAAACTTGTACTCGAATAGACCAAAGGGAGTTACTACTGCCGTCTTCGGTATGTCAGGTGGATACATGGGAATTTGGTTATATGCCTTAACCAAATCAATTTTTGAAAATATTTTACTTCCTGCCAATTGATATGTGAAGTCTTGGATATGTCTGATGGGATATTTGTCTGGTATGGTACGCGAATTCAGAGCTCGATAGTCTCCGCATGGTCTCCATGTGTTATTCTTTTTTGGAGCTAGGTGTAATGCGGATGACCATGGACTTTCTGATCTGCGAATTATTCCCGCTTGCATCAGTTCTGAAAATTCGTACTGTGCAATTTTTAGCCGATCTGGTGGAAGACGACGGGGTCTGGTCGTTACTGGTGGACCTGGTGTTGTCCGAATATGGTGGACAGTGTTATGTTTTACCTCTCTATGTGTGCCAGCTGGTCGAGTTATATCTGGATACTCACGAAGCATGTTGTGGTATATGGAGTCTCCTGCCAGTACCTTGACAGAGGAGATAGTTTCCGTTGCCTTGGTTACCGGTGTATTGACGATGAGATTCGTGACACCATCGATCAAGCGGTGTTGTCTGCAATCCACAAGAAGATTATAGTGAGCAAGTAAATCAATCCTATAATAGGTTTGCTTACATCTGCAACTACGAATTTCCATGAGAAGTCTCGTCGTAGGCCCAGGTTCAGTCGAAGTTGAATCCAACCAAATGTAGGTATAATTGATCCATTCGCTGCATAAAGTTGGTAGTTGGATTTCGCCCGTCTTTCCTTAAGCGCCGTGCGTGGATACACACACAGATCGGACCCTGTATCTATAAGATAATGCACTTTAGTATTTCTGTCCATAATAAATAAGCGGCCCAATCCAGTTTGGCAGACGTTGGCCGCTACATCCGGCTGCCGTTGGCATTTCCCGCTGAATCCTTAAATGAGCAGGGAAGGATGCATTTTCTTGCTTTATCTGCAAATCTGTTATGATACCAACAGACAGACATAATATCATAAGATTTAGATCGACTTCTATTACGATTTCTGTTCGGCGATTTATTACGATTATTATTCCTATAGGGAGTTCGTGATCTTGATCGTTCTGTACTAAACTCACTCTGTAGTGCAGCTACTTGTAAAGTTAATTCGTCCATTTTTCTAGACATTTCGTCGATTGACGAATTTTTACTAGTGCTCGCTACATTATTTGCTGACGGTGTTATGTCGTAAACCCTATCAGCTATACCGGCAAGTGTATCTAATGGACCTGCTGCAGCGGCAATCACTGTCTGTATATTTTGAGGTAGACGGCTGCACCAAAGTGTACTCAAAAATTCATCTGTTACGGTATGACCAGCAAGCGAACGAAGGTGTCTCAAAAACTGCGATGGTTTACGATCGCCTAATTCTTCGTGATCGAGAAGTTGCTTCATTTTATTTTGTTGCGAAGCAGATAATCGTTTCACTAGTTCGCTTTTTAGTACCGAAAACGGATTACTGAGTGGGGGATCACTAATTAAATCTTTTACCTCCCTTGCATATTGATAATCCAAAGCTGTAGTGACGTAGTAGAATTTCGTCGATTCCGAAGTTATTCCCGCTAACACAAACTGGCCTTCTATTTGTGCAAACCACAATGCTGGTTCCTGTGGCCAGAATGGTGGTATTTTTACTGCAATCCGATTAACTTCCGTACTCGTTGTGGCGGGCGTGACACCGGTTTCAGATTTTCCAGCGTCCATTTTGAAATTTAAATTTTGAAATGTAGCGAGTAATTATTATTCGTTCCACGTGTGTTCACTTTTGTCGGGGTCACCAATGTAGCGTTTATATTTAATAACAAAAGTAGCATTTATTAAAATTTATTATATACAAGTAAAATATACATCAATGAGCAAAGGTTCGCAGTCGTCTTGACAAGAACGCCTCACCCTTATAGTTTCTCCATGTCCGTCTGGCTGTCTGTCTGTCCGCGGTCTAGCGCCTAGACGCTTAATGCTAGAAAGCTGTAATTTAGTATGCATACACATAGTAACAATGCTAACAAGATGCTGGAACAAAATATTGAATAATATTGTTTTTTGGGGTGCCTCCCCTACGTGTAAAGTGGAAATGTTTTTTTTTCCGCGCCCACCGCATGTTGTGGGGTATCGTTAGATAGGTCTTTTCAAAACATTGAGGGTGTGGAAAGATCATTTTTCGATACAATGATCCGTTTCGGAATTATTTACATTTATCGTGTCAATTTTCGTTTTGCACGGTGGTCCCCCCCCCCATCAATCTCCGAAAGTCTTGTGTTTAGAAATTTGAAAAATATCATTGTAGTAGTCCATATGCTGAACCTTCAACGAAAACTATAACGGTTAAGTAGGCTCTACTAGTTGCAGAGAAATAGCCGACGAACTTATAAAATAAAATTTCTCTGTTAAAAACTTACAAAATAGTGATAGAATTTGATATTGGACTCAACTGAAGGCATGCAAAGCACAGCAAATACGGAACCCTACATTGTGCGTGTCCCAACACGTACTTGTCCGGTTTTTTAATGTTATGGCTTCTGCATTTTTGTTCATTTTTCATTCTTGGTGCAGTAATGGCACTAATATTATAAAGGCAAAATTCTGTGAGTATGTTTGTTACTTCGTCACCTTCAAATGGGCCAATTTTTATGATATTTAGTATGTAGGCAGCTGATACCTTAGTTAGATTAACACATAGAGTACTTTTTATCCCGAAAAGTACGCGATTCCCGTAGGATTTGGTCAAATAACGCGGTCTGATAGCGCTTTATAAAGTAGATAGATCTAGATAGATTGTACTATCATCTTTCTTCTGGGCGTTTTGACTTAGAGACTGTATACTGACTCGAGACAACATGGATATGCTGATTAGAGTATTTAATGGTATTACACTAGCTGCTTCCCGCGGAGGTACCCACGTTTTATTATACCTATACACATTGCACAGCAGCGCCATTATTTTATGTTATAAATAAATAAATAAATAAATATATAGGGATAATTCATACAGATAGAGCTAGCCCCAAAGTAAGTTCGCAACTTGTGTTATGGGATACTAACTCAACGATTTTATAACAAATACATATATAGATGAACATCCAAGACCCGAGGCCAATCAGAAAAAGTTCGTTTTTCATCATGACCCGACCGGGGATCGAACCCGGGACCTCCTGGGTGGCGGTCTGCCGTGGTAACCATTACGCCACGGAGGCCGTCAAATATTATATGATATAGGATTATCTAAAACGTTTACGGAAGAAATTTTGACTGTAACCTGTAAGTGACTGTAAATTTTGACTGTACTTTTTTTGTAAGTCAGCGTTTTTGTAATAACTAGGGTAACCCGCGCAACATTAGTTTGCGTGTATCCCGCATTCCCATAGGAATTTCGGAAAATCCTATTAAAAAACCGCTTCAAAATCCGTTGCGTAATTTTAAAGATCTGACGGATACATAGGGAAAGACAGACAGACAGTCAGCGGGACTAAATGTTTCTGTACGGTTAAATGTGTAAAGATAAATAAATGTCAATGTTTCTGTACGGTTTCTGCCTACAAGAATACCTTTCATGACGTCAGCGATCGAGATGGCATCGAGCGAGAGCGAATTTCAACTATTTTGTTACAAGAATAAGCTCCTGGTACTTGCTTACAATGTTAATTGGAAATAATTTACAAGTTCAACATTGCGTACGAGATTCCTATATTATGTATATTAAACAACAAACACCGTGTCGTGTCTTGTAGAAGGTATTTAACTAACAAGACTGTAAACCCTGTTTCTTTTAACTTGATCAATGTAGTAAACAATCTTAGCATGTCTTTTTAACGAAAATAAGCAATTTAAATTATCATTCACACCCAAATAATAATAATATAGTTAGAAATTGCATTTAACGCAATACTCTTATTATTCTGGCGATTTATCGATTTTGCACATGGATATTTATTTGAATAAAAAGACGCGCTAAGATTGTTTACTTCATTGGTCAAGTTAAAAGAAACAGGGTTTAGATGAGGACGCGAATGTTATTATTTTTTTATATAAAAGAACGCTAAATTAATGCAATTTCATACATGTAAAGAATCTAGTTGGTCCAACAGGAAAGCGGGGTAAATCTATACTAATATTATAAAGAGAAAAGATTTCGTATTTTTATTTGTAACGAGTAGACTTAAAAACTACTGGAGCAATTTGAAAAATTCTTTCACCATTGGGAAGCTGCACCATTCCCGGGTGACAAAGCCTATATTATATTTTCGAAAAAAATAGGGATCTATTGTCTAAAACCAGTGCTAAGCTGGGGCGGGGCGCTAGTAATATTTTTTTTAAATCTTTTTGTCCTGAATTTAAACCTATCTACCTCTTTTCTCTAGAACCGCTGGGTTACCGCTGAAATAAAAAATAATTAATGAGATTATTATTAGTAAACTTTTAGTAAACATCATTACCATGTTACTACGAAGTTCGACCTTTCTCTATAATGTAAACAATCCATTAAAAAAAAACTTTTTTGTTTTTATTTTGGTATTTTGTCGATTTTTTTGTATGTACTTAATGTTTTGTTTAAAGTCTAGCTAGATAATGTGAAATAATTATGTTTGTTTGTTCTGATCTCTTTGTTGACAGAGAATTTCAACGACTTATTATTTTTCCATCTGAAAACATGGCTATAAAAATGTCAGTTTGTTTACTTACAAATATCCGTATCCTCTATCCGCAGTCATAAAACCACAGAGATTTTATATTATCGCCATAAAACCCTTTATTATAAACATTTAACTATAATTATAATTTATTAAAATATGATCATTATTTTTAGATAACCATATATATATTCACACTGTTCTGGTTAATTAATCTAATGGTAATGAAGAGATAAAGAAAGTAGAATCTAACGTCGCTATTCTCGTAGTTAATAAAAACAGTCAAAATCTAGTCTAAAAGTCAAAAATATTTTATTCTGTGGGCCCTCGCGGGTACTTAGACACGTTATTTACAATGAGAGATAAAATAGTACATATTATTATTCCGTAATAAATATTAAATAATTAAGCTACTGTTTAAACTACCACCAATTTGGAAACAGAGCAAAATGACCACCGGTAAAAGAAATGGTAGAAGAAAACCTACTCTTACCTATACGAATAAATCGCTAGTTATACGAAAATAAGCTCGCAAAATGTTATGAAATTATAAATTAATCATATTTTTTTATACCACAAGGGTAGTAAACAAGCAAACGGTCGGCCTGATGGTAAGCCGTCCGTCACCGTGGCGTAGCCTATAGACGCTTGCAATACTGGGGGTATCACTCACGCGTTGCCAACCCTCCCAACCCCCCCTTACTCACCGTAGGAACACAACATGGCCGAGACCAATGCTTTTTGGCTACGATCTTCTGTAATGTGGAGGTCCTTCCCCAGACGGGCTGCTCCGATTTGAGCGGATTATGTGCCCTTCCTCTCTTATATGTGTAGTTTTAATGATTTTACAATTTGTGATGAAAATAACTTAATTAACGACACCAGCGACATATTTTTGCCAACATACTTTGAGTACGGCGCAGTTCTGTGCGAAAGTATTTATTAAATTCCACAACATACTTAGTTCCGAAATATATTAGACTTTCGTGAGAACGGTACGAGAGAATTTAAACTCTGGAATCCGTGTAAATGTAAACAAAAGAAAAAGGTCTTTGTTGTCTAATGTATGATGTACAGTCAACAAAGGACTTGACTGACCCCCCTCTGTATATATGATTAAAGATTTCTAAATATTGCGTGAAGGGATTTACTTAAAAATTTGTAATTACATAGTACAATATGAATACTATTGATAAATAAAATTTCAAGTAAATCCCTTCACGCAATATTTAGAAATCTTTAATCATATAAACAGAGGGGGGTCAGTCAACTCCTTTGTTGACTGTACCTTTGCTTTTTCTGGGAGATGCTATGAGTTCGGCTCAGTAGCGGATTCATAGTATTTTCCGCCGTCGGCCGCGTGTCTGCGCCCAATTTCTCAGTTCCCTTCATTTAGCCTAGAATGGTATATATTTTTCTGGGTTTGGTTTTGGTTTTCACTACGCTTGCTGCCCCTAATATTTGACCACCCTCCTCAACCCGGCCCTATTGGGCTTGATGATAAATCCGCCACTGGTTCCACTTGAAGCACTTGAAACCTCTTCGGTATGGCATAGTGGCTAGGTACATGCTACACTCACTGGTGCATCGCGCCGTCCCTTTGTGTTTCAATCTCCCACCTTTCATCTAAATCTGTTATGATGCATGGTTCTGTTGTTCTGCAATTTTACGTAAAAAAGGTCGGCCAACAGATGGCGCCATAAATCGCGCGTATATGGGTTTTCTCATAATTAACATTTATTTAAAACTCCGAGCGAAGTTGCGAACAAAAGCTTTTTTAAAATATATTTAGCAGTTTTTCATGTAGGCACTGCCACTGTAGAGCAAGTGGCTCCTATTTATATTATTAGATGATATTAGTATAAATTTATTTTACACAACAATTTAAAGTTGTATTAAAAAATAAAAGCACACACACACTTGACCATTTTTTTTTGTAATTGACACCTACGTTGTTTGCATTGTTGACAAGTAGGTAGCAAATAAATATTTACTTATAAAAAACCGGTTCTAAATGTGAGACATCGACATTCTCCTTTAATAAGTTAATTGAATGGCGATTTGACTTATACTTACTAAAAGAGAAGTATAGTCATGATTTTATTTTAATTTTAATAAACATAAATATGTATATAATTCGATATACACTACTACAATATAATAACATTAAAATTTAACTAAAAACTAAACTAACACTAAAAACTAGTATTAAAAATTAGAAAGGCATGAAATTATCTTAACATGTACATTCATATTTTTTTAAATTTGGGTGTTGTCAATGTTTATAGGACACAAATACAAATAATCAAATCGTTTATTCAAAGTAGGCCTTCATAGGCACTTTCTCTATTCAAAATGTAATACAATAATAATTCTACAAGCTACCATCATTTCGGAAACAAAAGCAAAATGACCACTGATTAAAAAAATGTCTAGTATAACCCTTATAGATTGGATTCTTCATCTGGACCCAAAAATAAATCCTTGATTTTGACCTAAAGCATATGACGCAACAATTACTGACATTTTTGTTTTGAGAGTACATTTTACGCTTATCAATTGTATTAAACCTTGTTTGGACAGTACCAGCCACCTTTCAGTAGAAACAAGTAAACCAGGAAACATAATGATCTATTTACATAAATGTATTACGGCTCGTACATTCATGCATTTAATTAATTGTTTATAAAAAATTATAACAAAGAGAGCCTGGCTATTTCTCGGGTAATAGTCGTCCTTTCATGGTCAACCGACTTCCGGATACGCCTTATGAGTATATAAAGTGATCGAGACAGTACATCAGCATCAGTTTGTGAAGAGCACAATCAGTCAACATGTTCAAGTTTGTAGTCCTGTCCTGTGTGGTGGCGATGGCGTCTGCCAGTGGGCTGATCGCTCCTTTGGCCTACTCCTCGCCGTTCGCCTACTCCGCATACGCTGCACCACTGGCGTACTCCGCTCCACTTTTGGCTGCGTCCAACTACAGAGGCCCCCTGTCCCTCGCTCCAGGCCAGCCCGCCAACATCCTGGCTGCTGACGGCCGCCCTCTCGACACCTTGGACGTCAACCTCGACAGGTCTGCCCACTTCACCGCCAAGGCCCTCAGCGGACACCTGCTGAAGAAGCGCTCCGTCGCCGCCCCCATCATCGCCCCCTACAGCCGCCTCGCCGTGGCCACTCCGTGGGCCGCTCCAGCCGTGTCTGCGTACTCCGCTGGCGTCTACGGTGCTGCTCCCCTCGCCTACAGTGGTTTCCCATACAGGACAGCCTACGGAGCACACTACGCTTGGTAAATTGTGTTGTTACAACCTGATCGGAAAATGTAAATACGATAAAAAAATAATTCAAGTTTACTTTGGAATATTTATTTCTTTAACATCAACCTTTTTAGAGTTCCGTAGTAAACTACAATACAAGGAACCGTCGTCGTCTGCCCGTTCCCGTTCTCGGTCTAGCGCCTAGACGCTTGATGCTAGAAAGCTGTAATTTGCTATGTAGGTACGCATATTAACAATGCTAACAAAGTGGTAGAATAAAATTTTGAAAAATTTCTAATTTTTTTGGTGCCTCCCCTACATGTAAAGTGGGAATGAATATTTTTTTTCGCGCCGACCCCATGTTGTTTGATATAATTAGATAACTAGTCTCTTAAAATCATTGAGGGTGTGGAACGATCATTTTCCGATACAATGATCCGTTTGCGAATTATTTACATTTAACGTGCCAATTTTCGTTTTGCACGGTGCCCTTCCCGCTATCTCCGAACTATCTATCTCCGAAAGCCTTAAAATTTGGAAAAAATCATGGTAGTAGTCTATATAGTGAACCTACAAGGAAAACTATTTAATAACGGTTCTGTAGGCTCTACTAGTTACTAGTTACCAAGTAATAGCCGACGAACGTATGAAGTAAAATTCATTTGACGAAAACGTACAAATATCATAGAATATGGCACTGTAACCTGCAAGCAAGAAATGCGTAGCCAATACGGAACCCTGCTTTGTGCTTGGCTCGTCACGTACTTTCCGTTTTTTTTTATAAAGTCAGTTTCAAATACTAATAAATAATTTAGGGAAGCGGAATAAATTTAATGCTGCCGTATAATGCTAGCTAAAACAGATTACTAATATAAAAACAAATTGAGAAAAGCTTTCCAATATTGATTGATCATTACTTGTCAAAGATTGGAATTAAATTGATAGCTATTAATTATATCTCTCTATATCAGTTAATCGATTGAGACGAACACGACTTCCGAGTTGAAGTAATCGAATAGGCACGTTCGATTTTCAATTTTAAAATTATTTATAGATGTACTAGTGAAACCCGCCCAATTTTGTTTGCTTTCCCGTGGGAATTTCAGAAACTCCTTTCTTATCGGACGCCTACGTCATACAAAGAATACCTCCAAGGTTCAGACTTTCAGGTATCTACGATCAGCGGTTTGGGCTATGCTTTGACTCTCAGTCACTAAGTCATTCAGGAAAATGCATTTATATAAGTATATAGATTTTAGTAAGGATGTACTTTCAATCTTGATTTAAGCAGAGTTTTAACATACCAACTATATACGAACTACGTTTTGGCGCCAACTACGATAGCGTCCACTTGGGCTCCTGCGGAAGAGCGCGTATGCTAGGTCTATAACAATGTTCACAAGAACAACCAAATTGGATCGACACGAACACTTTTGACGAACAAATTGTTTGATGTTCTTTAGTGGTACGCACGTGCGAACAAAGTGTTCGTGTTCGATGATCACCATGTTCGTGTTCGGTCGTGCGTACACGCGGCTCGTGATTAGAAATTTAATTTCTGTGTGTTTTATAACGTTTGATTCATAGTATTGATAGTGTAATGTGAAGCAAACATTGGTTAAAGAGCACAGTGATTTGAGTTTATGATCAGGAACTATTAAAAGTACATTATCGTTGTGACTTCAAAATCAGCCAATGTGACAAACCCGGCCTATTGTGTGCTATGTGAATTATGGCAATTTCAGTATTATTTTAATTTTCAAATTTATTTTATTAGCAAAAATTGTTTAGTAATTTATCTGTAATTGTAATTATTGTAACTATTTAGCTATTTAAATTTGCATACCGTAATGGTAGAGCATAGAAACTATGTAACCACTTAAGACCTTTGTAACCTGTATTCAAGCCTATTCAAGTTAATTTGAATTTTGAATTTAATTATAGAAGTGCCAGGAATACAATCTAAAAAAATAATTCTGTATTTTATGTAACTTATTTCACCATCATTCGCGCATATTATTAAGTAATTTATTTATTTTTTTTTTGTTTTCTTCGCTCTAGGGCAGGCAAAGGGCTTTGAGCCCATACAGCCAAGTCATAAGTAAATTTATAAGTAATTATTCAAAGCAGCGAGTTCATGCTATCCTGACATTCTTGACTCAGTATACAGTCTCTGAGTCAAGACGCCCCGAAGAAAGATGATAGCAAAATTTCTTCAGAAAATACGGATTTTGAAGTCAACACTATAATGCACTTTTAAAAGGTTCCTGATCACAAACTTCAATCAATATGTACTATAACCAATGTTTGCTTCACATTACACTATCAATACTACGAATCAAACGCAGAAAACACACAAAAATTAAATTTCTAATCACGAGCCCAAGTGGACGCTATTGTAGTTGGCGCCAAAATCCTTAAGTAATTTAACTCCTTTGACAATGACGTTACATAAACTTTTTTTTCTGTAAAACAAAACCTCTTTTGTTTAGTTAGATAGAACCTTTATTTTACAATTTGAATTTAGTAAGATGATCATTTAAATTAGAATCGTTCACAAAGATTCTAAAATGTACACTTCAGTACTTAGTTCTGGGTTAAAAAACCCTTCTTATTTCCGTTTTAGAGAACCTTTATTTTACAATTTGAATTTAGTAAGATGATCATTTAAATTAGAATCGTTCACAAAGATTCTAAAATGTACACTTCAGTACTTATTTCTGGGTTAAAAAACCCTTCTTATTTCCGTTTTAGCAATAGTAGGGGAGCCGAAGAGGGATGATTTTTGCAGTACCTACTCGAGCGAGTCAGACAAAGATACAGGGGATATCTGATACCCTGTTAATAAGTATCAACACCATATTATTTTCAAGTCTTGAAATCTGGGGGTTCCGTAGTTCAAAAAATCGATATCTTGAATTACTCAAGCACGTCAGATTAGCTATATATTCGTTAATTACAAATGTGTATGTGTAAAAATTTTCCGATTTTAATGCGACACGACGTAAGAGAGTGGGGGAGTTTTGAATTTTCAAAAACAAACACCTTGGCATTCTCAAGCACGGTATTTTTATTTTATTTTCACGTAAATAGTTCAAGGGTAAAATATATAGGTAATCTATCTAAATTTCGACGAGAAGAAGTAAGTAGTTTTTTTGTCACTGATTTTTTTAAAAACATCATAATAACACTTTTTTTGCTCTCCTTAACCTAATCTTCGAAATTAGTTAGTTTCCAGAGCGCTCGAGTGACTAAGTACAAAAGCATCGTCCGCTCCCCTACTATTAAGCATACCTAATACCTCTTTGCATTAACATTAATTATTACGATTTGTAAGTAACTGATTTTAAGTAAGTAAGTAGCTTAAGTACTACGTTTCGATAAGCTTTCGCTTGTATTCAATACTAAACTGAACTGCTTACTAAGACGACCGTATTGTCAACCAATCTGCCAACCAAATAAACGGCGTGATGAAGTGGGCTTTAAATCCCTTCGTTTGTTGAGATTAAAGAATGAAAACAGTAGGGTTTGATGTTGATGTACGTACCTATTATTAAGAGGGCGCACCCAAATCAACGCAACTCAAAATCGAAGCGTGTTATTTTACGAAACTACTGAGCCACGAACATGAGCGTGCGCCAGCGAAGACAAATGATTTTGATACTTTTATGATAAGACTTCACTATTTAATATAATAGTAGACTCGAAGTTCATGTGATTTTAGCTACAGACCTATTTCTATGTAGAACATAAGTATTGTTATTATGTAATTGAAATTTTTTTTCGACATTCTTCATGTCTCGTTTGGAAATAAATACAAATAATGTATCTTTACTCGTGTATTAATACCTATGGATTATGGAGAAGTATAACAATAAAGTACTCATAATAGATATAGGTACATATAATTATTTGTATTAGAAACATGTGTTTCTAATTGGCATACATAGACTCTACCATCTATCTACCAATTCTGGTAAAATACATTTCTTGTAAAATTTCACCAATTTCGATTCCATCTTTGATGACAAAAATTCGTCATCTGTTTTAATTCTGGCAGTCTTCAGACGAAATTGGGGCCCAAAAAAACCTTGTAATTCGATTTTTTTTTGCCATATTTGGAGAGTTATGATATTGGTCTGTAATGCACAGTACAAAATCGTGTTATTTTTTATCCATACGGAAATAAAAGCAAAAATTTTAGAAAACAAATTTTGATTTTGTGAAATTTTCAACAAAAATTCAATTAAAATATTTAAAAAGGCCTTGCTAATTTCGTAAATACTTCATTTGAGTAAGATCTATAATTGTTTTCTATCCAAAAAAGGAAAAATAATTGCTCTAAGTTACTCCATTGCAGAAAAAAAGCCATAATTAAAAGCATCAGCAGGTAGCAGTTTCTGAAAAAATTGCGAAATTTTAGAAATTTTTGCTCCAGGACTAAAACTATGCATTTTTCGCAATGTTTTCTACACCTATATGTATTAAATTACATACATTACCTACAATGTGCGACCAATCGCAGCTCTATTGATACCATAGGAGCCAAGCTGTGGCTTTTCAAATATGACCTAATTTTACCAAACATTGAAATTTTCAAGTTTTATGTACTTCGCGAAATATTGGAAAAACCACGTAACCTACGAAGAACCGTCACTGGAAATACTTTGTAGTAGATTTAACTAGCTTTTATTAGACCTCATAGCCAAGTTTGTGAGACTAGCGGTTCACCCACAATCTCAAAAAGACGAAAAGATGAACAAATGGGTTATAAAGAGAAATGATTCTTTGGTTGGGATTGGGATTCAATTCCATCACCAGGATGGTTTTCATTTTGAAGAAGATGAAAAAGTACGGGCTCTTGTTTTTCTTCCTCTTCGTGTCCTCCTTGATCATACGGACTGAAACATATGAAACAGCAATTTTTTTTACGATTTCGCAATAATCGACCTCCTTAGTAGAACTTGTCATATATTATAATTTATAACCATTATATTAATTATAGGTACCACCAGCCTTTTAGGCCTTGCTTTATTTAAATTTTCAACATTTCGTCTTTTTCTTTTTTTCGATAAAAACTGCTTTTTTTTGTTCCCCATACTCTGAAACATATTATGTTGTTGTCACTAAAAAAGTAAATAGTTCGTCGTCATTATCAACAAAAAGTCATATTTTACTTACCAAAGTATCTAGATTGTCGGTCGCGCTACACGGTTTGCACTGCGTATGGGCACAAAGGTTACGTGCGGTCAGGTCCTGCGCCAGAGCGACGTGACCACTCTCCGCAGAGCCGGCGGCTCGAGTGAGTCGTAACAAAAGACGCGCGCGGTTTTATAGTGGTTTTATGGCTATATTCAAAAATTGGTAGAAAAATAATGGTAAACATTTTACATAAATTTTGGCGCCTAGATTTTAGGGAATACGTTTATCTCTTAGATGATGATAATATTGACACAAAATAACTAAGATTTAATGGTGAAAACAAACATAACAACGACTTGACTTTCTTCGTAATTTCACTTAGTTTGGATGTTAATATCTTATTTATGTAACAAAAAATTACAAAAATGTTCTACTAACTATATGCTTAAGTATATTTGCCGTTAGATTTTATAATTTATTTCTTACAATTGGCAGCATTACGGGGATATTTTGACATCCGAAGTTGGCACTGAACGTGAAATCGAGAAAACACTGTTCGGTTATCACGATAGCATTCATAAATATTCCATTACATGACAAAATGTTTTCTACTAACTATTTAGGCAACAATATTGTCTAACATTTTGTGTAATTCATAAGTCTGTTAGAAAAGTTTTTTATAGATATTAAGAGCTTCGAAAAGTTCAGTTTTCGCTAAACTGAGCTAACGCCTGTGTGCGCCCTCTTAAGTATAAATGTTTAGAAAAATCTGTCTGTGTGTAAATAAGTTCGTAACGCCACAAACACAAAAGCCATCACAGGACAGGGGGGTTACCATCATCTTTTACCTAACTACTCACGTTTTGAATTGGTTCCGTTTAGGTACCTAAACGTAATCGCATTATTTCGTACCACCATCTCTCATAAACAGGATCTCATTTCGTCGGATGAGCAAATGAAAATTGTCGCTGATTAGTTGCCGCGGTGCGTTCAAAACAAACCATTAATTCTTTTTGGTCATTACCGGTTTTTTAAAACGACTTACTTTTATTATTTATCTATTTTAAAATTGTTTAAGATGTAAATTGATCTATATTCAAACGAAAAACACACATTTTTTATAGATTATAGATAGACAGATTTAACGGGGTATACTTTCTTTACTTTCGTAAAAAAAGAATTTAACGAAAATTAAATATTACACGTTCAAAACGCACCCTGTCGGATCGGACTGACACAACACAACACAAGTGTCAAGTCAATCTTGTGAAGTGAAATCGTGTTTTACGAATTTAAATAAATTTTCGCCTCATCATTTTCCATCTGCGACCGTAGCAGCTACGCCTCAGCATCTAACTCCAAGACGCAGAACAACGCGTGACAGACGGAGACGTGGTGGTGTGGTGATATGAATTCAGTGGTGATGGTGAACCGGCGTTGAAATAAGATGCAGCACGCAGGGCGTTGTGTGCTGACTCAATAGAAAAAGCCAATTTATCGAGGGAGAAATTGGTCTTTTTTAGGAATTTAGTAGAGGAGATTAAGAGATTTAAAAAAAATATATTAATTTCTATAATTTAATATTTAAGTACTACTATTGTTAGGTAGCATAACATTATTGATGAATATCATATCACATCATAATTTTTTTTTATAACAATAAATGTAATTTATATAAATGTTACAACAATACATTTTGTGTGGTCTTTTTCTTTACTTTCTTATTTATTTATTAGTTTCTTATAATTATTAAATTATATAAAACAATTCGCACCAAGTAGCCATGTTTAGATAGTTTGATAGATATTACCGTCAATTTTCATAGGCAACAGCGACATTTGGCGGCTGGCGGGTGAACTAAAATTAAAAAAAAAGCGGTGGCCATTTTCCAACTTCACATGGCGTCTGATGGACCGCGGACCATTTGATACCATTGACGTTATTTATTTTATTAGTTATTTGTTTACTAAAAATGTAAATAAAATACAAATTGGATACTTAAATATTCAAAATTTTATATATTCCGTCGGTTGGGGGATGTCTTTGGGGCGCTAACAAAGAAATATATTCAGAAAATAAAGGGTAGCGTATACATACTATGTATAAAGGTATATGGTAGAAATTTTAGTTCATATCTCAGCCAGTGCATGGCAGCACCTTCCATACATGACGATTTCACCCCGGAGTTGCCATTCTATCCTCCTTGACAGTCCTTGAGTCAGTTTAGGTTGACAGCTCTTTTGACAGATAAATCCTTTCAATTTAGGTCGTGGAAAGACATGGTGGTACGAAAGTTCATACAAAATGAATGAATAATATCTGCTGAATCGCTGTCACCTAAACCTAGTCGTTTAGAATACATGGTGGTACGAAATAACGATTCTATTCTGTTTAGGTCCTGAATTGAATGGGAATAAGAGATGGTGGTAACCCTGCAGGCCCGGTGGTCGAGTGGCTAGCAATGGTCACTTTACCTCAAGGGCTGCGGGTTCGATGCTGCACAAGGCAAACATTTGTGCGTATGAACATGTCTGTTTGCCTTGGTCTCGGTGTTTTCTATGTAATAATTAATATTTGTTTACAAAAAAAAAGTATTTAAGTATATTTATCAGCAATCTAATACCCATAGTACAAGCTTAGTTGCTTAGTTTGGGACTAGAAGACGTGTGATCCGTCCAAGAATATTTATTATCACATAAATTTCTGCCCAGATCAGGAATCGACCCGTACGATCTGGTGTCGAAGGTAGGTTCACTTAACGTGCTACCGTGCGGTGTCGCTACTAACTAACGCACAACCAACCGGGCTATCTGGAAGTCTGGACGTAGCAAGACAAAAGTGGAAAGTATCCGATTACGTACTAGGATGCGTGTCGTTCCAGCTTTATCTATGGAAAGGCTTTATGAAAAAGGATCTTCTTCTGATTGGCCTGGGTCTTGGGTGTTATCATGTCATCGACACAAAAGTATAGACAAGCTGTCCGCTACTGAGATTTAGCAGCATTGCGATGGTGCACATGCACACCACCAACCTTCAGTCATTTGCGGAGCGAGCGACAGAAGTAGATAGATAGATAGATAGAATATACTTTATTTGCAATTCACAATAGTTAGGACACAGTATACATAAACACAACATACACACTATTGAAATCGCAACAAGGCGGCCTTATTGCTAAAAAGCAATCTTTTTAAGGCAACGAATTACGAAAGTAGTGGTGTCCAATTGTAAAAAAAAGACAAAAAACGATCTGTTAAATAAAAATTTACAATTGGACACCACTGCTTCTGTCGCTCGCTCGCAACTGACTGTTTCCAGGCAGGAAGGGTGGTGGTGTGCATGTGCACCATCGCAATGCCGCAAAATCTCAGTACCGGACAGCTTGTCTATATTTTATGTCGATGATTTATGTACCTTATTGCTATAAAATGTATAGTAACAAAGTTTCGAACTTACTTTGGGGCTAGCTCAACCTGTGTGATTTGCCTTATATATTTATTTATTAATCCTTTTAACGTATCTTTTTTTTTATTTTTATTTATTTCCAAAATAATTTAATACATTAGGTTTATTTACCGCACGACTTAAGCCACGCAGGGCTTATCTTATCGACGGCTGGTCGCTCACATACAGTTTTTTTTAGATATTTTTTACATTTGGCACCATTATAGCCTTGAGAAAACATGCATTGAATGTGTTCATCTGTCTCATTTAAGTAACAAGGTATGAGAAAAATTGAAATACGAGTTCCATAAATATTATTAAATTTAGGTAGTAGATATTTCAATGACTTTAATTGTCTTAAGTGATTTGGTCTCGATTTTACATCTAGCTGTATTGTTTTGTTACATTCAGAAAGTATAAGCATTTTAGCCTTATCGAATACATTGATTACGTTACAGAATTTAAAAATTTCTAGCTCATTATTATTTAGTCTATTTTTTACATTATACGGTATTATTGTTTTAAGAATTCGCAACTGAAGGTTATATATGTCCATAATGTATGTTTTATAGGTCCTACCATAACTGCTCAAGCCATAGCTAATTACAGAGTCGGCTAGTGCCAAGTATGTACAAAAGTCTGAGTGATGTGTAGGGTAGTTTGTGTTTTAATATTACCATTTTGCTTAGGATTGATCTAAGTTTATTGCAGACATACTCTTTATGCGGACCCCAGTTTAATCTGTTGTCAATCTTAAGACCTATATACGTATGTTGGTCCACGAACTCGAGATTAGGGCACGTGCAGCCCGCAGCGGCAACAGCATGGAGACAGTCGTGACTGTGAACAGTTATAGTAGGCTGCACACATGTTTTATTGTGTGAAGAGTGAATATGTATTGCCTTAGTTTTTGTGGCATTAATCAATAATTTTACATCGTGTGACCATTTACTGATCAAATTAAAATTATTTTGTAAGATTTTTTCAGCTTCGTTTATATCTTTGTGGGCAACCAATAGACATGTATCGTCCGCAAACTGGTACACAGATCCCTCACTGATTATATTACACATATCGTTTACATAAATAAGATACTCAGTTGGGCCGATTATGGAGCCCTGCGCCGTACCTTTGATGGTTAACGCCTTCTTACTGTACTCATTTGAGACTCTCACGGTTGTGTAACGATTGCTATGATAGCTTTGCAGTAAACTAAGTAAGGGACCCTGTATACCACTCCGCGTCAATTTATTATACAATATAGAATAATCGAGCATATCAAATGCTTTGGAGAAGTCAATGAATAAGGCGATCACGTGCATTTTATTATCAAGATAATGATTTATTTCATCTGTAAAATTAAATAGTAATTGTGTTGTGCTTTTCCCTTTTTGAAATCCGTATTGATTACTGTTAATTGTAAGATTACATCGTAGGTAATTGTTGATTTCATTTCCTAAGTATCGTTCCACAATTTTGTCGATACAAGATAATATTGTAATTGGTCGGTAGTTATTGTAATCAGTATGATGACCCTTTTTATAGATCGGTCTTATAATACCAATTTTTAGCACTTCCGGATAAATAGAAGTATCCAGGCAGCAGTTTATCAAATGAGTAATGACTGGTGCCAGTTTGTTTTTTAGATATTTCACATCGAGAGCGCGTATCCTGTCGTAACCCGGGCTTTTATTGTCATTTAGCGATTCTATGATTTTTACTATTTTATCTACGCGTGCCCGCCTCAAATTCATTGACCTATCCGATACAAATGTGTTTTTTTTAATATGGATCTGTTACAAATGCTATCATTATTACTCAATGTTTTTCCAAACTCTTTAATAAAATTATTAGCTATGATTTTTGGGGATATATTGAATGTTTTTAATAGTATTTGATCAATGCTATTGATCACTTTACCAGTTAAGTTATTAATTATAGACCAAATTTTTTTAGTATTTTTAAAGTTTTTACAAATATCTGTCTTAATCTGCGTGTCTATCTCCGTGAACGCATGATATCACTCGCTCATAAGTGTTGGAAAAGGAGAAAAAAGGGAATATGTGAAATGTGTTAATATTCTCCTTATCTCATACCTAACTCATCATAAAATCAATATGTAATATATTTTTGATAAAGTATTTTCACTCATTTATATACCAGTATTTTCACAAGCAACAAACGCTCACAATTTCGTTTATTCCCAGTTGCCTCCGCCACCGGTGGCAGATGGGAATAAAATTCAAGTGGGGGCAAGGACTTCCCATTTCATCTGCCACCGGTGGCGGGGGCAACTGGGAATAAACGCACAATTTTACCCATTCTCTCGTTAAACTAACGGAAATTTGGAAAAACTTTGGAAAATTTGGAAAAACTTATGTTACAAAAAGTCTTCCAATACGAGTCGGACTCGCGCACAGAAACTTACAAAGTAAAAATTAAATAATATGTGCCGAAACTTCGTTACAAAGTTGTGGATACTGACTGAAGTTACGAAACCAATTAAGCACCGAATATTTCTCTAATGAAAATATAAACGGATTGACTGACAAACTTACTTCTTCATTAGGAAACTATTCTGTGCTTTGGTTTTATACATCGATATTAGGTCACGGGCGGTCACGGTTAGTTTACCAACCGCAACGTGAAGCAAATAATATGAGTTTCACAAAACACTGTTCGGACTTTTCACATAGATGAACGTATGAAGATGACACAATACAGAAGTCATCTTATAAGAGTTGATCTGTATTAATAACGTCTACATTTAAATATTCTCAAAATATTTAGTTGTTTGCTTTCAAATAAATAAATACCGTTTTTTTCTCTCTTGAGTTACGGAACCCTATAAAACTACGCGTGCTACAATCGCGTGCGTCGGCTAATATAATACGACAAACAAGTCAAATGCCACTACATAAAAATATGACATAGATATTTACGTATCTGCGTATGAAATTATTTTTGGTATGATAAACAATAACAAATATTATGAAAGATTCAATTCAATTCTCTTCTGAAACAATATCGACGAAAACATTGAAGTGTGTGTGTAAGGGATAAGTTATTGAAATGTTTTTGGAAAATTAAGTCGATGATAAACAAAAAAAAATTAAAAGTATAAACATAACGATATTTATTAAGTAACTGATGGAAAAGCCCTTTTTCTGTTTATAGTCAGGAAATAATAGATTTTACAACAAGTGCACAAAACGAATCATTTCTACCCGAGACTTTTAGCAGCCCGAGCCGAAGGCGAGGGCTGATAGTAATGTCGAGGATAAAAATGGTTTTGTGGACGAGTTATAAACTCTGCTTTTCACTTCGATTGCGAGGAAATAAATAAACAAACGCACGAAAAACAAGACCTGTTTCCCGCCGCTTTTTTTTTAAAAATCTTACGACATTGAAATTAGGCTTGGGCTGCAGACCTATACAGCCTACTATTAAATTAATTTTGAAATAAAATAATTTTCTTAAATTAATTAAATAACCTACCGTACTTTAATTTAAATTTTAATATCTTTTATGACTTAAAAAACACATAAGGCAAATAAATTAAAGTAAATATTATAAAATAACAAATTCTATCTCTGAACTTTTTGTTGTGTTTGGCTGTATGGCTTATTTCCTTTGCCTTAATATAGATACATTTATGAGTAGATACGTTTTTGCCCTTGTGCACAAAATTTGATTTTGTGCAGCCTATATCCTGCGCAAATAAGCATTTTCTGAGCATGAGAAGTGAAAATTCATTATATGAGTTTGTAAAGTATGGATGTACTGTGTTTTTACTCTTTACCACAAGAACGGCTGGATAGAATTGCTTAAAGTTTGGTGAACGGGTAGTACCTATGTAACCTGGATAGAATTGATAATATTTTTATTCGGGATTTTTGCGGTTAAAACAGCAGGCATCAGCTAGTAAAGAATAAACAAATGCGTGCTTGTGACTGACATTTTTCTGGTTTTGACTTTGGCCACCCCCTGTGGATTTACAAACATGATCACATGTTTTTGTTGATTCAGTCATTCTTCATTGGCTAGACCGGCTAGAGAGGAGAACCTACCGCGGATTCCGCAGAACAAGACCCCGTCGGGGCCGTCGGTCGCTTCCCCAAGTGGCGGGACATGCTGCAGCCGTATTCTGTAAGCATCATTTGTTAACTCGGTTGATATATAGGTTCTCCTCTCTAGCCGGTCTAGCCAATGAAGAGTGACTGAATCAACAAAATACATGTGATCATGTTTGTAATCCACAGTGGGTGGCCAAAGTCAAAACCAGAAAAATGTCAGTCACAAGCACGCATTTGTTTATTCTTTACTAGCTGATGCCTGCTGTTTTAACCACATGAGTAAATAAACTGACGGAACAGAGACTTCACTCCATACAATAGCGCGCGCCGAGGACACGCACACAAGCATGTGTACGTGACGAGCGCTTTGAGGACACGCAATACACGCGCCTCATGCTTGTGTGCGTGTCCTCGGCGCGCGACGTTGTATGGCAGTGAAGCCTCTGTCCGTCAGTTTATTTACTCATGTGGTTTTAACCGCAAAAATCCCGAATAAAAATATTATCTATTCTATCCAGGTTACATAGGTACTACCCGTGCACCAAATTTTATGCAATTCTATCAAGCCATTCTTGCGGTAAAGAGTAAAAACACAATACATCCATACTTTACAAACTCATATAATAATAGTAAGGAAGTAGGTACTACTGTTTCTTTTTTCACTATTTGAATTTATTATCTAGCTGTAATTTGAAAGATCCATTATTTCAGATAGACGTGGGCTATGAACGTACGTATCTATATGAAAATTACCCAAAATTATGACGGTAAATAATCGAGTAAGTCATCATTAATAAAAAATGTCGAGAGCTTTAATGGCCTGCGCTTCTTAAATTGTTATTAAGACGAAAATAATTTACTGTTAAGTTAATCCTCTTGAAAATTTCTAATAAAAATATGATTTCTATGTTCTAAGAACGCACACAACACGTACGAAGTTGAATATAAAATAATAAGAAAGATAGCCTGGCTATTTCTCGGGTAATAGTCGTCCTTTCATGGCCGAACGCCTTCCGGACACGCCTTATGAGTATATAAAGTGATTGAGACAGTGCAACTGTATCAGTTTGTGAAGAGCACAATCAGTTAACATGTTCAAGTTTGTAGTCCTGTCCTGTGTGGTGGCGATGGCGTCTGCCAGTGGGCTGATCGCTCCTCTGGCCTACTCCTCGCCGTTCGCCTACTCCGCATACGCGGCACCACTGGCGTACTCCGCTCCACTTTTGGCTGCGTCCAACTACAGAGGCCCCCTGTCTCTCGCTCCCGGTCAGCCTGCCAACATCCTGGCTGCTGACGGCCGCCCTCTCGATACCTTGGACGTCAACCTCGACAGATCTGCCCACTTCACCGCCAAGGCCCTCAGCGGACACCTGCTGAAGAAGCGCTCCGTCGCCGCCCCCGTCATCGCCCCCTACAGCCGCCTCGCCGTGGCCACCCCGTGGGCCGCTCCAGCCGTGTCTGCGTACTCCGCGGGCGTCTACGGTGCTGCTCCCCTCGCCTACAGTGGTTTCCCATACAGGACAGCCTACGGCGCACACTACGCTTGGTAAATTGTGTTGTTACAACCTGATCGGAAAATGTAAATACGATAAAAAATTAATTCAATGTTAATTTGGCATTTCTTTTACAATAACAAATTATATAGTTCCTTATACTTATTGGCTATTTTACTCGCTGATAAGATAAATAGATTTCTAATATTTATCCGAACTAGTTCACCACTTAACATTCCTTCGCTGTGTTCCGAGATGGACGCTCAGGCAATTTAGAAAATGTTCGAAATAATTTTGTCCAAATTTTTTCTCATTAGCATTCATGTTTCTGGGAATTGTATACTTAGCTATGTCATACATTGTCTGACATTGTGTAGAATAAAAAAGAAAACTTATTTAGGAAATGTTAAAAATTAAAAATTTCACCATCACACAAGCTATTCTCTAAGCTCATACACGTCAAACAACTTTCTTTAATATATGTATTACTATTTAAACAGTTATTTTAAATGAAACTTAGAGGACTATTTACTTACATAATCTTCATTAAATGCTCCTGTCGTGGTGTTATTGATTATATTGCAGGTTATCAAAAATCATGTTTTGATAACCTTACACTTTGAGGTATATTATGTCGTCATACATACATAACTCTTATTAGGTACATACTACTTTATAATAGAAACCTGAATACTTTGTTGTAACTAGAAGTATGTTTTGAATCTGTTTTTTTATTATTATTCTGTATATCTGAACTAGACTCGCACAACTTCGCTTCGTCTGCGTAGCGTAGCATGATATTATAATAGGTACCCTATTAACTTTCCCGATATAGATTGAATCCATATCTAAATTCCAATATTAAAAACAGTGCAGTAGGTACTTCTCGAGATTAAAAGACCAAAATAATATTTACGTTTTTGTTTTGAAATCCACCAACAAAGTACTTCATTACTTAAATCTAACAACGTTTTAATTATAATGATATCACCGATAAGGACTCTGCATTGAATACTTTAATGTAAATAAGAGTATTGTAAAATGTTATTTCTACATTAACTCTACGATATCTCGTAAAATAAGGCAAAATGTCATTTGATGTGTGTGGCAGAGTCATTGTGAAATCGACTGGGCTATACGTACATACACCATGCAAGTAGTGTATATTCCATTTCACTATACACAAAAGCTCCAAATTAAGGTCTTGATTTAAAATATAAATCGAATAATAAAATTAAACGATTACATCATTGCAATGAGCAGTTTTTTTTTAGGTATTTTATAGCTTTCCTAAACATTCGATAGATGGCGCAGCCTGGCACTTTTGGTAATAAAA
The DNA here is from genome assembly GCA_905163395.2 of Endotricha flammealis. Lineage (NCBI taxonomy): Eukaryota > Metazoa > Arthropoda > Insecta > Lepidoptera > Pyralidae > Endotricha > Endotricha flammealis. The sequence goes on along the minus strand of LR990870.1, from coordinate 3,543,380 downwards.
GAGTGGGTAGGTGGAGTGACCTTTTTGCTACAATACAAAAAAAAACTTCAATCAATGCTTCAGAAATGACAAATGACAGAAACAGAAATTAATCAAATTGACATTCGGTCAGTTCTTTCTTGCCACAGACTAAATATTTGGCCCCAACAATACCAAAAAATAATGCTAGTGCCATCTTTTGATGATTTTTAAAACCTACTGATTATACCTAAAAGAAAACTGCTCATTGCGATAAAACACACAACATTATGTTACCTTAATTAAGTAAGTATAACATGTTAATTCAAACACATTCGTTGAATTTCACTGGAAAACGTATGTCAAGAATATTACGGAATACATAAAAGTAGTCATTAGGCAACCCGCGCTTGTATTCGAACATGATCGTACTAAACACTCTGGTTTGTTCAAGATCTATACAATTTGTAAATTGCGTACAAGTTACTTGCCTAAAGAAATCACGCCCTTAACTTCATTTGCGTATTAGACTTTAGACTTGATTTGACAAGGTTTATCTGATGGAAGACTGAACTAACGATGTCCATCCGTGACTTGGGTGTCACCGCGACCTTCTCGGGTCACTGCGACCCCCCATGTCGTCGTACGGAATAAAATTCGCTACAACAAACAATTACTGGTGCTTTCTGTTGATGCCACCCGATAGCACGCTGATTGACACATAGATATAATGTGAAATAAGGATAAAGACCGCGTAATTGTATGAAAATTCCATTATGTACAAATGTTCAAGTGGACAACAATCTTGTTTTTTTAAATTTGATATTCTTGGACAAATAAAATATCCTTGGACAAATCACACAACGCCATCTAGTTCCAAACTAAGCAGAGCTTGTTTTAGATTGCAGATAAATACACTCATTTTTTTTCGTTTTTGTAAATATTTACTTATTATACATAGAAAACCACCAGACCAAGCAAACAGACATGTTCATGCACACAACTGTTTGCCTTGCGCAGTATTCGAACACGCGGCCCTTGGGACAAAGTGGCCATTGTTAGCGACTCGGCCACTAGACCTGTCAATTTTAAATTTTTATATCTTTTAATTCTGACATAATACCATTAAAAAAATAATACTTGATGTATAATTACGAGAAGTAGAGCGAAGTGAGTAGACTCGAAGTTTCATAAAACCAAGTTTGAAACTCATAGGTAGGTACTTATTATTATTCAGTGCATAATGACAATCGATTTTCAATTGTTTTATAAACTTTGAGCCCAAATTTTGGCGCGTACTTTAGGAATAAAAAATATTTATTTTTTATATTTTATTATAAAAAAAGTATCTTGCATAAAAGAAGTGTTGCCGGGCAGAAAAAACTGGCCGCGCGGCATTCGGCCTCCTTAGCCACTTGGCCAGGCATTCCGCCCACCAAATAGTAAAGACGAAGTAGATCGAAGAGCCCGTCCACACTCTCGTTTCCGCTCAAGTTCGCGAGAGTATAGAGCCGGCATAAAAATATAGAAAAGCCAACAAACACCAAAGTCATCAAACCTCACTCACAATGCTGCTTGATTCGGTCGCGGTTGACATGGGTTAACGTGTCGTGGCTCATGAATTTTAATCATGTTTTATATTAGATATACATACATTTTTCTAATTATTTTCTTGCGTTGTTCGAAAAAATCGCGAGGATCTCGCAATATATTATATTTCAAAAGACGTGCCCCAATATCTGATTGTCGAATGCCTCGTTTTCCCATAACTCAGGCTCAGTAGGAAGTACGAACAATAAATTAATCTAAAAAAAGTCTTTGTACTTTCCTTAAAGGTTTGATGGCGGTCGCTTCTATATAGATTATTTTCCCCCATGGAAACAGGATAACGCTAGTTCACAGTGTTCACACAAGGAAGGAAAATAAATAAATGAACCTTATTTTAATTTTTATCTAATTTTATAAAGAAGTTTTTTTTTTTTTATGAATTTCACGGTCATGGCCAGTTTCTGAAAGGCATTTTAATTTTATTTTTGCATTAAGTCTCAAGCGAACTCTTTTTTAGGGTTCCGTAGTAAACAACAAGGAACCCTTATAATTTCGCCGTGTCCGTCTGTCTGTCTGTCTGTCTGTCCGTTTGTCCGCGGTCTAGCGCTCAGACGCTTAATGCTAGAAAACTGTAATTTGGTATTACACATATTAACAATGCTAAGAAAGTGCTGGTACAAAATTTAGAAAAATATTTTTTTTGGGGTGCCTTCCCTACATGTAAAGTAGAAATGTTAGGGTATCGTTAGATAGGTCTCTTCAAAACATTGAGGGTGTGAAAGGTCGATACAATAATTCGTTACATATTTATCGTGTTCCCCTCCCTGCACCCTCTATCTCCGAAAGTCTTATGTTTAGACATTTGAAAAAAATCATGGTAGTAGTCCATATGCTGAACCATCAATGAAAACTATAATGACTAAGTAGGCTCTACTATTTACCGAGTAATACCCGACGAACTGATAAAATAAAATTTCTTTGATGAAAACTACAAATGTGATAAAATTTGATATTGGACTCAACGGAAAGCATGCAAAGCACAGTAAATACGGAACCCTACATTGTGCGTGCTCCGACACGTACTTGCCCGGTTTTTTTTTCTTCCTTAATTTGAGAATAACAGCTAAAATTTAACGTGTCATTAACTTTAAAAGAACGTTTCAGAAACTGAATGTGAACCACGAAAACACGGATAAATTAATTTCGTTAATCACAACTCGCAAATCTCTGTCCGATTTGTGATAATCTATACTATGGATTATGAACTTTATGCAACTGGAACGAGGTACAAAATTGCGTGCAGTTGCACTCAGTCGTCTGCAATCTGCGCCTATCTCGCAATTAATGCAGATGAGGGCAAGGGGCGCACTGTTATTATAATTGCTTGTTTTGAATAGAAATGGCCATTTGTTTCTGCATGTTATCAAGCGCGGCTACTTAATAAAGTATTTTTCACCTCACAAGCTCGGAAAGAATCTGTTTGTCATTCGAAATCTGAGCGCAAAAGTGCATTTTGTGCCCTAGCGTGAAAAGTATTTTTAAAATTCGAACCTTCTATTCTTTAATTTTTTATACCGCGAGTCCTCTGAAAATGCATTAATACTTATTTCATGCCAGTGCGCCAACCTTATTTTTAGAATAATCGAACTGGCCAGCACGACACCGCATGAAAAAAAAACACTTACTTATTTAAATTATTATTTGCGTTTTTCTTGCACCTAACCTAGCATTTTGCCATTTTCCTCGCTGTAGTGAGGTGATAAGTGGTGTGTTTCGCTCGGCAGCAAAGTTATTCTGCGTCTCGTACCTTTGAAACCCTCGCTACGCTCAGAATTCTAAATAAGTACTCGCGCCAAAAAACAAAAAACAAATAACTATTACAGTATAAAAAAAAAATTGTTTTATTACATCCCTTCATTATTTTATTTTAAAAGCTTTTATTTATAAGTATAATTACACCCTCATTAAGTGGATCTCAATCGAAATTTGCGTTTTTAAAACCCATGCACTGTACTGTTAATAAGCTTTAGCCATGGAAAGGATTGGCTTTTTAGGAAATCCGGTTTGAAAAGCGGATTACTTGTAGCTTTCTCAATAAAAATAAAAACCAAAGTTGTCTCTAAGAATTTTGTACACCAAGTATAGTCTAAAGCAGTCTAAACTCTAAATGAGCAAAACAACTGCAGAGATTGATTCTTAATAATGGATATATTTTTAAAATATAACTTCTTAATGTTACTAATTAAAGTTCAGTCGAGCCTGATGGATTTTCATAAAATCAAAAGTTTTCGTGACTTAGTCATATGACGACATTTGACGACCTCCGTGGCGTAATGGTTACCTATCTCGCCGCCGCCGGACCGCCGCCGCCATCCAGGAGGTCTCGAATCCCGGTCGATGGAAAAGCTAGTTTGTTATAAAATACAGTATCGTTGAGTTAGTATCCCATAACACAAGTTTCGAACTTACTTTGGGGCTAGCTCAATCTGTGTGATTTGTCCCTATATTTATTTACATTATAAAATGTAACCTAATCAGAATACTAAATAGCAGTACTTAAGTATTCGCGTTCATAAAACAGAAGTTTAAAATTTCAGGCACATTTAAGGGTCGAAAATTCTTAGGTGCCTCACGGTCAAACAGCAACTTTAACCCGACTGTAACAACTTCCTTGGAATTCTAAATAAGGAGTTTGAGATAAGTATCTACATGGGATAAGTTGAATATTAAAGCACCCATTCTGAACGAAAATTGGAAGTCATTTTAAAAATTAAACGATCCAACATTCTGACTACGTAGGTACTTATATCTATAAGTACTAATATTTTAAAGAGGAAAAATTTGATTGTTTGTTTAAATTGAATAGGCTCCGAAACTACTGGACCGATTTCAAAAATTCTTTTACCAGTAAAAAGCTACATTATCAGGGAGTGAAGTGACATAGGCTTATAGCTTTTTCCGAAATTCAATGTGGTTCCCACGGGAACGGGTCCGGAATTTCACGCGGACGAAGTCGCTATTTCGCGTCTTTATATTTTTAGTTGAGTGAGTTGTAGGACGCGGCGATCACTTTTAGTTTCTTCCACTCATTCTTATTCTTTTTTGAAATGGACAGTATGATCAATGATGACATTTTGTAAAATTTGATTAAGAAAAAATATTCACCTTTCCAGCCTTGGAATGGAACTCGAACGTCCTCTCAATAACCGGACAATGCTCTTTCCAACTAAGCTACCAGGAAGTTTTATAGAGGTTGACAGTATAATATCGAAGGTGGTCCAATAAGACCCAATATTTATTGAATGCTTATAATAAACTATACCTAAGTCTAACTTTGACTAATATAATATAAGGACATTGGTCAAAACCACGGTTTTAACCGGCTATAAGTTTTCACTGCATATTGAAAAAAGGACAGAATATTATAAGAAAACTAGCTTTTCCCCGCGGCTTCGCCCGCGTTAATTTTATGACATAGATCTCGTTTGACAATAAAACAACCCATAGCGCGACTTGTGGCGCCATCTGTTGGCCGATACAGCGCCCTCTATAGTAGAAAAATTATTTTCCCATTGGAACGACATACTTTCACGGGATAAAAAGTAGCCTATGTTCATGTTGGGCTCTGTATCCCTAACAATATGTATGCAAATTTTCATAATGATCGGCTGCTTAGTCAAGCCGTGAAGGAATAACAAACAAACAAACAAACAATCTCTTTCTCATTTATAATATTAGTAAGGATTACGACCAAACATAAAAATGCTTGCAAAATATATTTTATTATTCATTTTCAAACATTCATCATACTTTAATATTAACGTATTTATTCTCATGAACGTGTATATCCACATTCACACACATTCAGAAACGATTTGCTAAGTGTTTACTTAACTTAATTACTTAAGTTTAGGCCACACTGACTTCTATAAATATTCGAAATATTATGGGCATGGCTGCGCATACCTCCAATTTTTCTTTCCACTATTCTGTGTCGAAACAGATACATTACCATTCTCTTAGGTTGATCTAACTTTTTGTTTAGAGCCTGGAAAATGGTTGGTTAGTAATAGAAAATATGGTAACTTGTAGTTGTATGTACATTTTTACAACAGAAAGTGCCTGTATTCAGAGAGTAGGCGCTCTCTGAATAAATGTTTGAATCTTTTTGATTCTTGTTTTATATTAAAAAAGATATTTCTATTGTTCCAGATGAATCGACGGAGGATCTACTTAAACGACTAAATGATGTGTTCAATTCAAAATGAACGTGAAAAGTGAAAAGTGAAACCATGAATATTGACGAAAAGGTATCGGGGCCCGGCGGGGCCTCGCAAAAGAACTGGACTCATTTTAATTTAAGTAGTATTGATGAATTACCATTAGATATGCGTTTTAACCATGGACATCTAGTTTCTATAACAGTTTATAGTGTGTTAATGGTGATATCTGCGACTGGGAACCTGACTGTACTGTCGCAGTTGATGCGACGGAGAAGGCTAGGTCGCGCGAGCAGACTCGACTTATTACTCATGCATTTAGCTGTAGCCGATTTGATGGTAAGAATCGTTTGTAATAATTCAGTAATGTCACGATAGCTTTTAAAGGACACTTGTTGCTGTCGTAATCAAATCCTCATCTATTGCCAAACCGTAGTTTTACGATCCTTAGAGTGGAATTTGATTGACTTAGGAGTGGATATTTCGACCACTGTCTGTGGTTGATATATTTTATGACAGAAGTGGACAAACGAGCTAGAGGGTTACATGATGGTAAGAAATTACCGCTGTCCATTGACATCCACGTCTACAAGATCTTTAATCCGTTGTCCACCTATGAAGGAATAAAAAAAGGAAGAACAGTCAGCTCACAGTCAGCTCCGCTCCACCCAATACAGTTCCGCGTCAGTCGAAACGCACCCTTAACTTCTTAACGAGTCGACAGATTGAGTCCCACCAGTCGTTGAATCCTTATATCAACTTACATTTAAAATTTTAAACTCTCTACTTGCCTCATCCGTAATACTTGAAAAATTACAGTAGGTAGGTATATATAATTGTTCAATTTTCTGTAGAATTAAATCAAGTACCTGCCAATATGTAGTAATGTGAGGATATTCTAATGATCATGCATGATATTGCATTTGACAGGCCCGGTGGTCGAGTGGCTAGCAATGGTCACTATATCCCAAGGGCCGCGGGTTCGAATCCTATGCGCTAGGCAAACATTTGGGTGTTTTCTATGTATAATAAATATTTATTTACAAAAAAAAAGTATTTAAGTATATTTAACAGCAATCTAGTACCCATAGTACAAGCTTCGTTGCTTAGTTTGGGACTAGATTGCGTTGTGTGATTCGTCCAAGAGTATTTATTATTATTGATAGCCCGGTTGCGCGTTGGTAGTGACCCAACCTACGGTACTAGAGAGCTCGGGTTCGATTTCAGTTCGGGGCCAACATTTATGTGCATTTGTCTCGAGTCTGGCTGTTTTCTATATATTTTAAGTGTCCATTGTCTGGTACCCATAAAACAAACAGGTTTAGGCCTAGCTACTTTGAGACGGTGACGATGTGTGAATCTATATTTATTTATTTGTCCAATCTTTCTGTGGAATTAAATCGAGTACCTTTCAACATAGAGCAATGTGAGTACCTATCCTAACTCCTATCCTGAGTCAGTATCATATCGGTACATTTGTAAGTCGCCTATGTATGTAGGTAGCAACTGGTCTATTTATCAACTCGTAACTCTTGTAAGTTGTGAAACGCCTAAGTTGTAAATCGCCTATTTATCAACTCGTCTATGATTTTGCAATATAAGTATGTATTAATGATCACGCATCAAACTTACCTTGCTGGTTCAAAAAAATTGAATTTGAACACCTCTAAAATTTGCGCGCGGCCACTGCAAATTTTCGTCGCGCCAAAACGCGCCCTAAAAGTAAAAAGTTTGCAGGTCACATTCCTCATGATGCCGCTGGAGATCGCCTGGGCAGGCACGGTGCAGTGGCTGGCCGGGGACCTCATGTGCCGCGTCATGATGTTCACGCGGACCTTCGGTCTCTACCTCTCCAGCTTCGTGCTGATATGTATATCTATTGATAGGTGAGTAAATATTTTAAAAATAATTTTGTTTGACACACTGACTTAATGGACGCTTTGAGTGCTTAGTGAGCTTTTGGTCACATTCGAAAGTGTTAACGTTTACAAGCCGACCAAATTGAAAAAAGTTTCACATTGTGAATTTATCAGACGCGTGTTAGGTACGTATCTAAATTAGCCGAGTTTCTCACTTCAAAATGTGTGCAAGTAAGCAACATAATTTACACGCGTCTTATAAATTCGCAACATGACAGTTCCTCTCTATTTGGTCGGTTTGTTTACCTAAATGAACCTTTTCATAATATAAAACATTGAACAAACGGAATTAAAAGGAGAATAAACAGTAATTACGTAAACAGTTTAGTAAAAGAGCGTGCCAGTTAATCCTTACAAAAGGGACAGGAAAAATCTAAATTAAATACAATTTTTATTCAAAGTGATACGTAATCTCTGGTAATCTTATTTCTGTATAGACGAACTCGGTTTTTGTACGTTTCTTTATTATTCTCTTTTCGATGTCTGAAAGAATTTTATCATTTAATACTTATTCAATTGTAATGTTTTGTGAAAGAAGACTTTATGCGCAGTCCTGTATACATTGTAATCAGTTTTATGGACTGGTTAATACACACCAAAGCCGGCAAGTGGCGACAAGCCGCCAAAATATGTTTGCGACATGACGGCATGTCGACGGTATAGTTGTTTATAGAGCTTTATTAATCCATTATATGACAAAATAAAAAAGAGTGACAGTTTTTTTTTTGCTAATAACTAAAAACGAAGGCTACATTCGTCGTTAAAAGCATCGTGTACACGCGCATACGCGTATCTTGTCCCCCCCCCCCCCTTACCCCTTACCCTCAAGTGTTACAAAAGTTCGAGCGAGTAAAAGCGACCACACAATGTTTTAAGACAATTAACATCAAGAAATTGACAAATAAAAATGTTGCTCTGAAAATACAAAGAAATTTATTAATTAACAAAACTCGGTCTCTATTTATTTATTTAAATATAAACATAATTATACAATACCTGAAAATACAAAAGCGTTAACACGAATCTTCGACGTAGCCCGCTAATGTGCCTAGATAAATAAGTATACTAAAAACAATCATCAGTTTTGGGTGGCGATACGATTATGTGACACATCTTAAGGGAAACGTTCCGGTAGGTAGAGCGTAACCATTTTGTACTTAGAAATAATAAAAAAAAGCTTTCTACCATCTTTTAACATTGAATTTTCTGCAATATTTTTAACATCAAACAGGAAATTTCGGCTGACAAAACACCATTTTATTGCTTATGAAAATGAAGAGTCTTGTCGCCCAGCAACTAATAATTAGGTACTCCGAACACTCGAATTGTGAAGCAGTCAGCGGCATAAATATGTTATCATAGTAACCTGGCATTTTAACATTTAACAAGAATGTCCGTCGTGTGGTATGTACTCGTTAGCACCGGCAAGTTTAAGCCCAGCTTAGCTAATGATCGTTGCGCTGTGTGAATTGTCTATTATAATTTATTATTAATATACTCAATTAAATTTTCCCAATACGCATTCTAAGTCACGTAAATATTATTTACAAAGAAAAACCAATAAACCTACCACACTACTTCTACTTACAATATAATAACATTAAGATTGAATTAAAAACTAAACTAACATTAAAAGTAAAATTAAAGTCACGTAATATGTGTATTACATGTACAAAATTCAGTAATTATGGGTCAGATATGTCCTTTTATCTCAGATAAGAGATATTTTTTTAATTACATACGTTTATCGGTGGTAATGTTCCAACTACGTGGGCTTCCGGCGCGTGCCGCTCGAAAACCTACGTTAGCGAATGCGGTAATCAAGAAAAATCCGAGAAAATATATTGTCAGCATTTCCTCACTTCGTTTATTTCTCCCACTTCGTTTATTTCTCCCCAATGGCAAAGAAGGTTTTAGTTAAGCGACGTTTCATAACTGTGGCTTCGTTCGCATTAGGCTCGGCACAAATGGGCCACCGACCACAGGCTACCGGTGGCTCTAAACTAGCAGGTAACACGATTTTTCATCTTATTTAGTTAAAATTCGACGCACACGTATAGCCGGTGGCTGCCACACGCTATAGGAATGTCCGCTACTCGCTACTTGTGGTCGCTGTGGGTGTTTTAAAATGACATACCAAAATGACAAGCCATTAAAGTGACATATTATGACGCTGACTGTACCTTATAAAACTTTTTTTTTTTTAACCAGCCATTTATGTCCCACTGCTGGGCAAAGGCCTCTCCTCTTTTTCTCCAACTATCGATCTTTGCTGTTTCTTCTTACCACTTGCCACCAAAATTTTAAGAGGTTATTTTTTAAGTTTAAAAAACTTTCAGGTACTACGCAATCCTAAAGCCTCTCAACGTGACGTGGGAAGCGCGCGTGCGCATCGCATTGTGCGTGGCGTGGGTGTGCGCGGGCCTTGCCAGCCTGCCACAGAGCTTCATATTTCACCTGGACGAGCACCCTGATGTTAGGGGGTACGTATCTTTTTATGTAGTAGAGTCAGCAACATTATAAACAGTTTTCGGTGTACTAACCTTCTTCTGTGACACCGGGCAGTTGCGGGAGCGCCATAGCGTAGGGCTCTCACCGCCACCAGTCAGCAACAAAATTTGATTAACACTTTAGTATAATACTTTTCTATCCTTAAGGTGATATGAAAAATCAATGTGTGACTTTTGATTGAGAATAGCTAAAACGAAAGATATTTAAACAAAATGAAAAAATGTATTACTATTACGTTGTAAATAATTAAAGTTCCTGAAGGCCTAGTCTCTGAATAAATTATTTGAGTTTTAGTTTATGAGCAAGTTCAAATGACAAGTGCTCAACGCGCGTTTTGATAACGCGCGTTTACAACTACATACATTTTATTCAGGCCGTACACATGCTAACCCGCGTTTTAATAAAGCGCGCGTAATAAAATGTATGTAGTTGTAAACGCGCGTTATCAAAACGCGCGTTGAGCGCTTGTCATCTGAACATGATCTATTACTAACAACCAATACTGTCGCCTATAATGAAAGTTAGACAAACTTTGATCCTTATGAGGGAAAGGGAATATTCTTTATTCCCAGAAGTATCTTTATTAGATACAGAATGATTTGTGTAACAATAAGGTGTGTTTTTTTAGTAGCGAAGTAGCGATGGCAGAGAAGAGTACCTACTCAGAACGGTTTTTGAGACATCTAGTAAATAAGATAAAGATATTTCGAAAACTAGGTTATATATACTCCGGTATAATTTATTTATTTTTATTAGACGACGATTTATGATTTTGCAAGAAACGACAACAAACAGATTTGTCAAGATGGGGTGTGGTCACAGGCGTCCGAAAAATAATGCGGTGCAGGGCGGTAAGGTAGACCGTCCACCTGCCTTGCCCGGCTTGCCTTACTATTGAACCCACAGATATCAGAATACTTCTTTCTGTGTTCTGTGATTGAACCCTAGGCACGCCACTGCCCACACGATACCTTATTATGTATATTATACCTTATTTCTAATCATTCAAGGTCATCGCTAAAGTTATGTGCCGGCACCTATACTCACTGTTGTAGTTTATACTTTATTCTATACTAATATTATAAAGAGGAAAGATTTAATTGTTTGTTTGCATTGAATAGGCTCCGAAACTACTGGACCTATTTCAAAAATTCTTTCACCAGTAGAAAGCTACATTATCAGGGAGTGACATAGGCTATAGCTTTTCCCGAAATTCAATGTGATTCCCACGGGAACGGGCCCGGAACTTCACGCGGACGAAGTAGCGGGCAAAAAAGTAAAACACAAGTAAGTTGCCTCATTGTACACAACGAAATTTACACTAATATCGATATTAGTGTAAAAACCCTTGGGTATTTGCGTCTGTATGGACTTAGCTCCTAATTTTTATTATTATTGCGTTGAATATTAGATTTAGTCCTTACACAGACTTTACCCTAAGTCTTGTCAGGAAAAGATTGCTTTAGCGATAAGACCGCCTGTTTTGAGAGTGGAGAGAGGACATAAAGCATACAAATTTTTTATATCTGAGGCCAATTTATCAATATACATGGATGAAACCGTGTGGCCTGAAGGTGTTATATTCCGACGATTTGTGAACTTTAAGTACAAGAATACGAACGTTGCAGGTTCTGTCAACGTAGACGGTCCAAATAAACTACATAATGGATAGGTACCCATTTCGACTTGTCACTTATAATTGTAAAAATATAAAACGTTCATTAGATGATGTCAGATTGCTATGCCGTTCGTGTGACGTGATATGTCTTCAGGAAACCTGGCTGACGTTGAACGACATTCCATACATCGGTACAATCGACAGCGGTTTCGGATATACGGCAACAACGGCGATGGACATGTCTGCGGGCATCCTAAGAGGGCGTCCGTATGGAGGTACGGCATTGTTATGGCGATACGGTGTGTTTCAACAAGTGTCGGTACTACAGTGTGATAATAGCCGTATTTGTGGTATAAAAATAATAACAAGTGATAGACCTGTGATCATAATGAGTGTATACTTACCGACTAATTCGATAGATAACTTAACAGAATTTATAGACTGTTTGAGTGCAGTGAGTGCGATTATTGACGAGTATGGAATCGATTCTGTATTTATTTTGGGAGACTTCAATGCAAACCCGGGTGAGTTGTTTTACAGTGAACTTATTAATATTTGTAATGACCAACTATGGTCATGTATAGACACAGATATATTAGGGTTACAATCAGGCACTTTTACTTTTATTAGTGATGTGTTCGGGACCTGCAGTTGGCTGGATCACTGTATTGCAACTCAGTCGGCAAAGCTGTCGGTGATTGATGTTCATGTAATTTATGACACTCAATGGTCGGATCATTTTCCGCTTTGTATAGACTGTGATTTAAAGTTACTGACTCCTAAAATATTGTCGATAAATACATATTTAAATAAAAATATATTATGGGGTGAAAGAAGCAAAGAGCAAATAACGATGTATACCAATGAGTGTCATAAGAGGTTAAGGTTGATCGACTTTCCTTCGGATTGTGCGAGCTGTGCTGATCGTGCTTGTAATGACCGTGGCCACTGGCGTACTCTGGATACGCTTTACACCGAGATCGTGACCGCCCTACGTGACGCGGCGACCGCGACGGCGGGTCGGGGTAGCAATAGTAGGCGTGGGCGTGGGAATGGCTCGCGCGTGGTGGGGTGGAATAGGCACGTCAGCGGGGCTCATAGGGAGGCTAGGTCTAAGTTTCATGATTGGGTAGCATGCGGAAAGCCGAGGGTAGGCCCAGTTTACCGAGAAATGTGTGAAAGCAGACGAGTTTTTAAGTCCAAATTAAAGTGGTGTCAAGATCACAAAGAACAAATAAAAATGGACTCACTTGCGGAAAAGCATTCTAAGGGGAACTTTAAGGGTTTCTGGGAAAGTACGAGAAAAATTAATGCACGGCCTGGCCTCCCTGTGAGCGTCGACGGTGTGAGTGACCCGACGGGAATTGCGAATGTCTTTAAAGATCATTTTTCCATAACCACGCCACCGGGTGCGGGTGGGCAGGTGCTCAATTGTAAAACTAATAATCAAGGAATAATGACAGCGTTTCTTGCAAAAGATGTGTCGAAAGTGATAAGACAAATATCACGAGGAAAGTCACCAGGCCATGACGGCCTTAGTATTGAGCACCTGCAGTACGCCGGGCCACATATCGCGAGGGTACTAGCTACATTTTATTCGCTGTGCGTGAGCCATTCGTATTTACCAGTAGATTTAATGAGAACGGTGGTGGTGCCTATAGTGAAAAATAAAACCGGAGATCTTACGGACAAAACTAACTATAGGCCTATCTCTCTTGCCACTGTTATAGCAAAGGTGTTTGACGGTTTGCTTAATTCACAGTTGAATAAGTACGTAAAACTGAGTGATAACCAGTTTGGGTTTCGGCCGAAGTTATCCACGGAAAGCGCTATACTGTGTTTTAAGCATACCGTTAAATACTATACTAGACGCAATACGCCCGTGTATGCTTGCTTCCTCGACCTGTCCAGGGCTTTTGATTTGGTTCAATACGACCGCTTATGGGACAAGCTGAGAAGCACTAACTTACCTGAGGAACTCATCAGCGTGTTCCAGTATTGGTATGCGCATCAATCTAATAGCGTACGTTGGGCGGGGGCGGTGTCGGATGCGTATCGACTCGAGTGCGGAGTCAGACAAGGCGGATTAACATCTCCGACACTATTCAACTTGTATATGAACGACCTGATCGTCTCGCTTGGCAGCCAGCGCGTTGGATGCCACGTTGATGGAGTATGTGTAAATAACTTGAGTTATGCGGACGATATGGTTTTGTTGAGTGCGTCGATCTGTGGTTTGAGGAAATTGATACGTATATGTGAGGAGTATGCGAGTGAACACGGTCTAAAGTACAATGTGAAGAAAAGTCAATACATGGTCATGAGGGCGGGTACCAAGTGCCCTCGGGACTTACCGTCAATTACATTGAATGGTGTGCCCCTAGAGGTTGTCAATCAATTTAGGTACCTAGGGCACATTATTACTAATGACCTCAAGGACAATGCGGACATTGAGCGGGAGCGGAGAGCGTTGTCCATTAGAGCGAATATGATAGCCCGCAGGTTTGCGCGATGCTCACAGAATGTAAAGGTTACGCTATTCAAATCTCTATACATCTAGCCTGTGGGCTGACTATAATAAGCGCAGTTACAACGATCTCCGCATCTTGTATAATAACGCTTTCAGAGTGATTTTGGGGTTGCCCCGCTTCTGCAGTGCCTCGAATATGTTTGCGGTGGCGCACACTGCCTGTTTTCACGCTACTATGCGTAAGAGGAGCGCGTCGTTAGTGCACAGAGTGCGGGCCAGCTCGAACATCACTTTGAAAATGATAGCTGACAGGTGGGACTGTCCTTACATCCGGCACTGCTGCAATAGGCATGTTGCAGTGGAGTTTCCCAAAAGAATTTTTTAATAATATTTATATTAATAATTAATAATAATAATTAATAATAATAATTTTAATAATTGTGATATTTTGAATAGTTTTTAATAATTTTTTAATCTTTTTGTTTTATTTAATTGTTAGTTTAATTTAAATGGATTTATTTATTATTATTAATTTAATGGTCTAGTGTGTTTGTTTTTATTTTATTTTGATGAATGTTTTATGGATGTTACTTATCTGAAAATAAATGAATTTGAAAATTTAGTTTTCTTACCACTATGAAGGTAGGTACTATTATTATTATATTTATTTTGGTGCAATAGAGAATATTGTATCTTATTCCTTGTTTCATTTTGATGATTTAAAATTACAAGCTTATGAATAACTATTGTTTATTGTAATTTTATTACCATCGTAACTTTATAATCATCGTAACTTTATAATAGTTTTGAAAGTGTCTAGACCTAACAAAAGCGGTCTTTTAATTCGCCGCCTCAATTGCGCAGTTATCTATCCATTCGTGCCAGATTCAAAACCGTTTATTGGATGCAATGAAAATGCTATGTTTGGAATCATTGACATTTATTTATATTTGGCACATGCGAAGCATTTTGTCTATGACCGTTGTTGCTTTGTTTGTCTGCAAAACAAACCAACAAAATATTCGTTTTTTTTACGGCAGGCAAACAGCTAATGATTCTCTACCAATCGAAAAACAGTAGATTATTTTTGTTGCACAAAGTGTTGTAGTTGATTGAACTTAGGTTTTTTATAACGGAGCTTAATAATGCTTTTCAGGCCGATAATGTTTTCATACCGAGAATCGGTTTGACCTGCAAAATGTTCGTCGGCAATTACTCGATAACTAATAGTGCCTACTTAACCGTTATAGTTTTTCTTGTAGGTTCACTATATGGACTACTACCAATTTTTTAAAATTTCTAAACTCAAGACTTTCGGAGATAGACGGGGGAGGGTGCAAAACGAAAATTGACACGTTAAATGTAAATAATTAGCAAACGGATCATTGTATCGGAAAATGATTTTCCCACACCCTCATGTTTTTAAGAGACCTATCTAACGATACCCCACAAGATAGGGTCATTGCGAAAAAAAAATTCAATCCCACTTTACCTGTAAAAATTTAATATTTTGTTCTACCACTTTGTGACCATTGTTAATATGAGTATACATACCAAATTACAGCTTTATAGCATCAAGCGTTTAGGCGCTAGACCGTGGACGGACAGACGGACAGACATGGCGAAACTATAAGGGTTCCTTCTAGTTTACTACGGAACCCTAAAAATACTGCGTATACCTATTTGTAACTATTTATTTTATAATTAAACTAGCAGGCCATCCTTGTACGGGTTTTAGTAAGGAGCCTTAGATGAAACCAAAATAGGGAAGATACGGTCTGGTCTTACATTGCGTAATCAAAAACTGTGCCCAGCACAACTACACTCAAACACACACCCTCACATCTGCAATATTAAAGTCATACAACATTATAATCAACAACAGAGACAGAGAGACGCACTTTAACTCTAGTGAAAAAGAGTTGAGAGTTCACTCGGTCATACTCGGTTTAAGTCGGTTTACAAGACGACTGTAACGTAACGCCAGCAAAAAAGTAAGGAATAAAATTCAAACTATTGAGTAACTTGCTGATTTGATTCAAAATCGTATTTTACTTTTGCAATTATTTTGATAAATAAATATCTATCACACATAAATTATAATAGAGTAATATTACTTGAGCATTTACGTATAACTGTGTAATCTAGTAGTTTTTTATGTTATGTACGAGGAGGGCCCGGTGTCAGTTTTTTTAATTATTTGTATTTGTTACTAGCTAGTTACGGTACGGTTCCATCCGGTCCGATCAGGTCCGGTCCGGTCGATCCGGTCCGGTCCGGTCCGGTCGGTCCGGTCCTTATAAGGTAATAGAATACTCGTTTTGATACGGAACCATAAAAAAGTAAATATTTACTTATACTTCTGATTACTACTTCTACTTCTGTGTAGTTATAAATTACTCAAAATGTATTTAAAAAAAATGTTCTTTGTTCCTTTTATCTCTCTCTTTTTAATAGTCCTTTGTCCGACTTCATCAATTATTCATTTTAGTGCTGTTGCTACTGAAATATACATACATACTTCATACTTATAAAAATGTAAAAATTAAAAATAGTAAAGCGAATTTATTTCTAAGTTAAACTGAATATTCTTCTGTTGACGCTACCCACTCATCTGTTGTTACACTCACGCTCGTATGAATCCGCATATTCCGTCTCTTTCTGCAAATGGCCGTACAATAATGAAACAAACCACTTATAAATATTAAGTTTTGTGGTACTTAGTGTGAAAAGTGATGCCATCGGCTTTGTTTTTTGTTCGGGAACTATTTGTGCATCTAGTAAATGCACAGGAAGGCATTATTGTAAATTTTAAACAAACTTTAACAAAAAATATGGTGCTCGAACTCACGTGTAACGTGGATACTAGCCGGATTGCGACTGAGAGCAATTGTGTTCGTTGCACCTAATTTAAGCGGTCCACGCGGGAAAAGCTTATGCCGTATCTTCCCTATTTTGGTTTCATCTAAGTAAGGAGCCCTATTTAAAAAGAATATACATATAGCCTGTGTCACCAGCAGTGGGGCATTCACGTAACAAGAACCGATTCTAGTTCGATTCAACGACAGTCGCTGTCTCACTCATACAAAATAGGAATTGAACGGAACAGCGAGTGTCGTTGAATAATATATATATTATATATATATAGGGACAATTCATGCAGATTGAGCTAGCCCCAAAGTAAGTTCGAAACTTGTGTTATGGGATACTAACTCAACGATATTATATTTTATAACAAATACATATATAGATAAACGTCCAAGACCCGAGGCCAATCAGAAAAAGTTCGTTTTTCATCATGACCCGACCGGGGATCGAACCCGAGACCTCCTGGGTGGCGGTCTGGCGTGATAACCATTACGCCACGGAGGTCGTCGAAACGAACTAGAATCGGTTCTTGTTACGTGAACTGCCCCACAGATAGTGTAGCTCCCCAACGTTGAAAGATTTTTTCAAATCGGCCTAGTAGTTTTTTAATTTATTCATTACAAACAAAAATCTTTGCACTTTATAATATACTAGTGAAACCCGCGCAACTTCGTTTGCGTGTATTTATTTATGCACTGTAGCGCCATCTATATCAGACTTTTGATGAAATCCTACGGGAATCGTGTACTTTTCGGGATAAAAGTTCACTATGTGTTAATCCGAGGTATCAGCTACCTACATACCAAATATTGGCCCAGCCATTTGAGCGTGAACAAGTAACAAACATACACATAACTTTCGCCTTTATAATATTAGTAGGATTAATGTAGATTAAATTAATTAAATCCAACATAATTAATTAAATCCAGCATAATTAATTAAAGCAATTTCATATAACAGTCGTCTGTCACTTATCATCCAAGGGTTAGACGAAGCTCCACTCCACTCCGCTCTTCACATTTCTAACGTTGATATAATCGTGTAATGTAATGAAATTAATTTTCTCCAGAAGGTATAAACTCTGAGGCCCCCTCCGAGTGTAGGCCTTCTGGAAAAATGGCGATAAACAGCGAAAAAAAAATTTATCGTAACTGGTTATGAAAATGAAACGAATAAACCAGAGTAAACGATTGCATTTTTATTTGATTCAGTTGCATCGAATAAATTAAACACCCTATGTTGTGTGTCTTTCAGTTCTCTATTTGATATACCCCGAGTTCTATATTAGACTAGAAAATCCCTCGCAACTTCGTTTGCGTATGTCTCGCTTTCCCGTGGGAATTTTAAAAAACCTTTCTTAGTGCTCCCCTACGTTATAAAAGGAACCCCTGTGCAAAATTTCAAGTTTCTAACCCTTAAAGTCTAGGCCCTGCCTTGATATGTCAGTCAGTCAGTCAGCTTCTCCTTTTATATATATAGGTCAATGGTATTTTAGTGCTAAACGCTGAATAAAAACGCAAGTCACACAACGTTAACCTCAGTCAATACGTATTTGGATGGGTTTCGAAATCTCAAAATACATTGCTCGGAGGGCACGTTAAGTTCTTATGTTCTTCTCAAATAAATTTCTAATTAATACATTGTTTATATATTTTTAGAACTCGTTTCACGTTACAGGAAATAAGTAGGCTGTACGTCAATTTAATTAATATTATAGCGGAAGGAGAGTTAATAAAACTGAAGGATTAATTAAAGAACTGGATAATGCATGTATTAAATATGTTGTCGTAATTTTTCGGGTTTTATACTGAGAATCGGTTTCCATTAAAGTGATTGAATTCTGTAATAAATATAAAACAATTGGAGAATAAGTGAAAAATTATTTAGTAACCGCTTCAAAAATTATGTGCTGGTATCATTTTGAAAATATGTATTTTGATGGATAAAAGGAGGAAAGTAAAATAACATGGGTTTCCGTAGGGAATTGAAGAAAAATAATATTAATAGAAATATTGGTATATTAAATTAAGCAGAGTGAGGAAACGGATAAGAGATGTCAAGTAAAAATGTGATTTATAAAACACTAGCTTTTCCCCGCGGCTTCGCTCGCGTTAATTTTATGACATAGATTTCGTTTGACAACAAATAAACCCATAGTGCGACTTGTGGCGCCATCTGTTGGCCGATACAGCGCCCTCTATAGTAGAAAAAATATTTTCCCATTGGAACGACATACTTTCACGGGATAAAATATAGCCTATGTTAGGCTTTGTACCCCTAACAATGTGTATGCAAATTTTCATAATGATCGGCTGCTTGCTTAGTCAAGCCGTAGCCGCAAGCAATAACAAACAAACTCACTTTCTCATTTATAATATTAATAAGGATAAGGTTAGATAAAAATATTAAAAATGTAAAGTTTGGTTTGCCACGATAGGTACCTTTTAAAAACGAAAGTTCCGTATTTATTTTTAAATTTACAATAAATATGTATTAGTATCTACTTACTTTATAAGTTCGAAAAAATTCTGACAATATAATCCGAATAATCCGAATCTAATTATGTAAATTAATTGCTTAATAATTATGTTTTAATTTTTATTTTCCACGATCTTTTAGAGGAGACTAAATATTTTAATCAATACATTCCTATTAAAAATGAAGTCAATCTTTTCAGATATTTCCAGTGCGTTTCATACGGTTCGCTGCCGACAGAGACGCACGAGTTCGCATACTTCCTAGTCAACATGCTACTCATGTATGTAGCACCCCTCATCTCGACACTCTACTGCTCGTTCGCCGCCCTCTTCGAAATCATACGAAGAGCCAACACCTCCAATGGTTAGTAAAATAGCAATAATATCGATTTGTAATAATATCGTTGAGAGTATCGTGGTACAGGGGAGATCTTCATTGAGAGCACGATCCCTGTTAGCATTTCATCTAAATTAAATAAACATGTGATTGATGTGAATTGTCTGCGAGTCTATTCTTGTAACAAAAACATTTCAATTTTGTCTCAGACTGATGCGCTATCCCGCTCAATTCCTATTTTGTATAAGTGAGAGAGCGATTTACACGAGATTTTGACTATTTTTATTACGAGAATTTGATTCTGAGCTCAATTTTTCGTTAAATGTATTTGCGTAAATAACTATATTTACGAATAAGTAGCAAATCAGATCAACCTCTTTTATGTCATAATGTAGGCACTTCTCTGAACCTTTACCTTTTTTTTTATTATATCCTCATTATTTATTATTATTCAAATTCAAAATTCAAAACTTTTATTCAGTAAAATAGGTTTCCACAAACACGTTTTCTTGTCAGAGTATACAGTAATAAATGATTTGTATAAATTAATCTACTCTATAAACTACTACCATTTCGGAAACAAAAGCAAAATGACCACTGGTAAAAAGAAATGGCGAAAGAAAACCAGTTACGGCCTTTTTTGTCATTTAAAAATATATAGTACTTTTCTTTTTTCTTTTCTTTTTCAACATAAAATTTAAAACTAGGTACATACATACAACATTACGTACGCGGAATGTCAATAAATAGTGCCATTAATTTGTCTCAACATAAAATTAAATCTAAAATATAAAATGCTAAATCGGTGTTAAAGGAGCAGACCGCCCGCAAGGCAGCAACCGTTCTCGTGTATTTTCGAGTTGACGTGAGAGTGTATTATTACATAGTATAAAATGAACTCTGTCTGTCTGACGATTTAGATTTTTTAAAATACCCAACGGATTTTGATGACGTTTTTTCAAAAGAGTGATTCAAGAGGAAGGTTTATGGGTATTATACATTCTAAAATTCCCACGGGAAAGCGGGATACACGCAAACGAATTTGCGCAGGTTTCGCTAATCATACTAATATTATAAATGAGAAAGTGAGTTTGTTTGTGTGTTATTCCTTCACGGCTTGACTAATCAGCCGATCATTATGAAAATTTGTATATTGTCAAGGATACAGAGCTCAACATAGGCTACTTTTTATCCCGTGAAAGTATGTCATTCCAATGGGAATATATTTTTTCTACTATAGAGGGCGTTGTATGGGATGCTATCGGCCAACAGATGGCGCCACAAGTCGCGCTATGGGTTGTTTTGTTGTCAAACGATATCTATGTCACAGATATTATGTGTCATAAAATTAACGCGAGCGAAGCCGCGGGGAAAAGCTAGTATAGTATAAAATGAAGTCGCTTCCACTGTCTGTCTGTCCCTCCCTATGTATCCTTAGATAGAAAACTACGCAACGCATTTGGATGCGTTTTTTTTAAAATAGATAGAGTAATTCAAGAGTACGGTTTTTAAGTTTAATACAAAGAAGGGTTTTCCGAAATTCTCGGGAAAGCGGGACTATAGCGCTTTTAATGTATTTTCTTTCTAACCTTTAACGTCCACGCAAAGAATTTTGAAGGAATTTTTGCAAAGTATTTTTTTACGTTAGTTATTGTTACTTTTCGCCATAACAATGTGTAGGTATTGGGTAGGAGAATGTGTACGGAATTTTGCGGGTAACATCACGAACGTTTTTTTCACTTTAATGTTTTTGACTTGAAAGTATTTCGGAAGGTAAGTACATAAAAACAAGACTGAAACGGCGATATAAAATATTTTTATTTGGAGTGATAGACCATTTATGAAATGGGATCAACTGGGGAAGTACCTCTCACAGAATATAGGCTTAAAGCAACAATGCATTTCGTTCGGTGGGTGATCAAGAAGCCTTCCTTTCCCTTCTCAGTTTTTTTACACCTTGTCTCGTATTTCCTTCCATGCAAGCAACGCTTTGGTAGCGCCTCTAATAATTACTTTACTGAAGTTCATAGGCGGTAACCACTGTCCATCAGGGGACAAAGATGTATTCAAAGATGTTCCTTTATGTTATAACATAAAAGAACATCTTTGAATACAAAAAAAAACACATTCATTTAAATAAAATTAAAACAAAACAATATAAAAATAAAATAATTAGAATAGGGATGATCTTTTCGGAATACTGAGAAACATCTGCAAGAGGAAAGAGGCGTCACATTATTTACTCAATCTGACCTCTTGTTTTCAACCTGAAAATTTAACCCCGACAAATTGTTTCGCGGTGGCGATATTATTAGAGTAAATCTGGTTTCCGAGAAACTCTACTTATTTCTTACAAATTCAGAACGATCAATTTATTCATAACATTTTGTTTTACAAATCACAAATCTAACTTTTTGAAGGATTGAGATATTATTAACACTGAAAAGTTTTTGAAACTCGCAATTTATTTTGTTGTTTGATACCACTAAAGGCAAAAGTTTGTGTATATTGTGTGTGTTACTTCTTCACGGTCAAATGACTGGACCATTTTTATAATATTTGCGGTATGTAGGTAGCTGATACTTTGGATTGCCACATAGGGCAATTTTTATCCCGAAAAGTACGCGATTCCCGTTTGATTTGGTCAAAAATCTGATAAAGATGGCGCTGCAATGCATAAAAATTAAAAGTGGAATTGGAAGAAGTTGTAGAAATAAAAATTATAAATGAAAAGCACAAAAATATAACGATTACATGACATACTTTTGTTGACGTTTTGACACATTTTTTTATACCCCAAAGTTGGCAAACAAGCATACGGCCCGCCTAATGGTAAGCATCACCGTAGCCTATAGACGCTTGCAATACCTGGGTAATCATTTCACTCACGCGTTGCCAACCCTCCCAAAGTGGAGCTCTGGAGACCTTACTCACCGTAGCAACACAACATGTCCGAGACCAATGCTATTTACAAAATAAAGTGATCAGAAAACATGGATTTAACTAAGTTTTTTTTTATTACAGACAAAATGCGTCGTAGTGGCATCGGTATTCTTGGGCGAGCGAGGGCACGCACTCTCAACATGACAATCACCATAGTTGTAGTATTTTTTACGTGTTGGTCTCCATACTACTGTTATTGTCTGTGGTAAGGTTAAATTCATTTGTACGTTTTAATACACGTTTTGTCATATCAATCAATATACATGCCATTGCAGAGAAACAGGTATCCCTAGGGTTACCTCCCCTAGGGATACCTGTTTCTCTGCAATTTATGAGGTTAGAGCGTATCCTGCCACGCTGCTAAAATGCGGGTTGACAGAGGTCAGTGTTTTTAGGCCGCCTGAAGGTCAGCGCTTGGCTTAATAACTGTCACCCATCTACAACAGCCGGGATTGACGTCATAACGTGCACTCCGGAGCATGAAAAGATAACGAATCAAACGACTCTCCTTAGCGTTACCATTGTTTTTTTTTTCATTTTCAGGTTTTGGATAGACAAGGACTCGTTGAGGAAGTTGGACCCGGCCATCCAGAAGGCCATGTGGCTGTTCTCGTGCACCAACTCGTGCGCCAACCCCATAGTCTATGGTGTCTTCAATAGGAACCGATGGACTTGGAGATCAAACGTATGTTACAATACGTTATTTTATTTGAATGTATGTCAAATAAATAAATAATAAAAAAACTCATAATTATTTCTACTTTAATTTATTGCATAATATTCTTTCATAATACAGAATTGTTCTCCTCCAGAATCCGAGGCTTTCTTATTTGAAAATAAATAATGTATGTTGTACATAAATTAAAAAAATATTCGAAATCACAAAATTAAATTGACGATTCGGAAATCATCATATTTAAAATTATCTTATACAACTTTAGAACCAAAAAAAATATGTAGTTAAAAAAACTAGAAAACTTCTGAAAATGTTTAGGTTAGGTACAAAACTTTAACAAGTGAAAGTAGAATTATCATTAAACTTAAGCCCACCATTCACACGCAGATTGGTCCGGCGGATTGGTCGGCCATCGGACTAATCCGCCTGTGTATGGAAGCGACGAACTGGTACGCCAGACTGTCAAATGGGTTGGCGTCGGGCTCGCAGGTCCGCGGTTGCGAGCCGCGAGCGCCTGTCGAACCCCACATGCCATACTTCGAGTGGAGGGTTCGTGCAGTGTATGGGCAACGCCGGATTGGTCCGCGGTCGGGTCCGGGTTGCGAGTCGGGTCCGGGTTCGTGTAGTGAATGGTGGGCTTTAGCAAGCAGACTCCACAGCGGTGGAATTCTTCCACTTTAGCGATATGAGCCTTCCACTGCCCGGTGTAGTAGCATAACCGCAGCACGGTCACGTTGCAAATGTCCGTTCAAAAATAACTCAACCACAGATTACTTATAAGTTACTTCGCTTCGTAACATTAATTTTCTCAAAACATTTCCAGAACGCGCGGTGTCGCGGCGGAAGTAATCGGCGGGGTTCGCGGTTACCCTTCCACGGTGAATCCATGGAGATATCAGCAGCAACCCTGGCAAGAGCCAGAAACTCTCTCGGTGAACGAAACGGAAGAAGAGACTCCGGTATAACAGCGTCACAAAATGGAACGAAACTATTAAATAACTTAAATAACAACCATGTCGGAAACAACGGTATGGTTTAGAATTATTTTTAAGGTTTCTAACTTTGTATCGTGTTATCGTTTCGTTATAAAAACGAAGAGAAGTTGTTGTAAATTACATTCCTTGAAGAAAAACGTAATTATCTTTGAAATGTAAATATTAAAATACTTATAAGTTACCGTTACCGTTTTGGTACAGTTGGAAATAAATTGTTTACTTTTACGTTTCAAACCAAAGTCGAACCAATGAAGATCTATATTTTTTATACTTAACAAATTAGTAGGTACAAACTATTGTTTAAGGCAATTTAAGCGATCAGTGAGTAGCTGACAGTCCGCTCTCTGACTTGGACTGACTGATTTGAAACAAAATTGTGGCGAATCGGCACACAAACGTTTGGAAAGGGTCACATTTAAGTTTTGCAAAATTGATTATTTTCACTCATCAGCTAATGTAAATTTAATACCTACCTACTAAAAACACTATTTTATTTACTGAATTATTTAATTTATTTCAGAATTTATACATAAACTAATTATTATTAAAGTAAAAAAATCCTTTATTTAAAAGTGTAGTGAACTCAACGAATTTAATTTTAAAATAAATGAAAGCTTTAAGCATTAGTCGCGAAACATATCTAGGATTAGGACAAGTTACATTTGTTGTTTTAAAGTTTGTGCCATGCCTTTTAGATATGTACAGATAAAGGCGTTACTCCATTGCTACGGGTCTGTTCGCACTAAATCTCTTACTTACCCCTTTAATATTAATGCCAGGTACAGCCTGCTGTAACACAACTACATAATTCCCATGGTGTGGTGTGGATGGCTTGCGCGCACGAATCGTGCACACTACGCGCACGAACCGAGCATTCGACTCGTGCTCACCGCGATCGATGGAGGTAGGAAATACAGCGCTGGGTCTTCACTATAAAATGCTCTTTTCATGTTACATGTTACATTCAGCAGTCTGTATGTACCCGGCATTATTAAAAACAAGATAAACCAAGGATTTAAATGGATTTTCACAAAAGTGCATTCAAAGTCTGTACGTAGCAATAGAATTATGCTAAAAATAAGTAAAATATTGTTGCGTGTGTGTAAAATGCAAGAATGTGTTTCATTTTATATTTTAGTAATTGTTTTTATGATACTCTTGATTAAAAAACTAAGGGCCCCTACACATACTTTTTAATATATATCCTGTAAATCCGGATCGCGATCCGGTATACTGTATTGTGTTGTGTGTGAACTCTATTTAACTACAAACGCAATCAAATAACGAATCTATAAAATTAATAACGCTATGTGTACGTGCCCTAACAAAGACATTCCAGTGATATCGCGCTTAATTTATTATTATGTTCGAAATATTTTTCTCAATAAGACTGACTGACAGACTTAAGAGCTCCCCCATTCGTCCCGTATATTTGGTCTCTAGTACGGTCAGGAATAGAAGTGAATTAACGGTTCAGAACCATGTCCATATGGTCCAAATAACTGACAGCAGCTGTTTGTATTCGCAAAAACACCATTTCATGATATTTCACGTGTGATTTTGTAAGCAAATGCAAGACTGCAATAGGAAGATATTTTAGAGACTATGCTCTACGTACAAATGCGACCGAATAATCCGTCTGGATTATTCTGTATTCTGAGATATACCCAATTTACCAATGCCAATGAAATAAACCATCCTATTATTCAGATTAGCATTTACTTTTAGTCGAGGCGATCAGCAATTTTGTCACTTTTGACAGCTAAAAGCATGGAAAAACAAGATAGAAAGAATCACTAAAAAGATGTCGATCGCCGCCACTAAAAATAGTTATACTAGGCGCCACTAAGGCTTGGTGGCATATAGTATAGCGACAAGCCCTTAAGCAAGGGGGACAAGCAATGCGGGGCGAATAGGTCGGAGTCCAAAATATATAGGTATTTAATGCAAATCTTGTTTTTTTCATTCGAGGGCTGTTTTTGTTGTCTATAAAGTATATAAGTTTATGTTTTTGTTTTTTTAGTATAAGTGAGACTGGCTGTGAGGTGATAAAGATTAACACAAAGTACTTTAGTCACTAAGTAGTAAAGTACAGGATTTTTACCAAACTCCTAGTTGAAATAGTTTAGAAAAAGTAATGTTTTTAATAAAATATGATTGCAAGGAATTGTGTTTTTAAAAACCCTACCTTACTTTTTAACTAATAGATCTGCCGACTGACTTTTAAATATTTTAATACATTTAAAATATTGTAAGAACTTTTATGTTTATAAAAGGCTAACCGTTGGGTTTTTTGCTGCATTTCTTCTCAACAGGCCATCCTCGTCGAACACTTCCAACTAGTTAGGTAGGCGTAAAAAGTAGGCTAAAAATATTGACGTTCAAAAGAATATCCTGTAAACTTACTTGCAAAATATATGTTTTCTACACGATATGATAAAATAAACAAAAAACACAATCACACAATAAGTGTTTATTAAAATATTTCACATCAACTATGTCTATATAGAGTTATATCAAAGTTTAACAGTTTACCGTCCGCTATTGCTACATGATGAGTATTTGTATAACATTTGGTCATTACTCTTTTACTTTTGTTCATAAAATTTCAATGGTCTCTAAGGATTATTTCCACTATGCGGTTAGCGCACGAACGCATCCATTGGCTTGCAGCTTTATTTGTAATGCACTACTCGCTCGAGTCTTTTGTTTTTGGTAATAAAAAGAGACGACTAATACACTCGATTTGACGTATTCAAATAAATAATATTCGATTCGATACTCTTTCGAATCCTTCGAATCGAATATTTTCATAAAGACATTTTCATTTTCAAATTAGAGCGCGTTAAAAACACGTGCGTCCAACCGCTTAATGGAAAATAGATCTTGGGCCCTTTCTAGAAATATTACATTTTTGTATTGTAAAAGCTTTATTTTAGAAGAAGACTAGAACTATTACATACATTAGGCCTACGTTTACATGACTACAATAAATACAGAAATATTTAAAATCTCTTAGCCTTACTATGTCACATTAAATTTAATAATTTATTTAAATAACATTTTTCTAAAATTCGATAAAAATATTATGGCAACAACGAGAATTTTTTGAATCTAAAGTATACATTAAAGTCGTTTTGAATGTTTTAAAAATTAACAAATAATTTACAATAAATAAACATTTCTTCAACATGTCTTGACTCTTGGGACCTGGATTTTCGTTGTCTGGTAACCCACAAAACAAGAAGGTTTAAGCTTGTAACCAGCCAACGTTTTGTTAATTGTGTACAAGTTTTTAATATACCAATTAATTGTGCTAATTCTGTTGTACATTTAACTAGACTAAACTAATTTTGACAGGACTTGAAGTGTTTCTATCCTTCTTACTAATTGTAAACCAAGGAAGGACAACAACACCTTTGGTCCTGTCAAAATTAGTTTAGTCTAGTTAAATGTACAACAGAATTAGCACCATTGTCAGTTTTTAATATGGTTCTAGCGTCTTATTTTTATTTATTTCACGAATATCACTTATTCACACTGGCTTTAGTGGCGATCGGCATATAAGCTTATAGGCTTTACATGACTTATCAAGAAATAGTGAAACAGAACCCTAAATAACTATTGATTTCAAATAATATAATGGAATGCTGATTGTTAATATAACTAACATTTATTCATAAAATAAGTTATGTGTCCGTAACATGTTTTGCATATTACATATGGCACAGTTATTTATTTAAATGATAATAGCCAGTTTTTGAAACACATTTAAATTTTAATACCACATTAAGTCTCAAGCTATCTCTTCTTCTTTAGTTTGACAGGGACAGCTTTAATTTAATTTGTCATTAACTTTAAAAATGCGTTTCAGAAACTGGTTGTGAAACACCTACAATAAGGTACACCCATATAAAAATAGATGTAAAAAGTTTTGAGATTGTACATTTATCGAAATAACTTTTATGAAAAGATAATATTGAAATAGATGTGGATAACATTTTGTTTTCCAAATAGTTTATAAGAAAGGTATTTGCTCAAAATCGATTCCACGAAATCTCAAAAATTTTATAAATTTCGCGCAACGTAGTATTTATGTCGTTAATTTGCGAGAAGAGTGATAAAACTAAAAAAATCTACAACTTTAAAAATGGAACAGCTTATCAAAATCAAAATTTTGTAAATTCAATATAATATATTTAATAAGGATCTGTACGGTCTGTCGACAGCACAACTTTAACTAGTTGATAGAAAGATTGTTTATAGATATATTTATATATGAATTAATGATTGTGGACTATATATATTAATATATATTTATCGATCGAAAACAAAAAACAAAACATTGCTTGCATTGTAAAACGCTACAACTCAAAATGTTTGTATTACTTATAACAATCTTCTTGCAAATTAACGATATTTTGAGATATCATGAAAAAGGTTTTAAGTACAAAATAATAAAATTCATAGGTGGACCTATGAATTTTATTATTTTGTCCACCTGGTATAATGGCACATGAGAACACACCGACACATTAAGCTCTCCCTAACAAGTATTACATAATTAGATTTATTCATATTTGAACAATGGCTTCGCCTACTCAGAACAAGTGTATATGTGTTTCTCTAACCTGTCACACTGCCAACGATTAAGGCGCCGACCCCACTGCGCGCGGTCTAGCGGTCAGAGTTCCGAGTTCTGCGTCCGCCGTATAATACTTTGACCGTCGCGGTCCGACTGCTTTTGTGTGTGTAAGATTCTAAGCCACCAAATAGGTTACAGTGCACGCGGAAAGCAGAACTCGGAACTCTGACCGCTAGACCGCGTCCAGTGGGGTCGGTGCTTAAAGAAAAGAAATAAAGATCCATGACAAAGGCTCGGTACAAATTATTCATGATAATAAACCGTATGTGAACAAGATGTCTAAAAAGGCATAACTCAAAATTTCTAGTACAATAAATACATTTTGGTAAAAACTGATGAATTTGTTAGAACTGCTTTAATTAGACACTTTTTGATTTTTTTATTTATAATAATAATAAATAGTTGGTCGTTTTCTCTTTGGCGGTACGACAGGCATTTTACTAATATCAATAAAAAATTTCTTTACAATCAAAATGTTTGAGAATACTCTTATTTATTTTACTAATAACACAGGTATCTACGTATTCCATTTAAAAACATTTAATAAACATCTTAAAAATACTATTATAATACATTTTGAGTTTATACAGTGTAATAAATATGAAAAGGTTTAAAACCCAGAAAATGTTTAGAAAATAATTATTATTTGAACACTGAAGATTTTTTTATCCTATACAATGTATACATCTACGAATACTCGCACATCTATTACTTACGTATATAAACCAGAGACAAACATAGATTTAAGGTAGAAACACACTTCTATGTCATGTTATCTCGTAACGCGTCTGAAGCATAATCTTTTTCTTATATTATATTTATTTTGTCAAATAGGTCTATTTGTCCACACAAACCGCATGTCATGCGCGCGCTTTCGTCAATTGGCTAATGAAGACGAATGCTTCCATTTTGCATAGAAACAATGAAAACTGTGTCCACGGAGCGGCAACGTCGCACGTGGCTGCATGTCATTACCCGAAAAAACAACTGACACGTTTTGTAGCGTGATTGACGTATGCATGACATTGCATTTCCCCGATCATACTTCCGATGTGTCACAATCACGCACGACACAGAAGTGTACATCTACCATTATTTCATATTGAAGACATAACGTACTAAACATAAGTCTCAACTCAGAGAATCACACATCAAATTACGCTATTGCAAACGTTATTGTCCTGACACAAAATAACGGGTGCGTTATTTGAACACAGAACGGTTAAAACCGTTGTCAGTTGAACGTTAAACCGTTATCGCTCAGTGATCGGCTTTTCCTAGCTCAGTGAGTTCTTGGCCTGAAGCGATTTCGCGGTCGTTTTGATGCGCGCGCGTCTTGTCAATGTCGCTCTGCGACAATGACGTCACAATGATGGCGCCCAACGCGTCACAGACTACATTGATCGTTGTGCGGAATCGGTCACTGCAAACAATATATTGATTACATATATTATAACTTAATATATCAATACACAGCCCAAACGCCGAGTTTAGGATTCCAAATTTGGGAAAGGAAAAAGAAAGGATTTTTTTAAATTCCCACGGGAAAGCGAGATATACGCAAACGAAGTTGCGAATATTTTACTAGTGTGTGATAAAGCGTTATTTCATTAGAAATATTGTAGTTTTACATAAAAGTAAAAGTCTGAAAAAACTAAGTTTTGTGTTGCATTTGTAGTATTTTTTGAGCTACAAAAAAATACGTGGGTAATCTACTACTATGTCTGTTACAGTGTCATAATCCTAATGGTCCGACGGCTACGGAATGAGTCCTACGGTCTCGTAGTAGACATTTGAAGTAGTCAGCGAAGCAAACGTCATTTTGTGCTACGTTTTGTGAAACTACTTGCTACGCCTACGCCTGTAGCCTAAAGTAGTGTATTGACTACGAGTGCTACGACAACTTGCTACGTATCTACTTACTGGACGCGGACGTACTCTACTTCACACGTCCTGCTTCCAATGAACAATTTATTACTCTAAGTACTTTTACATAACTAATAAATTAAAGAAGTAAGGAAAGAAGGTCTTGAGGATTCAGTCTGTACAGTCAAGGTCACGTGAAGCTTTACAATTGAATTTTGTACCGCAATTAAAATTCCGCGCTATTGAGTCAAAATTAAAAGCTTGTCCATGAACGTTGTAAAGTATTGTGTTGTATTGTAACTCACAGAAGCCAATCAACAGCAAGGATGATGGAGACGTCTTCAGCGGGCAGGTTGACAGTGTCGAGCACCATCACCATGGTGACCAGACCAGCTTGCGGTATGCCCGCCGCGCCTATGCTGGCCGCCGTCGCCGTTACACTAAAACAAAATGTATTTTCATTCGGGGCAAACATTTATGTTTTGTGTTGATACTCGAGTCTGGGTGTTTTCTATGTATCTTAAGTATTTATTTACTTAAGTATATCCGTTGTCTGGTACCCATAACATAAACAGGTTAAGACTAGCGTACTTAGGGACGATGTGGCGCCGTGGGAATTGAGAAAAAAAATAATTATTTATATCTCCTGTTGCGGCCACATTAGCACGATGTCAAGCGCGATGCACAGCGCGCCATCATCGGCGAACGAAACAAATGATGCCCCATCCCTTTCTCACGTATGACAAACAAGCAAGGTAGACAAGGACGCGGATCATCTTTATTTCTCACTCTATTCAGCACCGTTTGCGCGCAACGTGGAGCGACAACGCGATGTCGTGACAGTGTGGCCGCAGCATCCGAAATCTCCGAATGGGGCGTAGGTAATTAACTAACTTTACCTTTTTCAAATACGTACCTGAAAAACTAATTGAAGAAAAAGTTAAAGTTAGTTAAGCTTAGTTATTTATTGTAAAAATAGTCTCACCTAACAGCAATGATTTTTCCGAAGGACATTTCAACTTTTCTCAACTGCGCAATAAAGATAGCGGCCACAGCCTCATACAGCGCTGTGCCGTCCATGTTGATCGTGGCTCCGATGGGGATCACAAACCGGGTAATCCGAGGATCCAAGCCCATGTCGTCACAGCATCCAATCGTTATGGGCATTGTTGCTGAACTGTAATAGATTGACAGCCAGTTTCAAACGCATTTTAAATCTAATTCTACATTTAACAATCTCTCTATTTTAATTTTAGTCTTGTCACTTTAAAATGCAAAAGTTTACATGGAAATTTAAAAAAAAAATCTTTTAATCTTTCACGCAAAAACAGGTTGACAACACATGGGACATGTGTAGTGTATGGGACATGGGACATGTTGTTCCGGATGTCTCGAACGGAAACAACGAAACTTCGCACGCTAGTATCTGCAAGCGGTGAATAAATATGCAATATTTTAGCATCGTAAACATACAAAAGTATGTTATCCCATCTGACAGATAAATTGTCTAGGAAATAGGAATTATGGAAAAATGCAAATTTATCTAGTAGGCTAAAATAAAATAATAATACCTGGAAGCAGTACCAAACGCAGTTGCCATGACTTGGCCCATCTTAGCGATATAGCGGAATGGTAGCTTCTTTGTTGCGAGTATGAACAAAATGCTTAAAGTTCCGAAGCCGTGCAAGAACAGGCCGAGTAGCACCGTCATGAAGTACATTCCTAACCGTCCTACCAACTCTTGGAACGAGCTGATTTCCATAATTTTCGCTGTCACTAAGAAGAACACACCAAGGGGTGACATCCTGGAAGTAAAAAGACATTATACATATTTTAAATATGTAAAAAGAAATTATAATATCGTATAGCGCGACTTGTGGCGCCATCTGTTGGCCGGCAATTGCGAATTGCAGCGCCATCTATACATTTTCTATAGTAGAAAAAGTATTTTCCCATTGGAATGACAAACTTTCACGGGATAAAAGTAGCCTATGTTGGGCTCTGTACCCCTGACAATATGTATACAAATTTTCATAATGATCGGATGATTAGTTAAGCCGTGAAGGAATAACAAACAAACAAACTCACTTTCTCATTTATAAATTAGTTAGTATAAGATATAAAACATATATAGACTTAGGTTTACGCTCAAATCATGAATTTAGAAATCTTTCTATGGCATTTGTTTTGTGAGTTTTTTCTATATTACATGTATGTCCGTTGTCTGAGTGCTTAGTACGAGTTTTTTGGTCACATTCGAACGTGTTAACGTTTACAAGCCGGCCAAAATGTAAAACTGTTTCTTATTGTGAATTTATCAGACGCGTGTTACATATCCAAATTAGCCGGGTAACTCACTTCGAAACGTGAGCAAGTAAGCCGCATAATTTTGATATGTAGCACGCGTCTTATAAATTCGCAACATGAGAGTTCTTCTCTATTTGGTCGGTTTGTTTACGTCGACATGATCGAATGAGAACAAAAAAACTCGTACTAAGCACTCTGGTACCCATAGCACACGCAGGTTAAGCCAGTCTACTTTGGAACCAGGTGGAGCTGAATGAATTGTGTTGAATTTATTATTAATTGCAACATTATAGTTAAGCTGTGGTATCGTGACAGAATGATATGAAATCGTGAACATCGTGTGAAAATCGTGACAAATGTCTCAACATACCAAATAACCCATCCAGTGATAATCATCATAGCTTCAGAGAGTGAATGGAAGAAGTTCTGTAGCGGTCTGCTCTTCTCTCCCATCTTGCCAAGTGTGATGCCCAGCACCACGCTGAAGCAGACCAACCCCAACACATTGCTGCCGGTCTGGTAATCACCTTCGATCTTGTACGTATCCAATTGTCCTGGAATTTAACGAGGAATTTCAAATTCCTGACAATAAACACAATTTTTTATTTGTAACCGATGTGTTTACAGCCATTTCTGGCACGTATTTTATTTTAGATGTATGATTATTTATCATTTTTCATTGGATAAAGCTTCTAAACTGAAAGATATTTCATCAAAATAAAAACTGTCATTTAAATAACTTTTTGTTGTTTAAAAAAACATTTTTTCTAGATAGAAAAATAAAGAAAAACGTTTCGAAGTTAACTACAATTATTGTTTCATACATAACTACAATCATCACAGGAGACCGTAGAGCTGGCAGCTACCTCGGACAAAGAATTAGTCTAGCTATTCAAAGGGGGAACGCTGCCAGTATCTACGGAACCTTGCCTAAAGGGACTCCTTTTAATAATTTATTTTAGTTATTTTATTATATTTTTTAAGATTTTTAGTTTTAGGTTCATTAAAATTTGTTTATAATAATATGTTTAGTTTAGTATTAAATTGTTTAATGAAATAAATGTTAATAGATTATTGTTTTAATTAAATCACCTTTCATTCAGATTCATTAACGTTTTGATTTTAAAAGTTAAATGAATTTGAATTTATAAGAGAGGAAGGGGACAGCGGATAATCCGCTCAAATCGGAGCAGCCCGTCTGGGGAAGGACCTCCACCTTACAGAAGATCGTAGCCAAATGGCATTGGTCTCGGCCATGTTGTGTTCCTACGGTGAGTAAGGTCTCCAGAGCTCTACTTGAGGGGGTTGGGAGGATTGGCAACGCGTGAATGATACCCCCGGTATTGCAAGCGTCTATATTAGGCTACGGTGATGCTTACCATCAGGCGGGCCGTATGCTTGTTTACCAACTTTGTGGTATAAAATAAAAAATAATATAGATTTGGACGTGTAATTTTATAGATTGTAATAGATGTGGAATTTAAAACGATTTTGAGTTATATTACTTTCAAATAAAACTCGAAAACTCGAAAACATGAATCATTTTGAAAATCTAGCTTTAAGTTAGTAAATTTTCTGTGTATTTTTTGATAATTTTTTCTAACAAATAAGCTATCTTAAAAGCTTAAACAGGTAAACAATAGATACATACCTAATGTCGCTCTGCCGTCGGTTTTGTCATACACCAGTCTTGTTCTATATGTCGCTATCGTCGCCTGAACGATATTTTCAGGAAACACGTTTCTGAAATTTTAAATAGGTATAAAATTTATTCAAAACTAATGTTTCTGTAGAATAATAACGACTGAGTATAATTTATATAAATTTATTGGTACAATACATAATTATATAACATGAAATTAATTAAAACTAAAAATATATTTTTTATATCTATTAGTTATCGTTTTAGTGAAATTTTTAGTTATATAGATACATAGATAGAATATGCTTTATTTGCATTACACAATCAGGAAAAAAAATACATTAAACACAATTTTTAATATAGTTTAGTGCAATAAAGTGATTTGTCATTGAGTCATGTTTATTTCATATCGAATTATAATTTAAATCGGACCATTGTATGGAGCATTTGTGCCAAGAATACAGGAATGGAATATACTTAGAAATACTCATTGATGATGAGGTCATGATAAGATCAATTTGCATCACAATAAATATCTCGTTACTGCATACTAAGAAATACTTATGATATGGAGGTACAAGGGCTACTGTAGGGGCTGTCTGCACTTCAAATATTTGCTAAGATCAATGCCAATG
Source organism: Endotricha flammealis (assembly GCA_905163395.2). Lineage (NCBI taxonomy): Eukaryota > Metazoa > Arthropoda > Insecta > Lepidoptera > Pyralidae > Endotricha > Endotricha flammealis. Next base: position 3,507,745 of record LR990870.1, on the reverse strand, counting down.
TTTTCTTTCCAATTAAGAACGTTTGAGCCGTTATTGATGAAGCGTGGGACTTTAACAGATTTCCAAATATAAAAGAATATATTTTTATTTACAGGACTACCGATATCATGTATGAATTACGAGAAATCCTATTAGTAGTTACAAAACTTCATTTGTGCTTTGCCACTAAACCCATTAGCAGCACCTCGGCAAAAGAGATTTGGAATGCTCTTAAACAACATAAGAACAACAGAGCTGACAGTAGGTGGTACACCAGTACTTCAGAAGTCTTGCAGAAGAAGAATAATATGTATACTTGACTAGATAACGTGCCTGTGAGGTTACTTTCTGAACTAATGATTTCATTTTAATTTTCAACGGCAGTTGTCAGATAAAAAACGGCCGTAATCGGCCTAAAGCATTCATCGAAAACGATCAACGACTGTCATCTCTGATCGACATCTTAACGTGTCGATACGATGAAATTCGAGATTTTAAAATAGTTTCAGGAGACCACCAAACATTCCCACCAATGTGTCTCCTGTATAGCCAGGATCAACAGCGGCGACCTCTGATTGACAATAAGCAATGAAGCTTATTGGCGTCCCAGGGGAGAAACTACAGCTGTCCTGGAACTCACAACGAATTTAATCAGAAATAAAATTTGATTGAGTTCCTATTACCGTCGGAAGTATTGAAAGGAATTCCCTCCTTAGCAACTACGAGAGATAGCAATTTGAAACAAAAGGCATTTTATAATAGTGTGGTAGGCAGCCCTGATCGTATGTAGGGCAATCGCAAATAGCACTGATGAAGATTGACGAGTGGGGCACGGAACCCGAGCACCACTTCACTAACACCGTGCGAATGTCAATTACATGCAAAAGTATTCGTGTAACATCAAATAATAATGTTTTTCAAATTGGTGATATCCAATTAATGATACCCTTTCGTACAGTCGAAGAATTAATCAGGGTTTTTGGTAGAGAGTTGAACGTACATAATGACAGATAGGTAAAACAGTCTGCTACTTGCTGAGCTCCAAATGTTTGACCAACAGTCTACCTATAGTATTTTTAATGTTTTATTTTCACCAAAATTGATTCCTTCTGAACTTGAACTTTTTTAATAGATCAAACGATCAGCTTATTTTCTACATCTACCTACAGTTAAGATTTTTTTTTTTAATCTAGAAACTATGGTCAAACTTTTGGAGCTCAGAAAGTAGCAGACTATTTAACCTATCTGCCATATTGTATGTTCAATTCTTTAGCAAACATCGCACCCTGTAAAAAGTAGCACGTTTTGTTCAAAAGGTCATGACCATTTTATAAATATCATAGAGTATTAAATCGCCTACACAATGGTGTAGATTTTCATTGACGTCGCATAATAACGTCTGAGTATTGGGTTGAATGGCTAGTACTTTCCAATTCAATAAGCAAACCAATGGAGCGAACTATGCTTTGAGAGAACATCTTCCAATAGCCCTTTCTTTTGTAAGGGTTCATTCATTGCGTCACAAGAATTTGGCGCCAACTCGATAGCGTCAACTTGATCTCGGGATTAGTTTATTTTCTGTGTAATTCAAGGTTTGATTCATAGAATTGACTATTGATAGTATAATGTGAAGCAAAAATTGGTTAAAGTGCATCGTAATTGGAGTTTATGATCAGAAACTGTTTCTCTTGTGTTCACTTCAAAATCCGTCTTCTCGGGTGAAATTCTGCTTTCATCAGATAAGATACGAGTTGGGCGTTGATATTTGGTGAGTTAAGCTGGAGTATTAGTAAATGGTTAATTTCTATAACTTACCTAACAAGATCCAGTAGAGTGTCAGACGTCAGTGTATCTTTAGTGACACGTTTGGTGGTGTTTGGTTGCTGATATGCTTCTGAGGATTCTCCCGGTTTGATCGTGGTGACAAGCGCGATGCCCAGAATCACCGCGCAGATTGTCGTCGTCATATAGTAACTAATAGCACGGAGACCCACCCTGAAACAATATATTTATACTTAGCTAATCTGTATAAGAAAAATTCTGACTCATCAATGTATCGCCAGACTCAGACGCTTGGATATTCGCTACTAAACTAATCCAAATAAGATAAGTATTGACTAAAATAATTTTTCGTCTTCTTTGTGTCAATGAACACACACAGTTGCATAAAATTTGCAACATCTTCCTTCAGCAGTATTTGTGGTTTTAAGGTCAAGGTTTCCAATAATTTATTTGCTTGAAAGTTGATTTATTTACTTGAAAGTACGCGAGCGAATATGCATTTCTGCAACTGGCTACAAGATGTCTAACTAAAATACAAAACAACTCACTTGCCAGAAAGACTGAGATCTAGCGATCCTATCGCCGAGACAATAGAGGATACCAATAGTGGCACTATTAAGCACTTAAGCATCCTCAAGAATAGTTCTCCTGGGTACTGGAAGTACATGACTTCCCGGCGGGACCATTGGTATCCTGATGACCGTAGGCTGTAACCCAGAAGTGATCCCGACACCACGCCGACCACCGTCAGGAATGTCAGGAGATTCTTCTTGATGAAGGTGATACATTTTTTCCGGTTGAACTGCAGCGGCATGATGAGGCCTCCGTTGTTTCTGGAAAGAGTAACGTACAATTAAATATTTTGTTGATTTTGCGAAACCCGCGAAACTTCGTCATCGTTTATCCGGCATTCCCGTGGGAATTTCGAAAAATCATTGTATGTACTTATTTTAAAATATATAATACATACTGTATATTTTATAATATATAGCGGAAGATTAATATATTATATAAATCTTCCCTTGAACTCTATCTATTGCTAAAAACTGCATTAAAATTCGTTTTAAATTTTTATGCGATCAGACAACGGAAACCACTTCATTTTATACATACTATGTAAAGATGTTCTATTCGTGAAAAGACACTAGTGTATTTAAATGTTAGTTTTAAAAATAGCCATTTGTATCTGTAGTCGTCGCCACCAGTCGGCGGCATCTACGACTGCAGATGTATCTGCCGTCAACCCAGTGCCGCTTGTCTGAATGTAGTTCTTATTTCTTATTTATCCACAAAATTTGCGTTATATATTGTCCTGTGCACTGCACAGACGCAAATTGTATTGCAGAGATTTAGGCGCGGATCAAATCAAAATATTTATATGTGATACTAGCGTCGAGGACTGTGGTCGAAGGTTAGTTGTTAGAAGAGATGAATAAAGCAGTATAAAAGATTGGCAGCAGGTGATTGTATCATCATTAAAGTCGAATCTTCGTGCACGGGCGTAATGACCTGACCTATTTAATTACCGCGCGATACTGCATTGTCTCGTGGCCCAGCGCCGCGTTCCGGATTATATTAGTTGCTGGCACTTGGCACCGGTAAATGATAAAGAACAATATACATAAGGTGAAACCATTGAACAATTTTCGTAAATTTAAACAGTTTCAATCAAATATCATTTATTTTTAATCAGGTATTTAGTGTCAAGCTCCGCGCCTAAAACAGAACAGTTATTTTTTATACCACAAAGTTGGCAAACAAGCATACGGCCCGCCTGATGGTAAGCATCACCGTAGCCTATAGACGCTTGCAATACCGAGGGTATCACTAGCGCGTTGCCATCCCTCCCATCCCCCCACATACCCCCAAGTGGAGCTCTGGAGACCTTACTCACCGTAGGAACACAACATGGCCGAGACCAATGCTATTTGGCTACGATCTTCTGTAAGGTGGAGGTCCTTCCCCAAACGGGCTGCTCCGATTTGAGCGGATTATCCGCTGTGCCCTACCTCTCTTAACGCCTGCTTTTGTTTTAAAAGTAATATTACGGCATACCCTTTGACATCGGTTCCGATGCCCGCACGGGGGCGGATTCGATCCCCGCACGGAGCAAATATTTAATGTGTTGGCATTTGTTCTTGTCTCGAGTACGAGTGTCCTGTTTATTACAATCAATAAAAATGGTTTTATTAATATTATACTAACAAGATTACCAGCTAGACTCGGACCAGCTAAACTCGGAATATGTAAATTAACTATAAGCTATGAATATTTAGTGAAACAAATCTAGACTGCATGTGGCTATAAAATTTAAAAACGCATTGGCCCTTCTAACAAATATGTCTAGGTTTTATTATTTCTTACTTTGCAGCTAATCTGATCAAAATCGTCATTAATCTTATCATCATATCAGAAGTCCACTGCTGAACATAGACCTTCCTCAAATGGCTCCAGTATGAACGATTGGCAGTGACCTGCATCCAGCAGTTTCCTACGACTTTCCTTCCCTAGGAGTGCCTAGGGGTCATGGCCGACTAATTACGACTTTGATTAAGCCATATAAATATGTATTCTAACAAATAAATCAGCCTAATCCCATTCGAAATGCAAAAAAGACTGTACTAGATTATACCAATTTCAGGTCTATTTACTATGAATACTTAAACTTCAAATAGATCACATTTTCAGAGGCTGGAAATGCTCATTAGCACGATCGATTGACTTGAAAGGGTATCACAATATCCCCACAGTAATGAATGAAGTTTCGTGCCCAAAAGGCACTTTCATTGACTGAAAACTTTAAAGGTCCCCCATTCGGTAAATTAAATTTCAGATAAGTAACCCTTTTCAGTAGGCGGGACTGAATTTGCACGTATAAATCAGAGTTAGTTTGTGGCAGTGTGACTTGCCTTTTCTGTGTTTTAGATTTAATTTAACTTGCTTGTCACATGGTCCGACTTTTTCTCAACCCCATCCAAACACTGGCTAAGGTCCTCGTTGCTTAACTTGTTCGTTTTAGAGTACAACACACAGCGATGGCATCGAGCTCTTCTAAGTATAAGTATTAAGATATGTAAAAAAATCTTTACACAATTTACACAGGGCTGCCTTGAAAATATTTTTGCTTGATTGGAATTGGGACTAGCTCCAACTAAAGGAAAATTTCGAAAAACTCGATTTAGGTATTTCTTTTTTATAGATAAAAACATCCAGACCCAGAAATAACATTGTTTACCACTTAAAGGTTCAAACCTTATCTTGGGATGGCGCTCTGTGAGTTAATTTATAATAAGTACCTATTTACATAATTTTTATTGTACAATACGATTATTGTTACAATTATAATTGACAGACCCCGTAGTCAAGGCCGCGGGTTCTAAACCCGAGCACGACAAATATTTTTGTACTTTTTCTGTGTGTATTCTATCTATCTATTTACATATTTGTGGGCATAAATATGTATGTTTTTTTGTATAGTCCTTTCAATACTTTATACCACACTTTCTTTCTGATTAAATTCGATGTAAGGTCCACAAATTTCTCACCTCGGATGTCAGTAAGCTTCATTGATTATTGTCAATCTGAGGTCGCCTTTGTTAATCCTGGAGACACAACGGTGGAATACCCAGAAATCTGTACAGGAATGTATTCTCTTCAATATATCCTGATGAAGCCAAGTTCATTAGAGTAACAGCCCGTGCGTGCACGTGGGAGCGGGGCCCCTGCGCGGATGTTGCCACGGAAATCTTGTTTAGCTATATCGCAATCAATCCGCACTCCCCTCGACGATCACACGCACCTAACATTATATACCTGGGACTGCACTAAATGAAATCCTACTGTTCTTTTTCTCAAAGCCGACACCAAAGAGGCTGAGACGTTTGATAGAAGTTATCAATGTACAATGTTTTTCCGTGGCGCGTTGGTAGTGAGTGACTCTACCTTCAGCACCAGAGCGGCTTCGATTCCCGCTTGGAGCAATTATTTCGATTGCCGCATTCGGTAATCTATATATATAATTCGAAGTCCTGACTGATTTAACTATATATCAACGCACAGCCCAAACCGCTGGGTCTAGAGATTCCAAATTTGGAATGTAGGTTTCCTTTTTTCTTTTTTTTTATTAATTGAAAAGTTCAGTTCGGGTGTACTCAGAGGCGGATTAAATGTCGAGAGCGCCCTAGGCAAGCACCGCATGGGCGCCCCTAGCGGCCATATTACAAAATTTTTACTAAATACCACGGGTAATAGTAAACAGAGATGACTGTATTTTTTATCTGTCTCATTGCATACGTTTTATATACCTGCACTATATAAATAAAATAAAAATTCTTGGACGAATCACAAAACGCCTCAAGTCCCAAACAAAGCAACTAAGCTGTTATGGGTACTAGATTGCTGATAAATAGATATAAATACTTTTTTTGTAAATGAACACTTATTATACTTGGAATCACCCAGACCAAGACAAACAGACATGTTCATGCACACAAATCTTTGCCTTGCGCAGGATTCGAACCCGCGGCCCTCGAGATTAAGTGACCATTGTTAGCCTCGACCACCGGGTCTGTCAAGCTTGTCACTTCATATTAAAGACGAGGCTGTTTCTATCACTCCAAGATAATAGTAACGAACATGGAAATCCATCTCATTATCATCATCTCAGCCACAATTTGTCCACTGCTGGACATAGGCTCCCCCAAACGTTTCCAGTGCGACCTGCTGGCCTGCTTCCTGCGACTTGCCTTAGGTCGTCTGACCACCGTAGGCGGCCGTCCTACGCTGCGCTTTCCGGTACGTGATCGCCATTCCAGAACCTTTTTCCATCGGACATCGGTTCTGCGCGCTATATGCCCTGCCCACTGCCACTTCAGCTTGCTGATGCGTTTGGCTACGTCGGTTACTTTGGTTCTGCTACGGATCTCCTCATTTTTGATTCGATCTCGTAGAGAAACCACAAGAATAGCTCATTCCATGGTTCGCTGAGTGACCGTTAGCCTTCTTATGGTCGCTCACTATAGGTAGTGAGCGACCACGTCTCGGATCCATACGTCATCACTGGCGACACACATTGCTCGAAGGTTCTTCGTTTCAAGCGTTGAGGAATTTTGGACGAGAAGATATGCCGTAATTTCCCGAAAGCTGCCCGAGTCGGATTCGTCGATTGACTTCTTTTTCGAAGTTAGACCTACCTAATTGGATGGTTTGTCCAAGGTACTCGTCAACAACTTCGAGGATCGAGCTTCCAACTGAGACCGGGGCGGGTGTGACATGAACATTCGACATGATTTTCGTCTTGTCCATGTTCATTTTTAGACCCCATATCAAAGTCCTTGAGACACGATATTCGTTCCTTCAATGCTAAATGCATCAAGGAGTCGATTGAGCGAAATAAAGGTTCGAAATTGTTCGTAAGAGACATTATTGGGCAGAGCCGGCTGACTAAGCTTAAGACGAAGGATGGTGGCATGGCGTCAACGACGGCAGAGGTGTTCAAAGAAGTCGAGGTTCGATGGGCAGCTTTATGATGCCTCAGTCACCAAACCCGTCAGCAGCAGAACTGCGAGGGACCCAAGAGCCACGCTAACCTAACATTACACCGAAGACATCCCGGACATCAGCTTGTACGAGATTAGGATGGCTCTTAAACAGCTTTAGAACAACAAGGCGCCGGGCGAGGACGGAATCACTGCAGAGCTTCTGACAGCGGGTGGTACACCGGTACTTAAAGTCCTGCAGAAGCTCTTTAATTCCGTGTTATTCAAGGGCAAAACGCCTGAGGCGTGGAACAGAAGCGTGGTGGTTCTGTTCTTTAAAAAGGGCGATAAAACCCTCTTGAAGAACTATAGACCTATCTCGCTTCTGAGCCACGTCAACAAGCTGTTCTCAAGGGTCAACACGAATCGTCTCGTTCGCAAGTTATATCGAAGCGTTGACGTGCTTATACAAAAATCCCACCATGTTAGTTCGAGTACAGGAACAGAACACGATGGAAATCTCATTACACAGAGGCGTGAGACAGGGAGATGTCATATCTCTGAAACTGTTCACGACCGCTCTGGAAGATGCCTTTAAGCTTTTGGACTGGACAGGATTCGGCATCAACGTCAAGTATAGCACTCACCTTCGATTTGCCGACGACATCGTGATCATGGCGGATAGTCGCTGGAGGACTTAGCACCATGCTGGAAGGCCTCAATCGAGTTTCCCAACAGGCGGAAATCCATCAAATATGTAATTTTTTTATTCGTTTAAAAATTCCACGCGTCCGCGCGCCCCTTTGTTACCTCGCGCCCCTAGGCAGGTGCCTAGTTTGCCTCAAGGATAATCCGCCACTGGGTGTACTAACACCCTTTTCTGAGACACCGACTGTAATAGGTTTCCTTACGACGACGTCTAGGGGTGTACTAAGAAAGGATTTTTCAAAATTCCAAACAAAGTTGCGAGTATTTTACTAATTTAATATAAAGGCGCGATGAGCTACCCCCACTATTAAATAAAATCGCAATTTTCATTTTAATTCTGATTTATTTAGTTTTATAATTAATGAAAAATAATAATTCGTACTCTTGAATACTGTCAACATTTCCATGACTTTCTTATAACATGGATGTAAAGTGGTTCAGACGTGAAAATCCACCACGCCTGTCAAATCAGTAGGCTCTTCAGGTAGGCCCGTGGATGCCGACAATTTATTTTAATTTAAACAGCAGATTTGTACTAAACATCCCTAAGTATCTTTACTTGCCACTAATTGCCACTCACACGGATATATTAATTAACCCACTATCCGTAGAAATATCACGTCTTTCAGGTGAGTGATCAGCGTCTCGATGATCAATCAAATCAGTCAGACAGAATAACTTTTCTTTTTGTTTGTTAGTTATTAGTTTTCTTAATACATACCTACCTAGTAGTAGTAAAGAAAAATAAAGATTTGTTTTTTTTTCCAAAGTTTTTTTCATTAAAGCTTTTTTAATATCTCTATTTTGTCATTGATCTTGTTGTCAAAGTTAGATGGACTTTATTACACATTTTTTTTTTTTGAAAAGGAATTTTCTTTTTACTTAATTACTAATCCTAAACTAAACAAACATATTATTATAAACAAATTTAATTATGTTTTAGGTCAAGTATTAGATGTATCTAAATGTAATACTTGTAGAAGTTGGAAATAAATAAATGACCGCAATGTATCTCAGTGACTAACAGTTAGTTTCTGAAATGTACTTTATTTCCACATTTAGTCTCAGGATATCTCTATATATCTTTAGTTTGACAGACGTCTATAATATAATGTGTTATTAACTATACTATATTGCTACTATATTCATTTTTAAGTAGTTTTCTATAGAGATAAATAAACATAGTAAGTATTTCAATATTGCCTTGTATTTCAAAGTTAATCTCGGTTCATCCCCACTTGCCCCGCTTGTTGGGAGCGCACAAAAGCTGAATCTGCCAACTCGCAGTCGACCTATATACCGGGATTACACCTAATAATGTGCCTTTATTGCAAACACTTGAATACCTAGGGTGAACTCAAACTCAAACTATTTATGTAGTCTAAGCCTTCACAGGTATTTTCTCTGGTCATAATTTAATTAAAATTAAGAATTGTAACTATTTTATAAGAAGAATTTTAATGTTAATGTAGCGAAATCCATGCTACTTTTTGTGAAAATTTCCCACTATCCTGTAGGTAGTAATTTCGAAAAATTCTGATATATTTATTTGTCAACATCATAAAGGAAACATCTGTGCAAAAAATAATAACATTTTGATTGCGTACATAATACTTTAAATCGGCTTCAGTAAAAATACAATTAATTGTGGCTTTCATTATTTTAAATTAAATTTCGGCTCGTTAAGTGTTTCCGTTGAAGGTTGATCAGTCAGTCAGTCAAGATCAGGATTTTCTATAATAAGATCAAATATTCACAATCATTCTTATTATTAATCAATTGTGTTCACAATATTTTTTCGAATATAACAGTAATTAATAACCAAAACAGGAAAAATACGATTTGAGTAAGTTGCAAAGTTTTCATTAAATGGCGAAATTGTTAAAAAAATAACAGAAAAGTAATGACACATGCTTGAATGACTTCATTGCCGCGCGTGCAAGGGAGATGCCAATAAGATAGATAGGATAGAACACTCTTTATTTGCATTACACACAGGAAAAAGTACAAAAAAAAAACAATCTTAAAAACTAGTTTAAATGCAACAAGGCGGCCTTATTGCTAAAAAGCAATCTTTTCAAGGCAACCTTAAGGTAACTAATTTCTGTATGGAGCTTTAAATAAGTAAATACATTTCGCTAGAAGCACACGCAACTTCGTTTGCGTTATATCCCGCCTTTACTATCATCAGGTGATTAAAAAAAACACTTATTGCGTGTTTTTAGGAAAATTTTACTCGAATAGATGTAAGAAACAAAAAAATTGTTGCTTTATTACTGTATGACGAGAGTTTCTGTGAAAACCACTCTTAATCATCATCATCATCATCATATCAACCCATAATCATCCCACTGCTGGAATACGGGTCTCCTTCAATGGAAGGTGATTAGACCGTACTCTGCCACGCTGCACCAATGCGGATTGGCAGAGGCCGGTGTTTTCAAACCGCCCTAAGGCCACCGACTTGGCTTAACGACTGTCATCCATCGACAACAGCCGGGACCGACGGCTTAACGTGCCCTCCGAAGCACGGAGAAGCTCGAGATAACGAAACCCATCCAAACGCTGGCTAGGGGCGACGTCGCTTAACTTGCGTGTTCACATTAGAGTGCGACACACAGCGACGCCATCGAGCTCCTCTCTTAATAATAACAACAATAATAACAACTCTCTTAATAAACGTTTTGAATCTGAATGAAAATGCAACAATTTCCCACTAATTGCAATAGCTTGACCACTTTACAACACAGCGGTAATATGTTTACATCAAAGTTCGCTAACGACTGAACACTCGGCTCCCATTCGGAACTCAACAAGTGTCGTTGCAAAGTTCTCGTCGGAAAATGGCGCGCTTTTAAACTTGGAGGGATTAGGTAAGTTCTTTGACAGTTTCTTTCGGCATTTTCGCCTCGTCAATGGTCATTCCGAAATGCTGGTAGATTAAATATATATAAAAAAACATTGTAAATGACGTGTCTAAAAGTATCTATAGCTCATTCACAGTTATTTTACCTCTGTCAGATGTAAAAAAACAGGTTTAAAACACAGGTGATTATTCGAATCTGGGGAGTAAAATTGCCAGTTCCCAGTTTTTTTTAAACCACAAGTAATACTAGCATACGGCCCGCCTGATGGTAAGCTGTCACCGTAGCCAATGGACGCTTGTAACACCAGGGGTACCACTCGCGCGTTGCCGACTCAGTAAAAATCTTTTAATGCCACTTTTGAAGAACCCCATATTATAGTGTAAAGAAAAGACCTCAGTTGGGATGGGATCCCTCTCATTCCACCAGCTTCAGCGTACACAGGAGGAAACTCTGTAATTCAAACATTCAACATAAATAGTGCACATTTATGCGATGCATGTAAAGCATTTGATTAGCGACTGAAAAAGACTATCTAATCGGATTGATATTTGAATGAAAATGCAAAATATCTGAAACTGTGAGTAAAGATTACCCTGAGCTAATGACCTCTTTGGATGGCTGCAGCACACATAGGCTGTCAGATGTGTTTTTACGTGTCGTGTTCTTTAAAAAAAATACACAATTTGTATTATTGCAATTAGTGTAATGTGTGTTAAGCTTTTACCCGAATAAAGTTTTATTCTATTTTACATGTGTAAATATCCCAATTAAACTGGAACTTTGAACTAGTTAAAACAATCTTAAAGTGCAGAAGAGCAAATAGTAACACACCGTGGCGAATACAATTGTGCCAACGAGCATTTCCGCTCATTGCCAAGGCGAAGCAAATGTCAGCATAGTGTGGACACGCCCGATTGTATAAAATTGCTAGGGGACCGTCTAGTTGCTGGGGTACACTGATATGACAGGTATTTTCCTACTCATTCATCAAATGCTGGTTGGCTGATGTCAGAATGTTTCAGGACGCCATACTATAAATAACAGTAAATGTTATCGATAAATAACAGTCAAGCCAAGTCACTGGCCACTTGGCTTGACTGTTATTTATCGATAACAGAGGATCGAAAGCTTAATCCTCTTTTTCTTTTCATGTGCTTCCCGCAATTAGTGTCAATTTCAGGTAACTAGTGTCAGTGTTACCAAGTCACCTAACGGTCACACGGACTTGACGATTGTTACCTATCGACAACAGTTGCAACGGACAGCTTAACGTGCCTTCCAAAGCACGGTTGTCCGAAACCCATCCAAGTATTGACTAGGGTTGTCGTTGCTCAACCTGCGTTATTGCTTAATCCTCTGAAAAGCAGAGAATTATACTTTCAAATTCTAAACTTGTCTTATGATAATATTTACACAATCTACAAATCCGAAGTGAAGTGCAGTTTACCACGAAGACAACGAAAGTAAAGACATGGCAGGACGAAGAGCCCGTCAGCACTCTCGTTTTCGTTCAACTTCGCGTAAACGTAGAGACGTCATAACATCTTGACAGAATGAATTCTGGAGCTTACAACTTTTTGATAATTCTGACCGGAGATTATTTTAAATTGTAATGTTGGCGAGTGGCTTGTTAGCTCGAACCTTTTATAAATCATTTCCTTTTTGTAATTTTTGAAACGTATTCCTCTTTGTTTTTTGGTTTGCCTTTATTATTCGTTATCGTTCGCTTTGGTCATTGAATTATGTGAATTTGATTGTGTGAATTATCCCTCTGTCATCATTATCAACCCATATCATCCCATTGCAGGGTCTTCAATCTAGGGGGATAAAGCGTTTTCTGCTGCGCTGCCCCAATTTTCCGGATTGGAATATACCAGTGTTTTAAAGCCGCATGTGAACTACATGCGGCCGATACCGACTTGATTTAACGACTGTCATCCATCGATAACACCCGGGACCGATGACATAACATGAACGCGAGCTTCCTCTCCATGCGATCTATCATTTAATACAGTCTTCCTCACCCTAGTTATCAATAAGTATTAACAATTGTGATAATTTCATATTAAATAAAGTTAAGTATACATTATACTGAATCTTTTTGCCTTGTGCGAACTTGAACGTGAGCTGGGTTACGAGCCAGTTATATGTCCGAGATATAAACAAGTTTATATAGTCCGAGATATAATAAAATTTAAAGTCCTGACTGATTTAACTATATATCAACGCACAGCCCAAACGCTGGGTCTAGAGATTCCAAATTTGGAGGATGTAGGTTCCTTACGACGGCTAGGGGTGTACTAAGAAAGAATTTTTCAAAATTCCCACGGGAAAGCGAGATATACGCAAACGAAGTTGCGAGGGTTTTACTGATCCGCTGGGTCTAGAGATTCCAAATTTGTAATGTAGGTTCCTTACGACGTCTAGGGGTGTACGAAGAAAGGATTTTTCAAAATTCCCACGGGAAAGCGAGATATACTTAAACAAAGTTGCGAGTATTTTACTAGTTGTTAAAAAAAAATCGAGTTAAGTCTTTCATGGAATATTTAGAAATCTTGAATCATATTTTAGGCCCTGCTCACCTCTTTCATTTGCTGATTGTTTACACTATAGTGTAGACAATGGCTTAGCTTTATAACCATTATAACTAATAATGCAAAAACACATTAGCACCAAACACCAAATAAAACAAATTAAAATAAAATTTGAAATGTGCATATAGATCAGGAGCTTTTGTGTCATTAAAACAATATACACGTAACACAAACAAATGAAAATTTTATTCAAAACGTAATAGACAATTGGTATTCCACACTATTCTTTCGTACAGATTTGCTGTTCAAGCACCCATTGAGATAACAGGCGTTAACTGCCGTCTTGATTAATAGCACAATCTGCCCTTTAAAGTATAAACTAATTTAATTGACAAACTATGTATGAAAGCTCAACAAGTGTTACTTACTACGTAGTACAAAGCGCGCCATAAGTTTATGTTATTTCATAAAACCGAAAATATATATTTAAAAAAATACTTACCGTGTGCAAGAAAACAGATGCAACCGTCACCAATATACTCTCAGTTGTTTTTAAGTGATAAACACCGCATCACAAAATTCGAAGCGTACGTTTTATAAACGGACGCGCGAATAACGTGCGTCGCGAACGACTGCCTGTAGCTGACTGCTATGAAAACCACTCTGTCTGGACTTCCTTTGGTCCTGTGGCTGGAGGAGGGAATTGGGGGGACCGGAGCGGGGGAGGGGGCGATCCGATTGATCTGCGACACTACATCCGCCGTTTCATGTCCTGAATGAAAGCCGCCCGTGAAGCATACGCCCCACGCGATCTACTACTCGCACATCGCGCGTAAATTTTAACTAGTCGCCTCGAGGCTAGCAGGACCATCTTTAGGATGATTTTTGGTTGCAACATTCAACATCCTAGTGGACACATGTGGCTGTAATAAACAAAAACCCTGTTTGGTAACAAAGAAAAGGACGGAGCTGACAAAAAATCCGCTTACAAGAGGTGCAAGCGATTTTTTTTCTAAAATGGTCCTCCTATCTTCGAGGCCACCGTACATATACAATTAAATATAATAATACATAATATTATAATAAGAAAACTCGGAAAGAGCGCAGCGTCCAATGATCCAATCACAAGCATTTTTTTTTGTTAAATGGAGGCTCCTTTCACTTGAAATGTAAACTAGTAAAAGTTAATGATATATTTTTTCTTTTTTTCTTTTTATTTGTAAAAACGAACCTGGCTTGATCCGCTACCACGCATAAAATATTGAAATCAATTATTTTTTACCAAATTCCTATTTATCTACTTTTATTTTCGAATATGCAGCAGTAGATCAGCAGTAGACTTCTTGTAGCTGCGATGATGATGACTTTCGAATATTCCATAAGAGAATACTTGAACTTCTTTGAGCCATTGCTGTACCTACTGTTATTACTAAAATTTTAACCATGGAAATCTTGTCTAAGATATAATCAAAGAGCTACTTATCCGGCAAAGGATTCTAAATAACGATTACTTGTAGATTTTTTGTAGATTACCTTCGAATCTTGGCTACGTTGAAAGAAAACTTAATTTTTCCAGTGGTTTCGGTAACACAAAGACTATTCAAAAATTAAATTGGCCTCTCCTTGTAAATAATACAGATAACAATAGATTCAAATTAGCATAAATTAATGAAGAAGAAGAATAATCACCGAAAGTTTTCATTATTTAAGAACAGAATTTAGTAGGGAATAAATAAAGTAGGCCGCGTTTATCTTTCCCATACTAAATTCTAAAGCGCTCGTATTCGAACGTGAGGTGAAAAACTCGTACTACGCACTGAGAAAAGAAAATGTGTTAAAAATATTTTCAATGCTACGTATCTTTCGTAGCACTATCCAATTTCGTAGCACGTTACATAAATTTCGTAGCATTGTCCGTTTCCCGTAGCTATCGTCTACGAGCACCTTCAAATTATCGTCCTTGACGACCCTATGAACGTGGAAAAATGGAACGATCACGCAAGTTAAGCAACGACAACCCTAGTCAATACTTGGATGGGTTCAAAAAATCTCGATTTCCTCAGTGTTTCGGATAGTACGTGAGGCTGTCGGTTTCGATTGTCGTCGATAGCTTTCAATGTATTGTAACCAGCGTTGACTCTAATTGTACACGAAAGTACACGAAAAGCAAATCGTCCTTGAATTTAAACATTGTTTATCTCTATCCTTTATAGCATAACATCCATAACGTTCCGGTTGTCTGTGTAACAATGAAAAATATTATATTTCTCGCTGATTAATTATTCCCGTAACATTATCTATCACAATTGAACATATTGTATATCAGCCTCGCTCTAAATGACTAGTTTTAACAGGATAGACGCTAGGTTATTTAAAATAGTTACTACTAGCACAGAATAATAAATAGTACTACCGTAGTACGTAACGTACTACTAGTTAGATTGACCTTTACCATTACAATTATTTGCATCCCTAACTTACAAATAAATAAATACTTATTCTTGGACAAAATCTTATCATACAACATACACGCCCACAGTAACCATAGCATACTGTGGCTCGATCGGTTATTCGCTAGAAAACCACAAGTGCATTTTCAACAGCAATCCCTTTCCTCCATATTCCCTTCTTTATAACAGGCAACGCATTAGTAACGCCCCTGGTGCTAGGTGGCGGTAACAACTTTTTATCAGGTAGCCCGTTTGCTTTTTTTATGCCACAAAGATGGCATTCAAGCATACGGCCCGCCTGATGGTAAGCATCACCGTAGTTTAAGACGCTTGCAATACCTGGGGTATCACTCACGCGTTGCCAAAACTGGAGCTCTGGAAACCTTACTCATCATCATGGCCGAGACGAATGATAATTGGCTTCTTCTGTAAGGTGGGGGTCCTTCCCCAGACGGGCTGCTCCGATTTCAGCGGATTATCCGTTGTGCTCTACCTCTCTTAAAAAGGCCAGGGGTATGACATAAAAAATCTCTGCGAAATTTGACCGACCGGTGCGAATTTCGCGAATGTTTTGAGTAGTTTCAAATCAGTATGCGAAAAAATTCACAAAAAATTGCAGTGCGGATACTTCCGTTCCGTGAGATGTAATATAATGTGTTACAAATGAATGCGAAAAAAACTACTTTTTAAAATTTCGGTAGAAACCGAAGAAATACTATCTTCTTCGGTTTCTACCGAAATTTTAAAAAATTGGTAGGTAGTAGAAACTTCCGATTTATTTTTTTAACTGGTAACACCGGTGTCAAGTGTCAAATTTGTCAATGTCACACATGTTGATTTCTGATAAAAATAAAGTTTCCCGAAAGCTTCATTATTGTGTTTTTTTTTCTAAAACTACAAAGGTAAACCTCAAAATTCAAATGGCTACAAGAAAATTGTGGGGCGAGTTCGATGACGACGGAAGTGACGACACCGGACCGCAGAATGTTAATTTCAACCCCATTATTGAATTGGGGATGCAAAACATCCCAGAGATACCAATTACAGTGAAATCATCACCAATTGAACTTCCAAAACCAAATTTAATCACACACACTATACAACTACACGCTTATTCAAGACAACTATCAGCAATATTGGAACAGACTGAAAACGCTGTGTTTGAAGGTGCCAGATTGGATCCTATGAGTTTGCCGTCAATACCGCCAGAACCACCTATGAAACTCGAACACGAAGCCACACCACCTATAAATTTCCTTCAGAAGAAATACTGTGACTTTTCATTAGGTAAGGGTCCAGTTATATTACCATTTACCCCGGAGAGTCATAAAAGAGCGTTACGGCAATGCGCCGCTATTGCAGTCGGGCACGTCGGAGTCTCAACGTGCACGAACACTGCTCTAAACGCTATCGCTGACGCCTTAGACATTTATATGACTGATATGTGTAAATTAATGAGAACAGTTGTTGATAGAGAAGCGAGCGGAATAAAATCTGGCTACCCTGATGTCATATCAAAAGTATTAGCCGATCTCAATGTTGGCAACCTACACGACTTTTATGATAACCGCGTTGTGAAGTACCATTCTAAAATTAAAAAGAAATGCGAAGATTTAAGAGCTCAGTGTGAAGCTTTTGCGATTGGAGATATAGCACCACAGCTTAAATTGGAAGAAGTCCCCGAGTTACATTTTCCTGCAGCGTTGGACGGAACTTTTACGCCATCGTTGGAGCCTGGTTTCCAGATGCTGCACAGTTTGGAGCAAGAGCAGCTCCAAGGACTGGACCTCCTGGACAGTGTTACACCTGATGATATAAAGTTGGAGCCAATGGAGTTCTCACAGCCCGAAACTACTGCCAAATTACCATCTCTCTCTCCTAGTGCTAAGAAAAAAAGAAAATAAATTTTGTCATCGTTCATTTTCTTTTTGTCATTTCTAATGAACTACTTATGGTACCTGATATGTGCTATTTAAATTTATCTATCAGTGTTAGATACACATTTTTTGATTTTTCAATTTAAATGTCAATATCTGGAACTGGCCAGGAAATATGCAATATTTTTCAGATACATTCATTTTTCAGATAACTAAGCATGTTTTTATCATACAGTGGACTTTAGTATGATAAAAAAATATTATTTTGAAATGAATCAAAAGAAACTTGTTTATTTTGATGCATTTGTCAAATCCTTCATATGAAGGGTTCAAGAATAGCACCTGATTTAAAAAAAATATAATAAATGAAACACACATGAACATAGCACCAAATAATTTATTTGAATTTGATTTGATTGTCATTCAAAACGCAGATGATGCTAATATTAAACATAAAATCTATTTACAGAAATGAGTGACAAGTAACAAAATGTTTATGCATATAACAAATTAATTGTAGCATGAACCATTTAAATATTTTACATGGAAGTCTTAATAAGTTTGAATATGGCTGGCGACATGGCAAGTATTTCTCACGCCTATAATAATAACTGTGTCTCACATCACAAGTGATATTCACTAATATGAAACATATAATATAAAAGACATCTATCTGCGAGCCATTTAGATGTCATTGCTGGTTTCAGAGTGACGCGGTTCAAACACATGATTCTGAAATCAGCCAATGTGTTTTAAAAACGGAAGGAAAAATTTCGTAGAGTAGGGTCTTCGCCTTCCGCTTTTTATACAAAGACGCATCCATATTTTAGTGTATACATACATACACGCAAGCATGCGCCTGCGCACGCATCCTCTCGTTTTTTTAATAAGTGGATGGAAAGCACGTCGGGTCTTATCAAAAATATCAATTTTAAAATTTATAGGTAACATAGCTAGTCAAAAGGCACTACGGTTTTTGAACAATTTCATAATTACTAGTTATTATCACATTTTGTGTTAGTCTAGTCTTTATAGAACTGCCTACACTCTCAGGTATTACGTCAATGATGTTACATAACAAGGTGTAGCATATAATATAGATGACAGTCAAACATTGGGGAAAATGAAAATTATTAGTATAAGTCCCTATACCAATGATTTTCGTTTCCCTTCAAAACACAGCGCGTTTATTTTCGTAATAAAAACAGTTAAAATGTAGTCTCAATCTTAAGCGCTTCATTATAATTTGTATGAGCAAGTTAGCGCTTGAGATTGATACTAGATTTTAACTACATTAGTTAAATAATAAATATATAGGGACAAATCACACAGATTGAGCTAGCCCCAAAGTAAGTTCGAACTTGTGTTGTGGGTTACTAACTCAATGATACTATATTTTATAACAAATACATATTATTATGTAGATAAACATCCAAGACCCGAGGCCAATCAGAAAAAGTTCGTTTTTCATCATGATCCAACCGGGATTCGAACCTTGCCACGCCACGGAGGTCGTCATGAGAATAGTAAATTTTATTGATTGTTGTTGGAGAAAACGGGCAACTCTTATCAATGTAACACCATTGATTATAAATTTTATATGCATGACTAATATGTAGAGAGCAGATAAGCTACACTAGCGAACATTATGAATGTAATCGAGACATTAATCTTAAAAAATATTGTCATAAAGTTAGCAGTATTAATGAAATTATCAAAATTTACAAATAAATGATTTAAAACAGAGGGCTTAACTTATTCTCGTAAAAAAAATGTTAAAATCTCTATTGCTGTCTCACTAACTCAAAATAGGAATTGAGCGGGACAGCGCATGAGTTTGCGACGAGATTGAAACTCGTTTTTGTTGCGGGAATAGACACGCTGTTTTGAGACGTAGCCCATAAAATTCAGTGTCAAATGTAAAAATCACTAACCACTACAATTTGAAAGTTATACTCTATTCAATTTGGACTTAGGAAAAAATGTAAACAAACTATGAAAAAGAATCTTTTGTAATTGTATATATTTTTATATAAATTATTAACTAAACATTTATTTCTTCTGACATCTTTGAAAAATAACTTGAGATGATGGAAAAAAAACTTTTTTCTCATGTCTAGAAATTCTTTTATTACATTTGTTTACATTTTGCCTCAAATCCATTTGAATAGAATATATAGATCTTAATGTTAATGACTAATTATATGCAATGAAACTTAAGTTACGGAATGAAGACACCCATGACAAACTCAGCGATAGGAATACTACACAATACTTTTTTACCCATTTTTGTTGACTTACATAAAATTAATGTAATTGGATGCAATGGATTTCTTATCCTATATTATGGTTTTTTTTATATGGAAAATTGAAAAGTGTGGTTTGAAGACTTTTGCCTTTATTGTCAATACTAATTTCTCATCTATCTATACTAATATTAAAATATAAAGAGGAAAGATTTGATTGTTTGTTTTCATTGAATAGGCTCCGAAACGACCGATTTCAAATATTCTTTCACCAGTAAAAAGCTACATTATCAGGGAGTGACATAGGCTATAGCTTTTCCCGAAATTCAATGTGGTTCCCACGGGAACGGGCCCGGAACTTCACGCGGACGAAGTCGCGGGCAAAAAAGCTAGTTTCTCACAATTTACAAACAATAATTTTAACTTTGGAACCATTTAGGCCTCGTTTGTCCCTCGAGGTTCGTCCTCCATAATAAACATCCCAGGTCATCCCCCAACATCCATGTAAAGTCAAGTCACAGGTATAGCGAGTATTTTTTTATATTTATAGTTGTATGTGGACTACTCAGTTTGTCATGGGCCAAAACTTAAAACTAAATTATGTTAAAACTAATCAGAAATGAGACCTGTACATTAACAACACTTGTTTCGTCACCGAGTTACTTCCTCTCGGGTGGTGAAGTCTTCTTTCTCCTGAATAATAGGATGTGAGGTTCTGTAAAAAAAAAAAAAAAATAAGAGTATTAATAACAGATAATTTATAAATCATACAAACAAATAGAAACACAAGGTATAATCCAGACAAAGACAAATGGCACTCAATGTAGGAAACTTTTACTTGATATACCTTATTTGATATTTTGGGACCAGCCCCCTTACTCTTGAAGATAATTCCGCACGATCGCCAATGGATTGTTAATTTTAGGTACTCTTTACAGCTAAACTAGCGCTAACTAAATGAAATCGGATTGTAAGCTAACCAAATAGTTAGTAAAGTATAAAATTTAAATGGTACGAATTAGGATTTGCTGTTAATTTTGCATTTGAAATTATACAGAATTGAAATTAAAATCGCGATTCCTATGCAGAGTAACCTAGCAGGTGTCCCTGTATAAATTCTGTTCTTGAGGTATTAAACAAGTACCATCAATTAAAAAAGTTATTGATTTGGTTTTCATTGTCACATCTTTAATCAATGTAATATACGCTCAAATCGGAGTAGCCCGTCTGGGTAAGGACCTCCACCTTACAAAAGATCGTAGCCAAATAGCATTGGTCTCGGCCATGCTGTGTTCCTACGGTGAGTAAGGTATCCAGAGCTCCACTTGGGGGGGGGGGGGGGGGGGGGTTTGGCAACGCGTCAGTGATACCTCCGGTATTGCGTCTATAGGCTACGTGATGCTTACCATCAGATGGGTCGTATGCTTTTTAGAGTGATTTATTTATAAAAATCTATATCATTTGTACACTTCCACAAACAACATGCCTGTGAGGGTCT
This sequence comes from Endotricha flammealis, assembly GCA_905163395.2. Taxonomy (NCBI): domain Eukaryota; kingdom Metazoa; phylum Arthropoda; class Insecta; order Lepidoptera; family Pyralidae; genus Endotricha; species Endotricha flammealis. The sequence continues at coordinate 3,486,327 of LR990870.1, read as the reverse complement.
AGTCTCTAAATAAATAATAATTATTACGATTACCAATAAAAAATGTTACTTACCAGGTTGATGTGTCATGTAATGCACCCAACCTTGACTCTGCTGCACTCCAATTCCACGCCATTCCTGCTCTGACATCAGGTGGTTCTTGGGCACCAGCTTCACCATGTCTTTGGGTAGTACGACATGTCTGAAAACATTATGTTTGATCTTTTATATTAAATTTGATACTAAGGTGTTTCTCAAAATTTTTTAAATCAAAAAATGGTGATTGCTTAGTTACGTACGACAATTATTATGTACTATGTTATGTATTCATGTGTGTATATAATATTTATTTTATAAATTACAACCAAATCAAACATCCTCAATAAAATCATTCAATCTGTTAACAAAAATATTTGTAATTCCTTGTCATAGTCAGAATGTTGCATTACTATTATTTGCTAAAATAATAGAAAAAGAAATAAACAAAAGATATATTCTTTACATTGGGGGAGGACTTTGTTTACCCTGTTGTGAAATATGGATACTATCAGATTCATATAAAATAAAGTTTGTTTCAAACAAACTTTAGTTTCGTTTAGTTACAACTAAATATATCACAACAATAAAGATTTTTACATAATTTCTGTGAATAGGTTTAAATTGAAGTTGTAAGGTGCTAACGCAAGTCTTTATGTTCACATGCCCTCACTTATTAATGATATCTAAATAGGTTCCTAGGTTACATGAAATGTTTATTATGTGAGAAGTTCTCAAAAACTGTCTGAAATAAGTTAAAACTTAAGACGATGTTACAAAATATATTAATACGACAAAATAGAGTACAATGAGAGTAAATCATTCTTCATTCAACACTTTTTTGAAATCAAAGACATGGTTTTCAAAAATTAGTAATAGGTTATAAAACATTCTAAAATCAAACATAAAGATAAAAACTATTTGGATACATTTTGTTGTACCTGTATTCGTGTTCCTCATCATAATATTTCTCTGAATAGTGGATATTATCTCTCCCAGACATTGTGTGAACTCTGTTTCAACTTATTAGAGATCGGCGTCCAACTTTACGATAAAGTGAAACCAAAAAATTCTGTGCCGCTTTCTACTCGTGATAAAGTGAAAAGCCGGGGTCACAATCAAAATTATTTCACTAAAATTAACGAAATTCAAACAAGACAAAGCAAAGCAACATTCATTCAACTGACGGACGTTCCGTTAACGAATTTCAAAATTCAAATAGTTTGGCAATGTTGCCAACTGCTATTGACAGTTATTTTTTATTTTTTTGCGTGGACTCAAGTACTTTGGCGCAACCACAGTGCGTAACAGACAGCGAACATTTTGATCACAGACATAATGATTTTGATTATGCCGGATGAGCAGGAGGCCTAAATTGTAAAATGTGACTAATTATTATTTTTCTAAGGCACTTGTCCCACCACCGACGAGAAAACGACTAACTATCGGCTATTTTCTTGCTCAAGAAACGTACAATAGATATACATTCCATGTAAACAAAAGAGATGCATATACAAACAGTTGATCGCTGACTGTTCACACTGCCGGCGAGCACTCGCTTTACTAGTTTGTCGCTGAGCGACAAGAGCTATGAAAATAACACTCGCTCAGCGATACTCACTAAGCGATTAGAACTCACGCCAAGAGAGCAATTACATCGGACTGTAAGCTTGGCTGCCGCGAGCGAGTGATGCGAATAATCGCTCGCCTCACTCGCACACTCGCTTAAAGCCGAGCTACACAACTATCGGAACTACGCACTCGCTCCCCGCGGCTCGCCAACTCGTTTCTAATTCTAGCTTTACTCGTTCATCGTTGCCGGTGAGGCAAGTGCCTAAACCAGACAAAACTATATTAAGAATGATGGCTCCTCACTCTCGCGAAGTTGACCGAAGCGAAATTAGCATGAAGTTAGAAAAAAAAGTAAAGACGAAGTAGGGCGAACAGCCCGTCCATACTTACATTTTTGATAACTTCGGGAGAATGTATCTAGATTGTCGGGCCATAATCATTGTGATTATAGGTCCTAGGAAATCTATATAATTATATAAAACTCAAAGTCCTGACTGACTTAACTATCACAGAGTACTTTGTATATGCTTAACTATATATCAACGCACAGCCCAAACCGCTGGATCTAGAGATTCCAAATTTGGAATGTAGGTTCCTTACGACGTCTAGGGATGTACTAAGAAAGGATTTTTCAAAATTCCCACGGAAAAGCGAGATATACGCAAACGAAGTTGCGAGTATTTTACTAGTTTTATCTATGATCAACTTGACACAGTATATGGAATATGTACAACATAACACTAAAAGGAAAATGAAACACCACAAATTATATATAAGCATTTATTTCGTGTATTATATTTGTATACATAATTAAATTCTAATATCCTAACCTAATATACTACCTATTTAGGTACTTTATCGGAGCTATCAACAATAAACATTTTATCAAGTCGTTTCATCTTTTTTATCTGCAGCCGGATGTTTTTTCTTGTGATTTTCATATTCTTTCTTCTGTGTAAATTTTTGAGGGCAATAGGGGCAACTGAACAATTCGTTCACATTGTGAGCGTGTTGCATGTGTCGTTTCAGATGGGATGCCCGCGTCAGTCGGACTCCGCACACGCAGCAGACATGAGGCCTGTCCCCCGTGTGGATCAAAATATGCTTCTTCAAGTCACTCCGAGTTATAAACGCCCGATCACATGAGTCGCATTCGAAATTTTTTTCACCTGTGTGTCTCCTGAAACGAAATTAAAAAAACCATCATTTACCTACATGGCATGTCACAATGAGGTCAAGTATTACGTTTATCTGTTAAATTCTTTAGATTATCTGCCAGTTTCTGAAACGCATTTTTAAAGTTAATGACGCATTAAAATATAGATGGCAAACTAAAGAAGAAAGAGATAACTTGAGACTTCTGGAATTTTAATTTCTAAACTAATATGCATTTGATAAACTGGCTGTTTATAAAATGTTTACAGCAGGAGCCAATTTACTATTATATTGTACAATGTAAGCATTGTATACCTATTTTGAAGTATACAACAATATAGTATCAGTATGTATATATATATCGTCTATGACTATTAAAATTGTCGGATGTGTAAAACAGCTTTATACGTCTGTGTAAAACAGCAACTTTACAGAAGAGATGAGATGAGAGATGCAAAGTGTAAATTTTTATAATCTTTAGTTTGTACTTATTTCAAGCAGGCTCATGGAATTTTAAAGTAATGCTGTACAAGCTATTTAAGATCAGTGCAATATTATGAGTAGCCAGTATTTATTGTTTAAAAATAAAAAAGTCACCTTTTTAACGGGGTAAAACTAATGCTGTGTCAGATAGAAGTACCACAACCGACATTTTTGCTTGTTACAAATTGAAACTTCCTTGTCGGAAATGGCATTTACGTCATTGTTGCGCTTTTATTATTTAATACAAAAGTAAGGCTTATGTGACATTTACGGAGAAAACCGAAAAAATGTAATAGTTATATTATAATATAACATAACATCCGTTCATTTCGTTAACATAGCCGGAACTGGGAGAGCGCGCACGCGCATCCCCCCCCCCGCGCCCCGTTAAGAACGTCAGTAGTGATCTATCCGACATTGTTGACGGGCTATCTAGGTAATATCCGACATTTTTTAATGTAAGTAGTTATTTCAAAAACTATGCATAAAATACGTAATATTTTTCTTTTCAGCCGTTTACAGACCTGGTTATTTATGCATGTTTTATGAAATAAAATAAAAAATGCGATTTTGCAATTCCGACAATGTTAATAGTCATGAAAGATATACCTTATGTGGTATTGTAAATGTCCACAAGTTCTGAAAGTACGGGGGCAAAGCACACATCTGTATGGCATTTGCCCGGTGTGTTTCAGTTTATGTGTTGCCAGCCCCGCAGTGTGAGCAAATGATTCCCCACAGACTGTACATTGTAGTGGCTTTTCACCCTAGAAAAAAAATATATTCCAAATTGATTCTAACCATAACAGGATTATTTTGTTTATTGAATATACATCATACAGACAGAGAAATCTATTAGGTATTTTATTCTTTCTCCTACTGCACAATATGCACATTGTTTATGTGTGCGTGAGAAATTTTACGAGCATTTAAAAAGTGCATGTGAACATTCATACCCAAATAATGCTCTTCGTTAAATAGAATATCTGTACCCACTTCATATGATGTTAGTACAGCATGTAAGCCTTCTCCAATTTGTCCTTCCATTCATAAGCTCAACATTCTTTCACTAAATCCATGTTTTCTTTGCTCATCCCCTAACATTCATACTAACATTATAAACATTTGAAGAACAGTATTTATACACTAACCCCCTTGCTAATAAACGTTGCGTAATGCGTGTATAATTATACAATGTTTTGTCACTTTCACACTTCATTGAATTCTCATCAAGAAAGACTGTGACACAAAACACTACTCGTTTATTAGTAAGGGGGTAAATCTTTGTAGGAACTATGGGATTGTGGCAGTAGAACAGCAATGCATTAATGTAAATACAAAAATATCTTACTGTATGCACTCGTAGATGAATTTTGAGGTTTTGCGCCAGTGAAAAGTTTTTATTGCACTGCGGGCATGAATATGGACGTTCTCCTGTGTGCACTCTCAAATGAGTTTTCAGTCGAAACCTGCAATTCAATTAAAATAAAATCATATATCTCTCCTACATACAACACATTTGCATAAAGTGCAAACTGATCTGAAAGCTTCTAAAACACAACTAGTAGGCACACTCATTTCAGATATAATTTAATTCTTATCTTATTATATAAACTGACGGTAGTTTATAGAGTAGATTAGGTATATCTCGAAAAGAAAGCAAAATTACTTTACCTAGACGACATAACTTTTCCACATGTAAAGCATTGCTGTTTCTTTGCTTTTTTCACATCTGTCAAACTATTTTGTAAATCAACATTATTATCTTCATCAATCTCTGTTTCATTTAAACTAGGATTTTCTATGTCTACTTCATCAGCTTCGGCTAAATCTAGAAATTTGTCATTTTTAATAGGAAATGCTTCGTCAATAACCATGTCTCTACTTTCCAAATCTTCTACTCTCCAAAGACTATTGTCGACTTTTAAAGCTCTAAGTTTTTGGTCGGACTCTTCGCACAGTTGTACAAACTGAAGACATTTTTCGAGTGATTTTATGCATTTTGAACATATTTTATCAGGTAGTCCGTCATTTGGAAATATCTAAAAAAGTTAAATTTATTATTGTTAATCTGGCAAAAGACAAATATTTATACAATTTTATTAGGTAGGTAGGTAATCCGTTTTAAAAAGTTTAAAAACAACTTACATCAACTTTTGTCAAACACATTATTTTTCTTGATAACAACATAGAGCCATGCATACTAAAAATATTACTTAATAATAATTCCTCTTTTAAACACACTCTACACGTCTCTTTAGCCATTTTTATTAATTAAACAGAATTAAAATAACTTGACAAATAATTAATTATAACTGTAACACCATTTATTTCACCAACCAAGAATAAAAATAAAACAAAGTCAACAAAAAACAAAAACCACATTTTTTTTTTTTTGTTTTTTTCGCTCTATGGCAGGCAAAGGGCTTTGAGCCCATACAGCCAAGTCATAAGTAAATTTTTAAGTAATTCAAAGCAGCGAGTTTATGCTATCTTGACATTCTTGACTCAGTATACAGTCTCTGAGTCAAGACGCCCCGAAGAAAGATGATAGCAAAATTTCTTCAGAAAATACGGATTTTGAAGTCAACACGGTAATGCACTTTTAATAGGTTCCTGATCACAAACCTCAATCAATATGTACTATAACCAATGTTTGCTTCACATTACACTATCAATACTATGAATCAAACGCAGAAACACACAGAAATTAAATTTCTAATCACGAGCCCAAGTGGACGCTATTGTAGTTGGCGCCAAAATCACAAAAACCACAAGAAACATAGAGTGGAGTGAGTGATCGAGCGAGTGTGACGTAAATATTCTTCTTTTCTTTTCCAATTTTTATTATTTATTCGTTCATTCGTTAAACTGAATGATAATTCATATTCGTTCCTTCTCGCGCGAATCGTCGGTTAGAGCTGGTTAGAGTAATTAATTTACTCTTTGGTATAGAGTCGGTTGATTGATGACCTTGACAAATGAATGAATGACAGATGACAGTTCAAGTTTCAAGTCAAGCAAAGCAAGCAAACAAAAGTCAAAAAGTACAAATTTAAAAGTTTTGAAACAGGTTTTTCTGTACTCAAATTTATATCTTCGTGCAGTTCGTGCTTCGTGCCTGCTTAATCACTTCGTATTTGTGCCATTTAATTTTATACAATAATGGCTCCAGTAAAACTTTACCATTTCCCTCTAAGTGGACCATCGCGTGGAGCTTTGCTAGCGGCTAGGGCCGTAGGCGCACCAGTTGAAGTTGAAATAGTGAATTTATTTAAGAAAGAACAACTTCAGGATAGCTTCTTGAAGATCAACCCTCAGCACTGCGTTCCTACATTGGATGATGAAGGTTTTGTTATTTGGGAGAGCCGAGCCATCGCTTGCTACTTAGCCGACAAGTATGGAAATGAGAAATATTATCCAAAAGATTTAAAACAACGTAGTGTCATAAACCAGAGATTGTTTTTTGACGCTTCCAACTTATACGTGAAGATCAGGGCTGTTTGTGTAAGTATACTAACTCACAGAAATAAATGTGTTCTGTAAAAGTAGGTACTTTAATCATTTTATTATAAATATACCTAACCCTCAGGGCACTTACCCTCATCATCATCTCAGCCACAAGAAGTCCACTGCTGGACATAGACCTCCCTCAATCAAATCCATTACCCCAATTTTTAGAAAAATTTTAGTAGGGTTGAGATCATTTAAATCACTTGATTTAAATCGCGATTAAAATCATGTTTTTTAATGAAATGATGATGATGACCATGTTTTTTTTTATCACTTGATTTAAATCAATACTTTTTTAATGAAACCAAATCGGCCAAAAAGTGTCAAGGGATTTCCCCTGGCATAAACTACGGCGCGCACTGCTGCTGCAGTGCAATGTTATCTAAATTCCAACAAATTCTCAATACAAAACTTATAAAAACATAACATTAAATTTTTAGCTGTGGTGAAACCCATTACGGCGAACGATTTTTATATTCATTTAATAATGTTAAGTTTACTATTATTTTCGTCGTAAATTTTTATGTATGACAAAAATGCTAAGTATAAATTATTTTTAATATTTGACTTTTTTTATTAAATATGGAAAATAAACACAGAAATCAAATAAATATGTTACATACTGTTTTCTTTAGAAATTATTGTTTTTTCTAAACTGACTCAGTGATACAATGATTTTAAAAAAATCGAGCTATGTTTAGCAATAGCTTAAATCATTATAATGATGGCAAAAAAAAATCTGTGCCGAAAATAGAAGAAAATAATAATTAAAATAAAATAAAATAAAATTTGAAAATTGAAATTTTCTTTTGAATAATATAAACAGACACCATTTTGACATTCTTGATTTGTCACAATAGTTTAATTGAATTAGCATATGTCTGGCAAACACCTGTTTTTATGGACAATTCGTTCTGGTGATGATCCAACTGCCAGCATTCTGTCTCAAGGACATATAGAACCAATTTTATTATAATCGATCAAATTTCTTCTACCTAAATACACACACTGGGTCAATTTTATTAGGGGCATACAAAAAAAGATCGTTTCTTTCAATTTTGTGCGGTATAATATTGACAATTCGTTTATGCTTTAGTGTTAATATCCTCACAATGAACTATTCTAAGTACACCCAACCCGTTTATAAGTGTTCTGACAAGAAGCTCTTTACGATTTTTTTGGTATTTGCGCCAAGTTTGATAAAAATTTTAGTAGTGCACATTGTACTGAATCGAAATGAGTGATTTACCAATAGTTTCCATTCATTTCATTCTAAATGTTAAATTAAATAAAAGTTGTGGTTTCTTGGCCTTTATTTTGTTTTGAGTAGTATCTTCTTCTTCAGCCTGTTGTTGCCACCTAATGCTAAGTGTAGGCCTCTTGCATTGCACGCCAGTCTTGTGTATGCAGGTTGATTGATGACCTTGACTTATTTTTTTTGAGGGGATTTACTTCCTCACGGCATGCAGCAGCAGGCGGTTGAGTAGTATACTAATTCCCTATTACATAACATGATCATAAAATAAAGACTTGTTTATTTAAAGCTTTACAAAACTTGTTTGTTGACCTTGATAAATATTTAAATCTTAAAACTTGTTCTAGTTCCCAATACTGTTTCTTGGCGAGACTGAAATTAAGAAACCATTGAAGGATGACCTCAATGTCTCCTTGGGATTCCTTGATGGCTTCCTAAAGACAACTAAATGGGCAGCAGGAGACCAGCCAACTATTGCTGATACATCTCTTTATTCATCTATGACTAGTATCCTTGTAAGTATTAGACTTAGTAAGTATTAATGTTTTATCGCTTATATACATTTTGTACAAGACCATTCACACTGTTCTATATAACATTAGCCTTTTGTCCCCGGACTCCGCTTCGCAAACATTCATAGCTCAAGATGTGATATAGGTATATTATAATCCCATAGTGAAAAAGCGCCTTTACTAATATTATAAATGCGAAAGTTTGTAATGGATGGTTGTTACTCTTTTAACTGCTATCAAGCAGGACAAGCAGTTGTACCCGTTTCTTAAATTTGTTTTAATTTTGGTACACACATTGTTTATCAACTGGATTAACACAGGATAGTTTTATCCTGGGACCTGGATATTGGTCCGGAAACGGGGACAACAGGATTTACTTTATTTGATGATTTAGGATAAACTGGGATAAACCCACGGATATGAATTTCATTTAAAAGTAGGACAAATAAACTTTCACGTTTATAATCCTCATCCTTACTAATATTATAAATTCAAATTCAAATTCATTTATTTCAGACTGAACATCCATATTTTACAATTAAAAATTAAAAATTGACAAATAAATTAACAAAATAATAATAAACATAAATTACAATAAAATTAAATTAAAATACAATAAATAACAATTAAATTACAAAGAAAGAAAAATATTAAAACAATATACATCTGCACGGTGCATGTAGGCTCCGGCAGTGCATCATATAAGGGCAGTCAAGCCTTGACCCGATTCCCCTCAGGATACTGTTGGTACCGCCACACACCCGCTTAATCAAGGATGAGGCACGCTTGCGCATTATAGCGTAAAAGCAATCCATACCAGCTTGCGCAAACATGCCCGAAGCACTACAGTAGCGTGGCAGCCCCATCAGCCTCCTAAAGGCATTATTAAATTGTACCCGGAGGGCCCTGTATGCCTTCTGCGAATATCTAGCCCATAGAGCACATGTGTAAAAAGTAGTGCAGTATGCTTTAAACAGTGTATATTTAGCCTCATTTGAGCATTTTGAGAATCTACGAGCCAACATATTCGCCCTAATGGACAGAGCCCTCCGTTCTCTTTCTATGTCAGCGTCATCCTTCAGGTCCACAGTCAGCACATGGCCCAGGTATTTAAAGCGATCTACCCATTTCAGAGGGGATCCATATAACTTAATAGATGGTATCTCTGTTACATCCACTGACCTAGGACCAAAAACAAGACACTGACTTTTGCCTACATTATATATCAGACCATGTTCACGAGCATAATTTTCACACAACATCAGCAGTTTATTTAAGCCACAAGGTGACGCACTTAACAGCGCCATATCATCAGCATAACTGATATTGTTGACATTAATACCATCTATATGGCATCCTACCCGCTACCTACTGAGTGCAACAATCAGCTCGTTTATATATAGGTTGAAGAGCGTAGGAGAAGTCAGACCACCTTGTCTCACTCCGCACTCCAACCTATATGGTTCTGACAATGTGCCTGCCCACCTCACATTATTTACCTGATTTGCATACCAATATCTGAACATTCTTATGATATCATCAGGCACATTACATGACGCTAGTTTTTCCCATAGCTTTTTATAAGATACAAGATCGTATGCTTTCGTTAAGTCAAGGAAGCAAGAATAAACAGCCGTATCCCTATTCAAATAATACTTGACAGTATGCTTAAGACACAGTATTGCACTTTCTGTAGATAACCCTGGCCGAAAACCAAATTGATTGTCATGCAGTTTTATATATTTATTTAACTGTGTATTAAGCATACAGTCAAATACTTTAGCAATGATAGCCGCCAAGGATATGGGCCTAAAGTTATTTTTAAAACTTATAAATGAGAAAGTGAGTTTGTTTGTTTGTTATTCCTTCACGGCTTGACTAAGCAGCCGATCATTATGAAAATTTGCATACATAGGGGTACAGAGCTCAACATAGGCTACTTTTTATCCCGTGAAAGTATGTCATTCCAATAGGAAAATAATTTTTCTACTATAGAGGGCGATGTATCGGCCAACAGATGGCGCCACAAGTCGCGCTATGGGACGTTTTGTTGTCAAACGAGATCTATGTCATAAAATTAACGCGAGCGAAGCCGCAAGGAAAAGCTAGTATTCAATATTATAAATAATTTAAACATCTTGGAAAAAACAGAACCCACACTTTTGTCTGTCTGTCAAACTTTTTTCATAGGAACGCGTGGGGCGATTAGCTGAAATTAATATCTAATAAAATATTACGAAAATTGGAATCCCATACCAATTGTACTAACGGCAAGATATACCAATGTGAGGTACATCTGAGTTTGTACGGATACCTCGGTGCGCGTTGCGCTTACTGCTAAGCACTCCCTTGACGCCTCCAAGCATCCCTGTCGCTTGCCAGTTCCTCATTTTTATTTATTTATTTTTATTTAACCTGCTTCTTTTTTTAGGCTGTTGGCTGGGACATATCAGAGTTCCCCAACATCCAGCGTTGGATAAAAGATTGCGCCGCAATACCAGGCGCCGATGAAAACGACGCAGGTGCCAAATCCTTCGGAGAAGCAGTCAAGAAGAATCTTAAGCAATAAAATTGTATGTTACAAAATATATCATATATATTTTTATATACACAAATCGAATACATATTTAATATTTTTATGATAAAGTTATCAATTAATAACAAATTTGTTTTACTTAAAAAACTTTATAACTAACTGCTGCTCGTTTCTTACTCTTCTTTTTATTACCAGCTCCGACTTAAATCCTAATGATTTCATGATTTTGATGACTTCATCTGGAATGTTCTCTTCAATCAGTAGGAGGTAGAAAGTACCGTTTACAGCAAGTATCTTTGGTATCATATTGAGCAGTTTGTCTGTCACTTCTCTGCCTTTTAGGCCACCTGCCCAACTCGCTGTTATATCCCTCCCTCCACATTCGCGCGTCTCAGTCACCACATAAGGTGGATTAAATAATATAACATCAAATTTGCTATCAACAAAGGAACCAGCGAGATCCATATTTATAGAGTCCAGTATTACTTTGTTGTACTTAGCAGTTGATTTAGACATTTCGCATGCTTTGAAATTAACATCTGTGCTTATACATATTGTGTTAGGAAATGCCATACCAAAAGCCGTGATCACAACACCACTTCCTGTACCAACTTCTAGACAACAAACTGGATTTTTCTTTTTTAAATAGTCTAGGTCTTTTTCTAATGCGTCTATTAGTAGGAAACTGTCCTCTGCCGGTTCATATACATGGTCAAAATCAGCCTTATCAATATGGTTCTGGTATGGAGTATCCATGTTAGTTGATACTGCCTCGTTCAGAGACTACCCCGCTGGTGCTCTGTTCAGGTGACTGAGGTATTACTTCTGGTATGACAGTGCGAACAGCTTTTTCTTTACTAATCATGCGTCTAATTTCATTTAATCTATCCTGGAAATAAAATAATCAATTACAAAACAGTTTGCAAAATGCAATTATATAAAAAAATATTAAAGAAGATAGTGTGAGTGAGTATGTGCTAGATGTGACTTCCCCATAGCACATTCTACATAATTGGATTGTTAATTGAGAAACGGCGAATAAATACTATAACTGTCAAAAAAATTAAAGTTTATTTGGTGAATAAGCTTTTTGGGAAACCGGCCCTTTACGTAGTAATAGTATAAAAGTAAGCCGAATAAAGTAAAGCCTAGTATAAAGTAGCACATAAATTAAAATAATGGTGGGATCGTTGAATGAGTCATTCCGATTTATTAAATGTGGTGGCTGAAAATCTGTGATTTACTCTCAGAGTTAAAATAATGCAGTGCTGCTACATCTTTGTACTGCAGCACAATTTCACCTACAACACTGTCAACTAAACTGTTTATTTCTGTCCTTGGAGATACAAATAAATGATGTATCTATCTAAACTATTTTGGGATATTGAATTATTTTTGTACCTGTGAAGCTTGTAAAACATTAAGTACTACGGTAACTTTGTGCTTGCACGCAATAAGTTTCTTAACATAGGGGTCCAAGTCGGGGTGGTTGTTGAGTGCTTCCCGCACCTTCTGCAACTCCTCATTTAGTGAGTCTACCTGCTGCTTCAATTCCAACTGGGAAATTCTGAAATTATTTTTTTTATATGTGAATGAACAAAATAAGTTTAGTGTCTATTGTAATGTCAAAAAAAAACTTTTTCTTTACATTTTGATTTTCAATAATTTAATTTTAATGTCATAAACAATTATCAACCAATAATTAATTAACCAAATTGCCAACAACAGAGGTTGATGGAGACAGTTAATCCATTCTCAAATAGAATCCCACATGGCCACAATCTTCAACATTCATAATCGACCAGAGAGAGGGAATATTTACAATAATATCTGTGAATTGTCTTCATGCAGAAACTATTTGCGTGAGAATAATAAAACAATGAGTTTGAGAAAGTTGACAATTCTCTCACACAGCCTATAATAGGTAAAATTAAAACTTTGTAGACCTCTGTATCAGGTAATTTATTTATTTTATTGGAAATCGAGTTTAAATTCTGCTACTTAGATTAAGGCATAATTTTTTTTAATGTTAATCACAGAGATGAAATAGTAATTTATTCGTTACAATAGTCCAGGAAATAGGCTTATGCATCGCTTTACTGGCAGAGATTTGTTTGACAATTCTACAATGTTCCGCCTAATGATTATGAGATGTTTTACCATCTTTTAGTGTGTACACACCTTATTGCTCTGACCCTATCGTCCAGAGTATCAACAGTGGGCTTCAACAAACCGAGCAGACCCTCGGCGAGAGTATCCCTCGTTGGGTTGTCGCATAAATTTCCCGTGTTCTCATCAGCAGAGGTTGTTGTACTCTCCGTATCATCCATTGCGCTGATTATTGCTCCATAACTTTAATGTTTCTTTGAAATACCATGAACCAATAAGATATTTTTTTTAACAAATTCGTCTCATCTCACGATTCGCACAACATGTCATGAATGAGTGAATGAATGATTGGAGGGAGAGATAAGTGAATGAATGATGGATAGAAACGAGTTGTATTGCTTGCCAAGTTGCCAGTTCTCGCTCGCCGAAGCCGTAAGCAATGGAAATCGTTGGCCGAAGCGAACCGAAACGGAGTGAAGTAAGAGAAAGTAGAACGAAGAACCACCACACTCTCGCTCCTTGTTATATTTCTGTGCTCGCAGTGCTCGCTACAATTTCCGAATGGGGTTGGCACCTTGGTTGGCAACTGTCAAGTCAAAGTGGCGCTAGCATAGCTTGATCCGATGGTACTAAAATTTGTATGGAAAATTAAGTGTGAATTTATTTTAAAAAAACTAAAATTAATTTTGCAATGCAATGAAGGTAAAGGTGCCTTTTTGAAAAGTAATTGAAGTGCACAAATTTCCAAAAGATGATGTTTTACGAAAAAAAATTAACTCATATTTTAACTTGAAATTTATAGCATTATATTCTTTAAATAACAAGTGATATAAAAATATATTTGCAAAATTAAATTTTAAAAGAAATAGGGAAAAATATATTTTAATGTAGTTCTGAGGTTATTTTAATCAATTCCATTGTTCTTTCTCGCCAAGATGCTTCACGTTTCTATATATTTTTTAACGTCTGTCACCCTCCACGTATAATACATTAATTATGTTTGGTTTACTACTATTTAGAGAGAAAAAAATCGTCAACTTTTCGAACATTGGCGACCAAAAAAATTTTGACAGGATCAAGCTATGCTGGCGCCATCTGCTTTTCGCTATATTTACCGGCCGGCCCCATTCCGAGAGAAGAGAGAGTGAATGGAATGAGTGATTTTTTTGTACTGACAAACTAAAGTACGATTATTAATTCCAGTCAGTAAAGTTATGTGCAGTGCAGGAGCAGGACTTGCAGGATACAGCAGGACAGTGTTCAGTGACAGTTGCACTTGTCATTTTACTGACTGGAATTAATAATAATCGTAGTGACAACCACAGAGCACTTTGTAACATACTGTGACAACTAAGTCTGTCAAACGTCACACTGCGCTTTTGCCTAGCTTGAAAGCTTGAGCTTGAGGTCAGTGCAATCGAGTGCAATCTATAATTTTTTGCATGATTCGCAGCTTTTCTTTGTTAAGCGCTTACCACACGCACAAGCTTCACCACACCACAGTTCGGCCTGCGCAAACTTCTCGCACGAAAAAACTGAACACTCCGTGTCTTACCACACGGTACAGTTAAGTACGCGCAAGCCCCGCGCAAGCCACATTCTTGTCGAAATGTTTCCTAATGAAGAAACATTTATAATGCTATTATTTTTCAAGTGTTTGCTATTAAAAAAAAAGACAATGCAAAAGTCAAAAAATAAGCGATCAAAGTGGACAAAAAAAATGGCTGTTGAACAGAAAAATTCATACACATATAAATCTACTGAAGGATTTATGAGATGATCCAAACGATTTTCGCAAAAAATACTCTACCACTCATACCCAAATCAGCCATTTTTGAGTGACGAACGACTTCAGCGAACTGCGTGCGAGCCTCGACTGTGGCTTGAACACTGAACGCCCAACCACACGCACAGCCAAGTACGCGCAGGCCGGGCATGCGCAGGCAAAATTTCAAGCAAGTCGAAAAGTCGCGAGCCGCGCTGTGGGGTTTGCGCGTGATACAGTTTTACCAACCTCACGCTCCGTGTTCCGTGTACAAACCGGCCTGCGCAGGCAAAACTGTGGTGAAGCTTGTGCGTGTGGTAGGCCCATTACATCGAAATAATATTACTACGTATAGAAATGACAGCGCCTTCAAATTTTGGCGCCGCGTTCGGCCGTGCGGGGCGCGCCCCTCCCTGGCCCCGCCCCCAACCGAGTCATAGAATATGACATTCATTACTACGCAGGGGCGACACTTTGTTTATATTCTGCCTATTGGACATCTAACTGATTATTTTATTTTATTACAATATTTTATTTTACTTAATAGAATAAACTTAATAGAAAATAGGTATAATATTAGCTTTATAGGTAGGAAGCTACATTACATTTTTGTTCTTAACTTAATATTAGTCAAAAATAAACTGAGATTAAATCAAAACTTTATAATGAAGCTATTTATATATTGAAGTATTTTGTAATATATGCAATAACTAGGAGACGGTCGCCTGCCAGACAAGACAACTCCTCTTGTTGAATGGTAACGTATCTTTACTCCGAAACTTGTTTGCCCGAATTTCATTTGTTCGAAAATGGTTGGTCGAAATTTAAAATGCTGTTTCGTTTTCCATCTTTTTGTTTTCTAGAAACTATTTTTTTTACTTAGTAACTTTATCCATATTTACGTATTTTTTACCTACTATATAAAAATATTTTGGAAATATAGTTAAAAAAATCAATATTTAAATTACATATTATTTAAAAAAAAGAATTATGAAAATCGGTCCAAAATTGAAGGAGTAATCGGCGGACCTCCAAAAAAAAAAACTCCTCCTTTTTTGAAGTCGGTTAAAAAAAAGCAAAAAATTTTTCAGAAATAAGTACCTAAATTATATTATAAAATTGACCTACGCTTAGTACCTACGTATCCCATCTGTACGATTACTTTTTGATAATCTATGATTTTCACATAGAAATGGCGGATGCAATCATGATGCAATAGAAAATAATGAAAAAAAATTGTTTTGGTTGGTTTTACTTAATTTTTTGTATACTTACCGATGATAAGTCATGCCGCTATCTTTCTTCCTTACTGTTGAACGGTTTTTACAAGTTTTTATTGAACATGACGGCATTTTCCAATTTTTTTTTTTACATAAATCCGAGGACCAATCACGATGAGCGTCGGCAAGTTTCTAAACGAGTTGATGTCTATTGGCCTCAACGTATGGGGACAAAAATTTTGTTCGCGGTGTCCGTTCTATACGTAGTAATATTATTTCGATGGCCCATTATGATTTTCTGACACCTCAGTGCTTAGAGAAAGGATGAATAGAGGCGACACGGTAGGAGTGAGCGAGATGAGTAAATACAATATTCCCAAGGCCAAAAAGAGCTAGAGAAACGTTTTTTGTCCATCGACGTATACAATTTTTTTGCTGGGCACAGTCGCTAACTGTGCCCAGCAAACGAAAGCAGTTTTCTTTATTTCTCAAAATCTGAACTTTCAGGGTGAAAACAAGGCGAAAACTGTGTTCTGTGGTTGAGTTGATGTGTTTTTGCGTTCATAGACTATAGTGCATTGTAGTGTTTTAGGCTGCAATAGCCGCAGTGAACGTAAAATCGACAACATAACCTTTCATTCGTAAGTACACTATTTAGACTTTATTTCGGCCATAATTGATAAAAATGAATACAGATTATATTTATTAAGACTCAAATGACGGCTTCAATGTACAAAAATAAAGAAATAAAACGTCAAGAAAATAATCGTATTTTGTAGTATTATGCACCTAAATTAAGTAGGTAAGTAAAATGAAGCCAGGCGGCCACTTTCCTGTGTCTCCTGAATTTAGTCGGGTACCACGCGTATTGGGGATACCAGCAATTTACTTGAATTTACCCATGCAATATTACCCACAATTGAGGTAAAAAAGTGACAACCTAAATTAAAAATAATATCTATTTAATACAAGCTGAGAGAGATCGGTAGTCACACCAACCTTCCCATACTAATAGGAGACAATAGGACTTAGCGGAGATACTGACAAACAGGCGCGGACAGCGACTTCGATTTATTTATACAAGTATAAATCGATCCCAATATATTGATGATTATAATATGAAAAAATACATCGTAAATCATCAATAGTCGTATTAGTTTATCGTATATAAAAATATAAAAAAAACATGGGGTAAATCATGGGGTAATATCTCAGAACACAGAAAGAAGAGAAATGTAATAAGACAGTTTTTGTACCGGAACCGATGTCGCCACTTACACACACAGTTACATTTTAACACATTCATAGAATAATCTCCGACAGTCACACTCACACAAATCGTAAGCCCGTGATTTGCAGTTTGATTACGAACACAGATGTAAGAAGTGTATTATAGTGACGGGCACCTAATGAAAAAGGGCGACAAGCATTATCGATAACTACCTCTCGATATTTTACAATAACAATTTATTACGGACTACAACTATGAACTATAATACCTATTTAATTTTAAATAATTAAAAAAGAAAAAAAAATTACCAAAGTTTAGTTTTTATTTATTTTATTTTTGGAAAATAGTAATTTTCATACAACCAATTAAAAGAAAGAACTTTAAAAAAATTAGTACATAATAACAAGCGATTTTTTTAAAACTAATCAAATGAGTTTTTAGGTGAGCTACTTTCCCCTTGAGTTTGATCCAATACTTATGGGACTAGGACACCCTGTACAAGGAATGCACTGTAGTAAAAGTTTCAAATTATTATACTTTCAAAAATTAGAAATACAAAATTATCGATACTAAAATATTCTACTTTTGGCAGCACTACATGGCTTGTGCGACGGCCATTATCACTTTGACAGATCGCGGAAGCTACAAGCGGCGGTACCACGATATTTTCACAACATTGTAATTATCGTTACGTTTGCATTCCATTGTACGTGCATACCGCAAAACATTGAAAAACGCGTATCCAAAACAAGCAATGGACAATATTTTTAACGGAAATATCGACTATGCCGTATATTGTTTAATGATTTCTATGCCTCAAAAATATTTCGTTAATTTGTCATTTATATAGAAAAATATTAAATAAATGACTTACCTATGATAAGTAACACCACTATTACTTGAATTTACCGTATCACTGCGATTTTTGCACGTAATTAAAGCACAAGCCGGCATTTTTGTTGACATTCACGGACGTGTGTTCGCGGAAGCGTTGTTTTGTGAATGACTTAGAACCTAACAATCAAGTTCCTGCACATTTGTGCAGAAAATGGCGTCATGTGCCCCGCCCACAAACCATATCTCTTGTGGTAATATTCTCTTTTCTGGTAACACTGCGTAATCAATGTACAAACGGCAACATCATTTTCTCCTGTCATATAAGCAGGAATGGGACTCGCATTGAACGTTGACAGTTATGAATCCTAGCCAGTGGCCAAGTAATTTAACTTAATTTCGTCGGGTTTTCAAATCGGGAAAATTCGGTTAAACCTCGGCCAAACCAACGCGTTTAGCTCGTGTCCGCGGTGGCGATCAGCAATACGCCCTGATTGGCCGCGGCGCGGCGTCCACTCACGTCCAATCAGAGTATGTAACGTTTTATATTTTACGACCTCCGTGGCGTAATGGTTACCACGCCGGACTACCACCCAGGAGGTCCCGGGTTCGAATCCCGGTCGGGTCATGGTGAAAAACGAACTTTTTCTGATTGGCCTCGGGTCTTGGATGTTTATCTATAAATGTATTTGTTATAAAATATAGTAGGTATCGTTGAGTTAGTATTCCATAACACAAGTTTCGAACTTACTTTGGGGCTAGCTCAATCTGTGTGATTTGTCCCTATATATTTATTTATTTATATATCAGATATTTTCTTTGTTACCGTTTTATCGACAATCATAACATATTCTAAATAAAAACAATCATTTATCATTATTATTTTATTTACATTATTTTTATTTTATGTGCAACATTGTGTTCAATTATTTTACAATATTTTAAGTCAATACTGTTGTAGGTTTTATTTAAATGAGGAATTGTATTAGAACTTATTAGAACTGGCCGGTTATAAATGTTTGATTTGAAGAAGGATTTAAAATTGGAGCTTTATGAATTAGACAGATATCAAGATGTCTAGTTTTAGATTTAGTCTGTTTTATGATATCCTATAGATAAAGTTTGTATTTTACTACGTTTTTAGAGAAATGTTTTTGTAGGAACTAAATCATGTTTTAATATTAGTTTAGCTATGGGAAGTGATTAAATTGTGTAAGTAGTAGAAGAGAAAAGAAATACATAATGTTTTACAAGTGAGTTCTATTTCTATTCCAACACAACCCCACTACAACAAATACGCCCCTAATTCGGTAAAGCAGCCAATCTGCTAATTTGTCTTCGAATAATTCAACAACGTGGAACTCGCTGCCAGCTCACGTGTTTCCATCCTCTATTTCCCGGGTTTTTCAAACGGAGGATGAAAAATCTTTTACATAGCGTTCGTTTCTCCGCCTGTAAAATATTTTTCGACCATCCTTATCCGACTTGAAAGTCTTTTCGTCTACAAATATGACTATATTATTGATCCAGTCGTCTCAGATCCAGCTATTCTGTCGTCCTTGTGCGCTTGGGTGAGTAATATTTTTCGGGCCGGTATGTGTCGCTGCAGGCCCCCTTCATTTAAGCGACGACGCACTGTCTGCATTGAAATCTGTAACAAGCATTATGACTCAGTAGGTATAATCTCAATTGAAAAAAGAAACTACAAGATACACAAAGATGTCATAAGGGGTGCAGTGAGTGGCTAGCGACCATGGCAGCATCTTCAGCCTCCGTTGTAACACGTCCTCGTGCTTCACGAGGACGGTCGCGTAGGGCTTCATCTCCGCCTTCCTCATGCCGTCGTAGCCACGTGTATACCGACCGTCTCTAAAAACACTATCAGTGCTGTTAAAAACCAGAACCAGGTGTGTAATCATCTAAACATATACTTACTTAGACGAACACGGAAAAACACTAGAAGTAAAATTTGATAAACTTACGTGCACATTTAGTTCCCGGGATATTTCGGAAACTCTCATTCCCATTTCTTTAAGAATAACAATGCGTATTCTTTCAGCAAGCGTGAGACGTGCGGGCATTTTTTTGAGCAATATTTTTTATTAAATTTGTATTAAAATTATGCTCCGGTGTCAGTTAGACAGGAAAAATGACAGAATACAGATTTTTGACTTTTTACGAGAAAATATACTTTTTCTGTTTTTTGTCTGAGATAACCATGAAGAATTTATTTAAATAAGTTCGAATAAAAGTCAAGATTGTATCGAACCATAGTTAAATGGTTCTGTTTGAGTTTTCTTGTTGAGTGCATATAATTTTCTAGTGGAGAGTTTAAAGTCAGACGACAGTTAAAAATATACGAACTGTTTGATATAAATTAAGTATAGGTAGTGGAAAACTTTTTATAGTGAAGAATTTTTAGAAACCAATAATCTTGTTATAGCCATTAAATACTTAATTAAACAAAAAATCGTTAATGGTGTCCGTTGCTAATTTGAATCTAGTAAACATGGTTTTTAAAATTTATTGTTGAACCCTAAAAAGGCTAAATAGAATAAATTGTTGCTTCGGCAATTCATGAATTTTTGAGGGTTTTCTGAAATGACACCCTCTTGTCAAAGTGGCGCCAACTAGGGGCGTTTTCATGAAAACCCTCATCCCTATTATACAACCGAATTAAGAATCGTTACTTTGGATAACTTGAAACTACATTGAAATTGACAGAAATATCTCTATCCCTTTCGAACAGTAATATTTTCTCTCAGTTGCGTCTTCAATGGATACACAGCTGTGTCCGCGTTTGTACTTTGTTTCTCTCCCTTACGGGTATACGCCAAATGACAACTCTATTCATCCTTTCTCTAAGCCTCAGTGTGACACAGTCAGTTGTCACAGTTCAAAACGGTGTCACTAGGTGGCGGTGTTCAGATACGATATGATACGACAAATATTTTAGAAATGAAACAGAATTTATTAAAATTTCGTTTATTTACTACTCGAGGCACGAACTAGGCAGTCTAATGATGTATAACTTTCATTATTAAAGTGATTAACTAATACAGTGTTAAAGATTACGAAACTCCTATCTATGTTGAGCAATTAGGTATTAACTACTGTTACTATTTCTGTCAGTCCAAGTTACCTTTTTCATAATTTATCCCATTAAATTCATATGAAACACAACAAAATTATCCTAATTTGCTTTTTAAAATGGGAATAAACTTTTATACAGATAAAAAATTACACTTTCGAGCAATATAGTCATAATCTAATTTGTGCATGATACTACCACTCTTGATCAATTCGATTCACAATATATTCAAAATCAAAAACATCGCAAATAGTACGTATTTTAGTATTTATTTTACCTAATGTCTTCATTTGTGACAGGCCCGGTGGTCGAGTGGCTAACAATAACCACTTTGCCCCAAGGGCCGCGGGTTCGAATCCTGTGCAAGGCAAACAGTTGTGTGCATGAACATGTCTGTTTGCCTTGGTCTGGGTGTTTTCTATGCACAATAAGTATTTGTTTACAAAAAAAAAAGTATTTGTGTATATTTATCAGCAATTTAGTACCTATCCATATTACAAGCATTGCTTAGTTTGGAACTAGATGGCGTTGTGTGATTTGTCCAAGAATATTTATTTTATTATTTATAAAAAAAAAAATACTAGTTACTACATAAAGTATTAAAAAACAATATAAATTTATAAAAACGACTTCTACATGGAATCCATAAGCATCGTCATTTGTTCTTTTACGTGTGATTCCATATCTGAGAAGTCTTTTAGGATGTCCTCGATCATTTCTACTAACATTGTCGGCCATTGTAGTTCGAGAGCTCGTAACCTTTGGGCAGCTCCACAAGCCAGTTCAATGGCGTGTGATAATTGACCACGGCCTCTGACTCGCCAGCTCATATCTTCCTGAAAGTTATAATAAAAAATATTTTTTTTCAAAATGCGTAATATTAGACAATTAGCCGTCTATCTAAGAAAAAAGGTCTGTTTTCTACTCTGGTTTGGTGGTGGTCTGATGACAGTCGCTTCATGTCAAAATCAGTCTCCACCAAATCATTAAATCCAAGCTAATGATTTGGTGAATAATAAACTAGTCATGGATTACGAAAGGAAACGGGATTCAAACAGCATAAAGAAGTTACAGGAATATGTACCTGTCTACTACTTACTTAATACATTTAAGAATATTGTTTGTTACCTGCGAAACGTGACCTTTCTTGAACTGTAAAGCTTCTTTCGCTATGACATCTCGCAAAGCGGGATCAGCAGCTCGTAACCAGGCTTTTGCACTTACTGTACTGTTACCACTTCTGCCGAGTCGCGATAATAGCGGTTGCAAAGGTGCGTCTGGAAGGGCCCTAAGTACAATATCGCTCAACCCATTATATGTTATGTTTGCTGATCTTATTTCGTCTTCAGTCACCTGGAAAAGTGCATGCCGTTAATTGCATATTTTGGCAATTGATTTTATCTCCTGATGTTAAACCCTGCGGTTTTTAATATTTTTGTTACCACAAAACTGGGAACTGTGAGTTCTAATGTAGGTTACGGACTAGCCATCAGGCTGGCTGGAAGTAAATGCTTTTTTATTTCTATAGTTTTTTTTAATATTTTGATATTATGTCAAAATCTTGCCAAAATATTCTCTTTATCTTCTTTTTCATTGTGCTTTGTCCTCTTTGTAACCTTCATTTTATTTTCTATTTTATTTGATCTCACAGCCCAAACCGCTGCGCTGGGTCTAGAGATTTCAAATTTGGAATGTAGGTTCTTAATTACGACGTCTAGGGGTGTACTAAGAAAGGATTTTTAAAATTCCCACGGGAAAGCGAAGTTGCGAGTATTTTACTAGTCCTTTATAATGTCTTTTTTGTATGTGTTGTGATTGTTAAGATAACTTACCGCATCATCATTAATTTCTTTGAGGCCCCAATGAGCGAGACGATAAATAGCATATTCTCTCCATATTTTTGCATGTACGGGATTGCCTTCCGGGAGTACGGTTAAACTAGTAATCCCACGCAATTCGGCCAAAGAGTGTAGCTGGCCTAGCCACTGAAGTCCTGTTGCTCTCACCGAAATATGCGTTACATTTGGAAACCTGAAATGTGTAGAAATGGAAACATAACGAACCACAAATTTATTTATAGTCTATGTCATTTTTAATCTGTTTTGTACCTATCTGTCTATTTGCCCGCCAATTGTCACCGCGGCCTTTTGTTTGTAACTTTGTAACCGATTTACTCCAATAAACGTGTTATTATAAATTGCTTTTATCACATCAAAATGTTTATAAAAAAAATATTATTAAAGTAGTAAAAAAAAAAACAATGAAACATTCTTACTTAGATTTTAATTCCGGAAGAGATTGAGCAACAGCATTGAAGTGTACGTAATGGAAAGCTGCTTTTGTAACTGCTCGTGCACGTTCCCAGTCCCAATCTCGAGCTAATCGACGAACAGCTCCGGCACCCCACGCGCTTACCACACCATCTCCAACTTCAACTAGGTAATCGACTCCTAAAAATATAATAATACAAATTATACAAAATAATCGATATGCATTAAGGTCGTACCAACAAATTTCGCTAAAATTTTGCTGTTTTTCAAGTTGTCTCTACTCCTAGCTACCATAACGAATAACCACCAAAAAATATATGTTGTGCTATAGTCATTGTACTACATTTATGCTGCTCGAAATTTGAAATTACTGAATATTTATGGAGTAATAAAATATTTAAGGAACCTAGTAATCAAAAAAAGAATGCGATTCAACTTGGGTATTTATGCATCGATTCGTGTAAAATTTACATTAATTTATAGGCAATAATGTTATCTACTTATTTGTTGTTTGGTTTTTGAATTTGAGTGTATTTCTACCAAGTCACAAGCAATTTTCCGTCAATTACGTAATTTCTGGATAGCGGGTGACTGGACACAAGGTAATCAGTACGCTCCCACGCTTTCGGATGGATGGACGTGTGCCAAATTTTCGCTGCACCCTGCATGCTCTCAATTTTTTATTATTATGACGAAAATATCAAAAAAAAAAAATATCAACTAAAAAAAAATACAACAAATGCATGAAAGTTATTTATCCTTTTGAATTATATATTATGACGTATATTATATTATCCACGATAATGATTGTGGCTCATTACAGCGCCACATACAATACATAAATTTCGCCACTTCTCATTTTGGTAAACGGCTATGTGGTAGATTCAACAAATCGCTGGTTTTAGTCCAGTGTCTCCTGGTTCGATCCTTAGGTTGGTGCTCATACTTTTTGATTTTTATATTTTTTTTAACAATATAATTTTGTTTTACTTTTTACCTACCTACAATTGCAAGCAGTAAAAAACTATAATAAAAATATGTAATAAAATGCATAATTTTTTTTAAATAGGAATCTGAAATTGTCTAAGTATTTTTATACACATTAAAATTATATTTTTCTTTTTATCTCTTTTTAGACGAGAAAAAAAAGTGATAAAACGAAAAATATTATTTACTAATGTGTATAAAAATAGACAATATCAGATACCAATTTAAAATTTTGAGGACATTTTTATTATAATATTTTTTTACTGCTCGTACGTAACTTATTGTTAGGTAGGTAAAATTTTACATAAAGTGAATTTTTTTTTTACATAAAAAGTAAAACATAAAATTATATTGCTAAAAAGAAGTGTAAAAATCAAATAAAAAACATGAGCAACAATTAAGAATTGAACCTGGACATTATTTACTAATGATTTCTTGAATCAACCATAAAGCCATCGTAAACAATAAGTGATGTGGCGAAATTTAACTATGTATTGTATGTCGCAAATAAAATTATGATATAGATTACGTCATTTATTTGACTCATAGTGCCTTTCATACCATACTAGTGGGTGCCTGCGGCTTCGCCTGCGTGGTTTGGTTTTTCTAGTTTTACGCATTTCTGGGATAAAAAGCACTCTAAATGTTGACTCGAGATCTCCGTGTAAAATTTCATCAAAATTCATTCTTCAAATTCAGTGGTTTTGCGTGATACGGTATAACACGCAGACGTACAGTTTTTTTTTTGTTGAAAATGACTATTTTGGTACTGTATCGATAGTAAAATCCAAACGATCAAATTTCAAAAAAATGTGTGTGTCCTGTGAAAACCGGTACAACACGAGTTGTAGCAAAATGACCTTTTTCATTGAATGTGAATCAGAGAAAAATACCCAATTTTTCTGTCTAATCCCTATTTTGATAGGGCTTATAGTTCCTGAGATAGTATGGTACAACTAGAGCAAAAAAACGGGATAATTTTGTGTAACCAACCAAATACGACATAACATACATCGCCTGCAAAATTTCATTTGCAATGTTAAGATTTGATTTTAATAATATATATTTAGTTCTATTATAATTCACATAACATTTTAAAAGTGTCAACTGATATTGTTTAGTTCTAGAGGTCTATGGAAAGTGTTCAAATATTTTAATAATTGGTTTCTCAACTAGATGTCGTTAATATTACCACATGAGTAAGTTTATTTACTCATGTGATATTACCGCGCCGCGCCGCGTCATTGCCAGTCCTCTAGTGGTGAAAAAGGCAAGGTTTTTATCAAAACTTAGTACTACAAAATGATCAATAGATGTCAAGTTTTTGGCATTTTACGTAATATTAAAGCGGGGTGAAGGGGTGAAGTAACGTTACTTTGAAGGTCAAACCCTCAAGGTCATCGGCTCCTTGGAGCCCCTTAATAAAATAAATACAAATAAGACTAACCCTGTTCTCTATCTTTTGATGCAGGAACTGGCTTTAATACAGGTTCGGATGATTTCAAACTGGCTAAACTTTTCCCAGACTTAGCTCTAGCGGTAGAAGCTCGACTAGCAGAAGAAGCTCTTTCATTTCTTCGCGTTATTGTGGCACTTCTTATATTCCTATTACTTAGTCGGCTGTTTAGAGATCCCTCTCGCCTCAACATTTTACTATTGTGGTCACTGCCAGAAGTAGACGATCCGACATTGGTGTTAGTTGAAATGTTACTTGCATTTTCACTATTATCAGAATTCTTGGCATTTCCTCTAACTTTTCGGCATTCAGGATCACAAACTGACTTGGAACGCATTGTGCTGAAATTTTCACGTCTCCTAAAAGCAGTTGGCATGCGTCGGACTTGTCTCTTGTTCGTTTCTTCTTCGCTATCGCTACTTGTTGAAGGAAGAGAGCTGAACGATGAATCCATTATAGGGTCTACACTCGAAATACTTTCCCATCTTTTTAGTATTGGTTCGTTGGAATCGGACAATTTGACGTTTTCTAATGATGATATTATTGGAAGCAGTATAGGTGGTAACCTTAAATCGCTGCTCGTTGATGTCGAGTGTGATGCATCTGTGTCTTGTGATGCACTTCGATCTGAAAAATTTACTCTTCTTTCCGAGGGCTTTTTAACTGTTGCGCTTCTTTGCAATTTTCTTATTGGCGAGGGTGAGACGGGCGTTGCTGCAGGCTCAATAGCTTTCATGATGTTATCATTGGTGTTATTTTTGCAATCAGATTCTTCTATATTGCCTAATTGTAATGATACTACCACATCAGGTAAATTAGGTTCTATTGTTTGGGTTCCACCACTTATGTGTGTGACTGTTACGGACGTTGTTTCCAAAATAAATGTTCTTTCAATATCCACGTTTTTGACTGGGCTTGAGGCGATGCTTACGAAACATTTATTTTCAGTTCTGAAAAAGCGATTTACTGATACTTAAAAAAGATTTACTGAAACTTAATAATACTGTGTTCGGCAAAAATATAACAGAGTAGGTATCAATGAGCTGATGGGTCCATTTAAGCAAAAACATCTCTTTATAGATTTTTCAATGAAATCTATTATTGTAGAGCACTTTAGGAACATGATCGATTTTAAATATTGTACTTGTAAAGTAATTAACAGAAACATAATGTACAAACCTAAGTAATTCCCAGTTGGTTCGAGCGTTGTTTATAATTTGATCTCTGCGTGCTGCTTGCTGAGCTGTTCCTCCTAGAGCACAGTAAGCAGCATGAGCTGCCTCTTTATTGTCTCGCCAGGCAGTTGCTGCTTTACGAACCTGAAAAAAGTAACTTTACGTTTTCACGACTTCATTTTGAAATGGCTTACAAATAACAGTATCTTTTTTCTCTATTTTTTAGAGGCTTTAAGCTATGTTTGACGTACAGCCTCATAGGAAAAGATCGGCAAAGTACTCCATGAAAAAATGTATCTTCTTTCTCCTCATTGAAAAAATTTATCTTAGAAAATAATACGGACCACTGAGAAAGATATTACACGAAGACGAAGCTGTTATAGTGGGCAAGTGGGCATAGCTAGTAAAATAAATCTAGGAAAATTCTCACTCTATTCAGGAAAATTGAATTAGACCGTCTGGGGAAGGACCTCCACCTTACAGAAGATCGTAGCCAAATAGCATTGGTCTCGGCCATGTTGTGTTCCTACGGTGAGTAAGGTCTCCAGAGCTCCACTTGGGGTGGTTGGGAGGGTTGGCAACACGTGAGTGATACCCCCGGTATTGCTTACGTCTATAGGCTACGGTGACGGCTTACCATCAGGCCGACCGTATGCTTGTTTGCCACCTGTGTGGTATAAAAAAAAAAAAAAAAAAAAAAGACTTACTTGATCTGTTACATTCATATTCGTTAATGTTAATAAGTTTGGCAGGTAAGATACAAGAAAAGGAGTACAATCTCCACCCAAAGCTACTGGATTTCCATCCAATGATATATCTATCAGAGAAGTAGCTTCAGCAAGAGATGAGACGTCTTCGATACTGAAAATATTAAAATTTTATTAGTATTTAACTTTCAATAATAATTATATCCAGTCAGCCTATGAAAGATGTGAGGAGGATCATATATGAATGATTCATTAGTTGACTTAATAATTTATCTTCTTGTCTCACCAAATGACTTACCTTTGCAAGTCATTGTTCCCAAGATACAATTTCTGTAGTTTAGGAGTATTATGAAACCCAAGCAACTTTCTTAGGCGATTCCTTTTCAGATTAAGTTCCCTCAGCGATACCAAACCCTGTAGATCTGTTTGGCCTATACATTTTATCTGGTTGCCGGCTAGGTTGAGCACTTTCAGATCATTTAAATTTGACAAACCGCAAACTTTAGTTATTCTGTTTCCGTGCAAATCTAAAACTTCCAATTTTAAAATATTCGAAAGACCTTCTATCCTTTTTATTCTAAAACAATCATAAACACAATAATTTCATTAATTATGAGAAGAAAGAAATAATTAAACTGTCGGTATGATTTGATCATGTAATGTAAAATACTTAAAGATACACATTCAACTCAGAGAGTAGAAAAAATGAATGTTAGAAGGGAACAAATGAAACGAAAAAATGATAAAAAAATTGCATAAAGAATGACATCGGGAGTAGCTGCAGAATATGCTCAAATGACTGCTATTAAAGTAGTATAAAATGAGAAAAGTACTTAGTCTTACCTGTTTTTACCCATTAATAGTACTCGTAAACAAAACAGTCTATCTAAAGAAGTGATCTTATCAATTTGGTTGTCGTAAACATCGAGAAACACAAGTTTGTTCAAGTCAAGAGGTGATAGTCCTGATAGGCTGTTAATCAAGTTGTGTTGTAATGACAGAAGTCTCAGACCAGGTTCTCCAACTATATGAGGAATGGATGATAGTCCTCGTCTGTAACAAGTAATCAAAAAGAAAATATTAAGTGAACTTTTAAATTACCAAGACGATTGTGAAGAAAAAGGAGAGGAGAACGGATTTTTTGGTAGAATAAAATTGTAGTCTATAATGTAAATTTTTATTACTTGTGTCTGCTATAATGTTTTTCTGCCAAATAAACCGATCTCTCTCTTCTCGCTTTAACCTTACCTGTCCAGAGTTATTCTATCAGGTAATCTATCTTTTTCTTGAGGAGTACGAGATAACTGCACTTTCCCCTCTCCGACTGCTTGTAAACTAATCGCGTCTTCTCTGCCATCTTCTTTGCGCAAGAAATCATTGCTGGTGAAAAAGAAAACGTGTTTGGATAAGATATACGGGGAGTTAAAAAAGTGTAAGAATACAATACTCGTAAGTGATCAGAGGGTAAATTTCCGTAACAAAAATAATTAAAATATCGTGTCAATCTCAAGCGTTGGAATTAAGCAGGATAGCGCGTGAATTTGTGACGAGAATGAAATTATTTTTGTTACGAAAATAGACCCACTGAATATTGGAATCTAATATACCTAAGTAGTTTATAATATCGTTATTTGTTACAAATTGTAACAAATAAGAAACTGTATACATTTACTTTTCATATGCATACTAACCCAGAAAGAGTTGAATGCGAGCGTTGAGCAAGTGCTGCCCTAGCATCCGCAATAGCGGGTCTAATTTGAAGGAAGAGTCGGCCATCTCCACAGGCGCCAGGGTCTGGTGGCGGCGCACCAGCGTCTAGGGATTGCGCTGAACGCCCTCTTGTGCGAAATGCTATCTTTCTCAACTGGAAATAATATTAAATTAGATACGCTAACATCCAAGCGTATTGGTCTCGAAGTTTTAATGTTCATAGGTATTTATGATAACTAAAATCTGTCAGCTTGATTTTCGTAGCGTGTCGAAATGTATCAAAAGAATTATTAAAATGACGATCATTATACACTTATATTCTTATTAGAGCAGCTGAGTCAATAGTCTAGTGCTGTATAACCAAAAAATGATAAAATAAATTAACATCTCAACCACAAGAAGTCCACAGCTGAACATACATACTTTCACATAACATATAACTTATCTGTCCTGCATGTCATATCTGGATTTAGATATTTAGTTATAAGTCAACTCATATTTGGTCATTAATCACCAAATAAGGAGCCGGAAATTTTGTTATATATGACTAGTCATGGAATACTCTTTTTGAAGAGGCTACTTGGTTCTAGACCCAAGTAGCCTCTTCAAAAAGAGGCGTGACTGCAAGCCAGGATCCCTGACAGAAAGGATTAATTATAAAATAGATACTTACATTGCCGCGATTGTACGTTATAGGCATTTAGAACTTAAATATAATAACAACTTGGTATAGAAAGTTATAATCATTGGCCCCTATTTGATGTGATTATTTTATGAAAATAAATTCGTCAAAAGGCAGTATTGGTCCATAATAACAGTGTCAAACTGTCGCTTGGTAACAAGTAAACTTGATTATTATTCCTTTTTGCTTAGCTACGGTTTCAACGGCCTTGGATCAATGGTGCTATTGGTGATACAGAATTTAATCATTATAGATTGTACCTATTTGCTCCATTTTGCTCGAAATAAAGTGATTGATAGATATGTTTTATTTGCTATACTAACTAACTATATTACTACATTATGATACAAACTAAACATTAAGAATTAACAAATTTTGACCCTGATGAGAGATAATGTATGCTAATAATGTAGGTATTTACGTACATGCTTCTGTTCTGAGTACCTACCAGAAAACTAATATATTATTGTAAATACATCCATTTAATAGGTACATATAAAACACTCAGACTCAAGACCACCTTCGTCCTCATAATGTTTTCCCCTGTGGACATCGAACCCGTGTCCTCTGGTACCGAGAAAGTAATGTCACTACCAACTGCGCCACTAGGTGTCATAGGAGTTTGTATCTTGGCGGCCAAAGACTACATAAATTCATGTATACCTATTCATCAGGCGGCAGGCGGGTTATGCTTGTTTGCCACCTGTGGTATAGAAATAACTACATGGCTTGTTTTTCTTTTTTTTTTACAAAATCGATAATAATATCGATTCGATTGTGATTTAATTTTGCATGTAATCAAATGAATGAATATAAAATAGTCGGCCGGTCCGGCTGGCAACTGTCATTTATGTGTCAATGTCACGTCATACAAATAAAAAAAAAACTTAAATGTCGCAACTTAATCGGAGTTTGAAGAAGAATTTTGTTTTTACATCTTAAAAATGTAATTTGTTTTTAGTGATTCATGATTAAAACTTTCAGTAAAGTTTTATCAGTTCGTGTTATACGAAAATTTATATCTAGCGCGACAAGTCCATTTTGGATAAAAATGGTGCGATATTTTCCCAACCCGTACGAAGACTACGCGCCTGGTGCGAACACCAACCCCAACTATGACGACATCTCCAGTCAAATAGCTGACTATATCAGCAACATAACTAAGCGGCTCCAACCCTCGCGACGTAGCGTCGACGGTGGACTCTATGTCGGTGTCACTGGAATAGTTTTTATGTTCTATCGCTTATCGAAGAATTCATTGCTCTCTGAACATAAGCATATGTACTTGGAGAATGCACAGGAGTTCCTGCAACCCGCATTGGAGACGCCAGCGGGAGATAAAACCTCATTTTTGCTGGGCGAAGCAGGCACAATGGCTATGACAGCCGTGTTGTACAAAGCCTTGGGGGATGAGAAATACGTCGATGCCCTCTCTCGATACAAGGCTCTCCACAGTCGCTATCTACAACCAAAATTCTTGAAATGTGGTGGCGATGAGTTTTTTGTTGGTCGAGCAGGTTACCTTGCCGGAGCTCTCTGGTTGACGCGTGAATTACAAACGCAGGTCTTCACTGATGAGGAGCTTTATAAAATCTGTGATGTCATTGTGGAGTCAGGTCGAGAATACTCCCAGAAACATAAGAGCCCTTGTCCGTTGATGTACCACTATTATAACACCGAGTATCTTGGTGCTGCTCATGGGATTAGCTTCATTATGCAGATGCTGTTGAGCATTCCAGGTTATTTGGAGTATAATAAGACTGCTGCAAATCATATAAAGAGTACTGTTGAGTATTTGATGCTGCTGCAAACTGATGAAGGCAACTGGCCTTGCTGTATGGAAGAGCTGAATCTGACTGACCATAAACTGGTACATTGGTGCCATGGAGCTCCCGGGACAGTATACTTGATGGCTAAAGCATACCTTGTTTATAAAGATGACAGGTATAAAGTTGCTTGTGAAAAAGCAGGAGATATAGTCTGGGAGAAGGGACTTTTACGAAAGGGTCCTGGAATTTGCCACGGTGTATCTGGCAATGGTTATGTCTTTCTCCTACTCTACAGATTAACTGGAGATGAGAAGCATCTGTTTAGGGCTAAACAGTTTGCAAATTTTATGACTACTGATGACTTTTTAAGAGATTCTAGGGTGCCTGATAGCCCCGAGTCATTGTATGAGGGAACAGCTGGCGCTGTCTGCTTCTTGTCTGATCTGTTAATACCTGATACGGCAGAATTTCCCTTTCAAGATGTATTCTCAACATAAACAGATACACAGTAAATTCTAGACACAAGATTTTTATTATGGACCAATGGGTTATTTTTGTTTTAAATGTTAAATGACTAATATTGTCATTTGAGTAATGTGTTTTAATTTAATAATGTATGTTTATTTTTGTTTTTATGAGTAGACTAATGGATAGCGCAGATGGAAAGACACACTGCTACAACAAAAAATGTTTGTCCATATGGAAATGACAGACAAAATTGTGGAGTAACTTTATTAGAATCTTTGCTTTGAACTTTCCAGAATTCTAGCATTATCTTATAATAGGATTGTTTTGTGTTATATAACTACTCCACACTTTTTATATTATAACAATTTTTAATTATATGATGGTGAAAACAGACTGCTGTGACGTAATATGCAATGTAACAAAATTCCCATAGTGTGGACGCCTTGTGCGCACGAACCATGAACACTACGCGCACGAACCGAGCATTATATTTACGGATTTTTCTTTTACACCACCTTTTTCTTTTTCAGTTACATTGCATCGTTACAGCAGTCTGTACCGACCATGATGAGTTGTGGCCTGAGCTACCATAAGGCTGTGTTCCCAGTAGGCAAACTGTTTGCGCCGACTGAGTTAGCGGCGTATCGGTTTAGTATGCCCTTCCATATACTTGAAATGGAGTGTTCACAGTTTGCTAGTTTTGCGCTCAATCTACGCAATTTGCCGACTATCTCAGTGGGGCGGCTGACTCGCAGAAAAACCGGTTAAAGTCGGCGGCAAAATAGTTTTAGTTCGCCGGCGTAGTGAGTACAGTTTGCCGCAAACTGTTCATGCGGACACTTGAAGTGAAACCATCGATGCGTGTGGTCGTATTTTTTTTGTATCGCTCAGTCGGCAGCGGGAGCTCTCGAAACAGTTTGCTTGCGACGCCGGCAAATCGATCTGAGTGTGCCGCTGACTCGAATTTCAGTTAGCCACAAATTTGCGGCTTACTCAGTCGGTGGCGAACAGTTTGCCTACTGGGAACGTAGCCTAATGTTCAAGAAACTTAATGGAATTGATTGCTATAGTTTACATTTTAAAGTACCTATCTGCATTTTGTTTTTAAATGAATCTGCTGACAGTAATGAGAGTGAATGACAGCCACCCATTATGGTATCAGAACAATTTTCTTGTCTCACTGAATAAATACTATTCACTTAACTTGTTTCTTTTAAACATGGATATTGTGTCGATTCTAAATTTCTTACCGTTTCTCATTGATATTATGAAATTTAAAAGTTTAAACGATTTGGTTCTGTTACATTGTTCTAATGCTAATGAAGTGTTATGGATGCAAAAAAAAATCTCTGAAAGTCCTATTAAAACAACGTTTTTTAATATAAATCAAAATGATTCATTATTTATACCCACTACAAACAGCAAAGTGGGAATATTTCTAAATGGATATTGTCACGGCTGGTCTGAGGTTTTTGTTAAGTTTGACTCGCAAAATATTTTTCAGAC
Organism: Endotricha flammealis; assembly: GCA_905163395.2. Classification (NCBI taxonomy): domain Eukaryota; kingdom Metazoa; phylum Arthropoda; class Insecta; order Lepidoptera; family Pyralidae; genus Endotricha; species Endotricha flammealis. The sequence continues at coordinate 3,452,306 of LR990870.1, read as the reverse complement.
CGATTATGTTTGGTTCATTATTTTACCTAATTTAGAATTTGTAAACGATCTTTTTCAATATCCAATTGATTTAAATTCTGATGTCACTATTATTAATAGAAATAACAAAGTTTTTGGGCTACATGAAATATATAACACTGGGTTTTATTCTGAAGGAGTTTTTAAAGTAAATAAAGTTGGTTACTGGGATTCTGTGTTATATTATAAAAGGAAAAGGAGGACGGATATGACTGGTGTGATAATAAGGTGTCCGTTAGTGTTGACGGAGAGAATAGTGGACGAAACTTACGTCCACCATTTCAGTAATAGATATATTGGTGATTCAATGAACAAAATGAAATCTTACGAGTTGATATTGTATTTACGAGATATGTACAATCATACGTAAGTATCTATTTCATTAATTATTACTTGGCACAAAAAATTCTTTAATATTTACTTGGCACAAAAACATCGATCAAATTCGCGAATTCACCTATAGGTCCAGGGTAACAGCGTTTGCTACTGCAGGACTAATAATATATTATTTCGAGATCATGATGTCCCACAGCAGGGCAAAGTACTTACCCTTTTTCCAGTACCTACCTACTTAATATTATTGCATTTTGAGGCCAGTATTCCACGAGTCTGACTACATTGTTTCTGAAACGCATTTTACTTCTAAGTCCACATTAATTCTCAAGCTGTCACTTTTTTTCTTTACTTTGACAGTGCTACAATTTAATGTGTCGTTAACTTTTAAAATGCCTTTCAGAAACTGGCTGTGAGTCCCGCCATTACCTTCTAGGTCTACCGCGACGTCCGCGTCGTTTTGCGGTTTCGATGGTCCAGAGAAAGCACGTTTATTCCCAGTTGCCCCCGCGGGCAACTGGGAATAAACGAGAAAGCCGTTAGGATTAAACATGTTATTTTTTTTGGGACACGTCATGTGACTCCAGCGCCTGCCACATGGGCCGCAAGTCACTGGGGACCAGGAATAAGAGCGACGAGACATCCCTTTATGGAGTCTCGTCGCTTCTTCTAGCCGGCCTAAAAGGTTCCTCTTCACGCTCCGCTTGAAAGACCCCATGTCGTACACGTGTGGTGCAGGGAACATATCGCCGGGCAGCTTGTTCCACCGTTCCATATTTAACGAATTTTTTTTTACAATTTTTCAGCTACATATTACAACGAGTGAATTCATGGGGTTATGAACGAAATGGCACTTATGACGGTATCGTGGGCGCTTTGCACAGAAATGAATCGGATTTTGGCGGCAGTTGCATGTTCATAAGACCTGATAGAGCTCGTTATGTAGAGTATATTGCCGAGACATATCCTTCAAAGTAATTATTACGCTATTTGAACGAAGATTATTTAAAAAGACCATGAGCAAAGTTTCTGAAACGCATTTTTAAAGTTAATGTCACAATAAATTATAACTGTCACTGTCAAACTTTTTTTATACCACATAGGTGGCAAACAAGCATACGGCTGCCCTGAGGGTAAGCCGTCACAGAAGCCTTTTTACGGTATTTTGTACATTTGTACATTATTTGTATACTTCGGCAATTTTAGTGTACCTTTTTTTTGTGTAAAGTCAGGAAAATGCATTACTGCATGTCCCGCCACTTGGGGAAGCGACGGGGGTCTGTCGGGCTCGCCTCTCTAGCCAATGAGGGATACCGACTAAAAACCTGACTGTCTGCCACCTTCTCCGCCTTCACGTGGCGGGGTTGCGGGCACTGGTGATACCTACTTCCGCAACCCCGCCGGCGGGTGTCCGTGGACCCATCTCAATTTTAGTGTACCTAGAATATTTTTTTTAAATTGGGTGGGTAGGTAGCTGTCAGTTCTCTTGACAGGTAAATAATGAAGCAAACCCTAAGTTGATTTATTAATCAACTTAGGGTTTGCTTCATTATTTACCTGTAATATTATATTTAATATTACAGGCAATTCTTCATTTTCCGTCATCCACAACACCCAGTAGGTTTCTACAGCATATATACGCGACCGTTGACGGCTAAGGTATGGTATTGTATTTTGGGTATCATTGGAGTGGCGACTTGTACAATGTGCCTGATGCTGAAGATGAAGTCGGAGAATGGATATGATTCTTCTATAAGCCTCGCTTTTTTGTTTGCTTGGAGTGCTAATTGTCAACAAGGTAAGATAACATTGAAGAATTGTAATTTTAAACTTAAGGCTGCGTGCACAAAGTTAGCGACCGTGCTAGTCCAAAAAAAAGTAAATAGGTTCCCACTTCGCCGACTCCGTCGCGCGGCTGACTTCGTATCTGCCTGCTGTCTTTTATCTAATGAATATGCTTTATTTTCCGGAATAATGTAGCTTTCTCACCTGTAACCTAGTTCTGCGTTACATCGTAGAAAGAGTTCTGTGATAGGAATTCGCATAGCAGAGATTTTTTTCTTCGCATCGTAGAGTTTTCAGCGATAAAAATCCGCATCGCCGAGTGTCCATCGTAGAATCGTGAGCGTCGTAGAAAGATAGTGTTTTCTGCTTTGCAAATTCGCATCGCATCGCAGAGATAGGTTTTTGCGTTGCGAATTCGCATCGCAGTTTTATGCACAAAATTAAATGTACAGGTATGACAATACAAAGAAATTCTACATCCATCAAGATATTAATATTCGTCATACTGGTATATTCCTTGACGATATACCAGTATTACAATGCTGTGGTGGTCTCCTCGTTACTCCGGGACCCACCCAAGAACATAAAGACCCTTGAGGAACTATTGAGGAGCAATCTGAAGGCCGGTGTCCAGGAGTATGTGTATGCTAGAGATTATTTCAAGGTACTTAGAAATGATCACGTTATAATTTAGTGTACAACCCGTCCGCTTCAAGTTTGCCGTTCGCTCCCGCCGCGCCACACCCCGCCGCACCTCAAGGCAGATCCGCAGTTGCTCAGTACCGGGATCTCCTTGAGGTGCGGTAGGGTGTGGCGCGGCGGGAGGTAACGGCAAACTTGAGGCGAACAGGTAGCACAGTTATTATATTTCACGAAGAGTGTTCGGTATGAATGTTGTACAAACGCGGACACAGCTGTGTATCCATTGAAGACGCAACTGAGAGAAAATATTACTGTTCGAAAGGGATAGAGATATTTCTGTCAATTTCGATGTAGTTTCAAGTTATCCAAAGTAATGATTCTTAATTCGGTCGTATAATAGGGATGAGGGTTTTCATGAAAACGCCCCTAGTTGGCGCCACTTTGACAAGAGGGTGTCATTTCAGAAAACCCTCAAAAATTCATGAATTGCCGAAGCAACAATTTATTCTATTTTAACCTTTTTAGGGTTCAACAATAAATAAATAAAATAAAAATAAAATACTCTTTATTGCACCAAAACATTATCAAAAATAACAAAATCAAAAAAATCGGGTGAAATATACAATAGGCGGCCTTATCGCATAGCAATTTCTTCCAGGCAACCTGAGAGAAAGGATTAAGAAGGTAGACAATAAATTTTAAAAACCATGTTTATTAGATTCAAATTAGCAACGGACACCATTAACGATTTTTTTGTTATTTATGTATTTAATGGCTATAACAAGATTATTGGTTTCTAAAAATTATTTACTATAAAAAGTTTTCCACTACCTATACTTAATTTATATCAAACAGTTCGTATATCTTTAACTGTCGTCTGAATTTAAACTCTCCACTAGAAAATTATATGCACTCAACAAGAAAACTCAAACAGAACCATATAACTATGGTTCGATACAATCTTGACTTTTATTCGAACGCTTATTTAAATAAATTCTTCATGGTTATCTCAGACAAAAAACAGAAAAAGTATATTTTCTCGTAAAAAGTCAAAAATCTATATTCTGTCATTTTTCCTGTCTAACTGACACCGGAGCATAATTTAATACAAATTTAATAAAAAATATTGCTCAAAAAAATGCCCGCACGTCTCACGCTTGCTGAAAGAATACGCATTGTTATTCTTAAAGAAATGGGAATGAGAGTTTCCGAAATATCCCGGGAACTAAATGTGCACGTAAGTTTATCAAATTTTACTTTTAGTGTTTTTCCGTGTTCGTCTAAGTAAGTATATGTTTAGATGATTACACACCTGATTCTGGTTTTTAACAGCACTGATAGTGTTTTTAGAGACGGTCGGTATACACGTGGCTACGACGGCATGAGGAAGGCGGAGATGAAGCCCTACGCGACCGTCCTCGTGAAGCACGAGGACGTGTTACAACGGAGGCTGAAGATGCTGCCATGGTCGCTAGCCACTCACTGCACCCCTTATGACATCTTTGTGTATCTTGTAGTTTCTTTTTTCAATTGAGATTATACCTACTGAGTCATAATGCTTGTTACAGATTTCAATGCAGACAGTGCGTCGTCGCTTAAATGAAGGGGGCCTGCAGCGACACATACTTTTGGCTGCTTTACCGAATGGGACGTATTGACTTAAAATATTGTAAAATAATTGAACACAATGTTTGCACATAAAATAAAAATAATGTAAATAAAATAATAATGATAAATGATTGTTTTTATTTAGAATATGTTATGATAGTCGATAAAATGGTAACAAAAAATATCTGATAAATAAATAAATAAATATATAGGGACAAATCACACAGATTGAGCTAGCCCCAAAGTAAGTTCGAAACTTGTGTTATGGAATACTAACTCAACGATACCTACTATATTTTATAACAAATACATATATAGATAAATATCCAAGACCCGAGGCTAATCAGAAAAAGTTCGTTTTTCATCATGACCCGACTGGGATTCGAACCCGGGACCTCCTGGGTGGTAGTCCGGCGTGGTAACCATTACGCCACGGAGGTCGTAAAATATATAACGATACATACTCTGATTGGACGTGAGTGGACGCCGCGCCGCGGCCAATCAGAGCGTATTGCTGATCGCCACCGCGGACACGAACTGTTTGGCCGAGGCTTTTTAACCGAATTATCCCGATTCGAAAACCCGACGAAATTAAGTTAAATTACTAAGCCACTGGCTAGGGTTCATAACTGTCAACGTCCAATGCGAGTCTCATTCCTGCATATATGACAGGAGAAAATGTGTATCATTAAGTATGTTGCCGTTTGTACCAGTGGAATAGTTTTTGACATTTGTTATGGACTTAAACAATAAGTTATTATGTTATTGTTTATGTCCATAACAAATGTCAAAATAACATAATAACTTATTGTTTAAGTCCATAACAAATGTCAAAAACTATTCCACTGGTACATAATCGGCATTCTTTTGAGACACCATTGAGAGTCCATTGGTGCATTTGTGTTAGTAGAATCGGGACCCTGTTTGGAACATTATAAACTTCGGTGTGTAGGTATGTGATGTGATCATTAATATATATGTAACACTACGATGTGGTTTGTTAAGTTTAGGCACATTTGGGTGTGGTTTAGGATGAGATAACGTTGTGAGATTCGTGTAACATTATTTATCATTACCTATTTATTATGTACCTACCTATTATTATATTTTAACTTTTTTATGGCAGAGGACAACGAGTTATTTGGTCACCTGATGGTAAGCATCGATTGCTTACCATTGCCTAGTACATCTACGACTGCAAGTCTTGGATGCGTCTATACCACGCAAAAAAATCCGTTTTATCGTTGAAATTCTGATAAATATGTTTCCAGCATACGACCGATCCGACAGCACTTCAGTTTTATCACAAAAAGATATTACCAAGGGATTGGATGACAGCGGAGGAAGGTATGGCCCTTGTACAGAAGGGCGGTTACGCGTTTCATGTGGACGCCGTTGTTGCTTATAGGTAAGTATAGCGCCTGCAGGTTTAAAGGGAGCAGAGTTTAAATTACAATTGTCTGTATAGCTTGTAGACCTTGTAGTCATCAAATCATTGACAGTTTTTCTTTGAATTTGTCATTTTTTGTTAGACAAATAATCTTACAGCCAGTTTTTGAAACGAATTTAATTTACAATACGTCCAAACGATCTCTTTTCTTCTTCTTCAGTATGACAGTGAAAGCTATAGGTAATTTAATATAAGTATCATTAAGTTTAATGCGTTTAAGAAACTGGCTGTTTAACGGAAGTAACGTTTAATTCATGTGTTTTTTGTATTTATATAGAAGATTGTCAACATCTATACTTGTCGAGTAGCAATGGCTACTTTATCCATTGGGATATGGGCTTTAATCTTTTCGTAAAATCTAACATGGCATGGCATTAAAATGTTTTTAACAGAATAATGAGGAAAACGTTCGCGGAGAGAGAAATATGCGAAGCCCAAGAAGTGCTTATGTATCCACAGCAGAAGATGGGTGTAACAACAAGGAAACGTTCGCCTTACAAAGAGAACTTTACATATGGGTTTGTATAATTTTGATTAAAATAACCAAACAGACGGTCAACAAAGTGATCCTAGAACGCTACAGTACTTTTTTCTCTTCAAATACGGAACCTTAAAAACGGTGTTTGTCTATGGCCTCAAATATACTGATGAACGAAAAAGGATGAATCGATTGACGAGGTAATGCAGCTATACGTAGCAGGCAGAAAAGTATTTCATTTCATCATCTGCACATTTTTTATTGTACGCACACTGGCCGTTAAAAAAAATGTTTATTCTAAAACTATTGATAAAGAATCTGGCCACAAACAACAAAACTAGGTATATTAAAAAAGAAACTTAGAGAATTCACTAATGTTTGTGACCAGTATGCATAACTTTTTTGCGTTCCAAAATAGATTTTTAAGTGTTTTATATTGTTTCAGGGTTCGAAAAATGCTGGAATCGGGCTTGATGGCTCGTATAGCATCAATATTTGATGAGCCGAAGCCCCGGTGTATTAAGACTCCAGACAGCAGCGCGATAACTGTGTCCTTAAGAGAGTTCTCAATGCCTCTCATTATATTGATTTTGGGAGTGTTCATGTCTATATTTGTTTTGATCGGGGAAATAATTATGTATAGGATGGAGAGTTATATATTTAGAGTTTAGTCTTATTTTCTTTTTCTTTTTATTATTAGTCTTAATTGAAGTGTAGATGAAGTACACTTTATAGTAATTGTACCTAATTACACATAGCTTCGTTCACCGTTTATTTTTCAGTACGCACAAATGAGTGAATAGTATCTGCAATTTGTTTAAGACATCAACTATAGAACAGAATGTTCCTAATAAAGTCTAGTTTCCGAATAAAGGAATGTCATTTTATAAATATGTAGTCTTATTATTTTCAACAATAATATACGTCACACGACATAGCGATGCCGCGTCAACGATGCGCGGGCGCTCAATGCGCTAGCAATCTATTCATGTTAGTATCATCCATGCATGTTAGTTTATCCTTTATACACCTTTCAAAATGTGACGTAATAAGGATGACCGCTCAGGCCTTAGGCCTAAAACACACAGACACGGCGTACGGTGAAGGCGCGGGACAGGCGACCAAGCCGCATACGGCATGCATATGTCAAGCTCGCTTCAGTATAATTTACATGGCGCGTCGCTTTCACATATTTTGTATAAAAACGTTTTGAAGCGACATCGTGCCTGCGCCGCGCCTTCGAAGTACGCAGTTTCTGCATAATTCAGGCCTTAGATATTTGTGCGTCTATAAAAACCACACGCATCATAATGAATCATTCTGTTTATTTATTCGGGTACATTAACATCCATTAATACACTGTTACAATCTCTGTCGTTCGTGAAAAATTACTAAGATCAAAAATGTGATCAAGTTCTCATTTTAATAATTCGGTAGCGCATGGCAACACTGATGCCAATGTCAAAACACAATGAACCTTAATTCTATGACATTATGGTATATGTTGATCTAAGAATACAGAACAAACAATGGAGTAACCGAATGGACAACATAAGGCGACACCCGAAATAGTTTCGTTTATAACACAAAATACAATCTATTTAGCCCCAAGCGACGAGTCTAAGACCCAAGGGGGGAAGTTTCCACCGACTGAAGATACCGCACGTGGCCCCCAGGGGTACAGGATACCCGCAGCCAACAAACAAAAAACCGTTAACGCTTTCAAAACGTAGTAAAACTACAACGAATCGGTAGTTATTTGTTAAAATATTAAATAAATAATGGAGGATGAAGCGCGGGTGTGAAGACATTTTGAACGCAATAATTAACATAACATTATAAACACTTCAACTGTTTGTTTTGTATTCTGAGATTTTGTTAAGGTTGTGACAGTGGAATAGTGTAGCCATGCCTGTGATACATACACTGTACTAGTTTCGCCATCGGAACAAGAACTAGACAATTGGCCCGCGCTAAAACACGAGTGGCGTGCGCGTCCGCATATTTGCGTGTATGTATACGCAAGTCAATACGCATTAGAATATACATTAAAAACGCCTTTGATTGAAAGCAGCAGGGCAACCATGAAAGTGTCCATCCGAAACAAAGTAACACGTTGTCCTATCAAAAAAGACACGACTAATTAGAAAAAGGTTCAAAATTTTCGGAATTTTATGGTTACCCCGCTGATCCTAAGGCGATTCTCACACTACCCCACACCATGCAGCGTCACCGTGAATGCGTGGTCTAACGTCGCTTGAAAGTATCTCCGTTTGTATAAAAAACACACACAATCCAACACACAGAAAATGCAGTATTCTCCGTAGTGTAAGAATCGCTTTATTCCAGAAATTGTTGAGTGAATACGTGCGAATAAATAGTATTAAACGCTACGAGCGTATACGTCCACCCAAGTTTTACCGAAGGGCCATAGGGTCAACTCATCAAGTCGAAGCGTCAATCTGAAACGTGACATAGCAAATGCCATATAACGTATGTAATGCACATTTCTAAGATAAATAGAAGACGCGCGTATTTGACGTAATTCTCGCGTCTTAGCGCGACCAACGCTGATTGGTGCACGCCAACCTTATGCTGCGGAGTAAGTGTGAATTTGTAATGTTCCTGATTGACGCTTAGACTCGCTAGTATGAATCGACCTATACAGTAAAAAGATTTTTTACAAGACAAAATAAGCACAAGTATTACATAGACTTAACCTGTGAAACTTTCAGTCAATCTTTAAGTAATTTACATTAAGCTATAACCATTTATATATAAATACAAATGTAGAATTAAACATTTAACGCCGAGCTAAATTAAACGACACAATAACACATATCGCTTTGAGGCAAAACAATTCGAGGAATTGTTTATGTAAGTATAAATATTCTACTATTTATAATAATGCAACGTGGAATAACGCGGCCGTCCCGCACCGAGCCGGGCCATACAGTGCCATTACATTTACAGCCAGTCTCTGAAAAGCATTTTTATTTTAATTTCACATTAAGTCTGAAGCTCTTCGTCAGTTTGACAGTGAAAGCTATAATAATATTTTAATGTGTTATCCTACTAATATTATAAAGGCGAAAGTTATGTGTATGTTTGTTACTTCTCGGCTGGGCAAATATTTATGATATTTGGTATGTAGGTAGCTGATACCTTGGATTAACACATAGGGTGCTTTTTATCCCAAAAAGTACGCGATTCCCGTACGATTTGATCAGAAGTCTGGTATAGATGGCGCTGCTGTGCTTAAATAAATACACGCGACCGAAGTTACGCGGGTTTCACTCGTTTACAATAAAAATGCGTTTACAAGTTTTAACTGTGATACTGCTAGTTTTTGAAACGCATTTTTATAGTTAATGACACATTAAAATATAGCTGACACTTTCTAACAAAAGAAAAAAAAAATGCTCGAGACATAATGTCGATCTAAAACGCGTTGCAGAAATTGACTTTTTATCATGTGATAATAATAAAATTCACATTTACAGATATGACATAAGAATTATGTGGTAGGTTTTGGATCTTTGTCGCAGGCAACACAGAGATTTTTTTTTATATCAGAGATAATATAAATACGTGTCTCAGTTTGTTGATAGTCGCAGGAAAGACTAGAAAAAAACGGTGCGAATTTAATTTTGATATTTCACTTAGTTCAAGCGCTAGTTACGTTATGTTAACTCTGTAATGTATCTTTGAAAGCAATGTACTCGACCAGCGAGTATATTTCTCAAAACAGAGTATATTCTTAAAAGCTCATGGAAATTTAGTTATCAATTAAAATTATAAGAATATTTACCACTTTATGTCAGAGCTATCAGCTAGGGGTTCTACTCAGAAAATTGATATTTATTACTTAGTGAAATATAAAGTTCAAGAACATATAGAATTTGCCATTAGTTTCAGCAATTTTGAGTGTTTTTTTTGGGATTAAAGATTTAAATAAAATTTTAAGTAAAATAAATAAATAAAATAATTGTGATTTCACACACTGTGCATGTTTTGTAAACAAAGCTGTACGCGTTAACTTCTGAGACCTACGCTACACGGTTACAATCTGACATAAAAAAGGAATGAGATCGCATATTGGGGGTACGCTATCTATATACTTAAAATCTGTATTTATGACCGGAAAGTTCAAAAAGAAAACTTTGTACTGCTTAAAAGAATCCTTATGTTATATAGCGAATTAATAAAATGTTTAAATTTATATGCTGTTGGTTATGTGTTGCAGTGTATGTGTCCCGTCGGTGCGCGCGACGCCGAATTTCGTCTTTCACCGCTCCTCTAACATCACCGTCTCTTGCGGACACAGCTTGAGAGCCTTCAATGTACTGCTTTGAGATTCTGTCGTTAACTGAAACGATAATTATAACCAAATATAAAATAAAATACATTTATTTCAGGTAACCATAAAAATTATACATTGATTTACACAAACAAATTTACACATACACATACATTAGATCGGATTGACATGATTGTTTTGGGGACAGATTAAAGTCTGGAGCGTGACATAAGGTACTTTTTTATCCCGGAAAAACATCTCATTCCCACGGGATATCTAAAAAAAAAACATGTTTTTCTATTATAGATGGCGCTGCAATCGCGAAATCTTAGCAGATGTTGACATACAATCGTATGTACTACTAGCAAAATACTCGCAGCTTCGTTTGCCGTGGGAACTTTTAAAAATCCTTTCTTAGTACACCCCTAGACGTCGTAAGGAACCTACTTTGGAATCTCTAGACTCAATGTCAATAAAATGTCGCCCGCGGTTACAGCAACAGTGCATAATAATATATATAAAATACTTACGTCTCTCCTAGGCCAGCTAGATATCACTTTATAGTTCTCATGTGGGTAGCCTTTAGACGCGAGGAAGTCTAATAAAGCCTGCAATGGAAAAGCAGATATTCGTGGTAAAAAAGTAAATGAATATTGTTCTATGTTATTGTAAATGAAGAAGGGCAAGTACCATGAGCGTGTCGTGCGCGTGGAAGCGGCGCTCGAGGCACTGGTCGTGCGGCGGCGGCAGGCGCACGCGGATGCGGCACACGGCCGGCGCGTCCAGGGGCGGCTCCGAGGGCACGCGCGACGCCGCGTGCGAGCGGAGCGCCTGTTCACAATACATTTTATCTTTCATTTCGGCACGTGGCATATTTACAAATAAAAATGAAGTGTTAGCACGTGTTAGTAACTAAAAATAAAAAAATATCCAATGTTTATTACGCTAAAACACTGTCAAAAATGTCAAAATACATTAATTTTAGCACATATTGTATAAGCAAATCAAAAAGAAAATATACCTCTTTCCTTGCTTCCTCTATTTGTCTCTCCGACTCCGCTCTCTCTATCTCCTGATTTCTCTCCAGTTCTTGTTGTTTTTTGATCTCTTCTTTTGCTCTGAAAGGTTTAGTAAAGTTGTAAACATTAATTTTGATTTCCGTAATCTTTTTAACTAGTGAAAGATACTTTCCCTGTAAACGATTTAATTAAACTTCTTTGATTTTCAACTTACCAACACAATTGTTGGTGGGTTGAAAACTCAACAATTGTGGGAACAAAGACGATAGCCTTATGGCTGATTAGTGATAAGTGCGAGTGACTTGTTTAGTGTTGTGTTTAGCAAAAACACGTTTGGACGTTTCTGTTTAGTGTTAAGTGTATAGTGCTTAGCGAAGTACAGTATTTACAGCGCGTGCTATTTTTTCTGCGAGTAGCACCTCCGCGCGTCCCGCCTTCACTTGCTCTAAACACGAACAAAACACGTCTGGACGTGACTGCTAAGTGTTTAGTTTATGTCAACACTAATCAAAGTATACAGGCAAAATGACGTCTATTTTTTTAAATGAACTAAACACCGCCTACTAAACAGTATAGGACATCACTAATCACTTAACAGAAATCACCCTACACACTTAACACTAAACACTTGGCACTTGACTAATCAAAGTGTATACCAACCATAAGAGCTGGAGAAGAAAAATGTATATTTAATTTTAATTATGTGCTTTTTTCACATGGATTGAAAAAAAAAAGCAAGAACGGCATTTTCGTTGCCATCATCATGACATTGAGCATTAGTGGAGTTCAGAACTGAGACGCAAGCCATGAGTTTCTGTCGTTCTTACCTGTCTGCCTCGAGGCTCCTCTGATACGCCTCGTCCTGCTCGCGCTTGACCTTCTGTCTTGCGTCCCGCTCCCTCTCGAGTCTTGCGTCCTCGTCGCGCTGCGACGCGAACCGCTCTAACGCCTCCATCAGCCCGCCGAGCAACTCCGACACGCCTACGTTGCCTGACAAACACACATTCAATGAGAGCGTCTCCTAAATTAAGGCTATGATGTAATTGTATAATCTATACATATAATAAAACAGTAGACCCCGATATGTCTGTACATTGAACATATTTGGCAAAAATGGAGAGGGAACAGTTAGAGAAAGGTAATAAAAGCGAAATTTTTTTTTTGGATATTTTTGTCTGTCTGTCTGTCTGACTGAATGGATTTAATGCTGTTTTCACAGGAAGATAGAGCTCGGCTTGGAGCAGAATATAGTCTTTGTTTCATTTAAATCGGATGTCAGAAAAATAAGTTATGTTCATTTAAAGGTCTCTTATCCCTGGCTATGTAAGAAAAACAACATTACTCGCACTTACAATCTTGAGACTCGGTACACCATACCTACCGACAACAGACTGGATCGGATCGGACCGAACCGGACCGGATGTCATTAAAAGAAGTTACTCATTTAAATTTTCAACATCCAAAGAATTTTGAAATCTTCTTCTAGCTATCTATACATATAATAAAACAGTAATATTATAAAGCTGAAGAGTTTGAAAGCTCTAATCTCAGGAACTACTGGTTCAAATTGAAAAAAATCTTTTTGTGTTGGATAGTCCATTTGTCGAGAAAGGCTTTAAGCTATATATCATTACGCTGCGACAAATAGGAGCGAAGCATCAATGAAAAATGTTGCAAAAACGGGGAAAATTATTCATATCGCGATAGTGTTTTCGACAACCACGCGAACGAAGTCGCGGGCACAGCTAGTTTACTATATTTATTAACCGTAAAAATTTTTTTTTCGTTATTTTACTATACCTAATATAAAAAAATTACGAAGTTATTAGCTTCCCTTTCGAGTATACCTAACGCGCGCGCTCTCCTAGCTCGTGACGTCACACGCTATGACTAGACTTCGCGGTTTGGTAGTCACCTATCGAGGCTCATAACTTTAATAATCTATATATATAAAAGAAAGTCGTGTTTGTTACAACACTTATAACTCGAGAACGGCTGGACCGATTGCCATGGTTTTTGATTTGTTGGATTTGTTTCCGTCCCGAATAGCAGAATACATCTTAAAAACAATGAAAACTCGATTAGGGGTAGGGTAGGGTAGGGGTAGAGTAGGGTAGGGGTAGGGTAGGGTATGGTAGGGTAGGGGTGGGGTAGGGTAGGTTAGGGTAGGGGTAGGGTAGGGTAGTGCCTCTAAGGCGGAACAAAGTTTGCCGGGTCAGCTAGTAATAAATATATTTTAAAAATTCAAAAAGTAGTATTCTTTGTACGCTTAACTAAATCCGTTTCCATTAAAAATATATTTACTAAAATTAAAGTTAAAAGTCAAAGGAAAAGTGAAGACGATGACAGAGAGCCCGCACATACTTTCGTCTTTGCGCACTTCGCGAGTGTATAGCTGTAAATGGGAGGAAGATATCTTTTTAAATTGTATTACCATTAATGACTGAGTAGATCTCGGTGTTGGAGCGCACGCGCATGATGATGACGAGCGCCGGCAGCCGGTCCATGGGGATGCTGCGGATGGTCATGCTGGCCACGGGGCCCAGCGCCGTCGCCACCGACGTTAGGAGCCTGCGAATATTCACTTCCATTAGTATGCAGCTGCCAGACGCACTCCATTGTGTTAAAGACACTTCATCAGGACCACGACCTAGTACACAGGCCAGGCTCACCAGACATTCCCACTACTGTCTGTTGTAGAGCCAGGATCAACAACGACCCTTTGACCAAAAGCAAAGCTTGTTGACATCCGTCTTGGAATACACAACAAATATCAAAGTTTAATTTTCATCAGAAAGAAATAAGAATTTGGAAGTTTTGAAAGGTCTTCGTTGACCTTTCTTTCCTCCTGCAACTATGTGAGAGACAATTTGAAACAAGTCATTATACATAGATAAATTTTGTAAAAATAAGTAGGATTTGTTTTTAACACGACTGACGTCAGGCCGATACAGTCCGATAGCGTGTATAGGAAAATGGTCTCGCCTATCTATCTTACTCTAACCAACGTTTATGCTATGATCTATCTCTTATGCATTGCCAATCTTACGCTAGTACGTAATAAATATATGAGAATAACACATTTGACTCACATATTGTTGTTATCCCGGTGCGTTAAGTCCCAGCCGTAAACGATGAAGTTGGTGGCGAGGGTCTGCAGTACCGCCTCGCAGCCAAGTAGTTGAGCACAAAACACGTTTGAGAGCACCGATTGCTCGTGATGTAGATATAAGCCTAATAGCTTCCTCTGTTGAAAAGAAATAATTATATTAAACACAGATGGGCTTTGGCAATGGTTAGTTACTCAAAAGCGGCGAGTTCGAATTCCGCTTAAGAGATAAACATTTTATTTGGCATAAAGACATTGCAACATATATTCTACTAGCTGACCCGGCGAACTTTGTTCCGCCTTAGAGGCACTACCCTACCCTACCCCTACCTTATCTCTACCCTACCCTAACGGGATAATAAATTAAAAGTAAAAAAAATATATTTGAAAACAAGCTTTTATTTAATTGCGCTAAAAAGAATAAAATAAACTTTTCTTTTAAAATTTTAACTATCAACTTATAACGTCATTACACAATTTATATGACATAAAAGCTTGTCGCGAGATTTAATTACTAACATTTACTCGTAGTACGAATAAATGTTAGTTCGATAATTATGTTTTCTTATACAGGTAAATCTCGCGACAAGCTTTTATGTCATATAAATTGTGTAATGACGTTATAAGTTGATAGTTAAAATTTTAAAAGAAAAGTTTATTTTATTCTTTTTAGCGCAATTAAATAAAAGCTTGTTTTCAAATATATTTTTTTTACTTTTAATTTATTTTTTACTTTTTAGTTATCACTGGACAGGTTTCGCAGTGGCATCTATCGTCGAGAGGCGGTACTAGTCTAATTTATTTATTTGTTATAACTAGCACCAGCAATTTGAATACCTATATAATTTCCTGATTTTACTACAGTCACCCTGCGACAAACTAAACGGGGTTATGTACCCATCAAAAATAAAATACCGACCAAGGGCAAGTAGAACTCGCGCGTGAAGTGTAAGAGGTTCCTTCCCATAATCATACTAGTCATACTATCATACTAATATTATAAATGAGAAAGTGAATTTGTTTGTTTGTTATTCCTTCACGGCTTGACTAATCAGTTGATCATTATGAAAATTTGTATATGTCAGGGGTACAGAGCCCAACCTTTTTACCCGTGAAAGTATGTCAATCCAAAGGGAAAATATTTTTTCTACTATATGTCGTATGGAATGCTATCGGCCAACAGATGGCGCCACAAGTCACGCTATGGGTTGTTTTGTTGTCAAACGAGATCTATGTCATAAAATTAACTCGAGCGAAGCCGCGAGGAAAAGCTAGTAATAGATAAAATACATTTTAATTCAAAACCGGTATAAAAAGAGCCATGTACCAATGTAAAATGTACCAAGGGTAGGGTCACATTATATTGGTTGATTAAAGAAGAAGAAGTAACTACAAATTTACGATTTTCAGATTTATTCCTGTACTTGTACTACATCATCTTGCTTCTTGCCAAATTTCATGATTCTAGGACAACCGAAAGTACCCTATAGGTTTTTGGTCGGAACTGTTTTGTACGAAAATCGGAACACAAACGGCTGTATCGTAATTTTGTTATCATAATATTGTATTGTCATCTGATCTACAGTTTTAAGCAAAATTTCAGCTCAATCGGTCTTCGGGAAGTGGTTCAAATTTACGTTCCAAGATTCCACCCTTACATACATACATACATACATACAGGTCAAGTTAAATAAAAGCTTTTAAAAAGTATCCTATGTCCTTCTCCTGGTTCAAAGGCTACCTCTCCACGAATTTTCATCCAAATTGGTTCAGCCGTTCTTGAGTTATAAATGGTGTAACTAAAACGACTTTCTTTTATATTATAGACTAGCTTTTTTTTCCCGCGACTTTGTCCGCGTGAAGTTCCGGACCCGTTCCCGTGTGAACCATTTTGAATTTCAGGAAAAGCTATTGCCTATGTCACTTCCTGATAATGTAGATTTCTACTGGTCAAAGAATTTTTGAAATCGGTCCAGTAATTTCGGAGCCTATTCAATGCAAACAAACAAACCAACAAACAATCAAATCTTTCCTATTTATAATATTAGTATATCTTTATATTATAGATGTATAAAGTTATTACAAATTAGTACAAGCTAGGTCTGGACTAAATTGAATTATATAATTCGCCAGGAAATATTTAATTTAATAATATTTATTTATTAACAAAAGCCTTGACTTAAAAACACGCAAATAATCAACTAAACAATTTAGAAAAGAGCTGATTTTCAACTATCATAGCTAAGAATACTCTCATTTCTCAATTTTAGTCAGTAACATGACTTCCTTCCCATTGCATGCTGGGTTTACCTTTAATTGGTTGAACAATTAAACAAAGCTGATTATACATTAAATTGTAACCGTTGGTTAACTGAAATAAATAAATAAACATCTTTCGGTCCTTCGAGCCGGATCACGTCACTAGTGGTCAGTTACCTCTTTAGCAGGTTTGAGACAGGCCTCCTTGATGGCGTCCTGCAAGGTCCCCTCGAAGAAGCTCGGCGTGTTGGGCCCGTAGCGCGTGCGGAAGCGCGAAGAGAACTCTATGCAGCCCAGCGCCTCGTCCTCCACGTGATCTGACACTGCACAATCATTTGTTAAACACATGCATTAACTCATCATCGGCTGACAAAACCCATCCAAATACTGGCTAGGGTATACGTTGCTTGTCTTGCGTGTTCGTTTAGAGTGTGACACACAGCGACGCCATCAACGACGCTCCTCCTGGTAGTTTATAAAGTTTTTCATTCTGTTTAATTTACAAACTTAATGTTAGTTTAATTTAAGTTGTTAATGACTAGAAAAAGGGCCTAGTTCCTAAATAATTGAATTTATAACTCGGCCAACAAACGGGTCTCGGGAACTTACTCAGCGGTTGCAACCTCTCAGTGTGCACGAGATCCACGAACATGTCGTCATCTGCCGTGAAAGCATCCCCCGTGTCCTCGACCTCTTCTACGGAGCTGTTCTCGCTGTCTGAACTCTCCACTATTATCTGTGTATAACAATAGGGGTTTTTTCCAGGGTCAAAATAATTACATTATATTTAGTCCGTATTTTAGATTATATATAGGACGTTTTTTTTTCTTTTTTCGATTAAACAAAAAATAAAAACTTAGGAGTGGAGGGGGGGGGGGGCTTTGATGTCACTCCGTGCGGAAAAAATGCCACACGGCGTGACGTCACACGTAACTTTAATAATGGGCTATATCTTTATCATTTTTGGTCTAATTTACAAATGAAAAAAAATTTTTTTTTTTTATAATCTAAAAGACGGACAGATTACATTTTTTACGGCAACTAGCCTATTCCCTAAAAGTATAGGCTACAGTCCGTTCACAGTAATTTACCTATGACAGAAGTAAAAACAGGTTTAAAACACTAAAAATAAGTGTCACAGGAATAATTCTGTAGCAGTATAATGTGTGAGCCGATCATACCGGACACCATTTTCCATAGTTAATGAATAAAATAAATAAATAAATATATAGGGACAATTCATACAGATATTTTTATTTATTGTCCCTATTTATTTATTTTTATTTAATGAATAACACTAAATATTCGATTAAATAAAAAAGAATTAAGATATTGTTTGTGCATTATCTTAATTATTGAGTATTAAAAAAAAATAAGTTAGGAACCTCGAAATGGATCACCCGTTACTCGTTAGTATAGTATCATAATAAAATACGTACCCTCTTGTATTCCTTGTTCTGCTTGTTGGCGTTCGGCTGCGCCCTCCTGACGCTGAGCTCGTGCTGCGGCTCCAGGCCCACCATCGCCAGCACCGTGCCGTCCAGCCCCAGCACTGAGGGCCAGCCCGTCCATTGCTAAAAGAAACAATATGCCTTGTCAATATTCTGGTAAAATATCTCCATCTCTTACTCCTGGGCTATATGCCTTTTGTTTCAAATTGTTGTCTCTCACGTATAGCTGCTAAGGAGGGAAGTCCTTTCAATACTTTCCACTCTGTACTATTTTCTTCCTGATTAAATTCGTTGTGAGTTCCAAGACAGCTGTAGTTTCTCCCCCGGGACGTCAATAAGCTTCATTGCTTATTGTCAATCAGAGGTCGCCGCTGTTGATCCTGGCTATACAGGTGACACAGCGGTGAGAAAGTGTGGTGGGCTTGTTCCAGTAATGTTAACTGAGGGTAAATGGCGTCAGAAGTACAGTGAAGCTCGAGATTTCTAAAACCCATTCAAGTATTAGGGTACTTGCTTAATTTGGATGATCAAAAAGTTTTGACACAAGACCAGGGGCCTTACTCTTGAAAATAATTCCGTTCGATTGAACGTTTAGCTACTAAAATAAACTAAATACTCAATGAAATCGGATTGTACTCTAAATAGTAAAGTATAAAATTTGAAGAGGATTATCCATTAATTTTTAATAGGAATTATACATAGTTAAAATCGTGACTTTATGAATTTAATTTAAATAAGCAAAGAACAAAACATAGGAACATAATTAAAAGAAATAAAACTCAACTACTATTTACAAATAAAAAACTAGATCCAGATCCCTCGAAAACGGGAACGTTCCCAGAAGGCTGGTAGAGTTACCCCGCTGTATTGCGAGGCTAATCCTTTGCGCGAAATACAGGCCAGCCTTCCGATCATAGGACGCATTGAGCAAGCGCTCAGAAATCTCCTTAAAGAGATAGTGAGCACCTGGTCCCCAAGGCCCGAGAGTTTCAACACCAAACGGCGCAAAAATGAGGTCACTGCTCAAACCGGCATATTTACGCCGCTTGGCGCTCTCAGCGGTCGCGGCAGCGGAACCTTATTGCTTTACCACGTAAGTGTAATGGGGAAGAAAACGCAAAGCTAATAGCAGATGTCGCTGCGCTCGCTTGACTCGAATTAATATCTGTCACCTGTCAGTTTGTTTAGTTCTTCGCATAAATTACCACATTACCGCGTTTATAATATTTCTTTTCTTGATCAAAGATAACTATGTATTCAACATGGTCTATTCATAGCAGAACTGTCGCCTTTATAATCAGATGCAAGAAAATTCTCTGAACATAACCTCAAATTGTTCGGAGCAGCCTTCTCCCAGTCTTCTCATTCGCAAATTCTTAGGAAAAGAATGGTTAACAATATTATTGCACCCAATTACAGCACAACGAGGCATTTTTGTAATAAAAAATATTTTTCACATTTGACGTAACTTGAACGTTGTTTTGAGTCAAGCGATATCAGCGCTACCAGCGGCTAAACTTGGCAGATTTCTTCCCCATTGTTAACTTAATACACAGAACATTTTGTATACCTTGAATGGGTTCAGCAATCGAGCTATAACCAATATGCGGGTTAGTATCTCATGTTATAATAATTATTTCTTACCTGATGCCGGACAGGTATGTCTGTGAGAGAGTATATATCGTTCTTGACTTCCTGCACAGTCTTCGTGCCAGGGTATGTAAGAGTGTACTCTTTTTCATCGTGTTTCACACGTAGAACATATGTGGTTGTTAACCGTTCTGCTACCCTGTGGAATTTTATGCATAAATTGAGCATGGGTTGTACAACACACTACCATAAACTTTTCTATTTCAACCGGTAGATTTCGAGATTACCAAATTCAAACAAACAAACTCTACAACTTTATAATATTAGTATAAAATGGAGTTTAGACTAAAAACTATAAATTATAAAAGTCTCGAAGGGAAAGTACTCCATAATTCAAAATAACTCTTCTCCAAAGACCAAAAGTTTGGGATACAGAGACTCCAGTAGTATTTGGATGTGCCTAATTTCACACCGTTAAGCCGTTAAGCCGAGTCAATGATCATCGATTACTAGAAAACTCTATTAACTCCTTAAGACCATTCACGTCAGAAGTGCTAGTAGGATAAAAAAAATATGTCATGCAGAAATATTTCCTGTGAATCTACTTGCAAAATAAATTATTTAATTTATTTGATGTTAGCGACTCATAACTCAGAAGTAGGATGTAACTCGTCATCAATCACTTACTCATCATCAGCCATGAGCTGATCGGCGGCCTTCAGGCGCAGCACGGCGTTGGGCGGCAGGCCGAGGCTGCCCAGCGGCGCCGTGGCCGTCGCCCGCGAGCCGCCGAGCCCCGAGATCTGCTGCCGGCACACGGGGACACCGCACACCGACTCTAGTCGTTTCTTTAAATCACCTAATAAATTGATAGATATTTTTTTTATTTGCATCAGCTGAAGCACACATTACATAAAAAGAAAGAATACATAAATCACAACAAAAATATACAAAACAACATAAACAACTGTAACACGATGGCGACAAAAATTGTGTGCGTGTTCCGCAGTGATACAATATGGGTAATAGCTCTGTGTCGGTTGCTCAGAGAGCAAAACACTGCATTTCAGTTATCACCCACCAATAGATAGAATGATTGTTGGATTTAGTCGCAAAAATTTATATAAAGTCGATGTTTTAAATAATCGATGTATCGCCATCTTGAATTGTAAAAAACTATAAAAGGCAACGTAGTGACTTTGCATCTCTCTTTTGACATTCAGCTGTGCTAGGGATCAGACCTTTAAACACTTCATAGTTTAATAATAGAATAAATAATATATTTATTTAAGTAACGGATATTACATTGTTTTTCTTACTCTCGCCTAACCTAATTTCCAAGAATGATGAAATGATCTTCGTTTATAACAATTTTGACATAGAGTAACTTATGACCACATTGCAGCGCAGGGTTCTAGATAGAGCAGTGGAAGGACTTGGAGAAAGCCTTTGCCCGAAGGCACGTTGAACTAAGGGATCTCTTGTGAGAGTCCAAACAAACAAGTGAATTTCACATTATAACATTTTTGTATTCAACAAAAAAGGCTTTAATAAAAGGCTTTATAAATAAGACTAATAAATTTAAGACTTAATACATTATGACTCTTAAATAAAAAAATCATATAACACTTGTGTGTCCCTGAACTTCACACTAGACAGAATATGCTTTCATTTGCAATTTTCAATATTTTAAATTACAATATATTGTAATTTTGTCCATGTAATTTAATAGATTTAATTATTATGCGTTTCTAAATGTTTAGGGATACCGCTAGGAAGAAATGTAAAAAAATAAATGGTTTTATTTTTAGTATTCCGGTAAGAGCACTCGGTCGGATATCGAGAGGACGTGGGTTCGAGTCCTACCTGGGGCGGAGAGGTGAAATTTTACTTTCAAAAATATTTTCAATATATTATGTGTATGTCAAATTACAGCTTTCTAGTATTAAGTGTGTCTGAGCTAGACCGCAGACAGACGTCCTTCTGATGAAACTATAAGAATTCCTTATAAATAAAAACTTTATAAATCTATGATTATACTTACTGACTGTTGCCACACCAGACATTTTAATTTCATGAATCTTATTATTACAATGAACTTGCAGCTCTACCATATCAGAGGAATTATTTCTAGGCGATGAAGTGGAAGCTTGATTGTCTTCCCGATCTGAAAATATTTATGAGAAATAGTTAAAGCAGTTTCCGACTAGCATTATACGTGCGTAATGTGCGTATACAGTCATCTCGGCATGCGCGCTAACAAGCGCGCTAATTTACGCGCTTTAAAAAACCAGACTCGCTTAAACGGACGTAATTTCGGTGTGTTCACGCGAACCGGTAGTGTCATGGCAATATTGATACAGACACATGAACATTGCCACCTACCAATTACTTCAAACATTTTAATTTAATTTCTCTAGAAACCTTTAATGGTGTCCTGGCAATGTTGATACGGACACATCAACATTGTCACCTACCAATTAGTTCAAACATTATTATTATTGAATTTCTCTGGACACCTTGTGCCAAGTATATTTAAATGGAATATAGATAAAATAACAGCACATACCTGGTGGGTGTGTTTTTGGAGTTATCACAGATATATCATCATCAATCATCTCGACGTCATGAGTGTCATCAGTCTGCGGCATCGAGCTGCCACCATCTTGTGGCATCACTCGGTTAATGGCTACCTGTTTGCACACAAATGGAAATTAACATTATTCATGAGATTATTCAACGACCTCCGTTATTGTTACCATGCTAGACCGCCAACCAGGAGGTCCCGGGGTTCGAATCCCGGTCGGGTCATGATGAAAAACGAACTTTTTCTGATTGGCCTAAGTCTTGGATGTTTATCTATATATTTATGTATTTCTTATAAAATATAGTATCGTTGAGTTAGTATCCCATAACACAAACCTCGAACTTACTTTGGAGCTAGCTAGCTCAATCTGTATGATTTGTCCCTATATATTTATTTATTCTATCGCAAAAAACAGCTCAAAGTAAAATAATTTTATTCAAATAGGGCTACGTATAGCTCTTTCGGATCATCTCAATTTTTTTCAGTTCAGGCGACAGATTTGTATTAAGAAAAACTGGCAAGAAACGTAGCACCTGCTCTTTTAATATTACAAAAAGTTACAAAAACAAGCCATGGAAAACACCCAGATTCGAGACAAATACAAATGCCATAAATGTTTGCTCCGTTCGTGAGCCCAGTACAAACCAACAACTAGTCTCATTTATTAGTCAAGCTTCTACAGATAAAAATATAACACCGGATCTAGTATTTTTTATAAGTCAACAATGATATTGATTCAGTTATATCTGGATCATTAATGATGTATGTCATGATACTTAAGGTACCGGTTTCAAAGGTTCCTGATAAGATCTAGTTAATTGTCGCCTATGCTAATATCTCACAGCTGTTGCTTAATTGTTTGAACAAACACACTAATCTCAAGAAGTTATGATTTTTATAAAAATCTTTTGTCCTCAACGCCAAAGCTTCTGGCTCAGGTTATAATACCGTTTTTACCGAAATAAGTCTTTATGCGTTGAGTAATAAGTATGAGTTTGGAACGCACATGCCAGGAGAATGGCGTTCAGTTTTGTATAGCACATTAATTGAAGAAGGCTATAAGCTGTTGTGCAGGTCAGCTGGTATTCAA
This sequence comes from Endotricha flammealis, assembly GCA_905163395.2. Lineage (NCBI taxonomy): Eukaryota > Metazoa > Arthropoda > Insecta > Lepidoptera > Pyralidae > Endotricha > Endotricha flammealis. The sequence continues at coordinate 3,428,587 of LR990870.1, read as the reverse complement.
TAAAATCGTTTTAATTATACATTTACTTGTTTATTTATTACAGACCACAAACAATATTTCATCTAATATCTTTCTGAAAATAGTTGTGAGTTTCAAGACAGCTGTAGTTCTCTTCCAGAACGTCAATAAGCTTCATTGGTTATTGTCAATCTGAGGTTGCCGTTGTTGATGCTGGTACTGGATGATATTGTTAATTGCGGACTCAGCACAGATGGTCACAATATTGTTATTTAAGTTATTATTACAATATGGACCTTTCTGATATTACTTAAAAAAGTCCTAATTATAAATTTAAACAAGTAACATTTGATTAGAACTATTAATGCCTGCAGCACGACTAATCAAACCCATCCACATAATATTAAGAAAGAATAAAAATTGCAAGTCATCTTGCAAATATAATAGAACAGTATACAATAATAATATAGACAATAGACAATGGAAGTAAAATTATATTAAGGCTATGCTTTTTTTAGTCATGGCTTCTGCAATCTCTTAGCAACTACATGCGAGACAGAAATTTGAAACATAGACCATCATAGCCTAGCTAGAAAGATGGCAAATCGTGTGAGGCTTGTTTACCAAGGTATATTATTAGCGTATTCATGTTGTCTCTACTCAGTATACAGTTTTTGAGTCAAGATGCAATAGTATTGTTGATAGAATCAAGTCACCCTGTAGATGGATGATGGCAAAGTTTCTTCAGACAAAGCCTACTTTGAAGTCAACACTTTACTACACTAAACTTTCCTGATCAAACTGTGAAATAAGTTAGTAACGTGTTTATGGAACTTATCGATAATCTTACAAACAATATTATAATCTTATTCATAGAAGTTTTATTATAATAATGCTATATATTCTCGAGTAATTATATTATTATGAAATTTCATAAATAAATGACATATACATATATGACTTGACAATAATGACATGTCTAAAATTTATCATATTTTTTTAATTTAGCACAAGAAGGGCTTAATATTTGCAACCTTTACCCAGCCCGGCTAACATGGCAAACACACCAAAATGTTCTCGCTCCGCTCTGCCAATAGCGTATCTCGGTTATGTCTACAGTAGACAAAACAGGCATTGCTATTGGCGAAGAAGCTTTGTCGCGTGCAAGAAACTGTCTCGAGTGTAAACATGTTAGACTGGCTGGTCACCTCTTACTTTGGTTGACTGAACAAGCTTTGCCGTAGTTAGGATTATGTTTTTTTTGTAACTACATAAAATTCCTGGATAAACTCATGCAGGATTCCATGAATATTTGATAGAGTGATAGATAAATTATTATATTAATTTGTAAATAGAAATAGCTTACTAGTAGATCCCAATTTGCTTCTTCTAAGTGATATATTGCCTCTGCAACATCTTCTATTGCTGTTATTCCCTAAAATGTAAACCATTGTTATTATTACAATTATTTTCATTAACGTGAGATTTTATTCTTAGCCAAGGTAATAGATATCCTTATTATGGTCAAGGCATAATTTAAAACGTAATAAACACATTCACATTTACCTTGTAACGCAGTTACAACGATCTATGTGGAAGTCGTATTATAGCACAAAGAAAAGAATAAAGAAAACAATATTATGAGACTTTTTGAACGTAAAAAATACATTCTCATGCATTTACATTACTAGACAGTGGACAATTGTGAAATTTAACAATAAAAAAATAATTTTTATCTCGAAAGTGGACAGTACAAAGAGATAAAGAAGATTTCATAGTCACTGTTGTTGTTAAATTTATAACCTTCAAGGAAAGTAAATTATTATTCGGTGACTACACGCATTATAGATTTTTGATAAGATATAAGTAATTACCTGGAAGTTTGCTAAAATTTCCTCTCTGTTCTCTGTCTCTGCCATCCTGTTAGTAATGAACTCAAAAAATACTAGTATGACATTTGCAATTGCAGACAAATCACTCAAACATTTTCCATAGACAATTTTTTTTGTCAATCAAGTAAACGGAGTGGAACTCATACAGCCTTAACAACAAAAATTATCATAGAACAAAGACTCGACGTAATATAAATCTGAATTGTGAAAATAAGTGCATGAAGTTAACTACCTTCACGTATTTATTTGTAAATAATGGTTTAATTAGATTTATAACAAACATACAAGTACAGTAAAATCACGTGACACCACACGCACCCAAATTTTAGGCCAATTTGATCTATTGTCCTGTTCTTGGTGATATATAAAGAAAAGGACAGGTATACAAATTGGCCAATTAGATTGGGCCGTGTGGAAATGTATTACTCGTTATTTTAAAACTTTAAATGGTTATCTATTATTTCACATTGCCTCAAGAATTAAATATAAGTACCTACCTATTTAGCAGCTAATTAGCTATACGATATTAAGCGTTTATCAGGTAATGTGATTATTAAATAATACTAATTTAATAATCACAATATTAAGATTTATCTAGTTTAAAAAAAATAGCATGCCCATAGACAATGTTTATGCCAGACACAATGAAACGTGATTTGGCAAGAAAACGTGCCCGTGGTCCACCCAGGTGTATACGCAGGTGGACACTAATGATTGTAAATGAATACATATTGATAATAATATTAGAAAGAAAAAATGATTATCAGATATTCGTCGAATATCCATTAATTATGGGCAAAATAAGTTATCTTCTCATCCTATCCCTATCCCCTATCACCCTATCTCCTATTGTCTTTTCCCTGTTCCGTTCCGTGTAATGGAAGGATTGAAAATTTCTAGCACCTATTGATAGCGTAATGTAAACATTGGTTATAATGTAAAGTTTTTGGAGTTCATGATGATGAGGAATAAATGCATATGTTACCGGAAATGTATACAATTCCTAGGAAATGTGTTTTAAAGAGCGCCTCGCTCCCTTCGGTCGCTCGGCTTTTGATGGTCACAAACTAACCCTTTTTTTTGTTTATGGTCAGGAAAATGCATTACTGCATGTCCTGTCCCGCCACTTGGAAAAGAGGCGGGGGTCTGTCGGGCTCTTCCCTCCCAAGGACACTTGAGGGACATACCGACTAAAAACCTGACTGATTACCACCTTCTCCGCCATATTTCAGCGGGGTTGCGGGAACTGACGATACTGTCTTCCGCAACACCGCCGGCGGGCGTCCGTAGACCCAATCTCAGTGGTCACGGTTCTTTCAGCGACGCTTTAAGCGCCCCTGCTCCGCTTGGGGACTTCCGTTCCATGGGCTTCCCCTTACCACCGACCGGAACTCGGAAGCCCCGTTAAGGTGGTAGTCGCCTGGCATGGGCTAAACGCCTACCAACCCGTTCTTTTACGACGGAGCGGGAGGGCGGCAAGATCCACCTCCCTACTACGCTCCGCGACCTCCTTCTGTGACATGGGAAGGAGGCCACTGCTTCCCACGATCTCTCGCTCACCGCCATCTGTTTGACTATGGCCGGGAGCGAGAGGTCGGAACCAACTTCCGCCACGAGTGCGGCGCGAGGTGCAGCCCACGCTGGACACACCTCAAGCGTATGCTGCGCCGTGTCTTCCGCCGCGGAGCTACACTCGTGGCACTCCGGTGTTTCCTCTCTCCTTGCCACTTTGTGCAGGTACCGGCCGAAACACCCATGACCGGACAGCACCGTGGCGCCTCCCTATCCAATTGTTTAAGACGGGCAGGATAGCGCCAACAGTGCACTGCCCAGCCGTAGGCTCCTCCAGACGATACGCCCATTCCCGGACGAGCTCCGTCTGAGCTATATCTCTCCAACGTCGGAAACCGTTCGGGAACGGGGGCTTGCCCTTTTCGCGAGCTTCGGCGGTGCGCCCATATATGGCCGCCATTACCACGGCGTCCAGCTCCCACGTTGGACTCGCCGCTAGCAAGCACGCCGCCTCGTAAGAGATGGTGCTGTGGTGGTGATGGTCATGGCGGTCAGAACCATAAGAGGATACCTCTTATGGCTCTGACCGCCATGACCTTCTGCGGACGTCGCAGCAGGTCTCTGTTGTCAGAAGCTAACCCTAACCTAACCCATCTTCGCTTTGTCTGATGAATAACGTGTTTCAATTATTTTATTTACAGATATTTCTGATTCTCTGGGTTAGGTTAGGGTAAGCTTGTAACCATCAAAAGCCGAGCGACCAAGGGAAGCGAGGCCACCTTTATAATAACACATTTCCTAGCAATTGTATACACATACATATTCATACATTTCCGGTAACACATACAAATCGTGTGGATTTGAAAATCAGCCTTCTTTGAAAAAAAAATTGCTATCATCTTTCTTAGAGGCGTCTTGACTCTATAATACGACATGTACTTATGCTTTGAATGATTTAAGTACCTAAGTATATACGTTGCTGCTATTTACTTGACAGGATAAATTGCAAAGATGTAGGTATGTATGAATGCAGAGAATGGACAACTTTTTTTTATTTTTATACAACACAGTTGGCAAACAAGCATACGGTCGACCTGATGGTAAGCCGTCACCGTAGCCTATAGACGTTTGCAATACCGGGGGTATCACTCACGCGTTGTCAACCCTCCCAACCCCCCCAAGTGGAGCTCTGGAGACCTTACTCACCGTAGGAACACAACATGGCCGAGACCAATGCTATTTGGCTACGATCTTCTGTAAGGTGGAGGTCCTTCCCCAGACGGGCTGCTCCGATTTAAGGACCTCCGAAGCTCCGGATTATCCGCTGTGCCCTACCTCTCATAAAGGATCTAGGCCTAGGATCTCAGGATCGAGACGGGTGGCTATCTATATCTATAATAATATAATAGATGGGAGGTCTATGTTCAGCAGTGGACTAGCATAGATGGAAATAATGATGCAGTAAGTACATATAGGCGGATAAAAAATGCAGAAGCCATACCAAAAAATGCAATCAATTGATTTTTGGTAATACTTAATTAAAAATTCTTACGTATTACTACGTAGGTAGTACTATTTATTATTCTGTGGTATTACTGCGATGTAAGCACGTCGCAGACAGAAGAACCCCATAAAATTGGAGTGGTAGAGCATTTATGAAATGGGAGCAATGCATTACATTCGGTGAGTAAAAGATACGGAATCCCAAGTACTCTCCTATCTTAGGTAGGTATATCCTCTCTTTTTTATTGTTAAAGGTCGGCCATACTTCATCCTTGGGCGGCATGTGTGAGTTGTTTGACAGACAACCTCTTATAAAAAAAAAATAGTTTCGAATTTCGAACTTCGTAGGTGCACGGTGCACGACAGTGCACGTCATCGAGTACGAAGTACGAAGCCCTTGCGCACGTAATGGATAGAGATGGTCTATGGGTCTATTTTATTTCATGTAAAAAAAATCTTATACTTTGGTTTATTTTTTATATAATCTTTACATACTTCTAGGGAATTTAAAATTACCTAATTTTTACCACAAATACGAGTGGTTACGAGTTAATAAATTGATCATCTTTGTGGTTGACAATGCGCTACAAGGTTTCAGAGCGAGATCCTTTTCCTTCCCGCCTGTGCCAGTTGAGAGGCGCGGGCTCGCGCATGCGCTCTCGTACGAAGCTCGCGATCGAATTTCAATTCGAAAATATTTGTGCGCGGAATTTGAATTAAAAATTAAAGGTACAAAATTCAATTATAAACTTTGTTTGGAAAAATTGTGTGCAACAGATAAATTATTTGCGGTAATTATTATTTTTTATTTTAAATATAAATTAATAAACTAAAAATTAATTATTTTTGTAAGCTTTATTTTATAATTTTTTGAGCGTCGTTTATCATATATGACACAAATTCAGGAAATTATATTTTCTTGCAACCTTTTTTACAAAGTTGTGTTAAAGTTTACAATAAAAACAAAATTGCCATTTCTTTTAATAATAGCACGTTTTTAAAATATTTAGTTTTTGAAAACCATTACCATTTTTTTTATATTTTACAAATTTACCATTTTCCTCTTTTAATTTTATTTAAAACTAGCTGCCCGGCCCGGCTTCGCCCGGGTACTGTTTCGTTTTTTTTTCAATCTTTCTGAGAGATTTTCTTAATATTTTTTTCCGTAAGAACCTTGTACAGAGTATTAGAAAACTACAAAAAAAAATCAGCCAAATCGGTCAAGCCGTTTTCATGTTATGTCGTGACAACGGAAAACAGGTTTCATTTTTATATATATAGATTATGTTTACGTGTCCATTTCGATTAGGCCACAACTTAGATTATTCTAAAACTTTTAAGTTTTGCGATAGGTCAACGCACTTCTATCTATCACGAGTTTGTACCTACCTATATTTCTTTTTTAATATTATAGGGTAAACTCCCAAGTCGTGGGATATTTAAGCAGGTTCTTTTCACAATATTTATCTACTTCTGTACAACATGTAGAAGTAGATAAATATTGTGAAAATGGTAGAGACACAGTGAATATAGCAACTTAAAGCTGAAAAGCGGATTTATTAACTTTTAATTCAGGACTTAATTCGGCATACCTACATATTTTTACACATTTTTTTTAGAAAACAGTACCAACTAAATACAATAGTTGTGGCTTGTTGCCAGTTATTTGCAATATTAAACATTAAGATAGAATTTGGATATACAGAAGATTATTGTCGTTAATAATACATATAATCACAAAATGGCATCCTAGTTCTTTTAAAACCCGAAAGAAAATGAAGTGCCACTAGGCATGTCGCATTACTAGGCATTTACCCTACATCTCATTATTTTAGTTGTCTTATAATATAGTTACAATTACTAGTAAATAGATAACAATTCGGGTTACGGAGCAAAAACTCTGATAACATCCAGATAATGGGAACAACCATACTACTGGAGGTCACATTTCGTAATATCAAATTTTGCAACAACACAGAAAGTACTCCTTGATAACGAAGTCGCGTCCGGTGGACGCGGGTTCAAATCCCACATAATCTAGAATCAACCATTTTAAGGATATTTTGCTATTTCACTTCAGCGAAATGAAATGAAATCGTTTATTTCAGAAATTAGACCTTCACAGGCACTTTTTCTTGTCATTTACAACTTGTTTAAATAAAAATAAAAAAACTACGTTATATACTACCACCATTTCGGACACAAGCAAAATGGCAACCGGTAAAAAGAAATGGCGAAAGAAAACCGGTTTTTTGTCATTTTGTACTTTTTTTTTTTTTTTCCACTCATTAGTTACAATGTAGGTATAAGTACATAAAAATTTATAAGAAGAATACGCGGAATGTTATACACAATGGTGTGGAATGAACAAGTCTTAAGTTGGGGAGTTGGCAAATCTCGTAATTCCTGTACTTCAGACATTGATCTTGACTTACTAAATAGTCATTTCTCCTCTTGCATTTTTCTTGATAATAAAGTCAAATCAGATACGTTAACTGAACTTTCTTCATTGCCTACTCCCAATTACTCACCGTTTGTTTTTAAATCATTCACTGACTGTGATGTTAAGAGAAGCATATTGTCCATCGCGTCTAATGCCGTCGGGGGTGATTGTATCAGCCGTAAAATGATCATTCCTCTGATTGACCTTCTTGTTCCCATCCTGACAAAAATCCTTAACTTCTCTATTTCTACAGCTTCCTTTCCCGAGTGCTGGAAACAGGCTCACATCATTCCGCTACCCAAAAAATCCAATCCTTCTGCTTTCAGTGACTACCGTCCTATCTCAATACTCCCATTCCTTTCTAAAGTATTGGAACGGCTAGTCCACTGGCAACTGAATGAGTTCCTTAATTCTAACGATATTCATAATCCTTTCCAATCTGGTTTCCGTCCTGGTCATAGTACGACCTCTGCTTTAGTCAAAATTACTGACGACATTAGACGTGGCATGGAAAATCAACAGCTCACTGTATTAACTTTACTCGATTTTAGTAACGCTTTTAATTCCGTTGATTTTGATATCATGATAGGAGTTCTGTCATCTCTTAACATATCTCCGGCAGTGTGTGATTGGTTTCATAATTACCTGTACGGGCGTCGGCAACGTGTCAAAACTGATCACCAAATTTCTACCTGGTGTGATACGACAGCTGGCGTGCCGCAGGGTGGTGTGCTGTCTCCTCTATTATTTGCTATTTTTATTTCCTCTATCACTACTTCACTTACTTCTTCCTACCACCTTTACGCAGATGATTTACAAATCTACTGTCAAACATCTCTGAATGATATTGCTTTGGCTATTGATGAGACTAATGTAAATTTGAACTCTATTTCATCCTGGAGTAAGCGCTTTGGTCTGAAAGTTAATCCCGCGAAATCGCAGTGCATTATTGTAGGTAGCCAGGCGTTTATTTCTAGACTTGATAGCTCACAAATCCCGTCGGTTATGCTTGATGGCATCTGCATCCCTTTTAAAAGCACCGTTAAAAACCTCGGCATAGTGATGGATGCTACATTGTCTTGGAAGTCTCAGGTGGCTGAGGTAAGTAGGAAGATGTTTGCCTCTTCTGCGTCACTTCGACGCCTCAGAAATTTCTTGCCCACTGCCACCAAAGTTTCTCTAGCACAATCCCTTCTTCTCCCCATCCTTGACTATGCTGATGCATCGTATCCAGACCTTAATGTTGACTTACTTAATAAGTTAGATCGCTTGCAAAACTTCTGCATTAGGTTTATTTTTGGTTTACGCAAATTCGACCACGTCTCTGATTATCGAGCTAAGTTGAAATGGCTTTCCATTCGGCAGCGTAGGGACATTCACATACTTTCCCTCCTCTACACTATTCTTTTTAATCCGCGAGCTCCTTCATATCTTAAAGAATGCTTTACATTTTCCTCTTCATCTCATAGCCTAGCACTCCGATCCACTTATAAACTCACTCTTCTAATCCCTGTTCATTCTTCCAAATTCTTCGATCAATCCTTCACCGTCCGAGCTATCAGACTATGGAACAGTTTACCAGTGACTATTAGAACTGCCAAGTCTATCGTTATATTTAAACGACAAGTAAAAAATCATTTTCTTGCGTCTTGATTGCTATCAATTCACCGACAATATGTATAATTATTATATTGTATTTATATTATGTATGTGTAATTATATATTATATATACAGTATATTATGAATACTGACTTATATATTTTATTATTTTTTTATTTTATTATTATTATTATTTAGCAATAATTTAGCTTTAGTACCTTTGTGTTATTGCATCTTGTTGACCCTGCCCACTCCATTCAGAAATTCTGTACCCTAAGGTTGCCTTGAAAAGATTGCTTTTAGCAATAAGGCCGCCTTGTTGCACATATACTAGTCTATAAGCTTTCCGTATGTTGTATTATATAAAGATGTATTGTATATTGCAAATAAAGTATATTCTCTCTCTCTCTCTCTCTCTCTTAAATCTACAATAAAATAAAAAAAGTCAGTACTGACAAGAGTGAGCAGACCAGTCCCCCCAGGCAGCACCCGTTCACGAGTTGACGCGAGAGTCAGCCATCGCTGTGCTCAACCATATTAGAGGGAACTCAGCGACCCGACTCCCGACGCCACCACCAGTTTGGACATTTAAGCGAGCATGACATACTCAACCCTATCAGACTTTGTCCCAAATATATAATCTATGTATTAGTAAAATGTCCATCACCATTGTGGACAACACTTCGACGCGTGTACAATATAATGTATAGTCTGGAACTAAAAAAAAACAATAAAAAATGTAAAAAATAAAATGGACGCACAATAGTTTACAGCGCACTTGACGCCTGGGGACGCTCTTGTCGAGTGTCTTGTGTCGTTTTACATATTAAAGTCCACGCATTCTTATCATTGATAAATTCGTTAATGGTATAGTAGCCTTTATGCAATAGTGAACGCTTAATGAATGACTTAAATTGGATCAAAGGCAGGTTTAAAATTTCATTCGGTATTTTGTTATAGAAACGTACTCCTTGAGCTACAAAAGATTTGTTCACTTTAGACAATCTGCATTTGAGACCTACTAGCTTATTTTTGTTGCGAGTGTTAAACTGATGGACCTCCTCTAACCTTTTGTATTGGTGTAAGTATTTCCTCACAAACATTATGGTAGTATAAATGTATTGTGAGGCTACAGTAAGAATGTTGATATCCTTAAATACGTCTCTAAGTGAGTCGCGATAACCTAGATTGTAAATAAATCGAACTACTCTTTTTTGTAGTACAAATATCGACTCGATATCAGCTGCCCTACCCCAAAGTAGTATGCCATAGGACATTAAGCTGTGAAAGTAACTAAAATAAACTAATCTGGCAGTTTCCACATCAGTAAGTTGTCTTACTTTTCTAACGGCATATGCAGCAGCGCTAAGCTTGCCTGACAAGGTTTTAATATGTGGATGCCATTGCAGCCTATGATCTAGCTCGATACCTAAGAAAACAGTCGACTTCACTACCTCAAGACCGATACCGTTAAGCATTATTTGATTAGAATCTACACTAACATTCGGTAAAGTAAATTTGACACATTTCGTTTTGTTTGAGTTTAGCGCTAGATTATTTGTGCTGAACCAGTTTTGTATAAGTGATAAAGTGTCATTTATAAGATTCATGTTATCTAGTTTTCTATCAGTTTTAAAAATTAGTGACGTATCGTCGGCAAACAGAACCATGTCACACTTATCCTGGGCTAGATAAGGGAGATCGTTAATGTACACGAGAAAGAGAAATGGACCTAAAATCGATCCTTGCGGCACGCCCATCTTTAGTGTTGCGCCAGATGATAGAGCTTTATTAATCTGTACTTTCTGTGTTCGATCGTTAAGGTAGGACGAGACTAGAGTAAGTGACAAATTATCAACTCCATAAAATTTAAGTTTCTCGAGTAATATTTCGTGATTGACGCAGTCGAATGCCTTGGATAAATCGCAAAAAATGCCATAAGCATTCATATTCACTTCCCAGGCATCAAAGATAGATCTGACCAGAGTAGCTGCTGCGTCAGTTGTAGAACGTCCTTTAGTGAAACCAAACTGGCGATTATGAATTAATTTGTGGTGATTGAAAAATGATACTAGTTGGTCTAGAATTACTTTCTCAAATATCTTACTGAGAGCTGGCAAAATAGAAATAAGCCTGAAGTTATTGGGATCACTTTTACTGCCATTTTTATGTAAAGGAACCAACTTGCTGAATTTCATTAAATCAGGAAAGACTCCTTTGGCAGTGCAATCATTAAAAATATTAGCAAGCTGCGGAGCCAACATTGTTATGATGTCGCATAGGACGTGAACAGATATTCCCCAAATATCTTCTGTTTTTTTTTTTATTAATATTTTTGAACGTTTTAATAATCACATCACCCGAGATTGAGTTAAAGCTAAATGTGGCCTTTGGCTTAGGAACATTATTTACGAGTAAGGTATTTGCCATTGTAGCTGACGAGTCTAGTGTTCTAGTAGTATTATAAGGAATTTCAGAGAAAAAATTTTGAAATGTTTCAGCTACTTCAGAATCAGAATTTATAATTTTGTTTGAAATTTCCAGTGAGAAGGACAAGTCGTTATTTTTGACCTTACCTGTTTCTTTATTAATGATATTCCAGGTAGTTTTGATTTTATTGGAGGCATAGTTAATCTTGCGACTTAAGTATAACGACTTGGCTGCAATACATACGCGTTTAAATATTTTAGAGTATTTTCTCACATAATCAACAAATATCGGATCGTTATTGTATTTTTTTGTTGCATACAGTTCGTAGTACCTACTATTCATTATTCTGTGCTTCAGCTTAATGTAAGTTGCTTAAAAATATTGTATGGTTAATGCCACATTAAATAATATCTGTCACTGGCAAAAGAAAATAGTAAAAATTTAACGTGGAATTAAGATTAAAATGAGTTTTGCAACTGTCTGTTAATCGTCAAATAAACTGACATTATTTTGACAGTTCTTGTATGCTTTTTTGACAGGAAACATGGCTTTTAGAGCCGTGACCGCAGGCGCTTTGGCGCTACTTGCCATGGTGTTGACATCACATGCACTCACAATGGATGAAGGTAATTTGTATAAATTACAATTATGACTATTTTGGTCCTTTGCAAAATATCTTAAAAAGTTAGATAGAGTTATCGTAAAAATAAAAACGCGCTGAAATAAATTCAAACGCGTTTCCTTCACATCGCATCGATGACTGAACTTACTTTTGTTGGATTTTTTAAATTCCCATGGGAACGGGAATAATGCTCTGTAAGATTGGATAGGACATGGTCTCATAAAATTCCAACGGGATTCACAACACAACTCATTGGTCATTTCTCTTGAACATGCGAAGGAAGCCGTGAGCAACAGCTAGTTGTTTATCTATACTAATATTATATAGAAGTAAAGTTTGTGTGTTTGTATATTTGTGAAATTGTAAGGGGTAATCTCGGGATCTACTGAACCGATTTTAAAAATTCTTTCACCAATAGAAAGCCACATTATTGCTGAGTGTCATAGGTTATTTAAAAAACCGAAAAATAAAAATGCTTTTACGTGGTAGTTAGTGGGTTTTGCAAAATGAATCGGAGAAAAAACGGTCGAATGAAAGCGTTTCTGACGAACGCCTGTACTAAAAAAGGATTATTAACATTATGCCCAACGAAGTGGGCACGGGTCAGCTAGTAAATTATAAATAGCTGGAATATAACAATATTTATTACAATGGTAAAATGTTGCTGGGTCATACTCGTAAATCAAAATCCTGGGATAACGTATTAGGGCATCCATCATACTATTTCAAGCGTTTATTACCCGAAACTATGGTTTTCGTTAGAAAAAAGACCTACAAAATATTAGTTTTTATAGGTTCGTAAACGAGAATGCGACACACCTGGCGTTTTTGTCGTGAAGTCGTGATTACAGATAGATTTTTATTTAAATTATTATTATTTACATAAATACGGTTGGCATTTTTTGTTTATAAGCTGTATGTAGTAAGTAACTTATAGTTTTTATTTGTATAAGCCGTAAGTTTCACGAACTGTCCCGAAGAGAATAAAATAAAATTTAAAAAAGTCCAAATAATATGTTCACATCTTTCAATACTTTTCTTCGGAAGTATTATAATAGTACTATAATTATATTATCGGCTTTGGTGTTGCATTCTTGCATACGAAGCTGAACTTGCATTCTTCATCTTCATCTTCTTGATTTGCGGAGTCCGTTACCGAAGCTTGAAAGATTGGCGAAGGAAAGTGATTTTTACGTGGAGCGACTGCCATTAGACCTCCACAACTCGGAAGTCACACTTCTATTCTTGTCATATTTATGAGACTGATGCCAAGTCTCCTAACAGCTTACTCTATGTCCAAATCCTTGTTTTTGGTACGTGATGACATAAATCAAATTATCGATTTTTGAAAACCTTATATTTATCAATCATCTATTTAATATAAATAAATAATCTATTTCAATTGATATAAATAAATAAATAAATATTCTTGGACAAATCACACAACGCCATTTAGTTCCAAACTAAGCATAGCTTGTACTATGGATACTAGAGTGCTGATAAATATACTTAAATACTTTATTTTTTTGTAAATAAATACTTATTATACATAGAAAACACCCAGACCAAGGCAAACAGACATGTTCATGCACACAAATGTTTGCCTTGCGCAGGATTCGAACCTTATCTATCGGTGTAGTTGTTAAAGATGCATCCCTCTCCACAGAATGATTGATATAATAGAAGAAATTCTATCACGGTGTTCAAAAATATCCCAAATGAAAAAATCTACATTTAAGGGATTTGAACGTGATCTTTGGATTGTGTTTAATACAGCCGTTAACGAAAACGAGTTCAGAGACAGTAAACTATTTCCGTAGTCATTAGTGATACGAGAATAGATCCAACAACTAAAATACGGAGTATGTCCGATGATTAACAGCGACGGAAGTCGTCTGCCGTGATTTTGCAACACAATAATATAATATGATTTGTCATGTGGCTCTTTTTATACCAAAAATTATCCAGAGAGCGGAAAAAATGGGATTGCGGGGGGAAAATAGAGGTTGTACGTTAGTTGCCTATGTTAATGTCACATGAGAATATCATGTTTTCCACGTGAACCAACTAGTATGCAGAACTAGTTGTGCTATCCTAAATAAGTGTTCCTGTTGACACAAAGCGAAGTCGCCTATGATCCATCGAGGGATCAAATAATGGATCCAAGTGGAATGAGGGCAAAATGAGTCTTAAGACAGACATTCACACATAAGAACTTAGGGGAAAAAAATCCTGAAATGTTTTGTCATCTGTGTGATTATACTTTGACTTTGCCATTTACTATTTTGGGAAATAGGTAATGTTCGATTAGGATTAATGCTCGGTCATTGTAAGTATTGCCCAGTTATTATATTTGGCAGTTTACGCAGTAATTATACATTTATAAAATAATTAAGTAATCCATGGCAGTGTAACAAAAGTGACTTCGTAAAAAAAGTGTAGATTTTTCATTTGCAGACTAGGCACAACACAATAAACTTTTGTAATGTCGTCATCCTGAACTAAGTATTTTGTTTTTTTGAGGGTTGGTAACTACTTGGTAACTACTTGTCTTGTAGTTACTTGTCTTGTAAGGTTAATATAAACCTAGATAAACACAGATGTGTATAACTATTATTATCTATACTTACTTTATCTATACTTACTGCTGACATACACATCAATATCTTACAGCCAAAGTAATAAATCCGGATATTATATATGCTGGATAGTTTCCAGCCATTATTTATAATGTCAACTCAATTTAGACAAAGTGATAAATGACACAGAATTAATCACATTATCTAGAAATTTTATATAATATCTTCGAGATTTGGATAAAGTAATAAAAAATGGTGTTATGATCACAAGATAACCCTATATCTTGTGACTAGAGAAACCCGCGCAACTTCGTGTGCGTTTATCCTGCTTTCCTGTGGGAATTTCATATCGGTTGCCTACATCATGCACCACACTTTTCAGAACACACCCAAAAAATTGTCATATGTTTAGATTTTTTTTTTCTATTTTTATACTTCTCATTACAATCTTTGGAGTGGGCGTTTATGAAATAGGCTAGCTCGACCGGTGAAGAGCCACCCTTATACAGAATATTGACGTGAAGCAGCAATGCGTTTCGTTCGGGGAGTGAAATATCCGAAATTCTTGTTTGTCCCCTTTGTGGTATAAAAAAAATCTAACTCATTCCTTATACTATTTCTCGCTATATCCTGTTTTTTCCTGTTATAGGTCGGCAACGGGTTAGGGACCTTAGAATCTATGTGCTCCATAGTCGACGGTAATCACCTAATATCAAATGATCCATATTCCTGAGCTTGTTTTCCAACCACTTCCGTAAAAAAATGTATAAGTATATCGGTAATTCAATACCTACAACCTCAGCCTACAACAACACTACGAAATAATAGAGCGAGTCGACGTAATGAGATTTCCTATAAGTGAGAAAGAGACAATATCAATAGGTATGCCATATAACCATTGACCAATTTAACTTGAACCCTGTCAAATATTATAAAATTGATGATTAAACGAACTTACCTTTAGTGAAGTTCTATCATAATTATACGAGGGCTTCATCCGAAGAGATTAGAAGACATTGTAGTTTCACGTAACGACTCGCTAATCATACACTATAGTAATAAGATTTAAAAAAATAAATAGATATTTCCGAAATAAAAAGTTGTTTTAATAACTATATTTCCGGAATAAGTAAATAAAAGTTGTTAAACTGACTATTTTAAAATCTCCCTCCAACAACCAAACCGTTAACGTAAGGTCGTTGCGTCGGGTTCTCATTTAGTTGAAAGTCACATACAGAGAGTAAAAATACATAATATTTCGAAACATAGGGTTATTAGGGAGAGGGGGGTTCTAATCTCTTCGGATGAAGCCCTCGTATAATTATGATAGAACTTCACTAAAGGTAAGTTCGTTTAATCATCAATTATACTCTGCTTCATCCTTCGAGATTAGAAGACATTGTAGACTTTGAAAGATATCGAAATATTAGGCAAGTGTTTAAAAGTAAATAAAAATACAAAAGATGTTATGCTAACAGTTTGTATTATTACAAGAATAAATGTGTATGTGAATACAATCATAATTTATACAATCATATATTTGGTGAATAATTAGGAATTAAGAATCGCCAAACCAAAATCATTAGAGTCTTGATAATTATCAATATTTCTATTGTAAAATTTTGCAAATACATGAGAGGTACCGCTCCATCCAGCGGTATTTTTAATTAGATCAATGTTTATACCGTGTCTATTGGCAGCAGAAGTGCTGGCATGACGGGTGGAGTGGGCTGAAAAGATAGAAGTGTCTACACCACTCTCATATAAGGTACTCTTTATCCATTTACTAAGGGTCTGACTAGACACGGGTCGATAAGGTTTCCTAGTACTAATGAATAGTTGTTCAATATTGCCTCTTAATGACTTTGTCATGTTTAAATACTGTAATAGGGCATCAGCAGGGCAAATTTTAGGTTTTATATTGTAAAATGGGATGGTTAAACATGGTTGATGGACCCCAGGTCTGGATGTCTTAATCATATCTGGTATGTGTATAAGAATACACTCGTTACCACAGCGTATATTGGAAACCTTTATTAGACTAAGAGTCTGAATTCTATGTGCGGTAATAAGAGCTAATAGAGTTATTGTTTTCTTAGATAATATATCTAAATCTAGCTCATTATTGGGGTATAGATTTTCTAAGAAATCTAGTACAATGGAAGGATTCCAAGTAATATTGTACTTAGGTTTAGATGGACGAAGTCTATAAAATCCTTTAAATAATCTAGCTATACGGTCGTCAGAAGATATTCTTGGACCTATTAACAGAGACAGTGCGGAGCCATATTCAGCGCCCGAATTAAAGACATACGTAAGAAAATGCATGATATTTGGTATTGACGCTTCATAACAATCTACGTTATTATCCCCACAAAACTTAATCCATCGTTTAAAAGCAACAGTGTACTGTTTAATTGATGATTCCGACAAAGATTTAGACATGATGTCTAAGCAGTCTGAAGGAACACCTTTACTTAAAAAGGCTTCCCTGATAATTTTCCGGCCATAAGTTTTATCCGTGGCAACGTTGTCACACTGTTGGGCACAGAAATTAACACGTTATTACATGAATCGAAAACAATCGGATCTTCCACAAGCATTTTCATGAACAGAGGGAACCAGGGTTGGGTTGGCCAGTAAGGGACTACAAGTATTCCTTGTGCTTTGTCAGTGATGCATTTCCTTAATACTTTAGCGATAATTGAAAATGGAGGAAAAGCATAAAATTTTAAGTTACTCCAGCTGACAGTGAAAGCATTAATAGCATAAGCCCCTGGATCTCTGCGCCAAGAAATATAATTAGCACATTTTGTATTTAGCCTAGTAGCAAAAAGGTCAACATCGGGATTACCAAATACTTTGATTATGTAATTAAAGATATGGGCGCCGAGCTCCCATTCCGTATCCTGATGTAGACGCCTAGATTCCGCGTCGGCTATATCGTTATCTTGGGAGCTGATATAGGAGGCATGTATATATATGTTTTTATTTTCACAGAAACGCCATATATCTTTCGTCAGTTCATTAAGATGAGGAAATCTGACTCCTCCCATACGATTAATATACGATATAGCCGTCGTGTTATCAATCCTTAATAAGATTTGACAATCATTTAAATTTGCAGCAAAGATTTTTATGCCAAAATATGCAGCTAAAAGCTCAAGATAATTTATGTGCTTTGTAGATTCCTCTGTGCTCCATTGGCCATTGGCAGTTTTACCACTGCATGCTGCCCCCCACCCAGTTTTACTGGCGTCAGAAAAAATTTCCGAGATATAATTATCTTCCCTAATAGGATTGACAGCTGTGTTTATTGATTTAATCCACCATTGAAAGTCAGTCTGTAAGTGTGCTGGTAAATTCATATACCCATCATAATCACCGGATTGTAAGAGAGCAAGATATTTACATCTTTCTAATTGTTTTGTATATAACCAACCGTACTGGACAGCGGGGCATGCAGCAGTGAGCAAGCCCACAACGCGGGCAAAGTAACGGATTGAGCAACGCTCGAGTTTACTTATTTTTAGGAGTTCTGTGAGAATACCTTGTCTTTTTGTATCTGTTAAGCATATATGAAATTGTTCGGTATCTATAGTAAATCCGAGGTAAGTACATCTGTTTGATGGTACAAGGCAACTCTTTTCCTCATTAATTACAAATCCTAATGATTCGAATAAATACCTCGTTTGAGTAATGTTATACAAACATTCTTCGTAGGTAGGTGCAATGCAACAAACATCGTCTAAATAAATGGTTGATAAGTAACCCATTGATCTTAACAGGGACATGACTGGCTTAAGTAATTTTGTAAAAACAAAAGGAGCAGTGCTTAGACCAAATGGTAAAACATTAAATTCAAGCGTCTTGTTTTGCCATTTAAATCGTAAATATTTTCTGTATTTACTATCGATTGGTATTAAAAAATATGCATTATGTAGGTCCAAGGAAGCCATAAAATAGTTTTTGGAGACTAACTTTAAAGTTGTTCTAAGATCTTCCAGTTTAAAGTGTTCTGTTTTTATAAATTTATTTAAAGATTTTAGATTTAATATGAAACGTGATTTACCATTTTTCTTTTTTATTAAGAAATAACTCGACAAAAACTGATCGTCACAGGGTGCACACTCAGATATTGCGCCAGATGATAAAAGTTCGTCAATGGATTCCTTATAAACGACAACCTCGGAGGCTGATAATTTTGGTGATTGTGGAATAAATGTCTGAAAGACTTGTTTGTTAAAAGGTATGATATAACCCCGAACCCAAGATAAAATCGTGGGGTCATCTGTTAATTTTAACCATTGGTTATAAAACAAAGCTAGTCTACCACAACAACATACCGGATCTAGCGTCGCTGGTAAGGTCGCTTGTTGAATCGCTGCTGCTGTTGCGGCGGCGGTGGCGGCGGCGGCGGCGGTGGCGGCGGCGCCAGTGGTGGCGGTGGCGGCGGTGGTACAGCCGATACCGGATAATAATATCGTTGCTGTGGGATTGCAGGGTATTGTGCCGCTGATGCCTGCTGTTGGTTCATAGCAGGTCGCTGTCCCTTTTTTGCAGACTGCCTGCTGTTTGTCTGCTGGGACTTTGAGTTTAAATTACGGGTTTGAGGTTGCGTAGCTGTATTTTTGGGCCTAGATGCTTTGATCTCTGCTCCAGATTTATTGATGGCCTTGGCAGCTTTTAAAGTGTCAGCGACTTTCTCACCAAATAGGTAAGTATCGACCTCGGTTTCGTAAAGTTGACTTTTAATGTCTTTTTTAATAGAAGCACATATTAGACTTCTACGCTTCATAGACTCACTAAACTGTAAGTCACAGAGTAATTGAGCACCATCGAGTAATGGTTTTATGACTGATATGTCTTTATGTTCTAAATTAAACATATATGTAAGTGCTCTCCCGATGCAAGTGATGGCGGCAGTTACTTGGTTTTGTTTGCCTTCGAGGGCCTTATCTTTACCTATCATGCTTTCTGTCATCGCCGCCTTCAACTCTGCATTTAAAAGTGGAGCAGCAAGCTTAGGACAATTTCCTGGCACTAAATGCTTGTCTAAAAGGTCCTTTCTGCTTTCCTTTGAGAGTCCCGTAGTTGCTATGTGCTCCCATCGGAGTGCAATATCCTTTTGGATGTCATCACCACTTTTCTTTTCCTTTGATGGAGAAGCACCTAGCAGTTCGAGGATATCACTGCCGAGTGGGGCATCCTCTATATTAGTTCTGGTTTCCACAGAGGGTCCAGGGACTACCAGATCTACGCTCCCATTTTGGGAAGGGTCAGGCTGTAAGTTCATCGGGACAGTGTCCCCAAACAGCGACTCTTGACCATCTGGAAAGTAGTGCATAAAATAAGTTTTATTTTATTATCGCGCACTAATATTAACAAATTAGCGTGATACAATCACGCTAATTTCTACGAACGAATTTATTTACAAATCGCAAATCACGCTGAGTATTCGTTTATTTCGTAGACTAGTTATTATAATACCATTATAGTTAACGAAGCCAAAAAGGCTTCAGTTTTTTAGTGTAGGTATCTGTACAAAATTATTTACACGACACAGTTAAAAGTCAGTTTATGACCTGAGCCTAGTTTTTGTACATTTTTGACACATTTAATGAAATTAATGCGTAATTATTTTATTTGTAAATAAAAATAGTATTATAATAAAATAATTTCAGAGAAAAGGAAAAATAGTTCTTTGCATTTTAAAAGAATTAATAAAAATGCCATCTACCTTCCGGTGGTGATATTAATATATCACTGCATTCCGAACTGCTTTGGCTGGAAAAATAAGCGTTCCTAGTACAGGAACGTCTTTTGCGCTTAAGCAGTTTTTTCTCTATTTTTCGCATTTTACGTCGAATATATTCATCACTATCTTCATCCTGACTCCTTTTCGGCATGTTTGTAGGATGGAAGAAAAGACGTGTTGACTAGCGGAGCACTGAAACGCGAATGAGAACCCGACGCAACGACCTTACGTTAACGGTTTGGTTGTTGGAGGGAGATTTTAAAATAGTCAGTTTAACAACTTTTATTTACTTATTCCGGAAATATAGTTATTAAAACAACTTTTTATTTCGGAAATATCTATTTATTTTTTTAAATCTTATTACTATAGTGTATGATTAGCGAGTCGTTACGTGAAACTACAATGTCTTCTAATCTCGAAGGATGAAGCAGAGTATAATTTAATATTTCATTACTTACTATTTATTATCGATGAATGTGATTCAGTCCGCTTTATACATAGTTAGAATTTTAGCTGTTTTTCCGATATCACAAACAGAATAAATAGACGACATTATGATTGAATATTCACAATTTATAAATTACATGACAGATGATACACTTCACGGATGTGTCAAAATGAAATGTAATTGAAATCAAAAGCAATAAGGAGTATGAGTATTGATATCAACTCGAAGAAAATTACCCACAAAATACATTTTTTTCAAGAATTTCAATAAAATAAGAATCACATCTTCCATCAATTCTCTTAAACAATTTTTATGCAAAATTTGAAGTAGATTGGACCAAGGAATCAAGTTGTCCCATAGTAACTTTACCTCTCTTTTTTACCCCCTTAGAGTTCGAATTTCGAAAAATCCTTTCTTATCGGACGCCTACGTCTTATAATAGTTCCACCTGCCAAGTTTCAGATTTTTACGATGAGCGGTTTAGGCTGTGCGTTGATTCTCAGTCAGTCAGTCAGTCAGTCAGTCAGTCAGTCAGTCAGTCAGTCAGGACAAAGCATTTTATATATATAGATAATAACAGCGAATTTGTCTCACGATTCAACGGTTGTTTTATTACTTTATCCAAATCTTCGATGATATTATATATAATTGCTAGTTAATGTGATTAATTCTGTGTCATTTATCACTCAGTCTAAATTGAGTAGACATGATAAATAATGGCTGGATAGTATATATAATATCCGGATTTATTACTTTGGCTGTAACATATATAATTAGGTACAGCCATGGTACCTAATGCGTATATGTGAATTCCCGATGTAGACATTTTCACATCACTAATTCGTATTATCTATCTAATCTCTACATAGTATTGGAATTCGGCTCCAAGCTTAATTGAGTCAGGTATAATTGACAATGTGATGTGACTGTGTGGGTGTACGTAGACGACGTGTCAGCTATATTAAATTGATTTCGCTGACTATTTCATAGAAAATTGATGAAATTTCACGAAACGTCATCATAAATTGTTGTACACAAATTAACACTGCACTATTTAGGTCTTATAGCCTTGCTCAATCGAATTTGATGAGACTTTCACACGTAGATAAAGTTATATTATGCTATTCGGACTTTCAATCAAATTAGCTTAAATTACATCTTATAACATCAGCTTTCTGACAGTGAAAATTCCTTGAAAATCAGTCGAGCAGACTCGAGCCCTGTTATTAATTGAACCAACCGCAACTGACAGAGAGAGAGATATTATTTCATACTCGAAACAGAGGGTATCGAAGGTATCCTTCTTAACCTTCCCAAACTCACATCAAAACCATTTTTAATTCGTATCAAAACTAGACCTGTATTATCTAAATTTTTAACATACTTTTTTATTTCTACGAAATTCTTATTAGTTTAGTAGGAAGGAAGGTAATACGCGTAGGTTACTCTATCAATAAATAAGATACGTATAGAAAGGCAGACAGTTTCCTTATGTGTCATGTCAGACATCCTTCGTATGTCTTCCAATTAGCTTCCCGACAAGAGCTTGTCCCATACATAATTCAAGAATTCGCCTCGCCTAAACAAACCTTGGTTAATCTATTTTGTTACACTTAGTTGGGAGACATGTTAGACCTCCTTAAAATGTGTTTAACGAAAGTTACGTTTAGGATTTTAGGTTTTTTTTTTGTGAATTTATATGTATAATAGAACTGGTAGAGGACTGGCTCGATCTGAGCAGCATCACGGAAAATCGACGTACAGTTTATTTTAGTTTTTTAAAATATATTTTAACTTCATAATAATTTCCTATGATCCTGTAAAAATAGGCAAAATGACCGCAACTGGTTTGTTTTCGTCATATCTATAGTCAGTGGCCATTTTGATATTAGATTCCGAAATAGTAATTAGTAGAATTTTTATACAAAAAAAATCTCAAAAATATATGATTATGTAGTGCAGGCATGAAACTCGAAATCCAAAAAAAGAATTGTGTTTTTTGTGAGGTTGTGTCACAGTTTTCAGTTTAATTGGATTGCAATAAAATAGCCAGTGATGTCACCTAACGGGCGGTTGCAAAAACAAGTGCACACCATACACGGCCCTTCCTGGAGACCTGCAACTGTACTGTAATCGGACCTATTAATCGGGTGATTACACTTTGCGGTACTATTCACTTGGTGTTAAAGTGTTAAATATGTTAGACTCTACAGTTAAAAATGTTAATTTTATAATGTAAAATTGCCTATCGTGAAGGCCAAAACTTAAACTTTCTTGAAAAAAAATCAGTCAGCTATTTCTCAATGTATTTAAACGAAAATGAATTAAAATGTACATTTTGGTTATGTCTAGTATTTCAATTCTTACTTCATTTGGGGGGGGGGGGGGGGGGGTCAGGTTTCTGCAGGTGACTGACATTATGTTATTACGGACGTTCGCGACTCCTGTCAGAATTTGTAGATAGATGTAGATGAGGCCATGGCGACTCATTTTAGGTCGTATTTACCACTAGATAGCGCACTTTATGTTTTAAAAAAAATCTAATGCGCACGTATTCGAACGTGAGGTGAAAAATGAGGTGAACATGGGGACAAAATACTAATATTTATTATATATTCAATTATATAATTATATATTTATGAGTAGGCATACCTAATTGAAAACGAGATCATGACACTACATTGTATGCATAACAGAATACATTATGATTGCCGTGGGATGACGCTTTGGCAGTCCATATATGGATACTGGCTCTCAACACCATAATAAACAGCTGATGAACAGATGTAAACAGGCTTTTTGTGTCACATTTTTTTATAACATAAGGCAGACAAACAAGCAAACGGGCCACCTGGTGGAAAGTGGTCACCGTTGCCTATAAACACGACCGACACGCTACTGGTGGAAATAGGGGGAAAAGGTACTTTTAAGGCATAATAAACACCCAGACTTGCGTGTACAGTCAAGAGCAGGTCGACCTTTACACTTTGGACTTTGTACCATTCTTAATTTCTATGTCATAAGAGCTAAAATTGTACTGCAAGGGTAAAGCTCGACGTGCTCCTGACTGTACATCCCGTTTTCCATGGGGGTTTTGAAGTATCTTTGTATGTATCATAACTTCTCTTTTATCACACTATTTCTGAAAACATTAAAATTCGATGAGTAGTTTAAAATATATAAGTAAACAGATAGTGAAAGTGATTTTATTTTGTATAAATAGTTAAAACAATACAACTAATACCAACTTTATCGTAATTCAGTATAATTAACTAATTATAGGCAAACTTGACAAGCAACTATCCAAATCACATTTTATTAACAAAAAAAACGTGTGGCACTCGGGGACTGCCACGGTAAAGCTATTGCATAGTCGGGGGGCTCGAACTCACTCGTGGACGCGGCCAAAAAGCACGCTGTCTCACCTAGCATCGTGTCTAAAAGAGATAGAATCTGTTATGAGCAGTTAGCAGCTAATCTACACGCATACGTCTAGTCGCACGCACACACACACCGTGCCGAAGTCTGCCGAACTGAAACGACGTTTGACGATGCACGGCTTTCAACGCCGCGCGGAGTGGGGGGTGTTAGGTTTTATTTTCGTTACGGAATTTCTTGATTCGGTCGCCGCGCTCAAAGCCCGCAATAAAAGCTATACAATGGCTTAAGTAAACAAATCAACACTGATACCTACTTACTATGTAAAGATAACCATGTTTTATAACACATTGTTACATAATCAGGACGCACTCCAACATTTTGCGACACCGATGTAATTATTTCAGAGAGACCTTTGTTTTCTGAAATAGTGCTGCAACAAACAATGTTAACATTTTACTAACAAACATTCTAGTTGGGCTAACGATGTCGTTGTGCGCTTGTTACCCTTAACTGTAATTCATTTCTAACTCATTTGTCTTTTTGAAATATTATTGCTGACGAAAATTTTATTATAATTATTATGTTAACAGTATGGCTTCTCCCGCGTGGTCCAGAGAATCTGCCGTTGATTGTTTTTTCCAATGGGACTAAGACGTTTTTTCGGAATAAAATTACCGTAATAAAACGTAGCTTAAGTCACTCTCCAGATCTTAATCTATCCCAAAAAAAAAAAAACATACGTTCGTTACTTTCGACGTGAAAGAAGGTTAAACACACTTTCGCATTTATAATATTAGTATGGATATGGATTAGTATATGAATATTATATTTAACGTATTTTTGTTTTGGTGGCAATACTTTCGGCACCAGAGAGCGCAGTTTCGATTCCCGCACAGTAGTGAAGCAAAGTCAATAGTCCAAAGATATTTCATAGTAGTTCTATTCTGTGGCCAAAGTCCAATATTTTTTATTCAAATACAAGCTTCGAATCGTCACAATTTTGTCCTACCACCAGTTCAGACGGCAAAATTGTGTTTCGTTCGATGAGTGAGAGATCTGAAAGAATCTCTTCCTAACCCTTAACAAATGATTTGAGCCCTGTTGATATAGATGTTTGTATAAAAGGAATTAATACTTGACCTTTGATTTAGAAGTTCGAAAATTAACAATTGCCGCAGCGAAGTGTTAACAAAACTATACAAATGCTAATTCTCAGTGATGTCATGCATTACCGACATTATCTTTTCATATTTTAGTTAGCAAACAAGAATGAATATTTTTTCCTACCTATCAGGCAGTCATCTTCAGACATGAAGGACCGACCATAGAGAGAGAGATCAGGCAGGCAGGCTATTATTACATAAATTGACCGTTTTCCATAGATTTGACCGCCATTTTTTGAGGTGTTAGATTTGTAGCTTTCACATTTACCGGGTGGTAATGTGATAGTTACAATCTCACAGAATACCGGTGTGAAATTAATAATAAAATAATAAAAAGTAGCAATGCGTTTCGTTCAGTGAGTGATAGAACGAGACGCCCAACAATTTTCCTATTCACCATAATGTCATCTCACTTGTAACGGGCGACGCAATGGTAACGCCTTTGGTCTTTGGTGTTGACTTGCTGATGTTGCACTTTCCCACTTTCTCACCCCTCAGAAAGAGGCCCCAAATACCGGAGGGATGCTTCCCCCTGAGAAAAATCAGGCAAGGAGCGCTAAGCTCGAGGCCCGTACGCGCGCGCATGAAACCGTACGTACGTTGCACTTTACGTGAAGAATGCCGCATCAAGCCCGCTTGCTTGTTTGTCTGCAGTGATCATGAAAAAAATACATCTGACAAATAGTCTAACCGGAACCTATCAGCAATTGAAATAGGCCCTATTTCAAACAGGGCCTGTCTAATTATTTGTTTCAAATAACAAGCATAACCCAATTCTCGGTATGAATTATGAATCCTGCGTTTTGTGGTGTAGGCGTCACTCGCAATACCTAAATTGATGTGATGATGTCACGATTGCATTAATGCATTCTCTTTAAAGCTGTTTTGGTCATTACCTATAAACCTTGGCTTCGTTTAGGTCATAAAGTTGATACCTAAATCCCTTTAACTTTTAATGTCCTAAATTGTGTCAATGTATTCTTAAATTTTATGGTGGTATAGGTATTAGTTTATTTTGGCAAACGTTAACCATGTGTAGACGGTATTGTATGTATTTGACTATATATATGGAGAAGGCGGTAGTCAGTCAGGTTTTTAATCGGTAAATCCCTCAAGTGACATTGGGAGGGAAGAGTCTGACAGACTCCCGCCACTTCCCCCAAATAGTGGGACATGAATGCATTTGCTGACTTTAAACAAAAAATACATGAAAATTAACGCGCAATATAATGTTACACTACACAGTTAGGTCAATAAAGGTTTCCACACTACCAATCCTCTTGTTGTCTGTTAAAATAATTACTTATAATGTGTTTACCAAACCAAATATTTTTGTTATTAATGTTGGTTGACATGTGTGATCATAATTATAAAAAAAATAATGGTGTTATAAAATATTGTATATTACTGAGATGCCATAATGACTATAGTTCCAGATGTTAAACATATTGTTATCATAAAAATCTGTCAATTTTTTTTTGTTTTTCTTTGAAGAGAGAAATGAATAAAGATAAAAAAATTGGTCGGGCACTCGCTCTCACCGCTTGTAGATTTTTATACAACTGTCACATTTTTTATTTACCACTAAGGTGGCAAACAAGCTTACGACCCGCCTGATGGTAAGCAGACACCATAATTTTTATATGAACATTAAATGGTCTATTATTTCTGTGGGTAATCCCGACGACGGTGATAGGCAGGTTCGACCTCCGCACGTAATTAACCGTATGAGTGTTTTAAAAACATTTATTTGGTACCGATAACTTAAAATTTTTCAAGCTTAATTTGGAGTCCAAAAATAGTGTACAATAAAATTTACAATTCAATAAATTTTCAATACTTATTGTTGGTCGATTGCGTAAAAGCCATTACTTGCCGAATACGGGGACCATATGCTCGGTGACCCACTGACATTAGCTTGCTTGAATACTACGGATTTGTATGATTGGGAATATAATAAAAAATTGTACAGAATTCATACAGAGTCAACAATCGTCGGTATATCAAGTTAAGTAGGAATAAAAAACCGCCTATGTTAATCAGTACTAGAGGCGCTATCAATCATCACATCATCATCTCAGCTATAAGAAGTCAACTTCTGGAATGCGTTACAATGTTACATCAATAAGAAGGTAATAGAGAGAAATTTCATTCAAAAGTTAGACTTCTAAATCTCGCACTCATCACACCAGACGATCCACCGCGATCCAAATGCGCGGCAGGATCTCTATGAAGCGTTTGATGTGGACTTGCCTCGCGCAATCCAAGCGCATACAACCAGTGCTATCCGCGATCCTGAATCGTGGATCGAGGGTCGCCGATCCAACTTGGAACGTCTGGTGTGGATCCGGCTATTAGGATCGCGTCAATGAATCCGGGGGTGTCTTTTAACGTAATAAAAGGCGTCTGGGCAATCAAGTTGAGGCAAGCACTAACGAACCTGGCCTTATTTGTATAATAACTTAGTTTGATTGGCTGTTTGTCAGTCTACAAAATTATTAGCAATCTAAAAGCTCCATTTGATGATAAATTAATAGAGATAGTTTGGTATTCTGATGTGACGGCGGGTTATACAAGGTTTAGCGGCAGACAAAAAGCTAGAGGGTCCTTTATAGGAAAGCGGTTACCGAACAGTTTTATTATGCCCTGGGGCATGTGCGGACTTCGATTGAGGGTGTGTTATGACGACGCAAAAATTTTCGTCGTCTAAATGCGCCATTACATTCCTTGTCCTGGTATCATCACAGGGAAATCTTCCCTCCGGTATTGTAGCCCTTTTCAGGGGATGGATATTTCTCTTTTCATTTTCTTTCTTCTCTACGCTTTATTATTATATATTATCTTCGTCTTCACCTTCTTTTGCTCTGGTTTACACTTAATTATAATTTAAAATCGTTGGGAAACTTATCAATCAACCATGATGGCTGTCTCGAGTCTGGGTGATTTCTATGAATTTTACGTATAAATATTTACAATAAATATATCCGTTGTCTGGCACGCATAACACAAGCAGCGTAGCTTACTTTGGGACCAGGTGGTTTACTGTGAATTGAGGTCAATTTATCTGCAATCTATCACAATAATCATAATCTACAATTTATCCAAAACTAAACAAAATCTATTTATATAAAAGAAGACTCTGACTGACTGACTGACTGACATATCAACGCAGGGCCTAAAGTCCTAAACTATAAGGGTTAGAAACTTGAAATTTTGCACAGGGGTTCCTTTTATAACGTAGGGGAGCACTAAGAAAGGATTTTTCAAAATTCCCACGGGAAAGCGAGATATACGCAAACGAAGTTGCGAGCGATTTACTAGTGTAATATAAAACGTTATCAATATACGTATAACCGATTGCGCGATCGTCACCATTTTCCCTTTATAATACCCGAAACAGTTGAAAAGACCTTTGTATACAAATTTGTATCGCAAATTCAATAACGCACAGATGCAAAGGGTTCAACTGCGTAGGAAATAAACAGGAATACTTGGAGGTGAGAAATAGCATAGTTGTATTTATAGAAGTACCATCTGCCGTCTGAACACGGACATAGATTACTTAATAGTTACTTTCGACGTGGGTCCATCCCTAGACAGATGGATAATTTGTACATTACCAAGTCTTAACAAGGATCGGTTTCATTCAGTTAGTGTGGCTAGAATTTCTGCATTTTTTTTACATATATTTATGACAATAATGTGCGTTATCCGAGTGCTACTGAATTTATTATACAATACCTCTTGTGTTTAGTGGTAGTAAGAAAAAACTTACCCAAAACGTAGGATTTATATAAATAAAAAGAGATTGTAATAACTGAAACAAAAAAAAATCAGATATTAAAAACAAAACTCAAAAGTATATTCATTTGTACAACATACATTTAAATGACCCATTTCATCAATATATTTTATGGAATAATAATATGCTTCTTCTATAACTCCCCTCGTTATTTTACTTCTACGACCAGATCCGAAACGTCCACAAAAGGAAGAAACGTCGCATGAGCTAATCGTGAGTCAAGCCGTGTTTGTGTCGTATTACAACCTGACGAATACATTTTTAACTTTCTTATTTATTATATTTATTATTTTGGTATTATTATATTAAAATTGCGTTGTTATATTGAAAATGATTTTTTAAAACGTTTTCTTACAATGACTAGTGGCTTTCTCGGAGTTGAGGGTGTTTTTGGGCGGCAGTGAAAGCTTACTATCAGGTGACCCGTCGGCTCTTTTGTCTACTATATAATAATTAAATTTAATATATAATATTTTAACATTTTGACAAAATGTTTGAAAAAGTGCAATGTTTTATTAAAACTTTTATCAACGTTCCTTGTCACCTTCAATGTAAATTGAAGATGTACTTATATGACGCCGGCCTAAATCCACCACCTAATCAACTCAGTATATTCAAAGTTTATGATAGACAAAAACATGAATTAGCCACATTTTCTTTCGCAAAAGTTTATATTGTCCCGATTCTCCTTAAGTGATGATGCAGCAAGAATTTACAAAAGTGAGATATTGCACAAAGGTGCCTTAAGGGACGGGATTACAAAATGGAGTAGACTTTCATAATCTGCGTTAATACCCGGACACGAACATTTTAAAAGCACAGCGGTCACTGACTTGAATTATGAGCTTTTTCCTTTGCTGGGTCACAACGAAAAGTGGCTTTTTACTCTGTAATTACGGCCTTTGGAACCCAATGATGTTGGTTAAATTATAAGTTTAAATAGGTTGCGTTTCAGGAGGTCTACTATGAGCTTATTAAAAATCTTTTTTATTTTGGAGAGGTAGAGTTATTTAAAAAAACAATGTAAAGGGTTTAACTAACTCGACTGTCGGAAGTATATTGGCGTGAAGCAGAAATGAGGTCAGGATCTTACGGGTCTCACTCGCCGAACAAATTATTCCGTGAGAGGTGTAGTACCTACTTCCATGGTCCATCTAGCCTATTTCATATAATATGCTCTACTCCACAAAGGCTTTACGCCTCATAGACTATTAGGGATTGTAGACATTTTTGGACACTCGACCATATCAGCCGGAATGATAGAAACCTACTTAGAAAACCACGCAACCCGTTTTTAATGATAAGTATCACCGGGTTAATAAACTCTTATCTTAAATTAATGAATTCAAATTAAACAACTATTTCTGAACTTTTGATCTTTGTAATCCTCTTTATAACGAGAATCTTAAATGAAAAAAAAAAGATAGAAGAATTTGGAGAGAAATGATAAAGATTGGACAGTTACGCTGTGGAAAGGGATAGACGGAGGAAAAGTCGGATTGTTTTTGCCCAGCAATGGGATCTAGATTTATAAGTAACTAGCTAACCCGTGCCCACTTCGTTGGGCATAATGTTAATAATCCTTTTTTAGTACAGGCGTTCGTAAGAAACGCTTTCATTCGACCGTTTTTTC
Source organism: Endotricha flammealis (assembly GCA_905163395.2). NCBI lineage: Eukaryota > Metazoa > Arthropoda > Insecta > Lepidoptera > Pyralidae > Endotricha > Endotricha flammealis. The sequence goes on along the minus strand of LR990870.1, from coordinate 3,397,863 downwards.
TCCGATTCACTTTGCAAAACCGACTACCACGTAAAAGCCTTTTTATTTTTCGGTTTTTTATATAACCTATGACACTCAGCAATAATGTGGCTTTCTATTGGTGAAAGAATTTTTAAAATCGGTTCAGTAGATCTCGAGATTACCCCTTACAATTTAACAAATATACGAACACACAAACTTTACTTCTTTATAATATTAGTAAGATAAAAGAAATTGAAATAGTATTTTTGAAAGAAATATTGTCACCATCCCCGCCGAGGTGGGACTCGGTGGGACTAGAAATCGGGCCGTGTGCTCTTTCCAACTGAGTTAACGTGTGGGTTCAAATGTTTTCTTTAAAAATATGAATGGTTTTAATTAAGTTAAGTTATAATAAGAATGGTTAGTTGAACCGTAACAACTATAAAAACAATCTTAAAAAAACTGGAATAGTATGGAATAGTAGTCTGGTGGGAATAGCTCTAAATAATAATACCACTTTTGTTACAGAAGCAACAAATAACTTGGTCTCCGTAACAAGTTCGATACATGATGGCTATGGCGAGACAGCAATCCTCATTAGAGGTCCACACGGTAGCAGTAGGAGAGAGGATCTGCTACTTATTAAAGGAGAAGAAGACGATGCTGTTACAATCTTCTATAACAAAAAGAGTAATAAAGGTGAGGGAAGAAAAGAGAAAAAGGTGGAGAGTCAGGAGAAGATTATTCAGTTTACGAGCGATTGAATGATTCGGTGAGAGGCATTGTCGCAAAAAACTTAGATATTTACAGTCGAGTATCTCGCCTTGAAAACAAGTTCAAAAGTATTTAAATAATTGAGAATGGGAAGTCTAATGATACAGCAAAACCAAAGCCTTTTAAAAAAGATCAAATTTTTCACAAAAGTTTTTTTCGCGTCTTGTATTATAAACACTTAGAAGGGATTTTAGAATTTGCTACTTTAATAGGGATAAAGGGGTAATTTATAATTTATCTAACCATTCCACAGTAACCCTGGAGAGCCTGAACGGTGGTTACCTCAAATCTGTTTCCTGGGGTCTCGCCAGCCACCCTAAGTCGACGCTCATTTTACTCGTCACTCCAACCCGTGTGAAGCTGTATGCCGGATGCCATAGTCTACACTGGCATTCTATGACAGGAAAGCACAACATGATGAAGTTATTTAATAATCAGAAGCTAAAACTGGTGAGTAACAATTTAAAAATCTCAGTTTTTTAAAATTTAAACCTGACAGTGTAAAGGTGCATGAGAAACGAAAATTTAGCTAAATCGGTCGAGTCATCAGAGCTTCACAAGTACTCACAACCTAGAGGAGAATCAGACCTTTCTAGGTTTCGTTTCGCACGTCTTTCGAAATAAAATTTCTCGAACGATGTTTTCATTAATTGATTAACAAGTGAGTAAGTTAAAAATAATAAGAAGTAAAAAAAACTCGAAAATACGTCTTTAATGCATGTCTAAGAATCAGGGACAAGTCGCCCAATAAGTTGGTTGTACATTCCTAAATCTATCTATTACTATCAACCCGTGCTCATTCCACTGCTTAAATATGGATCTTAAGAGGGCGCACCCAAATCAACGCAACTCAAAATCGAAGCGTGTTATTTTACGAAACTACTGAGCCACGAACATGAGCGTGCGCCGGCGAAGACAAATGATTTTGATACTTTTATGATAAGACTTCACTATTTAATATAATAGTAGACTCGAAGTTCATGTGATTTTAGCTACAGACCTATTTCTATGTAGAACATAAGTATTGTTATTATGTAATTGAAATTTTTTTTCGACATTCTTCATGTCTCGTTTGGAAATAAATACAAATAATGTATCTTTACTCGTGTATTAATACCTATGGATTATGGAGAAGTATAACAATAAAGTACTCATAATAGATATAGGTACATATAATTATTTGTATTAGAAACATGTGTTTCTAATTGGCATACAAAGACTCTACCATCTATCTACCAATTCTGGTAAAATACATTTCTTGTAAAATTTCACAAATTTCGATTCCATCTTTGATGACAAAAATTCGTCATCTGTTTTAATTCTGGCAGTCTTCAGACGAAATTGGGGCCCAAAAAAACCTTGTAATTCGATTTTTTGTGCCATATTTGGAGAGTTATGATATTGGTCTGTAATGCACAGTACAAAATCGTGTTATTTTTTATCCATACGGAAATAAAAGCAAAAATTTTAGAAAACAAATTTTGATTTTGTGAAATTTTCAACAAAAATTCAATTAAAATATTTAAAAAGGCCTTGCTAATTTCGTAAATACTTAATTTGAGTAAGATCTACAATTGTTTTCTATCCAAAAAAGGAAAAATAATTGCTCTAAGTTACTCCATTGCAGAAAAAAGCCATAATTAAATAAAACCATCAGCAGGTAGCAGTTTCTGAAAAAATTGCGAAATTTTAGAAATTTTTGCTCCAGGACTAAAACTATGCATTTTTCACAATGTTTTCTACATCTATATGTATTAAATTACATACATTACCTACAATGTGAGACCAATCGCAGCTCTATTGATACCATAGGAGCCAAGCTGTGGCTTTTCATATATGACCTAATTTTACCAAACATTGAAATTTTCAAGTTTTACGTACTTCGCGAAATATTGGAAAAAACCACGTAACCTACGAAGAACCGTAACTGAAAATACTTTGTAGTAGATTTAACTAGCTTTTATTAGACCTTATAGCCAAGTTTGTGAGACTAGCGGTTCACCCACAATCTCAAAAAGATGAAAAGATGAACAAATGGGTTATAAAGAGAAATGATTCTTTGGTTGGGATTGGGATTCAATTCCATCACCAGGATGGTTTTCATTTTGAAGAAGATGAAAAAGTACGGGCTCTTGTTTTTCTTCCTCTTCGTGTCCTCCTTCATCATACGGACTGAAACATATGAAACAGCATTTTTTTTTACGATTTCGCAATAATCGACCTACTTAGTAGAACTTGTCATATATTATAATTTATAACCATTATATTAATTATAGGTACCACCAGCCTTTTAGGCCTTGCTTTATTTAAATTTTCAACATTTCGTCTTTTTCTTTTTTTCGATAAAAACTGCTTTTTTTTGTTCCCCATACTCTGAAACATATTATGTTGTTGTCACTAAAAAAGTAAATAGTTCGTCGTCATTATCAACAAAAAGTCATATTTTACTTACCAAAGTATCTAGATTGTCGGTCGCGCTACACGGTTTGCACTGCGTATGGGCACAAAGGTTACGTGCGGTCAGGTCCTGCGCCAGAGCGACGTGACCACTCTCCGCAGAGCCGGCGGCTCGAGTGAGTCGTAACAAAAGACGCGCGCGGTTTTATAGTGGTTTTATGGCTATATTCAAAAATTGGTAGAAAAATAATGGTAAACATTTTACATAAATTTTGGCGCCTAGATTTTAGGGAATACGTTTATCTCTTAGATGATGATAATATTGACACAAAATAACTAAGATTTAATGATGAAAACAAACATAACAACGACTTGACTTTCTTCGTAATTTCACTTAGTTTGGATGTTAATATCTTATTTATGTAACAAAAAATTACAAAAATGTTCTACTAACTATATGCTTAAGTATATTTGCCGTTAGATTTTATAATTTATTTCTTACAATTGGCAGCATTACGGGGATATTTTGACATCCGAAGTTGGCACTGAACGTGAAATCGAGAAAACACTGTTCGGTTATCACGATAGCATTCATAAATATTCCATTACATGACAAAATGTTTTCTACTAACTATTTAGGCAACAATATTGTCTAACATTTTGTGTAATTCATAAGTCTATTAGAAAAGTTTTTTATGGATATTAAGAGCTTCGAAAAGTTCAGTTTTCGCTAAACTGAGCTAACGCCTGTGTGCGCCCTCTTAATAATTATAATTTACTATTTTCTCTCTCAGTATCACGAAGAAAATGCTCCAGTAGAAATCTACAGCAGCGAACGTTCGGCGTTAGATTCCTTAAATTGTAACCTAAAAGAAGATCTAGTCAAGCCACCAGCGTTACTAACAGTAGATGAAACAGATGTAGAAGAAGTCAAAGATTTTATAGCTAAAGATGCAAGGAGAAAGAGAGAAGAGATGCAAGGAGATGATTATAGGACGGACAATAATTATATTGATTCTCGTGGATTGCCACAACCGAATCCGAATAGAGGAGATATACCTTCAAGTGTAATTGAAACTTGTGATGGTGAGTGCACTTTTTGCTTCTTCTTAGTCGTACACTCTTGCCAGAGTGGTCGTGGTCATGTGTTTCATCACCGCTTCTCTCGCGATTGATGCCATGACGATATAGGCTTGGAGGAGTACGTACAAGTATAAAAATGCATTTTACTCATGGTGTGACAATCTCTCCTCGTCTAAAGCCAAATGGGTGTCATACTAATGTACATACTATTTACGATATTTTTTTATGACATGACCATTACAAAAGAAAAGTTAAAAATCTAATATAGATAAACGTTTAGGGGTAACTGGACTGAACTGTGTTGTATAATGTACTTGTAGCAAAGTAGGAACAATAAATGAGAAAGAAAATCAAAAGTTTCAATTCTTTGGTTTAAAAAGTACAAATAAGTAATAGTAGATTTTACAACAAGTGCACAAAACGAATCATTTCTATCCGAGACTTTTAGCAGTAATGTTATATCTGATAGTAATGTCGAGGATAAAAATGGTTTTGTGGACGAGTTATAAACTCTGCTTTTCACTTCGATTGCGAGGAAATAAATTAATAAACGCACGAAAAAACAAGACTTGTTTCCCGCCGCTTTTTTTAAATCTTACGACATTGATATTAGGCTTGGGCTGCAGACCTATACAGCCTACTATTAAATTAATTTTGTAATAAAATAATTTTCTTAAATTAATTAAATAACCTACCGTTCTTCAATTTTAATTTTAATATCTTAAGACTTAAAAACACTTATGGCAAATAAATTAAAGTAAATACTATAAAATAACAAATTCTATCTCCGAACTTTTTAATGTGTTTGGCTGTATGGCTCATTTTCTTTGTCTTAATATAGATACATTTATGAGTAGATACGTTTTTGCCCTTGTGCACAAAATTCGATTTTGTGCAGCCTATATCTTGCGCAAATAAGCATTTTCTGAGGCATGAGAAGTGAAAAATATAATCTTCAAGTATCTGATATTAAAAAGTTAGTAAAGTAGTATATTAAAACCTTGTTAACAGATGAAGTCGTACGCCAACTGCAATTACTTCGGAAGACAATAGATCAGCTTCGCAACGAGATTGCTGAACAGAAAGGAACCATTGACAACCTTCGTGGCCAACTTCGGCAATGCTGCAACCGACCACAACCACAAGTGGAACGATGCACAGGATCCACATGTTACAATGGTTATTGAATGCACAAATCACTCAGTCCATAGACCGTTGACGGTTGCTACTCACGCAGTTTAAAGAAATGAAAAATAATTTCTCCACCAATACTAACCTTCTCGATCTATCAAGAGGATGTGGGTTCGAATCTCTCTGTTTTTGCACATGTTGCCTGTAAATATTTTGGAATTTAGTCTAAGCAATTATTAATGGTGCCAGGAATTTTTCTAAGATAGATTTTATCAAATGTAGCCGTTGTATTTTTATTGTACTAAATTTCAGTAAAAATTACGAAGGCACTTTCGTGGAATTAGAGTTTTTTTGTAGGGTTTGGCTTTTAGTTTAGCTCACTATAAGGTAGGAACATACGATAATAATTGATTAGAGTCAATTAAGTCCATGAACGGTCAACAACAGAAGTAGACTAACACTTTAGCATCATTTCAATTAAAAAATCCAAACAACTGACAGCAGCTGATTTGCAATAGCAATAGCTGGGTTTGAAATGGTATTAAAATGTTAAATTATTTCTATTGCTGACTGTACCTTTAGTCCCAATAAAAAACTGTAATTTTTATTTTTTCATAAATGTGTTAGCATTTCTATGGCTTGAGTGATTAATATTTTCTTTTTAGCGGTAGACTTTAATTTCTTTTATACTTTAATCTTTTACGGTTTTCGTTTATTACTTACCTTCTAAGACGAGGCTGATTAGAATTCAGTGTGCATCCTTAAAGTTATTACTCAAAAAATTCTGTATATCTACAACGTTCTCCAAATCTCTTTTTGCGAATCAGTCCTATTTTCTCGGGACATAATTTGGGCAGACTGAAACAGTATTTAGTTAATTAAGTAGTTTACAGAAAAATTGGAGTATACAGAATTTTCTGCAGTCATTTTTCTTTACGCAGACGTAGGACTTTAGTCCGCAGATATTTTGTTTTACCTTGCTTTTTTCCTATACTTTCAGTTTGAATCTTATACATTTTGATAAACGATAAATGTCAAATTAGTTTCCAAGACAACTGTAGTTTCTCCCCGGGGACGTCAATAAGCTTCATTGCTTATTGTCAATCTGAGGTCGCCGTTGTTGATCCTGGTTCTACAGGAGACTCAACGGTCGTGGGCTTGTCCCGAGTTGTAAACGTTAAATTTGGAGGCGTTTAAAAATCTTCGTCTGCGTAGAATTTAAGGATGAAATATAGGTTATTACTTTTCATTTTTTTTGTATAATTTCTCTTAATCATCATCTAGAATTTTCTGTAGAATATTCTGCATCTAGTATTAAGTACTTAACTTGAGGTATATCAAGCAACTTGTGTGGGTTTCCATTAAACATTTTTCAATAATTTTTGCTTTTTATTTTATCTACATTACCTATTATTAGATATACGCCTACAGAGTTACTAAGTGACATTATAAATTAAGTTGCTTGATCAATCTTTAGTTATGTACTTATTATTAGTTGTAATTCTTGGGGCACTAGTTACTCTGTAGGCAAATAACAATTATTTATTATTTTCTTATGATAGGTTCATATCCTTTATTTTCAAGACTGTTGTAAGTATTTAAGCTACCTGCATCTGTTGATATTATAAAAGCTGCATCGCCAAAAACCTTTATAAAATGGCGAAATAAACATATTTGATAGAAAATTTGTATCGTGATAAAAACTACTTGAGCAAATTGAAAAACTTAGGGAACACACATTTTATTAACATTTCTGAGTTGTACAAGAACATTTTAAAGTTATCAAATTAGACAAGGAGAAAAAGAGATAGCTTGAGACTTAAAGTAGAATGGACATCAACATTATTTTCTGTAAATAAATCACGAGTATGATAACAGTTTGACAGTGAACAATAATATTAAATAAATAAAAGCTTTTTTAATACAATGAAACAGGAGTGGAGTGTCGTAACACAGCGACAGGTGTCGAATGTGGTTCCTGTCCTGATGGAATGGAAGGAGATGGACGGCGCTGCAGGCCGATAACATGCAATAGGAGACCTTGTTCCAGAGGTAAGAAATAACTTTGATATCAGTAACAGCACATAGGAGGAAAGTATTGGTAGGGAATGTTCAGGGAAATGAAGTCTAGGATGGACCTGCAGATGAACAGACGATGTAAAGAAAACGGTCAGGAAAACATCGGAGGATCACATTTTTCGGAAAGAGTTAAACATAGATGTTACTTATATACCTGGCATTGGGTATCCGCTTATGACTGGCTCAATGACATTACATTTACCTTCTTAACTTAAATTTTATTATGTTTTTTTGTTTAGGAGAGTTTTGTACAGACTCGGACCGTGGATTTAAGTGTGAGAGATGCCCATCAGGTCAATTTAGTGACGGACAAACTTGCATTTCTGCTTGTAGCTCCAACCCTTGCTTTGGAGGACGTAAGTATAAAGTTTTTACTAAACTTTAAGTATATACTAAACTTATTAAAGCAAAAGAGTTCTACATTCACAACTATGGTTTGACAAGAGTTCACCAGGATGACATTGTACTTCGTCGTATAAAAAAATATAAGACCAATATGGTACTTATAATACTTACTCGTCAGAAGAAGTTCTCCTTCGTGGTACAAAAAACTTCACTTATTTCGAGTACCATAACTTTTTGCTTGTTTTGTATTCTATGAATTTCAGCATCTGGTCATGCGTGCTACATAAAAGCGATGGGGGGAGGCCTGTGTCCAGCAGTGTACTTCTTGTGGCTGAGATGATGTTGATAATTTTCTACCATTAAAAGATAAAGAAAGATGAATGGAAGTTAATATAAGTTTCTCTTCACAGGTGTCCCGTGTCAGGACTTGCCTGACGGTAGTTACCGCTGTGGCTCATGTCCAAGTGGATACCATGGAAACGGGGAGCAATGCTATAGGGTTTCTTGCACGGCCACAACTTGTTATCAAGGTGAATCTTTTATTTTAATCTAATGGGACTACGAAAAACGGAGGTATTTCTTATTCTTCACTTATTTCGAGTACCATAACTTTTTGCTTGTTTTGCGTTCTATGAGTTTCGGCGTCTGGTCATCTATGCTACATAAAAGCGATGGGGGAGGCCTGTGTCCAGCAGTGTACTTCTTGTGGCTGAGATGTTGTTGATAATTTTCTACGATTAAAAGATAAAGAAAGATGAATGGAAGTTACGTTTAAACGATACCTAAAGAAAGATGAATAGAAGCTAATATAAGTTTCTCTTCACAGGTGTCCCGTGTCAGGACTTGCCTGACGGTAGTTACCGCTGTGGCTCATGTCCAAGTGGATACCATGGAAACGGGGAGCAATGCTATAGGGTTTCTTGCACGGCCACAACTTGTTACCAAGGTTAATCTTTTATTTTTATCATATTCTTCTTTAAATTTAAGAACCTCTTGTGGCAGCTCCTTCACCTCTCTATAAGACACGACGCCTGCCTTTTCCTTCACTTGATCCATGTAAGTTCTTCTCGGCTCTCCCCTTCCTCTATCTTTCCTTCTAAGATGTTTCTGATAAACTTAGTCTTATTTGATGTCCCACTAGGTTTCCACTTCTTATTTATATTATTATAATTATTATCATACATTACCTATTTAGTTATTTTGCTTTATGTAAAATATAACATATTCCAAATGTAAAAACTATGTTCTCTCTACGCTCTTGTAGCTGTAGCAGCTTTTTCCTTTCTCTTGTCCTTCACCTATAAAGAAATAATTATAACAAGATCTTAATACTAACAAAAATATTTCACAGGTGTAGATTGTCAAGAGACATCAGAAGGACCTCGTTGTGGGCAGTGCCCTCAAGGATACAGTGGAGACGGGAAGACTTGTCAACATATATGTGACACAAGCAGACCCTGTGAAGAACGACCTTGTAGACAGACCACCACTAGTCCCTATTTTGAATGCGAATCGTGCCCAAGAGGATTCGAGTGGAATGGTAAAAAAAGAAACATTTCATTATCATATAGTCGAATCGCGTGACTAGGATTGCATCGTGGAAGGACTGTCTTACTGTATCAAATCTTCAAACTGATATTATAATTAATAATTTATTTTAATCACCATTTTCTTATATAGATCATTCCTCCGATGGACAACGTTGCCAACACAAGTGTGACTTCCGTCGACCCTGCGGCGACAGGCCATGCAGACCCACCTCATCAAGTCCTTATTACGAGTGCGAATCATGTTCTCGAGGATATGAATGGAATGGTAAGTAATGCGGATAGGGGTTTACTTCATTTTTCACTTGACCTTTTCCGGTACACAAATTAGACGTACAGCTAACAAAAAATTTTAATTACATAATACAAATATGACTATTGATTAACCAATTTTCTAGTAAATTCATGCAATATTTAATCATATTTACAGCTCGGTTCAACCCTTTGCTTTGTTTACTGTATCTATTTTTATTCACATTTTCAAATTGCCGTTTAGACAATGTAACGAAATGGCAATCGACTGTAAGCTGTCGCATAGGCTTGCCAATATGAACCTTATTGGCTGTTACAGACTAACACTGCACTGGTATCTGAAATAGATTAAAAGTGTTACGTTCTGTTACTGTTTTACTTTATAAACAGAAATGAAAAACTGTGATCAAAACACTCAATTCGAATACCAGTAAAGTTGCTGCTTTTATGCCCCCTAATAAGCTTCTATCAAACAGACAACATTGAATTACAAGTAACCCTTATAATGTATTTATATTACTCAACAAATTGAACCCACCATTCTGGTGTTAATTACATTTTAGGGGTTATCTTCGAATTATCTTGCGACCATTTAGTTCATTAAATTAACAAAATTTAATCTCAACAGGGTACAAATGTTCGGATATAGACGAATGTGACCTAATTCGTCCATGTGACGACTTGGTGTCATGTCGTAATGAGGAGGGAGGATTCACTTGTGGCGCATGTCCCCCTGGGTATGAAGGGAGTACTGGTTGGCGAGGATCTGGAGACGAGAGGCGCCGGGAACAATGCGTAGACGTAGATGAATGCACGGACGGACGTGCCAACTGTCCAAGAGGACGACTCTGTGTTAATACCCCGGTAATTCTTATTATTTTCAAAAATGGTATTCTAACCTAACCATAATCAAGTCTAACCTAACCTTTTCATATCGGATAGTAAAATAAACTAAATAAACGATTTGCGCATATTCTGCTGACCAGATGAAATCCTCTAAACTGAATTTTACTTGAATGTCGTGTATACTTTTGAGTGAGGGAAGATCAGCAGTAGTATTAGTTGATGGTGTTAACTGCGAGAATGATGCGCGTTGTCACCAACGCCACGTAGCGGTAGGAATAAAATAACTGGAATAAATGACATATAAATGACATATAAATCACAATAACATTTGTATGACAAAAGGTTATTCCTACGCTAGGAGGCGTTGGTGAGTACTGGCATAAATACTGTTCGCTTGTGACCATGGTACAACTTGATTGAATCGACGAACAGAGGCCGTCAGCGCAAAAGTGGCCTAACCTACAATTTTTCATATGCGTACTTATATATTGCAATTTATTAAAGACATAATAAATTTTGATGGAAAACCGGCCTATTCCTAGTCCCTATAAAACACACCTGGAAACTAAATTCAAGTATAATATATAATTACTATAAATTCAATTCAAATTCATGAAAATTCAAACCTCATTATCTCCATACTAACTATGGTAAGCTTAGGCCGCTTTTACGCTGACGGCCTCTATCACTGATACTTTTTCTTTTAGGGTTCATACACCTGCGTACCATGTGGTGGTAATTTCTACGTGAACACAACCCGTCCGTGCTACCCATATGGACCAGAGCCAGGATCTTTGGTGCTACGATGTGACCCAGGATACTGCAGGCGATACAATGCTGTCTGTGGTTATGGATCGAAGTGTGTTTGTGCTGTAAGTTACCAAGTCTATGCTATTATGAAGTGTCAAAGAATCAAATATTTTATTCAGGGAATAAATCTTCACAGGCACTTTTTCTCCTAAAATAATAATATACTTAACATTAAATAATACCACCATTTCAGAAATAAAGCAAAACCACCGGTAAAAGAAATAGAGAAAGAACACTAGTTACGGTCATTTTTGTCCATCAGATATTATTTTTCTTTAAAATTTTTACAAAAAAGAAATTACACATGAGAAAATCCACGGAGTGTACCTGTAAAAATGAGATCGAGTCAATTAGAGAAGATATAATATATGTATATTCCTTGTCAAAAGACGCTAAAGATGTCACGCGCGATTGTAAGAATTTATTAATAAATGGGGATTCCGATACCACTTGATTGAAAGAAAAGCATGTGTTTTTTTCTATAAATAGTTACAGGTTATACTTTCATAAAGATTCAAGTCTTTGGTGCTTATTCAGACTATTTCAAAGAGATTCAAATTAAGGATATAGTCTATTTTAAGTCTCGGCGATCGGAGTTTTTTTAACAATTCTATCTTGATTTTCGATGCATTTAGCTATCAAAAGTTGCAAAATCAATGTTCGCCGCAATTTATAGTCACATAAGCCCTTTAGTATTTCTTCTAAAAGTGTAGCATTTTATGCTATTGTATAGTGCAGTATAACTTATTTAGGCACAAACATACAAATACACATACATATTTACATTAACAACTACATTATGAGCATTGTTGTACCGCAGTGACAAAAAAAGGCAATAACTCGACGTTATAGATTGATCAGAAAGCAAACGCTGATTTTCAGTCATTTACCGTCAAATTAAGAGTACGTAAGCCGATCAAAAAGATAAAAAAATAAAAGATTATGATATAAATTGTCTGTTTGCACACAGGTTGTATAACAGTCGTTTTTGTATTTAATTTAAAACGTCGCATAAAAAAATTTAAGATTATTTATTTATATTTTTATTTACTACAGAAGCGTATTCTGCGCTAACTAATGTTAAAATAACCTCAATATACAACTATAAAACCGTCGATAACGTCTCGAAACACCGGATATTTTCTCGGACCGGACATTGTTTCAAATGTAATCCCATCCTGAACGGTATTGCGGTCTTGTGGTTTTGAAATCACGTTTAACTCATTGAATTTTATGCGACCGTACACTTTTATGTGCTTTCTGTTTTAAATCTATGTTACTATTGCTAGAGATAGAAGGATTTTAGTTTGTATCCATGTAAGGGCACATAATAGTTATTAGTACTTCCATAGTAGGTAATCTTCGGTACGTGTTTAAAACAATTCCTAACTCATCCCAAAACCATTCCAAACTCACCCCAAAACCATTCATGAGTCACCCCAAAACATGCATCTTAAACAGTGTTGCACACGAATGTAATTAGTTGTGCCAATGGGAACTAAAATTTAATTAGTTGTGCCGATGGGAACTAAAATTTTATTAGTTGTGCCAAAATTAGTTGTGCGTAGCAGTTGGTCCAACAGGAAACTGTGAAATTTATTACCATCTGAGATCAACCTAAATCATTTTACAGTTTTATGTTCCATGCTTTTTTTATTTGCTAGATTTGAACTATGTAAGTTTATATAAAAAGTACTTCACCGCACACAATTATATTTCAAGAGTCAAATAAAAATCACAATTAGCATGGTGGTTGCAAATAAAAATCCAATGAGTTGGTTTGCACATATACTATGGTGTATAGTTAAAGCTTTTGCAAATAAAGAAAAAAATACTTTACCGTACACGTGCCGTAAAAGATTTTACGAAGTATTTTATTTTATAGTGCTGTACTGTCTAAATGTTTTCTGTTTCTTTTATTTCACTCGTTTAATAAAGATCCACTTTTTATTATAGAATGAAATAAAAATAAAAATTTCGAAAAAAATACGATCTAGAAATTATTATTACAATCCGATACGATGTGTCTCAGTTGTGAACTCCACTACTTCTTAACAGGTGGGGCCGAGTCAATTGGCTAAATAAAATAAAAATAAAAAATCTCTTATAGACTGGATGGGCTGGAAATGGTACTGTATGCGGTCCAGATCGTGATCTGGATGGGTATCCAGATCAACCCCTCCCATGTACAGAAGTACATTGCAAGGTGGACAATTGCCCTGATGTATCCAACTCTGGTCAAGAAGATGCTGATAGTGATGGAATGGGTGACTCCTGTGACCCTGATGCTGACGGAGACGGGATTGCTAATAATCCGGTACACATTTCAAATTAAAAAGTTTATTTGCTGGATTAAGAGTAGAATTAACAGTATTACAAGTTCTTGATAAATTCCAATTATACTGTATTTGAATTGTTTGAAAATCACTTAAAAACTGTAAATTTGACAGATAAGGTAACTGGACCATATTTGGAACCTATCAAACCAGGCTTAAATGCACATTAGGTAGGAAATAATAGTTTTATGCGCTTTATAGCTTAGTCACCATTTTTGGCTAAGGCAACTTTGAGTACGTAGTACTTTTATTATTCTGTGCTTTGAGTGTCTACTAATTCTTCCAAATATCATCCAAATCTACCGATGTTTTCCCTTTTGCAAAATATTTGTAGGATTCAAAATAATCTGTTTTCCGTGTATAGGACAACTGTCCCTTGATTGCAAACCCTGACCAATCAGATAGGGATGAAGACAGGAGCGATAAACGTGGTGATGTTTGCGACAATTGTCCACGACGTTACAATCCTGACCAGGAAGACACCGACGGAGATGGCATGGGAGATATCTGTGACCCTGACATGGATAATGATGGTAAGTGTCAACTAATTTTAAATTTTGAAATATACACAAAAATGGCCAGAGCCTCGATTTCTTTAGATGCACAGAGATTTTATATTACATACTCGGATGTACGATATAATTATAGAAATATTCTTTATTTGTTAAATATAGGAACAATATACGAAAATCTTTTGTATTTTTAAGCATACCATAGGTACATATTTGTTATATGCTTTTTTTATGGTGATATATTATGGTATAATAAATAGCGAGCAGGTTTATGCTAAACGTGCCGTCTATGCTAGATACTATAAAAAATAAAATCATTAAAACATCTAAATCCATCTATATCAAAAAAATCCAAGTGTAAATCTCGTCACAGACATACCAAACGAGGAGGACAACTGTCCCCGCGTTTACAACCCGCGTCAGGACGACATTGACGGCGACCGCATCGGCGACGCGTGTGACAATTGTCCCCGCGTGCGTAACCCATCGCAGGAAGACGCAGATCGGGACAACGTTGGCGACGCCTGCGATAGTGACGTCGACCGCGATCAGTGAGTTTTATCTTCTTCTTTTCATGTGTTTGTGGGTCAACTGTGGGTAGCTGATGTCAGGGTTTCCAAGTCACCGTCACTGATTCGAAAACCGTTAGGTGTTACTATCGATAGCAGTCGGGACCGACAGCTTAACGTAAACAAAGCATGGAGGAACTAATTGTTTTCTTTTAAAATTAACCAAGGAGGTATAGGTTCTGACCTTACAAAGGTCGAGTTACGTTCGTAATTACTACAAATATTATTTATATTTTGCTGTCGAAACCCGTGCAACATCATTTGCGTGTATCCCGAATTCCTGTGGCAACTTCGAAACATTATTTTATATAAAGAACCCTTTTTCTTCAATCTATTTCTTAAAACTGCATTAAAATCCGATGTGTAGTTTATATGGACTAAGCGAATAGTGACTTCATTTGCCTAATTATGGATTTAAGAAATAACATTAATAAATCTTTTTTATGGTTTGTTTGCATTTAATCTTAATCCCAGATAAGTGGAATATCCCATTATGTATATTTAGATTATGTAAGTAAGCAATATAATCTCGAATAAAATTTGTCTCGAACTGTGACATTGGCAGAAGGAGAAGAGGTCGTTTAAATAATTGGATCACAAACGTGGTCGGTCTGTCTCGGTTGACTTGACGGTGCATATTTGCCGGTCACACACGAAAGGGGTCACTTTGTAAATGCTATGTCATTCATAGCTAGAAAACCTTTTAGCAATTAAAGTCGTGAGAATTTTGATATTGTTAGAGTGAAAAGCTAAACATTATTTCTTGCGTATTAAAGTCTAGACTTTAATTCATTTGATAACAAAAAGCCAATTTAACCGCATTTTGCCAATAAACATTCTTCTTAAACATTATTATTGTGTGCATAATATATAAATACTTAAACGAAAACATTTTTTTCTGCCTGTCTAATATCTCCGGAGCTTTTGAATTGATTTAGAATTTAGTTTTACTGTAAAAAAATCCAGACAGCTAAACTATCTGTAATAATTAAAAAATTGGGCTTTCACCCAGTGCTGAATATTCCGTCGCGCGCGTACGTGGGGCCAGTGACGAACAAATGCGTTCTACGGTTAGATCACTTCGCGCGCGACATATAGCGGTCTTTCTTAATGCTTTCCACTAAATGTGATCCTCCATTTTCCGCATATATCCATCTCCTTGAGACTTGACATGAATTAACCTAAGAAACTTATTACAGGGACGGAATCCAAGATGGTTTGGACAACTGTCCAAATGTGCCAAATAGTGACCAGCAGGACGTCGATGGTGATGAGAAGGGAGACGCTTGTGATGATGATGACGACGGTGATGGTATTCCGGATTCTCAAGACAATTGTCCACTGGTACCAAATCCAGATCAAAGGGATTCTAACAGTAAGTTAATTTAGATTTAAGAATTAGTTTAAGATCGTCTAGTCTAGGGTTAGCAAATCTTCTAGCAAGCGTCGTGAATTCGAATCTCAAACAGGATGAAGATTTGTGTGCATGACGATTTTGTTCGTAAAATATGGCATTCTATTTGCTATCATTTGATAGATCGAGAGAAAACATAGAGAAAGAGATGAAAACGAAATTTGAAGAAACTTATGAAATTCAATACTTTCAGATGACTTTGTGGGAGACGCTTGTGATAACGACTATGATGGTGATGCCGTTATCAATGAGTTGGATAACTGTCCGAATAATTCAAGGATATACCGTACTGATTTCAGGTATAGTATTTAGATTTAACACTGTGATATTCGATACTATATGATGAGAAAAAAATAAAGAGATGAAAATTTTAATGTCATTTTCAGAAAATACATGACAGTACGTCTAGACCCTGAAGGAGAATCTCAACAGGATCCTAACTGGGAGATAGCTAATGAAGGTGCAGAAATCTTACAGACCCTTAACTCAGACCCAGGATTGGCAGTAGGTTTTGAATATTTTGGCGGTGTAGATTTCGAAGGAACACTTTTCGTTGATACCCAAATCGATGACGATTACGTTGGATTCATATTTGGGTATGTAGAAAGTTTTATTGAATTATCTTTGATGTATAGTCTATTTCAACTAATATTTTGCATTAATGAGACGAGATTTTTGTGTTTGTAATGGATGATAACCCTTAAAAGGACATAATTTACCGATTATAAAAAACGTCATCCTTTCAATATGGGCTTTATATAAAAAAAAACTAAATTAGATTTATAAAGAATCAGGTTATTTCATGGCAAAACCTGTCAATACTACTGGAGGAGAAATGGCGAAGTTGAATGTACGTTTTAATAAAAATAATAAAATGTCGTACACGGATATTTAACAGAATGGACCATTAGCTGGTACATAAGCTACTTTTCTCTCGTTAAAAAGCATCACATGCTTGTGCTACGTTTGACAATAAAGTAACTTAAAATTTTCCACCTCAGTTACCAAAACAACAAACGTTTTTACGTGGTGATGTGGAAGAAGAACACACAGACGTATTGGCAAACGACGCCATTCCGAGCCGTAGCTGAACCAGGGATCCAACTTAAGCTGGTCAAATCCAAGACTGGTCCAGGGAAGACGCTAAGAAATGCTCTTTGGAATACTGAATCTACACCCGACCAGGTAGGATTTGAAATCTTTTCTCGTACCATAAAATGAAAGAACATTAACCCTTAGTGACCACTCGTCCTATAAGGATGTTTTACATTTACATATAGCTTTCTTTTTTGGAAACTTTTGACGAACCTAATTTATGCACATTTTTAAATCGAGAAAGACGAATTACCATTTAGATTCCAATATAAGTTTATAATTTTTTGGATACACACATTTGTTACTTGGAAAAACGATATCTTTTAGTTTGTACATAGAAGCTGCAGATAAAGTTATTTGTAAAAGTTTCAATGTATGAAATTGTAGTTAGATTAATGAAATAAATAATTGAACTTTAAATATATTTCAATCAATAATTTTTTAAAATATATTTTACTCATGGCAACATGGTGACAATTTATTTGCAGGTAACACTGCTATGGAAGGATCCTCGTAATGTAGGATGGAGGGAGAAGACCGCCTACCGCTGGCGTCTACTCCACCGTCCGAAAATTGGTCTCATTCGTCTTAAGATATATGAGAATAATCGACTTGTGGCTGACTCTGGGAACGTTTATGATTTTACACTGCGTGGTGGAAGACTTGGTGTCTTCTGTTTCTCACAGGAGATGATCATTTGGTCAAATTTGGTCTACAGATGTAATGGTAAGTTTTATATTATTGCCAGTTCCTTAATGCGTCGAAAATCAGTCATCTGAACTGGAAGGAAAAGAAGGGATGATCCGAAATTCTGAAATTTAGAAAGACCTTATTTGAATGAATAATATTATTGATTTTATTTCCACATAGGACTTTATTGAAAAAAAGTAATCGAATAACATTAAAACTAAACTAAACTAGCAGACATTCATTTTTTACTGTTAACTATTTGACATAAGTTGGTTTTTTATTGAGTATATAAATGACATTTAAAAAAACTGCGATAATGTCTAGATTTAGGTCTATTTCTGTGATTTCTGTGATCTATTTTGACATATTTTCATGTTTACAGACAAAATACCATCGAATATTGTATCGGAGTTGCCCACAAGACTACTCAAGAAATTGGAGGTAGATCACGACTTCGTCTACGCATAGTTTAAGAATATCCGAATTCGGATTAGGTACCTACTATTTAACTAACAAAGTGTTAAAATGTGCCATTGTTAATAAAAATATTGAAATAAATATAAAGGCTGTTGCACACCAAATGCGTAGACATAGACAACAGATCGACGCGCTAGAGATGATTTGGAAATGTTTTTGGTATAATTTTCGGTACCAGTTGGCGCTACTTTGGCGAAATATCTTCAGTTTTGACAGCGCTGTCAAAACACAGATAGGTAAGTATTCTATTATGTTTCGACACATCATAGTAAGTAGCAACTGGTAGCGAAAATTTTACCAAAAACCCCCATTAAAAAAATACTCGCTTCTGTTTGTCTTTTTTGAATAAATTAAATTGTTATTATTGTGCTTTTACGCTTGACATTCTTATTATAGATTTTTTTTTAAATTAACATACTGTTATGTTATTTTTTACACAATATTTTTTTTTGTAAGAGATCAATGTTTTCCCCGGCTTGTGTTACTATGAACTTCTCCATCATGCCTTGTATTTCCGACTGTTTTCTGTCGGATCAGGCAGGACAATGTTTCTTCGTTCAGTATATATATTTTTTAAATCTTAATTTTGTTTGTCCTGCTGGTTTTGCTTTGCTATAAAAATAATGGATTATCTTCATCTTGCAACTGCGATGTTTTATTATAAATGCGATGTTATTACGCAACGCTCTTTGGTGTGTCTCAGCCTTAAGTTTGTGGAGATCGATTGGTATTGTGTTTATTCCATAATAATTAAGTGAAAGATGTAAGGGATGATTGTTTTCGTGCCTTAATTTATGTCTATAATAAATAATTACATTTTATAAACATTGGTTTTATTTATAAAACAAATTCATGTTATTTCCTGTACCTGTGCATATTTTATTTAAATGTATTTTTTTATAATAAAATCATACACAGAAATATAAATTGTATCAATATACAAGCGAAACCCGCGCAACACCGTTTGCGTGTAATTCTGTTTTTGCGTGGGGCATATTGAATAAATCCTTTCTTATCGGATGCCTACGTCATACAAAGAACACAGCCTCCAAGTTTCATACCATCGGTTTAGGCTGTTGATTGTTTTGGGTGATTCCTGAAAATGGGATTATTCAGTTGATTCCACTGGCTAGTTTTTATTTTCAAAATATAATGAAACCTGATACTACACGTAAAAATAGGCTAAACCTGAAGTATAAATTACGAATAGGCACTCATTTTGAACCTATAAATTCCAAGATATTAGACATTAAAAAAATCATGACCAGGGGAATCAATTAATAGTTACAGGGGAATCAAAAATCAACAACTCTGTACTTTTTTTAAAGAAATTGTAAGTTTTTACATATCAAAAATTACAAAATTAAACATTAGAATATATAATCTCAGTTATACATATCTAAATAAAATTAACAAATGTGAACATGTATTCTTCAATTTTCAGATATTATTATCTACTTTTGTAAACAATCGTCTGACATAGGTACATAAATATCTAATAATCTATTGGTGTCGTAATCACATTCGTATTCCTTGAGAGCACCCCATTTGTACAACATTATTGTCATATTCCTGCAATAAAAAATATTAGGAAAATTGCGAAATTTTAGAAATGTTTTACAAAAATAAAGTTTAAAAAAATGTTACTTAATCCAGCTAAAAAACAACAAGGCGCCAGGCGAGGACGGAATCACAGCAGAGCTTCTGATAACGGGTGGTACACCGGTGCTTAAAGTCCTGCAGAAGCTCTTAAATTCCGTGTTGGTCGAGGGCAAAACGCTTGAGGCGTGGAACAGAAGCGTGGTGGTTCTGTTCTTTAAAAAGAGCGATAAAACCATCTTAAAGAATTATACCACATCCATACGCTGCGGCAGATTGTACAGAAGACCGAAGGGTACAATCTGCTATTATGCTTAGCGTTTGTGGACTATGAGAAAGCCTTCGATTCGATCGAGACATGGGCCGTGCTACAGTCTCTCCAGCGATGCCGCATAGACTGCAGGTATATCGAACCTTGACGTACTTATAAAAAACGCCATCATGTGAGTCAGTAGTCAAGTACAGGAACAGAACACGAAAGCAATCTCATTACACAGAGGCGTGAGACAGGGAGATGTCATATCTCTGAAACTGTTCACGACCGCTCTGGAAGATGCCTTCAACTTTTGGACGAGAAAGGATGCGGCATCAACGTCAACGTCGAGTATATCACTCACCTTCGATTTGACGATGACATCGTGGTCGCTGGAGGACCTCAGCACCATGCTCGAAGGTCTCAATCGAGTTTCCCAACAGGTTGGTCAAAAAATTATCATGGTCAAGACGAAAATCATGTCGAATGTCCATGTCGCACCCGCCCCGGTCTCAGCTCCCAACTGAGACCGGGGCGGGTGCGACATGGACATTCGATCCTCGAAGTTGTTGACGAGTACGTATACCTTGGACAAACCATCCAATTAGGTAGGTCCATCTTCGAGAAAGAGGTCAATCGACGAATCCGACTTGGCTGGGCAGCTTTCAGGAAATTACGGCATATCTTCTCGTCCAAAATTCCTCAGTGCTTGAAACGAAGAACCTTCGAGCAATGTGTGTTGCCAGTGATGACCTATGGATCCGAAACGTGGTCGCTCACTATGAGCCTCATAAGAAGGCTATACTCGGGGAGATCGAATCAGAAATGAGGAGATCCGTAGCAGAACCAAAATAACTGACATAGCCAAACACTGAAGTGACAGTGGGTAGATCACATAGCGCGCAGAACCGAAGGCCGATGGGGCAAAAGGGTTCTGGAATGGCGACCACGTACCGGCAAGCGCAGCGTAGGACACCCGCCTACAAGGTGGTCAGACGACCTAAGGAAAGTCGCAGGAAGCCGCTGGATGCAGGCCGCTGCCAGCAGGTCGCACTGGAGACGTTTGGGGGAGGCCTAGTTGACTTCTTGTGGCTGAAATGATGATGATGAAATAATTTTTCAGTCAAAAACTATATCATATTTTGATTTCACTGACCTTAGAAACAGAGTAATCAATGTCAGGGAATCAAAAAATGTAGCAAAATTATCGATTGTCGCTAAATGACTGTATCTAGTACAATCACCTTTACACCCAAGTTAGTCATTAGAGTGGCGATAGTGCATAATTTTTTTTAGTCGTCTAATAAAATTAATTGATGTTAAAATTGAGGTCAAAGTAATCAACGATGTACCAAACCAAACCCAGTGGAATCAGATACTTTATATTTCTGGAATGCAGCAAGCAGCCGCGCATCTCTTCCCTCGACACTCAAAACATGACTGACGGTTAACGCTCGGGGGGTACACATTGCTTCCAAATTGTGTCACTAAGGACGTACGTACACATTTTAGTGATGTACCAGTGGAATCACTGCTAAGGCCCGGACAACATTTAAAAAATTCATATAATTAAATGTACTATAAATGCGTGGTTCATCTATTTTATTTATTAATTCTTATCAATTTGGGATCTAATATAAAATATTGAAATATCTATGAACTGAATAGAAAAAATGATATAGATGATATTGTGTACAAATTTGGAGTACGGACACGCCAGTGGAATCAATTTTTAACACTTCAGATATTTTTTTTACTCACTTTGTTTTATATTTTTCTTAATTATCGTAGTGACTCAGATAGATTACAGTTTAAATTTTAATAAAAAAAATACTTCATACGCTTATTTCAATTATACGTACACTTTTTACTTCCGGACAACGAAAATCCAGGTTTTCAAGAAACACCCTTTTGCTAATACGTCAATCAGTCTTTGCATCAAAATGCTGTCGCCCCGTTCCACCTTCACTTGTTTTACTATCTCAAATTTTTATGATAATAATTTTTTGATAATAAAATAATGGTAAATAATTTTTTTTTTAAGTTTTTGAGTTTATTTGTTACAAAGTTCCTTTTATAGTACTTTACAGTAGTAAAGATTAAATAAAAAGAAAATTAAAGGACATCAAACGAATTTGGCCCAAACGTGAACATAAACAAGGAACAAAATATAATTTACAAATAAAGTTTTCTAATAAAATAAAGAATTTTAGACAATGATATGGTAGTATGAAAATAAATAATTACCTAAAAAGGATGGTCCACGATTTATAATAGTAATTAGTAAGTATCTATATGGCGTGGGGACCGCAGTGTTGTCAATAGCAAAGATAAAATTAAATTTAGCTATAATTTATTGATGCCGTTTACACGTTTGTCTTTGTTAAGCAGATAATATTATCTAGTTAACTAATTGTACAACCTATTTACGCCACAAAAACAGCTTGAAATCTTGTATTATTGCTGAATTTATCTATGTTCTGACCAAATCTTTTAGCTTTATTAATCATAAGTACTCATCTACACTATAGCTACACTTGTAATCTCAAAAAAACTTTTTGTTTTGACATTACATTACAATACAAATATCTTTTCAATGGTCAACAGTGTTGACACAACACTGCCATCCCCACGCCAGATACTATAAATGAAACCAATTTTATTGGATGGTCAACGGACCATCCATGACCATCCATTAAAATTGCTTTTTTAATTATTTATTTTCATACTCCATATCATTGACTACAATTCGTTATATTTTAATAGAAAACTTAATAAAAATTACTAGTGAAACCCGCGCAACTTCGTTTGCGTGAATTTATTTATACACAGCAGTCCTATTATTCCCGTTTCCGTGGGAATTTCGGGATAAAAAGTACCCTATATGTTATTACAGGTTATAGTCTACCCGTGTACCAAATTTCATTAAAATCCGTTCAGTAGTTTTTGCGTGAAAGAGCAACAAACATCCATACATCCTCACAGACTTTCGCCTTTATAATATTAGTAGGATAGGATAGGATAGGATAGGATAGGATAGGATAGGATAGGATAGGATAGGATAGGATAGGATAGGATAGGAAGGATATTTTGTTCACGACAAGCCAAAAGCGCATACATCATGGTCGTTGTCCTTTTTTAATTTTGACAAAAACCACATGTTACAAGTTTATG
The DNA here is from genome assembly GCA_905163395.2 of Endotricha flammealis. Lineage (NCBI taxonomy): Eukaryota > Metazoa > Arthropoda > Insecta > Lepidoptera > Pyralidae > Endotricha > Endotricha flammealis. The sequence continues at coordinate 3,374,519 of LR990870.1, read as the reverse complement.
GGTGCGTGATAAGATAGTGCCTTGTGTAGGTTAGGTAGGTACGTAGAATCTGTGAAAAATCCACGGACTTTTGCGCTGCGGGCTCGAGCAAAATATTTGTCATCACATCAGCATTAGGTAAGGTAAGTAACGTTCAGTTAATCCTATCTCATCCCTGTGCGACGATTTGCATAGCATGACAAATGAGTTTGCGTTGTGTGTTGAAGTGAGAGGACATGGGTCGCCGGGTGTCGCATTTAATTAGTTTGTTCCGTCACGAAAGGACGTCCGCAACATTGTCAGGGGAAAGTCATGAGAATTTTGAAAAAACTTAAAAAAAAATTGATGTTGATGCTACCGTACGCCCTACGCAGACTAATATAAAACCTATGATTATTTTCTATGGTTTTTACGGATCAACTAACCATTCCTCTTGTTTAACACGATTTTGCATTTTATATTTTATATTTAATTTTATGTTAAGACAAATTAATGGAACTATTTATTGTATTCCGCGTACGTAATGTTGTATGTACCTAGTTTTAAATATTATATATAAAAAAAAACGATATATTTTTAAATGACAAAAAAGGCCGTAACAGGTTTTCTTTCGCCATTTCTTTTTACCAGTGGTCATTTTGCTTTTGTTTTCGAAATGGTAGTAGTTTAAAGAGTAGATTAATTTATACAAATCATTTATTACTGTATACTCTGACAAGAGAACGTGTTTGTGAAAACATATTCTCTGAATAAAAGTTTTGAATTTTGAATTTGTATTTGAAAATATTTCTATTACTTACATCGAATTATTTATTTATATTAAGTAAGTATATCGAATCCCACCTGGGGCGAGGTGAATTTTTTTCTTTCAAAAATAATATAATATCTGTGCATCCCTCCATACACAAATCGTGTCATTAGGAATAAAAGTTTAAAAGGGAACAGAAAATATACTAACGGTGAGTTGCACAAACACATTTAAAGTTAATGTCTCGAATTAATTAATTAATTTCAAATAAAGAAGAAAGTTATTATGGTACATGTGCGTAACCACGATGTAGGGGGGCAAATCCTGGTCCTGTTATGGGAGGACTTTAGGCGTACAAAACCCGCTGCTTAAGGACTTTAGGCGTACAAAACCCGCTGCTTAACTACCTGTTGTCGCTATACCCAAGATTAGTGTACTGAAAGTGCTGGTACAGGGCTATCTAAACTTGTATATTTCACGATTGACCTATTTCGCAAGAGCGCACTCCGACCTGGGAAACTGTACGAAAAATGGTGCCATGTTTTACGCGACCGCTCGAAATTAAACTGATTCGCATATCTCCGGGATTAACCCGATTAATGAAATGATAATATTATATAAGGTTGCGTTTATACTTCCAACAAATTCCAGGCAAGTAAGCTTTCAACAGATTGTCAGACAGGTCCTGAGAGTTATTGCACAAATTACCATAACGTCTTATTATAACCAATGAATCAACCCATAATCGTCCTACTGCAGGGTTGCGGGTCTACCTTCAACTGAAGGCGATTAGAGCGTACTCTGCCACGTTACTCCAAAGGCGATTTGTGGACCAGTGTTTTTAAGCCGCCTGAGGGCCACCAACTCCGAACAGCCGGGACAGCACTTGTATCTATCGGATCTATCGGAAACATAAAATAATGCGAATATTCGCAAGTCAGACAATTCTTCACACTGTACATTACTAACTTAACTTTTAAATTAAAAAATTTAATTTACTATCTTAAAAAATCTTTTATAATTTGTTTGTGGTTAATAGCACATCTAAATGTTCATTATCCGTGGCAGCTGTTGCAGGTGCGACGCGACCGAGTTTACGAGTTTCTCTTCTGCCGCACGCCGCTGTTAAGTGCTGCATTACAAATTGCCCGGATTAAATAAATAATTTATTATAAGACAAGACAAAAACCGTCAAAAAGAAAAATGTACTTATAACAAATACTTAACAATATTAATTACGAGCTGTTACCCGCGACTTCGTTCGCGTGAAATGTTCAAATAAGGATAACTCCTTTTCCTCTCAATGAAAAGCCTATATTCTGCTCCAAGCCGAGTTCTATCTTCCTGTGCAAACAGCATTAAAATCCGTTCAGTAACTTAGATAGAAGATGTGCGCGTTCAAACAGACAGACAGACAAAAAATATAAAAACATTTTTTTTCGCTTTTATTTTCTCTAACTGTTTCCTCTCCATTTTTGCCAAATATGTACAAAATACAGACAAATCGGGGTCTACTGTTTTATATATGTATAGAAGAAGAAGATATAGATAGAAGATAGATAGATAATAGAAGAAGATATAGAAGAAGATAGATAGATGTATAGATAGAAGATGTATAGAAGATATAGATTGTAAATACTTAAGTAGAACTTACATTAGATTGGGTTACATTATTTTATACTTACATATGAAATACGTTGTAATAAATGACTGACGGATCCACTCACAGAATAAACCACTGAACTGATCAGAAATCTGAAACTTGGAAGGGTTCTTTGTATGACATATCGGCGTCTGATAAGACAATTTTAACTTGCAATTTAACCACATCAAATGGGCCCATAAAAAATATTTGGTGTTTGGCATACCATAATATATAAGGCGTAAGCATCAAATATTCTGGAAAAGGCTACAACAACATAACCATTTGGCACGCATAATAAAAACTGGAAATTTGTATACACATCATTTACCAATATACAATTTATCCCCTGGCAATAGTCTTTTAGACTGGGGGTGGGTTTCCTTTGATCCTTGCAAAGTGGCCCTCACAATACGACCGATTTTCATTGTTTGGAGTGCTAAGTAAACATACCTACTTTGAACAATTTAGAAACGTTTGGTCTTTCAAATCTATTAGGTACATATTTTCTAATAGACTAGCTGCTGCCCGCGGTGTTACCCGCGTTTAATTTTATGCACAGCAGCGCCATCCTCATCACACTTTTGACCAAATCCTACGGCAATCTACGGCAAGCGTACTTTTCGGGATAAAAATTACCCTATGTGTTAATCCAAGGTATCAGCTACATAACATACATACCAAATATCATCAAAATTGGCTCAGATCAGCGTGAAGAAGTAACAAACATACACACAAACTTTTGTCTTTATAATATTAGTAGTAAGTAGGATTGTGTACCTAAATGTGAGAGGGCAGAAAATGTCATACGTGGGCGTTTGATCTTTTTGTATAATATGTTATGGGTTCGAATAGGTAATTTTCTAGGAAACAAGGTACAGTCAATGAAAAAGGTGAGCAGAGTAGAGAACTAAGAACAAAGATTTTTATGCCACTAATACATATAAGCATTACATAGTACCTACACGATATGAAAACATTTGGTGAATAAAACAAAAAAAATCGGCCAAGTGCTACTAGACCGATTTCAAAAATTCTTTCACCGTTGGGGGGATACACTGTCCCCGAGTGACATATGTTTAGGTTTATTAGCATTAGGTTATATTTTATTTTCAAAAATTAGGAAGCCTTACAAAAACCCGTGCGTAGCTGGGGCGGGGCGCTATGTTATATAAAACCTTAAACCCCACGTTTTGCATTATAGACGCCATAGTAAAAAGTTCACTATTCTAATAGATGTTTCAAATGACACTTGTTTGAAATCTGTTGGATAGTGAGGAAGTTTCTTCCCATTGTCCTTTTTAAAAATATTTTTATTATATGATGTAACCAAACATTTATGCTTTTCGCAATTTTTCCTTTATCCGTACTATAAGACGTTGCTTTGTACCAAATTTCAAGAGTCTGAGTTTACAGGAAGTACCCTGTAGGTTTTGATTCCCTTGCGAGTGTCGAAAATGGGTCGTAATATTTTTTTTCAGATCCCAGGGACAGTAGACCCGAGTATTTGATATGAATTTCAGCTTGATAACTCCATGCGTTCCAGAGAACTTTTTCTTGACAGAGAAACGAAAAATGAAGTGATCTTATAAGGGTTCAGTTTTTTCCTTTTGAGGTATGGAACCCTAAAAATTAAAACGTAGTGATTACTTGCTCAGTGCTAAAAATGAGTAAATCTCATAACGCAATATTTAGAAAACTTCAATGATATTTACGGCCCTGCTAACCTCTTTCATTGGCTGACTATACTTTCTTTACTTTATCTCAAAACTATTATTCGACTTCTGGTTAAACTTCCTTGCCTAAATCAGACTCAGTTCTTTTTATACGTATAGAAATAAGGGAGCGTGTAATAAAGGAAAAAATCTATTTCCGAGAAGCCGCATTTTAATATCAAACGAATCTTTTTGCGTATAAGTTTCGCATGCCAAAATCTTCTGACTTTGACAATTCACTAGAATCTTATATGATATGAAGATATACGTGTATTATATCAAACTATTAATCATTACTCTGATTGCGTGCCTTGCCTACATACCAGTAGTATAATGTTGTTAAACCATTGAACTATTATTCTAATAACATCTCACTGGGCGAAACACCCTATTTTTTTTTATACCACAAAGGTGGCAAACAAGCTTACGGTCGGCCTGATGGTAAGCCGTCACTGTGGTCTATAGACGCTTGCAATACCGGGGATATCACTCACGCGTCGCCAACCCTCCCAAGTGGGGCTCTGGTGACCTTACTCACCGTAACACAACAAGGCCGAGACCAATGCTATTTGGCTACGATCTTATTCAATATTATTAATATTCAGCAACATAGTGCGAATTATCATAATTAATATTTTAAAAATATGTTTTAATTACTAATAAGATGAGATAGAACACCGGTAGCATATGGGCCTTTCACTCTAACATTTATAAACTCCATTTTTTGCATTCATGAATATCTGCACATTCCAGCTTTTGGAAAAGTCACCTTTGTGAAATAAAAGAAATAAGAAAAAAGCTTTGTGAAAATTGTCTAATCAAGATTGTATCAATGTGAAAGATAACTATTTGGGAAGCAGGACAGAAATAAAACTATTATTATCACAAATATATTTATTTTATTTATTGTACATATGTTTACATAACACAGACAAAGTATCTATCACTCAGGAAAATTTAAGGATCGAATAGTATGACTCCCAATAAGGAAAATTTAAATATAATTAAAATATTGTGCTTAAATATAAGATGATAGATTTCAAATTATGATAAAAGATTGTGCTCAGTTCATTTCTAGCGTTCGATTTTATAAGCGCTCATCACATTCTTTCGACACTTCTTTTTTTGGTAAAAAATCGTGAATATTTACACACGTACCGTACCTAACAACTATCTATAAGTATTATGGTTTCTTCTACACGAATTTATTGGAATTCTTTTCGTGTGCTCTATAATCATAGGGACAAGCCCACCACACATTCCCATCATTGTCTACTGACCCAGGATCAACAACGGCGACCTCAGATTGACAATGAGTAATGAAGTTTATCGACTTCCCGAGGAGAAACTACAACTGTCCTGGAACTCACAACGAATTTAATCAGAAATAAATTAAATGAAGTAGGAAGTATTGAAAGGACTTCCCTCCTTAGCAACTACGGGATAAGCAATTTGAAACTGAAGGCATAGCCTAGAGAGATGGTAAATCAAGTGAAGCTCGATTGGCGAGCACCAAGGTCTATTCATACATTACTTTTGGGATTTCTTTATGTAATCAGCGTGTAATAGGACTTTTTGTGAATTCTTTCGAAGTCCCCCTAATTGCACAATAGCGCACTCTGTTAAAACTAAACCAAGGCTATAAAGGGTCGTTATCACGTATTACTTGGGGAAACTGTGGAGGCGTTTACAGCATTTTTATGAGCCACGGCAGCATTATCGCGTCATATTTTTATGCAGTAAGGGTTTTCTGAGAATATATCAGAAACCTTACGTTTATTACGGATTTATAAGGTATTTTTCTTTTTTTTTTTGCCCGAAATATTACATTCTCTACATCACTTTTCTTCCAGTAAATAGCTGTTAAGCAGCCAATTTCTGAAACGGATTTTAATTCTACATTGTCGGCTACCTCTTTTTTCATTAGTTTGACAGTGACACATCGAAATAATATTACTACGTATAGAAATGACAGCGCCTTCAAATTTTGGCGCCGCGTTCGGCCGTGAGGGGCGTGCCCCTCCCTGGCCCCGCCCCCAACCGAGTCATAGAATATGACATTACTACGCAGGGGCGACACTTTGTTTATATTCTGCCTATTGGACATCTAATTGATTATTTTATTTTATTACAATATTTTATTTTACTTAATAGAATAAACTTAATAGAAAATAGGTATAATATTAGCTTTATAGGCCTACCTATAAAGCTAATATTACATTTTTGTTCTTAACTAAATATTAGTCAAAAATAAACTGAGATTAAATCAAAACTAACTTTATAATGAAATTTTATTTGTTCGAAAACGGTTGGTCGAAATTTAAAATGCTGTTTCGTTTTCCATCTTTTTGTTTTCTAGAAACTATTTTTTTTACTTAGTAACTTTATCCACATTTACGTATTTTTTACCTACTATATAAAAATATTTTGGAAATATAGTTTATAAAATCAATATTTAAATTACATATTATTTTAAAAAAAGAATTATGAAAATCGGTCCAAAATTGAAGGAGTAATCGGCGGACCTCCAAAAAAAAACAATGAAACATAGAACCTCCTTTTTTGAAGTCGGTTAAAAAAAAAGCAAAAAATTTTTCAAAAATAAGTAGGTACCTAAATTATATTATAAAATTGACTCACGCTTAGTACCTACGTATCCCATCTGTACGATTACTTTTTGATAATCTATGATTTTCACATAGAAATGGCGGATGCAATCATGATGCAATAGAAAATAATGAAAAAAAATTGTTTTGGTTGGTTTTACTTAATTTTTTGTATACTTACCGATGATAAGTGACGCCGCTATCTTTCTTTCTTACTGTTGAACGGTTTTTGCAAGATTTTATTGAACATGACGGCATTTTTTAATTATTTTTTTTAACATAAATCAGAGGACCAATCACGATGAGCGTCGGCAAGTTTCTAAACGAGTCATAAACGAGTTGATGTCTATTGGCCTCATCGAAATAATATTACTACGTATAGAACGGACACCGCGAACAAAATTTTTGTCCCCATACGTTGAGGCCAATAGACATCAACTCGTTTAGAAACTTGCCGACGCTCATCGTGATTGGTCCTCGGATTTATGTCAAAAAAAATATTGGAAAATGCCGTCATGTTCAATAAAAACTTGTAAAAAACCGTTCAACAGTAAGGAAGAAAGATAGCGGCGTAACTTATCATCGCTAAGTATACAGCAAATTAAGTAAAACCAACCAAAACAATTTTTTTTCATTATTTTCTAATGCATCATGATTGCATCCGCCATTTCTATGTGAAAATCATAGATTATCAAAAATTAATCGTACAGATGGGATACGTAGGTACTAAGCGTCAGTCAATTTTATAATATAATTTAGGTATTTCTGAATTTTTTGTAGCTTTTTTTTTAACCGACTTCAAAAAAGGAGGAGTTTCTATGTTTTTTTTTGGAGGTCCGCCGATTACTCCTTCAATTTTGGACCGATTTTAATCATTCTTTTTTAAAAATAATATGTAATTTAAATATTGATTTTTTAAACTATATTTCCAAAATATTTATATATACTAGGTAAAATACGTAATTGTGGATAAAGTTACTAACTAAGTAAAAAAAATAAGTTTCTAGAAAACAAAAAGATGGAAAACGAAACAGCATTTTAAATTTCGACCAACCATTTTCGAACAAATGAAATTCGGGCAAACAAGTTTCGGAGTAAAGGTACGTTACCATTCTTGAAATTCAACACAACTCCTCTTGTCTGGCATGCGATCGTCTCCTGGTTATTGCACATATTACAAAATACTACAATATATAAATAGCTTCACTATAAAGTTAGTTTTGATTTAATCTCAGTTTATTTTTGACTAATATTAAGTTAAGAACAAAAATGTAATGTAGCTTCCTACCTATAAAGCTAATATTATACCTATTTTCTATTAAATTTATCTATTAAGTTAAATAAAATATTGTAATAAAATAAAATAATCAGTTGGATGTCCAATAGGCAGAATATAAACAAAGTGTCGCCCCTGCGTAGTAATGTCATATTCTATGACTTGGTTGGGGGCGGGGCCAGGGAGGGGCGCGCCCCTCACGGCCGAAGACGGCGCCAAAATTTGAAGGCGCTGTCATTTCTATACGTAGTAATACTATTTCGATGATTGGCCTCAACGTATGGGGACAAAAATTTTGTTCGCGGTGTCATTTCTATACGTAGTAATATTATTTCGATGCAGTGACAGCTATAATTCAATGTGTTAACAGGTGTTAACTATAAAAATGCGTTTCAGAAAATGGCGGAATGTGTGATAATATTTATTTTAGAAAATAATGACCAATTTTTTACTGCGAAGAACAGCGAAGAACATTTGAACTGATAGCAGCAAATAAATCTATCAATGTTCATTAACAACTATTCACAGGAAGAGTTAAAAAATAAAAATATTCAAATTCCCAACTGTATTTTTTTATAGTGGTTATTACCATTTTATTTTTAATATTTAGTTTTTATTTCAAATATAGAGTAAAAATAAGTCCATGAAAAGCGAAACGAAACCACAAAACGTGACTGACACTTCTTTTCCCTCCAAATTCTTTGCCGCCATTACCTGACAGCTTCTTGACAGTTATTTTTTTATAGTGTCTTTAGATACGTGTATTATTGCTTTCGATAATATCCAGCTGTATAACGATATGACATAAATCCTAATCTACAAAATAATAACTTATTGCATCTTTCACTTTAATGTATTTATTTATTTTAAATCTAATAAATATATAATTAATTTACCGAGCATTCACTACAATTATATACAAAGATGGTACGTCAACTGTATTATGTAATAAAATGATAGAACTTGCATAAAATATTTGGTATAAATGAACACATTGCCGTGACCAATAATGACCATTTTCTTTTTGGGTATTAAAAATCAAACCACAGAGCATGTATGGATATTTACTAAAAATTATATAAAATTGTATTATTAAAGTCATCTACAAACACCTATAACTATTACCATTTTTTACCGTTTTGTGTCCCACAGCTGGGAAAGTCTTTCTTTTTCCACACATCCGTGTAATGTCGTCTGTCTGACCATCTTATTTTTCAGGTAGGTGGTTATATGAATGTAGATCTTTATTACAATATTATTAATTACCTATTTAATGTTGGCCACACCAACAAAATGTTTTTAAATTTTTATGAAATGTGGCAACATTCTCAAAATCTCATTTCATTCTGTTTCATTCGCTTTGCTCTGTGGTTGATGATTTTATGCAACTGATCTATTTTTTTTTAAATTACATTTACAAAAACTTATACAATGTATATTAATAATTATTTTTTTAAAAGAGAAAATATTTCATATTTGGTCTTAAGCAATTGAACTAAAGATGTGCTATTTATGACTGTAGTCGGTTTACGTACCGGTCAGATAAATTGGCAGGTTTCAAATGTTATTGGACACTATATCTGACAGATAAGCTAGCTAGACCATGTCAGAAACTTGTGAAACAGTAAAAATAACAAATTACAAAATTGGTTAACAAATTAATTACAAAGTAAATAATAGATTAAAAATTGCACTAAAAAATCTATATTTTATTGATACTTATGTAAAAATACCTATAGGGAAATCTTTGTTAAAATATATTAAGTTTGTTGCAGTAAAAATTCATTTGAAATGACGATTAGAGTATAAAGATTAAAATGATTGAATTATTAAATAGGTACCTACTTACCTAAAAAAAAATATTGATTTAGGTACCTATATACGTACCTAAAACTTTGTGTACATTAAAAAAACACAAATAAACTTTACAACGTGTGATATTATTAAATTATTTTTGCAAGATACTGTAAATTGATTAATTTCTCAATATGATTGGCAGGCTTGAATTTCATATGCGAATTGAACATAATTAAAATGGATGTATTTACCAATCTATGTTTGATGTTATTACCGTTTAAAATGCGTTCGTGCAACTCACTGTTAATCTTTATTCTGTTCCATTATACTTTGCACAAAAGTTCTGAAAATCGCATTATTGTAAAGTATAAAATTTTCAACATTACGATACGACAAAAAGTTACCTACACACTGTTTAAACAATGTTAGTTCAATCATTGAATTTCACTGGAAATCCTGTACCAAGTATAGTGGAATATACTTTATCATTATCCTATATTATCTTCAGTTCCATAATAATTATTTTAACCATAACATCCAGACAGTATTTACATTGTGAGCACTATTCTTGTATTGTCGATTGTCTTCCCTTAGATCTTATCTGAGCTTTCTGTACATTCAAATTTACATTATTATGAACCATTCAAAGATACAATTATTATAAGGTGCATTACAGATAGATGAGACGTGAGATAGATAGCAGGTAAGTACTATCCGTTCCTTGTTAGTAGGAATGAGAAAAGAAGTCAAATTCATATTGAATTCAGATGGAGTTTGACAAGTTCTTAACATAAATTCTACTAAGTATAAAAATTAGACACGTTCCTTTTTCACATTTGATATGGCAAATTTTGTCTCTATGCCAAGTCTCTTCTACCTGGTCTGCTAAAGAAATTGAAACTAGATACCAATCGTGTAGTAGTAAAATTTAGAATTTGCAAAATCATATATTATTTTTAAGATATGCATATGTCGCACGAGATAAACCGAGACGGTGAAAGTAAAGATTGAAAAAAAAACGTTCTTCAAAAGACTTTCTTTTATTTATTTATTTCTTCTTTCTTATAGAACAAATAAATATAAAGAAACAAAGAGAGATAAAGATAACGAAGAAAGATTTATTTTTTATTTGATTTGAATAAAAAATATTCTGGTCTAAATAACAATTGGGTATCTAGTTCCGTAAAATAGTGAATTAAGTGCGATATGACCTTGGACCGTAACTACTAAGAAATACTAAAAGAGGAACATTTTAGCTATATTTACAGCGCATCACTATTAAAATAAGTAAATGGCCCTTTTCTATACCTTAAGTTTATTAAATAATGGCCTAATCATGATACATTAGACACGAACAATGCGGTTAGGTTTTTTAACATTGCTCTGCGTCACGTGAAAGAATCTAGTCGTCATTAGACAGATAGCTATTGAACGTCAAAATTGATGTAGTTTGACAGCTATCTGCTAAACGTCAAAATTACACAATCAGTCCTTGACAGCGGTAATACGGCAAGATTATGAAGCACGCCTTTTTAATCTGCTATTCTCATACTAAAATTATCAAAACCAACGAACGAACGAACGAACGAACGAAGAATCAAGAGAAACAATACCAAGCGCTATTGTTTCTCTTGATTCGTCGTTCACCAACGTATGATTTGATTACGTCGTGCGTGATCACGTGACGTAAAACAGTGTGAAAACCGCTTTATTTAAGACATTATTGTTTTATAAATAAAACTCTTTACTTATACATGCTCCTTATTCAAATCTAAGTCGTAAATTGAGAAAGTCAAGATCTAAATCGATATGGTTAGTTTTAGAATTCAGTCTACATTTCAGATAGTGCAGGGGTTCTCAAACTTTTGAAGTAATATCATCAACCACTTGGCATTTTCACGAAAATTCCCATACTTTTATAATCAACTTCTACTTCTAATTAGAAATATACATTGTTCTAAGAGATTTACTACGTATTAAATTTCATTGAAACAAACTCTTTTATCAAAAGGGACTGACAAAATATACGTCTGTCAAAATATAATTAAAGTACATATGTACATCTTTGTCAAATTAAACAGCAATAAATAAATAGTTAACGATATAAAATTTAACATAACTATAAAATATAAACGCCAAGCATAGCTCTTGTCAAGTACATTTCCACCACTCTAGGTTTGAAAGCTGCGGCACACGCACGCCCGTCACTCACTCCCCATTAATATATTACATATATTGTGTGATTCCAAAGAGAGAATCGCTCACTGCAGTTAAGTTCGGAACATGCATTTTCCTAAAATAAAACTAAATAGGATTTAAAAAAAAACACCTAAGCCAGAGGTACGGTTACCAAAGTTTGAGAAGCCCTGAGAAGTTATAACGTATCGAACACATTACCAGAGTGGAATATAGAGACTGTAGTCCCTGAGCCGTTGCCAAACTTGAAGAAGAAGAAAGGAGATAAGAACGGGTATACGTGCTGGCCATACACATCAGTAAAAAAGAGTTTTTTTTAAATATTATATTCTGAGTGCTCAGTACGAGTTTTATTGCTCACATTCGACCGTGTATGCAAGCCGACCAAACAAAAAATAAGTTTCATATTGTGAATTTATCAGACGCGCCTTACATATCCAAATTAGCCGGGTTGCTCACTTTAAAATGTGAAAAGCTAAATAATTTTGTTATGTAACACGCGTCTAAATTCACAACATGAGAGTTCTTCTCTATTTGGTCAGTTGGTTTATATGATCGAACGCAAACAAAATACTCGTGCTAAGCATTCTGCTGGTCTTATGTTCGATGAAAAAGTGATATGAAAGGTCTAACACAGAAAAGGGGGTTCCAAAAGGCCTTCTCAATGGAAACGGGAAATTTTTATCTCAAAAACATTATATACATTATTTTTTTGGTGTTTTTATTACGCTCCGAGGAATCTTCGACTCTTCTATGATTTGGTTATTGCAAATACGCTGCACTTGAAGCCAATGGATCGATCTGAATGGAAGAAACATATTAAATTTGATAGGTATTCAATCTAGTTTTAAGTTTATAAGGATGTAGGAGGGGGTGTTCACTTCAGTCTAGCTACTTTTATTCGCGGCGCTCGAAGATTTTGTCATTTTTGACAGCTAAATACATTAAAAGTCAATACAGAATCGCTAAAAAACACTGATCGGCGCGACTTAAAAGTACATACCTATAGTACCCGCCACAATGCGACTCACGGTTTATAAAACAATTGAAAATCGATTGTCGTAAGTATGTAGGTACTAAGTAATAAGTGTCACGTTTTACGTCAGCGCGAGTCAGCCTTGTAGGCGACTAGTATAGCTAGTTTTTGTCGCTTAAATGAACACGATAGTTTTACTACTGTAGGAATGAGTGAGATAGACAATCGTTTGAAACGAATTCACATGAAAACTTTTTTTTTCTTAACTTGACCCATATAGTAAACAATCTTAGCACGTATTTTAAACGAAAATAGGCAATTAAAATTATCATTCACACCCAAATAATAATAATATAGTTAGAAATGGCATTTAACACAACACTCTTAGTATTCTGGCGATTTGTCGATTTTACACATGGATAATTGAATAAAAAGACACGCTAACATTGTTTACTATATGGGTCAAGTTAAGAAAAACAGGCTTTATGTAGTTACCTTACAGATTCAGCACATGGTTTCAGGGCGAGCTGGTGTTGGAGGCTGTGGCTGCGTGGGCTGCTCCACAGATCGCTGGCGGGGAAGCTGTGAGGAGTCCAGCACGATGGAAGGCCGTGGTGGCAGGTTCTCGCTGACCATGTGCGAGAGGGAGAGGTCGCTTGATGCGTTTGTGTCACCTATAGAACAAAACTTTATTCGGATAGACAGCCAATTACAATAAACATGTACCACAGTATTTTTTTCAAAAAAGAATACGACACGTAACAGCCTATGTATGCTGCAGCCACCCAAAAGGTTCATTAGCTCAGTGTAGCCTTTACTCACAGTTAAGGGAGCAAAGCACTGGTATTCAAAGCACTGATATTTTTATAAGAGAGATAGGGCACAGTGGATAATCCGCTCAAATCGGAGCAGTCCGTCTGGGGAAGGACCTCCACCTTACAGAAGATCGTAGCTAAATAGCATTGGTCTCGGCCATGTTGTGTTCCTACGGTGAGTAAGGTCTCCAGAGCTCCACTTGGGGGGGTTAGGAGGGTCGTCAACGCGTGAGTGATACCCCCGGTATTGCAAGCGTCTATTGGCTACGGTGACGGCTTTCCATCAGGCCGTATGCTTGTATGCCACCATTGTGGTATAAAAAAAACTGCCATGACCTAGTAATGGTAATCGACAGTAAACGATTCACCAGAAGGCCTCCAGCTTAACAACTGTCACCCATCGACAACAGCCGGGACCTCCGAAGCACGGACATAAAACAAATTGAATGAATCTGCAAATTTTTGGGTTCCAGCAAGTATTTGCAACCCAGTCAGTGATTTGGTATTTAGAAAGCAGTAACACACACCCTACCTTTGGCGCCAGATGGTGTGGGTTCGATCCCGCACAAGATACCATTTATGGTGACAATTTGTGTTTACCTAGAGTTGTGTTTACCTGTAAGAATTCGGAAACACAAATATCTATTTGTGTTTCCGAATTCTAACGGCATTCTTCAAGGTTTTCCTTAATTTGGGTTCAGTTATCGCTGTATTAATTATGTTTATAATTACCAGAAGGTTGTCTCGGCACAGGTAGAAGGACTTCCCCACATCCGTCGTCACTCAGCAGTGGTTGCATTGGCGAAGGCAATTCGCGGCTGTCAATCGCTGAGGACCTTCGTAGGGAATGTCTGTAATACCACAGATATTATAATACTTAACAGTATTAATACAAACCACCTTTTAGTTGAGTGCGGAAAGAATGAGGCATGAGAAAGGAAAGAAAAGGGCACGAACAGGAAAAAATAGAGGACAAAATGCAAGAAACCGGTACGAAAAGGATAAAATATAATAACAAAAAAACGGGCAAGTACGTGTCGGGCCATGCACAATGTAGGGTTCCGTATTGGCTATGCATTTCTTGCTTGCAGAAGAGTACAATGCCATATTTTATGACATTTGTACGTTTTCATCAAATAAATTTTACTTCATAAGTTCGTCGGCTATTACACGGTAACTAGTAGTGCCTACGTAACCGTTATAGTTTTCCTTGTAGGTTCACTTTATGGACTACTACCATGATTTTTTTCAAAATTCTAAACTCAAGACTTTCGGAGATAGAGAGACCACCGTGCAAAACGAAAATTGACACGTTAAATGTAAATAATTCGCAAACGGATCATTGTATCGGAAAACGATCTTCCCACATCCTCAATGTTTTTAAGAGACCTATCTAACGATTCATCGATTTACCTGTACCCAGGTAAAGAGGGAATGACAGGGGGGGGGGGGGGGGGGAGGCACCGCTAAAAAAAATATTTTTCAAAATTTTGTTCTACCACTTTCTTAGCATTGTTAATATGAGTATACGTACCAAATTACAGCTTTCTAGCATCAAACGTCTAGGCGCTAGACCGCGGACAGACAAGACGGACATGGCGAAACTATAAGGGTTCCTTGTAGTTTACTACGGAACCCTAAAAAGGCATAAAGGGGAGACACAGGAAAAAATAAAAAATAAACAAGCAAGAAAGGAGCAGAAATAGGCAAGAATAAAGGGAAATGTGCAAGAAAAAAGACGAAACAGGCAAGGATTATTGACGTGCAAAAGTATTTCTCGTTTTACTTGCAAAATTAATGTCTTTATTTTTATTTTAGAGGAGAAACAGAGAAGAAAAGAGAAAAAGGCAATAGAAGGCAGCAAAAGCACGCAAAGATAAACAAGCGCAAGAAAGGAGCAAGAAAAAACAAAAAAGAGCAGGAGAGATATTAAAATATCAAACAAAATTTTTCATCACTGATGCTGATAAGATGGAACACTGCTAGCATTTGACCCTTTCACCCTATCTTGAGAAAACTATAAATACCTTTGATGCGGTAATCGTCGATCACTGACGGTAAGCAGCGTTGTCGTCTGATGGGGAACAGACAACTGCTCCTCCCCACTGGTGTTGACGCACACGCTGATACTGATGCCGCTGACCTCCCCACCCTCATCAACCTCCCCTCCCTCCTCGTCGTATCTGTCCAGCACAGACCTCAATTCTAGGCTACTGTCGAGAATGGTTTGGTTGTAATATAATTTTCCAATTTTCTTTTAGACGTACACAAAAGCTATGATGGTTTCTGTTATTGATATTGTAGCATTTAGTAAACATTTATGTGATGGTATATGTGTTTATACTCGAGTCTGGGTATTTTCTATAAGTATTATCCGTTGTCTGGTATCCATGGCATAAGCATGAGGGCTACTACGTAACGTAAATGCGATACTTCGGCCGAAGTATCGGAAGAATTTTAACCATGACATACCCTTGTATGTCATGGTTAAAATTCTGATACTGATTACTGATTCTGATACTGATACTGACAGGTATTTCATGGTTATTTTAGTAATTCCTTGAATTCTATCCATGAAAAACCTTGTACTTTATGATTATTTTAGTAGTTCGTTGAATTATAACCGTGAAATAATTTGTAAATTCATGGTTAAAATTCTTCCGATACTTCGGCCGAAGTATCGTATTTACGGTTTGTAGTAACCCTCCAGCTTATAGTCTAGCTTTGGGAGCAGATTTCGATGAATGAATTGTGTATAATTTGTTATATTTATTATTTACAATATTTATGTATATATGATTGTGACGTCACAAAGTAAGCAACTGTCAGGCGAAGTGAGCAGTTTTTGATGTCACTAGGCTCCTACATTGTGCTTATCGATAGTGTCATTTACATAATGTGTATATGTGTGTTTCAGTATGAAATGTGTAACGGTGCGAAGTCAATTAAATTATTAGACTTATATAATACTAGCGAAACCCGCGCAACTTCGTTTGCGTGTATCCCGCTTTCCCGTGGGAATTTTGGAATGTATGATACTTTAAAACCTTCCCCTTGAATCACTCTATCAATTAAAAAAAACCGCATCAAAATCCGTTGCGTAGTTTTAAAGATTTAAGCATACAAAGGGACATAGGGACATACGCTGCAATTGCCTGCCGCTGCTAAACCATCGCAGCAGCCATCTCAAGAGGGGAAGAAGCTGGGTCCTAGTCAACGGGTCCAACGTAAGGCTGTTCCAAAGAAGAACCAGTGCGACGAGGAGGGCTTCACCAAGGTGGAAAAGAAGAAAAGGAAGCCCACCAGTCGCAACCAGTGCGGCACAGCACCGACCGGAGCAAACCACCTTTTGCGTCCAGCGACACCGTCGACGCAGGTGTATGTTTCCAGATTGCACTGGTCTACAACGGTAGAGGAGGTTGTAGATTATGTCAGGAAGAAGTCCAACTTCACCTTAAGGGTCGAACGGTTGGAATCCCGCCACAAAGTGAATTTCAATTCTTATGTGGTGAGAGTTCCGACTCACCATCTAGCGACCTTTATGAAGGAGGATTTCTGGCCGCAGGGCGTCCTGTTTCGGAGATTCCGCGGGCGACTACCTACGGAGAATGCGCGTTACATGTCGCCGACATCACATGTGAAATAGTTATAGTGTTTATATTATTGTATATATGTTAGTCTGTAAGGTATATATTATATGGGCCGATAATTTGTTAAAATTTTATTTGTTGCCTGAAATAAATGACTATTATTATTATTATAGGGACATAGGGACAGAAAAAGCGACTTTGTTTTATACTATGTAGTGATTTTGAACTGACTTTTTGTTATTTTACAAATTTTTATTCATTTTATTACTATATGCGAAACTGTAACATGTATTATAAATTATAAAACTTCCTCTTGATATACTATGTAAAGATAATGTTATTTATTACACTATGTAAGCTAAGAACAGCTAATATTCCATTTAATCACTCTTTAGTGTATTTGTGTTCGAGTGGTAGCCGTCTACTCGGATGCTGTTCTGGGGAATTTGCTTTGTGCACTAAGTAAGGCTAGTATAAGATCTCATGGCGATATTTATACGTTCATCTAACCAAGTTTTATGGTTTTCACTGATACTTATTGGATACGTTATGTTATTGAATTTATAGATAGTTACATAAAATATCTGACAATGAATAAGGAGCTCGATGGCCACGTTGTGCGTGTCGAAGTGGAACGATCACGCAAGTTAAGCAATGTCAACTATAGTAAATACTTGAAAGGTTTAAAAAAGTTCCGAGCTCCTCCGTGCTTTGGAGGACACGTTAAGCTGTCGGTACCGACTGTTGTCGATATGAAACAGTCATCAAGTCAGTGACCATTAGGTGACTTGAAAAACACTGACACCAGCTGCCAGCTACTCACAGTTGACACTAATCACGGAAGGCTCACGAAAATGAACAAAGAACAGAATATTGCAACAGTAATCACGCAAGTTAAGCAATGTCAACTATAGTAAATACTTGGATGGGTTTAAAAAAGTTCCGAGCTCCTCCGTGCTTTGGAGGACACGTTAAGCTGTCGGTACCGACTGTTGTCGATATGAAACAGTCATCAAGTCAGTGACCATTAGGTGACTTGAAAAACACTGACACCAGCTGCCAGCTACTCACAGTTGACACTAATCACGGAAGGCTCACGAAAATGAACAAAGAACAGAATATTGCAACAGTAATCACGCAAGTTAAGCAATGTCAACTATAGTAAATACTTGGATGGGTTTAAAAAAGTTCCGAGCTCCTCCGTGCTTTGGAGGACACGTTAAGCTGTCGGTACCGACTGTTGTCGATATGAAACAGTTATCAAGTCAGTGACCATTAGGTGACTTGAAAAACACTGACACCAGCTGCCAGCTACTCACAGTTGACACTAATCGCGGAAGGCTCACGAAAAAGAACAAAGAACATAGAATATTGCAACAGGATCTTACACTATGAATATTTTAATACAACCCTAATGGATTTACATGTTCGTATGTGCATTTATATGTATAAGCTACTATGCTTTAAAACCTAAATATTTCCTACTTTATAATAATAGTGCAATGGGAAAATATTACATGAACCTAAATATTATGTGTGTGTGTACTTCCCGTGAAAGAGTGCATAAGTGCATTGATGTAAATCCCGCTATTTCAGTATTTCAAATAAAAGCAGTTCGATGTTTACCTTATGTGTGCTCTTGTGCAGTTTAATATCGTATGAAAATTGAAAACGAACAACCAAAGCATTCCTTCACCTCATGTTTTCACTAACATCCGTCCCTTACTTGGCACAAAAGCTCTAAACAATCTGATTTAAAATATAAATCAATATGAATCAAGAACAAATCACTTTATGCAATGGACACATTATTCTACCACAATATGGTATGACTAGTTCAAATGTTTTTGAATTTCTCTGGAAACCTTGTGCCTAGTATAGGGAAATGGAATATACGCGAATTTCAATACACAAAAATGTTAACAAGTACAGACAATTTGAGCAATTACATATATTAGCCCATATCCTTAACATACAAAATTAACTATAGTCTGTTCAACATATGAAGGGACAAAATGTAAACAAACATAATCTAATACTTTCATTTAAGGTTAGTAAAATATAATGACAGTAAAATTGACAATTGCTATATATATTTAATATTAGCCGGTTATTACCCGCTTTTGGTAAAATGCGAAAGTTGTTTTTTTTAAAAATGGAATAACAAGCAGCCAGTTGCTGAAACACATTTTAATTTTAAATTCAGACAAAAAGTCTCTAGCTATCTCTTTTCTTGCAGAGTGACATGACAGCTCTAATTTAATGCATAAAACTATTTTTGAAACAAAAATTTCACCTCCCCGTTACTATTGGATAATTTAATGTATTATTAACTTTAAAATTGTGTTTTAGAGACTGGCTGTTATTCACTTGAACACGTACTTCGGCTAATTAAACCAGCTATTAATTTTAAACATTCAAGATATCGTGTACATGATCATAATGTATGAATACATTTATGAATGTTGCTCATAATGGTGCGACAGTTGTAAATAATATGAAATTATGAATGACAGAAACCACAGACCAACTTATTCATAGACAACAACATTGTCAACGCTAAATCTACACCAATGATATTTTACAAGGCAGTGTCGTATCGAAAAACGGTGTGACGACTGACTTTTGTCTTACAGGGCCACAAGCTTAAGTTTTAGATAAGTTTGTGGCACTAGAGCTAATGAATACGCCTTGAATACCTTGACAAATCCTTCAATATCTTCGATCTCAGCCCCCCCCCCCCCCGCCCCCGCTAATGTCGGCACAGATAAGTGTGCTACTGTACGTTACACGTCATCAGTATTAAATTCTGTTCCATGGTAGACATTGTATGTGTATTCAAGAATATACATATTTCACATAGAAAATAGCTTTTGTACAACATTTTAAATCTATAAGTTAGGTAGGTATGTTTACATAGTTGATCTATTGAATCTGAATATATTGCTTATAATATGTGCCGATAAATTCATAAAATAAATAGTTGGTCTGTGGTTAAACACATAAGGGATTACGCACACCAGACTTTAATCAGGACCCGCAGGCATTGCAACATTATTTCTCTTAATTAAATTGTCAAAATAAATTGATTTCACACGCTATATCGCACATACAAATTTGAAATATGTGAGATAATGTGACACACACATTTTATATCACATTTTATAACAATTAATATACGATTGAGTAAGAGCTGCTATAGATTATGTATTGCGCCATCTTGCTTATGGTGTTACCAGATCAATCGATCGTCGATCAAGGGCATCGATCGATGGTAGAATGGATTAATCGATCCTATCGATCTAGTCTGATCTCACTGCAGACCAGACTAGATCGATAGGTTTCGTGCTCTCACTCAAACTTATCGATCAACGACCAATGGAATCACTCGATTGGTACAGATATACTATTTCACGAAGCGCGTTCGGCTGTGAATGTTGTGAGCCGTGTACATTACATGCACATTATTTTAGTGTGCGTGACGGATTTTACGAGCATTCACGAGGTTACTCATACAAAAATAATATTTATTATGTATGTGAACGTCACAACATTCATAACTAAATGCTCTCCCCGCGCTGGCCCTCACAGCGTAGGGGAGCGTCCCCAAGGTGGCGGATAGGGGAATGGTCGGTAGTACAGCCTAGCTACACTAACTGGCTAAGTCCCCCGCGCTGGCCCTCACAGCGTAGGGGAGCGTCCCCAAGGTGGCGGATAGGGGAATGGTCGGTAGTACAGCCTAGCTACACTAACCGGCTAAGTCCGATGGACTCGCTGACCAACGACGGGTGTGGTCCTCCAGCATTTCGGGGGTTGTGTGGCGGGTTGACACCTCGCCCACGTAACACCAATGTTGCTGGTGAAGCGTATCCCGTTAGCGCTTCACTAGCTTGCACAACATCGTCAAAAAAAAAAAAAAGCTAAATGCTCTTCGTGAAATAGAAGATCTGTAAAAGTCGATCAACTTCAATCGACATTGATCGATGCCCTCGATCGACGATCGATCGATTGGTCCGGCAACCTTACTCACTGGTCATGCAGACCTGCAAGTCGGAGTTTTTCGTCTAGTTCGTGAGATTTCATAGCATTGTTCTACTTACCGCCTCTGTATGAGATTCTCCATGATGTTGTAGTCATCTTCTTCAGCTGTCCTCAAATGCTCCTTCTCCATGAAGAGTGCGAACTCAGGGTTGGACATTTCGCTGGCGTGTCGTCGCCGAACCGATGGTGAGGCAGCCCTGGCCGGTGACAGGAGACGAGAACTGATTGGTGTTCTGAACAAAACAGTTCACCATCATCATCTCAGCCATATAATGTCCACCCCCCAAACAGAAACAAGGCAAAATGACCACCGGTAATAGAAATGGTAAAAGAAAACCGTTTACGGCCTTTTGTCCTTGAGATACTTTAACAAGTATGAAAGATACATTAACATTGCTTTTTTTTTTCAAAAAAATTTTTATAAATATAAATATTGTATATTTTTCCAAAAAATATACACAAGTATGAAAATCAGGTATATATTAAAAATAGTACGTATTGTTTGTGTACATTCAGTTGTGCGAATGCAGATAGGAGGATATGTTTGCGTTTCGGTGGAAACGTGGAAACTCATGTATAAGTTCTCCGTGTTAGTTTGTTTTCTATGGTCACTCCAAACAGGGTTACGCTTTGGAATTGTGTCATATGATCTTGCTAATTTAGAACAGAATAGATTTATTCAAGAAAAAAATGTACAAACCTTTTACATCACAGCACTCTAACTTACTTTTAGCAACGATTATTGCAACAAGTAAGGATAGGTTTAAAAAACTGGCGCTTCTTCGTGCGTCGGATATATTATGTCTCGACAATCGAGACAAAAACGAAGAAGCGATTCGATCATATTCATCAATTCGATTGTAAAATATATAAAAAAGGACGACAGGCGTAAAGCCTAGTTTGTAACCGTTATGTAGGAAACATTGAAACCAACCTCCATATTCCCTTCTTTAAATTTTTTCTCGATTCAAACTCAATGGCTGTCTCACTTATACAAAATAGGAATTGAACGGGACAACGCATGAGTTTGAATCGAGATTGAATCTGTTTTTGTTACGAGAACAGACGACTGGTGAAGGACACGAAATGGACCTTCAGATTTATCTTAGTCTTTCAGATTTACGATGGTCTTTCAGATTTACCTTGGTCTTTTAGATTTACCTTGGTGTATGTGGCGGTGAGAACAGTCCATACACAGTCTCCAGTTCATCTGTGATGCTGGTGTACTCGTGCATGGCCAGGAGAAGGGAACGTGGTGGCGCCCCTACCCTGGTGCGCGAGGTGATGCCTGCAGCTCCTCCTGTGGCTTCCCACCCTGATGTTTGGCCTGGCAAAGATTATAAACAGTATAAGGCTTGAACGCGCACATAAACTTACTTGTTTTTTCACGACGTTTCGACAGAGTTGTATCTGTCGTGGTCAAGGGGAGAGTCTCCGTAGATGTAACTCTGTCGAAACGTGCGTCAGGAATAGGTTTATGTGCGCATTCAAGCCATAATGTTTATACTGGTAAAGATTATTTTCAAGTAAGTATAACTAATTTTTTAAATAATTTTTAAATAAGTATAAATTAATAAATTTTTGACCAAAAAAAATAATAATTCCGTTGTTCCCGATCCCGATCTGTTGTAAACTATACCCGTATAACTAATTTCAAGCAAATCTTTCCAACCGCTTTTGCGTGAAATAGAAACAAACATCTATTCCCGTAGGATTTCATCAAAAGTCTGATATAGGTACCGCTACTGTGCATAAATACATACACGCAAACGAAGTTGCGCGGGTTCCACTAGTAAAAAATATTACAATTATTATTTATGAACCCTAAAAAATATTAAATAAAATTAATGAACTGCGATTTAAAAAAAATAATTAAGCAAAATAAAATCTTTCAAATGAAAAATAAACAATAATTCAATAAGTAAACGTTTTCAGACGCCACAAAAAAAAACTGTAATAACCTTTTTTTCTTTAAAAAGCAAATTCGGCTTAATCGTGTTCGCGAGATTATCTAAATACGCTCGAGGCTATGACGTGGAATTTATGATTTGTTGTTTTGCGATAACTTTATATCAGTAAAATAAGACGAGATACTCTACTAAGGGGCTCTCTGTTCATATTATAAGGAAATATAAAATAAGCAAAACGGATTACTCAAAAAACAGTTGAATGCACGAAAAAAAGATTCAATAATATTTCGATATAAATTCAATATTTTGTTATAGTTGCTACTTGTGAAATTCGTAAGAAGGTAGGATGTATCATAACTAATATTATAAATGAGAAAGTGAGTTTGTTTGTTATTCCTTCACGGCTTGACTAAGCAGCCGATCATTATGAAAATTTCAATACATATTGCCAGGGGTACAGAGCCCAACATAGGCTAATTTTTACGCGGGCGAAGCCGCGGGTAACAGCTAGTTAATAATAATCTTAGATATACCTATCGAAATTCTATCATAACGATCAAAATTTCTAATAGCTGGCGTAGATATCTTGGACTTTTTTCTAAAAAAAGTAATATTAAAATATGTATCCCAAATTAAGTGCTGAATTAACGATAAATTAATAGATCCACTCAGAGACACATTTAACATACTTACAGCTGAAATTAAACATATTAAATGTGTCTCTAGCATTAACAATTTAGTAGACAAAAAAAAATTGCTTAAATGTCCCTCGACTGGAAATTTAGGTACCCTAATTTGTATGTAATATCATTGTTAGCCCTTCTTTCAATAATAAATTATTAATAATTATTATAAAATAAAATGTTAAAAAATACTTAAAAAGTGAAGGAACAAGAAATGGCGATGTAAAACCAAGTTATGGCTTTTAATTTCTCTTATCTTTACATTTTAAGTAATATTTCAACGGTTACTTTTATTTTCAGTTCATTTTATATTTTAAGGTAACGAAAAAGGAAACCATTAAAACACAGAAAGTTTTATGTAAAAGACAGATAAAAGGAATGTAAGCAGAAACTCAATGCTTGATTTTATCCTACGCTTTCGCTGACACTGACATACCAATGCTGACAATCATTCAGAGACTGCTCAAAGAATCAGGGGCCTTATTCTTGAAAATTATTCCGCTCGATTAACATTGGATTGTTAAGTTTAGATCCTTTTGTGACAAGTGACTGTTAAGTAATCTGTGACTATACTCCAATTAGAGTAAAGTATAACTTTCAAGAGTACGAATTACGATTATATTTATTTATTTAATCTTTATTGCACAAAGAAAAGATTAAAGGTATTCTCTACCAGTCAACCATCGGGTAAGGCAGAAATATTGTCGGCGGGATAAAATTAAAAGTAATCTACTGGTTACCTAATAACTAATTATATATATACGGCTATAAACATATAAAATATATTAATAATAAACTTACATAATTATACTATATGTAAAATGATTTTAAATTTAAATTATTATTTGTTTCAAATCAAATCAAATCAAAATTCTTTATTTGCAAATATAGGTTACAAGGGTGTTAAAAACAATATTTCAGGTTCTGCTATATTTTACCTTACGGCGTGCAAATTGTATACGTATCATATCATATTATAAATATTTTTAATTTATCATACCTATATCAAAATAATAATCACAATTTAAGAAATAAAAAATAATTAATCAGGACATTCAATTAATCAAAAAATAAATAATTATACAAAATTCATTGCAAAGAAATAATAATAATAATCCGATACAATTTTATTTGTCCTCAATAAATTCTTTAACACTATAATAAGTCTTGTCAATTAAAATTTTATGCAATTTGCTTTTAAAAATCTTTATGTTTTCACTGTCTTTAATGCTTTTAGGTACTTTATTATATATTTCTGGTGCCAAACAAAGTGTACTGTCTCAGTCACTCACAGTCTATTACAGTTACGCTCTCCTTTGAGTTTCCCAAAAGATTCCAGATTTGTTCTAACAAAGATTGCACTCTCATATATGTATATACTTGGTAATGTTAAAATTTTTAGGGACCTAAAATGTGGCTTACAGGTTTCATCCTGTCGGAGTTTACAGATTGCCCGAACACATCTTTTTTGTGCCCGGAACGCGTATTCAACATGTACCGAATTACCCCAAAACATTACTCCGTACCGTAGCGTAGATGATACATATGCATGATACACATTCATAACTGTAGGAATATTGACTACTTTGGTAAGCATGCGTAAGGCGTAAGAAAATTTACTCAGTTGCGAACATATATTTTTTATATGAATTTTCCAATTTAAATGTTCATCTACAGTTATTCCCAAAAATTTTGTGTTGTCAATTTCATTAATTCTATGTCCTAGGTAATGTATATCTAATGGCTTTATAAATTTATTTTTATTCTTAAATGTCATAACTTTGGTTTTTTCAAAATTTATAACTAGATTGTTAGCTTCTAACCAGTTAATGATATCAGATAATGAGTTATTTATGTTATCCTGTACTATTGACGAATTACTTCCCGAAAATATTATTGTGCTATCTGTCTGTCTTTGTGTGTTGTCTGCAAATAGCACCATAGGAAAATTGGTTGCTTTGGGGAAATCATTAATATATAGTAAAAACAATAGAGGGCCCAAAACACTGCCTTGAGGGACACCATATAATACCTGTTTAAAATCCGACATATATTTTCAAAACAGGTTTTCTGTTTTATGGTCTTATAAATCGTCACAATGTTTTCCTACCACCAATTCAGACGGCAGATTTGTACAGTCCAGATATATTTATTAACTAGCTGCCGCCCGAGGTGTTACCCGCGTTTAATTTTAAGCACAGCAGCGCCATCTATATCAGATTTTTGACCAAATCCTACGGGAATCGCGTACTTTTTGGGATAAAAAGTACCCTATGTGTTAAGGTAGTACGTTTCGGTCCGCGCGGGAAATTAAAAATTTTTGGGGGTATTAATCATTGATAGAATTTTCGTGAAAATTAATTTGGCGGCAACAAATACAATATATCTACGGAATAATTATCAAATAAATTATAAATATTAGCTCTTCTTATTATGAATGTCCACGATGCATCTTTTTTCCTATAAACGTGCACGTTTGCACATTGAATTCAATTTCCCGCGCGGACCGAAACGTACCACCTATCAGCTACAAGAAACAACTACCTACATATTAAATATCATAAAAGATCGCCCAGCCATTTGAGCGTGAAGAGGTAACAAACATACCTACACACAAACTTTCGCCTTAATAATATTAGAAGGGTTTTCTTTATTTTATATCAGTTAATGAGACATCGAGACAAGCCTACCACGCATTCCCAACGATGTGTCTCCTATATAGCCAGGATCAACAGCGGCGACCTCTGATTGACAATAAGCAATGAAGCTTATTGACGTCCCGGGGGAGAAACTACAGCTGTCTTGGAACTCACAACGAATTCAATCTAAAATTACCTGTTACAGAATTGTGCACTGAACCGGCATCAACAGCAGAATTATCTGGTTCGGAGTGGGTCTGACTGTGCTGTCTCCGAGGTGCGAGATGCTGGGTCGAATGATGGGCCATGCCGCAGTCATTGCCACCTTCCGATCGCCTGGAGGGGAGGTGAATCAGTTACTAAAGGTGATGACAAGAGTTTTTTGTTTGTTTGAAGAAACTTGAAGTATAAATCTTATTGAACTGTATTTGATACATTTTTGTACATACATTTTTATTTTGAAATTAAATTATTTATTGAAGTGAAAACTTCTTTAGCGGCGCTTGGCACTTTTTTTAGATGGGTAAAAAAGGTCAAACTCGCGTCAGATCCGTGGCCTGATCGAAAAAGCGTAAGATTCCCTAACCATCCCAAAATATTCAAAAATGCACAACGTTGATGTTTAAGTTTTCACATCTGCCGGCACGCCCGGAGTGCAACCCGTCCTTTTTTTCAGATATTAGAGGCCTTCACAGGCACTTTTTCTGGTCATTTACAACTTGTATGACTGTGTTCTTAATTAGATTGATATAAAATAAAATCTACGTTATAAACTACCACCATTTCTGAAACAAACAAAATGGTCACCGGTTTTTATTTATTTATTCTTTAATGCACGATTGAAATTATTTTTGTATGAGTGCTATATGAATAAGGTTGCGGTGGTACCGATACAATGAGGGGACTTAATGCTAATTGCATTCTCTACCAGTCAATAATTGGGAGTGCGGTATGACCCAGTTTTCAGAATTTCTAAAATATAACATGAAATCACTTACAGATCAATAAGATTATATTACATAGACATAAAGAGTATTATTAATAAACCAAGATTAGCTAAGGTTTAACTAAAACTTGTTTTGTCACTTCATTTTAATTCTCTATAAGAATGACAACGAAAAAACAGGTTTGACTTAAGCGTCAGCTAATCTTTGTTTATTAATAAGGCTCGAAGTGTAAATTATTTATTGTTTGTGTACTTTGTGATAATGTATACCTAATTAATCAAATTATGATTTAATAGAATTAACGGAATTAACCAAATTTTATAGAAACTCACCATAGCACAGCTGTTTCAGATAAACTGACAAAGTCAGAATAATTAAAAGAAATATAGAGAACGTTCTAGAAGAAGAAATTGTGAAAATTGATTTTAATGTTAAATATTAAAGAGAAAAACTTATATTTTTAAAACTTGCTTTTAATTTGTGATTATTGCATAAAACACGTTTAGATTTTTTGTTTATAAACGTCACACATACATGTCGTAATTGTTTTAGAAAGTGTGCAAGAGTTAAGAGTTAGTGTCTAGTCGGTGCAAACGCAAGTCGCCTATGTAGCACCTCGTCTATTTCATAACATGTAGAATCCGCGCCACGAGAGATGTGACTTGATTGTTTGCTGATTTGATTTGCGCAGTAGACGATTTCCAGTAAAATGGTATATAAATCGTATACTCTACTGTAAAAGCCACATCACGTGATACGCTAGATCTCATCTCTCGTGACGCGGATCTATTTCTCAACTCGTCTATCATTTCGCAATGTTTGTAGGATTGATTGGAACTGCTTTTAGGATTACTTTCAAATGTTTTAGGATGGATTAGGATTGCCTTCAGGATTATTTACGAATGTTTTTTTGTATAGACAAGTTGCTACATAGGCTTACGTTTGCACCGACTTAATACTAACTCGAGTTTAGTGAGTGATAGTGTGTGAGAAGCTATCAAGTGTCAAGTGATTATAAACATCCATACTAACTCTAACTACAACGCTATTTACAAGCTAAGCCAATCGCCATATGAGTCTATTTGACTTACTGTTTCCACAACCGTCTTCTAACAGATGCAAGAAGGTAACAAAAAATTAAATTAAAACAATACATGGTGATGATAATTTTGATATCGTTCAAATTGTTGCCGATTTCATGAGGAAATAAAAGTAATGGACACGCTGTCGGATTTACCAATGATGTGAATAAATTATCAAAAAATGATACGGCATTCATGCTCTTAAATATATTGTGATCGAACTAAAATAGCGTATATCTTTTGGTTAGGCTTTATGGTATGGGCTCATATCGACATAATGGTGACAAAATTTTCTGGATAAGATTTTACATCGAATAAATTCAGTCTTTCTTCAACTTTGGATGGCAAAAGCATTGCTTTATAATCGATTTATTACTAAAGAAAGAGTAATAGATTGGCCCAAAGAAGTTAATTTTAGTAATTTGTTTGCAATAAAATATGGAAAAATAGACCTTAGCACCTTAAGCCATATTACTTTAGATACCGTGTGGAGTACTGCACGGCATCAAAAGTAATATGGCTGATCTTAAATGGACATTATACAAAATCACGCACGGGCAAACGTCGCGTGCGTTCGATTTTAAAATTTTCGGCTGAAATTTCAAATAATTACCCAAAAACCTTTGTAATGTGGAGAGGAAATCGCTCTCTCATAGACATGCGAGATTCATTTTCGGTCAGGCTTTAGCTCAAAATAAACACATAAGTGCGCCAGCGTACGCACCCGCTCATAACTCTGTACGCTTCGATTTTGTCTAGAAAAAGCGAATTCGTTGAGTGTTTCAATGTCCATCGTGAAGTTACAATAATTTCACGGTGAGGTCTGACATACAAAGATCTCAATGTAGCACGAAACGCGTCGCCAACGCGCGCACATGTGTACAGGGTCTAAATTTTATGTGAATATAATCTCCGCTTACCGTCTAGCGTTGGCTGTGCGCCGTGTTCCAGCCGAAGTTGTCCTAGGACGAACACTGGTCAAATCTGAAGGCATCTCTTGTGCTTCCGGCAAGAAAGCATCATCAGTCGACGATGGAACTGAATACATTATAAAAAATGTTAGAAAATAAAAATACAATTGTAATACATGTATCGGAACCCCTATCGAAAGGCAGTAACTGCTCGACACTCGCGTCGTCGTCCAAGGCAAAGACAAAGCAGTTACTGCCTTGTTCAGTTCGTTGCGGGTGTCGATATGTATGATCCGTTTGCATTTTTTCTTTGTGTTTTCCAAGGATTCATTAAACAGACATAATTGTTTCAGATTTAATAAATTATTAACTTTTAAATAAGGCACAAAGTATTTTATTAGACTCTGTTATAACATCGTACTTAGAAGTTAATATTGTAATAATTTCATGGAACAAGTGAGATTTTTATTAACTTACTAGCGTTCAATGTTTTATTATATATTCCTGTTCCCTGAGTGATTTCCAGGATAAAAACTATCTGTATTAAACCACTTTTGTATTTTTAAAGAAAGTCCCTTGAGCCGTTACGTTGAGCTTTTGTATTTTTAAAGAAAGTCACTTGAGCTGTTACATTGAGACATCATCTTTTTCAGATTTACATTCCCACCGTTGTGGCTCCTGTAAACGCAGGATCAACAACAGCGACCTCATATTGACAATAAGCAATAAAGCTTATTGACGTCCCGGGGAAGAAACTACAGTTGTCTTGGAATACACGACGAATATCCAGAAAAAAAGTTGATGGAATAGGTAGTAGATTCTATTAATGTAATAATTTAATAGCTTGCCCAATGTGCCCAACTGAGTGTACTCGGGAGGACCTTCATGGCAACCGATAAGCGTGTTGCCAGGTGTTGGTCAAATCTAATTTGATCTGTGAGTCTTTGACTCGAAAAGAGAAGAAGAATGTAATAATACTAACTTTTCTTCTCATCACTCAGCTCTGTTCTATTGCTGTCAGATGATTTTTGCCTTACAGGTGTGACTGGTGGTTGAGGTTTGATAACAGTTAGATCAGGTGCACCAACACTTCCACCAGATGACGTAGACATGTCGTCTGCATCAGGTTCCTTCTCAACAACAGCTTCTGTTCCAGATTGACCTAAATCATCCTAATTAAAATAAGGTTATATTAAGGATGTGTTTCTAAAAAGATTCTCCTCTAAAACCTAATATGCCTTAATAAAAGTAGCATGGAATGGTAATGAATTAAAAAGTTAAGTTTTGAAGCATAGAAGAACCCCTTGTTATAAAAGCCTTAACTAGGCAAGGGAAAAATGTGCTGTTGAAAAGCATTCAAAAGTTTTTACAAGCTGCATACTTAAAGCTAAATGTTAGAAATTCTTTTGAAGCAAGGAAGGTCTTTGTTCATTATAGTTAAGCTAGCAAAAAAATTCATGCAAAAATTAAGCTGAAGAAATGGAGAAAAATATAATTCTTCGACACTTTCTGCAAAGATTTCTACATTTGAGTCAGGTTCACATCAGGAACGGAGGAAAAATTGCTTTAAAAAGTGCATGATCGCACTCTGAAGGTAATTAAAATGTATGTATAGTAACAAAAATGGTATAGCATGTAGATCTTTGTGTAATAAATTCTTTATTTCAGGATAAGTTTAGCAGAATGTACGCTTAGCTACAGTTTTTTCTCCGTCCAAATATATTGATAGCGCTTAATGCTGTCTCACACGACACACAAAGCTATTGTTACCGTCTTTATCGTTCTCAGACCATTTCAAAGTAAACCGTTTGCGGTCTTAGCGTCTATTGCGGACTACAATGTTTCTGTAAATCTTAACTTTCTATAACTATACAGCGTTTTACTGCCCAAACACGTTAGGAATAAACAAAATGTGTGTTTTGCAATTGCTAAATCTATTGTGATAAAACCAATTAATGTGAGTGGTGAATTTTCAAATAAATAAATAATTTTCATTTGAAAAATAATAATGATTTCATTTGCTTTACTTACACCACATGCGGATTCTTTAATAGTTTCTGTCTGTAAAACAATGGTTTAAATTTAACAATTTTGTATCCAAACGTTACTTTATATATGCATGTTACAGACGTAAATTTTTCCAATGTCAAGTGATTAACAAAAGATATTAAAATCTATGAAAAAGTCAACATTCTAGATCACAAATTGATCATCACTGACCTAGAATCCTAAGAAGCAATCTTCAAAATAATAATCAGTAGGCAGTTGG
The DNA here is from genome assembly GCA_905163395.2 of Endotricha flammealis. Lineage (NCBI taxonomy): Eukaryota > Metazoa > Arthropoda > Insecta > Lepidoptera > Pyralidae > Endotricha > Endotricha flammealis. The sequence continues at coordinate 3,342,697 of LR990870.1, read as the reverse complement.
AACAAATTTTGTCATTTGGCGTTTCCGAGACATTAAATAAGGGTGGGTATTTCGTTTAGGCAGTTAAAACGCAGATTTAGACTTATTGGAAGCGCTTACTTCGGAGGGTTGAGATGCTTCGTCCTCCTCCTGCACTGGGCGGACGGCAAATCGCGCGGCGCCTGTGTCGCTGTCTGACAGCACCTGTCACCACGATAGACTTACAAACAACACCGTTCTCAGCCGAGCCTTTACTTTAACATAGTCGCTGACATAACCGGAATAATTAATTAAGTGATTATAATTTGTGAAGGAGCAGATAGGCTTAACACAAGCATTCAATATTATGCTTAAAAGGCAAATCCAAACCCTAATCTTGTGTAATTTTGGGAGAAACAGTATCATTTTAGTTTTTTTTTAAATAATGACGGGTTTAAATTAGTTGAGGTTTCTTTAACAGACTGAACTTGTAATAAAACATTTATTTGACGGTTGACATTTAAACACAAGCTTTTTAATAGCCTGATGACTTGACCATGGCTAACGCAACAGTGTTGCTAGCTAGTAAATTTCTTAAAACCCTCATTTAGGAATGCCTTTTTACGACTATTTAAGAACCTTACTCTGACACGTATAAACGCTTTATTAGGGTTAATTTAAATGTCAGTCGTAGGGACGGCTGAGAACGGGGTCATAACAAGCCTTTGCGACACTTCCAGAAGAAGCATACTCGGTGTTGTGACGTCACGTGGAGTTTTACTCTTAAGTACGAGGACCCTTATTAAGTTTAAAGCAATTACCTTGGGCTTAAGAGATATTTCACTTTAGCTTAAATTAAGGCAGATTATGAACGTAACATTCTACCTTTATAAACAGCCACTGATATATTTGTTGAGAGAGTGAGAACAAACATGGTAAAATAAGGGAAGCGCAAATGAAGATATCTAATTTAGGATGTAAATTATAGAATCTTTTTTTTTTTTCATTTTTCTGCTTTATGGCAGATCTGTGTATTCATGTTCATATTGTTCATGCACACTGCACACATGTTTACCGTGTGCGGGATTCGAATCCGAGGCCATTGGGATAAAGCCAATACGTACACAATAAGTCACTTCTTTGTTCGATACCTCCAAGTAACGTCAGTTCACCAAATAGAATAAGCTAAAGATTGCCAGTATCATTTTAGTTACCATGAAAATAATAGATATAATTTAAACTAATATTATACGTTATGCACCTTTATAAATAAAAAAGTTAAACCAAGGAACCAACTAAGCCCTGTTTTTTCAATGTCAATCCTAACAAGCATGAAAGGGACAAAACTAGTTTTAGTTAAACCCTGGCTCATGATTAATAAGGACTAGAAACATGGACTTAAAAAAATAATGACATTGTCAGCCTTTTGAATCTGTCTAATAAAATGTAGCTTTTGAGTACATTGTAAAGGGTTTTAGGAATCATTAAAGTCCAATTAACGGTACTTTAAACCTCTTTTACAAGGTTAAAATGTTCTCCATACACAGTCAGCTGCAAAATGTCCCAATTTTATTCGTATATCGGTGTAAAGAAAGTCTAAATTTGAACGCAGTATGTTATTCTGCATTTAATATGTTCCTTATTTCATGCTGGGTTTGACAAACTAAAAAGGTGTCAGGTCTTTTCCCAGTGTCGCTCTAGGTAAAAATTCGTGTAAAAAAATTCGTGACCAAAAATAAATCCTGTGGACTTTTTTAATAATACTGTCATTATAACTATAATGACTGGATATTATAACTATAATGACAGTATAGTTAACTAACTAGAGGACAGTCCCGGCTTCGCTCGAGTGCTACTAAAGATCCCTAATCATTTTAAAAATAGACTATAGCTTATGTTAACCGGGACTAATTTACCAGTTTTTGAGTTTATTCATTACAAACAAAAACCAAATCTTTCCTCTTTATAATATTAGTATAGATGACAGATTACTATCTGTGATACTGTAATACATAATACTGACAATCTTTTGCTGCAGCCAGCATCAAAAGCATAGCATAATTTTGACAAACAAAGATAAGAAAATTATGTTATGCTATTTTTGATGCTAACTGTTCTTACATAAAACATAGTAAAACAATGAAAGTTGATTTTGCATTAACATAACACATCAATAGTTAAATACATGCTGAAATGACACAAATTGTGAACGGTATTTAGTTCAGAAGCATTCTCAGAAGGCAAGAGAACATTTAATTTTGTAGGACTATCACTAACATCTGGATATAGTTTGAAGGAAATGAGTATGAAATTTTTTGACATCTCATAATGTAATAAGTATTACCTAATAATGTAAACATGACTTATACTTGACTTAAAACTATATATTTTTGTGATAATAATCGTATCGATACACTACGGTTTCAGACAATCAACACAGCGTCTGTCTACTTGGTCATTGTCTACATAGTCAATAGTTAGCAAATGTCATCGACACATTGCGATGGTGCACATGCACACCACCACCCTTCAGTGTCTATCAATTGCGAGCGAGCGACAGAAGCAGTGGTGTCCAATTGTCAATTTTTATTCAACAGATCGTTTTTTGTCTTTTTTTTATCAGATCGTTTTTTTTCTTTTTTTTATCAGATCGTTTTTTTTCTTTTTTTTATCAGATCGTTTTTTGTCAATTGGACACCACTGCTTGTCGCAACTGACTGAAAGGTGTGCATCGCAATGCCGCAATATCTCAGTACCGCACAGTTTGTCTTTACTTTTATGTCGATCCCAAATGTAGATTCATATGCAAATTGACAGGATGACAGAGGCACCCTGACCGCACATCCAGATAATATTTATACTTACGTTGAATTGCTCAAAACATTTTTAAAGGTAACGACACATTATACATATTATGGCTGTCACTGTGAAAAGATATAGCTTGTGACTTAATATGGAGTTAACATTAAAATGCGTTACAGAAACAGGTTGTTAATTTGAAAATATTTTGTGCAAATCACTGTAAAAGTTTTTGAGCGTTCGCCTCCTGTTTTCGAAGTAAACGCAGGAAATTATGATAGATTAAGTTTGTGCGAGTAACGGGTAAGTTAAGTTACATTGAAGTTGCGTTTGATGCGGTCCTGATTAAATTAACGCCGTTACACGTTTTAAATTAATTATTCAACTGGTAACATAAACTTGTAGAACTGTTTGCCTACAAGTTAATTGAAAATATAAAATTTCTAGCTGTTTGCCCTCGTCGTTCGGGAACACAAGATAGTCGAGCGTTACCCTAAGACCAATTTCTCACGACGCCGAAGCACAGTGGTTTCATTAGAACAAGCTAACTAGACAAAATTATTTATTATTGTATTTTGCTTTGTAAGCCGTACAAAGCAAAATACAATAATAAATAATTTTGTATAATATAATATGTCTATAATAATCTTATAAAGTTTTAATGCGCTTTTAGCACAAAACACTGTGCGACGCTACCCAAATGAAGCGAGTCAACTGAAACACAACTCTCATTTGCCTGTGTTTGCAAAAGGTGCTATCTACATGCGACCATTTTTCCTTGAAATGTCACACGATACTATGTCGACCGTGTGCAGCGGCAGATAGGCGAATTTGTATGAAAGCTAACGGGCTTAAACAACCCAACACAATACGACTGTGAAAGAATTTTTGAAATCGACATAACAGCCCAAAATATCAAAAAAACCGTTTGAAACAACCTGTTTCAGCGTTATTTAAATAAATAAGCACTAAAGAAAAGGATAGATATATCTTGTTAATTTCTGATCGGACGTTCGATATTCAAACATTCAAATGCCAAAATGTGGGTCTCGTGAGTGTCATACATAAATATTCACACTCGCCAGTGCGAAATTTAGATATTTTTCTAATCAAACAAAAGTCAACCTTACTCTCCTTACATAAAGTTTAGATTTCTTATTTCTTCGGCTAAATTTCTTCTCATTTTTGTCAATAGAAATACGTATTTAACTCGATGGATATTAAGTATATTTTTGCTTACCTCAGATCTATCACTAGCCGTCCTGAGTCGATTTCCCCCGGTCTGGAAATTCGGCGGTGGAGGTCCTAAAGTGTCTGTAGACCCCCTGTTTACTAGCGAGGGATGGGTGGCCATGAACCTATGTATCACCGCTAGGTGGTTCATAGTTTGCTCAGCAACATCTTCTAACTTCCTTAATCTAAATTCTACGCTCTGTAAATAATAGATGACGGTCATGTTAGGTACTTAAGTCTTTATACTTCTTTAGTTAAGACATTGTTATGCTAGGTCTACACTCTCACGAACGAGAATGTGGTGGTGCTTTTCGGCTACTTTCTATTTATATAAAATGTTTTGTCCTGAATGACTGACAGACAGATCGATGCACAGTCTAAACTGATCGTAGGGACCAGGGGCCCAATTCTACTAACACAAATGCACCAATGGACTCTCAATGGTGTCTCAATCGTGTCTCAAAAGAATGCCGATAATGGATCAGTGGAATAGTTTTTGACATTTGATAAGGACTTAAACAATAAGTTAAACATTAATGATATTTGTGTTAGTAGAATCGGGCCCCTGAAAGTTAAGTAAACATCCAAGACCTGAAGCCAATCAGAAAAACCGGGCAAGTACGTGTCTGGCCACGCACAATGTAGGGTTCCGTATTGGCTATGCATTTCTTGCTTGCAGACGAGTACAATGCCATTTTCTATGACATTTGTACGTTTTCGTCAAAGAAATTTTACTTCATAAGTTCGTCGGCTATTACTCGGTAACTAGTAGTGCCTACTTAACCGTTATGGTTTTTCTTGTAGGTTCACTATATGGACTACTACCATGAATTTTTTTTAAATTTCTGAAAAAGTGAAAGCAGGATACACGTTTTTGCGCTGGTTTCCTTAGTAAATGTATAAATTATTGGCCACTTACCTACTTATCTATACTTACGTGAAATGTATTATAAGTTAAAATGATTTCCTAAAATGTTGTTTTCTATAAATTGGTATTGAATTTAGTATTTACCCCTGAATAGACATGGTATGCCTTTTTTTGTTTACAGTCAGTAAAATGCTTGTGCATGCAATCACTGCATGGTCCTGTCATTTGGAGAAGCAGTTGTGGTCTGTCGCCCTTCCCAAAGACGCTTGAGCATAGCCATACAGACTAAACACCTCATTACCTTCCTCCACATGACAGACGGAGATGCGAAAACTTGTAATACTCCGCAAACGTACATACCTGCATTGACTGTACTTGGCAATTAGCTTTTTGATTCAAGTCTTCCATTTTGGTCGTTATATTTTCTACCTTATCAGTTGTATTTCTTACTCTCTCTTCTATAGAATTTGATAATTTAACTTCCTACAAATAAAAAATAGAAATCGTTAGCCGAAGGTAACCTTTCAGAGAGGATTCAGTAGAAAATATCTTTGTTGCAAATACAAGTAGGGTGACCTGTCAATACAGGTTCCCTGAACCTTTGACAGGCACCAGTCTCTCTTAAGGAGAGGTAATCCACTATGCAGACTATAATTATAATTTAATTTATAATTTTAGATTTGTCACACCTGCATTGTATTGTAAATAAAACGATATATTTTATTACTAGCTTTTCCCCGCGGCTTCGCTCGCGTTAATTTTATGACATAGACCTCGTTTGACAACAAAACAACCCACTTGACCCACCCGACTTGTGGCGCCATCTGTTGGCCGATACAGCGCCCTCTATAGTAGAAAAATTATTTTCCCATTGGAACGACATACTTTCACGAGATAAAAAGTAGCCTATGTTGGGCTCTACCCCTAACAATATGTATGCAAATTTTCATAATGATCGGCTGCTTAGTCAAGCCGTGAAGGAATAACAAACAAACAAACTCACTTTCTCATTTATAATATTAGTAAGGATTAAAAAAATATATATTTTGAAATTTAATTTTTAATCACGACCTCAAGTTGATGCTATCGATTTGGCGCCAAAATCTCGGTCAGAGTTTTGAATAATAAGATCAGATGGGGTAAGACTACTACCCGGGCAAGACTACCAGTGTCTGATAACTCAAGAATTTGATCTTCCTGTTCAATACTACTTAATTTGAAATAAACTACTATATAACCTGCCACCATTTTTGGAAACAAGCAAAATGACCACCGATAAAAGAAATGGCGAAATGTACTTACTTGTTCCCTAAAATACCCTTCGACGCACTCCTCCTCAAAGTCATAAAGCCTCTCCATGTCCTCTTTTTCCAAGAAGAGTTTCAACCCATTATCATACTGGAACCTCTGGTGTGAGACGTTTCTGGTGATCCACTTGCAGGTCGCGTAAATATGGCAGAATATGATCAGTGGTGGTGGCATCACTGGTTTCTGTTCATACTCCATGACCACAGTGAATCTTTGGAACATCCATACCTATAACCATTTGACTAAATTATTTTTATGACTGTTATTAAAATAATTATATGATCTGTTAGTGAGAATCCTTTTTTTTTTTTTAAGTCACTTAAAAGCTTAGCTTAGCACTTAGAATATATGTTTTTGTTTATATACTAGTAAAAAATAAGGGGCACTTAAGGCGATTAACACACGGCACAGCGCACCGCCCCGCCGCGGAGGGTGGTGGTGTTAAAGCAATAAATCGCCGCTCGATCGCGCGGTCGGACGATGTGCGTCTGAGGCGTCCGCTTCACCGCTCACCGCCGCGGAGGTACCGTGAGTCAAGCGCTATATGTGTCTTTAAAAAAAACGTTTTTGAAGTGAAAACTTCTTTAGCGGCGCGGCGCTTGGCACTTTTTTTAGATGGGTGAACAATTAAACTCGCGTCAGATCCGTAGCCTGATCGAAAAAGCGTAAGATTCCCTAACCATTCCAAAATATTCAAAAATGCACAACGTTGATGTTTAAGTTTTCACTTCTGCCGTCACTCCCGGAGTGCAACCCGTCCTTTTTTTTGGTGGGTTCTTTTCAATTATAGTCGAATACTAAAAACAATACAGACACTTGCATCAACGTAACATAACATTAAAATGTTATTGTAATCGTTTTACAGAAGTTGTGGTTCTTTTAGTAGGTACGAGTGGCCCTTATTTTGACTAGAATATTAATTTGAAACGTGTATTCAATTTTATGGACATTATTATAATATTGTATGCGGTAAATGTTTTTGATGTTAATAAAGCATGTTAATGATTATTTACCAGACGTGGCATTAAATGAACAATGAAAATAAAATAAAGCATCGAGTGACACTCAAAAGCAGACCATTAACAGTAAGATACTCAACATTTTATGGTTGCAATTGTCTTTTGCGATATAACATCCAATTAAATTAAGTACTGAGAAGCAATAAAGATAATAACGATAGATCATAGACACGAGAATGTGTTTTTAGTTTTAAACTTCTTTTAATTTTTTTTATTTTATGGAAATGTCTAGACAGCCAGTAGCGGTCATTTAAAAGGGGGTGCAACACGGTCTGACATAAAATGACGTTTATGTGACAGTCAAAGCAGTATTAAAGATAACATAAAGGCGCTTTTTCACTATGGGATATAATATATTACAACTTGATTGAGCAATGAATGCAAACTGAGGCGAGGCAGGCGTGGTGTGTGTAGCACTCTGAGAGGAGCTCGATGGAGTCGCTGTGTGTAGCACTCTAATATGAATACGCAAGTTAAGCGACGTCGACCCTAGCCAGCGTTTGGATGGGTTTCGTTATTTCGAGCTTCTTCGTGCTTCGGAGGAGAGCACGTTAAGCCGTCGGTCCCGGTTGTTGTCGATGGATGACAGTCGTTAAGCTAAGTCGGTGGCTTGAAAACACCGGCCTCTGCCAATCCGCATTGGAGCAGCGTGGCAGAGTACGCTCTAATCATCTTCGATTGAAGGGAGCCCCGTATCAGTGCAGTGGGATGATGATGGGTTGGAATGATGAGACTCCAGATGTAATATATTATATCTCATGGTGAAGGAATCAAGCTCAAGTTATGATGGTAAAAAACCGCGTGAATTTATTATTTCCTTCACATTATTCAAACAAAAAGAAATTTAGAAAATGTAATCCGGATTTCCCAAAGAGAACACGTTTATCTGTTGTAATATGGTTGTAATTCAAAAACGTCGATTTTCTGCAACTTTCAAATAATTTCCTGCAACTTATATATTAATATCTTACAAAAATATCGTTTCAGAATTTTCAAACATTTAAATGTCACGTGATAAATCGCTGATGCTACATCTCTTATATTTCAACATAGATTTTCTAAATTGAAAGAGAATAATATATGTTGGTCATTTCTTTTATTAAAGACATTCAATTTCATGACAAATATTGGAAATCTCGATAAAATGTAATATAAATTTATAAAATAAATTTTGTTTTAGAAAACAGTTTAGCTCACTAACTTGATGTGTGTGCATAAAGTTTTTAGAAAAATGTTCTTGAAAATTATTAATAGACAGACATACTTATAGACTCAATTTATAAGATAGATTTGAAAGATCAAGCTTTTATAGATAAATCTAGTCTTTGAACATTTAAAACTTTTTAATATAGAAGCAAAAAGAGTTGCATAATTTTAAACATGAAGAATTTTTTATAACATTATAAAATGTGTCATTTGAAAATTTTTGGGTTACAATTAAAAATTCTGAAACGTACGTTTAAGGGAAAAACTCACTGCCAGCGGCAGCCGCTCGTGGCGAAGCACGAACATCTCATTTATTTCAATTTGTGTGATTGACATTATACTAAACACGACGCGTGTTGGTGGCAAGCCGCCTGACAGTGTGTTTTATCCATTAGTTTAAACCAGTTAAAACATTTAAAAAAACAAAAGATCTAATTTTATCGATTGATTTGATTGATTTAATTCAATTAATAAAATAAGATCTTCGCGATGTATGCCACTGTTCAAAATTAGCCCGATTTCTAAAATATAATAGTTACCGTTTTAGAAATTATTATATTTTAGATAAAATATTTTAAAATATAAATATGATATGAGGCTGACATTGTCAACATGACAAAAAGCCTCTGCAAAAATAAAAATTTTGACCAGAATCATACTAGGGGCCTGTTTAACCACCTCGCGCCATAATAAAAACTGTAAAAAAAAACACAAAAACGATCTAATAAGTAGCAACACCAGAACTATAAGCAAGCAGTGAAAAAGGCCCAAAAAAAAACAAAATAGCAAAAAAAAAAATAAACCTGATGCGAGACTTCATTGACTTCGTTAAATATATTATTGAATACGGCAATAAGGAGGTTTATGAGCAGTATATTGGCGACAAGTAGGAACAGGGTCATAGCTATTGGTGTGATCCATCGTCCTGTGACACACTTCTGGTCGCTAACGTCCAATCCGCACGGAGGATCAATGTCTGGCGCGAAGACCTCGCCGTAGAGCATGAAGTACGGTTGAAAGAATATCTACAAAGAACGGAAGGGGTAAACAAAAAAAACAAAAAAATAATAAAAAAATAATTTTGATACTTGACAGATATTTATAATCATAGATTGAACGTAACTGACTATAGACTCGTAAATAAAATAGATATTGGACTAGTCACAAACTAAAATTAAAAAATATGTATGATTTTAAAATAATTACACATTATGGAAACGAAGAGTAACGAATATTTTAAACATTTTAATAAGTTTTTAGTTTGGATTGAGTTCTCTATGGATAATTTTGGCCTATGCCTTAATAAAATAAAAAAACTCTATGGATAAATTAGTAACACTACGGTGGACTTTTATTTGAAAAAATATAATCTGCCAAGAACCAAGAAACAATGCAAAAATAAAAATAACAAATGTAAATTATAATATACCTACTTTCTAACTACAAAATAATAACTTAAATAATAAATACAATACTAAACTAAAATAAAACTAAAAACAACTGGGAATTAGGAATCCTAATCACCACAATCAACCCATACCCCTAAAATCTCGCAACAGGTGCAGTAAAAATACAACATCGACACTACAGTAAGACCTATTTGTCCACCAAAACGGAGTCGGGCGGAAAGGAGTAGTAAATAATGCTTAAAAGACTTTTTTTATATCAACCACGATGGTTGTAACAAACTCACGGTACGTTTGATAGTAAGCTGTCTTGGGCTATGGAGTCTTGCAAGAGCTGACGCAGCACGAGTGATGGCCGTTATCAATCGTTGAAAATCTTTTCTCCTTTTTGAACTACTATATAAATTTATTTCTTTTTTGAAAGACCTCATATTTATTGTACACCCATGGATATACTATAACAGAGAGCTCATTCCACATTCGAAATGTCTGTGAAATTCGTCTAAATTCTGAAGAAAGATTTTTTTCTTTTTTTAAATAAGAAATGTATAAAAGTTATTTACAAAACAATTCCACTCCTCTCCGCCTATATCCGCTTCTGCGAACCGGTCTATGTTTCATATCAGGTCCAAACCTGATGGGACACTCCATTGACTTCAATAAATATGTTATTGAAGACAGCTATCAGGAGGTTCACAAGTAATATGTTCGCGATGAGGAGGTATACGCTCATCACAACTGGTGGGACCCAGTGGCCCACACGGCATTCCTCGAGGCCTGGAAGACCGCAAGGAGGTGCCATTTGCTCGGCAAATACTTCACCGTATAGCATGAAGTAGGGTTGGAAGAACACCTGGAAATGTTAGTAATGAATGGAAGATTGTATACAATGTTAGTAAAATGGTGTCTGCATTTTCTTGTCTGCATATTGATTTTGAAATAAATCAAAGGTTTGATGATTTTAAATAAATAAAATTACATCTATCTTGAATTTATTGTCGCTAAATGAAATAAGTTTCCAGTGAGAAAACAATATTCACTAGTTTTACCTATAGGTAATGTTTTCCTAAGAGACAAACAAGAAAAACCCACTAAGTTTGTGCTCACTGAGTTTTATTGTTCTTCAACCTTAGTAGGTACATCAATTTTACATTCACAAAATAAATTATTAATCAAAATAATTACTTCTCTTATCAGATACCAGCTAGCCTCCTTGTCAGGGTACAAAATGGCTTGCCGCGCCACTCCGAAGGACATCAGCACCACTAGTAATAGCACCACGAAATATATCATATTCTTCACCATCTTTCCCATCATAGTGACTAGAGGACCTGTCAACATAACCAAGTATAAGTTTAATAATAATAAATATTTATATATATATATAAAATTCTTACGGGAATACACGCAAACGAAGTTGTGTGGGTGTCGCTAGTACAGAATAATTTTAACAATTAAGATAAAAATGTAAGTCTTTTGACTGATCAATGTCTAGCAAGAACCCTAGAAGCTATATATAAGCCCTTTATGATAAAGGGAAGAGATTTTTCAAAATTCCCAAAGGAAAACACAATCCACGCAATCAAAGTTGCACAGATTTCGCTTCTACTGAAAATGTACAAAATGCTTTTATCGAACCAACTTCAATCAAACTAGATAAGGATAGGACGATGATGTTGAAAAGTAAACTTACCTAAGTACTTATTAACGCCCAAAATATTCAGTATCCTTAAGTACCAGAATATAATATCGACACAGTAAATAACCCTGCCGACATCCATGGACCCAGCTCGGAGCCTGAGCGTCAGACCCACAAGGAAGAATATTATGAATCCAGCGTCGCACGTATTCCACATATTCCACGCCCAAACGCTAAACTTATGTCTGAAATATTTAACTGCTTTTAGGAAGATAATTACACCACCAAGAGCGCAGTTCTTAAATTTAGAAGAAGTAGAAATGCAAATTTTTACATAGTGTCATTAGGGACAGAAAACCAGTTAATAGTTTCATAGGTTACGGACAACGTTCCTGCATTTCCATGCAAAATAATGATATTTAGAAACAGTTAAACACTAAATGCAGCAGCTAAAATATAATTGTTTCCCGCTCCAGTAACTTTCTCTTTGGGCGATAGAAAAATTGCGATTACGTTCAACAAAATGGGGCACAAACTAAAAGTAACCATTGGAGCATATTCCCAAAGGATACTTCAACTGACCAAACGATAATACCCCTCAATTTTAATCCCAAGTTCCAATTGAAAGATCAGAGAGTCGAATTAAATGTTTTCAACAAAAATAAAATTATTGGGAGTGAAAGATTTTCTTTGCAAAGTTCTTTTGAGATCGCTTTTCTTGTTTGGTGTACGTTTTATTCAGACATTCTTTAAAATCAATATATCCACTGGATTTTGGCTGATATTGAAGAACGCAAATTGTGATTTTCTATCAAAGGATATATCATACAGAATGCAAAACCGACCATAATTATTATTTGACAGAAAATAACACGTGCGTTCAGCCTATAACTGAATAACATTTGATTTTATTTGTACAGCATTTTATAATGATTATTAGAGATAAGCCCATCAGACATTCCCAACGCTGTCTGCTGTAAGAAACTAACAGCTGTCTTGGAACTCACAGCGAATTTAATCACAAAGAAATTAGACGTACAGGAATTATTGAAAGGATGATTATTTCTAACTAGTGTCAATGTTTTTGGAGTCACCACAGTCATTGACTACACTTGAGGACTGTTACTTATCTTATTCAGCTTATTAGCATAACTTATTTATACTTACTTAATAGCTACAGGTTCGGCCGTAATAATTTCTCTTATTTTCTCACATAAGAAGGTTAATATATAACATATAGAATATATTTCTGGCCAAGATGGCGTCGTGGTCATCTTGACTAATACTGTATAAGTAAACATTAATAGGAACAATATATACGCGATCTGAAAAAGAAAAAACATTTTTAATACACTTTTAAAGATAATATGGAACCCTAGCTTTACTTAGGTTCAAATGGTGCTGTGTGAATTGTATACAAAGAAATAAACTTTATGATTTTTATTTATAGTTGTTACGTAACTAGCCATTCTTATTTCGAAAATGTTTTTTTGAAAGAATGGTTTTAAAACTATGAGGTAGATGGCGTGCTCTGCGACTCACGGAGTTTGAAGGAATGAGAAATTTCACGACCATTACTAACACCAAATACTATAGACGAGTAATACGCACAGCTCTTGACGTTTCTCATACAATGACTTGGCAACCTCCGTTCACCTCATGCCGCTAGGGGCGCTATAACATTTTGCATACAAAAGTTTTGAAATCGTTCACCTCATGCCGCCCTCATGCCGTAGGGGCGCTAGTGTCGCGTCTTGCCCGAATTCTTCCGAAGCTGTGCGTATTACTCGTCTATAGTATTTGCTAACACTAACCGGTAGCTCAGTGGTAAGAGCACACACTGGCGGGGGATGTGAAATCTTTCTTTAAAAAAACATTTTCAAAAAATGAAATAAATATTGGGAGAGAAAAACGGAAAAACACTTGAGGGAAAAAAGGATGGATTTATGAGTATCAAAAATATTCGTGTAGATAGAATTCATACTACTATTATTAAATGTGAAAATGTCATCTACCCTTCTTTTTTTTTTAAAGTCATAAGGTAGACAAGCAAGCGGGCCACCTGATGAAAAGTGGTTAATACGTCGCGCGTCGCCTAAGAACATCAGTAACACCAGAGGCGCTGCTAATTGCTGCTGCTGCGTTACCGGTCACTGGCCGCAAACGGAAAGGTAGAGAGAGAAAAAGGATAGAAAAGGAGTTTTTTCTCTCACTTACCGAAGGAATAACATTGTTACTTTACGCCGATTTCTATGAAAGGGTACTCGTACTTGTATGGTCTAACAAAATTTTCGCCATTTTGATATTAGCAGAAGTTTGAAACTTAAAGGTCATTACCAACCTGCATGTTTTGTGGAAAGTACATAAAAACTAATAATACAATCTAAAATGTTAAAATGCTGCAGTAAAAATAATCATTTGAACTTTGAAATTAACATTTCGCTAAAAGTTTAACTGCGGAGTTAAAAGAATCAGATAAAGTTTCTATCATTCAATTTAAGTTTTATCTTCATTGTTTCTTAAAGCTTTTCATTAAACCAGAGAACTAGAGCGAATAGTTACAGAATTGAGAATATTATTTTCCGTTTTTTATAAATACGATCATTAGGCGTTGGACATAACACAAGCGGCGTGGCGGGGCGGCGGCGTGGCTCAGCGTCTCACCCGTAGAGTACTATAACCTGGGTGAGACGCTTGTACCTATACATATCTTTACATATTATAAAACGAAGTCGCTCTTTCTGTCTGTCTGTCTTTATGACAGAGGAAGACAAACGAGCTAGCTGGTCACCTGATGGTAAGCAATCACCAATGCCCATGGACATCTACGACTACAAGATCTTGGATGCGTTGCCCACCTATGGAATAAAAAGGAAGGACCGGGGAAGAAAAGTGATAAAGGAGTAAGGAAGCAGGACGGGTTTTTTCCGGCTCTCTCACTCATAGTACGAAACACAGCGGCATATCACCGCTATTTCACGTCGATATTCTGTGAGAGGTGGCACTGCCCATTATCTGAACCACTTCATAAAATGTAAAAAAAAATCCGAACAGAATTTTTCTGTAGCGTTGCTCTTTCCAAGGCATATTTGCCGCCTTTTTAAGTACATAACAAAACTTCTAACAAAAGCGAATGTATAATAATAATATACATATTTCTATGGCGTTAGCTCTTTCCGAGTCATGGCCCGGTTGCCTGTTTGTCTGCCCTTTTATGTACATAAAAAACTTCTAACAAAAGCGAATGTATAATAATGGCTTTGTTCAAATTACAGCCTACCCGTAATTGCGTTCCGGAAAGAACCCGTGTCGGTGCCGTATGCCAGATATTGATTCTCACTTAGCGTTTTAACTGGGGCAACAGTACTTCAGATATTTCTAAAAATCATTATTATAAACTAGTCGACGTCTATGTAATCCCGTTTATTGCAATTCCCATGGGAATTTGATCTGTTCATTCTAGCTGGTTACACAGATTCATAATACATTCCACAGAGATTAATTGTCAAATAGAGTGCGCTTATGTAAAGTATCTCATAAAATTGTCAAGTTATCCATGATAGATATTTTTTTTTTTTTTTTTTTATACCACACAGGTGGCAAACAAGCATACGGTCGGCCTGATGGTAAGCCGTCACCGTAGCCTATAGACGTAAGCAATACCGGGGGTATCACTCACGCGTTGCCAACCCTCCCAACCCCCCCAAGTGGAGCTCTGGAGACCTTACTCACCGTAGGAACACAACATGGCCGAGACCAATGCTATTTAGCTACGATCTTCTGTAAGGTGGAGGTCCTTCCCCAGACGGGCTGCTCCGATTTGAGCGGATTATCCGCTGTGCCCTACCTCAGAGATAGGTTTATCTGGAAATTTTTGCGAAGACAAAATTTTTGCCTTGCCCGGGATTCGATAACGGGTTCGGAATAAACCGTCATATTTTAAGACAAAAGGACGCTACTGGTATCTTGTAATACAGGACATCCTAGTGCAAGAACCAGGATCCATTCACTGTAAACAAACTTCATGAAATAAACAATTTTTTAAAATTTGTAACCGCGGCTCTTGGGATAGGAATAAAAGTTGCCATTCGACTCGACCACCAGGGCTCTCACGCTAATTACAATGTGGTGTATATTATGTATAACGAGAAGTGTAACTTAGTATAAAATTTACGCATTAAAATGCCGGCATGTCACTTGTAGCTCTTTGTGGCTATAAAAAATTGAAATGGCGTGACATTTGCTTTTTTACCATAAATTTTACTTTTACCGGCATCTGCATGAAGTACGTAAACATCACGCACGCAGGCCACTCTGTCATACATCATAATGATAAAAAATATTTCATTTTAATGACCGCAATAAATTTACTTATACTACTATGAATCCTAACAAAAATTTAATAAATATTCACTATAGAATACTACTAATAGACTATTCTTTGTGAAAGTTGGGATGTATGTCTCAAATTCCGCAAAAATGGCTTAAAGGATTAGAGTACTAAATGTGGCATAAAACGTTATTTAACGAATAGTCATATTATTCAACGAAACTTTATGTAACATTTTTGCACAAAACATAAAACTGTTTGGAACATTTATAAATTTCGGTGTGGGATTACCTTTACAACCTGAAAAATAATGAAGGAATTTTAAATTAACTCACCGAATCTGCCCAAAATTTAGTAATAGGTGCTGTGAAGAATTCATAGATCTTTTTCCTTAGTCGTAGCGGTCTCATTCTCTTGTCTTCAGGCGCGTGGTACTCCGGCAGCTCTCTGTATGACGGTTCCCATCCTATTTTACCAACTTTTCCGTTCTGATCGACGCGTGTTTCACATTCGGCCCCTGAGCCAATCAACGCCTGCTTGAGTCCAAACAATAAACATTACAGAAATATGCTCATACCGTTTATAACAAAGGATATAGACAGAATAGTTAACATTCACGATACTGATCAAGCTATAATGTAATCTGGCTTCCTTAGTTGGCGAAAAGTGAGTGACTCCAATATGAACAAATACGTAATTTATTTGGT
The DNA here is from genome assembly GCA_905163395.2 of Endotricha flammealis. Taxonomy (NCBI): domain Eukaryota; kingdom Metazoa; phylum Arthropoda; class Insecta; order Lepidoptera; family Pyralidae; genus Endotricha; species Endotricha flammealis. The sequence goes on along the minus strand of LR990870.1, from coordinate 3,326,224 downwards.
CTAACAATTAAAAGTCGCAGATATAGCTAAAGTCGCAGGTCGTACCTGGATGAGAATAGCACAGGACCGCGTTGGTTGGTGTACAAAAAGAGAGGCTTATGCTCAGCAGTGGGCGGAAACAGGCTGAGATGATGATGATGATGAAGAATTATTTTAAGTATTCATTGAAGAAAACTAAATCTAGAATAGGAATACTGATAGAACATCTAAGAACGATGATTTTATCTGGATTATCTTAGAAGGAAAGATAGAAGGTAGAAGAGAATAGACCGACAAGATATCACTTTAATGAAGTTAAAGAAAAGGCAGGCGTCGTGTCTTAAACAATGATGAAGGAAGTGGCACAGCTGGGCAGGGAAAACTAGAGACTACACCGACAATAAATAATTCTTCTTTCTCTAGTGAATCGTGTAAAAATTTAAAATTTATCTTGTAGAGCAGATTAATTAAACATTAAAATGTACACTTTGACTAGAGAAAGTGACTGCAGAGGCTTAATCTCTGAATAATAATTTGATTCTTGATTCTAGCTGCGATCACAAAGGAGCTTGAGCGATTCGTAATTGCAAATGTCATTTTTAAATTGAAACTGCTCAGTGCTCTCCGTCTATGAAGGTTATAAACTCCGCCATTGATATTAAATCACTCACTCTTTGCCTAAAAGGATCACCTATAGCAAAACATTTAGAAGTTATAGTAAAAGTGAACAGTGTTTAGAAACGAACTGAAAATAATGAAGCGAGTAAACCAAATGACTTGACGATACAAAAGCCGTACAAAGTTGCTTTATAGACTTATCGTTTACAAGAATGCATTACAAAAAAGGTTAGAGTTTTTAATAAAATGACAAAGTCAAGAGTACGATAAGCGGTTGACGAGACGACGTAAAAATTGAACGCAGATATAGCACAATTTGTAGACAATATCGAAACTAACTACTACATCGATGCAAATGTAAGACTTCAAGATTGTTTATCCCATTCATGCTTCACCTTGTAATGTAAACTTATTTTTTTAATCAGTGCTAACTCTTTTTATAGTGATCCAATACGTGAAATACAAATCGACATGATTTTGTCAAAAAACTTTTATTAAAGAGTGTCCAGTGAAGTGCATTAATGCTATGTCACATATCGCACACCTTGAACAAAACTCGGATAATATTCGAAATGTGAAAGTGTAATGTTTGTAGTTGTAATAATGTAGTTTCTAAAGAAGAAAGACCCTACATTACTTTTTGCCACTTTACGATTTTGAGTTCTCTGAGTTTTGAACTAGTTGTGATATCACGTCTGAATCGCGATATTATCGCTGTGAGGACGCGATTTTTTTGCGATTATAATTATAACTGAATGACAACAAAAAGTCATAGGTGACCGAGTAAATTTTACTGCAATCATAACAATTTCCAAGTGCACACTTTATTATAAGTAAATTGGTTTTTGTAGCGTTGTAAATTTATTTATACGAATACTAGGTGAAATTCAAGGTGAGTCATAAACAGGTTACGTTGCCTATAAAAGCTCCAGAAGATACTAAAAGCACGAAACGACATTTTGTCCGTTGACATTGGTAGACATCGTGTACTCTGAATGGAGTTCGGAACTTCAAACTTTAAAACATTGATTTAAAGATTGGGATAGTCTAAGAGCATTCACTGGCTAATAAGTTAATTTTTAGTTATCTCTTTCTTAAGAATGATTCCGGTAGCCGACTCCACACATGAAATCAATAGTCGCAATGACACATCATCTACTGCTGCTGAGTAGAGTCGACTATCCTTTTATGGTACCATTTTTAAACCTTCACGTCATGAATTTATACTATCACCAAACAAACAAAACAAACAAACTGTCATGAACACCATTGGGTGTAAAAACAACAATAAAGTTTGTGTGCGTGTTCAAAAATAAGATTCCAATTAAGTTTACCGATTCATTTACAAAGTTAAGTCTCTTTAATAGCTCGACATTTTCGTAAGAAGCTAAAATTTCAGAGAAAAACACTCATTCACGTAGATAAATGTATTTGAAATCCACCTTTGTAAACGGATAACATCGTTTGTAGACCTTTAGGTTAGAGATAGGCAAATATAATATGGAATTCAGAAGCCTGAGCGGATAGGTAACGCCTGCTTCGACGCCAAGCTATAAATCTGGCATTTAGTGGTCGTTGCGTGTGCTAAACCGTAATACGAACACAATAAAGTCCTTTTTCGTTTAAATATTTTAAGCATAATCATTTTATAGACCTCAGGGTATAATGTAATTGTTACAATAAACGTTACTTTAAAATGGATTTATAAAAAAAAAACATTAAAAAGCTTTAATGAAAACAAAATTCTAATGTAATTAGGTTCGTAAAGTGATCTTTTTTGGGTGTAATAACTATGCTGAAAGTTACCTTTACAACATTAGTTATTTAAAATATAAATAATATTTTTTATCGCGTGAAATAAAGTTGTATTGTAGTAGGGTTTATTTCGTTATAAACTAAACCTACTACAACTTTGACAGTGAAGTCAAATGGGCACTTCATTAGTAACCACTTACTTTCTCCACGTGTGTCATGAAGAATACATTATTGTATGTATGATTAGGGACTTAAGTATGATGATATGATGCTATTTAGTATGGATATTACATATATATTTTCATTATTTTGAAAGCACATAAATATAAGTTGTATTTTCTAACACATTGCACAATTTAACTTCTACTGTGTGGATGTTGAAAACAATTTGCAATATTTTACTCAATTTGCTTTTGTGTAGAAAGATTTGAGAGAAATATGCCAAGAATTCTGCTGTGACTCGGGCAGACATCGTAAACTTCGTAAGGGCCGCTTTACACGGAGCGAGACAACTGGGGATCTATTCACGCAATAAAACAGTAAAATCTAGTGTCATGTTTTCTTCTTATTTTTTTTTATTATTTTTTTTATATTTTTTTTATATAGGGACAATTCATACAGATTGAGCTAGCCCCAAAGTAAGTTCGAAACTTGTGTTATGGGATACTAACTCAACGATATTATATTTTTTATAACAAATACATAATTATATAGATAAACAAACAAGACCCGAGGATTTTATATTTGGTACTAGCGCCCCGCCCCGGCTTCGCACGGGTTTTTAATAGGGATCCCTATTTTTTTTTAAATACATTATAGCCTATGTCACTTATGGATAGCGTAGCTTTCCACCGGTGAAAGAATTTTTGAAATATGTCCATTACTTTTGGAGTTTATTCATTACAAACATACAAATACAAATCTTTCCTCTTTATAATATTAGTGTAGATGAGCAAGATAGCACTTGAGATTTATATTAGCACGAGCTGTTACCCGCGACTTCGTCCGCGTGAAATGTTAAAATAAGGATAACTCCTTTTCCTGACATGCGATTTAAATTAAACAAAGCCTATATTCTGCTCCATCCCGAGCTCTATCTTCCTGTGAAAACAGCATTAAAATCCGTTCAGTAACTTAGAAGATGTGCGCGTTCAAACAGACAGACAAAAAAATAAAAAAATATTTTTTTTGCTTTTATTACCTTACTCTAACTGTTCCCTCTCCATTTTTGCCAAATATACAGACATATAGGGGTCTACTGTTTTATTATATGTATAGATTTACTGTTTTTATTAATATCAGAGAATAGAATCTGATGGTTGTATTTCTACCAAGGAATCCCGCTACACAATTTAATTTTTATTTATCTCCAATTGGTTTGCGTCTAATAACAAATACTAATTGAGAAATGGATTTGTATTTTCAAGAATATAGATTTTTCTGTATTATAAAATCATATTAGGATAGGAGAATGCTCACTAAAAGTATCTTTAATTCTTCTTTCTTTTATTATTGTGTTCTCATTTGGTGTGGTTGAAATAGGTGCTCTCAATTTGACGGCTGCCCTTTCATGATCATTATTAAGATGACGTATACCCGCGGAGGCCTATCATTGGCTATTTGTCACTATTATTTTCAACTTAATATGTATCGAACGCTGTTGGCCACCCTAAGTTAAAATAAATATAAACGACCCGTTTATGACCCGACATTTCCTTGAGTTTTCTCTATGGGGTCACCCATATGGCATCAAATATTAGAACCCAATTATCTAATAAAGGTATCAGCAAACCTTGCACTTTCCAATGTTCAAGCAACATCGCTACTCAGTCCAATCTCAAAGGTTGCCGTCATTTTTATAAGCGAGACACTGTGTCTTCGTGCTGTTGTGCAACGCACCATGTAAAACGGTTATTAGGAAACCCTTGGCGGATTTCAATCAAGCGGAGAGCTCGGGTGTGTAGTTTGTGTTCGTATCACAATAGAGCACCAGGCGACAATCGACTACCTTCGGTGGTTTACTCTGTTGTCCTGGGGGAATTATCTTCTTGATAGAAAGCGTGCGCCTTTTCACAACTCCAACCTACATTATTTAATAATTAACATCTCTTATTAAATATTTAATCAACTAGCAATAATTTTAAAGATTCCGACTTCTAGTTTCCCAAAAAAATCAGTAATTAAACGGACTACGTTCACGATCCTATTGATCCCTTAAAATATAAAAATAGCCTTTTGTAAATAGCACAATATAGCCCCCTCATTTCCTTAATTAAGTCTGATATTAAATTTCTGAATTTACGTCATTCATTAGCGAAAGCTATTGTCTTCCGTGTATGTACAATCTTTTGAAGTTTGGTGATTTCGATAAGATGGGAAGCAACTAAACATGAAATTACCTCAGCGTCGTTCGGGTCCTTGGTGCTCCTATCGTCCTCCATGCTCTCGTTCTCAAGATGCTCTTCCTCAGTCTGCGGCATCAGCTGCAGTTCCTCCTTCGACTTGAACTCCAGTTGGAGAATGTACAGCGGACACAGCAGACACAGTATTACCTGATGTGACAGCACGACAAAGCCGATGTGGCAAAGGAATCGCTGGTACTGCTACCTCACTTTGACTTAAGCATTCATGCTACGGTCTAATGGAAGGGTTGGACGTCGGTTACGAATTGATAGAGCCAAGAAATTCAAAGAAATTTAAAGCAAAATAACTTGGAAATAATAAGAAAAATATATTTCTAAAGCTAACTAACTATCTTTTGTTAGGTTGTTTGGTGCAGCAAACGTGTTGTTGAAAATGTTTAATACATGTTTTATTGTGCTGTGGAAAATTGGTAAGGCCTTAAATTTCTTTCACAATTTCAAGTTCAAATATCGCAAATAAATATAATGTTTAAACAATAAATAAATAGGTACAAAATAAAATAATAGGTGAAAAACCAGGGACATTGAATTTACATAGCACGCAAGCTTAGGTCAATTTACTTTGTTCTGTACAGTACTTGAATAAATTAAGCCAACATTTTATAGGAACTCATTCTTGGCCTTCATTTGCATAATCGGCGTCATAATAAAATGCATCGCATGCAAATTTCAATTTATAAGCTCATTGACTCACAGACATCAAATCTTGTTTACTTATTACGGTACCAAGTTACGTTAAAATGTTATAAACTAAGGACTACACTTGGGAAAATTCAGTTCATACTGATGCATCGACCTGTCTTTTGGAACTATTAAATATTCTTAGTGAATCACATGCAGCATATATTACCGTAAGATAACTTGCTATCTCGCTCAAACTATACATAACATGGTAAAACAGGAAATTACAGTCTCAGCATATGTGCTACACGGTAAGACTGCAAATGATATTGATATTAAATATTTAAATACACAGAGCCAATGCATAGGACGAAACCAAATTTTCATGAAGTGATGTCACACGCTAACATTGAATCTACTATGCTCGTGCCTATGATAAGTCTGTGCGTTAACAAGATGAAAAAAGAAAAAGACAAAACCGATAAATAAAGCGATTTCTACCTTCAAATTGGTGTTCTTTCTGGTTCTGAGACCACCCATCCAGAGGTCGGCAAGGATGATTTGGGAGCACGGATGAGCGAGCAACGCTCTGTGGTTAGCTGTCACCGCAAGACTTAGACACGTTTGGCCCGACCAGTTCTGGAGTTCACAAGTCAACAGCTGTTGCGCTTGGTCGTCATCTTGACGGTAACAGTAATCCAGTAACTCGATGGCTGGAAACAACTGGTTAGTTAGTTATTTCTTTATTATGTATGATAGCGAAGTAGGTATATTGGCAAAACTTTCTCTGATATATAGCATTATTAATATTAATATATCCATGAAATTGGAGATTTTTTTGCAGCTATCCCCCCGCACAAGATTCAAGAAGACCCGGAAAAGATTCAGGGAAATACATGTTTTTAAGAGTAAGTAGATTGGTAATGGATCTGACAACTTTGGCTAGGATTAGAGATTCTTCGAAAATAACAACAAGTCTCCTGTATAGCTGTGGGTGTGATTCTATGACAGGAACAATTTCAAAAGAGTTATTTATTCATTTCCAATCGATACATTATTATTACAGGTGTGGCGACACCTATCGCCATACAGAAGAACTACAGAGTGAAGAAAAAGTTCACAATGCGAACACATGACGTCATATACGACGACACTTAGAAATCCTGAATCGCGCTATCGAAGTTTCTACGATATGGAGATATATATACAACCTCCGACACATACATTGTCGGAGCCGCGGTTCCCCAGGCATGACACCCAGCCTGGCCGGAAGATCTTCCCTTTGTGGCGGTCGAGCACATCGCCATCGCTCCCGCTACACAGGTTACCCCAATACAATAATGTAAATACATAATTAAATAAACTTATAGAAAAGATGTCCTTAAGATGTTTGATGCTAAATCGATTTCTGGCTGAAAACGATTAATCTTTTAATCTAATAACTAGAGTAATTTATATCGAGCAAAGTAAACTCAAGTTCGATTAATATATGAGATCAAATTAAAACTTTAATATTAACCCCACTGAAACTTATAGAAAGTTTTTAAGTTATTTACACAGTTTTAAATAAAATAAATACTCGTTTTATCGTTATGGTTTATATATTTTTCAATATTGAATACGCGAATTCTTTATCATCATCAGCATCATCTCAGCTACAAGAAGTCCATTGCTGGACATAGGCTGGATGTAGGACGCCCGGTTACAAGGTGGTCAGACGACCTAAGGAAAGTCGCAGGAAGTCGCTGGATGCAGGCCGCTGCCAGCAGGTCGCACTGGAGACGATTGGGGGAATTCTTTATAAATAAAATAAATTCTAATTAACTCTTAGAAGGTTCAAGCAGAAAATTGCTTAATTATAACATCTCGAAAATAGAACCACGCTTTTATGGAAAATTCCATCATTTCGCTGAAATTTTATTGTACTTTGAAAACCGAAAGTACTTGTAATACATTAAAAACCTCGCGGCACTTTGCTAGCGTTTTTAACTTGTAGTACATTAAAAAATATATTTGCAAATTTTGCAATGGCGGTGACATTACCGCTGGATGCAGGCAATACTGGAAATACTTGAGCAGTCCTATGTCCAGCAGTGAAATTTGATGATGATGAAATAAAACTAACACTATTCAGTTCAGATGTAGATGCTTTCAAATTTGTATGGATATAGAATAAGGCACAGCTTGCAAAACACATGTCTAATAACACAATTTTAGTAATTTTAAGAAATCTGTAAAACAAAGTGTTATAGAGTCTAGACTAGCAACATCTTGGGTTTAATATTAAGGGACTAAGTATTAAACTGTTGAGATTAGGCAGGAACGCAAGCTGGCGTACGTTAATAATGTATGATGTGGAAAGTTGTTTGCTTTGAATAGAGCGGACTTAGTTTTTGGTCGTGCTTTGTTCATTTTGACTATCATTTATGGCTGTGGATTCACGATGTTTGTCTTCACTGTAAGCCTGGTAAGAGATATTTTGAGTACAGGGACCTGGTACAGCATTTTGCACTTCTGATGTTCATAGACGGCGGTAACCACTTCCCATCAAGTTGACCGCTCAATTTTTTGTCGGTATATCATAATAAAAGCAAAGACGACCCAAGCCAGTATTTGCCCTCAGGCTGAAAACGACAACTTCCTAAAACGTCTATTGCAAAATAGATAATTTTCGAATATGATAAATTCCGAATGGATGACACAATAAGCCAAGTAAATTGTATGTCTCACCTTTATTTTCAAATTCTTTGCCGTAATGCCTCAATTCCTCATAAACCTCCGTTTCCATATCATCTTCAGCGGCTTCGTGTGCCATCGCTTTGTATAGCTTGCATGCAACAAGAGACTTCGCCAGAGCCTCCTCCCCGTGGGTCCACATCAACAATGCCATCTGGTGTCTCTTTGTTAGCACTGCCCACATCTAAAGCAAATTGAAAACGGTTAAGGTAACGGTATAATACAATATACGTGTACTATTTATTGTTGTCATGGTAATTTAGACAAAATTATTAGCTACCTTTTCCTACCGGATTTCAGCTACAAAGTTCAAGAATTTTCGAGAACCAATTTTCAATAAGTACTATATAGACAAGCTGAAGCTAAAAAATCATGGGACAGTTGCAAAATTATTTCAAAATAAATAATAAATACAATAAATAAAATTTATTTTCTCCACAAAAACAAAGTTATTACAAATTTGTTTGTGTTAGGTTTACAAGAATTTAGATCTGTTATAAGAATCAAATGATTTACGAATGAAAATGTCCATCTCCTATGTATTTTATTTGTCATTTATCAAAATCCAATTCAACGTAATTTGAAGCTACCTAACTAAACAGAGTGGTGGTAAAACAAACCATAATTATTCAGAGTTCGTACTGTTTAGTTTTTTGTCTGCAATGAGGGATAGCACCCGAAAAAGTTAAATTTATTTGTTATCTGGGTGAATACAATTCATTGAGAATTTCGGTCACGTTCAACTAAAAGTATGGAGCAGACTCTCCTAGTTTGATTGCCGGCCTACAAATTTTCATATTGATTTACGTGAAGAAAGAACTGAATTGAATTCAGCTGTTTTAATAAATAAAATATATAAATGAAATAAATGTTTTTTTTTTTAATATTGTAATTGTAACTTTAATACCATTTTAAAAAGCAAGTGCTTCATTTTCTTGTCAGTTCTTCTTGGTACAAATCTGCCATCTGAACTTGTGGTAGGAAAAAAGGTGACGATTCGAAAGTGCTTGTAATAGGCACATTTGAACAAAAAAGGTTCTACTTTGTTAGAAGAAATAAAAAATGGGGTATGCTAGGAATGGTTTTGGAATGTGCTAGAAACCGTTTTGGGTATGCATGAAATGAGTTTGAAATGTGCTAGGATTGATTGTAATTATAATATTACTCACCAATAATTCATTGAAGGGATAGTCAAAGAGTGCCATTTCAGTGGTGACCGGCATGAATCCAGCGATGAGGGAGAGTCCACCAGCGTTGTGGCGGGTGAACGATGCACTATTGCGGTGGACGTTGACACTCTTGTTCATTACTTTAGCGTAAATCGGACGGAACTTGCGGCGAGTGTAATAGCACCTTATACAAAAGAAAAAAATCGTTAAAAAGTGATAAATAAATAATGTGAATTGCCCTGTGTGAATTGTATTCAATTTGTATACAATTCACACGGGGCGACCTGGTCCCAAAGTAGGATAGATAAGCTTTATTTGCAATACACGAACACAACAAGTGATACAGTAAACAGTAAAAGTTACAAACAAGGTGTATATGCAACAAGGCGGCCTTATTGCCTTATGGGTGATATCCCTTATTGCGTTATGGGTACCAGACAACGGATATATTGTTAGTAAAATACTCGCAACTTCGTTTGCGTATATCTCGCTTTTCCGTGGGAATTTTGAAAAATCCTTTTTATAGTACACCCCTAGACGACTCGTAAGGAACCTTCCAAATTTGGAATCTCTAGACCCAGCGGTTTGGGCTGTGCGTTGATTTATAGTTAAGTCAGTCAGAACTTTGAATTTTATATATTTATAGATAATACTTAGAATACATAGAAAACACTCAGACTAGAGAACAAACAAATGCCAACGCATAAATGTTTGACTGAGAGAGGAATCGAACCACGCCCTCTGATGCCGAAGAAGGTAGGATTACCAACGCACCACTGGGCTGTTAACAGGTGTCAATGACTAGAAAAGGACTAAAATAAGAAGACGTACTACGTCAACCACAAGTAATGAGAGCAGGCAAGTATTCTAATAAGATGGGTCCACGGACACCCGCCGGCGGGGTTGCGGAAGTATCACCAGTGCCCGCGACCCCGCCACGTGAAGGCGGAGAAGGTGGCAGACAGTCAGGTTTTTAGTCGGTATCCCTCATTGGTTTAGAGAGGCGAGCCCGACAGACCCCCGTCGCTTCCCCCAAGTGGCGGGACATGCAGTAATGCATTTTCCTGACTTTAAACAAAAAAAAAAAAAAAGGCAAGTATTCTAATAAGAAGTAGGATATACGGCTGAACTTAAAGTGAATTATAAATTTAGAGCAAAAGCACATAAATTTAGGTTTAAAACCCCCAGATAATTTATAACCGACCATTCGATGCATCCGAATATTGAAACTTAAAATTCGGAATATGGCGTTGAATTTGCGGAATATTCTCTAGAGGGCGTGAAAAGCGGTTAAATTGTAACCGCTGAGGTAGAAACTTACAAACTAGAAAATTGCGGTAATACGAATAATCTCAGGAAACTTTGCTCGAGAATCTGTTTGTAAGAGTACTTATAATATTTTGTTTTTTTCTAGAATGGCAAAATTTTGCTCGAAAATGGAAAATGTTGTTAGTAATCTAAATTTTTTTAAATTCGAGGTTAATAAAAAGAGATCAATTTATAAAGCAGTGCCATTTAAATAGCAATTTGAGTTGTGGGTGTTCATGGGCGGCGATGCTTACCATCAGGTGACCCGTCGGCTCGTTTGTCTACCATATAATAATAAAATAAAAAAATACCACAAAGGTGGCAATCAAGCATACGGTCGGCCTGATGGTAAGCCGTCACCGTAGCCTATAGACGCTTGCAATACCGGCGGTATCAGTCACGCACGCGTTGCCAACTCTCCCATCCCCCCCAAGTGGAGCTCTGGAGACCTTACTCACGGTAGGAACATAACATGGCCGAGACCAATGCTATTTGGCTACGATCTTTTGTAAGGTGGAGGATTGGTAGTGAGGTGAGATCCCGTCTGGGGAAGGATCCCCAGACGCTGCTGCGATTTGCGGATTATCCGCTGTGCCCTACCTCTTACAAAATATATAATGAAAGGACCTAAAATTTAATTTCATAATTAGATACAACACCTATATATTTAGAATGCATGTAAAACCGACCATTAATAGAATATACCCTTATACAGAGAAGAAAAGTTTGTTTCCCAACTGCGCCAAACCAATCGACGTTTATTAAATCTTTTGTTGACTCCCCTAGGCTATTGATAGCATCTCTTCCATGTCACGTATATGATGACACGCTACTTAAACTTGCTCAAAGTTATCTTTCACAAACTTATCTCATTATTATGTTCGGAGGTAATTCTTGGATAATTTAACTTTTTAAGCTTTTTACGTTTTGTTTCATGATTGTTCTAACGTTGAAAGTAAATTCTGAATTGTATTAGAGGAAATTTTTATCCAAAAAAATATTGAAGTGGGTCAAAAATTTCGATTTGTCGATGATATTTTGATTTAATATTGTGTTTTTATTTGCAATTAGTAAATATAGTGAAGTGGCAAATTATAATAAATTCTACACAATTGACACAGCGCCAACTGGTCCCAAAGTAAGCAAGGTTTAACCTGCTTGTATTATGGGTTCCAGATCACAACACAACTTTTGTATAATAGCTCACAAAATCTATGATCATCTTGTACTTTTGCAAACCATGCATATAGGTACAATCATCATTTTGGAGTGGTAGAGCAATTATTACAAACTAGGCTAGCTCGACCGGGGAAGTACCAGCCTCTCACAGAATATCGACGTGAAGCAGCAATGCGTTTCGTTCGGTGAGTGAGAGATCCGGAAGCCCAACTCCTTCCCCATCCCCTCTTTCCCCCTCCTTTTCCTTCCCAATCTCCTTCCTTTCCTCCAAACTCCTTGGTGGACAACGCATTGGTAGCGCCCCTGGTGTTACTGATGTCCATAGGCGGCGGTGACCGCTTTCCATCAGGTGGCCCGCTTGCTTGTTTGTCTACTGAATGACATAAAAAAAACCTAAGAACGTAAATATCCTTTTTCAATAAAGATAATATTTTTGAAGAATCTTCCTACGCATTTGATGAATGATGAGATGAGACAAGAGTCAGGCAGGTAAACGAAACGCTCACGAGACAGAGACAAATTGACTTTCATTTCTCCAATTCATTTTCAACGTTAGCTTTTGAGAGGCACATTTTTTCAGGCTGGAGCACTTTGGTCTTTCTTCTTATTATAAACAAATACTTTAAAGAGATTAGTTTTGTTTTTTATATATATTTGAAAGTAATGATACCCTTCTGTGAACATATAGCAGAAAAAGTACACCCGCCATCCTAACGTCAGTATGGCAAAAACAGGGGTACGGCGAAATATTAAAGATAATAGAAGAAAGTTTTCTTAGAGCAGACAATCAATTCAACTTACCTATAAGCACCTCCCATCAATTTATTGATAACCAGACCGATATCATGAAGGGTATATACATATCCCCTAGGAAGGTGAGGTCTGACATCCCTTAAGATGTATCTAAGGGTGTTACTTGGTCCACTCTTCGTGTTATACAACTCTTCTAGCCTTGGAATGGTTAGGAATTTCCTCATCGATACCCCGTTCTCCATGAGTAGTTTCACGAAGTCTATTCTGTCGTGTTCCAATGCTTGCATCATAGCCTCGTCCAGTGCACCTGTGGACAATTTAGTGTAAATGTTACCATAAAGTCTGGAACTGGTTTTTTTTTCGCCATTTCATTTCCCAGTGGTCATTTTGCTTTGTTACCGTAATGGTGATAGTTTATAGAGTAGCTATTTAATAATAATATAAATGATATAATACTAGCTGCGGCTCTGTTCTGACAATATGTAGACAAATTTTCATAATGATCGGCTGCTTAGGGCTCATTGTTTGATCAGTCTAATGGTTAAAATTCATAGCAATTTTTAACAAATACACTTCCGGACACATGAATCGAGCCACCCTACATTTTTATGTGTAATGACATAGAACATAAAAATATTCTTAGGTTAATCAAAAAGTTTTTATGCAGTTTTGATGCTGGTATATTCATAATGATTTTGAAGTGCTGTTGTTCCAATTTTGAATTTATCAAATGGAAAAACGAAACAAAATCCAAATTAGTGCATTCTTTTGAAAAGAAAAGTTGATCTAAATTAACATAATTTTTTTATTTAACTCCATAATTTTGAATTCACCGTAATTGTTTTGAAATTAAGACATCGTAAACATGTTTTTTTTTTTATTTGAGCCATTTAAATGTTAAAATTATGGATAAACCGCCTCTTCTAGCCGCGTAAGCTGTGGCGCTTCTACAGTCGGGCCAAAGTCAGCGCGATGTAGCATCACAGCTTGCTTTAAGCCGTTCTGCTGTGCAAAGGGTATACCATCGATACCTCGACACTGGTGGATACGTGCGCCGTCCAGGAAGACCGCGATTTCGGGTAACTTCAGAAAGATAGGATCGATTTATCGCGACAACCAGTTTACGAAATCGTCACCTCACCTCTGTACAGATCCAAGAACAGCTTCGAGACTTTCATGGAGTGGTTGTTTCCGCGCTAACAATTAGACGAAGACTTAAAGAACGTGGTCTGAGCCCACATAAGCCAGCCAACGGGCCGAAACCGACAAGAGCTCACCGAATGGCGCGCTTACAGTTTGCACGCGAACATTTGCATTGGACTCAACGCCAATGGAGCAAGGTACTCTTTACTGATGAGACTAAGATTATGCTTTATGGTAATGATGGAAGGAGGAAGGTCTACCGAAGGCGGGGAGAGCGCTTTGTTCAGTGTTGTATTGAAGAGAGAGTGAGTTATGGCGGGAGCTCGTGGATAGTCTGAGGAGGAATATCTGCCGATGGTAAAACTGGGCTAGAGGTTGTGACAGGACCACGTCTACCAACACTAAATGCCCGTCGATACATTAACCATTGCCTAGAGACTCATGTGATGCCATATACTGGATTTGTAGGCCAAGGCTTCATCTTTATGCATGATAATGCAAGAGTGCACACTGCAGGAATCGTCAGGGCATACCTTCATGATGTTGGAATCACGACAATGGAATGGCCAGCAAGGAGCCCTGATATGAATCCCATCGAACGTCTATGGGACGAATTAAAGAGGCGTGTTCGAGCTCACCAACCAGCACCACAAACTTTGGAAGAGCTGAGAGTTGCCATCGAGGAGGAATGGGAGAACATTCCACAACACTTCATAATGACGTTGATTAACTCCATGCCAAATCGCATGACTGCAATCATAAACTCTCTCGGAGGCAATACAAGTTACTAAATATTTTTTTTTTCCAATAATTCCTTTTTTTTTCAAAAATTCAACCCGAGTCTTGTCTTTGAGAAAGGTTATACAGGACAAGTTTCACTTAAAATTGTAATTTTATCAAGTTATTGAAATTTAAATTTGGAATTAAGTATACCTTACTAATGTAAAGTGTACCAGCTTCCAAATTGCATAAAAACTTTTTCGTTGATCATATACTTTTGTTAAGTTACCAGCAATCAAAGTTGAAAATGCTGGGTGGATCGATTCAAGTGTCCGGAAGTGTAGTTTTTTCAACGAATTTTAACCATTAATACTTAACTACTGATCAAACAACGGGGCCTTAGTCAAGCCGTGAAGGAATAACAAACAAACAAACTCACTTTCTCATTTATAATATTAGTATGATTAACAACATGATTATAGAACGTGCCTGTACTCTCTGAATAAAGATTTTAATTTTCAGTTTTAAGTATTTTTTTTTGGGTCAGTTTAGTTTTAATTTGACTGAGAAGTCAGGGTTACCTTCTATACTCATCATCATCATCATTAGCCTGTATCTACCCACTGATGGGTATAGGCCAATGCCTTCCACCAAATGCGATCCTCCGCTTTCCGCATCCATCCGTCTATACGCATCAATTTACCATAATTTATTATAAGCCTAAAATGTCAACAAAGTCTCTGATTTTATTTTGTGTTTTGCAACCATAGCAAGAGTTACTCGTTTACGATTTAACATTTTTAATAAAAGTCTGTAGCAGTAAGTTTAAAATTAAAATGTTCGTTTATAAAATGTCGGAGAAAGATTTTAGCGCCTTTTTTTATGAGTCAACTTATAAGAAAACGATTAAGTTCTCAATTAAAGGGTCTTAATTGCGTCGCTTCATGCAGATTGGGGTCTTCCATTATAGTTATAGAAGCTTTCACGAGCCAGCGGTTCTCAAGAAGATTCTGTCTGGAAATTTCGTCTAGATTTCATTAAAGAGATCATTGTATGAATAAATTTTCAATTGATTGCTTTTATTAATAGCTTTAATCTGTATTGTTATAATTGGTAAAGTCTTTTAGATAGATTTTCAAACGAGTTTGCTTGAACTTTAACAAATAAGAAGGACCCGCTGTGCCAAATAATTAGCTTGTTTGCGCCACTTGCGCAAAATAAACTAAAATATGTTTATACACTGGGCGTCAAAAATAAGTAGTACAGTTTTAAAATTGCAATATCTCCTAAACTACAGAAGCTAGAAATATAAAAAAGTTAAAAGACAATTTAATTTCATTTAATAAAAACGTCACGCATAATATCATTTTTTAAAGATTGACTGAAAAAAAACTTAATAAATAAAAACACTATTTTTTGAAAATGTTGGCTTGTACTTTTGTTTTTTATTGTTTTCTTTATTGCTGATAAATCAATTGCAATTCAAAAGCAAATGTGTCTTCAGCGAGTAAACTTTACTAATCATGCCTCTTTCACCAGAAGAATGTGCAAGAATCATAACTTTTCTCGAAGTAGGCATCAGTATGCGTCGTACTGCAAGAACGGTGTGTGTAACTCTAAGAACGATCCAACAAGTAAAGCAAAGGTACGAAGAGACTGGAAACCATCTAAGGAGACCAAGTAATGGCAGACCCAGGTGCACTCGTACCCGAGAAGACCGCTTAATTGTCTCGACTGTGTTAAGAAATCGTCACCTTAATGCAGTTGAGGTCCAGCAACAGCTTCTTCAGACCCGAAGAGACTACGTTAGTGAGAGTACAGTGAGGAGAAGACTTGCTGAAGCCAACCTGAAGTCGTACAGGCCAGCAAATGGCCCCAAACTTGAGACAGGGCATTGAGTAGCAAGACTACGCTACGCCCGTCAACACGTACAATGGGGCGAAGCAGAATGGACAAGAGTTTTGTTCACAGATGAGTCTCGGTTTTCTTTATTCACTTCCGATGTAAGGCGGAGAGTATACAGGCGACCCGGTGAGCGATACATTCAAGGTTTCATCTCGGAAAGAGTTCTATACGGCGAAGGCTCTGTACACGTATGGGCTGGCATCTCTTCAGAGGGTCGCACAGAGCTAGTGGTCATAGAAAATGGCACTCTGACTGGTGAAAGATATGCATTAGAGATCCTTAACGAGTATGCAGGGCTATATTTAGTAAATATGGGTGATGGAGCGATACTAATGCATAATAACGCCCGGCCACACACCGCTCACCTCGTACAAAAGTACATTCAGGACGTTGGCATCAGCTTGATGGCTTGGCCATCAAGAAGCCCAGATCTTAACCCGATTGAACACGCCTGGGATGAGGTTGAGAGGCTAGTCAGAAGACGCAGACCATCCCCGCCACCCTCAGGGCTCTAAAGCAGGCCTGATAGAAGAATGGGTGAATTTTCCCCAATACCGCCTCCGAAACTTAGTGTTCAGCATGCTAAATCGGCTCCAAGCTGTCATCAGAGCCCGAGGCGGCAACACAAGTTACCAAAGTGGGAACAAGGCCCAAAACGTAAAAATTAAGTGCTTCATAGTTCCTTCAAAATGGTTAGCTTTTTAGTTTTTTCAAAATTTTCAGTGTAAAACTTTACTAATGCTAAATAAAATATTATTTTTAGAAAACTTTGTTAAATTTGCTATAAAATGTCTTTTATTTCAAAACTCTAACTTCTATAGTTTAAGAGTAAATGCAATTTTAAAACTACTACTTATTTTTGACGCCCAGTGTATTTAGGCTTACGTCTTATCAGTGGACATTTTGTGTCGGAGATGATGATAATTTAAGTATTTAAGGAAGTCATCTTTCGTCTTTTCTTTTACCGATTTGTAATTTTGTTTTGTATGTTGCATTTGACTAGAAAAAGTGCCTTTATTATACCACAAAGTTGGCAAACAAGCATACGGCCTGCCTGATGGTAAGCATCTCCGTAGCCTATAAACGCTTCCAATACTCACGCGAGTCACGCGTTCCCAACCCTCCCAAAAATTACAGAACTATTCTACCTTTGTTTGTTTTTCTTTTTTAATAGTATTATTAGAGTTTTCTATAATTATTGTGATATTATGTATATTTAATACCCATTAGACAAAATTACATTGTTAAAACATTCTGAGATACCAGCAAAGTGTAGATTAGAATCTCTAATAACAATAAAACAAAAGTAAAATATAAACTATTCATTTTAATCTTACATTTTCAAGATACCTACAAATCCCAAGTGTACTACATGAAAATAAAATTCTAGGATGCTTTTCGTGACTTGAATGTAATGGTACCTTTGCAACAGCACTTTTTAGGGTTCTCTACACAAAGGTACCCATGAGATTATTATTTCTAAGACTCCGGTGTCCGTCTATTATACATTGTTGTATTTTAGCAAAAAAGTCTGGCAGATACGTACATTGAATATACCCGTAGACAAAAGAATTATATTATTTAAATATCAATTTCAGTAATGTTAAAGAGAGGTAGGGCACAACGGATATTCCGCTCAAATCGGAGTAGTCCGTCTGGGGAAGGACCACCTTATAGAAGATCGTGGCCAAATAGCATTGGTCTCGGCCATGTTGTGTTCCTACGGTGAGTAAGGTCTCCAGAGCTCCATTTGAGGGGGTTGGGAGGGTTGGCAACGCACGAGTGATACCAAATACTATAGACGAGTAATACGCACAGCTTCGGAAGAATTCGGGCAAGACGCGACACTAGCGCCCCTACGGCATGAGGGCGGCATGAGGTGAACGATTTCAAAACTTTTGTATGCAAAATGTTATAGCGCCCCTAGCGGCATGAGGTTAACGGAGGTTGCCAAGTCATTGTATGAGAAACGTCAAGAGCTGTGCGTATTACTCGTCTATAGTATTTGGTGATACCCACCACGGTATTGCAAATGTACAATGTGCAAATGTGAACAGTAATAATATTATGATATTTATTTTATTTTATTTTATTTTATTTTATTTTATTTTATTTTATTTTATTTTATTTTATTTTATTTTATTTTATTTTATTTTATTTTATTTTATTTTATTTTATTTTATTTTATTTTATTTTATTTTATTTTATTTTATTTTATTTTATTTTATTTTATTTTATTTTATTATTTATTAGGTCTGCCAACATTTTTACACCACAATTTATATTATGTAACATATTATACATTAGTTAAAGGTATAGTGCAAAAACAATTACAGGCAAACACAGCGTGGAAAACAAACGAGAAAAAAAAAGAAACAATATGCTAGTAAAAACTTGAACCTAATCCGAGATTAATCTCGGTCACTCTAATATTATTTATGGAAAAAAAGAGATTAATATAATGTGTGAGATGAATGTGTTACAGTTTGCTTATTGTGTCAGTACTTTTTCTCGGTCAATGAAGTGGATTAAATAAATATAAATGCCAGAAACGTAGTTTTGAGGTTAATTTGAGTATCTAACCGCAAAAAATTATAATATTTCGATTGCGTGCTTATTGCGTGACATTTGAATACGGATGTTTATTATTTTCTACGTTAGTGTAGTTTTTATCAACAACGATGTGTTCACGGTGTCTAAGATTCCCGCGTAGCAGAATTCTAAATTAATAAGTTCTTTTTTAACGTCATCTTTATACAAAAATCTGAGGTAACTAGGTAAAGTCAGGTCAACTAAAAAGCTTTTTTTAAAACGTCAAACATTTTATGACTGGACTATAAAATTAAACAAAATAATAATTTAGTGCTTATCAATATTTTTTCACCTGTCTGCACTATGCGCGTGGGAGTTGACGACAAAAAAATTGGTAAAATCGAATGGTGCCAAGTCGCAAAGCTTTTTCCTGCAAAATGATGAATAACTCAGCGACGCCTGTACTGGTTGGCTCTATAGAATAAATGGCTAAATTAGTAAGAATGCCTTTTGAAAATTGTCTAAGGCCTGAATTATACAAAAGGCGTAGGTAAAGGCGCGGCGAAGGCGCATGACAGACGGCGCGGCGGCGGTCAAGCAGCGAATTTATTGCTGTTCGTGCGTCGACAGTACGAAGAGCGACGAATCCTATCAAACCATATGGCATGCCTGTGTCTTGCCTGAGCCGAGCAACTGTCGCGCCCGCCACGTTGGGCGGCGTCGGGCGGCGCGTCGCTTTAGTATAATTTACATCGCGCGTCGCTTTGATACATTTTGTATGAAACCGTTTTGAAGCGACATCTTGTCGCGTCTTCACGCCGCTTCTGTATAATTCAGGTCTAAAGCTGTCTATACTTGATGTAAAATATTCTAATGTAGAGAACCCTTCGTATAAATCCAACTCGAAATTAATCAGTTTCAAAAATGCAAAGTCAGGGTTGCTATTCAATGTACTTTTGAAAGCTGTTGTTATAAAAATATAGTATGAATAATTTACAAGCATTTATTAATCCTGATCTAGGTCATAGGTAACGTATGGTTTTTTTAGGGCACGCGATTTTAAAATGACACATTCGTGACTAAATAAATGTAGTAAAAATTCACAGAATGTGTTCCGGATTAATTTATCACAACCATAGGCGTGTTTGGTGTCGGCATAAAATACTCAAAACAGAAATATAAAATTTAAATTAGATTTAAAAGATGTAGAGCATTTATGAAATAGACCTCTCGACTCGACCTACCTCGAGGAACACCCTCTCACATAATATATCGGTGTAAAGCAGCAATGAGTTTCGTTCGGTGGGTGGGCCAACGCTAAAACTCGTGTTTGTTTCGTAAAAATGTATGAGCAGCGCCATTTAGTACGGACGAGCGCGGCGGGTCTTGACGAACAGACGAAACGGTTCGGACGCCCCGTTCCGTGCACCTGCTGTCCGCACGAGTTTTAGCGTTAGCCTTGAGAGATACGAAAGACCAAAGTCCTTTCCATTATCTTTGTCCCTTCTTTCCCAATAAAGGCAATAAGCATAGAGGTATCTTATGATTTTGATTGAGAGCATCAAGAAATTACACGGACGGTGTCGTCCGAAATGATGGAGTTTTTGAATTTTAAAGCCAGTATCAATAGACGTGATGTCAACATTCTCAATTTTATAAAGGGCCATCATACATGATCCCATGGTAAGCAATCAGGAGCTTTCACTGAAAATTCTGTATCACTAAAAATATATTCGTTCATTATTATTCAACATGCGATGCGACCCCAAAATAATGGGGAAGTGAGATCCTTCGAATCTATTTACCGACAACGCACCTGATGCCTATATCCGGGTTTACACTTGTGTAAGTTTTACCCACGACCTCCCCTGGGGGTACCGATGGGTATAAACCGAAAAGTTTACATAGGTATTATATATCGGTACTTTATTATAATATAAAAGAACCGAAGAGAACGCTGTATACGCGATTTTTCTTTTCCGAGGTAATATCCAGGACAAAAACAATCATATTCCTAAATCAAGCCGAATCACACGAGCATACTGCTTCATCATGTGAACGTCAAGGTGATCCAAAACTACTCGATAACACGCACATTGTCAGAAGATTCAAAAGAACCAAACCATTCGAACTTGTGTAGTATAAAAGACATTTGAAAAAAATGACTTACCCCCCCCCCCCCTACATAACCCCCCCTTATATAATCTACCAGGGTCCTGACGGCTTCCGCTCGGGTTTTAGTAGGGATTCCTAATTCTGTAATGTCACACGAGGGGGTGTGTTTAATGAAGGACTGGTCATACACTGAATGCTGAATGTCTGAATGAATCCTTTATTGGAAAATACATGGGTTTATATACAATTACTGAAGTAGGTTATGGGTACATAGTTGAATGGAGTTTAGAGCAAGGATAGGAAGAAAAAAAAAAAAGGATATTAATATAGGTGTTCTACTTGTAATAATGACAAGGTTTCAGTACAAGGTTTTATGTGAGGTTAAGGTAACAATAATGAGGACGTGTGTCGTCACACTACAAAACTTAGAAAATAAAAAATAGCCTATGTCATCCGAGGATAGCATAGTTTCCCAACGGTGGAAGAATTTTTGAAATCGGTCCAGTAGTTTGAGTTTGTTTATTACAAAAAAAATACAATCTTTCCTTTTTGAAATATTAGTATAGATATCACCTTATTTATAAAGACAGTCAGTACATTATCCGCACTGTGTACCCACTGTCAAGTATAAGTACGATAAATAATGTCCACCCTAACTTTATTATTTTAGAACGATATCCATGAATATGGACAAACATGTACCTAGGGTATATTGTTCCTCTGACCACAGTCCATTGTGTAAAATATGGTATGAAATTGGCTGTATGTTAATATTATATGTATATAGAAGATATTTAAGATGGCTTAAAGAAAACTTCGTCCAATGAGTCTGCAGAATTTTAGCTCAACTCCTGGAAAAACTTAAGATCAATAACGCAAAGTTTTTAATAGGAAAGTTACAAACATTCTTGATAGTTGTTGGGGCTTATAAAGAGACTGGTTGTTTAGAAAGAAGATTAATAAGCAGCGGTAGTCAACAGTTAATCAATAAAAGAAGTAACCAGGGACGTAAATATGATTGGACTTTTCCAAATAATACATGAAAGGATTATCTATCAGTGATATTGTATTTACAAAGTTTCAGTGCATAAATACATCAAATTCATTATACTTTGTTCTTAGTTACCTATTTCATTTGTAAATTTTACTTCAATATATTTCTTGCTATCAAAATTCATTAATTTCGTGTGCCCGCAATCAGTGTCAATTTCGGATAAGCTGATGTCAGCGTTTGCTGACTTGGTTTAATGACTGTCATCGTATCTACAAAAGTCTTGTCCAGATTAACGAAACGCGGAGACACTCAAGATATAAACCATTCAAATGTTTGCTTGAGTCATCTTGGTGAACTAATAATAAACGGGGAATTAACGCGATCAAACATTGATATTGCTTGATGTTTCGACCAAGTTGCACCGGATCAGCCCCCCAATTCTGCTATTTTTTTAAGCTGAAACGCATCTTAAACGCATTGGAATCGACATTTTTGTATTCTGCAAACTTTTTGGTAGAAACGGAGCGATACTCATTGGTTGGGCAGCCGGAACGCTTTGGTTGTAGTATTCCGCTAATGAACACAGAACGGTTTGTAATACGTTCAACTATCGTTGGGTATTCTGCAATTGTTGGTTGAACTGTCAAAAGTTGCGGTTTTGCATCGGCAATGAAAGAGTGACTTTTGTAACCAACCGTTTGCTTGTTGCTGCATGTTAATGGAATACCGTTTTGGTTTACAACCGCAAATGCAACCAAGCCGAAACGCTGCCGATATGTTTTGGTTAATAAATAGCAGAATTGGGGGGCTGGTCACAGGCGAACTGGTAGCGTCATACATATCTGAGGTGGAATCTTCTTTCACCCTCAGATTTTTAATTTTTAATAATCATTAGCGAAACCAGAGCAACTTCGTTTGATGTATTTAGATTTCCAGTGGGAATTTTGAAATGTATAATACATTATAAACCTTTATCTTGAATCACTCTATTTAAAAAAACGCATCAAAATCTGTTGCGTAGTTTTAAAGATTTAAGCATACATAGGGCAGACAAACAGGGAAGTGACTTCATTTTATATTATGTAAAGATCTTGCTAAACTTGTATGTTCATTCTTATTTATCCGAACATCAAAATTATATTATTGAGAAAATCTGATTTGTATAAGTAATAACTTGTTTTACGAGGCTCAAAACAGCGGTACAGCAATAAAGTTGGTAGACCTAAATCCACAATTTACGGTTTCAATCTTTATAAGTATCTACACGAAGTATATACGGTGAATGTTAGGCCTACATGATCCGAGATTATATGACCTGGATAGCTTCAAAGCAAAAGGCAGAACCACCAAACAAACTATTAGTGACAAATTGCGTTGGAGTGATAGAGAAAAGGTTATTTGTTGAGTTTTTTGCGGCACTTCTTCTCAACATTCCATTTACGTCGAAGTGCTGGTAGAATTAGAATTTTTTTGACGTGAAAAAGTATTTCCTGTAATACTTGCAAAATAAATGATTTTTTTTATTTTTTTTAGAGGATTTATGAAATGGGCTAGCTTGATTTGGGGTATCTGCGAAATATTGGCGTGTATCCTCAATTCGTTTCGTACGGAGAGTGAGATATTGAAGTAAAATGTTTTCTTCCAACGGTCTTGCTCCCAAGTAGTTTGTTTCATTTCAATTGATTCATAAATAAAAAAGGTATATCTAAAGAATTCACACCCACAATCAAACGAGGTCGCTGGCAGAGCTAGTAATAAATAAAGCTCATCAAACGCAGATGAGGTTCGCGATGACCACATGACAAAATTCCATAAAAACTTAATTAAAATTCCCGTCGAAGGCGAAATAAAATATGAAAATGAAATGACACTGGCTTGAAATTTGATTATGAATAAAGAATCACATGCTGAAATGAAAACTGAAAAATCAGGACTCAAAAGGTTTCATATGGGCAAATGTGGGAACATTAACGTACTGCTTCTGTGTTTGTGTCTGAAGTGCACAAAGAGATAGTGTAAACAATTTTCTATTGGTTGGTGTAATGCTACATAGATCTACTAACTGTAGACGATGAAATACACCGCCAAGATACAACGCCAAGAGGTGTCACTGGAGGAAGACTAAGCTCAAGCTGTAAGCTTGTAGTATCTTGTATTTAAAGCGTATGATACATTTCCTCTCACCAAAAAATAAGAGGTTTTGGTGAGCAATATGTTGTTGTATAGTTAGTATTTCATTGTTTTCGACTGTCAGATTAAATCGGTTATTGTAGAAGTATAATTATTATATTCAGATATATGGGTTTTGCAATCTATATTGCTCGAATCAAAGTAGTCACAGCTCACAGATTTATTTCACTGATTGCAACGTATTCTCGAGTGACTTTATAACCACATATCATCCATCAAAATACATCGTTATAAATTTATTACAGTCCATTTTGATGGATCGTTAAATGGTCAATGGTAACACCACCCCTTCGATGTTGGGGTGGAGCAAGCCTATTGATGAATGTGACCCAAAATATTGCCCCGGGGTTAAACTGTGCCTTTGTTATATATCCGATGATTAGGATTTTAATAAACCGTCCGGTGTTTCGTCGTAAAATCGCAATAAAGACACTTATTTGTTTTTATGTCAGTTTTTTTTTATGTTGCTATCAATCTTTGTGACTCGTAAAAATTCAGGTTTACTGGTCTAAATATTTGACAGGGCCGGTGATCGAGTAGCAATGCTACTTCTAGACATTTGTAATCCCGAACGAGACAAACATTTGTGCGCATAATCACCTTCTTTGACAGATAATGACGTATGTGAATCAGCACTAAAAATAACTATAGGAATGGCTATAATTGGTTTACAAATTTATTCTTAGAGAGAACTTGATTATTTTTTTCTATCAAGGAAACTACAAATAATCGTTTGCAATTAGATCAAAATTTCAGAATATTCATGTCTAAAATAGTGTTGACAGTACAGCATGTGTTCAAAAAATGCAAATTTCGAATAGAACCCTCTTAATGTGGTCGCCATTGATAATCCTGGCTTTACAGACACAACGTTGGGAACGTGCGGTGGGCTTACGTTTCGTGCATTAACGACACTATATATCTCCGAACAAAGTGTTCTATTTCTGCTTTGCTTATTAACAGTTGACACTTTGATCCTTCCAAAAGAATAACCAGGATATCCAAAAACGAGTAGGTCTTATACGTATTAAACAAAAATCAATGTTTAACTAAAACTTGTTTTGTTACTTTCTCACTTTATTTAGTTCTCCTCAAGAATGACTTATGATGATGATTAGTTCTTAATTTATAACTCCCAGAAAACATTAAAATAATTGGAAATTTTGGAACTAACACCATGATTTAGTATCAATAATATCCAATTATATATTTTTTAAATTTTACAAGACCGTGGAGCTTAAACTAACATACCTGGTGGCCATTCCTGACCATAAACGAAGATCTCTGACTGTGCTATATCCACTCTGTTCCATGTGAGGGCCAGAGAGAGCTGTTCACTTGGGGACAGATGTTGGGCTCTGAACAATGCAGTTAGGATCACCTGATCCAACTCCTGGACCTCGCCACCTTCTGCCCGTTCTTGAATCCTGAAGACTGTGATCTGTAAACAAAAAAACAATCCAATGAAATCAGTGGATTTTAAACAAGGAGATTTCTAGTACTTGTTTCTGTCGTCCGTTAGGAGGATATTTTCTTTATTAAGTTAGAGAGCACGACGAGATCATTGAATAATTTTTCTTTAATTCAATCTTTATTCCGAGGGTGCTATATACCATCTATCTATAGGCAGTTTTATCCTTAGAATCCTGGTTAAGAGAGTCTTAAAATTGGTCATATTCCCGGTACTCATTTTACTATATATCTTTGATGAAAAAATCTATCCTGACTGAAAAATCTAAAATGTTATACATATATGTATAGGTATAAAATAAATCTCTGTGATTAAATGCAAAACTAGATTAAAATGAATTGGGGTTGCCAACATTAGAAGGAACTATGTTGCCAGTTGGACAGTTAGAAGGTTCGAGCCATTAATTAAAGTAATTAACCGCAAAGTTTGTTATAGCCCGCGGTAATACTAGGGACGATATCTTTGGTTAATTACTAGATAGGTACAGATTTTCCGTCAAGAGCACCGACGGAGACAGTAACCAAGGACAGTAGTAGGTTATAGACGAATTGATTTTCTGTTATTTTTATGATTGTGCCTTAGGCGCTGCGCAAACGTGTTGCAGGTTACGGACACCGAACACTTTTTGATCGTCATGAGTATGCGTTAAGTGGAAGCAACTGGACACAAAAAATGTTTACGTATGCGCAGGGAGTGGATGATTTCATACTGGTTTCCATAGAAATCAAATTTACCAATTCGCCTGAGGTATAGCTGGAGCTACAAGGTGGCAGCTGACCTGCGCGTCAAGCTGACCGAAGACAGTGACGAGCTCTTATATCGGAGGCCAAGACTCACTTTGGGTCCCTGAGCCAGCGGAAGTAAGTAAGCTTGTATCTGACACAGGACACAAAAAGTGTCCACGTTTGCGCACACGCTTAATGATGTAATTGCTCGACGGTGAAAGGTAACTTCGTAAAGAAATTACATTTAGAAATAACAGACACTTAGAATAGGTACCTAAGAAGGTTTCCGCTCTCGGATGGGGTGGTCTAATGACAGTCGCTACAAGGTCAGTAGCTCAATCATATCACAGTCATTTTGATAATCTTCTTTCGTGTGCTTCCCGCAATTCAGTGTTAACTGCGAACTGGTGTCAATGTTTCCAAGTCACCTAGCGGTCATTGGCTAGACGACTGTTACCTATGGACAACAGTCGGGACCGACAGCTTAATGTGCCGTGCGTGCCGTGTACAAGATAATCTATTTTCCGAAGAGCATTAATCTATGAATGTTGTAAGGTGTGTACATGCACATTGTTTCACTGTGCGCGACGGATTTTACAAGCGCTTCCGAGGTTACACTAACACAATATGCATGTGAAAAAATCAATCATAGCCGAACGCTCTTCGCGAAATAGAATATCTATAGTACCTATTACCTTCGATGAAAATGCACCATAACTTTAAATTTAAAGTTTTCAATATTGAACTGTGTTTACTGGATCTCGTAATATATTTTCGTATCCGACGACCGGTTGTTCGACAAGTGTGGCTTTGGTTTATTGAGCAAATAAGCTAAGTGTAATGTATGAAAACATTGTGAGCAAACAGAAGATATGAGATATTAAACGGATTTATTTGTTTATAAAAGGGTTCTTGCTTACTGTTGTAGTGGCAAACAGGAGATTTCTTTTAGCTTCCTTATTGTGATAGTAAGGTGACAGACTGGTGGTAGGAAAAAATTGTGATGATTTGAAAGAACTATTAGGCCTATTTAATCAAAATATTTGACTTTGACTTCAGCAATAATTGGAAAGGGTAAAAGTGCATAATTAATTTAAAACCTATATTTTGATAAAGTAACAGAACAAGTTATAGTTAAACCGGGTAAAACCTTGGTCTCTCCTTTGTTTATAAAAAAGGATATTAAATTAAATTTGTATTTAGATTTAGTAAGAGCAACATTTTTTTCCAAAATTGAAATATGTCATATTTATGCTAATTTGAGAGCGCCATGCGACACGTCTCATGCATTATGAGATAATTTAAATCTAACTGTTACATTTATAACAATTTTAATAATACCAGGTGTTACTTTAGTTAGTTATGAAAATATTTTAAGAGATCTTCATGTAAATGAGAACAATAGGATTGTGCTAAGAAGAAGGAAGAATCTAGGAGAGAATCGAGAAGAATTTAAATAATCATCATCATCTCAGCCACAAGACGTCCCAAGCGCTTCCAGTATGACCAGTCCATCCAGCGGCTTCTTAGAGCCAGTGATATCAGGTACTGGGGGCCTGGGCACATTTGAGTGGTTGGGGTAGGGGAGAAATTAGATAGAGTAAAAACTCGCAGGAAGCTGCTGCAAGCAGGTCGCATTGAAAGCGTTTGGGGGAAGCCAATGTCCAGCAGTGGACTTCTTGTGGCTGAGGTGATGATGATGAGGAAGGAATGAAAGGACCACATTCAGTGATTTGTTATTTACTATAGATTCGTAATGTTTGACACATACCCGCTGCCACGTCGACTGAGGCCACAGTCTTAGTTGAATTTCTTCCGACTTAGTCGTAGTTTGACGTTCAGTGAATGCGTATCTCACAATAATATCACAAAAATGGTTAAATGCACTGTTAAAACATGTATGTCGTGATCCCAAACTAATAACAAAGCAAGTGGTATCACTTTTTACAAATAAGAATGCTTAATTATGTTAAAATTATACCAAAATAGTATTAAAATCGAAATTAATATATTACGCATTGTTTTTGCCAACAGTGTTGCCAGTAAAAACGATTTTAAGATTCCCAAATGTTGGGAGTTTAGTCAATGACGAATACGCCTTTATGTATCATTAGTAACACAGTAGAAGTAAACCTACAACCAGGCTCAAACTAGAATTAATTATTTACTTAGAATTGATTGATACTAAAATCAATCGCTAGTGCTACGCACGTCAAGACGAGAAAAAACAAATAATTTTCCTCTTTTTGATATGGCTTTTAACTGACATTTGACATAATGATATTATTACTATGACAGTGAAGCAGTGGCGAAGGGTGAAATTTTACTCAGGGGAAGCCGGAGCAAAAAAAAAATATACAGTGTTATCTTACCACAGGGATGGAGAATTCCGAATACCATATTACCATTACCATACATAAAAGCACTGATAGGTATAATATGGAAAACCAAAACAGTGTTTTAAGTTTACAACTACCTACCTGTGAGCCACGAATACTTTTCGTACAAATTACAATGAAAATGTTTAGTAAAGCCATCTTTCCGTTTATAATCTATTTTCATAGAAGGAAAAGCACGGGCGCGCTGTATAATATGTTTTTTATTTTCAAAACTGTATGTTTGAAAATTATTATCTAATAAAAAGTCTGTGAGACAACAACCCACGTCTAAAATTGCAGCCATTACGAATGTAAACAAAACAGACTAAACCAAAATAAACAATTAACTACTTACAACTGAAACCGATAAATTCTATAACTATAACACAATTCACACCGAGCCCTGTCCAACATTTAACCACGAAGTCACTCTAATCTATTCAAATTTACTAAATTAACAACAAACATATAAAAAAAAACTAACAACAGTACGAGCGAAAGCACAGGCGAAAGTGAATTGAAAAAATGTCATAATTTTGACAATTACAACGCGACAAAATTATAGTTGTTTTATTATTCAAGCACTAAACACATAATTAACTATATTTTTTACTTCTCAGGTCAATACCTCTGTTTATCTTTGTCGCACTAACGTAATCTGATACATGCCATCCTTGTCGTAACTCGGCGACTACCGGCTTAATATGTTCATATGATCGGCGTGAGAAAGAGACCGCGCTAGGAACAAAATGTACGCGTAAGAAAGAGACAGCCGCTCCTAAAACTGTATGCAGCTACAACTCGGGAATTACCGGCTTTCGACGCACAGGCTAAGCGACGAATAAATAGCAATATCACAATATTGCTATTTATTATTGTATAGGCGTTTGGCGACGTGTGATATTGCTATTTATTATTGTATAGGCGTTTGGGTATCAATGGTATTATGTATGAAGCGAAATCATGTTATTAGCAGAGTCGATGCTGTTAGATAATTCACTATTTTTAAAAGGGAAGCCGACAGAAATCGTGTTATTAGGACCCCTCGCCACTGCAGTGAAGTAACAATTTCATCTTTTTCATTGTGGTAACGGTGTTTAATTTAAATTGTTTCTGCAATTATCAAATGTTCGATTGAGTACAATAGTTTTTTTGTTTTATGTTGTATTTTATTCAAATTATTTAAATTTATTATTTTATTTTATTTAAATTTCATTTTCATTTCTTAACAATAAAAAAAATCTACTGAAGACTTGGCTGTATGGGCATAGTTCCCTTTGCCTACCCAGAATGGGTGAAGAAAACAAAAAAAAATCTCTGCTAAAAGTTAGTAGTAGCACAGAATAGATAATAGTAGTAGGTCTGCATCGGTTAGATTCATCAATGACTAAAAAATGGAAACTTCTCCATTCCGCCATGATTCATTCTTGAAATATAATATGTATGTACCAATATTTACGCATCTATATATTTATTTCTTCCTATCTTTAATTCTTCTGTCACCTAAGAAACAATAATATGGTATACAAACTTTTTTTTTATTTTAAAAAAGACTCATATAACATTCATTCAATGGGAAAATTATTCATGAGCTGACTCTGACCATTTTTCTGGGAGTAATGCTTTTGTCTCATTTTGACATAATTAGTTTGACTCTAGAAAAAAAGAGACAAACATATTTTACTTTGGCATATGCTCGGAATATGTATCGGTTTCAAAGCTACGTCTTTAACACTCTGAAGTGGTTGCGGCTTTTTACGAATGCTTTGTATGGCGTTACTTCTCTTGTCTTAGAAGAATATATAAAACCTCATTGACCACATTAGTAATTGTATAAATTATCGTTCTTTTATGATCTAAAGTTTCTTTTAGAAATGAAAATTGTGTGTTAGGACTCAAATAATTTCCAAGCCAAACACAATGTAATAAAGTGCAAATTTCGATGTTTGTACACAAATCGCTGAAGTCGACTTTATTGTTGGATTTTCAGTTTCGCATTTTATGTGGAATTTATTACATGCTTGATCCGATTATTGAACAAAGGTTGATATTGAAATGAAACGTGTGGGGAATGGTTTATCTGTAATATTATTGAAAGACCATACAACGTGGCTTTTTTGTAATATTTTTGAAAGAAAAATTAAGAGCTATTAAGAGAATCTGATTAGTAAAGAAGACTTATCTGTCATATGTTACGCACATGTTAACTAATTTAATACTTTGTGATACAAGTTAAAATCAGTCTGTGTGTATTCAAATCTGTTCAGCCGTTATTCAACATTATATTATCATCGTGATTCAGTAACTTTTCACATACCTATACCAACTTTAAGATTAATATTATTTTAAGCATTTCATTTATTGAGATAAAATGGAAACCAGAGTTTAATTAAAGTTAGAGATATAACGTTTCGTAAAGATGAGGCTAACGGATAAGTAGAAAATATTATACAAGCTCAAATAATTTATTTGAGTGAAACTGTTGCGATATAAGACGGGAAATTGTTTGTTAGTGAGGAGAAATATTATAAAGGTGTTTTATTTATGTCATACAGCAGCCAAACAAACAAAGCAAGGGGGCTCCCAGCAAGCGTGCTGGGCAGCGGCCTATGAACATTACTTTAGGGGCGCTAATGCGTTATAGGAAGATGGGTTCGAAAAGGAGTTGGTTTTCGAAACTGAAATTGCTGTTTCACGATATGGGAGTGAGAGGATGGGGACCAACTAGCCCATTTTATAAATCTACCACTCTAATTTTTATTACAGACACCAAGACAGGTGTAAAACTAAAAGGCTGTAAAAATATGAAGAATATTTTTGAGAAATCTAACGATATGCATTCGATAATAAACAAATTAAGTAAATGATCGGTCAGAAAAACACAACAAAGCTTTAATGTCACAGATAAAAATAGAAATGGAATACCTTGGTAGCGAATTAATTTCAAATTTTATATGAGCTTGGAGCAATGAGTTTACAGAAATATTGAACCCTGACTGAGACATTTTAATGTATATTCTGAAGGAGAAATTGTTTGGAATAATAACATGATGAATAAAATTTTACGGTTTAGAAACTTGTGAAATCACTACAAAGAATAGCTGTGATGCAACAAATATGAAATTAAATATTTATTTATTAAGTCTTTCCATGCACTTTCTTTTGTCATTTACTAGCTACCATTTCATAAAAGACTTTCATAATTTATGCTTTTCTATAAAATTATGCCTACTAGGAATCGAATTATCATTTTTGACATAGCATTTATCCATTATTTCGTTATGTTTTAGTATTCATAATGACTATAAAATAACAATTACCAGTAAAACATAAAGCTAACAAACAAGTGAAATTCTTTAAACGAAAGTGTAATACAATTTTATTGTTTTAAATATTAGGATTTCACTTAAGCATTTGAGAATGTAAAACATCTTTCTGAATGAAAAAATCCCAACTTGAAATGCAGAAATTTCCTAGTATCCCAGGCGGAGGATCTAATGGATCGGTAGCATCAAGGGTGCGGCTCGTTAGCAGGTTTAATGGATGCTCTCTACAATACAATGCGGGGGTCACCCAAGGCGCTGTCCTAGGTGCAATAATTTTATTGTTTCACTTTACGAGACATTCGAGCTATGCTGCTTAACTATATTTATTACTTGTTTATTTATTTTTATTTGCAAGTAAGTAACATAAGTTATTCAGATTAAACTCAGACATAACGCAAATTTAAATGAAGTAAAAGAAGTGTGTTCATTCAAAACTGTTTAAATTAAAAGGTATTATTCTAATTGTATTTTTATCGTCTTCCTCGCCCTGTTTCTGTCCTCAAGTAGATGACTTAGGCTTATTGTTATATATTTTTTGCAAAACACTTAACACAGCTAATAACATTTTCTCATTGTCCTTGTTTAGATAATTTGTTTTTGCTTCAATTTCCGCTCTGTCTTCTAATTCTATAAAGCTTCTAGAGACGTCTTTCAATCAACCTTAGTTTAAAAGACATTCCGCGATGGGAAGATTCTAGAAGTAGGTTTTATAACAAAGTAATTAAACTCTCAATAAAACCAAATATTGATGTTTATCATACATAAGTTAATTTTAAATATTATAGATTTGTTAACTGTACATTTTCTAAACTTCGACATTCAACCCACGTATAAACCTAAACGCTTCATAAGTCCGAAAGCACAGACTCAAATCCAAATAGATCGCCCTTCTGTATGTATGAAAATCAAATGGATCACTTTTAAATAAGTAAATAAATAAATAAAATCTTTATTTTAACCATTAGTTGTACATAACAAGGTGATGGGGTTTCCATTTAAGTTTAAAATTTAACTTGTGGTAGAAAACCCCGCTCTTCTTCTTCTTCTTCAAATGGATCACTTTTAAATATCCAAAGAGCGTATTAGTGGTGGAAATTTTCGAATTACAGAATATCGATTCGAACACATAATGCCTACTAGCAGAGAAAAGCCAGAAAAAAGTAATTTATTGTGATCTTGAGTCGCGAAATTTTCAACTACATAGAAGAATAGGCTTTGTAAGCCTGAATAGGGTCTGATATAAAAATCGAGGTTCGCAAAATTACATTCATTTTGCTTCACCCAAACTAAACTGCGTCGATCTCAACACTTTTTGTTTATACCACAAAGGTAGCATATGGCCGGCCTGATTGTAAGCCGTCACCGTAGCCTATAGACGCTTGCAATACCAGGAGTATCAGTATCACTCACGCGTTGCCAACCCTCCCAATTCCAACCTCCCCAAGTGGAGCTTGGAGACCTTACTGACCGTAGGAACACAACATGGCCTGACCTGATGCTATTTGGCTACGATCTTCTGTAAGGTGGAGATCCTTCCCCAGACAGGCTGCTCCGATTTGAGCGGATTATAAACTGTGCCCTACCTCTCTTAACACTTATTACTAAATTAAATTCAAAAGATTCGAAACATTTATTCAGACAGTAGGTCTTTTCTTTACAGACATCTCTAGTCAGAATACATACAATTATAAATGATTTGTTTAATTAATCTACTATAAAAGGTACAACTATTTCGGAATCAAAGCAAAATGACCACTGGTAAAAGAAATGGCAAAAGAAAACCTGTTACGGCCGTTTTTGTCATTCTGTGTTCTCTATTTGATTTATATCTGTGATGTATAACATCAATGTTATACAAGCCATTATATTACTTAGAGATATAACAATATTTATCTGACAAGTTCGTGTTCAAATATTTCCGAAGTTCTAGCAACATCAAAAGCTTTCAATAACCTTAAGTTTTGCAGATGAACGATTTGGACACTTACGGCAACTTTTAGGATGTATTGTCAGAGAGTGAGTAGTATCTACGTAATCGATACCTATTTATTTTTACTTTTTACTGATAACTTGAGTATAATGGCGGCCCCTTTAGACTGCGGACTGTTTATATGGGCTATTAAAGTGGAAGATTATTTTAAGAAAATAAAGAAAAGAAATATTTATGTAATCGTTTCCTAATGTTTCGACCAGACTGAGCTAGGCTTCGAAGACTTGCCAGAGATTTGTTGAAGATTATATTATAATTTGAATTGAATTAAACAGGTATCTAATTTCACGATCCCTGGATTACGAGAAAAATATGACACAGGTAGAAAGATTATCGGATATTATACGACCTGCCCCTACCATACAGCTTATAACAATCCAAAAACTAATGAGTGGCGCAGTACAAGAGGTCACGACCCTCAGCATTGAGGAAAACGAAGCTAGGAGGACATCTAATTTACTCAATCGTTTATAAATTTTATAAGACATCGTGCTAACTGCCGGTGTGACCTGAGCAAAAAACTTTACAGGTAAAACTAATTTCACTAGTCATCAATCAAGTTAATCCGATGAAACCGTTTAACGGCTCCTGAAAAGAAATAAAAATCGCGAATGAATAATATATCCAATACCCAGATTGGAAAGTTTTAAGTGACAAGTCGAAGTTTTCAACTTCCAAAGTCTTTGTATTAAGTTGTTGTTGAATCTGATAATCTAATTCTAATCACAAAAAAATAAAAAGTAAGATAAAAATAGTCTACTTATTGAGACTATTTTTATCTTACCTTTTTTGTTAGTAGTCTCTTTTTACAGACAAGTTGACTCCACCCCATCTGATGTTGAGCAGTAGTGGAGTTCAGAAGTGAGACCCATTGGCACCGCGGTCAGGAAGCGCAGTCATGGATTTGTCTGACCTTGTCGGCTCGAAAAATTTTTTCACGCTCCGTTTGAAAAACGTCTTTTGTTTTAGCAGATCACTCGTCTGGACAATTAGCTATATTTTAATTCTTGATAACACTAGAGATTAGATTAATCGGAGACAGTCCGATTAATATACATAGTACAAGAAAACATAAGTCGAGATTAGGCGATCCAATCCTGAGTCCTTGACCGTTTGAAATAAGTTTAAATCCCACTGATGTTAGCAAAATATAATACTTTGGTACCTTTGATACGATTTGTAAGCAAAGCCTCTTTGTAGTGAATCTAAGTGAGATATATCTCTCTGATGGATCTCATCAACCACAAAAATCGTACCCTCCTATTAAGAAACAAGGAGGAACCAAGGATACCTATTTTGTCATTGTTGGGGAGAATCAAATTAAGTGCAAAAGTGACAAAACATGTATTAGTTTACTGTAGTTGATATTAATAAGGGGGTTAATATAGAAAAATTCAAGTTCTGACCTGAAACTTCCTTCTTCTAGATAGGCACGTGCTTCCTAACACATGAAGCGGTAAAAAGGATGGTATGAGAGAATTTATATCATCAACCAGACAACTAGAAAAGAACAGTTGATTTCCAAACGACTGTATAGATTTTTATGAATCATAGCTTATAACAATCAAGTAATCAATCACATGTAACTCTAATGTAATTAATTATTAAGTACTAACAGGTAATTTGTAACAATGCTGTCCATATTTATTAACTCAATAACATGTGGGTCACGTAGTAAACTGAATTCGACAGCGTATGCATTAAACTACTAACTCCATCTAACTACAACCCCACTAAAACCTTTATCTTAGACCAACAAATAAGTTTTAATGAGAATACTACTACGCAATATAATAAAAATGAGCTGTCCATATTTATTAACTCAATAACATGTGGGTCACGTAGTAAACTGAATTCGACAGCGTATGCATTAAACTACTAACTCCATCTAACTACAACCCCACTAAAACCTTTATCTTGAATATAAATTACTGCAGTTCAAAACTTGTATCGTTTCGTATGTAAGTCAAGCATATTAGTTCGCGTTGATGGTAGGATCTTGAGGAGCCTATTCCACAAGACTTGTGAGGAAGGAGAATGATATTGACTGACATTTTAACTACTAGATTGAATAGGGGATGATTTTTTTCTATCATACAAATTGAGGGACTCAAATTCTCAATCTCAAGTGCCAATGTCGCTCGTTTTATGCATCAAACTACATGAATGAGCAATGTAGTGTTTGAGATTGACACGAGATTTTAAGTTTTAACAACTTTATTATGAGAATAGAACCGTGTGATTTCACCCGACAATTCTCATTATAAGCGCCTACGAACTGTACAATGTATGCATTTTTTATTATTTGTGTATCTACTGTATTTACATTAGTCAATATTGGATGTATCCATTTTCCATTGATGGACACTTCTATATTTAGGAATTTGTGGTATAAACCCACTAAAAATTACGATGGATGGACATTAGATAGAGTGGTATCCATTATTCATAGTATTTGTTTTTCATGGCTGACTTCACTTTCATTACTGTTTACGAGTTAAAAATAACCTTTATTATTGTTGGTATGGTATCCGTAAGTATTTTCAATATTGTTTTTATGCCAAAGAAATTAAAATAAGTAATAAGTATTAAAACTGTCTGTCTCGCAACAAATATCAATGTGGTTTTAAACATGAATTAAGTAGATAACAATATGTGGAAAGTATACCTAGTTTTCGATATTTTATTCCCATGCGCCACATTCAGATAAGTAGTTCATATTTTTAAATTAACTAAGAGTAGTCTACCTTTCTATTCTGAGTTTGTTGTTTGCCAACGTTATCGTCTTTAATTTTTAATAAAACTCAAAGGTCTACTTTTATGGGTAGCATTTAATAAAAATTGTTTTTGATATTGGTTAAAAATTTCATCATCATCGTCATCTCAGCCACAACAAGTCCACTGCTGGACATAGGCCTCCCCCAAACGTTTATAATTTAAAATGGTAGAATCCATCGAAACGATGGGATTCATTAAAACTTCGGTTTTATTAAAAAAATCGGTTATAAGACCATACTAACATTATTAAGAAGTAAAGTTTTAGTGCGTGAGTTTGCTGGGGGTGATCTCTGGATCTACAGAACCGATTTCGAAAATCTTTTACCAAGAAAGCCATGTTTTTGTGAGTGAATATAAAGCTACATTAATACCAAGCGTAGGAAGCCGCGGAAACAGCTAGTAAATAGTAAAATAAAGTAAAAGTCAAGAAAGTTCATCGACATAGACTACGTTTGATCGCATTTCCTCTGGTCC
Organism: Endotricha flammealis; assembly: GCA_905163395.2. Taxonomy (NCBI): domain Eukaryota; kingdom Metazoa; phylum Arthropoda; class Insecta; order Lepidoptera; family Pyralidae; genus Endotricha; species Endotricha flammealis. Next base: position 3,288,942 of record LR990870.1, on the reverse strand, counting down.
TTTGTCATCCCTTATTCTCGGTAAGGCTATAGGACCTTTTTGCTGCCACTAACGAGCTTCCTAAAGACCTTTAGTGGAAACATTGGTTCGCTAGTTAGACACAAACATATTCTTCGAATAAACTAGTTCTGCCCGCGAGTCTCCGAGAATTTCATGTCCGCTTGGATTTATTGTTTTTGAACCAAAGACGGTTCATTCATAAATAAAAATTTAATGAAATAAACACATAAGCATATAATCAGTTATTTTTAATATGAGTGCCTTAGTTGATGCAAATAAAGAATCTATTTATCTGACTGTTAATGAGATTTTGTAAAAAAAATCTAGAAACATATCATAAGAGCAGATAGATAGACGGACAACAGAACGATTCTACTTATAAGCGTTCCGTGTATTTGTTGGGTTCGTTTGAATCTTTTTTGGTGATAAAGATGCATGCGGCTTACTATCGTATTTCTGTTATAAAACAATAAAATACGTGTGACTAAAAAACGTTTTAATCATGAATTTTGAGATGCAGAGAGAGAGCAAATCCAACAAAAGAGATTTCATAATTAAATATATAAAACCCTTGACATGTGGGAAAAGATATTGAGCTTTTTTCAGTGAAAGCAAGTCAACCGTGAAACGACTTTGTTCATGAGATCCCTGAATAACTAAAGGGATCAAACGCAACAGTGGGTTTTTCGATGAATCTACTTTTGCTCATATCGAATCACAGGTAAGGTAATATCTTATACATATAATAAAACAGTAGACCCCGATATGTCTGTACATTGGACATATTTGGCAAAAATGGAGAGTGAACAGTTAGAGTAAGGTAATAAAAGCAAAAAATTTTTATTTTTATTTTTTTATGTGTCTGTCTGTCTGTTTGAACGCGCACATCTTCTAAGTTACTGAATGGATTTTAATGCAGTTTTCACGGGAAGATAGAGCTCAAAATGGAACAGAATATAGGCTTCGTCATTTAAATCGCATGTCAGGAAAAGGAGTTATCCTTATTTTAACATTTCACTCGGACGATGTCGTGGGTAACAGCTCGTATTAAATATTTTACCTCTCTTTATGATAATGGACAAAAAAACTCACACAACAACTTGATACGGTAACGCAGTATCTAGTCTGACCAATCATTCCTCTACAATTACTGAACACATAGAATCAACTAACTAGTGTTTAAAAATATTAAAATTCTATATATACTTAATACGAGTTTTTCAATAACGAAATTCGATACATAGAGTGAAAAAAAAAACTTAATTTATTAAAAAAGTATCCATACTTAATATTTAAGATGTGAAAGTGTGTTTGTTTGTTTGTCCTCCCTTCACGTCGAAAGTAATGAACGGATTGATATGTTTTTTTTATTGGGGATAGTTTAAGGTGTGGAGAGTGACATAGGCTACTTTTTTCCTACGGGATAAAGAGATTCCCATGGGAAAAATTATTGACATTTTCCCTTCACGCGGGCGGAGCCGCGGGTAACTAGCTAGTTAGCTAGTTTAATATTATATTCTTGGACTAATTACACGGCGTCATCTAGTCCCAACTAATGGTAACTATGGTCTAGTATCCATAAATTAATTAAAAAAGATAACAGTATAGTAAAATAAACACGGATACTCACCAAGTTCTTCTTCCTTGTACATTGCAGTAACTCGCCGTAAAGACACTCAGCTTGTTGTAATCCCACTTCGAAGGTTTTCTGAATGGTTCCGATGACAAAATCCCTCATCGACTCCAGTACTGTCTGCTCTCCGCTTTCCGAGGCATATCTGCCGAAAAATATTAGATTTAATCTATGGATCATACATAACGTGACAGTCCAGTGGATACCAATATAGCTTAGTAACAGACTAGTCGCTGCAGCGTTGGTTCAAAACCATTTCTTTTTTCGAGCGGTGAAGGAAAAAATGCGACTCGACGCAGTTTATAGAATTGACACATTTCGCCACCATCACAAACTTTCGCGGTAGCTTGTTGGAAGATCACTCGGTCGGATTTCGAGAGGACGCGCGTTCTAATCCCACCTGGGGCGGGTATTAGTGTGTGCTATCAGACATAAAAAACATCCAAAACATTCACATTTAAATATTTATCCTTAACGGGAACCAAACATGCACCTTTCGGCATTAAAACACAATGCAACAGAATGTTATAACAGCAATCAATAGCTTAGTATCGGTAAACACCTCGCACCCGATACTTGCCGCCAGTCAATATTAGCTCTCTTGATGAACAATTTCCCCGGGAGTCTGTGTAGACCGGCGTTCGAACCTCGTTTTACGCACCAATCATGTGCGAAAGAAGGTTTATTCCACTATGTTCACCTGGATAATATCATCTGGGTGAATAAAGTGGAATTCTTAGTGTCTCCTAGGTGATTTCCCCAGGTGAACATAGTGGAATAAACCCGTAATGAGATATAGGCAGTGTGAATTTTTCGTCAATATCGCGGAATAGAGGTAAAATTTGTGAAGTTGTAGATTCTGTGGTTGTAGTGTGTAATATATGAATGTACTGGACCGATTTTGAAAATTCTTTTACCAATAGAATACTACGTTATTTTGAGTTGGCATAGTGTTTACAGTCGAAAGAGATAAGCGGGCCATAAATATGATTAAAATGTTCTTAATATTATGTGATTTACTCGTATTTTATTTCCTATCAATAATACTCATATTGTACTCCATTACATTATTTCATAAATGACGATGTTTACATTATTTACATAAAAATCTTTGTACAGTCAGGTGCATGTTGAGCTTTACACTTGCTGTACAATTTTAGCTCTTATTACATAGAACTTATGAATGGTACAAAGTCCAATATGTAAAGGTTGACATGCTCTTAACTGTACATTCTTCTCTACCCTCTGAGTCTGAGTTTTATATTATCGCCCTTACGTCTATTATTGCGTTTGGTAAGAGAAAGTAAGCTTGGACGACGGACTATATCTGTATTCATAATATCGAAATGGTTTTATTGAATTAAAATTTCAATTCTTAGATTCTAAGAGATGAGAGGACAAAATTCCCAAATTTACTTTGCATAATACAAACTGAATTACCCTCAATAGATATTACTTTATGTATGTTTATGACTTTATGAAGAAACTAGTTGATGTTCCGGACTGATACCTCCGTGGAGTAATGGTTACCACGCCAGGAGGTCCCGGGTTCGAATCCCGGTCGGGTCATGATGAAAAACGAACTTTTTCTGATTGGCCTCGGGACTTGGATGTTTATCCATATATTTATTTGTTATAAAAATATAGTATCGTTGAGTTAGTATCCCATAACACTAGTTTCGAGCTTACTTTGAGGCTAGCTCAATCTGTGTGATTTTTTGTCCCTATATATTTATTTATTTATAAACATCCGTACATCCTCACAAATTAGTAGGAAGTAGGACTAGATGTATCCACAACTTCGCTCGCTTAGATTAGAATATTGTCGAAGCAATAAGCATATCAAGGTAAAACTTTGTTAATTAGTCAACCTAAATTACGACCGTTTGGAAGTCTGCATCCAGCAGCTTCCTGCGACTTACCTTATAAATTGTACCGTAAAAATTGGAAAAATAAAGATAAAATATCTAATGGACAAAAGAAAGGCCGTAACCGGTTTTCTTTCGCAATTTCCGATTCAATCTCAAATTTACCGGTGGTTATTTTGCTTTCTTTCCGAAATGGTAGTAGTTTAACAGCTTATTTATTAATACAGAATAATAATATGTACCATCTAATCTCTCATTGTAAATTTAAGTCTAAGTGCCCACGAGGGCCCACAGAATAAGGTATTTTTGTGTTTGACTTATACTTACTTGTGCACAAAAGCAATAAGGTCCGCAGCTCTACCACTTCCATCGCACACAACGACAGGCACCGGTGGTGTGTCAGTGACGTACTCGAGAACTGCCCTTACTGTGTTCGTGCCACCTTCAATGACCAGACACACCACAGGCGTCGAGGAATGAGTGTCTGGAACAAGGACAAAATTGTAGTCATCGTTTATCTGATTAATAATATAGCAAAATGCTCAAAACAAGCCCGTCAGGGGATGGAGTTCCATCTTACAGAAGATCGTAGCCTACTGTTTTAGCATTGGTCTCGGCCGTGTTGTGTTCCTACGGTGAGTAAGGTATGAGCTCCACTTTTAAAGGGTCGTCAACGCGTGAGTGATACCCGCCCCGGTATTGCAAGCGTCCATAGGCTACGGTGGTGACTGCTTACCATCAGTTGGGCCGCATTTTTGTTTACCACCTAAGTGGTATATATTTTTTATTATTTTATATTGTACTAGTAAATCTCTCGAAACTTCGTTTGCGTATATCTCGCACTCCCGTGGGAATTTTGAAAAATCCTTTCTTAGTGCTCCACTACGTTATAAAAGGAACCCCTGTGCAAAATTTCAAGTTTCTAACCCTTATAGTTTAGGCCCTGCGTTGATACTAGTCAGCTTCTCCTTTTATATACATATATAGATTTGAACTATTCATTATTTTCCAACATTTCCAACATGCAATGTAAAGTGAGTGAAACTCGGAAAAAAAAATACATTAAATTATTATTTGTAGTTTGCATTGTTTGAAATTATGCTCCGGATTCCACGCTAAGTGGAAGATATTGCTTTGGCGATTACACTGTCTAGTGTCTGTTGCACTTTACCTATCTATAAAAAAAATATTTATAGTTGTTAGGTCAACTAGCCATTCATATTTTGAAATTGATTTTTTGAAAGACAAATTTCACCCCCTCCCCCCAGGTGGGATTCGAACCCTCGATATCCGGCTGAGTGCTCTAACCACTGACTATTATACTGCACTATACTGCGTAAGTCGCAGAGTATGAAAGGAATGAGAAATTTCACCACTATTACTAACCTTCCCGGTAGCTCAGTGGTTAGAGCACTCGGCCGGATATCGAGGGGTCATGGGTTCGAATCCCACCAGGGATTGATATTTTACCTATTTTGTTAAAACTGGTGCAATAAAGAATATTGTATTGTATTGATGTAGGATGATTTTAAACAGAGCCACCGCGTTGCCTATTTATGTGAAGATTACAAGTTACCTTAACAGCTTCAATACATATAAAACGCAGGTCACACTAAGAGCGAAGCGAAGCAAAGCTAAATTATTTTAGTTTGACTCCACAAATTTTAAAACTTCGATTCATACAGAGAACGAGAGTTTGGTCCGTCAAAAAAAGGGTAAAAAGGAGCGAAGCTAAACAAAACTAATTTAGCTTCGCGGCTCTCCTACAACCAATTAAAATCCTACTAATGTTATAAAGGCGATAGTTATGTATATGTTTGTTACTTCTTCATGCTCAAATGGCTGGCCCAATTATGATATTTGGTATGTAGGTAGCTGATACCTCGGATTAACACATAAGGTGCTTTTTATCTCGAAAAGTACGCGATTCCCGTAGGATTTGATTAAAAGTTTTACTGTGCATAAATAAATACACGCACACGAAATTGTGCGTTTCAGTGTTTTTATAAAGAAAACGTTTTTTACTAAAGAATATGTTAGTAGGTAACATGACCGCATCACAGTTGACCAAATATTTTTCTACTAGTAGAGCATTTATGAAATGGGCTAATTCGATCTGGAAAGGACCACTCTCTCACAAAATATCGGCGTGAGCATTCGATTCACACCATAAGGGTTAGTTTTACCTTTGTGTACGATACGGAAAAGGGTGCGGAGCGAAATTAAACAAAGTTAACTTTGCTTCGCTTAATGTACTCTGCGCTTTACAGAAATTCTTGTTCAGTCTTCAGGGAAAAATTAAAAAACTTTTTTTTATAGATAACGGTTCTTATTACGATGGAATCTGTTGGGCTCATTTAGTTGACCAAGTATAGTTAATTAAATTTTAATTAGGATGCGAACGAACAAAGAAATTTCCCTGGCGTCTCGTATAGGCTGTTTTAATTAATTTTCATTAATATTTGCACAAACTAGTGAACGCAAGCGGTATTACTTGAGCAATAACGTTTCCGCGTTCCCGTGGGAATTAAAAAAATATGTACACTAGGACAAGCAAGCTGTTCTGTTATATCTATTCTGCGGGGTGCTTTTTGGAATAAAAACTATCGTAACGGTTAGTATAATTTTCAGTAATTACTTACGTCAAATGTTGAAAACCATCTAAGTATTGGCTGGGGTTGTCGTTCCTTAACTTGGGTGATCTTTAACACACAGATCGAGGCTATCGAACTCCTCGCACCCACGGCCAATTTAAGAATTCGTAATAGACACAAATATAAATATTTTATTATTTTAATTTTTCATGCAGTATTTAGAAAAGTTCACTGTTCAATCACATCTACAGCACTGTATACCTCTTTCATTTGTTGATTGTACCTATCGGATTTATTGAAAGCAGAAAGTGCCGTAAAAGTGGCATAAAACACATTTTACGAGTGCGAATAGACACGGAATCAGATAAAAGGCTACAGGTGAGAGTAGGTATTACGTACATTGCTTTCTGCTATTATTTTGAATTTGAATAAAGTTTCCTACCAAGAAACATCAGCAAAATTATAATATATTTTCTTTATTGTTTTCTCTTATAAACTAAACTAATTAATTACAAATAATGTTTTAGACTTAGTTTTACGTATTATAAATAGGTACCTATGTTGTTCATAAAAGACTGGTGCCCGTGGTAGGCCGTTAGGCCTGTGTTACAGGTCACCAGGCTCCCATCCCACTTACAGTACAAGGACAGATACAAACCATATGTGAGGGATAAACGCTAAGTTGCAGAATTTTAAAATTAATAATACGCTGTTAATTGACGACCTCCGTGGCGTAATGGTTACCACGCCAGACCGCCACCCAGGAGGTCCCGGGTTCGATCCCCGGTCGGGTCATGATGAAAAACGAACTTTTTCTGATTGGCCTCGGGTCTTGGATGTTTATCTATATGTGTATTTGTTATAAAATATAATATCGTTGAGTTAGTATCCCATAACACAAGTTTCGAACTTACTTTGGGGCTAGCTCAATCTGTATGAATTGTCCCTATATATTATTTATTTATTATTTAATGAGAAAACTAAGTGGAGTCTTAATGCGTGATTAGTCGTTAGCTATAAAATGATTTCCTATAATAGGTAGGTACTATTTCAGTAGAACTTCCTACGGCAAGTAGAAAAATTTCGTAAACTTTAAAACACCATTATTTCGATCACCGCTCATTTTCAACCCCCTGTTGATGGGGACAAATTATGTTACTGTAGTGGGTTTCCTACCTGGCAGTCAATGAAACTCCGTTTAACTTTAACACTATATTGTTCATAATAATAATACAGGTACAAAACGCCACACATAAAGTTTATACACTGGCACAAAGAAGAGATAGTTCGGAAGTATAGCGGATAGAAATTTAACAGCACAATAGATCGGAAAATATAAGACTTATTTAGGTAACTAATTACAAGCAAGCAAGCGAGAGAACGGATGCGGAGCGAATACAGCGTGCATTCACCGTGGTGTCTAAAGCGGACTGTCGCGGGGTGCAGTTACTATGCGCGCTCGCGCCGGGCGGCCGGCGAAACCAGTTTCCAGCGAACAAAAGAGCTAGTTGCATCAGCCGGTCAAGCGTGAATGTTTTTGCTAGCTATGTTAATAACGCGGCTTCGCTTGCGTATTTTTGACTATATATAATTTTGATATGAAAATATTAATTGATAGCAATAAACAATAAAATTATAAAATATAATAATACATCGCGTGTATATGAACCCTACACTACCCCCTCCCTGAGACCGCAAGTTATTAAGGGCGATAGTAGTCTGGAAAACGAACTAATCTACCACTTCTTGTCTTCTTCGTCGTATCTTCTTTTGCGGGGGGCAACTTGGTTTCCGAGGCTTGATGGTCATCTCGATTTCTGTCTGCTGGATGCTCAATCTGGTCTGCTGGATCGTCTTTTGCGATGTAGGCTGGCTTCAAACGATCAATGGCCACTGTTACTTCTCGGTTTTGAAGGGCTAACCGGAATGTCTTTGCCTTTCTCTCCAGCACCTTGTAAGGACCTGTGTATGGCGGTTCTAGTGAGCGTCTCGCAGCGTCCTGGCGAAGGAAGACAAATTCTGCTCTGCTAAGGTCTTTGGGGATGTAGAATGTCTTCTTCTCATGACGACTTGCAGGTTCTGGTGTCAACGCTGCCATGTGCTGACGAAGACGTGACACAAAGTCACCTGGGTTTAAGTGATTGTTGGTAGGAGTAAAGAATTCACCTGGTAGTCGCAGCGGCTCGCCGTAAACCAGTTCCGCTGCGGATGCCTTGACGTCTTCCTTCCACGCGCTCCGGATACCCAGGAGGACGATGGGTAGGGCTTCAGTCCAGGTTGTGGTGCGGTGGCACATTATTGCCGCCTTCAACTGGCGGTGGAGACGTTCCACCAAACCATTGCAGGCGGGGTGATATGCAGTGGTGGGACGATGTTGTGTGCCAAGTAAGGTGGTCAAAGCGCGAAAGAGCTCGCACTCGAACTGCCTGCCTCTGTCGGTGGTGATCTTCTGTGGGCAGCCAAAGCGGGAAACCCAGCCAGCAATGAACGCACTGGCGCAAGTTTCAGCCGTGATGTCAGCCAGTGGATACGCCTCAGGCCAGCGGGTAAAGCGGTCTACGGCTGTGAGGCAATATCTGAAACCAGAAGAATATGGTAGCGGCCCTACTATGTCCATGTGGACATGTGAAAATCGTGTGGAGGGAATAGGAAATGGAGAGGTGGGAGAATGGGTATGTCTTTGAACTTTTGTTCTCTGGCAATCTGTGCATTCTCTGGCCCAAATCCGGCAATCTCTTTTTATTCCAGGCCATACAAATCTTGCTGTTAAAAGTTTGATGGTAGCTTTTGCTCCAGGGTGACTCAGCTGATGGAGTGCGTCGAAAGTTGGCTTTCTGAACCGAGCAGTTAAATATGGACGAGGATGGATAGACACGTCGCAATATATCTCTGCATCTGCATCTGGTATCGACATCTTCTTCAAGTGTAGGCCTGTGTTCTTGTTCTGCAAGAGTTCTTGCAGCTCTGGATCGACGTCCTGAGAATGTGCAAGAGCTTTATAATCAATATGCCCGTTGATGGCTTCTACCCTGGAGAAAGCGTCTGCAACTACATTTTCTTTACCAGCGACGAAACGTATATCAGTTGTAAACTGTGCTATGTAGTCCAGATATCTAAATTGTCTAGGAGAGCATTTCTCGCGATTGTGGTCGAAAACATATGTCAGCGGTTTGTGGTCAGTGTACACCGTGAATGGCTTTGCTTCCACCATGTGTCTGAAATGTCTAATTGCGTCATAAATGGCCAGTAGTTCACGGTCGTACGGACTGTATTTCTTCTGCGCAGATGTCAATCGCCGAGAGAAGAATGCAAGTGGTTTCCAGCTGTTCCCGACTTTTTGTTGGAGTACTGCCCCTATGGATGTGTCGGATGCGTCAGTATGGATGTTCAACGGAGCATCTGGGTCTGGATGAGTCAGCATTACCGCGTCGGCGAGGCTCGTTTTGCATCCATGGAATGCTTCTAGCATCTCCGCTGTCAGGGTTATCTTCTGCGACTTTTTCATTTTTGGACCAGTCAGAAGAATGTTGAGCGGGCCTTGTATTTCTGCTGCGCCAGGAACAAAACGTCGGTAGAAGTTGAACATACCCAGAAATCGGCGAAGTTCTCCGACCGTTCCGGGTACTGGGTAATCTTGCAGCGCCTTCACTTTGTCTGGTAGGGGGCGGATGCCATCAGCTGACACTTCATGTCCAAGAAAAATTATGTGTGATCGACCAAACTCACACTTAGCGGTATTAATAAGCATACCGTATTCTGCCAGGCGTTGAAAAAGTTTCTGGAGGTGACGAATATGTTGTTCTTCGGACTCGGAGAAAATCAAGATATCGTCCAGGAAACCATAGCAGAATGGAAGTTCACGAAGTACCTCATCGATGAATCGTTGAAATGTTTGAGCCGCATTTCTCAACCCGAAAGTCATATATGGGAACTCAAACAGTCCGAATGGCGTGGTGATGGCGGTCTTCGGTATGTCGTCTGTGTGCACCGGGATCTGGTTATACGCCTTCACGAGGTCCACTTTCGAGTATACCCTGCTGCCGGCCAGTTGATGCGTGAAGTCCTGGATGTGTCTTACTGGGTACTTGTCTGGGATGGTACGAGCATTTAGTGCACGGTAGTCGCCGCATGGACGCCAACCATTATCCTTCTTAGGAGCTAGATGGAGTGGTGACGCCCAAGGGCTCTCTGAACGTCGTGCAGTACCATTCGTGAGCATCTCTTCGAACTCCTGCCGGGCAATCGCTAGTCTGTCCGGAGGAAGTCGCCGAGGTCGCGACGAAACCGGTGGTCCAGGTGTTGTCCTGATATGGTGTACCGTGTTGTGCTTCACTACGCGATGTGTACCTGCTGGCCTGGTGATGTCAGGATACTCACGGAGCAGTTGGTGGTATTTGCTGTTCCCGGTAATTGCCTTGACCGACGCTACGTCTGTTGCCAAACCGCTTGCAGGTGTTGCCGCCGTGGATAGGGAAGTAAGTCCATCAATCAGCCTGTGATGTCTCAGATCTACGAGCAGACTATAAAATCTGAGAAAATCAGCACCAATTATAGGTTTGGATACCGCGGCCACAACAAATCTCCAGGTGTATGCTCGTCGCAATCCAATATTTAATTGCAGGTGTATCCAGCCGTATGTTGCTATGCGCGAGCCATTTGCAGCAAACAATTCGTAGTCAGACTTCGGGCGTGGTTGGTTGAGCGCTGAATATGGATACACACAAAGATCTGAACCTGTGTCAATCAGAAAAGACATTTTTGTTGTGCGGTCAGTTACAAATAGGCGGCCTGGTGTGCTGGGGCAGTCGTTAGCCGCTATTTCCGGCTGCCGTTTTCGTTTCCCGTACCTGTAGCTGGGTAACTGCATGGTGAAGTGCATTTATGGGCTCGTTCTCCAAATCTGTTGTGGTACCAACAATAGCCTTTGACTCTTTGCCTAGATCGTGATCGCCCGCGTTCTCGACTTGGTGTCGCGCGTCTATTATTAAAATTATTTCTATTAAAAGAACGTGAACGCGATACCTGGCACTGTAGGGATGAAACTTGCTGCGTCAGTGTTTCTATTTTCTTGGTCAACTCGCTCATGACGTTGTTACTTGGCCCAACACTAGCTACCACTGACGATGTAGGTGCAATTTCATATACTTTATCTGCTAAATCCGCCAGGGTCGCCAAAGGTGTGTCAATTTGCGTAGCAATCACCGTTTGAATATTTGAGGGTAAGCGGCTTGACCACAGTGTTCGTAAAAATGAGTCTGGAATATTCTCACCTGCTAATGTTCGGAGGTGGCGTAAAAATTGTGACGGTCTGCGGTCGCCTAGTTCCTCAACAATTAATAACTGTTTCACCCTTTTTTCCTCAGAAGCGGAAAGGCGTTTAATTAACTCCGATTTTAATTTTTCATATTTATTTTCTGCGGGTGGGTTGGTAATAATGTCCTTAATTTCTGCAGCGTACCTGTGGTCCAGTTGTGCAATGACGTGGTAAAATTTTGTTGCGTCCGTTGTTATTCCGCTGATAAAAAATTGACCCTCTATCTGAGCGAACCATAATGCAGGTTCCTGAGGCCAAAATGGTGGGATCTTCAAACCAACTCTGCAAACTTCTTCTGAATCACACGTCGCATTCCCTTGTGATTTGCTTCCAGAAGCTTCCATTTTTTTTTTTTATTCGCGTCGCGGGGGTATTTAATTTTTATTTTTACGCGTCCCGTCGGAATTTTATTAAATATATTATTTCGTTTTATCGGGGTCACCAATTATGTAGTGGGTTTCCTACCTGGCAGTCAATGAAACTCCGTTTAACTTTAACACTATATTGTTCATAATAATAATACAGGTACAAAACGCCACACATAAAGTTTATACACTGGCACAAAGAAGAGATAGTTCGGAAGTATAGCGGATAGAAATTTAACAGCACAATAGATCGGAAAATATAAGACTTATTTAGGTAACTAATTACAAGCAAGCAAGCGAGAGAACGGATGCGGAGCGAATACAGCGTGCATTCACCGTGGTGTCTAAAGCGGACTGTCGCGGGGTGCAGTTACTATGCGCGCTCGCGCCGGGCGGCCGGCGAAACCAGTTTCCAGCGAACAAAAGAGCTAGTTGCATCAGCCGGTCAAGCGTGAATGTTTTTGCTAGCTATGTTAATAACGCGGCTTCGCTTGCGTATTTTTGACTATATATAATTTTGATATGAAAATATTAATTGATAGCAATAAACAATAAAATTATAAAATATAATAATACATCGCGTGTATATGAACCCTACATTACTACTAATAATAATGTTGCAATGCAAATTACTTACTAGTTTATCCATATTTAGTGGTAGGAAAAAAATGTGACGATTCGAAAGTGCTTGTAATAAATGATTTGATTTTGATTTTTGATTTTATGGAATTGGGCCATTTTTCGGTCACTGTTTAAATTCTATAATAAACTCCATTACAAGAATTACCAATACGTTGGTAGGTTCTAATTAAAGCAACTAAAAAGAGTGAATGACCTAATATAACTCCGATACCCTCATAAATTCAAACTACGTATTTACTAAACACAATTCTGGCTTAATTACAATCTGTTGTTGACCATATTATTTCCCGTACAAACACCCCACACATTAACTGTAATAAAAATAAATCAACTGGCGATCTTCTAGAGGTGATAGGCCGTTGTCCAAGCCACGTTTCCCACATCTATTGTTATATACTTGAGACATATTATTAGTATTCGTAATCCTAAAGTCAATCCTAATCCATCCCAGAAACATCCCAAAATTATCTAAATCTTACCTACATATATTGTAAAATCATAGGCGAGTTGGTAAACAGGCGATTTACAACTTACAAGAGTTACGAGTTGTTAAATAGACCAGTTGCTACATAGGCGAGCTGGAAATGCACCGATATGATACCAACTCCTTAATTCGAGATCTGCCGAGTCAAATGTAACAGAGATCAGAGACATTTCCTTTTCAAATTCACATACCAAAACTGCTGGGATATATTAAGGACAAAATAATGTTACTAAAAGACCACTGTAAAACCATATTCTGTGAATAAATCATTCATTCATTCATTTCAAAAAAAAAATCTAAGGTTACTTTTGAAAAGATGTTTCATAGGGCTCTTTGCATCAGGAAATCTAGAAAAAAACATATTAATAAGTTTGTCGTTCCAATACTCAGACTTCAGACTCGTACCTAAATATGATAGGGATAAGTTATCACAAAGTTTTATTGCTTTGTCTCTGAATAAATTTAAATCGACAATCATAAGTTTCTTAATGGAAAAAGGGTATTATAAAATGATACATTTGAACACTATGTAGTATCGCTATAAGTCGCAAGTCGCAATCCTATTGTTATTAATACTATAATATATTAATAATATTGAGAGGAAAGGTTTGTTTGTTGGTTTGTTTGTTTGCATTGAATAGGCTCCGAAACTATTGGACCGATTTCAAAAATTCTAAAACTGGTGAAAACCAGTAGAAAGCTACATTATCAGGGAGTGACATAGGCTATAGCTTTTCCCGTGGTTCCCACGGGAACGGGTCCGGAATTCAATGTGGTTCCCACGGGAACGGGTCCGGAACTTCACGCGGACGAAGTCGCGGGCAAAAAAGTCATTAATAAATATATAGATTTATCTACTGTATTCACTTTTACAAAAGTCAATTAGAATGTTACTGCATTTCACTTTTCATAAAAATATTATAGAAAATGACTTTTACGAAAGTAAATTAGAGCATACTACAAGGTCCAATCCCATCGCTATTTTTGGACGGTGGCATTTTTATCAATTTCACCACACAATAGAGGGTAGCCACCTTAAATCTTTGTTTACGGCTATAAAGGGGATGAAGTGACCAACGCAACCCTGGCCACAGTCTAATTATTAATCAGTAGAACAAAACGAGAATCCATTAAATTCAATTTATTTTTTGTTACGGAAGGTGGGAATTCGGAAGAAAAATAAAATTTATAGAAATATTATAATTAGAATCACGGAGTACTATAACCCGATTAGAATATTAGGTATGAGAAGAATAAGATGATTGATAAGAAAAAGAATGACAAGAATGTAACTTATTGTGCCCCCCCCCGGTATTGCAAGCGTCTATAACCCGGCTACGGGGGGGGGGGGGGGGGCTTACCATTTTGTGGTTTAAAAAAATAAAATCCATATAAAAGGCAAGCAGGTTAATCCTGCTTACTTTGGGACTAGCTGGCGCTGTGCGAATTGTATAGAATTTATTTATATTTACACAAAATGGTGGTTATATGCGGTTAGTCTCGTGTGTGTCTACTGTGTATTATTACTCTGTGATAAGGGTTATATATAACACACTTATTCGTTTGGTTATTATTGGCACAACCGATAAAAATCTCTTTATTAGTACTTTTATCTAAATAGAATTACTTTTTTATGGTCTAAGTTAGTAACAAAGCAATCTACGATCTACCTGGCGTTTTGTAGTAGGGAACTATAAACGCTGGCTTTTATACGAGTACCTTTTTAGTACAAATCTGATTATAAAAGAGAAGTATATACGCTATAAGTGTGTAGGTCATTTTTATTCTAAACACATTTTTTCGAACTTCCAACACGAGCTATAATAGTGAATAGTGAAGTTAAGGTAGCTAAGTGCAGGAGTACGGAGTTCGCTTCAATCGAAAAGGATTAGAGCGTACTCTGCCACGCTGCTGATGCGGAATGGTGGAAGCCATCATTTCAAGCCGCCACAGCATTCATCGAGCATATAATTTTTTTCAATTTTTTTTTTATTACATCAATTTAATAACCGCAGTGATTTGTTCTGATAAATAAAATGCTATAAGTACTTAATATAAAATTTTCATAATGAATTAAATACGACAAACGCTTACAAATGACGCATTTCTACGTTACGGTGGCCTTTAATGACGCGACCATCCCCTGGGTTCTCTTTAATTGTATTTGTTTAGAAAAATCTTTATGGATCCCATTTATTCGGGGCAAACGACTGACGAGAGACGAATAATTTACATCAAATTTATTTAAATATTTAATTGAATTAATGCTAATATATTTTCAAGTAATAAGTAAGGTTGTCTTGAAAAGATTGATTTTAGTAATAAGGCCGCCTTGTTGCGGTTACGCTAGTCTGTCTGTAAGCTCTCCATGTATGGTATAATGTGTCATTTTATTGTGCATTGAAAATAAAGTATAATCCTCATCATATTCTAATTATCTATCCGAAGCACGCATTAATCCTATTAACTCCGGGGAGGAGTTCCATTTTTTCATTCTTTCTACCACCACACCGATACTTTTCTGTATTATTATCTGTGGCCATCGGAGTTGGTGGCACGATATTTGTGCAATTTTTATAGCCATGTTTATCATTGTAATTTCGTGTACACTGTTTGTTGATCCTAAAATAAATAATAAATCCATCAGCGCTGGACGTCCTTGTACGATGCACGCACGGCGCAATTCGGTAGTGGATAAGGCTTGCTGAACTCAATATTGTCGTCCAGCAAGCCTGTGCACTACCGTAGCTACACTAGCTGGCTTTACAATACAATGTTAATTTACATATGTATTACGCGATTGAGTTAAAGGAAAAGTGAACACTCAACTTCGCAAGAGCAAAAAATGGTAGGTACCTACTCCGTTTCATAAGTGCTTTACCAAGGCTCTACTAAAAAAGAATAATTATTATAATCAAAACAAAACGCATAAAACACCACGCAGCCAACACGTTCGGTTCGCGTCATAAAAATAAATTGATGTTTATTTGTTCGTTCAGTTTCAACAAAGGCAGAGGGGTTAGTGAAGCATGAGGCGAGGGGAGGGACCCGCGCCCCTCGATCGCCCAACACGCTGAACACGCTCAGTGACCTGCGCGCCGCGCCGCTTGACGAACGCGCCGAGCGCAAAAAACAAAATGGTCGACATAGGCAATGTAGTTTTCCCGCGTAGACTACTAAAACGTTTCATATTGTTATACAAAGAGCTCCCTTGTTTATGGAATCGCGAATGTGCTACATACAAAAACAAACAGAAGAGGCACGATGCAGTGACAAAGCTTACTGAGTTAGTACAGGAATATGATTCGACGGCGACGCGTGTTCACGTGCTGAGAAAGATCGAGAGTCTCCGAGCGTGCGTGCGTCGCGAGCACAAACGAGTTGTTGAAAGCCGACAAGCGGCGCACACTGCCGATGATATTTACACACCTCAACTATGGTATTACGACATATTTTCGTTTGTATTCCCCCCCGATGATATGGGTAACAGCAAAACGAAATCGGATAATGTATCGCATGAGACTGATATTGTAAGTATTCAACCGGTCATTGTATTGTTTAATTTGCAGAAGTAAATTGCAAACTGCTTTTATGGTATTCTCAAATGTATTTTATTTCCACATTAATTCTCAAGTTATCCCTTTACTTTGTGTATTTTGTATATGTTCATTGTACGTTTACACTGACTGTGTATTGCAAATAAAATGTTTTATTAACTTTAAAATTCACCATTAATTGGTTTAACTTAATAGGTACATTTGTATTCATATAAATAATCATTATTTACCGTTAGTTAATAATTTGCATACCTATTTTGATAAGCGAAACATGATGTACTTTAACCACTTTGAAATTTTTGACTAAAATACCATGTTTTGAGCAAATAAATGAAATTATTGATTGATGGGTAAGTATTTCGCTGGTAATCGCCAGTTACTTAGCAAATCGACCACCGGATCCGTGGTAACTTGAACTTGACTTGTAAGCACGTTCTTTGACCAAGGCCAAATCACATATGACCTCTAAAATTCATCAACGTGACTTTTTAAAGGCGTGCACCATAATTTTATTTTTACATAAACTTTTATAATGAATAAATAATTACAGTATTAATTAACAAAAAAGATTGACATTGACACTATGAAGCTCTCTTAGCTTCATAGTGTCAATGTCAATCTTTTATCTTATCTAAGATTGACAGATGTCCAATGGAATCTATTAATTTGGCCCAACTTTAAATAAACAGTTTGTTTGGTAACTAAGAACATACTACAAGTCAAATACCCTACTATTATCATCATCTGTGAATAGCTTTTAGATATTAGACACTCGTTTGATGTTTGTTATTGTTTTATTGACATTTTGATGACCAGTGGGGCAATGAATCAGATATACATTTGACTTTTAAGTGCTTTTGAATCTACAATACTACAGTATCTTTATTTTATTTTCATTGCACATGTACAGATGACAATGACCAATGAAACTTATTGGCATCCCGGAAAAGAAATACTTCATCTCTTTTAAAACCCACATACTTAAATCAGAATAGGTATTTAACGAAGTAGCAAAGACTGAAATAATTTCCCGCCTTTGAAACCTTTTGGATATTATAAAATCCCCGTTTGCAACCATTTCGCAACGTAATAGTCAATTTGAAACACAAGACAAGAAATTCGTAGAAGCTTCCGTGTGTAACAAAATTAACTTAGCATCCTAATTCTCTAATGGCTCAGCCGCCGAATAATACTAACTTGCTAAATTGCATAGTTACTCACATGGATGCAGTTTCTGTGCAGCTATGTACTTTTCGAGTTTGCGTCGTAACACTATCTCGGCGCCATATCGACCGACCGAGCCGTTGTCCACTAACAAGAAATATGCGTGTCTGTTGTTCAATACTGCCAATTTGGATCTGAAACAAGGGATATAGGAAATAAAAAGAAGTCATAACTTATAACAACAGTCCTGGTACTTGATAGACGTGTAGGATTTACTCTTGTAATATTTTTTTATGGTTCTATACCAGAAGGGTGCCTACGATCTATGTACAGCCTCCGCTATCCGTCTGTTCAACATATCATGATGTTGATCAATGTTGTTGATTATTATACTCTCCCAAGTAAATAACGTGGTAAAAGCTACAATGATGTTATATAAGCATCCAAGTATCCGATCCCCGCACGTCAGGCGTAGCTTTACATAGTTCAGCCACAGATTACTTAATACGTTCAGCACTGAATAGTTTTAGTGTTAGGTATTTACTAGGATAGGGCTTGGGAAACACACACGTGTTTGTTTTACTCGGAATAACTTTCTAACTTGATTTACTAAGGGTTTAGATTAATTCTTAACACATTTAGTTAACACTCTCGCGAAGAGTGTGTCTCTTCGTCCTACTTCGTCTTTAGTTTTCCTTTTTCTTCTAACATCGCGTCTAACTTCACCTTACTTTGCTCAACTTCCCGAGAATGTAGAGCTAACCATTTTCCGCTCATTTTATTACCAAAATCCACAGCTACAAGAATATTATAAGAACTATTCTACAAGCTACTACCATTTCGCTATAATATAGAGAGCCGTTGAACGGCCGACTAATTCCTAGTCATTTGTCGGAGTCTTGTGTATAGGCGAAACACGTGTTGCGTAGACATGAAATAATTGACGAAGCACACAAAATAAATTAGGTCCAAGAAAATTTATTGTCGGTGACATTGACGAAGACAGGCAACGCGTGAGTGATACCCCCAGTATTGCAAGCGTCTATAGGCTACGGTGATGCTTACTATGCGTGCCGTATGCTTGTTTGCTAACTTTGTAGTAAAAAAAATGCCATCAAATGTTTTCCCCAAGCAGGAATCGAACCCGCAGCGCCCTCTGGTGCCAAATGTAGTATCCAATACACCACCGGGCTGTCTAATTACTATTTCACATTTCACTTTAGATTTGAGTGATCAACGACTTTTAACCAAAAAACAAACATTAACATTTATTTTCACTTCTCATGCTCAGAAAATGCTTATTTGCGCAGGATATAGGCTGCACAAAATCGAATTTTGTGCACAAGGACAAAAACGTATCTACTCATAAATGTATCTATATTAAGGCAAAGGAAATGAGCCATACAGCCAAACACAATAAAAAGTTCAGAGATAGAATTTGTTATTGTATAATATTATTTACTTTAATTTATTTGCCTTGTGTTTTTTAAGTCATAAAAGATATTAAAATTTAAATTAAAGTACGGTAGGTTATTTAATTAATTTAAGAAAATTACTTTATTACAAAATTAATTTAATAGTAGGCTGTATAGGTCTGCAGCCCACGCCTAATATCAATGTCGTAAGATTAAAAACAAAAGCGGCGGGAAACAGGTCTTGTTTTTTCGTGCGTTTATTAATTTATTTCCTCGCAATCGAAGTGAAAAGCAAAGTTTATAACTCGTCCACAAAACCATTTTTATCCTCGACATTACTATCAGCCCTTCGGCTCGGGCTGCTAAAAGTCTCTGATAGAAATGATTCGTTTTGTGCACTTGTTGTAAAATCGACTATTTACTACAGACTTGCTAATGCTCATCTACAGATTAGACTCTAATTATTGTCCAAAGACTCTGGTCAACGTCCTAACTCAGGACAAGGGTGTAAGTACTCAAAGATTAATTGAAGTTTAGGAAAGCTATAAATATGGATTTATGTTTGGTCAAGATAGTTTTTGCACAAAGCCATTTGTGAAGTAAATTGACTAAAGATATCAAGATGTGTAAGTGTGTTCAACTAAGTTTATGTATGAAGAGTTTGAAATTAGTAATGAAAGATGTAATAATAGCGATAAATGGATTATCTAGGAGCAAATTAGCTGCGGCTCAGGAACTCCCCCGATGTCACTGTGCTCCATGGGTGGCGGTGATTATTTTACATCAGGTGACCCACAAACTCGTTGCCAACCTCTTACATTAAAAAAAATATAAAATAAGAACTGGACATTTTATGATGATAGACATTTTGATGACTGGACAATTTGAGACTACACGTATTAGGAAACTGGACATTGTGAGACTAGTTATAGGAACTGGACTATTATGGAATGTAGACATTTTTAGACACTCGATAATGTCAGCCTGAAGGTTCTCAGCTACTTTATCTAATCATCTAGATAGTAATATTATAATGTAAAGTTTGAGAAGTTGTGGGTATAATCTCTGGATCTACTGAACAGATTTTGAAAATACTTTTACGAATAGAAAGCCACACGTTATTAGTGATGTCATAGGCTATAAATTAACCCAAAAATGTCCATGTGGGCGAAGTCGCGTACGAGTCGAACATGACTTGTCGAAATACAAAGATAGCTTTTTGTGTAGTGTACGAGACACAGAATAAAAGGTCCCAATTACTGTTAGATATGGACTAATATGTGTGGTCGATGCTGTCAGATAATCTTGCTAATATAATTCTCTTGTTTTATTGTCACTTACACACAAGGAAAAATATAGTACATTTTTCCGCTAACACATCAGACATTTTACCTGTACCGGAAAGTATGTTTTCGTGTAATAATTCTTTCATGGTGAACAATACTACAAAAATAAATGTGAATATTTGCGACCAAAAGGCAACGTAGAGAAGCCAAAAACTTATCAGTGCCGATGATGGAGGCGCTAGGATCGAAGCTATTAAATATAATTGTCAAGGTATTACAGGCGTATTCAGTGTTCTAGTTTTGGCCACCGGCCGGCACGCAGATAAGTTTGTGGCACTGTATGTAGGGTTGCCAGACTGTCAAATCTATTAGCCAAACACATTTCGGACATTTGTCCGACCGAAATGTGTTCGGGTAAAAAGGCCAGACAGAATGTAAAAGAGGTAGGGCACAGCGGATAATCCGCTTAAATCGGAGCAGCCCGTCTGGGGAAGGACCTCCACCTTACAGAAAATTGTAGCCAAATAGCATTGGTCTCGGCCATGTTGTGTTCCTACGGTGAGTAAGGTCTCCAGAGCTCCACTTGGGGGGGGGGGGGGGGTAACGCGTGAGTATTGCTTACGTCTATAGGCTACCAGGCCGACATGTATAATATATTTACTTTGTAATGTATGTACTTTGTAAATTGTAATTCGTCCATTGCAATTGAATAAATGTTTTATCTATCTATATATTTACTATAATATATCCATTGTCTGGCACTCATAATACAAGTAGGTTAAGTCTTGCTTACTTTGGGATCAAATCGCGCTGTGTGATTCGTGTAGAATTTAATTATTATAATGTTACATATAAAAATTATTTGTTACAGCAATCGGACAATGAAGAGGACAATGATGAAATACTCGGCGACGAAGAGCCAAATTACGATAATCAAAGCTATCAAATAGAATATGGCGTAAACAATATGGTAGAAGCAGATAATCCGTCAGGATCTAAACGATATTTTGATGATGATCAGAACAAAACACCAAAAAGACAATGGACGGGGATTGAAGATGAATATGACGCCATAGGTAATATTTTAGATCTTCTCAGTCGTGTACTCTTGACAGAGTAGTCGTGGCCACGTCTGTCGCCCGATAACGTCTCACTATTGTTCTCCATCCATCCATTTTAGTTATAAGGCCGGTATAGGTTATAGTAACATTACCACTGCCGAAGTGATTCCGTTTCCGCACATGACAAATATTCTTCAATCTTATTTTTTTCTACTATACAGTCAGCCAATGAAAGAAGTTAGCACGGAAAACCCATCCAAACACAAGCCAGGGTCGACGTTGCTAGCGTGTTTGTTTTAGATACGCCATCGAGCACCAAATTAATTGTATTTATATTAAATTTTATAAAGCGTAACTTTTACAGAATCTTGTTAATGCAAAATTGTTTAAGCAAAACGACAGATCACTAGAAAATATACAAGCCACAATAGCAGCACTACGTTTGTGTGCCCTACGTTAAAACCAAGTAATTTACTTGGTACAGCGAGGTGAACAAGCTACAGTAAACGAACGCTCCGACGTATTTTACATAATATAATCTTGAGAGACTGTTTTATAATCTCAGTAGCATAACTTGAGAGGTGGCAGAGCTTGCACTTCTAAATGAAAATTCATAGTGTACTGCATATTTAAGAGGACATATGGATATATGTGAATTTTAATTTCAAGTACCGCAGTAGTTATTAAAGTAGGGATTTCATATTTTTTACTTAATTGTTCTAAAAATTGCAAAGCTCTTTATATTTTTACTTCTTTCTGAATTAATCGAGTTTATAGATGAGATCCATTTTTGTGTTTGCAGCTTCACGCCCGAACCCAATATGCGATCTCCATCCTTTTTTCCTATGTCAGATTGGAAAACTCACATTAAGCGTCTCTTTGACCAATCGATGCATTGTCATGATGCATCAATACTTCCGTCAATCACGAACAATCATCGATAGTGTATTGAGATCGCATATTGGCATCGGCCGTTAATCAACTCTATCTGATCTATTAGTGAATAATAAAATTCTCTCAACTTTCAGGTGTAAATGTCGCAGCAAAATTGAGGAACTTGCCTCCAAACATGAGGATATTGGCAGAGAAGCTGATCAATGATGTTTTATTCCAAGCACAGCTAAACGGTTTAAACTCCTCAACAGTGATAACCACTACTGATCCTTTCAAGCAGGATAACGTTTAAAAGCTTGGATGTGGAAGGACTTAGGGGGCAAATAGAACACTAAAAAACTGATCCGTGTCCGAGTTCACTACTTGCAAATTTCGATTTAGGCAACTCGGACAATTTTCGGACACTTTATTAGAAGAAGGGCCCTTGTATTCAGTATGCTCGTTAGAACAATCCAAATTAAAAGGAATGGAGAGTTCACGATCTCCAAATGTCAAGATATGTTTACTCTTAAATAAAATCGTAATTTTAACATCAATATTGTATACTTTCAAAATACACTAGTTTAACGGCTGGACAATGATCAATCAGGATTTTTATTATCGGGGATAGGTTAAGGTCTGGGTAGACTGATAAGGTCTGGACATGGGCTACTTTTTATCTCGGGAAAACAATTCCCACGGGAAAAAATAAAGGTCCACGCGAGTGAAACCGCGGATAACTGCTAGTAAAATATAAATAGCAAAAGTATCACTATTATAATTAATAATATCTATAATACATGGATCGTTAAATGTACTATGCGCAAATCTCGAGAACAGCTGAACCGATTTTGCTAATTCTTTTTTTTTTAGAATATTCCTTGAATTACGAAGATGGCTCTTATGGAGAGATAAATTTAAAAAATTCCCACGGGAATGCGGGATACACGCAAACGAAGCTGCGTGGGTATCGCCAGTTATTAATAAAACTTTGTCACTATCATCAGTAAATGAACGCAAATATCCGAAGCAATTTAAACTTGAGACGAGAGTAAGCTTTACGACATCCTCATAAAAGTTGTTTTAATCACTGACTTTAAAACTGTCCGCAAACTTGAGCGATATTAACTTTGCAAATCTAAACATAGTCTAGCCCGTAATCCCTGAAGATGTAGACTATAGCTTATTTGCAATTTCTTGCGGAAGTAGTCTACTAGTCTAAATTCCGGTTTAACATAGTTCCTGATAAATTACAGATAACATTTTGCCTGACGAATAAGATAGAGATGATCAGTGTGAAAGCAGGGTTAAATTATAAAGACTAATTCACCGTTTAGCAGATTAAGTAGCAAGTAAGAGAGGTAGGGCACAACGGATAATCCTGGATAGCCTGTCTGGGGAAGGACCTCTAGTTTACAGAAGATCGTAGCCAAATAGCATTGGTCTCTGCCATGTTCTGTTCCTACGGTGAGTAAGGTCTCCAGAGCTCCACTTTGGCAACCCGTCAGTGATACCCCCGGTATTGCAAGCGTCTATAAGGCTACGGTGATGCCTACCATCAGGCGTGCCGTATGCTTGTTTGCCAACTTATGGTAGAAAAAAATATATTTATCATTGTATTTACACTGAGTGCTTAGTACGAGTTTTTTGGTCACATTCGATCATGTCAACGTAAATAAACCGACCAAAATACCGGCTAATTTGTATATGTAACACGCGTCTGGTAAATTGACAATATGAAACTTTTTTTTAATTCAGTCGGCAAACTTTATTACGTTCGAATGCGATCAAAAAAACTCCTACTAAGCACTCTTACTAGAGAACGTGCCTGTGAAGTCCTACTTAATTTGCTAGTAGTGTTAATTTCTTACCTTGGTGAAGCAATAGCATGATATGGCACATCCCTCCCTTTCCCTATAAGCTCATTAGCGCCTTCAACGATGCCCCAAGGAGCAATGCCGATGCTGACTACTCTACCAGCCCGCTGGGATCTTTCCAACTGCAATGCGTCACCAACTTGACGGGTTACACCTGGGGGTAAACATTAACAGGGTTAATTGCGTGATAAATAGTAAATTCTAATGGTATAAATAGTATATTCTATTTACAGTATATTTGGAACAAGATTTCCAGTGAAATTCAAAGATTGTGTTTGAATTGGCTTGTCATACCTTATTGTGGTAGCATAATTGTATGCTTTATTGCAATAAAGTGATTTGTAAATCGATTCATGTTTATTTCATTTCTATTAACTTATATTTTATATCTGATGATTGTTAGGAGATTTTGTGCTAAGTATAGTGGAATCGAATATAGGTGTCTGTGAAAATAAATAACAAGTCTCTGTTTTAAATGAATAAGAAAATATTTTTGCTTGTAATGTAAAAATAGTGTCTTCTATCAATCTAGATTTGGAAGAAGCGAATACATACAAAGAGTAAAACAATGAAAGATATCCTTCGACTACAAATAAAAAATTAATTATTTTAAAAATGACTAATAATTATAAAGAGGTAAAGTTTGTAAGGTAATAATATCTGAATCTACTAAAACGATTTTAAATTTTTAAATCATTATACTGTCGACTGTGTACAAAGTTAATCTGTTTGGTTCAGTTAATCATTAAAATTACTGCACAGATTTTGATGGGACTTTCATAGTCGACTAGACCCATAGAGTACCTAACGTAGCCCTTTGGTTACTTGACATCTCTTAGCATGCTAAAAATATTACCAGTGTTAGTCCCGCCAGTAAAGATCCAAGCGCCAGTCGTCTTCGCAGCTTTAAGGAGACCTTTCCTCAAGACTTTCTTTAACTTGGGTTTCAAGTCAAAGTTAGCCTTGCCTCCTTGGATTGTTATGAGGAGTTTCGGTCTTTCCAATGCCCATTCTCTGGTCAGCAACTGAACTATTAGCTCTGGACGGGTGTCGTGAGAAAGGCGGACGTACTAAAGAAGAAAATTTGGTTATTTATTACATCCATCTTGAATAATATGTATACGTATCGTCAATGTAGTAGTGGGGGCTAAATAATTATTTTTGGATAAATCAGACAACGCCATCTAGTACCAAACTAAGCAACTAAGCTTGTACTATGGGTACTAAATTGCAGATATATTTTTTTTGTAAATAAATATTTACTATACATAGAAAACACCCAGACCATGGCAAACAGACATTATGTAATTATTGCAGCTGGGTGGGCTAGACAGATGAATCTGAAAGAATTACCTACCTAGGTATAGTGATGGATGATATTAGCCATAAGAGAGGGCAGGAAGAGGAGACAGGGAAGGAGATAAAGCGAATGGAGTGGAGACAAAGGGGACGGGTAAATGGGAAGAAGAGGGGCGGGGACCTTTTTTCACCTTGGCTGAGCTAGTCTATACTAATATTATTAAGAGGAAAGATTTGTATATTTGTTTGTTAATAAACTCAAAGACTATTAGACCGAATTCTTTCACCGTTTGAAAGCTACATTATCCACGTCCACGAGTGACATAGGCTATTTTTTTTAAAGATCCTAACAAAAAAACCGTGTCATGCTGGAACGGGGCGCTAGTTTTCTACAAAATTTGGTCCCTCAAGTCCCAAGCATTGTCGCCAACTCACCTGTGCTTTAGTAGGATGTGGTCCTCCCTGAAACTCGACGGTACCATATGCATCAGTTGGTGAAACGTGGGTGTGTCTGGCCGGTACCCAGGCTTCACCCGGGCCTGCCACGGAGATGCTAGATCCATGAGCCGTCTTGCTGAGGCCACACCAACACCTGTACAAAATAAATAGCTAATTAAATCTTAACTACACATTTATTAAAATATTTGAATATTACGTTTTTATATCATACTAGCTGTTGCCGGCGAATTCGTCCGCGTTTCCGTCGTTTTTCGTTAAAAAAGAGCCTAGTTCGTTAAAAAATAGCCTATGTCCTTTCTCACGGTTCAGTGGTTTTAATGTAACATGGAGAACATTTCCGTCATACATGATTTCTTTGTAGCTTTAACCATGAAGGCTGCACACGCGACGGAAGCTTAAAAAATGGAGTAACTTCTTCCGTTTTCCCAACATTTCCCTTCACTGCTCTGCTCCTATTGATCGTAGCGTGATGAAAACTATACTATAACCTGGCCAGGAGTATGAAAAATAATTGTATTGACTTCTCTACAGATGTATTATAAGTATAGAAGATAAAGTGTGTTTGTTTGTTTGTGTGTTTATCCTCTCTTCACGTCGAAAGTAATGAACGGATTGATATGATTTTTTATATTGGGAATAGTTTAAAGTCTGGAGAGTGACATAGGCAACTTTTTTTCTCACGGGATAAAGAGATTCCCATGGGTAAAATTATTGTCATTTTCCCTCGATCACGCGGGCGGAGCCGCGGGTACAGGTAGTAATTAATATAAATTGTTGGCAACACTGTAATCTATATCTATTTTTACATACTAATATTTTAAAGAGAAAAGATTTGTTTGTTTGCATTGAATAGGCTCCGAAATTACTGGACCGATTTGAAAAAATTCACAGCCGTAGTTTTTTTTTTAAATGGACTTATCAGTTTCGGGTGTACTAACCATAATCCATTAGTCCATTGCCTACTTCCAACACCAAGTTTAAAGACTTCTATTATAATTGCAAACCAAAAAAGAGGATTCTATATAAAATAATTAAAATGATTTTATTTATTATGACAGCATCGATGACAGCGCTTCAGTTGAAAATTTTCAAATTTAATTAGTGGATAATATTATTTGGAAAACTTTGGATTTTTCTAAATTCTTTAATAATTATATTGAAATTTTCACAAAGAAATTTTTAAGTTAAGGATAAAAAATAAAAGCGGGATATTTACAAATCTAATCAAATCAAAATATTTAAAGTAGGTAATAGACCATCGAGTTCTAATCAATCAAGTAAAAATATCAAGTTTTTAAATAAGGTCTTTAACAAGTAATTTTACTTCAACAGTCTGGAATTTTCCACAGTTAAATATTTCGTCATGATACTGTTTCTTTGCTGAAACGAACGAAAAATGATAAAGTCAACTGCACAGAAGTCAACAGCACAGAAGTCAAGTAAACGACGCCCAAAACGTAGAAAATATAATTCTGAGACCAGTTTTACCAGTGTCTCTGCAAAAACCTCATACGGCTCCTTGTGTTCCGTTTGCAAATGTGATAATACTAGCGGATCTGAGCTGTAAATATATTTATTTATAATTGTTCCCTTCATACTCCATCTGTTTAAAGTTATGAGCTCCGAGACGGTTGTAGTTCTCCGGGACGATAATGAGCTTCATTGCTTAATGTAAATCTGTGACTCGTCTGAGTTGTTGCAGCGGTGGGAATGAGTGGTGATCTTGTCCGGAATATAAATGCTTTGCGATTGAATCTGTCAGTAGAACATACATCGCGCGCTGTTCAAATATGTGAACAGTTCTTTGCCAGAGCAAAAAAAGTACAAAGTTTAGTTCAAAGTTCCATGTCACACTTAGCGCTATTACGCACTGTCGACTGGTCCCGACGACTCGGTCGACTGCGACTGTGACTTTCATTCGCCGGTCGCTTGCCTATGTTTTGGTCGCTGAGAGACAGAGTCGCCGAAGACTAGTCGACAGTGCGTAATGGCTCTTAGCAATCACACAAAATGTTCCAAGAAATAAATGCCGTATCTAGCATTGGCATAAAATATAGTCGTCATGCTCTAGGTCTATTTGATAAAGAACTGTATAGCAAAGCAATGGACGAAATGATTCAATTCAAGTGGAAGGTTTATGTGCATATGCTATAAATTGCATGAAATCTAAATTGTAGTTGTTTTAAAAAATCAAGACAACTTAGAGTTTTAGACAAACCGCCGTTGAGATCTAACAAACCCACTAAGTTATGCTGGAATTGTTCCACATTTAGATCTACAGGAAATTACGGTGGTACTATAACTATATTATCAACATATCAATGGTACTAATAACTAGCGACATATCACTTCGTTTCCTTTAACATTACAGTTCAAACTCTAAACATGATGAAATTGATGATACTGATGCTGTAAAAAAGAAGAATGGAAAGAAAAATGAAGAAGAAATGGGAAAGGTTAAGAATATGAAAAGAAAACGACACTTAAAGAGGAAAAGGTCAAGAAAAGTTACGTTCATTCCGAAAAACAGTAAAATGATGGATAAAGGTAAGATTTAATAGGAATCTTTTACATAAGAGAACTTTCTAACTGAGAATATGGATAACTACCAATTTATAGGAAGACCAGCGCCGCCGTGGAGTCTAACGATCCCACGGTTCATGCTGAGCAGATGCCTTTTTGTTGCATGGTCTACATTTCTTATTTTATGGTTATTAATTATTTTTAAATTCATAAATGTAAGTAACAAACCAATTTATTTTTCTTCTTTCAAATCTTGGCATTCCAAACCGGGTTCAACGAAAATTTGTTTTTTTAAAGTGCTTAGTAGGTAGGTTACCTCTATTGACGGAATGCTTGACCAACTGCATAAAAGAGGTCTGTTTGTTAAGAACATTGAGAACGTATTCTTCTATCTCCTGATTGCGAATGTAATTTTTTCTGGAAACTATAGATATTTTATTTACATTCTGCCCTATTTTATTTGAATATTTTTTTCATACATGGCCCCAAAACCTTTTCCTGCTGCAAAAGTAAAACCTAGACTTAGGTATCTTGTCGAAGTAATATGCTGCAATATATGACAGCATCCCTCGCACGGGTTTCCGGGAAATTGGAAAAACAATTTCTGACGCACAATACTTGAATCACATGATGAAATTGCTCTCAATGAATACCTAGTTGCTAGCTTTAGTTCACGAATTTGTCTGTGTGAAATTACAAATCTGTAAATTATGTAAATTGTAAACATGTGTAATAATACTAATAATAAATAAATAACATGTAATTGGTTCAAGATACCAAAAGAGACACTTCTCTTATTCTAGAGAAACGCAACTCCGTTTGCGTGTTTTCCACTTTCCCTTGGGAATTTTCGGGTAATTCAGCGACTGACACCACAAAGGATTGGAACCATGGTGTAAATCGCGGAAGGACTCTTTTTGAATTGACTGATTGACACCATGGTGTCAATCGAGTAACATATAATTGGGACGTAGTCGATTGACACCATGGTGTCAATCACGGCAGGCGTCTTATCGAATGCCATATTATGAATACATTATACAAAAAATACCAAGTTTCAGGTCTTTACGATCAGTAGTTTCGGCTGTACATTGATCTGTCAGTCAGTTATTCAGGATAAAGCATTTTATATGTATAAATATTGAGTATAATGTATAATACTTCTTACTCCGACTATCTTCTTTCTGATTAAATTCGTTGTGAGTTCCAAGACAGCTGTAGTTTCTCCCCCGGGACGTCAATAAGCTTCATCGCTTATTATCAATCTGAGGTCGACGTTGTTGATCCTGGCTACACAGGAGACACCACATATCGGTGGGAATGTGTGGTGGGCTTGTCCCGAACTAAGTATAATGTTTTCTTTATCTTATCAGATTCCGTGAGTGTTCAGGTGGGTTCTAAAACTGCCATGCTGTCACCTCTGTTTGTCGGTGGGGTGAAACCTATATCGACTACACCAGTCGAAAAGAACTACGCTGAGGTAAATCTACTACCTACTACTTTTGCGTTTATTTTTAAGCCATCTGATGGCCACTGACTTGTTTAACGACACTCATCTACAATAATGAAAACCTATAAGATGGGATGAAACCAAATGAAACATACAGCTTAAGGAGGACCTCGATGTGTGTCGTAAACAGATAAAGTTAAGCAACGACCTTAGCCAATATTTAGATTATTTTTTTATACCACAAAGGTGGCAAACAAGCTTACGGTCTAACTATGGATGCTTGCAACACCGGGAGTATCACTCGCACGTTGCCGACCCTGTAAAAAATCTTTTAATGCCCCTTTTGAAGAACCCCATATTATAGTTTAAAGGAAAGGCGATTATTTCGTGCTTCGGAGGGCACTTTACATCGTCTATATATTTGGCACGTAAGCAAGATAATTAATTTTATCAATTTTTCTAGATCACGCCAGAAATGATATTTCAAAGTGTTAGAAGCTTAACGAAATGGACGCAGTATGCTCCGGCGTCAGCAATTTCTGATTATATAAAGGTTAGTTTGTAAACTTTGTAATATCAACAATTTTTATTTATTTATTTAAACTTTATTGACCACAATATATGGGTACAAAAGTTACGAGGTTGCGTTCAATTCAAATCTCGTTTGAAACTAGTACTCGGGTATACGCGCGTCATCTGCGCGTCGTCTGTTGTTTTAAAATACGCCGTGCTATCGCTATAAAGATCAAAATAAGTTGAATTCTAAAAGGTAAATACAACATGCACCATATATAGACTTGTTATTTAGCGACGATGTGATGTGATCAGAAAAACTCTCAAAGATTAATCCTAGCGGTTCATATTTGATTGGTGTACGAAAAACTTATAGTTAGCTATATATATATCAACACAAGGTGAGCTGGGACGCACAAAGAGGCACTCGGGGTGGAAGCTCGTCCATTTTTCATGAAGATTTCTCGGCGCAGCGCAAACGGAATGGGGTTTGTGAGAAAACTCTTTGGATTCAAATATTTTAGGGATTACTTTTGCTGTGGGGATTAATATTACCACATATTTAGAACAGTACTGTCTCTGTAAACCTGGCCAAGAGTTTGTCAATTTTATTGAAGATTTAATCTCATTGGCTGGCATGCCAGGAGAAATAAATGTATACAACTCACAACGAATTTTGTTTGAAACACATTACAGTAGGAATACTTACAAAGATACTAGCATTGTAACGGGTAAAACCATGCAACACGTATTCTATTATAAGTGTGCCTGTTCGTATTTTTTTTACGAATAATATACGAATACTTAAAACAAAAAAAAACGTCTAGTCTTATCCCGGTACTTTGAAGGTGGGGCAAGACTGCCAGTTTTATATTTTATACAATATGACTGTTTTGAATGCACTTATGGTAATAAATAACCCTCCTTCTGGCGCAGTCGGGTAAAAACTTAGTATTAGTTATTAAAAGCCATGGATTGCCCTATTGTTACGCGATATGGCTCTAAAATGTGATACCTAAATAATAATTAATTGTTTATATAAATCATTCTAGAACGCAATCAAATTCATGTATTTTACTGTTTTTTTTTTCAGACACATTACCCAGTGAATCCAAAAGATGACGAATTCAATGTAGAGCTGAGTGAAAAATTAAGGGTCGCTGTTATTGTTGGTACGGTCAGCAATAAAAGTAGACTATCACTTTAGTACGAATAATCCAAAGAGTTTGACAATAAATAAATATATAGGGACAATTCATACAGATTGAGCTAGCCCCAAAGTAAGTTCAAAACTTGTGTTATGGGATACTAACTCAACGATATTATATTTTATAACAAATACATATATAGATAAACATCCAAGACCCGAGACCAATCAGAAAAAGTTCGTTTTTCATCATGACCCGACCGGGGATCAAACCCGGGACCTCCTGGGTGGCGGTCTGGCGTGGTAACCATTACGCCACGGAGGTCGTCAAACAATAGTTGTCTTATTCCTAAAAATACCAATTTGAAGATTTAGTATGTCACACAAAGTAGACCACTTTTGGAATTCATACTCAAGTTTTTTTTTATACCAAAGGTAAGGTAGCAAACAGGCATACTACCGCAGCCTGTGTAGAGTATAGGCGCTTACAATACCGGGGTATCACTCGCGCGTTTGACAATGACAGCCATTATACGGTCAGCAACAGAAGTTGGCAGCCATTACATAATGTGTCATTAATTTTAATCATGTATTTGAACAATTCACCGTTTAACTAATACGAGATTTATTCTAATATCTATTTATTCAACGTTACGTCCATAATGAAGTCGAAGGAAAATTGTTTTTATATCCAAAGTAATTCTCAATCCAATAGGCCTTACATAATGTATTGAAAGTTACAGTTGCCTCGGAAAAAAGGCTTGATCCTCGCAGTATCGAAAAAGGCTCTGCCCCCATGACCCCATAATCCGAGTCAGATTTTCCACGCAAGTGATTTTTCAAATTGACAAAATCACTAAGGAATAATATAAATTTTATATATTACTAATATTATAGAGCTGGAATGGATGGCATATCTCTGGAATTTACTACAGTATCCATTTTTCTTTGAGATGAGATTTTGGTTTTCATTTTACTATTAATAAATCGTACTAATATTATAAATGAGATGTGAGTTGTTTGTTTGTTATTCCTTCACGGCTTGACTAAGCAGCAGATCATTATGAAAATTTGTATACATATTGTCAGGGGTACAGTCCAGAACATAGGCTAATTTTTACGCGGGCGAAGCCGCGGGTAACAGCTGGTATTTATATATTTTTATAAATTTAATGAATTCCTCAGGAATAATAACAGAGGCACGCGAATCGTACTGCCTTAACTGCTCATTGCTGAAGACTACGCTGACGGAGAGCCACGTGACCCACTTCTGGAACGTCTACGGAGACACCCTCAGACCTGTTACTAGGAAAAATATGTGAGTCAGTTCTTCTTCCTAGCATAAACCTATTTATAAAACTATTTAAGTAATAAGCTGCTACAATTTTTTATTGAAAGTTGTGTCTTAGCAAATGCCATCAGTATGACTTTAGCTAACAGGATAATTTAAAAAAATGATTTGCCTCTTGCATTAAAGTGGACTAAAGGATGCTTGTAAAAGTTATTTCAGAGTGGAAGATTATCTATATACTAATATATACCGAGCTAAAGAGTTTGTTTGTTTGTTTGAACGCGCTAATCTCAGGAACTAGTGGTTCGAATTGAAAAAATATTTTTGTGTTGGATAGTCCATTTATCGAGGAAGGCTTTAAGCTATATAACATTACGCTGCGACCAATAGGAGCGAAGCATCAGTGAAAAAATGTTGCAAAAACTGGGAAAATTATTCATACCGCGATAGTGCTTTCGACAACCACGCGAACGAAGTCGCGGGCACAGCTAGTTTTATGATAAAGTAGAAACTATAATTTTCTTCTCTGCACTCTACTTACTGTGCAATGTATAAAACATTTTTTAATGAAACTGTTGAATTTCTTGAAGGCACTTCTTCTCAACAGATCATTCACGTCAAAGTTCTAGTATGTTCAAAAAAATTACGTGTACAAGAAATTTCTTGTAATTTTAGTTACACAGTAAATATTTTATTTATTTGGATTGGTCTGAGTTATTTCTTAAAAAAATTACCTGTATTAATCCTGGTTAAAGACCAATTGTATGTCAAATTTTTAGCACATCAAACAATTTCTGTTGAAAGCATAGATTTAGTATATACTAGCGTAACTATAGATCGGCCTTGGTTTGATTAAGGCGAGACCAAAAACAAAATACACTAGTGTGCGTGGAATGTACATGTGTGCAAGCAAAATATATAATTTTGTGGATTTTTCTTTTAGTTTGAGTTACATCCAGGCACTGCACAGGTAACCATATTTAATCACATCATCAATCATCTAATTAACACCAAAACTACACTTAAAACCCATAAATTTTGTAAAAATAAGTGGGATTTGTTTCTAACACGACTGACGTCAGGCCGATACAGTCCGATAGCGTGTATAGGAAAATGGTCTCGCCTATCTATCTCGCTCTAACCAACGTGTATGCTATGATCTATCTCCATTGCCAATCTTACGCTAGTATTTAATAAATCTATGGTTGAAAGAGTAACAAACATATCTCACAAACTTTTTATGATATCTTTTGGTTACAGCCCTAATCAAGAAGATGATAAAAATCGAGACAGCAGTAATGTGTAATGTGTATAAAAATGTTTTAACGTAATTATATTTTTCATAAAATGTGTTTTAGTATTTCTTTGGCTCAACACCAGGTGCAGATCAAAAAATAAAACCGCGTTGTGTTTAAATGAGTGAGAATATGCTTTTGAAATTGATTTTTGAAAGAAAAATTTCTCTTTTTCACTTTCCTATCCCGTCCTTCCATTTTCATTCTTTTTTTTTTTTTTTTTTTTTTATACCACAGGTGGCGAACAAGCTTACGGTCGGCCTGATGGTAAGCCGTCACCGTAGCCTATAGACGTAAGCAATACCGGGGCTATCACTCACGCGTTGCCAACCCTCCCAACCCCCCCAAGTGGAGCTCTGGAGACCTTACTCACCGTAGGAACACAACATGGCCGAGACCAATGCTATTTGGCTACGATCTTCTGTAAGGTGGAGGTCCTTCCCCAGACGGGCTGCTCCGATTTGAGCGGATTATCCGCTGTGCCCTACCTCTCTTCATTCCTTCATATGTGGGCAACGCATCCATGATATTGTAGTCGTGAATGTCCATGGGCAGTGGTGATTGCTTACCACCAGGTTACCCGCTAGCTCGTTTATCCTTTGTCATAAAAAAACTGTTGAACATAGGCCTTCCCTCTACAGAGTCACTCGCCTCGATCCTGCGCCACCCTCATCCATTAACACCCTGGGGCCGTTCCACGACCTTTTATAACTATCTTTAAACTATTGTGTAAACGAGACGTCGCCTTACATCATGTATGCGCAATACATGATGTAAGGCGACGTCTCTGTCTCTGTCTCCCTTACTCAGCCGTTCTTGTTTTGCTTTAAACGGTCCTGGTAGGGGGCTCTGCATTTCTTTTAAGTCGGAAACACACTTACGAATACGTACAACTAATTACATAAAACAGTATCTTGTTAGTTGTGACACGTCACTTACAGAATTCTGGCTAAGTGTCTTGTCTGACACCCTTAGCAACTTGACACTAATTTCGTGACTTCATTTGAACTTCGTAAGCTTGACAAGAAGCAAGAGGTAACTGATTTGCAACAATTTTCATATAAGTGTAGATATTTACTCTTATTAACTTATTTTACTTATACTAACAATTTTCATATAAGAAAAGTGTAACATATTTACTCTTACTTATTCAAAACCTCAGTATTGAAATGAAGTCGTTTATTCAGAGAGGGTAGGCTTTCATAGGCAAATTCTCTAGTCATATTTTACATAATGTTTCAGTGTTATGGTGCTTAGTGTGTTTACATAAAGAAACAGGTTTCCGGTACAGACGAATCGTGCCTATGAATGAAGGCCTAATCTATTTCTATATGTTAGCATCCTTATTCAGTGCTAGCTGTGCCCACGCCCACGTGGAATTGGATTATCCGAGATCATCCGCGATTCGAGAGTCAGTGCCATCTAGTGAAGTTTTGAGGAACTTAATTTTCATT
The DNA here is from genome assembly GCA_905163395.2 of Endotricha flammealis. Classification (NCBI taxonomy): domain Eukaryota; kingdom Metazoa; phylum Arthropoda; class Insecta; order Lepidoptera; family Pyralidae; genus Endotricha; species Endotricha flammealis. Next base: position 3,253,378 of record LR990870.1, on the reverse strand, counting down.
ACGTCGTGATACTTTGTCCCCGTAACTGAAGATAACGTTTTTTTCCTGATATCCGATTTAAATGAATTAAAGCGTATATTATTTCAGTCTTGCCGGTTTCCTGCAAAAAATAATAATTTTCTGCGAATTTTAAACCATTTAGGAAACTATAAAACGCTTAAATGAATACAAATTGCAATATTTAGAAATCGGCAAACATGCCCTTACATACAGTAAAGTTGTAGATGAGAAAAATGGGGTCAGTAATGAGTGTTGGCGTTCTTCCAACGTTCACGTTGAGTGAAAATGTTTGTAACTCAAGTAAATTCAAGACAACGAAATCTTTTTGATATCTTGAAATAAATAAACAACCAGGTTTACAATGTATTACTGATAAGTTTCAGGTAGGTCCATCTGCCGAATAGAATGAGTTTAAAGTAATGAGTAATGACTTTTTAACTGACTTAATAAGAAAATAATGACTTTCAACACGCTTTCGTTTTACTTTCGGTCTTAGATACTTTTTGAGTTAGGTATATTTTATTGAGTTGTTTCTTTGGGTGTGAAAACAAGTAAGTTTATTTGAGCGTTCAAGCCCCGTTTAAGTTATAAAAATTGTTTCTTTGGTTTAGAGTTTACAAGAAAAGATTTTTTACCAATTCAGGATATTGTATCTTATGTGTGGTTGTAAGACTCTTAAGTCGATATCGATCTACACCCAAAAAGTGATTTTCCCTTCTTGCAAAACTACTCTAGAGTGAAATAACTAAAAAAAGTTATAGATTAATGTTAAAGTAGCTTGTTAATCTATTTCACTAATTTAAGACCTATTTATAATGTCTCAAATATCCTTAACAATTTAACATAAATATTTAATTTATGAATTAGGCATGGTCTTAAATAAGTAATCTTAACAATCTTATTAATTTATATTAGTTCATTACAAACTAGTAAAGTCTTGTAAAAAAAAATCTATACATACACAATACAATAGTAATTACTAATGAACCGTGGTACTCGACAATCGAGCCTCCCTTGATTTGCCATCTCTCTAGGCTAGGCTTTTTGTTTCAAAGTTTTGTCTAATTATGTTTCTGATAAAATTCGTTGTGAGTTCCAAGGCAGCTGTAGTTTCTCCCTGGGACGTCAATAAGTTTCATTGCCTATTCTCAATCTGAGGTCGACGTTGTTGATCCTGGGTCTACAGAAGACAACGGGAATATGTGGTGGGCTTGTCCCGAGATACTTACACATGCTCGTCTTTAGCGCTAGGAACGAAGTACTTGCATTCCCTCTTCTGAAACGTGCTTTCTATCCAGCTGCGAGTTGTTTTCTGAAACAAATGAAATGACAATATTATAAATACAAACGGAGAATTGCAGCGAATTCAAACCATGGGAATTTCAAAAGAAATTACCGATATTTTTAGGAGTATTCAATAAATCCTAAGAATATATTCGAAGAGAGTGTTAGAGAAAAGTTTTGACAAAGTGGCCGGCCCTCACATCACACGCACATATCAAATATTCTTCTGCAGTTTGTAAGACAAAAATATGACACAATTTGTACCATATGGCTTTTTTCTGTCGTTCTTTTTGTTACCAAGATATATAAACTCTTATGTTACAGTAACACATAAAATGTAATAGTTTCACAACAAGACGAAAATATAACATTTACACAAAGTTACCATAATATTACCTACATTAAAGTATTTTGTAAGACAACTGGCACTCGAATTCTGGAAGAATTGAGCTATTTACATAGGAATTGGCGTCATATGGCAGGATTGGCGAGCCCTATTCAAACTCTGGCAGACCGCCATCTGCCATCTTCGTCACAAGAAGTTACACACAGTATGTACATAAAGTACATTAGATAACTTTTGATGAAATAAGTTAACAAACAAATGTAAATAAAGAAAGATGTTTGTTTTCTTGTTTATTTGTTTTATCTAGGTTTACATTAGATATACTTGTCTCAATAAAAAATCATTTTTAATTAAGTTTATTTTTAGCGAACGCTCCGATTCGGTAGCTTTTGTGTAAGACTACACAAACACTAGCGGAAGGAGCGTACCGTACAAATGTATACCTTTTTATGGAACTGGCCACGAAGGCAGCGGTACCGCCGCACTTCAAAGTCGTATAATGAAAATAACATTCCTCGATGAGGTCAAATACAAAATAATCTTAAGGTGATCCGTTTCGGTCAGCGCGGGAAATTCAAATTTTTTGGGGTTTTTTACAAATTGCATCTCAATCATTGATAGAATTTTCTTAAAAATTGATTTGACGACAACAAATACAATATATCTACTGACTAAATAACAAATAAATTAGAAATATTAGCTCTTCCTATTATGAATGTCCACGATGCATCTTTTTCCCTATAAACGTGCATTATGCACATTCATGATGAGAAGAGCCAATATTTATAATTTATATGATAATATTCAGTAGATATTTTATATTTGTTGTCGTAAAATCAATTTTCACGAAAATTCTATCAATGATTGAGATGCATTTGTGAAAAACCCCCAAAAAATTGAATTTCCCGCGCGGACCGAAACGGATCACCTTCAATCCTACTGTTACTGTTAGCGCATATAAACGAGCCTCTTTAATCTGATTAAATTTATTAGTACATAGATATATATATCCAACAACATTTATAAACCTCTAGAGCCAAGTTATGTCTAACTTTGCATATTTAGGTTATCTTGCCCCTCTTACAGTCGACGCAGCAAGTTTCGTAAATTGGTGGTTTTGCGTATTTCGATGAAAAATTCCTTGAATTTAAACTTTGCTCGTTGAGATATTAACTTCAGATGAGTTTACTCGAAGATTATTTCAGCCATTATCAAAACTGGTCAAAAATTTTATTAGGCAGTGAGCAGTTTTCATTTAGGTACAATCAGTTGGTTTTTAAAGTCATCAAAAGATGGCGCCAGCATTATTTTTTGGTATTGTTGAGGCCAAATGTTTAGTCTGTGGCAAGAAAGAACTGACTGAATGTCAATTTGATTAATTTCTGTTTCTGTCATTTGTCATTTCTGAAGCATTGATTGAAGTTTTTTGTATTGTATGAACATTGTAACCTCAAAAAGTTGTTACTTACATAATTTGATTAATAATACATTGTAGTAATACTTTCCTCAAACTTTTTTTTAAATGTTACTATAAATGAAGACTTTGTAGCAAAAAGGTCACTCCATCCACCCACTCTTTTATTACCAAAAGTGCCAGGCTGCGCCATCTATCGAGTGTTTAGGAAAGCTATAAAATACCTAAAAGAAAACTGCTTATTGTTGTACGAATCCCACAACGCCATCTAGTCCCAAACTAAGAAAAGCATGTACCTACATAATTTATTTTAACATTTTTTTATAATTTAAAAAAAAACTTATTATTGATACACACATTCTTGTACAGTCAAGAGCACGTCAACCTTTACATATCGGACTTTGTACCTTTCTTAAGTTCTATGTTATATTATTATATTATTAGTACTAACTAATTCACATTACTTACGGAATAAGATGATTCATTTGAGAAAAAGTGGCGTAAATATGGCGCTCCATCTCTTTCTATCCTATACAAATACACCAAATAGAACGAGACAAAAGAGAAGCCTTATAAATAATCACATGATAGAATACAGATGATCCTACCGCATTATGGAATAGCATTAATGTCTGCTGTGGTTTATTGATCTGAAAGCCGATACCAAAAGGGGCAATTTCCAGGACTATACGATTAGTGTTGTCCCCTGGGACTTTTTGTACGCATCGATATCGATAAACGACTGTTTATCCGTTCCACTATTACTATAGTAGGAGACGGTAGCGGGATGATTGTGCACTTTGGTATAGAAGCATGAAATTTTTACCATGGATAGAGTGTCCCACGATGATCGTTTTAAGATGTGGAGGGAAGTCAGATTCTTCCTCTGAGTGGGGGGAGGGGGGCAAAGGGGATGAATTCCGCGTCTTGATGATTATTTTTTACTGATCCATTAATGTTACTAGGGCTTGTATGGTGTCGTTTTCATATAAACCGAATACAAGGAATTCTTTACTTTTGTGCTGGTGACTGCTGATTAAACCTCATTTTACTTTTCGTTCTGATGTTTTATTAGTAACCTTCTCTATGTCAAAATTATTAAATGTTTTTTCCGTGGAAGCAATAAAAACGCATTTCTTACATTTGTTTACATTAAAACTTTGTCGCATAATGGCTAGTAGCATTGCTATAAAATATTAATTATAATTAATATCTCACCGAATCACCGCGCGCATCTTCAGATATTGGCACATTCTTCTTTTTTTTAATAGTTTTTGTATGACAAGTATACTACTATTATATATATTTGTAAACTACATTAAATAATCTTTATCACAGTATTTTTTAATATCATAATAATTAAGATTTGAAAGTACAAATAACGTGCTAACAAAAAAAACGTAGTGGCATTTTTTACTTTTTGGCAGTATTTTTTATTTTTTTGTATGGGACCATACATTTTTATTATCAAAAATGAATTCCTTGTATTCGGTTTATATGAAAACGACACCATACAAGCCCTAGTAACATTAACGGCTCAGTAAAAAAATAATCATCAAGACGCAGAATTCACCCCCTTTGCCCCCCTCCCCACCCTAACAGGGGAAGAATCTGCCTTCCCTCCCCATCTTAAAACGATCATCGTGAGACACTCTATCCATGGTAGAAATTTCATGCTTCTATACCAAAGTGCACAATAAGGCTCAAATATGACGCTAACGTCTTCTACTACTAGACGCATTTCCAGTGAAATTCTATGATGGTGTTTAAACAAGTTTCTACCTACAATAAATGGTACCTACAGAATGGTATTGAGCTGTTACAAAAATGTAAAAATTTATTTTCTATCAACATATTGGATACATTAACAAAAATAAAAAGTACCTATCTGTTTAAGATGAAAGAGAGAGACGTGTAATGAAGATGAACTTTGGCACGAATGAAATAAAATAAATTGGTATTTACCCCTTACACACTTAAACTTCGCCATAAATCTAATTTAACTTAATTTTATATTAAACTACACTGGACGTCAAAAATAAGTAGTACGTTTTAAAATTGCAATTACTCTTAAACTATAGAAGTTAGAGTTTTGAAATAAAAATCAATCTTTAAAAGACGATATTATGCATGAAGTTTTTATTAAATGAAATGAAATTGTCTTTAACTTTTTTTTTATTTCAAAGGTCTACCTTCTGTAGTTTAGGAGATATTGCAATTTTAAAACTGTACTACTTATTTTTGACGCCCAGTGTATATAGCTGTACCGCCCAGTGTATATAGCTGTACCCGCGCAACTTCATTTGCGTGTATCTCGCTTTCCCATGGGAATTTAGATATGTATTATACATATAAACTTCCTCTTGAATCACTCTATCTATTAAAAAAACCCGCATCCAAATCCGTTGCGTAGTTTTAAAGATCTAAGCATACATAAGGACAGACAGAAAGACGACATCATTTTATACTACGTAAAGGTTTTCGATATTAAAACAATCTATATCAAAATGGCACCATCACTAATTTTACGAGCATAGTGACGGAAATCTGGGCATTCGTATATCTGAAGGTGTTTTCAGACAGTGAAATATGTACATGACTTTGCGGTTCAATAGATGTAAATTGTGGGTACCGAAGCCATTGGTGGGATGAAAATTGCTTCTAAATTCTGGATCTGCGAAGTGGGTCTAGTAGGGTTTTTTTTTCAATAAGCGTAAAACGTACGATGGACAAAAATACGTCCTAAGATCCATGACACAAATAGTTGATGTAGGCAGAAAGTCACCTTATTTTTATATATATTTTAAAACCGTTTATTTAATCACCCGATGATTTAATCAGCCTTCAAAAGCACTGTTTACTTCTTGTCCAATTTTAATATACATATGGAACCTTACATTGGAAAATGACACGTTTCATATTTTACCCATAGGAAACCCTACATTTTTAAATGTTAAATACTCAGACACATAATATTTTTTAATTTAAAATTTGGAAATCTAACAGCTTTTGCAACTAAGTAAATAGACATAGTTTTAGTTGTGAAAATAGACAAGATAAAATTGTATGACAAGTTGTTGGACGAACCAAGGGAGAACCATTTCAAACTCCACACATTGAATTTGTGCTGCAAATACCTGTCCAAAACAGCGAAATAGTGAAAACTGTGTGCATTTATTACAGGTATTCTGTGAACCTTGCATATTATCAAAGTTTTAAGCTGTAGAGAGTATTCTAACATTAACTTTCGTGTTAGTTATTGTAGTTACCGCTGTGCAACTGTTGACTGGATGTTATTAGATACAACTTTGTTTGATTGCCGTAACATAGGATTAGGAATCTATACTAACTTAATGAATATAGAAATTGTGTAACTGGCTAATGAATAACTTGAAAATGCCTTGAAAAGACTGCTGGCAGCAATAAGGCGGCCTTGTTATGTAGATATCTAAAACTGTTTCTGTATTATAAAAGAATTTGTAAATTCTTGTGACAAAATTTCTTAACATTTGCACATATTAACGTGTATTCTAGCAAATAAATGATAATTTGATTTGTTTTGGACCATCGATAGTATCAATTTTTGGTTTTATCATCGTTAAGAATGGAATTCTTTTCTAAAAATCATAAGACACCTATTTTATTTTTAATATATTAAACAAAAAAAAACCTCCTTTATTTTATTATTTCGAGGCAGGCTTTGATTATAAGGCCTTCATTACGAGGGTCGGGTCTCGGCAATAATAACTAGACGGGAATTCTGAAATGTACGCAGTTTTTTTTACGTTACATGGCATTATTCTGTATAGAACCTTTTATTATTCAAACATAATAAATTATTCTTTAGAACAAGAATCTATTCAACAACGTTATAAGTAAATGTGTAAAATACATTTGCCAGTAAGACCGAAGTAAAATTGGATTGTGTGAAAGATTATTATAAGAAGATAACGTGGAATAACTTTTTTTATACCACAAAGTTGGCAAACAAGCAGGCAGGCAGGCGGGCCGTATCCGCCTGATGGTAAGCATCACCGTAGCCTATAGACGCTTGTAATACCGGGGGTATCACTCACGCGTTGCCAACCCTCCCAACCCCCTCAAGTGTAGCTCTGGAGACCTTACTCACAATATGGAAATAGAAGAAGTGGTGCCGCATGGGCAGTGGTGGTTACTTACCGTCAGGTGACCCAACTGCTTGTTTAGCAACGTCTTCCATAAAAATTGGAATATTTAACTCAATCAAATACTGACTAGGCCTGTCGATGCTTTGTAGTTTGTCTTGTCCGTCTTCTATACTAGACGTCAACAAGACTGGCTCGCGCTGACGTAAAACGAAGTTCGACACTTATTACTTAGTGCATACGACAATCGATTTTCAATTGTTTTATAAACCGTGAGTCGCGTTGTTGGCGCGTACGATAACATTTTATCCACCTATAAATGTTTTTTTTTTAATGTTTCATACCCCTGATATGTCACTTTTGACAATGACATTTGTTCGTTAACATTTTTGATCTCGAATTTCGTTTCAGATTCGAGATCGCCGCCTTGTCAACGAAGGTCGTCAAGATAGCGACCTCGGATCCGCAAAGTGTAATTTTTTGTTAAAAAGTGTTCATTTAAAATACTCGACATTGTCGAAATTGTCTATCTGTGTCGTGAGGTAGAGAACAGAGAGGTAGGGCACAGCGGATAATCCGCTAAAATCGGAGCAGCCCGTCTGAGGAAGAACCTCCACCTTACAGAAGATCGTATCCAAAGACGCGACGGAATCGCCATTAATTAAGTAACAAGAAGAATTCCGTTTCAAAGTATACTCCGTTCAGTTATTTTCCTCTAGTTGTTTTGGTGATTATGACTGCAAGAGCGGTTCGTGTATGTCTCACACATTATTTCTGCTACAGAATTATTCCAGTGACAATTATTTTGAGTGTTTTAAACCTGTTTTACATCCATTAGAGGTAAAATTACTGTGAACGGAGAGTATAGTGTTATCGTTGTTTTGTAGTTTGACACGAAACGATCGACCAACGTTTTGGACGAGAAAGGCAAAATTATTTACACGTACCCATTGTCCCACGAGGGTCCTAAAGTTCGTGAACGCTGGTCCGTCGACCATGAATTGTTAAAATAAATATTTTTACTGGCAACGGTCAAAAACCCAAAGTACCTGCAGGGGTCTTTTATAAATAGCGTAAATCGCTGGGGTGCCAGTTTTGCCAATAATTTAGTGACCTCACACAACACCACGTGACCTCAATAGCACCCTATTGTTTCTTTTTTTTATTCAAAGGATTCGAGTAGGCCACATAGGTGTGAAAAAGTCATACTAATATTAAAATGATCTCTTTATCCGTATCATAAATACTTTGGAAAATTCGATGTGCAATTTCTTGGGAAAGCCGCTGTAAATGTGTAAATATGCGAATGTCCAAATTCCAAATGTATAGATTTATATGGGGTCAGTCTCGAAGGTAGTGGCGCGGTGTGTAGCTGGCATCCCAGCTCCGCCCGCCACGGCGCTAATTATCAGTCCGCATAATATAAAACTACTTACTAATTTTACAGTCAAACTACTAACCTTGGCTAGGTTAGTAGTTTGACTATATAAAATTAGTAAGTAATAAATAAGTAGTAGTAGTAGTCACTATACCAGTCGCTATAGTAGGAGTTGATTTATTTTTCGTTTATCGCTTGATACAATTTCGTTTGACACAATTTTATTTGCTAAACGAATAAATAGTTTTATTTATATTTTATTATGTGATGAAGTACCTACTATTATATAGGACAGGCTACTGAGACATCACTAAAAGCCTATCCCATGATTCTGTCCAAATTTAATTAAAAATCTATATGCTCTATAAAGCAGATTTTAATTAAGGATATAGAAATTTTAATTAATATGGATAATTACAAAGAGATGCACCATACTGAAAATCAATAGCGAATATACAAAAAACAATTGACTCCGATACGAGCGCGCGCTAAAATGTCCTTTTGTATGAAAGATACATCGACGTGCACCACCGTGCCGTGCACCGGGGCACGTTGTATGTTTCTGTCGTCGCTCATGGTGAACGATGAAATACGATATATATAAGAGGCAGAGGACGCGCATTTCGTGGTACATTGAGCTCTTTGTATGTTAAGATCTCACGATAAAATGATTGCAACTTAGCAATGGATAATGGATAAATATGAACACGCAAGTTAAGCGACGTCGACCCTAGCGAGTATTTGGATGGGTTTCGTTATCTCGAGCTTCTCCGTGCTTCGGAGGTCACGTTAAGCCGTCGGTCCCGGCTGTTGTCGATGGATGACAGTCGTTAAGCCAAGTCGGTGGCCTTAGGGCGGTTTGCAAAACACCGGCCTCTGCCAATCCGCATTGGAGCAGCGTGGCAGAGTACGCTCTTATCACCTTCGATTGAAGGGAGACCCGTATCCCAGCAGTGGGATGATTATCGGTTGATATGATGAATGGATAATGGATACGCGCGTCAAATACGCCGTGTGCTGTCATGCTAGCGCTCTTATGTTGTAATGTGTGGTGAGCAAACCGCACGCACGGCAACGCACCGCTTGTGTGGATTTACGCTTATGAATACCGTAGGGCTACTAGAAACTGTGCCTCCGGTAGGCACCGGATTGTCATATAAAAACTAAGAAATAATAAGAAAAAAATTATTAAAATTATGTAAGTAATTTTCTTGGTTGCAAAAGGTCGTAGGTTAATACATTCTCGTTCGTTTTCTCGTCCAACTTATTACAAGATTATTAATTTTTATCTTTAATATTTCTGCTAAATGTCGCTATTATAAGTACTTTTGTTAATTGTTACGAGAATAGACTCAGATGTCACTATTTTACATAAATAAGCGTAGTACGTATTTAGTAATAGATTCGTTGAATGAAATGACTGAATGAAATGTTGAATAAGCTTTTATTAAACAGGAACCATTGGTACGTGTTTGAACCAGCAATACGTGTAAATGGTATGTGCTAACTGAATAGTAAAATATTAAGCATGCGCGTTTGAACGAACGTTTCGAACTTTTGTCGACGTGGCATCGGCTTGGTCATGAGAGAAAGACGGTGATTTACTTAAAGCCATTTTTAAAGTTAAAGACATAATTTAATCTGTCACTGTCAAACTTAATAAAGAAACAAGAGATACATAGTTTGAGACGTAATGTTGAATTCGAATTATAATGTAGATAGATAGATAGAAGTTTGAGACGTAATGTTGAATTCGAATTATAATGTAGATAGATAAATAGAATAGTCTTTATTTGCAATACACATACAACAGCAGAAAGAAAAATTACATTGATATCTTATATACTAGTGTATTAGCAACAAGGCGGCCTTATTGCTAAAAGCAATCATTTCAAAGCAAACAAACAGGTAACAGGTATAGGGAAAAAGGGAACTGATAAAAGAAATAGAAACTAAAAGAGGAAAACTAGTAGGACATCTTATAAGACACGACGAGTTTATCAGAAACATCTTTGAAGGAAAGATAGAGGGAAGAAGAGGGAGGGGAAGGCCGAGAAGAATTTACATGGATCAAGTAAAGGAGCTGGCACAGGAATGAGGAGACTGCTACATCGACAAGAGAAAAAAAACAGATAACGAATTATTATTTTAGAATTATGTATTTCAGAATCTGGCTGACGTTTCTGCTACTGGCTGATATCAAGCTTAGATCATTATCTTAATTCCACCATAAAATCTGAAGCTGTCTCCATAATGGAATATGCCATTAACTTGTTTTTGTGCTACTCGCTAATGGTCGTCTTTTAGTGCGCTTCTCCCAGGACTTTATGTGTTATTCAAACCACTTGACTAGCTTGATGACTGTCATCTTTCAACAAAAAAGCAGCTTCGGAGGATGAAGTATTGTAAATCTATACTATCTATACTAATATTATAAAGAGGTAAAGTTTGTGTATTTGTTAAATTGTAAGGGGTAATCTCGGGATCTACTGAACCGATTTTAAAAATTATTTCACCAATAGAAAGCCACATTATTGCTGAGTGTCATAGGTTATATAAAAAACCAAAAAATTAAAAGGCTTTTAACATTATGCCCAACGAAGTGGGCACGGGTCAGCTAGTAATATTATAAAGGCGAAAGTTATGTGTATGTTTGTTACTTCTGCAATCTCAAATAACTGGGCCAATAATTTATGATATTTGGTACCTATGTAGGTAGCTGATACCTTGGATTAACACATAGGGTAGGTACTTATTGTCCCGAAAAGTACGCGATTCCCGTAAGATTTCATCAAAAGTCTGATATAGATGGCGGCGCTACTGTGCATAAATAGATACACGCAAACGAAGTTGCGCGGGTTTCACCAGTTGTAAATAATAAGACCTCCAAATTTTTGTGCCAAAATTGCTTAATACTGGCACGCCTGCATGGCACCATGCAGGCTGCATTCTAACACTAATACCATAAAATCTTATACATACTAACGTGTATTCGAGCAAATGATGATTTGATTTGAGATTTTTAAGCCCATCTATAATACTCAAGTCATCGTTGCTTAACTTGCTCGATCAATGACGCAATGACGTCTTAGGACTCCATATTAGTAGGAAGTAAATATGCAAAATTGATTCCGGTTTACTGACGTCTACACGCCTCCGGGTTATTAGCTACGGAAATAGGAACGGAACGCGGTCTCGGAAACCGCTTCGAAGTGTACACAACTCAGACGTACTGTTTTGCATAGTTATCTGTTAAGCAAGGCTCTTACTGCCAATTTCTAAAGCGCACTTAAATTTTAATTTCATATTAAGGTCGTGTTTTGATAACACGCCGTGTGGCCGCCGCACTGTACGGTCACGCACAAACTTTCGGGTTGTCTAAATGCGCCCTAGTCTCAAGCTATAAGATTTTCTATTTAACGAAGAGCATTTGCCCATCAATGTTGTAAAGCGTGCACATGCACATTGTTTATGTGTGCGTGACCGATTTTACGAGCGTTTCCGAGGTTACGCACACTACAATAATGTGCATGTGAACGTTTCAACATTCATAGTCAAATGCTTTTCGTGAAACAGAATATCTTTGCATCTCTTTTTTATTTAGTTTCACAATGACAGGTATAAATGAATTTGTCATTGACTTTAAAAATGCGTTTCAGAATATTTTATAATTAATGACACATTTAATTATGGCTATGAGTGTCCAAGTTGTCGAGTATCCTGGAGCCCAAGTCTGCTATTTTAAATTAGGCAACCAACTATTGCCATGCCATTACCAGCCTATTGTCATTATATTTCCATAGTGCTAAATTTGGTATTCTGCTAAAAGTTAACTAGTATCTCAATGTATTAACTATAGAGTGTCAGTGGAATATGATCGGAATGGTCGACAATTCAAATCTACCATGAACTACTATTTCAGTTAAATTGTTTTTATGTGAAAGATGCTACTAAAAAGATCAATAGTAGTTCGATAGTGTGTCAATAAAATGTCCTCGGACTTAAACAAATATGAGAATACTACCAAACGTCAAAAACTATTCAAGATATTGGTGCATTTGTATTTAACAGACTTGCGCCCCTGAAGGGTTGTTCACTGAGTGGCCCCTGGCCCAAGGGGGTCAGTTGCTGAAGTCTCAGAGAGGATACATACTCCATGGCCATAATAAACAAGAAAAACCGCCAAGTGCATGTCGGGCTACGCCACAGTATAGGGTTCCGTATTTGCTACGCTTTGCTTGATTGCAAACTTAGAGCAACGCGGGCTTCCGTCACGGAAGCCCGCGTTGCTCTAAGTTTGCAAATGAGTCCAATATCATAAAAAGGAAATTCATTTTATAAGTTCGTCGACTATTACTCGGTAACTGCTACTAGTTTTTGTAGCAGTTATCGAGTTAAAAAATCGAGAAGAAAAACTATTAACTTGTTTTCCTTTTAATTTCACTATAATAAATTATGTAGGTACTCTTGCCATGATTTTAAAAAAAAACAATAGTTTCGCAAATAGAGGCACTCCTGTCTAAAATACGGGATAATAATGGGTAATATTATATTAATACTAGAGAAACCCGCGCATCAACTTCATTTGCGTGTATTTATTCATGCACAGCAGCGCCATCTATATCAGACTTGACCAAATCCTACGGGAATAGCGTACTTTTCGGGATAAAAAGTACCCTATGTGTTAATCCAAGGTATCACCTACCTACATACTAAATATCATAAAAATTGGCCCAGCCATTTGAGCATGAAGAAGTAACAAACATACACATAACTTTCGCCTTTATAATATTAGTAGGATTGTAAACATTAATTGTTAGTCATCTATTGTGACTTGAGGTGATGAATACATAAAACATCATCAAATCATTATCAATACAAAATACAATTTTCAGTGAAATTAGCCTACGTGAGTAGTACTTCATTATTAGCATTAAACTGTGTCGTATGATTTCCAAATTATTCATATTTCCTGTTAATTCCAATTCCAAATACGTAGACTATTGTTCAACTCATAAGCTAAATTAATTCTTGAGGGAAGTTCCAGAATTCTACCTAAGGTTACCTACATACCATTACATATGCAACTCAATTAGGTTTTAAATGTAAAATTTTAAGATCAGTATTTTTGACAGGTACTGTGGTCGAATCACAATCGAGGCAATAATCACGAATGAGATTATAGATATTAATTACTATGTGTGTATGAAAATGCAGGTACTTATGTGGAATCTGGACTATTCCAGACCTTTGTATAACCTTTCGTGTCTGCTTTTTTGTTTAGGCTAATCACCAAAACAGCACAGTTTTGATGGGACTTCCACTAGATAACTTATGTTTATAAGTACCTAATTATTTTATAGTTTTATTTTCAAAATTCCTATCACCATCATAACCATAATCATCCTACTGCAGGAACACGGGTCTCCCATGTCTCGAAGGGTTTTAGAGCGTACTCTGCCACGCTGCTCCATAAAATTGCGCGGGTAAAAACTTCGACTCGTATTGCATATAAAATATTATTATACTTAAATCATAAACTAACATAATTTGCAATTAAAATCAGTTGAAATAATGTTATTAAACTTAATTAACAAGAATTAATGTCGCACAAAAAGCATTATTAAACCAAAATGGCCACCGAATGAATAATGAATCTGCTTAAATTTAATGACACAGAATTATTAATTATTACTTAATTATGCAAGACCTGAACATAGTATAAACAAAATATAATTATCTTGTGTGCTCCGATCCTATTGTAGGTATCAAATTACTATCTTAATTGGCGAATGGCTTATTTGGGACTTCAAAGCAAGTGAAACCGGAACTAATTGTATCGGAGACAAGGCAGCCTTATGTTTATCACATAAGGCTGCCTTGTACGTAAGTTCGGCTGCCTGTCTAGTGATAGTTACCTCGCTCAGCGTCATCTATTGAGCGAGGAAACGCTGCAAGCCTTTCGGGTACCCTATCACAGGGACCTAAAGCCAATATCTATAATAGGTTTATTATTAATTTATAATAATGCAACGCGAAAGTTTAAAACTTATGACCTAAAGTCAGGGGGGTTACCATCATCTTTTACCTAACTACTCACGTTTTGAATTGGTTCCGTTTAGGTACCTAAACGTAATCGCATTATTTCGTACCACCATCTCTCATAAACAGGATCTCATTTCGTCGGATGAGCAAATGAAAATTGTCGCTGATTAGTTTGCAGCGGTGCGTTCAAAACAAACCATTAATTCTTTTTGGTCATTACCGGTTTTTTAAAACGACTTACTTTTATTATTTATCTATTTTAAAATTGTTTAAGATGTAAATTGATCTATATTCAAACGAAAAACACACATTTTTTATAGATTATAGATAGACAGATTAAACGGGGTATATTTCTTTACTTTCGTAAAAAAAGAATTTAACGAAAATTAAATATTACACGTTCAAAACGCACCCTGTCGGATCGGACTGACACAACACAAGTGTCAAGTCAATCTTGTGAAGTGAAATCGTGTTTTACGAATTTAAATAAATTTACGCCTCATCATTTTCCATCTGCGACCGTAGCAGCTACGCCTCAGCATCTAACTCCAAGACGCAGAACAACGCGTGACAGACGGAGACGTGGTGGTGTGGTGATACGAATTCAGTGGTGATGGTGAACCGGCGTTGAAATAAGATGCAGCACGCAGGGCGTTGTGTGCTGACTCAATAGAAAAGGCCAATTTATCGAGGGAGAAATTGGTCTTTTTTAGGAATTTAGTAGAGGAGATTAAGAGATATAAAAAATATATTAATTTCTATAATTTAATAATTACTACTATTGTTAGGTAGCATTACATTATTGATGAATATCATATCACATCATAACATTTTTTTATAATGTTAATGTTCATAACAATAAATGTAATTTATATAAATGTTACAACAATACATTTTGTGTGGTCTTTTTCTTTACTTTCTTATTTATTTATTCGTTTCATATAATTTTTAAATTATTTATAACAATTCGCACCAAGTAGCCATATTTAGATAGAAATTTGATAGATATTACCGTCAATTTTCACAGGCAACAGCGACATTTGGCGGCTGGCGGGTGAACTAAAATTTAAAAAAAGCGATGGCCATTTTCCAACTTCACATGGCGTCTGATGGACCGCGGACCATTTGATACCATTGACGTTATTTATTTTATTAGTTATTTATTTACTTAAAATGTAAATTAAATATAAATTGGATACTTAAATACTCAAAATTTTATATATTCCGTCGGTTGGGGGATGTCTTTGGGGCGCTAACAAAGAAATATATTCAGAAAATAAGGGGTAGCGTATAGATACTATGCATAAAGGTATACAGTTGAAATTTTAGTTCATATCTCAGCCAGTGCATGGCAGCACCTTCCATACATGACGATTTCACCCCGGAGTTGCCACTCTATCCTCCTTGACAGTCCTTGATTCAGTTTAGGTTGACAGCTCTTTTGACAGAAAAATCCTTTCAATTTAGGTCGTGGAAAGACATGGTGGTACGAAAGTTCATACAAAATGAATGAATAATATCTGCTGAATCGCTGTCACCTAAACCGAGTCGTTTAGAATACATGGTGGTACGAAATAACGATTCTATTCTGTTTAGGTCCTGAATTGAATGGGAATAAGAGATGGTGGTAACCCTGCAGTTTCTGAAATGCATTTTAAGTCTCAACCCGTTAGTCCTCAAATATATCTTTTTGTCTTCATTACTTTGACAGTGACGGGTAATTATATTGTATTATTTACCATAGATTTAGTATATACTAGCGTACCTATGGATCGGCTTTGGTTTGATTAACCAAAAACAAAATAATTTTGTAAAAATAAGTAGGATTTGTTTTTAACACGACTGACGTCAGGCCGATACAGTCCGATAGCGTGTATAATAAAATGGTCTCGCCTATCTATCTCGCTCTAACCAACGTGTATGCTATGATCTATCTCTTTTGCATTGCCAATCTTACGCTAGTTATAATAAATCGATGTTATTTACTCTGTTGAATTTTTAGTTTTACGGTAATTTAATTTTTAAGTTTGTTAAATTTCTTTGTGTATTATAAATGTCTTTATTGTCTATTTGCAAATAAATAAATATTCAGTAGCTAACTATTACAATAAGTTTAACTAGAAAGTTGAAACTAAAGATTCACTTTGCTTATTCTACCGAGGCCAAGCAAGGTTTTCATTTGATTAAAACTTCCCAACGCAAACAATCATTGAAAATGAATAGTCCTTAATTAACAAGAGACCAGTTTTAACTTGAATATTGGGTTTAAGTTAATCTCATAAATAAAACTAAATGGTAATTTTGAACTAAATTGCAGAGTTTACTTTATGAAAGGTTCAGTAAATATTTAGATTGCCCTTACGCATTGTATTTAATGATAACATAAATATACTTATGAAAAAACCGGTCAAATGCGTGTCGGGCCACGCACAGTGTAGGGTTCCGTATTTGCTGTGCTTTGCTTGCTTACAAATGAGTCCAATATCATATTCTATCACATTTGTATGTTTTCATCAAAGAAAATTATTTTCTAAGTTCGTTGGCTATTACTCGGTAACTAGTAGAGCCTACTTAACCGTAATAGTTTTCATTGAAGGTTCAGTATGGACTACTACCACATGAATTTTTTCTAATTTCTAAACATAAGACTTTCGTAGACAGGGGCCGGTCGGGACCACCGTGCAAAACGAAAATTGACACGATAAATGTAAATAATTGCGAAACGAATGATTGTATCGAAAAATGATCTTACCACACCCTCAATGTTTTGAAGAGACCTATCTAATGATACCATGATGGCACCCGGAAATTTTTTTTTTCTTCAAAATTTTGTTCCATCACTTTATTGTTATCATTGTTAATAGTATACATACCAAATTACAGCTTTCTAGCATTAAGCGTCTAGGCACTAGACCGCGAACAGAAGGACAGACAGACGGACATGGCGAAACTATAAGGGTTCCTTTTAGTTTACTACGAAACCCTAAAAAAAGAGAGCTTGAGATTTAAAGTTCAGAGAAGCTCAAGGAAACGAAATCGGTCCAAACACTGACTAGAGTCGATGTTGCTTAACATGTTCGTTTCAGAGTGCGACACACAGCGACGTCACGGGAGCTCCATGACGTCACATTTAAAAACATGGGAACAAACGTTTATAACACATCAATAGTCTGTAATAAAATACAAAAACACAATAATTATAGGGATAGAATCAATACCGATATGACAGCGTTTGATGATGAAATTAACCTTATATGAACGTATAACGCCCACAAAAGCGTTTTACACCACAGTTAACCCAAAAATGCCAAATGGAATTCGCTAAGTGGCTTTCAGAGGCGTATATCGTTTTTTTTTCTATCAAAAAATATATTCCAGCGCTTTCAATAGATGACTAAAATTGAGAGCGATGGGTATTTGACAACAGGGAGGGTTATTGTTTCCACATTTACTATATATATTTTTTTATGTGAGACTAACTATTGTCGTGCGACTTTGTTCAGTTTCCAAACATAGCTAGGTGTTGAATAACTTTGGAAAAATCTGAGGACGTCTACTTCCTCAAAGTGTTATACTAAATGTATGAAACCTATACCATTCGCGATACGACACACCACACAATACCCCAGATGTATCGTTTTGGGGGTGTCGATTACAAAGAACCTCTTTATCTATGTAATTCTGTGTTTAGTTGGTCAACGGAATTTATATCTTAAACCTTATCAGGGATCCGTGACACCTTTTAATTTAGAAACTTTCAAGATCTTTTTCCAAAGATTCCAATTTAGAGGGAAAATTTACATTTTTGTTTGTAACGAATTACCTCAAATACTACTGGACCGATTTGAAAATTTATTTCACCTTTGGAAAGCTACACTTTCCATGGGTGACATATGCTATATCATTTTTTTTTTTAAATAGGGATCCTTACAAAAACCTGTCCGGAGCTGGGACGGGGCGCTAGTATTTTATATTTTACTAATAAATCCCTCGCAACTTCGTTTGCGTATATCTCGCTTTCCCGTGTAAATTTTGAAAAATCCTTTCTTAGTGCTCCCCTACGTTATAAAAGGAACCCCTGTGCAAAATTTCAAGTTTCCTTATAGTTTAGGCCCTGCGTTGATATGTCAGTCAGTCAGCTTCTCCTTTTATATTATATGGATAATTAAATAGTACTGAAAAGTAAAAATATTAAAATAAATAAAAAATAAGACAACAAGAGTTCTCTCTGAAGTTTTAGCTGTGGTTTCAGATTGTATTTTAATGTGCATTTGACTGAAACCTTTTGAAACAAACCAGTTTTTCCGGCTTCTGACTTCACTAGTCAAACACATCGCTTTGTTTAACCCCAGTTCATTAGCCCTTTCGTATTTGACCATTCAATTTACTAAACCAACAGAGCGTTTAGGAAATTAATTTTTGTGACAATTGTATTAAACGGAAAGGTTACGATCGATAAGCATACTAAAGGGTCTCCAGAAAAGGTCCGGTAGTCGATCCCCATATAAACATTTTGTACAATTTATTCTTTGTCTTGGTCTAACTAAATGATTATTATAGTATCTTACAAAACAAAGCAGTTATGTATCTTTACAGCCAGACCGCCACCCAGGAGGTCCCGGGTTCGATCCCCGGCCGGGTCATGATGAAAAACGAATTTTTCTGATTGGCCTCGGGTCTTGGATGTTTATCTATTATTTGTTATAAAATATAATATCGTTGAGTTAGTATCCCATAACACAAGTTTCGAACTTACTTTGGGGCTAGCTCAATCTGTATGAATTGTCCCTATTTATTTATATTTGTTTTATTACATAGTATAAAAAGTCTGTCCCCTGTCTGTATGCTTAGATCTTTAAAACTACGCAACGATTTTGATGCGTTTTTTTAATAAATAGAATGATTCAAGATGTACATGAGTTACAAGCAACGAAGTAGCGCGGGTTTCACATATATCATTTTATTATCCTTTATATAATTGTTTGTTATTCCTTCACGGCTTGACTAAGCAGCCGATCATTATGAAATTTTGTATACATATTGCCAGGGCTACAGAGCCCAACATAAACTAATTTTTACGCGGACGAAGCCGCGGGTAACAGCTAGTAATAAATAATAATAAAACACTTACCTGCTAGCAGACAATGTGTAGTAAATAAAATACGGAACCATACACTGTGTGTGGCCCGCGCCCGCACTTGCCTGGATTTTGGAAGTGAAAACTTCTTTAGAGGCGTTGTGTACATTTTGGGATGGGTAAAAAATGTTAATCTTGCGTCACGTCACGTGACCTGATCGAAAATTCGAAAGACGGAGGGAGTTGTTTTAGTGACATCTATCGGTAAATAGTGGAACTTTTTATTTTATCAATAAGTAATGTCAAGAGGACTTTTTAAAGGCAATAAAGACACAGATGCCACCTGACTTTACTGCTTTAGAAAATTTATTACCGTCCGTTTACAATTACCTAAACGAGGGTAATGAATTTGTTGAACATTTAGAATACGCATTCCTAGCCTATTCCATCAACCAGTATTCCCTAATTCTAACAAAATATGAGAGAACGCTAGGGTTGGTTGGTTAAATAATATTTTTATATTTAATTAGTTTTTTTAAAGCCAGTTTTAGCTTAAAAAAACTACATTAATATAAAAATATTATTTAGGATTTTTGCGATAATAAAAAGTGTCTGGTGGCTCAGTTGCTACCCTTTGGTGCCAAATGTACGTTCGATTCCATTTATAAGAACCACGAAATAACGTGGGGAAAAATAGTTATGCCAAAATTTTTAGATATCCTAGAACCTATAATAAAATAAATAAATTCACAATTCACACGTTTCAAAGTAAGTTAGGCACCTGCTTGTGTTAGGTACCAGATTACGGATAAGTATATTATTATAACCTAGGAAGTCTATAGTAGTTTCAGTTCAGCAAGTCGATAGTAAAACTTTATTCATTTTTCAACTTTATTCATACATGTGTAGATAGGTACAGTCAAGAGGTCGACCTTTACATATTGATTCAAATTCAAATTCAAAATATTTTTATTCAAATAGGTCTATTATAAGCTCTTTCGAATCGTCACAATTTTTTCCTACCACCAGTTCAGACGGCAGATTTGTGCTAAGAAGAAACTGGCAAGAAACTTAGCACTTGCTCTTTTAAAATGGTATTAATAAGATACAATTAGAATGACAAAAAATACAGTATAAATTGGACTTTGTACAATTCTTAAGTTCTATGTCATAAGAGCCAAAATTGTAATGCAAGTGTAGCTCAACGTGCACCTGACTGTACGTCATATCGCATACAGCATTTATGTATCTGATCGTCATCATTTTGTATTCAAAAATATACGACTTTAAGTAATTGAATTTTTGTATCATAGTTTTTAAAGCAATTTATTTTTATTCCAATCGTTACATAGATAAGTCCATAAATGGGATTAAAATGCAGTTCATAATTATTCAGAATGGAGTTAGGCTATCTGGTAGTTAGACCATAATAATTAATAGAGCATTTATGACATGAGCTAGCCTATTAGGTAATATCTATACGATAAGATTACTCTTTAATAAAAATGCGATTTTAATTCTTAATCATTTCCATTTTAAATTAATGACAAATCCTAATTCGTACTCTTGAAACTTTACACTTTTATATTGCGTACAATTCGATTTCATTTAGTATTTAATTAGAGCATTTTAATTCCACATTAAGTCTTTCTATTCTTTCTTAATTAATGGCGTTTCTGTCGTGTCATAACGACACATAGACAATTTCGCCAATGTCGAGTATTTTAAATGAACACTTTCTAACAAAAAAAGTACACTTTAAAAGTGCAACTTGGTACGGTGAGGATCCGAGGTCGCCATATTGACGACCTTCATTGACAAGGCGGCGATCTCGAATCTCCACAAAACCTATTTTTGTTTGACAGTGACAGCTATAATTTAATGTTTCATTAAGTTTAAAAATGCGTTTGGGCAACTGGCTGCAAGTCTGTGCTACCTAAATATCCAGTTTTAATTGTGAGGTAACCTCTAAGAAGGAATTCTTGGGTATTTCCGACGAAAAAATATAAGTATAGAGTTACTAGGTCCTAGACGACCCTATCTTTTTAGTAATCAACCCTTAAGCTCTGAAAATCTTCGAATTATTTTCGGCCGCAGACGTGATTTCGGTACAAATCTTTAGGATTTCATTTTAATTAAAAATATATTTGATGTAGGCGTAAAGGGTTACCTAGGTTTTGGAATAGAGTTAATAACTCTAACTATTATAAAAACAAAGCTGTGACTATTTTTACTGAAGAAAAAACTTTTTATATATGTTTTTCAGCTATGGACAAAGTGAGAAATATTTACATAATATACAGTGAATTTCTTAAAACAAATTTTTTTCTTAATTCAGAAATTCAAAACGTTTATTCAGAATTGACCTATACTGTCTCTAGTCAAAGAGTACATAATGTTACCCGGAAATGTATGTAATCCGGAAATGTATACAATTCCTAGGAAATGTGTTATTATAAAGAGGGACTAGCTCCCTTCGGTCTGTCGGCTTTGTCTGATGAACAACGAATTTCAAATATTTTATTTACAGAATCTCTGAGTTAGGTTAGGGTTAGCTTGTGACCATCAAAAGTCGAGCAACCATAAGGAGCGAGGCCCTCTTTATAATAACACATTTCCTAGGAATTGTATAAATTTCCGTATTACATACATTTTCGATAACATATACAATAACAATGATTTGTGTCATTGAGAATGACGGAGTTTCTCGGGAAAATATTAAACTAATATTATCTATGCTAATATTATAAATTTTAGATTTAGATTTAATTGTTTGTTTGAATTGAATAGGCTCCGAAACTACTGGACCGATTTCAAAAATTCTTTCAGCAGTAGAAAGCTACATTATCAGGGAGTGACATAGACTATAGCTTTTCCCGAAATTCAATGTGGTTCCCACGGGAACGGGTCCGCGCGGACGAAGCCGCGGGCAAAAAAACTAGTAACATAATAAACAAATGTTCATTATACGTAAATATATAAATGTAACAGCTCTGTAGGTAGTCACTACTCGTAGTGAATCTACCTCGTGTGTTAAGTTAACAGTCTGGGTGAACTGACGTATAGTTCTTCATCTACTAATTAAAATTATTTAAGATTACAAGCATTTTATGTTGCTATTCATTAAAACATTGTAACTTTACAACACAAGCCATAAATAAACTGCGGTGAATCTAATTTAGCCCTCATCAAGCGGGGCTTCATTAATGTTTCACGCAGACACGACGCCCCCCTCCCCCCTACACACAGGTATAATGTATTATAATTGGCCGTATCTATTATGCGGTTTAAATTAATATTATATCTCTTTTCTTTTAACAGTGGCCATTTTGCTTTTCTTTCCGAAATGGTAGACGTCTATAGAGTAAATTAATTACATAAATATTTTATTACCTGTAATGTATTGTGATCTTTGACGAGAAAAAGAGTCTGTGAGATTCTTACTTTCTAAATAAATATTTCGAATTTTTGAATTAAACAATAAATAAATAAATTCGAAACAATTCACACAATTCACAAATCTCGTGTCTCAATAGCTGTTTTTAAAATGGGAATTGAGCGTGATCACGATTGAGATTGTAACGAGATTTGAATGATTTTGTTACGAGAATACGCTCCCAAAGTAAGCTAAGCTAATGAAATCACAAAATTACAAAATTAAAATAAAACCCTGACATTTAAATGATCTAGATCTAACAATAATTAGTCTATATTTGCAGTCAATTGCATGGCTACTCGACCTTCTATCAAAAAGGGGTCACTGGACGACATCATTATAGCAATTACTCATATTTCAGGCCAGAACAAAGGTTTGTTCTGACCTAAAAGATATCTGAGGTAGTAGGTAACTCACAAAGGATACGTGGACAGCCTCGGTGGCACAATTGGTAATGACTCTACCTAAGTGAGCTAGAGGGTAGGTATGTGGATTGGATCTACGGACTACGAGTACGACAAACGTAATTACAATACAATACAATACAACCACCACTCACTACAAGCTAAGTTACTAATGCGACGAAATCGAGATTTTAATTTAAAATGAACAGTGGTGCTAATTCTGTTGTACATATAACTAGACTAAACTTATTTTGACAGGACCAAAGGTGTTGTTGTCCTTCCTTGGTTTACAATTAGAGACAAGGATAGCAACACTTCTAGTCCTGTCAAAATTAGTTTAGTCTACTTAAATGTACAACAGAACTAGCACCAGTAAATCCTAATTCGTTCTTCTTGAACCGTTAAACTTAACTAACAAATTTGTTAGTGTACAATCCGATTTCATTTAGTTTAGTATTTAGTTAGAGCTAGTATAGTCTCTCTAAAGTACCTAAACTTAACAATCCAATACCAATCGCTCAGGATTCGTTTTTTTATGCTACAAAGTTGGCAAACAAGCATACGGCCCGCCTGATGGTAAGCATCACCGTCTCCTTTAGATGCTTGCAATACCGGGGGTATCACTCACTCACGCGTTGCCAACCCTCCCAACCCCAAGTGGAGCTCTGGAGACCTTACTCACAACATGGCCTAGACCAATGCTATTTGGTGGAGGTCCTTCCCCAGACGGGCTGCTCCGATTTGAGCGGATTATCCGCTGTGCCCTACCTCTCCCTCTCTTCGTTGAGTAGCCTAGCAGTTCATAGTAATGGCTACTTGGCTAGGCTCTACCACTCTTAAGTAAAGGTGCTTACACCGGTCTTATATAACGGTATTAAACAAAATTCATTAACATTACAACAGTTTTATTTTTGCTCCTACACTGAATGTTACAATTAATATAACTAACTCTACGTACATAAGCAGTAGACTTTCTTCGGCTAGAAATGATGACCTTTGTAGTTCAGATAAAAAGGTGTTTGTTATAAAAATGTGTCAAACGCAATTATATTCAATGAAAGAAGCCTTCATTGTTTACGATTTTGTAAATTAGAACAAAGTTAACTGCAAGATAATTATTCAGTTAGCTATAAAAGGTATTGTTTAATTTGTTCTCATTCAGTTTAACTCTTGGTTTAGTTGTAAGCCAGTTGTCTTTTTAATCATTATAATTATCAAACAGTGAGTTATCGTTACATATACCAAAGAGTGATTTGATATAAAAGTGAGTTTACTATTTGGACATTATTATGCAGATTATTGATTCGTGTGACAGGCCCGGTGGTGTGTATCCCACTATTTCCAAGGAAATACAAAGTAGAAAAAGTGGGACTAGGGTTTTTCCAAATAAAATCCCATTGTCTCCATTGCGGCAAAAAGACGCAGATAAACATAAGAGCGAGGCCCCATTAGTGCGTTGCGCTGCGTCATTTTCCATATATTTTTTATGACATGCCCCATTAGACCGTTGCGTCGTCGTCGCGCGCGACGTTTCAACGGATCTACGGACAAGAGACGAAGCGGGAGGGAGGGTGATGCGCTGCGTTGTCGGAGCTCCGCTGCGACGACGAACAGTGATCCATAACGAAGGGTGAACTGAGACCTCCCAGTGCATACCCTCTTGCGTTGCGTTGTCGCAGCGTCAACGCAACGCAGGTGTGGCATACAATGCGTTGTTCCGTTGCGACGACGCGCCGCAACGCAACGCACTAATGGGGCTTCGCTCCAAGAGGTGACGCAGCGTTTTTTTGTCGCCGCCGAAAGCAATGTGAGAAAATTTGTTCCAGTATTTCTATCATTAGAAGTAGTGGTATACACCCCGCCCGGTTGTCGAGTGGCTAGCAATCGCTACTTCGTGGCTACTTCCCTTTATTGCCACCCGCGGGTTCGAATCCTGCGCAAGGCAAACGTTTGTGTGTACGAACATGTTTATCTTGGTCAGGATATTTCATATATCTAATTAAAACTGTTTAATTTACAGAATGAAATCCCTAATAATATTTTTGATTGCCATCCCTGTCATATGCAATGCGGCAGATGAAAAGAAATATACAAACAGATATGATAATTTGAACATAGATGAGATGCTGCGTAACAAAAGACTCACCAGAGCTTATATTCATTGTGTTTTGGAAAAGGGAAAATGTACCGCTGAAGGAAGGGAGTTGAAAAGTAAGATATTTCTATTATTAATCTATTTTATTATTTACGAGCGACTTCGTCCGCGACTGTTCCCTCTCCATTTTTGCCTAATATGTTCAAAGTACAGACATCGGATTCTACTGTTTTATTATATGTATAGATTTATCATTAATATTATGTATATAACCGAATTTGGGAAGGATTGGAAAGTTACAGCTCTGGAAAGGGATATAGATGGAGGGAAGGGGAAGTTTCGGTCAGAGTCGCGTTAGGGGCAGGGTTTCAGGATAGCTGTCAAAGTAACACAGTTACCGCCTTTTTTATCACTCAATTCTTAATTTAACAAATCATTCATTTTTGGCAGTATCGGTAATACAATTAAATTAAATACGTCACAATGTACAGTAACCAAGACAAGCAAAACTTAGTTCTACCGGTCTACCCATCAACGTGCTGGTGCCCACGCGATGTGGCGCACGCACCGGCTATCCTAATATTATATGCTGCAATATAATTTCTAGAATTTGAGTCATTTTAGCTTTATGAGAGTGACTATAGTATTGTTTAATCGATAAGACATTGACCACATTTGCCGCACAATTTCCATTGTTATAAATAAGCTGACGTCATAAAAATGTTGCCCTGACATTAAAAAACCCGATGAAGGATTAGCTGCCATAAAAAAATCACTAATCCAGCTTTTTGGAGTCATCGTGTCATATCAACCCATAAATCATTCCACTCTGCAGGGATACGGTTCTTTAACCGAAGGGGATAAGAGCGTACTCTGCCACGCTGCTCGAATGCGTATATTTATGCTGACTGTAGGTACATTATTATCATGTAGATACCTTTCTCCAAAAAAAGTCTTGACAGACGTACGAACAAGTGATTTTAGAAGGGTCAGTGAATATAAATAGCATATTTTTCATGAAAAAAGGTCCGGGCGCACGCAATAAGTCTTGAGAAAAATTAATCTAGGTCTTTATATGTCTATAATATATGGGAATTGTAAATTATACTTTATGAACGTCCCTTAAAAAGGACGGAAAGGTTTTAGGATTCCGACTGAAGGGAGACCCGTATCTCTTCGCTTTAGTGCGATGATTATTTGATATGATGATGTTATAAGACATCTATAGGTAATTGGCTCTCTGATCTACCGTATTTTTTTTCTATTTTTGTAGTAAAGTTCTCCTTAAATTAAAAAAATCACTTCAATTTTATTTTCTAGATAAATTATGACACGTCTTGTAACGTATTAGATTATGAAATGATAACTCTACTTAAAATCTTATATACCCAATCAATTTCTCGCTATTATCTCACTCACCACCCTGCGATAACTCTATCTGTCTCACTCACTTAATTTTCCAAACGAAGACATTTTTTTCACATAAACTATTTCGTTAAAGTGCCTCTCGGCTGTTACAGACAGAACCCTCAGACACTTCGCGTCTAGAACACTTAAGAATACTGGGTATGTTTTCGATGGTATATTTACCAAAGAATCTCATTATGTGACTTTAAACGAGAGTAATTTACCACACTTTTGTTAAATTATTAACACATTTCGGTAAAAGCACGTAAAAGTTCATTATCACTTGGATAAAAGTGTCTTTTTTTGGAAAAAATACAATTTCGTTTCTATGGCAAGCATGATAGCTCAATTGATGATCTTACTTTTGATATCAGAGGACGCTGCTGGTTTGATTCTTGAATGGGGGAAAATATACTGAAAATTTCTTATGACAGTGTCGATAACATCTGGGTCGTCACATTCGATCAGACATGTTGCGCAAGGACTATTAAGGTGGGTCTACGTTAGACGAGCCGAGCACGAGCCGAGCCAAAATTCGAGTAGTGTGGACCGACTTACGAGCCTCGAACCACACTTGTCACCGCGAGCAGAGCGGCTCGGCTTGCGCTCAGCTTGTGCTCGGCTCGTCTAGCGTAAACCCACCTTTAAGACGTGTTACATTTTTTTGTTTTTAATAACTATTTTCTTAAAGAAAAATTAAAAAATATTTACGCTAGGCTTAATTTGGACGCAATAAAATATTTGAACCTTATTCCCTAATCTGCTAATAGTATAAATATCTCTATCAAACATACAAATACACATTTAAACATAAACAACAGAACATTGTTGTACCCAAGTGACACAAAAAGGCAATAACTCAGAGAGGAGTTAAAGATTGAGTAAGACAGCAAACGCAGATATTCAGTAAACGTGAGCCGATCAAAGAGCTAGAAAAGAAATAAATCTAAAAATCTATACATATAATAAAACAGTAGACCCCGATATGTCTGTACTTTGAACATATTTGGCAAAAATGGAGAGGGAACAGTTTTTTTAATTTATTGTCGGTCTGTCTGTCTGTTTGAACGCGCACATCTTCTAAGTTACTGAACGGATTTTAATCCTGTTTTCACAGGGAGATAGAGCTCGGCTTGGAGCAGAATATAGGCTTTGTTTCATTTAAATCGCATGTCAGGAAAAGGAGTTATCCTTATTTGAACATTTGCCGCGGACGAAGTCGCGGGTAACAGCTCGTAATAACTAAATCTAAAACTGTTATTCCAGGTCACATTACAGACGCACTACAAAATGGTTGTCAAAAATGTACAAAGCACCAACTGGTTGGTGTAAGGAAAGTGATCAAACATTTGATCAATCACGAGGACAAATATTGGCGTGAGTTGGTCAATATGTACGACTCAACGGGAAAATACCGCACTATATATGAAAGGGAACTGAAATCTATAACTAGCGATAAAAAACATTAAAATTCTGATACATAAGGCCGCTTTATCGACCATAATCATTGTTAATTTGTTCTAATTATTTTTAAGTACTCGGAGAAACAAATGTACCTAATGTTATGAAATAATTTATTTTTTCTTGCAAATAATTTAGACTAAGAAAATATCGGCTGGGTTACTCTTGATTTTTATATTTTTATACTTTTCATTACAGTAAAACTAGTGAAACCCGCGTAACTTCGTTTGCGTGTATCCCGCTTTCCCGTAGGAATTTTTGTATGTATTATACATAAAACCCTTCCTCTTGAATCACTCTATCTATTAAATAAAACCGCATCAAAATCCTTTGCGTAGTTTTAAAGATATAAGCATACATAAGGACAAACATACAGACAGAGCGACTTCATTTTATAATATGTAAAGATGAGATATAATAATTTTATTTACGACAACAAAGGTCCATGTGTGTTAGTTACTTACAAGAGATGCTTAAAAAACTATGTTAGTCAACAAATATACGTATCTAGTGTTAGTAACGATTGCCTTATAAACTACGTTAGTATTCTACAACTAATAGCGATCGGGTACGACTTATGAGCCCCCACATGAGCGGGCTGTCAAACCTGTCCTCTATTGCATGCAAGATACTGTTGCGACTACCTCGCACAATACGCAGGAGTGACGCTGATTTTTTTCGCCAGATAGCGTCGTCGATATGATGCTAACCAAATAGTAAAGTAAAAATACGAATAAAAATTTGACATTAATTTAAAAATTTCTTAAAAATCTATATTTAAGATTATGTTTAAGAGTAATCTAGCAGTGTCTTAATTAATTATAATGACAAGCCGATAATATTTACTGTTTTAACGAATAAAACTAGATACATAAGATAATTGTAGAAAACGGATAATATGCTTTTGGCCACGCGCTTCCAAGAACCACACTGCACACAGAACTACAACCCGTCCGCCTCAAGTTTGCCGTTACCTCCCGCCGCGCCATACCCCACTGCACCTCAAGGCAGATCCGCAGTTGCTCAGTACCGGGATCTCCTTGAGGTGCGGTGGGGAGTGGCGCGGCGCGGGAGGTAACGGCAAACTTGAGGCGGACGGGTAGTACGTAGCTTTGGCTTAAATATGTCATACACAGACAATATCACGCAAAACTTACAGGCTATATTTGCAGTAAGAAAGACTAATTTGTAGCGGCCATTATAAAATTAACATCACTTTTAAAGAGGGATGTAGCTTTAATTATATTAAAAAAGTTTTGCTAAACTGATTTTCTTAAGAAAGTAATACAACTGTTTTCTGACTTGCCCTGTTTCTAGTAAACAAATAACTCTTATTATATTAGAATCAGTGCAATAAGAATTTTATTAAAAGATTAAAAGGAAAAGTCTAAAAAAATGCAAATGTGATGGTCTGTAACGTTGTGGAGGGGTAAAAAAATTGGGGTGAAAATCGTGTGATCAACATATTAAATGACTCCATACTAACCTTTTCAAGGCAATCTTGGGGTAATTTCTTTTACATGAATTTACTACTTAGACAAGACATTTTTATCCATTTTATATTATTTATATTTTATAGGGACTTTTATGGCGTATTATTAGTGTAATTCTTTTCAAACACAAACTGTGAATATTTTGTTATATCAGAGGACATATTCTCGAAACAAAAATAGTTAAAATATAGTATTTATGAGACTGTATGTTTTTTTATATAAATAGACCCGCAGGTTTAGGAGAGCTACTACGAAACGTAAATACGATACTTCGGCCGAAGTATCGGAAGAACTTAACCGTGAAATACAAGTTATTTCATGATTTTAATTCAATGAACTACTAAAATAACCATAAAGTACAAGTTATTTCATGGATAGAATTCAAGGAATTACTAAAATAACCATGAAATACCTTGTATTTCACGATTAAAATTCTTCCGATACTTCGGCCGAAATATCGGATTTACGTTTCGTAGTAGCCCTCTAGAATCTATCTATTACCTACTTAATGTCCATGGATAACAGTACTAAACCCCTGTTTTTCTTAACTTGACCAATGTAGTAAACAATCTTAGCGTGTCTTTTTATTCATTTATCCATGTGTAAAATCGATAAATCGCCAGAATAATAAGTGTTGTGTTAAATGCCATTTCTAACTATATTATTATTTGGGTGTGAATGATAATTTTAATTGCCTATTTTACTACATTGTCAATAGAACTGTCGTTCAATTGGAAATAACAAGTTCTATCCTCTGGCTCTTACTTTTAATAATTTTACTGGATTAACTTAGTTATCACTACGATACTGTTATTTTCATTAGTAGATGTAAATAAATATAACTATTATTTATATTTTATTTAATAAACTGTTAACTGCATTTTTAAAGTTGTTTTCTTTTAAAACTCAAAATGATTGAAAATAGTTTCTCCAACTGAATTTATTATAAAGATTTCAGTGGAAAGAGGAGAGAAAAGCATATAAGGATGCTTACAAGAAAAACGAAATTCCGTACCTAATTCATGTTCAACTTCGTTAACAATAATTTTGTATGGAGTCGAGACTCCAAATAAAATTATTTAATTATTTATCATCATACATTCTACGTCACACGTTTTCTACGTAAGGTAATTTACTGTTTGTGCACTTATATAAATACCAATACCAATTAACAAACAGTAGCTGATTTAAGAGTATCACTCATCATACTCGAATCGACTCTTGAGACACGGCTCTGTAATAAAGCAAATTTACGAATCTTTTTTTACAGCAATAATGAAGTGAATATTTACTGAAAACAATCTATGTCAAGCTGTTTTAATATAATTAGTTTGATGACAAAAGTCACGCGACTTTCCATTATTCAGGACAGCTGGGAGCGGCTAATATTATTTTCAATAGAACTACATATTCATTTAGGTACATTGCCCGTCCTTGAGTTAGTTCAAAATGGAGTCTGATAAAAAATATTGGAACCTAAAGGGACTAATTAAAACTGTTGATGTAGGCAAACTCGATTGGAGAAGTATCACCCTCACAGAAAATATAAGGGTGAAGCAGTAATATGTTTCAATGAGTGAGAGATTTGAAATTCGGCGTCAGATGATCACTAACAGTCAGAACCGTATGCATCTTTGCCAAACTCTTCCATAAAAAACTCTCTTACAATATTTTGGACATAGCGCGAAAGAATGATGATAACCTTGAAATGTTTATGGTGGAGAGGAAAAGACCAAGAAGACGCAGCCTTAGGCGATGGACCGACCAGGTAGCGGAAAGTCTGGAGATGCCGATGAGCACAGCTCTACATCTGGCACAAGATCGGAACAGATGGAGGGAAACGGTGACTAAGTTATGTCGGAACCGACTATGGAGGAGAGAATACTTT
Organism: Endotricha flammealis; assembly: GCA_905163395.2. Classification (NCBI taxonomy): domain Eukaryota; kingdom Metazoa; phylum Arthropoda; class Insecta; order Lepidoptera; family Pyralidae; genus Endotricha; species Endotricha flammealis. Next base: position 3,221,526 of record LR990870.1, on the reverse strand, counting down.
AAGTAAGTCTTCTGTCGCCTAAAAAAAGAAGTTTAAGAAAATCTTCGTCCAGGAGTTCATTTGTTTTGTGTTCGTGGCGTATGTTGATGAAGGTTTCATAAGCCAAGCACTTTTCATTTTATAATAAAAATCCAATATTTCTTCAGCATTTTTCCAATATCTTTAATATAGTTGAGAAGCTGTCTGTGCCACGGATTATAATTTACTCCAATCTATCAATCTGCTTGAAAAATATTGCGAGTTAAGCAAAATATCTAATATAATACCTACTTATAGAAATTCGTAAGTAAATTCATGTCCCATGACTAATCCTAATCATTTTTAATGTGACAGTTTGTGAGTTACACAATCACACAAAGTCAACGAGAAAATTTGCGCAATTTTTCGCGTCCTCTAAACGCGTCCTCTGAGATGGTATTACTTCCCCAGTCGAGGTTCATTGTCAACATCTCAGCCACAAGAAGTCCACTGCTGGACATAAGCTTGCCCCAAACGCTTCCAGACAGCAGCCTACATCCACCGGCTTCCAGCGAGTTTCCTTAGGTCGTCTAACCAGCTTGCAGGCCGCCGTCTTACGCTACATATTCCGGTACGCGGTCGCCGCGTCGCGGACCTTCCTACCCCGCCGGCCATCGGTTCTGCGCGTTATGTGCCCTGCACTACCACTTCAGCTTGCTGATCGGTTGAGCCATGTCTGTTATTTTCGTTCTGCTACGGATCTCTCATTCCGCATTCGATCTCGCAGGGAAACACCGGCCCGTTACATGGCTCTCTGTACAGACATTTTTTTATACCACAAAGGTGGCAAACAAGCATATGGCCGGCCTGATGGTCACCGTAGCCTATAGACGCTTGCAATACCGGGGGTATCACTCACTCGTTGCCAACCCTCCGAACCCCCCCCCCCCCCCCCCCAAGTGGAGCTCTGGTGACCTTACTCACCCCAGAAACACAACATGGCCGAGACCAATGCTATTTGGCTACGATCTTCTGCAGGTCCTTCCCCAGACGGGCTGCTCCGATTTGAGCGGATTATCCGCTGTGCTCTACCTCCCTTAAAATTGCCGGTTGCCATTTTATTTAAATCCCCTTGCCACTTCAGAAAGCAAATTTATTAAACAAACCCCTAAATAACCTATACTTTCATATCTAAAATTCCATTACACGTCCATTCATAACGTTATTAATATTTAAGAGGGATTTGCACATTTAAATTAGGCTGCGCTTATCTCCCTGAAATGGGTCCGATGTTCCGAATGAAGTTCTGAACAAACAGAATTTGAATAAATTATTGGGTTTTGGTTATTTAATCTCGATTTTGATGTAGGCACAAAAGGAATAGAAAAGAGTTTTTTACATATACTTAACGTTTTACGTATTTATTATGTTTTTTCATATTGTAATTGACTGCGACACAAAATTAATTGCTGTTTTCTTTCAAAAATGGTCGACGAAAAAAAAAAAAATTTTATTCGATGAAAACGTACAATCATTATTATTTCAGTCACAACAAGTCCACTGCTGGACATAGCATAGGTCTCCCCCAAACACCTCCAGCACGACCAGCTGGCAGCGTATAAGCCGTAAGAAGCCGGGGCGGGCTGCATACACATTTTTATATTAATGCAACATAGAAATTAAAAGGTCAGTGACATGTCTAGCAGCTGTGAAAAAAAATGACAATGACCTTTACATACCCTCAGTATTAGGGTAGTCCCTTAAAAAAATTATTCGTATAAAAGTCGAACTTTCACAGTTAAGATCACAAAGTAACATTTAACGAGTATATTCCTGCATTTTCTCAAAGAACACTGACATTCGGAGGCCATTAACAAGTTTCGTTAAAAGTAAACAAAAGCTCTGGTAAGAAAGCAAACTTTTTAAAAGTTATTTTGTTCTTTTTACTGTGGCAAATGACTTTTCCTCAAGATTTTTCTGTTAAATGCCAACCCTGAGAATGAATAAAAAATATTTCTTTCTCGTTTTAACCATTTGTTGTAATTATGTACGCAATTCATGCAGCGTCAACTGGTCGCAAAGTAAGCGAGGATTAACCCTTTATAGTACCAGATAACAGATACTTATAAATACATAGAACACACATTTTTATTGATGTTTGTTACTCCTTCACATAAAAACATCGTGATATACACACCTCACAGCGTAGGGGAGCGTCCCCAAGGTGGCGGATAGGGGAATGGTCGGTAGTACAGCCTAGCTACACTAACCGGCTAAGTCCGACGGACTCGCTGACCAACGACGGGTGTGGTCCTCCAGCATTTCGGGGGTTGTGCGGCGGGTTGACACCTCGCCCACGTAAAACCTATGTTGCCGGTGAAGCGTATCCCGTTAGCGCTTCACTAGCTATAACGCAATAAATTTGCGCAACATTGTCAAAAAAAAAAAAAAACATCGTGATAGATTTGTTTGAAATTTGGTTCACGGGTAGTTTGTAACCTGATACCACCATGAAATGAAATTCCCAACAAACGGACTGACGTTTCGTTGAATTCTAACCAGTTTTGAACCTTATTCTAACTAGTAATGTCTTTTTTGACATGACCACGTCTTTCGTTGTTTCGGATGGACAGTTTCATGGTAGGCCCCCTGGATTAACACATGTCGCGTATATCATTCAGACAACAGGAACAATAATAAATGCTATCAGCTAGTTTAAAATAATTCACAAAATCACTTACCTTAATATATTTAATTAATTTCGCGCACATATTTTACACAAATTCACATTGAGTTCACAAAACAATTATTTTTTTTAAAATATCCACATAAATAGAATTTAAACAACATCAAACTACTTTCAAGCAACACATTAGACTAATATTACTCATAATATCATAATTAAACTTAACATAATCTTGGGAGATAAATGCACAAAGTCCAGATACAAACTAAACAATTATTCCAAGATGTATCATTTGTCTCTTTCCAAAGTAGCTATCGCTCAGTCCCCTTGTGAATGTTTACCATTGTACGTTCACCCCAATGATTATAGGGATGCAAGTATAAAAACCTCCATAGACATTGAAATGAACACAGGTAGTAAGACAGAAATGATTTTACCTGGTAACCCCAGTATTATTTTTGACAGATGCGATTGTCGAGTGGGTAGAGTATAAAATAAAATCATTTATTTTGCAAGTAGATCTACAGGAAATCCTACTAGCCTGTTGAGAAGTGCCACAAGTAACTCTACAGTTAACCTTTTCTAAAACCCAGTATAACAAAAAATGTATTAAAGATTTTCATACATTACAAATATTGTAAGCTTATCTATACTAATATTTTAGAGAGGAAAGATTTGATTGTTTGTTTGCATTGAATAGGCTCCGAAACTACTGGACCGATTGCAAAAATTCTTTCACCAGTAGAAAACTACATTATAAGGCTATAGCTTTTCCCGAAATTCAATGTTTCACACGGGAACGGGTCCGGAACTTCACGCGAACGAAGTCGTGGGCAAAAAGCTAGTTATAAGAATAAAAATAAAGAAAAGAAGCAGAGGAGAAAATTATAGTGACCACCATTTTTTATCTTTAAAATAATCCACTTTGTAAAAACCATTTTTCATCAAGCAACCTTTAGTAGTAGATTTAAATTTATGTAGAGGCAAATCAATAATATTTGCGTGCAAGCCTATCGTACTTTTTATGCATATTCCTAAAAAAAAACAATCAACAGTCATAAGAAGTACATTACGTATGTATGACTGCAAAACTTTCTAAGAACCATATCCGACAAATCAGAAAACAAGTAAAGATTACGCTTATCATATCCGTTGTCTAATAGATAGAGATTAAGCTGTAAAATCTGTAAATAGTCACAAGGAAAAAATATTTAGTAATGACATATCCCAGTTTACCCACTATCGTATTTTTCCGTGTTCTTATCAGCACACTATCAAGACCCATATCCACAACACAACGGGTCCTCCTAGTGGCGAATGACGCAGTAGCGAAACACGTTGTAGCGGAAAAAAAACAGCGTGGTACGACGGGGCGAAAAATTATTGAAGCGAAACTCAAGTAGTCGAATGACACTGCAGCGAAAAATATTATAGCGTCACCAACTAGTTTAGCGCTTACATATTAAGGTGCTCATTCACCACCACCCAGATATACCATTAACTGGACAACTGGTACCTAATTTTAATCCCAAAAGTTCCACTGTAAAATCCGATCCAATCCAATATACTTGCCATTAAAGTTCTTAAAGATTCGTCAGATTTAAAATATAAATCGATATGCCAAAATAATTAAGCACAAATCATATCAATAAAGTCATAACAAAGCCCACAACATTATGTTACCATAATGTGGTATAGTACCTATGACATAACCAACTATTTCAATTTCAAACACTTTCATTGAATTTCTCTGGAAACCTTGTGCCAAGTATATTGGAAAGGATGTACCTATACACACATTTAAAAATAAAAGCAGACAAAGCCAACAATGTAGGCCAAATTGTTCCTGAACCTCTGGGAAAAAAATACCTACACTTGCACTACTAGGAGTACACCTCAATTTCGTTTATAAACGATGCGCCGACGCATTGATTGCATCAGGTTATGACTCATCCGACATGTACTAACAAGTGCTAGGTATGACTTTATTTGTGTGTCATCATTTATTATTCGGGAAGCCAAGTCATTGACCTAATGCGCATTTTTACTTGGATATTTAGATTAGACAATGTGGCGGGAATCTAGAAAACTCGAGCTGTTTTGTTTAGATGTACTCATGTAGGCGTGTTGGCATGTCGTTTCGGCTACATGAGGCTGTTTGTAGATCTCACGATGAAACGATGCAACTCCGCGAGGAAATGGGTCGAAAACACGCGGCGAATTCGCCTTTTCTGGAGACGGTCTTAGTCTAGGTAGTATTTTATAGCTGAAGTGTTTGTTTTTGTCGAACGCGCCAATCCCAGGAACTACTGTTTCGAATTGAAAAATAATTTTATCATCTTATCAATAAACAAAGATCAGACAATGTTTAACTAAAACTTGTTTTGTCACTGTGAAACTTTGATGAAAGAAAATAGTAGCTATATGGAAAAGCTAATAGTACATCTTATAAGACACGATGAGTTATCAGAAAAAGTCTTAGACAGAAAGATAGAAGGTCAAAGAAGAAGAGGAAGGCCGAGAAGAACTTACATGGATCAAGTGGAAGAAAAGGTAGGCGTCGAGTCTTATGACAGGTGAAGGAGCTGGTACAGGAGAGACGAAAATGGTGGCACGGCTGTTTTCAGAGAATATTTGTTAAAATTTGTTAACTGCTACACACTGAAAGAAGATAGTCGGAGTAGGAAGTCCTTTCAATACTTCCTACTCCGACTATCTTCTTTCTGATTGAATTCGTTGTGAGTTCCAAGACAGCTGTAGTTTTCTCCCCCGGGACGTCAATAAGCTTCATTGCTTATTGTCTATCTGAGGTCGCCGTTGTTGATCCTGGCTACACAGGAGACACAGTGGTGGGAATGTGTGGTGGGCTTGTCCCGACTAAAAAACTGCTACACAACGGGGTCGACTACAGCATGGGGTACTTAAAAAAGGGTGTGAAGAGGTTCTTACAGGGTCGGCAACGCGTTAGTGATGCTCCTGGAATTGAAAACGTCCATAAGCTGCGGTGATTGCTTACCATCAGGCGGCCATATGCTTGTTTACCACCTTACAAGTATGTAACAAGTTATGTAGAGAGAGATGAATAGAGAGCGAATTTTCCCATAGCATTTTTGATTTGCATATTACTCGTCATTTAGGTGGACCACACCGCCAAGAAAAAATAACCGTGGTCCAGCCCGGTGAACTAAGCAGGCACTTCCTATATTGAAGCTATGATTGCTAAATGCCTTTAACTTTCACTTCAGTAGAAAGGAACCTGTACTACTTCTAAAGTCAGAGCGGAAACCGAGTGATCGTTTCAAAGCAATTAAGGTAAAGTGGTTAAATTACTACCTGCCACCTTTCAGGCTTGCCTTTCGCATTTTTTTTTACCCTTAGCACCCCTTAGTAAACTCAATTAGTTCAAGATGGTGTAGGTACTTAACTTAGCCTTTAAACCTAACATACTATTTTGAATGCTATTGCTATGTATTAAGAACTAAAATTGTGAGAAATTTCTAGTGTTATTGGGAATGATTTACGTCATACATTTGCATTAAAAACCTTGACCTTAAAAGTTAGATTTGCATTAAAAATATGTTTTAAAATACTTGAGTAGAGATTCGTATGTATTTGTACAGTAACCTACGGTAAATACCACAGAAAGAAAATAATGTAATCTACTGAAAGCAAGGACGTTTGAGAATAAGATTTGCTTTTTTCAGTATAACATTATGAAAATGAAAACGTTTATTTAAAGAATAGGCCTTCAAAGGCAAGTTCTCTAGTCATCTTGTACATTTCATTTATAATTCATATTAATATTATTATAAACCACAACCATTTCGGAAACAAAGCAAAATGACCACTGGGAAAAGAAATGTCTAACGCGTGAGAAACACCCCCTTATTCACCCCGTGTAGTTTCCCAATACTGAGTGCACAAAAGTTAAATTGCACAATGTAGTTTGCGCGTGAGAGTGCGTGAGGCGAAGCGCGACGCGACGACGAACGGGGCGCGCCGGTGATCGTGGCTGGCGAGCGAAAATGAGTGCCGGTGTGCAGACAAACCAGCAGTGGTTTTTGACACACTGATGTATACAAAACATCTAATTGTATAAAACTGTGTAAATAAAATAAATCATAAAAAAAAACAATCAGGTGACCCGTTAGCTTCTACCGTCCTGTCATAAAAATAATGTAACACAGATTGATATGCTGTGGAGCAAAACAAACGTCGTGCGGGAATTGAACTCATTCCTTCCAACTTCCTTCGTCACTGGAGGCATGATTCCTTAATTTAGCCATTGAGCTATCAAAGATATAAATATGAAATCTGATAACATACTAAGGTACAGGGCAAAGGGCTAACAGACAACTGAATTAATTGTTCAGGAATTTGACCTATGTAATACCTAGATTTTCCATAGTCACCCTTATTCTATAAACCATAAGGTCTATCTCTAAAATTAAATGGTTGTAACCATATTTTTCCATTTAAATATCAACTCTATCACCTAAAGAATAGAGTTTATGTATTTTAGAATTTGGTAGAGTCATAGGTTAACAAGCAGAGGTTGGGGATATGATATAATAATTTAATAATAGTTCAATTATCAATGATTGACAAACCAAAGATCAGACCGAGTTGTAAAATGTTATGTTACTCCGCCACGCAGTTTCGTAGAATGGACAATGAAGCCAGATATCTAATATCTTTCACCGCCATGCATTTGAAAGAATTCAGGTACAAAAGCGAGTTGAATTTTTTAAAGCTTTGTAGAGAAAAATTTTAGATCAATCCTTAAATACAATTTCACTGCATTTTAATATTATTCTAAGTAAATATTCTATTTAAATATTTTTAATATCCGATTTTTTTATTATAATTCCTTCTTCAGAGACAATATATTGCAGACTAACGATTTATTCATCCACAAGAAGTCCACTGCTGGATATAGCCCTTCCCCAAACGAGTCCAGTATGACCGGCTGGGAGATGCCTTCACCCAGCGACTTTCCTAAACTTTCTTTAGGTCGTCTGACCATGTCGCGGGCGGACATATTGTTGCATAATATTGCATAATGTTTATTGTTTTCAAAGTTCTAGACAAATAATTTTATTTAAAATGGTCTATTACGAGCTCTTTCGAATTGACACAATTTTTTCCTACCCGTTCAAACGGCAGATTTGTACTAAGAAGATCTAGCAGGAAACTTGGCATTTGCTGCTTTAAAAATGTACTAATAAAAGTTACAATTACATAATATAACACAAAGCATTTAAAATAACAATGAGAACAAATCTAAATTCAGCAATGAACTACATAATCCACATAATCACGATCTGGTGCGGCTTGTGAAGCGGCTGAAAAAGCTAAAGCATGTAAATTCAGGGGTCTAGGCTCCGTATATGATTTTGTCCCTTTCGGTGTCGAGACCCTTGGTCCGTGGGGTCCTAGCGCTATAAGGCTTTTTAAGGAAATAGCAAAAAGGTCAGTCGACATCACAGGAGACCGAAGAGCTGGCAGCTACCTCGGACAAAGAATTAGTTTAGCTATTCAAAGGGGGAACACTGCCAGTATCTTCGGAACCTTGCCTAAAGGGACTCCTTTTAATAATATATTTTATTTAATATATTATATTTTTTAAGGTTTTTAGTTTTAGGTTCATTATAATTTATGTTCAGAATATATGTTTAGTTTAGTCACAGATATTATAACACTTAACAGTAGTTTAGTTTTAATTTTGTTCTAGTATATATTGTTATTTTATTAGTACATACAAGTGATCTACACATAGATTTATTATAACTTACTTACTAGCGTAAGAAGATTGGCAATGCAAAAGAGATAGATCATAGCATACGCGTTTGTTAGAGCGAGATAGATAGACGTGACTATTTTTCCTATACACGCTATGGGCTTGTATCGCCCTAACGTCAGTCATGTTAAAACAAATCCCACTTATTTTTAAAAAATTTATGGTTTTTAAGTGTAGTTTTGGTGTTAATTCGACGTGATTAAATATGGTTACCTGTGCAGTGCCTGGATGTAACTCAAACTAAAAGGAAAATCCACAAAATTATATATCTTGCTTGCAAATTCCACGCACATTAGTGTATTTTGTTTTTGGTCTCGCCTCAATCAAACAAAGCCGATCTATAGGTAGGACGCTAGTATATACTAAATCCCATAGATTTAGTATATACTAGCGTATATTTACATAATATAGATGAGTGTGAAGATATTGACAATCTATGATAGCTAGTATCAGTCATGTTTAAAATTGATAATGACTATCACTGTCTCTATGATAATAAAGGTCCACGTGCATTACATAATGTAGACAGCCAGTGCCACTCCTTTGAGAGTATGGTACAAGTTATAAGTGAATAACAAGAAATCGGGCTAAGCATACACGTATATATACTATATTTTTCAAGCTCTGTCTTCTTACATCTATATATATAAAAGAGAAAATCACTGACTGATTCATCACGAAATCTCCGAAACCATAAGTGCTAGAAGTCTCAAATTTTGCATAGGGGTTCCTTTTGGGGCGTAGGTGCTCACTAAGAAAGGATTTTTGGAAATTCATCCCCTAAGGGGGTAAAATAGGGGTGCAAAGTTAGTATGAAACTGTGCCGTTTTTGAAGTTATCCGAATGAAATTCAGCATGAAGGTTCTTCACTGAAAAGCATGAAGCATGAGTAAATTTTTTTTTTAACTTCATCCCTTCGGGGGTTAAACGGGGGTGCAAAGATAGTATGAAACTTTGCCGTTTTTTAAAGTTATTCGAATGGAATTCAGCATGAAGGTTCTTTATTGAAAGGCAAGAAACACAAGTAAAATATTTTTCTCAAAAAACATCCCCTGTGGGGTTAAACGGGGGCGCAAAGTTAGTATGAAACTTTGCCGTTTTTGAAGTTATTCGAATGAAATTCAGCATGAAGGTTCTATATTAAAAGGCATGAAACACGAGTAAAATATTTTTCTCAAAAATCATCCCTTAGGGGGTTAAACGGGGGTGCAAAGTAAGTATGAAACATTGCCGTTTTTGAAGTTATTCGAATGAAATTCAGCATGAAGGTTCTTTATTGAAAGGCATGAAACACGAGTAAAATATTTTTCTCAAAAATCATCCCTTAGAGGTTAAACGGGGGTGCAAAGTTAGTATGAAACTTTGCCGTATTTGAAGTTATTCGAATGAAATTCAGCATGAAGGTTCTTTATTGAAAGGCATGAAACACGAGTAAAATATTTTTCTCAAAAATCATCCCTTAGGGGGTTAAACGGGGGTGCAAAGTTAGTATGAAACTTTGCCGTATTTGAAGTTATTCGAATGAAATTCAGCATGAAGGTTCTTTATTGAAAGGCATGAAACAGGAGTAAAATATTTTTCTCAAAAATCATCCCTTAGGGGGTTAAACGGGGGTGCAAAGTTAGTATGGAAACTTTGCCGTATTTGAAGTTATTCGAATGAAATTCAGCATGAAGGTTCTTTATTGAAAGGCATGAAACACGAGTAAATATTTTTCTCAAAAATCATCCCTTAGGGGGTTAAACGGGTGCGCAAATTTCATATAAAACTTTGCCGTTTTTGAAGTTATTTAAATGAAATACAGCATTAAGGTTTTTTATTGAAAGGCATGAAACACGAGTAAAATATTTTTCTCAAAAATTATCCCTTAGGGAGTTAAACGGGGGTGCAAAGTTAGTATGAAAATTTGCCGTTTTGAAGTTATTCGAATGAAATTCAGCATGAAGGTTCTATATTAAAAGGCATGAAACACGAGTAAAATATTTTTCTCAAAAATCATCCCTTAGGGGGTTAAACGGGGGTGCAAAGTAAGTATGAAACATTGCCGTTTTTGAAGTTATTCGAATGAAATTCAGCATGAAGGTTCTATATTAAAAGGCATGAAACACGAGTAAAATATTTTTCTCAAAAATCATCCCTTAGGGGGTTAAACGGGGGTGCAAAGTAAGTATGAAACATTGCCGTTTTTGAAGTTATTCGAATGAAATTCAGCATGAAGGTTCTTTATTGAAAGGCATGAAACACGAGTAAAATATTTTTCTCAAAAATCATCCCTTAGAGGTTAAACGGGGGTGCAAAGTTAGTATGAAACTTTGCCGTATTTGAAGTTATTCGAATGAAATTCAGCATGAAGGTTCTTTATTGAAAGGCATGAAACACGAGTAAAATATTTTTCTCAAAAATCATCCCTTAGGGGGTTAAACGGGGGTGCAAAGTTAGTATGAAACTTTGCCGTATTTGAAGTTATTCGAATGAAATTCAGCATGAAGGTTCTTTATTGAAAGGCATGAAACAGGAGTAAAATATTTTTCTCAAAAATCATCCCTTAGGGGGTTAAACGGGGGTGCAAAGTTAGTATGGAAACTTTGCCGTATTTGAAGTTATTCGAATGAAATTCAGCATGAAGGTTCTTTATTGAAAGGCATGAAACACGAGTAAATATTTTTCTCAAAAATCATCCCTTAGGGGGTTAAACGGGTGCGCAAATTTCATATAAAACTTTGCCGTTTTTGAAGTTATTTAAATGAAATACAGCATTAAGGTTTTTTATTGAAAGGCATGAAACACGAGTAAAATATTTTTCTCAAAAATTATCCCTTAGGGAGTTAAACGGGGGTGCAAAGTTAGTATGAAAATTTGCCGTTTTGAAGTTATTCGAATGAAATTCAGCATGAAGGTTCTTTAGGCGATACGAAGTTCGCCGGGTCAGCTAGTTTTACATATAGGGGACGACCCCGTCACTGTAGGCGATAAAGGTGGCAGACAGTACGGTTTTTAGTCGGCGAGACATGCTGAATGCTGTAATGCACTTTCCCGATTATTTGTCAAGATTTTGTTCTACTAATTTCAAAGTGGACAATTGCTAACAATAGTATATTTAATACACGTTTTTCGTATTGTATTTCGTTTCAAAAGTAACTAAATTCGATCAAAAAGAACACAGATCAATATGGACTTACGTAATTTTTTTATTATTTTTCATGAATCAAATAATTTCGTTGTACAAAAATATTCATGGTCGCTAAATGACTCACACTTGGACAATACACCCGCGCACGCGCATTCCCTCTTCACTCCGCGCAGTCGTCTGCGCACCTCCTCAACTCAAGTTTACTTCAGTTAATAATTTTCAATCAACGCGTACACACGTGTGAAAATCATATCAAATTAATATTTATAAAGTAAATTAAAATGTTTAAATTATTATTAGGTGTGGTGTTAGTGTCGCTAGTTCACGGACAATTAGTGCCATTGCAAGTAAATACAACACAAGGGCTTGTAGAAGGATATAAGTCTTTAGAGGGAAATTATTTCGAATTTTATGGTATCAGATATGGTGCGCCTACATTTGGCCTACAAAGATTTAAGGTAATTCTACATTACATTTTAAATGAGACAAAACAAGACATACAATGAATTTCACAAAAAATAATTTTGAATCTCTCAGTGAATTTGGATAACAGATGTTACGTGTTTGTACACCATTACTACGCGAATTTGTGCGATGCAAATTTGTACGGGCGAAAACAGACAGGACGCATAACAGAAAACTTGTGAGTCAATTTGCAAGTTTATGTGATAAGTCCAGCTAATTAGGTTTTGTGACAAGCCCTAATTCTACCCTATCGTATCGTCGTTAAAAACAAGATTATCGCGCGTTAAAGTCCCGATTATTATAATGTTTACAATACGCATCCATTTAAATTACTTTTAAAAAAAATTGTTGTCGTTTTATCTGACAAATACGCTTTTCTATCCAGAACTTATCAGAACCAACCCTAAGTTTAAGTGATTAGGATCTTTTTTATAATTGGCTCTATGTAGGTAAACATAGGTGTAGCCGTTGTAAAGTCTGATAAGAATAACTACTGATAAGTTATGTACCATACTGGCCTACTGAGCACACGTACCACTTCAACTCGATGTTATGTGCTATCGGGACAAGCCCACAACACATTCCCCACCGCTGCATCTGCTGTATAGCCAGGATCAACAAGGACTTCGGATCGACAATAAGCAATGAAGCTTATTGACGTCTCGGGGGAAAAACTACAGCTGTCTTGGTACTCAGAACGAATTTATACGTTATGTTAAGCTGGATGGGTATCTATTATCGGCACGGAACAGAGATCCATCTAATATTTAGAAATCTTTAATCATATATAGAGTACAGTACATGCAGGGTGTTCGGTATACCTGGATAGTTTTTACCGGATATCAGTCCGCCGGGATCAGGATTTTGCGGGTAAAGCCGCGGCCATCAGCTAGTTCGATTTACCTCGTTTAGTATTTGTTTTCTTCTCTTGCTAGCCCTGCCCACTCCATACAGATTTTCGTTACCTTATGGTTGTCTTGAAAAGATTGCTTTTTAGCAATAAGGCCGCCTTGTTGCATTTACACTTGTTTGTAAGATTGTTTTTTTGTACTTATTCTTGTGTAAATGCAAATAAAGAGTATTCTATCTATCTCTCTCGATGTATGTAACACGAGGAAAGATTCGACATAATTTCGTCATTTATTTTACCAGTGGTCGTTCTGCTTTTGTTTCCGAATTGGTACTTTAGGTAGAGTAGATGAATTTATATAAATCATTTAACTATAAATGTATATGTCTAACAATAGAACGTATTTATAATAACCTATTCTCTGAATAAAAGTTTTGAATTTGAATTAATGCATGAAGCAAAGTTCAAATCACTGCTCAGCTGGTCATAATAAAAACAAAAATTTTATGTTAAAAAAACGTACGATATAAATGACAAAAAGGCCGTAACTGGTTTTCTTTCGCCATTTCTTTTACCATTGGTCATTTTGCTATTGTTTCCGAAATGTTAGAAGTATATGGAGTAGATTAATAAAAACAAATAATTTATTACAACTGTATACTCTGACAAGAGAACGTGTTTGTGAAAACCTATTCTCTGAATAAAAGTTTTGAATTTGAATTCAATATAATTAGATAAAAATTAAATCAATACTCAAGGACAGATAGTTATATTGTAAACTGATAGGATTTAGATATTTTGCGCTTTGAACTAATCAAAGAAATACAAAATTGGTTGATAATAAAGATAAACTTTCTTTCGGCAATTTTAATCTTTTTTGAGTGGCCATTTTACATTTTATGGTTATCTTTAGAAGATAGACGATTTAATTTTATTATTTAAGTTACGCCATTTTATTTGCAAATAAAAATTATTTTACTCTAATAAACGGAATCTTTTAATTAAGGTAACTTTGCCAAGCTCTTCCATAAAAAAACTGTGATGATTTATAAAAGGTTTAAGGCCCATTTAGACCATGTCAGTTTATTGCTTGTGGCGGATAATCCGCTCAAATCGGAGCAGCCCGTCTGGGGAAGGACATCCACCTTACAGAAGATCGTAGCCAAATAGCATTGGTCTCGGCCATGTTGTGTTCCTACGGTGAGTAAGGTCCAGAGCTCCACTTGGGGGGTTGGCAACGCTCGAGTGATAAATGATTTTATTTTTTTTTTATTTTTTTTACCCCCGGTATAGCAAGCGTCTATAGGCTACGGTAATGCTTACCAACAGGCGGGCCGTATTGTCGTTTGTCACCTTTGTGGTATTAAAAAAAAAATTGGGTGTGGTTGATAATTTTAATTGCCTATTTTCGTAGCGTGCTAGAACATAAATAACTATCTGTTAGATAATTCATAACTATAGTAAGTTCTTATGGTTAATATCTGTTGTGTTGCTTTGATAAATAAATCATATCAATCTATAATCATCCCACTGCTGGGATACGGGTCTCCCTTCAATGAAGGTGATTAGAGCGTACTCCGCCACTCTGCTCCAATGCGGATTGGCAGATGCCGGTGTTTTCAAACCGCCCTGAGGCCACCGACTTGTCATCCATCGACAACAGCCGGGAGCGATGACTTAACGTGCCCTCCCCACACGTGCCGTGAAACCCATCTAAACACTGGCTAGGGTCAACGTCGCTTAACTTGCATATTCATATTAGAGTGCGACACACAGTGACGCTATCGAGCACCTCAATAAATAGTAAATCGCTATTTGAGTAATGAAAACACAGCCTTATCGATGCATTGACCACACCTACACAAGTCTAGTTTTCCGATAATGGATTTACCAGTTAATCATTTTCAGGGCTTGCAATGACAGGATTCAGGATTTAACTCGTATTGAATGAGATTCCCAAATTGACTACACCACATACACAAATAATAAATTGCATACTTACTGTCTCTACCACATCATTTTGTCTTCAGAACTCCACTAGGGAGGGTTGGCACGCGTTAGTGATAACCCCGGTATTGCAAGCGTCTATAGGCTACGGTGTTGCTTACCATCAGGCCGTATGCTTGTTTGCCACCTTTGTGGTATAAAAAAAACATATAATGCACCAACCAATTTTATTTTAAATTTCATTATCAATTTTGTAAGATCTACAACCCTGGCATTTAATCTCGACATTAAAATATGCAAACTTTTAAGTAGCAGCTTTTAATGCAAGGTAAAAGTCTGGCTGTAAGGCGGCGATTGTGCAGAGCTAAAATCAAATCTGCAAATTTTAAAGAAAGAAAGTAAATAAAATTTGGCAGAAAGTCATTAGAACAAAATGCAAGTATCAAAACTTGGTGTAAAGTCAGTTTTACTTCTGTGTTCGTTAATTCTTATTTGAATAGTGACTGCGCCAGATTTAGCAGATATATAGCAAATTATTTTTCATAACTGACCACACTGGATGACCTAATCACGACTGGTGGGCGATTCACGTAACAAGAACCGATTCTAGTTCGATTCAACGACACTCGCTGTCTCACTCATACAAAATAGGAATTGAACGGGACAACGAGTGTCGTTGAATCGAACTAGAATCGGTTCTTGTTACGTGAATTACACTGGTATGAAGTAATGTTGTCCGAAAAGCACCAATTATCTTAATCGGACACAATTCACACAGCGCTGTCCACCATTGTCACAAAATGCATGACTTGTCACCAACACATTATCTGACTCAATAAAAACAGATTATTTATGCTATCTATTCATAAATAAATGTTTTATCCTGAATGACTGACTGGTGGTACAACACACAGCCTAAACCGCTGCCTTTTTATGACAGAGGAGGTCAAACGAACTAGTGGTTCACCTGATGGTAAGCAGTCACCACTGCCAAAAAAAAATTTTATTTAGACATTAGGTTTTCACAATCACGTTCTCTTATCAGAGTATACAGTAATAGATGATTTGTATAATCAATCTACTGTTTAAATAAACTACTACCATTTCGGAAACAAAAGCAAAATGACCACTGGTAAAAAAAAAATAAGTTACGGCCTTTTTTGTGTTAAAAAATATATCGTACATTTTTATAACATAAAATTTAAAACTACTTCAGTACATACAACATTGCGTACGCGGAATGTCAATAAATAGTGCCATTAAATTAAATCAAAAATGCAAAATCGGTGTTAAAGATAAGAGCAGACCAGGCCCGCAAGGCAGCAACCGTTCTCGTGTATTTTCGAGTTGACGTGCTGCTCATGGACGTCCACGACAAGATCTTTTCACACTACAAGACGTGTTATTTGTATGACGTAGGCATCTGATAAGAAAGGATTTCCGAAATTCAAAAGTTGCGTTCATTAGTGGGTCAAATATTTGTCCTGAAATGAGATCGAACCCATACACCGGTGTCACTGCCTACTGAGTCATCTTTATCAAAAATGCCTTACAATTTTATCTATCCAAGTCAATATTAGCTCATTCAAGGTTAAAAACGGCTTATCGCTATATTTGCTGAACTTATTGCATTAATGCAAACTCACTACGTTTTTCCTCAAAAGATATATAAATCTAACAAGATCCTACCAAGTGCTAAGTTTCTAATCAGAAGCCCTAGTCTCTAGACAATTGGAAAAAAGCTGTTGGCAAACAAGCATACGGCCCACCCGCCTGATGGTAATATATAAGCCTATATATAGACGCTTGCAATACCGGGGGTATCACTCACGCGTTGCCAACCCTCCCAACCCTCCCAAGTGGAGCTCTGAAGACCTTACTCACCGTAGGAACACAACATGGCCGAGATCAATGCTATTTGGCTACGATCTTCTGTAAGGTGGAGGTTCTTCCCCAGACGGGCTGCTCTGATTTGAGCGGGTTATCCGCTGTGCCCTACCTCCCTTAAAAACTATAAATAAAATGACATAAATTTATCTAATGTACATAGGTACATGTATACACGATTTCTACTGACATTTTCGATAAACATGAAATTTGTTTAGTGCCTGTTTTTCTTTGTACAAATCTGCCGAACTGGTGATAGGGAAAACAATTTATATTTGGATGGGTATTGAACAAACGCGATTGGCCGAGTATTATCGATATCAGATAATAAAACAAATAACAACATAAACTAAGTGTGTAGTGATTCATATCGTAATGGTAGCAACCTGTTTATACATAACTTATTAATATTATAACAGGTTATGGTTAATTACCTTATTGGAAAGATTTATTGATAACTAACGGATGTCCGCGGTTTTACTTGTGCAATCCCGTTGTTCTACTCTACACAAACTAGGTTTAGGTAAAGGAAACCTCACCAAAGGTAATGAATTAGAAAAAGAAACAACGATAGATTTAAAAAAAAACCCTGAATCTCAAACCTTTCATCTACCTTAATTTGTGAGGGAAAGAAAGGAGTATGAATAAAACAGGGATAGATAACTAAATCAGGCGGCCACGAAAGCAGACGAAAGATTTTAAGAAGGTTTTATGTATTTATAGTTGTTAACATACTATATTTCTATTTTCAGGCCCCATCACCAGCGCCACCATACGGCATGACATTCTCAGCAGTAGAAAGGAATGTACAATGTGCCCAACCAGGGTCCGTATTATCAACAGGAGAAGACTGTCTTAGACTGAACATATTCACCAAAAATGAAACATACGCCAAACCTGTATTCGTCTGGCTTGAAGGAGAAGACTATCTTTCATCTCACATGACTCCAACATTCAGCCATTTGACTGATAGAGATTTATTAGTTGTGACATTAAACTATCGAGTATCAATATTCGGATTCCTCTGCCTAGGAGTACCCGAAGCTCCTGGTAATGCTGGCTTAAAAGACATCATTCTGGGATTACGATGGATTAAGGAAAACATTATCGGATTTGGTGGTGATCCTAACAATGTTATACTACTTGGACATGGCTCTGGTGCTGCTATGGTAGATTTGATCACTCTATCTCCGTTATCAGAAGGTTTAGTTCACAAAGCGATCGCTCTAAGTGGATCAGCTTTAGCACCATGGTCAGTCGCATACGATCCTATTGGATACGCTGAAGATATTGGCAGAAGACTTAGTTTCAATGGAATGACCCGTTCCAGACTAGCCAATGCTCTCGCAAACGTTGAAGATATGAATCTTCTTATGTCTGTGTTAGAATTCGATGGCACTAACAACACAGTACTCTTCGCACCGTGTGTAGAAAACACAGATCTGGAAGGATCCTTTTTAACTGATCCACCGTTATCCCGCCTTCAATCGGGTAATTACAGTCACATACCATACCTTGCTGGATACACAGATAGAGAAGGTACTATCCGGGTTAGTCAATCAAGCAGATGGTTACCTATGATGAACACAAATTTCTCACGGTTCATACAAGTGGATTTGGAATTCGGTACAGACGCGAATAAAACGAACACTGTTGGTGCTATTAGGGATTTCTATTTCACTAATGCGAATATTGATATAGAAGGATATCTGGATTATCATGGTGACACGTCAGTACTTGTGTCTGTGGTGAGAGGTGCAGCAGAAAGGGCGGCGACCTCGAGGGCGACTGTTCACCTGTTCGAGTTCGCGTATAGGGGAGCAACGAACGCAGAATGGGCATACCCTGAAGTTCCATTAAACGGAGTGAGACACGGAGGCATACTGAATTATCTATTTAACATCAACTTGACGCCGCAGGGCGCAAACGCGATGACATCATTATTGGCACGATTTGTCAACTTCGCTCGTACTGGGTGAGTGTTATGTCCTTATTCAATGTTTTTTTTTTTAACTAGATACTTTTAAAGTTATTGGCGTCTTATACGAAAAGTTGAAGGTCTTGGACTATTAAAATCAGAGTGATCTTATAACAAAAACGAGTGTCAATTGTGTTTCTTGTTTGACAAGTCGTAAACTCAAAAGTGAATATTGTATGGTATGGTATGGTATGGTATGGTATGGTATGATGGTAGTATGTCGACCACACTATGCCAAAAAAATCCTAGTTTTAACTAGGATAAACATTTT
The DNA here is from genome assembly GCA_905163395.2 of Endotricha flammealis. Lineage (NCBI taxonomy): Eukaryota > Metazoa > Arthropoda > Insecta > Lepidoptera > Pyralidae > Endotricha > Endotricha flammealis. Next base: position 3,202,554 of record LR990870.1, on the reverse strand, counting down.
TTACTTTGAATATTGTATGTATGTTTTGAACTGATTTTATGAAATTTAGTACATAAACACAGGTAATTTTATATCCTGATGTTAAAAAACAGATCATAGAAGTTTTTATCTCGGATAACATTGATAAGGATAGGTCAAACCAAGATTGTGAGGGTAACATAAATTATATTACAGCATTCTTTCATTATCATAATATCATATCAACCCATAATCATCCCACTGCAGGAATACGGGTCTCCCTTCAATCGAAGGAGATTAGAGCGTACTCTGCCACGCTGCTCCAATGCGGATTGACAAAGGGACGATATAACGAATCCAAATATTGGCTAGGTTCGACATTGGTTAACTCTTTCATTTAAACAGCGACGTCATTGTTTTGCGGGCGTTCTTTAGTAACAATATGCTTATAATTTTATTTCCAGAACTCCCAATGGTGCTTCTCCTCGTGCAGGCAGTCAATGGTTACCGGCGACCAGAGAACAGCTAAACTACCTTCATTTTGGTGGACCAGCCACACAAGACGTGGTCGAAGAACCCAAGTTCAACCCACACACACAGAGGATGGATTTGTGGAATGGAATTTTCACAAAGTACTATAAATCACCACCACGGGTGACTTCCTCTTCTTATGTATGTTTACCAAATATTATTGTATTATTATCTACGTTGTTTGTACGTTTTAATTATTTTTAGAAATTGTTTTTGTTAATAGGGTAAAGCCTCCATTGTCAACACTATTGTACCAATAATCAACAATAATATTTAAAAAGATTTTTTGATGTTTTAATTACCGTATAATGCAATTTTTTTATTTCATTTAATTAATCACTTGAATATAATAAACAAGCCAACAATAATTTGAATTTTAACAATTTTCAATATACCGCTGATAAGATGGAACAGTGCCAGCATTTGGGGCTTTCCCCCTATAATAAAGTATTAAAAAGAATTTATGATTTTATAATGTCATCTATAGTCAAAAATATATATGGAAGATGGTGGTTTAGTGTGGCGCGACAGAAGCAATTAGTACATTTGGCTAAAGATACAATTTTACCGTGTGTTGTGGCGAATGATGACGTAGCGTGCTGTGACTTTCTAAGGCCACGCCACACCACATATGAATATGAATGAGAAAAGTGTCCAAAGAACACTAGAAGTTAAAAAAATTGTTAACGTTGCATTATTTTTTACTATGTAGGGACGTTTTTCTTCCTCTTAACCCTATGTTAATTTAGAACGTATGTCTATGTATTATGAAATGTTAGTTTATATCACACATAATATTATAATGGATTAAGACTTGAAATGCGACTCAGGAGGGCTACTACGAAACGTAAATCCGATACTTCGGCCGAAGTATCGGAAGAATTTTAACCATGAAATATAAGGTATTTTATGGTTATTATTCAACGAACTAATAAATAACTATAATATACAAGGTATTTCATGGATAGAACTCAACGAATTACTAAAATCACCATGAAATACACTGTATTTTTTGGTTAAAATTCTTCCGACACTTCGGCCGAAGTATCAGATTTACGTTTCGTAGTAGCCCTCCAGTTATCGATCAGCTATAGTTTAAAGCCGGACATAGTGTGTGTCTTGCCCTACACAATCAACAAAAACACGAAACATTCAACATATTCGTCTACACAAAACTTTGTTTCCATACACATTTTTGTGTACATCAACAATGTTTTTGTTTTCCATGCCCGATGGAAAACACATACACAAAACACCCCGCGCGGGTCGAGGGGCAGGGTACTGTCATTTCATCCGCCATTTTTGTCGTGACTTTGACAACTCTTTCGCCTCGCTACACAATCGCTATGGACAGCGTGTGTAGAGAAACATGTTTCAAAAACAAAGTTTTGTGTATGTGTTTTTGTTGAATGTTTTCAAAAATCTTTAGCTGGAGACGCGGCTTTAAATAGACCGTTTATAATGTAAATTGCGCAAAATAATAGTTTCTGTTGCGCATTTCCATAGTTATTTGAATATCTTTCTTTTGTCTTGTCAAAGTATTTTTTTTATTGTTTAATAACAAAACTTCTACTTATTTACTCCGTCCATGAAAAGTAGTTAGTCACTGGTTCCTTTGTTTTTTTTTTTTTAGACAAAACACTAAATTGAATTCAATTGTATTGTGTTGTGACGGCTGTTTCATGTATATTTTTTTAAGTTATTTTTTTATTATTGTTTTTCAAATAATTTGGAGTATTTCTTTGTTTTTTTTGTATTAGTTGTCAATTAAGATTTTATACATCACATATTTTAATAATTATTTTCTAAACAAATTATTTATTCACCTCCCTAGACCTTTCGTTTTACTTTTGAAAGTAGTATTTTTGGAAATTATACCATAGTTTTTATCTAATCATAAAATAGTTTAATTAAGTTAATAGGTATTTCTTAATTTCATTAACTTATTATTAAAATATAAAATAAGTAATTAATCCTAATCAAGTCTCATTAATTAGTTTTATAAAAGGATTTACTTGTTTCAAAATTTTATTTTAAAATTCTGTTATTGTAATTTTTATTCGCTTGACGTTTGATGATTTTAGAAAAATATAGGTATGGCTAACTTTTACTAGTAACAACCCTATTACAGATTGTAGGCTTTTAGCTTATTATTAACACCCTGTATCAGTCAAAAGTATTTTTTTTTAGTTTCTAGATTTTGGTTAATTCACAAAAAGTTCACCAAAAAAAAATTAAGTTATGTAGTACAGTACTAGCTGTTACCCGCGGCTTCGCCCGCGTAAAAATTAGCCTGTGGTGGACTCTATACCCCTGACAATATGTATACAAATTTTCATAATGATCGGCTGCTTAGTCAAGCCGTGAAGGAATAACAAACAAACTCACTTTCTCATTTATAATAATTAATCTGATTCAAATAATACATAATTCACCTTTTTAAAATTAACTTTTGTTTTGTTATTTCAATTTAATTATGCATTAAGTTTAAGTTTGTATTACCAATGACGTCTTTAGATCATAAGAAATTAAATGCATTCCTAAATTATCTATCTAATACTAATTTTACAGTCACATTAATTAAGTAAAACAACATATTAATTATTATAAACATGACATCGGACCCGTTCCCGTGGGAACCACATTGAATTTCGGAAAAAGCCATAGCTTAAGTCACTCCCTGATAATGTAGCTTTCTACTGGTGAAAGAATTTTTGAAATCGGTTCAGTAGTTTCGGAGCCTATTCAATTCAAACAAACAAACAATCAAATCTTTCCTCTTTATAATATTAGTATAGATTATTATTATTATTATAAATAAACATAAAGCCTAGAAGCTAACTTGGATATTGGCTTTAGGCGAATCTAGACTTCATACCAAAGTCGGCGAAATGTTTAGTAATTATAATGTTATTAGTAAATTTCTAAATAAAACTACTAAAAAGAACCCGGCTTTTTTATTAAAGATTTTTTTTAACAGTCCAAATTGTAAATCTTAAAAAAAACAATTAAGTATTTTAAAATTTTAACTTTTATTGGAAAGTACAACACAGTTGAAATTATAGAAACGTACACACACACAAGTAACGTAGGTAATTTAATTATAGTCAAGCTCATATTTAACTTTTACGAAAATGATTTCTTAGGTTCTGTTAAAGTTGATCGCACATTTGTCAGCACCGTACGCGCCGCACGCGCCGAACGCGACGCATTTTAGAATTCGTTGTATGCAATGATGTGAAACCTCGCACATTTCATCCGCACCGTACGCGCCGCATTTCGTAAAGTGCGGTAGGCATTCGAATTTGAAGGAAGCATTCTGATGACGTCATATAACGCGGCGCGTACAGCGTGTGCTCATATTGTTGGCAATACACTAAAGATATGCGTACGGCGCGTACGCGAATGTGCGAGGCTATCAAGAAATGCGGCGCGTACGTTGCTGACAAATGTGCGAGGCCATCAAGAAATGCAGCGCGTTCGGCGCGTGCGATCAGCTTAACATATACCGTAAACCGTAATGCATATTTATTAAAATTAATTTTCTCAATCTGTTATGCAAATAGTAAACTTTGAAATAAGTAAGTACAAAACAAAATGTTGTTTTATTTTATATTTTTTTTATTTTCTACGGCAGCGGTTCTGGACAGATTTTTTTATAGAATAGGTATTTATTATAGACGACGTCTGCGTGTATCCCACTTTCCCGTAGGAATTACGAAAAAAACCTTATATGTATCATAGATGTAAACCTTCCCCTCGAATCACTATCTATTCTAATTCTAATCAATCTATATATTGCTGAAAACTACATAAAAATCCGTTGAGTAGTTAACAAGATTTAATCGAAAAGACACCGAAAGCGACTTCATTTCATTCTATGTACTTGGTATGGTACTTTTAGATACGGCTTATTTTACAATAACATAATATTAAAAGTTACTACATTTTTCTAAAGTCAAAGTATATTTATTGCGTATGTGTAACACAGGGCGCGTGCATTATTGAAATACGTATAAACATTAAGATTTTCAATTTAAATTCATTTAAAATAGGTACTTAATCAAAATTTAAACGCCAAAGAAAAACAATATTAATAACCTAAAATCGGTTATAGAACAATCAAAAAACCGTCGATTTATCATGATATGAGCATACAAATATATACTCTAATAGTAAGGAATGAGAGTATATATTTACATCAAAGAAATTTAAATTCAGCTTTATGTCAATCCTTAGGGGCAAATCCATATGCGTAAAACCTTTCTTGAAGTGTCATCGGAAAAATCTTAATACGATTTCGAGAAAGGCATTATAGATTTTATCATCTATACTATAAGATCTAAAATCGGATAACGGATTTATGAAAATCTAATATAAATCAGGAATTTATTCAAATTGAGAGAAGACTTGAGGTTAAATTATGAGGATAGAATTTTGACAGGCCTGGTGGTCGAGTGGCTAGCATTAGTCACTTTATCTTGAGGTCCGCGGGTTCGAATCGTGCGCAAGCAAACATTTGGGTGCATGAACATGTCTGTTTGCCTTGGTCTGGGTGTTTTCTATGTATAATAAGTTTTTTTTAAGTGAATTTATCAGCAATCTAGTGCTCATAGTACAAGCTTAGTAGCTTAGTTTGGTAGATGGCGTGGTGTGATTCGTCCAAGAATATTTTTTTTATAGTTCATAACCACTTCGTAACTCAAGAATGATCACTCACAGACTTCCAGTTCTTCTCAAATTGCACTTCCCCTTTGGAGACAATTATTTCCGATTGTAAGATGACTTACCTGAAACAAAAGAAAACTTTAATTTAAAATGTGTTAATGAAGTAGGAAGAGATTAGGCTTCCGGCTCTCTCACTCATCGTACGAAATACAACGGCATATCACCGCTATTTTACGTCGATATTCTGTGAGAGCACCCTCTCACAGAATATCGACGTAAAATAGCGGTCGTACCGTACTGCCCGGTCGAGCCAGACCATTTACGAGCCACTACCAGACCGCCTATTCTCGTAACAAAACTCTCGAATCTATTTCGATTCAAATTCTATCGCTGTCTCACTCATACAAAAAAGGAATTGAACGGGACAGCGACAGTGTGATTTTTGTTACAAGAATCAGCCCCCTTTATAGTAGTGACTAGGCTCTACAACTCCACAAAAATTATGTTGGCTTTACCAATAGACCAATGAAATCCGTGAGATATATTTACTGGGTTTTAGTTATTACAGCATTCAAATTCAAAACTTTTATTCAGAGAATAGGTTTTTACAAACATGCTCTTTTGTCAGAGTAACTACAGCAATAAATGATTTGTATAAATTAATCTAGGTACTCTATATACTACTACCATTTCAGAAACGTAAAGAAGGTCCTCCCGAGTACACTCAGTTGAGCACATTGGGCAAGCTTTTAAGTGTGCCACATCTTGGACAGGGGCTCCACAGTCGCAGTTGATGTGGGATGGATCAATGAAGCCCCACTTGGCCAGGCTATCCCGAAACGGCCGAAGTCTACTAAACTTACAATTGGCGACTTACAAATTGGCCATTGTGGTAAAAGAAATGGCGAAAGAAAACGTAGGTAGGTATTATGTGTGACGATAACCCACCCCCATTCCCCATACAGTCACAAAATCTAGTTACTCTGTTTAAACCCAATAACGGTCCGGAATCTCTTCACGCCTCCCGACAAATATATCCGTTTTACCCTTGCATTTAGATTATCCCAAGGGTATACCTAATTTCAGTCGACTAACCAAGTTTGAAAGTGGCCAATGTCCTTCGAATTAGATTGGGCTGATCGGATTATGCCCTGAATAGGCATGGGGTTATAGAAATGCAATCAAAATTAATTTCTGAAGAGCAATCAAGCGTTAAGGAAATTTATTGCTATTATTTTTGATCAGGCGTTTATTGTATAACATTTTAGGCTTATATTTCACAGTTTCCAGATAGACACTCAATTATCAGTTTTTAAAAATTAAAAATATCGCCATCATTTCTAACCTTTCCGGTAGTTTCTGGAAAAGCAAACGGGTTCGAATCCCAATTGGGCCGGGAAGTAAAATTTCTCTTTCAAAAATATTTTCAAAATTTCAATTAGGTACTTAGCCTAATAAAATTTACAGTTTTTTTAATTATTTTAGACAGTTTTGTAACCTTTACTTTGTTGATAAATTAGGGCACGTTTGTGAAATTCGGCATAAATCCCGTGCCGTCATAAAAAGAGATAATCTGAGATTTTAACGTAGAATTAAGTTTTGAATGCGTTTGCACAACTTAGTAGGTGTTTTGTCTGAAGCAAGTCGCCATTGAAACCTAATGGCTTGTAGCGCCAACATTACTATGCCTGTCTAGACTTTATTAGACAATTGTTCACAATACCGTAACAATATCAGTTTTCAGCCCAGTGCAAAGTAATAAAATTCTAACAATGTATTTGTGTAAACCCTATACTCTAATGTATAATTTTAAATGTGGTCTCAAAAGTGAGGTGAATGTAAAACTTTTTAGGGTTCCGTAGTCGATAAGGTACCATTTCATGTTGGACCAACTAATATGCACAACTAGTTCAACAGGAACAATTCGCCAAAAATTCCTGTTCGCACAACTAAGTTGTGCCTAGTTGTGCTATCCAAATAAGTATTCCTGTTGGCACAACTATTTTTTTTTCGCTGTTTCGTAATGGTTTTTGGTTGGTTTTAGGATGGTTTCTGCATGGTTTCGGGATAGTTTTGGGATGATTTAGGGATGGTTTTCAGATGGTTTTGGCTAGTCAGTCATGCAAAAATTCGTTACCCTTTGCCTTGAAAAGATTGCTTTTATCAATAAGGCCGCCTACTAGTGTGTAAGTTATCTGTTATTTGTTGTGTATTGAAAACCCTATTAATATTATAAAGGCGAAAGTTGTGCGTATGTTTGTTACTTCTTCACGCTCAAATGGCTGGATCAATATTTAAGATATTTGGTATGTAGGTAGCTGATACCTTGTATTAACACATAGGGTACTTACATCCCAAAAAGTACGAGGTTCCCGTAGGATTTGATCAAAAGAATGATATAGATGGCGCTGCTGTGCATAAATAAATACACGCAAACGACGTTGCGCGGGTTTTACAAGTTAAGCATATTCTATCTATCTATAGTTCCACTACTCTGACTTTCTTCCTACTACAAAAAAAAAAAAATATATATATATATCAATTTATCACCCACAAATGACTCGTACCACCGAGCTACCCTGCAAGATTACCAAGAGTATAGAAGCCACAAGTGTCCTTCGTTGTAACAACCTACCTTAAACTAGGGTTGTTACTGCTACAAAAAAATATTTTTCGATTTCCCGGACAATTGAAAACAATTTTATGAGCAAAACAATAAAATTTGAGTTTTAAAACTTTGAAATCAAACAAATCTTCATGTGGTAAATGAAACTATATTTGGCGCCTTTAAAACATACATAGATCATGTAGATAGAAACCATAGACGACCAACAGTCAGTTTCTGAAACGTATTTTTAAAGTAATTAAGTATGACAGTGACAGGTTTGACGCTGTCAAACTAAACAGTTTGTAAAAAAAAATAGCTAAAGTTTGTGAACATACTAACTAATATTATAAATGAGAAAGTGAGTTTGTTTGTTTGTTTGTTATTCCTTCACGGCTTGACTAATCATCCGATCAATAAGAAAAATTTGTACACATATTGTCAGGAGTACAGAGCCCAACATAGGCTACTTTTTATCCCGTTTGTCATTCTAATGGGAAAATATTTTTTCTACTATAGATGGCGCTGTATGGGATGCTATCGGCCAACAGATGGCGCCACAAGTCGCGCTATGTGTTGTTTTGTTTTCAAACGAGATCTATGTCATAAAATTAACGCAAGCGAAGCCGCGGGGAAAAGCTAGTTAAATTATAAACATGAATCTCCCTACTAACAAAAAACTCAAATACAAAGACTTAATTCAAAATTTCACCGGCCAATTCCTAATATTTCACCGGTCAATCTTCAAAATTTGACGTGTCTCTTTAACCACTCGACATTGGCGGAATTTGTGAGGTTGTTGGGGTTAATCTCTAGATCTACAGAACCGCTTTTAAAAAATCTTTTCTTCTTTGCCCGGCTTTTCCCAATTTATTTGGGGTCGGCCCTCCGTATCATGCGTCTCCAGGCAGCTCGGTCCTGGGTCGTCTCTTTGTTAGCTTGGATTTCTTTGAGGTTCTTATTTACTACGGATATCCATGTGATTCGGGGTCTTCCTCGTCCTCGGTGTTTGGTTTTTTTTTTTTTTTTTTTTTTTTTTTTGTAAGAGGTTGGCAGACGAGCATGCGGGTCACCTGATGTTAAGTGATCACCGCCACCCATGGAGCATGTATGCTCGTTTCTTGAAGGTACCCAGGTCATAGTCATTTGGAAATACTGCTGGCGGGAGTTGGTTCCAGATCTTTACTGTGCGTGGAAGGAAGTTTCTATATTTTGCACTTTCCTGGTCATATGGTCGGATGGTCGCCTCATAACGTGTCCGTACCACCGCAGACGGCACTCCTGTAGTTTGTCTGGGATGGGTCTCACTTTGAAGGTGCCTCTTATGTGTGTGTTTCTGACATGGTCCAACCTGGTTACAACACCTGCCCACCTAAGCATCTTTTAAAAAATCTTTTACCATTAGAAAACCACGTTGTTTGTGAGTGTTATAGGCCTTATATTAACCTAAAAAGTGAAAATAATTCCCACGGGATACACGCAAATGAAGTTGTGGTTTTGCTTGTGACACTTATAATATTACTAATGAGGCGCGCAACTTCGTTAGCATGTATTTATTTATGCACAGCAGCGCCATCTATATCAGACTTTTGGTCAAATCCTACGGGAATCACGTACTATTCGTGATAAAACCCCATGTGTTAATCCAAGGTATCAGATACTTACATACCAAATACTCGTATCATAAATATTCGCCCAGCCATTTCAGCGTGAAGAAGTAACAAACTTACACACAACTTTCGCCTTTATAATATTAGTAGGATTACTTTATTACATGACAATTAAAATTTTGATGTTTTAACTACTTGTAAGTGATCTTGTTAAACACTGATATTTCCTTACATCAATCAAGTGCTTTATACTAATATTATAGTCTCAAAAGTAAATATATTGGTATGAAAACCAAGATTAAGACAATGGTTTATAATAACTGCAGGTGTCCAGTTGCGGAAGTATCATGAGTTCCAGCAACACCTTTTTAAGGTCAGGTTTTAAGTCGGTATGTCCATTGGCACACCCCCGACACTCCATACAACGCGCGTGAAATAATTACATATTTCTACTACATAGGCCAATGCCGTCTATACACGCGCACACGTAACACATTAGTTCACAAGCCTTTGCGACAGCACCCGCCTCGATACCCGCCTGGGGTAAGGTAACGCGTATCGGTGCGGGGCGGAGAGTGGCCATTTTACCTCGGCTTATTACCTACTTATTCTTGCTAGAAAACCAGACACGAGCCTTGTCACTTCCCCAAGCGGCGCGGCGTGGGACAGGTAGTAATACATTTACCTAACTATAAACAAAACAAGGAGTATTTTCAATACTCAATATTAACATACAAATAACAGATATTTATGGACCCCGTTGGGTACTTCAAATTGCTGTAATAGAGGGATCCCATTACCTCACATGTTTATTTTATACTCGCTTTTTCCCGCGGCTTCGCTCCCGTTAATTTTATGACAAAGATCTCGTTTGACAACAATAGTCGCCGTCTATAGTAGAAAAATTATTTTCCCCATTGGAACGACATACTTTCACGGTATAAAAAGTAGCCTATGTTGGGCTCTGTACACCTAACAATATGTATGCAAATTTTCATAATGATCAGCTGCTTAGTCAAGCCGTGAAGGAATAACAAACAAACAAACTCACTTTCTCATTTATAATATTATATAAAGTAAGGATGTAACTTTATTGAATAGTTCTATACAATAAGTGTTAACTTAATTATTTATGAATAACTAGCAGACCCGGCGAACTTTAGCCTTAGAGGCACTACCTACCTACCCGATGTCCTTCTCCTGGTTCTCAGCTACCTCTCCACCAATTTTCAGCCAAATCGCTTCGGCCGTTCTTGAGTTATATATAATGTAACTAACACGACTTTCTTTTATATAAGATTTTATGGAATGTGAACAAAACATAATTCCCGTAAAATCCCGGATACTATGATCTGCCAACCCTACGCTAAACCCTACTCATTTTCTTTAGGGGCATACTTTTTTAAGATTTACGCCCAATTGTCCCCCCAAGAGAGTGGACCTACGGTTACTAAAGAAATCTCAACTTTCACACTACGACTTAAAGTTTATATTTATTAACTATTGTTTCAGAAACACAAAATTGCAAAGCCTTGTGATATTTTATGTGATATAACTATAACAATTCACTATTTTATTCAAGGCGCTCGATGGCGACGATTTTTGTCGCACTACGAACACGCACGTTAAGCAACGTCGACCCTAGCCAGTATCTGGATGGGTCTCGTTATCACGAGCTTCTCCGTGTTTCGGAAAGCACGTGAAGCCGTCGGTACCGGCTGTTGTCAAAGGACGACAGTTATTAAGCAAAGAAAACACTGAACCCTGCCACTTCGCATTTGAGCAGCGTGACGTGACAGAGTACCTACGCTCTAACTCCAATCCCCTTCGATTGAAGGGAGACCCATATCCAGGCAGTGGGTTGTTTATGGGTTGAGATTACTATAACTATTTACGGTGGGTCCACTTTGTTATGGAATGTGGTCACATTACTTTCGCCCGATGTGATGCATAACAGAGGTGTCAACTTAATAATTGATTAAATTTCGAGGTAAACTATAAAGGGCCGAAGTTTTCGAAGGGCAAGGGTAGAAATAGAACCGATATGAGTGAGGTGTTTGTAAATTTTTATGTATAAGGGGCATATTGTTAAAATCGCAGGTCGTCTGGAATGATAATGGCACAGAATGATAAAAGAGCAAATGCTACGTTTCTTGCCATTTCTTCGCAGTACAAATCTGCTGTCTCAATTAAAATTTGACTTTGACAGGATCGAGAAGGTTGATGAAAAAGAGAGCCATCAGGTAGATGCTTTGCTTTCTAGCTTGTTAGCTAAATGTCATAACAAAACACATGCAAAAATAAATTGCAAACTACGTTATGTTACTAATTGTTCACAAGGAAAACATTAGCTATGATTTAAGATTTTCTATAACGCACGTTACACGTCTAATACCTAAGTAGGTACATAATATTGCGCATTACCTAGAACATCTATTTTAAACTGTTCTCACATACAAAGTGTTTTCATTGGAATCTAACGAAAACAGATTACGAAGCATTACGTTTGAAATATGTGTAACATTATTGTTGAGATAAATTGTATATTTAGGCTGTATGTATGACTAGCCGATCCGTTTTCCCGTTGGACTGATATCCAGAATAAAAACTATTATGACCATGTGTTAATCCAGATTAAAACTACCCGGAATAGAAGTCCCCGAGTGTTGCGGCACTTGAGGCGCGTCTAGTCGTGAACGCACCGCCAACCATAGGTATATAGGTAGCCCAACAAGCGGCTCTTCGGACGACCGCCGCCGCCGGCGGGGCAATGGAAGGATCATATTCCTGTCCATCTTTTTTTTTATACCACAAAGGTGGCAAACAAGCTTACGGTCCGCCTGATGGTGAGCGGTCACCGCAGCCTATGGACGCTTGCAACACCGGGAGCATAACTCGCGCGTTGCCGACCCTGTAAAAATCTTTTAATGCCCTTTTTGAAGAACCCCATATTATAGTCTAAAGGAAAGACCTCGGCGGGGATCTCATTCCACAGCCTCAGCGTTCGCGGGAGGAAACTCCTCTGAAACCGCGTAGTACGCGACCATTTTGGTTCTAGTGTGTGAGGTTGGATTCCCCGCCGGTGACGAGCAGTTCGATGGTAGAAAGTGGCCGTAGGCATCAAGTCAAACAATTCCTCGGAACAAACCTCATTATACAAGCGGTAGAACACGCATAGGGAGGCGAAGTCTCTCCGCAGACTGAGGGGCTCAATACCGCTTGTTAGCTCGGGATCGTTGATAATCCTCATAGCACGTCTTTGAGTCGAGTCTAGAGGTCCAAGTTGGTACGCCGGCGCTCCAGCCCATAGGTGAGAGCAGTACTCCATGTGGGGTCGGACTTGAGATTTAGGATCTAGGCGGATAAGGTGGCAGTCAGTCAGGTTTTTAGTCGGCATACCCCAAGTGGTTAGAGGGGGAGCCCGACATACCCCGTCGCTCCCCAAGCGGCGAGGCATGCAGTAATGCATTTTCCTGACTTAAAACAAAAAAAAGGTTCAAAACTACACTTGTACCGTTCAAGCAAATCTGTCCAACGGTCCTGCGTGAAAGAGACAAACATACATACATCCATCCTCACAAACTTTCACCTATAATATTAGTTAGGATAAAAGAAATATAAACTAGAGGGAGAAAACGAGTATCTTATAAGACTATCGACAGAATATCGACGTGAAGCAGCAATGCGTTTTGTTCGGTGAGTGAGAGATCCGGAAGCCCAACTCATTCCCTATCCCCTCTTTCCCCCTCCTTCTTTTCCTTCCTTCCTTTCCTCCAAATTCCTTGGTGGACGCATTGGTAGCGCCCCTGGTGTTACCGATGTCCATAGGCGGCGGTGACCGCTTTCCATCAGGTGGCCCGCTTGCTTGTTTGTCTACTGTTTGACATTAAAAAAAGACACGACGAGTTTGTCATAAGTTAGTCGCAAACGTTTAGTCATCTATATATTCGTCTGCAAATCAAATTGTTGCAAACGAAGTCGTCTACAATGTTTCAATGCTTTTGGCATGGATTAGGAAATTTTGGATTATTTCTATGATTTCCTTTTAGGATTATTTTGCCATGAGTTTATAAACGTCTTACTTAGAAGGACAGATAAAAGGTAATAATATTTACTTAGATAAAATTCTTCTTTTGAGTTTAATCAATGTGGAGTATGTAAAGTAACGATAAAGGAACATCCCTCGCTTTAATCCCAAGAGACGTTCAGATTGTGTTGAAGCAATCTGTTTCACTACAGACAACAAAATCAGTGCTATAAAACTAAAATATATCCGTTGTCTGGTATGCATAACACAAGTAGGTGAACATTAGCTTACTTTAGGACTAGGTGGTGCTGTGTGAATTGTGTACTTTTTTTAAATATACCACAAAGGTGGCAAACAAGCATACGGAAGGGCTGATGGTAAGCCGTCACTGTAGCGTCGCTTGCAATACCGGGGGTATCACTCACGCGTTGCCAACCCTCCCAAACCCTCAAGCGGAGCTCTGGAGACCTTAATCACCGTATGAACACAGCATGGCCGAGACCAATGCTATTTGGCTACGATCTTCTGTAAGGTGAAGGTCCTTCCCAAGATGGGCTGCTCCCATTTGAGCGGATTATCGGCTGTGCTCTACATATCTCAAAAAATTTACTGAACTTATTAAATTTAAATATATTTTTTCGCAGTTATGTAACGATAACCTTTAGTTTAGAAATATAAACAATGCATGCATATTATTCCCTAAAATATATAAAGGATTTAACCAAAAACAACTACTCTCACTGTCCAAATCTTTGATTGAAACAGGAGAATAAGAAAGAAAAGATTTTGGCCTCCGCCATCCTTAGACTTAAGACTGCGCTTATTACGACGCATAAAACGGTTTAAAACAGTGTAGACAGTGGTTTCATACCAAATCTTCTTATCGTCAAGTATGTATCCTTGATTAGAAGTTTTGAATTGTTTCGTAAAACAAAACACTTGCCCTATTTGTCTATTGAACTTCAACAATACAACTACTGCACTGCAACCATACTGCAAACAACATAAGATTCAAACTAAAATTAACAGGATAAAATAGAGAACCCTTTTGCCTTTGTAATACTCTCTCAAGCACGTATCTGTACCAGGTATCTACTCGATATTCAAAGTAACTGTTAATATAGTCGAGTACGAGTATCGATTTGCATGCGGACGGTACTCAATTACTGGATGCAGAGCTGCAGGTAATACTTGCAATGTTCGCATCTTTCGTAGACAATCTCCGGTCTGTGTGTTTCAAATGGTACCGTATTATTATGAGTGCAGATTTCAATCAAATTGAAGGTGGATTGCTCATAACCTTTTTACAAAAATTTCGTTATTCTAAGGCTTCCTTGAGAAGGTTGCTATTAGCAATAAGGTCGCCTTGTCGGTCGATTACACTAGTCGGTAAGTTTTTAATGTTCACTGTAATAATTATTTTGTTGTGTATTGCAAATAAAGAATTATATTATTATATCTATCTATCTAAAACATATCAACCCATAATCATCCCACTGCTGGGATACGGGTCTCCCTTCAATCGAGGGTGATTAGAGCGTACTCTGCCACGCTGCTCCAATGCGGATTGGCAGAGGCCGGTGTTTTCAAACCGCCCTAAGGCCACCGACTTGGCTTAACGACTGTCATCCATTGACAACAGCCGGGACCGACGGCTTAACGTGCCCTCTGAAGCACGGAGAAGCTTGAGATAACGAAACCCATCCAAACGTTGGCTAGGGGCGAAGTCGCTTAACTTGCGTGTTCATATTAGAGTGCGACACACAGCGACGCCCATAGATTTATTATATACTAGCGTAAGATTGGCAATGCAAAAGAGAATATCATAGCATACACGTTGGTTAGAGCGAGATAGATAGGCGAGACCATTTTCCTATACACGCTAACGGACTGTATCGGCCTGACGTCAGTCGTGTTAAAAACAAAACCCAATTATTTTTACAAAATTTATGGGTTTTAAGTGTAGTTTTGGTGTTAATTAGACGTGATTAAATATGGTTACCTGTGCAGTGCCTGGATGTAACTCAAACTAAAAGGAAAATCCACAAAATTATATATCTTGCTTGCACACATGTATACATTCCACGCACACTAGTGTATTTTGATTTTGGTCTCGCCTTAATCAACCAAAGCCGATCTATAGGTACGCTAGTATATACTAAATCTATGGACTGTCACTGTCAAACTAAATAAAGAAAAAACCAGGCAAGTAGGTGTTATACCGCGCACAGTGTTGGGTTCTGTATTTCCTACGGTTTGCTGGCTTCTAAGTGCAATGTCATTTTCTATGATATATAAAGAAATTTTATACGTTCGTTCGTCGGCTTCGGTTCGGTTCGTACTCGGTGACAAATAGAGCCTACTTAACCTTGATAGTTTTCCTTGTAGGTTCTCTACATGGTCTAATACCATATTTTTTTTACGTAGCAATGGGTTTAAATGAATTAGAAAATTGGAGGCTAGCATTCCTAAGAAGAAAATAAACATGGTTATAACTTTCACAGGCAAGCGTAAATGAACAGCGTTAACACAATTAATTCAAATAAGTAAAACAGATGGAATCTCTGTGAAAATAACTAAACTAACTAAATGTACTCAAGATTTAGTTAAAGGCATAATAATATTTACTTTTTTCATTGGAATGGCACCAGGAATAGATCGACCTTGTTTGCTTTTTGCGATACAACAAGTTAGGAGAGGAAGCGTGTAGATAACTGTTGATTGATGGCAAATTGTTTGAAGATGCATAATCTACAACTTCACCTCATGGCTATATATTAGCGGGCTACTACGAATGTTGCAACGCATAATTGCTTACTCGCTCGAACTTTTACTATACTTGAGGGTAAAAGACCAGAATATCGCGTATGCTATGGTATGCTACTATGTTTTAAATGCGTCGCGACACGAATCTTCGCCACGAATAAGTTTGTTAAGCTTCGATTAAATCAAGGTTTTCAGTCAGCAAAGCACCTTAAAAGACAATATTGTACACCCAGTAGTTTCAATAGAATATTAATTTAATATTTTTTCTGTCGAGGAAATCATTGGGAATCATGTTTTTGAAACGCCAAAAAAAAGTAATCTATGTAGGTAGGTATATAAAATTCAAAGTTCTGACTGACTCACTGACTTAACTATATATCAACGCACAGCCCCAACTCCCAACCGCTCGGTCTAGAGTCTAGAGATTCTAAATTTGGAATATAGGTTCCTTACGACGTCTAGGGGTGTACTAAGAAAGGATTTTTCAAAATTCCCACGGGAAAGCGAGATATAAGCAAACGAAGTAGAAGTATGATTTTTAATTAACTGAAATATCCTTTAATTTGGTAATAGACAGTTTTAGCGTTTACATATTTTTTTTTATTTTTTTTATACCACACAGGTGGCAAACAAGCAAGGTCGGCCTGATGGTAAGCCACTCACGAGTTGCCAACCCTCCCAACCCCCCCAAGTGGAGCTCTGGGGACCTTACTCACAGTAGGAACACAACATGGCCGAGACCAATGCTGTTTGGCTACGATCTTCTGTAAGGGTCTTCTGTAAAGGTCCTTCCCCAGACGGGCTGCTCCGATTTGAGCGGATTATCCGCCGTGCCCTACCTCTCTTTAATTGATGCATGAAAAGTGAGAGCAAAGTTAAACCAACTTAATTATGCTTCGCTGCAAAATCCATTACATCGATGAGGTTTAAGCGAAGATAACGAATAAACAGACAAATAGAAAACTAAGGGATTCACCCTGCATTTCTCTAATAGCTCCATTAGACCAATGACAAGTACTGTCACTGCGTTTTCCTGTCCGGATATAAGTCGGAAGTTAGCGGGAAGCCACATGCGGACGACTTTATCGTTTGCGTGTTGACCAAGGTCTCACTAACTTCTAGAGACACGAATAATAAATATAATATATACGTAGTTTGTATTTAAATATACATACAACATAGAACAAAAAAGTAGAACAACAAGCCCACTATAAGCAAAGATCAGACCAGGATTAACAAAAACTTCTTCATTCAAGTTCATTCCTCAAAAATGACAGTGTCAAAACGGGTTTTAGTTAATCATTGGTTTATCTTTTTTTTTTTCAATTTTTATAGCTGAAATTAGACGGTTCATTTTTTCTTTCATTTTCGATACTTCATCGATGCAAGAACGAAAATGAAATGTCTAAATTGACGTGCATCGGAGTGTGCCTTTGCGTTTCTAAACAAACAATGCAATTGTTCATATTCACCATTCATTGCAAAAATGAATCACTTTTGATGAACCGTCTAATTTCGGCTTAAAAGCGTATAAGTATAGCGCAAATAACGCCTTTCTACGTGTCCATAATCAGCCTATTCTCGTAACAAAAACATATTCATACTCGCGCGCTGTCCCGTTCAATTTCTATTTTGCATGAGTGAGATAGCGATTGAATTTGAATCGAGCTGTTTTCATTTCACATGTTACAATTCGTATTTGAAAAATATACGAATATACGAGATCTGAATCATTCGTTTCTATATCCGACATCACTAGTGCATAGTGTACACATGACTGTAATTTGCATATAAATAGGATATTGAAATGTATCCGTTTGTTAAGGGAAATAACGATTTATCAATATTCAGAATGGAAATGAAAAGCAAAAGACAGATGAATAGTTTTATGGACTTTGCAAAAAGGTAGGTACTATTTTGTTACTTGTACCTTTGTTGTTTGAGTTTAAAGTGGGATATTAGGTCCAGTCAAAATTGTAAAATTAAAACTGCCTCTCCAAAAATTTGCATTGCCTTATGAGAGGTAGGGCCCAGCTGATAATCCGCTCAAATCGGAATAGCCCGTCTGGGGAAGGACCTCCACCTTACAGAAAATCGTAGCCATGGTCGTGGTCATGTTGTGTTCCTACGGTGAGTAAGGTCTCCATAGCTCCACTTGGGGTTGGGTGCTTGTTTGCCAACTTTATGGTATAAAAAAAGATAAGATACCATAATAATATGCTGTAGGTCATGTTTAGGAGGACGTTTGTTTTTAACATTTTAAGTTAATAATACTTAATAATTTTTTGTGTGTTTATACAAAATTGTTACAAATTAAATATTATGTATTACCAATTTATTATTCTGTAGTATTAATGGAATCAAAATAGTAAACAACAGTTCACAATTAGGTCTCAATAGTAATGTAAAATAGACCGTGGGCCTCATATCCCAAATTGCGTTTCTCACGTAGTTGCAAAAGTCCTTTCAATTCTGTCTAATTTCTTCCTGATTAAATTCGTTGTGAGTTCCAAGACAATACTGTAGTGTCTCCCCCGGGACGTCAATAAGCTTCATTGCTTATTGTCAATCTGAGATCACCGTTACTAATCCTAACTTTACAGGAGACACAACGTTGGGAATGTGTGACCTGTTTCGATTACCACTTAATGATTTTCAGTTTCAATGTTCGTATAGTTCATTATTATGTTGTTGATATGTAACACAAGATAAGAAATATGTATTGCGTCAAAGGCATAATAAGTAAAGAATTAAATAATTCATTCCGCGACAATGCCTGTTTACATAGGAATTTCTGAATATTTTACATTGAACGTAGAATTATATGGGAAATATTTGATCAAATATTTAATACCGACGTCTGATGTGACGTGTATTAACTGTTGTTTCAGGCAATGTATAAAAAATATTACTTTCGTTTTATTATTTACATTATTACATTACATTTACGGGACACTTGGAGCACGCACACTCAAGCCCGACTCACTGGGCAAGCTAACGAGAAGCACAGACTGCTGATCATCATCTCATCGGACCTTCGATCCTGGAGGGGAGTACTGTGGCGACACCTATCGCCATACAGAAGAACTACAGAGTGAAGAAAAAGTTCACAATGCGAACACATGACGTCATATACGACGACACTTAGAAATCCTGAATCACGCTATCGAAGTTTCTACGATATGGAGATATATATACAACCTCCGACACATACATTGTCGGAGCCGCGGTTCCCCAGGCATAACACCCAGCCTGGCCGGAAGATCTTCCCTTTGTGGCGGTCGAGCACATCGCCATCGCTCCCATCTACATGGAACCAACAACAGAGCTGGTGCGGCTTGTGAAGCGGCTGAAAAAGCTAAGGTTTGTAAATACAGGGGTCTAGGCTCCGAATATGATTTT
Source organism: Endotricha flammealis (assembly GCA_905163395.2). Classification (NCBI taxonomy): domain Eukaryota; kingdom Metazoa; phylum Arthropoda; class Insecta; order Lepidoptera; family Pyralidae; genus Endotricha; species Endotricha flammealis. The sequence goes on along the minus strand of LR990870.1, from coordinate 3,182,987 downwards.
GTCCCATTCGGTGTTGAGACCCTTGGTCCGTGGGGTCCTTGTGCTATAAGACTTTTTAAGGAAATTGCAAAAAGGTTAGTCGACATCACAGGAGACCGAAGAGCTGGCAGCTACCTCGGACAAAGAATTAGTCTAGCTATTCAAAGGGGGAACGCTGCCAGTATCTTCGGAACCTTGCCTAAAGGGACTCCTTTTAATAATATATTTTAGTTATTTTATTTTATTTTTTAAGGTTTTTAGTTTTAGGTTCATTATAATTTGTTAATATTAATATGTTTAGTTTAGTTTTAGTGTACATACATAGATTTGTTTCTTATTTGAATAAATGATAAATGATTTACATTATAGATCAATGTCATTATGTCCCCCCCCCCCCCCCCCCAGTGTATATAAATACATGTATAGGGACAAATCACACAGATTGAGCTAGCCCCAAAGTAAGTTCGAAACGTGTGTACTATATAGTATACTATATAATGTATGGGATACTAACTCAACGATACTATATTTTATAAATACATTTATAGATAATCATCATCCAAGACCCGAGACCAATCAGAAAAAGTTCGTTTTTCATCATGACCCGACCGGGATTCGAACCCGGGACCTCCTGGGTGGCGGTCCGGCGTGGTCACCATTACACCACGGAGGTCGTCAAATTGAAGAAAAGAAAAGAAAAAACAATATGATAATAGATTTCTAAATAAATTTTGAGTGAAGGGATTTACTAGAAATTTTTTAATTACATAGTATGTATGTACCTACATACAATATGAATACTATTGATAACCTAAGAATGTGTGAAGCTTGACATAATGAGCACTTAAAACTATGTTAACGAGACATTATACAATAGAATACTATTCTATATATAACAACGCCCACTATCACTCAACGATCATGTTACAAATAGATACAACTTTGATTAAACTTTCAAGTGGATACTCGAATACCTATTACTCAGCGTCACATCCACAGGCCCTTCATATCAAACTATTAAACCCTTTACACCATGTACGCGCGTTGATGTCGCTTTTCGTGCTACACTGAGTTCTTTGTATGCTAGACCACACAATGAAATGACAGCAAATCAGCGATGGATGATGAAACACGCGGTGAATTCGCTCTTTCTAGACAAGGTCTTAATTACTTGACATTTTCATTGATACTTCTGCTAAATAATTACATGATTCGAAATTGAACCTTGACTTAAACCAATACAGTTGATATTAAAATGCAGTACACGTAAAGTTACAACGTTTCTATCCGCGATTTAAATCTAACGTAGATTAGAGATATTAAACACAATTGCAAGCGAATATAACGTTTACAATCTTGTGTTTTAAGTTGGGAATTGATTGCAGTATTACAGATTTGATATAGTCTTCGTGTAACTTTCAAGGAATAATAAATCTTAATGCGCGGTTTCATAAAGTGTAAAATTTATTGCTTGGTATCATTCAATATGACGTTTCAAGTAATTGACCTTGACAGGGCTGTCGACGTAGGAAAATTTTTACATGATCAAATTTTACTGTAACCATAAAATAGCAATAAAACCCATGCTTGAGAAAGCCACATCCGAAATGTTTCATATAAAGCGGTTTTATATAGCCAGGCCTCTTACGAAACGTCTTTCTTCAGTATTCATAACTTTTTTTTATGATATAAGCAAACAAGCCCGTAGATTAGGCGTGTTAAACTGAACACTCCTAGTCAAGCAACGATGACGCGAGGTTGGAAAGCTATTTTTTTATACCACAAAGGTGGCAAACAAGCATACGGCCGGCCTGATGGTAAGCCGTCACCGTAGCCTATAGACGTTTGCAATACCGAGGGTATCACTCACGCGTTGCCAACCCTCCCAAATCCCCCATTGGAGCTCTGGAGACCTTACTCACCGTAGGAACACAATGGCCGAGACCAATGCTATTTGGCTACGATCTTCTGTAAGGTGGAGGTCCTTCCCCAGACGGGCTGCTCTGATTTGAGCGGATTATCCGCTGTGCCCTACCTCTCTTAAAAAGGTAAGGTAGTTTTAGTTATGTTTGAAATTTAAAACGTAGCTAAAACAACCTCTCCAAAAATCTGCAGTGCCGTTACAGTGTGGCATTTATTATAAATTGCAGGAATTTTATATGATGACGTGTAAACGATATTGCAAAAACTTTTTAAGCTAGTTCTAATGCCAGGAAGTGCAAAATTCAATGCAAATGCGGCGTAAATCAAAATTGGTGCATATAATGACTTTTAAACGCGTTGCATTATAAATTAATAATAAACCGGGAATTAACGCGATCATGCATATATTTGAAACGAGTCAACCACAGAACATTTATTCGAAACGAGCCAAACACATTACAGAGACGCGAGGTCAAAGTGACAGTTTTCAAATGAGACAGCACATACAGGTTGACATTTCAAGGGGTTGCTGGTTGCCCTGCCCTACTAAAATACGCAATATATAAAAAAAATGCTTTTTACACCAATCGATTAAGCTCATTCTGAAATGGCAACCCCTTGAAAAGTCACCATGTATATGTACAGATTCGACCAATGTTATGTGACCAGAGAGATGACGTCCACATTGCATATCTATTAGTTTCTTTTATCTGTGGTTTATTCAATACGAGCCAACGTTTTCCATTTGATGATGGCAATTTCTCGGGAGCACTTTAAAAAAAAATGCGTATTCAATACATCTTTGATCTCTATTCAGTAATCTCAATAAAGAACGTTCGTTTTGTTTTTTAATTGGTATTTAGCATAAAACTGGTTTTAAGGATATGAATACTGTTATTTCAGGTCTCAAATTTCTCACACACGTTTTGAATATGAAAATTAACCATTGAATTGATATTGTACATACGTTGTGTGTAAAATGTAAGTATATTTTATTAAAACAATATGTCAAGTAATGATTAAAATAGTCATAATAGTCATAAAACATGAAAAATTTAAATTATCCATACAAATTGAATTTTAAGCTACGGCTGTAAAATTAAAAAAAAAACTATGCTTAAGCGGTTGACAGCCAGTCTCTCAAATGCATTTTTATAGTTAATGACACATTAAATTATAGCTAACACTGTCAAAAAAAGAAAACCGGCCAAGTGCGAATCGGACTCGCGCGCCGAGGGTTCCGTACAAACTTGTAGGTATATAAGTAAAAGTTATTATGCGTCTTTTAAATTGCTGTTTCTTTTTATTGCGTTGACATTGAAGTTTGATTTTGTTACAGCTTAAAGGTATTATAGACCTGAGTATTTGATATTAATTTCAATGTAATACCTCTACGTGTTCATGAGGAAAGGAGTAGTAAGTTTGATTTTTTTAAAATTATTTTCATTATATGATGTAACCCAAAACTTTTGGTTTCCGCAATTTTTCCTTTATCTGTACTTAAGACCTTGCTTTGTACCAAATTTGAATATTCTGAGTTTACGGGAAGTACCCTGTAGGTTTTCATTCCCTTGAGCGTGTCGAAAATGCAGCATAAACGGCTGTATCTTTTGATTGCGTTGGCTTAGAAGTTTGATTTTTTCACAGCTTTTAGGGACAGTAGACCTGAGTATTTGATATGAATTTCAGCTTGATACCTCCATGCGTTCCATAGAAAAAGGGTCTTGACAGACAGACAGACAACAAAGTGATCTTATAAGGGTTCCGTTTTCCCCTTTGAGGTACGCAACCCTAAAAAGGGAAACTTAAAATTAATGTGGAATTTAAATTAAAATGCTTTTCAGAAACTGACTGAGAAAGTAACTATTAAGTAAGCTGTGCTGGTTGTAAGTGTGTTAAGTACTCACTTAAATTTAGGAACGTAAAGACTGTACCTATATTTTGTTTCATCTAAACCTGTTGACTAACTCGACAACAAAAGTTTTCAACGAGGACGTTAGAAAGAAGCTGTTCCAGTTTTGGTTTTGACGAAAAATTCAGCAAAACTAAAATTTATCTGCATTGAAATTCTGCGTTGCGCTATTTTTGATGCATTTTTTTTTTCGTTGACAGGATTTTTTTTGGGTACCTTGTGCAGTGAATTCAAGTTAAATTCTAAAAATTGTTTGCAGTTTTTAAGCCTGCTCTTATACAATTTTAATACATAGATTTGAAACTGAAGTTTAAAACAGTTTGAGAAAAAGATTTGGTATGAAAACAGCAATTTGTCTACACTGTTTTAAATCTCTGTATAAATAGAACATTATACACCGTATGGAGTATTTGGTGAGGTATCAATAAAAAATTGTTCGACTTACATGAACGATTTATGAGTCCAAATACATAAGCATAATGCACAAGAAACAGAAGGAAAGATAAAGATAGCACAGCACAGAAGTAAGTACGCACACAGAAAACTAACAACAATTAAAAGCGTGAGCAATAATAATTAATAATTAATGGCACCGAGCAAACAAAGCAATGATTGATTGATTCATTGATGAATGATTGCGTGTCAGGCATAGATCTCGACTGTAGCGCCGTTTGCGCCTCTGGCCGCGGTGCGCGGAACTAACTGGCACGGTTTGCATAATACCACACGTCAAGTGAACGCTTTGATCATCCGATTATTTATCGGATGATTTAGTTAATTAATTGTGTGTTGTAAATAAATATATATATAAATAATTTTAGTATTGTAAATAGTGCATTGTGTAAATATGAATTAATTATGTAGGTAGGTATAAATAAATTACTTGTGTGTAAATATAAAATAAGATTTAATATTATACAATTTATAAATATAAGTGAAAGTGAAAATATAATAAATAATAATGTAAGTTACCTACATCACTCCCCTCCAGAGACCGTGTCTACGGGCGATAGAAGTTAGTAAATTTTACACGTCGCCCATAGCGTGTCGTTACTGTACGGGTAGTAGGTTCAGGTTCCGTGTAGTGGTTAGGATGTTTCACCAATGGAGTGGTAGTGTTAGAATGTTTTACCGAAGGAATTGTATTGTCGGTTAATAAATATGCCGGTTTTAAGCGATTTATAGAAATATTAACATCCTTTCCTTTTAGATGGATCTTAAAAACTTTAGGACCTCTTTTTAAAACTTTGAATGGTCCATTATAGGCATTTTGAAGTGCTCCTTTCAATGTGTCGTCTCTAATAAAAACGTGTGAGCAAGTATTCAAATCCTTATAAATAAAAACTTTACTCGAACCATGGTGCGACGTTGGAACCGGTTTTAAATTTTCGGCAAGGGAACGTAAGCGCGCGGAAAAATCGTTTATGTCAGTGGTGTGACCGATAGTTTTGTCACCAAAGAAATCACCTGGCATTCGCAAGGTCTCTCCGTATACGAGTTCAGAAGAGGTAGCTTGCAGGTCGTCCTTAATTGCGTTACGAATGCCTAATAATACTATTGGTAACGTTTCCGTCCAGTTCGAGTTGTTGTGACAAGTTATTGCCGTTTTGAGCTGCCTATGGAACCTTTCGACAAGGCCATTGCATTGAGGGTGGTAAGCGGTAGTTTTTCGATGTTTAAAGCCAATAAACTTAGACAATGACTGGAACAGAGCTGACTCGAACTGCCTACCACGATCGGTAACGATGTCGGTGGGGCAACCAAAACGAGACACCCAGTTTGAGACAAATGCTTTGGCTACGGACTCTGCTGTAATTTCGGTAAGCGGGACAACTTCAGGCCATCGCGTGAAACGATCGACTATTGTCAGGCAGTACCGATAACCAGCGGATGGAGGTAATGGACCGATAAGGTCTAGGTGGACATATTTGAAGCGTGCTTTCGGCAGATCGAGAGTACCTAACGGTGACGATACATGCCGAATGACTTTGGCACTCTGACAGGCCAAACATGCCTTAGACCATTCGCGACAGTCTCGTCGCATCGTTGGCCATACATATCGTTGGGCTACCAACTTAGCGCTAGCGTTAGCACCGGGGTGGCTAAAACAATGAAGATTGTCGAAAACTTGTTTGCGGAACGGTTTTGTGACAAAAGGCCTAGGGGTTTTGGTACTGAGGTCACAGTATAACGATGACTGACTCCCAGGTATTGTCACTTTTTCTAAACGAAGAGAAGTTTCGCCGTTCAAAAGTTTGGCTAATTCTGGATCTTCGATTTGGGACTTAGCTAGGTCTTCTAGATTAACTGGCATCTGCAATTCATCGACACGGGAAAGCGTGTCGGCGACGACGTTGTCTTTCCCTGCAATGTGTTTAATATCGGTGGTGAATTGAGATATAAAATCTAAGTGCCTAAACTGTCGTGGAGAACTGTTGCGTTTTCGTTCGTGAAACGCGTAACACAACGGTTTATGATCGGTATAGATCGTGAAGTGTTTTGCCTCTAACATGAACCTAAAATACTTAATGCTCTGGTATATGGCGAGCAGCTCGCGGTCGTATGGAGAATACTTCCGTTGAGATTGGCTCAGTTTGCGTGAGAAAAACGCTAGAGGTTGCCAAGCACCATCCTTGAGCTGTTGTAAGACCGCGCCCAATGCAGAATCCGACGCGTCAGTAGTCAAGGCGAGTTTAGCCTGAGGATCAGGGTGTGCTAACAAAACTGCATCACAAAGACTTTTCTTACACTCCTCGAAAGCTGTTAATGAGGGTCCTTTTATATCAACAGGTTGAGAGCCTTTGACGGAACCAGTCAATAGAGCATTCAGTGGAGCTTGAACCTGGGCAGAGTTTGGCAGAAAACGCCTATAAAAATTGATCATGCCGAGGAACCTACGTAGCTGTTTGACGGTTTTTGGTACAGGAAAATCCTCAATAGCCTGGACCTTACTTCTCAGTGGCCTGGCACCAGCAGAAGAGATGGTATAACCTAGAAAAGATACCTCTGGCTGACCGAAAACGCATTTGGCGGTATTGATTAACACGCCATAATCCCTCATTCTGGCGAACAGCTGGCGCAGGTGATCTTGGTGTTCTGCTTCCGATTTGGAGTAAACTAAAAAATCATCTAAGTATGGATAGCAGAAGTCGAGCCCGCGCGTCATTTCGTCAGCAAAACGTTGGAACGTTTGGCCAGCATTTCGCAAACCAAACGTCATAAAGGGGAATTCGTATAATCCGAAAGGCGTAGTTATCGCGGTCTTAGGTATATCTTCTTTGGCGACAGGGATCTGATTATACGCTTTTACTAAATCGACGGTGGAGAAAATCTTACAACCGGATAAGCTATGGGAAAAATCGTGGATGTGGCGGATAGGATATCTATCGGGTATAGTCCGCGAATTTAGGAGCCTATAGTCGCCACATGGACGCCAACTGCTATCTTTCTTCGGTGCAAGATGAAGTGGTGAAGACCAAGGACTGTCTGAAGGACGGGCAGTACCACTAGCCAGCATTGCGTCGAATTCGAGCTTGGCGATTTTGTACTTGTCGGGGGCTAATCTACGCGGTGTAGACGAAACGGGTGGTCCTGGAGTGGTGCGAATATAGTGTACTGTGTTGTGTTTGGGTTGGTGTGGCGCGCCCGCTGGACGTGTGATTTCAGGGAACTCACCGAGAACGCTGTCATACTTACCGACGCCAGTCAAGACCTTTACACTTGAAACAAGGCTGTCTGTAAAAGAAATAGAAGCTACAGCGGATACATTAGTGACACTATCTACTAAGCGTTGATTTCGAATGTCTACAATTAAATTAAAAAATGACAAAAAATCTACGCCTATAATAGCCTTGGTTACATCAGCTATAATGAATTGCCATACAAAATCGCGACGGAGACCAAGATTTAAACTTAATTGCACAGTACCGTAAGTGTCTATAGTGGAACCATTGGCTGCACACAGTTGATAGCTTGTCTTCGCACGGCGTTCGTGAAAGGTGGATCGTGGAATGACACATAAATCACTTCCTGTGTCTACAAGGAATTGAACCTTAGATCTACGGTCCGTCACGAACAAGCGACCACTTTTGTTAGGGCAATCGTCAGCCGCCATTACCGACCGCCCTGAGGGTTTTCCGCCTTAAAATCACAGGGGGAGATACACTTGCTGGCTTTGCTTCCAAATTTGGCGTGATACCGGCAAAGGGGGTGCTTTCTGTAACGCGAGTTGGATCTCGAGCGAGTCGATGAATTACCCCGACGACGTTGGTTGGATTGGCTGCGGGACCTGGATCTATCTGCCATCATAGCATCAACCTTCCTTGTAAGCGCGGCGATCTGTCGAGCCATGTCCTCTATGAGGTTTGTGGACGAGCTTGCGGAAGATGTAGCGGCAACAACTGGAGCAGGTGGAGCGATATCCTGGATCCTGTCAGCTAGTTCAGCTAGGGTCTCCAGAGGAGACGTGGTCTGGGAAGCTATGATCTGCTGCATGTTGTGTGGTAGACGGCTGGTCCAGATCGTTTTGACGAAATCCTCTGGAACGCCGGGTCCTGCTAAGTTCTGTAGGTGGCGTAGGAACTGGGACGGTTTCCTGTCCCCGAGTTCTTCTTCTATAAGGAGTTGTTTCACCTTCTTCTCCTTGGATGCAGAAAGCCGCTTAATCAGCTCGGTCTTGAGCTTTTGGTACTTGTTAGTGTCAGGGGGTGAGACTATGAGGTCTTCTACTTCAGCTGCATATTGGTTGTCGAGTTGAGATATGACGTAATAAAATTTCGTCGTGTCGGCCGTGATGTTGGAAATCGCAAATTGGCCTTCTAATTGTGCGAACCATATCGCAGGCTTGTCCGCCCAAAAAGGTGCAACTCGGACTCCGACACGACAAATGTCGGATGGTGCAGTGGAAATGTGTCCTTGTGAATTGACGTCACGTCGGTGACACGTAGAATCTTCTTGAACGGTCTTTACTGAATCGTCACTATCGCTTGCCATCTTAGATAAGTGCACAGTTCGGGGTCACCAGTTATGGAGTATTTGGTGAGGTATCAATAAAAAATTGTTCGACTTACATGAACGATTTATGAGTCCAAATACATAAGCATAATGCACAAGAAACAGAAGGAAAGATAAAGATAGCACAGCACAGAAGTAAGTACGCACACAGAAAACTAACAACAATTAAAAGCGTGAGCAATAATAATTAATAATTAATGGCACCGAGCAAACAAAGCAATGATTGATTGATTCATTGATGAATGATTGCGTGTCAGGCATAGATCTCGACTGTAGCGCCGTTTGCGCCTCTGGCCGCGGTGCGCGGAACTAACTGGCACGGTTTGCATAATACCACACGTCAAGTGAACGCTTTGATCATCCGATTATTTATCGGATGATTTAGTTAATTAATTGTGTGTTGTAAATAAATATATATATAAATAATTTTAGTATTGTAAATAGTGCATTGTGTAAATATGAATTAATTATGTAGGTAGGTATAAATAAATTACTTGTGTGTAAATATAAAATAAGATTTAATATTATACAATTTATAAATATAAGTGAAAGTGAAAATATAATAAATAATAATGTAAGTTACCTACACACCGTGTATTTATTATGTAGTAATGTTTAATTTTTGCTTCCAACATTTCGAGTTGACGCAGAAATTTTTCTATTTCCAATTTCCTATCAGTCGTCACTTATAAATTTACAATAGTATGACACTTGCTGCAATATCATATTCTTTTACTACCACATGGGGAGAGCCTGGTGTGCTGATATACAAGCTGTGCTTAATTTAGTCACCAGTCTCTCACATTCTTTTTTTTATACACTAAGGTTTTTTTATGTTATAGGGCAGGCCAGACAAAACCTGATTGAAAGTAGTAGTACTAAGGTGGCAGAATAAGACCCCATATTGTAGTCTGAAGAAAAGACCTCGGCGGGGATCTCATTCCACAGCTTCAGAGTTGAAACCTTGATTTACTTTGTTTTTTAAATTACGTTTTAAGAAGAAATTCAAAGTTCAATTGAATCTTGGAACTTTGAACTTGTTAGTTGTTACCTTTTTGGCTGCAAGCAGCTGCACAACTTTCATAGACTTCTGTATATATGCCGATGTGTACATTAAAGTATGCACGGGTGCCTCAGTCGGGATTCCCAGTGACGTCATTTTGCAACACTTTTTCACTTTTCACTATGACTTTAGAAAATGATTAGAAAATTAATGTAAACATTTTGTGAGTGTGATTGATAAATTACAACTTACAAGATAGATTTTTTTTTACTTTTTTTTCATTTAAAAATTCCTTAAGGATTTGAATGGCTGCACTAAAATTATTTTATTTACTAAAAAGTACACTAAGTTAATAAACGCGTATCCCGTTCTATTAGGTTTCCCTAATGGCACATTAGTTTTTATAAGGACAATAAATTAGGGTTGCGTGACTTGCGTGGCTTAGGCCCGAAACAGACTGTGAAACCAAATGTGATGAAACTGAAACTTATGAGTTACATTTGAGTTACTGTCATAGACTCCTTTGTCCGTTTGAAACGCGTTGCAAACTAGTTTCATTGAAATTGACATGCAGGAAATGTAAAACAATTGACACTCACAACTTCAAAACGGTTTCGTTGCAGTTGCGTTTCAGTTGCGTTTCACCGTCGTTTTGGGCCTTAGTGTTTCGCTAAAGTACATTGCACATTACAGGTGGAAAAGTCAGCATTATTTGAAATTCCTAGTCCAAGCGTGTCAAATTGCGTCACTCATCGGTAGGAAAATTTACAAATAAATATTCAAATTCAGAACACACATACAAAATGTTTACGTCACAACAATGTTGCCGCACACAAAAAAAATCTGCACATCACAACATAATAATAACACATTCGAAAATATTTTGAAGAACATTCAAATGTTAACGCGTACGCGTCGTTTTACACTGACTACTGTAGCACCCGACTACCATCCGACGTAACCTTGTATGAGGGGAACACTCTATATTTACAAAGCGATAAATCTGTTTGATATAAAATGATTTATATGTATGCAATGTAATGTTTATTCCGTTTGTTTTATGGTAAGTACTGAGATATGCCAGAGATGAGTGGTGGTTGCGGTTGTGAAGTTGGTACTGAATATTTTGCCGTTGACTCTTTGCAGATGTTTTATACAGCGAGTTATCTTTAAGAACATTCGAATTATGTTAAGCTAGTAAATGTTAATAACATAGACCTCAAAATACCTACTTCTCATATATTTTTTTCCTTTTCGTTCAATTCAATTTCGTTGTCATTAAAATTAAATAAAATCGTTTAGTCTGAGAGCAGGATTTCACAGTCATATTTTGCGTCATTGTTTCAGTATGATTGTCTATTTTAAAAATATAATAATTAAGCTACTTTACAAATTACCATAATTTAGCAAAATGTTTCCTTGTTAATAATTTTTTTTAAAGCCACTGATTTGATGCGAACAACGTTTTTCTCAATGAACAATCATGCTTCATTTAATTGTGAAATGAGAATATTGTTAATGATTCAAATAAATATTAAAAGCACTTGCAAACACCGTCGGAGCTTGGAAGTTTGAAACCTTAATCGTCTAATTACTTAAATGTCAGCATTGAGGTCAGACAACAAAGGGATGGAGATACAACGGGGTAAGCACAAAATTGTTAAGGGACAGTCTGATCTACGATCCAGATTCCGTACAATTATTTTAAAGGAATGTGAAGGAACTGTTTAAAGGATTGCGATATCAGACATCCCCAAGTTAAGATTTTTATTAGAGAATAGAGGACCGGGCTTCGCATGGGTTTTACTAAAGCTCCACTTGGGGGGTTGGGAGGGTTGGCAACACGTGAGTGATACCCCGGTATTGCAAGCTCTATAGAAGACGGTGACGCTTGCCATCAGGCGGGCCGTATGCTTGTTTGCCACCGTTGTAGCATAAAAAAAAAGAAAATACATGTACATATACATATATTTAAAGTAGAAAAATGGAGAAGAGGGTGGGTTACAAAAATACATACACAGGACAATTTTTATCCCGGATATCGATACGAGAATAAGATTTCGCGGGTAAGAACGCAGACATTTACGAATTTGTAATAAATGAAAAGTAGCCTAGGGTACCCTAATGTTAGATAGAATAGAACAAGGTTTTAACCGAAAACCTTACAAGAACAGCAGCAAAACATTATTATCTTGATAGGAAATTAAAATAACGCGAAAATTTTGTAATTTGTTTTAGTAATTTATGGTTCATTTTCGTGATAGTACATTCTCAAGGCCTAAGTATTAGACCTTGCGTGCTTAACACTTTAAAGTTATGAAGTAAAATGTATAGTGAATAGATTATAATAATAATAGGCCTCATTAATGTTTTAAACTCAAACCACTTATTAATAGCAAAGATTAGCCAAAGTTAAACTGAAAATATTTGTCATTTTCGTATTTCATTATAATTCATAGTTATATCTTTTTTTATCAATAAAGTAGATGTTATTTTTGAGAAATTTTCTACCGACGACCACAAATAAATAAGGGAAAAGGCGAGGTCGGTGAAAAATATAATAAATTTATTTGGTTACTTCATTCTACGGACAAAGAGTAGACACAAGATATCTAGGAAAGCCTTTTTTTGTAAAAAAAAAATTAAACATAAACTAAAAAGAATTCGTACGTACTTTTACTTCCAAATATATTTGTTCTATTTGTTTAAACATATCTTACAAATACATTGGCTCGAGTAAAACAGACGCGCACTTACCCCACTTAGGCTAGTTTCTCAGAAATAGGTGAAAATTTGTTATATGTTAAAAAATAGATATAAAGTTCATTTGCCTAAACCATCCCAACACACACAATCAACAAAACGAAAACAAAAACAGCCAGTATCTGATGTTTTTTTTTCGAAAAAGTTAATAGCTGTCACTGACAAACTAAAGAAGAAAAAAACCGGGCAAGTACGTGTCGGGCAGTTGAGTCCAATATCAAATTCCATCACATTTGTAAGTTTTCATCAAAGATATTTTATGTTATAAGTTCGTCGGCTATTACTCGGTAACTAGTAGAGCGTACTTAACCGTTATAGTTTTCATTGAAGGTTCAGCATATGAATTACTACCGTGATTTTTTCCAAATTTCTAAACATAATACTTTCGGAGATAGAGGGGAGGACCACCGTGCAAAACGAAAATTGACACGATAAATGTTAATAATAGGGTACTCTCGGTGGTTAATGAAAAAATATAAAAATCGGTACAAAATGAACTCTATGTAAAAATAAACATAGTTAAACTGATTTTGAGTCATAAAGGAGACTGAGCAGTTTTGTATGGGAAGTGGTCTATGAACCAACAGCGATGTGGGTATGCAATTTATGATGGGTTACCACTCCTAGACACTCTAGACAATGGCAGTTTATAAAAATCTTTCTGCTATGATTTTTTCACATTGAGAGTTTCAACAGCAATGTAGACATGTAATTTAAGACGGGGTACCTCCACTAGACACTCATGGTAAGTGGCATCAAAATCTGTCCCGGCAGTTCCGAAATAAATAGCAGTTTATGAAAAACCTTACGGTTTTTTCACATTGAGAGTATCAACAGCAATGTGGCTATGCAATTTATGATGGGGTACCTCTCTTAGACACTCATGGGGAGGGACATCAAAATCTGCCCGGCAGTTCCGAGATAAATGCCAGTTTATGAATAACCTTACTGCTACGGTTTTTTCACATTGAGAGTATCAACAGCAATATGGCTATGCAATTTATGAAGGGGTACCTCCACTAGACACTCATGGCCAATGGCATCAAAATCTGTTCCGGCAGTTCCGAGATATGGACATGGGCGTTTTTGTATGGGACGTGGTCTATGAACCAACAGCGATGTGAGTATGCAATTTATGATGGGGTACCTCTCCTAGATACTGATGGGGAGGGGCATCAAAATCTGTCCCCGCAGTTCCGAGATAAATGCCAGTTTATGAATAACCTTACTGCTACGGTTTTTTCACATTGAGAGTATCAACAGCAATATGGCTATGCAATTTATGAAGGGGTACCTCCACTAGACACTCATGGTCAGTGGCATCAAAATCTGTCCCGGCAGTTCCGAGATATGGACATGGGCGTTTTTGTATGGGACGTGGTCTATTAACCAACAGCGATGTGAGTATGCAATTTATGATGGGGTACCTTTCCTAGATACTGATGGGGAGGGGCATCAAAATCTGTCCCGGCAGTTCCGAAATAAATGGCAGTTTATGAAAAACCTTACGGTTTTTTCACATTGAGAGTATCAACAGCAATGTGGATATGCAATTTATGATGGGGTACCGCTCCTAGACACTCATGGCCAATGGCATCAAAATCTGTTCCGTCAGTTCCGAGATATGGACATGGGCCTTTTTGTATGGGACGTGGTCTATGAACCAACAGCGATGTGAGTATGCAATTTATGATGGGGTACCTTTTCTAGAGACTCATGGGGAGGAGCATCAAAATCTGTCCCGGCAGTTCCGAGATAAATGGCAGTTTATGATTAACTTTACTGCTACGGTTTTTCATATCTTTTAGTATCCATATCTTGGAACTGCCGTGACAGATTTTGATGCCACTTTCCATGAGTATCTAGTGAAGGTACCCCGTCATAAATTGTATAGCCACATTACTGTTGATACTCTCAATATGAAAAAAATCGTAACAGTAAGGTTATTCATTAACTGCCATTTATCTCGGAACTGCCGTGACAGATTTTGATGCTCTTCCCCATGAGTGTCTAGGAGAGGTACTCCGTCATAAATTGCATATCCACATTGCTGTTGATACTCTCAATGTAAAAGAATCGTAGCAGAAAGATTTTTATAAACTGCCATTTATCTCGGAACTGCCGGGACAGATTTTGATGCCCCTCCCCATCAGTATCTAGGAGAGGTACTCCATCATAAATTGCATACCCACATCGCTGTTGGTTCATAGACCACGTCCCATACAAAAACGCCCATGTCCATATCTCGGAATTGCCGGGACAGATTTTGATACCACCGACCATGAGTATCTAGTGGAGGTACCCCGTCATAAATTGCATAGCCACATTGCTGTTGATATTCTCAATATATAAAAAAACCGTAGCAGTAAGGTTATTCATAAACTGGTTTTTATCTCGGAACTGCTGGGACAGATTTTGATGCCCCTCCCCATGAGTGTATGAGTGTCTATGAGAGGTACCCCATCATAAATTGCATATCCACATTGCTGTTGAAACTCTCAATGCGAAAAAAAACCGTTAGGTTTTTCATAAACTGCCATTTATTTCGGAACTGCCGGGACAGATTTTGATGCCACTTACCATGAGTGTCTAGTAGAGGTACCCCGTCTTAAATTGTACGTCCACATTGCTGTTGATACTCTCAATGTGAAAAAAAATTTAAGGTTTTTCATAAACTGCCATTTATCTCGGAACTGCCGTGACAGATTTTGATGCCCCTCCCCATGAGGGTCTAGTAGGGGTATCCTGTCCCAAATTCCATACTCGTTTTGCTATTGATACTTTCACTGTGAAATAATCGTAGCAGAAAGAACTTTATAAGACTGCCATTTTTCTCGAAACTGCCGGGACCGATTCTGATCTTTCTTCACATGAAGGTCTAGTTAAGGACCCTTATTAGAAATTCCATACCCATGTTTATATTGGTTCATAGACCACTTCTGCCCAGTCTCCTTTACATGATTGATTTATAATATTAAAATTAAAAATTGATATTTTTAATCTGTATATCACGTGACTAAAAACACGAGCCGCCATGCTGTGACGTCATATTGGCAATAATAATTTGCCACCTGTCAACCCAGTCGTAAACTTTATATTTTCGATTCGTCAGTGCTCTTCGTCAAAATTATTCAGTTGATAAATACTAAATTAAAAGAAGCTAAATACTATTAAAAACACGAAATGGAAGCCGGTTTCGTAAAAGCAGATAGTACGAACTTACCAAAAATCGACACGATGATGGTTGCAAAGTTCTTTGCACGCATCGAAATAATATTACTACGTATAGAAATGACAGCGCCTTCAAATTTTGGCGCCGCGTTCGGCCGTTCGGGGCGCGCCCCTCCCTGGCCCCGCCCCCAACCGAGTCATAGAATATGACATTACTACGCAGCAGGGGCGACACTTTGTTTATATTCTGCCTATTGGACATCCAACTGATTATTTTATTTTATGACAATATTTTATTTCACTTAATAGAAAATAGGTATAATATTAGCTTTATAGGTAGGAAGCTACATTACATTTTTGTTCTTAACTTAATATTAGTCAAAAATAAACTGAGATTAAATCAAAACTTTATAATGAAGCTATTTATATATTGAAGTATTTTGTAATATATGCAATAACTAGGAGACGGTCGCCTGCCAGACAAGAGGAGTTGTGTTGAATGGTAACGTATATTTACTCCGATACTTGTTTGCCCGAATTTCATTTGTTCGAAAATGGTTGGTCGAAATTTAAAATGCTGTTTCGTTTTCCATCTTTTTGTTTTCTAGAAACTATTTTTTTTACTTAGTAACTTTATTCACATTTACGTATTTTTTACCTACTATATAAAAATATTTTGGAAATATAGTCTAAAAAATTAATATTTAAATTACATATTATTTTTAAAAAAAATATATGAAAATCGGTCCAAAATTGAAGGAGTAATCGGCGGACCTCCAAAAAAAACAATGAAACATAGAACCTCCTCCTTTTTTGAAGTCGGTTAAAAAAAAAGCTAAAAAAAAAATCAGAAATACCTAAATAATATTATAATATTGACTCGCGCTTAGTACCTACGTATCCCATCTGTACGATTAATTTTTGATAATCTATGATTTTCACATAGAAATGGCGGATGCAATCATGATGCATTAGAAAATAATGAAAAAAAAATGTTTTGGTTGGTTTTACTTAATTTTTTGTATACTTAGCGATGATAAGTCACGCCGCTATCTTTCTTCCTTACTGTTGAACGGTTTTTACAAGTTTTTATCGAACATGAAGGCATTTTTCAATGTTTTTTTTTGTCATAAGTCCGAGGACCGATCGCGATGAGCGTAGACAAATGACTAAACGAGTTGATGTCTATTGGCCTCAACGTATGGGGACAAAAATTTTGTTCGCGGTGTCCGTTCTATACGTAGTAATATTATTTCGATGTTTGCACGTAATACAGATTTCTGTTCTGCCGAATTCCGGAATGTGAAAACATCTTTGTAAGTATTACCTTTATTATGTTGTTTTTAATGAAATAACAGCTAATTTGTAGAAAAATATCGGAAAGTAATAGGTTATGTTTTGTTTTTCAAATGTTTTTATTAAGACTTCATTATCAAGCTTTGTTTACATGCCGAAATGACGTCATAAACATGGCGGACAGCGCAGAAGCCTGTTTTCGCGGGAATAAATATATTTAAAATTTTGAAGTATTTTATGGCATGAAAGCGGGTTTATTTCGCCGAAATATTTTTTTTTGGTGTCTTTTAACGATGAAACGAACATATTATAGTACTTTGCCAAACAGAGTAGAATACCCTATTCCGAAACAGATCATTGTATCGAAAAATGATCTTTCCGCGCCCTCAATGTTTTGAAGAGACCTATCTAACAAAACCCCAAAAGATGGGATGGGCGCGAAAGAAAAAATATTTTCATTTTACATGTAGGGGTTGGGAGGCACACCAAAAATTTTTTTTTTTTAATTTTCTTCCAGCACTTTGTTAACAGTGTTAATATTATGTGTATACATAACAAATTACAGCTTTCTAGCATCAAGCGCCTAGACGCTAGACCGCGGACAGACAGACAGACGGACATGGCGAACTATAAGGGTTCCTTGTAGTTTACTACGGAACCCTAAAAAGAGAAACTGGCTGAAAGAAAACTTCTGAAAAAAAATGTTAATTTTATTTCTGACATCAATTTTACTCTATTTGTAGTTTTCAAAAAAAGGCTTAAATATTTTGTTACATTAATCTACAAAATGACGTCATGACAAGATCACATCGTCGGGCACGGTTCTTATCAAGTGTCAGTGTAAATAAAATGGTTAGAAATCAAACACCTCGAGTCTACAGATACAAAATTATACCAGTAGTAAAATAAATTTATTATAAGTTTTACTAAGTAAAAAATTTGCACATTTGCATGCTGCTTGCCTACTTAGGAAAAATATGCGAACCAAGAAATAATGATAAGACTAATTCATTAAAAAAAAATTTTTTTTGCTTTCAATTGAACTCGGACGTGGATTATGTACCAGTTTTTTTTTGTTTATAGTCATGAAAATGAATTACATGCATGTCCTGTCGCTTGGGGAAGCGGCGAGGGTCTGTCGGACTCTTCCCTCCCAAGGTCCCAAGGACACTTGAGGGATATACCGACTAAGACCCTGATTGACTCCCACCTTCTCCGCCTGACTGCCACCAGTACCACTCTCTGTTAATGTGATGTGATAGTTATATGACGTTTGCTATTTTTTTAGCTGAAAAATGCAAACAAAATATATTTTTCTCTGTATTATCAACTGATGATGATACTTGGGAGATTCTAGAAGGTAACTTGAGCTTAGTGCCAGTTTTAGTTATAAATTAATATTGGGTTATATTGTAAGTATGTATGTGGAATAAACTGTCTAAAATTGTCTTGTCTATACATATAATAAAACAGCAGACCCCGATATGTCTGTACATTGGACATATTTGGCAAAAATGCAGAGGGAGCCGTTGGAGTAAGTTAATAAAAGCAAAAAAAAATTTTTTTTATTTTTTTGTCTGTCTGTCTGTCTGTTTGAACGCGCACATCTTCTAAGTTACTGAACGGATTTTAATGAGAACTCGGGATGGAGCAGAATATAGGCTTTGTTTCATTTAAATCGCATGTCAGGAAAAGGAGTTATCCTTATTTTAACATTTCACGCGGACGAAGTCGCGGGTAACAGCTCGTTTATTATAAAGATTTAAAAATTCTGCACCAATTTTCGTCGAAGTTTATCGAAAACTAGAAATGTTTATTTTGGCAATTTTTTATCGTGGTGTCCATTTTAATTGTTTAGAAATTAGTATGGATAACGTTAGGAAACATAGAAAATTAACAAACTCAGTAATTATGTTTCTAATATTATTTACACATAGATATAAAGTGTCAAGTGACCGTGCGTCAATGGTATACGTTTAGTTTCTCATACTGAAAGTCGAAACTGTTGCCAAGTGATTGTGGCCATAAGAACGGCGGATAGCACTTTAATTAGAGTTTGTGTTTGCCCCAAGACTACTGTGTTACTTCCCATAGGCTACTTTTGGTTTTCCAGCATCTGTTTTTGGTTATCCAATATCTGTCTCGACTGTCTCTGGTGTTCTAACATCTGTTTTTGATTTCGGAAATGTTAACAATATCGATGCTTAAAGTTTCCTGCACTGGTGGGTTGTTAGTTTCGTAAGGAATGTAAACATTTTGTGGTAATACTGTAGCTGAAGTTATTGTCGTAGTCGTGTCGTCATGAAAGCGTCCATCCGAATCAACGAAACACGTAGTCCTGTCAAAAAGGACATTACTAGTTAGAATGAGGTTAAAAACTGGTTAGAATTCAACGATACGTCGTCAGACCGTATTTTCGGAATTTCGCATGTGCAGTAGTGAGTGTACTGCAGACACGCCCTTGTGGATTTACCTATTGAATTATAATTTTTTGGAAAAAAAAATTTGTTAAGCATATAATAAAATTTTCGCCACATACCGTCTATATTTTTATTTTATTTTTCATCTCTACTAGGCTGTCTGGAAGAGATTGCTTTTGCGATAAGACCGGCATTTTGTTCACCATTTCTTTTAATGTTTGTGTTTTTAATGACATTAAAGAGTTTTGTATTATATTTGTATGGTTGCCCCGCTGGCCTTATTTCATAATAGTTGTTTTCAAGTGTGTGTATTTCGAGTATGTAGCTTACTCTTAAATAAAATCGCATTTTCATTTCAATTTTAAATTCGCTACGGCAAATCCTAATTCGTACTGGGTCAGGGTCGGCAAAGCGCGAGTGAAAATATTGAATCTTTATTCTTTACTGGTTCGACAGCTCGCATAAAATCGTAACGCGCACTTTTTAATGGTGCGTGTGCGTACGGACTGCTGTAACGTTACATACATGTAATGTAACGAAATGCCCATAGTGTGGACGCCTTGTGCGCACGAACAGTGGCCTTATTCACGTAACAAGAACCGATTCTAGTCCGATTCAACGACTCTCGCTGTCCCGTACAATTCCTATTTGGTATGAGTGAGACAGCGAGTGTCGTTGAGTCGAAGTGAAGTCGGTTTTTGTTACGTGAATTGCCCCACTGAGCATTATCTGTAGGAGAAATTGTTTCATTGCGTGTCACATTAAAAGTTACGCAGCAAGCTGAACCCACCATAAGATTACGGGACCTACAAAATTATAAACTTTTTTTTAAATGTCATACAGTAGACAAACAGGCAAGCGAGCCACCTGATGGAAAGCGGTCACCGCCGCCGCCTATGGACATCAGTAACACCAGAGGCGCTACCAATGCGTTGTCCACCAAGGTGGTTGGAGGAAGGGAAGGGAAAGAAGGAGGGGGAAAGAGGGGATAGGGAAGGAGTTGGGCTTCCGGATGTCTCACTCACCGAACGAAACGCATTGCTGCTTCACGTCGATATTCTGTGAGAGGGTGGTACTTCCCCGGTCGAGCTAGCCCATTTCATAATAGCTGCTCTACCACTCCAAAAAACTTTATAAAGTTACTAGTGTAAATTGTATCTTATTAATACCATTTTAAAAGAGCAAGTGCTAATTTTCTTGCCAGTTTCTTCTTGCACAAATCTGCCGTCTGAACTGGTGGTAGAAAAAAATTGTGACGATTCGAAAGAGCTTATATTAGGCCTATTTGAATAAAATACTTTGAATTCGAATTTCAAAAGTGCCGCACAACTCGTTTCCGTGTATTTATTTATGCACAGTAGCGCCATCTATGTCAGACTCTTGATGAAATCCTACGAGAATCGCGTATTTTTGGGGATAAAAAGTACCCTGTGTTAATCCAAGGTATCAGCTACCTACATACCAAATATCATAAGTATTGGCCCAGTCATTTGAGCGTGAAAAAGTAACAAACATACACATAACTTTTATAATATTAATAGGATATTAGTCAACATTATTGAGTGTCCGGTCCCCATCGGGGTCATATATGTCGATGTGTTTCCCCTTACAGATTTTGTGTTGAGTGCCCAGAGTTTTATGAGTCACGGTTTTTAAATAAAATACTTTTATCTTTATAGTTCTATGGCCCCAACCGAACACAATGCGTAAGATTATTCTTGTTAGATCACTAAGTCGCCTCGTTATCTTTGTGCTGAGTTTCTGTATCCATCATTGTTTAGTTTCATGTGAGAATATGAACTTGATCTAAAAATATTCATATTAATAATTACAAATAACATATTTCGCAAAAAAAAATACTTCATATTCTAAAGGTGCTCCTTCTTTGAGCATTCGCGTGTAATGTAACATTTTAGATTCGACATTGAAGCCGGCTACTGGATATAATATAATATATATTACATCTTGAGATAATTATATCTCAAAAATCATTAGTTCAAATAAAACATTAGTTTTATCGCTCATCATACATTTTGTACGAGACCGTTCACACTGCGCTATGATATATATTACATCCCAAACTATAAATATTTTTTCGAGCGATATTTTCAGCCGGCTTTTCGCTACGGGATATAATATAATATATATTACATCTTGAGATATAATGTTTTATCGCTCGTTATACATTTTGTACGAGACCGTTCACACTGCGCTATAATATATATTACATCCCATAGTGAAAAGCCGGCTTGAGCCTTACATTACAATACTACCTCCCTGACTGACGAGCGTTCGCCTCCCTCACTGCTGTAATGCTCGAATCTGAGCGTTAAATTGAAGAAAAATACACGCGAATGCTCCCGGTGAAGGACCACCTTAATGTCTTCTTCTCTTTTTCGGCTCAATGTTGGGTCTCGTTATTTGTGGCGGTGGGTGATGAAAAATGGATATTGTCGCTTGCTTGTTTGTCTGCTGTACGTTATAAAAAGGGTGCCTATACATAATAATACATAGAAAACCCCCAGACTTGATAACAAAGACAAATGCCATCAAATGAATGTTTGCAGCGAACGGGAACCGGACCTGCCCAGCCACCCCACCAATACACCACCGGGCTGTCAAATTAAAATAAATGAATCTCGAAAAAGTCCAGTTCCCACGGGACATTCGACTTTCATAATATGTACATACAAAATACCAACACATTTGGACAAGCCCATGACAAACCCAATGGACTTGAAGGCGTCTCTATTCAAAAGGGCACTCACTATTTTGTTTGCGCACGCAGTAATTCACAAATGAGATTTGAGGACAATTATTTTTGAAGAAAATGACAATCACAAACAAGAACGACTGAGTAAGAGAAACAGCGCCAGCGCAATAAATGATGTAAGGCGTTTACACAATAGTTTAAGGATAAAAAAGGTCGTGGTACGGCCCCTGGTCATGTATACTATTGGACACAAAACACAATTAGCTATAAGTGAGGTAGACCCTTGAGGGCGGCGCAAATTGTAAACAATATTTACCGAGTTACAAGGTTTCCAATCAAGGTTGGCCTCCAAGGGACGTGCTGGGGGAAATTAGCCGTTAAAACAATGGCTAACTACATCATGTTATTTAATTGTCGTGTTTCACGTGATAAGCCAAGGATTAAGTTGGCCCAGTGGTCGAGTGGCTAGCAATGGCCACTTTGTCTTTACTCAGGTTCGTAAAAAGGCAAAGGTTTGCCTTCGAACACAAGAACATTGTTTGTCTTGGTCTAGATGTTTCCTACGTATCATCATTATCATCATCTTAGCCACAAGAAGTCCACTGCTGCACAAAGGCCTCCCCCAAACGTCTCCATTGCGACCTGCTGGCAGCGGCCTGCATCCAGCTGCAGCTATGTAATCCAACATTTCTATGTATAATAATTTGGAGTGGTAGAGCAATTATTACGAAATGGGCTTGCTCGACAGGGGAAGTACCACCCTCTCACAGAATATCGACGTGAAGCAGCAATGCGTTTCGTTCGGTGAGTGAGAGATCCAGAAGCACAACTCCTTCCCTATCGCCTCTTTCCCCCTCCTTTTTTCCCTTCCCTTCTTCCTTCCTTTCCTCCAACTTCCTTGGTGGACAACGTATTGGTAGTGCCTGGTATTACTGATGTTCATAGGCGTCGGTGACCGCTTTCCATCAGGTAGCCCGCTTGCTTGTTTGTCTACTGTATGACATTTAAAAAAAAATGCATATTTCTAGCAGGAATTCATTATTCAGGAATCTAGTACCCGTAGTCGAAGCTTTGCTTGTTTGGGACTAGATGGCGTTGTGTGATTCGTCCAAGTTTAATTTACGACTTCAACCGACAAGTTCTTAGTGCTTACAGTTACTATTACGACTTACGACAAAGGTTAAAATTAAAAGTCTGTATGTAAGAGTACAAAAGGTTGTTGTATAGAGTTTTATTAAAACTCTATTGCTGACGGTACTTACAGCAATTGTTACAATACATGGAAATTCCTACACAATTTGTGAATACTTCGAAAAGAAAACATTAGGTAAGAATAACATGAATAGATCTGAATATTCATTCGTTATACGTTTTTACACAATAGAAGTTATTTTTCAGTCTTTTCATGGAACGCTATTCATACACGTTACATATTATAATACTTTACTATTGAATAGAATGTTTAAAGAGTTATGCGAAAATAACATAGTGATTTATGATTAACTAGCTTTTGGCCCACGACTTCGTCCGCGTGATGTTTAGGACCCGTTCCCGTGGGAACCACATTGAATTTCGGGAAAAGTTATAGCCTATGTCACTCCCTGATAATGTAGCTTTCTACTGGTGAAAGAATTTTTGAAATCGGTCCAGTAGTTTCGGAACCTATTCAATGCAAACAAACAAATAAACCATCTAGTCTTTCCTCTTTATAATATTAGTATAGATAGAGTGTAGATTATGATGAAACGAGTGGAAAATTGCCTTTAGAATGCTGACAAAAAGGCTCTATTTTTGAACGTGATAACGAAAAATTTATGTCTGACCAAGGTTGAGATGGTAAGACGATATCAAAACCTTTGCTGGAGACTGGTCCGTAACAGCTATGGACCGGGACGTGTGGAACGAACAAGGGGAGACTTTTGCCCAGCCGTGGGGCATGCAAATATTTAGTATCATCATCATTATCATCCCACTGAAGGGATACGGGTCTCCCTTGAGTGGAAGGGGATTAAAGCGTACTCTGCCACGCCACTTTAATGCGGATTGACTGAGGCTATAGCCGCTTGAAACCAGCGACAACAGGGACCGAAAGCTTAACGTGCCCTCCGAAGCACGGAGCTCGAGATAACGAAACCCATCCAAACACTGGCTCAGGTAGACGTTGCTTGACTTGCGTGTTCATTTTAGAGAGACACAGCGACGCCATCGAGCTCCTCATTTACATGTATTTGCATTAATTACATTCTGAAATAAATGGGTGTAATATGTAATGAGTAATCAATTCATAATCTTTTTTTTATATACCACAAAGGTGGCAAACAAGCACACGGCCCGCCTGATGGTAAGCATCACCGTAGCTTATAGACGCTTGCAATACCGGGGGTATCACTCACGCGTTGCCAACCCTTCAAACCCCCCTTGTGGAGCTCTGGAGACCTTACTCACCGTAGGAACACAAAATGGCCGAGACCAATGCTTTTTGGCTACGATCTCTTTTTATTTAAAAATCTTTGTGTATGAAATCATGGACAGAAACAACAAATTTAAACTTTATTCACAACGATGCATATAAAATGTATAATAAGTGCATAGCATAATATAATTTCATCGGTCATTATAAAATAAATGCATACCGTTCACGTACTTACACATGGAATATTTTGCACAACTTTATGCGACCATTAAAATTAAATAAACAACAATAATATTATACTCGTGAGGAAAGAAGTACATAATATACATGCGTACTTGAAAAAACACTTTCTACGATCGTGTTTTGAGCCATTGAGCCACATATTATTTTACTTAATCACATACAATTTTACGTCTATTTAAATTTAGTTTAGTTTTTAAATGAATGTATATGAAAAATATTTATTTATTCGCGCGTACAAATGCATTCTGTTCTACGGTTAGATCAGTTCGCGCGCGAGGGCTTTGCATTTTGAGAGAAAATAAAAAATATAAGTACTACAACATAATTTCACTACACGACACGATAATGTTGTATTTTTTATTCGGACTTTAAAAACCTAACATACGAACTCCATGGTATCTGAAAAGAAATAAAAAATAAATGCTTTACTGTACACGATAAAGTTAAAGGCTGTTATTTGCGCGTAAAAAAATATATTCGATTTCACGAAGAACTATTGGCTTAGAATGTTGGGAGACGTGTACATGCATATTACTTCAGTGTGCGTGACCAATTTTACGAGCGTTACCGTGGTTACTTAAATTAACAATGTGTATGTGAACGTTACAACATTCAAGCCGAACACTCTTCGTGTAATAGAATACATGATTTCAGAAAGGGTTGTAAAGAGATTAGGCATCGTTTTATATATAGAACGCGAATCCGCGATCATCGCGCGAATAAGCGATGCGACCATCGCGTCTCGTGCGATTGTCAGAGGACACCTATTCGAGTTCAATATGTTCGATCGCGCGTTCGTAAACCCTGTTTCTTTTAACTTGACCAATGTAGTAAACAACCTTAGCGTGTCTTTTTATTCAAATATCCATGTGTAAAATCGATAAATCGCCAGAATAACAAGAGTGTTGTGTTAAATGCCATTTCTAACTATATTATTATTATTTGGGTGTGAATGATAATTTTAATTGCCTATTTTCGTTAAAAAGACATGCTAAGATTGTTTACTACATTGGTCAAGTTAAAAGAAACAGGTTTTACGAGTAAAATTCGCGCGAAATGATCGCGCATTCGCGTTCTATTAGGACGATGCCTATTGCTTTCAAGCTAATTGAAACATACGCGTATACGGGAGTTTTATTGCTTTTTTAACCGATAACCGATAGTCTCCTTTTGCTTTCCCATCCTGTGGTAGCTTGTAGAAAAAGATTGTCAGATAATTGGCAGTTTTCTAGTAAAATTCAACGATTGTGTTTGAATTTGCTACAAGAGGGAATTAACTTGTCATACTTCATTGTGAAATAGAGGAGCTCGATGGCGTCGCTCTGTGTCGATATGAACACGCAAGTCAAGCAAAGCGACGTCGACCCTAGCCAGTGCTTGGATGGGTTTCGTTATCTCGAGCTTCTCCGTGCTTCGGAGGGCACGTTAAGCCGTCGCGTCGGTCCCGGCCGTTATCCGTAGATGACAGTCGTTAAGTCAAGTCGGTGGTCTTCGGCGGCGGCTTGAAAAATCCAGCCTCTGCCAATCCACATTGGAGCAGCGTGGCAGAGTATAGTCCCCTTCGACGGAAGGATGATTATGGGATGATATTATATGTCTTTATTGTGGTATCATAATATGTGTTTTGTCGTAATAAAGTGATTTGTAATCGATTTCTGTCTTTTTCATATATATTTACTTATGTAAGTATATAAAATTCAAAGTCCTGACTGACAGATTGATTTAACGATATATCAACGCACAGCCCAAACAGCTGGCTCTAGACTAGATTCCAAATTTTAAATGTAGGTTCCTTACGACGCGACGTCTAGGCATGTCCTAAGAAAGGATTTTTCAAAATTCCCACGGGAAAGCGACATATACGCAAACGAAGTTGCGAGGGTATTACTAGTCGATTTATATTTTAAAATCAGATTGATTGGAGCTTTTGTGTCAAGCGTAGTGTAATGAAAAATACAAACAACTGCATTGAATTTTTTTATTTAATATTTTACCCAGATTCCCATTAATCTCTTAACCACGTCCTCGGGTTATTACATAAGGTCGCTGTATTCGCAACGGGATAATACCTCGGACGGGACGGGGACGTGACTTTTTGTTCGACACGGCCGCGTTCCCGTCCCGTCCGTGTGTGTATGTGACATATGTATCACATACATTTTGTATGGAACTATATTTAACTTCCCGTCCCGTCCCGTCCCGTCCGGGAAAAAACACGTTACGTATACAGCGACCTTTATTCTATGACCACGTTTCACACAAGGCAATAACAACAATTACATTATTCAACCAATGTTCAATCATTCGTGTCATTAAAGCAATTAATTCAACTGTAATTAATTACGTAGTGATCAATACTATTGAATTGAATCAGCCGTAGAAATAATCTACCTATAATTAAGATACCTATTTAAAAGCTAGAGGACGTCTGCGGTTTTCCGCTTGCTCACTATTCCTCTTCCGAAGTGAATTAGGAAAGATTGGTTTTCTTGGCGTCTCATAGTGCCCTTAAGCCTATACTCCAACTCTACTTCTTGCCCCTAACGTGACTCTGACCACAAGATCTACTACTGATCTACTACTGCTGATTATATCACTATAACATATTAGCTATCTATCTATTATATTTTTCGGAATTCTAACTATAACAGGATATAAAAGTTTCACTGTTTTTATTACGACAAAAGACGCGCTGGCTTAAGCCTGATCTTACTTTGGGACTAGATGACGCTGTGTGAATTATGTACAATTATTATTATTCATTTATGTATGAAAATGATGAAAAAACCTCAATGACACGGGTCACACGTTTGGAAGGCCTGAAACAAAGAGATCGGGGACAATTTCGTTATTATGGTAACACGTGAACTGCAACGAAACCCCAATTAGCGCGTTGGTTGTGTTAATTTTTAAAACAAGCCTTACCTTTTTGCACTGACAAGTTGCATATTCATATTAAAGTGGTGTTGGTAGACTGATTCTTTTTTTATACCTCAAAGGTGGCAAATAAGCATACGGCCCGCCTGATGGTAAGCACCGCAGCTTATATACGCTTGCAACACCGGAGGTATCACTCCCGCGTTGACGACCCTGAAAAAAGTGGAGTTCTGGAGACCTTACTCACCGTAGAAACACAAAATGGCCAACACCAATGCTATTTGCGTAGGATCTTCTGTAAGGTGGAGGTCCTTCCCCACACGGGCTGCTCCGATTTGAGCGGATTATCCGCTGTGCCCCTCTTAAGTTTAATGGTAAGTGTTAGTTAACACTTACCATTAAACCCATTATGCTAACAGTCTATATGCATTTGAAACAGTATGTGCTGCAAATATTGGACGTTATCCAAAGAAGTTCAAGAGTGCAGATAATCTTAACATTTACATTAACATACAAATTACTTGAATAGATTTACAAATTCACACTTTCGTTATTTCTCCGTCTGTGTATGTATAACAGCTCATCATCACACTACATAGCTTAGAACTTAGATAGTTCTTCAGCAAATTAATATTATTATAGAATTATTATTATTAAATATATAATAATAAATATATAGGGACAATTCATACAGATTGAGCTAGCCCCAAAGTAAGTTCGAAACTTGTGTTATGGGATACTAACTCAACGATATTATATTTTATAACAAATACATATTATAGATAAACATCCAAGACCCGAGGCCAATCAGAAAACTAGACGGTCCCAATGCTGGGCATGAATCCCTCTCCAGAACTTTGTATTGCCAGTGCTCGGCATGGCCATTTTATCAGGCCTATGGGCGCTGTCCCTAATATGGTTTATCCACCAAATTGCACTGGGCTATCATGGTGGATTTTTGCGCCCAAAACCCATCTTTTGTTCAACGTTCGATAATCCAAAAAAATATCAAATATGCTAGTGAAATTCCATACAAATCTGTTTAGCCGTTATGGAGATTATCCGCAATAAACTTTAAAAAAATGTTTACTTATGTACATATATTTACATACATTTTATATACATTCAAAACATACACTTCGTACCACAATAAACTGTATAATTTTGATTTCCTTAACACTTTTAAACACTTTTTATTTATTTATATTTACAGGTAGTGTAATGTGCGAAGCACACTGAGGATGAGTGCAAGTCGAGCGACCTGTCACGCGCCCGCTTCGAACCCTTCACGCGCTCTGGAGGGCTACTACG
Source organism: Endotricha flammealis (assembly GCA_905163395.2). NCBI lineage: Eukaryota > Metazoa > Arthropoda > Insecta > Lepidoptera > Pyralidae > Endotricha > Endotricha flammealis. The sequence goes on along the minus strand of LR990870.1, from coordinate 3,153,950 downwards.
AAACGTAAATGCGATACTTCGGCCGAAGTATCGGATGAATTTTAACCGTGAAATACAAGTTATTTCATGATTATTATTCAATGAACTACTAAAATAACCATAAAGTACAAGGTATTTCATGGATAGAATTCAAGGAATTACTAAAATAACCATGAAATACCTTGTATTTTACGGTTAAAATTCTTCCGATACTTCATCCGAAATATCGGATTTACGTTTCGTAGTAGCCTCCCTGAATCAGGACGTCTGGTCTCTGGGGGTCTGTTATCGCAATAAAAACAGTAAAAATCTAGTCTCAATCTCTATTATTATTTTGCATGAGCAAGATAGCCCTTGAGTTGAGATAAGACTGAAAATGAAAATGTCTTTATTCAAATAGGCCTATTACATTACAAGCTCTTTCGAATCGTCAAAAAAAATTCTACCACCAGTTCAGACGGCAGATTTATAGTAAGAAGAACTGGCAACACATGCTCCTTTAAAATGGTACCAATAATAGTTACAATAAAAAACAAAACAAAAAGAATAGATTTCAACTGTTTTTATCACAAGAATAGACGCAGCTCTCGTCCTTAGTGTGTTTGGCACTTAAAAAGAAACATATTCATTTGAGACTTCCAATAGAAACTTAACATGCCGATGCATTTACATGATGATGCAGTTAGTAATGATGACGCACATGCTCAACAATCTACTGACTTTCTTTTTCTCATCAAAAGGTATTGATAAGGACAGCATCGCCAGTCCCATCACTCTTTTGAGGCCGTTATGCACCCCCTGTTGAGAATAAACATGTTAAAAACAGAATAACAATAAAAAAAGTGTGGCACTCGGGAACTGCCGCGGTAAAGCTATTGCATAGTCGCGAGCTCGATCTCACTCGTGGACGCGGCCAAAAAGCACGCTGTCTCACCTAGCATCGTGTCTAAAAGAGATAGAATCAGTTATAAGCAGTTAGCAGCTAGTCTACACGCATACGTCTAGTCGCACGCACACAAACAGCGTACCGAAGTCTGCCGATCTGAAACGACGTTAGACGACGCACGGCTTTCAACGCCGCGCGGAATAGGGGTGTTAGGTTTTATTTTCGTTACGGAATTTCTTGATTCGGTCGCCGCGCTCAAAGCCCGCGATAAAAGCTATGCAATAGCTTAAAAAAATAAAAGTTAGTATTGTCTTTCGGGTACCTACTTAAACGTAATAATCCAATACCGAGCGATTGGAATTATTTTCAATTTAACTGTAGGGTAAGACGTTTCCGGCCAAATTACAGTTAAGTCCAGCTTGTCCGGCTTTTGTTAGACTTTCTGAATATTGTCCCAAGGGACAGTATCAGGTGGGCACGGTGGGGTGAAGTAAACTTATTTTGGGGGAAAAAAATAAAACAAAGAAAAAGAAAAGGTATCTAAGAATGTTGAAAGAAAGTAAAGTTGAATAGGAGACTGCTTTCTCATTCAGTTTTTTTTATAAATGATTAAAAAACCTTGGTTTTGGCATACAGACACCATATTCCTTAATTTTAAGTGTCCGGCCTTTTTACCCAAAAGTCCGGCCGAACTGGCAGGCCTGATCGGCTATTAGGTTTGACGACCTAGCAACCCTAACGCCGAGTATCCCTAAGACGGTTGCCAAAATCAAACCAAAATTTTCAGATGAAACGATGAGTATGAAAAACAAAGACCGGTGTTATAATAGAGCAGAGCTATCCTGTGAGCCAGATCATAAATAATATGGCTTCGACAGCCTCACACATAGACATTATATTTATGGGTTGCGGTTATACTACGAGCGAAAATAAATGTAACAAAAATTTTTTTGAATTCTGTACCCAAACAAAATGAAAGAGGTATCTAGAATAATAAATTAGGACCAAAGTCTTTTATGCTAATAATGTAAGAATGGTTATGAAAATGCTAACATTATAAATGAGAAAGTGGGTTTGTTTGTTTGTTATTCCTTCACGGCTTGACTAAGCAGCCGATCATTATGAAAATTTGCATAAATATTGTTAGGGGTACAGAGCCCAACATAGGCTACTTTTTATCCCGTGCAAGTATGTCGTTCCAATGGGAAAATAATTTTACTACTATAGAGGGCGCTGTATCGGCCATAAGATGGCGCCACAAGTCGCGCTATGGGTTGTTTTGTAGTCAAACGAGATCTATGTCATAAAATTAACGCGAGCGAAGCCGCGGGGAAAAGCTAGTAATACAATATGAATACTATTGAAAAATAAGAATTCAAGTAAATACTTTCGTGCAGCATTGTATTTCATTAAAATACATACACAGCGTATTTTTAATTACATTGTTACTGTAACGATTGAAACAAAATATGTTAAATGACAAAAGAGACCGCAACGGGTTAAGAACCATTTCTTTTACTGGCCATTTTGCTTGTTTCCAAAATGGTGATAAGCAAACAAAGCAAAATGACCACCACCAGTAAAAGAAATAGCAAAAGAAATTCGGTTATTGCCTTTTTTGACCATTAGATATTTGTACATCTCTTTCCAGTATACTCTACTTTCAGGTATAGCGGATACTCAAATCGAAGCAGCTCGTCTGGCGGGCCTCCACCTTACAGAAGATCGTAGTCAAATAGCATTGGTCTCGGTCATGTTGTGTTCCTACGGTGAGAAAGGTCTCCAGAGCATCACTTTTTACAGGGTCGGCAACGCGCTAGTGATACTCCCCGTCGACGGCAAGCGTCCATAGGCTACGGTGATGCTTACCATCAGGCAGGCCGTTTGCTTGTTTGCCACCTTTTTAAAAAATAACAACCAATAGACATGTCATGTTGTGTAATAGTTGTACGACTTTTGGGAAGCGATAACTATCAAAACCAGCCTAAACAAAGTGCGGACTCTATCAGCACGATTGAAACAAACATATCGATTACAAAGGCGCATACCGTCATACCACCCACGGCAACACACTGTTTACATGTAAAAAGATAGCTTTAATATATCTAAATAACGCGTATTTTCATGTGTACATTACATTGTTATTTTGTAACGATAAAAAAAAAATTAAATGGCAAAAACGGCCGTAACCGTGTTTCTTTCGCCATTTATTTCACCGGTGGCCATTTTGCATGTTTCCGAAATGGTGAAATGAGAACAAAGCAAAATGACCACCGTTAAAAATGGCAAAAGGAAACCGGTATACGTCCTTTTTTGTCCATGAAATATATTCACCTTTATTTTTCAATTTTATTACAAAAAAACTCCATCAATATAACCAGCCTAAACCAAGTGGCGGACTCTATCAGTTGGATTGAAACATATCGATTACAAAGTCGTATACCGCCATACCGCCCACGGTGAATGTTTACATGTAAAAAGATAGCTTATTTATACAATGGTATATCCATTGATCAACTATCAATAATTTGGTTTTTTAAAAAGGGTTACATACATTTTTTTTTTGTTTGTAGTTTTAAAAACATACAAAAATAAACTTTAAAAACATTTCATTATTAATATTTTTCCAGTAGAGTTGGTCTCTACAAACCATTAGCGTCCCACCGATGGGCATTGTAGTTTTTGTGTAACTTGTCTCGGGTTCACTCACGGGTCGTGACACTAGTCCCCCGACAGTGGAGCGACAGCCAAGGGCGACATCAGGCGTGTCTACCTTGACTACTGTTGACGTAACGAGCCATATTCCCCCCCCCCCCACTCCCCCCCCCCCTCTATACTAGAGAACACTACAGGCATAAACTTCCTCTTCCTTTGTTTCCCACATAGGTATCCTTACCTATGATTATTAAAATAATACAAAGCATATTTTTAAAAAAACGTTTGAAAAATTATAATTTTTAAACTTTCGTATATTCCTATTTCCTTTAATTTAATTTATAAAAAATTATGTCCATTAAATATTTCATAATAAAAAAATTCTTTGATATTAGTTGATCTACGATTGCATTGGACCAAACGTGACCTGCTTTGTGTCTGTGACCTGTATGTTTAATCTATGATAATACGATACCATAAACCAATACCTAACTAGCTCTTACTAATTATGTACAGTAATCTTAGCTTCGCTTTTGTGGTGCTTAATTAACACTCACCGCAAGAGTCATCTCTACATAATAATGCTGGCTCTACACTCGCGAAGTTGAACAAAAGGAGAGTGTAAACGGGCATTTCGTCAAAGAATCAAATTAATACCAATATTATAAAGAGGAAAGATTTGTTTTTTTGTTTGTAACGAATAAACTAAAAAACTACTTAAAAATAAATAAATATATAGGGACAATTCATACAGATTGAGCTAGCCCCAAAGTAAGTTCGAAACTTGTGTTATGGGATACTAACTCAACGATATTATATTTTATAACAAATACATATATAGATAAACATCCAAGACCCGAGGCCAATCAGAAAAAGTTCGTTTTTCATCATGACCCGACCGGGGATCGAACCCGGGACCTCCTGGGAGGCTCTGGCGTGGTAACCATTACGCCACGGATGTCGCCAACTTGGCCGATTTCAAAAATTCTTTCACCGTTGTAAGTTACGCTATCCCCTGGTAACATAATTAAATAAATATATAAGGCACACAGACACTTTCAGTGATCATATTTTACAAAATAATTTTAATAGAGGTAGGGCACAGCGGATAATCCTCTCAAATCAGGGCAGCCCGTCTGGGGAAGGACCTCCACCTTATAAAAGATCGTAGCCAATTAGCATTGGTCTCGGCCATGTTGTGTTGTGTTCCTGCGGTGAGTAAGGTCTATAGAGCTCCACTTGGGGTGGTTGGGGGGGTTTGCAACGCGTGAGTGATACCCCCGGTATTGAAATCGTCTATAGGCTACGGTCATGCTTACCATCAGGCCGTACGGGCCGTATGCTTCATTTCCAACTTTGTGGAATAAAAAATAAAATATTCTAATTACCTATAGGTATATAAAATACATTTATAATATAAACTACCACAGAGCAGGGTTGCCGTTGCACAAAATTTAAAGTCGCTAGTCATAGATATAAAATCCGCTAGAATAGCTAAAAAACGTCCATTGGAAATCCGCTATTTATCGCTAGACTTTAATAAGATGAAAAAAATAAATGTCTGGGCTGAAAACAAACTAGTTTTGCACGTTTCTGAAACTGTACAGAAGTGAACAAATGTATTTTTTTAACTCGACGTAAATGTAAAAAATTTAAATTCATTAAACATCCGTCAAAAATTCCATTCCAGTGAAATAGTCATTATTCGTGTCTCAGGATTTCGTTTATAAGGGTGGAATGAAAAGACATAAGCTATAGGTAATTACTAGACTAGTAGGTAGTTATTTATATGTCATCATCATTTCACTCACTGTCCATAATAGTAAACGAGAAACAGAATATTCTTTGACAGAATATTTATCGAATGGAAATTCCTGTATCGTTTTCTTACTGGAGTTGCCAGTATTAAGAAATGAGAATCTGCTAAGTGCATAAATGTATTAATTAAATTTTACTTGTACAATTTATCCTTGGTAATTATCATAAGTACATTTAATAAATACACCTCTGTGTTAGTTCGATTTTTTACAACTCGCCAGAAGTCGCTAAACATTTTTTTCCCGCTAAAAGGAGATTTTGTCCGCTAAAAGTTCCTGAATTCCGCTAGTTCTAGCGACAAAGTCGCTAGAACGGCAACCCTGCCACAGAGTCCTTTATTGTAAAAAACATATTTTTTTTAAATCAACTCGTACAAATCATAGTCAAAGAGATAAGCGGTAAAAATGTTACCACCACTTTTGTACAAAGAACTACTACGTAGATTACGTTGTAAATATTTGAACAGGTTACTTTCCATTACTCTGCTAAATGCAATGTGGTTGTTCCTTTTAGCGGTAAATTTATGTTTAGCGTATCGACTGGGCCCTCAAATCATATTTTATTTATTAACTACAATGTTGACGTTACATCCGTACAATATTTGCTCAAAAGTCTACAAAAAAAATATACAACCATGGCTTTTCCTTTCATCATCATCTCGACCACAAGAAGTCCACTGCTCCATACCTATTTACGCCCATCAATTTATTATGTTTTTTTTTTTCCACATTTTTGTTTCTTTTATTGTACATTACATATCGAATACATACACATTAAATCTAAACTAAACATATTTTTATAAACATAAATTATAATGAACCTAAAACTAAAAACCTTTAAAAAATATAATAAAATGCCTAAAATATATTATTAAAAGGAGTCCCTTTAGGCAAGGTTACGAAAATACTGGCAGCGTTCGGAGCGTTCCCCCTTTGAATAGCTAAACTAATTCTTTGTCCGAGGTAGCTGCCAGCTCTTCGGTCTTCGATGATTATAGTTATCTTTTATCACTTCATCATGACTTCTTAAAAAAATATTTCATATTAAAGAAAAATATTTTTGTTAAATTGATTGTTCAATTTATAGTTATTCATAAGTCATAACTCATAACTTAATTAAGAAAAAAATATTTAAAATTAGTAAGGGAGAATAATTGCTCTATTAAAAGCATTTTTAAAGTTACTGATACATCATAAAAATACTTTACATCCTGTTGTCACTGTCAAAATAAAAGAAAAAAGAGTTATTATTATTTGACGACCTCCGTGGCGTAATGGTTGCCACGCCAGACCGCCACCCAGGAGGTCCCGGGTTCGATCCCCGGTCGGGTCATGATGAAAAATGAACTTTTTCTGATTGGCCTCTGGTCTTGGATGTTTATCTATATATGTATTTGTTATAAAATATAATATCGTTGAGTTAGTATCCTATAACACAAGTTTCGAACTTACTTTGGGGCTAGCTCAATCTGTATGAATTGTCCCTATATATTTATTTATCCCCCCAAGTGGAGCTTTGGAGACCTCCTTAGGAACACAAACATGGCCGGGACCAATGCTATTTGGCTACGATCTTCTGTAAGGTGGAGACGGGCTGCTCCGATTTGAGCGGATTATACGCTGTACCCTACCTCTCTTAAATCACCCTAGTTAGCTCGAGACCAAGTGAAATTGAAATGCGATTCAGAAACTGGCTGCTAAACCACAGATAACTTAATAGTTACTCTTAAACTAACAAATTATTTATTAACTTCACGTCTCCAGTGGCCCAAAATTTACAGTCTCAATTAACCGCCAATTTGGCAATGAGCAGCCCGCCAAAATCCCATAGGAAAAGAACATTGTCTGTTCGCCGACAGTTGGACTCCCAAAATTTAATTAGAAATTTCTCATCTAGCTATCCTTTACCCGCGAGACTAAATTTTACTGAAAATTTCGACCTTCCGTTATATTGATAAATTATATGCCATTTCCAATGACATATTAAAGTGTAGATAGACTATTAAATGGTCCAATGGATTTTGTGTCGATGATTAAAAATGTTCATTGATGCTGATTGAATCATTTCCCCCTATTTTCATTATTTTGTAATTGTTTATTTATTATTATTATTAAAGTGTAAAATTGTATAGGTAACCAATCTTTGACACCCTAAAACACCCCTAAAATGTTATCAATTACCCAATAGGAAAGCTAGTGGATAGGTAGGTACCTAATAAATATACGTAATTAATGTTTTCTCTTTTTTACTCTTTATAATTTGAATAATTTCTTCCTACGTCCACGTGTGTACTTTTTGTGAAATTCGAAAATGTAGCTAACCAATCAGGATTGAGGCGAATGAATCCAATACACGACAATTTTTTTTTTTTAATTTTCAATATTATTGTCCTTATAGGCTTAATTCAATGTGCCTGTGCCTACACACTTAGGATAATTATCATGATTTCAACCTTTAATGGACTAATATAGGCCGAAATGATGAAAGAACCTATCTAATTTCACAACATCACCGTCTATAATCCGGTGAGAGTAAATTTCGTAGAAAATTCTGATAAATTGCATGCTATTTGGTTGAAAATTACGCCAACGTGTTCAAAGAGAGAGCTTAGAATATAAATAATGTAAATTAATTAACAAGTGGAAATGACACGGCCGCTGGGCGGACCGCAAAAGGGGATTATACGGGCAGGCATCACGCGCCTGACTGTTACGATTCCAAATTGGACATATAAATAACACATTTTCCTATTATTTCAAGCAATCAACGCGAGGGACGCGACCCCCTGTTGGGTTATGAAACCTTTGTAGCGGGGGTCGCGTGGAATTTGTTGAAAAATAAAGTAAACATTATTATCGAATTTTAACTTTTATGCTTTCCATTGGTAAAAGAAATTTCAAAATCGGTTCAGTATATCCAGAGATTACCCCCTACAACCTTATAAGCTCTTTATAAATAGTAGTCAAATTTTTAAATTTTTTTAGTACCTACATTTTTCAAATATGTACATCCCTATAATTTCTTTCTTAGAAAACATGATTAAAACTTTTATTGCATGAACAAGTCTTGATCGTAGCCTCGTTATAAGAAACTCATGTCTATTCTGACAAACATCGAAAATTTTTCCTCTAAAAGCAATATTAACTCAATCTTTTTTTAATGGACATTTGTGGCCAGGTCACTACGCTACTACCACACCCTTAAGGGCGCGTTTTGACGACGCAAAAATTTGCGCGGTACGGCTGCCAAGAAAATTTTCACGTCGTCTAAATGCGCTCTAACGCACGTAAGTAAGTTTTTAAATAATTAATAAGTTTGTTGATTAATAAAAATTCGTCTAAGCTGCAGCATAACAGAAAAAATGACAGGGTTTTTTAAAAATTTATATTTACACAGTAAACATAAAGTCGGTACGGTTTGAATAAATATGAAATGTTGGAAATTACGAACGTAATTAAATGTAAACATAATCTTTTGCGTTTTTTTATTCAAGGGAGATATCTTTGGACTCTTCGTAGTAATCAAATGAAATTCTGTTTTTGTTTAATTAAAAAAAAACTTCCTCACTTGACTCCACTAGTCAAAGAGGCTTGCCCTCAGTCGCACTTAGTGCGTTTGATGTCTACTTATCCATTTAAAGAGGAAGTAAACTATAGTTTGGATTGGTTTTAATAAGTGGCTTTTGTTTCAAACGTTTAGCTCTTAAATATAAAACTGATATGCCTGTCAAACTACGACGTAACATCATTTTAAGGGAACACGTGCCCTGCCCACCCAGTATGTTTTCACTCAGACGCCCCCAGAGTACACTGGGCGCGCGACGACCGGTGTAAACTCTCATTTAAGAGCACCCGCACATTGAGCCACTAAACACGACCACGCTCAGTCAAGTCACGAGACGTAACAACCACTAGTGACTTAGTGGCGACCACCGAGCGCCGGGAAGAAGCCAGCTACTGTGGCCGAGTGTGCGGGCGATGCCAGCGACAAATACTGCCACAAATAGCAAGCTCGGGCGACTCTCGCAGTTTGTGGTCTCAAACGAACGCAGCCACTCGCACGCTCGCTATGCGCCGATATTATACAAAGTGTATGAAAAATCTCGGCTTGTAGTCAAGTTAGTGGCCGCGACTAGTGGCTCAATGTGAGATTGCGCTAAAGCCTTGACATAGGTGGTACCGTATTAGGTATGCATTACTAGGCTTCTACAATGTTCTACTCTAATATTTATTTATAACCGTTCACAGAATATATTAATTCGTGAGTAATCGTTTGAACTTTTTTTGACACTAAACTGTTAAATGTACTTAGATTATTTTATTTTTTTATATTATATTGGTACTTAATTTCTGTATGTACCTAGATCTGGGTCTTGGATGTTTATCTATATACGTATTTGTTATTAAATATAATATCGTTGAGTTAGTATCCCATAACACAAGTTTCGAACTTACTTTGGGGCTAGCTCAATCTGTATGAATTGTCCCTATATATTTGTTTATTTTTATTTATTTATTTATTTATCTGTATTTTATTTATTCTTATAAATGTACTTATACATTGTAACAAAGAGTGGAAGAAAAAATTGCTAAATGACAAAAAAGGCCGTAACGGGGTTTCTTTCGCCGTTTCTTTTACCGGTGGCCATTTTGCATGTGTCCGAAATGGCGGTAGTTTATAACGTAGTTTATTTTCTTTATACATAAACTAGCGGCCCGGCCCGGCTTCGCACGGGTTATAACTATCTGCCTGTGTTAAACAGTCGTATACTTACATATATAAATAAATATTTTAGTTTGTTTTTTAACATACTAAAATATTTCTTTATATACCACATTGACAACTTCTGCGTCATTTCGTGTAAAAACAAACATATTTTTTTTTTGATGTTACACGTGACAGGGCAACATACAATTGTCCATGTGAAAAACATTGAGTAGTTAAGTCGATTCCAGCAACGAATACGGTCGTTACGTAAGCGGAGTTGTCTATCTTCGGGCGTTTCTGTCTCTTTGAGCGTTATGTCTATCTTCGGGCGTTTCTGTCTCTTTGAGCGTTATGTCTATCATTGTCCAACGCTAAACGAACTGTGCGATCCACCGACGATTCTCGCGCTCTTTGGGAAACATGCCTTTCACAGTCCAACGATAAACGAACTGTGCGATCCACCGACGATTCTCGCGCTCTTTGGGAAACATGCCTTTCACAGTCCAACGATAAACGAACTGTGCGATCCACCGACGATTCTCGCGCTCTTTGGGAAACATGCCTTTCACAATCCAACGATAAACGAACTGTGCGATCCACCGACGATTCTCGCGCTCTTTGGGAAACATGCCTTTCACAGTCCAACGATAAACGAACTGTGCGATCCACCGACGATTCTCGCGCTCTTTGGGAAACATGTCTTTCACAGTCCAACGATAAACGAACTGTGCGATCCACCGACGATTCTCGGGCTCTTTGGGAAACATGCCTTTCACAGTCCAACAATAAACGAACTGTGCGATCCACCGACGATTCTCGCGCTCTTTGGGAAACATGCCTTTCACGGTCCAACGATAAACGAACTGTGCGATCCACCGACGATTCTCGGGCTCTTTGGGAAACATGCCTTTCACAATCCAACGATAAACGAACTGTGCGATCCACCGACGATTCTCGCGCTCTTTGGGAAACATGCCTTTCACGGTCCAACGATAAACGAACTGTGCGATCCACCGACGATTCTCGGGCTCTTTGGGAAACATGCCTTTCACAATCCAACGATAAACGAACTGTGCGATCCACCGACGATTCTCGCGCTCTTTGGGAAACATGCCTTTCACGGTCCAACGATAAACGAACATCCCTCTCTTGATCATTTTCGTTGCTTCGACTCAAACGAATTCTTTTGGCAGAAGATGTACTGCGTCTTATATTAGACTTTCGTCGAGGCATGATTAAATTGTCATGAAATAGGTACTTTATATTGCTAATTAAACTTAAATAATTGTTATAATCTGTCAATAAAAAAAAAACTCAAAGATAACATAAATCAACACGAAACCATTAAAAAATGCGACAGATGTTAAAATAAGCCCAAACAAAGGACTAAATTGAAGCGAGTATGTAAGTGTCTATCCATATCTATCTATTTACAATAAATTGTATCAAAAATTATAACACGAAACAAATAAAATGCACCCTTAATATTAACTTTAAATAATTCAAATTGTGAAGCATAAACAAATTAAAAGTATGTAAGTATCTATAATTTTATTTTTAAACAGCGCCACCTAGCGTAATAGATTTAAAGTGCTTTAATTTTCGCGCGATATTTATAATTTAATGAAAACGTAACCATAGCGCGATGCTTTTGAATAGCGTAGAATAGAAAGAACTTGAACTAATTTCGGCAAGCGCGTAAATTTTTTGCTATAACTTCTAAAGTATCTATTTAAATAATATGATGTAAAGATTATAATAATGTACATGAAATACTTAAGGTAACTAACGTAGTTAACTGGATAAGGATTAATATTGTATTCTTCAAAATCGGTTTCCAATTCAAGTTCTTTCTATTCTACGCTAGATGGCGCTATTTCCGCATTATTACTCGGAAATCGCTTTTTATTTTATAGTAAGTTATCCGTATACGATAAATATATGCTATCGCGGACTTTTTTGGAGACCTAAATAAGAGGAATATCCTATAATTTTTGTTTTGTTATATCTCAAAGGGTTTAGCCAGCGTTTTCGTCGACAGCTCCCAAGCGGTTGATTTTTTCCGACACTCCCAACAATAATCTTTATATTTCAGCCAATTTACATAAAATCCTGACAAATTTTATACATAAACCTTCCTCATGAACCAGGCTATCCGTTGGTGAAAACCGCATCAAAATCCGTTACGTAATTTTAGAGATTTAAGCATACAAAGGGACAAAGGGACATAGGGACATAGGGACAGAGAAAGCGACTTTGTTTTATACTATGTAGTGATATACAAGTTGTAAATGACAAGAAAAATTGCCTGTGAAGGTCTAATTTCTGAAATAAACGATTTCATTTCATTTCAAACAAAGGTTACGTTTTTATTTAATTACAGTAATGATGTTTATTTTTTTTGTCATACCGTAGGCAAACTACCTAATCGAAAGTTGCCGTAGTTATGCCAATCAATGCGTTTTCGGAGCCTAAACTGAGAAAGAAGGACACGAATGATTGTAGGAGTATTTCTTAAAATTTTCAATACAATAAAATACAATCAATTTCGACTAAAAACAAAAAAAAGTATGTTTTTTTCTTTCTTTTATGGGCATGGAGCAAAACTTTTAACTAAACTAAAAAAATAATGTAAGAGCTCTTAGACTAAATCTTAAAACTCTGCCTGAATAAACAGGGTTTTCAACTCTAGTTTTATGCTTATGCGGTGGACCTTTTAGTCTGTCCAGACCGCTGGTAACATTGGGACAATAACATAACTTTGTAGTGTCAAGATATGCAAATTAATAAGTTTAGGCTCGGAATAAAATTTCACTATTATATTAGTACTCTGTGCTATTATTACGTACGACCCAGTGGTACGATGGTACCCTACTTTCGGCAGCAGAGGGCGCGGGTTGAATGAACATTTTGACAAATATTTATGGCAAATGGCCATTTGTGTTTGTTGTCGAGTTCACCTGGACTCTGAATTCTATATAACATACTTAAATTATAAATGAGAAAGTGAGTTTGTTTGTAATTTCTTCACGGCTTAACTAATCATCCGATCATTATGAAAATTTGTATATATATATTGTCAGGGGGGATTTTTATCCCGTGAAACGGTGAAAGTATGTCATTCCAATGGGAAAATATTTTTTTACTATAGAGGGCGCTGTATCGGCCAACAGATGGCGGCTGGCGCCACAAGTCGCGCCGCCGGCCGTGGGTTTTGTTATCAAACGAGACCTATAAATTTAACCGCGAGCGAAACCGCGCGGAAAAGCTAGTTAAAAATATGTTTAAAATAATATATCCATTGCCTGGTACCCATTACATAATGAAGAATAAAAAGTGTGTATTGTGTAGAATTTATGTATTTATAAGAAGATCCTACTACTAATGAAGGCGAAAGTTGTGTGTATGTTTGTTCCTTCTTCATGCTCAAATGGCTTCGCCAATATTTGTAATGTTTAACTACGACGCTACTTAAAGTATGTAGGTAGGTTGGTGATACCTTGGATTAACACATAGGTACGTAGTACTATTATCTATTCTGTGACATAGGGTACTTTTATCCCGAAAAGTACGCGACTTTCGTAGGATTTCATCAAAATATATATATATATGTATATGGTGCTACTGTGCATAAATAAATACACGCAAACGAAGTTGCGCGGGTTTCACTAGTATCTAATAAAAAAAATAACTCTCTCCCTCTTTCTAACTTTTTTTTTATTACTCTACTTGAGATAAATAAGTCGCTAGACTACTTATAATTTAAGATAAAAAAGATACACGAGAGCCTGGGAGAGCCTTAATGGCCATTTCATACAACTTAAGCTGTGTGCCTTAACGTGTATATCAGGCGTTGATAAGACGGCAAAATGTCTTCTTCACTTCGTTGTAAGTAACTTCGTAGTTAAACATTCATTTAAAACTAGCTTTTACCGAGGCTTATACACCTATTATTGACGACCTCCGTGGCGTAATGGTTACCACGCCAGACCGCCATCCTGGAGGTACGAACTTTTTCTGATTGGCCTCGGGTCTTGGATGTTTATCTATATATGTATTTGTCATAAAATATAATATCGTTGAGTTAGTATCCCATAACACATGTTTCGATCTTACTTTGGGGCTAGGTCAATCTGTGTGAATTGTCCCTATATATTTATTTATTTATTTATACAGTAATTTTTGAGAAATAAACAGTGAATCGGTCCAATTTTAAAGTTAAAGGGCCATTTGACGGGCGGCGCCAGTTTCTTGTACATTCAAGAACAATAATTGCATGCAATTTTAGTGAGAGCAACAATTTGTCCTTCAAGAATTGTAAACAACTGTCGTCGTGTAAATGGGCCTTAAATAACACATTATATTAAGACGGTCATTGTCACTAAAGAAGAAAAAAAGTTATGTAATGTTAAAATTAAAATACTTTTCAGAAACAAGCTGAAAGAGCTCGTTTGATTGGTTTAATTTTGATATAGCGCGATTTATGGCGCCATCTTTTGGTCGAGATGTGAATTTGTTGGTTGGATTTGATGAATTAATGCGTCCATCCAGTGGACAAAATAAGTATGCAAGATTGAATTATTGGAGGCCTTTTTACGAACTGTGTCACACTCACCACCATCAAATCTATTCATGCATTATTTTTTACACATTGATTTATTTAAAAAATAATGGACTTCTAGTTAAGAAGTTTTTTACATGTCTGCAAAGTTAAATTTGTTTTGTTATTTTGGTAAATATTGTTATTATTATGTAATTCGTAGATGTATAACCCGTCGAATACAATTTTAATATTCATATCGAAATTTGAGTCACTCGAACTTTCGGTCAGATGAACTTTCTGTAAATTAAACTGTTAAACTTTGGTAAATTTATATTTCGGCCAGATGAACTTAGTTAGGTTAGTTAAACTTTTGGTCAATTCACCTTTCGGTCATTTGATTTTAGGTCAAATGGCCTTTCGGTCATATGAACTTTCGGCAAGTTAAACTTGAACATGTTAATCTGTTTTAAATCAAATAAAACGTTCTACCTTTCTACATTCGATTCGAAATGTAGATATGTAATTGCGGCTTCTATCAAGTTCTATCTCTGTAGCATTTACCAACACGTGCTAATAAGCCGCTAAGGTTATCTCTCAGCATGAAACCCTATCTCACGTTTATAAATTTTAAATTGTTTGTCTGTTTGTTTACTTGAGATACCTAAATTCAGTACAGGTAGATGCCTGCTAAACGTAAAAACGGTACCTATGTATTGTATGTATATCTTTTTTGTGTCATATACCGCAAGCAAGCGGGTCACCTAAAAGTTGCCAGCGCCAGTAAACATCTCATATTATATTATTTCATTCCACTACACTTGTTACAAAAGCTTCAATTAAATCTTTTGATTTAAATATAAAAATCTATAGGAAATAAACAAATTACTTTTTTGCGATAAAGCACACAACATTAATTATGTTGCCACACTAAGGTATGTTAAACTAGAGAGAGGTAGGGCACAGCGGATAATCCGCTCAATTCGGAGCAGTCCGTCTGGGGAAGAACCTCCACCTTACAGAAGATCGTAGCCAAATAGCATTGATCTCGGCCACGTTGCGTTCCTACGGTGTGAGTAAGTACTCCAGAGCTTGGGGGAGTTAGGGTTGGAAACGTGTGAGTGATACCCCCGGTATTGCAAGCGTCAAACAAGCATCTTAAACACAATCGTTGAATTTGACTGGAAATTTTGTGCCAAGTATATTCGAACGAATTTTACTTACAACATAGTTAAGTAGTAGGTGGTAGTAGTGCAAATAAAATAGCTTTTTGTTTCATTTGACACATTTTATACTAATCATCCTTGGTAGAACATAATGCATCAATCATTTATATCACGCAAGGTTTCTCCACGATAAAACACTGGTAATGATTTTACAATGTATACAGATTGGTTTCATAATGTTCCTTTTAAACGCACGAGATGACGAATTAAGAATAAGCGTCAAAGTTAAAAAAAAAATACTTTCTAGTTTTTCATTGTCAACAGCAAAAATAAGTATAAAAAAAGAACCCACACCCTCTTGTAGAGAAAGTTGGGTCCAACTATGCCACCGGGCTGTCATATGTACTAAACATGAAAACTGAACTAATTAGTTAGTGTACAATCAGTAGGGGGTATAAGGGGTCAGATTTCATTTAGTTAGAGCTAGTACTGTCGAGAGTACCTAAAGGTAACAATCCAATGCCGATTGAGCGGAATTATTTTCAAGAGTAACTAAGGCCGCAGACCCTCCCTTTGGATTGGATTAAGTTGATGGTCATTGGGAGTCTCTCGGAGTTTCAGAACTGAATATGTTGTTTCAGTGCTATGTAGTTATGTATTTTGAACTGTCTGTGTGTGAAATATTATTTTGTTTAATCTATATTTAAACATCATTGGTATTTGGTAGTCCTTGTACAGAACACAAGGACTTTAGCATTACACGAATAGTACTCGTTAATAATACACTAACATACACACAAGTAGAAGCGTTTGCTAAATGCATAATGAACTTTACATTGTGATATCCTTTCTTTTGTTATGGTAGTTGTTTAAATGTCGAACAAAGATTGCCAATAATAAAAAAAAAGAATTTGTGTTTTAATTCCATTTCGGAATTCCGAGTGTATTGTGGCCTGGCCGCCCAATACGTACTTGGTACCTAACTATATAATAATCTGTGCCAATACTGCGTTTCATATCCCGAATGGGAGAATTCCGAATGTGTGTGACAGCCTATAACATGTTTTTTTTTTTACAAAATACTAAATTGAAAAATGCGATTTTTTTTCGGTAATATTTCTTTTTTTTCGAGATTTGAATTTTTACAAGAATAGATGATTTTAAATTCTATTTCAAGTCAAGGAAAAGAGTATGTTTTACAATCTGTCTGATGTCGTCAGCTTAATAGGAATGTTTACTCTAAAAATAATTTACATTATGTACGTACTCTATGTATAAAATATATGGGAAAACCATTATCAGTGACCATACTTCAGAATTTATTTAGTCGAGGAAAAACAATGAAATCATCTAAGTACCAACACACTAAATCAATGGTGATATCACAGTCAAATGGTAAATTGCACATAAAAGTAGATAGAGTGGGGTCATACAAGCGCTCTGTCAAAAGTGAATCGCTAAACGCGCTAAACGCTCGATGACATGTCGGTGACATGCACTTGCCACTTGCGGAATGTTGCCAATGGAGGTTTATTTTCCAAAAAGCGGGGAAATAAATTTATAGTTTGTTTAAATTTCTAAGTGCAGTAATAAAATAATATTAATTACAAGCTGAAATAATATCGCTGCCTGTGATAAATAAAACAAAATAAGTGTAAAGTGTACCTTTAAGTACCTAATTATTACAGAGATACATATTTAATTTTGTCTTAGTTTAATTTTTAATGTTCTTATATCAATTTATGAGAACTGTATACATTTATTATTATAAGCTACGTAGCGTAGATGTCATGCGACGTGATGCAAAAACGTTGTTTTTACGTTAATTAACGTTTGAGCTACGCAAAGAAAATATTTCATTGCAGATGATTGCAGCCATCATTGCAGCAATGATATGACATAGGTACAGTGTCAATTTACTCGTATGAATTTTAAATGAAGCCTATCGTGGGATAGGTTAATTTAAAATTATTAAATTACCTACTATTAATATCTACGTTACGTATTCTTTTCACATATTTTGTGAAAAGTTCTTTAAGTTATATTACTACACGAATGTAATGCGGTAATTAATGAATGTCAAATTTTCATGACAAAGTGAATCAATGAATGTCAAATTTTCATGACAAAGTGAATCACCACAGTGACACCATGCTGTCAATCAGTCAATTCAAAAAGAGTCCTTCCGCGATTGACACCATGGTTCCAAAAGTTCCAATCCTTCGTGGACTTCGTCGTGGTGTCGGTCGTGTCAGTCACTGAATTACCCTGGAGGGAGATGCAAGTTATTTTAATTGACTATTATTGAACGGAAAAATTCGAGTAATAAATAAGCAATCAATTTGATTTCATTGTTTCATTTGATACACTACGTTTATTGTACACATTATTATACTTACATTATGTAAACAACATTAATTATTAACTAACCTGTTGTTAGAAGAAACACAATTTCAAATAAAAGTCTTCAAATTGTTCGAATAGGTAGGTACCTATATCACTTACTTGTTGAATAATACCGTAAAAAATTTTTCGCGACGCTATGCAAAATTGTATTTAAGCATTTAAAAAAAATATACACGAAAGATAACCTACAATTTTGTATAAACAAGGTAAAAGTAATTAATTTATAGTCTACTTACCGTTTTCACTTCGCTGTTGCTGGATTTAGCATTGGACATGGCCTTTATCATCCTACTGGAATTATCCAAGAGGCACTTTTGGATACTCATTTCTGCTTTTTTTTTACACAACACTGCACAAAACAAAATTCACATGGTTGGTTGGCACAAGCACGTCACTATTTAACACTTCACGGAGCCATTTGTTATACCGAATTACATTATATTATACTTTTTGAAAGTAAAATTTCACCTATAAGGTTAGGTTATATCCATTTAGATGATATTGTCGTAATAAAGTTTGGTTTTTAATGTGTTACATTGACACGCGCACCGCTGTCTGGGTGCGAAGCTCGACTGACTGAATTTTGACCGTCTCGTTCGGTCGACCAGTGTGAAGACAGCTGGTTTACTACGGAGCGCCCCCTGCCTCTCCTTTTCTAAACAAAGAATCAGTATACACACAGCCACACCTTGCTTGAAATACTGAAATGAGAGGAGCCGGAGCTACTATTTTATTCAACATTTGGTAAGTAACATAATGATGTTCATATTATAATAGTATTTTGACATTGCGTGATCGCGTACTGCGATGTTTTCATTTATCGCGATAATTTTATGAATGGAACCGCTGTCTACGATATCAGTCTTTGTAATTTCGACTCATAATGATTTGGTTCCGATAACTGTTACGAATAATATTGTAGATTTGAAGCTGATGCCACTGCATCGTCCGTGTTATTCATTATTTAAAAAAATATCTACCTCTAGGTATATCCGGAATTTAAATAATAATCTCCTTCCTCAAGAATTGAACTAACAAACGCAAAAGATTTTTTTCAAATTCAACCGGTAATTCCGGAGATTGAAATTGTTTTACTCCTCTCAACTCTGTCCTCCAACTAAGAATTTCAGAGATTAGAAATCTAGTTTACACCTCCTCATTTCATGTTCTTCATTACTGAGGCTCGTGACATTCCCGAAGAATCACCTACCAATTTCCTCCACGATCATTCGTTACGATCCTTAGCTGGAGTGGTTTGAGGAGTGCTTTGTGAAGCTATATTTCCAGAGTGGATCTAACTTAGTCAGTCCATCTTATTGGGCTGCGCCCTTTAGGTCGTTTTCATCAACCTGTGTCAACATAAGTTGTTCAAGGTTTTGGTAAATTTCTCGTGCAATATGGTCGAAAAACTCGATTATTCTGCGGAAGCAGATGGTGAATAGTCTGACTTCGATGTTTAATCCTCTCAGAATAGACGCTTTGGTCTTTGGTACGAAAGTTCAAGGGATTTTTAGCATCCTCCACCGCTACAATTCAAAGTAGTCGACGAACTCTGTAGGTCTTCTTCAAGGTCTATGTCTCCGAAGCGTAGTTGATTATGGAGAACATCAATAAGTTGACAAGTTTCTTTTTCATGTATCGTAAGATGTTCCGGTCCTTCCATATCCTCCCCAGGTAGCACATGACCATCTGACCATCCCTATTCCGACAACTAACGAGCAAAATGCCCAGCAGGCCGCTGCCAACCGGTCCTGCTGGAAACGTTTGGGGGAGGCCTACGTCCAGCATTGGACTTCTTGTGACATACTTTACTCTCCAAAATTCCAACTGGAAATCCAAAAGACTATAATCTTGTTTATCCAATTGGTAATTCCATAGACTTTTCTCTCTTATGCTCTACAGTCTACTCAAATCCATGACGATTCCAGAGATAACTTTTCTCTCCACAGTGTTCTCATGCTCTCGTCATTCACGCTCCCGTAGGAATTTCCAATAAATTTATTATGTATATGCAAATATTACTATTCTTTATTTATACTATATTTGCTTACTTCTTTATATCTTTTTGTTTCCTATTACTAAATTTAATGTTCTTGTTATCATTATGACTCGTAACACGAGTGGTTTACCTGATCCTACGTGTCTAGAAAAGACAACAACGTATTTAATTTATGAAACTTCTACGAACTTCATAGCTAATTAATATTACAAAATGGCAGTTTTAAGAATAAGTACTGTTATATGACGATGATGATGAGTTGGGGGAGCTGATGTCGCTACCAAGGCCTAGCCAAGTAACTATTTGGTAACCTGTGTCACCGCGAACCATTTTGGCGGGAATGTGTTTGTTTATATTGCTGACGGTTGTATGTCATTACTGCTTATATGTATAAGTAGTGATTATGGGATTCATGAGCTTGTAAAATTTGTAATTTGTAAAAAATTGTGAGCTTGTGGTTCTCTAATATTTCTATCAATACGAAGTCCCACAAGATTTGTCATGTTGTACGTATGTACTGTCCTGTCCGTATGCAATAAGAATAGTATTCACTCCTTACAAGTGAACTGACTGCTACGGATTAGCCAGAGAGAAAAATAAGATCCATCATGGCGGAAACACACTACCGTGTCGGGGCCTGTCGTGTCGCGCTCTGTCGTGACGGTGGGTGTGCACACTTACGTGTCGTGTCGGGGCGCGCTTCTGTTCGGAAATGAACGAAATAAACGCCAGACGTTTATTTCTTTCATTTCTGAACAGAAGCTCGCAGTGTTTGCCTTTGTCTGGGTGTTTTCTATAATGTATAATGGTATTTATTTACAAAAAAAAGTATTTAAGTATATTTATCAGGAATCTAGTACCTAGTAACTCATTATCACGCTGCAAAAATAAATTTAAAAAAAAGCGTCCACTTGTTCGCGCCACGAGCCGCGCGCGGGTATAGAAACACATTTGCAGGGCGTGTCGTGTCGCGTCATACCCCCCACCACCGCCGTGGCGCAATCGGCGGCCAGCAGTCCGCGCCACGACAGAGCGAGTCACGACACGACACGCCCTACAAATGTGCTCCTAACCATATAAAATGTATGAACGCGATATGCTTCTGGCGCGACACGACAGGCCCCGACACGGTAGTGTGTTTCCGCCATCAGGCTGGAATGGCAGTAAATTTTTTTAAAGGTTTTTTTTTTTTTGGATATTTATATCTTTCATTTTTGTCTATTATTGTCTTTTGTCTTGTTTTTCATTGTCCTTATTACTTATCGATTTTATTTTCGCTCTATGGTATACTTGTATCTTGTATTTCTATTATATTTTCCAATTCTGATTTGAACTCTTTTCTTCCACTTCTCTCTATTTTATTTGCATCCTTTACATGGACCATCAAGTAAAATAGATTATAATGAGTTACCTCGATCACAGAAGTACATTTATTATTATTGTTATTAATGTAAGGGGCAAACGAGCATGCGTGCACCCATGGAGCACAGAGCCACCGGGGGAATTTCTGGGCCGCTGGCGGCCTTTTAAGCGCATGTAAATTGTAATGTATGCTCGCTTATTTCACAGAATATCAGTTTGAAACTGCAATGGGAATCGTTCGGTGAGGTATCCAGAATACTAACTCTTTCCTAACGCTTTTCTCATTTCCACCTTCCTTGTACCAATGCTCACTGCTCATCACATAAAGTTTTGACCTGGGTTGACAATAAACTTGATCCATTTATAATTTCTTAAGACGCTATGCCGTAAAATAATTGAAACGAAAGGGGCGGGGCCTAGCCAAAAGTTGCGCGAGTGCCGCCGCGGCGGCGCTGCACTCGCGCGCGTGCCGGCCGGACCGCCGTTTTCCCGCGAAGTTTTGAAAATACTTTCGTCGGAAATACGATACGTTTCGCTGTTCACTTGTTATTGTTTGTTTAGTAGCTATTTAAGTTTATCTTAACTAATATAGTAAATGAATACCTGTGTCTATTTATTTTAATATTAGTTATGAAATACAAGACAGTCGATATTTGGTCTATAACTAAATATATTGATAAATAAGCAAAATAATTACTTACATAAGTACATATTAAATTTTAAATAGTTTTACAGACAAACAAAATACTTTTTGCAATCGAATAAAACATTACACACACTGCGTTTTACTTTATAGTCTAAGAGCTAATGTCATTGTAAGGAATATTTTAGTAAAATGATAAAACAATGGGATTACATACTAAAGCTGTTATAATAAGGAATGTTCATCGTTTCATTCAAATACTTATTCAAAGTTATGTTATGAAAATTTTCTGTGGCTTCTTCTGAAGACTGTGCATATGCAGTACCACACTACAGGCTGAGCCAATTTTGAAATATACGAAAATGTTGTCTAGAATATAATTAATTAATAATAAATTCTAATTAGATGCAAATCACGTACTTTTTAAATCGTTTTAATTATAAAAGAACTAATAATAAAGCATTAGAGAAATTTTAAAAGTTATAGTTTTAAAATTTCTCTAAGGCAATAATCTTCTCATTATTACAACCCGCATTTGTCTCATTTGTGTCAACATTTTTATTTTCTTTACCTTTACGAATGACATAACTTGGCTCACGAATTGCCATAATTCTTGTATGCCGAGGATCTACAAGCTCTGGTAGCAAGCAATCATAATAAAAAGATAATAATTTTGGTTCCATTTTCGTCTTCCAAAACTGATCATCTTTATGGAGTATTTCTGTTTTTAGTTTATTTTCCCCATACCACACAGCTAATAAACATTTTGGAAATTTACTAATATGCATTTGCCCCTGTGCTTGAAAGAACCAATCAGATTTTTTATTAATGTATATTTTTCCAGTATTTTTGTCTTCTTTCCAAAAATGCATTTTGTTTAGTGCTATAGCCCTATCAATCCCAATCTTGAACGGTGCTATGGGGCACTTAATTTCTACAAGCATATTATGCGTTAAAACTATTCCATCAGGCGTGGCCCCTAAAAACGGATATTGTTCGTCTATAAACAAACCACATTGCTTAATGTCTATATTCATTTTTTGCTTTTTTTTTTAACCGACTTCAAAAAAGGAGGAGGTTCTATGTTTCATTGTTTTTTTTTGGAGGTCCGCCGATTACTCCTTCAATTTTGGACCGATTTTCATAATTCTTTTTTTAAAATAATATGTAATTTAAATATTGATTTTTTAAACTATATTTCCAAAATATTTTTATATAGTAGGTAAAAAATACGTAAATGTGGATAAAGTTACTAAGTAAAAAAAATAGTTTCTAGAAAACAAAAAGATGGAAAACGAAACAGCATTTTAAATTTCGACCAACCATTTTCGAACAAATGAAATTCGGGCAAACAAGTTTCGGAGTAAAGATACGTTACCATTCAACAAGAGGAGTTGTCTTGTCTGGCAGGCGACCGTCTCCTAGTTATTGCATATATTACAAAATACTTCAATATATAAATAGCTTCATTATAAAGTTTTGATTTAATCTCAGTTTATTTTTGACTAATATTAAGTTAAGAACAAAAATGTTATGTAGCTTCCTACCTATAAAGCTAATATTATACCTATTTTCTATTAAGTTTATTCTATTAAGTAAAATAAAATATTGTAATAAAATAAAATAATCAGTTAGATGTCCAATAGGCAGAATATAAACAAAGTGTCGCCCCTGCGTAGTAATGTCATATTCTATGACTCGGTTGGGGGCGGGGCCAGGGAGGGGCGCGCCCCGCACGGCCGAACGCGGCGCCAAAATTTGAAGGCGCTGTCATTTCTATACGTAGTAATATTATTTCGATGGGTTGCGCGCGAGATCTCGACGAACGTAGATCCGTCCCAGACAAGAGTAAGCGGCCGACTGAGCCCGCCCCACCCGTGCGACGCATATATCAATCCCTCTTGCGAGAGACAGAGATGGGAAACCGTGAACACGGCGAATTTTTAACGTCGTAAGCGCCAAAACACATTTAGGCTTATTTAAAATTCACTAATTGAGTTTTTAAAAATTTGTCTTTACAGTCTCTAGAAAACATTAATGTCTTTCTTTATATGAAGTTTAAAATTTCTACTATTTACCGTTTAGAAGTTACAAGAGTTCTGAAGAAAAAACAGAGGTTACTTCGGATTTTTTTTCTATCGAGGAAATGTGTCACAATCGTGTTTTGGCTCTTTCCAAAATTTCGATTATATGATGAATTAATACATATCCAAAAATCTAGGTCTAAATTTTAGTAGTTTAGAAGATATTTGGTTTCTAAGGACCCTTCTTTTTTTCACATATCCCCTTAACACAAACCGAAATTAAAACATGATACCTACTTTCTTTGAAAGTAACTTTAATTATTCGCATAATTAATGCCTTTCGTTTGATAAAAGCGGTATATTTCCGTTTAATTCTCAAGGTAAGTCTTTGTTAAAAGTTACCATTGTTAATTATTATTATTTTAACCGTTTTATTTAATTGTATTTTTATTTTACCACACTAGTGCGTAATGGGATATGCTCTAGAAATGACGTTTGGGAAGCACTGGCACAATTTTCTTATACTCCTGGCCCTGGCCACTTTGTATCTAATATTTCACATAGACTATAAAAAATATAAAATAATTTAATATTAAAACTAAATTCAGAAGGCCTACTTTTATTTCATACGTCACAAAATTAGTGGAAAAGCAGTATGAAAGTTTTTTTTTTTAAAAAATAAATGTAACTTGTGATTTTCCCTTAGAAAGACTATCGAAATTGTTGTTTGTTAGAAAGAAAAACTATCGTCTGATAGTGTTCTATCAGATGATAGTTTCACTACTGGGAGTAACAGACAGTTTCTGAAACAAATTTTAATTACACAATAAGTCTCATGCTATCTCTTTTTTTCTTCTACAGTTTGTTTGACAGTGACAGCTATAAATTTGTTATGTTAATTACTATAAATAAATGCTTTTCAACTTGCTATAAGTGAAATCATAGAATACTATCGTACCATAGACGTTGAATAAATAACACAAGTGCGTCTGCGCCGTTTCTGTTCTAGTTTAGTAATTAGTTAGTTAACTTTGTGTGACGAATGTTTGTATTCACAGCAAACTAATCAACGTGTAGCGATAAGAGGTTGCTAAACTAGACTTAGGTTAAGTTTCAGATTATCTGTAAAAAAAAATTCTGAGGCGAGAATTTTGTTAGCCTCGCTATTTGAGAAGCGTTGATGGTTCTGCCATTTTACATTTTACCATATTATGTTTGGCCATCTTGCCATTTTGCATTTTCCCATTTTATGTCTGGCCATTTTACCGTTCTGTATTTTGCCAATTTAAATCTGGCCATTTTGCTATTTTACACTTGGCCAATTTATGTTTGGCCATTTGCAATTATAAAATTTATGTAATTGAATTACATAAGAACAAAAAATAAAAATAATTGATTACCCTAGCATAGCCCCCCTAGGTCGATGCCCTAAACGTAGTGTCGCATTTCCGAAAGTATTTCGACATAAAAGGTGTCAATCATTCAATATGAACCATCAAAGAATATAAATGCGGGTAGACATGTGACAAAAGTTCAATACCCTTTGGAATATAAGACGTAAGTATAATTTTATTGTAAATATCACCTGAAAAATAATAAATATTCGCATCAGAATTACCCAAAAGTATCCATTTTGGGTAATTCTGATGCGAATATTTATTATTTTTCAGTATCCAGTGGATACTTTTGGGTAATTCTGATGCGAATATTTATTATTTTTCAGGTGATATTTACAATAAAATTAGCACTAGGGTGCTAAGCCACAGGTAAGCTAAACAAAGTTTGCTCTATAAATTCTGATAATTGATAAAATATTTATTTTTTCCATTTTTTTAATTTTAATTAACTATAAGAAGTATGTAGTAGATGCATTGTATAATTAATTACCTCCTCTCTGTTCCTTTACCGGAATAGTCACATCCTTTCTAGTGTTTCAAACTGACAAATGACGAAGATACTATATTATAATAATAGTTGGGTTTTGGTTTGGATGACCAAAGGAAAAATCTTGCTGAACTAATTTGCAAGTTCTTGCAATGCGTTGGGCGCCTTGTCGTAGATTTATGACACCGCATCGTGTCTACAACATTTTTAGGCGCGTAAAATGATGTCAAACGTATTTAGATGTTTGGTATGAAGATTATATGATTTTGTCTCTCTCTCTGGATCTTAAAAACAATCCTCATACCTTATAGGATAGTTTTCATCTCGGAAATCATAAAGGGGTGAAAAGTAGGATGCTTTGCAATTTATTTGCCCTGGATTGTGACGCAAACAATGCATTTAAGTCAACAAGCGTAAGAAATTGTCTAGTGAAGTCTAAGTGCTGGGATTTAAATCAAAATAAACCTTATTGCACTTCAGTTAGGGGTGAAATTTCAATGTTAGTGGTTAATACTATAATGTGCTCATTCGTATAATCCTCTAGAAATTGATTACCTATAGTTTATTCTTATATTTAGGGTTGGCACACCACACGCTATGATAAATTTATATCATCACAAGTGACAACCCTAATAGAAGTAACTACAATGTTTTTTTAGGTTGTTTGTTTGTTTTTTTAATGATAGAAGCGGACTTTTGATAAATTTTTATTCATATATTATAAATATTACATATAAATTTTAAATATTTTTAAAATATGACAAGAGACTATGCAAAACGTCTTATAATAAGTAGAGCAAGTGCAGACGACAGACTATCGATGATTTACTTTTTGTCTGTGAAATGGAACCAATGCTAATTATATGCAGTCAGTAAAGCAAGGCGCGCAAAAAGTCTATCTTTTAAAAATAGATAAAAACAGGATATAACTTCTGCTTCAACAAGCAACGTACATTTTCCATTCGCACGGCACGAAGTAACTAATAAGTAAATAAATAAATATATAGGGACAATTCATACAGATTGAGCTAGCCCCAAAGTAAGTTCGAAACTTGTGTTATGGGATACTAACTCAACGATATTATATTTTATAACAAATACATATATAGATAAACATCCAAGACCCGAGGCCAATCAGAAAAAGTTCGTTTTTCATCATGACCCGACCGGGGATCGAACCCGGGACCTCCTGGGTGGCGGTCTGGCGTGGTAACCATTACGCCACGGAGGTCGTCAAAAAAGTAATCTCTCTCTACCACGATTATACGTGATTATACTCATGTCTATGAAAAATTCGCCGCGGACTGTTTGCGCGCCATGCCATGGTATCTTTTTGCGCGCCGCAGACTCGATTACTCAAAATGTGTCGTCTGCGTTTTCAATAATAATATATTAAATAAGTAAATATTATTATATGGGGATAAATCACTGATTGAGCTAGCCCCAAAGTAACTTTCTGACTTGTAATAAGGCCTATGGGATACAAACTCAAGGAATGTTTTAATCTGTCTATGTTCTTCTGTTGAAATGGCTGTAAACATTTTTGCGATATTTTCGCTGGCAGATAATGTTTTAAACATTATAAAGAGTAACTTGTAATACATATACAGACCTATTTTAGTTTCCATGGTACTGATTGATTGTTGCGCGGTGCGTCCGCGCTACGGATGTTTGCTAGTTTGAAATAAAGTCAACAATGATGCAAGGTCATAGTCATAATAATCAATAATAAAATTATTGTCGCCATCGCCGCTTCGTTCTTTGTCCTTCTCCAAGGTAACATACCTACCTATACAATGTAAACTTCTTAAAAAAAATCAAAAACTGCTGTAAAATTATACTAACCCAATGTTATTTATGTTTTTTTTGTAATTTCCTTAACAAAATATTTAAAATCAAATATTTTCTAGGAATAATATTTTTTTTACAGAATATCCTATTAATATCATAATTAATTATAAATGAGAAAGAGAGTTTGTTTGTTTGTCCTCTCTTCACGTCGAAAGTAATAAACGGATTGATATGTTTTTTTTATTGGGAAGGTAGGTATTAGATTTTTTTTTCTTTACTTTGGCACAAAACAGTCAATTAATTAGTACCTATTGGATATTAGTATGGATTAACACATGGGATACTTTTTATCCCGAAAAGTACGCGAATCCCGTAGGATTTGGTCAAAAATCTGTTTTAGATTGCGCTGCTGTGCATAAAATTACTAGAAAGTTACTATATTTGATTACTAGGCGACGTTTTATTCTCTCTTTTTTAGGGTCCCGTAGTAAACTTACAAGGAACCCTTATAGTTTCGCCATGTCCAGTCAGGAGCACGTCGAGCTTTACACTTGCAGTACAATTTTGGCTCTTATGGCATAGAACTTAAGAATGGTACAAAGTCCGAAGTGTAAAGGTCAACCTGCTCTTGACTGTCCGTCTGTCCGTTTGTCCGTCCGTGGTCTAGCGCCTAGACGCTTCATGCTAGAAAGCTGTAATTTAGTATGTATACTCATATTAACAATGTTAACAAAGTGCAAAATTTTGAAAAAAAAATTTTTTGGGGTGCCTCCCCTACATGTAAAGTGAAAATAAACTTTTTTTTTTGCGCCCATCCCATCTTTTGGGGTATCGTTAGATAGGTCTCTTAAAAACATTGAGGGTTTGGGAAGGTCATTTTCCGATACAATGATCCGTTTGCGAATTATTTACATTTAACGTGTCAATTTTCGTTTTGCACGGTGGTCCCCCCCCTCTATCTCCGAAAGTCTTGTGTTTTGAAATTGGAAAAAAAACATGGTAGTAGTCCATATAGTGAACCTACAAGGAAAACTATAATGGTTAAGTAGGCACTACTAGTTACCGAGTAAAAGCCGACGAACTTATAAAGTAAAATTTCTTTGACGAAAACGTACTAATGTTATAGAATATTATTATGGCCTTGTACTCATCTGCAAGCAAGAAATGCGTAGCCAATACGGAACCCTACGTTCTGCGTGGCCCGACACGTACTTGCCCTGTTTTTTATTATCACTAGATGGCGCTATTTCAAATACGAAAACTGCACGGCCCACAAAATTTTTAAATACTCAAAGCATAAAATTGTTTTAGTTCAAGACTTCGGCGGTAAATGGCGTTGTTGATTAGTTCATAAAAAATACAATAGATGGAGTGAGGTGTACAATAAAACGATGTGCTGTTTAAAGTAAAACCTCGTCAAGTCACTTCCACCGTGCGTATTTTGTGTGATGATGATATAAACTATTATTCCGTCAAATATAACAATATTGTATAACTTGATAACAGAAAATTATTATCAGACGCCGCCGTCAAGATATTTCTGAACGTGTCAGTCTATCTCCAATATTTAAGATTACACTGTCTCGCATTTAGTTGGTAAGGCTTTAATTTTTAAATAAAATATAAAATTTTATAACAAGCATTCTTTAATAGATTCGTTATTTATTAAATGAGGTAGGTACCTCCAAAATTTTTTTTAATATTCTTATAGTTTTTTTTTTTTAATTTTGTTGGACATGATCTATCGAAAACACCGCGTGATGTTGACTTTTTAGTTGATAACATGTTATTAAAGTTTTATTGTTCAAGCAAAAGTCCAGCATTTTAACTTAATTTTATTTTAGAGGTTAAGTTAATTTTTATTTGGTACAATAATAAAACTTTTTTTACACCACTAAGGTGGCAGACAAACTACGGCCGCCTAATGGTAACCAATTACCGCAGACGGTATTTGTAATACCAGGAACAATTCCAATGCGCTGCCGACCCCTCACGCCCTTTTATGAAGATATTTTTAATTTAATTTTTAGTCCTACAAAAATGAGCAAGATCAAACCGAATCCAGCTAAAGCCCTGCTTAGAGATCAAGTAGCAGCCAATATAGCCAAGCTAACAACTGAAGATAAAGAGAGACAGTCGAAAATTGTATTTGACAAGGTAATTATTCATTACTTTTTAAAAACTTTGAATTCAAAAAACGAGAATGTAAACGTAAAACTACGCTTCAGAAAATATATATAAAAAAAAAAAACAATACAAAATATAAAATTTTGAAGGAGTAGTTACGGATAATTTAGAAAATATTGGTTATATTCAAGTTCAGTCAAGTTTCATATATTTTTCAGTCGAAAATTGTATTTGACAAGGTAATTATTCATTACTTTTTAAAAACTTTGAATTCAAAAAACGAGAAAGTAAACTTAAAACTACGCTACAGTTCAGAACATTTTTAGAGTGACAGAAAATATATTAAAAAAAAACAATACAAAATATAAAAT
The DNA here is from genome assembly GCA_905163395.2 of Endotricha flammealis. NCBI lineage: Eukaryota > Metazoa > Arthropoda > Insecta > Lepidoptera > Pyralidae > Endotricha > Endotricha flammealis. The sequence continues at coordinate 3,123,592 of LR990870.1, read as the reverse complement.
TTTGAAGGAGTAGTCACGGATAATTTATAAAATATTGGTTATATTCAAGTTCAGTCAAGTTCCATATATTTTTTGTGTAATTTACATTGTTTTTCTTAATTTTTCCTTATTTAGTCCCACAATAAATTTGTCGACATAATATTGATAAGTCGGTCAGAGGTCCACTTGTGTTGCTTTGTCATTGACCTAAGTTTTACACCAACAACAAATCAATATTAAATTTGATTAAAACTAGGACCAAGTATAAGAATGGACGGATTGTATTTTAGACGAAAGAAATACATGGGTATTGTCTTTCACACTAATATGTGCCGTCTTAAGTAAAAAAGAGATAGATATATCATTGTCTATAACGTCTTTTGTGCTCATGAAGCCAGTATGCTATATAAACTTTTGTTTTTTTATATAGGATCACTAGAGATGTGCCGTGTCTTTATCGACTAATATCGATTTAATATTTAATGTTCATTTTAAGATCTGAGAACACTTGACAAATCAAATGATTAAAGACAGAAACAGATGCATAACCCCCTAGTTTCCCTATCGGGGTGAGTAGAACCATAAGTCATTTAGTCAAACCACAGCAACCTGATATTCGTTCCAAGATTACCAATGACGAACATTCCTATCGTTATCCCCCATAGACAGTCCGATGTTGGAGTGGGTATGATCACGTCAGCTTTTACGACATACCCTGGGAAGATAAGCAGCTCAAAGGGTTGGTCTATGTTTTTTATTCAGTCCCAGTCCAGCTATAAATCAATATTGCTGACAGAAATATTCTTTAACAATTAAATACACACTATCGACACCTATCGATAGGAATGTCAAATACTCATCTATCAGTAACTTTAGGTATTTATGTTTTTTTTTTAAATATGCCAAATAAAAAGATTACCTACACTCAATGCGGGTGAAGAATAAATAAAGCAAATAGGTACTTATAAGGTTTTTATTCAAAATATTTAAATTAAATAAAATCATACATCATAATCATGATCATTTTGTAATCATTATACACACATGTAATAATAATTATAATATCTAATAGGAATTGATAAATAATCCGTATAATGTCACCAATTTAACAATTCTTATTTAAAAAAAATCAACTAGGGATCAAAAAACAATAAACAAAGACTTACAGGAATTTACTTAAAGTGCTTGATGCTTAGTTATTTACTGCATCTACTGACCACTAAATAAGACTAGTTTATTAAAATGATTTCTAATATGTTTATGATTAAACGTCACATAATACTCCGTAGCGTGTTCATCTAAATGACCTGCCCGATAGCAAGATACATCGAAATGTAATGAGCACAGGCGAGAATATGGCGAAGGTGTCCAATTATCTCGTTTTATGTTCTTAATCCACTTGTTTCTTATATTAGTGTCAGGAAACCTGAAAAACACAAGATCTATATTACTTTGATTACTCTTATCTAACTAACCCTCATCCCAATGGGCAAGAGAACTAGGAATAAATTAAACCTTAATAAAAACGCATACAATTTATTATTTTATCGATACAATGTGACAACTCTACTTACAATATTTAAGGTACATCATCTGTCAAAGCTCAATAAACGTAATGTATAAAATCAAATCTTTGTATAAAAGTAATGGGTTTGTTGAAATTTTGCGTCTGCATCGTCTTTAGGGTTCAATTAACTTTACAAAAACCGATCATGTAATGTATTTCCTGCACAAAAAATATAAATCATGTAGTCGATAACTTACCTATGAAAAGATATCCTTTGATCGCTTTCCGTTGTAACACCCATTCTACTCTTACAACCAATGGCTACGCAAGCTATGGTTCAAAACGAAAATCCGTATCACAATTTTTCTTTATAAAAAGTCCAATTATCACCTCAAAACACAAAAAATCCAACACGAGCTTTGATATCCAAGCGGCTACCAAATGTCTCAAAAGTTGACACGCTGACGTTCTAGACGGTGATGTTTGTCTATGTTTGTTTCTTTTTTTCACACTGAATGTTGCTATAAGCAAGACAGAGAGCAAAGACAGTTTCATTGTCGTTCTAAAATTTAATCTGTCCATTCTTATACTTGGTCCTAGGATTAAAATAAAAACGTGGTTTGGACAGCAACCTACAGATAACAAATAGCTGATTATCTTCAAACTGCTCTACAGATCTTAGCTAAAAACACTTTCGATCTAATAAACTTTCGAACAAAAAAAACTCATCAGTATCATCTGTTTCGATGCTACAATGCCACAGACAGAATTAACACAGAAAACTTATAACACGAGGTTAAAAAGAAGCGCTATGCGTTTCATTTAAATTAATTGATTAATTTGTCACAAATATATATTAAAACTATCGCGTTTTGAAAACATTAAAACACTTCATAACCCTGGCTTGAACGCGCACCTAAAAAGAAGAAAAATGGTTTATTTGAGGTAATACACTTTCAACAGGATTCACATTACATTTAACCTTACAAGTTACAACTAACATGATAATGTGTACGTCAAAGAGGTCTCTCAGCATAATGTTGTGGTCTTGTAACCACAAAGCTGGTCTTCCGAGGATACCATAGACAAAATGAAACATAATAAAATAAAAATAAAAAACAAAACAAGCAGTCCAAGGTGGCGCTATACACATTCTGTTACACACAATTACGTTTTCTTTTTTTATAATTTAAGTTTTTTTTTCAAACTAACTAAACTTGTTTTTACACCCGACGTTTCGGCAGAGTTGTATCTGCTGTCGTCACTGAGACTGTGACGATTTGAAAGAGCCTATGCATTAGATATACATTAAATAATATCGATTAGAAAAAAGTATTTGTATTTTTATCACAATTTACTACACTTACTTTTTCTTGGCCTGGGTCTTGGATGTTTATCTATATAATAAATGTATTTGTTATAAATAGTATTGTTGAGTTAGTATCCCATAACACAAGTCTCGAACTTTGGGTAGCTAGCTAAATATGTGTGAATTGTTAAAATATATTGAAATGTATATTTATTTACTTCGAAGCCGTCCAACTGCTCGATTCAACAGATTTAGTGAGAAGACTGAAAATAATGAAACCTTTTGAGTTAGTGCAGTGATAAGCAAAATGAATAATATTAGTGTATTAACACAAGAACAATTAACATTATTCTTGGACTAAAACGTTAAATTTAAATTACATAATTGGCCCATAAGCTAGATTGGAATAATTAAGTAAGCAAACCACGCTTCCATAAAAATAATAAGTATTTAATAATCCCACAATTCCAGCTAATCAAGCATCCATGGTACAAATCCTCGAAACGGATCTCTCTCTTCATGAGCACAGACCAAGAGATAGACACAGCACCGATCATAGACCACATCAGAGCTAGGGGTGCTGCAGCGTATGTACCTCAGTATGCAGGTGGAATTATGAAGATGCTGAAGATGGAGACAGGTGATGAGGAAACCATGCCGCAGACCAGGCACGGTATACAGCAACACTCGAAAGAACAGAAGCGTGAGGATGCTTTGGCGACAGGTAACCACAGTGGACAGATATAGGATACTCTAAGTTTTTAGTATGGATGTATGTATGTGTGGTTGTATGGACGTGTGGATGTATGGTTGTTTGTTATTTTCACACAAAAATGACTAAATATTTTTTTTTTATGCCACAAAGTTGGCAAACAAGCATACGGCCCGCCTAATGGTAAGCATCAACGTAGCCTATAGACGCTTACAATACCGGGGGAATCACTCACGCGTTGCCAACCATCCCCCCCAAGTGGAGCTTTGGAGACCTTACTCACCGTAGGTACACAACATGGTCGAGACCAATGCTATTTGGCTACGATCTTCTGTAAGGTGGAGGTCCTTCCCCAGACGGGCTGCTCCGATTTGAGCGAATTATCCGCTGTGCCCTACCTCTGTTAAAACTTACTTGATGTTATACGGATAGTTTATAACCAGCGGTCTATGTCTATCTATGTCTTTTCTCATAATAAAAGTAGTTAAAATCTAGTCTCAGCGATATCTTGCTCATACACGTACGAGCGAGATAAACCGCTGGTTTAACACATATACACACATACACAATCCCGGATTTCAAACGGGATTAACGGGATTTCGCGAGTAAAACAGCGGTCATCAGCTAGTTTATATTTCATAATATGGAAGTACTTATCTTATTACTTATCTTTGCTTCGCAGGCGGTCTGGACCTGGTGATTGCTCCAGGAGTTGCGTTCAGTCGCTCCAACGACAGACTGGGCCACGGGGGTGGTTACTACGACAAATTCCTTACAGGGTTAAGAGCCAACCCTGACACTGCACCTAAGGTACCATTTCATTTTTCAATTTGAATTGGTCGTTGTTCGTCGACAAATACGTAGTCAACGCACGAGCAGCGACGAATTCTATGAAACGTTTTGTTTACTAAAAACTGTCGGCACACGAAACGCGACCAATTATTTCATTTTTGCACACACATCTATGTATAGTCAGGGGGGTCCCACTGACCTGCCCGGCGGGTATCTTCGTCTCAAGCAACCGGCACGAGCGCCGCTAGCGATAGAAAGAGAGGCAAATATAACTGTAGTTGTGTGCGCTGTGCGAGCTGAATTGCACCTTATTGTATCGTAGCGAGAGTCCCTATTTCTTTAATTGATTTTTCGGAGTGGAACTTCTGTACGTAGTACTATTATCTATTCTGTGGTATAGTGATGATATTGGAACGTAGTATTAGACTACGTTCCAATAAACTTTAATATTTCCAGTGAAATGAACGATTGTGTTTGTATTAGCTTGCCATAATTTGTAGTAACATTATGTTGCGTGCTTCATCGCAATAATGTGTGTAACAAAGTGATTTGTAATAGATTCATGTTTATTACATATCGATTTATACTTTTATATCAAAAGATTGTTTAGAGCTTTTCTGTCAAGTATAGTGAAATGTGGAATAAATAGTGGCAAGTTTTTATATGGCATACTGCAGGCAAATAAGCAAGGAGGCTATCTGATGGAAAGTGGTTACTCCCTATGAACATCAGTAGTACCAGAGGCGCTACCAATACATTGTCTGCTACAAGGGAATAGGGAGAGAGAGGATAAGAAAAAAGAGAAAGGAAATGAGTTTGGTTACATGTCTCACTCACCGAACGAAACGCATTACTACTTTACGATATTCTCTGAGAGAGTGGTACTTCCCCAATCTAGCTGACCCCTTTCATAAAATTCTACCGCATCAGCAAGAGTTTTATCTATCAGTTATTTTAACTCCTGCCTGCCTGTTGCCTGTAGCGTTGAAAATTAATTAAACGCAAAGCTCAAGACCGCCCGGGACAGTCAGGGACGCCCCCTGCCCCATTCAGGGGACTACTGTATTCAGAGTGTAACAAAAGAGATGGTGGAAAACATAGATCGTAGGTGGAAAACTAAGAAGTGAGAAGTTGTAAGTGCTTCTCGCTTATTCGTATTGCACCATCAGGATCATAAGTCAAAGTCAAGTCGTTGATAAAAGATAGCACAATTAAAAAATACATAAATGCATCTACATAAACATATGCGTCGACATACTGAGATTTTGTGTCAGTTCTCAGTCAGTTGCGAGCGAGCGACAGAAGCAATGGTGTCCAATTGACAAAAAACAAAAAACGATCTGTTAAAAAAAACTCGCAACTGACTAAAAAGTGGTGGTGTGCATGTGCACCATCACAATGCCGCTAAATCTCAGTACCGGACAGATTGTCCTTACTTTTATGTCGATAGATTTTATGCTTAAAGACGTAGTGAAACCATTTTTTTATTGTTTTCAGGTGGTAGCCATAGCGTTTAACTGCCAGATAGTTGACAATGTACCTATGGATGCGCATGATCAGAAGGTGGATGAAGTGTTATTTGCTCAATGAAAACATAGCTTGATTTTTTTTGTGTTTACCGCTGTGGTGCGTCAATATAACCCGTCAGATAAGACTTGTTCCATATAAATTATGAATAATATATTGTTAAAATGCCATACATTATGTCATAGAAAAATTCTGTTTTTTTTTTTCGCTAAGTACAAAAAGCTTTGTGTTACTCTTTTCTTATCTGTAAACTTTCGTTAGCTACCTATTATTCAACACATGAAATAAATTTATTATAAATATAACAGGTAGGTATATTATATGTATTTCGTTTTTACATAAAAAATAACTTTAAAGAAATACTACTTGGATTTACATTAAAATTTTTATTAAAATAATTCGTACAGAATGATAACAGAAATATAGCCCATTTCATGATATAATATTTAAATATATACATTATTTATTTATTAATATTATACCTAATTAATAATTATTCTACTTTTACAAAACACCACCACAAAATATTTTCATTAACAATCTGTACAAAAATAATCTAAATCACATTTATTAAAAACAATACTAATTTTTTTTTACAATAAATGAATAATTTTTTTTTTTAAATTCGTTTAATGAAAAAAAAAAAACGATAAATACCAGTATTTCGGTAAATACTCGAGGGATAAAATTATTCCGAATTATTCAATATTAGGTACTAATGTTTACCTATAATTAAATATTGCAAAAGTACCAGTAGGTAATGTTATAAGCACACAGCGTATACTATAATCATACAAAGTCGATACATTTCAAAATTTTCTACTAAATACTTGTGATTTTTACAAACAACAATTGTTGTTTATTCATTTTGTTAACAAGTAATACATTTTTTTGAGAACTATTTAGAAATATTAAATTCTTCAATATTGTACCTGTATTAATTACAAAGATATTATTTGGGTTAAAAAAAATTGTAACTAATTATGGCACCCAATGATAAAATTGATTATTTTTTTAAATATAGGTACTTATGGAATTTTTTCTACTTCATATTTTTCATAAATACCCTGTAACCGAATTCAAATCTGCGTTAGAATTATTTTTATAATTATGAAAATATGCCTACTTATAAATTACAAAGTTATTGGGCATTTGTATTGCTTAAGTGTTTACCAAATGAATACTGTATTCACTAAATAATATTGAGTAACGAATATTGTATCCCACTATCAAAATTAATAAAAAATATTCTACTTATTAATCTAGATGAATACATCACAGAAATTGTATTTACCTATAATTAAGTATTTATTTATTATATTACATTTAAAGTTGAAAAAATTGCGAATTCATGACATACGGAACTAAAGTGACCGATAAAGCCTGCGCGTCACGACTGAAAACATTTGGAAATATGAATTTGAAAATTTGGAAACGAGGTTGATAAACAGTGTAGACAAGAGGTTTCATACCAATTACTTGCCTTCAAACCATCGACATAACCATGTAGCCGGCAACGCTGTGACTTATGTTTCATCTGCAAGAACTATTTCTAGTTAAACATGTTACTAACATCTTGCAGTGCAGGTGCTATCTGGCAAGCTGTCACGTTTTTGCCTGCACTGAACCCGCTCGCTCAGTTAGAAGAGCACTTGGCCTGATTCCTAGGACGTGGGTACGAATCCCATCCCGGGGAGGTGATATGCAAACCTAAATGATGGTAGGAGAAAAAAAAATTTTTTTGACATGAGAAAGTATTTCCTTGCAAAATAAATGATTTTATTTTTAATTTTAAACACTCAAATAACTTGGCTTCTTACCCGCCCCAGGTGGGATTCTTTTACCAAAGAATTTTAATGCGGGTTGCAGATCAAGAGCTAGTTTAAACTAAGTCAGTTTCCAGTTAGTTTTACATACATAACGCGTTGTGGTCTGCACCCAAGTATGAAAAATCATTTCAGCTTTGCAGACTAAGCTAAAACTAAGTTAGCAATGACTTAGCCTAGCTCTTGGTCTGCAACCCGCTTTAAAATCGGTTAAGTAAACCCAGAGATTACCCCTACAACCTTATCATTATTACCTCTTTATAATATATTTTGTATTGTAGAATTAATTTACAATTTTCACTTACTTTTATTATTAAACTATTTCATAATATAATCTAAAAATAAACATTTCGATAGTGGAATGCAAGTTATTTACCGACTTTTACCCTTGAAATTGTTTTATAAGAAATTTATATAATGCTATGACGCAATTGCATTGATTTGAATATTTTAGTGTTAAGTCATAGTAATTAAACTAATTATATATTACATACACCTTTTAAGATAACGTTTTGTCTACATTAGCGGACCGCCCCGGCTTCGCACGGCACGGGTTGGATCCCAAATATTTTTGAAAATATAATTTAGCCTATGTTATGTATAAATAAATAAATATATAGGGACAATTCATACAGATTGAGCTAGCCCCAAAGTAAGTTCGAAACTGGTGTTATGGGATACTAACTCAACGATATTATTTATAACAAATACATATATAGATAAACATCCAAGACCCGAGGCCAATCAGAAAAAGTTCGTTTTCATCATGACCCGAGCGGGATCGAACCCGGGACTTCCTGGGTGGCGGTCTGGCGTGGTTACCATTACGCCACGGAGGTCGTCAAAACGGAGGTATTTCCCAACGGTGAAATAATTTTTGAAATCGGTCTAGTAGTTTTTGTTTGTTCGTTACAAACAAACATACTAATCTTTCCTCTTTATATTATTAGTTTATTAGTATAGATTATAGGTAAAATTAGAATACGGTTATAACCACTTTTGGCTGCAAAAATCAAGAAAAAGTGGTTTTGACCAACAACGTCTAGTCAAAATCGGTTTTGACCAACGTTTTTAATCACTTTTACTTTATATAAAATACAAACTTTTGATCAAAACTCATAAAAAGTGTCATTATAATAAAATTATTAGTAAAAATTAACAGGAAAATTATTAAAGTGTGATAAAAAAAATTTGGTGTAACAGTTGTTAGGAAAAATCTATAAATCTAACTTTATTTTGCTAAGGAAATTACGATAAAATTATTCATACATTTTCATTGATGATGTTAGTGCCGGTTTAGTATACATGCAGTGATGCTAATTCTGTTGTACATTTAACTAGACTAAACTAATTTTGACAGGACTAGAAGTGTCGCTATCCTTGTCACTAATTGTAAACCAAGGAAGGACAACAACACCTTTGGTCCTGTCAAAATTAGTTTAGTCTAGTTAAATGTACAACAGAATTAGCACCAGTGTATATAAAACCTACACTAAATAAATTTATTTTATTTTATTTTTATCTTCAAGAAGTCCACTGGATATAGGCCTTTCCCAATCGCTTCCAGTATGACCTGTTGACAGCGGCCTGCATCCAGCGACTTCCTGCGACCTAAGTCGTCTGACCACCTCGCAGGCCGTCCTACGCTGCGCTTTGAGACCTAGGTTCTACACTAAGTATTACGAACTAATTAAAACTATACCACTCCCTTCACTGGGTTTGTTCCCCATCACGGAAAAGGGAGTTGAATACATCCTAACGCTTTAAACGAGGCTTGAACGCGCACATAAACTTAACAACAACAATAAACTATTTATTGCACCAATAAAGAAAAATAAAAAAAGTCTTAATAAAAAGAGAATGCAATAGGCGGCCTTTTCGCCATGCAATTTCTTCCAGGCAACCTAATTGCAAAGGAACGTTGATGTCGAAAAAAAAGCTGTGCAGTAATATGACAAAAACAAAAAAAAGTCAATGTTACAAATAATACATATAAAGAGTAAGGAACAATGAGATACAATACTTAAAATCGTGGACAATTAGGTACAAACGGTGCCAGTTTAAACAGTAAGATAGTGCCGCTTAACCAAATTTTTAAAGTTAACCGGAGTCTGGGCTTGATGATTAAAGAGAGGTAGGGAGAACTTACTTGTTGTAACACCCGACAGAGTTGCATCTGCCGTGCGTGGTCTCGTGTAAGTATGTTTATATATGCGCGTTCAAGCCTATAGTGATAAAATGTGTTTAAAACGCGATAGTGTAAAATATACAAGGGAAATGAACATTTTTTAAACTAGAAAAAAGCCATCTATCGAAGTACTGCTCCAAAAACACGCTGGCCTTTTGACATGAGTAGTTCGACAGCTCCAACTGCCGCCAGAAGCAGAAGTAAGGCAACTACTGCCAGTAGAGCTCGGCAGCGTCTCCGGCGGCGCTCCCCCCTCGCCAGGCGTCTGGATAGGGCTTCGCCGCGGGCTCCGTCCAGTGTGAAGAGAGCGCTGGCCGCCTGGAAATGATAAAATTGGGATTTTTAATATCATATTATCATTATCAACCCAATAGCTGACCCGGCGAACTTCGTACCGCCTCAGCGTAGCTTTCTTGCACCGTAAGAACCTACTACAGAGTATTAGAAAACTACAAAAAAATCTGCCAAATCGATCTAGCCGTTCTCAAGTTATGGCGTGACAACGGGAAACGGCATTCATTTTTGTATCATCATCCTACGGCAGGGATACGGGTCTTCATTCAATCTAAGGGGATTAGAGCGTACTCTGCCACGCTACTCTAATGTAGCAGAGATCAGTGTTGTCATGTCAGGCCGCTGATGGCCACCGATGTGTCATCCATCGACTACAGCCGGGACCGATGATTTAAAGTGCCCTCCGGAGCGGCATATAGTATAAAGTTAAAAATAAATATGTAATGTTTTGGAATATTAATTAAACAATAATATAAATATTTTATTACCACATAATATTATTAATTATCATAATAATTATTTGAGCCCTTTTATTATGAAACTTTACGCTCGATCGTAAATGTGTTACGACACTTACGACATATCGACTTGTTACCTCCAAGCATCTATAAAGCTTGACTTTGGAGCTTTCTTCTTATGTGTTGTTTTTTAAGAATGTCATGTTAATTCTGTATGTGTTTGTCTGCGAGATCGAACCCACGGCTCTTAGGATATAATGTAATGGCTCTACTCAATACACCGAGCCTGTCAAATCAGACATTCGATTTTGTTACTAATGGTGGGAAATTAAAAAAAAATAAAAAAATGTTGTATTATCGTGGCGTCGTCAATTGTAAATGAAATGAAAACAGGACGAGAAAACAAAGGCAAAAAATAAAAAACATAGACAATTAAAAAACGTAAAAATGTATTTAGTAAAAAAAGGACTTCGATTTTCCTCATATATCTTTAAAAATACTAGAAAACCACAATGTGTGCGGGTAATATTCTATTTATCTATCACGAGGGAATTTGGTAAGAGCCAGCTTGAGAATTTGAGATTTAATAAGGAATTTAACTCCTATATATTCGACTACTATTTTAGTTAATAAAAGTTACTTTAATTACAGCATTTTCAGTTAATATTTTTTTTATGTGGATTCCAGAAGTAGATTCCATTTTATATGTTCGAAGTAAAATTTTATACCCAATTAAGTAAGTAATGTTTGATACTTTGGGGCGAGAGATGTAATCACAAAAATAGTTTTAAACAGAAGCCGTCATTATATTTAACTACACGTTAAATTCAATTAAAATATACATATATATTTTTTATGAGAGAGGTCAACAAACGAACTGGCGAGGCACAAGAGAGGAAGGGCACAGCGGATAATCCGCTCAAATCGGAGCAGCCCGTCCGGGGAAGGACCTCCACCTTACAGAAGATCGTAGCCAAATAGCATTGGTCTCGGTCATGTTGTGTTCCTACGGTGAGTAAGGTCTCCCGAGCTCCACTTGTTGAGGGGCTGGGAGGGTTGGCAACGCGTGAGTGATATACCCGGTATTGCAAGCGTCTATAGGCTACGGTGACGGCTTACCACCAGGCCGACCGTATGCTTGTTTGCCACCTTTGTGTTAGAAAAAAAAGGAGAAAGAAACAGGAAGTAGGAAGCGGGACGGGTCGTGTTACTAGTTCATAGATAATATCTATCTATCACTTAAAAGAAAATCTAAAGGTTCCTTTTAATCTGTGTGTATGTCAATTTAATTTTTGTTAACAAAAAAACGCTGCCTTGCCATCCGAAGCATGGAAGCTCCAGAATCTGAGACATCCTGTCGAAATATTTACTTCATTATGAGTAAATATGTTAAACAGACATTTATTGTGTTACCACAATATTCTCATGTTCTTGACCGATTTATTGTTATTCTTTATTGCAGTGAAGCATGCAACATGTTTAGATTGATGTCCATTCTTCTTATTGTGTACAATAATGTGTGAACAATAAATTTTCTGATCTTTTTAATGATACGCCCACAAAAGATTGCTTGGTGTTCATGTGTTCATGTATTATTAAATAAATATATAGGGTAGGGACAATTCATACAGATTGAGCTAGCCCCAAAGTAAGTTCGAAACTTGTGTTATGGGATACTAACTCAACGATATTATATTTTATAACAAATACCTACATATATAGATAAACATCCAAGACCCGAGGCCAATCAGAAAAAGTTCGTTTTTCATCATGACCCGACCGGGGATCGAACCCGGGACCTCCTGGGTGGCGGTCTGGCGTGGTAACCATTACGCCACGGAGATCGTCGAATAAAAGCGAATATACAATACAACCTCTCTAAACTTATTAAATTCGATTTAACTGTCAATTTGCCAATGAATGTAGATAAATATAAATCACATAACAACGACAAAGATATAATGGCGCCCGTTTCGAACCCACGACTGCTGTGACAGTAATCAATAACGTTTGCAGTTTGCGAAAATATACACGTCACGACTTGGCAGATCGTTATTGAGTCTTCTAGTCAATTCATAATCATGACTTTCGAGTAGTAGCATTTGTGAAATAGGCTGGCTCAACAGGAGAAGTACCACTCTTCACAGAGACAGACTTAGAGATCCGAATGCCTAACTGACCCTTTTCCTAATTTTTTCCCATCTTCCTGTAGGAGGTTGTCAATTCCTCACGGACCACCCCCGGTGTCTATGTGCTCAATTATCATTTACCGTCAGGACACCCGCTTGCTTATTTGCCCATCTCTTCCATAAAACACAAAATACGCAGGAGATCGGTAGGATATTATTTGACGCACCCGACCCACTCAACCCGCGTCCCGGTGGGTCCAGCACACATTCGTCCCGTCGTCAATGTGTTTTAGTTCAACCCGCAGGCTCTATAATGTATGTACCAATAATAACAGCTCAACATTAAAGCAATCACTCTCGACCCTCATTAGGTAACAAAATAAATACATTAATACAATTATCTATCTGTTAATATTTAACTAAAAACCATTTGTTAACTTTGAATAATTAGTTTTTAACCGTGACAATTATTAACCTGTAGTTAAATGGTGTTATTGTGGCCTTAACAATAAAAATTTGGCATTTGGGCTATTACTCTTTCTGTCAGATGTATTTGATAAGATAAAGACAAACTATTTACGAGTGGATGCCTGCGGCTTTGCAAAATTCTCGTTGTTTTTAAAAGTGGCACTTTACATGGCATTGCTTATTAACTTATTTAAAGTACTGGCTGTTACCTGCGGCTTCGCCTGCGTAAAAATTTGACAATATGTATACAAGTTTTCACTTAGTTGCTGCTGTTGGCTGCTTAGTCAAGCCGTGAAGGAATAATTAACAAACAAACTCATTTTCACATAAGTATATAATATTAAGTATGGATTTAAATAATCCTGAAAAAACTAGAGTGTACCACACCAATTGCATTGGAAACAATTAATTGCAACAACATAAAAAAAAAACTTAATGCATTTCGATATCTTAAGTACCAAAGGATATCCGTTGGTTGTGACATATTCAATCGATAATGTTTTAACAATTATTAATTAAACATTAAAGCTAAAGGAAATCAAACTCGATATTGACTTTTTAGGTATTTAATTTGCAAGGTCATTCGATGTTTTATGAAAGTCTGGACGTACGTAATTTATAAGTACCACAGATATTAAATGCTTACATCAGTTTTTTTTTCTTTTTTATACCGCAAAGGTGGCAAAGAAGCATGCGGCCGTCACCGGCCACCGTAGCCTAAAGACGCTTGCAATACCGGGGGTATCACTCACGCGTTGCCAACCCTCCCAATCCCATCCCCCCCAAGTGGAGCAAAGCTCTAAGTGTTCTATTATCTATCCATGCTTAGGGTTATGTCCACAACGAGACTCGCCTGCAATACGGGAAACCCACGGGCGCTCTACGCTTAGGGATCTAACAGGATTTATCGGGGTTTATTTTTTAGAGTTCCATACGGGACCTCGTCACTGTGAAACGATGTTTTAGTGACTCATATGTTACGGCAAACCGCACGGGCGACCCGTACGGCTCTAGCTATGAAATCACCTTAATAGCTTTCACTGGCACGCTCAATTAAAGACAGTATACAATAATGTGACGTAACATTGTGACATGTGATGAGATGTCACACGCTTGTGATCTGTAACTGACACGGGAAGAAATATAAAGGCGTGTACGCACGACCGAACACGAACATGGTGAACATCGAACACGAACACTTTGTTCGCACGTGCGTACCACTAACGAACATCAAACAATTTGTTCGTCAAAAGTGTTCGTGTCGATCCAATTTGGTTGTTCTGTGTGGACGATGTTCTCAGCACGACCGAACAAGAACATTGTTATCACGAACATCGAACCAAAAGAGTAAGGCTTGGTAGCCTCTTTTGTTCGACACCATGTTCTTGTTCGCTCGTGAGTGGTTGCGCGCGAACACAAATAGAACTATGTTTGTAGGTGTTCATGTTCGCTTTGCTAATTTACGTGCGAACCACATGTTCCATGTTCGTGTTCGATGTTAACCATGTTCGTGTTCGGTCGTGCGTACACGCCTTATGGTGTTATGTCACAGTTTGATTCGCCTCAATAATAGTACATTTTTGATTAATTACTAACATAAATTGTAGCTACTTATACATACATATTATATACTCTACTACGATTGGGAGGGGAGGGAGATTAAAAGCTAGTGGGATAGGGGAACGCTCTGTGACCAAAACTTGAACAGAACAGAGATTTTTGCTAAAACAGACGTAAATCCATTTTCGTCGGTAGCATGCGTTTAAAAAATGCAAATTTCGAGTGTCCGCAATTATAATCTCACGTAGGTATGTACGAAGAATAGTTATTAAATTATAAAGATTTCCACCAAAATCTGTTGGGTCAACCCAATTGTAATCGTATTAATTCCACGGGCACGTTAACTAACATAACACTGAGCTAATGTAACAAACAACAGCAAAAATATTTACGACATAATAATATAATTACTTGAACTGACATTTTTATGCATAGAAAAGTGTAGAAGTTTGTATGAAAAACTGAATCCGGAACGCGGATGTGAGTCGACTCGTGATGTAGAGAAATGGGTTCATTCCGATTGTCGCCCGTTGAGTGGCTTTTTGCTTTCATTGACTATTTTACAAGTGAACGGATAGGAATTAATAGCAGTTAAGTTACTTTGAATCAAAGGTGTACTAC
The DNA here is from genome assembly GCA_905163395.2 of Endotricha flammealis. Taxonomy (NCBI): domain Eukaryota; kingdom Metazoa; phylum Arthropoda; class Insecta; order Lepidoptera; family Pyralidae; genus Endotricha; species Endotricha flammealis. The sequence continues at coordinate 3,108,222 of LR990870.1, read as the reverse complement.
TCCTCATCGAGTACCTACGTAGCCCTTTACACTCCTAATCCACCTCTCTTCCTACTAATACGGCAATAACAATAATAATGGAGATGGAGTGATACTCAAAACTTTACATACCAGCCTAAAAACACTAAATATACATCTGCTCACATTCATTCAAATTCAAAAAGCCATGATACTCAACACAACGAGCGCAAGCCCTCGACAGGGACTAAAATGACCCCCTATGGGGGTTTTAAAAATGTAAATATATAAAAACTAGCTTTTTTGCCCGCGACTTCGTCCGCGTGAAGGTCCGCACCCGTTCCCGTGGGAACGACATTGAATTTCGGTAAAAGCTATAGCCTTTGTCACTCCCTGATAATGTAGCTTTCTACTGGTGAAAGAATTTTTGAAATCGGTCCAGTAGTTTCGGAGCCCATACAATGCAAACAAACAATCAAATCTTTCCTCTTTATAATATTTGTATAGATAGAGAAAAATAATATCTTTACCCACATTGTACAACTTAAACTTAGAAACAAATTAAAATTAATTTGAAATATATAGCTCACGGGTTGCTCACTCAACTACCTTGGTTGATCTCTCTGTACTTTATGTGGTGGTGGTGATCAATTACTATCAGATGATCGACATGGTTAATTTACAACCTCTTCCATAAAAAAAGCAGTGGTCGTCCTCTGGTTTATCCCGTAATTCTCGTTTCCGAGATTATATAACGTATCCATCTCTGGGAAAAACTATTCCATACGAAAACGAACTAATTAAACAAGGAATTTGTTCGGTTCAAAGTGGAACAAATCAGGGAAATAAGTCTTATATAACGACTGTGCTCGTGAGTACAAAGTTCATAACGTTATCAATGACTGAGTACTTTCGAAGACAGCTTTTGTTACTGTTGTATGGGCAGGAAAATGCATGTCTATATTCCATTTCACTATACTTGACAGCTCCAAACAATAGTCTGACGACCTTCGAGGCGTATGGTTACCGTACCGGATCGCCGGCCGCAACCCAGGAGATCTCGGGTTCGAATCCCGGTCGGGTCATGATGACAAACTAACCTTTTCTGATTGGCCTGGGTCTTGGATGTTTATCTATATATGTATTTGTTATAAAATATAGTATCGTTGAGTTAGTATCCTATAATACAAGTCTCGAACTTACTTTGGGGCTAGCTCAATCTGTGTGATTTGTCCCTATATCTGACTTAAAATTTAAAATAGAGTAAATGGTAGACAGTCTGCATTTTAATTGCGCGTAAGCCTCCGTCGTTTCCCAAGCGAGGGGTGCGATCTATTATGTTATACTTACATAACTATAGTTACACTAAACGTACATTTATCACAAACTCCTATCCTATTTTCACTTCCTGATCGTTAAAAATGTTAGGGTAAACTAATAAAAACCAATGCTGTTTACGCTGGCGTAAAATTCAGATCGTAAAGATCCTATCAAAATGGTTACACCACCGCTACTATAATAGAGGTGCTCCGTGCATCGTTTACAATTTAATAAGAGCCAGTTTTCCCAGCCTTATTGTTAAATTAGCAAATCCCGAGAAACTTGGTTTGCGAGTACCCCGCGTTCCCGTGGGATACATATGAAGCTTCCTCTTGAATAACTCTATCTTTGCTGAAAACTGAAATTCGTTGTATAGTTTAAAAGATCTAAGCGAACCTACAACAGAAGCGACTTCATTAAAGACATGTAAAGATGAGAGCATAAACCTTTTGCCGTGAATCTATACTAATATTATAAAAAGAGTTTAGATTTGATAGTTTGTTTGTTTGTTTGAAATGAATAGGCTCCGAAAATACTGGACCGATTTCAAAAATTCTTTCACCAGTAGAAAGCTACATTATCAGGGAGTGACATAAGCTATAGCTTTGCCCGAAATTCAATGTGGTTCCCACGGGAACGGGTCCGGAACGTCACGCGGACGAAGTGCGGGCAATAAAGCTAGTTTGTTATAATTATGTTGTTTACATTGCCCTATCAATACCTATCTATTATAAATCAAACATCAAATACAAAGTAATAAAAAAAAATAACGACCCAAGGTGTCGTCGCTGTTGGCGCCAAAATTCTCTTAAAAAAGTTTTAATGGAGAATTCCATCGCGTGCCAGAATGCGTTTGATATCAGTTTCATTGCGAAAAATACCTGATACAGACCATACGACTCGGCGTCGCCGTGTCAAGATCACGTGTTGGGTAATCGTGTTTACTTTTATATCAGCTCCATATTTCTATGTTTTTTTATATCACTATGGTGGCAAACAAGCATATGGCCCGCATGATGATAAGCGTCACCGTAGCCTATGGACGCTTGCAGGATATCACCTTGTAAAAAGTGGCGCGCTGGAGACCTTACTCACCGTTGGAACACAACATGGCCGAGACCAATGCTATATTTCGCTACAATCTTCTGTAAGGTAAGGTGGAGGTCCTTCCCTAGACGGGCTGCTTCGATTTGAGCGGATTATCCGCTGTGCCCTACCTCTCTTATTATTATTTCTATGTAGGCTTTTGAAGGCTTATCGGGACAATCCCACCACGCATTCTAACCGTTGTCTCTTGTAGACCCAGAATCAAAAATGGAAATCTCAGATTGACAATGCAATGAAGTTTATTGACGTCTCGGGAAAGGAACTACAACTGTCTTGGAACTTAATGGTTTTTAAAGGCTTATGATCTGGATGAAGGATGATAACGAATTTAATGGTTTTTAAAGGCTTATGATCTCTGTGAATGAACCATATTACAGTTCAGGAAAGGCTTGTAGAAAGTACTAGAAAGTGACGTACTAGTCACGTAAAAGTAGTGATGCAAGGATTAGGGTTCGATTAATCCTAATCCCGATTATTCGGTATATTTCCGATTAATACGAATCGCCGATTATTACATAGGATTCTTCACGATTCACGATTATTGTTTTAAGTAAAAGACGACCTCCGTGGCGTAATGGTTACCACGCCAGAACGCCGCCCAGGAGGTCCCGGGTTCGATCCCCGTTCGGGTCATGATGAAATACGAACTTTTTCTGATTGGCCTCGGGTCTTGGATGTTTATCTATATATGTATTTGTTATAAAATATAATATCGTTAAGTTAGTATCCCATAACACAACTTTCGAACTTACTTTGGGGCTAGCTCAATCTGTATGAATTGTCCCTATTTATTTTATCTATTTATTTAGTAAAATTGTTTTTTTTTAAAGAAAATGTTACATTTCCGCATTTAAACCATCTGGCACAAACTGAAGGTATCCACAGTTGCATCAGAACGTCTATTTTCAACTGCTAGGTTGCTGCAAACAAGCATAAGAAATAGGCTATGCCCGACTAACTTGCAAATGTCGTGTTTCTTATCTGCAGTAAATTTTGAGTACTAATCAATTACAAGATGTTTTATATCTGGTGTTTTTAGTCGATCAATATTTCCTTCTATCAATAATCCTAATCTTAATCGGCGATTATCGGTGCAGATATTCCTAATCCGAGTCCTTATCGTACAACCAGCAATCCTTGCATCACTACCTAAAAGTAGCAGCAAACGGTACGTATTTGGGGACACAACCAAAGCTTTCTGACTGTAAAAAGTTATCAGTAACTTTTTCAAATCAATATAAATAGTACCTACGTAGCAACAGTTCAAATGGTGTTCCGAGGCAAACATGAACATGTCAAAGAAGTTCATATGATACCGCCATAATGTGTGCGTGTAGGAATATATATTTCTTATGTCATGGAATCATAGATTTTAATGTACATGTGCAATTCAAATAAATAAATAAATAAGTCAATGAAGCATACATTTTACTATTACTAAAACTAGACATTAGGACCAAAGACAATCACTTTAGGAGAACGGATGGTACTGTACCGAAGGCCGAAGAACGGATAAGTTATGAGATTTCAATGAACTGACAGACATACAATAGATAAGCTTTTATGTTATTATGTTTGTTGACGCCTGCGCAATACTTTTTTGGCTATCAGAGGCATTGTTGAACGGTAGTGAGTAGTGAGATTGAATGAAAACACAGTGCGGAGCAATAAAAACGGACCATCAATTTATGCTAGTAAAGAATAGACAAGCTGTCCGGTACTGAGATTCAAATTCAAATTCAAATTCATTTATTTGCTTATAAATAGGGTTTGTGCAATACATGCTGATCTTATTCTAAAATATATGTGCTTAAACCTATTTAGCCATAACATAATAGCATGCAAATAAGTATGTAATATAATTTCTCCTATATATATTCTCCTAATTAACATCATGCATCGATTTAAATTTCAAGAACTCGTCAACAGAATAAAATGTATTTTCCAAGAGCCATTTGCGCAGTGCCAGTTTAAACTTATTGTAATGAAGGTTTTTAATGTTTTCTGGTATTTTATTATATATTCGTATACACATCAGCTGCAGATTTTGCGGCATTGCGATAGTGCAAATGGACACCTACCACCACCCTTTAGTCAGTAGCGAGCGAGCGACAGAAGTAGTGGTGTTGAATTGAAAAATATATTATATTATATTTATTTACGTGCACACTTTGATACGTAAAAAAAAAGTGTGCACGTAAATAGATATAATATTTTTAAGTTAATAAATGGTTATGCAGTTTTTTTGATCGTTTTTTTGTCAATTAGACACCACTGCTGTGCCACTGCTTCTGTCGCTCGCTCGCAACTGACTGAAGGGTGGCACCATCGCAATATTCGCATTGCCGCAAAATCTCAGTACCGGACAGCTTGTATACTTTTATGACGATGTTTACTAGCGGTGATTATCACATTTTTAAAGTTAATGAGACATTATATTATGGCTGTCACTGTGAAACTGAAGAAAATGATTCAAAATTAAAGTGTTTTAGTAACTGGCTGTGGCTAAATTGTTTTAGGTAAAGTCGTTGCTTAAAAAATATATATATTTATACATATTGTGAATTTATCAGTCGCGTGTAACATATCCAAAAAAGCCGGGTTGCTCACTTTAAAATGTGAACAAGTAAGCAACATAATTTTGATATGTAACACGCGTCTTATACATTCACAACAAGAGAGTTCTTCCCTATCTGGTCGGTTTGTTTACGTCGACGTCATGATCGAATGCGATCAAAAAAATTGGACTAATTTCAGAGTGCTTAGTACGAGTTATTTGGTCACATTCGAACGTGTTAACGTTTATAAGCCGACCAAATTGTAAAACAGTTTCATAATAATATTGTGAATTTATGCCCACCATTCACACGCAGATTGGTCCGGGGCGGATTGGTCGGCCATCGGACTAATCCGCCTGTGTATGGAAGCAACGAACCGGTACGCCAGACTGTCAAATGGGTTGGCGTCGGGCTCGCAGGTCCACGGTTGCGAGCCGCGAGCACCTGTCGAACCCCACATGCCATGCTTCGAGTGGAGGGTTCGTGCAGTGTATGGGCAACGTCGGATTGGTCCGCGGTCGGGTCCGGGTTGCGAGTCGGGTCCGGGTTCGTGTTTCGAATGGTGGGCTTATCAGTCGCTTGTAACATATCTAATAAAGCCGGGTTGCGCACACACAGTAGGTTTTTGTGACTTGTTTAAAATGTTTGGACAGATAAACAATCAGACAGTTTATTATGTAAAATAACAGTATTTAACCCATAGAATTATTATTAAATAATAGTATTATTGCACCGACCACATCCTGTGCATGTACAGGATGCTCTAAGCACGTCATTATGTCTACTCCGTTGTTAAAGACATCCGATGCCTTGACATACATCCTAGATTGAGGGGTTTGAATACCTCACTAGTTTCCCAATATAATGTAAACATACTTTCTGTGTATGTCTGTTTGTTTAACAGCTAACTCCTGAACCACCTGAACTATGAAAGGAAGTTTTATCAGGTTTAAGAGCATGTCGCTGTCCATGCGCAAAAACAGTAATATCGAACCTCTTATTATCAACCAGTTACATTACAAATAGTTATAGTTACTAATAACTACAGATAATTTTACCGTCTAAATAGTTAGTTGAGACTATTTTTTGATTAATAGAGTATTTGTTCATTCTATCAAGATAACTTAAAAGAGTTTTTCGAAAATATTGACAAACCTAATTAGCAAAAATTTATAACCAATTGCAAAGATCGTTATGTAAATAGTTAGTAAGAAATTAAAATTCAAAATATAATAATATCCAGAAATTTAAATGATTTTATCACCGATATTTCTTCTAATAATAGCTTTTTAATATAGAAAAAAGACTCCTTTCAAATATTCACTTTGAAATGTTAAATAATTTTTCTATAAATACCTATTTGAAATTTATTTAAAAAAAACGCTGCGCGCACATCGATACGTTATGTGAACGCTCCATAAAAAAATCGTTTATTAATATTTATTTCGTAGGTACTATTCTAAATTGACCTAATTGCAATGGCACAATGTGATTAGATAGATAGATTCCTTATTTGCATTAGCACACATCCAGACTTGCAAAAAATATTTTTTATTTTTTGTATGTTGAGTTGACTGAAAATTTACATCAAATTTTCAGCTCCCTTCGAACTCATAAACATTACCTCTTTATAATAATAGTGGTATAGCATTTATGAAATCCAGAATCTCAACTCGTTAGTAGCGCCCCTAGTGTTACTGATGTTCAAAGGCGGCGGTAACCACTTCCTTCAGGTGGTCCGCTTGCTTGTCTGCCTTATGTCATTAAAAAAACTTTGGGTGGTCTAAAAATATTCACGATCATTAAAAATTCTGGTTAATCTAATTTATATCTTTATTATATTTGCCATAATTACGACATATCAATGAAAAAAAAATGCTTAAAAGTAGGTATGTAGTTCTTTTGAAATTTACTCCAAGTATGTGTACAATCGTGCACGATAGACTTACGAATATTATGCAGTCTTTTATTTTTATTTAAAAACGAAAAAAAAATACTGCGTTTCCATTGGTCCATATTGGTTCATGTAATCATTTTCATTGTTACCTATATATTATATTTCATGTTATAAATTGTATCATTTTATAATAATAATTATATTATCTAGAAATATTTTAATTGTGTCGAATTCGTGAATTTCTGCACTCCCAATGGTTGACTGGTAGAGAATGAAATTAGCACTAAGTCCGTCTATTGCATTAGTACTTTGTGTAATTGTGGTCAATAAATAATAAATATATAGGGACAATTCATACAGATTGAGCTAGCCCCAAAGTAAGTTCGAAACTTGTGTTATGGGATACTAACTCAACGATATTATATTTTATAACCAATACATACATAGATAAACATCCAAGACCCGAGGCCAATCAGAAAAAGTTTGTTTTTCATCACACACTCAGTACTCGTTTACGAATAGGACCCGCCGCCTATGAGCATAAGATACACCAGCGGCGTTACCAGTGCATGCTGCTACAAAGAAGGGATGAGGAGAAAAGGAATAAGGAGAAGAGGTTGGCCTTCTTGATGTCTCACTCACCGAACAAAACGCATTGCTGTTCCAAGCCGATATTCTGTGAGAAGACACTTCTTCGTTTGATCTAGCCCATTTCACAAATGCCATTGCAAACAATTTCTTTATGATTTTTATTTATAGTTGTTTGTTAGACAACTAGCCTAAATAGCATAAAAATAAAAATCATAAATTGTATAGTGACCGTTAATGCGTTATCTAAAAATAGTAGAATCTCAATCAGTAACGAACGATGGGCTACTAAATCTGCGTGGTTAACTGTCATGTAGATGGCGTGCTCTGCGACTCACGCAGTTTAAAAAGGAATGAGAAATTTCACCACCATTACTAACCTTCCCGGTAGCTTAGTGGTTAGAGCACTCGGCCGGATATCGAGGGGACGTGGGTTCGAATCCCATCTGGGGGGGAGGTAAAATTTTTCTTTCAATAATCACTTTCTTTATGATCGTTAGGTCTCCTGATATAGCACTTGTCTGCTCTACCATTGCAAAATAAACTCTAGTGATCGTTAGGTCTTGTAAGCACTTGTCTGTCCGACTGTACCAGAGCCGGTTAGTGCCGGTTGTCGCAACGGCATTGCCTGCGGCAAGGCAGCATGGCGGTCACTGATCAGTGATCACATGATTTTGGGACATCTCACATCACATTTGAAATGATCTATACAAATAAAATGCTTTGTGTTGAATGACAGAATGAATGATGCGACAGATCATCGTACACCCTGATCGTGGAGACCTGAATCTTGAAGGGTGTGTTTTTTTACGTAGGCATCAGATAAGAAAGGACTTTTCTGAATTCCCACGGGACAGCGTACATAAATGTTTAATAGGCCGCAATTATTTTTTATACCTTCAAGAAAGAAATTTGAAATTCCAATTGTATCGTGCCAATAGATTATAAAATTATGGTACTCTGAGAGGATATATCAGCATCAGTTTAAATTTTGCAAAATTTTCGTAATTTATGATTCATTCATAATTCATTTTATTATCTATTAGTTCTTATACATGGGTTAGTAACAATATTGATCTTAAAATTGACATTAATGTACGTACCGTACAGCCATGCTCCACCCTATTGGCATACAGACTCTTCACACACGATTTAAAATAATTTAAAATATCAATAAATTTTTTGATTAAATAAATTTAAATTAAAATAAAATGAAATTTGCTGACTATAGGCCGACGCGTAAAATGCTAATATGTACGGATTCCTGTACACTTTGCAAACTTATGAAACTATCTCTAATCTTTTTATTCCCTTCTTTGTTTATTTATTCTTCTACTTTTGCTATTTTTCTATATTTGCACTTATTTATTCTTCTTTTTTTTTATTCACCTCTGGTATTACTGATGTTGACAGGTGGTAACTAAGTTCCCGCGGGCCACGCTTGCTTATTTGCCAGCATAATGACAAAAAAAAGTTGCGCAGGTCAGTTAGTATTTGATATAAGATGAGTAAATAAAATAATTGTATTCAATACGTACATACAATTATATGTTACAATAGGATATTATGCGCATATTGAATAACAACTCATAATAACAACTGAATGAAAGTTATACAATGTTTAATAATTAAAACTAAAAGGCATGTGTCGGAATTCTAGTGCTGTGTTCCGTATGTCCAAATGCTTATAAAAATCTTCTTAGTGCAAATGAATAAATAAATACATATATAGGGATGTGAGGCTTGGGCGCTAACGCTCAATGAGGAGAACAAGATGCTGGTTGCAGAGAGAAAAGTACTCCGAAGAATCCTCGGACCGAAGAGACGCAACGACGGAAGCTTCGAAGCGGAGAGTAGGTACGTAAAAATGCGGAGGTTGAAGAACTGGTTGGGCGTGCCGAACATCATGGGAGAGATAAAATCTCACCGTCTGCGCTGGCTCGGACATCTAGAGCGATTGGCAGATGATCGAAGTCGATCGTCAAAAGAGCATACCTAGGACAACCGACATGCGACAGGCCGACGCCCAGTGGGGCGGCCCAAATATCGGTGGAAGGATGCAGTGGGGGCTGATCTGCGCGAGCTCGGAGCCACTAACTGGCAAGACCTCGCGCAGGACAGAAGACAGTGGCGCTCTCTCGTCGCGGAGGTCAAGATCTACTTCGGGTCGCTGAGCCAGCGTAGTAAGTAAGTAAGTATAGGGGCAAATCACACAGATTAAGCTAGCCCTAAAGTATGTTCGAAACTTGTGTTATGGGATACTAACTCAACGATACTATATTTTATAACAAATACATATAGATAAACATCCAAGACCCGAGGCCAATCAGGAAAAGTTCGTTTTTCATCATGACCCGAACGGGATTCGAACCTCCTGGGTGGCGGTCCGGCGTAGTAACCATTACGCCACTGAGGTCGTCAAATCAAAATCTGTGCCGATTCGAAAGAGCTTGTGCTAGGCTTATTTGAATAAAAATATTTGACTTGGAATCAGCTTAACATGAGAAGATAGCAGACTACTCGTCCAAACCTCGATATTCTCACCAATTCTGTCTAGTGTTGGGATATAATAAATGTTTTCTCTGTTCTCAGCGTCGTCCTAGGCCAAGTTGTGAACATCCATTTAAACGCTGGCTAGGGTTGACGTTACTTAACTCGCGTGTTCGTGTAGTCTCTCAAGAAAATTTCGAATTGTGGGCTTACCCACTTTTTGATATGATTCCAACGGCATCTTTTTATCATAGCACCGCTCGCCATCGACAGGGAATCCATCCTCACACCCTGGAACCAAACCGGTCCCGTACTACGCGATTCCAGAGGGGTTTTCTTCACAGAACCCTCAGGTTGTGGAATGAACTCCCTGTCGATGCTTTTCCAGTCGATTACAGCATGGGGTAATTTAAAAAAGAGTGTGAAGAGGTTCTTACAGGGTCGGCAACGCGTTAGTAATGCTCCTGGTATTGCAAACGTCCATAGGCTAACTGCTTACCATCAGGCGGCCGTATGCTTGTTTGCCGCCTTAGTGGTATAAATAAACAAATAAAAAAAAAGTGACAAAAGTTTTAGTTTAACCTATTCTGATCTTTGTTTAAGGTTTTGTATTTTTTTATAAAGAACTCTAAAATGTCTTATTTGTACCACCAATTACAATTACAATGGAGAGTAATTATTTATAATTTGTGTAAATTATGTTGTTCGAGTTTGTTTTGGATTTTTAAAGAAATACCGAGGATAAATACCAGAGCTAGATTTTTTAGACTGATAGAGCCATTATGAACCATACTCCGTTCCATCCAATATACTTGGCACAAGATTTCCAGTGAAATTTAATGATTGTGTTTGAATTAAGAAGTCGAGTGGCTAGCAATGGCCACTTTGTCCTAAGGCCCGGGGGTTCGAATCCTGCGCAAGGCAAACATTTGTGTGCATGAACATGTCTGTTAGCCTTGGTCTGGGTATTTTCTATGTATAATAAGTATTTATTTACAAAAAAAAAGTATTTAAGTATATTTATCAGCAAATTAGTACCCATATACATAGTACTAGCTAGTTGCTTAGTTTGGGACTAGATGGCGTTGTGTGATTCGTCCGAGAATATGCATTATTTATTATAAGTAGTTTTTCATATTTTTTTTTTGTAAAATAATAATGTGCTTTATCATAATAAAGTGAACTGTAATTAATTCGTTTTTATTTCACATCGATTTATATTTTAAATTAGATGTTTGTTTGGAGCTTTTGTGCAAATAACCAATATTGGAATAGAATATTTAGGCTGACTCCCGAATCTGAGGTTGCCTATGGCCATACACCACATTTTAGAACATAGAAAGGTGTGCCCAAGCCAAACATAGACACTACAATAAAAGAAATCTAAAATAATGCCACTGTAGATTTTAATCTTTAAAATACTAACATTTTATAGTTAATATTCTAATAAATTTTGATTTATATTTATACAAAACGCCTGAGGTACATAATTGCTACGTTTTACAAAGTTAAGTACATGTACATAGTGTTAAAATAATTATAGTAATTTAATATTTAATGGAAGTGAGGAAAGTATATTAGTGGCTGTTGAAATACATGTTACAGAATGGTGCAATGATATGATAACTCAGCATATAAGTCACGTAACCAAGATGTAAAAAAAACACTATTTAAAGTATTAGGAAAATACATGTGTATAACATTCCGCGTATTCTTCTTATAAATTTTAATGGACTTATACCTACATTGTAACTAATAATGGGAAAAAAAGGAGAGAAAAAAAAAGTACAAAATGACAAAAAAGGCCGTAACCGGTTTTCTTTCGCCATTTCTTTTTACCGGTTGCCATTTTGCTTGTGTCCGAAATGTAGTTTATTTTCTTTATTTAACAAGTTGTAAATGACAAGAAAAAGGGCCTGTGAAGGTCTAATTTCTGAAATAAACGATTTCATTTCATTTCACATAAATTGAACACAGTTGACTGACACAGCAAGCCATGAAGAGAGCTATGCTCAGTTTTGTTCTACGATATCGAATCAGGAATGAGGAGATCCGTAGCTGAACGAAAGCTGACATAGCCCAACGAATCGGCAAGTGGCAGTGGACAGCGCACAGACCCGATAATGGCTGGTGGGGTAGGAAGGTTCTGGAATGACGACCGGGTATCGGAAAGCGCAGCGCAGGACGGCCGCCTACAAGGTGGTCAAAAGAAAGCCGCTGGATGCAAACTGCTGTCAACCGGTCGCGCTGGAAACGAGGGAACTTGAGGGAAGCCTATATGTCCAGCAGTGGATTTTTTATGGCTGAGATGATGATGAATGTCATATGAGTATAATGATGAAATAGAAAACACCTAGACTTAAAATAATACAAAACGTACCTATTGTTTGTAACTTAAACGTAAACTGACAGCAATTTTGTGCTTCTATGATTACTCTCAATAAACTTTCTACATATAAATTTTACAAAGTAAGCCAAGTGGTAGTATGGTGAACGAAGGCAAGATTATTACCCGGTTTAACCAGTATAGTTACGTCAAAGTCTAATTATGAACGAATTTAAATGGCTGTCAAACTGTGTACCTCAATGTATGGTATAGAAGCTTCCGAGGCCTCGGTAAAAAAGAACTGAAGTCTCTAAATGTTATATTAAGTGAACAACCCGGTTAATTTGGAAATGTAACATGCATCCCGTAAATTCACAATATGTTTTTTTTTTTCAATTTGCTCGCTTGTAAACAATCTTGTAAACATTAACAAAAAACCGGGCAAGTACGTGTCGGGCCACGCACAATGTAGGGTATTGTGCGTGGCCCGACACGTACTTGCCCGGTTTTTTTTATACATTCGAACGTGTTAATGTCCGTATTGACTACGCATTTCTTACTTGCAGATGAGTTTAATGCCATACATTTGAACGTTTTCGTCAAAGAAATTTTACTTCATAAGTTCGTCGGCTAATACTCGGTAACTAGTAGTGCCTACTTAACCGTTATAGTTTTCCTTGTAGGTTCATTATATGGACTACTTCCATGATTTTTTCCAAATTTCTAAACACTTTCGGAGATAGAGGGGGGGGGGGCACCATGCAAAACGAAAATAGACACGTTAAATGTAAATAATTCGCAAACGGATCAATGTATCGGAAAATGATCTTACCACACCCTTAATTTTTTAAGAGACCTAACTAACGATACTCATCAAACGTGGGGTTGGTGAAAAAAAAAACACTCCCACTTTACCTGTAGGGGAGGCACCGAAAAAAAAAATAATTTTCAAAATTTTGTTCTACCACTTTGTTAGCATTATTAATATGAGTATACGTACCAAATTACAGCTTTCTAGCATCAAGTGACTAGGCGCTAGACCGCGGACCGACAGACGGACATGGCGAAACTATAAAGGTTCCTTGTAGTTTACTACGGAACCCTAAAAAGATCGCACTGATGAGTGACCCGCTTTTTCGTTGGCCAGTTCTTCTCCGAGCCATTCATTAATACTCTACCAGTCCAGCAAATTATAATTATTAATATGCAAAATCACAGACTCTCGGTTCATCTTTGCTAACGCTAAAATATTATGCAATAATTGCACTAAACTCCGATTAAACCAAATAGGTTATAATTAATGTTAGTAATTCACAGAATATTTACTGCAAATTGACTACGTAAATACCAAATATTTATGCATCATCAATTTACATAGAATAATCTGATTTGAAGCGTAGCGTCTTCGTAAAGTTTACTTAAATTGCACATGAAATATAGCAGCTAATCTAAGAACTACGCTAAAACATGAACCGGTGGTAATTTTACTTGTGTCCGAAATGGTTGTAGCATGGACCTAGAAAAAAAGGCGGACACCATCACTGAAACTAAAAAGTGAAGCAATAGTAAGCCACCTCGCGTATACGTACGAACCGGCCGGCTTAATATGGTGTGCATGTGTGCGTGCCGGTCAGCCAATTTCACACTCACACATAGTTACGCGGCTGCCATTAGGGTGCTTCAATTCTTTCTTAGCAAGATTCCGTCCGCTTTTTTTTGTAGGTCCATGGGTGGTAGTTTATTGTAAATGACAAAAAAATTGCCTATGAAGGTCTTACTAAATCGTTTAAATAAACGATTTAATTTCGGATGTTTTCCGCTTTCTTTTATTCAACCAGATGAATAAATATTGGCAAGAATATATTCCGTTGCGGGAATCGAACCCATTGTCTGATTAATCTAACCATTTAATCGCCGAGATTGTAATTTTTGCAAACCACAAAATTGTACAAGGTGTTAGCAACGAGCTTCATAAAAATTTAGTATACATAATACGCAATTATAGTCATTAGCTCTATATAATTAACGTCTAGTTAATGTGAAAAAATAATTTGTTTTATTGGCTGGGAGGTGTCAACTACCCTATCTTTATTTACAGTTGGATTATGGAAAAATTAACTTTAAGATAATAGTATTAAGGTTGTGGTAAACTGTAAGAATTTGGCATGTTGATATGCAAAACAGTGACGTTGCCACATTCTGGTCTTGAACTACATTCACTTGCAAAGTGGAAATATTTAGTTTTGGTGAGAGTTGAGCAACTAGTACTGGGTACTCTTAAGTGTCATAACACCTTTATATGACAGTATTTTGATCTAATGGTAAAAGCCTACAGTCTATCGGTTTAATTAGATACGTAAGTAATAGATAAGTAAATAAATATACATCCATAAATTAATTATCATCCCGGTGGACAAGTGACTACTTCTGGAGCCAAAGGCGTCGGTCCAAAGTAGGGATTAATTAAAAAAAAGGACTGGTTGCACTCCGGGAGTGCCGGCAGAAGTGAAATCTTATACATCAACGTCGTGCATTTTTGAATATTTTCTTACGCTTTTTCGATCAGGCTACGGATCTGACGAGAGTTTAACATTTTTTACCCCAAAAAAAAGTGCCAAGCGCCGCTAAAGAACTTTTCACTTCAAACAATACAAATAGATAGAAATCCTTTATTTGCAATACTATTTAAAAAGCTTCCTCTTGAATCACTATCTATTGCTGAAAAATGCATTTAAATCGGTTTAGTAGGTTATAAGTGATTTAAAGGAACAAACAGCGGAAGCGACTTCATTTTATTCTCCGTAAAGATAATGTTTATATTTAAAAATGTAAAGAAGTATTGTTCATAGTCTGACAAACAAAACACAAGCACGTTAGCTTAACTTGGGATCAATAGGTGTCGTGTGAAACAATAAGATGCATTAAGACAACCTTCCTGTATTGTTTAGAGTATGTGATTCATTTCAAGCATTACAAAATAAAACATTTACAAATGAAGTCGATGACATGGCTAGAGTGTATAATTTATTATAAACTAGCTGTTACCCGCGGCTCCGCCCGCGTGGTCAAGGGAAAATATCAATAATATTTCCAATGGGAATCTATTTATCCCGTGGGAAAAAAGTAGCCTATGTCACTCTCCAGACTTTAAACTTCGTATTAGTCATCGATATTGATTCGATTGGATATGCATTAAAACCACTTAAAACTGTGTGGTGTGGGAGATAGGACACATCCTTGCGGAACACCAGCGTACGCAACATGGCATCTGAACATGTGTTTATGTATGATCATATGATGCAAGTATGATGCCAATGTTTTTATGTCAGCTGATAGTCACTGATTTGGCATAACGAACCCAATGAAAGTCGAAGTCGTTTATTATATCATGCGACTTATATGCAGATTGTCGGTGGTTAGGCAAAATTTGTAAAACTTTATAAACTTTGAAATGTTAATATAAATCATAGGAAGGTGGCATCAAGACTGTTCATCTTTACGTCAATTTTAGAAGGTACTCTGATTGATGTTTCTTAAATTGCTGTCATTAATCAAATTTTTTTAGTAATTTTATTTACGTAAACTTGAAGCACAATTATCACAAATTATAGTCAGCATCAAGTTACAAGCGGAGATACGGAATACGGACGGATGAAGATTAGGCAGTGGATTAAGTATCAGCTTATTTATTGTCTGTTCTCTTTCTATTTTCTCGTATTTCTAATTTCTCAACTCGGCAGTGTAGAAAAACTCGTGAGGGATAACCAAGGAAAGCTTAACCTATGAGTAAGTTTTCTTTTTTTATACAATATTTGCATCTTGGCTTAATTGAGGACTACTAGGTGATGAATATTTATAGTTTTTAAACATTAAAACAGCTGACATGGCTAAGAAATTAAATATGACTTAAGTCATATAATAATTTTGCTATAAATCAGAGATTTATCATTATTCATAGTGATCAGAAATCTTTCTTTTAAATAGGTTATGGACGAGGAATAATAATATATTCTGTATAAATGGACCATGGGCACTTTGGACCTCAACATTAATGTCAGTTACGCCAAATTATAGGTAAGTAGCTATGTAGGTAGGGTGTGTACAAACAATCCGCGCCACGCGAGATGAGACCCTGACGGACGAGTACGAGATTTAACAATCAAATGTCAAATCACGTACTCTTCCATCAGCAGCCGTATTCTCTAAGCATTAATTTTAATTGAGTTAACAAATGTAACTCGAAAGCGAAGAGATGCCAAAATTGCATTCTGCTTTCGAGTTAACAAAAAAGTTAGCAAATGATGCTTAGAGAATACGGCTGCAGGTCTCTTTCGTGGCGCGGTTTGTATGTGTATTTTATAGTATCAAATCAAGCGTGAAAAAGGTTTTTTGGTTTTAAATCTTTAAGTCAAATGTTATGTAAGAACTAAACGCACATTAAAGCAAACAATAGTATTGGCTTATACAATCATGTGCACTTAAACTTTTACATACATATGTTCTAAGCCATAATGCTATCATCGCGTATGTGTAAAGTTTTGTGCACTTGACTGTATGTATATGACTATACTTGACCGATTGATGACAAAGGTATTTCGTAATAGTATGTTGAGGGTCTGCATACACTGCCAAGTAGGCCACTAGTAGCACGTGAGTACAATGGACAACTACCTTTTGGACAACGTGTGGAATTAGCCATTCAAAAATTGTGTGTGTGATTCATTTTTTAAAATGAATGAAGTACAAATAGTGTCTTGTTTTGTGGTAGTAAGAGCCAATGCTAGAGTTATTCAGTTTCCCAAAGAACTACTACAGCACGGCGGAGGTTTCAGTCAGTCAATTACTTAACATTCTAAATGGTAGTTTTTATCAATCATTAAACGATGACTAAGCTCTTCCCGTCACAAGACTGAATGACATTCATTGATTTGAGTGATTGAGTGTTTTTGCAAGTGTGATTATTGTCGTATCACCGTGATCGTGATCCTTATGTGTTGATAGCAATCAAAAATTGACGACCTTTGTATACGTAGTAGAAATCACGTCAAGATTCACACGATGGACTTTGTGATTTATTTATGTTTAGGTCCTCAAAGTGTTCCTTTTTTAATAGTGTACTATAATTGAATACTCTCTTTTTTACAATATTACTATTTTTGCTATTTTTGTTAAATGTTTTATAATCATATTCACAACTTTTATAAAAATTACTAAAATAAGGTATAAAAAAAATGTTCTTAATGCCGGCCACGGGGTGGAGGGCTGAGAAACTGTATTACATTACAAGTCACCACCTGTAATACAGTTTCTTCGGAAAACTAGTTCAGGCGCCAGTTCTCCACAACCCTCCTGGTGACATGGCAGACACATATTAATATCATATTTATCGTATAAATTGAATTTTTTACGTATATGTCTCCCACGTCACTATGGCCTCTGTATCATTGTACCGTTCCTTCCTTCTGTTGTGGAGTAACAAATAAAATAAAGTTTTTATTTATTTATTTTATATCTGGGGTAGGGTTGCCAAACGTACTCTAAAAAAAAGTATTTTACTTTATTTCCAACTAGCTTTTTTGCCCGCGACTTCGTCCGTGTGAAGTTCCGGACCCGTTCCCGTGGGAACCACATTGAATTTCGGGAATAGCTATAGCCTATGTCACTCCTTGATAATGTAGCTTTCTACTGGTGAAAGAATTTTTGAAATCGGGTCAGTAGTTTCGGAGCCTATTCAATGCAACCAACAAACACACAAACAATCAAATCTTTCCTCTTTATTTTTTTTATTTTTTTATTTTATCAGAAATAGGCTTGCGTTTGACCACAGCGTGCCTGATGGTAAGCACCGTTGTGATCTACGATGTAACACGCTCACCTAGTAAAAACCTATTTACTCGAGATTTGAAGACCCCTGGATTGTATTTTTCAGGAAATTCTTATAATATTAGTATAGATGAGTGTACTCTATAATATGTAATAATAAATAAATAAATATATAGGGACAATTCATACAGATTGAGCTAGCCCCAAAGTAAGTTCGAAACTTGTGTTATGGGATACTAACTCAACGATATTATATTTTATAACAAATGCATATATAGATAAACATCCAAGACCCGAGGCCAATCAGAAAAAGTTCGTTTTTCATCATGACCCGACCTGGGATCGAACCCGGGACCTCCTGGGTGGCGGTCTGGCGTGGTAACCATTACGCCACGGAGGTCGTCGAATAGGTCGAATAGAGGGTGTTAATAGAGTAGGCTAAAATATTGTTCTTACACAATTTTTTCTTTTTTTTTTTAATAAATGGTACGTACAATTTGTTTTACAAACTGAAATTTAACCATCTTTGAAAGATATACAGGCTACTAATTAATCTCAATGCGGGTTCGAATTCCGCTCGAGAACATGACATGTGTTATCTATCATATCATGGATGTTTTGTATGTAAGTAGGTACACTGAACAATAAATAGTATTACGTAGTAAGTATTTATTTCACAAAAAAAATATCAGCAATCTAGTAATCATAGTACAGTCAGGAGCACGTTGAGCTTGTACTTGCAGTACAATTTTGGCCCCTATGACATAGAACTTAAGAATGGTACAAAGTTCGATATGTAAACGTCGACCTGCTCTTGACTGTACAACTTTTTTACTTAATTTGTGGCTAGATGGCGTTGTGTGATTCGTCCAAGAATATTTTATTTATTTAGTTATTCCACTCGAGTGAACCGCGAGAGTAGTTATTGCTAAAATCCAATTTACAAACATAAGGTATAATTGAGTCCTTGTGATAATTTAATAATACACTTAACGTCAGTTTCATTTCGTAACATACTTAAATTTTATTATAATAATACCCTAACACACTCAAACACCATTAATTTCGGTGTCCAATCCAATAGTTATACAATACATTATTGAGTGAAACTAAAATTAGATACGATGTTTTGACCGTGTTTTTGCTCGAAATAGATTACTAGCAACACTTTGCGTGTATCCCACATTCCCGTGGGAATTTTTAAAATTTTCTCTCCGTAAGAAGTAGTAAGAAGAACCATCGTCGTACTTCAAGAAATATACAAAAAAAAGAATTAGCGAAATCGGTTCAGCTCTTCTTGAGATTTCCGCTTAGAAACATATTCAGCGATTCATTTTTATATTATAGATAATACAATGATAAAACCAAAGACCATTAAAAAATAAAGTTAAAAATTAAATGGGATCAATGTATAAAAACAACTCAGTTTGCTGAAAAAAAATCATTCCCAC
Source organism: Endotricha flammealis (assembly GCA_905163395.2). Taxonomy (NCBI): domain Eukaryota; kingdom Metazoa; phylum Arthropoda; class Insecta; order Lepidoptera; family Pyralidae; genus Endotricha; species Endotricha flammealis. The sequence goes on along the minus strand of LR990870.1, from coordinate 3,088,704 downwards.
TTTACTCGTAAGTCGTAGGGCACCAATAAAAAGCAAATTTTGTTGATTTTTGTTTGCGAGACCGTCTAGCAAATATATAAAATCTCATTGGTCTAGCTCTGACGTTTTTTGTGGCAATCATTTTTGAGGGTTAATGAGATTAGGATGTCTGATAGACAGGTTGCATTGTGGAAATCCGCATTCTTACCTTAATTAACAACATAATTTGTAACAAAGTCGCAGTAGCCTGTCGATCTGTTTGTCCGCTTACTCCTAAACTGGTTTCCTGCCAGTTAAATATTTTAATAAAAGGTTTTTCATATACATTTTTTAAAATTCCCATTGGCAAACAACAGGTTTTTGCGGTGACCCGCCATTCTTATTAATATTATAAACACGAAAGCGATGTTGAATGTATGTATGAATGTTTGTTAATCTTTCTAAACGGTTTTTTATATAAAAAAAACATACATAGATTTTGGCATATAATTTTTAGGCGATAATTTTTATATCGAACCTGATGGATGGAAAAGGAACATCCAAAAAGGAAATCCTATTCATGAGCGAAGCATCTATCACAACACAACTAGTAAAACAATAAATTTATCCATGGCTTGAACCAAACAACTGTCAGTTCAAACCCGCGAGCGTCAGTATGCAAGGCCCCATCAATCATTTGCTATGATTTAAATACATTGCACTCCTACAATTATTGTTGAACAATAATTAAAAGTATATTTATTATAAAAACTTTTTGTTTATTAAGATTAGTGCACAATATTAGATATAACAAAATTCGACACTAAAACGCTTCTCAGAACTAGTGGTAACATTGAAACAAAATGGTCGCCTCATTTTGGAGACATTTTCGTAGAATTTATCAAGCGTTCTACTATTGGTTGCATCTAGTGCCGCCTGTATTTCATCTAACCACTTGTGACCTGTATGTAAAACCATGATCAACAGTGACATTAGACACAATCACAAGAGTAAAACTTCAATTGCCTTGGAACTCATGACATGAAAGCACTTGAAGTAGCTGCTGAAAAGACTGCAAATTGTGCTGTATAATCATATCAACCCATAATCATTAATCATCCCAATGCTGGGATACGGGTCTCCCTTCAATCGAAGGTGATTAGAGCGTACTCTGCCACGCTGCTCCAATGCGGATTGGCAGAGGCCGACGTTTTCAAACCGCCCGCCCTAAGGCCACCGACTGGCTTAACGACTGTCATCCATCGACAACAGCCAGGACCGACGGCTTAGCGTGCCCTCCGAAGCACGGAGAAGCTCGAGATAACGAAACCCATCCAAACGCTGGCTAGGGTCGACGTCGCTTAACTTGCGTGTTCATATTAGAGTGCGACACACAGCGACGCCCTCGAGCTCCTCTGAAATTGTGCTGTATGGAAGGAGAAAACTCAAAATTTTTATGGTCTGAGGATTAAAGTCCCGAAGCTGTAACTATTCTCTGAACATGCCAATTAATTAATACGACCCCAATCATCTAGCCCTTAGAAAATAACCTTAATGTGTCCCTCATTCTTGCATCACGAAATATACCATCAATTATGAAATAATCGTTTTGGACCCCAAGGTCTCGAAGGGCCAAGCAATTACATGTATAACTAAGGTATCGACGAAATAATAGGTTTATGATGAATTATAATCTCTGGCCTTAGAATAATAAACAATATATTGTGGCCGCCCATCCAAGGGCTTCAGGCAATTATTTCTTACCTTATGGCTCAGCGATGCAAAGTAAATCTTGGTATAAGAATGCGGAACTGAAACACCGACTTTAGAAGGGAAAATTTGAATGAGTACCATACAATATTTCAGTTCATCCGTTTGCGAATAACTGCTTCCAGAATTCAATTGCATTTGAGCCGTCTTTTGTTTTGCATGTTCGTAGTAAGTCTGGCTGCGGAAATGTGGTCGAAAAGTAAGCCTTCCTTACCTTGGTTTCCTCACATTATGCATTGCGGATCATTCACTGCAGTGAATGATTGACCATGTTTTCAGTTTATAGTAGAGGTATTAAAATTTGCACAAGTTCTACTAATTATTATTTGTTCTGCGGTGGACGGAAATATCTTAGATCCTCTCGTCTCGTACATACGTCCATGAAGATGTATGACCTAAGATCTAACTACAGAAAGATCTGGAATAGATACTCTTGAAAATCAGTGTCTTCACTAAATGTTAGGCATACGTTGCGGACGCCAAATCTAGTGGATTGCAAACTGGACTCCGTTATTAAGAAGTTTGATAATTGGGGTCAAATCTTGCAACTTAATTACTGTCCGTGGGCAGCTCTTTACATCATTTGATTACTTACAAAGTACTTAAGAAAAGTACAGGGCAATTAATTTTTATTGAGTTTTTCACTCCCATATCAGTCATTATTATTGCTTTGAAAATCTAAAAGATATGAAATTTACATACAACACAGTATTTTACAACTATTTATACATGCAAATATTCATACTGTGGCAACATTTTGTAAGATCTAATAAATAGAACTATATATGTATGTTTGTACATTTATTTATGTTTTGTAAGAGAAAATTACTTCATTATTATTAGTAAATACATCGCAATGATTGATAGCTTTTAGAGATCCGCCTCACCGGTTATCGCTGTTATTGTTATTCAAAGTTGTAATTGCACAATTATTATTAAACCACAAATTTTCTACTATCTCGCCAAAATTTCCAACGACAGAGGTCGATGGAGGCAGAATCCCACCATGGCCACGATCTTCAGTAATGAAGGACCGACCAGAGAGAGTGAGAGAGTACAAATTTTAAATTTTAAGTGAAAGGCAGACCTTGATGTTCATTGTCTATGATTCTTTCACTCAAACTGGATGTCAGCGGTCGCGGGGTGACGGCGATAGCGGGACGGGCGAGATGAGGTGGCTTAATTTTAACAATAATAACATTTTGCTTTAGAAAAGCATTAGCTATTAAGTCAGACGTCACTGCAATGGCAACGCAGCCGGCTACATATCCAAACATAATATTGTAATTGCACGATCATCGCAAACACGACAAGTTACAAATAGACAAAATATTTTAAATTGTACTTACCAATAATGACATTTCGGTAGTCTTAGGCATCATGGTGACGTCACCAGGCCTGACCCCAGGCCCGCAGTAAGGTAACGAAGGTCCTCGATTGGGGATTCTAGGTGGGGGTTCGTGTAATGCAAGCAGCGCTGCATGTAACCGTGCTCGGGCTGCGCTGATCCCGCCGGCACCTCTTACTGCTGCTTCTACCACGTCACCTACATCTTTCTCCCATCTGTTGGGGGGTTTAGTAACATAAGAATACATTAAGGGTGTAGCCAGGACTCTGTTAATACGGGGAATAGGAGAAGACAATGACATTTTTCTGAGGAGAGGGAATGAATATTGAAGACCATAATAATATTGTCCAGCCATAATAATAATGCTTTTTCCGCAAAATGCTGATTATGGTCACACACAGTTTAACACATTATAATTATGGCTGTCACTGTCAAAATAAATAGAAAATGAGATAGCTTGAGAAATTTACTATTAACCCGCGTAGCGAAAAAATTCTAAATCTATGATTAACCCGGTAAACATTGCAGTTCTTTTGGTAGCAAGAATGAAATTTATTTACAAGCACAGTTGGTTCTGTATGCTAAAATGAAATAGCAATTCTCTGGTTATAGGAGTAACTTCGAAAAATATTCCCAATGACACAATTAGTTGTACAAACCAGTTGGTCCATGAGGAAAACGGTCAGTATAAATTTAGTTAGCTTACCGGCATCCTCCTAAACATGACCTAATATCCTCCTTTAAACTTCTGGAGAGAGTGCAAATAGGACTCTCTGAGTCGGAGGTGGTGTGAGATCCATCGTTTTTGTCTGAGTCGGAGAGCTGTGGTGCAACATACTGCTCCGTCTTTGGTAAGCTTGGTGAAACACGGCCATGGCTCCCGCCACCGCTGCCGTAGCCTAAAAGAAAAAAACGCCTAGGTCACAGAGAATTTTAATTGCCTTGGTAATGTCCAAAAAATCTTTGTTTTCTTTTACAATATTAATTTACGATAATTTGTTAGTGTCCCTTTTAGGTAAATATTAATATACGTGTGTACGACACTTCATTCTTATAGTACTCATATCAACCCACAATCATCCGACAGCAGGGATACGGGTCTCCTTTCAATCGAAGGTGATCAGAGCGTACTCTGCCATACCGCTCCAATGCGGATTGACAGAGGCCAGTGTTCTTAAGCCGCTCTAAGAACACCGACATCACAATTGTTATCCATCGATGGAGTACAATGTATTGAAAAAATTATTACAGCAGTTATTTTACCTGACGAGGTAGAAGGCGCTCTTCGCGGCATCCGGGGAGCCTCAACTGTTTCCACCACTGGGCTGTCATCCAACGAGTCCACGATTATGACTACCTCTTGCTCCTCTTCTTCAGTATAAAGGGGATTGGATCTTGAAAACAAACAGAAGACATAATTCAAAATGACCATGACCAAACGATACTATTCGGAACAAGTCCACCACACATTCTCATCGTTGTGTCTCCTGTAGACCCACGAACAACAACGGCGACCTCAGATTGACAATAAGCAATCAAGCTTATTGACGTCCCGGGGAACAACGAAAATGGCTATGAGCATCTAGTGGTTAGGACTCTACGTTGCTAGAATTTTGTACGCAGAACCTGATTGTGTTCTGTAGGTATATCATCAGTAATCACCATGTATTTACACATACATAAAGTTTAAATAGTAATACTAAAGTAATTTTGAAATAACTAAAAACGTTAGAGTTCCTATTAGGAAGTAACCCATAAAATACTTGCTAACCGCAAAACATACTTTAGACTTCTTCAGTCTTATTACCGATGTGCAAAAGTCGTTTTCCTTTAAAATATGTGCATTTCGTAACAGTTCAGTGACACGAGTAGCAATTTGTATGGTTAGTGCGTATCTAGATTTAGACGCATGCGCACTAACAATTTTGCAACAGCCGGGGAAAGACGGTCAAGTGCGTATGACAGGTATGCAACTGGATAATAAATTCTAATAAATCCACACAGCGCCACCTGGTCCCAAAGTAAGCTAGGCTTTTAACCTGCTTGTGTCTAGTTATGTCAAGTAAGTGCAAACTGTCTAAGATCATCATCAGCTCAACTGCCCAGTGATTCTGATCCTTCCTTTTTCATCCCATAAAGACTAAGGTCTATGTGTCGACTGTTGCAAGTACCACCCTGCAAGTCACAGAATATCGGCGTGTAGTTCGTTGAGTGAGAAATTTAGAAGGTCAAATCGTTTTTTAACCCTTTTCTCTCTATTCCATTCCTATTACGGACAATGGGTTACTGATGTTCATAGGTGGCGCCGGCGGTAACCACTTTCCATCAGGTGGCTTGCTTGTTTGTCTGTCATTGGCATAAAAAGTTCTTACCTAAGTAAAGGGGGCGGCATCTCATCCAAGGCTCGCAGGGGGTGTGGCGCGGGCGCGGGCGGCGCGGGCGGTACGCATTGGCCGCCGCACACGCACCGGCCCGCGTCGTCGCACTCGCGTCGCCCTCCACCCTGATACACAAAAAAAACATTTATTACCTCTGGATTTGAAGAGGAAGACCAAGAAAGATAAACAGACGAACTGACGGAATTCATAAAAACAAATTGTTATGTTTTTATAACGAAAAGTTCTAATCCATATCCATTCCATACTAATATTATAAATGTGAAAGTGTGTTTGTTTGTTTGTCCTCCCTTCACGTCGAAAGTAATAAACGGATTGATATGAATTAATAAATTATAAATTAAGTTATGCACTTTGAACTTAATCACCCTTTCCAGGTATCGCTAAATATTTGTGGGTGCGCGTACTTTACATAATTTCTATTATATTTAATACTAGCTGTTACCCGCGGCTCCATACGCGTGGTCAAGGGAAAATGTTAATAATTTTCCCCATGGGAATCTCTTTATCCCGTGGGAAAAAAGTAGCTAGCACTATCCAGACCTTAAAATATCCCTGTTAAAAAATTATGAAAAAATAATGTTATACTTTTTTTCCCGTGGGATTAAGAGGTTTTTCCGGGATAAGAAGTAGCCTATGTCACTCTCCAGACCTTAAACTATCTACATTAAAAAAAAACATCTCAATCCGTTCATTACTTTCGACGTGAAGAGAGGACAAACAAATAAACACACTTTCACATTTGTAATATTAGTATGGATAAGGATTTGAGTACTTTTGTTCTCAAATCCATATCCATACTCCACATCTTCGTAATAAAAACATAAAAATAAATCATAATGATTGTACCTACGGACTTCTGACAAAGAAGCCTGCAATTTGAGTACTATTTCTATTCTAGCCAAGGTCTAGTATGAAGCAATCTTTGTAGATCAACTCTGTACCTTACATAAGTCTAAACAAAGAGCATTGTAAGGCAGATGTTCTTAAAATGTAAAATAAAACGTCATAGACCTATATATTTATTAAGTAACTCTATGTTAATTCTGATAAATGAATTTATTCATTCAATATGATTAATTGTATGGTTAACAATGATGTTACATCTAAGTTTACATGATATCATTGTAAAGAGAAGTCACCAGCAACATGCTTTGTCAAAAAGGGTTTTCACGAAAATTTACGACACTAGTTGGCGCCACTTTGGCAAGAGTTCCCATCGCATAATAATTCGCGCTGTCAAAAGCGTTAACGTCAAAAAAAATTGACATGTCAAAAAATCTGACCGAATATGACACTTTTGACAGGTTTCTGGACCTGACGTCTCAGTGCTGCGGCCTAGTGGGCGACATTTTAGAAAACCCTCATTGAACGAGGATGCCGCTATTCTCGTTCCCGTAGTAATTTCAGTTTTCGTGTCTAACTTCTACTTCCCGAGAGCCGAGAGCGTAGAGCCGATAAAATATAACAATAATAATTCTACATGTTAATGAAAATAATGATTTTAGTCGAACCTCGACTTACAAAATCTTAATTCATCAAGATAACCTTAGAATCAATCAATCAACGATATTCATCAATTTAATGTTTTACATAAAAATTTATATTACAAACAGACAAATTAATTAGTTTAAGTTACTTATTCAATGTAATAAAAAGTACTTAGGCCTTGGAATGAGCGATTTAATTTAGTATTTCGAAAATTGACAAAGTTTGAGCAACACTGTCGATGCTTTGTTTCCAGTTTGTGGATATCGCGTGCAAATCATGTTGAATTTATTAGAATAATTTAATGTAAGATTGTTTGAATGTTGATTTATTTAAAACATTTGTATGGTAAGCGGAAATGATAATAAAGGATGCATAATAGGCAATTTTTTTTTAGATTTTTTTGTATTTTCGGTAATACATTATAATTTGTAACTCTTATTGGTACCATTTTATAAGAGCAAGTGCTAAGTTTCTTGCAAGTTCTTCTTAGTACAAATCAGCCGTCTGAACTGGTGGTAGAAAAAGATTGAGACGATTCGAATGAGCTTGTAATTTGTAATATATCAATTTGAATAAAAATATTGTGTACATATTTGAAAATTAGTTGTGCATAACAATTGGTCTAACAGGAACCGGTTTTGTAACACAAAGATCGCGAGATAAAATGTTAACGTGAAGTCTGTTTTTCAAAGAAAAAAGATTTTTTCGCTTCCAACCGGTTATACTGAAAGCGTTTGGGGGAGGCGTATGTCCGTCAAGTTCTTGTGGCAGAGTTGATGATCACCTAACCACCAAACTTGGTTAGAAATTGGCAATTGGATAACCACCATATGGTTAATTTTAGATGGGACATGAAAATTCTAATCAAAACTATTTTTAGTTTTTTATCACTTGTATGTGAATGTCAATATAGAATAATCGAATCAAGCTGTAGCCTTTGGTATTAAGAACGTAAATCCATGTTAGACGTACGCGCATCATCAGCGACCGAGAATACGCGACGCATTTTCCGTCATATAAACACCGACTTTTTATTTAATTATTTACTAGTCGTGCGTGTATCCTGCTTTCCCGTAGGAAATTAGGAATGTATAATACATATAAACCTTTCCCTTGAATCACTCTATCTATAAAAATGAAGAATGAAGAAAAGATAACAAAAATGTTTTTTTTACATACTTTTCTATAAGCGCGGAGCTCGAAATGAAACCTCTCCGTAACGAATGACGTACGGACGTACCTGACCCAAATACACCAATTTCACTCTCGTTACTATCTGTTACTTAACCAACGGGATTATCAACCGCTACAGATAACATCAAATAACGTTAAATAATATTTTGTCGCGATAAACCCTGCTTAGGCTGTTTAACATGCCATGTCGCCCTCGTTTTACTTGCCTTAGGCAACTGCTGTTAATACAGTTATTAATGTTTAGATATGAGAAATTTAGATTAAAATTAATTCAATATGTAACACAGATTATTAAATTGAGATCTTTTCTGTTCACTCCCTGCTATACCTGTTACACCCTGTAAGGATGGTTAAAAGGAAGAGGAGGATCCTAGTAGCGGGCAATGCATTGGTAGAGTCCCTTATGTTCATTTTTTTTTTGAAAGTAACAACAACAGCCATTAATTACGCGGAATTTATTTCCCGTAAAAAAAAATTTTGGTACAATATTAGCATATAATTTCAACTTAAAGTTACTAAATATAAACAAGTGTGTCGAAATTGGTCTGCACTTAGCATAAATGCCGTGGCACAGGTTTTCTGTGGACATCAACGAGCCTAAAATTAAGTTTCAATCTCAAACGCCATCTTGCTCACACGAAATATGAAATGATAGAGATAGTGAATGAGCTTGAAACGAGATTTAAACTGTTTTTGTTACGAGAATATGCACACACAGGTGGCTTGTTTGTCTGCCGTATGCCACAAAAAATAGCTAGATTCTTGACCGTACCTGTCAAATTTGACGTAGAGTTTGTTTTAATGTGTGTATCCCACGCAAGTATTTGGGCAAATGTTTGTAGTATAATAAAAATGTTTGATCAGTTAATTGATCAGAACGGCGGCGGACACTGAACACACAATACCGAATTAGATCACTTTGATACGCGGAAAAATATTTTTTTTTGTAAAATTTTGTTAGCTTTAATAGTTTCTGCCCGTAATGAAGTAAAAAATATTTTAGATGTTTTTTTGTTGTGTTTGTCTCGGAAACTGTTTAAAACCCATTTTAATATTCTCGTTAAATCAATATACAAGTTCTATCCTGTAATATTGACGACCGTTTTCATCATATCTTATTAGTTTCAGATTGCTTATTTGTCAGATAGTGTCCAAAAATTGTAACGCAATAGGTACACCGGATTTATGAAACAAACACCGCACGGATTGAGTTACAAACATTTTGTAACTATGTATTTCTTTCTTGCAAATAAAAATATAAAAAAACATGATAAAAACGAGAATAACCCCACTGTAGCACGTGTACGTTAATCTCAGCAATGCTAATTATTATTTTATGAATAATTATTATGTTTAAATATAGACTGATAAATTAGCACGCAACAAATCATTCAAAGGTGTAAAATTAATCTAATTACAACACCACGATTTAATACAATCAATTTATTTAATAAAATATGGATTATTTATAGAAAATGATTAATGTGCAGGCAGGCCACCGATTTCGCGCCAGTACAATTTATAAAAAGAACACAATTTAAAAATAAACTTTTTAAATTATCATTCGTGTACATCACCAGTGACCTAGAAATAACGATCAATATCGATTATTTATGTATCACGTTCTTACACAATGTATCTAATGTGATTATTCGAATAGATCGGTATGATTGAGACGTACTCGTGTTCTTACCGATGAACGTTAGAGGTCCAATCACGCGTGTCTATGGATGATTCTTATTTTAAAATATACGAAAATTTTTGTGTTATTTGCCAAATTTTTAGGAAAGTTATACAAATATTATAAAAATCGTAATCATTAACTCTGTCTGACTAGAAAATATTAATTCATAATAGAGACAGGTCATCCATCAATCTATTAAGGGCGGAGTGAGTATGGCATATCATAAATTTTACGTTAACACTATAAAACTGTACCTAGTTTTTTTTTAAAACCAGTAGGTACTGAGTATGTCCCTCCCTCGCACATTTTTGATATTGACAGAATGAGATGGATGAGTGTATCAACCAATAGCGACACTCGCAATCGCGACAGAACCAATAGTAATTATTACATGGACGAAAATAGCAACGCATTAGTAACCTAAATAAAATATTTTCGGTAAAAAAAACAGTCTAAATTAAAAATGAATTACGAACTGTATAATTATACACACATTTACTGATCCGAGCACAATCGAGTTTATTCGGATAAAAAGTGGCTATTCGATTATTCGTGATCGACTGAAGGTAATTAGTGCATGAATGTATTTTGTAACAAACCGATTGAGCAACAATTTACATTATGGATAAACGAATGCACTTCGCACCTGGGTTTTATGTGCACAATTATTATTTTTAATCTTTTTACATACAATGAAATCATTTGGAATGATGTACGCAGTTTCGAAACGCGTTATATTTTTAATTCCACATTAAGCCAAGCTATTTCTTTTTTTCTTTACTTTGTCAGCTATAACATAATGTTAAAATGTAAATTAACTTTAAAAATGCGTTTCAGAAACTGACTGAAAGTTTAGTGTTTTATTTTTTAATTCCATTAAAGTAGTTTTTCAAAGTTTTCAATGAAAATGTTTGTGAAATTAACACTAATTTGAAAACTGCTTATACTATTCACTTATGATGCAGTTCCACGTAATTCCCAATAAGATCGAATCACAAAAATAAAACGCGGTTTTTAGAAAAGCGTTCGGAAATTCAACTGAAAACATCACTCTTACTGGACATCCACATCGCTGAAGTGGAGAAAATGTCTCCCATGGTAGGAAAATAATATATATTTTTATAGTGTAAAAAATCTAACTGATAAAATAGAGATAAAATTTTACGCAGTATATTATTTTTATGTGATGTAGACATAAGATTCATTCCCACTGGAAAGAGGTATTCAATAAACTGGGGAACACTGGTTCAATGTTCTGCAATAAACGGAGTTATGGGTACTTTATCTTGACTTTATTAACAAACACCATCACCTAATTAGCATTGATAAATTTCTAAGTATAATCGATCATATGTAATTCGAGATCGTCAATCGATTTAACATCAATAATTGGCAATGTTCAGATCCCACGCGTTATCAAATATTTGCATCTGCTGATCAAATAACTCTTAGTAATAATCGATATAATTATAGTTATTAGATTGTTATCGATTTAAAATTGATCGGATAGACATCTGGTACAATTTCATCAGAGAGATTCTTGAAGTAGTTGAAGTGGTATTAGTATGATCACTGATCAGTAGATTATAATTTTGCAGTAGATATTTTTTTATCTTAAATTAGTACTAAAACATCGTCTTGTCTACCCATGGTGAAAGAAACCTTTGTGAGGAAAGTAAAATTCAAATAGGAGTTTTGACATTAGAACATAAGCTAAAGCAGATCACAACCTGTATTAAATACAAAAGTGGCTGTTTATCCCGATAATGTGTTCCCGTGGGATAATAATTACTATGTATAAAGTACTTAGTTGACATAATCCGCCCAAAAGTCAATATTTAAAAAATAAATAAATTATGCAAAGGCACTAAAATGACAACATAATGCTGAATGTTACCATCTCATTAACAAACGAAGGTTTCTGTCATTTCAACAGCCTGGTTGATTTGAAAAAAAAAACGAATATTTTCGCGATATATCGATATTTAATCGATAAGACACGATCGATGACTTTATTCGTTCCGGCCAAGAAAACATAATGAGACATTGTTGCTTACCTAAATTTGGATATCTGTGATCTTTGAGTTCGCAGGAGTGCGCTTGAAAATTTCGTAATAAATCAAATAATAAATTGATCATTAGAAACATATTATGCATTGTATAAAGGCCACAATGTGCCAGGGCCGAGTCACTTTTTTAATAAATGGTTTCAAGTTGTATTACCCTCGCAATTCATGTTTGGTGTGTCTTTATCGTGTACTTCCCACATTGAGTGTCGACTTCGAATGGTCACGGACTTGGTTTACCAACTGTCAACAACAATCTAGGCATGACGGCTTAACGCGCCCTTCGAAGCACGAAGAAGTCAGAAATTTTATAAACCCATCCAAATATTGGCAGAATGGATAAGCAAGGACTACATTGCTTATCCCCTGTTCATTTATGCAGTTCGGTTGATTATTTTTAACAATGTATTGTTGTGATGTATCACATCTCTTATTTCCTCTCCGCTTCTGTGGACATGCAGCCTTCAAAGTAATCTCGCACATCTCTAGAGGAAACCATCCTTTTTATTGGCTGTCCGTATCCCTCTTCTGAACAAAAAACCTTGTCTTTTCCTCCTTCTATTCCTCTCCAAAGCTGTAATTGTCCAACCCTTCTCAAACTCTCAAATTGCGACTCTTCTTAGGTCGTTCTCTTTTTTCTTCGTCCATCAGATGGGACCCATTTTTCCGGCAGTATACGGTAAACATGCCTAACATTTAGATGGTCATTATTTACTATGTAAGTGTTCATTGCCATACATGAATAGCGTTAATTTTTTATCCAAATAATGCAACTAATCACAATAATGTTATAATCATTAATTTGACTAATCACTGGCGCATATTGCTATATTTTTAATGCACGTACATTTATCACGAATGCTACTAAATCATGAAATGTTATTAATCATATAGTGTTAAATAATGCGCTCCTTTTATTTAGGTATATGTACATACATATTAATTTTGTGTATCTTGTCTGTCACGATTTTACTGGATATAAAAGTTTTATTAATGATTTGAAAATGTTTGTAAGTGCTGGAATGTTTACGATGTTAATACGGGTGGATACAGACACAGACTTTGCATGGCATGGCATGGCATTCATTCGAACCGTTTTGGCAATAAGTTTAAATTTAACTAAAACTGTAGGATGTATGTAATCTCCTTTAGATGCTGAAGACAGGGTGTGTCGTGGTCGTCATGTTGATCGTATAACGTTTAAGAAAAGCTTTTTCACGTTCCGTTTGAAAAACCCGGATTAATAAGAAGAAGGAAACACTTGAGCTAGCAACGCGTTCCACATTTTAGTGGAACAACACGAGTATAAACTGCCAATTTGGCCCTGGAGAAGCAAACAGTGAAATTAGTCCTAAAATTTCGAAGTTTTTCGTGATTCTGTCATGTCCTGCGAATTGGAAAACGGCGGAGGTTATGTCGGGCTCCCCTCCTCTAATGCCACTTAGGGTATACCAACTTTAAAAACGTGTAAAATTTTTAACCTGTGTTTTAGACAACCCTGACATACCCATTCAACATAGGTACCATGCAGAGTGTTTAGTACGAATTTTTTGGTCACATTTTCGAACGTGTGGTCACATTTTTGAACTCTCATGTGGTGAATTTATCAGACGCTTGCTGTTTACATATCCAAATTAGCCGGGTTGCTCACTTCCAAATGTGAGCAAGCAAGTCACATAATTTTGATATGTAACACGCGTCTTATAAATTCACAACATTAGAGTTCTTCTCTATTTGGTCGGTTTGTGTACATCGACACATTCGAATGTGACCAAAAAAACTCGTAGGTACTAAGTAAGCACTCGGAACTAATTCCAACAGGCTATTGTGCGGGATGGTATTTCTGTAACTCTATGGGGATGTACAACATAAATTAAGGTACAACATAGCCTTCATAGATGCAATATGATAACTACCACAGTTTAACCTTTCATAACCGAACATAAAACATTCTGATGACTTTTTAATAGTCACGTAATAATAATAAATTTGTGAATCTTTTTTATTACCGGCAACATGCGCATCAACAGATTAAAGTTATTGTACGAAATCAATTTACAAAATTTGACCTAGTGACAGGCAGATTATATCTTGAGGTTTGTACAATGTCGTTACCTGCTTACTATTGTCACACAGCCAAAACCACTATAGTATTTAATAACTATAGTTAAGTGCGAAACACACATACAATCAGTGTGGATCGGGAGCGGGGCGGGCACGATCCTTTTTTAGCTTTATTTCCATCTTCGTAAAAAATCGAAACTCGAAAATATCTACGTTACACTGTAAACTGTAAATGAAGAAGTGAACTGATAAGATGGAACACTGCCAGCATATGGGTTTTCCCCCCTATCTGTTTCAACTAATATAATGTTAAAAGTAGACAAATTCATGACAAATGCAGAGCACTTAAATCGCAAGTTTCAATACATATTTATTGTATGTCATATAATTTTAAGCGGCATTCGTGAATATCTGCACTTCCCAAAGGACTGACTGGTAGATAACGCGTTTAGCGTAAAGTCCGCTTTTGTACCCATTATGTTGTGGTCATAAAGTTTAAATAAATAAATAAATTCAGAGACAACAACAGACAGCCAATAAAAGAGGTGAGCGGGGCCGTAAATAAGGTTCATTTTAATTTTCTACAAGAATTTTTATTTATCAATAGTACCTATTTATATTGTGCTATGTAACACACACACAACGATGCTTACATTATTAGCATCCTCTCCTCTTAATCCTCTTACCCTGGTCAACTCATTCATTGGTAGACTGTACATAATATTTTTGATGGAGTCTAGTCGATTGTTAGAATTGAATCATAAATTACTACATATTTTAATACATTTTGAGATTTTCTCTTTAAGAAAAACTCAACTTTAAGAGAAGTTTGTATGTCTTTCTCATTCCCTTTCGTAGTTGTAACGAATGGCTACCTAAATACAGTCAAAAACTGGTCTCAAACTGATGAGTCCGCCTGGGGAAGGACCTCCACCTTACAGAAGATCGTAGCCAAATAACATTGGTCTCGGCAATGCTGTGTTCCTACGGTGGGTAAGGTCTCCAGAGCTCCACTTGGGGGTTGAGAATACCCCCGGTATTGCAACCGTATATAGGCTACGGTAATGCTTACCATCAGGTGGGCCGCATGCTTGTTTGCCACCTTTGTGGCATAAAAAAAATAGAAAACGGGCGAAATAACGCTTGCGCTGGACTTTGGCTATGTTTATTACTCCTTATAACATCAGTTTCACATCTTCCGTCTATTTATTCTAATAAACGAATAATTATTAATGAATACTTTGACCCAAATTTTAATTCTTGTTTACATATCATTTCTCAGAGTATATAAACCTTGATATACACTTATAAGGAGCCATTATGTATTATAATCGTGAATACAAAGGTTATTAGATGCTGATTCGAGTGTTAAATCGACGGAGGTATGTTAAGATTGCGCGGAAGACATCACGATTTCTTTATGATTAAACTCAGCCCCCGACTTCAAACATATTACGTACGCTGAGTGGAATGAAGTGAAGTTAAGCACGGAGTTCTTACGGAGTTTGAAGGAAAAGTGACGCCGAAGTAGAACGGAGAGCCTGTGTAGTGGTTCGGTAGTAGGCTATTCCCCACTCTCGTTTTTTATTTCGAAGCCTGGTGTGCCGAAGTAAAGATGTGTTTAGTTCAGTCTTCAGTCTCTCACAATATTGGTTCACGTTAATGTTTCCATAGCTTTTTTATGATTACCAGAGTTCTGTTGTTTTGGTGTTTTCAGGACATCTGACGGTCAGTTACATGGCGCAACGACAATTTACGCCAATATCTCGCCCTCTCAACCCAAGCACGGGGGAGAGTATTTAACGCATCCAGTTATTGACTGTGGTCTTCGTTGCTTAACTAGCCCGTTTATTCGAAACACAAAGCCAAGTTTATCGTGGTCAATTGCATCAAAAGGAGGCTTTATATGAAGTACATTCAACATTGACTTTATAATTTGCATGATGCTTATCACGCAACAAAACATTAAGAGGAGCCCTCAATTACTCCTCCGAATTGGAGCATACAAGTAATTACTCAATAAGATGTATACTTTACTCTATGTAATACTAACGTAATATGCTGGTAATACACACTTTACCACTTACTACGATAGGACTAATCCAACACAAATTCTGTACAAATTATTTCTCTATTTTTATGAGAGTCGATCGATCATATCATAAGATTAATTGTTATATTATTTTATGTATGTTAAATTGTAAGGTATATATTATAATATTGTATATATGTTAGACTATAAGGTATGTATTATATGGGCCATAATTTTTATTGTTAAATTCGTTGCCTGAAATAAATTATTGAATAAAAAAAATAAGGATACGTACTCGATGTATCATATCAACTCATAATCATCACTGCATTGATTAAATATTTATTTATTTTATTAGTTAGGCACAAAAACAGATATATATAGACATTAAAGCACAGAGTTTTGATTACAAATAAATGTTATAACTAGTCTATAATCCACTATAGTGTACACAGTTTGACAAAATATATGAGGATTATTGCAAGTTATGAATTAAAATATGGTTTTAAATAAATACAGTACTAAGTTTAGATATTATCATATGCGCTAGTGATGCATTAATAAATTTCTTAAATTGTGACAAATTAGCATTAAAAATGTCGAGATCAGCGTTACGATGCCCGAGTTCGTCAAAGTCTCTGCACATCCTCATGATGGGGTTAAAAAATGACGTGTTGTTTAAAATAGACGGAGATTAGTGCGTACTCTGCCACGTTGCTTGCTCAAGTAGTGTTTTCAAGCCGCCTGTAGGCCACCGACTTACTTAACGACTATCATCCATCGACAATAGCCAGGACTTACGGCTTTACCTATACGGTTATTTTAGTAGGGTAACCCACTTAACCGTGTCACGTTAAACACCTAATACGCAATGTCCTTTATTATGTATATCACCACAGTTCACAGTGTAAATAAGTTACTGTTGAAGCAGCCTAGCCAGATGCACAGAGTAGCCAGTGACACTGAGTAAACATATAGGAGTATCTTACATACTGTTTACTCTGTGTCACGTAAGATTATCGTAAAATGTGGGTTTAGTCAATAAACTTGAGACCACCATGTGGGGTTGGCAACATACTGGCATAATTTTGGCACGCCGATAAACAATGAGGAGAAAGTCGTGAGTTTGCCTGCGCCCGCGCCGGCTGCCGCCAAGCCGGAATGGCATTATGCAACAATGAAGTGGATTAAGCAAATATTTACACTGTTGTGGAAATATTAGTGTCAAATACAGGTAAAGATGGAACCTTTTTTATTTTTTAATCATTTAAAGTGGCTTTCAATTATGTTTCAGTCTTATAATAATATTTTGAGATGCTGGATTTAATTTTAAATGTAAAATATCGTACTTAATGTGATTTATCGTACGAAACACAGCGGCAGGCATATTACTACTATTTCACATCTTTATGAACCAATCCATTTGCGAACTACTGCCTCCCTTCCCTTCAGAACTATTGGTAGGAAAAAATTGAGACGATTCGATCGAGCTTGTAATATGCCTATTGGTTTAAAACATATTTGACTTTTTATATTTGACTTACAGCTTTTAAAAATTGAGACGATTCGATCGAGCTTTTAATATGCCTATTGGTTTAAAACATATTTGACTTTTTATATTTGACTTATAGCTTTTAAAAATTGAGACGATTCGATCGAGCTTGTACTTAATATGCCTATACTCCCACAGACAAGGCATATCTCACTATATAAGTATGAGCACATGACGCATAATGCCGTCCCAAAACTGACGCAACTCACAATGCTACAACGCTTTTCTCCGATTACGGCATATCGTACAAGTGAGCGACATTGAAACCGACTGACCGCGTTCCATACGCGGCTCAACTAAATTAAATAATGCGTTTTTAAAATATTTATTGTTTACATTTACTCGGTTGAATTTCTATATCCATTGTATGGGTGTTCTGTTTCTGAAGTTTGGATGTGATTTTCAAGTCTGAGACAGATCTAATAAAGGCGCTCGCTGTTTTTAGAGCTTCAACTAAATTATCTCCGTACTCCGTATAAGTATTGTCGATGTGTGTTCTAGTTTTCGTGATTTATCAGGAATATAGGTAGCAAGCTTTATTTGAGCAGACTTCTGAATTCAATATTTTTATTCTGGGATATTATCAAAAAACATTTCAAAAACTACTGAATTTCGGCAATACGTATACATTATTACATAGATTTCAATTTATAACTTAAGGATCGCTTAAAAGTATAAAAAAATTATATGAAAACGGTAGGATCCACATTTTTTTTATCGTTTCTTAAAATATAAGATACAAAATTTGTGGCTCTCATTTTATTTGAGTAGTATTTGATCTACCATTAAAAAAAATGTAAAAGTCCGTATTGGAAGTACCCAGCATTAAACTTAGAAGATTTTATCTTAAGAACATCAACCATTAACTTGAGTCGTGGACAATTTTCCACCGAGGTCGAAAGGTCAATTTTTCCATTTCGAAATTAATTTCCGTGTCTGCTCTGTTATTAACTGATTTGAAAGTGAGCAATAATGATTGATAGGGGTAAGTAGAATATAATAAAGTGGTTTGAAACAAAGTTTCTGTATTTGTTTATTATCTAACTTCACATAAACCACGCAAATACTCTGTTCTTTGTACACTACAATAAATGTTACTGTACATAATAATTAAGAATAGTCTGTATACTTTAATAAATAAATTTTTCTCTAGCTACCAGGTGACGGCTTACCATCAACACATCAGGCCGGCCGTATGCTTGTTTGCCACCTTTGTGGTAAAAAAAAACACTATTTTGGAACACCGACGCATTGAGCTTCGTCTTACCAAATACTATAGAAGACTAATACCCACAGCTCTTGACGTTTCTCATACAATGACTTGGCAACCTCCGTTCACCTCATGCCGCTAGGGGCGCTATAACATTTTGCATACAAAACGCACAGTTCACCTCATGCCGCTAGGGGCGCTATAACATTTTGCATACAAAAGTTTTGAAATCGTTCACCTCATGCCGTCCTCATGCCGTAGGGGCGCTAGTGTCGCGTCTTGCCCGAATTCTTCCGAAGCTGTGGGTATTACTTACCAAAACTCGATGCTCCGAAATTCAAAACGTTATGAATTTTAAAATATTCGTAAAACAATTGAAAGTGCATTATCGTGTTGACTTATAAATCCGCCGATCTGAAGAAGTTTTTCTATCATCTTTCTTCTACTCTTCACTCGGTATACAGTCTCTGAGTCAAGACGCCCCGTCTTGACTCAGAGACTGTATACCGAGTCGAGACAGCTTGAATACGCTGCTTTGAATGATATTATTATCATATTACATGACAATGGCTAATTGCAACGAACAAGATGCAGAAGCCACAACTTGAAGAAAAAAGTATGAGTAAAATGCAGATATGGTAATACAATGAATAAAAAAAACTTGACCGGAAATCCGACGGCACACTTTCGGGTTGCGCCTCCAAATCATGTTTTACGTCATATTATCAAGAGACCGGTTTACGAGATAACATCCATGAATGATGTTGTTGAATAAAACATTGCGTATACAATTCACACATAATACAACATAAATCAGTTAATAATGGATTAGATGTCGAATTATGTTTGATAAGATTTATGCAGCAGGTACTCCAAAACTATTTTATATCCACTATTGGGATTGGGGACTACTTCTGCGTATTGCAAACACTGGGCTCTGCCAATCCGAGTTGGGGCAACGTGGCAGAGTACACTCTAATCCCTAATACCCTACGAATGAAGGGAGACCCGTATCCCTACAGTGTGGGATAATTATGGGTTGCTATGATTGAAGAAGGACTAATAATAACATTAACAAAAAAAAACAACATAAATATTTAGCGGCCTTATCGCCAGTTTCTGTAACGCATTTTATAGTTAATGATACATTAAATTATAGCTGTCACTGTGAAACTAAAGAAGAAAAAGAGAACTTGAGACTTAATGTAGAACTAAAATAAAGTTGACTGTTAGTCGCTAAACAAAAAGATGTTAATACAATTTATACTTGATGATAGATGCGATGTGGTTATTTGACCACAATTTGACCAAAGTGTGAAAGTGATAAGTAATCTGAGTAACGAACCTCTACCCCAACGAGGTCACATTTCATAACACAAAGTAAATAGCTTGCAGACTAGGGTGTCATTCGATACCGAGATCATATAACGGTGTCATTGAGGAATCAGTTGTTTAGTAAAAGGTGTCAAACTGTTACAACAGATTAAACTGAAGAAAACTTCAACTATACCACAGAATAGATAATAGTACTACGTAACTATACGCATAAGATTCTTTGACTGATTGACGGATGAACACGCACAGCCTAGACTGTTGATCGTAAAAACCGGAAACTTGGAGGGTGTTTTATATGACGTAGCCATCCCAAAGAAAAGGATTTTCAGACATTCCCACTTGAAAGGGGGACCCCACTTCCCACTTGCTTGGGATACACGCAAATGACGTTGTGCGAGTTTCGCTAGTTCTTCATTAGTTTGCGGATAATTGGAAGAATATTTTTGTTGGTTGGTAATGGTTTTAATTTTAAATTATTCTTTGTTACTTATGTTTCATCATCATCATCATCTCAGCCACAACAAGTCCCTGCTGGATTTAGGCCTGCCCCAAACGCCGCCAATGCGACCTGTTACGTATGTTTACTGCATTGATATTTCTTTTCTCTCATTGTTGTTAACAAATAAAAAACAGAAACTAGTTGTCGGTTGTCATAACCATATTACTTTATTTAATTTATTTGAACGAATGCACCATTTTACACAAGCAAGCTAAAGTTCTTGCCGATTTTTACAAATCTGCCGTCTGAACTGGTGGTAGGAAATATATGTGACGATTCGAAAGAGCTTGTAATAGGAATATTTGAATAAAGATATTTGACTCAGCCCCACTTACTAAAACATAGACTTCTCACAAAACTTCAAAGTTTCAATAAAACAAACCCAACCATTTAAGTAGAGAAATAAGATAGATATAATGATTTATCCATATCTATTAAGACTAGCGGAAAAATTCTAAATCTATGCTCAAGACACACATAAAGTAAACAGAAGATTAACAAAATTGCAGTAGAAAAGTGTGTGCCGATGTGATATATAGAGGTAGTAGCTCATTGCATCATTTGCAAATCACTGATTTTCAGCCACAGTAGTAATATTAAATAAATAATAAATATATTGGGACAAATCACACAAATTGAGCTAGCTCCAAAGTAAGTTCGAGACTTGTGTTATGAGATACTAACTCAACGATACTATATTTTGTAACAAATACGAGTTAGTACATATGTAGATAAACATCCAAGACCCAGGCCAATCAGAAAAAGTTCGTTTTTCATCATGACCTTTTAACTTTTTCAGACCGGACTCGGAACGAATAATATTATTATTTGTAATGTTATTGATTACTTAGATACAAACATAGATATTATGACTATGTAAATAATTGTTATCTGTCACATGAATCCTTTTTAAGTAAACGGGGCAGACAGAAACAAATGACTGCTGGACACAGAAGCACGGCGCCAATGTGACCCTGAAGATATTTTTGACAATTAAATTTGCTAATATATTTAATAGTTGTAGATTTCTGATAAGTTTCTGATAACCTGTTACATATAGTAAAAAAGAAATAAATTTTATGCCTCCTCCTCTGGAACGCCACTTCCGTTAAAATAATTTATCTTTTAAAACATTTTCATTTAATGATACCAACCCATAATCATCCCACTGCAGGGGTACGGGTCTCCCTTCAATCGAAGGAGACTAGAGCGTACTCTGCCACGTTGGTCAATTGAGGATTGGCGAAGGCCTTCTTGAGAGTGTAAAGGCGCGGTTCCACTGCTGCGCACGCTGTGCACGAACACGTGGGCCACGTGGCACATTACAGCTGCGTGGATGACTACGTGGGTCTACGTTTCCACAGCGTGCGCAGCGATGTGCACGCTTTGTGGAACAAGCTGTGTACCGCATTCACTGCGTGCATGGCGTTGACAGCGTTGAGCTATGTTGAGCAAGCCACGCGTGTATCAATGACGTCACTTGATGGTTAACGTGTCCGTGGGTTGCAGTGGAAACAATCACGTACATCCTCTTGCAAAGCAAAGCTTAACACACGTGCGTAGCCTCTTCGTGCGCAGCAGTGGGACAGCGCCTTTATGCTAGCATAAAAATTAATCGTAAATTCCAACAGAATGCAGTTGCATTGTCCAAGGTTACACATTTTGCAAGTGCCACATTTCACCTAGACATGTTTCTTTCGTTTCATTGTAAACGTATGTTTATTGGTTGCTAATGGACAACACCACAATAAAAAATATCTCCTTTTTATTTATCAGCCAGCGAGTATGTATCCAATAGAGACGTAATGTTTGTCATTTTCGTCAAAAATAATTGTCTTCAAATCTCAGCTGTCAATTGCTGCGCGAACAAAACAAAATAGAGATTGAAATTTTAAAATAGTGAGCTACACATTTGGACAAATCCAAGCCCTGAAGGCATCTCTATTCAAAAGGGCTACGAACTCGATTTTATCAGCTCGGTCGGAGGTAGGATGATGTTGGATATGAAACAAAAGCAACCGAAGATAGTCACGCACCATCAAGCTGTATCTAAATTAAAATATATACACTAAATGCTATCCTTTTAAGTAACAAAACAAAACGACTAATTTAGATAGCTTTCTTTTAACATGATACATTATTTTATAAATAAATGTGAGCTAGTCATCTTCGCTAAATACAACAAACTGGTTAACTTTCATAACATTTGGCATGTTTCAAAATCTTCGATCTTTCAAGCATGTGATATTGATACCTGATTACTGTTGAAATCTAGGTGTTTTGTCAACTATACCACTGGTAGACATTACACCACTCGTCTAGTCATCTGACACAGAAATCTATAACATACCCATCAAGATTGAATACTCGATCCAGTACTTATAATACTTAAGAGTAAGTAAAAATACAGTCAGCTAATGAAAGGGGTAGCCAGAGTAGAAAACTAACGGTGCATCCACACCACACCGCAGTTCCTATTTGTGGGACAACATAATGCAACACGATGACATTGGACGTTGCCCACTAACACTTGGAAACGTTGTTCCACAAAAAGTAACTGAGGTGTGGATACACGGTTAAAGCTAGTGTTAGTAGGTAGGTAACATTTTATAACAAAAAGTTATCGAAAAGTCGCAAAAGTTGTAGAATGTTACCTCCCAGGTGAGGAGGTCAAATTTTTCTTTCTATTTTCAACATAAAAATTGTTAGTAGAACCGAAAAAAACATAACAAGAAACAATAAAAAATGTTCTAATATTATCGTGTTGCATTCTGTTGCTCTACAAAAAGTGACTGCGGTGTAAGTATACTTATTTTCCTAAGAGTGTAGGCCGTAGGGAGTGTAGGGCTATTTCTTATGGCCACATTAGAAAAACAATTTCCACGTTCAATTACGCGTTTTGTATTTCCTGAGAGTCCAGGCCGGGCACCCTGACGGGGTCGCGGATATTGTCTTCCTTCCTGTGACCTCGCCATTATGGGGACATCTCGGACGGTTTTTAGTGAGTAAAGGGTACACCCAGCTGGGGATAATCATTTTCCCCGAACGGTGAGGTTGTCCCAATTCTCTATCGATCGTTAAAAAAAGGTGTTTTGTATTTACGAAATTGTAAAATACATTGACAGCACAGTTTACGAAGTGCAAAGCTATGTCAATAAGTGATAACGTGTCGAGACGCAACCTATTACGTAAGATGCCTTTTGTCCACCTGTTGTATCATCGAATTGTCTACTATGTACAAGTCATAGCTATTGGATATTTAGGGTTCCTTAGAAAAGTTCGGTTCTGCGTGCTTCGGAGACGTTAAGTCGTCGATCCTGGCTGTTGTTGATGGATGACAGTCGTTGGTCTTCGGGTGGCTTAAAAATACTGGCCTTCTCCAATCCGCATTCCAGCAGCGTCGCAGAGTACGCTCAGCTAGGTTACTTTGCATAGCAATCGCGATTTTAATTTCAATTCTGTGTAATTTCAAATGCAAAATTAACAGTAAATTTTAATTCGTACCATTAAAATTTTATTTTTACTAACTATTTGGTTAGCATACAATCCGATTTCATTTAGTTTAGTATTTAGTTAGCGCTAGTTTATCTGTAAAGAGTACCTAAAATTAATAATCCAATGGCGATCGTGCGGAATTATCTTTAAGAGTAAGGGGGCTGATCCCCTTCGAGTGAAGAGAGACCCATATCCCTGCAGTGGGATGATTATGGGTTGATATAGAAATGCTAAATTTATTAAGCCGTTAAAATATATCTATCTACAGGTCGTAAAGTTCTATACAATTTGCTTACTTTATGCTTCTGCACCGTTGATTAAAATACGGAACCATTATGTTTCGATGCCAAAATACATAAATGTTTTTTTGATAGACCTAAATTTGTGGTCATAGGTCATAGCCCATAGATGTTCAATGCATCGTATGATTTAACAGTTTTGAATTAAATAACTTTAGGCTGGTATGTTATGGCATTGATGTCCTATTTCTTTAAGGTCAATGGTCAATTTGGTTACCTACATACCCACATACTTTGAACATAACATATTACAGTCAGGTTTAGAGTTCTAGTTTTCTTTTCTACATTTTTTATTGTACTTTAGAGGGCACTGTGTTGGGCACGTTAGGCCGTGTCGGTCCCGACAGTTGTCTATGGAGTCGTAAAGACATAACAGTGCCCTTCAGGCTGCTTGAATATATACACTGATCTCTGCCAATCCGCATTGGAGCAGCGGGCAGAGTACGCTCTAATCCACTTCGATTGCAGAGAGATCCTGTCCCTGCAGTGGGATGATTATGGGTTGAGATGATGATAATAAGTTATTTTTTGGTCACTACTTTCTTAATTGGCACCTATCGATAACAACGATCTAGAACTATCGATAACATAACGGTTTGAGGAGCTCGATGGCGTCGCTGTGTGTCGCACTCTAATATGAACACGCAAGTTAAGCGACGACCCTAGCCAGCGTTTGGACCCTAGTCTCCGTTCTTCGGAGGGCACGTTAAGCCGGCGGCGGTCCCGGTTGTTGTCGATGGATGACAGTCGTTAAGCCAAGTCGGTGGCCTTAGGGTGGTTTGAAAACACCGGCCTCTGCCAATCCGTATTGGAGCAGCGTGGCAGAGTACGCTCTAATCACCTTCGATTGAAGGGAGACCCGTATCCCAGCAGTGGGATGATTATGGATTAATATGATGATGATGATGATGATGATGATGATGATAACAGTTTTAGCTTGCCCTTCAAAGCACGAAGTATAAACCAATCTACAAACTGATTGGTATCGACGTTGTTAGTTTACCATGAAAAATATGAAGGAACCCTAAAAACGATCAGTACAGACGATTATAACTTGAATATAAATCTCATTGTCCACTCGGCCTCTGTAAGCCGCGTGTCGCAAGATACAGGCAAGCTAATTTCCGAGGGGATTTATCTTAGATGCCTTATTTAGCGGCATTATGTATAATAAGTTAATGCCGAGGCCTTGGTTGTAAAGATGTCGTAAGTTAGGTACTAGGTAGGCTAAGTTACTGCATAGATTCTATTGTTTGTTGGTTAATGGGAAAAATAAAAAGATAAATAACATAAACTTTGCAAAGATTCGAGTTGAGATGAATGTAGAAATCAAATCAGGTTATTGACATGGTTAGTTCTTAGTTCTTAGATGGATACATCATCATCTCAGCCATCAGCCACATGAAGTTCACTGCTGGACATAGACTTCACCCAAGGTTCCCAGCGCGACCGGTTGGCAGGAGCCTGTATCCGTGGCTTCCTGCGACTTTCCTTAGGTCGTCTGATTGCTTACCGAGCACCACGCTTTGTTATTAGGAGCATTAGTATATTTTTTTATGCCACAAAGTTGGCAAACAAGTATGCGGCCCGCCTGATGGTAAGCTAACCCCCCCCCCCCCCCCCCCCCCCAAGTAGACTTTACTCACTGTAGGAACACAACATGGCCTAGAGGCCTTTAGCATTGGTCTAGTTTGGCTACGATCTTCTGTAAGGCGGATATCCTTCCCAAAACGGGCTGCTAAAAGTAGTAAGTATTACCCTCTAACTCATAAAAACTACATGGCTAAATTATAATTTGAACCGCCAACGCAATTAAAAGTTATTAATTAAAGTCGATTGACTTGAATTTCTGATTTTGGTAATGTCTGAAGTACGTACTAATTACTCAAGTCTATCAAAATCCTACGTAAGTTGAAATGATAGTTTTTATAGCTGATATCCACAGATTAATAATAATTCGAGTAGAATTTAAATCAGTTAATACTATAAGTTTTAAAGGAACTCTTCAGACAGCTTCACATAAACAGCTGCACTTAATCAAATTCTTCACCGTCAATGGTAACAGCTTCTGCTTGCTTCTGCTATTTGTATAAATGAACATTGCTGGCTGTTATAAAAGACTCATAGCTAAAGGCAAATCTTTGAAGTCGGTTGGGAAAATCGCTTTGCAATTTCATCAAAAAGAAAAGCTCTATGAAACCACGTGACCGGACGTGTATTTTTTTATCGTGCAAAAATCTTGTCTGAAATAATGCTTATCTAAAGCAATCGTACATATTTTCGAAAAAAAGGCAAATAAACCGGTAATGGCTACTGGTTGGCTCATAGCGTCTATCCTCTTTGTATGGAGTCGGCTAACAAGAAAAGAATAATCATTACGTAAAAATATACTTAACAATACCACAATTTGAAGTGAAAGTACCTATGTAATGTGAAGTAATCACGCATAAAATTATAATTTCAAAAAGCCATTTTTACATCGAAAAAGAGAGTTTTGCATTAACAATGGCTTAATTTAGATTGTTTGTACAATGGTCAATTAGCCGTTTCGAGGTTTTGACGATCACCGGATCCACGCTTATTTTCGTATCGTGAGAATCCGTTCTCCCGCTAAATTATCTTACAGATAGGGCTGTCAGAATTATTATAATCCCTTTAAATGAACAATTAAAATATCATCGATTCAGTTTATTATTACTAACGCAAATTCTTTTTTTTTATACCACAAAGTTGGCAAACCGAGAGTATCATTCACGCGTTGCTAAAAAAAGTGGAGCTCGCTTGGGACACCTTACTCACTGTAGGAACACAACATGGCCGAGACCAATGCTATTTCGCTATGATCTTCTGTAAGGTGCGGATTAGAAGAGAGGTAGGGCATAGCGGATTATCCGCTATGCCCTACCTCTCTTAAATCCCGATTTTCTTGGGAATTTCGCAAAATCCTTTCATATCGGATGCCTACGTGATACTTACAAAGAACACAAGTTTGAGGCTTTTACGATCAGCGTTTTATGCTGAACGTTGATCCTCACAGAATATCGGCATGAGACGGTAATGCGTCTCGTTCGGTGAGTGAGAGATCCAGATGTCCAACTCCTTTCCTCATCACTTGTCTCCCTATTCCCATAAGCCCCCATCATCTGACCTTCCGACAGTGGGCAGCGGGAAACGCATTGCTAGCTCCACTAGTGTGCCCATGTTCATAGGGGAAAATGGATAACCTCTTTCCATGTGTTTGTCAGCTTTGCTTTAAAACTGACGAGGTGGCAAGTGGCAACCATTATTTAAGATCTCAACAATAAGCAAAGTGAGTCTCGCACCGCAACAATTTATGCGACAGAAAACGAAATTGTTTTATTAATGTTATAAAACAATGGCAGTTGATTATATTGTAATTAATTAGTATAAGTTACTGTACCATGACAAATTAATGGGATGCCAATGATATTTTACTTTTTCCCAGAGAAAATTAATGAGGTCAGCTTAAAAAATATATGGTAGGTAGGTATCTATGTAGTTTTGAAATTGGCACAGTTATACCTTTTGGAGTTCAGGTTTTCGCTCATATCTCGAAAATGTGTGTCAATTTTTAAAACTGCACGAATATTTTCCCTGATAGCCTATATTTGGCTTAATTTTCCTGTGCTATAACCACCTCATATGCAACACCGCGTGTCTGTATCCTTACTAATTATTATAATCGTGAAAGTTTGTAAGCATGGATGTCTGGATGTTTGTTTATCTATCATGCAACTATCATGCAAAAACGACTCGATAAGATGTGCTTGAAATTTGGTATGTAGGTACATGAATTTGCTTGAGACAGAACAACTTCGCCTCACATGTCATGAGATTTTCGAAAACTTTAAAATACGCGTGATTTAAGATCCAGGTATGGAAATCACTAGTCACTTTAAATCTAATTTAGCCAGGTGCTCTACCACCGAGGTCATACATTTTTGAGTAATTATCTACTTACATACCGTGGCGTAATGGTTACCATGCCGGCCCGCCACCCAGGAGGTCCCGGATTCGATCCCGGTCGGGTCATGATGAAAAACGAACTTTTCTGATTGGCCTCGGGTCTTGGATATTAATCTATATATGTATTTGTTATAAAATATAGTATGGTTGAGATAGTATCCCATAACACAAGTTTCGAACTTACTTTGGGGCTAGCTCAATCGGTGTAATTTGTCCCTTTATATTTATATTTATTTATTTATATAAATTTCTATGTGCTGAATGACTGACTTATCCATCAACGCACAGCCTAAACCGATGATCGTAGAGGCCTGGAACTTCGTTGGTGTTCTTTGTTTGACGTAGACATTCGAAAAGAAAGGATTTTCCAAAACCACGGAAAATCGAGATTCACAAAAACGAAGTTGCTCGGTTTTCGCTAGACATAACACAATATTTTCGATACACATAATTTAATAGAGATTACATAAGTATTTATAATGAGATGCATTTGTTAAAGCGAGACTTTAAACATACGTTTACTCCGCTGTAGATCTATGTTGTTAACACAGTATTATATGGTTGTAGTATGCGAAGATATCTTGTTCTATAAACAAAATAAACTATCTTGTAAAAAGTATAGCGTAAAATTATGAATGGAATGCACGCAAATATAATTAGGTAAATAATTTTCATATCAAATTTTACACAACTCACACAGCGCCACGGCCCCAAAGTAAACTAGGCTGAACCTTCTTATGTTAAGGGTCTGGTACCCTTAACATAAGAAGGTACACAACGGATACATTTTTGTAAAATAACACAAATAGGTACCATCACATAAATGTTTGCCCCGAGCGAGAATCGAACCCGCGCCGAAGGTAGCATCAATTACCAACACATCGGGATGTCAAATATGGTTTTCGCTGATACTCTGTGGTTAGATTCCTCTAATATTAGGCGTTTGTTTCATAAAAAAAATAAAAAATAATACGCTCTAACGAAATCGCGAGGATTGGGATAAATTAAAAATTAAGTAGAATTTGATCATAGTCCTGTCTACATTGTTGGATACAAGGGATTTTACTACCACCACGTAAGTAATTCCCCGAGCTATGAAATCCAGAACAAAAGAAATTGGGTTGTTAAAAATTTATCATAATTTCCTACTGTCAGAACGGAAATCTTCAAGTCAAGAGACGTTGCCACAAAAAAGAAGAAAATTATGGAAACAAAAGAGAACAGTGAGAATGTAAACAAACTTACTTTACGACAGATGATGCTTCAGCAACTTAACTTCACTGAATCACACATGATCACAATTTTTTTATTGTTAACAATAAGTTCTGCACATTTTAATTTATTAAAAAAAAATCACAATCGAGTTTTTTATTTTTATTTGGACTCACAATCGTTTATTCCAACAGCCAGCTGTTTGATTTCGAATTACACAAAATTTTGAATTTCGAAACGCGTCGTTGCAAAAAGGCGCGGATAATTTTTAATCAATTTTTTAAATTGCGATAATGCCCGTAGTTTTCACTTAAAAAAATTACGTAATTACTTATTTACAATTTATTATGATATTATTATTTAGCTAGTGAGTTATCGGGAAGTGTGTCATGCGAATGCGGGCTCGCGGCGTGTATTGCATAACAACGGCGGCGCGTGTTCACGTAGCGAGGTGCCTAACGAAACTGAAAGTGGACTCCAGACAAGTCTTGAGCCCCTCCAGTACAGATGCTACTGTATCGTTAAGTAATGATCATCAATTCCTTTATGCATACTGTTAGGGTTCCGTTTCTTAAAACAGTTCCTTTTTTAGGGTTCCGTAGTAAACTACAAGGAACCCTTATAGTTTCGCCATATCCGTCTGTGCGTACGCGGTCTAGCGCCTAGACGCCTGATGCAAGAAAGCTGTAATTTGGTATGTAATATGTATACTCATATTAACAATGCTAATAAAGTGGTAGAACAAAATTTTGAAAAATATTTTTTTTTGGGTGCCTCCCCTACCGGTAAAGTGGGATTGAAATTTTTTTTCGCACCGACCCCATCTTGCGGGGTATCGTTAGATAGGTCTAGGATAAAAATATCGAGGGTGTGGGAAGAACTTTTTCCGATACAATGATCCGTTTGTGAATTATTTGCATTTAACGTGTTAATTTTCGTTTTGCACGGTGGTCCCCTCCCCCCTCCTTGTCCGAAAGTCTTGAGTTTAGAAATTCGAAAAAATTCATGGTAGTAGTCCATATAGTGAACCTACAAGGAAAACTATAACGGTTAAGTAAGCACTACTAGTTACCAAGTAATAGCCGACGAACTTATGAAGTAAAATTTCTTTGACGAAAACGTACAAATGTCATAGAATATGGAATTGTACTCATCTGCAAGCAAGGAATGCATAGCTATTACGGAACCCTAAATTGTGCGTGGCCCGATACCTACTTCCCCGGTTTTTTACAGACAAATAGCCCTGTGCGTGGCGAGTTCGTAGTAAATGCTACATTTGGCAGCAGTAGGTGTGTATGCGGGTTCGTTTCTCGCTCGAGGCAAATATTTTTATGATGGCATTTGTTTCTGTTCGCGAGTTATCTATGGGTAACTTATAAGTTTAAATTTACAATAATAATATTTCCGCCTATTACAACAAGCAGTTAAAGCTTAGCTTACTTAGGTGGCTCTCGTGTGAATTGTATAGATTTATTTATTATTCATGGAAAAAATTCATTATCTGCTTTTCGCCTATATCCGACTGGTAGTCAAAAAGATCGTGACTTCCTTGAAAGTTTACTATGTCTAAATGAAAAAAGGACTCTCTAGCCTTACATTGTTATAACTCTTACATCAAATTTGCAAGTAAAGCATACTTTGCATTGCACTATGGCGCAGAACATAAGATAAAATAAATTCAAATCAGCAGCAGAGGTTTTTTAACCTAATCTGGCATTAAGCTAAAGGTCACCATTCTTTAGTAGGTAGGTTTACGGCCAAAATTAATAACCGATCCGGATAGACTTTGCTATCTAAGGGTGCTTACATAAAGCAGCAGGTTTCCGGTACAGACAAATCTGTGCGGGTCGGTACTGACCGGTGCAGGTATAATATTTATATGTTACCTAGCTTATGCACTCACTATTATAATAAAATAAGTAGGTTTCCGGTACTGAAAAATCTGTGCGTGTTGTGCCTGTCTCTTTATAAGTGAGCGTATAAGTTAACATATAAATATATTATACCTGGAGGGCTACTACGAAACGTTAATCCGATATTTCGGCCGAAGTATCGGAAGAATTTTAATCGTGAAATACAAGGCATTTCATGGTTATTTTAGTAATACCTTGAATTCTATCCATGAAATACCTTGTACTTTATGGTTATTTTAGTAGTTCATTGAATTATAATCATGAAATAACTTGTATTTCACGGTTAAAATTCTTCCGATACTTCGGCCGAAGTATCGGATTTACGTTTCGTAGTAGCCCTCCTGCTCCGGTCGGTACCGACCCGCACAGATTCGTCTGTACCGGAAACCTGCTGCTTTATGTAAGCACCTTAAGATTAAAATACATTTTTTGACATAAACTGTCATTAAAGTGTCATTTTATACGTAAATATCCGAGATTGAATTCACATAAAGATTATTAAGTTTGGCTGTTAGAAGGACCTCCACCTTACAGAAGATCGTAGCCAAATAGCATTGGTCTCGGCCATGTTGTGTTTCTACGGTAAGATTTCAGCTCTATTTGGGAGGGTCGGGAGAGTTGGCAACGCGTGAGGTATTGCAAGCGTCTATAGGCTACGGTGACGGCTTACTATCAGGCCGACCGTATGCTTGTTTGCCATCTGTGCGGTATAAAAAAAGGTAGTTACTTAGTTTTTTTTTATGAGGAGCTCGATGACGTCTCTGTTTCGCACTCTAATATGAACATGCAAGTTAAGCGACGTCGACCCTAGACAGCGTTTGGATGGCTTTAGTTATCTCGAGCTTCTCCGTGCTTCGGAGGGCACGTTAAGCCGTCGGTCCCGGCTGTTGTTAAGCCAAGTCGGTGGCCTTAGGGCGGTTTGAAAACACCGGCCTCTGCCAATCCGCATTGGAGCAGCGTGGCAGAGTACGCTCTAATCATCAGCAGTAGGATGATTATGGGTTGATATTATGTTTTTTTTATATCATTTTTTATTGTTTGTTTGTGTTACATGTGATGTGCTGTATGTACCTACTGCACAAATGTTTTCTTTAGAAGAGTGCGGTTGATGAAATTCGACTGTACCATAGTAAGTATTTGACTCAATTTGTTCCGCTCACATTGTCAATTTTGCAAGGCGTTGCAGACGTCTAAAATTTTTTCGCGCAATCGTTTCTATTATTGTTTTAGAGGTAATCTTCACGGATGTAGTATTCATTGACAATTAGTTATGGT
This sequence comes from Endotricha flammealis, assembly GCA_905163395.2. NCBI lineage: Eukaryota > Metazoa > Arthropoda > Insecta > Lepidoptera > Pyralidae > Endotricha > Endotricha flammealis. Next base: position 3,055,924 of record LR990870.1, on the reverse strand, counting down.
TTATACTTGAATACAACTCGTTAAACGTTTAGATGTCGCGTTTGTATGTTGTGTTAACGTAGACGTAACACTTTCTTTATTTCATGAAATTAAATTTAACAATAGCCATATCGGTAGTAACAGGCATTGTCCTAATAGGACGCGAATCCGCGATCATCGCGCGAGCGAACGCGCGTTCATAAAGGCCCGCGCACATTAGGGCGGGCCGCGTAACACCGCAAAGCATAACAAAAATCCTCCTGAATCAGTTTCATACATTTTGTATGAGCTATCGCACACCTCAGGCGGGCCGCACCGGGCCGCATCGCAACGCACTGGCGCATCGCTAGCCAGGCGTATTTTTGCGGCGATGTTATGCGTTGCGATGCGGCCCGCCTCAGTGTGCGTTGGCAGTCGCAACAAGTAGACGGCTGAACGGTTCGTGAATTACCAAACAGAAGCCGAATCTATGTTTAACAATATTTAATGTATCAAGAAGCTCAGAATATTTTTCATGTCATTCTAAAATATTGAACAAATTTTCTTTCATCTTCTAATAATCTTTAAAAAGCGAGTGAAATTCACCATACACATTTCTCTTCTTGCAAATCTCGTGTAATTATATGCTACGTTTTCTTTTCTGCTTCATCTCTTCGTTAAACAGCAGCAGCGTCTGAACTATCCATCTTCTTAGATTGCCAAAACCTGACTGATTCAAAATGTTGCGTTGCGGTGCGGCCCGATGCGCCTGCTATGTGCTTTGGCGCAATTTTGCAATGCAATGCGTTGAGGCCCGCCGCGGCTATAGTTAGCGCGAGCCTTAAGGTGCCTTAAGCGTACGCCCAAGCGTCGCGCGATTGTCAGTTAGGACACATATTCGAGTTCAATATGTTTGATCGCGAGTTCGTACGAATAAAATTCGCGCGAACCAACGATGATCGCGCATTCGCGTCATAGGACATTGCCTAAAGGACGGCATACGGTTTACAAAATAATGACCAGAAAGGTCAATTTAAGACTAGCTAATTCCGCGCAACTTTGCGTGTATCCAGCTTTCCCGCGGGAATTTCGGTCTTCCTCTTAAATCACTCCATATATTTCTAAAATCTGCAATAAAATCCGATGAGTAGTTTTTTTTTCGCGATTTCATTTTAAAGTATGTATCTATGTAAATCACATGTTAAGAATTGGTACAAAATAAAACAAATAGCTCTATAATATAACATTTTATTTGTCGAATTGGTTTTGACAAAAAAATATTGCTATATTTATTCGAACGATAAATATCTTTTATACAATTTGGGACTAAAACATAAATCACAAAATCTTAACGATTATAGGTAATGTTTAGTTCAGAATATTTGGATTTCCTATATCTTAATAATATAGCATTTATATTATATCAATGTCTATTGTTCACTGGTAATCACTACAAATGCTAGAAATTTTTTATATTTTAAATTACCTATTATTTAACTGTTTGACCGCTTGGCTTGATAAAATACTAAAACATTTGGCTAGAATGATAAAGCCTACATTGTAAAGGTATCTAGTTCACTCTAAATTGAATTTATGAAGAAATATTATGGCATACATAGCACAGATATTATTATCATTAGCACATCCTACGGTTAGAATAAGTCTCATGGAAGGGATTTAAATCTAACTCCGACATGCGGGTTGGTCAGAGCGTATAGACAAGCGTATACACGAACAAGTGAATAACAATTATTCTGTCGCATCAGGTTATTTGTCTTATAAATAAGACAAGATTAAAGTCTGTCGCATAAATCCGACAGGAAGCGGTCAAAGGGTTAAAATTAACAGGATTATACAAATGAAAACTTTGTAATTCAATGTTAATATTGTTTGAGCGTTATTTGAAAGAATAATTATTTTATTTTCTCCCATAAATTAGTAAAGCATAAAATGCGTTTTAAAAAAAATCTTAATTATTTGCATTTTTACTTTGGCACTTTATATTTAAATTTTATAACAACATCATATGGCGGAAAAAAAAACCCATAGAAAATCGTTCTAATTTTCATCAAAGTCAATACAGGATTTTGTTTAAAAACTCTTCGTAGTCATCTAAAATAAATTTTAAACACTTGCATATTTCTTATTAATCTATTTGTTTTTACTGCTGTAAAATTTTGAAAATATACCCTAATTTAATAACACATAAAAATTAATGTTGATTGTCAATAGGCGAAAGTATTGGCAGCGTAAACAATATAGTCATTAAGAAAAATTGGCCATTTTTGTTAATGATTAATAGCAAGAGTATTAGTTGTGTATTGCAATCTATAAAATACATTTTTCTACAGAGATTATATTGTACGGTCAGCAAAATACATTTATTACTAACAATAGGTTAGGCTGAAAGACACTTAAAAAGATTGACTAAATGAATAAAGAAATTTTATTGTTATTTTAGTATCACGTCAAAAATTCATATCTCCTTTTTCTTCAATGTATGTTTTTGCTGATCGTTAAAAATATCATATCTGATAATATAGTATAACTATTACCATTAATATTCTCTTGATAGTACAGTCAGCGCAAAAAATGTATACACGTTCAAATTATTTGCCTACAGTACTATGATTTTACAAACTAATAGTATTGTTTTGTTCCAATATCGTTGTGTGGTAAAGTTTATATATGTATACATATTATTGCAGTTGACTGTACATAAAACAGGTACATTGAATAAATACAATTCAATAGCATTTACTACAAAAATATCGCAGTAATAAATAAATACATATTTACAAAGGTTTGTTATTCTTTAAAAAAATATACATAATTTATATTTCAATTAATTAACAAAAATATATTTTATTTTAAGTAAAAGAGAATTTAATGACACGCTTAGTGTGTCTCGTCATACACACGCTTAGTGTGTCTCGTCATACACGCATGCCACGCGTGTCCACAATCAATGTGTTAAAAACGAAAAACTTAAACCAATTTATAATTAACAGCTGCTAATAATATCATCGGTGATAATGCAAAAATGCGTAACTAGAAATTAATATAAAAAGTAGGATTTCGCCGACCCGACGGATTTTGACGGCCATCTCTGCCACGAATGGATGTTTCAATCTACACATTTTCATCCGTACATAGTTTTAATTTTATTAGTGCCGTAAGTGCACTAATAAAATTTCTTCATAAATTGAACCTTATACTGCAGATACATAGTTTACTTTGGTAAACAAAGTGAAATATAGTCTTTCACTATCAAGGGTCAGCGAAGAAAAAATTAACTTAAATTATTTTTAAAGTTTAAATTATAAACATTTTGTAGATACGCGTTTATGCAGTCTCACCAGTATTTAAGCCTAAAGGAAACTTATTAAAACCACTAAATAGATTCATTTAATTACCCAATAAGCCTCTGACTAGATTTTATAACTCTCTATTAAATAGTGATATGATATACAGAATATAAGACAGACCAATGACATATTTGCAGAAGGATAACACATAAAGACGTCACGATATCATTTGTCTGATCCGGTCATCGTATCCGAACAAGAACCGATTCTACTTCGATTCAACAACACTCGCTGTCTCACTCATACAAAATAGGAATTGAACGGGACAGCGAGTGTTGTTGAATCGAACTAGAATCGGTTCTTGTTACGTGAATTGCCCCACTGAGCGATCGGTATTGGATTGTTACGTTTAGGTTCTCTTAAGAGATTATACTAGCTTTAAAATACTAAATTAAATGAAAACGGATTGTACACTAACAAATTAGTTAGAGAACGAATTAGGATTTGCTGTTAATTTGAAATTATACAGAATTGAAATTAAAATCAAGATTTACTTGCAGAGTAACCTAGCTGACGGGTTCTGACGGGTGCTTTGGACGGGTTATACCCAGTTTTGTTACGTCGCCCAGCCAGTCTAACATGCTTACACTCGAGATAGTTTCTTGCACGCGACAAAGCTTCTTCGCCAATAGCAATGCCTGTTTTGTCTACTGTAAACATAACCAAGATACGCTATTAGTAGAGCGGAGCGAGAAAATTTTGTCGCGTTTGTCATGTTAGCCCAGCTGGTACATGTGATACGAGGAAATCCTCTAGGAATACGCTACATACATAAAAACTTGAATCGATACGGTGATCGGGTCGGCCAAATGGAGAAGGCCTTTACAAACGCCATCAAAAAAAAACTACATGAAAGTGACGTATGGATATCCTACACAGAAAGGAACCAAGCCTCATTTTCTTAACATAGCTGCCGTTTTAAGAAATATCTTTTCAAATTATTTAATTTTTTTATATTACAAGGGCACGAACAGGTTATTGGGTCATTTCAAGGTACGTACGATACAGATAAAGCTGACTGTCTTTCTTCAATCTACCTTGAATTTATTAAAATTCAAGTTGATAGTAGCTTGATGTGGTGTCGATTGTAACACCATTGAACCCCAGATTCAATATCTTATTCACCAAAATGGTTTTGTGCGTTTTTTTTTTTCATTTTATATCCATTTTTCCGATGAAATTTGCAATGTTCTAAACAGGTATATTCTCTTAATAAAAAACAGTTAAAATCTAGTGTATCGTATAGCTATCTCGCTCTATTTATATTCTGTATGAGAAGAGAAAGATAGCGCTTGAAATTGAGACTAGATTTAAGATGTTTTTGTTACGAGAATATGCCCACAGTTGTTAACGTGTCATGCTACAACCTACTTAAGGTTCAGGACCAATTATTTTACGTTATATCATGCGTTAGCTTTTTCTGTATATCTTATATCATTTAAATATCTCAGCGAGCTAGCTGTATTTCAACTACCTTAACTTACATTAAATATAATCTATATTATTATCACAACAGTCGTCCCCAACAATTCGATTTGTTTCGATATATTTCATTATAATAATTAATTTGAGCCTTTTTATTACAAAATACGTGAAGTTTTGAGTTGTTGCTTATTTATCTCATGACAATCCATACATCCCAAACTTAGGTGTAATCCTAACTCAACCGATTTTATTTGTTAGACTGCGTAAGGAATATAAATAATTTGATAAAAGTATGAATGGTCATAAGGTGAATTAGGAACAACCCGTCATTTTGAACACATGAAAACCCTGTGTTCAAATTTCATTCGGGTTAGTTTACACGAACAAAATATTACCTTCTATTTTTAAATGACATAGGTAGTTATGTAATTTAAAATGTACAGAAGACATCTTTATGTACAGGCTGAATTATCTTCTTTTTTATGACACATTTTTTTTATTCTGCACCATAAAGCAATGACAGACCAATGCACTGTTTTTATTCAGCAACCCGTTGCTGTAATTCCTTCAACGTCTTCTGTCTTTGGCTTCGACGTTTGGGAGAAATCTAGTTGATTGTATTATAAGGCAGTAGATTATAAGAAAATCTACGTGCCCCGAATTTTTTCTAATAATTGTCCACAGTTTACTTCAAGTGTCTGATGGTTGTGTGTCCTCTAAACGAAATTTACGCTCATAGTAGAGATATATTCAAATAAGATAATATTCATAACACGTGTAAACAAACCCGAAACTTTGTCAATATTTTATAGTGCGTATCATATTTGTAACAATTGTAAGGAAAATCGAACTGCGTTTACGATAGTCTTACAATTTTTGATGTTACATTTGAAATGCTTGAGAAAATCCATTTAGATGAGCACTATTTAGTGTCATGTCGTAAGAAGTCACAACATGGTGACAATTATCAAATGTCCGCGAGGGCGCACAGAATAAAAATATGTTGACCAATGTACTGTTCTACAAACTTGTCTGTGCTCGTGGACAAAACTAGAACTATTGAATACGCCTTCAATAACTTGAAAAATGACATTCAATAACTTCGATGCTAGCGCCCCCCCCCCGCCAACAGATTAGTTTATGGCACTGTAACTTTGTTTTTTGTATGTCTAATAAGGACGCAGCCTGTTATTAGGTATAGTCTTTAATCGATTTTTATAGACATTAATAGGCGATACTTTATAGACCGTGAACGACTAAGAAATTATAACAACGACCATCCGTTTCCACTCCGAGACGATTCTTATTCCTCCTCTGAAACGGATAGTATTTTTTTTTAGGGTGGAAAACTGACTGATGCATCGCGCGTATCATCGTTATTATGCTCGACGTACTAACGCAAAGTAATATGTATTCTGTTTTCAATTCTGAGGTTACGCGACCGATAATACGCGACGCATCTTTAAAAATCACCCTAAATTATCACCCTTAAATTTCATTTTTAAGACGTCATTTATAATATGTCTCAATTAAAATCGTATTTTTGTGACACTGATAAGTTAAATTAAAATAATATTTAACATAAACTAAGCGTTCGAATCTATCGTCAGTCAAATAACAATAAATCTACAATAATTATATACTTACAGTACATAAAGTAGAATCGGAGTCATGATTCATATACCGCCTTAAAACTTCGGGGCGCCTGGTAGTTTGACATTATCTACCAGACGCTAAAAAACAAAACTGCCAGCTATAGCAACACAGAATATAACATTGCCAGTATTTAAAAAAAAGTAACTTCATTATAATAATTTAAAGCTTCTATCCTGCCTGGTGGAATGGCCAAGATTTTTTTTCTGCTATGGCAACACAATCGCTAACGTTGCCATAGTTGCAGTAATAGTCTTTTAAATATTTAATTTTCTAGTACTAATATATTAATTAAGCGTCTCATTTAGGCCTGCATGAGAGTTTTAAATATATTTTACTTTTGGCTACGTATAATCTGAAGTACAGATTGTCAGCAATGATGGCAACACTCGTTCATAAATCAACGCAATAAGGTCTAAAATTGATGCGTATGTTGTATGTTTGTGACGACCCGTCGACATGTTACGACATTTTTGTATTCCCACTACAGTTTTTTATTTCACTACATTCCAGTCCTATGATGGACTACTGCTATTCTTGCCCCATAGGTTCCGTTAACTGGACTACTGGTAATTTTAATCCAAGAAGTACCATTTTCAAACGAGGCGGATCGACAATGTAGGCCGAATCGTTTCTGTACCCCTGGGGGGAAAATACCAGTATTCCCATGGGATTACTACACTGGTACTGCTAGGAATACACGTCAATTTTCTTTAATATCAAATATTGATAGATTTGAATCATCAGTCTAGTATCGTAACAAAAACAGTTTCAATCTCGTCTCAAATTCATGCGCTATCCCGCTCGATTCATATATTGTATGAGTGAGACAGCTATTGAGATTGACGCGAGATTTTATTTATTTTTGTTACGAGAATATTATTTTAATTTTGTTATGAGAACACGATAACACAAGTTCATTTTGAATTTAAACCTACCTGCGTTGACTGAACAAAATTTGCGTGTATACACTTGCTGCCAGTTTACAGACATACACAGTTCTACGATTTCATAGCGGTAACCCCGTGCATAGTCAGGAAGGCGTGGAGATCTCGCGGGACTTGCGTGGGGTTGTATTGTGCCCCGTGTTGGGCTAACGCCGTGGCTGCCAAACAGCACAGTCTGGGGCTGAGCGCTGCACGAACTAGGCTTTCTGCTGGACCTGGAGTGAAGCAAATACATAAAATTGCAAAGCTGCCCAAAACGCTTGCACCAGAAACGACCTGAAGCGAGGATCGCAGTTACGGATTCTTATACGGTGCTCTATCTCTCTGATGATACCTTAAAATAGATTTAATAAATCAATAATCGAGTAAGACCTACATTTATTGTGGTAAAGAAGATACCACTGACATGTTAGCAGTCGGCTTTGGTGCAATACCATTTTAATTCTTTCTTTCAATAAATAAGAGATTTTTTATATGAATTCTTACTTACAAATGCGAAAGTTTGTGTGTTTGTTCTTTTTCACGCAAAAATAGCTGGACAGATTTGCTTTAGCATTCTGGGAACGGGAATTACGGGATTTCGCGGGTAAGTAGTATTTGTATAAAAATTAATATTCTAACACTTAAACAAAGGTTACTAAGAAGATAAAAAGTAATAATCAACATACCTCCTATGGAAGCGACTAAAGGTGTGATCCCACTAGAGTCCATGGCATCGACGTGCGCGCCCCGTCCTAACAACTCACACACGACGCCGCACAGCGCTTCGCTCCATTGCTGCCGAGTGTCTGAACAAAAATATCTTATCTATTATCTTTACTAACATTATAAAGGATATCATGATCGCCTCAAAGGAGAAGGAGGAAGCATCGAATCGAAGGATTGACGACCTCCGTGGCGCAATGGTTACTAGTAACCTTTTTGCCTGGAGTGTACTGCATGCGGGGCGGTCTTTTTTAGGGTTCCGTAGTAAACTACAAGGAACCTTTATAGTTTCGCCATGAGACCCTAGACGCTTAATGCTAGAAAGATGTAATTTGGTATGTGTATACACATATTATATACACATATTAACAAGGTTAACAAAATGCTGGAACAAAACTTTGAAAAAAAAATTTTTGGGGGTGCCTCCCCTACATGTAAAGTGAGCTCTGGAGACCTTACTCACTGTAGGAACACAACATGGCCGAGACCAATGCTATTTGGCTACAGTCCTTCCCCAGACGGGCTGCTCCGATTTGAGCGGATTATGGGCTGTGTCCTACCTCTCTCAAAAAAAAAAAGAGGTTAAACAGATATTTAACTCACTAGGCCTAAGTTGATAGGATATTAGCGCTACATGCAACGCTGTTCTTCTTGTGTCGTCTGCCGCGTCTACTTCCAATCCACATTCCAATAGTAACTTCGTAGTCCTTGGGCATGGGAAACTGGAAAGGTGAACCAATATTATAAAATCAATCCTGATCATAGCCAGGTTTTTTTATGGGGGCAGACTCCGGTCAGGTCCATCTCGAGGATAGTATTTTACATACAGTAAACATTCTAGAGGCAGGTGAGCCGATAGGTATCTTATTGGTACTTCGGATATCTAGTTCAAGTAGGGCAGTTCCCTACTACTTAAAATTTTAATTTTGTAAATATTTTTTTGGTACATACCAGTTCCTACTGGTACCTACTTCTTGTATAATTTTAATATTATTTTATTTCTATTGCTGTATGTTTTGCAGACTAGAGTGTACTGTATGATAATGTGGAGAGAATAAATAAAGAAATCATAGTGCTCTTAATCTCCACTTCTGAAAACTGTGATTGGTTATTTCATGATCCGCCACTTTGCTCCACCCAGCACCGAGTCAGTCGAAACGCAAAATATTTAATAGAGTGCAGCGGTGAATATCTAGTATTATGTTTAACTACTTACTGGCACACGTCACTGGTATGGAAGTCGTCAACCGGCGTCCTCCTATCAGCAGCCAAATGCAACAACGTTTGACCTGAACGTAGCCTGGCGCCCCTCAGCCTGAACACAGCCCGCCTTATTTCACTGCACGATTCCTGGTGATTATTATATTTATTAAAATTTACTTGCAAAATAAATAAAATCATTTATTTTGCAAGTAAAACAGGACATACTTTTGCACGTCAAAAATACAATATAACAAGTAATCTATATATATAAAAATGAAACCCGTTTTCCGTTGTCACGACATAACATGAAAACGGCTTGACCGATTTGGCTGATTTTTTTTTTGTAGTTTTCTAATACTCTGTACAAGGTTCTTACGGAAAAAAATTTGGGGTAGGGTAGGGGTAGGGTATATATTAGGTCCTATATATTTATGACATATTTACCACATATTCTAACAAATCTGCCGTCTGAACTGGTGGTAAGAGAAAAATGTGACGTTTTCGAAAGAGCTTGTAATAGGCCTATTTGAATTAGTAGAATAGATTTTTACTCCACATTTCATTATTTTGAAATATGCGTCTAAAAGTGGGATGAATAATTGTTTGTGGCTTGTCTGACTTGAAAATACTTAGCACCACTTAATTACCGATTATAATTATCAGCATTCTAGTACCGACTGCTAGTTAATTACATCTGTAACATTACGGTGTCCACTAAAAACCAGCGTTAACGCACTTTTGCCACGGCATTTATGCAGTGGAGGCCGATTTGGACACACTTGATTACTTTTAAGTGATTTTAAGTTTAAACTCGTATCTGTGTTACAAATAAACGTAGTATAAGTTATACAATGTTTTGTCACTTTCACACTTCATCAAGAAAGATAGTGACACAACAGTGAATAACTTATAAACTCGTTATACTACGTTTATTTGTAACACAGTATGAAAATTGTGATCCAAATAAACTTTCTTTCTTTCTATAGAGTAATCTTTGCTTAGTTTGAGACTAGATGGCGTTGTATGATCTAAGAATCCTTACTAATATTATAAATGAGAAAGTGAGTTTGTTTGTTATTCCTTCACGGCTTAACTAATCAGCGGATCATTATGAAAATTTGTACATGTACAGAGCCCAACATAGGCTACTTTTTATCCCATGAAAGTATGTTAATCCAATGGGAAAATATTTTTTCTACTATAGGCGCCATCTGTTGGGCGCTGTATCGGCCAACAGATGGCGCCACAGTCGCGCTATGGGTTGCTTTTGTTGTCAAACGAGATCTATGTAAAATTAACCGCGAGCGAAGCCGCGTGTAAAAGCTAGTATTAATATATTCATACTAACCTCATTATTTCCCGAGTTCTCCAGCAATCTAGCCGCTACAGCGACCAAATAAAGCGCTGTACGCACGTTGCTCTCATACTCTTCCTGTAATACCATGAATTGGACCAAATACTTCGCGTCAATACATGTAAGGAACCTCTGTTATGGACTATGATTGTGTTAGTATATGTGTATTGAATAGCATTATGTAAAGACAGCGTAAGCAGTAAGCGCAGAGTAATTTTATACTTTATTACTAATCTTAAGGGAGCCGAATGCACCCTGACCGATGGGCACACGCTACTACCAAATTGATTCCACCTGGACAAAGGCCAAGAGGAAGACCAAGAAAGAGATGGACTGACGAACTCACGGAATTTGATGGCAAATGGAAAGAAAAAACAGCGGAGAGGGATAGTTGGAGAAAAAGAGGAGAGGCCTTTGCCCAGCAGTGGGACATAAATGGCTAATTAAAAAAAAAATTACTAGTCTAAATTGATTTTTAGAAAATAGTGGACAATTTTCTAATATCCATAGTCAATATGAATAGAAAGAAATGAACGTTGACTTTATTATGACATGAGAGAACAAACGACGGTATGACTTTATTTTCATGAAGTTTCTTTCAATAATTGTCCTGTTTACTATACATACATTAAGAATTTAGGAAACAGCGGGCTCCACTACACAACCTTAATAGCTGAAACATACAGCAAATGGCAACGGGTCGAGAGAGGCGCAGTTGTAATCAATTGTATTACAACTGTACGATTTCACACGAAACGCGGAGCGGGTTTGTAGCGATTGAATATAACTTAACGCGTTATATCCGTTATATAACTATCTTTAAATAATTGTGTAAACGAGACTCGCCTTACATCATGTATTACGTTGTCTCTCTTACTCAGCCGTTCTTGTTTTAAGCGGTCATGACCACTTAAAACAACCGTACCAAGGTACGGTCCCAGCTCTCGATCCACTCTCATAACAGTACGTTAAGTTTACTATACCTTCAATAAATAATTTTATATAATAGAGCAAAGTTATATTGACGTCTTAGCGTCCTAGTCATAGTTCAGCAGATTTGAAACGAAAGACTAAAAATGTGACGTTTAATTAACGAAATAATATGTATAGGTTAATAAATACAGATAGACAATGAGCAGTGAAGGTCATTTTGCATGTTTTCGAAATGTTCAAATCATCTGCATCAATGTAGACAATTATAGACGACCTCCGTGGCGTAATGGTTACCACGCCAGACCGCCACCCAGGAGGTCCCGGGTTCGATTCCCGGTCGAGTCATGATGAAAAAAGATATTTTTCTGATTGGCCTCGGGTCTTGGATGTTTATCTATATATGTATTTGTTATAAAAATATAATATCGTTGAATTAGTATCCCATAACACAAGTTTCGAACTTACTTTGGGGCTAGCTCAATCTGTATGAATTGTCCCTATATATTTATTTATTTATTAATGTAGATAGTACTCTATAAACAATTTAATTTAAAATTAGTCGAGTCACTGATCGTTAGGTGACTTGAAAACACTGACACCAGCTACCCGCATTTGACACTAATTGCGGAAAACACACGAAAGAAAAAATTAAACTAAAGAAAAATATAAAGCAACAATATGCAATAAAAATGGTACATGGGGTACATGATAATAAATCATTGATAAATTTTACATACTATCAAAGCGTCCGGATCGTGGTTGGCCGGAGGTTTCTCCAGCCTTTTGGTACCTCTTCTCAGTTCTTCTGCGCATGCTTCTAGCACGAAGCATACCTGGTAAATATAAATCGACATGAAATAAACAACCAATCACTTTATTGCAATAGAGCACACAACATTACACCACCACAATAAAATTTCAAACACTCATTGAAAAGGGGGGGGGGGGGGGGGGGGGTTAATATCTGGATCTACTGAACCTGAATAAAGTTAAAGCGAAAAAAAATTAAACTTACCTGTCCTAGCGGCAATTCTATTCCAATGTGAATCATCTGTGAGAATACTTGAGCAAATCTAAGGAGATCCTTTACGACCGACACCTGGAAATGAAATTTAATATTTTATTTATTTTCACTTTTGAAAGGTACTATTGTTCCTTCCCGTGACAGCTAAGTTATGTGTCATGTTAGTCAACCATTGGGAAGTGCAGTAATTCACGAATGCTGTTGTTAGTATATTTAGTTTCTATGACAAAGGGTGTTCACCTCGTTGGCCTGCCTCAGTTTGAGCGCATGCCTCCAGAGTGCGAGGCAGCGGTCGAAGCGCGCCTCGTCGGCGAACACGGCGCCTCGGAAGACGACGGGATGAGGCAGGTCGGGGCAACTGCGTCCCAGCACGCGCTCGCGCACCGCCAAGCCCTCCATGTGCAACGCGTGCGCATTGCCGTGCAAACGCTCCACCTCCTATACAACACAATCACATTATATAAACTTAAGGTTCGTTACGCACGACCAGCGAAATTCAAATTTTCTTACGCTTTTAACAAATTGTAGCTCAATGTTTCATTGTACAGTCACCTCCATAAATATGTAATCACTTTAGCACCTTATCACTTTCGTATATCATTTCAATTACTTACTTAAGACATTTGGGTGAACATGTCAACAATGTTATAGTGGAAAGGTACTAAAGTGATTACATATTTATAGAGGTGACTGTACATTCATAAGAATGTGTTCTCTTTGTATTTCTGTCAAATATAATATATCAATAGGAGAAAAAATGTATTTATCACAAAGAGAAGCGATACTTACTAGAAAAAAAAACTTTTTTTAAAGATAAATTTTATACCCTAGAATATCGTATTTTTTAAAAACTAATAATAGAACAATATGTTCTCTAATCGGTATAATGTATATTATTATATTTTTTTAATGTCATACAGTAGACAAACAAGCAAGCGGGCCATCTGATAGAAAGCGGTCACCGCCGGCTATGGACATCAGTAACACCAGGGGCGCTACCAATGCGTTGTCCACCAAGGGGGTTGGAAGAAGGGAAGGAGGAAGGAAAGGGAAAGAAGGAGGGGAAATGAGGTGAAAGGGAAGGAGTTGGGCTTCCGGATCTCTCACTCACCGAACGAAACGCATTGCTGCTTCACGTCGACATTCTATGAGAGTGGGTGGTACTTCCCGGTGGAGCTAGCCCATTTCATAATAATTGCTCTACCACTCCAAAATGGATATATATATTTTTTTAATATTTTAATGTTAAAATGGCATTTAAAAATAGGCTAGAGTTGAGGCCATTCACGTCTGAAGTCCTAGTATGATAAAATAATAGTGCAAAAGTATTGAATGAAATTAGTTTTATTTATTTATATTTATTTATATTGCAGCAACTTTTTCAAATTGTGCAATGTCTGCGTAAAAAAAAAACTCACTTCTATAGTAGTGCTCTCCCTCCAGTTGTCGTAAGCTGGGATCGGTTCCGCAGGCTTCTTCAGCATCAGGCCGTATCTGGTGTCATAGCGCATGGCCATTGCTCTGTGCAGGTATTGGTAGGCCATCTGTCAAATATATTTTTAATTTATTGACCACCAACATAAAAAACATTAAATTGGATTCGTCGATATACATTTCTAGCTTAATATTAATACATTTAAAGGTGAAGACTGCATGCGTTTGTAAAGAAACAATAAATAATATGGATTTAAAACTAAGAAAAAATACAATGATTTGTCAGAGATCTAATTATTTGAAATGGGATATGAAAGTCGGGATATGGATCTCTCAGACATCAAGCGAAACGCATGGCTGATTCACGACGTTTTTCTGTGAGAGGGTGGTACTTTTCTGGACGAGCCCACTCCAAAAAGACAATAAATTCAAATATTCACCAAGTAAACGTTTGTTCTATACGAGAATCGAACCCAAGTCCTCTGGCACGCTGAAGACAACACGAGTTTCTAAATACGTACCCTTAAACAATAATATTCCTTATCATTAGCAAATGATGCTCCAAGGAGCTCATAAGCTTCGATAGCCTGTGCTCGTGTAACTTCGGGTGTGTTCGCCAGTATCTCGACAACGGTAGCACGTGCCCTCTCCGCCGCACACTGCAGTGGTGTTAGGCCTTTAAAAAAAATCCACATTTTTTATAATTATAAACGCGAAAGTGTTTGTTTCTTTGTCCATCTTCACATTAAAAGTTACGAACGGATTGACGTGATCTCCCCAATAGGATATATTAAGGTCTGAGAGTGACATAGCCTACTTTTTATCCCGGAAAAGATGTTACTTTTATGGGAAAAAAATATGTTGTAATGGCTTTGCCTAACAGATATTATGAAAATAAAATATAATGGATATTATATGGAACATTTTTATTTAAAATTTCAGATTCCACTCAATATTCACTCGGACGAAACTCATAGATTGGGAAATGCTGTTCTATGATAATATTTTTTTTACGATTTCTGTAACACTAGAGGTTTTCCTTCATATTTTCATGTGGCAACATTTTTAAACTCAGTAATCGAAGATTAATTTTAACGAAAACATTTTGGGGTTTTAAAAAACGCATAATCCGAATCAAAAGTAATCGTCTATTTACGGTAATGATGTATGTACAGTACAAAAAGAAATCGAAAACTAATTTCTATTTTTTTTACGCTACAAAGGTGGTAAAGCATACGGCCAGTCTAATGGTAAGCATCACCGTAGCCTATAGACGCTGGTAATACAGGGGTATCATCATTCACGCGTTGCCAACCCTCCCAATCCCCCAAAAGTGGAGTGAAGACCTTACTCACCGTAGGAACACAGTCGAGACCAATGTTATTTACGATCTTCTATAAGGTGGAGGTCCTTCCCCAGACAGGCTGCTCCGATTTCAGAGGATTATCCGCTGTGTCCCTACCCCTCTCATCTAATCTTTGTTACCAACAATTTTATACTACACTTTAATAAGCATACTAAAATCTAACGACAACAGCTGCAAATAATTGTCATACAACTATACAATACAGTCATAATATATTAAATACAAACCTGTAAATGGGTTACATTAAATATTTTTTTAATGGTGAAATAAAAAAAATACTATTAAAACGCCATTTCATTGCGATGCGTATTGCCTGTAATGAAAATGTTAACCCGCTTTTCTATTTGTGTTTTTTAATAATCTGGCAACCCCAACACAGGCCTTACGCCGTAACATAATAGGTACTGATTTAAAACTATCAGCCAGTTCCTGAAACTCATTTTAACTACACATTAAGTCTCACGCTATCTCTTTTCTTCTTATTTAGTTTGACATTGGTGGTAATTCTGTTGTACATTTATCTAGACTAAACTAATTTTGACACTACCAAAGGTGTTTTTGTCCTTCCTTGGTTTACAATTAGTGACAAGGATAGCAACACTTCTAGTCCTGTCAAAATTAGTTTAGTCTAGTTAAATGTACAACAGAATTAGCACCAGTGACAGCCATAATTTAATGTGTTCAGAAACTGTCTGAATATCTCGTATCGACAAACAATTTTTTTAAATATTCATTGTAATTACTATTTATTGATAAAGGCGTTTTAATAACGTGTTTCCTTAATTCTAACATTAACAACTAAATAAGCATACTGCAACAACTGTACTTGTATTTATGTCCAAGCACAAACCTGTCCGACACTGACCATTCTCGTTTGTGAGTATCTTCGCGTGGCTCTCTATGAGCGCGTACACGACCGTCGCGTGCCCGCACTCCGCCGCGAAGTGCAGTGCGGTGGCGCCGCAGAGTGCGCGCTCGTCTGCGCGCGCGCCACTGTCTAGTAGGAATTGTACCTGGAAAAGAAGACATATCTAATAAAAGACGTGTACAGCGGTCGTCAAGTAAAAAGAACGCTAGAAGAAAATGGAGGGGGTGTGTTTGCGCATGGATACACACAGGGCCTGAAGTAATCAGGATCTAAAAACAGCTTTGTCCGCATACTATGCATATGCATTTTCATGGCTCCAGTACGGAATTATACTTTGGGGAAATAGCACCGACGCCCATCAGCTATTTATATTGCAAAAGAAATGCATACGAATCCTCGTAAATATAAGGCGCCGCGAGAGTTGTAAGCCATATTTCGTTGAACAAAAGATCCTAACGTTGACAGGTATGTACATACTGGAAATCTGCAAGTTCGTGAAAAACAACCCTGGCTTTTTTAAGACAATAGCAGAAACAAGAAATAATCCTGTACATACACGAGGAAAGGACAGACTCAACCTACCACCCAGCAGATCGAAACATTACAGTACAAGCGCATTATGTATGGCCATTAAAATTTATAATAAAATTCCAAGTTATTTAAAGATGGAAATAAATAAAAAATCTTTTGCTCATAAAGTTAAAGAGTATTTAATTGAAAAAAGTTTTTATAATTTAGAAGAGTTTTTTAAATAGCAATTTAACATTATAATTATATTGAATTTAAATTTATTTTTGTATTATTGGTTTTAATTGTTTGACATTATTATTTGAATTGTTTGAGTATAGAGAGAATATTGTAGTGCCCTAACGGGGTTCCATGCGGGAAACTAGTTTGTAAAACTGTTATTATTATAAAATCTATATATAAATACCATGGAAACAATAAAATATTTGAATTTGAATTTGAATTTAACGTAGACTAAGCGCGGGAAGCAAAGGTCGACTTAGGGAAACAATAGCGCACGGGCAAGCATGCGGCGCGTAACCCCCCCGCCACGCGCCGCACCTCATACCACCAAAGAGAACGAAAAATCGCTTCTGCGCAACTTGACCGCCAGCGTTCTTTTTACGTGACGCGATCTGTAACATACTGCGATTAAAATTTTATTGTTTTTGGGGTATTTAAAAGTAATCTTTAAATCTATACATATAACATTGTCCTAAATGAAAGACTGATTGACGGATGAGCGCATAGCCTAATAAATCGCTGATTGTCGAGACCTAAAGGGTGTGTTTCTTCTATGACGTAGGCCTCTGTTATGAAGGGATTATACGAAATTCCCACGGGAAAGCGGAATACACGAAACGAAGTTGCACGAGTTTCGCGAGTGTTTAATATAGATCAATAAATATAATACAAGTTTCCCATAAAATAAGACTTTGTGATTTTATATCACCATTTCCTGTTGGACCAACTATTATGCACAACTAGTTGGTCCAACACACCGGTATTCTATCATTTTCAATGTGTATCAATGGTTTTTATCTTTGGTTACGTAAACCACTATCACATTATTATTTTGTGAGTAATGACAACCTTATCGACGAGTCGAGTTCAAAGTACTTGAACTATTAATAAAAGCCGTACCATAATTTTATAAGTACCTAAGATAATTTCTATGGTTGATTGACAGGACTATTCAATTTCATTCCGATATTAATCTATCTGTCGTAGGTTTATGATGAAATCAGGTTTTTGATCAAAAACCTGATTTCATGCTTTTGATCAAGATCCGTAAGAAGACAAAATCATTGCTTTGTTTTACCATAAACGTGAAAATATCCAGTTATTTCGTCAAAAACCTAGACTGGGTTAGTTTTATGATAAAACTAATGGCAGAATCCTCGACTGGTTTAGTTTTAAGATGGCCACAACGTGGAATCGTAAGAAAAAATCGTGTTATGATCACAAGATAGCCCTTACCTAACCCACCAATATTCAGACAGACATAGGTTAGGGTAATTTTTCTTAAAAGGTTCAATCAACGCGTTGTCGCCTATTTTCCGCTTATCTATTTGAGTGAATAGTACTAGATTTTGTACGTGCATTTTCTTTTAAAATATCAAAACAAAAAGCTAATCTATTTGAGTCATTTTTTTTACTGAGATAGATTACGTATTGGCGAGTAATATGCATAAACAAAAGCTCATCTATCAGAGTCTGACTTGTGACTCAAATATAGCCTTTGTAAATTCGCGGACGGGGACGTGACTTTTTGTTCGACACGGCCACGTTACCGTCCCGTCCGTATATCAGCCCTCGTTGATGTTTAATGATAGAATATAGTTTATGGTACCGACAATGGCATATGTATATTTTGAGAAGGCCTTATCTACTTCCTAGTTTCCACTAAAATATATTACTGTTATTTGGCAGTAATTGTAAAACAGGTGGATACTATAATAACACATTATAAACAATTAATCATGACAACTATACTCTATTCAACTGGACTTGATACAAAACATAAACAAAACATGTCAACAAAAAAACATTTATTCTTAATTTATTTGTATAAGATTTTCTGCCGCCTGCAACACAGGACCTTCCTAGTTCAGGCACATAATGTTATGTATATTTTTACCACAATTGTTTATATATTCTTAATTATTTTTACGCTAGCCGTAATAGTTTCATGAATAAAGATTTATAATAAAATAAATCAATCAATACATATAAAATGCTGTCCTGAATGACTGACTGACACTGATAGTTTAGACCTGAAATGAAGGTCTGTCCTTTATATAACATAAGCATCCCATAAGAAAGGATTTTCGTAAATTCCCACGGGAAAGCGTAAGAAAACAATTTACTCACCACATCCAAATGTCCTTTATAAGCGGCAATCATTAAACATGTGTTATTATATTTATTAGCTTTATGTATGTCGGCTCCATGCCTCACTAAATATTTCACTATATCTAGGCGGCCATCGAAGCAGGCCGCGCGGAGGGGTGTGCTTAGCGTTTTTGTAGCATGGTTCACGTTAGCGCCAGCCCTGACTAAGTGCTTCACTATTCCTAGATGGCCGGCGCCCGCCGCACACCATAGAGCTGTTGCACCTAGAAATAATATGGAAAAATGTTACTTTTTTTTTTAACAAGTAACTAGTTACGCACGTTCAAAATGCGAGATTTTGTATTTTATTGTCACATAGTAAGTGAATTGTACATCAAAATAAGAGAAACTTAATAATTCCTTAACTTAATAAAGCCTTCATTTCTCATAACATTATTACATTATTGTTGTGTTTGCCTACGCATAAAACGTTTTTAAGAAAAGTTCGACATAAGAAGAATCGCTGAAATTGCTGGATGCCGATCATTTTCAATGGAGGAGGCACAGATATGTATATAGTATATATATACTATATATACTATATACACTATATCTGTGGGGCGGAGGCATATGTCCAGCAGTGGACTTCTTGTGGCTGAGATGATAACACAATTTTTGCAACAAAGTGGTTTTACAATGTAGAGCTGGCATCAGTTTCAGAGTGTAGTCTACAAACTCGCAAAATTGACTGAAAACGAGAGTTTGGACAGCCACTGCGTCCCACTTCACAAAGGAAAAGTAAAGATACATTTCCTTTGTCTCCGAACTTCGTGCCGTCGGGGCACTTTACTTCGGTCAACTTCGCGTAAATGTAGAGCCGACATGACAGTCAATAAACTGACTTATTGACAAAATAAAGAAAACATTGATTAAATCAAAATCCACCTGTTGTTTAATTGAATTTACTTAAATCATAAAAGCTTGAACAAAGAGTTTTGTGGCATTGTGCCAAGTACAAAATATAGACGTTCAATTTTGTTTTCCTTTGTATGTAAACGATGGTGGTCTAAATTTAAAGCAACACGCGGTTGGGAAGCTACGAAAAAAATGTAAGTCAATGGTCTCCACTCGGAAATGTGGAACAATCCTCTTTGTTTGCTCTTACAGCTTTGTTCGGTATTGTTTTGAAATTGAACTTGATACTCGAAATAGAGTGTACAGCTGTGATATTGCTTTGTGTCGGCTTTACACTATCGCGAAGTTTTGCGAAAACAAGAGTGTAGACGGCCTTTTCGTCCCACTTCATCATCACTTTTCCTTTGTCTTCTAACTTGCTGTTAACTTCCGAACACCTATTTGTAACAGTATCAGGCAGCTGTCGCTCGCTTCTGATACTGTTACAAATGTGACGGTAGCGCGCGACATCCACTAGAGCCTTAAGGCCGCCTTGTTGCGTATACACTAGCCTTTATGTCTATTGTTTTGGAAATAAATCATAATATTAATCTATGCATGCACTTAAAAGGCCAGCAGCGGCTGAGGGACTCCCCTAGTGTGTCTGTGCTCCATGGGTGGCGGTGATCACTTAACATCAGGTGACTCTCAAGCTCGTTTGCCAACCTCTTACATAAAAAAAAACCATTTAAAGGAAGCATACCTTCTATGACGTATTCATCAAACTTCACAGTGCCTTCGGTCTCCAAACGTACGGATGGACGAAATTTCTCGAGCATTATCCTGACGGAGCCTTCGCGGCCGTGACGCGCCGCTGCGATGAGAGGGGTGCATTTCACACCATCACAGCACACGTCCTGGAGATTAAATTATGGTTACTAGATGACTGATATGCATATCAACCCAAAATCATCCCACTGCAGGGATACGGGTCTCCCTTCAATCAAAGGGATTAGAGAGTACTCTGCCACGCTGCTCCAATGCGGATTGGCGGAGGCCAGTATTTTCAAGCCGCCTTAGGTCACCGACCTAGCTTGACGACTGTCATCCATCGACAACAGCCGGGATCGAGGGCTTAACGTGCTGTCTAAATAGATAGAGTGATTAAAGAGGAAGGTTTTTGGGTGTAATTCATTCAGAAATTCCCACGGGAAAACGGGATAAACGCAAACGAAGTTGTACGGGTTTCGCTAGTCAATTATAAAACAAAATTATGTTGGAAAGAACAATAACAACATGCCATCAGACCAATACAAATAATGAACATAACGTAAACCCTGTTTTTCTTAACTTGACCAATGTAGTAAACAATCTTAGCACGTCTTTTTAACAAAAATAGGCAGTTTAAATTATCATTCACACCCAAATAATAATAATATAGTTAGAAATGCATTTACTACACTTTTATTATTCTGGCGATTTATCGATTTTACACATAGATAATTGAATAAAAAGACACGCTAAGATTGTTTACTACATTGGTAAAATTAAGAAAAACAGGTTATAGATCGAACTGACGACGACCACACGTAAAGAAAGTGTGAGACAGATTACAAGAGATATATTTTTTATAAGATAACATCTCTGAATGGCACTGGCAACCTTCAGATCTGCGCGTTATGACAAAAATAGAGTGTGACAAGTTCATTGACATGTCATTTACCTGCACATGCAAATATATTATTTTAAATTTGATACGCATTTTCGCTACTTTTTGACACGCAACTTCCTTTAACTTTCAGTTCTTAGACATAGAGTGCTGAAATCTTGCATGGAATTTCTTTTCAGAATATACACGAGAGATAAAGAATTTTCGAAATTCTCGGCCGGTATTCACGAGGTCGTAGGTTCGGTTCAAGTCCTAGCTAGATTTTTATTTTATTTTATTATTTGAGAATAAAAAAATGTTAGATCAGGAGAGGGGAGGGGGGGGCCTTTGCCCAGCAGTGGGACATACATGGCTAGTAAAATATATTGCGAAATATTAACGGTTAATTAAGTAGCTATATAGACTAAAATCATAACATAGACCTATCCGCGCTCGCAGTCAGCGCACGAGTAACGTGACTATTATATCAGTCCAGAATTAGTATTTTAGGCACCATTGAGTCGCAAACTTGATTCCTACACAGAACAACAATATGTATTATAGTCAACAAGCATAGTTCGTCGCATATTTTTCCCATGGGTTTGAATCTTGCATAGGGCATAAGAGAAACAAATGTATGCATGAATAGTTTGTTTTGGATGTAAAGCCTGACTGTCTGCCTTGGAACAATTTTAATAATATTTAATTTACGTCTGTCTTGGAACAATTTTAATCAACATTTAATTTCATTAATGTAATATAAATCTCTAACTTATGTTTTAAATTTGAATTTTATTTTGTTATTGATGTACCTAATATTTTTTATAATATAGTATAAACATTCACGATACCATTAAAAGGTTAATTTGTACCAACAATCTAACATCTGTATCTGTAACAAACAACTATTGATGTACAGTCAAGAGCAGGTCGACCTTTACATATTGGACTTTGTACCATTCTTAAGCTCTATGTCATAAGAGCCAAAATTGCACTGCAAGTGTAAAGTTTGCACCTGACTGTACACACATATTGTTGTTACATTAAATTAAAATTCATATTCTTTTATCCACAGTAATTTCTTCTTATTCTTTATATAATATTTATTATAGTCTGTTGTTTTAACAAATGAGTACCGAGAATGTCTCTCACACATTTCCGACATTGACCGAGTGAAATGGGTCATTGTATCAACCAGTGGCAACACTCGCAATAGCAATGAAATCCGGATACAATTCCGGATACAATATCAAAAAGTGCGCGATTTCAAAAAAACTGCTACTACATGTGCATATCAATTTATAATAAAATACCACCAGCAATTAAGGATATGAATTTTAGTAGATTCAAAAAAGCTTTGTACAATTTTCTAATAGATCATCGATTTTACACTGTGGAGGAATTTTTGAGTAAGAGACATTTTTAATAGTTATTCAAGGGTTGATAAAACTATTCCAATGTATGAACATAGGTAGGTAGTTTTAAATGTTATAAATTTTTTTTTTCTTTTTTTCTAATGTACCTATTAATAATAAATTCGTAATTTTAATAACTACCTTCAAAATTATATTATATCTTGCAATGTAATCATTTTAATATTAACTATTTTAACTTCATAGGATACAATTTGCATGCTATATTTTCAATGGCTGATTAGGCGGTGTTTATTTTGTTTGTTAAATCCATCTTATTATGTTTGTACCCTATTCAAATGCAATAAAGAATCTTGAATCTTGAAAAAAAAAAAAAAATAATGATTATGTTGACTATATGCAATTCATTTGTTACATAAATAGATTATAGTAATTGATAATCACATAAAAAAACTTTATTTATATTTATCAGTTATCTAGTAACATAGTAAAAGTTTATCTGAATGTCGCCTTTGAAATTCTTTGGACTTTGTCATTAAAATAAACTAAAATGGGAATTAACAAGATAATTTTATCTTGTAATTGGCTGACATTTTGACATTTTGCTCAGGTTTCACAAACTGCTTCAAAATCAGTGTTTGGTCCAACTGGATTGAAATGTCACATTAATTTCTGATTTAATATTAGTTTAGATTGGACTGTAGCCTTAGGGGAACTATTTTTAGGGGCAAATATAAAAAAAAAATTGAATATAAAAAATATTTTTTTAATGTTTTCTTGGCGTCTCATAATGCCCCTACGCCTATACTCCAACTCTACTTCCTTGCCCCTAACGTGACTCTCTGACCTTAGTTTATATTACTGTTTCGTAACATGAAAGTCTATTTCTTAGATAACTAAAATAAATCACACTTTGTCACTTTGTGACCCTTGCCTACCAAAAAGTTTTACTGGTTATTTTAAAAATTTCAAACACCTCACAAACTAGTAACAATAAAGATATCAAATCTCTGGCCAGTTTCCTGGAAAAATTATGATGGCTGGAGTGACCAATCTTCGGCCCTCATCCTCAAATGCGAGAGTGCAATAGCTCAATCGCGGAAAGTGCATGCACAACAAAAAATATAGGTAACAAGGCCCTTTATTCATAGTTTTGTCACTCTTTCTTGATGAGAAACAAGCAAAACATTAAATAACAATAATCTCATTTACTTTTACAACTAAGTAGGTAAAAAGGGAACATTTAATGTTTTTACATAAATTAGTCCAACATATTTTTAGCAGGCAACTTATGAACAAGAACCGCAACTGATAAGTCAGGCCAAAAGTATGGTAATTTAAATCAATTTTGCACAAAATGTTTTCATGAAACAGCAAGTATAAAATTTGAAGTGTTTTATTTTTTAATTTCATGAATAAAATTTACCCAAAATATGAGCCAGGAAGTCGCCATAAGGGCAGGGATATCGGTGTTTTAATAATTAGACAAAATGAAATTGTATCTGCTGCGGAAATATAATAAATTTGTGTGTAAATGTTACCAAGGTTATGATAGCATTAAACCATCATGACGAGACGCAAATTCGTAGTAAACGACGCATGAAAAATGAAATTATAACGCACACGTTCGTAGCGCGCAAAAGGTAACGCAGTCTGATTTGTACGATAAAAATAGACATTATCAAAAGATTTAAAACAAGATGTCATTAGTAGGAAACTATTATTTCGTCATCTGATAAACGTTATACAAAGTCAAGGGTACTTACGTTATTCAGTATATCGTCAATTTCATCTGTAGTTTTCTCGTACAACAAAGCGTAAAGGGTTAAAGACATTCCATCCCTTGCAGTGAAAAACACCCTTTCTCTCAAGGATTCCTTCGAATCGTCCGACATTATGTGCTCCATTATCTAATAGTCAGAATTAAAACCACTTTGTTCTTTCACCACCACCACGATCCAATAACACTCTTGTCCGAATTTCCAATGAAAATCAGAAACACAACACTTTTCACAGTGAATTGCTGAAAAACTAAAAAAAAATATTGTCGAATGTCGACTAGGGGTGAGGCGTATTTATCGGAACAGTGACAAGTCACTGTTACCGAACAATTCGGAACAGTCACAGCTTCTGGCGACACGAAATACCTGTTACGAAAAATACTAGCCTGTGACTTGTCACAGTTCACAAACAGGGGAACTGTGACTGTGACTGATAACTATCGCCATCTCGTTTCATTTGTAGGTGCTGAAACGAGAAGCACCTAGTATTAAAATACTAGGTGCTTCTCGTTTTAGCACGTATAAATAAAACGAGACGGCGATAACTTATGATCTGTCAGCCTGTCTGTCACTGTGACTTTTTTTCCTTTCGTTTGGCAATCAGACTAAACACTGTGACTATTAAGTTTTTTACATTGTGGCAACCTAAGAACAAGGTAGCATGGCAAACCACTAGAAACAA
The DNA here is from genome assembly GCA_905163395.2 of Endotricha flammealis. Taxonomy (NCBI): domain Eukaryota; kingdom Metazoa; phylum Arthropoda; class Insecta; order Lepidoptera; family Pyralidae; genus Endotricha; species Endotricha flammealis. The sequence continues at coordinate 3,030,467 of LR990870.1, read as the reverse complement.
AAAAGTCTGGCCAGTGAATCGTGCGTGTCACCAGTCACCAGCAATGTAAAGCAAACAGTTCGTTAACAATACGTTTTTTTATCACTGCGGAAGCCATATTATATGCTGTGGATTTATGTTATCTACCATAAAGTTCTTTTTCATTACATGATTTTTAGTTAATAAAAAAATTTAAAGTACCAAATCAAAAGTGGTTTCAGTACTTAACATGCATTCGGAGGGTTGCCAAGTTAAGATTTTTCATTAGCCATTTGAAAAAAAGGGTAGCCATCTCAAGATTTTTTTGAATTTGCCTCTGTTTTCGAGTGACACGATTGGACACGATTCGATTGCCAGACTTTTATTACACAAGTTTAATGACTATATTTTCTGCCATTATCAAATTACTTTATCACAGGCAGAACTTTTAAACTACGAACGTCTCTTTTACACACAAAGGATTACTTCCTCTTACCTATTATAATATTATATTTGGTATTTTAAATAAATTTTTAAGAACCTTATTTAGGTACCTACATACATATATCCGAACACGTCGAAAATTACAACAATTAATTTTCCTCCAGCAGAACACTAAATAAAAGGCTTATTAGATACTGTGGTTCTGGTCACTTATACAAACTCTCGCCCCACGGGATTTTGCGAAATTCAACTCCCAAGGGGGCGAAACAAGATGGCAAAGTTTGTATGAGAGAACGCGATGTCTTGGCCCGATTAAATTAAATTTTTTGCTAGATTTTAATATGATCTCATAAAAAGGTTGACTATCTCATGATTACGCAACAACGAATTACACCATAAAGTTAAAAAGTTTCTAAGGATGCGAATGTGTTAAAAAAACAATATACGATTTAATCAAATCTATTTAGAAGTTTTATTGTAAATTTTAAGTACTTACAGTGTCCTGTAATATCATTAAAGTATTTAGTATTGTAGGATTTAGTATTATGACCATACTTAAGCTACGTGCGATAATGGTGAAGCAAGAAGAAGAAAACATTTATGGACAAAACTGTTAATGAAATATCTGTTATGAAAAATACCTGTGACTTGTCACTGTCAGAAACAGGGGAACTGTGACTTTATAGCCTGTTATGTCATCAAGTATATCTATTGCCATCTTGTTTCATTTGTACGTGCTGAAACGAGAGGCACCTAGTATAAAATACTAGGTGCTTCTCGTTTTAGCACGTATAAATGAAAGGAGACGGCGATAACCTGTGATCTGTCAAGTGTCACTGTGACTTTTATAATTGGTAGGTTTTTTTTTACATTGTGGCAACTACTAATTCAACTTCAATAACTAAATTAATATTTTCTGCCATTTGAACAATTTCACCAACTTTGAAAAATTTCACCTGTTATTTAATAACAGGTATTTGGACCTGTTAATTCTTGGGAACAAGAACAGGCATAACAGGTATTAGATTTTACCTGTTATAACTCATCTCTAATGTCGACTTTAGTGAAGTGAAGAGCAAGTTTTCATCTGGTCTTGAGTATCGATTTGATACTAAAGATGTAATCTGAAATCGAGTTCGTCGATTTGGTCTGTGAAGTACTGTGAACACAGAATCTGTCATTAAGTACCAGGAAAAAAGTAATGTTACTTTTAAATTATTTGTTTTATATCAATAAGACGTAATTATTTACTTAATTTTCTTACCCATAGATTTTATACTGTTCGACTAAAAAATATTAATCGAGAACAGTTGGAACATGAAAGTCACTAATAAAAACCGGTAAAATATCGTACGTCCCTACAATACTCGTCTCTTCGTTTCGTTTGATAACATCACTTTGTGAAACAAATTTGTTTGTTTCAATTATTTTTATTAAAAACCAAATTAGTTTATCATTAACAAATTACAAAATTTTAACTCTTTGCTGCTAAAATTATTTGACGCCAACCAAGTTGTTACAATGTTGTGATTGGATTTTTTTTTAAGTCGGGCAAGAAAATCGTTCTTTTTCTATGCCACGTTTTGACAGAGTGGAGTTTCTTGACCAATCACAAAAACATCTTAATTTTTTTTGTGGTATTTGAGTTTGACGTGTAACCTGTCGCTTTCCCTTTATTTACAAAAAATACTAAAATATCTTTAAAATCTTAGCAATATGTCGAGTGGTCAATGGGAAGTTGTTGGGAAAAGCAAGAAATCGCAGAATGGAAAGGTAAAAACAAAAGATGATGAGAAAAAATCCCTTAAAAACGGTCCCAAACATGAGGATGTCGGTAAGTCGAAATTTCGATCATTATTATTATCTAGCAATATTCGTTCAGATAACATTTTATTGAAGTTTTATTAACATAACTAACTGGTAATAAACCCGATATTCATGTATGTAAATAATGGGTAAGTACCTATTTTATTAAAGATCTAAAATTGACTAAACCCGGTACCAAATTTTTCTTATAAGAATTTAAAAAAATAATTTAATCGCAATATTTCAAAAATACGCCTCTAATTACGTTTATGCTATAAAAATGTAAATTTATTTTAACGTAATGGTTGTAATCTTCCAATTATTACATTTGGTGAAAGGACTTTTGATGTGGTAATAATGTAATTATGTAAAAAATGTAAGTGCAATGAGTCCATATGACTCGTTTTTGTGTACGTTGTACATTTTTAATCAACTGTTTATACTGATATGACTACTGCATTGCATTTTTTTTCATGGAATTAAGCCTACAGCGAGCCTACAGTCTAATTCTTACAAGTATTGTATAGAGGTTCATACCAAAGCCACACACCCAGCATCCTTATGGCAGCTATTGCATGACTGAATATATTATATTCAGCATGAAATTCTATGGATGAATAGCCATGCAGTAAAAAGTTTCAGTACTCTTTTCTTTTGTTAAAATAAATAGACAGCAGTATTCCTTAGGGGTAGGGATTTTCATAATTTTTTTAATAAAGGATTATACTGAATTTATCATATTTTCTAAATATGTGATACAAGTTCCCTAAGTGTTAAAATAAACCTCATTTAAAAAAACATTATTATTATGTACAGAAGGAAAAATTGCATTTCTTATTTTATATTTATTTAATTTTAAAGGTTCATTCATAAATAAGTTCACACTAAAGTGTGCCAACTCGAGTAACCACCCTTCTGATCATTTCTAGTAATCCCTATCCTTTTCTCTTTTCAATTGAGTGAAACAGATAGCATTAAGAAACAGTAGAAAAGTCAGATGTGGACATGCATGCATGAAAAAATTAGGAGAATAATATTAAAAGTAAATTTTTAGCTTCTCACACCCAAGTGAAATCATTTTATGCCGGCATGGAAATTGATGATGATAAAAAGGCTAAGAAAAAGGAAGCTGAGAAGAAGAAGAAAGCTCAAGAAAAGAAAGCCGAACTGGCAAAACCGAAACCTCCGAAGACAATTGAAGGAGCATTACAAGCAGTAAATATATTTTTATTATGTTCTTATATATTTATTTAAACTTTATTGCACACAATACATAATGTGTATACAAAAAGCGAACTTAATGATAAAGCATTGTCTCCAGTTTACCTTTGGGACATCTAATCGGTAATACGAGGGGGTGCAGCATAAAAAATAAAAAATATTGAAAATACATAAATAATCTAGATTAAATTTAACATACATATACAATTACACACTAAATAAACTACCTATATACATATATAAATACTTACATAATATACATATATGTTCGTACGTTGTTCTTGAACTGATATCCAAAATAAAAATAATCCTATGTGTTAATCCATACAAACTACCCGTGTAACATGTAGCAGCAACAAAGTAAGGACAACACATTGGTAGCGCCCCTGGTGTTGCTGATGCCCATAGGCGGCGGTGGCGAAAACTTTATATCAGGTGGCCCACTTGCCTGTTTGTCTGCCGTGTAACATTAAAAAAAATGTTTATTAATGCTATGTTGATCGCTGGCTTTACAATAACTAAAAAAAATATTATTTCTTTTCACGTCAATAATTGCTGATATTCTGAGATAAACAAGACAGTGGCAGTGCATTGGTTTCACTTTCTAAAAATGTATTTCGTTGGTCATCAATATATTTTACGATTCTTTTTTTTTTACAGATTGAACTCGCAGAATTAACAACTATTATTTCTACAAATAAGAGTCGTTTCTCAAATGCTCCGTTGGTCTGGTTGAAAGAGGTTGCAACGTTCTTAAATTCTAAGATACAGATTGAAGTAGACGATCCTACATTTTCAAGTTACCCGTCAAACTACCCGCTTTCTGTAGTACCTGATGATATAAAGAACAGTCTTGAGAATGTGCTGCAAGACGCTGGAAAGGCTAACGCTCAGTTGTTCTTCGATGTGACCCTCACAGCATTGGCAAATGATATGAGTAGAGGTATGTTATGTTGGTCCTAATTTTTGACAATATTTTTTATCATTAATGTGTTCATTATCATTAAAAAAACTAAAAAACTTAACCATTAGCAAAATATACAGTCATTAATCAGATTCAGTGAGTAGTGACTGTTAAATGGCCTGTACCCTTACTATGAGACGGTATCGATAACTTTTGTACGCGATGCCTTAATAAGTTTGTTAATAAAAATACAGTGCCTTTATTCTTCATTTCTAGAACTACTATTTTATCTGAAGACATTTTTACGCCGTCTCTAGCCAAAAGTTTTCGATACCTATCAACTATAACGGAGCACACGAAAAATTACGTAAACTTATCTTTTAGAAATTCAAACAAAAGCAAGTAAAAAAATAGCAACAGCATCTTTTGTATTTCTTGAATCAAGCGTGAAATTAAAAAAAATGATGGTGATAAGAGTGTAAAGTATGTATAGGTATGTTTGTCGTTTTGCGTATTCAACGTCAAATTCGCAAAATGCCAAATAAATATCTAATCACTCTGGTATTTAAAATTTTAATTAATTAAACATTATATTTAGATTTTTTATGTTAAATAACCTACACCAGATGCTAGACAAACTAATATACCTATTTCATTAGTGCTGGCGTTGCTGCTAATCATTATTTAATAAAATATATTTTTTTAATAATGATTAGCAGCAACGCCAGTACTAATGAAATGGACCTTATAGTTTGTCTGAAATAAAAGATTTGTATTTTATTAAAACACCTGTTAGAAAAAAAACATTGTATAATGCATAAATAATTATCAAAACATTGTTTTTTTTAGGTCAATCAGTAAACGGGCATAGATTGCTACTACAAATGCTAGCGAACGAATATCCAGAATTCTGTGTGGCTTCCATACCGAAGAGTGCTAGCCTTCGCAATTCTTATCAGAACAGGCCACCCATTGGATTATCTCTTTTATGGGCATTTGGACAAGGCGGCCTTACGAATTACGCTGTTGGATTAAGAGGTAAGATAAAAATGATATGTACAGTGGCTTATATATGTTTTCACTACTTTTGTATATTATTTTTATTGCTGACAACTTCTTTAGTGAACATATCAACAATATTAATGTAACATACAAGTTTATAGGAATAAATATGTATTTGTCACAAATACAAAGAGAAGTGCTACCATTTATAATTTATAATAATATGATGATTATTCAGTAGATATATTGTGTTTATAGTCAGATTTAGCAGCAATTTGTAAAAAATATAAGAAGATATGAATTGAATGCGAAACGAACCACCTCTGCAGAAAAGTAATGTCATGAATGCAGACATTTTTTCACATCTCAATAAAACTGAAATTCGCAATCTCTTTACACGTTAAAAATATTCTAGGTCAAAGTTGTCAGATAAGCTATCACATTTATCAATCCAATCGAGATAACATCTCGAAGTACCCACTACATTATCAATTTTAGTGTGCTCCCGTAAATACTCCTGTGTGGGTAACATTTTATCGTTTATTAAAGCCTTTACACGGTTTAAATTATTTAATTCATATACAGCCAATTTCTAAAACACATTTTAATATTGTCTCAAGCCATCTCTGTTTCTAAGGTTGCCTTGAAAAGATTGCTCTTAGAAATGAAGCCGCCTTGTTGAGATTACACTATGCACTAGACTAGTCTGTAAGTTTTTAATGTTGACTATATTAATTATTTTGTTGTGTATTGCAAATAACGCATATTCTATATATCTTTAGTTTGACAAATGAAAGTGACAGCTATAATTCAATGTGCCATTAACTTTAATAATGTGTTTCAGAAACTAGCTAATAGTAATTTAAGCAGTAGGTACAGTGGTTTCATACTAAAGTCTTCTTGTCAACACTGTATTAAACATCGGGTCCATACTAAGGTTTTAAACAATGTAGCGCTTAATTTAACCTTTTATCCATAATGCAATTACATTTGTTTATAAAATGTCACCTTCGATTCGATATTAAAATATTTTATCAATTTGTAAATAACGTCATTAGTTCATTTCGCAATGAAAACAGTTTCTATGTAATGTCGGCTATACACTCTCGAAGTGAAGTGAAGTTAGACACGAAGTAAGAATACAAAGGAAAGTGAAGTAGGTAGAAATAGGACACAGAACCTGTCCATTTTCTCGTTTTCGCTCGATATGCTTGTTTCACACTACACTTTTAACAAAAAGTTATCTGACAAATAGGCTAACTGAAACTTATCATAAAGTGATGACACAGACCTCTAATATAAATACTTTGTTACAGCCTGGCAAGAACTTTTCCTTCCAATAATCGAATTAAAGAACTACTCAAGATACATTATTTCGTACTTGGCGATCCTCTTAGAAGATCACGCAGGCATGGATAGCACTAAAGTGAGCCTGGAACAGCTGATTGCCATGATCGATATGGTGAACGCCAAGAAGAATAGTTTATCTAAAGAACTGTCAAGTGACCTTATAATGCAATTAAGTAAATATAAGGTAAGTATTGTGACATAACGACGTCCCGACGAATAAACGTACAAGTCACTACACAAAAAAAAAGAAAAGGATCGGTGAGAACACTTGTACATTTATTCATAGGGGCCATCTAAAAATTACTTTTGGTTAAAAAATAAAAATTTATTCTTCTATTAGCTACTTCTACTCTCATGTTGCTTATTTTCTTACGGTGCCTGCCTACATAGAGCAGCAGGTTTCCGAGACGGTACCGATCGGCGCAGAGTTAACCAGCATAAAGTTTGTCCACACCGATAACCTGTTTCTTTATAAGTAATCATACATAAAAAAAGATACCAGTGCCGATTCGCAACGACTTGTCGGCGCCGTAAACCTGCCTCTATGAAAGCACCCTGACACAGGATCCATGGTAACGTAATTTATTATTACAGGATATATATTTCACTAGAAGCGGTAATAAGCTACAAGTGACCTTCAATCAGATAATGAAGAAATTACCTAACCAATACCTCAGCGGTTACAATTTGGACCCCTACAACAGAGTACTTATTCAGACCCTAGTCGACTGTATCGAAAGAGACGATTCCTGCAATGCTACATGGAGACAGTTGTTCCATAAATGCACTAAGCAATCGGCTACCCTTCTAGATTATATTGGTAAGTAAAAAATTTGGAAATCATTATGGTCACTCAAAATTATAGCAAGTTAGCCAAACCCGCGCAACTTCATTTGCGTGTATCTAGCTTTCTACTGGGAATTTTGGAAAATCCTTTCTTATTAATTAAATACCTACGTGATACAAAGAACACACCCTCGGTTTAAGTATCCTTCAGTCAGTTATTCAGGACAAAGCATTATTTAAGTATAGATGACAGAAAATACCACAATTTATTATTTTTAGATTCCAATTGGAGTGAAGTCGGGTCGAAATTAAAACTCAAATCACTAAAAGTTACCGTTGCTGAATACAAGACTGTAAGTGCAGACGCATTGAAAGGAAAAAAGAAGGATGAAACTGTCGTCAAAGCAAATAAAATATGCCAGGTAAGTTTATTTTAGCAATTGCGTTTGATATAAAAGAATTCACAATATCATATTAAGACTACTGTACAAAACTAGGCGGTAGTTTGTATTTTTTAATTTAAAAATCTCACGGTAGTGGTTGTCCATGGACATTTGTGAGATTGCTTACCTTGGTGACCGTTAATAGCTCGTTTGTCCTCTGTCAAAAAAACTTTTAATCTAAACTTCTAGCTGAATATCTCAAAATGAATTGATGGTGTACATTTAAAATTACCATATTTAAATCCTTCCTGAATCAGTAAAAATACCGATAACGATTTACGATAATAAAGTTGCGTCACTAAATATCCCAAAAAAACCGGTAATAAAAAAGAAAAAAATGTTCCAAAATGTTGCCTTCTTCAATTTTTTGTGACAAAAATAACTTCATTGATAAAAATGTACCATAGAATAAATACTTTTTCAACCAATTTTAAGATTACCTACCTTTGCAAATCGTCAGTTTTCTAATTTGTAATGTTGTAATTACGAAACCGTAATCAATGGTAGGCATTTTCCCGTCAGTCGCTCGGCTGTCAGTCAAGACTGGCCACACCTTTTTGACGTTTATAAAAAAAAATAATCGACCGACGACATATTTGATTTACGCATAATTCCACGAATTCTTGTCGAATTTTATTGAATCTCTGCATCAAATAGGTAATTATTGTGTTTAATTATATTTTCTCGTAATTAATAATGATGGATGTGTTAATTTAAGAAGTTTTATGTATAGTTATGAAGAGTGGTGTATCTACTTTCATTGTATGAGGATGCGCGTAATTTCAATGAATCAAAACTAGAAAAACCGCTTTGATGGCGCGCACCATAGGCTCTCTAGTCGTGATAACAGTAAAAATCACTGTGTGAAATCCGTTAGTCCGCGGGAGGTGCGTTTTGTGTTAGTGTGCCATTTAGGTTCTCTAGGTTTTGTGTCAGATAGTACCTAGGCTTTGTGTAACTACTTTGTAAAGGTAGGTACTAAAGGTAATAATTAAAATATAATCTTTGTTTTAATTCAGGGTCATGGAAAATAATTGCCTTTAGGGTTATGTTGAAATCTATTATAAGATAATTTGTAATTTGTCTTACAATAATTAGTGCAATGTATTTTACACAAATTAAACTTGATTTTAATGAGTTTTTTTTTTTAAATAGTTTAAAGGGAAACTGTTAAGTAATTCAGTAACTTTCTCTCATGGTCCAAAGTTCAAGTTCAAGGTTACAGAAAACCTTTAATACAGAGTTCTCAAAGCAGACTTCCAAAAGTAAATGCTTCTAAAATTTTGTATCTATGTATATTTTTGTATATTCATAATGTTTATAATAAAATTGACATTTTTATAGTATATTAGCTGTTAGTCGCGGATCTCGGCTCTGTACCCCTAACAATATGACTGTATACATGCAAATTTTCATAATGATAGACTGCTTAGTCAAGCTGTGAAGGAATAACAAACAAACTCACTTTCTCATTTATAATATTAGTATGATCTCAACTGGCTATATATGTTGAAGTGCTGGTAGGATTAAAAAAATGACATGCAAAAGTATTTCCTGTGAATCTATAACTTGCAAAATGGTTTTATTTTATTTATTTATTTTATTTTATTTTTGTATTTATTATAAAAATATTACAACATACAATCTACATTGTTAACAAACCAAAAACCACAAGGGTTAGTCCAGTTTAGTCATGTACATGTTTGTGTACACTAAATTTACTTTGGTAACGGATTTTACTCATCGCTAAAAATAACATAAGTAATGTTAATTAAATAGAATATGCTGTATTTGTAATACACAACAAAGTAATACATTATACACAGATAACTTACCGACTAGTGCATTAATGCACATGGCCTCATTTCTAAAAGCAGGCAACTTTAGGGTCACATATCTTTGCACAAAGTGGGCAGGGCTAGCAAGTAAAGATGAGTTGCAGAAAGATTTTGCACGCAAAAGATAAAATATTTGTATTACTAACCTTCAAGAAGCAAGCAGACATGCATTTAAAAGGCCGGCAGTGGCTCAGGGACACCCCTGGTGCTCCATGGATGTCGGTTACTCAACATCTGGTGACCTGAATGCTTGTTTGCCAACCTCTTACATAAAAAAAAATGTTATTGCAAAAACAACTATAATAATTGCGCACTCGAAGCAACAATGTCACAATTACAGTAATAAGGTGCAAAACAAAAATGGCAGTTTATATATTGCTTACCTAGATCTAGTAACTCAATTTATGTACAAAATTTCGTAAAGAAAGATATAAGAAGAAAGATTTTTTTTCCTACAGGATATTCTAGACAGGATGACAAGTACTAGAAGGTTCCCTTGGCTGTGGGCCAGCTTCTTCTTGCTGCTCAGCATCGGTGGACTAGTGGCCTATGATGTGTACCAGGTCGGCGGCAACTTCCCTAGTAAGTTTTCTATCACATTTTTTTTTTAAAGTCCAGCTATTTGTCCATGTTAATCTCATTAGGACTCTCTTGGGGTTCTTACCTTTTTAAATTTAATTATAGGAGTGTCCAGGTTTTACCTCTTGCTAATAAAGTACCGAATAGGTTATTGGCCAATTAGGAATCTCCAAAACCATACTAGAACTGTCAAAATACTGTCAGTTTAATTGATGAATATTTGGAAGTGGTGAAACTCATTTTAATATATTCATATTAAGTATCAAACCAACTTTGTATTTAGTTTGCCAATGACGATAATTTTCAAAACGTTTTTGTGAAACTCATTATGCAATATATTGACAACAAAGCATTGCTGTAGCAAAAGATTTGTTATGTTTTTGTAGAATAAATAAGATAATACTTGCATTGTTTATAAAAAATATCTAATGACACAAGTCAATGAACCATGTTATCATTGTAATTGATTAGGTCATTATCGATACTTGTATCTGACTAATCTGACAAATATAATAATAACTAGCTTTTTTGCCCGCGACTACGTCCGCGTGATGTTCCTGACCCGTTCCCGTGAGAACCACATTGAATTTCGGGAAAAGCTATAGCCTATATCACTCCCTGATAATGTAGCTTTCTACTGGTGAAAGAATTTGTGAAATCGGTCCAGTAGTTTCGGAGCCTATTCAATGCAAACAAACAATCAAATCTTTCCTCTTTATAATATTAGTATAGATAAACATTGAAAATTATCTAATATAACAAGAATATATATTTTTTCGAATCTTCTTTTCATCTGCTTCCTGCAAATTAGTGTCTACCGTGGGTTTGGTGTCGGTGTTCTCAAGTCACCTAACGGTCTCTGACTTCACGACTGTTCCCTATTGACAATGGCTTACCGTGCCCTTCACTCCAAAGCAGGGAGGAGTCCTAGAGATTTTTTACTTCTGTTGCTTAACTTGCTTTGACACTCAAATAATTTATTTCCTTCGTTTCTAATAATATTTTTATCCCTACAGAAAGTGCAACAGGCAAAGTCTTAAATGATCTCGGAGTCCTAGAACAAAGCCAGCGTGCCTGGCAGAAGACTCTGTCGACGTCAGCGCGGGGTTACCTTTGGCTCGAGACAAATGCTCCGATATATTACACACAGACAATTGAAGTCTGCAAGCCATATTCTCAGCTCTCCAAAGATTTCTTAACCATTGCTGTGAAAAAAGCCACACTCTTATATGGTAATGTAAAGGATTATACGGTCGAAAAGACCCCAGTTGTCATAGCCACAATAGAGCAGTATGCCCCAGGTTTGGTAGATAGCGTCCAAGGCTATGCGTCAACGGGTTATGAAGCAGTCAAGAAGTATTCAAGCGACTATTACCAGTTTACTGCAGATTATTTGAAAACTAAAGTGTTTGTGTGAGTATCTTTTTATTTTTATACAAAATACCCAGGGTATTGAGGGTATGGGTAAATGAACTGTTTAAAAATCATCACAACAAAATAATTAGGCGTAGTTTTTAAATAAAATATCAGATTCTTTGAATGAACTCTATTTTCAATTGACCAAATATAAATTAACATTTTTAAATAATTTGTTCATTAAATTAATTCTTAATTCTGAGAATGAAGTTGAAAGTCTTCGGTAGGCGTTAGGCATTTATTGGACATACTGGTTTGCGCTATGTTAGCATTAAATTATATACAAATTCTCATGGGCTATGAATAATGACCTAGATATTTTGACGAGCAAAGAAATTCCAAAACTTGTTTTTTGCTAGGCCAAAAACATTTCATTAACCTTAATAAGCACATTGTTAATCTATGATGCTCTTATTATGTCTATGTGTTTGCGATAATAATATTTGTATGTAAAAAACTCAACATGTGAATGTTGGGTCTCAACACAGTCATAATAAACTCATTTTTCCCAACTTAAGAGTTGCGGGAAAGGCTTCCCCACCACCATTCCATGAGTTTCTTGTGCCCAGCAGTGGGATTTTAGGCTAATAATTAAATAATTTGTAAAACATCTTTGCTTCATTTAATTCGTGTAAGTCAGCTTAGGATATTTATTTATTACAATTTATCTAACATCATCTCAGACAAGAAGTTCAGTGCTGGACATGGGTTTACCCAAAACGTTATTACAATTGAATGTTTTTAAATACATTTTTTCTTGTTACAGAGGCGAGTGGGCACCAGAAATCTTACAGAATAAAACTCAGATAGCGCTCAATGTGACCAAGACACACATGTCGACATATTTCCACTGGTTTAGGGAACAGGTCCACATATACTCCGAGATACCCTGAAGAGTGTGTCCCAAACCTATGTGTTATTTCTGTATTGTGTGTTTATGGAGGGAGTTTGTTTTATTCATTATGTGACTAACAAGGCAGTATATTTTTTATTTGGCAGGTAATTATTATGTAAAAACTCTAGAAACGCATTTCTGTGTTGTGTAGTGTTCAAATGCTTTAGTAAACAAAATGGCTAGTACAGGGCGCGTCCGCGACACAGCAGTGGGCCGAATCTCGTAACAAAATGGTCAAAATTTCTTTCGCCATCTTGCTCACACGAAATATGTAATGAAAGAGATAGCGAGTTTGAAACTAGATTTAAACCGTTTTCGGTACGAGAGTAGGTCCATTGATCGCGTCATTAACTAGACTAAACTAATTTTGACAGGTCTAAAAGTGTTGCTATCCTTGTCACTAATTATAAACCAAGGAAGGACAACACCTTTGGTCCTGTCAAAATTAGTTTAGTCTAGTTAAATGTACAACAGAATTAGCACCAATACAATACAAAAGTGGGTTTCTAGAAAAAAAATGAATATTGTTATAAGGGAGCTTACATAGAGCAGCATGTTTCTGGCGCTGACAAATACTATCGCATTAAGATAAAGAAAATAATACCGTTGTCAGTACCGACTTGTCGTCGCCGGAAACCTGACTCTCTATGTAAGCATCCTTAGGTAATACAAAATTTGCGAATTTTTATTACGTCACCTTCCAAATATATAGATGTAGATTTTTGACCAAAAAAATTGGAAAAATTCGTTTGACACTGGCCATTATGAAAGGGTGCTTTTAAATTTGTTGAGTAATATTTGGTATTTGAACATATTGATGCCAATAATTATTTTCACTTTAATTTTATCTAAAAAGAATAATCCCAAATATAACCTCGTATTTAAAAGTATTTTGTAAATAGTCGGTTTTAAATGTTAGTTCCAAATTTTTCATCCAAAACAAATGTTTTCTATACTGCCAATATTAATTGTATAAATGCTAAATGTAAATATTATTCCAACGCCTCTCTTAATTTCGTGAATTGCCGATTAATTTGCTTGTAAATGTCATAAAATAAAATTTCATCAAATTTCTGAACTAATTTGCAACCATTTTTTAAAATGTAAATATAACATCAGTTATAACGTAAGGTGTGCCGGCATACCTCAAGCAGGTTGCAGACCAAGAGCTAAAGTCATTGCTATCTTAATTCAGCTTAGTCTGCAAAGCTGATATGATTTTTCAAACTTGGGTGCAGACCACGAGTAATGTATGTTAAACTAACTCGAGAACTAACTTAGCTCGTGGTTTGCAACCCGTATTATGCTTGTTTGTCATGTTTTTTTTCTTCAAAATACATTTTCTTGTAATAAGCACTGAAGTGTGCTAGTAACTTGCCTGTTTGCAACCTTTTTTTTATATATTAAACATTTTGTTTTTTTATTTCAGAATTTTGTTGAATATTTTCTCTACAATTATTAATTCATTACGCACAATTTTTATTATTTATTTATGATTAATTATAACCTCCATCTCCACATGCCAAAATTCCACTCAGGTTTAAAAAAAAAACATTTGCAACAACGAATAACCACTATTGATTGAATGCAATAATTTTAATCATATCATCAAATTTAATCTATTTTTAATCATGACAAAATTTTATAAAAAGAATGTTCTAGTATTATTTTGATTTAATCTTTTGCGCGCAAAGTGGTCTAACCTTAGAACGCATTTGTTCGTAACTGGCGCTTCGAACGCGCGCGACTGGTTGAACAGCATTTACATGGAAATTACATTCCTGATGCATTTATACCTTATTTTTGATAAAATCATGTGAAGTAGCATTTATAATTTGTAGTAAACAAAAGTATTTTACCAGAAAAACATTAAAACGAATCACAGAGCATACATATTAATGAAATAATTTAAGTTTTAATTTATCCGGTAGATAGTTTAAATTTAACAGCAGTGTTCAAAATATAGCGTTAATAGAACGTTATGCCCGCCTGAATCTTCGGTGAAGCTGTGTTCCTACAAGGGTTTCGCTGACTGCATGACTACCTAATTAGCTTTGAAAAAAAAAATCTCCATACAAAAATGTCGTAAACCAAGCAAAGATACAAAATTACATAATTATCTTGTTAATTACATTATTATAAACATTTCTTGTAATTATAATGGTTGTTTTCTATACTTTATGAATGCTACTAATTCTTAAAAAAACTTCTAAAATAGCTCAAGGCTGCAAAGAATTTTTGCTGGTATAACAAATTTTTAATTTTGCATGCAATTTTTGGGCTCTAATAATGCTGTTAATAAACCTCAAATTAGGTTTATTAAGACGTTAGTCAACAGCAACTCCCAAGTTACCTACTTGGATTTTAAAAATATTTTGAAATTGTTTTCACCTCCCCCGCCCCAGGTGGGATTCGAACCCACGCCCTCTCGATATCCGGGCTAGTGCTCGTACCACTGAGCCATCGGGAAGGTTAGTAATGATGGTGAAATTTTTCATCTCTATAAACTGCGTGAGTCGTTTAAAAATATTTTTTTATCTTTCACTTATTGTATAATGATCATAGTGATAAGTTTTTGTATTATCTATATTTATTTGTGTTGAAAGTTTGTGTATTTTAGGATACAAAATTTAAAAAAAAATCGATAAGAGGGATGAATTTCAAAGTGTCTCTTGGCTGTCTGACTACATTTTAAAAGATATATATATTACAGTTAATATAATTACCAGTTTATAAGGCTATGGTTCCTATACACGTACGTAAAGTTCGCCGTAAACATTCAGATATTCGTACCCTTACCATGAGTTGGTATCGAGAACTCGACCGTCCTTTCTTACCTTGAAAATAGCACTTATAAACGTCGGTGTTAAAAAAGTTTATGAAAAAAAATTGTTCTAAAGTGAACGCTAGAGGCACTGTAAATTTTTTCACAGACATTTTTACATCCTTGATAGAGAGAATTTTCGATATCAACTCATGGTAAGGGTACGAATTCTTACGCCGATCTTTGTCGTCTTTGTAGAACACATACATTTCTATATGAAAAATCGTGACGCAACGTACGTTGTACACTATATACATCCGATAACGTTTATAGGAAATCACTGCCTAAGCCAGTGACTTTGTTATAATCACGAGGCGCGTTTTGTTAATAAATTTAAGCCAGAAATAGACTTACGTATCCATTTTTGAGACTTACATAAAGATTATCCATAAATTGACGTATTTACAGCCAGTCTCTGAAACGTATCGTTAAATCCACATTAAATAAAGCTATCTGTCTTTCTTCTTTAATTTGACAGAGACATCTATAATTTAATGTGCCACTAACTTTAAAAATGCTTTCAGAAAGTGACTGTTAAACTACCACACAACTTGACATGATTGTAGTTGTACGCTCGTTGTAAGCTCCGATTAAGTGCACCATTTTACACTTCAATAGTCCTAGAACTGTTTTAGCCATTTACTATTCTCCGATTTTGACACACCATTACACCATTACAGCTAAGCTTAAAAGCTAACTAAGATTAAAATGGGTGCAGTGTGTTTGATAGCAATGCAGGAATAAATACTTAAATAAAGTAAGCACACAGACTAGTGAAACCCGCGCGTTTGCGTGTATTATGCACAGTGGCGCCATCTATATCAGACTTTTGATAAATCCTACGGGAATCGCGTATTTTTCGTGATAAAAAGTACCCTATGTGTGATTAACACATAGGGTATTAACTACCTACCAGTGGCGAGGGGTCCTAATAACACGATTCCTGTCGGCTTCCCTTTTAAAAATAGTGAATTATCTAACAGCATCGACTCTGCTAATAACATGATTTCGATTCATACATAATAATGATATCCAAACGCCTATACAATAATAAATAGCAATATCACACGCGTAGCTGTCGAAAGCCGGTAATTCTCGAGTTGTAGCCGCATACAGTTTTAGGAGCGGCTGTCTCTTTCTTACGCGTATATTTTGTTCCTAGCGCGGTCTCTTTCTCACGCCGATCATATGAACATATTAAAGCCGGTAGTCGCCGAGTTACGACAAGGATGGCATATATCAGATTACGTTAGTGCGACAAAGATAAACAGAGGTATTAACCTGAGAAGTAAAAAATATAGTTAATTATGTGTTTAGTGCTTGAATAATAAAACAACTATAATTTTGTCGCGTTGTAATTGTCAAACATATGACTTTTTTTTTCAATTCACTTTCGCCGGTGCTTTTGCTTGTATTGTTGTTAGTTTTTTTAATTTGTTTGTTGTTAATTTAGTAAATTTGAATAGATTAGAGTGAATTGGACAGGGGTCGGTGTGAATTGTGTTATAGTTATAGAATTAACGGATTCAGGTGTAAGTAGTTAATTATTTATTTTGGTTTAGTCTGTTTTGTTTACATTCGTAATGGCTGCAATTTTAGACGTGGGTTGTTGTCTCACAGACTTTTTATTAGATAATAACTTTCAAACACACAGTTTTGAAAATAAAAAAGATATTATACAGCGCGGCCGTGCTTGCCCTTCTATGAAAATAGATTATAGACGGAAAGATGGCTTTACAAAACATTTTCATTGTAATTTAAAAAAAGTAAAAAAGTAAAAGTATTCGTGGCTCACAGGTAGTTGTAAACTTAAAACGCTGTTTTGGTTTTCCATATTATATCAGTGCTTTTATGTATGGTAATGGATAATTTGCAACTTAGATTCAAGACTTGATATGGTATTGGGAATTCTCCATCCCTGTGGTAAGATAACACTTTTTTTTTGCTCCGGCTTCCCCTGAGTAAAATTTCACCCTTCGCCACTTCGCCATGATATTTGGTATGTAGGTAACCTACATACCAAATATCATAAATATTGTCCCAGCCATTTGAGTGTGAAGAAGTAAATACACATAACTTTCGCCTATAGAATATTAGTAGGATTACGGTGCCCGCTGATGTCCGAGAATCGGTGACTGATTTTTAGTTATCCTTGTTTCTCTTTCATGAGAGAAAATGATAGGAATAAAAAATCGTTCCGAAATCGGACGTGGGCGAGGACGCCTGACCAGTACACACCGTAACAATGGTTACACAAATTCTAGGACTATTGCTGTTCGCGATATGTTTTTGAAATCTAGGGTGCATCTAAGTTTATCATCTACGACTGAACTGTGGCCTAAATCAGTCTACACTGGCTTATATATAACTAATCATAGTTTTTGTTACGACTATTGGTCACGAACTATTTTTACTATTTAAAATAATTGTTACATCTTTTAATATGTGACCTTTAGTTGTGATTGGCTTTTTGAAAACTGTTGTGTTATAGGAGTGAAGTTTTATTTATCAAAACATGTTGTGTAGTACATACAAATAGATATATCAGTTCTTTTAACATATATGTCATAATTATCTCGGCCACAAGAAGTGCACTGCTGAATATAGACCTCCACCAAACTTTTTTTATTATAATTTAAGCCAGATATATACTAACGTGTTCATTTTTGGGACTTGCATAAAGCCGATTATTAATAAATTGATTGTATGGTTGGCAACTTCCTGCGATGCGACTTTCCTTAGGTCGCCTGACCACCTTTCGAACGGCCATCGTACGCTGCGCTTACCGGGATTCCATATTTGTATTATAAGAAAAATATTCAAAAAAAATATTTTTAATTAATTTATATTAACTTTAGATAAAAACTCCGCCACGTTGTGCTACTGGGAGTTGGCAGAGGTCTTTCCTTTCATGCAGTGTTCATGTAGTAATTTAGTGGCTAGGGACTGACATCACATAAAATTATATTTTTGTCTTGTGTAGTGTACCAAATTACCATTTTTCCCGCTATCATGTACTGAATTCATCAATCATTTTGTATATTATATGAGTTTTACAGAATTATTTTATAATTATTAATAAATTATATCACGTTTTGATTGCGAAATTTCACAATATTATATAAATAATTATATCCAGTAATTGTACAAAATATGAGCTCGAATTATCATTGTTGATTTGTAATGGCTTGTCAGAACAGCCGTATGGTTATTGTGCTGTATGGAGTAATGTAAGGAGTCACAATGAAAATATTGTTAGTGAATATTTGTGTTTTATTTATTTAACCACTAGCTTTTCTCGAGACTTGTGGCGCCATCTGTTGGCCGATAGCCCATCCCATACAGCGCCTTTTATAGTAGAAAAAATAGTAGTTAGCTCACATATACTTTCACATATACTCACGTTTTATTTACCGTATATTAACTTGTCAATAAATATTTTAAGAAGCCATTATTCTGTCAAGCCAAAGAATAGTGTTGTCTGAAAGAAAGTGTCTTCTGAATTATATAGGCAATGTCTCATTATCTTGTTAGCAACATAAGTTGTTTGAACAGTTTAATGGATGTATTTCACTTTTCTTTGACACAAATTTAACCTGGGAATATAAAAACAGTGCAGACTTCTGTTAGCACGGCTTTCTTGTTCTGCCGTTTGATGGCGAGAAAAATATATGTACCTACCTAATATTATTTCTACTAAATTAAACATTTTAAAGAACAAATTAGTAAAACTAATCTTATGTGACATAAAAAAAAATTCAAATATAATTTTTTTGAGAGAAATCATGAATATCTTTATTCTATTAATCATTGCAATACATACGATTTATGCTAAAGACAAAATTAGTCTAGAATTCGTAAAAAGTTACATTGAAAATGAGGGCAGACCGACTGATTTGATTATCAATGATTTGTGCTGGGAGAAAAGTAAGTATAATTTTACTTTAAAATAAGTAAGTACCTATTATGTTATTTACATACAGTAAGCTTGTTAAAGAACTGTCCACTGTCGTTTTTATGTCAATATGATGTTGATCCCAAGTTGACATGACTTTTATATGTTAGGTAGCGTACCTAATTTGGAGAGCTTATTACGAAATTGTCTGTAATGTCATGTTGACATAAAAACGACATCGTAATTTGTAAGCTTAATTTCACCACTGTAACGGATTTTAATTTTAAGTTCACTAATGTGAACTTAATAGCCTTGTCTTTTTTGACAGTGACAGATAAAATTTAATGTGTTATTAACTAGAAAAATGCGTTTCAGAAACGAACTACATAAGGTAAGGTTTTTAAAAAAAAATAATGAATACTTACCTACCTATTTAATGTAATTATTTTAATTACAGATATACAAGTGAAACTAATGAAAGATCTGGGTGTAAATGGAGTAAGAGTGTCGACAATGGTAGAGTTGTCTTCAAAATATGTTTACCATAGCATATTGTTTCTTGTTGATCTTTCTTGTCCAAATTCTGAAGAACTTATTATAAATGTAAGGTGATTTATTGCAGCTAAGGCTTCATTTACAGTTGCAATTTCTCGCGGAAGAACTTGCTGAGTTTCATACAAACCGATAATCTGCAAAAACTGTCGGCAGATGTTGCAAATACACTAAAACATGTTATAAAACCTCGTAGGTGCTTACAAGCTGTCGCAAGTTACTTGCATGCAATTTATTGCAAATTTAATTCGACGACCTCCGTGGCGTAATGAACCCACGCCACACCGCCACCCAGGACGTTCGCCCGGGTTCGATCCCCGGTCGGGTCATGATGAAAAACGAACTTTTTCTGATTGGCCTTGGATGTTTATCTATATATGTATTTGTTATAAAATATAATATCGTTGAGTTAGTATCCCATAACACAAGTTTCGAACTTACTTTAGGGCTAGCTCAATCTGTATGAATTGTCCCTATATATATATATATATATTTATTTGTCTGTCAATTGTAGACTGGCATTTAAATCTGCATTTGAATTCGCTCCCCTCCGAGTGTCCAGCACATGTTCCCTAGTATATAAAAGTACTCTGTGAGCACATGTGCCGGTCACACTCGGAGGGGAGCGAAACTAATAAGCTCGTTTAGTTTTGCTCCGCGTCTTTTCATATTATTATAATAACTTATAGAATATTTTTCATATTACCTTTATCTTATTTCTTAGGCTACTTCAAGTAAACTCTTCGCATCGCCTTTTCGTTGGCTAGTTCTATCAGATGGAAACCACACGGTAGAAGTTTTTAATGATATCCCGCTATTACCGGACAGTGACTTTGTGGTTGCCGAAAGATCGGGTGAAGAATTTCAATTAACTGAATGTAAATAGATTTTTTATCAG
The DNA here is from genome assembly GCA_905163395.2 of Endotricha flammealis. Lineage (NCBI taxonomy): Eukaryota > Metazoa > Arthropoda > Insecta > Lepidoptera > Pyralidae > Endotricha > Endotricha flammealis. The sequence continues at coordinate 3,009,656 of LR990870.1, read as the reverse complement.
TATAGGTCTTAAAATGTATATTATACTTGCTTCGCATGTGTGATGGGCAGTTATGAAGACATCAAGCTTTAGAAATTGATGTTATGAACTATCCTGCCTGTGCATACACTTCATGCCAAAATCGCACTTAAGGTTTTACTGCCCTTGTGATGTGAAAATAGAGATAAAAAGATATGTTTTTTTTAATTCTTTAAAAAAACTATTGGAAAATTCTATGCTGTGTCACAGAATAGATAATAGTAACTATGTGTCGCGCAGACGAAAAACTAAATTCTAAAATCATACTAAAAGTGCTATAACCACAGATATTATAATACTTAACAGTGTATTCTGTAACTTTAACACTGTAACTCAGTGCATAACGACAATCGATTTTCAATTGTTTTATTAATTTTGAGTCCAAATTTTGACGCGTAGGCACAGAATTCATAATAGTACTTGGCGTAGGTTAAGTTTTTCAGGCCATAATGCTCATTGGCCATAATGGTTTTATGTATTTATCTATTTGTTAGTTCACAAACCGGCTATCAACTACTCAATGATATTGACACAGCGAGGACGTTACAACGGAACCCTGTTCGATGTCAGGCCTTTTAGGGAGCCATACAAACGAAGACGGGATCTCATGGGCCACCATATAACGATATCCAATGTTATACAAGACAGTAATTCAAGTAAATATCATCTTGTTCAAGAAAATCGACTGTAAGTATTGGAAATTAATAAAAATTCTACACAAAATTCTACAAAACAAATCAGTAGTATTTATTTTCTGTTTTTTTATGAGAGGTAGGGCACAACGGATAATCCGTTCAAATCGAATCGTCTGGGGAAGGATCTCTCCACCTTACAGAAGATCGTAGCAAAATAGCATAGTCTCGGCCATGTTGTGTTCCTACGGTGAGTAAAGTCAAGGTTGGGAGGGTTGGCAACGCGTGAGGGATACCTACCCCTGGTATTCCAAGCGTCTCTATGCTACGGTGAAGCTAACCGTCAGGCGGGCCGTATGCTTGTTTGCCAACTTGTTTGTGGCATAAAAAATAAAAATAAATATACGCGCAGAAGACGTTTTTCATTAGATTTGGTCTTCCTTCCATGTGCTACGCGGTACGCCATACCATGTAGAAATGACCTATTGATGGATTTCTTAAAATGACACTTACATTTTCCGGTTTCTTTCTTTTTGAATGAAAGAAGCTCGTGAAATTTATTCGGAGATAACTACCTAATAATTTTTAAAGACATATTTTTTTTGTGAATAAATAGAAGTTCTTTTACTTTTTATTATAACTTATTTTAGGCAACTACAATACGATGCAGTAGCTAAAATATGCTATATAGCGGCGAAACACGCGCACGAGATGCTAAACGCTACAACTCGTTACATCTTCAGCTACAGATTTGGCTATAAAGTGAATGGACAGTGGTCTGGCATGGTACAGGATTTACAGGACAATAAGGCCGACATGGGTACCATAATTTTCGTATAACTTATCATTGACAGCTTGATAACGATACCAGACAACAGGAGTATAATATAGTAACCCTCAGAAATGGTCAAAATTTGGATCGAATAAATATTTATGTCATTGAAAAATGCATACGTATTAGTGTCTAAACACACTATGCCGAAAATACGCGACCGAAGTTCCGCGGCTGATTTTACGTTCGGCTCTTATTCGGCGTATTCGGCTGATATGACACACCATAAGCGCCGAACTTACGCGGCTGAAATTCGGTTGCGGAACTTTGTGTGTGTATTGTCAGTGTCAGTGTCCGACATAACAAATCATGTGCCTCATGCGCAGACAGAAGGGAAATGAACACTACGGGCGAACACGCGGGGTGTTGCGTTTGTAGTTGAAAATTTGTAATAATTAATAGATATAAAAATATTGACAAGCAAAAAAAAAAACAAAAATAATATGTCGCCGGCCAGTCCAGCGCGGCCGCGCAGCATGCGGCCTCTTTGCCCGAGGATCTTTCGCAACACGGGGCGCGGGCATTACTGCCTCCCCGCTGCTACCCGTCCCCGGATCTACGTCGGCAATCGAACCGAACTTCGGTCGTCTAGGACCATAACACAACCAGGGTCAATAGGTACCACTACACTACACTGTGTGTTTTGTAATGTCAATTTATAATTTCTTATTAATTCTGCAGGTACCAACTGCGTTCTTTTCATAGATCGTTTAGAAGTGGTCGCCTATACAGACACAGTTGCTCCTATGCGTATGAGATTCGTATTTCGTCAGCCGCCACTTTCTTACGTGACTAATATATTCTCTCTGCCATTCTCATCAAATGTGTGGATAGCCATCGCTGTTTGTTCGGTAGCGTGTACGGTAACACTGTATTTCACAAGCCAAATGGAGGTTAAAATTGAAAAGGTATTTTGCTATAAATTGAATAGAAATTAAAGAAAAACTCTGTTTTACGTACGGCTTACAGCGCCGCGAAGATAGTCACTTTACTTTGGTTAAAAACACGTCATTTTGAGGATCTAAGCGAAGCAAAACTAAGTTCTGCGTCTCTTTTCTATATTGTGTAATTATTTCCACAATTTGTGTGAATGTACAGTCGGCCAGAGCTTAGGAGGATGAACGTATGTGTACATACGTAAAGCGGAGCAAAACTATAAATTTAAGTTTTCCTTCGCTCTCAGTGTGACTTGCGTTTTAGGAATTGTCCCATTTTTTTTTAAATTGATGTTTTATGTTGATTAAGATTTACATCTATTCCAATGATCAGAACCAGACTGCATGATCAAGCTTTATATTTTAGAGTCCTACACAACTAGACGGGAGCGTTGGAGACGCTCTATTGCTGACAATGAGTGCTGTTACTCAGCAGGGATGCTACGTGGAACCACGGAGAGCTCCAGGTAGAGTAACTTCTTACTACCGGCTAAACTATTCCGAGTATACGTATTTTTTTAAGATTACAAAAATAATTGCCTGTCATTTGACAACATGCGTTAGGGTGGTTCGTTTCGCACGGCCTGAGAATTCAAATTTTTGACAGTAGGTATATGAATGTGCAATAAAAGATTGAGCTGTTTGTTATAAATGTAAGAAAATATAAATTTTGCGGGCCGTCCCGGTTTTGAATCCGGTCAGGTTACGATAAAAAAAACTAAAATTTTCTGATTGTCCTGGGTCTTGGATGTTTATCTACATGTATTTGTTGTAAAATATAATAACGTAGAGTTAGTAGTAGTTAGTATTCGAACTTTGGGGCTAGCTGTGTGATTTGTCTCTTTATACTTATTTATTATTTATTGCTTACTTACACTGTTTACCCCCTAGGGCGTATTATGGAGTGGGTATTCTTCGCGGCTGTCATGGCCCTGTACGCGGCGTACTCCGCCAACATCGTGGTGCTGCTCCAAGCGCCATCCAACTCCATCAGATCACTGGCACAACTCTCAGATTCTGGCATCGATGTTGGTGCCAACGACTTGGATTACAATCGATTTGTTTTGAGTGTTAGTACCTACTTAATATTTTTATTATTTTCCCACTAATATTATAAAGGGGAAAGTTTCCGAGTATGTTTGTTACTTCTTTATTTCGCGCTTAAATTGATGGGCCTATGTTTATGATATTTGGTATGTAGGTAGCTGATACCTTGGTTTAACACATAGGGTACTTTTTATCCCGAAAAGTAAGCGATTCCCATAGGACTTGGTCAAAGTCTGATAGTCAATTTCGTTTTATAATGTAGATGGCGCTGCCGCTGTTGCTAGTTATTATTATAAAACTAAGTTACGCTTCACATTGGGATGAAAGCAAGGATGAAAGAGAAACAAAGCTAAAACGGCCTTTACGCTTGGCATGGCGTGGTTAAATTCAGAGTCTAACAAATAAAAGAGATGGTGCAATACTAAGAAGTGAGAAGTTGTAAGTGCTTCTCGCTTATTCGTATGGCACCATCCCTTTCGTTAGACTCTGAATTTAATCAAGTGTAAAGGCCGTTTTTAGTTCTGCGTCTCTTTATTTTTTTATTTCCACGATAGCGTGAATGTAAGTACATACATACATAAACGAGGAGCAAAACAAAATTAATTTAAGTCAGTATTGTCCAGTACCTGACGGTCGGTTGAACATTCAGCGCCATCGACTCACTTGGCGTGTCGAAATAAATTATATGGCAGTGCTGCGACTCGCCTTGCGAGTCGAGAGTTCACTGTGAAATGTATGGTGTACCTACACAAATATCCGTGGTTATCTTTAGAAGCCATTATATTAATTTTAATATTGTTGTTGCGTATTGTGCAACAGTTATATATTTTTATGATGTTTGCAGCCATCCCAAACCCTCACAGATCCATTGCACCAGAACATACACGACAGGATTATTCCAGAGAGCGGCAAAGGAAACTACTACGACATCTACGAAGGCGTAGAAAGAATAAGAAAGGTGAATTAACATGGAATTAACAGACATTCAGCCAGTTTCTGAAACGCATTGTAATTTTAATTCCGCATAAAGTCTCAAGCTATCTCTATTTTCCTCTTTAGTGTGACAGCTATAATTAAATGTGTCATTAACTTTAAAAATGCGTTTCAGAAACTGGGTGATTATCTGCTATATTGCTAAATACCTACTACCTGCTACTGCAAATGTATTCATTATTAATACTAACTACCAAAATTGTACCTTTAGTGTTTTTCATTGTGGGAGAAATAAAGATAAATTTATTAGGTACCTATATTACCTATTATTCATTATAATATCATTATAAACCACTACCTATTACTACGCTTAATTGTTTTTTTTTGTCTTCTAAAAGTCACTTCACTTCGCAAAATTTTGTTATTAGGGTTTGTTCGCGTTCCATTCAATTGTGGAGCCAGTCTACCATCGTGCTGAAGCTACGTTTCTGGAGACTGAGAAGTGTGATCTAACTGAGGTAGACTTCATCAACAGCTTCGATGCTTCAACACCTGTGAAGAAAGATTCACCATATTTGGAGATCTTGAGGGTAGTGTGAGTATTCAAATTTGCATGTAAGTACCTATTTACGCTAAAAATCTATGCAGTTCAAATACTATAACCTTGTAGTCTTGTTGTATAGGAAATTTCGCGATCGGCCATCGCATTTTTTCTCGATAACTCTCCATCACCGTTTTAAATATACCTACCTATATATACCTACCTACGCAAAAAAAATCGGAACTTTGAAATGGAATAAAAAACAACGCACAAGCGAGATCGATGGGAACTTTTTACACAACATTTGTAATGACATATACTTAACACCTAGACATAAATTCAGTTTGCCTGGAATTTAATGCAAGGTAAAAAAATATTTATTTTTGTGTCGGATCGGAGACCAAGACCCACTCTGGGTAGTAACTATTTAGTAATGACCCAATCACTGCGCCATCGTAGTAATAGTAAGTACAGTCAAGAGCAGTTCGACCTTTACACATGGGACTTTGTACCATTCTTAAGTTCTATGTCGTAAGAGCGAAAATTGTAGGTAGGTACTGCGAGTGTAAAACTCAACGTCGTCAACGTGATCCTGACTGTACCTAACCTTCCTTTTTTTTACTGGAACTAGGTACTTACCTAGTATCGTTTAAAAATATTTCCTTTTGCCCTAATCCCTATTATCCTATCCCACTATCACTTTATGTAAACCCCTGTTTCTTTTAACTTGATCAATGTAGTAAACAATCTTAGCATGTCTTTTTAACGAAAATAGGCAATTAAAATTATCATTCACACTTAAATAATAATAATATAGTTAGAAATGGCATTTAACACAACACTCTTATAATTCTGGCGATTTATCGATTTTACACATGGATATTTGAATAAAAAGACACGCTAAGATTGTTTACTACATTGGTCAAGTCAAAAGAAACAGGGTTTATATAATGCGTCCATTTGACTAAATAGATACAAACAACTACACGAGTCTGGCCTGCTCTCGGCATTGAACCGCCGGCTACAGACACCCAAGCCCCGCTGCTCAAATAAGCAAGCTGCTTTTAGTAGTGTGGGACTGCTGGATCTTAAACCTGTACTACTGCTGATGGTCTACGGAGCTTCTATGTCCTTTTCTATCATGGTTTTGGAGATTTTTACTTTTAAATTGTGAGTAAATACAGATACAAAATATTTTTATTCAAATAGGTCTATTACATACAAGGTCCTTCGAATAGATTTTTATTATATTTTCTTATAGCAGTACCTATGTAGTTAGTACATAAGAAAAGGATGTCGTCGTGGTACGTTTCAAATTATGATACCTACATAGTCATGCTCTAAGTTATGAGTTACTTACTCTTGGTGTATTTATTTACTTTAAATGGGTTTTTGGCTTTTTGCGTTTAATTTAACTTATTGCATTGTTTGCAGGACACGTCTGTATAAAGAACAGAAGAAATTAATATTTGTAAAAAGCAAGACTAAGTTTTGAATTGTAGATCATGTTAAACTTATATTTATTTCCACTTGTTATTTCGGTATTATTATTATTATTGTTAGGTATGCTGTGGTATGTTAGTGATAAGATTGGTGATAAGCGAGTAAAATCTCAGTTTAATAAAATATTATGAACAATTCTTTTTTTTTTGTAAAATTGTCATAAGTCTGTGAATTTGTCACAGTAGAGAATAGGGACAGAAATAAAAGTCGATCACGCTTGAAGAATTAGGCAGAACAGTTTTTGTCTTTAGCCAAAAAAAAAAAAGGAAATTCGGAAATTGTCAAAGTCAAATCGACCGATTTCTAGGTTATGTTCAGAGGAGGAATAGGTCATAGGTTATGTTTTTAACTTGTAATTTGTAAAGTTGTATGAAATTTAGTTTTTCTTTCAATAAAAATACTTAAATAGATTTACATATATAAAACCACTTTACATACTTTTATGAGAAAAATGGCATCGCTTAGAAAATTTATTGGTAAGTATTTATCATTATTTCTGTTATCAGCTGTTTCAACAAACACTACGGAATACTGACCGATCTGTTTGATTCGATGTGTTTTAATAAAATTCATGATTTACATTTAAAACTAATATCAGAGTTTTGACGTACGCATATTAAAAACACAATAGATACAAAATTAAGTCTAAGTCAACTATGAGTCTCCTAGCTCTTGCAAAATTATTTTACAATTTACAAATTTCTCTCCTCTCCTGCTGTCTGATTTCAATTTATTAGTACAAAGTTACTTAATTTTATTTTTCTAGATATTGGTGCCAATTTAACGGATGAGATGTACCAGGGCCGGTACCACGGTTCGAACAAACACATTCCAGACCTGGACAAAGTTTTGAACCGTAGTTGGGAAATGGGAATGGATAAAATGATAATTACTGGAGGCAGTTTAACGGATAGCAAGAAAGCAATTGATATGTCACACACTGACTGTAAGTTAACATAATAAACGCTACCCTATATTTTTTTTACAATTTATTCATAAATTAAATATGAAGAATGTACAATAAAAAAATAAAAACTTGAAGACAATTTCAGAGCACAATATTAAAAAGAAATTAAAGCTTTTAGGAGAAAAAAATATAAAATAACTTTTTAACGTAGCGTTTTCACCATGTTTCACCATGCGCTACATCGCAGTTAAAGTGTTAAATACGGGCCCTGTCAAGTTTACATAGCAAGATGTGGATTCTTAAAAATGTATGTATAAATTGTAAATATAATGTTTTAATTTGTAATTTTGAAATACTGTATTTCAGCACGTTTATTCTCTACCGTAGGATGTCATCCGACACGATGCACAGAATTTGTTCCTGATCCTGAACAATACCTCAACTGTCTCAGAGATTTAATAAAAGAAAACAAGAGTAAAGTGGTTGCTATCGGAGAATGCGGACTGGATTATGAGAGGCTGCATTTTTGCAAGAAAGATATCCAATTAAAGTAAGTATACATAAAATATTAAGGATGTAACACGTCTTTGAGACAATGACGAAATAGTCACTTGCATTGTTTGTGACTTCAATTATAACTTTGAGAAGTTGCGAAAAATTTATTATTCATCAGTTAATTTTTTTTAAAGTGATGTTATTAGGAATCACAATATTTGTTGTCGAAATCGGTACAGCCTATTAACCAGAAACTGTCGATCAGATAAAATTGATGATAATGTTTTTGTTTTATCTAAACATGCATAATAATGCAATATAGGACTTTCTTGAAAGTATAAACCATAGAGTATAGATAATTTATACTCTAACTAAGGTATAAACAGACAAATATTTTATAAAGACTTTCTAATGGTCTAAAGACTTATTGTAAAGATAAATTGGAAAGTTAAATCATATAGCTCTTGAGTTATAGAAATAGTTTTTCTTTGCAGGTATTTTGAATATCAACTGCAACTAAGCCAAGAGTTCAACCTACCGTTATTTTTCCATTGCCGTGCTGCAGCTGGTGATTTCATAGACATTGTCAGTAGAAATCAAGAGAAAGTTGTTGGTGGGGTGGTTCATTCTTTTGATGGTACTAAAGAGACTTTGGACAAGATTCTAGCTTTGGGATTGTATATTGGCATAAATGGATGGTAAGCGAGTTGCTTTTTAAAGTAAAGAGATTAACAACTAGTTTCTGTGACGCATTTTTAATTTTAATTCCACATTAAGTCTCAAGTTGTATCTTTATTTTCTTTAGTTTGACATTGAAAGCCATAAAATAATGTGATAACTTTTAAAATATATTAATGGTAAATATATAAATGGTCACCGTTAATGTACCTATCTAGTAACCAGTAGTTTAGGAGGTCTGTTAATATATCAGTCAGTTAGTACTTTTATTTATATTATATAAAACTAAATATATTATTGTTACGAGTACTAACAATAATATATATAGTTTTATACTGGTACTGTTTTGAATGATCATGTAGCGTTTATATTTAATAACAAAAGTAGCATTTATTGAAATTTATTATACACAAGTAAAAATATACATCAATGAGCAAAGGTTCGCAGTCGTCTATACAAGAACGCCTCAGACAGGCCGTCCAAAAGTTGTCATGCGCCGCCGTCGGCGCGCGGTCGTCCCGAGAGCGCTTCAGTGAAGCGCTTTTAATCAAACAAGCGCTTGCGTGCGGGTTTGCGTGCCGCTTTAATGTTACAATTACAGAATGGTTCCTACACTACCCCCCTGCCGAGACCGGTACTTGCTACGGTCGATAGTAGTCAGGAAAACGAACTGTCCGCCCCGACCTCGTGTTCTTCACCGGAGCACAGGGGACGAGTTCTGGAGTTCTACTCTCAGCTTCTTCTCGTGCCATATACGCTGGTTTCAGGCGGTCAATGGAAACAGTTGCATCTCTGTTAGGTAGTGCTACCTTAAACGTCTTATCTCCTCTCTGTAGAACCTTATATGGACCAGTGTAGGGAGGTTCCAGCGGGCGACGAACTGCATCCTGACGAAGGAAGACGTATTCTGCTGAGGACAAGTCTTTGGGTAAGTAGAATGTCCCTTGAGTGTGTCTGCTTGCAGGAGTTGGAGCCAGGTTCGTCATATGATGACGAAGACGTGCAGTAAAGCTACTCAGGTCGGTGTTGGTGGAAGGAGATGGCACGATGAACTCACCAGGAAGACGTAGTGGTTCCTCGTAAACCAGGTCTGCTGCAGAAGCTTTGGTCATCTTTCCAGGCGCTGCGTATGCCTAGAAGAACCAGGGGAAGAACTTCTGTCCAGCTGGTGGTGGAGTGACACATGATGGCTGCCTTTAACTGACGATGTAAACGTTCTACCATACCGTTACAGGCAGGATGGTATGCTGTTGTGGGACGGTGTCTCGTACCCAGTATAGATGTCAGAGTGCGGAACAGATCACACTCGAATTGTCTGCCCCTGTCCGTGGTGATCTTCTCAGGGCACCCGAAGCGCGAAACCCAGCCAGCGATGAATGCGCGGCCGCAGGTCTCAGCTGTGATGTCTGGTAGTGGCATGGTCTCAGGCCAACGAGTGAAGCGATCGATGACCGTGAGGCAGTATCTGTAACCAGAAGAAATGGGTAATGGCCCTACGATGTCCATGTGGACATGGGAGAAGCGTTGGGAAGGAGAAGGAAATGTGGAGGTGGGAGAATGGGTGTGACGATAGATTTTCGTTCTTTGGCAATCAGTGCATTCTTTTGCCCATTGATGGCATTCTTTTCTCATTCTTGGCCATACGAATCTCTCTGCGATCAATCTTACAGTGGCCTTTGTTCCTGGATGACTGAGTCTGTGAATGGCATCAAAAATGTGTTTTCTAAATTTTTCAGTGACATATGGGCGAGGTACTTTTGTAGAAGTGTCACATGTGATTTCTCTATTAGAGTCAGGTATCCTCAATTTCCTTAAAATCAGCGCTGTGTCTTTGCGGTTGATGAGGTCTTGCAGTTCAGGATCTGAGTCTTGAGATTGTGCAAGAGCATCGTAATCTATAGGCGTCGTTGTCACCGCCTCAATCCTTGAGAGAGCATCGGCGACTATATTCTCTTTTCCAGGTATATATTGAATGTCTGAAGTAAATTGAGAAATATAATCCAAATATCGAAATTGCCTCGGTGAACAGTTTTCTCGATTTCCTACAAAAGCGGAAGTGAGAGGTTTGTGGTCTGTATATACAGTAAAGTGGCGTGCTTCAACCATGTGTCGAAAATGACGAATCGCATCATATATAGCCAACAGCTCGCGATCATAAGGACTATACTTTTTCTGAGCAGATGTGAGGCGTCGTGAAAAGAAAGCAAGTGGCTTCCAATAATTGTTCACTCTTTGTTGAAGAACGGCTCCAATTGAAGTATCAGACGCGTCAGTGAATATGGCTAATTCGGCATCAGGCTCAGGGTGTGCCAGTAAGGCTGCCTCGGATAAGCTTGACTTACATGTGTTGAATGCCTCTAACATTTCAGGTGTCATCGTAATTGGTTCTGATTTCCTTTTCTTAGGGCCTGCTAGTACGATGTTGAGTGGAGCTTGTATCTTTGCCGCTCCGGGTACAAATCGGCGGTAAAAATTGTACATACCCAAGAATCGTCGCAAATCCTTCACCGTTGCTGGAATTGGGTAGTTCTGTATGGCCTGTACCTTCTCCGATAGAGGCTGTATTCCTTTTGCGGATACCTCATGTCCCAGAAATGTGATCTCCGACTGTCCAAAAGCACATTTGGCAGCGTTGATGAGCATGCCGAAGTCTGACAGGCGTTGAAATAACAGACGAATATGTTCCAGGTGTTGAGATTCTGTTTCTGAGAAAATAAGAATATCGTCTATAAATCCATAACAAAATGGTAAATCTCTCAACATCTCATCAATAAACCGTTGGAAAGACTGTGCAGCGTTTCTTAGTCCAAAGTTCATAAACTTGTACTCGAATAGACCAAAGGGAGTTACTACTGCCGTCTTCGGTATGTCAGGTGGATACATGGGAATTTGGTTATATGCCTTTACCAAATCAATTTTTGAAAATATTTTACTTCCTGCCAATTGATATGTGAAGTCTTGGATATGTCTGATGGGATATTTGTCTGGTATGGTACGCGAATTCAGAGCTCGATAGTCTCCGCATGGTCTCCATGTGTTATTTTTTTTTGGAGCTAGGTGTAATGCGGATGACCATGGACTTTCTGATCTGCGAATTATTCCCGCTTGCATCATTTCTGAAAATTCGTACTGTGCAATTTTTAGCCGATCTGGTGGAAGACGACGGGGTCTGGTCGTTACTGGTGGACCTGGTGTTGTCCGTATATGGTGGACAGTATTATGCTTTACCTCTCTATGTGTGCCAGCTGGACGAGTTATATCTGGATACTCACGAAGCATGTTGTGGTATATGGAGTCTCCTGCCAGTACCTTGACAGAGGAGATAGTTTCCGTTGCCTTGGTTACCGGTGCATTGACGATGAGATTCGTGACACCATCGATCAAGCGGTGTTGTCTGCAATCCACAAGAAGATTATAGTGAGCAAGTAAATCAATTCCTATAATAGGTTTGCTTACATCTGCAACTACGAATTTCCAAGAGAAGTCTCGTCGTAGGCCCAGGTTCAGTCGAAGTTGAATCCAACCAAATGTAGGTATAATTGATCCATTCGCTGCATAAAGTTGGTAGTTGGATTTCGCCCGTCTTTCCTTAAGCGCCGTGCGTGGATACACACACAGATCGGACCCTGTATCTATAAGATAATGCACTTTAGTATTTCTGTCCATAATAAATAAGCGGCCCAATCCAGTTTGGCAGACGTTGGCCGCTACATCCGGCTGCCGTTGGCGTTTCCCGCTGGTTCCTTATATGAGCAGGGAAGGATGCATTTTCTTGCTTTATCTGCAAATCTGTTATGATACCAACAGACAGACATATCATAAGATTTAGATCGACTTCTATTACGATTTCTGTTCGGCGATTTATTACGATTATTATTCCTATAGGGAGTTCGCGATCTTGATCGTTCTGTAGTAAGCTCACTCTGTAGTGCAGCTACTTGTAAAGTTAATTCGTCCATTTTTCTAGACATTTCGTCGATTGACGAATTTTTACTAGTGCTCGCTACATTATTTGCCGACGGTGTTATGTCGTAAACCCTATCGGCTATACCGGCAAGTGTATCTAATGGACCTGCTGCAGCGGCAATCACTGTCTGAATATTTTGAGGTAGACGGCTGCACCAAAGTGTACTCAAAAATTCATCTGTTACGGTATGACCAGCAAGCGAACGAAGGTGTCTCAAAAACTGCGATGGTTTACGATCGCCTAATTCTTCGTGATCGAGAAGTTGCTTCATTTTATTTTGTTGCGAAGCAGATAATCGTTTCACTAGTTCGCTTTTTAGTACCGAAAAGGGATTACTGAGTGGGGGATCACTAATTAAATCTTTTACCTCCCTTGCATATTGATAATCCAAAGCTGTAGTGACGTAGTAGAATTTCGTCGATTCCGAAGTTATTCTTATTTGTGCAAACCACAATGCTGGTTCCTGTGGCCAGAATGGTGGTATTTTTACTGCAATCCGATTAACTTCCGTACTCGTTGTGGCGGGCGTGACACCGGTTTCAGATTTTCCAGCGTCCATTTTGAAATTTAAATTTTGAAATGTAGCGAGTAATTATTATTCGTTCCACGTGTGTTCACTTTTGTCGGGGTCACCAATGTAGCGTTTATATTTAATAACAAAAGTAGCATTTATTGAAATTTATTATACCTACACAAGTAAAAATATACATCAATGAGCAAAGGTTCGCAGTCGTCTATACAAGAACGCCTCAGACAGGCCGTCCAAAAGTTGTCATGCGCCGCCGTCGGCGCGCGGTCGTCCCGAGAGCGCTTCAGTGAAGCGCTTTTAATCAAACAAGCGCTTGCGTGCGGGTTTGCGTGCCGCTTTAATGTTACAATTACAGAATGGTTCCTACAATCACTTTTTCTCGATCCACGAATAGTTGTAAACACGTGATTCCAGTGGCGACGCGAGACGTCGAGAACATTCGAACTCGTTCGCGACATTATTATTATTTTACTCCACAGTTCCTTGAGGACAAAAGAGAACCTAGAAGTGGCAGCAACAATACCCACGGACAGGCTCATGATTGAAACAGACTGTCCTTGGTGCGAAGTCAAGCCAACACACCCTGGATATCATCATGTAATTACTAAGTACCCAACAGTGAAGAAAGAAAAGTACTCAAATGATTCCGACACACAAGTCAAAGGCAGGAACGAACCATCTAATATTATGTGAGTGTTTTATATTCTTAGCGAAACCCGCACAACTTTACATGTATCCCGGTTTTCTGTAGGAATTTCGGCAAATTATTGTATGTATTAAAATTAACATTCCATTTGAATCACTGTATTGCTGAAAACATTAAAATCCGTTGAGTAGTTCGAACAGACGACGGAAGCGACTTAATTTTATAATGTTTTTATACTTATATACTTATACTATGTAAAGATAAACATCACGTATTTGATTGTGTTAACGTATAAGGTCCTAATTTAATAATGAATTTCCCTTTAACACATGACTATATAGGTTACATATTATGATCGTATAAGCGAGGAAATGATGGTCTAGTATTCAGTAAAAAAAAGGCATTAAATTTAGAAATACTCGGTAAAATGCGCCTCTTGTAGCAGCCATCCGTCAGTGAAAAAAAAGGTTTAGGGGTGCGGTGTGATGGACGCGTCAACTCGTCTCACATATCAAAATGGTTGATGGATATATTTATGTAGTAAGCAAATTTTTCTAACTGCTTACAATGCAATCTATTTTTTTTTACTGAATACGCACCATTATTTCCTTGCTTAAACGATCATATATAACCTATATAGTCATGTGTTAAAAGGAAGTTCATTCATAAATTAGGATATTATATAATTTGCAATTGGAAAGTACTAGACTAAGTTTGTTTTTTTAACAATCGAGTACCAATTTTTTACTACGTTGCCATTCGTCCATCTATTGCTGAAAATACATTAAAATCCGTTAAGTAGTTTTTCAAAGATCTGAAACATACAGTGAAAGTGATTTCTTTTTAATTGATATTATCTTGTTGGCACTGAAATACAATCAATGTTTTATTTTTATTTTCAGACAAGTCTTGGAGATTTTGGCGACGATACGAAAAGAAAATATCGACGAATTAGCTAAGAATATCTATGATAATACGAATAAGTTGTTTTTTTGTAAATAAATAAATAAATTCTTCAATAAACTTTTATTATTGCAATTATTTCAAGAAAAAGTGCATAAATCACACTGTGGAACCATAATAATATTCTATATCTAGATCATTTAAGGTCTTAAAAGTATGTTAGCTATAGACTAGTTCATAGCTTGTGCGATGCGACACGTGCTACAAAAATGTGAAATTACGAATCTATTTTCTGTTATAAAACTGTGTCCTGAAACAAATATGTTTGATTAACATAGATAAATAAATTTTACACAATTCAAACAGCACCATTTGTCCCCAAAATAAGCTAGGCCACACCCCGGACACTCCATTTAACGCGCGTGAAATAATTACCTATTTCTACTACATAGGTCAATGTCGTCTGTACACGTATACACATTCGTTCACTAAGCGCACACCTTTGCGACTGCACCCGCCTCGATACCCTCCTGGGGTAAGGTAACGCGATTCGGTGCGGGGCGGAGAGTGGCCATTCTACCTCGGCTAGGCTTAACCTACTGGTAGGTATTATAGGCAGAATATAATACAGTAAAGAATACAGGCACAAATTCCATCACATACACTAATGTCCCTAGCGGCAATCAAGCAAGTGCCCAGAGAGCTCTGGTGTCGACGGTAAGGTCACTCACTACCAACAGGCTGCAATGGTAAAATTATGATAACATTATATAATAGTAAAACACTCACAGTTTATATACAACAACTTCCATTAGCATAATAGTTAATGATATAGCAGCTCCATACAGCATGAGTAGCATAACTGGTTTCATGTCCAGTAAGCCCACACTGCTGAAGGCTGCTTGGGAGGTCAAGCAGCGGGGCTTCGGGATCTGCATACGTCTATTCAAAGCTGATACAACGCCTACTTCGTATAGCATGTTGTGCCTGAAATTAGGATTTATTACACCTCTCAAAATAAAAATACTATGTATGTCTAAATTATAACTAACTAGCTGACCCGGCAAACTTTGTTCTGCCTTAGAGGCACTACCCTACCCTACCCCTACCCTACCCCTACTCTACCCCTATCCTACCCTACCCCTACCCTACCTAGCTAGGTTTTTAAGATGTATTCTGCTATTCGGGACGGAAACAAATCCAACAAATCAAAAACCATGGCAATCGGTCCAGCCGTTCTCGAGTTATAAGTGTTGTAACAAACACGACTTTCTTTTATATAAATAGATTAAGATAGATTATATAATTGGCGTTCAGTTATAGCCCGTTAAAAAAGTTGAGAAATGTCATAATTTTTATACAGAAAATCGTCGTTAATCGTCCCGAAATATTTTTGACCCATACGATACCTATTTATTTTACTGAACTTTAGAAGAAAATTAAAATGGGAAAGTAGGGTTTAAATAAAAAATAAAACAATAAAAAATTCTACATAATTCACACAGGTCACAGGGCCATCTCGTTTCAAAGTATACAACGCGATATCGGACGGTCCAATGGTTGTGAAAAAAGTTACTTACGCCACCCTCAACAGTTCCAAATATGGCGAGTCTTTTTTAACTGGAGTTGTAGCATCAAGGCTACTAGTGAAGTCTATTTCGGTGATGTCGCATTTCTCCGACTCCAAAAACGTTTTTTCAATACGTCGGTATACAGGTTCTGATATTGAGTGAAAAGCGAACAGTCCCTGTAACAAATATGGATTTACAAGAATGATTGACAAATCCCGTGCAAGATGGGTTCGATCCACGCACAAGACAAATTTATGTTGTCAATGACTCGCACACAGCTGGCAAGATGATCAGTAAGATGACATTGCCTGTGGCCTACCACGAATCTGTTAAGGTACCTATCTACAACTAGCTGGCCCATCGTGTGCGTGCGGCGCAACAGTGTTGCACAAGTCACAGCCAATGTCGGATCATTCTCCTATGAAGCGCCATTTCCTGAGGTGGGATGAGGATTTATGTGGTAAACAAAAACTTACCTTTCTAATTCTTTCGACGCCTTCGTTAATATGATAGTATTTGGACTTTCCAGATTTTGGTATAATTTTGTCATGTATGACCTGATGCACCGAGTCCTTTTGGGTTTGTGCTGGCTGAAATAGATGCACGAATAAAAATGAAAATAAAAGTGTCAAATTCACAGTAACACCGGTTCATTTCCCGTTAAAAGAGAGGTGGGAATAGAGGGAAAAGGGATAGAAAAGGAGCTGGGCAGAACTAACCGAATGAAATAATTTATATATTTATTTATATTGACCACAATACAAAAGTACTGATAAAAAGGCGAACATTTTTTACGTACCATTAATGTAGTTCTGGAAATGACCGCTCGAGGCACTGTCCATTTTTTCATAAAATTCTTAAGCCGTTTGTTAGCGAGAGATTCCAACTTATGGTAAGGATATTTAACTTACACTCAGTATAAAACGGTTGTAGATCAAATCGTTTGCACCCAATTCTATGCCAGAGGATGCGAGCTGGTCGAGCGTTTTGATAGCGTTGGAGGGCGACTGCAGGAGCACCACGACGTTGGCTGAATATGCTGCGTATAATGCCATAAGGCACAAGAAGAAGACCAGCTCCATGATGCGACCTGGTGGAAAATACAGCGAAAAAAATTTAAAAGAAATTTATGTTCTACCACTTCGTTAGCATACTGCTAAATTACACACAACTTTTTTCTTGTCTTTCTATTTTTATATCTGTTTTTTTTTAAACAAACGAGTAGGAACCGATTGTTTTTACTGCGTCGCTATTGGACCGCGTAATCATTGCTATTGGTTGCGACTTGCGTTGCGATTGCGAGCGTTGTTACTGGTAGATACAATACATTGACGACCTTATGACGACCGTAATGGTTACCACGCCAGACCGCCACCCAGGAGGTCCCGGTTTTGATCCCCGGTCGGGTCATGATGAAAAACGAACCTTTTCTGATTGGCCTCGGGTCTTGGATGTTTATCTATATATGTATTTGTTATAAAATATAATATCGTTGAGTTAGTATCCCATAACACAAGTTTCGAACTTACTTTGGGGCTAGCTCAATCTGTGAATTGTCCCTATATATTTATTTATTTATTTCACTCTGCCAATATCGAAAATGTGCGGGGAATATATACAGTACTTAAAAAAAAACAGACTTGTGACTAGTAATTATAATCTCGGAGGTAGACTGCGGACAGACAAACATGGCAAAACTATAATGGTTCTTTGTTAGTTTACTACCGAACCCTAAGAACAAATAATTAATAAGCCGGATGTTTCTGATTTAACACTCACCAGGAGCTCTTCGTGGTTCTATAAAGCATCCCTGTTGTGTGACAGCGCTCATTGTAAGCAGCAATGCGTCACCCACGCTTCCGTCGAGTTGTGTAGGATTCTGAAATTGTCAATTTCAGCTAACTTGACTAAATTCTAGAATTTAGATATTAGTCAAAACTGAAATTAGTAACGATCGATCGATTTTGTCCGATAGATGATTGTTATCCAAGTCAATGAAAGTTGAATTTCTCCATTCAGTAGACAGTCTTCGTTAGAGCGTAGAGGGGGGAATTTGATCGATATTTGCATACGAAAAGTAGAAGACTCTTCATTCGGGGTGGCGGTGTAAACATAATACACGTTGGCTTAAGTAAATAAGTATAAATTATTTCTAGAACCGGCCTCTTCTTACGAGTAAAGTAAAGTCAAAATAATTGACAGAGATTTGAAGAAGGGAGAAATAAAACGTTTGTTATGGATGTAGAGACGTGAAATTGTAAAAATCGTTACATTATAAATTTATTGAAAAATAAAGCGTAGTTTAGTGGGACAGATTCTATAATGGTCACCGTAGTGTGACAGTAGGTTCGTTAGGTTTAGGTACCTATATCTTGTGACCCCACACCCAGAAGTTGCGGGACTCCGTCGACCTAGTGTTTTTCCAATTTAACGCTTTATATTTCGATTAATTATAACGGCTTTTAGAATTTTACGGTGACATAGGTATATATTCGATGCTAAACAATAATAAATGCAGGACGGATCTCCTGAATTGTTTGATAAGTTAAAAAAATGTTGGTACCTTTTCAATCTTGACCTCCCAACGGCTTGTAAAACACAATGTAGCTGTACATGCCAATGAGCAAACAATAATTGCCAGCCACACCTCGTTAGCAAACGGTAGTGAGAAGACATTGGTTACGTATGGTAGGCTAGGCTGACGGAATATGAACCTCGTGGGGCATGGATTCATAGTCACTGTAAATGCTATGACTTCCAGACGATCGATGAACAATAAGACATTTGTACCTGAGAAAATTTATAAGAAGTTAAAGTGTAAATGCTGTTAAAAAGTAAGAAAAATGTATTTATGGTAGTTGAATTGAGAGTCGCCGACATGGAATGGATCTTAGTGGTAAAAAAGTTAGTATAAAAATCTGGAAATGAATTTAGCCACACATTGACACTGTAAATTTTTGGCGGTGAGAGCCCTACGCTCCCGCAACAGTCCGGTGTCTCAGAAAAGGGTGTTAGTACACCCGAACTGAACTTTTCAATTAATAAAATAAAAAATAAAAAAAAATAAAAAAAAATTACACACATTCCCACACGCTGTGCCTTCTATGGAATATGACTCTTTACTCAGATCTCTAGTTATGTAGGAAATCGAGTAGCTTGTTTGGTCGACTAGCGTGCTTGGTAAACCTTAACACAATGTTACCACCTTTTGCGAAACATGCAGTAACACCACTTACGCCACTAAAGGAAATGACGAAAAAAACGACGTCTTTTTTGTCATAACGACACCTATGGGTATGCATTATACCTGCCCTTTCTTGTGTATATTCTTGGCTACCCTAAAAGCGCGTAGACGACGCGAAAATTTTGTTGTCTGGAATAGATTGCTCATCTGATCCATCATGTATTCTTATTTTGAATCTCATTTTCTTTTGGTGCAGTCGAGAATATTGTATTGTATATATACGCAATCTACCCACCTATATCAGCTTTGCCATGCTCCAATTGTTCTATCATGCCCGTCCACGATCCATTCACTTTGTATCCAAATTTATAGCTGTAAATATGTCTTCTAGTCGCGTTCAATATCCCAAATGCATCCTTGGCCGCCATGTGGCATAACCTCGTGAAGGAATCTTGATGGAGATCTCTACGAATAAATCATTTTTTCACTTTTTCTGATCTTTTGGACGGAGCTCGCTACCTAAATCTTAAGAGGAAAATCGGGAAAAGCTACAGCTGTCTTGGAACTCACAACGAATTTATTCAGGCAGATATTAGACGAAGTAGTAGTATTAGGAAGCCTTCTTCTTCCTGCCCTTATCCCATTTTACGTGGAGTTGGTACACCATGTTTATCTTTTCCACTTCGCTCTATTTATTCGTCATTTCGACCGTAACATTTCTTCTCTACATATAATCATTCACACACAATCCATATTTTCTAGGAGTAGGAAGAACGGAGTATGAAGTATTAAATGGATTTCTGTGAACATAAAACAACTTACAATCTAGTCTCATGCTCAATGTGGTATTTGCTTGCATTGCTGTCCTGAATTGTATTAGATATGACCAAAGTATGACCCATGAGGTCTCTTCGCCGTCGGAATAATTCTCTTTCAGGTCTCACGTCTATCAAGGATCCGTTGTAGAATCCCCTTGGAGTCGATATCATGGTAAAGTTGATTGCTGGTTTGTGTACTGTTGTTGAGAAATGTATTAGATTGACATTCATTTGATTATGTAGAGACTTATAGAAATATTGTAGTAAAAAAATATACTTTAGGATGCAAGATAAGTTAATACTCCATAATTCAACCAATCAATTCTGCTGGTTTTGAATGGAAAACATCCAATAGTGTCGCATACATAAAATACTAATTTCTGAGACGTATGATATCATTAGCCATAAGATTTCCGCTGCTGGACATATTATGCCTCCCCCAAACGTTTCCAAATTTATCAGTCAGATGCGGCCGGCCTCTAGCAGCTTCCTGCGCGCATAATGCCAGGTGTCGCAATATGACAAGATCTGGACAGATTCGCAATTCGCATTGAAGAACTACACACAATTTACTCAGATGACCCATGAGCTCATAAGCCAGATCAGAAAACGTTGGTTGTGTTGGGCCCATAGCATACTACGCTACTTTAGCCATATAATATTATGTTATATTACTTACATTCAGTTAATTTAAAACCATCTCCAGTGTGTTTCGCGATCACTAAATCACTGTCCGGTAGAATGGGCAAGGTTAATAACATGTCATTGCCTCTTGTTTCGCTTTCAGAAGACAGAATCAGCCAACGGAAAGGATACAGGAATTGCTTTTTTGATGCAGCCTCAGAAATAATTAGAATTATAGTATTTTAATTACTGCATTATATACAATTACTAGCGAAACCCGCGCAACTTCGTTTGCATGTGTTTATGCACAGCAGCGCCATCTACTTCATAAAGCGCCATTGACCATCAGACTTTTGACCAAATCCTACGGGAATCGCGTACTCTTCGGGATAAAAAGTAACCTTATGTTCTCATGAGTAAATAAATTCTTTAAACCGATGTGTTAATCCAAGGTATCAGCTACATACATACCAAATATCACAAAAATTGGTCCAGCCATTTGAGCGTTAGAATGTAGCAAACATACTCACAGACTTTTGCCTTTATAATATTAGTGGGTAAATTGGTAGGTACTAGGTACTTATATAAGTATATTTAAACAGGTACTTTTTCTTACATTCAAAAGTATTTGCTCAAAATTGTCGCAGTTTAAATCCACAAGAAACAGTACATTTTGATCGCGATATTTCGAAATCAAATTTTCTCCTGAGGATGATCTTACGCCTATTTTCATCATTTCGTTGATAAGTTTTATTTGAACACCTGTAATTTTAATTAAATATTCATTCAAAGTCAAATCGTGTATTCAGAAAGTAGAGTTTCCCAGACACAATATAATATTTAATTAATCTTCTTTACAAGCTACCACCATTTCAAAAACAAAAGAAATATGACCACTAGTGCTAATTCTGTTATACATTTAACTAGACTAAACTGTGAAAGAAATGGCGAAAGAAAACCAGTGCCGGACTTTGTAAATCAATTCTTATTTTTCCATCTTTTCTTTTTAAATAAAAGAGTCATTAGACTAAAAGAAAATTTCCTGAAAAACCTCTTTCCTACAGCGAATCAAATTAAAGTTCTGACTTTCGCACCATAAAGCAGTCTATACCTTTCTTAGCCTCACTGCACAGTTGGTGTTTCAGAACTGGTTTCGCAGTCAAGGTGTACAAAATACTTACTTTTTTTCCAACATAGACCGTTAAATATCACGTCTGTCGGTTTTCTTTCATTTTTAATGTAACTTTTAATGAATTTTATGACGTTATCTTTAGTGTAGATAAAATTACACATAGACAACATTATTATGAGAAAAAATAACTTCATTTTTTATAAAATATGCGTGAGCGATTTAGAAATGTCTCTTCTAAAATGAATATTACAAAGAAAACTGTACTTTTAAGTATACAGGTCATTTGCATAAATATGTTATCCATGATTTTTTCTTTGACATTTATAATATGATTTTATTATTCACAAAAGAAACAATCGTTCTAAGAAAATTAGTAAAGGAGCCTGGGGAAAAGTGTATAAGAGATGTATAAAGATACGTCACTCATTTGAGTGGCAATTCTGGGAAGATAAATAAATATAATAAATTCTACATAAGTCACACAGCACCATCTGGTCCCGAAGTAAGTTAGGCCTAATTTGCTTGTGTTATGGATACCATGACAACGGATAAAAAAACTATACGTGGAGCCGAAATATCATCATTATCATTTTAAACCTAGAAACTAAGTGACAGGGACATATCATTTTGTGTTTAATAAGGTTATTTTATTTAATTATTATATGTTATGGCTTCTAAACACGTTTGTCTACTATGTCACGTTGAGCCTATCTACATGAAGGCCTATCATATCACAGGGCTTATTACCTAGCTACTTTTAGTCGTGACTATTGGCGATTTTGCTCCTTTAGAAAGCCAATTGCATCGAAAAACAAGATAGATTCGCTAAAAGAAACGCCGATCGCAGCGACTAAAAGTAGTTTAAACACCTTCACGTTTTTTGATGTCGCCGTTTCGTTGTAGGAAAGTATAGCCCCAGTCTCCCCAATTTATAATTCAGAATGAAATCAAACGTTTCAATTTACCTGCTTACGTGACTTGTCACGGATATTTAAGTTAATTTGCAAATAAAACGCTGGCACACATTCAATAACTACTTATTTTATTTTATATGCTAGGTCATATGTAACTATTTAACATAACCCAGATTGTTTAAGTGCATTCCAAATAAACTAAAATGCTAACTACAATGTTTTTCAGGTAGCATGGGTACGGTGACATTTGGGATTTGAATGGAATTTACAGGGAATTAAAAATAAATAAATATATCATTAATAATGCAAATTTGAATTGACTACTTTTTTGAAGTCGCTTATTTTTCACTCTTTTTCTATTTCTTTTTGTACTTCGCGGTTTTTTGTTTCGAATAAACATGCGTGAAATGGAATAACTCAAACGTCACCCATGCTATCTGAAAAACACTTTAACTCTACAGTCTCTCTAAGTTGAGCGAATACGAGATTGTGTCTCCGTCCTACTTCGGCTAAACTTCCTGTGTCTTCTAACTCAGACCCTTGTAACTAGAGAGCTGAAATTTTGCACAAGATTTCCTATCAGGACATGACGTGGGATAAGATAAGACGATACATGACCTGCCGGGCTAACATGACAAAAGCGATTTTCTCGCCCCGCTCTGCCAATATCGTATCTCGGTTATGTCTACAGTTGACAAAGCAGGCATTACTAATAGGTGGAAGCTTTGTCGCGTGCGAGAAACTATCTCGAGTGTAAACATGACTGGCTGGGATAAAACGACAAGAAGTGATGGGAAATCCTGTTCAAAATTTAAATGCTCTAGTTACAAAGGTCTGTTTATCTTTGATAACATATAAAAAATTTAAACAATATAATATTCCTTTAATCCTCTTGGATATTATCTGATGGTATTACAGCATTCTTCTTCCTCATTAAAATTCTGTAAATAGAACATATTTATGAACATATTAAAGTAAAATTTTATACTTTACTAAGTTTAGGAAAATATGCTTTAATATTATTAGTCATTACTAGCTTTTGCCGGCGGCTTCGCTCGCGTTAATTTTATGACATAGATCTCGTTTGACAACAAAACAACCCATACGCGCGACTTGTGGCGCCATCTGTTAGCCGAGCCAGCGCCCTCTATAGTAGAAAAAATATTTTCCCATTGGAAAGACATACTTTCAGATAAAAAGTTACCTATGTTGGGCTCTATACCCCTGACAATAGGTATATACAAATTTTCATAATGATCGGCTGATTAGTCAAGCCGTGAAGGAATAACAAACAAACAAACTCACTTTCTCATTTATAATATTAGTAAGGATTATAGAAGAAATAAAAAAAAATCTTCTAAAGCGCAAAATATACAGAGCACCAATGCAGCTCGTCCCACGGCTCTATTTCTTTTAATTTATATTTTAAGTAGTTATTATTTTAAACAGTGTTGTAGCACAATCTGTTGTAGTCCACAGAGGCTTAAACGGCTATGTATCTGCAATGTGCCCCAGTCGCGTCCTGTGTATCATATGGGTTTAAATCTTGTGAAAAATGAAACAGATTATACACTTACAGACGATGATATGCGATCTCGAATATCAAAACGACGGGTGCCAATAACATGCCATACAATGTCGCCGTTATTGCCGGGAGGATGTCTGTAATCCCGACACTGCTGAAGGAGGACACTGTGCCCGAGCATCGTGGACGAGGGACGTGGATACGCCGATGGATGTTCGTCTGGATGCCTGACTCACGGATCTTGAGGAAACTGAGGATAAAGATGAACACAACTCATAAAATGTTTTTTTGTACAGTCAGGTGCAAGTTGAGCATTACGCTTGCAGTAAATTTTGGCTCATATAACATACAACTTAAGATGATGGTACAAAGTCCGATGTGAAGGTAAAGGTTGACATGCTATTAACTGTACAATCAAAAAGGTAGAAATTTATTCGTCATTTTACAATAGTATTCATATACAGTTAACAAAGGATAATGGGCTGACCCCCCCCTCTGTAAACATGATTAAATTTCTAAATATTGAGTGAAGGGAATTACATGAAAATTTATTATATTATCGGCATAAAAGTCTTTGTTCTAGTTCCCTACTACTAGTTCTAGTTACCTCATTCATTGGAAAGAACACTCGGTCGGATTTCGAGAGGTTGTGGGTTCGAATCCCACTTGGGACGGGAGGTGAAATCATTCTTTCAAAACCTCATTCTTGAGTTGACAGCTTAGTATTTTTTTTGTATGTTTTCATTTGTAGTATTTTATATTTATTTAAGAATATAGGTAATATTTGCGTCTATGTAATAAAACGCGTTTGATAACATTATGCAACATTCTCAGACATTATATTTTTTGTACTTAATACAAACACGTATAAGGTCATGTACATATAAAACCAAATCTTTTTTTATTTTTATAGTGGATTCGAATCGGGAAACAGCGACGCGGGGAGGGAGTTCCATACCTTAGAGGTTCGCATTATAAAAGTGGAGGCGAATCGACTGGTACGGTAGGTGGGAATATCGACCACATAGGGATGCAATCTCTGTCCACGCCGTGTGGTCCGATGGCAAAATGGTGCAGGGGGAGTTAAATTATGTGGTTCCTGAGCACACTCCCCGAAGTGTAGCCTGTATAACACACAGTCGGCGATGTTAGAGGCTTTGAAGTCTGACCAAAAGTGTCACTTCACCAATGAACCTCCTGGCACGCCTGTCGATAGCTTCCAGGGCTCCGAGCTGATTGTGATGTATGTGACATATCGGTGGGTACCATAATAATAATTAGTATGTAGGTATTTTTATATTTCATCTGTATGAACAGTCGGCCAATAAACTTTGTATCGCGAGTACGTGTCTCTTTTATTTCGTGTCCTAAAACACAGCAGTGGCGACGAGGAATTCCGAACTAACGCTTTGTTTTGATATTTATAATGAGTATCGGTACAATTGAACATTTTAGAGTGCGGGAGGACAATTGGAAATTGTATATAGATCGTTTAGAACAATATTTCTTAGTCAACAAAATTGAAGCGCAGTTGCATGTGCCGACATTAATAACGGTGATCGGCACAGAAGGCTATGAACTACTGGTGAATTTGTGCATTCCTGACGAGCCAAAATCGAAAACCTGGAATGAAATTAAAGATGTGATGGGAAAACATTTGCAACCCAAGCCGAGTATTTTAGCAGAGAGATACAAATTTCGGCATAGGACACAAAACCAAGGAGAGGGGATTGCTGAATACGTGGCCGTACTCAAAAGAATGTCGAAGTGGTGTGAGTTCAACGCTGGACTTCAAGAAAGTTTACGTGATCAGCTCGTGTGTGGGATTACGAGTGACGTGATTCGGCAACGATTGTTCGCCGAAGAAAGGCTAGATTTTCAAAAAGCATATAGCCTGGCTGTAAGTTTGGAGGCAGCTGAGAAGGACGCAGCGTTGGTCAACGGAGGCGGGGCGACGGCGAGCGTCGCCTTAATCGAGGCACAAGGTAGAACGGGACCGATGTCGTGGAACCGAGGCGGCCGAGCGGCCGCGCCGGCATGGCGGGCTCCGAGCGCCGCCGTGGGACGTGGCAACGGACGAGGCGGAAGCGCGGGCCGCAGCGGCGGCTATGGCGGCGGAGCATTTAAAGATGCGAGCGGCGGCGGAGGCGCGTCGAGGCAGCGTCGCTTGGAGCTGGATGGCGCGATTCAAAGACCTTCCGATTGAACCATGTAAGCTATTGCTACGATATTACACTGGAGAATTGGTTCAACCAATGGGGTACATAAGAACCTTAGTAAAATACAAAGATAAACAAAAAAAATTAGATCTGTACATAATACGAAATGGGAACACCGTACTGATGGGCAGGCAATGGATAGCGGAATTAGGTATAGAGATACCTATTTTAGATTATAACAATTGTATAAATAACGTGGCGAGTGCATATTTTAATTTGACGGAATTTCGTTCCAGATACTGTAATGTGTTTGCGGACGGGCTGGGCCGTTTCACCGGCGGCGCGGTTCGCATACACCTGAGGCCGGGGGCGCGGCCAGTGTTCATGCGCGCGCGCCCGCTGGCGTATGCGCTGCGCGAGCCGGTGGAGCGCGCGCTGGCTCAGCTGGTGAGCGACGGCGTCCTCACTCCCGTCGACCGCTCGGACTGGGCGACCCCTATTGTTCCAGTCATAAAAAAAGACGGTAACTTAAGGATTTGCGCTGATTTTAAAATAACATTGAATAAGGTACTGGAGGTCGATCGTTATCCGTTACCAAAGATTGAGGAATTGCTAACGCGGTTGCAAGGAGGGGAGACATTTAGTAAAATTGATCTTTCACAAGCGTACGCACAATTTGAATTAGATGATACAAAAAAATTCACCGTAATCAACACTCATAAAGGTTTGTACATGTATAACAGGCTGACGTATGGATTAGCATCTAGTCCCGGTATATTTCAAAAAAAATTAGAACAGCTTTTTGTAGATTTACCGTATGTCGGCGTATTTTTGGACGACATTGTTATAACCGGTAAAACTAGGCAAGAACACTTGTCTAATCTTCATACTGTATTTGATAGATTGCAAGAGAGTGGATTGAGAGTTAGAAAGGATAAATGCGAATTTTTTAAGGAATCTATAAATTATTTGGGGCACATTATAAGTAAAGAGGGCGTTCACACTTGTCCGAACAAGGTGAAAGCTGTAGTAGACACACCGGCACCTAAGAATGTGTCTGAATTACGTTCGTTTATAGGTATGGTGATGTATTATAGCAAATTTATAAAAAATACAAGTACAATTCTAGCCCCATTATATAATTTACTAAAGTCGGGCACTAGTTTTGATTGGAACGACGAGTGTGAACAAGCATTTTTACATATTAAGGAGTTGTTAACAAGCAGTGAGGTCTTGATGCATTATACACCCGAAATGCCACTGGTGTTAACCACGGACGCGAGCGGTGTAGGTGTGGGCGCGGTACTGTCACAAATCACGCCAGACGGAGAGAGGCCAGTCGCGTATGCGTCGCGTTCACTCAACAGCGCGGAAAGAGGATATGCACAGATAGACAGAGAGGCTTTATCAATTATATTCGGTATAAAAAAGTATCACCAATATGTATATGGTCGAAGATTTATTTTACGAACCGATCATAAACCTTTGACACACTTATTCGGTCCAAAGGCAGGTATACCAGTGATGGCGGCTGCCCGCATGCAGCGATGGGCAGTTTTGTTGGCAGGGTACGATTACGAGATACAATATGTGGCATCTGCTAAGAACTGCGCAGATGCGCTATCGCGATTGCCCCAGTTGCCGGTAGACAGACAGACGGACAGGGATATAGAAGATGTTAGCTATGTCCATTTTGTAGAGGATTTTTTACCGATCTCTAATGACGATCTTAGGAAAAGTACCACCAAAGACCTAATGCTGAGTAAGGTTGTACTATATTTGCAAAGTAGTTGGCCATCCATATGTAAGGAGGAAAATCTTAAACCTTTTTATATTAGAAGGAACGAGCTATACTTAGATAGGGGCTGTGTCATGTGGGGATACAGAATAGTGGTACCCGACACACTACAAAAACAGGTTCTAAAACAGTTACACAGCTCCCACATGGGTATCGTTAAAACAAAATCATTAGCACGTAGTTACGTTTACTGGCCCAACATTGATGCTGACATTGAGGCAATGTGCAAGAGTTGTGAGACGTGTGGAGCGGAGGCGCTCGCACCGCCGCGCGCACCGCCGTCACCGTGGCCGTATGCTATACAACCGTGGACACGAATACATATTGACTTTTTAGGTCCTTTGCTAGGAAAAACTTATCTAGTATTAATCGATTCCAGCTCAAAATGGCTTGAAATTTTTGAAATGACAAGAACTACTGCAACCTGCGTTATAAGAGTTCTTCGGAGCACATTTGCTCGATTTGGGCTGCCCCTTGAGTTAGTGTCGGATCAAGGCCCGCCGTTTACTAGTTACGAGTTTCAGACGTTCCTAAAACAAAATGGCATTCGACAAACTTTTTCACCGACCTATCATCCATCGTCAAATGGTGCAGCCGAAAATGCCGTTAAATTATTTAAACAGATTATTAAAAAAGCTGTTAGAGATGGAAAAGAGGTCGATGCGGCATTACAGAATTTCTTATTAATATACAGGAATACAGTTCACAATACAACGGGGGAAACCCCAGCTACGCTGTTACAAAAACGCCCACTACGTTCACGGTTAGACATTTTACGGGGAAGTAGGGATGTAGAAGAAAGAGTGAAAGAAATGCAGAATAAGCAAGTGAAGTATGCGAAAGGAATTAGCAGAGATTTATGTGAGGGACAGACGGTATGGTCGAGATCATATACAGGGCCGAATAGATGGGTGAAGGGAGTAATTAAAGAGAAAGAAGGGTCTCGTAGTTATGTGGTGGATAATGGTGACGGTCGACCGACCCAGAAACATATAGATCAGCTCAAGCGTAGGTCCTTGTTATCAAACCCGGTAGGCGAAGACGGGAGTGCGGGTGAAGTTGTGACGAAAATAGTATCTGACGACAGAGATGGATGTCAATTACGAGACGAACAGGAAAATCCGCCCGAAAGCATGGCGTTACCAACTAACGTTGATCTTAGTCAGCCATCCGAGCCGCAGATACCATGTTCTTCACCAGTACAACAACCTACTCGTAGTAAGCGTATACGAAAACCTGTTGTAAGATTCGGATTAGATATAGATTAACAAGAGTTATGTATATAGTGTAGGTAATTGTACACAAAAGGGTACCTACCGATAATTTACTGTACTTCATTACTTGAACTTGTAAGTTCATATTAAGTAGGGAGGTGTGATGTATGTGACATATCGGTGGGTACCATAATAATAATTAGTATGTAGGTATTTTTATATTTCATCTGTATGAACAGTCGGCCAATAAACTTTGTATCGCGAGTACGTGTCTCTTTTATTTCGTGTCCTAAAACACAGCACTGATAACGGGGAGATCCATCCCACAACCTTGGAACCTAACCTTGGAGAGGATACCAAGTTTTTTGGAAGCAGCAGCAATCTTTCAAAAGTACTTTTCGTGATTGACTGACACGACTCGTAAGACCTAGAAACCTGAACTAAAGTACCAAAATATCGTAGACGAACACTAGGGAAAAATATAGATGAATGAAAAAGTGGAGAAACTGGAAGTTTCTAGTGTTATAGAAGTATGGAGAAACAGTATTGATGGAATTTGTTGACTTTGCAAATGTGTGAACAAGAAACGAAAGGGTTTCATGCTTTTAGAAAAATACACAATGAACGTGCATTGTGTAACTTCGAAATCTAGCCGCCTAATTAATCCAACAAATGCTTCCGTGTCCATATTGTCAATGTCGTATATTTAGTGTATTACGACCAAAGCTTTAGGTCGCTAACTGTTTTAAAAAAAATTTGATTGCTAAACTCTTCGATCATATAAAAAGCGCTATACTATATTTATGTGTTGTAAATTATGTTTTTTATTATTCAGTCAGTAGATTTGAAGTCGGATGGTTGAGTGAGCTTCACATACTTAATCCTGAACATATCTCTGTAGGGTGAACTCTTCTGTCCAGGCATCCATGGGTCGATTTCGTTAATATAGTCTATTTCTACTAGATCGCATTTCTCGTCTTCTTGATATGTCTCTTGAATTAGCCGATATCCTGGATTCAGTTCCATGTGGAATGCGAATAATCCCTGAAAATATTTGATTTAGCTTCCGATTTGAAGACACAGTTAGTGGTGTTATGCGTAATGGAGTACCATGTTTATTCTATAGGTACTCCGATAGTGTATGACTTATTATACATAGTCGGTAGTAAATAAATCTCCTATTTGAATAACAAATATTTGACTTTACAATATCTCTTGTTTCATTTTATTTTTGATTCTTTTTAAACTTTACTACAAAAAATTATGTTCTTTTTCCTATTTCGACTTATTTGGATTGGATGAAAAACAGTACAAATTAAATATAATTATATACTCGTAGATTCATTCGACCATGTGTTTTTTTGCCTGTCTTGTTTTTTCCTGCTAAAGCGTTCACTGCTTTAGTTTTTATTAGAACCTGGAATTAATGATGTTGACTCACTTACATTTCTAATTTTTTCAATCCCTTCTTTCATGCTGTAATAATTCGCCTTCTTTCCAGGAGGCGCAATCTTCTTATCGTAAATCTCTTTACGTAATGGATCTTTTAATTGCTAAAAATGTAATTAAAAATTTATTAATTAATAAATGTAAAAAAAAAAGAATTAGTAGAGCATTTACAAAGTAAGATAGCTCGACCAGGGAAGTACCACCCTCGCACAGAATATCGACGTTCGGTGAAGAGATCTGGAAACTCAACTAATTTTCTTACACTTTTCTCCCGAATTCCACTTTTCTTGTAGCGCACTGGATGCTTATAAACTGCGGTAATTACTTTCCATTAGGTGTTCCAATTTCAGGTGGCCCACAGAATAAAGCAATTTTGACGTTGACTTCTTATTCTTGTAAGTTTTCTCATGTAATTCTCAATCAAAATGAATAAAAATGTACATTTTGATTGCATCTGGTATTTGATGAAATATCATTTAAATCTGATTATAGTTACCTAACAAACTTATTTCGTTCCTTCTCTGCAGCTGCCTAATTGGATGACTCGTAAAGAAGAGCATGAAGACTTGAAGAAGTATCAAAGACCATTACTGACTCTGATGTTAACCACTTACACTAAAGAAATATCTGTTGTAAACAAAGTCACTCGCTCCAAATTTGAGGGGCGAGTTGAGCAGGTCTGTCAAGCTCCTCACTGAAGCACTGGGTGCCCGAAGCAGCACCACGATGTTGGCAGAATAAGCAGCGTACAGTATCGTCAGAGCTACGAAGAGGAGCAAGGTGACAGTTCTACCTGAAATCATGTATTTATTTTTTAGGAAATAATGAAGTTAATGTGTTGCAAAAGTAAGCTATTGTCTTTCTTGGACTTATAACTTGTGTGCTCTGTTGAATACCTGTAATACTCATTTGTTGTAAGTTAATAAATATTGTGAAAATTGATACTATGAAAACTAATCCAACGCTTATAAGGTTTAATTTTTTTAAAGTTTTTAACCATATTAGTTCTATTTTGCTTTTCACATTGGTGAAATCTTCTAGTTAGTAAAAAGGTTAATTAACTATATTAAATTCGATGTTAGGCTCTTCAAAAATCATAATTAATTTAATAACGCACAAAATAATTATTTTTACATTCTTAAGTATATTAATCGTGTCGTAGTGTAGAGACTAGAAGCCGTTAATACAATTTTTGGTTTTAGAAATTTAGCGGATTTTTCAACTTTCCAAAGGTGTAATGATAAATTTTAAGACCATACCTGCAGCATATCTTGGTTCAAGAGTACAGCCTTGTTGTAGAACTGCTCCAATTATTAATATAAGAACATCAGCCCAGGATCCATCCAGTTGGAATTGGTGCTGCAGAGAATGTGTGCTCTTTATCAAAATAATTTTTATTTCGGTTCATATAATCCTAGTCTATATTAAATCCATACTAATATTACAAATGTGAAAGTGTGTGTGTTTGTTTGTTTGTCCTCCCTGCACGTCGAAAGTAATGAACGGATTGATATGTTTTTTTTTATTGCGGATAGTTTAAGGTCTGGAGAGTGACATAGGCTACTTTTTTTCCCCACGGTATTAAGAGATTCCCATGGGAAAAATTATTGACATTTTCCCTTGACCACGCGGGCGGAGCCGCTGGTAAGATAAGAGCTAATTACCTATACATGGCACAAGTTTTTTAGTGAAATTCAACGACTGTATTTGAAATAGTTTGTCATTATTTTATTGCTGTAATAATAATGTTATGTGATTTATGGCACAATAACCTAATTTGTTATAGATTTATGTTTATTTTATATCGAATTATAATTTCATCAGCCCGGCCCAGCCCCAATCAGTAGGGACCATGAAACAAAATTCCGAAAATACGGAGATCTTCGAATTCTAACCAGTTTTGAACCTTATTCTTGGTAACGTCTTTTTTGACAGGACTACGTGCTTCGCTGTTTCGGATGGACACTTTCATGGTTGCCCTCCAGAGCATTGTATAGAGAGAGAGAGAACTGAGCTGAAGTTACCAAGTAATAGAACAATAAAAAGAATTTTCTATTTTCTATACAAATTTCAAATATTACATCTAATGACACATACCATACTAACGCTCGCTTCCCATCTTGAAGTTAAGCAAAGAAAGATGGCGCATCCAAGCACACAGACTACTATGGCAATCCAAACATTGATTGTGAAGGGTAATGTGAAGATATTAGAGATGTAAGCAAGAGGGGGCTCCCTGAAGACAAACCGAACAGACGTGTGACCCGCCATGGCAATGTAGTCTATCACTTCTAAGCGTTGAAGAGTGAACATTGTCAGAGTTCCTGTAAAAAGAAATAGTTATAAAATTTGGTGGATTCGCCTTGAGGAAGACTGTCCAGGGACACGATGGATGAGGATCTAAAGAATTAAGAAACAGAATAGCGACTATGGAGACGACTTACCTAAATCGGCCCTCTTTTGAATCAATTCGTTCGTTACACCTGTCCCACCCCATTTTCCATTTTTGTCAGGGTATCCCCAATTATTTGTGTATATCACCTTTTCTGTGGCATTCAGCATATCGAAACATATTGTGGCTACGCTGTAGGTCATTTTACTTATGGAATCTTGATTAAGGAACCTATAACATAGAAATAGTTTTATTTTATGACATGCGGCAGATAAAGAGGTAAACGCTACTTGAACATCAGCAATACCATGGCATTTCTGTCTAAAATCTAAAGTCTGTGTAGAGTAAGATAAGGAGTAGAGACAGGAAAGGACCCACTACCTCAGAATTCCCGAGTTCAGAGTCAAAACCACACTCGTTAGGTTTTTCCTTTTTTCTTAAAAATAAGTTACGAGGTAATAAAAATCTGCTTTTTTACTTTTTTATAATTTTATTACCTCAACTGCTAGTTTTTAATTAGAATAACCTGTCTCTGTTTTCGAAAGCGTCTTAACACTAGTTTATATGGTCTAGAATATTATAAGTACTGCTAAAAATAACATCTGTTGTACTTCAAAATACAAGGTCTACCGATTTATATGCAAATTAAACTGAGCGTTGGCGCTGTGTGAACTGTGTACGATTTAATATTTTATCCCGTACCATTTGGATCCCGGATTTGTATTATCTCGATGCATCGATCTATAATCAACGATTTATAAATACCATATTTCCCAAAAAAAATATTACCATTTCTAACTATAATTCGTTAGTGTTTAAAAATTCCATCCATGACACTGGTTTTTAATTTTGCCGAATGTTAAATATTCGGCAACATTTAGTACATTCTGTAATTACATCTATAAAGGCCCAGACGGGCTGAACACTTTTTGAAAGATTGTGTGTTAAAGTAATTTATCGGACAAAGTGGAAAAGGGAGTATACTGTATACTATGTGAGACACGACGAATAATTTATTTATAGGTAACCGCGATGTTACCCGCGTTTAATTTTATGCACAGCAGAGCCATCTTATATCAGACTTTTGACCAAATCATACGGAAATCGCGTACTTTTCGGGATAAAAAGTATCCTATATGTTAATCCAATGTATCAGCGACTTACATACCAATAATCATAAAAATTGGGCCAGCCATACGAGCGTGAAGAAGTAACAAACATAATCACCAACTGTCGCCTTTAGATATTAGTAGGATAAGCTTCTTTTTTTTTGACAGCATACATATTGGAAGTCTTGTTTTTGTGTTGTATTATGTAACTCTTTTTGATTATATGGTCACTGTTTATTTCCAAAAATAACCATTAAATGCCGAATATTAAAAATGTAGCCGAATAGGCCGAAAACATAATAGTTGGCTTCTCATCGCATCCCTAGCTTTTATGTCTGAGGTCTGAGCTCTATCACGATTCCTTGATGCGAATACCTTGATTGTAAAAACGTGTATTGACGATGAAATATGCAAATGAAATAGTTAGGAATATGTGCATTCGTAATTTTATGGGCAATTGATGAGATGGTCAAAATGATTGAGTGTTAATTACATTTACATACTCGTAAACAAACGCAAGTTCGTTAATCCTTAATTTTACATTGACGTTGACGTTGTTTGTAATATTTAACATGAGGTTAATGAACACAAGTAGCACAACTGAGAGCACAACTACCTACTTGGTAAACACTATTTCGTTTTTCCAATGTCTTTTTTTAATGTCATACAGTAGACAAACAAGCAAACGGGCCACCTGATGGAAAGCGGTCACCGCCGCCTATGGACATCAGTAACACCAGGGGCGCTACCAATGCGTTGTCCACCAAGGAAGTTGGAGGAAAGGAAGGAGGAAGGGAAGGGAAAGAAGGAGGAGGAAAGAGGGGATAGGGAAGGAGTTGGGCTTCCGGATCTCTCAGTCACCGAACAAAACGCATTGCTGCTTCACGTCGATATTCTGTGAGAGGGTGGTACTTCCCCGGTCGAGCTAGCCCAGTAGCCTGTGGCGATTTAAAAAAAAACACTATCTCTATAAATTTCAACAAAATTTTAAACTTCTTACTTATAAGTACTTACAAAAAATAAAAAAAACAGATATGCTTTATTAATAAAAGTCCAATGCTTCATTTTTAAGACTTCACGGAACATACATTTAAAAAGCGCTTACCAAACGCCAAATGATTTTAATGTTTTATTTAACCTAATTTGTCTCATATATTTAAGTAATGAATAACATGTTACATAATATAAATTGTGGTGTAAAAATGTTGGCAGACCTAATAAAAAAATGCGGCACGAAATTAATTTTCCAGACATATCAAACTGTAGCGTTGAAAGGGTTAATAATTAGATTAATATTACAAAAAAATAATTAAGCAGTAGGCATAGGTACTTACAATCGGTCATTCAAATGATTCTTTGTATCATTACTATCAGTAATAACAAGGATCATAGTAAGAGGATGTCTTCTTAAATTCTTTCTTCTACGATAAAAGATTTTAGAGTCTCTAAAATCTTTCATGACACCATATTTGTCCATTGTTCTAGAAGTTTCTAGAGTAACGTCAGCAGTTTCACATATTTCTGTACTGTTAACAGCATTCATATTGTAATCTATATCGGTAGAATGCCATAGTAATCTTTTTGTGTAAATAATTTCAGAGTCATTACTCAATTTATATGCTGAAAATTTATAAAAATCAAAATTATTTATGAATTAAGAAAGAGACATGCATGAATCGTTCACAAAAAACATCGACATAAAAGTAAAGACAAGCTGTCCGGTTTTGCGGCATTGCGATGGTGAACATGCACACCACCATCTTCAGTCAGTTGCGAGCGAGCGGCAGAAGCAGTGGTGTCGTCCAATTGTCAAAAAACGATCTGATAAAAAAAAGACAAAAAACGATCTGTTAAATAAAAATTGACAATTGGACACCACTGCTTCTGTCGCTCGCTCGCACGCAACTGACTGAAGGGTGGTGTGGTGGTGTCAATTTGCACCATCGCAATGCCGTAAAATCTCAGTACCGGACAGCTTGTATTCACTTTTGTCGATGTTCACAAATAACTTTAGATGAAACACACAACATTATGTTTCGAAATAAGGTATGACAAACTAGTTTAAAACATCAACATTGAATTTCACTTGAAAACTTATGTGAGTATATAAGATAAATTATAAGTAAATAAGTATATAAGACCCGACCGGAATATAAGTATGGTTCTGTTACGTCTTATTTGAGATAATTATAACATTTTTAAGGAGTTGCTTGTATGTGCTTAGTTTCAAGAATTTATAGAATGTATTCAATACGAGTTAATTATGAGTAATTGACCGATCTTTATAGAGGTTACTTTATTAAACTTCCTAAGTGCCTTAAGAAGTTTAATTTAAACGTTTTAATACCATAAAAGTATGCCTTAAAAGTCTTGTATTTTGATAGACATACAATTTAGTTTTGATCTAACTAATTAATTTGTAGGTATGTTTGTGATGTAATATCTTCAAAAACTTAAAAAAAGTCTTGTCATGCATAATGACAAACAGACATTTCTGGGGAAGCTGCTTCAAGTGCACTGCAAACTTCATAGTTGATACTACTTGTAAGTTTTTTTTAATCACGTAGATACCTTCATAATCTGTCAATTTGTACAAATTTAATTTTGACCTTCATCTCACTAAAGTCAGATCAAATTCTCAATCCATTTTTAAATATAGCTAAGAGCTGAACGTTAACTATTTTTAGGATTCCGTATGACGAATCTTTATAAGATCGCTTCGTTGTCTGTTTGTTTGCCGCAGAGATTTTATAGTTGTCTGTCAAGCAAGAGTGAGAGAGTCTAACAAACCGCGACGTCCGCGACCCATGTCAATGTTTGGTGGTAATGTAATAGTTTTCCAACAGGACAAGTCCACCACACATCCCCACCGCTGTGTCTTATGTATACCAGGATCAACAACGGCGCCCTCGGATTGCCACTAAGTAATTAAGTTTAATTGACGTCCTGGGGGAGAAACTACAGCTATTTTGGAACTCACAACGAATTTAACCAAAAAAAAATTGACGGAGTAGGAGTATTGAAAGAACTATCCTTAGCAACTACGTGAGTGACAGCAATTTGAAATAAAGTTATTATAGCCTTTTTTTTTGTTTAAAGTCAGGAAAATGCATTACTGCATGTCCCGCCACTTGGGGAAGCGACGGGGGTCTGTCGGGCTCGCCTCTCTAGCCAATGAGGGATACCGACTAAAAACCTGACTGTCTGCCACCTTCTCCGCCTTCACGTGGCGGGGTCGCGGGCACTGGTGATACTTCCGCAACCCCGCCGAAAAGTTATTATAGCCTAGGAAGATAATAGTTTCCCAACAGGTATTTTAACTATAAGACCGCCTTTTGTACCGTGTATTACCTAAGTTTACTGTGTTATTATTTTGTTTTGGTGCAATAAAGTGTTTTGTATTGTATTGTATTTTATTTAGTTTGTTCCTCAATACGTTGAATTTGTGTTTTTTTTTAAATTGAGGCGTTGTAAAACCTCTACTTTTAGGGGAAACGCAGAGGATACACTATCTATGACGCAATTTTTGTCAGTGAAAATATTTTTTACCTATCTAGGAGCATGTATGGATGGAACCCCGATATGGCGGCGCAAGTTGCACTTGACTACTTTTTTAAACAAATATGATTGGTATAGTGTATTTGGCGCCGTCCTTGCATTATACAATTTGATATAATTGTCTAGCTAGAGGTCAAATACTGGTTTTAGATCGGAATTAAATTAATTACTTTTGTACTTCGGAGGGCATGCTAAGCCGTCGGTCATAGCTGTTTTCGATTGATGACAGACGTTAAGCCAAAGAGGTTAGTACTTTCAAGTCGACTGGTTACCTTCAGTCGACTTGAAAGTACTAACCTCTGTCAATCCGCATTGGAGTAGCGTGGTAGAGTACGGTCTAAAGCGCGTATTACAATATGTGCATATGGTACTAAGAAGTAAAAAGTTGTAAGTGCTTCTCGCTTATTCTTATTGCACCATCTCTTTTGTTAGGCCCTGAATATCGTGTAGATACGCGCTTAACTGCTGTTGCGGACTAGCCGTCGGGCTGGAGGTGTAAATACTTTTTTAATTACTTTTATTTTTCATTCTTTTTTGTTTGCCTTTGACAGTTGTCATTGCGCCTCTGTCGGTCTTGGTTTTTAGTTTGCCTTTGCGTTGTAATATTTTGTTTGATTATATTTTATTTTACTTTGAGCTCTCTGGGGTATTGGATGGGGTTGTTTCCACTTCTCTGTATCCTTTACATTTTGCGAGAGGGAGCGTGGGTTCGTACCCCCACACACACCTGACACCAAAATGTAAAGGATAGGGGAGAGAAGTGGAAACAGAGCTCAAAGTAAAATAAAATATACTCAAATAAAATATTACAGTCCCAGCCAGCCATGGCGGTCATATGCCAGAAGTTATATTTAAATTATAATGCCATAAGATTATCTTTCAAATAAAGTAAGTTCCATGTCAATTTAAAAAAAATATCTTTGTTTTATTCCATTTCAAAGTTTATACCTCTAAAAAAACATCCTTTATAAGTATATCCGATCCAGTGCTCTTTCCAACTGAAATTTTTCTTCTAATAATATTTTCTGAGTAGGTACTTACCTTCCATAAAAATAAAATCCTGTTCATTGATTTTTCTAACTATCACCACATCACCATCAACGGGCATTTCGATATTGTACAATACATCTAGATTTTCCTGGTTTTCCATGTCTAGAATTAGCCATCGGAATGGAGACTTGAAGTATCCTTCTTCGCTTGCCTGAATAAAGTTATTAAGGTTTTGTTTTCCTATACATGACATGTGATTTTTCATCACAGTAAAACTGTAGTTATTTGATTATTATATTAATACCTTTACCTCAACGTTTCAAAAATATCGGATTACCTACCAGTATTAGTTTGTAATGAAAGGTATCGTTCATCGAAATAATATTACTACGTATAGAAATGACAGCGCCTTCAAATTTTGGCGCCGCGCTCGGCCGTGAGGGGCGCGCCCCTCCCTGGCCACGCCCCCAACCGAGTCATAGAATATGACATTACTACGCAGGGGCGACACTTTGTTTATATTCTGCCTATTGGACATCTAATTGATTATTTTATTTTATTACAATATTTTATTTTACTTAATAGAATAAACTTAATAGAAAATAGGTATAATATTAGCTTTATAGG
The DNA here is from genome assembly GCA_905163395.2 of Endotricha flammealis. Lineage (NCBI taxonomy): Eukaryota > Metazoa > Arthropoda > Insecta > Lepidoptera > Pyralidae > Endotricha > Endotricha flammealis. Next base: position 2,970,026 of record LR990870.1, on the reverse strand, counting down.
TAGGAAGCTACATTAAATTTTTGTTCTTAACTAAATATTAGTCAAAAATAAACTGAGATTAAATCAAAACTAACTTTATAATGAAATTTTATTTGTTCGAAAACGGTTGGTCGAAATTTAAAATGCTGTTTCGTTTTCCTTCTTTTTATTTTCTAGAAACTATTTTTTTTACTTAGTAACTATCCACATTTACATATTTTATACCTACTATATAAAAATATTTTGTAAATATAGTTGATAAAATCTAATTATAATAATTACGACAACATAAGTAACGCGTTATACGTGCCCATGAAATTTGAGGGTTGCCCTCGATTTTCCTGGAATTCCCATCATCAGATCCTGAATTGGTGACAACTTGGGAGTATGCACTTATGAATAAAAAAAGAATTTTGAAAATCGGTCCACAATTGGAGTGTTCGGCGGACCTCCAAAAAAAAACAATGAAACATAGAACCTCCTTTTTTGAAGTCGGTTAAAAAAAAAAGCAAAAAATTTTTCAGAAATAAGTACCTAAATTATATTATAAAATTGACCTACGCTTAGTACCTACGTATCCCATCTGTACGATTACTTTTTGATAATCTATGATTTTCACATAGAAATGGCGGATGCAATCATGATGCAATAGAAAATAATGAAAAAAAAATGTTTTGGTTGGTTTTACTTAATTTTTTGTATACTTACCGATGATAAGTCACGCCGCTATCTTTCTTCCTTACTGTTGAACGGTTTTTACAAGTTTTTATTGAACATGACGGCATTTTCCAATTTTTTTTTTGACATAAATCCGAGGACCAATCACGATGAGCGTCGGCAAGTTTCTAAACGAGTTGATGTCTATTGGCCTCAACGTATGGGGACAAAAATTTTGTTCGCGGTGTCCGTTCTATACGTAGTAATATTATTTCGATGGTATCGTTGTAATTTTATTACTTAAAAAATATCAAGATAGAATAATAAAACAAAAGATGAACGTATTTTGAATAAGTACATTTTTTTTCCGTATTCTTAGCGGCCAGTTCTACTGGTTCTACAGCCTTATAAGCAAATGGGCGTCTACATATTTTTTTTTTATTATTACACTGCGTCTACGCACGGGAATTTTTAAAATCGGTCCAGTAGTTTGTGTTCATTCGTTAAAACCAAAAATTCAAATAATTCCTCTTTATTATATTAGTATAGATTAAACCTACATATTTGGGGTACTTACACCTATCAAAAATCTACCACTTCCAGGACATGACATGTCTACAAATATAATAAGACGGTGGAAAGCATATTGTGTTCGATTTCTTTGCAGTGAAGAAGCCATGTTTACTCCGACATCCGACAGGCGTCTCGCCATTGACGTCATTGTATCTGGAAGATAGTTATTGGTTATAAAACTGCACTTTTTATGCATAGTTTATTTCTAAACATACACATTTAACAGCCCACATCTTTAGCACCTAAATTCACCTAATAATAAATGTAACAATAGATCATGATGTTTGACTATCAAGCTGTCATGATGGTAGCTTAAAGAGTCTATTGCAAATGATTTCTGTAATCATTTATTAATGTAAGTATGTACTCTGACTAAAAACGTTCCTATAATAAAGATCTAATCTCCGAATGAACTTAATTGATCACAATGACAAGTACTTGATACAATAGGCGCACTAAATGCTAGTTTGCATTCTCTACCATTATCATTACAACATTGGCAACTATTGGCAAGTGATATACTTATACGTGTAACAATATTTTCTTCCCTGTTTACTTACACTGATCCCAGCATAAATTCGGCGTCAACAACGATGTAGGACGGTCATCCTGCGTCACAAATGACACCAACATATTGGCATTATTGTTAAAACAATTGACTATCGTAAAGCAAAAACAAAAAAATAGAATCATTTTTAAATTCACTGTTTTTACATGAGTTTAATTGAATTAGAGTTAAGTAAAAACAATAAAGCACAAAAACAATTGATTATTTTTCGTGATCGTGATCAATTTTAATGAAATTGTTCTTGATGTTCTATTTTCTAAAATGAAATGTTTTAAACAATGTTTTGACTTTTTCTAAACCAAAGAACAACTTTGCTATACAACCTAAACAGGCAAAGTTTGTAGGGCTGTTTGTACTTCTTCGATTGACGAATATCAAGGGAATGAGCATTTTGATGTCATTATAATGAAATTAGAGGTAATATTATCGTGTTGTATAACATTAGGTTTTACCAGGACAGTCACGTTACACAATTTTTTTTTATTACTTTTAATTTCCATTCGAATTCTCAAGCTCAAGAAATGTAAGCAAACCACATCCATCGTTTGAAATAAAGGATAGGATAGGTTATTTTTATTTATTTTTATATTGAATATTCTATGTACTAAACATCAGGGTAACAAAACTATTTAAATAAGTTGTGTCGTTAAAAAATGTTATTTCATAATTCTTTCATTATTTTATTATTAAGTTATCTAAGATTATTGCTAAGTTTAGGTTACGATTAGGCTGGCATGTTTTAAAAACAAAAGCCTTTAAAAAAATAAAAGTTTTGAAAAAAAATGATAGTTTGTTTTTTGGTCTGTGTATTAATTAAAACAAAAAAAAATACCTGTAACATATTTGATGAATAAAATCTATGTCTTAAGTTTAAAGAAAAAGAAAACAAAACGACACTCCAGGGGAATTGTTTTAGGTGGTGTCGTTAACAATTAACTTATTAGTGAAATAATGATGATAATACGAAAGGTTATAGTTAAAGTCGAGGGTGAAATTTTTCCTAATGTCTGTACTTGAAACACATTCGTCATCACATAACATAATAAATAATATGATAATGATACGTTTGTTTTGTAGTTTTTCATAATCATATAGTGTCCAAAGCCTAGTGGTTACTTATAGTAGGTTAATACATAATGTAGATTTACCGACTGTTTTTAAAGGAGTTTTCCTTTTAAAGAAAATTATTTCCATATTCAATACAACAGACTTTTTTTTGGGTTCCGTAGTAAACTACAAGGAACCCTTATAGTTTCGCCATATCCGTCTGTGCGTTCGCGGTCTAGCGCCTAGACGCTTGGTGCTAGAAAGCTGTAATTTGGTATGTATGCTCATATTAACAATGCTAACAAAGTGGTAGAGTAAAATTAAAAAAAAAAAATTTTGTGGTGCTACAGGTAAAGTGGTAATGAATATTTTTTTTCGCACCGACCCCATCTTGTGGGGTTTCGTTAGATAGGTCTCTTAGAAACATTGAGGTTGTGGGAGGATCATTTTCCGATACAATGATCCGTTTGCGAATTATTTACATTTAACGTGTCAATTTTCGTTTTGCACGGTGGTCCCCCCCTCTTTCTCCGAAAGTCTTGAGTTTAGAAATTAGAAAAAATTCATGGTAGTAGTCCATATAGTGAACCTACAGGGAAAACTACACCGAGTAATAGCCGTCGAACTTATGAAGTAAAATTTCTTTGACGAAAACGTACAAATGTCATAGAATATGGAATTGTACCTACTCATCTGCAAGCAAGAAATGCGTACCCAATACGGAACCCTACATTGTGCGTGGCCCGACACGTACTTGCCCGTTTTTTTATATTTAATTATGTCAGTTGGGGCAAGACTACTTACAGTCTGATAATTTCAGAAGTACCTACAGCTTCTTAAAAATTTTTTTTTTAAAATTTCGGGCAAACAAAACAATTTCTGCGTAAAGCTCAATTTTTTTTTGAGAAACGTATGTTAGTCAACTTATATTAAAAAATAATTGTGTTTCGGAATGGTAGAGCCCGCATGAAATGGGCTCACCGGGGAAATATCACAGAATAACGCACTGACTGGATCAACGTTACTTGAAAGAAATTGCGTTGCAATATGGCCGTATATTGCACTTTTAACATTATTGTCCGCGTTAATTGTAATTTTTGCTTGGTGCAATAAAGAGTTTTTGTATTTGTTACTGTACTGGTTGTCATCTTGGGGGACTGGTCTGCTCGCTTTATTAACATCTACATATTCGACATATTTAGGATTTGACCATAGCGCTATTTGGATCGACATCCCGCGTTTTTAGCTTGATTTCTGTATGTACCTGGATCTGTATTTTATTTATTCTTATAAATGTACTTATACATTGTAACAAAAGAGTGAAAGGAAAAAAAAAATTGCTAAATGACAAAAAAGGCCGTAACCGGGTTTCTTTCGCCATTTCTTTTACCGGTGGCCATTTTGCTTGTGTCCGAAATGGTGGTAGTATATAACGTAGTATATTCTCTTTATACATATATACAAATTGTAAATGACAAGAAAAAGTGCCTGTGAAGGTCTAATTTCTGAAATAAACGATTTCATTTCATTTCATTTTCATTTCATTACTGCCTAGTTCTCGGCGATTTCAGGCGTCGAGATAAAAAGAAATGACTTATGAACCGCAGTCGTCCCTGGCACCATTACGCAAGCACCATACAGTGATTCATTATAAGCGATTCCTCGAAGACCCCAAGTAAACATGGCTCATTACGGGTACAATATATTTTTATTATCCTTAAAGTAAATTACTAATATTATAACTGTGAATTTATTGGTTCGTTATTTCAAGGTTTGACTTATGCTAGATAAGAACAAAAATATTATGCTAATAATGTTAGCATCTCGTTAATTATTATTACACAGTAGAATATGTTTTTTATTGATAATATTAATATTTATAAACTAGTAAAAGCCGCGCAACTTCGCTTGCGTATATCTCGCTTTCCCGTGGGAATTTTGAAAAATCCTTTCTTGGTAGGTACACCCCGAGACGACGTAAGGAACCTAGATTCCAAATTTGGCATCATTAGACCCAGCGGTTTGGGCTGTGCGTCGATATATAGTTACGTCAGTCAATCAGGACTTTGAATTTTATATAAATACTAGCTGCCCGGCCCGGCTTCGCCCGGGTACTGTTTCGTTTTTTTTTCAATCTTTCTGAGAGATTTTCTTAATATTTTTTTCCGTAAGAACCTTGTACAGAGTATTAGAAAACTACAAAAAAAAAATCAGCCAAATCGGTCAAGTCGTTTTCATTTTATGTCGTGACAACGGAAAACGGGTTTCATTTTTATATAGATAGATAGATATGAATATTAATAAATCCGAGTACTTAAATCCTTGAGTCCAGCAGTGAACTTCGTGGAGCTAAGAGGATGATGATGACTTAAACCCTTTCATACTCTCTTTAGAAAACTTAAATTATATTAAATTTACTCGCCCTGGATACTCTTTAATTTTCTGGCGGTAAATAGTATTCTGTATTTTAAAAGATTTTGCAGGTGGGATGAAATTCTTTCAAAATCATTTTTTTTCTAAATAAAAATGGTTAGTTGGATCACTTGGATCTTGGATGTAACAACTATAAAACCAATCATAAATGGTACATTATAATACTTATTTAACAGACAAACTTAGTAGTTCTTGCAAGTTAAGTGAACTACAGAACTAATTACTGTATACATCGAGTATTCAATACATTGCTCGATGATAGTAAATAATAATTATTCTACGATTCGTGCCAAGCGTGTCCATATGTCAATATAAATTCGTAAACAGCCTTAAGGCATAACATAGGTGTTATTTAACAATGAATAACTACAATTGAATAATTCACACTGAGATGCCAGTACTCTGTACTTAACGAATTGAGGTCGATCGAGTACAATCGCACTGCGCACTTGCAAGTTCTAAGTACGTTTTTATTTAATAAAGCTTGAATAAAAAAGGTTTTTTTATGGCAGGAGGACAAAATTAAATGAGCTAGAGGGACCCCTGATGGTAAGCAGTCACCCCCTGACATCCACGACTACAAGATCTTGTATGCGTTGTCCGGCTATAAAGGAATGAAAAGGGTAGGACGGGGTAATGAACATGAGAAAGGGGTTTATTATTAGGCTTCTGGCTATTAATTTATACGATTGCTTAGACCAGTCATGCATGGTATGAAATACAGTGGGGCATTTCACTGCTATTTCACGTCGATATTCTGTGAGAAGGTACTTACTGCTCAGGTCGAGCCATTTACTAGCTACTATCAGATCATAATAGTGGCTAGGCTCTGCCACTGTGTCGGTTGGATTGTCGGAAGTAAGTATCACCAGTTCCTGCGACTCGCCACTGTGAAGACGGAGAAGGGTGGACAGTCAGGTTTTTAGTCGGTAGGCTCATTGACTTGAGAGGTGAGCCCGACAGACACCCGTCACTTCCCCAAGTGGCGGGACATGCAGTAATGCATTCTCCTGACTCGAAACAAAAAAGGCTCTACCAATCTAAAATTATGTTTGTAATATTAATGATTTATAAATATTACTACAGGGAAATGTGGTTAATGATTCAAGAGTATAATATCATTTAATCGTGTATATTTAAATAGAAAATATAATGATTAATGATGACGAAGTTCCCACGCGGATGTCACGAGAATTACGCGTAATGCGCCATTGTGACTAATTTGAAATTCTCGCATTAATAATATTGGTAATTCTAACAGCATTGGTACAATAATTCATAAATATAGTGCAGTCAACAAAGAAAAGGGTTGACCAGGGCTATCACTACATAGTATAAAACAAAGTCGCTTTTTCTGTCCCTATGTCCCTATGTCTCTTTGTATGCTTAAATCTTTAAAACTACGCAACGGATTTTGATGCGGTTTTTTTAATTGATAGAGTGATTCAAGGGGAAGGTTTTAAAGTATCATACATTCCAAAATTCCCACGGGAAAGCGGGATACACGCAAACGAAGTTGCGCGGGTTTCGCTAGTAAATAATATGATTGAAGATTTCAAATATTGCGCGAAGGGATTACGTGATTTGTAATCAAATCGGAGCAGCCCGTCTGGGGAAGGACCTCCACCTTACAGAGGATCGCAGTCAAATAAATAGCATTGGTCTCGAGTCTCTGCCATGTTGTGTTCCTACGGTGAGTAAGGTCTCCAGAGCTCCACTTGTAGGCAACGCGTGAGTGATACCTCTGGTATTGCAAGCGTCTATAGGCTACAGTGACGGCTTACCATTAGGCTGGTCGTATGCTTGTTTGCCAGCTTTGTTGTATAAAAAAAACGGCCCTGGTCACCCCTTTCCATTGTTCTGTCAGGAGTACGTTGAGCTTTACACTTGCAGTACACGCTCTTGACATAGAACTTAAGATTGGTACAAAGTCCGATATGTAAAGGTCGACATGCTCTTGACTGTACTGTACTGTGTGAGGGTCACACAGAATATCGGCAATGCGTTTCTAGATAAGTGAGAGATCTGGAAGGACAATTCCTGCAATGCGGTAATCATGTTACCTTATAACAATGATGTTCAAAAGATAACCTTAAACTCTTGACAGTGTCAGTTTTACCATAAATGGTAAGAACTGACATAGTCCCGAAATAAGAATTGAACGCTTAACCCACTGATATAATGATTAATTTCGTCACAAGACCAACATGATGAATCGATACCATGATTCGTTCTTCGGTTGCAATGGCCTAATTAAGGGTAATATATACCGCCATTTACGTAAATCCGGTTGAAAGAAATTTCACAAAAGTTAATTACGATTTTACAAACTTATATTGATGTGCGAGAAAGTTGAGTTGGAAAAATCCAGCAAAAGTACGACATACCTACGTCATAATGTTGACGTCATGAGAATGACATGAATTGACATGATTCATAGATTTTTTCTAATATGAGTGGTCTATGCTTTTTCTTATAAGGCAGTATTATGTTTGGAATCTGCAAATGTTTACAGATATTATTCATTGGCACAAAAAAAAACGGAATCTACACGGAAGATACTGTTACCGCCACACCACACCGCAGTATAAATTATTGTACCATTACTGTTATGTAGGTACTTTGTTCGGAAAAAAGAATAACTAATTGCTGGACAAAAGCCTACCTTTCTCCATTCATTTCTTTCGAAAGCTGCCAGTCCAACAATTCGTAAACTCTGGAATTTTTTCTTACCATTTCTGTTTATTATCATCTGAATCACGAGAAGTATTTATTGTTCTACTGCTGAAAAAAGGCCTGTTTTTTCTTTTTGGATTTTTTTGAAGTGAGGTAGCAGCACGTCTGGGGAAAGGCCTCCACCTTACAGAAGATCGTAGCCAAATAGCATTGGTCTCGGCCTCTCGGCCATGTTGTGTTCCTACGGTGAGTAAGGTCTCCAGAGTTCAACTTCACTACCAGGGTCGGCAACCCGCTAGTGATACACCTGGTATTGGAAGCGTCCATAGGCTACGGTGACTGCTCACCATCAGGCTTTGCCACCTTAGTGGTATAAATAAAATTGATTCTTTTTTTCTATTTTCTTTTTACGATAATTACGCACAGAGTGCTTAGTACGAATTTATTGATCACATTCAAACGTGTTAACGTTTACAAGCCGGCCAAATTGAAAAAACAATTTCATATTGTGAATTTATTAGACACATGTTACATTTCCAAATTGGCCGGGTTGCTCACCTCATAATGTGAGCAAGTAAGCCACACAATTTTGATACGTAACACTCGTCTTATAAATTCGTAACATGAGAAGTTCTTCTCTATTTAATCGGTTTGTTTACGTCGCCATGAACGAACGCGAACAAAAAACTCGTACTAAGCACTCAGTTTTCCAATCGAATTCTGATTGTGATGAAGTTTTATTACAAATGTAAGTGCGTTTATTTACAAATTGATTTTAAATTATATTAACGGATCCATCGATGAACGGATCCCTAAAAACACTTATGACAAGGTGACCAACATTCCAACATTTTCCTCTTTCGACAACATACTTACATAACAACTTGAATTGTTGGTTTTGACACAAAGTAATGTAATGTAATGATGAATATTATGTTTAATAGCAATTGAAATAAAGATATTTTTGGCTAAATAGGATTTTTGTAATTTATCTTTAATTAATTGGCGGCATACGGAAACGAACCATGTCAGTTGACGACATTTGCTTTAAAAAAAACACAATAATTTAATAATAAAAAAAAACAAGAACGTAAAATTCTTTGTTTGTTATCCCTAAACCATCCGAAAACCATAACGAAACAGCAAAAAAAAGTAGTTGTGCCAACAGGAATACTTATTTTGGATAGCACTACTAAGCACAACTTAGTTGTGCGAACAGGATTTTTTTCCGGATTATTCCTGTTGGACCAATTATGGCGGAAACACACTACCGTGTCGGGGCCTGTCGTGTCGCGCCAGAAGCATATCGCCTTCATACATTTTATATGGTTAGGAGCACATTTGTAGGGCGTGTCGTGTCGTGACTCGCTCTGTCGTGGCGCGGACTGCTGGCCGCCGATTGCGCCACGGCGGTGGTGGGGGTTATGACGCGACACGACACGCCCTGCAAATGTGTTTCTATACCCGCGCGCGGCTCGTGGCGCGAACAAGTGGACGCTTTTTTTTAAATTTATTTTTGCAGCGTGATAATGAGTTACTAGGTAGTAGATTCCTGATAAATATACTTAAATACATTTTTTTGTAAATAAATACCATATACATTATAGAAAACACCCAGACAAAGGCAAACACTGCGAGCTTCTGTTCAGAAATGAAAGAAATAAACGTCTGGCGTTTATTTCGTTCATTTCTGAACAGAAGCGCGCCCCGACACGACACGTAAGTGTGCACACCCACCGTCACGCACGACAGAGCGCGACACGACAGGCCCCGACACGGTAGTGTGTTTCCGCCATTAGTCGTGTGTGCATAACAGTTGATCCAACACAAAATGGTGCGCTGCGGGGCGGCTCCTATTTCTGCGGCCCGATTCTACTAACGCAAATGCACCAATGGATTCTCAATGGTGTCTCAATCGTGTCTCAAAAGAATGCCGATAGTGTATCATTGGAATAGTTTTTGACATTTGTTATGGACTTAAACAATAACATAATATTTAACTTATTGTTTAAGTCCATAACAAATGTCATAAACTGTTTCACTGATACACTATCGGCATTCTTTTGAGACACGATTGAGAGTCCATTGATTAGTAGAATCGGGCCCCTGGGTTTGGGGCCACAAGGGATAACTGGGGCTAACAAACCTACTGCCACAGCCCACACTATGTTGTTACGGTTGCAGGTTAGCAGTATGTTACGTTCACAATCCAACGGTTTTTACACGTGACATTATGTTATCTTTGGAATGGTAGAGTTAATGCTCTACCTGGCTACCACTACCAAAGTTTAAATATTAATTAAAAAGTTGTCATTTTGAAAAATTTATGGTATATTTATGGTATCGTCAGTCATAATGTCAGTTTTTCATAATTTTATGATAGCTACATTTTATGAGAAATAAGGTTATGTGAATAGCTCACTGACAATTATTTTTACATTAGTATAAAATCAACATGATGATTATCGTAGTAGTTAGGATAAGGAGAATTTAGATTAATTCTCAGTACAGACTATGTACACATGTCTGATACGTGCAAATTGATATTTAAACTGGTAGATACATACGTTTTAAATAAAAAAAAAGGACGAGTTGCACTCCGGGAGTGCCGGCAGAAGTGAAAACTTAAACATCAACGTTGTGCATTTTTTAATAATTTTGGAATGATTATCTTACGCTTTTCCGATGAGGCTACGGATCTGACGCGAGTTTAACATTTTTTACCCATCCAAAAAAGTGCCAAGCGCCGCTAAAGAACTTTTCACTTGATTATGTGTTTTTGGTAGTCATTTACAATTTACCATATTATTATTATATTAAAAATCATAAATGAGAAAGTGAGTTTGTTTGTTATTCCTTCACGGCTTGATTAATCAGCCGATTATTATGAAAATTTACATACATATTGTTAGGGGTACAGAGCCCAACATAGGCTACTTTTATCCCGTGAAAGTATGTCATTCTAAAGATGTAGGGGTCTGATCCTACAACCTTGTTCTTGGTGTGTTGGTGAAGAAAGTAAACTTCTTGTTAGTCTAAATTCTCATTTATTGCACGTCACTTAGATGTAAACAATACAATAATTGGTAGTGTAATGGTATGGGTAGCGCGAGTGCCTTGATGGCCGCTAATGAGCGTACTAAAAGATTAATTATAAAATAAAGTATAATAAAGCGAGGAACGCGCGCTACAAAATGCCGATTCCAGAAAATGTGCGGTGTTGCACCGTACATGCTCCGGGGCACAGACATGGTCATGAGATGGTGATGATGATAACAATTAATTATAAGTTTTAATAACAGTATAATTAAGCAAAGAATGGTTTGAAAGTAAAAACAAATATTATTAATGTCTCTACACATTATCACTTATTGTAAACACTGGTCGATTAAATACCGGGGAAGTAGATCGGTCTACTTCACGCGGACCCGCGATAATGTCTCCGGTTACGCTGTTGCGAACGGAAGAGAGCCGCACTGCTCCAGGCTCGACCGCAGCTAACGCCCCGGTCGCCGCCGCCGCTCGCCGCCTGCGCTTTACGCGTCGATACACCAAGGCTGCTCCCACGAAGACGGCAACTCCGATGATAATGTAAATTAGAGCGTAGTGGTGAACGTCGTGGTATGATACATCGGTTGCCAGTACTGTCGTCTCCTTCAGTTGCTTGATTTTTCCTTCCAAGTCCTGAAGTTGCTGATGCCGTTCACTCTCCGAATCGTCAATTATCGTGTTTGGTACCGATAAGTTGAAGACGTTGTTGATGGGATTGATGAGGACGTCCGGTCTTATATCAGTGTCAGGACTCGTTCTAATTACGCTCTTGTCTTCATTGTGTGTATAAACTGTAAATGATTCCGACTTAATAATGCACCCGTGAGAAATGCTGACGAGGCCGGCATTGACCAGCTGTGGCGCGGTCACCTGATCCGCGCATATCACTCGCAGTCGGCACGCGTCGCAACAAAAATAAACATATGAATTTATATTATTTAATTCGATCCATATGTTTTTACAGGAGTCGACAACAGTTGTGCATTGTTTTGATGCGTTATTCAAGTCACACAAATTTTGTTCTTGTGTCATATGGTAAACTGGTTTTCGTAGATGACAAAGATAGCTACTCTCTTGTTGATGACAGTCTACAAGATCCTCCCTCTTCATAGGGATGTAGGCGTCCTTGCCCAAATTGATGGCCACATATTCTGTAATAGGAACTGTGGTTATCATCTTGTTATGGTCTGTTGTCTTCGGAATCGGAATAAGATGAAATATTTCGTAGGTGTCTCTACTGATCAGAGGAACCTTAATTTCAAACAGCAGATATTCTGTACTCATTTTGACCTTAACTTGCAGAAAACTATAAATTCCCTGCAGGTTCGTCTGTATGTTGTCAACAGGTAGAGTCAATTCCTTTGATATTTGAGTTGAGATGACATGAAGCTGATCCCGAAGTTGGTCTGGTGACACCATATGAAAGTTGAATCTCCCGTGGTAAACATCTGTTATAGTGTCCAACAACGTGTCTTGAATATTCTTCAAATTATGAACCATGTTTGTGGCAGTCATAGCAGCTAAAGTGAAGTATTGAAGCGACGAAATGTTGAGAACTTCTGATTTTAGCGTGTTCAAGGATTTTTCAATTTTGACCATTTGTTGGTTTATTAACTTGTGCTGTTTGTCCATGGCTTCTTCGCTTCTTTTGAGTAAATTATACTCCGCTTCAACTATTGAAGTTTGGTTACGCCATAATGATGCCAAGTGTTGTTGATTGCTTCGTATTAATGTAATATCTTTCTCGTATTGTTCGGCGAATCTGTCATCTAATACGCCGAACAGTGAGTTTGCCAGATAGCCGACACCATTGATAAGGCCGCGTCTTGAGCGCGTGCGAGCCTGCTGATTGAGCAGAATAGTGTCGTAGTGTTTCAATTCCGAGTAACTGTGGCGTAGTTGTGACAGAATTACGTTGCATTGGGCTTGTTCGATCATTTTGTCACATGACTCTTGTATATGATTTAAATATTGGTCAAAGGTGTTCATTCCTCGAAAATATGGGTTCATATTGTAGTAAACAATGATTTTCCAATCATCTCTTGCTAACTGCATGTTGGTAATTTTGTCGAAGTATATGCCTTGGTTTGATTTCAGAGGCGTTACACGTAACGAACCTTCTGTTGTGGTAAGTATGTTAAGAAAACAGAACAGAGCCATTACTAGCAAACTGAAGTTCACCTTGAACTCTTTCTTGTCGCGTATTTCTCGTCTTGTTTTTCTCTTGTCTTCGTCTTCATTGTCATTGTTCTCGGCATCTTGATGCGGAGACAAGATCGATAATTTTACGATGGGGCGTTTCAGGTAGCCGTTCTTGGTTTTCAACGTAACTACTCTCACGTGGCCATCGCCGCCCGGGTGTGTTTCGACTACGCGCCCTATGGCCCACCGTCCTGCTGGTACATTGTCATCATGCATGACAACAATGTCGTCGACCTTGATGTTTTCTTGAGGCTTTCTCCATTTGCTTCTGGCGGTCAATTGGGCAAGATATTCGATGCGCCACCGCTTCCAAATGTCTTGAAATATTTTTTGAGACAAGTGCCATCTTGTTCTCAAATCTTGTTCGGTGTCAAATATTGTCAACACAGGTCCACATGCTAGGAAATGCGCTGGGGTTAGATAGTCCAAGTCGTCTGGGTCTTCAGTGAGTGGACATAAGGGTCTCGAGTTAAGACAAGCCTCCAGTTGTGATAGTATGGTTGTAAATTCCTCGTAGGTCAGCTTTTGTTCGCCAACAACTCTCTTGAGGTGGTATTTTAAACTCTTCACTGCCGATTCCCAAAGTCCCCCTGCTGAAGGCCACTGAGGAGCGTTGAACTTCCAGTTGATGTTCATACTGGTTATCTCATGCATCAGTTCTTGGTTGTTTGAACAGATGACTGACTGAAGCTGTTCGTACTCTTGTTGAAGAGCTCTGTTTGCGCCGATGAAATTTGATCCATTGTCGCTATATATGTTTTCAGGCGTGCCCCGTTTTGAAGCCATTCTTCGAAGCGCCGCCATAAATGATGATGTGGTCAGATCAGAGACAAGTTCTAAGTGCACGGCCTTGGTTGCCATGCACACGAACACCGCGACATAGCCCTTGGTGCATTTGATACCCCGTCCTTTACTGGATTTTATCATGAAGTGGCCAGTAAAGTCCACTCCCGTATGTTGAAACGGGCGTGATGGATTACTTCTGGCATGAGGCAGGTCTCCCATGATTTGTTGTTGTTTGCTAGTATTGTAGCGTATACATTTGGTACACAAGCGGACGCGTTTTTTGGTTGCTTTGTTACCACCAATAGTCCAGTAGGATTGTCGTATGAATGATGCAGTGAGTTTCGCGCCACCGTGACTTGTCATAATGTGGGCGTGGTCTATTAATAGCTCCACAAAATGACTTGTGTGTGGTATGATGATAGGGTGTTTCATCTCGAAACTGATGCGTGCATTCCTGAGTCTTCCTCCTACTCTGAGAATGCCGTCTTTGTCAATGAATGGGTTCAAACTCAGAATCTTGCTTTTCGAGTTCACCTTATTATGTTTACTTAATTCCTCTATTTCTCTCGAAAATTCCTCTTGTTGTACATATTTGATAATATCAGATTTTGATTTTCTGATTTCTCCCAACGTCAAATAGGGTTGTTTTGGTGTTTTGCATGCGAATATAAAACGGCGTATCCATGCAAGAACTCGAACCATTTTAGTGAACGAGCTATAATTGTTTATAATTTGTTTCATGGTGTCATTTTCCGTTTCTTGATAAACAGATATGTTCACTTGTTTTGTTGATCTTAATTCTTCATTTGTTTCAATGATTGTTTCTTGATGTTTATTTTTAGATGATGGTAGCCAGTGAGGGCCGTTCCACCAGATTGAGTGATCTTTCAATTGCGCAACGGTAAGCCCTCTGCTAGCACAGTCCGCAGGATTTTCTGAAGACTTTATGTAGCGCCAGCACTCTCCAGGCATCACAGCAGTCACTTCTTTGACTCGGTTAGCGACAAAGACCTTCCACTTATCAGGATTTCCCTGTAGCCAGCCTAGTACCGCCGTTGAATCAATCCATCCGAATTGTTTTATTTGATAATGTTTTAAACATTGTTTTACCTTTTCCATTAATTTCGCAAGTAAAACAGCGCCGCATAATTCGAGTCGCGGTAATGTTATCTGTTTGTTTGTAGGTACGAGCCTTGTTTTGCCGACGACCAAAACCACTGTAGTTTGGTCTCCACGTGTTATTTTGCAATAAATGACGCCGGCGTATGCTTTCGTCGACGCATCACAAAACCCATGTAATTCAATTAATGAATTTTTTTCTGTTGTCATGAGCCATCTTTGGATTTTAAATCTTGTAGACTGTCATCAACAAGAGAGTAGCTATCTTTGTATTTTAAATTGATTTAAATTATGCATCTCAGATCTTATGTTCATCCACTCGCTATTGATATCATGTGGAAGTGTGTCATCCCAACCGATGTTTGTTGACCAGACCAATTGAAAGAGAAGTTTCAACTTGGTAGATAGCGGTGAGAGCCATCCGAGGGGGTCGAATAATCTTGATATGTCGGCCAGCAATGATCTCTTGGTGGGCCTTGCTTGTGATGTTTCAATCTTTGATTGAAAGGTGAAGGTATCATCAACTGGGTTCCACCGTAGTCCGAGTGTTTTGGTTGTTTCCATGGCGCGAAAATCAAAACTATTGTTCTCCTCCATGTCGTTGAGAAGTTCTGGTGTGTTTGAGGACCACTTCCTTAGATGAAAACCGCCTGATTGAAGTAGTTTGATGAGGTCCCCTTGTAGCTGAATAGCTGATGACAAGGTGTGGCTGCCATGTATGAGGTCATCCATGTAAAAGTTTTCCTCGAGTACAGTGGTAGCTTGACTTGATGGATAATTTTCTCTTTCATCACCAGCGAGTTGTTTGAGTGTCATCATGGCTAGAAAGGGAGCCGCTTTGGTGCCATATGTCACTGTTGTTAGTTGGTAATCTTCTACGGGCATAAGTGGGTCGTCTCGCCATACGATTTTCTGGAATTTTTGGTGTTCTTCGCTCAAATAAATCTGACGAAACATTTTTTCGACATCTGCTGTGTACGCGTATTTATATTGTCGCCACATGAGAATCAAACCTTGGAGGTCTTGTTGTAGGTTTGGGCCACTAAACATAAGGTCGTTAAGGCTAAAGCCGGTAGAAGTTTTTGATGACGCATTAAATACGACGCGAAGTGCCGTCGTTTGTGATTCTTTGCGAACACAATGGTGCGGTAAATAACACTCTGGTTTCGTGTTACCGATTGCCAACTTCATATGTCCCGCTTTGATGTATTCATTTATGAATAATTTGTAGTCAGCTGCTATGTTATTTTGTTTAATAAATTTTTGTTCCAATTGTTTAAATTGTGCAACTGCCTTTTGTTTCGATGCACCTAAGTCTTGTGTAATGTTCGACTTAAGGGGCATGTTCACTTGATATCTGCCGTCTTCGCGGCGTATGGTAGTCGACTTATAATAATCGATGCATGCTTGATCTTCGGATGATAGAGATGTATCTTGTGAGATGTCTTCGATTTCCCAAAATTTTTGTATGTCATCTATATTGTTGAGAATGACATTGCACTGTAAAGTGGGTTGGTTCATGCTTCCACTAAGTATCCAACCGAGTCGCGTCTGTTGAGCGATCGGAGATTTTTGATCTGCGCGGCAGATGCCATCTAGTAAGATTTTGGAGTAGACATCTGCTCCCAGCAGTAAATCTACTGGGCGACTTCTGTAGAAATCAGTATCAGCCAGTTGTATATTTTCTAAAAATGGCCAATTTGGTTTTGATAAATTGCAGCTAGGTAGATTGTTAATGAGCGTTTTCATAATAAAAACATCCGTGTTCAGTGTGAAGTCGCTCTTAGTGGATTTTATAATAATGTTAATTATTCCCTTGCAACTGTTTTCCTTTGCTCCGATACCAGAGATAGTACCTTTACATTTGCGTCTAGGCAAACATAATGACTGTGCCGCCTTTTCAGAAATAATTGACGTCTGCGAGCCTTGATCTAGTAGAGCTCGGAGATTATGGTACATGCCGTCAGCCGCTTGCACTTGGACAATTGCGGTGGCAAGTAGTATTTCCGGTAGGTTATCTTGCTGCGACACATGCGTGTTGCTGTTGTTCTGTTGCACAGGAACGGGCACCGGGCTGTTTTCGGATGTGGATGCAGTGGTATGCATTGTAGTGTGGCGTTCTCGTTGTGAAAATGCTTCATGAAGGATGGTGTTGTGTGCGCCTTGGCATTCCCGACAACGTTTTGCAGAGACGCAAGGCTTTCCAGAGTGGCTGTTCAAACAATTTGTACAGAGTCGAAGATTTGTTACAGTGCTGCGCTTGTTCTGTGGTGTCTGCGATAAAAACTTCGGACAATAAAAAAGTCCATGGTCGTTGTTGCACAGAGGACATTGTTTTGATCTTGGTGGTTGATTTTGTTTTTTGTTGAATGTTTGTTCTGGTATTTTGTTGCTGGTATACGCTTGAAAATTTGATTTCTGGTATCTTGTGTTCTGATTGTTTTGTTGTTGGTTGGTTGGTGGTTTGACTACAGTAGATTCTGGTTTTTTACGTCCCTCCATTTTGGTGAATTTGTTTTCCAAGAAGTCCAATAGTTCTTGTATGCTTGGTAGCTCTCGTGGTTGTACTAGAGAGTCATGGTAGTCATCTAGTGTTTCAGCATCTAATTTTTGAATGAGTAGATACACGAGCAATGGGTCCCAGGTGGCAACGTCGACACCAAGGTTTTTAATTGCGTTGAGTGTCTCCATAGTGGTGTCATGAAGACGCTTGATGTGGTTGAGGGAAGGCTGCTGGGGGGTAGGCATGGTCAGTAAATTGCTGACATGCGCGTTGAAAATTTTCTTCTTGTTGTTAAATCTGTGGTTCAATAAATCCCAACACGACTTGTAGTTATCGGATGTAATCGGAAGGTGTTGAATAATTTTTTCAGCCTCGCCTCGAACCTTACTTTTTAAATACTGCATTTTCTGTGCTTGCGACAGAGCTGGGTTGTTATGGATAGTCTCCATGAATAAATCCTTAAATGAAACCCACTGGTGGAAATTTCCTAAGAAAACTGGTATTTCCATCCGAGGTGTGGATATTTCACGGTGTGAGACTGACCAGAGCTTGTTGTTAATAGCTCTCTTGGTTTTTTCGTAGGTCTGTTCATAGTGCGTATATGATTGATCGTATTCTTGATCAGCGCCTTGAATCTCACTGTCGATCTCCCAGTGCAGAGCGTCGATTGTAGCCCATCGGGATTTCAAAGACTTGAGTAGATCTTCAAATTCCCATGTTTCAGTAACTGAGTCGATGTTGATATTGGACACTGTTCTCTGAAACGCTCGGAAATTGCTCGCTTGCTTTTTGAGCATTTCCTCCGTCTTGCTGTTGGTACTCCGTGAGTGGACTGATGCCGACGGTTGAGCGCTGGAGTGAGATGGCATGGTGATTGGTGTAGCAGGTTTTATTAAAGGCGTGGAGGGTCGTGACTCCATCTGAGGTTCGTAAGATTGAATCACTGTTCTTACTTGTTCGTATTGTTCTTTGATCTGCTCGTACATGTTGTTTGTAAAATAACTATGAGACTTGTCACTGCTTGCCCACAGTTGTAAGTGATTATGGTGGAACTCTTGCCAGTATCCATCCAATGTTTTCAGTTTTCGACTGATGTAGTTTGTTTCTGCTTTCCTATCCCGGCCATCTTTCTTGAAGTTCACCAGGAGTTGGTCAATGGCTTCAATAATTTGCTGTTGTGTTGCTAATAAATTTTCCATGGTGTTTGATGATAAAAAACTTCGATATTTGGTTTGCTGGTTGTTAGTGCTTTTGTTCTCTCAGCACAGTATGTGCGCCTTCTCAATCCGATTGGTGAGACCCGCTTGTGGGAGGCCAACCGAACCGATTCGCTACTGTACACAAGAATCCAAAAACACTTTTTAAAAAACTCGAAGGACCATAAAGATGTAGGGGTCTGATCCTACAACCTTGTTCTTGGTGTGTTGGTGAAGAAAGTAAACTTCTTGTTAGTCTAAATTCTCATTTATTGCACGTCACTTAGATGTAAACAATACAATAATTGGTAGTGTAATGGTATGGGTAGCGCGAGTGCCTTGATGGCCGCTAATGAGCGTACTAAAAGATTAATTATAAAATAAAGTATAATAAAGCGAGGAACGCGCGCTACAAAATGCCGATTCCAGAAAATGTGCGGTGTTGCACCGTACAGAGCCCAACATAGGCTACTTTTATCCCGTGAAAGTATGTCATTCTAATGGGAAAATATTTTTTCTACTATAGAGGGCGCTGTATGGGATGGGCCATCGGCCAATAGATGGCGCCACAAGTTGCGCTATGAGTTTTGTTGTTGTCATAAAATTAACCGCGAGCGAAGCCGCGTGGGAAAGCTAGTTTACTATAATTTACTGACACTATTTGGAACTTATGAGTATTTTCTGTACCGTTCTAATATTAAAAAACCAAGAATCAAAAATAAACATGTAGATTATTGAATATAATATCTAGTGTCTATCCTAGCACTGGAATCTAGATTAATACTATAAACATTTGGATGTAGGCCAATAATATTTATACACTTGAACTATTTAACATTTTTTGTTGTCATTTTTTTGTTTGATGTTTTCAGACGGAAATAATTATTTTTGAAATCAAAAAGCGATCCATGAAATTTTTTAAAGCGACCATAATCAAACTTCTTAACTGTAGTCAAAGGGCTACGTAATGACTAGTATACAATTAAGGGAGCGGACTAATAGACAACAGGAAATTTACCACGAGTCGAGGATTTTGGTGTGAGCATTTGCTAGCTTCACCTGGGAAGTACCCCCCTTTTGAGCAGGGCCGTAAAAACAATGCTTACATTATTAGACCGTGTTATAAGCGACAACAGTTGTTATTTCTCTATCCTGGTTACCCTTGAGACTTACCACTAAAAAACTGACGGGATGCCACGCCGTCCGGCCAAACATAAACTGACCGGACCCGCTCACCCCGGAACGCTCCGTCGGCAGCACACCGCATCCAGGTGCACTGCCGACACCGAGGACCATGGCCCCTCAAGACGACGGGCCTTCTCCGGCTCCCCGTCTCTGCTTAAACTCTGCGGTCGCAAGCACGCTTGCACATCTCCGCGAGCCGGCCCCTCTTCTTCAA
The DNA here is from genome assembly GCA_905163395.2 of Endotricha flammealis. Classification (NCBI taxonomy): domain Eukaryota; kingdom Metazoa; phylum Arthropoda; class Insecta; order Lepidoptera; family Pyralidae; genus Endotricha; species Endotricha flammealis. The sequence goes on along the minus strand of LR990870.1, from coordinate 2,949,837 downwards.
TTTTTTAACGTGGTTTTCTTCCTGCACCATTCCAAGTGCCACAGCGTCCACTACGTACTTAGTGAACTGACACTTTACGCCACCGCGCACTCCCTCTTCCAGGGTGGTCTCATTCGCCCATGTGACCCAAGCCTTAATGCCCTCCGCAGTGTCTAGGTTGGCGAGACCCAGTGTCTGGCAGTGCCTCCGCGTTCCGTTGCAGACTAACCTAGCAGGTAGATCTTTCATTGGTCGACTGTAAGGCTAAAAATCCTTTTATAAGTTTTTGACGTGTAATGGTTACCACGCCAGACCGCCACCCAGGAGGTCCCAGGTTCGATCCCCAGTCGGGTCATGATGAAAAACGAACTTTTTCTGATTGGCCTCGGGTCTTGGATGTTTATCTATGTATGTATTTGTTATAAAATATAATATAGTTGAGTTAGTAGCCCATAACACAAGTCTCGAACTTACTTTGGGGCTGTATGAATTGTCCCTATATATTTATTTATTTATAAGTTGCTCTTGCTTAAATTAAAAAGTTATTGACATTAAAATTTACAGGCCAGTCTCTAATCAAGTTTTGTTATTAATAGTAATATTTTGTGAGTTCGTTGCTCTTTTATCTATTGGATTCACTAATAGGAAAAAAACATGTGTTTGTCCGTATTAGTTAATTAATATTAAGCTGTATTCTATAACGGTAAATACCAAGAGGATAAGTTTTGGTTACAAAATTGAATTAATTATTTGACAATGTAAAATTATTATTATTACCACATTATATTTTACTATATCACTTACTATAGAGTTCTTTATTATAGACTAGCTGTTACCCGCGACGTTAAATAAAGTTACTTACATAGTAAAGTACATAGGTCAACCTTTATACATTTAGTGTATGTACATACATACTACTTATTAATAGCCTTATACACCAGATAAACAGATTTTTTTCTGACAGACAATAAGGCTTTAACTGGAACATAAGTAGGTTACTAAAATTATTAAAACAGGTAGTTACTAATAAAAAGATAAACCATTTTTTTTTGACAGAGGAGAAACGAGCTTTCCGGTCATCTGATGGTAAGCAATCACCGCTGCCCATTGACATCCACGACCTTTGGATGCTTTGCCCACCTATTTAATGAATGAAAAAGGAAGGACTGGGGAAGGGAAGTGAAAAAGGGAGTAAGAAAGAAGCATAATGTTCCGGCTCTCTTACTCATTGTACAAAAACACAGCGGCATATCACCGCTATTTCACGTCATTATACAGCACTGGTCAATTCTCATAATTAATTTCTTACTTACAGTATTATTCGTATTTACTCGGCTTAATCACACGACTTGTTCAAAGATAATCGAAAAAACATCACTATTACACAGGCGCCACGTTACACCACATCCCTATAAACGTCATTCTTTTTTTCGTGTGTATTCGGCAATACACGCAATAATATATTTTATTCAATTTTATTAGTTTTTTCTATTATTAAGACATTATTAAGTCTTTAAATAAGTGGAAGAAGAGGAGATAAAAAGAAAATGGGTAAAAATCGAGTAATGGAGGAATTCGACGAAAACAAGACTCACGCGCTGTCGTCGCCGCTACGAGGATGGTTACCTTAGGTTGATATAAATCCAATATCTATATAATTTCAAAGCAAAATGGTGAGTTGTTTTAAAGTTGAACTCTCAAAAAGAGTAAAAATAATAAAATCTCTTAATAATTTAGATTTCCAAACAATTCGGCAGGCGACCTGGTAAGAAAAAAAATGGCCGCTGCTTTCATTTTGCAATTAATTTTTTTTATAATTTGTCGTAATGTTCCTATAAATTTGTGATGAACAAATTTTTCTATGGGATTGTTGCCTTTAGAAAAAGTAAAGATCGTTATCCTTTTTCCAAGATGTGATGCATTGCAAATTCATTTGCATAATATTATTATAAATTTAATAATGTCAAATCAAGGCATTGTGTGTGGCTCAGTGGTACCGACCGTTCCATGCATTAAATGGAATACATTCATTTCAAATATCAGTGATCTTAGTATGTAAACCACATTCAGCTAAACAATTGTTTGATGTTTGACCAAAAACAATTTGGTCTAGCTAGATGAATAATAAGAATACATTAATAATATACTTCACAATTATTGTGTTAAGTACTAACACATTTGGAAGTTATTTTATTTAACCTTGGTAAATGGCCGTTGCTGGATCAACAAGAATACATATAAGTAACCAATATAGTTTGGAAGACCCTTTCCATATATATATATTTTAAATACAGAAAAACAAAGACTGGCCGCTCCTTTATGTAACACATGGGATTTCTTGCAGTGACTATCTTTACAGCTGCTTTACAGTTTACAAAATTTATAAGAGGTATTTGGCACAAATTTAAAGTTGGAAAAGAAGAAATTATTTATTAATTTGTGTACCTGCCATGAGGATTTTTTATTATGCCAACCATTATATTATTATCCGAGATTAAGGAACTGCGAATGATTTGCGGGATCATTTCTTTCCGAATTATATCCTAGATATAAAGGATGTGTCTAGTTTGTGGGACTAGTTCCGTTCTTATTTATCATGGATTTTGGGACATTAGCGTCTGACACATTGGGGTCAGATCATGTTTCCTGTTCATAAAAATCTTGGATTTAGGGATTGCGAATAGCACAATTGGGGCTATTTCTTCCCGGTTTTTTATCTGGATTTATTATCCAAAAATTGCAGCCATCCACAGACAGGAGGCACTTGGCTCCGTGTGGTTTTGTTTGTGCTGAATGCCTCTTTCCTGACACAAATATTATATTAGCATTTATTAACAATAATGTTTAGCGATGGTTGGTTATATTTTCTTTTCTCGGACCATTACCTTCGTGAAAATCCTTTTTCCAAGCAAGCAATGGAAAACAAAGTTGGCCTTGGTCATATGATTTTGTGAAGAATATAGTTTCAGAATTAATATAATTTATTTCAGAAAATAATGGATTGATTTCCAGAATACGAGTTGTCCTTATGAGACCATACATCATATATCAACCCATAATCATCCCACTGCAGGGATACGGGTTTCCCTTCAACCGAAGGAACCATTTCTTTCACAAAATTAAATTATTTTTCTAGCAATGCATTAATGACAATGGTGAACAATGTTTACCTGGTTATGTGAATGGTTTCTTAAAAGAACCATCTCTGCCAAAATTGTTAAAAACAATAATATTAATTTATTCCAGACCATAATGCATTAAACACAATGGCATATATTAACCAAGGAAAGTGATGGTTATAGTTGGAGATTTATTTTAAAAATATACATAAAAATATATTATTATGTTTTTACATGCCTTTAGTGGAGGGTTTTTTGAGACAGTTACCTACTGTTCTGTCTTTTATGCATTAATTATGAAAATTGTGCCTGAAATAATTTACTCTTACTGCTAAAACATAACGTTTTTTCTTTTTTCAGAATTATGAAATCATAAAACGATTATTCTTTTTTCACAACGGGAAAAATGCCAACTAAAGCTCTCTTTGGCAATATCTAAAACTCCCGTCTTACGCATTATATACCTACAAGGTATTTTTCTTTTGCGAATTTCAGCTTGTTTGAACAAGACAAGACTTCGATCAGTCGATCGAGACGAGACTTCATATTTTTCAATGGCTTTTTAGCAATTTAATAATTTAGTACTGGCAATACTAAAGATTTTATTTTTTATTTTATTTGACAGCAGTATTAGTAAGCCAAAAACTGTATTGTAATCAGACAGTTGTTGCCAAAGAAGAAGAAGTCGAAACAAAACGTCACGAAATTGACAGTGACATTAGTGACAGTGAAAGATTTTAGTTTTTTGAATAAATTAAATAAAATTATTAATCCTTTCTTTCAGTGTAAACAAAGTTTATAGGAGCCATAATGTGTAAATACACAGTAAATATATCGCATTGTTGTGTAATTATGCAGAAAAAAGGGCTCAGTTTATAAAACAATGGAGGGCCGATTGTCGTTGTGCACTGAGTACCTAATAAGTATGATGAGCGAGTTTCGAACTTCGTTTTTTATGACTACGCGAGCCAGCTGTGTTGGCTACCAGTATACTTCTTCTTGAAGTTAGCGGTCTTAGCCTGAAAGACTACCTAGTACCTACGCCAAAAGCGTAACGTACGTTTGTACAGCACAACCAGAAAGTCGGCAATGAAATTACAATGAATCTGTCCTTTTTATTGGGTACTTAACCAAACCGGCAAGATACAGTTTCAAACAAGTTTGTATGAATTATTTCCTACTTGGTAGAAAAATACATTTAGTTATGACATCTTGTCATAAAGTGGTTTTTTTTCTGTAGAATAATTTACCTTTTATATTGTGTGAGAAAACACATACTATGCAAGTAATTCTGTTATGGAAGTGGCAATTGATTGTTGCCCTTGTTTAAGTAAAAAATATGACCTTTTTTTTTTTTTTTTTTTTTTTTTATGAAAGATTTTACATATGTAAAATTCCTATAAGTAGTTACAATTACTATGAATCTTTTGTAACATAGGGTGACCTATGTGTACTTTGATCATTTTCTGATGATGAGCGTCAGTGTATATTCAAGACAGGTTGATGGATACGGGTGTTAAAACCTTTTGTGTAATAATTTACATAGCATTTGCTGTGGTTTTATATATACACTTATTATAAACCTATTCTATTATGTAATATATATATTTATTATTGAAAAATGGTTGAATTTATACATAGTTGATACTAAAACTATCATATTCTCTATGTCAACATGGTTTATCCAGTAATTATGTAGGTACTGTGAATAAACAAAAATAGAATGTAATTAACATTAAAACTATAGTTAATAATAATAATAATATGATGTATTCATGATTGGAATTATCCTGACCAAAGTCTTAAGTCTATAAAACTTTTAATGATTGAACAATATTAAAATTGCTCAATTCTGATGTTTTCAGATTGCATAATATTTATGTATGTACTTTGAATTTATGTTTCAGAACTAAGCTATCATGAGCTATGTACAGATCGCAAAACAAATGAAATTGAATTTCAATTTTCTTAAAACTACAAGAAATCGTTTATTCAAACGATAAATTATTTAACTTATGGTATTTAGTGGTTTAAGTAAACAAATGACTTTCCAGTATTTGACTCAATTATATTAACAGCAATACCTTAGTATGGTATGAGATCTTATCATGTATAAGCGTTGTCACCCAACAAAGCACTTCAACCCTTATGTTGGTGATGGTATGAGATAATGTCATTAAAGCTTGTTGCAAGTTTAACAGTTGGTTTTAAAAAAAAAAAAATAAAAAAAAAATGGACAGTATAACAGAAAATAGTGCTTTTTTAAGTTTGTACTTTTATAATTCATGTTTTTGATTCAATATTACAGTAAGAAATTACTGAACCTGTCCAGAAAATTAAGGACAATGGTTATTGAAATTTCCATTTCATATAACTAGAACTAGACTTTCGAATCCTGCATTGAATTGCTTTAAACATTGGGGGGGGGGGGGGGGGTGGAGTGTAGTGACATGTTATGCAGAATTGAAAATCATCCAGTTGCACTGATTGGTTTTTTAAATTTAAAACAAATAGGTTAAAATAATATTTAAAGATAAATACCTAAGCAAGAGATTTTCTGTACCTACGGTAAAAATCTGTAGTACTTTGCGATAACTTGTCCTTTTACCTTAAATTCACTATTAACTCTCACATCTAGTGTGTTAATTCTTATCAAATCTTGTCCACTTTTCTAAGAGATAAGTTATGGGCATGACTTAAGTATAGCGATTAGATATATTTTACATTGTGTTTGCATGTTGTTTAATCGAGATCTATAATGTGTCTGTAATATCGGTAGGTTAACACTATAGATTTTACCTATCTAATCATCAATATTAGTATGGTTTAAGAAATTTATTTCTCATGAGAACTTAAATGACAATATGTTCACTTACTGAGAAACTAAATAATTCACTATTATCACCGAATCAATATTAGTCAAATGTTTTTTCTGAAACTGTGACCGAAATGGACATTTATTCAAAACTATTTGGAGTTTGTATTTTTATGACAACCCTTTCTGGGATAGGCAAAAATACAAAGATAATATTATATTTTCTGTTTACTACAGAATCATCTTCAGAACTGGTGTGCTGACCATATAGGTATTTGGTGTTCTGGTTATAATATTAAGGACAAAATGGGCAAAAATCCAGATGCTCTAAACATCTACTGTAAGTAAGAAATTAATTATGAGAATTGACCAGCGCTGTATAATTGATGATTAAACGAACTTACCTGTACGTGAAGTTCTATCATAATTATACTAGCTGGTCAATTCTCATAATTAGGTCCCTCCCAAGTACCCCTCCCGTAAGTGTATGGGATACACAAATCTGTATTTAGCCCACATTGTCCGAGTCGGGCGTAGACAATAGTATTCTCTGTCTACGGAGTCAGGAGTACTTTAAACAAAATGACGTTTATAGGGATGTGGTGTAACGTGGCGCCTGTGTAATAGTGATGTTTTTTCGATTATCTTTGAACAAGTCGTGTGATTAAGCCGAGTAAATACGAATAATACTGTAAGTAAGAAATTAATTATGAGAATTGACCAGCTAGTATAATTATGATAGAACTTCACGTACAGGTAAGTTCGTTTAATCATCAATTATTATTACTATTATTATTTATTACTATTATTATTAGCTTTATAAAAATAGAGGGTGTATTTTTTCACCTCTCGGAGTAGCTTTACATATTTACTCATGATGCTTAGGTAGTAAAGATCTGTCACTAATCACTAATGATGTTATTTTGACATTGACATGATTATGACGTGGTTTTCCATAGAATAGCTCAGGGAATACCTAGTATGTTAGTTTTTACTTTGCTACGAAGATTATAGGGTGACCATGTGGTGATCATGGTGAAAATATTTTTTACTGATAGCGCACAATATGGCATGCCACACGTCACGTATAGCATATAATAATGTTTTTTATTACATATTGACATCCGACAGACAAAATAGCAAGTGGGCCATCTGATGGAAAGTGGTTACCGCTGCTCATGATCATCAGCAACACAGAGGGCGCTACCTATATAACTATTCCAAACAAGGAAGAACTCTCACTCACCGAAAGAAATGCTTTGTTACTGTCCATTTTTTATGAAAGGGTGGTAACTTTCCCGGTAATGCTAGCCCAATTCATAATATGCTCTATTACTCTAAAAATATGTTACTTCATTTAGGAAAAATGTCTCGTCAAGCGATGATTTGTGTTCTTAGAATCTCTTATGTAATACGTGATTTCCCTGACGTGTGGTTACAGTTGTAGACGCCAATACAAACATCAGAGATATACGTCGTAATGTCGTTCAATTTCGGCCAGTGTGATGCGCGTGCCCACCGCAGTAGCGCGGCTAAATATATTCGTGATACGTGTGTGAGAAAGGTGATAGTGTAGTGCCATACTATTTTGTGGGACAAAAGGTAACGCAGCCAGTATTAAGATTAAGAATAAAAATTCTGATTTAATTTTTAATCTATGTTTTTAAATGAACGTATTTTTTTTACGAATTGTGTGTGGTAACCAGCCAGTATTCAAATTAAGATTTTTAATAAATCCTTATTTAGAGGATAAGGATTTATTATTTAGAGGAATAAGGATTTATTAAAATTATTGAGAGTAAAAATATTTGATTTTTTATTGTCTGTGCCGTTATCGATTGGACAGGAACAGGTAGCCAAAAAATATATAATTTAATTAGTGATCAACTTGTATTTTTAAGTATCAATAATGTTTGGAGAAAATAGTAAACACGTTTTTCACAAATTAATTATACATTAATATTACAAGCTTTTACTCTAGCAATCAATGTTGTTTACGTTTCCACTTTATACTACGGTCGGCTACACAGGTTCCTGAAAAGCTTCGGTTAGTCTATCTGTGACATAAATTATTATAAAACGTAAAAAAGCTGTAATTTTTTTTTATTTTGTTTTAAAATTTTTAACTACTTGATTGACTTCATTTCTTCTTTTGGGAAAACAGGAAAACAGGAGCGATAACGACAGAGTATATCGTTCTCGCTCAACTGGCCGAGACTGTAGAGCTCACAGCTAAAAGAAAGTTATAGATAGAAAATGTGGGCGCCTCTGGTCATAATATTGACGAATTTATACATATTATGTGCTAAATAAAACGTCTCATTTGAAAAATGTCACTTTGACTTCGTGTCTCTGTACTTATATTTTTTATAACACTAAGGTGGCAAACAGGCATACGGCCCGCCTGATGGTAAGCAGTCACCGTAACCTATGGACGGTTGCAATACCGGGGGTATCACGCGTTGCCGATTCTGTAAAAATAGAGTACTCTACCTCTCTTATAATTAAAAATAAAGGATTCGTTTCTTTGAGGGTGTGGTTATTTGAGGTTTAACTTACAGACATGGTTCACATAAAATTTGTAGCGAACCACATTTCTACTGAGTAGTAAAGCTTTTATGTAAAACCCAAGAGATATGGTTTGTGTGCGGGGCGCATGTCGCCATTTTCTACACAATTTTCTGCACAAATGTGCAGGAACTTGATTGTTCTAAGTCGCTTGTCGCCCTATTTCGTTAGGTGCCCGTCACTATAATAAACTTCTTACTCCGTGTTCGTAATCGAACTGCAAATTACGGTCTTACGATTTGTGTGAGAGTGACTCTCGAGATTATTCTATTAATGTGTTAAAATGTAATTGTGTGTGTACGTGGCGACATCGGTTCCGGTACAAAAACCATCTAATTACATTTCTCCTTCTTTCTATGTTCTGTGGTAGAGCTTGCATAAATACTTACAATGTTTGGACGATGGTATTTATCTAACTATACCGCATACCGTGGATGCATTATAGTGTTGCCATCAGATCGCGTGATATCATCGGTATTTCTAATACTATTTGCCATCCCGACTATATTTCTGCATAGTCTAACTACAACAAAGTTACGTTTTATGTAGTCATAAATTATTCTAACACCGTACTGTAATTTATTAATAGTATCCAATAGTGGCAACCACTACATTGTTTACGTCTTAACTATCGATGTCTCTATTCACCGTAAAGGAGGTTTCACGTTAAAAGAAATTATTTCAATGTTATTTTTATCATTTATACTTCAATAAATAAGATTTGTTAATATTTTGTTTAATAGAATTTAATTATGAATAAAAACCCGGATAGTATGTACGTTTTGGTTTTGGGTCACGTACAGTGGTGTAGGTTCCATATTTGCTACGCTTAGCTTGCTTGTAAACGAACGAGCGCATTGTCATATTCTAGAGGGTTTACTACGGAACCCTAAAAAGGAAAAAACATTTAAATGCAATACATTTAAATTCCATCTTTTTAAAAAACTACATGAACACTATGACATTTTGTTGGATTTTCTTTTGTTTTTCATAATATGAAAAGTAGGCGACTTTTAGCGGGAAAACTTTTAAAAAAAATTGTCTGTGGGAAAAATAATATTTTTTCGCGCCTATATTTAAGCGGAGACTTTAATGTTTAAATTCATAATATTAAAATAAAAGTAAAGTCGTGAATAGATCTACTACATATCAAAATTTGCTGTTACAAAAAAGACATCAATTTATTATAATAAATTGTTATCTTTTTTGTATAATTTTTGGATATTGTCCAAAATCACGTATTTTGTTAGTTATTTCACGGAAGTTTGCTGTTATGGATTATAACACAACAGTTTATTTTAAACAGGTGTTTTTCTATGACAAGAAGGTTGGCATTCGTTTATTTAATTGTTCTAACTGATCTAAAGTTTTGATTTTCAAATAGCCTTTATTTATTTTAATATGTGTTCTACTGACATCGTTTTGATAGTCTTTTGTAATTTTGAAAAATGATTGCATGTTTTTTTTTTTAATTACTTAAATGGTTCGTTGAACCGAAACACCTATAAAAACAGATGAGTTAGTATCATAACGGTGCATTTGTAACTCGTCTATGTAGCAACTGGTCTATTTATCAACTCGTAACTCTTGTAAGTTGTAAATCGCCTAAGTTGTAAAATTTGCCTTTTCAGTACATTCTTGAAAAATGGAGCCTCTGGTGGTGGATATAGTTCATTTTTACCCACGGGAAAATGCACAAACTCATCACACTCAGAAGTAAGTAATTTTTTTTCTGGTTATCTTTTACCATTTATCAGTCTGGTGGCGCGTTGGCAGTGACCATTGCCACCAGAAGGCGCGGGTTTGATTATATCTCGAAGCAAACATTTATGTGATGGCACTCTATGAAGACCTCCTTGGCGTAATGGTTACCACGCCAGACCGCCACCCAGGAGGTCGCGGGTTCGAATCCCGGTGGGGTCATGATGAAAAACGTACTTTTTCTGATTGGCCTCGGGTCTTGGATGTTTATCTATATACGTATTTGCTATAAAATATAGTATCGTTGAGTTAGTATCCCATAATAAATAAATAAATATATAGGGACAATTCATACAGATTCAGCTAGCCCCAAAGTAAGTTCGAAATTTGTGTTATGGGATAATACAAGTTTCGACCTTACTTTGGGGCTAGTTCAATCTGTGTGATTTGTCCCTATGTGCTTATTTATATTTATTCTTGTTTGTCTTGAATCTGACACCTTTGTGTAACAAAATGCATTGATTCATCATCATCATCTCAGCCACAAGAAGTCCAATGCTGTACATCAGCCAAACGTCTCCAATACTACCTGCTGCCAGCGGCTTGCATCTAGCATTGATTAAACATACGTAATCCCCAAGTCTCATTTAAGTACAAGATCAAAAAACACATTTCAATAAAATGTTTATCTTGTGCGGGAATTGAACCTGTGCCATTCAGCAGTAGAGACTCTGAACCATCCGACTATTTAAATAGGTACAGCAAGCCAATGAAAGCAGTAAACAGGACCGTTAATATGATAAGTTTTCTAAATATTGCGTGAAGGGACACGAAGTTTAATTTTTATCCATAGTATTCATATTGTACACAGTTTCATAACGATGCTTACTTATTTAGCGTCAAAATAAAATAAATAAATAAATATTCTTGGCCGAATCACACAACGCCATCTAGTCCCAAACTAAGCAACTAAGCTTGTACTGTGGGTACTAAGATTGCTGATAAATATACTTAAATACTTTTTTTTTTGTAAATAAATACTTATTTATACATACATAGAAAACATCCAGACCAAGGCAAAAAGAGAAATGTTTGCCTTGCGCAGGATTCGAACCCGCGGCCCTTAAGATAAAGTAACCATTGGTCCGGTTAGTCCGGTGGACGAGTGGCTAGCCACTGGCCTGTCAAAATCTTTGTTCTTGTACCGGTCACCTCCTTGATTGGTTGATTGTAAATAATTTGATTTCTTTCTCAGATATGAGGTGATTAACGATGAAACCCCGATGTCCACCATAGTGCGTCGTGGTCAACCCTTCAATGGTGCAGTCCGGTTTACAAGACCCTATGACGAGGAGTACGATCAAGTGCAACTTGTATTCACGCTTGGTTAGTATTTACCATATTTAATTAAGCTATTTTTTTTTCAATAAATATTCTTGGTCGAATCACACAACGCCATCTAGTCCTAAACTAAGCAACTAAGCTTGTACTATGGGGTACTAGATTGCTGATAAATAGGTATAAGTACATAAATACTTTTTTTGGGAAAATAATTACTTGTTAAACATAGAAAACATCCAGACCAAGATAAACAGAAATGTTCATGCACACAAAATAGGTTTGCCTTGCGCAGGATTCGAACCCGCGGCTTTTGGAATAAAGTGCGTGTTTGTACGACGTTACCCGAAATTATTTAAGATTACTCATAGATCTCGTAACCGAAATTTTTTGCAAAATGCTAATAGGTATCAGCATAAAACCACCTTGTATGACAAAAGTATATTTACTATGGCTCCTAGAGTCTATAACAAGCTTCCCCACAGTATAAGAGATTGCACTGTACAACGGTTTTTTAAGTGTAAATTATATAGATTCCTTATTGAGCATGCATTCTATTCCGTTAATGACTTCCTGGAATCTAAATTTTAAATTGTTGATGTCCGACTGAGTGCATGATTACAAAACATAATTATGTTTTTGCAACAAATTTGTATGCTATAAGGCTGATCACAGCTTGCTCTAAAATAATGTATTTGTAACATCTGTATCTGATTTACCTGTGGATCACAAATAAATTATTTGATTTGATTTGATTTGATTTAAAGTGACCATTGCTAGCCACTCGACCACCACTCACCAGGCCTGTCAAATTATATGTGAACCGATTATGAAGATTCTTTTACCATTAGGAAGCTACGTCCTTTGTGACGTAGGCTTATTAACCCCGAAGCATACGCGGGTGAAGCCGCGGTCAAATTATCTATAAATAAAGTATTCAATTTCATTGTTTTTTTATTATATTAGGTGACAGACCGCAGTTCGAGACACAAGGCGCTGTGTTCCTACGCCGCGATGTTGTGTCTGACAAGCATTCGTGGACCGCCAAACTCATAGATGTCCAGGGTGACACATTGTCATTTGAGGTAAGATTCATTGTTATCCCCTTCAACTTTCAAGCTCACATTCGACCTAGGGGATGACTCGGAAACTAAAAAACTAATCCGTGTCAGAGTTTACAATTTTTTTTACATCTGCGTATCACAAAAAAGAACATACATACTCTAAAGCCGATGCTAAATATCATCACTTGCGCTCCTAGGTAGGTACTAAACGGTTGTCTAAATTAAGCGGTTAACCGTTCAGTTCTAGTTTACTTCGTGGCGGTTAAGTAGTATTACAAACCGGGAACGGGAATAATGGGACTCCGCGAGCAAAACCGCTGTAAATATTTTAAACTGACTGTATTTTTTAAATAAAATATTTAATAAATATCATACGTGAACAAAAGTGAAGCCAAGTCAATAAAATGATTTCCATAACAAATTCTGTTCTTAAAATTTATTCTAATACATTCTTGTACATTTAAATGCAGACTAAGTATCAACAATTTATTATTATAATAACAAATAATGTAATTTGTATGCATAATGCGTAATATTAAGGTGTGTAGAATTATTAATTAGTACCTATTATAAGACTGGTCAAAGGTGTTTGTATAATGTTAATCTATTGTTAAATTCGTTTTAGATACAAAACAATAAACAAAGAATTATTGTATAAAGTATTGTTAAACTTAGATCGAAAATTTAGACGTATAATACGAGTACCCGCTTGAAATACGTTCTTTTTATTCCTCATTTTGGAGAAAAAAAATAGGAAAACAGCAAATAAATACAAATTCTTCAGGTCAATAAACAAACGCACTATTCTCAAACCGATATACATTTTTATAAAACATAAAGAATCATACAAATTAAAATATTATATTGACATACATTTATCAATTTTATGCCATCATTAATATCGATGTAAATTTTATGCAGTTATTAATAAATCCGTCACAGGTGTCCGCATATATTAATTTGTGGCATAAGGTTGTTACGGTCATAAGAATTCCGATAATGATATATGGTAATACCACTTAGCTCAAATAATGGGGTCATAGGCGACCTAGTGCGGTTAGGTCTTATGTATGATGCATCGATTTACACAAAGACTCACTCTTCTCAACAGAACTGATCGTACAGTCAAGAGCAGGTCGACCTTTACATATTGGACTTTGTACCATTCTTAAGTGTAAAGTTTCACGTGCACCTGACTGTACATCTCATCGACAAAAATTTAAATATTTATTTTCATTAAAACTGATTAATTTTAATAATTTTTTTATAAAAGTTTTGCAATATGTTATTAAAACAGTAAATTATTAAAATGCCAACCTCGTTCGTATTGTCAATTAAAAAGAAGTCAAAGCATCCGGGCCCTGCCCATCTAGGCGAATAAGGTACTTAGTCAATTTTTTAGTAGGTTACCTCCAGTTGACTTTAAGGTGGGAGAGCCCAACAGACCCCCGTCGCTTCCCCAAGTGGGGGGACATGTAATGCATGCTCCTGACTATAAACAAAAAAAGGCGGGCCACTGGATGGTGTTAACTGCCGCCTCTGAACATCAGCGACTGAAATCGAATCGATTATTTTGTATGCTCGTTATTGCATGTTTATCATACAATTAACTCCTTAGAATTAGGTAATACTGGAGAGCCTAGATAAGCTATTTAAATTATTTCATTTCAGGTTTCAACTCCAGTGTCAGTGCCTATAGGTTGCTGGCAGCTGCGCGTGGTCACCAGGTTGAGGAACCAGCCTGAGCGCTTGATTTATGATTATGACCAGGATTTGTACATACTCTTCAACCCTTGGAACCCTGGTAAGGACACTTATCATGACGACAATACTAATATTATTAAGAGGTAAAAATTTTGAGGTAGGGGCTAATCTCTGAATCTGCTGGACTTTGCATTATAAAGCATTATAAAGGCACGTTATTTACGTCTTACATCCAGTTTCTTAAACGCATTTAAAATTTAATTCCACATTTTAGTCTCAAGCTATCTCTTTTTTTAACACGCTTTTATTAGCTTCACCTGAATGTATCATTGTAACAGATTCTTTCAACGCAATTCTCATCAAGTTTTGGTTTTCTTGTTTGACAGTGACAGCTATAGCTTAATGCTTTTCAGTCGAATAAATGTTCTAGTAATTAATTAAACGTTCTGTTTAGTCACTTTGGTACTAGTAGTTATTCTGTGCTTTGGTTTAAGATTTATTCAACCGTTTTAAGAACAGAGTTCTTTTCTAGTTGTCTATAATTTGAGTTTTTTTAATTGTTTTATTAATATAATTATATTTAATGTTCTTAGATGATCAGACCTACATGGAAGAATGCAGTCTTCTAGAAGAATACGTTTTGAATGACGTCGGCAAGGTGTGGGTGGGGCCGATCAAGTCTACCAGAGGAAAACCATGGTTTTATGGTCATTTTGATGCGGTGGTTCTACCTGCTTGTATGTTTATGCTGGATCGTGCTAAAATGCCTTATCATCTGTGAGTAACTAATTTAATTAATCTTTTTTTAAAAGCCCGTTGACGCGTTGGTTAAAACCCTTCCTTCGGTGCCAATAAAATATGTGTCATGGCGCCATGGCATAGTGTTTGTTCTCAAATCTGGGTTAATGTACCTGTTTTTATTTACGAACTAATTGAAATAAAACTAACACTAAATGTTAAGTGCAGCAAACCAAGACACATTAATGAAAACCGCATTCAAATCGGTTAAGCCGTTTCTAAAATTAACTTGCACAGACAGCGACCAGTTACGATTTTATTGATGACTAGCTTTTTTGCCCGCGACTTCGTCCACGTGAAGTTCCGGACCCGTTCCCGTGGGAACTACAATGAATTTCGGGAAAAGCTATAGCCTATGTCACTCCCTGAATGTAGCTTTCTACTGGTGAAAGAATTTTTGAAATCGGTCCATTAGTTTCGGAGCCTATTTAATGCAAAGAACCAAACAATCAAATTTTTATAATATTAGTTTATATTATATACATGTATGGATAGACGATTGATGATTAATTTCAGTCGTGGTGACCCCATCAAAGTGACTCGTACCATCTCTCGCATAGTGAACTCCAACGATGATGATGGTGTTCTTGTTGGTCGATGGGATGGCGAGTACGAAGACGGGACAGCACCTTCGGAATGGACTGGATCGGTAGATATCCTTGGACAGTATCTTAACACTGAGCAGGCAGTGCCGTATGGACAATGTTGGGTGTTCGCTGGTGTTGTTACTACTGGTAAGAATTTGAAGGTATTTATTGTGAAAAACAAATGAACCGCTCTCGACCTGATCCGGCGCATAAAGGACCAAATATTATAAAGAATTAAAAAAGTAAAAAAGGTAAAAAAATAATGAATAAGTTTATTCAGAGAGTAGGTATTTACAGTTACTTTCGCTAAATAATTAGTGTCATTAATCAACTCTATAAGCTAGTTACTACCATTTCGAAAACTAAGCAAAATCACCACTGGTAAAAGAAAACCAGTTAAGGCTTTTTGTCATTTGACAATACATAGACACCATATTTTTAATACAAATTAAGTAGTAAACAAATAGCACTAGATAGGTACCTACTTTAAAGTAATATACTGAAAAGTGCCCGATTTAAACGAAATTATAAAAACATTTCCCAAAAGTGCAGTTAATCTCCGTACTTTTGTAATGAAATATCTCCAACGGTTTTATTTTTGTTATCTATAAATTCAAGTTAATTATATTATATTAGCTTTCGTATAAATCTGATAGGTTATCAAGTTCAAAAACCGAAGAAGCATACGCTATCAGTAATCTGCATGAAGAGGTCATTGGCTTAATCGAAGACATTATCTTACTTATTTTTTAAATGTAAAAAATTTACTTATATTATTACTAGCAAAACCCGAGCAACTTCGTCTTTTCCGTAGGAATTTCCAAAAACACTTTATTTTATTTTATTGGGACACGGTATGTGACCCTAGCGCCTGCCTGATAGGCCAGTAATAGGAGCGTAGAGACATCCTTTAAATGGTGTCTCGTCGCTTCTACTATGCTGGTCTGAAAGGTCCCTCTTCCTTCACGCCCCGCTTGAAGGACATGTCGTACACGTGTGGTGGGATCACATCGTCGGGCAGCTTGTTCCATAACGGATGACCATGTCATACAAAGTACACACCCTTAGAGTTTCAAGTCTCTACGATCAGCAGTTTAGACTGTTGATCCGTCATTCAGGACAAAGCATTATATATCTTAACATATCTTACTTTACCACAACCTCTTTCTCTGAAACATTTTAATATTTGTTATATCTATTTTTGCAGTATGCCGTGCCCTAGGACTTCCATCTCGAGTGGTTTCAAATCTGGTATCAGCTCACGATGCGAACAGTTCTTTAACCGTGGACAAATATTACACCGAAACCATGGAGGAACTGGACTTTGACCCTAATAACCCTGCTGGGGCTGATTCCATCTGGAATTATCATGTATGGAATGATGTCTGGATGGCCAGGCCTGATTTGGACACAGGTATGTATGTATAATAAACTTAGACGGTAACTGTGTCAACCAATTACTCAAAGCAATGGCCAATCATTGATTTCGGGCCAGTTTTGATCCCCAAAAAAATAATTTGACACTTGCAGTTTTGTTTCTCTAATTCTTTTACTTACTGCATCCATCTTCTTTTTCTGCTTTGAAAAGATTGCTATCAGCAAATACGCTCTCTTGTTATATCCGCGCATATATTTTATTCTATTACAAATGAACCATAATATATTTTATCATATCGACCCATAATCCTCCCAATGCTAGGATACAGGTCTCCCATCAATCGAAGAAGCATAAGTAAAGCGTAGCCTACGTCTATTCTTTAACGCGCTCTTCGAAGTACGGAGAAGCTCGAGATAACGAAACTATCACTAGAAACATCTGGCTAGGGTCGATGTTGCTTAACTTGCGCGTTCGTTTTTGGAGTACGACACACAGGGACGCCACCGAGCTCACCAATATTATATTTATGTCATTATCAATCTTTAAAAATATTTTGATTTCTTCCAGGATATGGTGGATGGCAAGCAATCGATGCGACTCCTCAAGAGACGTCAGCAGGGTCATACCAATGTGGTCCAGCTCCTGTTGAAGCTATCAAGCAAGGAAAGATAGGTCTGAGTTATGACGTAGAGTTCATGTTAGCATCAGTGAACGCTGACTTGATGAGGTGGAGAACTGACCCTGATTCAGAGACTGGGTTCTCTATGGTGGATACTAATGATTATCAGTAAGTCTTTTTATCAGTTTCTTTATCTCAAATATTCAATTTATTTAGACTATAATATGGCGAGTGATACTCCCGGTGTTGCAATTGTCCATAGGCTACGGTGACCGCTTACCATCAGGTGGGCCGTAAGCTTGCTTGCCACCTAAGCGGTAAAAAAAAAACAATATATCGGACTCTTTCTAATTTCTTTCTGAAATTTCCCCAACCGCTTATACTGGTAGCGTTTTAGGGAGACCTCTATATCTAGTAGTGGACTTCTTGTGGCTGATTAATGATGATGAAATTCATTATGAGTTCCAAGATAGTTATAGTTTCGTCCCCAGGAAGTCAATAAGGTTCACTGCTTATTGTCAATCTGTGATGGTTTATCCAGGTTTAAACAGAAGACATGGTGGGAATGTTATTCGACTTCACGTCTCTTTAGAAATATCCATCTTGACGGTACCTAACCACATGGACATCATTAAGAAGTCATAAATGGAAAACTTTTATCCGTCTCACTTTTTTGCATTTTCAAGATAATCATGTGATAAGTTCGTATCTGCTAAAAAAACATTCTGGAATTTTCGACTACACCGACTGCGTTGTCAGAAATTTGTATCTTTTTGAATCCAGCAATCGTTTCTTTCAATCATTTCGTATCTAATCTTTATGTACTCATGTATTCTTACAGCATTGGTAGAATGATTCTCACGAAGAAGCCATATGTCTTTGACCCCATTGGAGACGAGGACCGAGAAGATATCCTGAACCAGTACAAGTTTAGGGAGGGCACAACCTCCGAACGATTGGCTCTCATGAATGGAGTTAGGTTCTCTGAAAGAGCAAAGAGGTAAGCAGTCATATAATCTACCTTTGCTCTTCTACTCTTCCTGAAGAATTGGTCTTTTAAATGCATTTTTTTTTAAATATTTTGATGTGCTGTAATGGCTCTGTCCACGTTAATAACATTCAGTATAGATACTTCAAGTAAGTAAATATGATCTTGAAAAATAGTAGAGGATAAAAACGTAACTTTCATCTCTTTCTAATTTGGTAAAAAGAGAGGCGTCCAAATGATTTTTCTTTACTTCAGTTTATTATTCTGTGTAGAATCCAGTTTCACCCATTGATCCGTGGTTAGGTAGCTCTTTCGTCCATTATCCATTAGCCATAACCATTTTAGTTAAAATATGACTTGATATCTGACCTTTCCTTTATTACAACCAGGTATTACGCCATCGCCAACAGCAAGACTAATGATATTAACTTCAAACTGCGTGAGCTGGAGACTGTTGATATCGGAAATCCATTCAGGGTCGCTGTTGACATCGAAAACGTTTCAGAAAGGGTAACCACACAGTTGTATTTAGATTTGCTTTTATACCTTGATATATTGGATAAATAAAGGTACAAATTGGTAACCGTCACGCAGCAGCAGACGACGTGTCGTCGCTTAATGTCGTCAGAACACGTCGCTGCGTCCTGTCTCTGAAGTCATGATTTTGAACTCGTCTGCAGACCACAGCGACACTGCAGTCTGCTGCTCGACGCGTCGCCAGCTTCATGTCGCTAATTACGGAGGGAATTTCATAGAAATACATAGTAAACCAGTAGTCACGCTGCGACACGTTGTCGTCTGCTGCTGCGACGTGTAACCAACTTGTACCTTAAATTGCAAATTTTTGTGGGCTTGATTTTACAGATTCGGTCAAGACATCATAATAAATGTCTGTCAATGTAATACCTTGATTTGATTTTTTTATACATTTATCAGGATATTTAGAAAGCAGTCTATAAAAATGGTCAATTTACCAAAGAGACAATGTTAACCGAAATTTATCACCACCTTGAATATGCTTGGTTTATGGTAAAGACTGAGCAAGTATTTAAGCAAATGAGGAATTTGATAGATTTGTTGCGTTACGCGGGACGAATACAATATTTTAACTATTTGGATGGGTTTTCAGGATCACAACATCAAGGCTTCGCTGTCTGCGTCCAGCGTCTTCTACAACGGCACCAGAGCAGGCATTGTTAAGAAGGTCGAAGGAAAAATATTCGTAGCTGCTGGAAAGAGTAAGTGTTTTGTATGGATTTTATGGATGCTCTGAACTCACTCAATCGGAGTAAATGGCAGAAACGCGGGCCCACTTCACCCGCGTTTTGACAATTTTCTCAATTTGGTGCACCAACAGGTCAGCGATTTTGATGTGGCAAGTAGATCTGTCCTCGACCAATGACGAGTCGACGTTAACGGTGTGCTGACCTGTGCACTATGCGGCTGCATGTTCTCTGCCAACATTGGCTATATTAGTCACTACAGAGGATTATAATATAAGTGTGCAAATGTTCAAAAGAAAGAAAAATTGTTTCTTTGACGAAATAAAAAAACACAAAATATAACATTAGAGGTACTACCCTACCCTATCCTATGTATGTCCTTTTCTTGGTTCTAAGCTACGTCTTCACCAATTGTCAGCCAAATCCCTTCAGTCGTTCTTGAGTTATAAATAGTGTAACTAACACGATTTTCATTTAACCTTATAACTAACATGATTTGTGCCTACGTCAAGGAGGCCTCCTCTCAGCATATTGTTGTGGTTGTTGTAACCACAACGCTGGTCTTCCGATCCGAGGATATCATTACGACGATTGAAGACGAAACCTGCTTATAAAATGTGTTTTCAGATGAACAAATAAGTATCCTGGTGAAGCCTGAAGACTATCTGCCGAAGTTGGTAGAGTACTGCAACATGAAGATATCGGCCATGGCAATCGTGGATGAGACCAAGCAGTCGTGGGCTGATGATGACGACTTCCAAGTGCTCAAACCTAATATTAATATCAAGGTAGGCAACAGTTTTTTGATGTTTTTAGGGTTCCGTATCTACTACAAAAGGAAAAAATAGATCACTTCGTTGTCCGACAGTCTGTCATTCTGTCAAAGGATTTTTATTTAACATCTGCATTCCAGTCATGTTAATTGTGGGTGGAAATAATAAAATTGACACAATTCACACAGCGTTACCTGGGGGCCGTACCACGACCTTTTATAACTATCCTTAAACGATTGTGTAAACGAGACGTCGCCTTACATCATGTCTCCCTTACGCAGCCGTTCTTGTTTTGTTTTAAGCGATCATGGTACGGCCTCTGGTCCCAAAATAAGATAGATCTAACCTGCTTGTGTTAATGGGTACCAGACAACGAGTATAATACATAAAAAAACACCCAAACACTATGACATAAATGTTGTCCCTGAGCAGGAATAAAACCTGCGCTGCGCCATCTGGTGCCGAAGGATCACTTCCAACGCACCACTGGACTGTCAGATAGAAAAATGCTTTTTTTTATGACGCTAAATATTAGATCATCTTTCCAGTTCAACGAAGACCTGATTATCGGACAACCAACAACCCTAGTGGTATCGTTCAGGAACCCACTAGATGAACAGCTGACTGGTTGCATGATCAGACTGTCTTCTTCTGGGATCGCTGGTCATACTACGACAAAAGCTGCTGGTGACGTCCCACCGAAGGGTACCTTGATTGAGGAGATACCTGTACAACCAAATGTAAGTTTTCAATTTTTTGTGCGGCGGATTTTTGTCGTGTGCGTGCTGCATATAAGGAGCTGTTTCACTTCCCAGTAGAAATGTGGTTCGCAACAAAATGTATATACGTCAAATACATTCAAAGAACCGAATCCCTTGGTTGGCAGTCTATTTTTAAAGATAATTTACAGAGACGCAAATTCTAAATGTAAATTTTCCTATGAGACGTCCTACAGATGTACAAGGATATTTTTATGAACGTGAGTGACAGGTTGTGCGAGGGCGTTACTGTGGCATATTTTATACATTTTGACAAAGGCGAACTGTCGAAAAGTGACATACAATATGAACGGGAGTTGTAGTTCTAATTTCGGCCACGTTCGTAAATAGCATTGTAGCACTGTATGTACAGAGTTTCCAATATAATATCTGTAATTCTGTAGCACATAATATGTACAGATTCGCAAATTATGCCCAGACACATCACGTCCACATTGCCTATCTATTATAGTTTCTTTTATCTGTGGTCGTTGCGTTGGGGATTCAAATTTTAAAATCTTTTTTTTTTTTACAGAAAATTGGAAAAATTAACTTCGTAGCAACATTCAAGTCAAAGGAGTTGAAGGATATAACGGGTGCTGCTAGCGTCGAGGTCTACGAAGGATAGTAAAACCATGTGGAGGGAGCCATTTCATTAGAAAACTGTTATAATTAAGATCGAGTTGCACAATGTGAAGAGTGTAGCATCGAGTTTTACCAATAGATGAGTGGTCACTGTGCCGACGCATAGTGTACCGGCAAAGCCAGTGTATATTTAATTCCACTATACTTGGCGAGATACGAGATTTTTCGAAAACAAAACATTTATTGCCACCAAAATGTACAAAAAAGATCTTATTCTAACATTTTAGTCTCATTGGCATTTTCAAGTTAATTGTATTAGGTACTGTATAACTTAAAGCATGTTGTGTTCACCTATAATTCATTGTGCATTAAGTCATGTAATAGATAAGTATTAGTAATGTATTGATGTAACAATTATTGGTGTTCTAAATAAATAAATAAAAAAATAGTCTCAATTTTGGACCATGACCCTGACGGGCGCCCAATTTGGAAAGGGTATTTCCAGTGATATCCAATGTTGGTGTTTGAACTAGTTTGTCATTCCTTATTGTGGTAACATTATGTTATGGGTAACATAATGTTGTTGTTGTGCCATATCGCCATAAAGTGAATCGTGAATATCGTGATTGATTCTTGTTTATTTTATATCGATTTTAATTATAATTATGACGATTGTTTGGAAAATTTGTGACAAGTAGGAATAGTGGATCGGAATATATAATTATTATAAATAATATGTATACATGTAAATGTTGCAGCTAATTTGATGCATTTAAAATAGTTATTGCCTATTGGATTCATATTTGGACATTATTTGTACAATAATAAAATATAAATAACAAATCACTTCACCGACTATACCATAGATATTTAAGTCTATTTTCTGCTTATAAATTATAATGTAAGACTGTATGATTAGCGTATCTGTCAGATAATTTGTCAGTTTTGTATTTGTCTAAAAAACGAAAACGGCATGACATGAAGACTTTCCATGACAAATATATTTTTTAATGTTAATAATGTATGAAGGTTATATTATAAAACATGGACCTAGAAAAATAGGTGGACACCATCACTGAAACTAAAAAGTGAAGCACCCATAGTAAGCCACATCGCGTATACGTACGAACCGGCCGGCTTACTATTGTGTGAATGTGTGCTTGCCGGTCAGCCATTTCACACTCACACATAGTTACGCCGCCGCCATTAGGGTGCTTCAATTCTTTCAAAGCAAGATTCCGTCCGTCTTCTTTTCTAGGTCCATGTTTTAAAATATATATATTAAATACACAAGTAACATGACAAAATTGGTTTGAACCGTTTTTTTATTATTATACAACACATGTGGCAAACAAGCATACGGTCGACCTGATGGTAAGCCGTCACCGTAGCCTATAGACGTTTGCAATACCGGGGGTATCACTCCCGCGTTGCTAACCTTCCCAACCCCCCAAGTAGAGCTCTGGACACCTTACTCACCGTAGAAACACAACATGGCCGAGACCAATGCTATTTGGCTACGATCTTCTGTAAGGTGGAGGTCCTTCCCCAGACGGGCTGCTCCGATTTGAGCGGATTATCCACTGTGCCCTACCTCTCTTAAAGTAATCTATGTAAGTACCTACTCTTTAAAAATATTTGAATATTTAAAAGTGTTATAAGAACCAAGAGAATTAGAGGAGGTTGCACGGATCAGTGTTAAATAAAAATCACAAATTTAAAAACAATGGTTTATTAATCAATTCCATGCACAGTTCACCATTTTCACTTACACCTCATGATATTTTGTATTTGTTCTGTAATATACCATAAACAACTCAACATTTTTTTTGTCTATGATTCTACGTGATCCAGGTGTTGCCATAAACTTAAATTTAACTCTTCAATTCCCAGTGTTTCCCGTAGATCTAAGTTTTTCCTACTACATGGAAACATTGTTTTATCATTTTTTGTATTATGAAACAATATTTTTATATAATAATGTACTTATTAACGTAATATCTGAGGTTTTTATAAGATCATATAACTGGATTTGAACGTGGGAATTGCAGAGTCGTATTGTATAGCGTGCACACATGATGGATTTTTTTCCTAATATATCCATGCATTTGAAAAAAGTATTTCACAGCGCCATCTAGACCCAAACTAGACAAAGCTTTGGGTAACTCCGGAAAACAATTTACATTAATAAATGACTTGATTTTTTAAACAGAGAAATAAATTAAATAATTCGATGTACCTTTTATATAATTAACATAAAGCCGGCGCCATATACAGCTTCTATTTGAACATTGCTGTGTAAATTTAATACTAGTCTCGCTCACCTATAAGTTGTACTTAATATTAAATGATGAAATCCAATCGCCGTCAACAAAACTGAACTAATACTAAGTACAGTTTGTTTAAAATTAAACAACATAGCAAGCATGATATAGGTAAGCCATCCATATTACGTTACACTGTAGGCAATTGCTAATTTATAGGAAACTAGGTTACCTAAAGGTACGACTACCGCCATAAGTCGCAGTCGCGCTCACACACGATACGACGAATGGACGTTAAGCCAATCATAATTTAAAAAAGTAAAACAAAAAAAATTGTGTTACGTAATATGTGAATAGCTCATAAGTAAAATAATATTTGTTTAATGAACTTTCATAAATCTGATTTAAGTTTGTATCATTATCTATATCCCGTTCTAATATACTTAGCACAAGATTACCAGTGAAATTTGACGACCTCCGTGGCGTAATACCATGTCTGCCCGCCACCAAGGAGGTACCGACTTCGAATCCCAGTCGGGTCATGATAAAAAAACTAACTTTTTCTGATTGGCGTTGGGTCCTGGATGTTTTTCTATATATGTATTTGTTATAAAATATAGTATCGTTGAGTTAGTATCCCATAAAGTTTCCAACTTACTTTGGGGCTAGCTCGATCTGTGTGATTTAAAAAACCACCACTTTGTGATACCATAATGTGGTGACACAATGTTTAATCGCAATAAATAAATTTGAGACCGATACATGTCTATTTCACATCGATTAAACATTTTTTAATTAGAAATAATGTTTAAATGTCAAGTATATTGGAAGGGAATATACATCGGTTTCGTTCAAACAAAATGAATTTCTTTATGTAGAAAATTACACATTTTTAACTATCACATAAACACTTCCAGACTTAATTATGTGTCCACTTCAAAAAGATCACATACAGTAATTTTGTATTCAGTAAAAAAAGAAGCCAAGTTCTAACCGTTTTATATATTTTTTTAACAAATTGTCATAAATATAAAAAATTTTGTTTTACGAAGATAGTTTTAAAATTATTATTTTTCTCTTATACATATTATACCTAACGGTAACATTTCAAAGCGGACACATAACTTTATATATCTAACATTAGAAATTATACAGTATTATAAAAACATCTCATTGCAAGGAACTTCAAGTAGGGACGGCCAAAGGAATCTTTATAAACAACACGCAAGGAAAAATGCACCGTACACCATACATAATAACCACCAAAATACAAGGGAGGCAACCGTATATTGCCGTTAAACTTATCAAATTACAATCACAAACTACATTTTGATCTTAATTTTACAAAATAATACTTAGAAACGACATTTTCCAATATATTATTTTATTACAATACAAAATAAGTTTTTTTTTATTTCAATAAATATTGCTTTCAGTGAACTCTTTATACGAGAAACATTAATTCCCGAAACACACGCAGACTTGAGTGGATGCGGTCTGGCTGTATTGTATTCATGTATGAACGAATTCACACGAAATGCGTCGCGGATGCGGGTACATAACTAGACGCATCCCGCTTCTGTGGTCAGTGTGCTTTACGCTCAATACAGCCGTAATAAACACAGCTCAACGCCTATTTTTCGCTATTTTGTCACAATAATCACAATGACAAAATAGTGAATAACTAACTGAGCCCTCACTTAACTATGTTTATTCATAGTTTATTCATAAAGGGGTTAGGGTTTATGCGAAAACAAGGTATGTCATGTATATGTTTTATATTGGTAAATAAAACGTATGCAATGTTTAACGTGAGTGCACGTGTTTTCTTATACGCCAATGCCTAACGCAATATCAATTGTTTTGTTTTAAAAAAAAGTGTAGACAGGTTTAAAGAGATCTTCGAATGGTACGATTTGCTAATTAAACATGATGTATATTTATCCCTTTCTGCTGTTGATAACAGAATTATTTTGTCTGTCACTTGAGTGTTTTTAATTATGCCATTTGTGAAAACTTCGTACGCTAATCTACACCTTATTACATAACATTACGCAAAATACATTAAAGGCATTGTATTGCTTATAAAATGCGGTCTAAAACGCTAATTAATCAACCAACGATGCTTAACTTTGGTATTATTTGCAATAGCATTTACAAAAGCTGAAATGCATGTTACCTTTATAGATTCTCTAAAACCAAATATATTATTTTTATATAATGCATATAATTTGTAAATTTTTTACACCTAACACTTATTTTGGAAACTATTAGGGCTAGCAATTAATACATTTGGAACTATGCTGCATCAAGTTATGACACGGCATCACAACTCATCGGTCCCTTTCACACCCCTACAAATTATAAGCATTACATATTTTAAAAGGTTATTTTGTAGATCGCGTGAAACGAACTTGCCGGGAACACTTCCGTGCTTCCTAACCATTTCAAATTAAGCTTCATAATTACATTTTTTATGTAATTTTATATTAATTTCTTAGAAATTATTTTTTGTTGGAATTTGATAAATTACTCGATTTTTTCACTATTAAAGTTATGATAGTTACATTGATGAAATAATTAAAAGACAATTTATTAATATAACTTCTACAACTTGTCAGAAAGATTCCATCGCACACTCTATCTCCTTCATACACTATATGAGAAAAGCGAGATAGTATGTAACATTAAACTAGTTACAACTGTTTTTATTATTAAAATTGACTAACTGACATAAATTGAAGTCACTTACATTTATATACAAATTAGATTTTTCCTAATTGTATATTACAGTTAAAACCCTACTTCACGTTTTTACTACATTTCATTGCAGTCAACTGCATAATTTCAATTTCAATAATTTCACCAATGTAACGTTAACTAAATAACATCAAAACTTGCGGTAACTAGTTACACAAAAGCCTGAAAATTATAATGCAACATTACTCTTACTGCTTACGAGATAAAGTTGAATATCGCTTAATTAACTTTGGCTTTACCTGTCACCAATCTTGCGTACTCTTCGTAGAATCTTGGGAAGAATTGCATCGCGAAATAGAGCACAGTTAAGTACGCCACAATTGCTATAGTGAGTATCAGGTCGAATACTGCTGGTTTGACGCTGAAAAAAAAACAGGGTTCAGTATACAGGACGACAGGTTTTTTCTCCAATTCCTAAGTTAAACTAGAGGTACGCAATCCTTTCGCTAGAATAAGTGGGAGGACAAAATGTATAAAAATCCATTACTACCCTCAAAAATAGAGCGGTAATGGATTTTCATAATATTTTTTCCTCCCGGGTATCCGTCTGGTGGTCGACGATGACGTCATCAATTACAGAAACAAGTGAATATCGCGTCGAGTTCCTCTCCGTCCTTTCCTTGCAGGTGTAGTATAAAGCCCTATGTAACCCTCGGGAATAAAGTGCGATTTCCACCTCGGGAGTGTTGCGACTTCCTCGTCGGAAAACGGTCACTTTACTCCCTTGGTGAACAATGTACTATAGCAGATTTATCTGGTTAATATTATCGACCAGTCTACCATCGCTTTACGTTAAATATGTGATTGAATGCTTACCTATAGACATACAACTGTGCTCTCAAAGGTCCATATAATGTGTATTCTGGTTCCCGTTTGTCCACCGGGTGGGAACTGATTGTGACTTCCATATAACGGGAGAGAGCTCGCTCCAGTGCTCCTGTCACACCTAAAAAGATATAAATGTATAACACACTGATTCTACGTGACGACCAAGAAATCGAACCTTTTATGAATCGAAACTTTTATGAAAGATTTTACGAATTTCTTACAGTTCAGTAAAATTATTTACAGAAATCAATATACTTGTAAAGTATTTACTTTTTTTATATAATTTTCTACAGTTTTTGTTCTGTCAACTGTGGGTTGTTTCGGTTGTTTTTTTTTCTAGTCTTTTATACAAACAAGCATACGGCCCCCCCACCTGACCACCGGATGGTAAGCTTCACCGTAGCCTATAGACGCTTGCAACACCGGGGGTATCACTCACACGAGCGAGGGGGTAGTCTTGTTGAATTTATCGATTTTCTCTCTTGGGTCTGTATTATTTAATTTTGTCATTAAATTTCTATTTTATTTTGAGCTGCCCTTTTTTCCATCTTTTACACTTTACTTTGACATACCTGCATTAGGTGGGACAGTGGTGACAATTTGTGGTGCTCTGGGCTGAGACGACAAGTAATTGTACCAATGTTTAATGAATTCCGCATCAACTCCCTGTAAATAATTTTCGATATGTTAAGAGCATCAGAAAAACACGTTGTTATTACTGAAACTTTAGCCATGAAATTCTTATCAAAGATATTAAGAGCGAACAGCTCAATCCATATCTAACTGGCGTCTCTTGGTGTCGGTGGCAAAGATCCACTTTGGGTCTTCGAGCCAACTTCTTAGACATATCTTAATGACATCTATCATAACTCACACCTGTTTAATTATTTATTTATACCATTTTTTTTTTCAAAATTGTTAAGTGTTATAGACGATTTTTTATATATATAAATCTTTTATTTATTTACTAGCTGTGCCCGCGGCTTCGCCCGCGTGGAATAGGACTTGTGACTAATTAAGTTATTACTGTAGTTTTCCCCGAGACGTCAGTGTTCTTCATTCCTATTACTGTAGTTTTCCTCGAGACGTCAGTGTTCTTCATTGCTCATTGTCTATTTGCTCGCCGCTGTTAATCTTGGCTACCTACTGTGTACAAAATCCTGTTTTATTATTTTAATAGCTGTTACCCGCGGCTCTGCCCGCGTGGTCAAGCGAAAATGCCAATAAGTTTGTTCCCGTAGGAATTTAAAAAAAACGAATTCAAAAAGACGTCTTCATCTTTGTCTACATCATAAAAGGAACCTCTATACAAAATCTCAGCGTTCTAGGTTGAGCGTATCTCATAAAACACGTGTAGTCTTATTATTCCTGTTCTCGTGGGAATTCACATCTCTATCCTTGTATACATCACAAAGGGAATCTTTATACAAAATTTCAGCTTTCTAGGTTGAGTACCCTCGATAATACACGTGCAGTCGCCTAGGTAGTAACCCTTTTTAAAGTCACCCTATTTCATCCCTCTAGGGGTTGAATTTTGAAAAATCCTGAAACACATACTTACTCATTTACCGCCAGGAGTATTCTCCTGCGAAGTTTCAAATAAAATGGTCTAACTAATCTAGTTTCTTCATACAAACTTTGGACCCCCGTTTCACCCCCTTAGGTTATGAGTTTTGAAAATCCTTTCTTAGTGCACCCCTAGACTTCATAGGAAACCTATGTGCGAAATGTGGAGTCTCTAGACCCAGCGGTTTGGGCTGTGCGTTGATAATTATGTCAGTCGCCAATCAGTCAGTTTCTTCTTTTATATATTTAGACTCGGAAAGTTTCATACTAACTTTGCAACCCCGTTTTACCGCCCTTAATGGATGATTTTTGATAAAAATATTTTACTCGTGTTTCATGCCTTTCAATAAAGAACCTTCATGCTGAATTTCATTCGAGTAACTTCAAAAACGGCAAAGTTTCATACTAACTTTGCACCCCCGTTTTACCCCCTTAGGGGATGAATTTTGAAAAAAATATTTTACTCTTATTTCATGCTTTTCAGTAAAGAACCGTAATGCTGAATTTCATTTCAATAACTTTAAAAACGGCAAAGTTTCATACTATCTTTGCACCCCCGTTTAACCCCCTAAGAGATGAATTTTGAAAAAAATATTTTACTCATGTTTCATGCTTTTCAGTAAAGAACCTTCATGCTGAATTTCATTCGAATAACTACAAAAACGGCAAAGTTTCATACTAACTTTGCACCCCCATTTTACCCCCTTAGGGGATGAATTTCCAAAAATCCTTTCTTAGTGAGCACCTACGCCCCAAAAGGAACCCCCATGCAAAATTTAAGACTCCTGGCACTTGTAGTTTCGGAGATTTCGTGATGAATCAGTCAGTGATTTTCTCTTTTATATATATAGACTAGCTGACCCGGCGAACTTCGTATCGCCTAAAGAACCTTCATGCTGAATTTCATTCGAATAACTTCAAAACGGCAAAGTTTCATACTAACTTTGCACCCCCGTTTAACCCCCTAAGGGATAATTGTTGAGAAAAATATTTTACTCGTGTTTCATGCCTTTCAATAAAGAACCTTAATGCTGAATTTCATTTAAATAACTTCAAAAACGGCAAAGTTTCATACGAAATTTGCGCCCCCGTTTAACCCCCTAAGGGATGATTTTTGAGAAAAATATTTTACTCGTGTTTCATGCCTTTCAATAAAGAACCTTCATGCTGAATTTCATTCGAATAACTTCAAAAACGGCAAAGTTTCATACTAACTTAGCACCCCCGTTTAACCCCCTAAGGGATGATTTTTGAGAAAAATATTTTACTCGTGTTTCATGCCTTTCAATAAAGAACCTTAATGCTGAACTTCATTTAAATAATTTCAAAAACGGCAAAGTTTCATACTAACTTTGCACCCCCGTTTAACCCCCTAAGGGATGATTTTTGAGAAAAAAAAATTATTCGTGTTTCATGCCTTCAATAAAGAACCTTCATGATGAATTTCATTCGAATAACTTCAAAAACGGCAAAGTTTCATACTAACTTTGCACCCCCTTTTAAGCCCATAAGGGATGAATTTTGAAAAAAATATTTTACTCATGTTTCATGCTTTTCGGTAAAGAACCTTCATACTGAATTTCATTCGAATAACTTCAAAAACGGCAAAGTTTCATACTATCTTTGCACCCCCTTTTAACCCCCTAAGGGATTAATTTTGAAAAAAATATTTTACTCATGTTTCATGCTTTTCAGTAAAGATACTTAATGCTGACTTTCTTCTCAATAACTTCAAAAACGGCAATGTTTCATACCAACTTTGCACCCCCGTTTAACCCCCTAAGGGATGATTTTTGAGAAAAATATTTTACTCGTGTTTTATGCCTTTCAATAAAGAACCTTCATGCTGAATTTCATTCGAATAACTCCAAAAACGGCAAAGTTTCATACTATCTTTGCACCTCCGTTTAACCCCCTAAGGGATGAATTTTGAAAAAAATATTTTACTCATGTTTCATGCTTTTTAGTAAAGAACCTTCATGCTGAATTTCATTCGAATAACTTAAAAAACGGCAAAGTTTCATACTAACTTTGCACCCCCGTTTTACCCCCTTAGGGGATGAATTTTCAAAAATCCTTTCTTAGTGAGCACCTACGCCCCAAAAGGAACCCCCATGCAAAATTTAAGACTCCTGGCACTTGTAGTTTCGGAGATTTCGTGATGAATCAGTCAGTGATTTTCTCTTTTATATATATAGATTTACATATATATCATACAGCGCCATTGCCACCTGATCCCACAGTAAGCTAGACTTAACCAGCTCGTGTTACGGGTACCAGGACAACGGATAAATTATTGTAAATCATACTAATATTACAAATGAGAAATTGAGTTTGTTATTGCTTCACGACTTGACTAAGCAGCCGATCATTATGAAAATTTGTATACATATTGTCAGCGGTACAGAGCCCAACATAGGCTAAATTTTACGAGGGCGAAGCCGCGGGTAACAGCTAGTATATAATGGAGTGTTGTTGTTGGAGTGTGTTAGAATGTTTAAAGTGGTAGAGCAATTATTATGAAATGGGCTAGCTCGACCGGGGAAGTACCACCCTCTCACTGAATATCGACGTGAAGCAGCAATGCCCAACTCCTTCCCTATCTCTTTCTTCCTCCTTCTTTCCCTTCCCTTCCTTTCCTCCAACTTCCTTGGTGGACAACGCATTGGTAGCGCCCCTGGTGTTACTGATGTCCATAGGCGGCGGTGACTTCTTTCCATCAGGGGGCCCGCTTGCTTGTTTGTCTACTGTATGACATAAAATAAAATAATAATAAAATACTTTAACTTACCAATGCCTCGTCATACAAAGCGGAGTCTTCGTCGTTAACCTCGTCGGTTAAGTTGTAAACGTGGGATGCCAGCGCGCGGGCCGTGGCTTCAATATTTGCTATGAGATTGTTTACGGAATCCTCAGTAGGCGTATCCAATATTGTGTTGCGTGAGGATTCCTTGTGGCTCTACGAATGAAACAGAAAAATGGAATGGCGTGATGGAGAACAAAACCAACAGAAGACATGTCAAAGAGTTTAATTCGTCTCATATTTTACGACGAATCAAAAACGATCTTTGAAAATTTTAATATATTTGTAATTTAAACTGATGCTGTTTGCCAGTGTTGTTAATTTATTTATTTATTAATTATCACACTTATTGTAATTTTTAAATGGATGGAATGGATTTTATTTATCTGAAATAAACAATATTTATTTTATAAAATCAATCAATCGCAGACCAAATAATTAAAATATTTAATTCAGAATGATGATGAAATATTAAAAATTTGTATTTTTTATGTAACACCACAGGCAAACAAAAGCGGACCAACTGTTCTGCTCTGGGCGCTCAACTTGACATTAATCTACCCATAATGGCAACGAATACCACTCAGATATGAATAGTCCTTTACGCGATCATACCTGGATATTGCTTGTTTATATAGGATGACTTTCCAAGAGGTTGCCATTCTTTTAAAATAAGCTCCAAAGAACAATATAAAAATATAACTTAATAGTACTTAATTATATTTATTCGTAGTATTTTTTGAAAACATTAACTTGAAAACAGTGGCGATACTTCCAGTAAAGCCGAAAAGCCTGGCCGAAGGGCCTGTCCTACTAAAATACGCAATATAATATATATTTAAATACGCAATATATTTTTTTTTTGCAATACTCCGATCGATTAAGCTCCTGACTCTTAGTCCCTCCTAAAAAAAATGGCAACCTCTTGAAAAGTCACCCTATATATCAAGGTATGATCTGTGTTAATTCTCGGATACCGTTTTATTATTACTTACTAATATTACAACGCGAAAGTTTAAAATTTTGATCTTCTTAATTTCTAATATTACAACTTACTTGCAAGGAGCTAAGAGTGAACGCTGTCATCCGTCTAATGCTGAACCTCTCGTGCTGCCAGGCCAATGTCTCGTCTGCCAGGTTGATCTTCTTATGGTGTAGAGGAGTTTGTAGCCTGGCCTTCACCGAGTGTGCTGCACCACCTGGTTTAGGCGGCTTGGACACGTGCATTGTTAGGGATGGTGCAGAAGATATTGAGTCTAGGCACATCACGAATGACACGTCCTGTGGATTAAACGACTTGATGTTACCGCTGTATAGTCTGTTTTTTTAATAGACGAGCACTGAGTATGTCCCTCGTACATTTCCGATATTGACAGGGTGAGATGAGTCATTGCATAAATCAATAGAAAATTTTCAAGAATAGTAGATTTTACAACAAGTGCACAAAACGAATCATTTCTATCCGAGACTTGGCGAGGGCTGATAGTAATGTCGAGGATAGAAATGGTTTTGTGGACGAGTTATAAACTCTGCTTTTCACTTCGATTGCGAGGAAATAAATAAATAAACGCACGAAAAACAAGACCTGTTTCCCCTTTCCCGCCGCTTTTTTTTTTAAATCTTACGACTTTGAAATTAGGCTTGGGCTGCAGACCTATACAGCCTACTATTAAATTAATTTTGTAATAAAATAATTTTCTTAAATTTATTAAATAACCTACCGTACTTTAATTTAAATTTTAAATATCTTTTATGACTTAAAAAACACATTAGGCAAATAAATTAAAGTAAATAATATAAAATAACAAATTCTATCTCTGAACTTTTTGTTGTGTTTGGCTTTATGGCTTATTTCCTTTGCCTTAATATAGATACATTTATGAGTAGATACGTTTTTGCCCTTGTGCACAAAATTCGATTTTGTGCAGCCTATATCCTGCGCAAATAAGCATTTTCTGAGCATGAGAAGTGAAAAATAACAAACATCTATACATACAAAATTGCGCGTTTGTTATTTTAGTAAGAACAGTTTGTATTATATTGGTCAGTGTTTGACAAATATCTATCGTCCACATTCGGAACCGTCAGCTTAACAAATATTCAAAATTTTTATTTAGGTACTCAAAGACTAGGTACTAAACTAACTACTATTTAAAACCCGTACGCCTCAAGTTTGCCGTTACCTCCCGCCGCGCACACCCCACCGCACCTCAAGGCAGATCCGCAGTTGCTCAGTACCGGGATCTCCTTGAGGTGCGGTAGGGTGTGGCGCGGCGCGGGCGGTAACCGCAAACTTGAGGCGGAAAAGCAAAATGACCACTGGTAAAAGAAATGGCCAAAGAAAACAAGTTAAATAACGCGCTCTTTGTGCTTGAAAATATATTCAGAGCTCTTATTTTGTTGAATACTGGTACCTGTAATAGCGATGCATCAGTGGAATCAAGCTGCTCCTCAAGCCATTTCTTAGCAGCATAATAGTTGAGAGAGTGACCAGCAGAGGTCAGCACGAATAGTAAAGTAGGTCCCCCTCGCACAGCTGGCGTCGAGTACAACCGGGAAAAAATACGAGCTAGTTCCAATACAGCTACAGCGCCTGATGCATTTGAATCTGCACCATGAGATAATTCCTGAAAAAAACATATTCTAAATATTCTTGGACGACACAACGCCATCTAGTTTCAAACCAAGCAAAACATGTACGTACGGTAATAGAAAAAGTAACCAATAAACATAAAGAAAAGTACTATAAACTATAATAGTCTTCTTAGGGTCAACTCATACTAGCGTCGAAGCGTCAATCTGGATCGTGACGTAGCAAACCCTTATAACCGCGACGTAATAAACAAAATCCTACTATAATAAAAGAAGACGCGTGCATCCGACGGAATTCTCGCGTCTGAGCGCAACCAATACTGATTGGTGCGCACCACGAACCTTACTGCCTGTGGAGAAAGTGTAAATTTGCAATGTTACGTTTCTGATTGACGCATGACGCTTCGACTCGGCGCTAGTATGAATTGGTAAACCCTCAGGTAATATAAGAAAAAATACTAACAGGCACAACTCCAGCCGAGTCGTACTGCGCCGCGATGACGATGGTCTGCGCGGCGCCGGAGCGGCCGACCAGCTTGCCGTGCAGTGTCACCGGCTTTGAGTCCAACTTTTGAGGAGTTGACGCTGACACCACTGAACAGAAACAATTATAGTAATTGACGACCTCCGTGGCATAATGGTTACTACGCTAGACCGCCACCCAGGAGGTCCCGGGTTCCCAATTTGTACAAGAGTAGATTATTTTAAAGTATGTACATACACTTTGACTATAGAAAGTGTCTGTGTGTCTGTAGTGATTTTGATTCTCGATTCATATGTATGCTGACAGAACAAATATATTCTTTGGTACTTGCAACACCCTTTGAAGTGCCCAGAAACGTCTTATTTACAATATTTTTGAGTTTACTGTCATAATATTATTTCTTCGTATGCTTAGCTATAGATTCTCTCCCAGTCGCAACAGATGCTCCTACCACGAGAAGCTTGCCTTGTTTGGGTTGACCGATCTTTGTACACGTCGCCATCAGCAGGATTTATTTGTATTGTTCAAGATTGTTCACTCCATTCTTGATTGTCCACAGTTGTTATGTCATTTACATTTTAATGCTAAATACAACGCTAGACGCAGTCTACCCATCTTTGTTCTACCTGTTTACAGCAACAATATATCTTTCTTCAACCCTATAGGTAGAATGTGCCGGAAGTATAACGAGCTTTCTTATAATTCCGATCTTGATATCTTTAACAACCACTACATTAAATTCAAAAAATCTATCAAGCTTATCCTCAGCCTTGTCTCTTGTTCCTAACTGTATGTATAAGTGTATATGAATGCTATATTATTTTTTGTATTTAAATATATTTATGTATGTATATGTACATGCATGTATTATGTATGTATGTGTGTGGTTACATCATTTTAATCATCTCGAATGGTCTTAGTATTATTGTTTCTCTATGCATACACATTTTAGGATATTAATCTAGATCTTAAGTAACTATATGTTAAAATTATTCATAACTATTTTAAGCATTTATGGTTAATATCTGTTGTGTTGCTTTGTTAAATAAAATAAAAAAAATAAAAAATATTATTGCCATATCTTTACATGACTCAGTGAACATTCAATCATCTTTATAAATAGAAAAATATTTTTATCCTGTAATATTCACTCACCAATTTGATATCCATTAGACGATACACTATTGAACATGGCTTCAAGTGCTGTACCAGACTTATCATCAGTGACGAAACTGTATTGGAGGTCCTTAAGGATGTCCTCAAAGTCTGGTGTCCATTGAGCGAAGTAAACTGGTGCGTTCACCTCATTTTGGATCATAGCCATCTCTAGGAGTTGTATGTGCTGAAAAATTATGTGAATTTAGCGGTAATTTATCAATTATCTATTTATAAAATATTATAAATGAGAAAGTGAGTTTGTTTGTTTGTTATTCCTTAATGGCTTGACTAAGCAGCCGATCATTATGAAAATTTGTATATATATTGTCAGAGGTACAGAGCCCAACATAGGGGTTTTATCTCGTGAAAGTATGTCATTCCAATAGGAAAATATTTTTTCTACTAGAGGGTGCTGTATGGGATGGGCTATCGGCCTACAGACGGCGCCACAAGTCGCGCTATGGGTTGTTTTGTTGTCAAATGAGATCTGTCATAAAATTAAGCGAGAGCAAAGCCGCGGGGAAAAGCTAGTAATAATAAAATGGATACTGTTTTTTTGTGTTTTCACATAGGTATTGTTAAAGAGTTAATTATATTTAGACTGTTTCTTCTCGGTGCTTTCTTAACGATAGACAATAGGTTTCCTGCATAATTTCATTAATACCAACAAAACGGAACATAATGTTATGCTAAGGTTATGTTGTAAAGGTGTGGTGTATTTAAAAAGTCACTTTAGCTTATGACTACTGAGTTCGTTAATGTTCCCACCACTCAGCCTCAACCATCAAAAACAATTTGTGGATACAATCTGTTCCTCAGAGTATGTTAATAGTGTAGTTTATATTTCTTTTTATTAATAAAATTCTACCTTTTATCCTAAAAGTTTTTTATTTTTAAATAGTTAACTTGTTATTGACTAAATTCAAACATCATTCAATAGATACCTCTTTCTCTTCTACAGTCAAAGCAGTATCATTCTTTGGCATGATGAGCAACAGTGCTCCAGCCTTCGTTCTTATCTCCATGAACTGTTCCACGGAGATATCCTGAACACGGGCTACCACACAATGCCGGGAAGTGCCCCATGAGCTCAGGGATCGACCTTCCAAGTTGAAGCTGGCACTGCGACATCCTATAAAAAGGAATTGTTGTTTGTTGAATTAAAAATTCATTATTTGAATATAAATATTTGGAGTTTCTCATATAATTTTTTGTCTCGATTTATCGCATAGTACTAAGCTTATACTCCACCTCTTCCTCCCTGCAACTAAGGCAAATCTCTGATCCAAATTTTATACTAATCTTGTATGCGAGTTTCTAATCAGAAAAT
Organism: Endotricha flammealis; assembly: GCA_905163395.2. Lineage (NCBI taxonomy): Eukaryota > Metazoa > Arthropoda > Insecta > Lepidoptera > Pyralidae > Endotricha > Endotricha flammealis. Next base: position 2,912,055 of record LR990870.1, on the reverse strand, counting down.
TTTCCATAGTTTACAACTATTTTGTAAGGTTTTAATTTTACTCAAGTTTTAGTGGACTACCTATTCTACTTTGATAAGAAGATAAGACTAAGTAAACAACCTCTTTTTACCTTAAAAGATAACCTCAAAATACACCTCATCGATTTTTTATTATCCTAAATTAAAAATTAAAAAATATATACTCACCGTGAGGGACTGTATGTAGGTCGTATTGTTGCATTCTGTACACGGAAAACTCATGGGAGGCTGCGACCGGGTTTACAGGAGACATAATGATAAAAATTGGTAATGCAACTAATAGATAATAAGGTAAATAACCTTTGAAGATCTCGGCAAAGCCGTCCGCCTCGTCCAACCACATTTTTGTGACTATTTTATACTAATTTAATAACGAAATTAACAAAAAATACAATATTTAACACATAATCCGATTAGAAACCCTACGTGTGTTATCTCGGTCAATGACATTTATTTTTTTTAAATGTCAGTTAGTGTTGTGCTCACAGAGGCAGTGCTTACACGTCGTTGTTGAATCAAGTTTGACATATTACATTCCGTCGATTTAGATTTAGTCGATGTGTGCACAGGGTTAATTTTATTGTAATTCCACCACGTATGCCCAGAATGTTCATATTGGGGACTGAAAAGCAACAAAATTAATAACGCCAATAGCTATATTGGAGAAATATAATAGGTAGTTCTCAATATATTGATTGGCCGTGTAATGTTTACATATCACGAATTCAGGACTTTTGGTAATATTATAAGTAGGTATTGCGTTTGCTTTCTTAAAACTTAACAAAATAAATTATTTAGGTAAGAGAAATAAATACCTATCATACATTCGTAAATGCAAACAATTTCCTTTATGTAATCAATGCGGCCAATGTTTGTTTACACGTGTGCCTACGACAATCTATTTACGTTCTCTCGTAGTAGGATTTTATATCTAAGTAGGTAGCTAAGTTTATTTAAGTATTTTTAACAGATTTACAAATATTGATAGGTAAGTACATACAATAATATTATAATAGTAGGTAGGTACTTACATGTTAGTCGAGATTCGACTGATTCTCGTCTTACTAGCCTTGTCCACATTATTTATTGGAAAAAGTTGGCAAACAAGCATGCAGATCACCAGATGGTCAGTGATCACTGCCGCCGCCCAGAGACCAGAACAGTCGACGAAACGCCCTGAGCCGTTGCTGACTTTTTACAGGAGGAAAGAAGGAAATAATGAGAAAAGGGATAGAACAGAGAAGAGAGTAGTATCTTCTTGTACTCCTTCTCTACTAGAGTCTTCCAAATGTCTCAGTCACTGAACGAAATGCATTAATGCTTCACGCCGATTTTCTGTGAGAGGATGGTATGTATGGTATTCCGCCGGTAGAGCTAAACTATTTCTTAAATGCTCTATTTTTTAATGGAGTGGTAAAGCAAATATTATGAAATGGGCTTGCTCTACCGGGGAAGTACCACCCACCCTCTCACAGAATATCGACGTGAAGCAGCAATGCGTTTCGTTCGGTGAGTGAGAGATCCGGAAGCCCAACTCCTTACCTATCTCCTCTTTCCTCCCTCGTTCTTTCCCTTCCCTTCGTTTCCTCCAACCCCCTTGGTGGACAATCAAATTGGTAGCGCCCCTCCTGGTGTTACTGCTGTCCATAGGCGTCAGTGACCGCTTTCCATCAGGTGGCCCGCTTGCTTGTTTGTCTATTGTATGACATAAAAAATAAAACTTTCAGTATACTCTGTAAGTATTATTTTTCTGCATGGATTTTGTGTACTTAAACTCTAATTTCTATCATACGGGAACAAGGTATCCCTTTTAAACCTTTTATTCACATTTAAACTTCGCTTATTTTAACAATAACGCGCAAGTAAAATTTATTAAGTTTTCAGGAGAGACAAATGAGTATTTTTTTTTAAAGAAAGCTGAAAATTTCACAAAATTACTTACGCGGTTTTGTTGTATAAGCGACGATATATGAAAACAACTGAATTAAATTTAAAATCTTTTGATTTATTTTTGATAAATATAAACTTTTTTTTATACTTATACTTAATTTTGTTTTGGTTTTCCACCATTCTTTTAAAATATAAGTTCACCTAAGTCAAAATTGCTGTAGTCAAATAGATTTTATATTTCATACAATAAATAAGTAGGTCCTTAATTGTGTTGGGTACGATAACGGTACCTATATTAAAAGGAAAAATATTTAAACAAAACGTAATTAATGGTTAGGGTTTTTTAATTAGTGGTATCGTATAGACCGAAGTGACGATACATTTACGCAACTAGCAGGAAGCAAATACCGACTCGCGTACAGAGCCTAAAATTTTGAGCGGGAAGCGTAAAAAGCGGGGATGATCAGGGTGTTCAATAAGGAAGGATATGGATATATTTATATTTAGGCACAAAATATTTAATATTGCATATGTAATGCAAAAATTATGTTAAAATACTTGCAAACATTTAAAATATTAATCAAATGTATTTGGAGAGAATTTTTGTAGAAGTTTCAAGACTTTCAAGGAACCGTTAACTACAAATAAAAAATTTAAACATAATTTAAAATACTAAGCTCTTTTCAGAAGACGTTAGTAAATTTTAGAGCTAGCAAAATCGACAGGCAATGAGATTTGGAAAAGCGGTTTACGGGTCGGGACATGAACAGGGGGTTCGAGAGGCGGTGGCGGCGGCGGCGGCGGCGCGGCGCAGTGCGGCGCTATCGAGCGGGCGGCGGCTGGGCGTGCGGCGGGACACGCGGCAGTGTGCTCGGAGCCCCCGGGAGCGCGGCATGGGTGGCGCGCTGCTGCTGGCGCTGCTGGCGGCGGCGCGGGCCGGCGAGCCCAACGCGACCGACTCGCTCGACACTCTTGACACGCTCGCGCCCTCCGGCACCACCGAGCCCGAAAACAAGCCCGTGCCCCTCTTCCCCGTCGACCTCTTCACCGAGGAGCAGCGCCGCTCGGGCGCCGTGCTGCTGCACGTGATCGGCATGGGCTACATGTTCGTGGCGCTCGCCATCGTCTGCGACGAGTTCTTCGTGCCGTCGCTGGACGTGATCATCGAGCGGCTGGCGATCCGGGACGACGTCGCCGGCGCCACCTTCATGGCGGCGGGAGGCTCGGCGCCCGAGCTGTTCACCTCCATCATCGGCGTGTTCGTCTCCTTCGACGATGTGGGCATCGGGACGATTGTCGGCTCGGCAGTATTTAATATATTGTTCGTGATCGGTGCGTGCGCGCTATTCTCCCGTACGACGCTTACGCTGACTTGGTGGCCTCTGTTCCGCGACTGTACCTTCTACTCCATCAGCCTGCTAGTGTTGATATATTGTTTCCGGGACAGCGAGATCTATTGGCAGGAGGCGCTGGTCCTCTTCTCGCTGTACTTCGCGTATGTGACGTTCATGCGCTGGAACCACCCGGTGGAGCGAACGATCAAGAAGCTCATCTACAAGAACAAGGTGACCCGTGTGCGGAGCACAGACCAGCTGATGCCGACGGTAAGCTCGCCCGCACCACCTGCATGCCACTCGAACGTTTGACGCAGATTTGCCGCTAATCATAGCCTAAGCCCATTATTCTAAGTACAAATAATTCCTGTCCTATACCTCACGAGTACCAGTGCAAAGTATAATACCTACTGAACTATTCTCGTAGCTACTTATGAGTCTTACTCCCAAAGTTGCGATTGTCATTTATTGAATAGAGACCCCCGTCAAAGCCCCACATTCAATGAACAACAAATACTTTTAATATTCAAATCTGCGTCAAAGTTGAATTGGATAGAGTCGTATGACGAATGATATATTGTCGATCTGAAGCGAACACATAGAAATCCCACTGAATTAGTGCATCAATGTGATTAGTTTCCTAGATCGTTGTCTACCGCAATCATACTCATGTTCTAAAGTATTTTACGTTTATTATACAAGAGCTTAATTTCAGCCATAAGTACATTGAACCACAGATTAAAACATAAACTACGAAATGAGGTCGAATACATTTGATAATGAACAATAATTATACAATTTTTAAATAAATTTCTATACTGCCTTATCGTGCTTTTATGATAACCTTACTATCGTATGCGCTCTATAGTTTACCTGATAGTATGTCTCACTCTTTCAAATGGTTAGAAAGAGAGGAAAGATAATGCGTTATGCGGTCTATAATTTAGAGGAAAAGGAATTGCTACGACGCGCACGGCCTCTACGAGTGCCTACGACAAGAGCTACAGGCCGTAGCCGCTGTAGACGCAAACCAGCCTATTAATTTAACTAATGAAAGTCATTACAATAGATAGGCCTCGAAGGGAAATAGGTTATTGAGTATTTTAATATTCTCTTTGAAATTAATAATGATGAAGTTTAGAGCTTGAAGAAATTATAAAACTAAACATAGAAGTTCCAAATTGACTTGTATTTTTTAAATGTTTATTGTTAAAAGACCTAACTAACAACACCCCACAAAGTATATAAGTAGAAAGAAATATTTTTATTTAAATAAACTTATTACAAGCACTTTTGAATGGGGAGGACGCGACTTTGTTAGCATAGTTAATACATGCTAAATTACAGCTTTCTAGTATTAAGCGTCTAGGCGCTAGAACGCAGACGACTTATTAGTTTACTACGGAACCCTAAAGAAACACATTTGTATTAGCAGCAGACAGATACTATGGATAGTTCTGTATGCAAAGATAAACGTACAGTTTGATTCGCGTTGTTATGGTGATGCAATTGTGTTTGCGACACAGTGTAAGCACAACAGTTCTATCAATCTGTTGCTACTTTGATTTATAAGGATTTTATTAAAATTCTCAAGATAATACAAATGAATTTGTCAAAAACATAAATAAGTTTCGCAACAACATAAATGAGTTTCTCAACAACATCAATTAGATTCTCAACAACATAAATTAGTTTCTCAACAACATAAATTAGTTTCTCAACAACATAAATTAGTGTCCCAACAACATAAATTAGTTTCTCAACAACATAAATTAGTTTCCCAACAACATAAATTGGTTTCTCAACAACATAAATTAGTTTCTCAACAACATAAAATTAAATTTCTCAGCAACATAAATGAGTTTCTCAACATAATAATCTTCTACCGCTTCCGTCTACATTGCTTTACCCTTGCAGGGTGTTACAAGAGACTGTTCCCTTCCTATTGCTTTAAGGGCCGACATACACGGACTGCTTGAAGCAGTCAGAGTGAACTGCTTCAAGCTGTGACTGCACAATGAACTACAGACGTCTACATACACATATACACGGACCGCTCGAGCAGTTCAACTGCTTCGAGAGGTCGCACGGTCAAAGCTTCAATCTGTCGACTATAACTACAAGAGCGGTCCATGTATGTTTATCAATGGATAACTGCTCGATAAGGCCGTCTGAAGCCCACCATTCACACGCAGATTGGTCCGGCGGATTGGTCGGCCATCGGACTAATCCGGCTGTGTATGACGACGAACCGGTTCGCCAGACTGTCAAATGGGTTGGCGTCGGGCTCGCAGGTCCGCGCGAGCGCCTGTCGAACCCCACATGCCATACTTCGAGTGGAGGGTTCGTGGTCGTGCAGTGTATGGGCAACGCCGGATTGGTCCGCGGTCGGGTCCGGGTTGCGAGTCGGGTCCGGGTTCGTGTAGTGTATGGTGGGCTGACCTCTATACTATATGTTAGTGACAAGCAACAAATAAAAAAAAATATTGAACAAAAACCAAACTAAAATTACAATAGTACTTATTGCTAGTCTCCTTTTAAGCTAAAGTAATTATGCTTGTGCCAGGAAGCTCCGCAAAATTATTGAATTGAATAAAGGTGTTAATAGACTTGAGCATTCACTTGTAACAGAACATCGAGCATTCGCCGCTTTTATATTTGTCGAACTGAACAACGAGCCGAGCCACGAGCCGAGCCGAGCACAGAGCCAAATATTGCAACGAACATGAGCATTCTAGCGAACAGAAGATGGTGGCAAACTAATCTGAATCTAGAATGTTCGCCAGAACGCTCGATAGAATGCTCGCTAAAACGTCTCGTAATTTTTCTGTGATGTAACATTCGCAAAGAATTCACTTGTAATAAACAAGTGAATTCTTAAGTTTATCAGCACCTTTAGAGTAATGAAATTGCATATGAATTATGAGTAATACAGCGAGCGTCCTCTAGTATCATAATGGAAAGCTGCATAGTACAACTATAAACTAATCGTCTGCCAATAGCTTTAGTGCTTAGGTTAGATTATCTAAAGAGGTCCGACTCCCCGGGGAAGCCTAGCCAGCGTAATCGCATTTCCACGACCCCAACTTCAACAATAATAAAACTGGTTTACAGATTGATCAAAAGATATATTTTAAGCGTCTGTAGATATTTCTCAATCTGTATGAATTGTCCCTATATATTTATTTATTTATTTCTACATAATTCACACAGCGCCAATTAGGCCCAAATTAAGCTGGGATATCTAAGTAGACTTAAAAGCTGTTTTGTGTTTTCTATTTGTTTAGTATTTTATTTATTTAGTACTAGCTTTTCCCCGCGGCTTCGCTCGCGGTTATATGACATAGATCTCGTTTGACAACAAAACAACCCATAGCGCGACTTGTGGCGCCATCTGTTGGCCGACATCTGCAGCGCCATCTATAGTAGAAAAAATATTTTCTCATTGGAATGACATACTTTCACGGGATAAAAAGTAGCTTATGTTGGGCTCTGTACCCCTGACAATAAGTTGGTATACAAATTTTCATAATGATCGGCTGCTTAGTCAAGCCGTGAAGGAATAACAAACAAACAAACTCACTTTGTCATTTATAATATTACCTATAGTAAACTAGTGAAACTCGCTTAACTTCGTTTGCGTGTATTTATTTATGCACAGCAGCGCCACCTATATCAGGTACCCTATGTGTTAATCCAAGGTATCAGCTCCTTACATACCAAATATCACAAATATATATATATATATATATATATTTACATATATATATAATTATATAGGTGTATTAGGTGTTTATAATGATATATCCGATGTCTGACTATGAGTGTCATACAACCAGGTTAAACCTAGGTTACTTTCGAACCAGGTTGCGTTGTTTGAATCGTGTTGAATTAATTAATTTATAATTTTAAGCTGTGACCACGTTGCCGATTACGCAGCGATTACGTTACGTAATATCGCGTGAGGCCATCACGTGTACGACTCGATCTTACCGATTGCGCTTACGTATTTTTATGGTAACGATTAGCAACTTAGTTCAAGTAAGGGGTCGACAAAATTCGGGTTAAGTTTTATGAGTGATTTACCTAAAAGTTATGACTTAATATTGTGAACTGGGTTAGTTGTACATTTTTTTAACCCTCACCTAAAGATTATTTAAATAAAGTCAAAGTCAAAGTATATTTTATTGCTTGAAATGCATGTGTATATATCATCTTACAAATATAACATTCCGCGTATTCTTCTTATAAATTTTTATGTACTTATACCTACATTGTAACTAATGAGTGGAAAAAAAAAAAAAAAGAGTACAAAATGACAAAAAAGGCCGTAACCGGTTTTCTTTCGCCATTTCTTTTTACCGGTTGCCATTTTGCTTGTGTCCGAAATGGTGGTAGTATATAACGTAGTTTATTTTTTTATATTTAAACAAGTTGTAAATGACAAGAAAAAGTGCCTGTGAAGGTCTAATTTCTGAAATAAACGATTTCATTTCATTTCATTTCAAATTGATTATTGTTTCAATGCACTCTGCCACATAGGGCGTGCAATATAACTTATTACAAACATTATAAAATTAAATTAGCAAAAAAATAAAAATAAGATATTAGTAATTGATAACCAAATAATAATAACAATACATAACATCAATAATAATAAATCTAAATTCCATTAAAATTATCAGTTAAAAATTCATTTATAGTATACGTCTCGTTCAATATTTTTTTTAATCTACTTCGAAACAACGAACACGAGAGCTCCTTTATAGTTTAATAATGCGTAATCTTTTGCAAATTGTGCCATTTTTCCGTAACTAAAGTCAATGCTCTTGTCTGTCTCTAATTAATAAACTAAAACGGCAGTTTCTTACAAATGAAAAACGAATAATTAAGTTTATTCATTTATTCCCATAAAAGAATTTACAATTCACTTACTATAAGAATATAACAAATTTAATCAAATAGGTACAAAATAATTTCGCATTTTGAGCGTGCGTAAACATTACAATGACTAAAGACGGTGAGACGGACGGAAGGAAAAAAATATATAAAACTAGTAAAATACTCGCAACTTCGTTTAAGTATATCTCGCTATCCCATGGGAATTTTGAAAAATACTTTCTTATACACCCTTAGACGCCGTAAGTAACCTACATTCCAAATTTGCAATCTCTAGATCAAGCGGTTTGGGCTGTGCGTTGATAGTTAAGTCGCAGTCGTAGATGTTTGCTTGTATATATATAATATTGTTATATATATGCTTATTTGCCAACTTTGTAGCATAAAAAAAAGATGTTTTATTAATATAAAAAAAACTAAAAATTAAATAGACAAGGAAAAGATAGTGTGCGATAATTTAACGTCACATCGAGGACCTGGTGAACCTTGTTGTCTTGGATGTCCATTAGCAGCGGCGATTGCTTACCATCAGGTGACCCGCAGGCAGGTTTGTCCTTCTCTGGCATAAAAAAACCTAATACATAAATAAAAGAATTGAAAAAAATAACGTATGGTACAAGAAACGAGGTATAGATGACTGTTAACATATAGAAGGAGGGTCGCCCAACAATGGGAGCACCTCCATATGTTCAGTCTTAGAAAAGTCACTGCAGCAATGACTGGGGCATAATGGCGGCCGTATGATAAGTAGGGTTTATTAATGCCAATTTTACGATCAATAATACTTGATACACGATCATAAAGCCAAAGCAATAAAATGTTTAAAACATGAACATGTACGATTATTCATAAGAATTTTTAAAATAGTATGAAGAGAATAGCTTTGCTTTCTTTTTGCAATTTTCTATAATCCGCCATTTTGATTTGTTACCAAAATTATTGACTTTTTTTTTTTTTAATTATCGTCAGAAAAATGCTTTGCAGCAGCCCCACCGCCCGGGGAATATGCGGTGGGGACTGTGGGACTTACCACTAAAAAACTGACGGGATGCCACTCGCCCCCTAAGTGACGGGGCCACGGGTACTGTGATACATCCGCGACCCCGCCAGGGCCGTCCGGCCAAAGTTAAACTGGCCGGAACCGCTCTCCCCGGAACGCCCCGTCAGCAGCACACCGCATCCAGGTGCACTGCCGACACCGAGGACCATTGCCCCCTCAAGACGACGGGCCTTCCCCGGCTCGCCGTCTCGGCTGGGCAAGGGTCCCCTCCATCTCTGCGGTCGCAACAACGTGCGACCGCTGGCCGGGCTCTGCGAGCCGCCGGTCCTTCTTCTTCAATTTTTTTAACGAGGTTTTCTTCCTCCACCGCGCCTCCTGCGCCACTCCAAGTGCCACAGCGTCCACTACGTACTTAGTGGACTCTGTGACAACCAAAATTATTGACTGCAACTACCTACTAGAACTTTAATTAATTCTCATATTGCATTGTAATATTTTGATCTCATTGTAATTTATTTTATTTTATTGTAATAAATAATTTGTAATATACCTAATTGTAAATTTAATTAATTTCAACACAATATAATAAAAAAATTTTTTTGAAGCGTGGCATGACTGCACGCTTTTAATTATTACAATCTAGCCTATGGGCTAATAAGTAATTTTAATTTAACGTAAACTTCTATATTGTTTAATAAAATATGAAAAACTTTCTATCAGGTGGCCCGCTTGTTTGTCTGCTGTCATAAAAAAACAGGACAAAACTTTTTTATTTTGCGCCCGAAAAAAGCCGGATCGGTGCAATAGTTAAAAAGTATTTTCCATTCCGCATTTGGTATCCGAAGCAGCTGCTCGCCGAAATACTTTAGAATACTATTTTTCAATGCAGGTGCGGGGCGCAGTTTCATTAGTTTCCCGATACGATATTAGAATCACTGAATATATTACTGTTGGATTCAAATAATCCGTGTTTTTTCTATATAAGAGAAGACTTTCAGGCAAAATAACAATTAAATTATTTATTTAACATTTCTTTTTCACAACTGGTTGCGAAACTCAGTTGCCATGGCGGCAAAGGTATTTAACATGTAGATTACAGGAACTTTTGCGCGTCAATTTTATTTTATTTTAGGCCATTTACGTCGAAGTGCTGGTAACACTTCGACGTAAATGGCCTGTTGAGAAGAAGTGCCGCAAGAAACTCAACAAATAGCCTTTTTTGAAAGCCAATATAACATAAAATTATTTTAAAGTTTTTTACACATTGCAAAAATAGTTTAGAGTGCGTTGAGAAAGAGGCCGGACCACCGTGTTGACAGGTCCGGTGGTCGAGTGACTAGCAATGGTCATTTTATCCCAAGGGCCGCGGATTCGAATACTGCGCAAGGCAAACATTTTTGTGCATGAACATGTCTGTTTCCCTTGGTCTGGATGTTTTCTATGTATATTAAGTATTTATTTACAAAAAAGTATTTAAGAATATTTACACACTTTATATGTAGTGGAGGCACCCCATTTTTTTTTTTAAGATTTTACTTTTCACTTTGTTAGCATTTACACAGTTATTGTCTATAGAATAACGACTATGCGATATACTGCGGACAGACAGACGGACGGACATGGCGAAACTCTAACCCTTATGGGTTCCTAGTTAGTTTACTACGGAACCCTAAAAACAAGAAACCTTTTAATGCATTTAAAATACAAAAAGAGCATAATATAACCTTAAAACCCAACCCACTCCAAGTAACAAAGGAATGCACAATTTTTAATCGTTCGTAGCTCCGTCGTAGCGCGGCGTAGCCTCGTAGCAGTGTACTTTCGTAGCATCGAGTACTCGTAGCGTTTTTTTCCGTAATCAATTTATATTTAGCTATCAAAATAACTATCTTATTAATATTATAAATGCAAATGTCTGTATGGTTGTTGTTCTCGCACGGAAAAACGGCTAAACAGATTTGCTCGATTTTCACATTTCTAATTTTGCAATGGCGCCAAGTTCAAGTCAATTGAAGGACGGTTGATGTGCTGTCGATTGTGCAAGCTGATAGTAATCTGAAATTAAATCACGTTTGTACCGAGCTATCTTGTTATAGTGACCAGATAATAGTCTAAGAGCTTATTGCTGTAGAAATTAAGACATTTTGTAATTTGGATATTACATTAATTATAATTATTATTTTTATAATCCTTTTTTTTCTGTTTGCTTGCCAGCCAGACTAACAGATTTTTTTAATTTGACCAGTAGTACTTAGTAAAAAATAGTGACGATTCGAAAGAGACCTATTTAAATATAACGATAATTTGAGAATTGAATTCCTGAAATTAGCGCGTATAATCAACCGAACAAACATTTCAGCTTTATTACATCAGTATCAGATTACACGTAATAATAATTTTACTGCGTTCATATTTAACGATTATTAAGATTATTATAAAATGACTTTTAAAACAGCTATCTGGTAATTGACTATTCACGTAGAAATGCTGATAGGATAAAAATATAGACGACAAAAAAATCCTGTATATCTACTTGCAAAATGATTTTAAATCTTGTCAACACTCCCAAACGCTGCACTCCTGCAGGTAAATAACAAAAAAAATCTAATCTGTACTTATTTAAACTGTGCGCTATTAAAATAACAGATGTACCATAATATCGCGTTCGGGCTCTCGGTCTATCTCTCAAACTGTGCATTCGTCCATTATATCTGGGACTGCATATTTGGCAACCTGCCATTTTCTGTGCTTGCGAATACAGCCTGCATTGTAAAATTCAGATAAACTATGGCACGCCCCAATTTTTATGGAACAAAGTGATAATTTTTAAAATCAAAATTATTATTAAAACGTCTAGTACGTCGCCCTAAAATATAACTGCAAAGATTTTTTAATAAAACTTTGTCGTAATTAAGTTGTATCCATATGTTAATACCAGAGTATTAACATATGGATACAACGACATTACGACAGATTAAAGTTGTAAATAATAACAGGATATTTATTTACAACATTAACATTTTTTTTTTGTGAAAAATAACAGATTATTTTTCACAAAAAAAAAATGTTAATGTTGTAAATAAATATCCTGTTATTATTTACAACTTTAATCTGTTATTCTTCACAAAAAAATAAATAAATCGTAAAATAAAAAAAATTACGTGCCGATATCTGGACAAAATAGGTATGTGAACCAATAAATAATGACAAGACCTTATATCCTACTAATATTATAAAGGCGTTTATATGCATGTTTGTTACTTCTTCACGCTCAATTGGCTGGGTCAATATTTATGATATTTTGTATGTATACCTTGAATTAACACATAGGGTACTTTTTATCCCAAAAAGTACGCGATTTCCGTAGGATTTAATCAAAAATCATAGATGGCGCTGCTGTGCATAAATATATACACACAAACGAAGTTGCTATCACTAGATAACCATATGTGAAGCAAAAAAAAAACGTTTCATTTAATTTCCATGTTTGTTATTCAGGGTTTCCGATTTCTGGACCTCTAATTCTCGGGGATTCCAGACTTTAAAAAAAAAACATTAATTTTGCAAGTAGATTTTATAGGAAAATACTCTTCACGTCAAAAACAAGATCGGGGCGATCAGGCAACAAAATTAAACGTTTAATAAAAAAAACCTATCGACTACCTACACTTACTTCGTGTGATACACTGTCCTGACAGAGAAAGAAAATTTAGACATGTTTTAAATTGAATCTCGACTGTGACTGACAGACGCGGGTGGATTTCAAACAAACAGCCAAAATGTGCCTTTATTAAAAATACTGTAAGATTGATGGGACTATATTTAATATATTTTTTATCGTCAAAATATAATTTTGGGACCTAAAAATCTTCAATGAAATCGCTATTTTAACTTCAATTCAGTATAATTTAAATTTAAAATTAATGGCAAATCTCAATTCATATTCTTGAATTTTTATACAAACTATTTGGTTCTTACTTTACAAACTAGTCTTTACGTAGTTTAAAATGTCTGTGCGTCCGTATGTATGCTTAAACTTAACTACGCAACGGATTTTGATGATGTTTTTTTTTTAATAAATAGAGTGATTAAATGGGAAAAGTTTTTAAGTATAATACATTCCAAAATTCCCACGGGAAAGCAGGATACACAAACAAAGTTGCGCTGGTTTCACTAGTTATATATGAAACTAGCTTTTCCCCGCGGCTTCGCTCGCGTTAATTTTATGAATCACGTTTAACAACAAAACAACCCATAGCGCGACTTGCGGCGCCATCTGTTGGCCAATACAGCGCCCTCTATAGTAGAAAAATTATTATCCCATTAGAACGACATACTTTCACGCGATAAAAAGCCTATGTTGGGCTTTGTACCTCTATCAATATGTATGCAAATTTTCATAATGATCGGCTGCTTAGTCAAGCCGTGAAGAAATAACAAACAAACAAACTCACTTTCTCATTTATAATACTAGTAAGGATGACGTCACTTCCGCTGTCTGTTCGCTTAGATATTTTAAACTATTCAACAATATATGGAATTATTCACGAGGAAGGTTGTTTTGGAGGAGATTTTTCGAAATTCCTACAGGAAAGTAGGTTATACGCAAACGAAGGTATTCGCTAGATCTATATATATAAAAGAGAAAATCACTGACTGATTCATCACGAAATCTACGAAACTACTGCCAGGAATCTAAAATTTTGCATGGGGGTTCCTTTCGGGGCGTACCGGTGCTCACTAAGAAAGGATTTTTTTAAATTCCCACGTGTATTATCGGGAGCGCTCAACCTGGAAAATTGATTTTTTTAATAGAAATTCCTTTATGGTGTTGACAAGGATAAAGTCGTTTTTTTTTTATTCTTACGGGAAGGAAATTATTGGCATTTTCGCTTGACCACGCGGGCGGAGCCGCGGGTAACAGCTAGTGACATTATAAATTATAATATACGCCACACAAATCACATTTTTAAAGTTACACACATTAAATTAGTCACTGACAAAATAAATAAAAAAATAGCTTGAGATTTAATGTGGAATTAAAATCAAAATGCGTCAGAAACAGGCAGTAAAAGCTATAATTTGAGTAACAACTTAATTGCTAATTTGGAGCCGTCCAGTTGCGGAATGTGACATCCATTATGCTACCCACCAGCTCCCTATTGAATTTATTGTATGTTCTATAAAGTATTTATTTATTAGGTCATCCAACAATTACTTTATTATAATATTCACAGAAATATAGCTAACTGTTACAATCATTTATAGGAAGGCACACTACAATATTGTCCTTACGATAAGAGATATTTTACGAGCAGCAAAAGAAAAACAAAAAGAAAAGTGTATGTAATAGTAGACCAGTAATATGCTTTCATAAAAATGTTACTTAGGTATGTAATTACAATCCTTGTTTAAATAACTATCTGACGACAAGGATTTACGTATTATTGTTATGCCTGTGTGAATGTTATGTATTGTTTTGATTATAAATCGTAAACTGAGTTAAATTGGGCCAAGAAATGGCATTGATGTTTTAATATTAGGTTTCAGTAATTCAGAATAAGTTATTGTCGTTTATTAATATCCAATTTCGTAACAGCAGTAAATTTTCGTCCAAAATTAAAGGACGTCGTTTACAGCCTTCGACTTGTTTACGTTTACTAATGATGTTTATGCTATGTTGGTCAAAGAAAGGCCTTACCCACCGACACGATGGTCAACTATGGACACCTCTGAGTTTTAGAAAGCGAACGGTAATTCTAAAATAATAAAAAAATAAAAAAATTGTCTTGTCATGTCATGGAGAATAAAATGGAGTTCGGAAGGCACAGCAAGTTTTACTAAATGGAAACATTGACAACCTATTTTATGTATCTACGAGCTGTTACCCGCGACTTTGTCCGCGTGAAATGTTAAAATAAGGATAACTCCTTTTCCTGACATGCGATTTAAATGAAATAAAGCCTATATTCTGCTCCATCCCGAGCTATATCTTCCGGTGAAAACAGCATTAAAATCCGTTCAGTAACTTAGAAGATGTGCGCATTCAAACAGACAGACAAAAAATTCAACAAAAAAAAATATTGCTTTTATTACCTTACTCTAACTGTTCCCTCTCCATTTTTGCCAAATATGTCCAATGTACAGACTTATCGGGGTCTACTGTTTTATTATATGTATAGATGTTGTACAATATGAATTATTGAAATAAAGACATTATTATTATTATAATAGAGGGTTTATCATCATAATCATCAGCTCTCATCTACACTGCTGGGTATTAGCTTCCTTTCGAGGCATCCGTCTCTATCCCGACTCATCTCAATCCATGGAAAGGGGGTTAGATTGTTCAAAATATGCACATAAACGTATGCGCGTGCCTCGTTGTGTTAATAATTATTGTTTCTCAATATCCATTATAAAAGTGGAGATTATTTATCGCCCAGATTTTGTTGAAATTCGTTACGCCTCTGTCATTTACACTCTGTGACGAGGGTTTAAAATATTTTACACTTCATTAAAATTAAAATCGTTCCCGGTATAAAATGGCCACATATTATTACGCTGGTGTTTGGCACAATCGCAATAAATTAATCGCACGATATCATTTTCGTCGTCGATTCAGACGGCGGAATAATTTCCAATCATTCGAGTGGCCATTAATTGAATATTAATATTTTTGTTAATTAAAATACTGATTCACAATGATCCACAGTCAAAATTGAATTGGTGGTATCCCATTGTTTCCGTTCTCATGGGTATTTATTTTAATAAAAAAAATGACATATTTTATGATATTCTGTGTGTGTATTGTCCGTGTGGCATCATTATGCCGCACCACCGATATGGATGGAAAAATAATTCATTCCCACTTTACATACCGGCACCTCCAAAAAATACTAGGCATCTTCGATCCCTTTTAAAATGATGTCGGTGACTAATCTAGACTAGGTTATATAACACCAGCGAAACCCGCGCCACTTCGTTAGCGTGTAGTTACGCCATCTGCGTTTTATGGCGCCATTGACTATCAAAATTTTGACCAAATCCTACGGGAATCGCGTACTTTTCGAGATAAAAATTATTCCATGTGTTCTAAGCTACCTACATACCAAATATCATAAAAATTGTCCCAGCCATTTGAGCTTGAAGGAGTAACAAACATACACACAAAATTTCGCCTTTATTAGTGCGGTTGGTCGTATCTTACAAAAATGCACACGGCATTAAGTACTTAGCGTTATCTACCTCGGGCCTGGGAAAGTAAGATTGTGGAAGTTGGGGCACATTTTTAAGGATAACCTTGTAATTTATAGTAGCGCAATACGGTCCAGGCGGACCTTAGCGGTTTCTTATCTGTTATCGACTTAAGTTACACTTAAGTTATAGGGTTAACAATTACGCAGCAATTTTTACGAGCTTATCTAATTTGAATAAAGTATGTGTAGAATTAGTCAATTGTTGTCTCTCACGTTTCTAAGGCGCACATCATCCTTACTAACATTAAAAATGACAAAGTGAGTTTGTTTGTTCATTTGTTTGTTATTCCTTCACGGCTCGACTAAGCAGCCGATCATCATGATTTGTATACATATTGTCAGGGGTACAGAGCCCAACATAGGCTAATTTTGACGCGGGCGAAGCCGCGGGTAACAGCTAGTTTATCTATAAATATAAAATGCTTTGTCCTGAATGACTGACTGAGTGACGAATCAACGTACAGCCCAAACCGCTGATCGTAGAGACCTGAAACTTGCGAGGGTGGTGTGTTCTTAGTATTACTACTGTTAAGTATTATAATATCTGTGGTATTACGTACGCAGCCGTTAAGAAAGGACTTTCCGAAAAAGTCTATATGGGATAACGTGATTCTTTTACCACGTGCTTGGAACTACTGGGAATAGAAGGCTCTGCTCAGGTTGACGCTATCAAAGTTGCAAAATTCACAAAATCACTTTTGCATTTACTTATAAATAGGCCAGGGGCTATACATAAGTTTATTGAGAAGTGACTTGCATTATTGTTAATGGACTAATCGGTTTGCCGACGCCAAACTGTCAGGATCAATATGAATTAGCAGCGCTCCAGGGATGCTCCGAAGCGCTGATTTGTTTTAAGGTGAATTTATAAAAGGTGTTCTATGAATAATGTAAATGATTAATGTCTAGATGTTTGTTACTATATATTTATCAAGTAACACTCCGCCAACAGCATTTTAGATGATTCTGCAAGTTGCTCTCTCAAAATAACCATTCCTTTCACCAAATAACCAACCTTCATTTTCTTTAAAAAAAATCTCTCAAATGTTTTCTTGCTGGTGAAATTTGGAAATACAAACTAAGAATTGTAATCTATAGATAGATTTTTTTTCTGAATAGATAGATAGATTATGCTTTATTTACTTGTACAAGGTGCATAAATGGTTTAAACATTTTAGGGAAGAATGTCTAAGCAACTTCAATTTAAGCATTTTTATATGGAGTAATGGGTTATATTAGCAAGGCAGATCTAGGTTGTTTTGAATTTAATTCACAGATATGAGATCAAAATACTCTGTACTATTATAAATTAATAATATACTTACCGGGAATTAACGCGATCATACCTTGATATTGCCTGACGTTTCGACCAGGTTGCACCGGCCGGTGCATTAATTTATAATGCAACACGAAAGTTTAAAAGATACTCTGTACTATGTTGACCGCCGCCGCCGGATATCTTTAAAACCTTAAACTAAAATATAAGTAAAGTTATGAAGAACATATCTATACTATCTATACTAATATTATAAAGAAGTAAAGTTTGTGTGTTTGTATATTTGTTAAATTGTAAAGGGTAATCTCGGGATCTACTTAACCGATTTTAATAATTCTTTCAACAATAGAAAGCCACATTATTGCTGAGTGTTATAGGTTATATAAAAAACCGAAAAATAAAAAGGCTTTTATGTGGTAGTCGGTTTTGCAAAGTGAATCGGAGAAAAAACGGTCGAATGAAAGCGTTTCTTACGAACGCCTGTACTAAAAAAGGATTATTAACATTATGCCCAACGAAGTGGGCACGGGTCAGCTAGTAGAAAATATTAGAACCTAAATGAGATGAAGTAAAACTGTTTGAGGTCCATAATAAACGAAAAAAAAAATACCTATGAAGATTAATTTATTATATTGACTCACGACTAAAAATATTTAAAGCAATTTCCTACCTCATTGTACCCTAATTACTTATGGGCTGTGAAAATTTGTGGGCTCGTTTAGGAATAAATTAAGGACCAACTTTAACAGTGGCTCTCAAATTCATACTAATGACCAATGAATTTATGGACGTGATTAATTACATCAAATATTTTTTTGGAGTCTCATAAAGCCTGTAACAGACTTCCGTGTTGTGTCATGACGTGACTGTCGCAACTTGACGCGAAATAAGCAAATCGGTTTGATATATTACAGCGCATGTTTCAAGGCTACCCTTTCTGATACATTCCAGCAAAACAAATTCCAAATAGCCATCTGTTTGTTAAATTGACAGTTATATATCATTTGTTTTTTTTTTTAATGTTAACATAATTAATTAATAAATGGTGAAATAGTACTGATAAATAAATAATTACTGTAGGTAAACAAAAATTTGCTTAAATCCCTTTACGCAATATACAATTATTTTTTTTTAAATTTAATGGCACAAATCTAGTTTAGTAGAAAGAAGACGATTAGAAAAGGCTGTTCTAGGCCATTTTTAATAAATAAAATTAACTTCGACTTTGTTAACTTGTGGAAATCTGTTGTTCATTGAATATTGGCCTCACTGTTTGCTTAAGTGTCTCTTCTTACTGGCTTTACTGACTAGAGCCTGTTTTCAGCACCAGTCAGCCGCTCAAACGTTGGTGAGTGTTTGCCTATTACCTAGCACCACTTATTTTTCTCATTTCTCAATCTCATATCTCTTAGTTTCACGGCATTGTAGTGCACGTTCTTATAGAATTACAGCCAGTGTCTGATAATGGTATTTTAATTCCACATTATCCTCAAGCTCTTTTTTCTTTGACTGTAACAATTTTTTATTTGACTGTAACAGCTACAATTTAATGTGTCTTTAACATGCTTTTCGGAAACTGGCTGTAATTCTTACTGAAAGACTTTTGTTGTGTTGTGTTATATATAAACGATTAGAATTACAATTAAACCGTGTTATTTTGGTACCATACTAAACGTATGACATGACGCGTCACAACAACACAACACAACACAGAAGTCTGTTTCTAGCTTAAGTTGTAGCGCATAGATGAATATTAATAAATCCCTCGCTTATATGCACTACAAACATTATAATTAATAATATAACATATTTCGAGGACATAAATTTTTAAACGGATATAAATAGTTCGGTTTATATCATATATATTTAACTACTAACTTTTAAAACTGTGCAGTATGCAGTAAGTATATAACCGTGTGAACCCTGCCTTATCTGTAAAAGAAGGAACGCAAAAAAATGTTGCGCACTGGCCACAAATATTAGAATTCACTAGAATCGTAATTAAAAAGAATAGTTTAGAATTTCTCTTTTTTTAAAGATTTTTTTTTTAATTTAATAATATTAATTGTGGCCAGTACAATAATAACAACAGAATAAAAAAAAAATGTTTTGCTTTCCTCTTTTGACCATCAAGTATGTTTATATTGCATGGTGTTAATTGAAATTTATATAAACCACATACGGTGAGGTGAGTTACACACATAAAAATAAAACTCTTTAAAACTACAAAGAATCAGTAAAATATACCTTTTGGTCATAGAGCAAACATGTATTTTATACACACACTGCTGCTGACTAGTAAAGTTCGCGGTGTGAATATAATTTGCTTACATAGTGAATAATCAGCATTACTTCGCTCCGCTTTGATCACAGTGCAATTTATAATAGGGTTAATGCCTAGACTTTTGTTCACAAAAGTGGCAAACAAGCATACGGCCCACCTGATGGTAAACGGTCACCGTTGGCTATGGACGCTTGCAATTATATTAATTAATTTTATTATTTAAAGATCTTTTATTAATATAATATATTTTCTTTAAATAATATAATTACAAAATCGCATCCTATAAGAAAATAGACATTCCCACGTCTAGGCATTTACCCTAGCATGAAAAAAATGTATTTATGTTTCAATATTTCTAATGATAGCTAAGCCAACGCTCATTATAATATCTACAATTCTATCATATTACCCTGTGACATTTATTACCCTAACAGTTGTTCTTATTATTATTATTCATTTATTCATTTACAAATTAAATTTGTGTTTGAAATCATTTATTCTATTGATTCTATTGATTCGTAACCGACGACGACTAACGTGCACTCCGAAGCACAGAGAAGCTTGACATTACGATACCTTATTTTACTGTTTTTTTCCAAACAAAACACTGCTAGGGTCGACGCCAACGTTGCTTTTACAGTGCGACACATAGCGACGCCTTCGAGGACCTCATATCATAAAAATATGTTCTTCTATAAATACTAATATTCTAAAGAGGAAAGATAAAGATTTACTATTTTTGTTTGTAACGAATAAACTCAAAAACTACTAAACCTATTTCAAAAATTCTTACACCGTTGTGAATATACGCTATCCGCGGTTGTCATAAGCTATATATTTTTTTTTAAATTGGGATTCAAAAACCCGTGCGAAGCTGGGACTGGGCGCTAGTTTATTATATCATAAAAAACCGGGCAAGTACGTGTCGGGCCATGCACAATATAGGGTTCCGTATTCGCTACGCATTTCTTGCTTGCAGATGAGTACAATGTCATATTCTATGACATTTGTACGTTTTCGTCAAAGAAATTTTACTTCATAAATTCGTCGGCTATTACTCGGTAACTAGTAGTGCCTACTTAACCGTTATAGTTTTCCTTGTATATGGAAAAAAAAATTCATTTCCAGTTTACCTATAGTGGCGCACTCCAAAAAAATGTTTTTCAAAATTTTGTTCTACCACTTTGTTAGCATTGTTAATATGAGTAAACATACCAATTACAGCTTTCTAGCATCAAGCGTCTAGGCGCTAGGCGCTAGACCGCGGACGGACAGACGGACATGGCGAAACTATTAGGGTTCCTTGTAGTTTACTACGGAACCCTAAAAATCTATGAGTAAGTTAGGGCGGTGCGATTGTCAATGTAGGAGTATAATAACAATTAGGTCTAATAACTAGATTGACCTAATTTCAGTCTTATCTAAATGGTATATTCTGATGTTGTCATAACCAATAATTAGATTTTGAACCGTTAACCGAATAGATTGTTGATTACATAAAGTCCCTGTTGCTAACGATAAGACGCCTACGATGATCGAAGCCTACGATATTAAACTATGACTGAATCATGCTAATTATAGAAATACTAGCTGTTCCCCGCAGCTTCGCTTACGGTTAATTTTATAACATCTCGTTTGACAACAAAACAACCCATAGCGTGACTTGTGGTACCATCTGTTGGCCGATAGGCAGTCCCATACAGCGCCCTCTACAGTAGAAAAAATATTTTCCCATTGGAATGACATACTTTCACGGGATAAAAAGTAGCCTATGTTGGGCTCTGTACCCCTGACAATATAAAATTTTTCATAATGATCGGCTGATTAGTCAAGCCATGAAAAAATAACAAACAAACAAACTCACTTTCTCATTTATAATATTAGTATGATATACTCGGAAAGTTGACCGAAGTGAAGTGAAGTTGGACAAGGAGTTGGAAGACAAAGAAAAAGAGAAGTTGAAGCCGAAGTAGGACGGAGTTCACACTGTCGTTTCCGCTCAACTTCGCGAAGAGCTAGTAATATAGCATCCACTCTAGGCGCCATAACTGGCTGCAATATCTTTCGGAATAAATTCATTGTGTTCTAAAACAGTTGTAGAGGATTGGCTTTGGGGTAGGAATGTATCATAGTTCTGGGAGAAGACTTATGTAACGACCAAACACATAAGTTAGGGACTTCAACATATTTTGTTGTCATAACATATTGATGTTCTCTTCTTAAATAAAGATTTTTTTTATTTTTTATGCAACAAAGTTGGAAAACAAGCATACGGCTCGTCTCCTGATGGTAAGCATCACCGTGGCCTATAGTTCCCGTTAATTCACCACATGGGCGGCATCCCATTTGTAGTGGGTTCCTGGAATGGGAGCCCCACAGTCACCTCCCCACCGTACATTTCCCGGGCGGTAGGGCTGCAGTAAATGCACGTTTTTGTACGTTATTAAAAAAAGGCTCGATTATATCAATTTACGAGTTTGCATAATCGATTACATCGTTTACAACCGTGCTATTCTTGTGGCGATGTACCCCTGAGCTCACCGACACGTGTGCTTCGAGGGCTGAGGTCATTACGGCATTCAAGTGTTAATTAACACGTGCATATGATTGGAACTTAAATATTAACTCAAGTATATTGTTTATAGTGCTATTTTTGGTCTGAATTTGTATTTTAGTCCCAAATTAAGCAAAGTTAGCCAATGAAAGAGGTAAACAACTAGGAACAAAGATTTTTTGCGAATAAGCATCGTTATGAAACTCTGTAATTACATAGAAAAATGTGAATACAGATTTTAAAAAAATCTCATAAATTCTTTCACGCATATTTTAGAAAACTCGAATCATATTTAGCATTAGCTGACTGTACCTACTAGATAGATGACAAATAATATGACAAAAACATTTTCTAAAAGGATATAAATTTCTCATTAAAAATGTACTGACAAACACATACTATGTCGACAAACACGTATATGTGTCATTGAAGTTAACATAGAATCGGTTAAATGGATATTCTCACGCATAAATTACTAAATTGTAACCGATAGGTATGCAGAGAAACAATGCTATTCAAATCGGTACATTGCGATTTGAATCGATATAGGGATAACATCGGACGAACGAATAAAAATATCGATTAGTAATAATTTATAAGAAGCACGCGATACGCCGCGTTTTGTATAAGGAAACCTAAACCTTGTAACCTTGGCATCTTTGATATTAACAATTTTATTGCGCCAATAACAACCAGAGTCTATGCACGGAATGGCATACGTGTTTACTTCAGTCGTGACTTTAGTAATTTTAGCAGGCACTTTTATAAATATACTTTTATGAAATTGGAAACCCAACTTCCCTGTTTTATTACTTTCTTCTGCATATAAGTAGATGTTATTTGCATACACAAAAAATACATAATGGTTATCGAAATCCCTCAAACCAACCACATTGTTTAAACATTTCTATTGGACTTACATCTAATTCCTAAAACGCATTTTTAAAGTTAATGGCACATTAGAGTTAAAAGAGATAGTTTGAGACTTAATGTGGAATTAAAATGCGTTTCAAAACTGACTGTTAGTGTAATAATAGAACAGCACAGGTTCGCTAATGACAAAATATAATGGTCCCTTATGAGCACACATATTTCTACTAAGAAATTTTCCGCTAAACTTAAATTCAAGAGTAGGACAAGGCCTCTATTTTAGCTAAAAGATCATATTTCTAACATATTTTAGAAATAATATAATGTTACTGCAAATATTTATCATTCGTTTCTATCTCTTTTATCGCCTCACGTACTCTTAATTTGACGGTAATGACTGAAAATCTGTGTTTGCTGTCTGAGAAATCTTTAATGCTGAGTTATTGCTTTTTGTGTCACTGCGGTACAACAATGTTAATGTATTTGTGTATGTTTGCGCCTTATCTATACAAATAAAGTTTTACTACACTATATTTCAGATAACTAAGTCCACTGCAATTTTAAATATGGTCGCATTCTTAGAACAGATTATTTAAATTATAATGTCAGTCAAAAGACCAAATGCACTGAAAGCATTGCACAAAACGGCTCAACATCTAAAGTGACTATTTCTGACAGTGAGTTTCTAATGTTCTTAGAATGTCAGAAGATACGAAGGGATCCTTTGTTTTCCGAAGTTCACGTGGGTGAAACGTGGGAGGTTTTATGTTAAATTAACGTAACGTACCTATATTTATTTATAGGTAAATATCACAAAGGAATTTCGGTGGGTGGGATGCACTTGATGTAAATTTTGTAAAACCATACACCGTTTTAAGAATATCCTTGATATTTTCAACTGAAGAAGTTCTTATAATAATCACATGTATTTCTGGACGAGTTAGAATGCCATTTAGCCCTAAATTAAGCAAAGTTTGTTGGTTTGGTGTTATTTTTATGTTGTGGGTATAAAGCGCCATTTTTATATCACACGAAACAAATGTTACTGGTTAGAATAAAATAACAACATTTCGCTATACTGTAATTGCAAATAAACTCACATTAACGATAATAAGTACTAGCAACTAAATAAAGTCTAAAATGTAGTCCAACAATAATCTAAAATATTAACCATTATTATTACCCTTTGTTCCATCATTCCAACAATATCTTGCGGGCATTCGGTTATGATGAATTGTTTTAAGTCCATAGTTTGGCATTTTTCTAAGTGCCCCTTCATCTCCACTTGCTGAAACTTCATTTCTGTCATATTTGTCATTACCAGGGTTCAATGTAACGATATCCTCGCTGCGAAAATCTTCTACTTTATCTTTACTTCTTGCACTGTCTGCTCTTACTTCTTCCTCAGAATTAATTTCTTGACATACCTCTAGATCTTCGCTTAACTGCTCTAATGGCGATGCTTTGTATGTTTGTTTCAAATGCTTAGCTTTGATAGATTCCTTAAGCTTGGTTTCCATGCACGTCACTCTGTCTATAATATGATCTAGTTTCTTACTATGACTGTTTATAATATTTTGCACAAATTTTAATTCACTACTAACATGATTGTCGTAATTGTATATTTCTGTAATGCATTCTTTAACAGCATTTATAATGGGTATTTGTAAGCTTTCTATAAAAGCTACTTTATCTTTTTCATTCATAAGGTGTACTTTAATTTTATTGCCATCTGTACTGTCTAAAGTGTCAGCAGCAAATGCTTCAAACGAATTTGATGCAATAAGCTTTCTATCGTGAGTACGATTTTTGATTATGCCTTTTCCTGTCTTGCGACATTTTCTCTCTGAAAATTCTGATATTGTACATGATAACGATTCGTTTATATTGACATCGTCTAGCGTATTTTGGGATGACTGACTAATAGATTCTTTTGCATTGCTCTCTATGTGTCGAGTGACTTTTTCCTTTCGCCGATAACATTCAGTTATATTTTTTGACGCAGCTTTGTTATGTACGTGGTCAATGTTATCTTTATGTTCATCGTGTTTTCTATATTTCTTTGTTTTAATTGTATAAAATACTGGTGTTAGAGAATCTCTTGGCGGTATTGTTATTGGAACTAAAGTTTTTGCAAACTTTATTGTTTGATTCAATACATTATCATTATATTTTTGTTCACATATTTGCTGGTTAGTTATACCATCAAATTGTAGGCATTTATCGCACTTCTGACTCTTATTATTTTTATCTTTATTCTTTTCTTTCTTTGGTGTATTTTTTATTTTTGTTTTATTCTTGTTATTTTGTTTTTCAACTTCAGCATCAGGTAGAAATCTTTTATGTAAATAAACTACAGAGTTGTATGAACGTTGATTTGGATAGTAATTAGCAAAATTGATTTCGTTGAAATCTTCAGGATTCGGGACTAAATCTGCAAATAAAACAAATTTAGGCATAATGTTACAGCAGTAATACTTTAATATCTTGTGAGAACTCGTAATAATATAAAATTTTACGACCAGTTTAAATGTAAAAGGGAGATTTTGATATTTGAGCTTATTAGCGGCAGTAAAAATTATTTTGATGACGTAATGGCCTCCGTGGCGTAATGGTTATCACGTCAGACCGCCGCTCAGCAGGTCCCGGGTTCGAATCCCGGTCGGGTCATGATGAAAAATTAACTTTTTCTGATTGGCCTCGGGTCTTGGATGTTTATCTATATATATATATATATATATGTATTTGTTATTAAATATAGTATCGTTCAGTTAGTATCCCATAACACAAGTTGCGAATTTACTTTGGGGTTAGCTCAATCTGTGTGATTTGTGCCTATATATATATTTATATATATATATATATACAATATATTTTTTTTAAGTTATGTTCCCATATTGGCACAGTGTCTAACCTTTTTTTTTTTTTTTTTGTTTATAGTCAGGAAAATGCATTACTGCATGCCCCGCCGCTTGGGGAAGCGGCGGGGGTATGTCGGGCTCCCCCTCTAACCACTTAGGGTATACCGACTAAAAACCTGACTGACTACCACCTTATCCGCCTAGATGGGCGGGGCCACGGGAACTGAGATACTTCCGTGACCCCGCCGGCGGTTGTCCGAAGACCCTTCTTC
The DNA here is from genome assembly GCA_905163395.2 of Endotricha flammealis. Taxonomy (NCBI): domain Eukaryota; kingdom Metazoa; phylum Arthropoda; class Insecta; order Lepidoptera; family Pyralidae; genus Endotricha; species Endotricha flammealis. The sequence continues at coordinate 2,885,538 of LR990870.1, read as the reverse complement.
TTGGGTTCGGCACTATTGGCGGCGCGCACAGTTGAAATTGGCGCGCCGCACCGCTCGGGGAACAGTGTCTAACCTAATATAATTCTATTATTTTATTTTATTTTATTTAAATTTTGATTGATTTTAAAAAGTTTGATTTTAATGTGGCTGTCTGTAATTTTATTTTATTTTTGTATGGACTGTTGGTCTAAGAATAAATTATTTTTATTTTCATTTTTTTTTTTATTATTTATTTATTTTGTACATCTCAATCAATATCATCTCAAATTTCCAGTATGCAAGGGTTGTGTGAACGAAAGGCGTGGATAACGATCCACCAGTAAATAAGTTAATTTATTAAGCGTAAACAGAGATATAATAAAACATATAACTAATGTCGGAAAGAAGAAGTCCTTTCAATACTTCCTACTTCGTCTAATTTCTCTCTGATTAAATTCAAAAACTTGTGAGTTCCAAGACAGCTGTAGTTTCTCCCCCGGGACGTCGATTAGCTTCATTGCTTATTGTCAATCTGAGGTCGCTGTGTTGATCCTGATTCTACAGGGATACAGCGCTGAATTTATTATATATTCATATCGGAAATAGGTGTATCGATATTCACGAAAATTTCTCAGTATCATAGGCAGATAGCTTATAGTTTTTGTTCTATTATTTCCATTTTAAAAAGATCTTAATTATAAAAACAAATCATAAAAAGAACTTACCTGCTTCCATGTATTAGGTTGACTCGTAATTTAAGTAATAATGGCTAATAGATAACTTTATAAAAAGTTATTGGTATTTGTTTATAAATGATTTCTCACAATGATATCAAATTTGACATTAGAAAAGACTGGAATAGACATTAAACGTCGTTTTATTTTTTAAACGGGATCCTGTTTTATGATTTCAAGAAGGTTTCAGCTATGATCATGGTTTTTTGCTTTCGCTTGTGTTTTTGTAAAACAGATTTGTCTGTTGGCATCTGTTGGCACAACTATGGCACAACGAATATAATTTTTTTAAATTTAATTTTGTACGATGTAAAGCTATTCAAGAGAGAAATAAAGTCTTTTTCTATCACGTAAATCTGTAAAACCGTTTTCGCGTAAAAGAGTAACAAACAAATCCATCCATACAGACATAATTTTAGTGGGATGTAGATATTTGCACAAAAACGAGCTATATATGGCACGAGTGTTAGCTCGTCCTCGACTAGCGGTCTTCAAAAAGACAATTTACGTTTTTATATTTTCCATTGTGATGCATTAGCCCACAAAAGAGAGCTCACCGCTCGCCGTCTCTATGTCAAAGCAGTTAAGTCGCATTTTCAACAAGACAGTTTAAATGGGATAAAATTTCATTACAACGCATAAACAATTTTAAATCTTACTCCATCGGTATACAGTTGGATGTCGTGTGTTAGCAGTTTTATAAAATGATAGGGTTTTCTTTGTGACAAACTGCAGGAAATCCCGGCCAAGACTCACCGCTCTACGTTCGCAGAGATAAATTTCAATAGATGACTCAAGCTTTCTACCCGTATCAAAACCAAACGTTTTCTATTTTTATTGGACATACCTCCAGTGACGAAGTAGAAGATTTGATGGATTTTTAACCGACTTCAAAAAAGGAAGAGGTTCTATGTTTCATTGTATCTATTTTTTTAATTGATTGGTGGTTTTGCTAGTTAATGGATCTGAATACATAATATTTTTTTGGACTTCCGTAAATCAAAAGGTAAAAAGTTAAGCAATGTTGTCCGTCTGTTAAAATATTTTTTTAACAGAGTAAAAGAACAAAATTGTTTATCCAGTTCCGTCCAACCTTCCTATCCCAGTGACATCCTAGGTCGAGATGTGCAATTTCCCCTGGGACGCTTCTAGGCAGACACTGTAAATTCTAAACGGTCAGAGCGTTTCGCTGCTCCTGCACTGCAACTGTCCGGTATAGACCTTTGAAAAAGAAACAGTATGGGCGTGGAAACCGTGATTGACAAATATCGGGTGGTAGAGTGAGAGTCACACTATCACGCTGCGTATAATAAAAATATACTTTCAGAGTGTCATCTAGTTAATTTTATGTCGGTGATATACTCTGTACTCGACAGTGGGATTGTGACGGATTTTCGTTTTTAGTATAATCCTGAAAAGCACTTTTTACGACGCAACGTTTTATGAAAAACTCACTTTGTTTTTCGAATTTAAATATATTTCTGACATTCTTATCCTGATTCTGACCTCAATCTGTTAGGTACAGAGAGATTTGTTGAATATGTATCGAACCCGTGACCCCGTCACATCACACAAGAAAGAATGAATTAGTCAAAACAAAAAAAGGGCCACAAAATTTAAATGTTTAAAAAAAAAAATTTGTTTTTTTTGTTTTTTTTTAAATCAATTTAACACCAAAACATTACAGACACTTTAGACACATAGACCTAGCATATGCGCTCTATGCACTTGCACTTTCATACCTTACCCGCATTTCGATATAATCCCAATAGCTGTCAAGTTTTATGTCAAAAAATGGTTACGAGAATACCATTTATGACATCAGTGAGATCAAAATGCAATCGATAAGTACTAGATTTTAACCATATTTTGCTTACGAGAACATTATGTCATACAGTAGACAAACAAGCAAGCGGGCTACCTGATGGAAAGCGGTCACCGCCGCCTATGGACATCAGTAACTCCAGGACCGCTGCCAATGCGTTGTCCACCAAGGAAGTTGGAGGAAAGGAAGGAGGAAGGGAAGGGAAAGAAGGAGGGGGAGAGAGGGGATAGGGAAGGAGTTGGGCTTCCGGATCTCTCACTCAGAACGAAACGCATTGCTGCTTCACGTCGATATTCTGTGACAGGGTGGTACTTCCCCGGTCGAGCAAGCCCATTTCATAATAATTGCTCTACCACTCCAAAAACTCTTACTCCGTCGTGTCAGAGACTGGAGGAATTGAAGAGGACATCGCTTCGCCAAAGCTCGAGCAACCTTCGCCCCGTATGGCAATCACATAAACTGACACGGAGAGTTAATCTCAAGATATTCCGGTCCAATGTAAAAACCGTATTGTTGTATGGGTGTGAGACATGGAAGGACACAAAAGACATCACGCGCCAGCTGCAGGTCTTTATCAACCGATGCCTTCGCCGGATTCTCGGTATATACTGACCCGAGAAAATCTCCAACGTAAACGCAACTCTGGGAGTGCTGCGGCGAGACTCCGATCGACCAGCAGATCAAACGCCGCAAGTGGAGTTGAATTGGCCACACTCGCCGAAGGGACCAGGATCACATACCGAGGCAAGCCTTCGACTGAAACCCCCAAGGAAAGCGCAAATGTGGTCGTTCAAAACAGACTTGGCGGCGGACTGTCGCTGCTGAAGAGAAGTCAATAATGAAGACTTGGAGCGAAATAAAGCGCGAAGCTCAAGATCGATCGGGTTGGCGACGCACTGTGGACTCTGCCCCGTCTAGGGGACTTAAGACCTTAAGTCAATATAACGTAACAATATTATTGTAAACGTTAAAAAAAGTTGTAGTCACTTGTGGTTGTTTTACTATTAACAACCACAACGTTTTTACGAAATCTCGAGTGGCCCTTATTTTGTTTTTAATATTTTCGAGTACCGTTAGTAGGGTCAGAGTAATTCGCCTTTTTTGCTGTCTCCCACAGATATTCATCGTTAACAACTTTTTTTGCTGTTATTATTATTTATTAGGGAGTGGGGATTTGTGGGCGACACCCTAGGAACCCTTAACGCTTCTCATTACCCACGAATAAGATGTTTTTACGATGCTGTTTAAGTAATTGGACGTGGTTATGCAAGACTAGCGAAACCCGTGCAACTTCGTTTGTGTATCCTGCTTTCCCATAGGAATTTCGGAATATATTATACACACATAAATCGTACTCTTGAATCACTCTATCTATTAAAAAAAATCGCATCAATATCCGTAACGTAGTTTTAATGATTTTAGCATACATTGGGACAGACAGCAGGAAGCGACTTTATTTTCTATATATATAAAATTCAAATTCCTGACTGACTGACTTAACTATATATCAACGCACAGCCCAAACGGGTGGGTCTAGAGATTCCAAATTTGGACTGTAGGTTCCTTACGACATCTAGGAATGTACTAAGAAAGGTTTTCCTAAAATTCCCACGGGAAAGCGAGATATACGCATACGAAGTTGCGAGGGGACGCACAGCCCAAACCGCTGGGTCTAGAGATGCCAAATTTGTCATGTAGGGTCCTTATAAGGACCGGACCGACGGGACCGGACCGGATCGACGGGACTGGACCGGACCGGAAGGGAACGGATCAGACCTGATCGGTCCGGAAGGAACCGCACCGTACCGGGCCGTGCCGGACCGTACCGGTTTTTTTTCTGTAGAAAAATATGCTAATTGGCATGTAGGTTCCTTATCAGGACCGGACCGACCGGTCCTGACCGGACCGACCGGACCTGATCGGACCGGATGGAACCTTACCGTACCGGGCCGTGCAGGACCGGAATTTGTTCCTGAAGAAAAATATGCTAATTGTTACTAGGCCACGCGGGCGAAGCGGCGGGCAGAAGCTAGTATTCTATAAAAAAGGGTACCAGTATACAAAACAAAGCTAATATATTTTAACTCTTATAATGCATAGTTTGTGTGGTTGTAAGTGGTAATCTCTGGATCTACTGAACCGATTTAGAAAATTCTTAACCACGTTATTTGTGAGTGTAATATAGAAAAAGCAAAGCTGCTGGAGACAGCTAGTATTACTATAAAACGAGAAACACAAGCTCTTCCTATTTTATTATATTCCATTTTTCTTGGAAAACCAACAGCTTATAAACAATATTAGCAGTTTGCCACTAAATAAGCTAATTATGTGTTTAAAACACAATTTTTATTTAATTAAAGTACCTCGAAAATGAATATACGCATTATATTAAGCGTTTAACTTTTAAAGTGTTTAGTAACATTGTATAAAACAACAATTACCTTATAACAATGTCTGCCGCTGTATCGTTACGGGGCCGTAACTTCAGTAATTAGCAACGATTAAAATATTTTAACATTAAACCATGAAAGCTATTAGTTTGAACTTTTTTATAAATAGAATATATTTCGCATAGCGCATTCTGATGCTAAGTAAAGCAAAAGTTGAAACTGGTAGTGTTTTATTTATATGTTACGGATTTATCAATGTTCCAGCGACCAAGCCATATAATGGTTGAGACAAATCTGTCAGGTTATTAGTCGGTTTGCCCAATATTTTTATTCAAATAAGGCAATTATAAACTCTTTCGAATAATCGCAATTTAGAAACCAGTGGATCTATTTCTCGTAACAAAAACGGTTATAATTTGGTCTCGATCTCATGCGCTTTCTTGCTCCGCAGTAGTGTCGCTTGCGGTCTGTCGTCGACTGCGGAATGTACCTTCCGTTTATGATGTTTGAAGTCAAAATATATTTAAAAAATACATAATGCAAAAACAAAAAAGTTTTACTCCAAGGGTTGTATCAAATAGTTCTTTTTCCATTTACAATTAAGAATCAGGGTTCGCACACAAAAGAATAAATTAACAATGTAAGCCCAGTGTACACAGGAGGCAATTAATCACCTTCAAAATAATGTAAGGCATTGTGCTCACAACATACACATAATATTATAGCAAACAATTCCTTTCACACTTTGTTAAGGGAAACAATGTGCTTTTGTTTATTCAGTGATAATTTAAGGTGTAAATGTACAGTCAGTCTAGTCAACGTGTTTGCAACAAACAATTTTTAGCTTATTGTTAGAGAAAGTGTTTGTTTGTTAACACATTTCAGAACACGAGGAAATCCTCAAAAACTGTTATAAATAAATAAATAAATATAAAGGGACAATTCATACAGATTGAGCTAGCCCCAAAGTAAGTTCGAAACTTGTGTTATGGGATACTAACTCAACGATATTATATTTTATAACAAATACATATATAGATAAACATCCAAGACCCGAGGCCAATCAGAAAAGTTCGTTTTTCATCATGACCCGACCGGGGATCGAACCCGGGACCTCCTGGGTGGCGGTCTGGCGTGGTAACCATTACGCCACGGAGGTCGTCAAATCAATTGTAAATTGTAAATGTGTTAAATCAATTGTATTACCAAAGGCGTATGTATCCAAACCTAAGAATAATCTTTCCTCTCTGGTTAATAGTCAAGAATTGACGGCAACCTCTTCATGCAAAATTCAATCACTAAATCCCAGCCCAATTCAAATTGATTAGAAAAAGCAAAAAAGAGTCTGGCAATATTCATAAGAAGAAACATCGGTATTGCCACACGAACGGGCTTAAATAAAAGAAAAAAAAAACAATTGTCAATGGACGGTATCCAATAAAACTGAAAATGCGAGACCATCAAACAAATTCAAAGATAAGGGCCGCGCATATCCTCTCATCTATACGGATTTTACGATACTTTTAGCGTTACAGAGGGCCTTCAAGTTTCCCAGCTGTGAAAACCCTAGCGGACAGTAATATTTGTTATATCAAACTGAACTTTGTGTCTCACGTAATAGAGATCAAAGGATCTATCGATAGCACTTCGCCACTTCGACGAAAGGAGGTCGAAATTCCTTGGAACAATGACTTAACTTTGCTCTTATCCGATATTGAATTTTAGATTCTTGTGTTAAGGTTTAGAATTGTTTAGCTGTGCCTGTGGCCTACAATTGAAATGAGCAGTGAATTTCGGCAATAGATGAACTTTCAGAATTAGGTCGTAGTGGGACTTTTAAAATTCTATCAGGAATTTTAGCGTAGCCTGTTCCGCAGTGGCGTCCATCTTGGTATTTGCTTTACAGATTATGATAAACCACCGTACTACGGCCTCGTTTCTACTCTATTGTATAACGAGCCCTATTTGTTTCTCTTACTTTAATGCTATGCTATATTAAAGTTTCTGATTACCTAGCAACAGTAAACTAGTGGATTAGTCTAATTAACCCACTGTTCCCGGTTTAAAATGGTGATGTCGGGAGCATTCGTAATTTCTGATTTAAAGCCGACACCGACCGCTTTTACAGTCATAGTCAACAGCTTGAAGCTATGATCGCACGACCGCCCGAAGCAGTTGCAACTGCTCGACCGTGTATATGTGTTTGTAGGAGTCTATAGTTCACCATGCTGTCGCAGCTTGAAGCAGTTCATCCCGACTGTCTTAAGCAGTCCGTGTATGGCCCTTAAGTTCATTTCAAATTAAGTTAAAATATAAATAAATCGAATAAGAAAAATAAAATCTGGGCTTTGCGTTTGTATTTAGGCGAAAACTGATGACAAAGAGCGTCCCGATTCGCTTGCTTGATAACTTTATTCATTTAAAAAAGTTGTCAAAATATGACACGCCCGATATTAAGCTCGTGAACGACACTTGAAATTTCCCGATTTAGTCTGTTTTTCCCCGGCTTGGTTTATGCATAATGTATGAGCTGACAGACAAAGTCTTGCTCATACCCGAAACGAGGTCATGTATCCAGTAAAAGGTGTATTTGATTACTAAAAAGCGCGAATGCTCCAATTTGATAGAAATTATTTCTTTTGTTTACCTTTTTGTAGCATAACTAAAACAACTTTTCTTTTTCTTTTTTTTTAATACCACAAAGTTGGCAAACAAGCATACGGCCCGCCTGATGATAAGCATCACCGTAGCCCATAGACGCTTGCAATACCAGGGGTATCACTCGCGCGTTGCCAAAAAAGTGGAGCTCTGGAGACCTTACTCACCGTAGGAACATAACATGGCTGAGACCAATGCTATTTGGCTACGATCTTCTGTAAGTTGGAGGTCCTTCCCCAGACGGGCTGCTCCGATTTGAGCGGATTATCCGCAGTGCCCTACCTCTCTTAAAACCTCTCTTGAATTCTTAGACTCAAATAAAATCCTCACACATTTACCTACTGGCAAATGTTCAGTTAGTGAGTAGTCCGTGGCTTCTACAAATTTTAAGGTACATTCAGTTGGACAACCCGGACTCCTGATAGGATGGCCCATCGTCTGCGGCGCACCAGTGTTGCAAAAGTGACAGCCATTGTCGGGTGATGCTCGCAGTATTATTACCTTTATACCTGCGTATTACATTTATACCTGCGCAATGTCGTTATTCCAATTAGCTAGATATGTATTTAAATACAAAAAATCCTATGGATCCCTCACAGTCCCGCTACTTGTGTGTCCGTGGGAATTTCGAAAATCCAGGTGATATCTGAACAAGGATCTAATATAGTCAATTTACAAAATAATAAATTAAAAGTTTTTTTCCTAGTTTGGAGGTATTAATTATGTCCCACTGCTGGCTCACGGTCCAACTAAAATATTAAAAGTTACAACTAAATTATTAATTCTGTAAAAACTAACATTAACTTTTCTAAATGGACGGTCTTCATGAAACTTGAGAACTCAGACCCTAGAGAAATAACCGCGCGACCTCACTCCGGTCTAGATAGGCTGTAGTAATAAACTCACAACTTTGGTTAACTAACCGTAAGTTGTACTTGAAGTTTTATTGTCCAACAATCTCACAACTTTGAGAATTGTAGGAACTTATAGTATATTTTCTGATATAAGACTAGATGTCGCTAGTATATTTTTACTTACTTTATTATACAATACAAAAGTACTTATAATAGGCGGACTTAATGCTAAGTTGCATTCTCTACCTGTCAACCATTGAAAAGTGCAGAAATTCACAAATGCGGTTTAATAACAAATTCCATATATGTCGCCAACGACTTCGACCGCGATAAAAGGCAAGACCTTGCTCACAAAAAATAGGTCTTTTACTTATACGTCGCGAATTCGCGCTATTGTAAAGATTCGCGGCGAATTCTCCATTTGTGGATAAAATAAACATTAACTGTGTACTGTGAGTTCACATGACAACAATATTCACAAACGGTGGTAAAACAACTGCCCTTGCATGATAAAGGAGTTGTGATAATAGAGGGTCCAGATCTGACTATTGTGATCATTTGTATAGTTGCGTGGACTTCTTTATCATCATCAACATCTTAGCCACAAGAAGGACATGGGACTCCCCCAAATGCCTCCTGTATGACCAGCATTTAGTGGCTTTCCGCGATTATCGTCTCGTGGACGATAGGTCGTCCTACGCTGCGCTTTCCGATACGCGGTCACCATTCCAGAACCCTTTTGACCCAGCGGCCGTGCGGTGCGGCCATGCGCCGTTTTTCGCGCTGTATGCCTTGCCATGATCATAATAGAAAATATTTCAGTTCAACAGTTTCTTCTTATTAAATTAATGTATTCCATCTTCATCTAATAATTAGTTTTAGTATATTAGCTAGTTATTTATAAACGTTTCTTAACTGTTACCTTCTAGAAAGCTAGCATCTTCGTCCAGACCATTATCTAGATTCTATAGAGCATGATCTAGATATTATAAACATAGTTTCCATAGTAATAGATATCCTGAGCGGGCGAGCTCACTGTTTTTATAATAGTTTTAATTATTAATAACTAATATTAATTTTTATTAATAATAATTTAATTATTGATATTTATAATAATGTTAGTAGGACACTAGTGAGTATAAAAACTTGTTTTCGGATGACATTTTCAAGCTAAAGTTATGACTGTCATCTGAATTATATAAAATCTTGCCCGAAATCTTGTTTTAAAATTTTGCAACTAATAGAAAATAAAGTATTATATGGTGCATAAAATTTCGAAGAATTATCGAATTGATATTTATAAGTGTACAGTACTTATGTTTGATATTGTTTCGATTTGTTTCGCGAGCTTTATGTAATTATTTTTATAATTTACTAAATTTGCCATTTTTGCTTTTTTTTAACGTCGCCTATCTAAGAACACTTGGGCTGCTAAGACAAATCTAACGATACCTCAATTATGTAGATCCGTTCAGCGGTTCTGGAGATATGAGAAATAAAAAGAGATAGCGTGAAAAAAAATGCTTTTCAGAGACTGGCTGTATAAATAAAAAGAGATTTTTTTGCTCAAATCGTTCTGAAACTAGGTCAATAAAGAAAAAAAAAACCAGTGATTCAGTATAATTTATTGGTGTCGGGCTAATGGTCAATTAGGAGGGCGGAGAAAGCAAGAATCTGTGATTATTGGCGTTGCCTTATGGTCGAGGGTCAGCCCTGAATGGGAAGCACTACTCGACTGAATTTTATTCTGTGAATGATTGCTCACGAACAGTCTTTGGAATTAATGTTCTTTTATGATTTTTCAATTGTGGTAGGTATCTATACTATTATTACAAATGTGAATTGTGTTTGTTTGTCCTTATTATGCCTTCAAAAATCCTTTTTTTTACAGAATTGACTTTTTTTGAGATTTTTGATAACAAGGTATTTTGTCCTACCTTTAAATAAATATAAACAGCTATTGGCGATTTGTGAATTAACTAGAATTTGTTTATATCTCTATAAGCGTTCTATAAGCGTTATTCGTCCACCAGCTGCATCGTGAATATACGAATATTATTGTAATGGCCTCTTTTTTTCTGTTTTATATTTTTTATCATATTGAAATAAAAAAATGTCTTTATCAGATCATATAACAATTTTGGAACAATAATGAATGCTGCGTCCGCAGACGATATTGAAATATTGAATCGCTCGAAATTATTGCTTTTCGAATGATTTCACAGGTGGTGTTTTCATATCAATTATACGATTTAATAAAAGTTGTACTTTTATTTTTGCCATCCTAACTAAAGTAAATGGTTGATTTGCCTCTCGCTATACTGCCTTTTATTTCAAATTGCTGCCTCTCACGTAGTTACTAAGGATGGAAGACATGGGAGTCCTTTTTAAACTTCCTACTGCGTCTAATATCTTTCGGATTAAATTGTGAGTTCCAAGATAGCTTTAGGACTCCCTCGGGACCTCAAGCGCTGCTTATTGTTAATATGAGGTTACCGTTGTTTTGATGATTATTATTGTAATGTGGTGGTGTGCTGCTTGTCCCGAATCTGTGCTTTCCGGATTAGGTCACAAAGTTAGATCTAGCCACTTCGACTTATGAACGAAGGAATCATTTATATTTAGAGAGCGGTCATCATAGAAAACTTTTTACAGTATCTCTGAAATATCCTCCTCTCTAAATGGAAGTCCTCCATGAAAATCTCAACTTCTCAAGTTGGGCGATAGATACGTACTCATAACTCAAAGGAATTAAAAATATTTTTTGGCTCAATTCCAACCTTTTGGCATTCAGAGATAAGTTTTCTTGACAATGAAAATGGAGCCTGATATATCTCTATAATAGCAAAGTAAGCCCACAATAACAGATTCATATCTCACTAATCACGTAGCAGTAATACAAATAGCTGCATACTTTGCACCCAGCTTGGACACTGCTGCAAAAAAGTTCTGGTTTTCCAATGACTCGTAATATCCAAACGTCCCCCAGAATAAAACCCGGTTTCCACCGCAAAAGATGAGCGGGAAATGGTTAGGTGGAATGGACTTTTAAATGTTTTTTTAATGAAAATCAGCGATAGCGGGAATACCGATTCTCGTAACAAAAACAGTTACAATCTCATGTCAATCTTTAGCGCTGTCCCACCCATACAAAATAGTATGGTATGGGTGGCATACAAAATAGGAATTGAGCGAGATAGTGCGTGAGTTTGAGATGAGATTGAAACTGGGCTGATCAAGTTTATTACAATTATTTCTGCTAGCTCTTAATTTTTCGGTTTCGGCGACACCGGATCTAATAATATAAATAAATATACCATTTGCTAACTCGTTTGTCCCTCAGATTCCGCGTATACAAGAGACACCCCGGAAGAATACAACATCGAAATCAAATCAGACAAAAAATGGAAATGTACTGACTGAGGTTCCAACTCTTTCAATCAGATTGGTCAAGCGCTATTACGCGAGGCAAATGCTCAAGTCGTAATTGGCGTATACAATTTTTAACATCAACGCATTATTTACCAGATTTCCTCCACCGAACGTGCCATCAGAACCTCCAATTATTGATCCCAAAGTAGGTATGTAGAAATTGACGATCTTTGTAACGCTGCGTGTTCACTATTCCATATTCTATTGATCCTGTACTAAAGAATGATCCAGAAAAGCCTTTATCCCTGTGAGCCAACCGCTAAGTATGTTCATATGAATTTATTTGCGATATCCTAACATTAGTGCGGAATTTATAGTAGGTATCCCGTAACCGGGGCGGAATCGTAAACACCCCATCTTTAGGGCGGATCGTATCTGATGCCGGTACCCGCAGTGAAATATTAAACTCTTCCTTTATAATTTCTTGTGGGAATAAGACATAAATAACGAGCTGGCAACATTAGAAATAATTATTCAAACATTGAAATTAATACGATGTATATTATGTTGGTAGTCTTTTATCTACCTTTTTATGATCTTCTCCTGTATGGCATTTCTAGAACATAGTATAAAACAAAGTCCCATATCGCGTCAGTCTGTCTATCTGAAAATCTTGTAAATCTTCCTAACGGCATTGCAAATTGGCAATTGCAAATGTCTGGGCCTGGCCATTATCACATCTTTTTATAACGTTAAGGACCTGCAATTCCGTAACTTCACAGGCTTTAAATAATTGTAATTGCCTGCATACTTCAGTATATCCAGAACATCTAACCCAATCTGTACAAAAAGATAGTTCAAAAGCAACAGTAAAACGCTCACTAGAATAATTAATAACGACAAATCAAGTGTAACTACGGCAATACGGCCTCTTATCCAGGCAGTTACGTATAATGCCCTCGATTCGTCTAGCCATTCTACAAAATGACGCGCATAATACAGGGACCAACCGCGCTCTGGTCATTAATCTACTGAAATAATTTGATCACGTCGACACCGTTGAAATGTACGAGCATTTTAGTTAGGCATTGGCAATGATTCGGCTTAATCCGACGTGATTAAATCCATTGCTGTATTCCCGAATAGGGTTAACATTTTCATGACCTGGAATTACTTGTTTTGTTATATAATTTCTATGTAGTGCTGAACAGAGAGTAATAGCCCTGTTGATAATGAACCAGCCTAATAGCTCATTGGTTGAAATCTTGGTGCATTTGCGTATATTTTAGAATAATTGCGGCGCACGACGAGAAATTTTATGTTGATTGTTTTGCATTCACTAATATAGTTTCTCCTCTAAATTTTTAGAATTTAGAGTCGCAAACGTCTGATACATTTGACAACAAATTCCCTATGAAAAAATTAATAGTCGCAAATCGTTATTAATTAATTTGAAAACGGTGTTGCACATAGAAAAATTCTTAAAAAATAAAGTTATCATTTTGAAATACAACAGAATTAACTAGTTAATACTAGTATAGTATTGAACTTTGAAACTCAATCAAACTTTGAACTAATCCAGACTGAACATTGATTAAAACCTAACCCTATTTCTATTCTGTGATAAATTATCACTAGTATAGATCAATTAGAAAGACAATAAGTTTTTGTCTTCAAATTCAGACAAGTCATTGCATGTGCTTACACGCAATATGCTTATGATTATTTCAAACTGACCACAGTGTTTTACATTGCCATTGAATGAAACTAAAAGTTTAAATCAGTAATTTTGTTTTACGAAGTTTTCTAATAACGATTGACAAAATTCAACTTTTCCGAAACTGTATATTATTATAACGAATTGGCAGCGGTCAACGCATATCGCCTTAGTTTGAAACGTAAGGCTATAGCAAGCCTGACGATTTCAAGACTTACCCACGTATTAAGTTATAGCTACTAACAACAAAGGCTGCTGACAGTTCGTTCTTGAATTAAACTTTAAGAGATGTTGATTGCATACAAAAATACTAATATAAATATCTCCTACAGCATGGGAACGCAACGACCTCAAGCGAAACATCGGTTGGGACAAACACAGCGACGGCCACTGCTACTGCCACAGCGGGCACCAGCAAGGGTCCTCCACCAACTGCCAAGTTCCGCCACGGTTTGCTGCAGCTCATGATACATACCATCGATCCGATGCACGATGGTGAGTTAGGTACGCACCGCGCTTCGCTTAACACCTTCACTCGTGCTGTATTGTGTTCTGATGAACGAGATTCCCAAAGATCTCCGTTTACATTACCATAAGCTTTCAATATTTGTATTTGTGTAATTTTTTGCATGAAATCAATCTAGATAGTCTTTAGTTTATTCATTTGTATCATTGTAGATTTAATCTAAGTTAATTTTAAATTTATTTTTATTTTGTGTCAATATTTTATTCATTAATTTTTACTTCTTGATCATATTGTATGTTATTTAAATTTCCTATGTCATCGCTATTAATATTAGGTTATAAATACTTTTTACCAGCACTTTTTTATTATTGATAATTTTCTTCCAATATAACTAACCAATACATAAGGATTTCGTCACGGGCTATCATCAAATACTCGTTCATCCGAAAACAATGCAGATCAGCCGTTATATCTGTACAAAAGACCTGCCAACTTCTGCCAATGTGCCAATTGGGTCACGCTACTGCATTGACATACTGGCAATGCACGCCAAGTACAGCTTAACACTTCCGCCAAACGGCAACAGTTGCCAATCAAGGTAAGTTTCAATGTTTTGACAATTTATTTAAAAGTTTTACTGATCAATTCATTTTAAATTCACATTTTTTGCTAAATTACACTATTTATCTTTTTTTTTTCTTTTTTGGGCGTAAAACACTGATTACAGGAGCGGGACGAATAATAGATTATATGAATAATTTCACTTTTCATATGAAATTATTCATATAATCTACACCCGTCGACCCTCTCCCGTCCGCTATGTGTTTGGGTCTCTACACACTGGAGCCGCCCGTCGACACCGGCGGTATTACCCGTCGTTTGGTTGAAGGGTTTGTTTTGTTTTCGATCGTATGCGATTATTGCCCGCCGGCAAAACCCGTCGGGAGAAACCATCCGAGTGCGGATTTCGTATGTAAAAGACCTTTCAAGCATAATTTTCAATGAATTGCGCAAGGAATATTACTGATCATTGCAGCTAAGATATTTGATAGATTCAAGTGTCTGCGCCATAATTTCTTTGACGCTATCTGTGTACTGAGGTGTGCATACCAGTCTTTTCGTCAACGGTAAACTAGATATGAGAGAGAAAGGCAGAGATTGTATGAAACGTGTTTATACGCCCATCTTTTGAGAAAATATTCTTAGTTAGACGTGAAAGGTACCATGCAAAGTAATTTCAATCAAACAACATGTTACGTTGTAGTTGATGGGTTCTTTATAATATTCTAGTGAAATTATTAGTCATATACATATTACGATTACTCTACAGTTTATCTAACAGGTAGGCTTTACTGTAACTTATCAGGAACCTGCGAAAACGACTATTGTATAAATAATTCTGTATTCCCATTTATCTGTATCATTTGAAATGTTTTTCCATATTTTATTGTACAATTTTATAATATCTGATTTTATGTAAGTACCGCCTTTTCGATGTACGCTATTTGTAAATTGCCTTATTTCAGCCATGGACATAGTAAAAAAGACGGACACCATCACTGAAACTGAAAAGTGAAGCACTCATAGTAAGCAACCGCGTATACGATCCGGCCGGCTTACTATGGTGTGAATGTGTGCGTGCCGGTCAGCCATTTCACACTCACACATAGTTACGCCGCCGCCATTAGGGTGCTTCAATTCTTTCAAAGGAAGATTCCGTCCGCCCTTTTTTTCTAGGTCCATGATTTCAGCAATTACTGTCATCATTTCAATGTTACAAACATCAGTGTACAGAAAATGAACAAAGAAGATGGGTATTCCCGAGTATTAGTAATATACTGTACTAAATTTTCCATTAATCATGTACATATCATTACTAAACCTTGTGTTTACCCCGCCATCACCACCGCTTGCAACGCTGCATCAATGAAAATTTTAATTTTTTTTGTAATTTCTACTTGCAACATTCAGCTTGAAAACACTTGCATAAATCTACTGAAGCATTAAATAGACCACCAACAGAAACAGAAAACTTCTAAAAAAATTGCAAAAATCTTTTTTTTTTAAAATAAGAATTATCTGCCGGTGGTAAAACACTAAAGAAGGTCCAAAATATTCGATCACATTTGACACTAAATCAAATCAATCACCAAATCAATCAATAATTCATCAACGAAGCTTTTTAACGGCGGACACATAAATCTACTTTTCAACGTTAGAACTGCAAAATCAGTTAACTTTTTACAATTACTAATAAACAATTACTGAAATAATGAACAAAATAGATTGATATTGACGCTATGAAGTATAAGACTGACATATATCAAATGTGATATTATTTTGGCCTTCTTTAATACCGATTATTCGTGAATACCTATTCAAAATACCATAGAAACAAAATTTAACAAAACGGCTAGAGCAAATTACTGTAGCAATCTATTCCATGCGGTCACAATACGGAATAATGGATATGAGGGCAGAAACAGCAGTGTAAATCACGTTCTCGTAGAAATTTTACGTTTATCGGAATAACTAAATTTCAGATTCACTTACAGGTTAACCATTGAATTTAACAAAGATGGATATAATGATATTGAAAATTATGTTAGTGATTTAAGAAATAGAGAAATTCTCATTTATTTTAATACTAGCTCGTCCGGTGACTCTGTTCTCGTAGCTTTTTGGTATGAACAAAACAAGTCTTTCGTAACATACATGTAACACTTTACATTATTAATAAATATTTTATATAACAGATAAATAATACAATCTGCCAATCCACAGTCCTTGGGTTGAAGGGAGACCGAGTCTATGTAGAATTATAGTGGTTGATATTGATGACAAAATATATTTTATTAATTATACAAAAAATGTAGACGGTACTGGAACAATATACTTCATTTGTTACAGTGAAGTAATAAAAAAAACAATGGAAGGAAAAGGTTGATACCTTGATTTAAATACGAATTCGTAATTACTTAATCCTATTTCGAGTTTTACGGAAAAAGATTAAAAATGCAAAGCGAAAGCTGACTTTAATTTACAATACTTTGGGGGTGTTTTAATATTTTTTAAATTTGAATATGTAACACATAAATCTTGCCGGAGATTTTCTTACAATGTTTCACGAAAGTCAAGCGAATATAAGAAAAATTTGTTTAAGGTGCCATTAAATAAATTGACCTGAGTAGATCTCATAATTGAGTTGGAGGTTATATACCAAGCTCCATCATAATTAGGCTAATATTAGGTTAAATTTTACGACGGCGTAAAGACTACGCCATTTTTTATCAAACATCCATTTTTTATTTTAGCGTCAAAACAATTTGTATTTTGTTAAGTTTACTAACTTTATGCATTATAACTTTTTTTGTGATAAAGTTTAGAAAAAAGCTTGTAATAATACAACAAACTAGTCACGCGAACTCACGTCAAGTTTGCGATTCCAAGTTTGCAATGACTAAACGATGAACTGGGTCGAGTTAAAAGAAATGTGATATTCTGAGAGTATTCACTAGAGACTTCGTTGTCTATTATGTATCGCGCCAACTAAGCCTTTCTTTACTTTGAGGATCTTCAATAATATCTTCATTTGTTAAGAAATTTATAATGTCATATGTATTATTTAAAATGTCTTGAAGCATATGTGTAATATACTAGTCTTCAGATCATATTATATATTTAATATTAAATTATAGTTACGAGGTTATACTCTACCGACGGTATCCATTTTAATATTATATAGATAAGAAGTTGTAAATAGGCCTACTTTATGCTGGAGTTTTCCAGGATAAAATTGTTTACTTTATTGCCAATGCGGAAATATTTTTTATTATAATGTTTGTATTCCTTTGACCACACGAGCAATGCCGAGGGTAACAGTTGCTTCCAATAGTGGCGTAGTACTTGACACCAATGACCTGAATTTCCATGCTCAGCTGTCGAATGCGCCAAAAACGGCAAGGAGCAGCTTGTTTATGCGAAGCCACACAAATCGATAAACAGGAATGACTAGTGAGGTCAAGGCGGGGTCAAATTAAAACTACCCTCTGCCAGAGGCTAATTCGGGCAGTCAAAACCCGACCTAAATGGGTTAATTTTGTTGTGAATTATTTGTAAAGTATTTTTGGGTTTTATTTATAATAGCTCATAAATTTTTTAATTCTTTTTATTTTTTATACTTTTTTACTTTGCCTTCCTTTTGATAGCCGTCATTGTCCTTGGTTCTGTTTCGCCTTTGTTTTGCTCTGTTTTTTCTTCTATTTTATTATATGTTATTAAACTTTGAGTTCTCTGTTTCCACTTCTCTCCAGTCCTCTATCTATACTAATCTATACTAATATTATAAAGAGGAAAGATTTGATTGTTTGTTTGTTTGAAATGAATACTGGACCGATTTCAAAAATTCTTTCACCAGTAGAAGGCTACATTATCAGGGAGTGACATAGGCTATAGCTTTTCCCGAAATTCAATGTGGTTCCCACGGGAACTGGTCCGGAACTTCACGCGGACGAAGTCGCGGGCAAAAAGCTAGTCCTTTATAAGCGGAATATCACCGCTATTTCACGACGATATTGAAGTAAAATAAATTATTTTATTTTATTTTACCGCCCCGGTCAAGCCAGCCCTTTTTTGAGCCATTACTAGTTCATAGTAATGACTAGGCTCTTCCTCTCTAATCGACAGCCAGCCTCTTCAAACAGTGCAGTAAACGGCTTCATAAGAAGATAGTATCGACCGTTAAAAATAATTCCTTGTTAAATTTAACAATCCCTCGTTTAAGTGGGTTAGCGTGATTCCTAACCGCTTTTGGACTGACCGGTATAACTCGAAAGCAATTTCTTCGTTTTACAACCATAATTTTATGGGCACTTACTACAAATATTATATTTTATAAAACCCATATTTTTAAAGAGCGGTGTTAACCGAGTAACGAACCAGCCTATTAACTGATCCCTGATTGAAATGAAATTTCTGAAAATTGCTTCGAGGTGCCACAGTAGGGTGTCTGTGACTCATTGACAGAAAAACTTGACAGATTTTCTTGAAATATACGATATATTTTTAAATGACAAAAAAGGCCGTAAACTGGTTTTCTTTCGCCATTTCTTTTACCAGTGGTCATTTTGCTTTTGATTCCGAAATTGTAGTAGTATATAGAGTAGATTATATAAATCATTTATTATTGTATACTCTGACAAGTGAACGTGTTTGTGAAAACCTATTCTCTGAATAAAAGTTTAGATTTTTTTAAATTTTGAATTTCTGAGTTTTAGTATAAAGGAACTTGATCTATTTTAGGTCTTCTTGGCGTTCTTCTACCTTCTATTTTTCCTTCTAAGATGTCTCTAATAAACTCTTCGTGTCCTATTCGAAATCTTTCCAATACTTTCAAATAGATATGAACTATTTTTGCAATTCCACCGTAAAATTAATAGCACTAAAAAAACATCATAAAAATCGTGAGTGCATTTATTGATGTGTTAATATCTGTTGATTGCATATGCACTTTGTGACACACATATGTGGACGATATATTTGAGAAAGAATTCGCCTTTTGTGCCTAATACCAACATAACAAATACACATCATAGGGTTCCATATTTTATTTGATATTTGACACCATATCTACACATGTAATAAGAGTTTAATATTCTGGTAAAAAAATCAAGGAACATAAAATCCCGTTGTACCGTTGCATGCAACGTACCTACATAAAATACATTGAAATTAATATTTCGTATCGTCGTCGGCAGTACCTATCAGATAAACAATGCAGTTACATCACTCAGCAATATTCCGACTGAAAGCACACTGAAACCACAAACTGTCGGCTGAAAAATTGTGTAGTGACCGCACGTTGACCCCGCCACCTGGGACTGTGGCTACTCAACTTTTTTTTAAGAAATAAGTTAGCAGACTTACATAATCCAATATTCAGTCCCCATGAGCTGACCGTCGTCGAGGGTCCCGTTGTGCATGTCAAATCACGCAAGTCAAGCAACGACAACCCTAGTCAAAATTTGAATGGGTCTAAAAAATCTCCAACTTCTTCGTGCTTCGGAATGCATGTTCAGCTATCGGTCCCGACTGTTATCGATAGGACTAACAGTCATCAATTCAAGTGAGTGGCCGTTGGGTCACGTGAAAATACTGTCACCACACACAGATGAAAATGGAAGAAGTCCCCATGAGCAGCGTGGCAAACTACGCTCTAACCCTTTCGATTGAAGGGAGACCCGTACCCCTGCATTAAGATTTTAAGTTTGATGAAATATGGCACAAAAAAAAAGCTTTCGTTTCGTCTATTCATACACGTAACCCTAAAAAGAACAAACACAACACACTAGAAGAGTCACTGAACCAATTTATTTTTAACTACAGCGAATATAGATGTCTGAAATTTTCTAAATGGACAGTTGCGATGTGACACACAGTAAACGGCCACTTTCTTTAATTAACTATGAAATTGGTCACAAATTGCTCACTTCAAATAAAGGCTGTATTGAGTGCTACCATTTTAGAAGTCACATGCTCACGACAAATAAGAATGGTTTCTTTTATGGTGCAAAGGAAATAAGTAACAGTTCTTAACAAAAACTTCTATACTGTTATACATAAATCTATTGCTGTCTAATCTTATGAATTAAAACCATTTAAAACATCATCATCTCAGTCACTAGTCCACAGTGGACATAAGCCACTTCAAATGCTTCCAGTAAGACCGGCTGGCGGAGGCCTCATCCAGCGCCTTTTCTTAGGTCGTTTGACGGCCTTATGCGCGACCGTCCTTATTTTATTATCAACTTATTTGTCTATAACATTGGTTATAGTTTTTAGCACAGCAATAGAAATACTTACCTAATATTTAAGATTTATACAATATATATTTAATGTATTTAATGTGTTTGTAGCCAGAAAATAATTGCATTCTGTTGTGAAATTGAGCTGCATTTTTTAAAATCATAAGAACAGAATTTCCCGGGCCGTGACAACAAACCATCAAACAGATTTGACAAACTCTTCTTTTTTTTATGCCACAAAGTTGGCAAACAAGCATACGGCCCGCCTGATGATAAGCATCACCGTAGCCTGTAGACGCTTGCAATACCGGGGGTATCACTCACTCGTTGCCAACCCTCCCAACCCTCCCAAGTGGAGCTCTGGAGACCTAACTCACCTTGGGAACACAACATGGCCGAGACCAATTCTATTTAGCTACGATCTTCTGTATGGTGGAGGTCCTTCCCCAGTCGGACTGCTCCGATTTGAGCGGATTATCCTCTGTGCCCTACCTCTCTTCAGTTTCATAAAATGAATATAGATCTATAACACCTGAATCTTAGTTCAAGGTCTTCATACTTATTTCTTTTGTTGATTGTACCACAGTTTCTATGGATATTTAGTTCGTGTCATTCAAGGACCAATTCACAAAGGTCTTGAGCCGATAACATGACAAAGGACGACTTCGGGATACTTTGTCAATGTGATAATCCATAATAAAGCTAGGCTTACCCTTCGCAGGAATTGCTCCCGGAATTCCAGGTCCGATTAGGGTGTGTTGCTATTAAGGCGATCTACCTCCATTTTGGTCACTTTTGTTTGAATGTATCTTACGAACTTCATAGGGTTTTTCAGCAAGTGTAAATAAACATACCATTTATTTTAGTTTTTATTGTTAGTTTAGTTTTAATTAATTTTATTTAATTTCATGTTATTTAGTTATGTATTTTACCAATAAAAGATCCCCCAACATACCATTTTTCCATAATAAAATTAACAATTCTAAAAATAATACGTTTTAAATCGATAAGGCATTTAGATTTCCCTATTTTTAGTAATGAATGAACTCAAATGTTATAATTAATATCTTACGAAACACGGTCATGCGAACATGGGGATCGTAAATGGCACCTGTGCCCACGCTTTTAAATGTATAATTTATTTTATAATTTTAATATACTAGCATTCAGCCGCGCTTTTGCTCGAACAGAAAGTTCAATACCTTTTTTTTATACCTACTAAGGTGGCAAACAAGCATACGGCCCGCCTGATGGTAAGCAGTTACCGCAGTTTATAGACGCTTGAAATACCGGGGGTAACACTCGCGCGTTGTCGACCCTGTAAAAAGTGGAGCTCTGGAGATCTTACTCACCGTAAGAACACAACATGGCCGTGGCCGTGACCAATGCTATTTGACTACGATCTCCTGTATGGTGGCGGTCCTTCCCCAGACGGGCTGCTCCGATTTGAGCGGATTATCCGCTGTGCCCTACCTCACTTAACCTAAGGAAATTTTTTGAAAAATAATATTACAAATAAAATAAAATAACAGCTTCGTCTGGGTAAACGTGTTACATGGCTATCTAAAGTGTCTAAAGTAAACGAAACTAAAAGTGATACAATTTTTATTTTTTTCATTTAAACAAATATAAACAAAGATTGATACACAAAGTCAAAATTGCTTTATTTTGTGCTCGAGTCTTTGCCTAAAGTAACCTTACTTTAAAAGCAGACTTAAGGTTCTGATAGTTACTGCGGTTTTGCATTCAAAGTTTGGTATTTTTATGGAGATAAATTTGATTTAGTGTTAATTAACTTTTGAAGCACCTTCGTACTACTAGAGTTAAAATTACCATTAACTTTTCCATTATTCACATAAATGATCCATCATTCAATTACATATTTTTATTAACTTTTTAAAAGCATACATTATATCAATTTTCATTAAAATCATTTGAGTGTAAACCTGAGAGAGCCCGTGATATAATTTCACCACATCCATTCTGACTCGTGAATAAATTATACGAAATTCACACCTTTCGGTTAGATGTTTTTTTAGTAGTAGCATTTTATGATGTTAATTTGTATACTCAGTTTCAAACAATCCTACTAATATTATAATGGCTAAAGGTTGTGAGTGTGTTTGTTACTTCTTCACGCTCAAATGGCTGGGCCAATTTTTATGATGTGGTATCTAGCTTACCTTAGATACCTTGGATTTACTTTTTAGCCCGTAAAGTACGCAATTACCGTTGGATTTGTTCAAAAGTCTGAAAGTCAATGGCGCTTTAAAGTAGATGAGATAGTTTAAGAGAGGTAGGGCACAGCGGATAATACGCTAAAATCGGAGCAGCCCATCTGGGGAAGGACTTCCACCTTACAAAAGATCGTAGCCAAATAGCATTGGTCTCGGTCATGTTGTGTTGCTACGGTGAGTAAGGTCTCCAGAGCTCCTGTTGGTGGGGTTGGGAGGGTTGGCAACGCGTGAGTGATACGCCCTACCCCAACTTTGTGGCATAAAAAAAAAGATGGCACTAATGTACACACAACTAAACGGGTATAACACCGCGGGTTCGTCAGTTTAATTATCGACTTAGGAAGTGACTCGAACACTTATTAAAAACTAATGGTTATTGATTTTACACATTTTATATTTTTTCTCCGGGTAAAATGTCGAAAAGCCTAGGATTTTAGATCTAGAAACATCTATATTACGTTCCCTTGGCACAAGATTTTTAGGGAAATTCAATGTGGTGTTTGAACAATTTGGTTATTGTGGTAACGTAATATTGAGAGTTAAAGTTATTTACGATGAATTCATGTTTAGCGGATTGTTTCTAGCTTTTGTGTCAAGTTTATTAATGAAACGACGGTGATGGTGGTCGGTGGGAGTACCATTAAACAAATTCCGCCAGAACTGATCACCTGTCACAGACGAATGCATAAACAGAGAATTTCAGGTGCAAAACTCAGCCTACCTCAACTTTGCATTCAAATATGAGATAAACACAAACAAAATGCAAAACTCATTACTCTGTTGGATACAGCAAAAATAGGTCAAACATCATACAATGGTAACTTTAAACAGAATAGTCCCACTTCTGTGCAAACTTTGGACATACGTCCGTCTACATCTAGAGCGAGATTATAAACATGTTCAAACATAACTTTATGGCCAAGTTGGAACTACCTTGTAGTTTGGAATTCTCAGCTATTTTATTACCTTAGACTGTATGAAAGTCTACCGCTTGCGGTCTCTAGTGGGTCGCAGTATCTACAACATCAGGAAATGTGGCTTCATTTAGGGGAAACATCTGACATGCACTACTGGTGCGTCACGAACGATCCTATCCTGTTCGGTTTGACCAACTAACTGTACCTTAACAGATTTGTAGACGGCTATGGATAATGTCATCTTACTGGCTAAATATCTTGATAAAATAGATATAATTATTTGAGTCATTGACACGAAAAGAATAGATTACTTCTACTTAGAACAAGATGCCAACAGTGGTGATACCATTCCAAACAAATTTTTTTATACCACTAAGGTGGCAAACAAGGTTACGGCCCGCCTGATAAGCGGTCACCATAGCCTATGGACGCCTGCAACACCGGAGGCATCACTCGTGCGTTGCCGACCCTGTAAAAATCTTTTAATGCCCCTTTTGAAGAACCCCATATTATAGTCTAAAGGAAAGACCTCGGCTGGGATCTCATTCCACAGCTTCAGCGTTCGCGGGAGATAACACCTCTGAAACCGCGCAGTACGCAACCATTTTGGTTCTAGCGTTAATTAATATTTTTTTAAATATTAGTTTACCATTTTGTTAGTATAGTTAATCTGTGTAAACATGTGAAACAAATAGACCCTCAGTGGTGTATTCTCGTAACAAAAACAATTAAAATCACGTGTCAATCTCAACCGCAGTCTCGGTCACACAAAATTGGAATTGATCGAGATGCGCGTGAATTTGAGACGAGTTCGTAACTGTTTTATGTATAGAATAGACCCGATGTTTTCTAATATTAAGCGTCTCTGAACTAGACCTCGGACAGACGAACATGTCGAAATCATAAATTCTTTTTTCGTATACTACAGACGGAACCTTGAAAGGTTATTCTTCTTTTGCGTCCTTCCTGCAATTGCTATCAAAAGAAGATACTCTGGTGTTCATTGCTTTGTCTTGTGGACTGTGCCTTTTGCCGCTCTAACAATCACAACTGAGTCACAACCAACAATCAGACATCTGTAAATAACTAAGATTTATACCAACTTTATAAATGCCAACAATTTTCTGTTCTGACATTTGCTGTCGAACTGAGCAGAGGCCAGCATTTCTTGGCAAGACCCCTATCGTTTAGATCTAGGGCAAACTGACGTACCAAGAGATGTAATATCTAGAAAATTTTCATTACATAATATATGATGCATCAAATCACAAGTTATATCTTTCAATATTTTTTAATTAAATAATCCGCCAGTTTCTGAAACACATTTTAAAAGTTAAAGTTAACGCATTAAAATGTAGCTGTCAATCAAACTAAAGAAGGAAAAGGAGGTAGCTTGAATTAAAATGCGTTTAGGTTATTGACGTCCTGGGGGAGAAACTAATAGCTGTCTTGGAACACAACAAACTTTATTTCTATAATAAAAGAAATTAGTTGGAGTAGCAAGTATTAAAAGGTCTGACATAATGCAAGGTATAAAAGTGATGTAAGAACGTTTTCGGGGTCTGAGCGTACGCTATTATTTTGCGATTCTATCTTCACCGGTCTCTGTATAATGTATAACTTCTAAAAGCAGGTATATCACCAACCGCTGCGTAAAGTAGAGTATCTTCTGAGCCCATTAATTATACAGTGCGTGCGTTGCGGCTTAACCTGTCGTAACGTTACCCTTAAGTGTTCAATATGTATAACTTGTTATATAAGAAAATTGTAAAATATATCTATAAAATCGGCATCCATAAACTGTAACATGATATATTGCCCGCACAGTCGAGTACAAGGACGCACTCGTAAATTGTCTGCACATGACATTCACTTGTTTTATTTCCTCTCATAATGGCTTTAGTTTAAGATGAACGGCGCTGTTAGTCAAGATTTGTTTTATTTTAGAAAATATTTTAAAGTGGATTTAACTATTTCGCACCATTCCTGGAAGAAAGTCATAAGTGAAAAATAGCAACTTTTCAGGAGCGTAAAAAAACTGTCTAGAAAATACATCTTTTGTCCTAAAAATATGTGGTATACAGCAAATGATAATAAAAACTAGCTGTCTAGTCACCATATTTTTATGTTCAACATTTACACAATGTACATAGAGAAAAACTTACAAAAGAGCGTTGCATAAATATTACTCGAAGCATAATAAACTATCCGTAGCAGTAATTGTAAATATAGCATTATTGACATGGGGACGGTAATTGGCTGTTTGATATTAATGTAGATAACTCTTTATTCATGCCCTAATTCGGTAGTACATTCAATGCGTAAGTGTGGTTTACACGCTTCTTCCACGAACAACTCATTTGTGTAAGATCAGTTGCGCACTTTTTCCTTCTGAAAGTTTCCTTTACTTAAAGTTACATTTGGAGTTATAGCTTTACTTAAAATGAAAAATTACAAAGATTTATGCGTAGTAATCTATTGTTTTTCATGAAAATCCTATTTTCATGACGAAACGAGCGACATTCCTTCTAATAATCAATTAACTGTAATAATTATTTATTAAATTACATAAAATAAGACTGTTCCTACTTCATCCTTTGTTTACTTACTTCAGAAACAGTGGCTGCTTATTATGTATATTATTTTATTCAGGTTTTCTCATTTAATTATTGTTTTATGATATTATTATGTATGTGTATGTCAGTTGGGAACGTATGAAATAAATAAATCTATTTCTAATTAAATATTTTTAATTAATGCTTTTATAATCAACTTATAAAATCAACAACATTTTAACTTCTAAATTATTGCTTGGCATGGTGTTTAATCAACAAATCATACAAAATTATGTGTCTATTCGGATTCATCGCTATCGACATTAGAATTATTCTCATTACGTGCAGATTGCGGGCGCAAATTCTTATAAAAGTTCTGATAATGCAATAGGATATGGTTACCTCTACACAAACTTATTAAATCTTTGTAAAGATTTTCAGATATAGGCAGTGGAACGTTATATAATCGAGATAAAACAGAGGCCCTCTCCATATCTTCACAACCTGATGTTTTCTTTCTTCTTCCGACCCTATTACAACGTTTTGTGTCTACAATTATTGGTGTTTCATCCTCGAAATCATATCTTATCAGCAGGATTCCAGGTGACAAAGGATCTGCTGAAACCTCTTTTACCTTTGTCCAATGAACATTTTTCTCCTGACGCTTCCTTTGCCCATTAGTATTATTAGTTATTAGTCTTTTAAAATCCAAAAAGTCTTCCTGTGACATTTATTTTACGTTATATTTCTGTCCTCGTACTTTAGCATTCCTAATAATTGCGTAAATTTCTTCAGGAATATACAAAACATGTTTTTTCTTGCTTTTCTCAATGCATGAATGCATAGAGTCCCCTTCATTCTGCGTATGGCCTTTCTGTAAAAACCTATGCGTGATTTTTACACCCAATTTTACTGCTGCATGGACATATAACGCATACACAAATCTGTTTCGGTTTTGCCCACTGCAATTATCCGAGTAAAATTATACTTCTTCAATTCCTAGCTTTTAGATAAGCCCATAAACAGCTGGCTATCTTGTTAGCTCCTCTTTTTGCTATCTCGCCATGCCAAACGTAACAGTAGCCACTTTTTATCAAAATATTATAAATTGTAAAGTTGTAAACAGGATATTTTCTTTTATAATTAAATACCCCAACTTCAGACTGGGGCAGACTCAACACCTTTTCTAAATCAAAACGGGCAACTGTTTTTGTAGTTGCGTCCGAATTCTCCTTTTCTTCGTCCTTAATTTTTTTTACAAGCTCTTTATTCTTTATATGCACTTCATACTCCACTTTTAATTGATCCTTCCTTTCTGAGTCTGCCTCTTCGTACAAAGAGCATTTACCCTTTTTCGGGTGAAAAAAGCCTATATTAAATTTTGTGCAGAAGATATGGTAATACCATCGCTCTGTTGCCAACTGGACATTTGGATATTGTGGATTATTGTTCATCCAATCCACGTAAAGGCGATACATTTTCGCACAATTCAGTTTTTCATCCAAATATTCTCTTTGAGTCTGTTTTCGGAGATAATGAGACTCTTTGCAAGGAAACAAATTGATATGATCTATTACACTTTTCGTTGCATGGCGAGATAGCAAAAAGAGGAGCTAACGAGATAGCCAGCTGTTTATGGGCTTATCTAAAAGCTGAAGCCGACAGAGGAATTGAAGAAGTATCATTTTACTCGGATAATTGCAGTGGGCAAAACCGAAACAGATTTGTGTTTGCGTTATATGTCCATGCAGCAGTAAAACTGGGTGTAAAAATCACGCATAGGTTTTTACAGAAAGGCCATACGCAGAATGAAGGGGACTGACTCTATGCATTCATGCATTGAGAAAAGCAAGAAAACCATGTTTTTTATATTCCTGAAGAAATTTACGCAATTATTAGGAATGCTAAAGTACGAGGACAGAAATATAACGTAAAAAAAATGTCACAGGAAGACTTTTTGGATTTTAAAAGACTAATAACTAATAATACTAATGGGCAAAGGAAGCGTCAGGAGAAAAAGTTCATTGGACAAAGGTAAAAGAGGTTTCAGCAGATCCTTTGTCACCTGGAATCCTGCTGATAAGATATGATTTCGAGGATGAAACACCAATAATTGTAGACACAAAACGTTGTAATAGGGTCGGAAGAAGAAAGAAAACATCAGGTTGTGAAGATATAGAGAGGGCCTCTGTTTTATCTCGATTATATAACGCTCCACTGCCAATATCTGAAAATCTTTACAAAGATTTATAACTTAAAATCATTGTTGATTTTACGTAATTGTATTTGCGCTATTAAACATAATTAAAATACTCGGATAATAAATAATATTCAATAATTACGAAATATGTAAAACTAGCGAAACCCGCGCAACTTCGTTTGCGTGTATCCCGCTTTCCCGTGGGAATTTTGGAATGTATTATACTTAAAAACCTTCCCCTTGAACCACTCTATCTATTTAAAAAAACCGCATCAAAATCCGTTGCGTAATTTTAAAGATTTAAGCATACAAAGGGACATAGGGACAGAGAAAGCGACTTTGTTTTATACTATGTAGTGATAAAGTGTAACGTAGAAAATCTCTATTTATGTTTAAACCACTTCCAAATTCTACCTAAAAAAAATAAGTGACATTTGTTACTTAAAATAATATCATTATAGGTCTCGTAGAAGAAATAAGCAACTAAACTTACACACCGACACCTACATAATTGTATCCTAAAACAAGTATTCAACAATTAGTTGTGACAAGTTTTATTCAAAAGTTTTCGTTCAACATTTACGTAAGATTGAATATGATAATAGTCGCATGGAATTTTATTGCTAGTTCAAGTGCAAATGTATCAACTTCGTTATTATATGGGAATTTAGTAAAATTTTATGTTGCAGGATTTTAAATATTTCCATTTATTTCCTTCATTTTTGAGATAAATTTTATGAAAAAAATTGACAAGATGTAATACAATTTTCTTGATTTTTTGGTGTAATAAAAAAAAAAAGACATAATTGGGGTTGCGACTATCTTCCACCAGTGGTGCGATTTGTGCATTATCTTATTCTAAACTTAGGAAGATGTTTAGAGGATCGAGATTTTCGACAACAGTTTCTTCTGTACACAGTTTTCTGAAAGAGTAATTGTATGTAATTTTAAATACTCATATACTTTTATAGTAATTCTCTCAAAATTTAAGAGCCGCGCTCTTGTCGGAGTAGCAGTCTCCATTTTCGTCTCTCTTGTCTCTTGTGCCAGCTCCTTCACCTCTCTATTAGACACGACGACGCCTGCCTTTTCCTTCACTTGATCCTTGTAAGCTCTTCTCGATCTTCCTCTTCTCCTTTTTATCTTTCTTTTATTTTTTAGATTTGTGCGTAATGATCGTCATTTTTATTTTTCACTTTTTTATGCTAATAATGTATAGGTACGTTATGAATCTTTGTAATAACATTACGAATAGGTACTATTGATATGTAAAAATTCGAGTAAATCTTTTCATGCAATATTTAGAAAACATATTCACCGCTCTGGATACCTCTTTCATTTGTTCATTGTACCGTAATAACGAAGACTGACAATTTGTCGGGAATTTTAAATGTAACATTTTGCAAAATTATCGTGAAAACCACTGAATGTATTAGAATAGTCTAAGGATATTTTGAGTGTAATAGAAATTAATATTATGTGCTATAATCATATAATGTGCAAAACCACATTTTCTTTTCCGACTGATTCAAATTTTACTGTGCTTATACATAATATCTTTTAGGCTGGTTTTAGAATCGTAGTGACCGCACGTTGACCATCGGCGCTGACGATAAAATGTATAAATCGTCCTTACTGATAACTACGCGTTATTCAAAAACGTCTCCGAGACGTTCATACATTTTCGGCTGTCACCCGTAATGGTCAGCGTGCTGTCAACGCAACTTTAAAACCAGGCTTACATTTTTAATTAGCCATCTAAACCCCAGCTGGTGCTAACTTTCCTCTTTTCCTCATAATTTTAAATTACAATATTTTATTAATCATCCACCAATCAAATACCATTTTCTCAGGTAAAGTGGACGAGAAAGCAACGCAGCTACACGCCATCGCCTCGTTGAAAGTACTGCTTGAGGCAACGAGGCCAACAGCGGGTGGCGCCGGGGCGACGGCGGCGAGGCACTCCGCCGCTGCCACCCAGGCTAAGGAGACTCCTTTAGACCTCCCAAACGGAGGCCTAGCGGATGTCCAGTTAGATGTTATAGAAGAGGTAGGTATAACAAATATTAGAAAAAAACGTTAATTAATCGGTGAATTCGACGGTAGCTGTATCCTAAGAGTCATATGTTAGAGTTTCGTCCAAAACAAACATTTGTGTGCATGAGCAGGACTCTTTTATACAATATAAATTTATTTCAAAGTGTTCATCGTATCTAATACATTTAGTACAAGTTTTGTTTAAAATAGTTTTGGATTAGATTAATGTAATTTATCCAGAAATATTTACCTAACTTTAGAAAACGAATAAAATAACGTAAGTGAAATAATATAGTCAAAAGAGCAGTCTTAAATAGTTAAGATCAAATTAAAATCAAGGATGAAATGAGGAGCAAATTTGTAATTTTAATGAACTAGACTGTAGCATTATAAATTCAATCACTTGCACTCCAAATAATCTGTGGCTGTCATCCATACTTAGACAATTCTTGACTAAAGATTGTTGATGCAAAACGTCCTTCTGTATATAAATGCTAAACGGATATAATAAATATTAGGGTCATAAATAAAAGCATTGTTGCAAACGACAAATTTATTGGCAAGGTTACGCTAGAATATCGAACATAAAACTCTGGAAGTAGCAAAAATCTTTCATTAGCTACAACAAATAAAGGAAATCCGTCGAAGGGCAAACATAAAAGATGGCTATATTTAGCATCGCTTTAATACAAGGCTAGAATTTGACTATTAGTTCACTTCCTCACACAAAGGGTCGAAAATCTATCAAAGTAAGGTCACGTACGTCGCTCACTCAGGCTTAAACACTCACCCGGCGAATAATGGATTTCTGGCCGGTGTCCAAGCTGAAGAAACAATTAATCTTATATAGAAAAAATCATTTAACAGAAACCATAGGTATGCTCATTTTAATAAACTACTTTAATTACACCAATGTCTAAATGGTCTGATCTGAATCTGACATTAAATAAACGATAATATAGAAATATAACAAAAGAAAGAAAATTTTTAACAAACTAACAATGCAGTACCAACTTGGACACAAAAAACAAGGCACTGGTACTAGGTAGACTAGATACAAAAAATTCTGAAATAGATAGACTAAAAGTAAGAAAAAAATCTTTCTTTCTTTTTCTATCAAATGACCATAAAGATTATCGGTTTCTCTACAACTGAAGATAAATAAGCCGTCAATAGATTCACTAACAAACAATACATAACACAATATTGAGATTAATAGCATTTGCTAGTTAGGAGACAAAAGTACCCAAGTACCCTTCAGGGGGCAGGTGGCACTCCCAAAACAGGGATCGGAAATTGAGAAGCGATCTAACGCCACATCGATTTTGGGCATTTTTGGGTCGAAAGCGTCAAACTGTCATGTCTCTAGAGGCAGGATGCGTGAAAAATGTAACAAGGGCGGTTTCTTTGTGATCCTATATGTTTTATTATGGATGTTGTCCTTTGGGTACGTGGAAGTCTTTTCAGATTGTGGGCTATGGGTAAATTGTGCTGTAAATCATACGGAGGAAATTCGAAAGTTTTCTCTGGGTATTGGGTATAGACGAAGTGAATTGAATTTTGTAATAAATATATAGAAATATGTATGTAGTTTTATACAGACTATAATTTTTAATTTCATAATCTCTCCTGACAAATTCTAGTTCTACAGATTAAGTAATTTCAACGATTTTTAAGATGATCACTAAGTCAATGAATGCTTGACCAATCTCTTTTTATATTTGTCATTCCTTCAAAATGAGAAAATCTCTTAATTAACTAATAAGAATTGCTATATTATTATCTGTAAAAGACATAATAATATTTCAGATAGGGGACCTGGAGGAGGACACGACACCGTTGGACATGTCGTGGCCCTCGGGGTTCCGAAAGCGAATAACGTACTTGTTAGTCGCACCCATTGTCTTCCCGTTATGGATTACCCTCCCGGACACACGGACTCCGAGAGGTAAGTCACAATCTTCAATTCATATAATCGACACAAGAACATTGTAGTGATGCAAGTTTTCTAACATCGTGAATTAATAATTGTTATAATTTCTTTATTTGTAAAATCATTATCATAAAATTTGTTGAAGTCCCTGAATGTGCTGGGTAGTAGAATAGTATAGTATAGTATAGTAGTAGAATTGTGTTTTACTTATTTATTTCTTTGGTTTATTCGTTAATGGATAACCGAAATAATCCATAAGATTGCGTGAAAGTTCAGCTCAATTTCAGCGGCCAACTGCTGACAAGTTTACATTCTCAAATCTCATAGATCAGAACCTTCAAAAGGTAGATTAATACAGTCTTTATTGAAGTGAGAAATCATACAGATCTATTGATCTTTTCATCTCTGCTTCTCATCATTGGAACTACTCATCTTGTTTTCAACGCTGTAATTATTTTACCTATAACTAACTCTCCTTTTTCAGGGAAGAATCTGTTCCCTATAACATTTATAGGGTCAATAGTATGGATAGCGTTTTTCTCGTACCTAATGGTGTGGTGGGCGAATGTGGCCGGTGCGACGGCGTATGTCCCTCCAGAGGTGATGGGGCTCACGCTGCTGGCTGCCGGTACCTCTGTGCCTGACCTCATCACTTCAGTCATCGTTGCCAGGAAAGGCTTCGGTGACATGGCTGTCTCCAGTTCTGTGGGCAGCAATATTTTTGATGTTACTGTTGGGTAAGTTAATAGTTTTTACAATTCATCAATTAACAATGACAATAATAAACTTTATTGCTCACCTACATGTAACTTAAAGCTACTTTTAAATGTACAATAAATGTAGATTATGGCAGATTGACACCTGCTCCTGTATCTCAAGTAATCAATATCATAAAAAGGTATTATGAAGATAAACTTTAACCCACAAGTAAAATTCTAGCGACTTGTGGGTTGGTCGTGGACATGTACATCGCGATAGCGTGCCTATCTGTCGGTCCAGTTGCGAGCGTGCCGACGATCACACGTACAGAAATACGATTTACTATGAGTAAAAGTCACTAGCCTTTGTGAAATTATACTCACTACATCAGTTATAAAGGCTCACTCCGAAACAACACGCACTACAGACGTAAAGAGAACGCTGGTGACTTGTACAACTGGTACTTACATGTTTGGTACAAATTATCATTTTCACTTTTAAAAACCTAGCATATAACAAAAACCTCATATGTTTTCTAATACTTGAAACTGTGTATTGAAGCAGCATGTTCGCCTCTATTTTGCCATATGCATTTTAAACAAATTACATATCGCGTAATGTACTTTTGTACGATTTTGAATCTATCGCGAAATGGTTTCTGGCATTTCGATCGCCGATTCAATCAGTGAGCCGACCCGCAGTAATTTGCATTTCGACCCAGTCCCAATAAGGAATGTATTATCTGGACATGACCGCCACACATTCACACCATTATATCTCCTGTAGACCCAGAATCAACAGCGTCGTCCTCAGATTAACAATTAGCAATGAAGCTTATTGACGTCCCGGAAAGAAACTACAACAGTCTCGAAACTCAGAACGAATTTAATCAGAAATAAATTAGATGGAGTAGGAAGTATTGAAAAGAATCTAGTATAGTATATATGTTACTGTAAAAGCTCGAACCACGGTAAATCTTAAGATTTAAAAGTAAGTCTTAGGATTTACCGACATGAGTTGGTAAATGTAAGTATTTTTGAAAATGGGACGATTTTTTCGGGCTTTTACCATTCGAATTCTGTATATGCTAGGTTTTACCACTGTCAGCTGGTAGATGTTGGTTTTAGGAATAATTCAGTAATTCTTAATCATTTATTTGAATTAACTATGAGTCAAAACCTTAGGTAAGTACTTATATTATATAGGTATCAAACGATAGTAATTAAATAACTAATCCTAATCTATTTAAATTATTTTCATTTCGGATATTATGTTATTAATAAATTTAGGAACAGTTGGTACGAGGGCGACACTGAAAGTTTTTAGAACTGGCCACTTGTAAACAATATAATTAAAAAATAAGTTTAAATTTTGAAAATGGAACTCTTTGTCAATGTTAACGAGTTTTTTTTATATTTTTCTTTTGTTTTACGTTTTGGCGGCAAATTGAAAATATCCCGAATCACGTCAGCATGAATTTGACGCGAGTAAATTTTCGTGCCATAATTTTTTATGACTTTCGATGTCATTTAAGTCAACAAGAATGTTATAATAGACTTCGAATGGCCTTTCATGATGAAGCCCCATCCCGTGCCACAATTTACAACTGATATAATGAGTTCAAACGTGGTCGCACTATTCTTATGGATGATCTGCGTGAAGGACGGCTTTCTACGGCGACGACTGAAGTTAACATCAGTGTTGTGCGGCGTATGATGGAGAATGACAAACGAGTGACCTATCAGCAAATTCGGATAAGCTTAGACATCGGGAAAACTGCTTTGCTCAGTGGTTTCTTCGGATGCAACGATACATTGATGTGAAGGGACACTATTTTGAAAAGATATAATAAAACTAATAACTTTTATTTTTGCCCAGTTTTTGATTTTCTAAGAACTTTCAGTTTGACCCTCGTAAAACTCATTGTCCTTTACATCTATCACAACTGCAATAATGCTTTTTGGGTCAGTTTTAGCTCTGTCAATATCAGATACTTTCAGTCTCGTACCAACTATTCCTAAATTTATTAATAAAATAATATCCGAAATGAAAATAATTTAAATAGATTAGGATTAGTTATTTAATTACTATCGTTTGATACCTATATAATATAAGTACTTACCTAAGGTTTTGACTGATAGTTAATTCAAATAAATGATTAAGAATTACTTATTGTTTTATTCCTAAAACCAACATCTACCAGCTGACAGTGGTAAAACCTAGCATATACAGAATTCGAATGGTAAAAGCCCGAAAAAATCGTCCCATTTTCAGAAATACTTACATTTACCAACTCATGTCGGTAAATCCTAAGACTTACTTTTAAATCTTAAGATTTACCGTGGTTCGAGCTTTTACAGTAACATATATATATAATGGATATTTTTAAGCTATAGAAGACAATAGGAATAATTTAAAAAATATGCACTAAAACATGACTAATTTGGACAGCAAATGAAAATCGTAAAACTGACAAAGTACAATGTTTCGGCTCTCCTAATATCTCTGTTGTACATAAAAACCAACATAGCGTCTATTACGCAAATTAGTTTCTTTTGTTCTGATGCTGCAGTGGACTATGGCGCGTGGTTTTGATCTCAGCTGCCAATTCGCAGGAGACATTTGCAAACAATGACGGCGTTGTTGTGTTATGCAACATTTTAATAAAATACCAGGGTTTCAATTTAGTACAGGATGTCCAGTGGTAGATTTCGCATTTAAATTCTGAATAGAAAATAACTACGAAACATATATTCAATAACAATTATAACGCTAAGTAGTGCGGAGTTGTTTTCTAAATGGTGGCCATCCCATCTGATACACTGTTGAAATATGGCCTCGGTTTTATGCACGGAATCCACACACTCGCTGAAGAAGTCACTTACTGAAAATATTTTCTGTCAGTGCTTTTCTAGAGAGTCTTGTTGAAAGATAACGTCCTCCAATGTTTCTATGTAGTGATTACCATCTTTTATCATTCGTTTACGGTCCGTAACACAATATCATTTTTTTAAACAAAGTTGTCAGACTTGCTGCGGTCTTTTGCTACGACATCGAGCAATTTCCGGAGCGTAAACGGTACTTCAGTATCTACCCACTATCACTTCACTTCATTCATAAATGACTTGTCCTATACCCATGACTCTACCAGTTAGGTCTTACTTAGGACCATAATAATGTGTGAATTTATTTATTTAGTATACTATGCCCATGGTTCCCGT